>CM068475.1:50674398-53572732 GCA_034769265.1 Remorina albescens
TTATGTAGAACATTAGCAGTACATTACCTGAATGGCAGTGTGCTTTGGGCGCACACACACAGGATTTCCTTCCAAGGTGAGTCTCTGGAGATTGGCACACAACCCCAGATACTGGATCTGGACTAAGTCATCCACATCATTCCCTTCAAGATCTAAAACCTGCAGGTTCTCCAGCATCCCAAGCTGACTCAAGTCTGACAAACTGTTATAAGCCACATACAACTCCTTATAACAGGGAAACGCAGTACAGACAGTGTGGATTTTCATAAAAAAAGAGATGGAGAGAGAGAGATTGATCTGATTAGACCATTATAAACCTTAGCGTGCATGAAATGTATTATACACTAGTCAGTATGAAAGGAACATTTCAGATACACACTCATTAATCTGCCCAAGAGCCAGAGAGACACATAAGAAACCATACAGACTGGCATCTGAAGATCACAACACCTGCGGTCACTAACCAACATTCAGTATAACATTACTTTAAAAAATTCAGTATTTGCTATTTAGAAGTGAGAATGGAATGTAGTATTTTCACTGTAGTTTGTCACCAGCGCAATTCAACAAGTGAATACTATGTGAAAGTTATGAACCAAATTTAAAAACCTTGGCAAGTCAAGTTTTTTTTCTTTCAGTGGTTTGCCAGATTATTGGATTGTCTCTCCAGAGACCCCTTTGTAATTTATAATGTATACCTTTAGAGAGGAAATGGTACAGATACCATCTAGGTCCCGTAAGCAGCAGTGAGACATCCACAGCACCTGCAGGTGGGAGAGGGTGGTTCCCAGGTCTCTAAGGAGATAAAACAGAACATATTTGATTTAGAAGCAAGGAAGGGAGTTACACAAGAATGTGAATCATAACAAAGATTACCAAGTCCCTTAGACACTGAAGTTAAAAGCTCCTTCCTCTTCCCTAACACGCAGTCCTCTCTTCTGCCTCCCACTTGTCTCTCCACACAGTCCTGCTCTGATCCTTCCAGCAGAGGCTCATTCACAATATCTACAATACTGTTACACCCTGTCCACTACAGCTCCCTCAGCCCAGAGCAGGAAATGCTATCAGAGGCAGTGCATGTCCGGCTGGCTCTGCTCTGCTACTCTCAGGGTGGAGCAGACAGCTCCCTATCTTTCTGTTGTACTCTCTTATCCCGCAGCAGTCTCATGAGTAACAATTCTCCACCTGTCCTGTTATGAGGACACTTGAGTTTGTGTATTTGTGTGTCTCATCCTGGACGTCATTGCTTATCTTCTATGTGAGTTTGGTGACACTACTCGGGCTGCAATCAAAGTGGAAACTGTGCATATTTCCTGTCTTTTTCTGTGGCTGTCCAAATGGATGAATCTGAAAACTGATATGCCACAAACTCCTCTGTGTCTTATTGTGAGGCAGGTGGGTGAACCTGTTCTCCATGTGTATGCCTAAAACATACAACATAGAAAATCTGTTGGCTTTAGGTCTACAAGCTTCAACATCTACCCTCTATACAGAAACAACGAATTACATGCAAGTCCCTGTTGGAAAACCTTGGCTGGAGCTGAGCAGAGGCCCACACCTGCATGCCACCTGCACTGCACTTTCTGATCTGGCTTTCTGCTTCAAAGCATTGCCCTTTTTATTGCTTTCGTTGCCTCCTGCTAAAAAGTGTCTTGTAGCACACATGTGACCAGTGTAAAGCATGACAATAATCCCCACTGGTCCAGCCCTGCTCATGGTCAAATTACAGTTCTGCTGGAGGAAAAACTTGGACAAGCTTGCTTCATTTCTAAATATAAACTAAGAATAAAATAGGTCAAATCGTAAAGAGAAGGAAACATACGGTAGTAGTATGAATTCAAATTTGTTAAATTTGTGATTTGACTTTTGGTTTTTGAGATTTGCAACCTATGTATCTGTAATGTTCTTTCACCAAATGTTGACATAGTATGAGTGTGTTTGATGTGTGGTCCAGAGAACACATAGCAAGAACTAGGAAAAATACAAGACAATATTGATATTACACAACTTTACACGTACCTTACTGACATAATCATGCTGTTATTCATTCTCAGCTGCACGAGTTTGGGCAAGAAGGCACCTAGAAGATCATCAGATAAACAAAAACATCGTTCTCTACTTCATGTCATTGTGGGGTGACTAGGTATCCACAGACAACACTCTGCCATACCTCCACTTGTTGTGTAATGTAGGATTTTTTTAAGGGCACAATCAAGAAGTTCCTCCACCAATATCAGTTCGTTCTTGTCCTTAGGTTAGCACACCTGACAGGAAATCCAGCATGGCCACATAATGTGCACTTGAACAATTTATCTAGTTCTGCTTTGTGATTGTCTTTTGTGTTTTTTAAACATCTGTCATAAATGATACTGCATTAAAATATAATTGAAGTCACTGAGTGTGTGGTCATGTTTGTGTAAGATACGGTGGGAAAAAAATTAACTCAATGTCAAACAATGATCCGTGCAATACACTTTGAAATAGTAAGCCTTGATGAATATTTAAGAACTTGCTTTATTGTACATCTTACCAAAGTTACCCAGTGTGTTTTGTTGTGTGTCTACGCAGATCTCTAGTGAAGTCACATTAGAGAGGTCCCGAGTTCCACACAGCAACTCCTGTAAAAAACCATCAGTAAAACTGCTGGCCTCTGACTAGCATAATGAACTTGATTTTGTCTTTTTCTACCTCAGTTTGATTTTCTGTATTTACCTATAACATACACGTGTATGTTTAATCTACCAAATTCTTTGAAGGCTATGGTGTGAAATTATTCTGTCCACCCAGCAATCTGCACAGGCTGTACTGCCCCAGTATTCCCATTATAATACAGTAAATGTTAAAATGTCACCATGCTGATAAGTCAAATATTATCTCTATACTCAAGTTTTCAAAGATGACTTGGTATCAAGTTGTGTTTAGCACCTAGACTAACAACGTGAATCAAAGAAAAGACAAGGGAGCAGATGGTGGATCAGTGGGATGAACACTGACTGGTCCTTCTGGAACCCCTGATAACTTACCAGCCTCTCTGGAGAGAGGCAGAGCTCCACCGCTGTGTCCTCACAGGTTTTTGAGGTAGGAGTTGGATTGACAAATCCTGATCCACTAAGCTCAGTCACCAGGACCCGAGCTGTACCGGGCCGGACCTCCTGAGGCACGGACCCATGGCAGCAGCTCATCTCTCTACCTGAGCGAAACAATGAACGTGTCTAAATAACGTGGTTTATGACTGCTTTGATGAAATACGCTCGTATGGCTCGTTTAACTAGCATACAATAGCAAACAAACTAGCGTTACCTTCTTTGGACAAATTGTAGCGTAATAACGGAGGGAAGTCATTTAATATTCCACTATGAGCTAAAAATAACAACGGAATTTACTTCTAACAAAATAATAGATAGGAGTTTTACCTGCTGCAGGAAACTGTAGTTTAGGGGGATAGTCAACACATTTTAAAGCACTTCGCTTACAGGCAAAAGTTTGCTTGACAACCACAGACCACTTCCTGGATACGGCACCGAGAGACCCGTGGCTCTCTGGGTAATGTAGTGCACATATCACAGGTGGCTTTGAATAAAAGGCTTTCAGTGCGACCATTGAGGAACACACACAGCAGCTAACAACCGTTATCCCATAATAGGCTTGTTATCAAAGAATTTGATTTTGTTCAGCTCAGTTTCTCCCACAACCGTTTCAAAACCATCCACGGTGGTCTGCTGCTGCCTTCAAATGTTCGGTGCAAGCTTTGATTTTGGAAAACATATGCTTCCAAATCAACGTTGTCTGAATTATTCATTTTAATGAGTGAAATAAATTTATGCGCCAGAATCACAGTTTTCCAGGTGTCTGTTTATCAAGTTTACACAGAAGAAATACTTTGTTGATGCAGGGCCAGGTTATTACTAATCAAAAAATATCTCTATGAGGACACTAATTATCTGCAAATATTTGGTAATTTGGGATTTTAACAACAGGAGTTCAGATTGTAGTGTTTGACTTATACCGATATGTTGTTGGTTTTTTTTTTTGGTTTTTTGGTATGATGGTTCTTCAGATTTCTAAGGCTTACCAGTTGTAATAAGTGACTGTTTTAAACAAAAATACAAATACGTTTCAAATGATTCAGTACTTTAAGACCTTAACAGATCCCATTAAAGGTTAAATTGTGTGATTTTATTTATTTATTTATTTATTTATATTTTTTTGCAGTTTTGGTGACGTTAGCTTTTTTTCAAGTGGGTGCAGTTGTGCTCAGGGAATTAAGACCTATGACCCCAGTATTTATTTATTTTATTTTTTTTACATCCTGCTGGCTTTATAGTCCAATTAAAGGTGGCATCAGAACTCCACTGATACGTATACACTCTTTTATGGTGTATCACATCTAACTGTCCTTTTGTCAACTTTGATCAAGTAGTAAATGCTGTTTGGGTCCGCTGTGGTTCGCCGCGGAGTGTCCCGTTTTTACAACCGTACATGAATGCAGCAGTAACGTGCACGGCAACCGGGCGGTTCTCTGTGTGATCGAGCTGGGCGTGGGCTCCACACTCCTCATCCCCTCTGCTCTGTCTCTCTCTGCAAGCACATTGTTCAACGCGGGCTCATTGTACCCACGACCAATGAAAGCCTTGGTGCATTTCGCCTATTGAAAATTAAGCACTCGCTGGGAGAGAATAAGGTGCAGATAACCACCAAAGACGGCGGGAAGTGGACCAAGAACATTTTGTTTTTCTCCTGATTTACAGCTGAGAGGCAACATCAGAGTTGGAAGATTTTTTTCCTCCTCCTTCTCCTCCTCCTCCTCCTTCTTCTCCGGTAGACGAAACGTCGCTCTTGTCCCTAATTAGAAGCCTGCTTGTTGTAAGTATGCAGCTCACATTCCTGTGTCTGAAATATGTCTGTGTTTGTCTGATTAAAAAAATGCTCTCAATGTTTATTTAGGATATTGCGGTGTTGTGTAGAAACACGTTAGCTAGCCAACGTAACATTTTCATTCACGCCGGGCGAGCTCTTGTCGTTATATCGAGCTCTACAGTCCATGCTTGCTTTTTTAGCTGTACACGGATATTGCATTTTTATTTTATTCTTTTCACAGAAAAAAGTATAATTATTTATTTTTGATAAATAGTCTCTTTGAGTTTGGGCTGTTGAAACTTGGTCATGGAAAAGAACACCCCCCATCTCTTTAAGTCGTCGTGGATTTCCCCTTTCTTGTCTCTTTGAGAAGAGAAACCGAAGGCACTTAAATGAACATGGCTTCGGTGGCTGGGTGACTTTGTGCGGCCTGTGTTTTCTGTCCAGTGTAAAAAGACAATCTTCGATATGAGGTTGCTGCTGCCGATAGTGGCCACAGACGAGAAGGGTGACGCCCCGTCATTCTGAGTAAAAAACCCAGTGTATCACTGCGGAAGTTAGATTCCATTACAAGGCATTATTAGAGCTGACAGGGAATAATTTCTACTCTGGACACTGTCCGGTCAAACTGTTTACCAAGTTGGAAAGGGAAAAAAGACAGCTAAGACACCACTGATGTCTGATTGGCCATAGGCTGCTATAGAAGGGAAAAATGAACTAATCCCGGTCAGATACAAATCTTGGTTGCAATTTGGTTTATTTATCATACCAATAACATTCAAGACAAAAAATTAAAATAAATATGTTTGAGTGGCTTATTTGTCATATATAGTCACTGACTGCTGTTCCTATCTTATTTTAACATCACTGTGGCTCATCGGTGCATCATATGTGAATGATCATACAGGTAGAAGCACATTGAAGAGATTCAGTCCTTGTATTGTGAATTTGGCAGGAGGGTGTGTATCTGTCAGAGTTGTTCTATGGACTGAAGCAGCTGGGAAAACAGCTGGAGATGGTTCAGTAAGTGATGGAGGTTTGATCTGTTGTCCCTTTCTCTGAGCAACTGAAGGCTGGGTGCTGCCACCCAAAATAGGAGACCAAGAATACCAAGATTTACAAATTATTTACAAATGGCTGCGTTTCATACTTCTTTTATTTATAGCTGTTCAGTTTTGTAAATGTGGCATGTGAGGTTTGAGAATGATTCATAACAGGCTTGTGGATACATGGAGAAGTTATGAGCATTTTTCATAGAAAAATTTTGGTAGTTTCACAATAATCTTTCTGTGCTCTATTCTGTATTTCACATGACTTTCAAACACAAACAAACACAAAACTTGACCAGATTCTTTCATTCCTCCTACTGGTGGAGGAAAAAAAAACCACCACCAACAACAACAAAAAACTCATCATTGGTCACTGGTGATCATCACTGGTTTCTGATGATAACCGTTGTGGCTCCTCTAAGTGGCAGGCCTTTGTGTGGAGGTCAGCTGGCCTTTTCATCTCCTGCTGCCTTCACTGTCTTACCCAGCTAGGCTAAAAGAATCACCCAGTAGGGAAAATGTCACTTGGTCTTCAGTGCCTCAAAGAGGAATCTGCACACACATAGCCTCTTCCATATGCTCATCTAAATTCTCGAACTGTTTCTTCATTTTTTCTTTTTGAATAAAATTACATGAAGCCTATGGTGGATAATTATTGAATGGAAGCCCTGTTAGAAATGAGTTCGTAATAGATTAATGAGATAGTTTTTGTGATTAAGATCCTCTTAACTTAATTGTGTCTCATTGGCTTCAGAAAGCAGAGTGGTGATTCTTCAGCTGCTGGTCAACATGTACTTGGATACTGTTTAGGATGATGATGTCATTGGTGAGCAGTGGGAGGCTGCATTGGGCTATCAAGGCTCTAGGATGGGTCTTGGAGTCTCAGTATTAGACCATGATACCTCCCTAGAGAGGGTCTTCTTACCATCATTGCTCCATTAAAAATCTATTATCTCTGCAGTGGGCTTGTGGCCCTGCCAGTATGGATTCTTTAACCAATTAAGCAATTTAATGGAGAGAACAATGCTTGGCTAAGAAGATGGTCATTGATGTGCCCGCCCTACTTGCTTCATGTCTTGAGGTGAAGGAGTTGTCCAGGTTACAATGAATTTAATAAAAATTGAAGAGATGTTTATTTACTGCAGTTATTAGAGCTTCACAGCTGAAATAGCTCAAAAAACGCCAACAGTGAACATTTTCATTATTGATTTCTTTAGTTATTTTTTCAGTTTCCAGGTCAACCCCTCCCTCATGTGGCTGACTTTGCCCTTGGCATTAGGAAAGAGTAGCCCTCTCACTCCCTCACCCGCCCTTAGCCACTCTCCTCCCATCTCCCCCTCACTGCTCTGTGCTTGCACCATCCGTAAACTGTCATGTAAGATTATCCTCTTGGTCCAGGCAGGGCTCTAAGGTTTCAAAATGAACTGTTAATTTCCCAGCCTGGAGGTGGCAAGCTATAAATAACTTTAAACGCAGACGCACTGTATGGTGCTCTATGATCAGAAAGTGAGAAGCCATGCAAAGATTTGGGGGATTTTAAAAGGGACAGACCACCAACTTGTAGACAAATCTGCAGCTTTAGCTTGTCTAAGAGTAATGGCTGTAAACAGTGTTAGAAGGAAGCTTTCGCTCTATTACTTTTAGCACTTCGTCATTAGATCATTGGTTGTGGTTATTTTTTATTCAACAGTATGCACAATGGGGCAGCATAGTGGTTAGCACTGTTGCCTAATAACAAGAAGGTCACGGGTTCA
Organism: Remorina albescens; assembly: GCA_034769265.1. Lineage (NCBI taxonomy): Eukaryota > Metazoa > Chordata > Actinopteri > Carangiformes > Echeneidae > Remorina > Remorina albescens. The sequence goes on from CM068475.1 coordinate 50,682,059, forward strand.
GTTCCTGGACCTGATGCCTTTCTCTGCGGAGTTTGCATGTTCTCCCCATGCCTCCGTGGGTTTCCTCCGGGTACTATGGTTTCCTCCCACCATCCAAAGACATGCATTTTTAGGTTAATTGGTGACTCCGATTCTGTGTGTTGGCCCTGTGATGGACTGGCGACCTGTCCAGGGTGTACCCCACCCTTGCTCAATGTGAGTTAGGATTGGCTCCAGCAACCCCCATGACCCAGAAATAGATAAATGGTAAACGATGAACGAATGAAAGAGTCTGCACAATGTTAGAGTTAAGTTTGGCTTTTTTACATCCTCAACTGTCCAAAGTTACTACTTCCTCAATAATCGATTTCCCGCACATTGTCACAACATCATAAATAAATAAATAAATAACATAAATACGCCTACTAGTAATAGAGTGATATGAATAATAAACAGACAAAATCATCATACAACCTACAAAAGCAAAAAGAAAACAAAAAGAAGAAAGGGAGCATGCACAACCATTTATACACATCATCAAGACAACCAAAGCTTAAGGACTGCCTTTACTCCAGAATGTCATTGTCCAGATTATACCTACACATTATTACAGCTGCATATATTAACCACTAATACATACTGAACAATTAGTATATCTACATCCAGTCATGTTTTAGAGATTGAATTGATTCTAAGTGAGACATGACAGGCTGCTTATGTTTGTCAGATTTATTTATTTATTTATTTTCAGATTGGCTGCACATGTTGAATTTGATCTTTTCCAATTTCAGAAATTATTGTGGTTCTGTGTGTGTTTTAATGGATGCTATTCTTATCAGTATTTGTGTGTGTGTGTGTGTGTGGTCATGCGTAAATGTGGCCAACTGTTGTACATCTGGTGCAATTAAAGACTGCAAAGATTAAGAATGCACTAATAGTAATGACTGAACAATATGAAAATCAGGAGTGTAGAGAAGAGTACAGGGAGTGTGTGCTGCTGAATGGGTAGGAGAACCGTATGTGCACAGAACAGAAAACAAAAATTCTCTTCTGGTAGTTCCCTGTGGATGAGATATGTGAAAAGTTTGATGTTGACTGTTGATTGCTATGTCTAACGTTTGTATCCTCCAACCCGCTCTCTATCTGCAGAAAGACCAGCCCAGTATGAGTCCCTTCTGACAACAAATGGCTCTGAAAAAGGCGACAGCATCTCTATCAATGATTAATTTTCCTATTTATCTCCATATGTATGTGTGGATTATTAATCAGCTGCTGGCATGGCCCAGTTTGACACGAGATGGCACGTCTGTCTGTTTTCCTTCCTCTAGTCTTCCAATAGTGGGCACAAGTGTTTTGAATTTGCATTTTAGTTTAATTCAAAATGTTTGGCAGGTCTATACTTGAGATGTGGTTATACAAAAGAAACACTGAAACCAACCACACCGGAGAATGGTGGGTGTTTGTGAAAGTGCAGATGTCAATCTCTGCGGTTTTTTTCCCCTCATTTGTGTGTGTCCCTACATTTTCCATCTTTACTACTCAGAAGTTCAGTTCCGTGTAGCTTCATTGGCATGAAGCCAGTGAATATGACTAACATAACAGGCCTGTTACTGTGAGACAAAGGATCAATGTGTAGGGAAATCAAGGTCAGCTGACTATGGATGAGGTTATGATCCTCCTGTTGTGGTTGTATGTAGTAGATTGATCCTTGTACAAGGTTATAGATGAGGAATGCATCATATCAATACAAATATCCGTCAGGCAAAAGCACTGATTTGTCTTTGCCATTCCACCCATTTCCTGCTCAAATCTCCATTTAATCCATGCTAATGTTGAAGGCATCACTTGATAAATCACTTCATCAACTTAAGATGTAAAATCGGTTAGTTTGTTATCTATAGACATATTCCAGAAGAGTGTGTGTTTCCCAATGTGGAAACAGACCCCAAAAAGAAATTAAAGGCTCATATTGCATCTATCCATATCCATATCCATCCATTATCTATATCGAACCCAGAACCTTTTAGCTGTGAGGCTGCAGCGATAACCACCACAACACTGTGCCACGAAGACTGATATTCAGACATAAAACATATTTTATGGATGAAGAGATTGTGATGGATGTTTTACAATTTACAGTTAATTGAAAAATATAGCTGATTAATCGGAAATCCTTAGTTGGTGAGTTGGTATTGTATTTAGTATCCTCGCTGTGTCTGGTTTTCATTCCAGGAAAGTAGTTCCTGGAGAGTCCTGATGTGAATTCTTGCCCTGCCTTGAGCTTGTATCCTTCAGTGACTGAAGGCCCTCCAGCGGCTGCCCTCCTTACACAGCTGCTGTTTATTTGGTGAGAGGACGCTCTAAGCAGCGAGGCTGGATATGCGGCTTTGCCACGTTCTCCGTACCCCCGCCAGGGTCGACTGCACTGTGTGCCAGGTTGATTTATTTACAGTGAGGGAAAAGGAAGTTAAATGTTTGGCCACAAGATCAAGAGGTCAGGATAATTCCCTTCCTGTTGTGCTTGAGAATTATAGCAGCAAGGGTGTTTTTACAAGGAGGCCATTGTTGATATTGGTGATGGTGTTCAGAGCTACCTGTTCCATTAAGACAAGCAATGGCTTCTGGGATCGAGGGTGTATTGCGGGAACGTGTGTGTGTGTCCGTGTGGAGTGGATGAGGGCAGCTAAACAGTCTTTAGTTAGCAAGTCTGCCTTTCTGTCAATCATTAACACCAGTGAGTGAGTCTTAGTCCAGCTAATCTTAGTCTGCCCCCACATCAGCAAAGTTCCACACTTTTTCAAACACTAATCACGCAAAAAGTCAAAAGTCAAATTTAGCATCTCTGTTAATTCTTTTTCCCCATGACTCAGTTAGCTCTGTAAGTCTACTGTGCATGTCCTTCTTTAATGAAACTTTCTAGATATGTGTTCAATACACCTGTTAATACTCCTCTCTTTTTACAAATGAAATTTAGAATTCATCCCAGCTGTGTGTTCTCCATGGGGAGATGAACCTCTAGAGGGAGGGTGTGTATGTGTTCTGCTCAGACCAACGGATGCGCTGACGTTCCCCACTCTTGAGTGAGCGACAAGGAGTTTGTGTTACAGAGCTAAGCAGAACGTTAGGGGTGACAGTTGGTGTCATGAAAAAGGTAAAACGGCATACATGACCCGTGGCAGTCATGACAGGTTGATTATACACTGTAGCAGTTGGTGCAAGTTAGTGAGTTTTTTTCCTCTCAAACTGCAGAAGAGCAGCCTGAGATGCTTAACCCTATATGACCTTCTTTTTGATTCTCTTTAACTACTCCGCCTAAACAACAAGACGACTGAGAGACGGGTTTTGAGGAAGAGAAACTTTTGGTGTTAGGGTGGACCTAACGTAGATAATAGTGTCAGACAAAACCATACTATGATTCTAATGGAATTACATAATATTCATTCATATTCAAGTATAATGGTATGAAAGCAACTTGAACTGGATTTAATGTAATTATTGTTAAAACAGAAAGTGGAACTGAACTGCTGGTCAACGTTATTGGATTGTCTTATAGGAATCCCCAGTAATTTTCCTGTCTGTCATTAGAGATGACGCTGCTATCATAGATAAACCTGACAGCTCATTGTTGCCGGTACAACGTCATACTGATGCTGCGATTAGGACAGGTTCCTGCAGTTATAATGGGCCTCTGGCGGACTTAATTTGTGGCCAGCTATAGGTTTGGACACACCAGCCCTGGGCTGTATTTGATTTGTCATTATTTCTTCATGTTTTTCCAACACTGACTCATCATGTGCTCTCCAGGGTTGGTACCAGGTCCTTTTCAGCTCGAAGATTTAGTACCATTTTTTTAGTACATTAAAGATCATCAGAGTCACACTTTGCCACTATATGTGGTTAACATGAACGCCCATATGACTACTGTCTTTACCAGATGACACAACATGCCTGGAATTTCACTTGCCAGCAGTGTTGCGGATGGGGTGATGTCAGGATCCATGTGCGTGCCTTTGTTTTTGTGTCTAAGCATGTAGATGCATGTGTAGTTCTAGCTGACTCAATAGTCAATGCATAATTGACTGAAGTTTTTCTGGAAAATCCTGATTACTTTTACTCCACTGTGCACGTCCATCACTCTGCTTTTCTACTGTCTGTGCTGTGTATTTTAATTGAACATCCAAAGGAGAAAACTCTCTCGATCGATCCAAAGTTCATATAATATTTTTAGAAATATAATTTAGCTTAATTTTTCATTCCCTCCCTGAGTTGAAATTCTACAACTGTGTATTTTTCATACCAACCTTGTTACTGTTTCTGTTTTCAAATACCCTATGTTCATAAATTCTTGGAAAGGTAGTGGTTACCTGTGTCAGTTTTCGCCCTCAGAAATTAGACTTGTGTTTTCTCAAGGGACTAATATTTCTTTAATAACATACATTGATTTATATTTGGGACATCACATGGACTTTTGAAGTGAGGTCAGTGGGTCCCTAAAGGGTGACTGCAGGCACACCTGGCGACATAAAAGCCACTTTTAGGCCTCTCATTCTGTTGCTGTTGATTGATCCCTGAAGAATGACAATGGCAAACCAACTAAAAAATTGTTTGGCCATTGCCGAGCTCTGTAAGAAATAGAGAATTGATTGTTGAAAGAAAAAACTGGTGCAGGTACTTGAAGGTATTTGACTTATTATAAATTTGTTTTTTACTTTTTGTTCTTTCTAAGTATTGGCCTGGCCTGCTTTTATTTTTGCTGTATTTCCATGATGCTTTTAATGTGACAATTTTTGTTCTGGTGTCTATCTCCTTGGGTTCAAAAGAGGCATGAGTAATGTGAAGCCTGAGTGATGAAGATCAGTCTCCCAGTGTCATGCCCCTCCTTTTTCTCCCTGGCTGCCTCCCTAACTCTCTCTCTCATACACACTCTCCCTGCTGCTCACACTGAGCGGTAGAGGATTGGAACATTGAGTACCTTCAGCACATTTTTCACATTACCCTTTGAGGGTCTCAACCTCAGTCCCCACTATATGCAAACACACACACACACATACACACACACACACACACATTCCCATTCACAAGTACCACTAATGTTTCTCACCCCTTCGCAGTAATGACAATGTGTATGTTTTGTCTGTACCACTGGCTCTGGAATGCTTCATGGCAGTGCAGTGGCAGAGAATATCTTGTCAAAGCTCAGTGGGTAACAGTTGCTTGGATCTGAATGTGTGTGTGTTTTTTATTATTATTATTTCAGCGTGCTAACCTACACCTTTTTCTGTTCCCTTTCTTTTCTCTGGCAGTGGTTTGTCTGTGTGTGGTGAGCAGCAGCAGCAAAGATGACGGAGTATAAGCTGGTGGTGGTGGGAGCTGGAGGCGTGGGCAAGAGTGCACTCACCATTCAGCTCATCCAGAACCACTTTGTGGATGAATATGACCCCACCATAGAGGTACGGCTCTGTTCTGCATGTTCTACGCACTATTTCATGTCCCTCCCTGCTCCCCTGTGTGGTTGAAGCAGATGGATTAATCCACATTTTATTTGAAATCCTGACACAACGGTGCAGTGTAAAATCAAGTTAATATAATTTAATTCATCCTGTGGCAATACTGGTCAGAGAAAGAAAGAAATATTTACTCATCCCTTCTTTGTCATTGTTTTATTCTCATGGAAATACAACACTGAAAGACGGAGCAATGAGAAGGGGAAAGCCAGTAAGACATTAGTCTCCAGTTCTCTCCCTCTCTGACTCCACTCTCTCTCAGTCTAGCTCCCTTTCTCACCACGCCTGCCTCTCGTCAGACAATGTCCTTTTTGTGTATTTGCATTCCTGGCCCCTATGCTCTAACAAACAAAGGGACGGCACTCCATGTTTTTGTGGCTGCGTGTTGGAAGGCTAAACATTGGCTCCAGTCCCCTGCTCCTCTGATGATGTTGTTGTTCATTTGACCTGGTAGTGGACAGGGAATTAATAACAGATATCATTTAATAATCTTTATATTTACATTACATCTCTGTTTTTTTCCCTAAATTCATGTTGCTTAGTGCTAAGTGACCAAGGCCAAGGTTTTTACATCCTCAGAGATGCATCCACAACTGCCCCAAAGTCAACCTGATCTGATTAGTGTCTTATATTTATTATAGATTGCACATTCACAGACCTCACTGATAGGGATGCACAATATTGGATTTTTTTGCTGATATCCGATATTTTACAACTAATTTGGCCCATAACTGATATAGATACCAATATTTTTTTACTTAAAACAAAAAGTCCAAAATTATGTAATAAGCATTGCTTATGCAAAATTAAACAATTTTTAGGTTATGTTAAACGTCTTTTATTTCTGACAGTTGTTTTTACACAAAACAATTTAGATATGTACATCATATCCTATTTAAAACAGACTTGGATGATGCTCTCCCTAAGATAACCATAGCAATACCCCCAACCATTCTTATGAATGAAGGACAGCCTTTTTAAATTCATACTTTTTGTCTAAGCATTGATGTAAGACTCAGCATCCTAACACGGCTAACATTTGATGTCACTTCATTTGACATTTGACACTCACTCAAGTGGCATCGCCAATGAGCTTCTCATTTGTTGTTGGAAATGACCACCTCTGTGGTAAGACCACATCAGAAAAATATCTCTGACTGGGGACGGTGTAGTCCACAAGTGATCTGCACGCCGGAACAATGGCCTTGAGATTGGGTGTTTTTTCAAGGAAGCTGCAGCAAGATAGACAACGTCCAAGAGTTCATTATTAAGCAAACATAGGCTGATAATGATAACATGCCGATAACCTTGTGCATCCGTATTCACTGATGTCTTTACCACCCTGTTAAATGTTGGAATTTTTCTTTTTCTTTTTCTGCAGGACTCATACAGGAAACAAGTTGTGATTGATGGTGAGACCTGCCTGCTGGACATCCTGGACACTGCAGGTCAGGAGGAGTACAGTGCCATGAGGGACCAGTACATGAGGACGGGAGAGGGTTTCCTCTGTGTATTTGCCATCAATAACACCAAGTCTTTTGAGGACATTCACCAGTACAGGTGTGTGTACATACAAGAAAGCATCACAAAACATGTTATTGACATCATTGTCATCTCTTGTTGCAGATGTGTCACAGACTAGTTCCTGATGTTTTAGCTGTTCTGTATGGTTCCATGTATGTGTATTTGCATATTATGCAGTGTGGAACGGGGACTCCCATGTGCTGTGGAAGGAGAGGGGTGTGTATACGTGTCTTTGCCAGCTCTCTGCAGTAGTGAGGTGATGTCATGCTGTAGCGTTTAACACGGCTAAAGAAAGCTTAGCCCCAAACCGGCAGATTATAGCACGATGCCAATGAAATCGATCCTGACTCAATTAGAGGAGCGAAGAGAGGTAGCACTCCCAAGGACAGGGAAGGGGAAAGGGGGAGGGAGGGGCCTGGGGATTACTGTGTTCTCTCTCTTTGCCACATTCTGTCTTTGTCGTCACATTAGACACCAACCTGCCAGTTTTGCATTAGGCAAGTAAGAAGCTGCAGATTTTAACTTTCCCAGTTCCTCTACAGTTTTGCAGGGTTTTTGAGTTTATCATGCTCACATTTGTGTGTGCATGAAGGACAGCCTTCTTTTAAACTCCTTGTATCACTGCTACAACATTGTGCAGCTTGCGAAAGCATGCATGAATCTTTGGCTGAATGCTGGAATAGGTGATGGCCTTGGTACAACTGTTGAGTTATTTAAAGATCATCATCTATATTACAGGGAAAGATTGTCTGAGGCATTATTGAAAAACTTCTCCATCAGTGCTGTCATGAACTGTCACTACACAGTGCTGCATCTAGATTTTAATATTATTATTATTATCAAAAATACGCCAAGGTCAGCCTATGTGCCTATGAAGCCTATGTGCTTTTTTACAGCATTTTTGATACACCTGTTAAACCTGAAATACCTTTTACACCATAGACAGGAAAACATTTCTGCTGTGACATTGAGGGCAAGTGTGGTCATAAAGACCATTAGCGGTGTTGAATTCAGATAGGGCTGGGCAACTGTAGTGGCTATATCCTGCTGTACTGTGGCTGAGGGAGAACAAGGCCTGAGCTGATTGATCTGATCCACTCCTCTCACTCGGTTACCCCTGGCTGCCTGGTTTTTGGCGCTGGCTGCTGTAGGGATGAGGTAATGCTGTTCGCTGCCTGCTGTGCATCCCTATCCCGCGCTCCTTTCCCCTCCACCCCTCCTCCCTCCTTCAGCAGTGCAGCACAGCCGAGCACCAGTGGGCCCTTGCACTTCCTCAGGGTCCTAGAGTTCCCTGGGTGGTTGGCTCCCCAGTGGTGAAGCTGCTGTTGTTTATGAAGCTGGGAGGATTTCAAGCAAGAGATATGTCACTGTGATTAAACAGAGCGTCTGAGATTGGTTAAGGAAACCGCCAAAAGTTTTGCAAATCAAATGTAACCTTTTGCAATTTCTTTATTTTCCAATTCACAGAGAACAAATTAAACGTGTAAAGGATTCAGACGATGTTCCCATGGTGCTTGTTGGAAACAAATGTGACCTCCCTGCACGCACAGTGGACACAAGGCAAGCGCAGGAACTCGCCCGCTCTTATGGTATCCCCTACATTGAGACCTCTGCCAAAACACGGCAGGTAGGTGGTGAACAAGAACCATACACCCATAGTCTTTGTTCACTTTCATGAAAGTACTGCGCTGTTGCTTGCTCTCTTTGATTTCAAATGAACTCAAGAATTGGCTACTTTACCTAATATCAACAAGTAATGACAGTGTTATAGAATGGCCCCTGTTTAAGTTGAGAAACTCTATGCTGTGTATTCATACACAAGGAGCAGAGAATGGCCTGCAACATTATGTGATTTGTGTTGCTGGGAGCATTTTATTGTGCCGCAGGCGATGACTCATAGCCAGGTTACCTTGGCTTGAAAACAGAGCTTCAGTATGTGAAAGGCCTCAGAAGGACAAGTCACCACACAGCTCCACTGTCTCTGACTCACTGCCGCACTTCGTATAGGTACATACATGGTCTATAGGTACATACAGACTCACACATTCATCACTGAACCCAACATAACATCTGTCATTCAGGTGGTAGAGTTTCAAAAGAACGAAGCAATGAATCATCATGATTTCCCTGATTAAGGGTGTCTGGAATGTTCAGGGTTGCCATGGTAATGCAAAACCTCTGAACAGTAAGTACACCACAGAAGTTTGATGTCATCATGTTATAAAAGGTGTACACAGTGCGCTTGACTTATAATTTACCATTATAAGTTTCTGGATCTTGCTGTAGCCAGTCTGTGTTTGTGTCTGTTGACAGGGAGTAGAGGACGCCTTCTACACACTGGTCAGGGAGATCAGACAGCATAAACTGAGGAAGCTGAACCCACCTGATGAGAGCGGCCAGGATTGTATGAGCTGTCGCTGTGTGGTATCGTGATGCAGGTAAGACATGCCTCCAAAAATCTATTTTCTTCTTTGATGGCCACACAATAATAAAGGAAGTCTCCAGAAATTGTCTGCTATGCTGGAAATTACACAGTATGTGTTTTTATTTCTGCAACTAAAACAGAGCTCTCTCAATTAAACTCTGACTGTGCCTCAGCTTCCATGGGCGCTAACATTTGTCCCCTTCTTGTGCCATTTCCCTTTGCAGCTGACTGTTGCACGTTGAGGAAAATGCTACGGAGCATAGTGGCAGCATGGACTTTAATATAGAAAGATAAAACAACTCAATGATGAAATATAAATGTTTTCAAAAAGAGGATGATGGAAGAAAACGCTCTCAAGGAAACCACCAGAGCTGACTGAACCATAGACCTTTATGGAAAGGACGATTTTGGACTGTTGCCGAAGTGGCTCGCTGAAGTAGCCTGGTCCGGTCCCTTCGTTTGGTCCACATGTCGACCTGTGAGCAAGACCACTAATGACTTTGTCAACTCTAGTGTGGTCTTGCTGGGTAGCTCCACAAGTTTTCTGCTAACTTATTGTTTTCAGTCTCAACACTGGTCTTAAAGGGGGTGAAACCAACCACCCTCCCACCTTGAAAGCCTAATTCCACTCCCACCCACCGCCTGACCACTGGAAGGAGTGCCCGACTGAAATGGAAAAGACTGGAATGGACATTTAGTTAACTCGACACCTCTTACTTAAACGTACATCTCCATCCCACCACCTGCCTTTGGTTTTCCTCAAACAGCTGTGTAGTCCCTTTGTTATACTAAATGGAGAGGGTGGAGGCTGCTGTGGAAATAACTTTAATTTGTTGTTCTTGTTTAACGGTTAACCTAGTTGTAAAGTCATTTTTTTGTGATTGGAAGATTTGAAAGTCACTGAGCACTATCTGAGTAACAGTGTACAATGGCACCGGGTTCGACATTTTTCTTGACCTGCCTGGCATAGTTTGAATTCCTTTTCAGGTGAGAAAATGAAGATAGATGACTTTTCAGAATGCAACTGCCTTCTCTCCTTTGAGCTTTTTTTCAGAGTTGTCTTTGTGGAATAATAATAGTAATGGCTAGTGTACGTAGGTTCTGGTGCAATAGAATTCTTTACTATCCAAGTTACACAAAGTATTGGGATTAAAAAAAAAAACAAACAACCTCTCATGACTATTTATTATCCTGTTTGACATTGGTTTAGAAAAGGAGAGGTACAGTGCATGAAAAAGTAGTGGTCATTTTTGCTGTAGCTGGAGTTGGAGAGGTTGCCTGTAGAAGAGGAGGAAAACCCTACACTTGTAAAGTTACACAATGACTGATTATGGTTTTAGATAAAATGACAACTAGCTGATTTTCTTTTCTGCTTTCATTTCAGTAATTGCACAGTGTATAACTCTTATTTACCGCATGGTGACAACAGTTACTTTTAGATTGCAGTAATCACTCCTTGTGGTTAATATGGCTCAGGAATCAGGGTCCAGGATGGTCTTCTGGAAACCAGAGTTTTACGCAGGATGTCACCATTTAGCTTTGTGAAGTGTAACACACAAGACCTGCCTCAGTCAGACTTCAGTTTTCCCACACACCAGGCTACCCTCAAACTACTCCTCTTCCTCTGCCACCTCAGCTCTTCAAATGAACAATAACAGGTCAGGTGCTAATTATGTCAGAACCATATTAACTTTGTGTGTCGGACTGTTGCATGTAATGCGTGATGGATATTGGTTTTTTGGAACGCATTGCTTCATTTCTTAACACTGACTAGATTGTGCTCTCCACAACTGCATTAATTTGATGCCTAAATGAAAAAGAGTGCTCTGTGTTTACTTGGCCTTATGTTAGCTAGTTTGTACCTCATGTCTGCAGCAAGCTCTACCTGAGTCATTGGTTTGCTGCATCGTTTTATGTTTGGTTGTGTGTGCAACTAAGAAATATAGAAGTGTGATGAGTTTAGACATGCGCTGTACATAAATTGAATGACAGGACAAGTCCAAAAACACAATACACTGATTTTTTTTTTTTGATTTTTTTTTTTTAATGAGGGAGTTTCTATGTAGGGACGTCGAAGTCTGAATGTGATTCTGTTCAATACAACTGAAAACAAACAAATTAAAGAGAGTTTTTAAGACAACCCCCAGTGTAAGCCAAGTTGTCTTGCTCACATTTTCATGACATTTCATCCCCATTATACTGGAACATGTGATGGTAATTACTAAAAGAAATATTACTTCTAGTCCAGGTCAAACTGCAGCAATTTTCAGAGTTGGTCATGTATGATTATCTGTGGAGTTCCACACACTACAAACATGTTTTGATCACCAGTTATAGATGGAGACTGCAAGTCCAGAAACCTCAGATTTCTTGACATGAAAAACGTGAAATTTTATTTACCATTGTCTCTTCTCAACAGAAATATTTTTTATTTTTATTAATTTTGTACAGTTAAAGGGACTAATTGTCTCTTAAAACATGGCTTAAAAATATGGTAATTTCAGTTAGTTTATGAATGAAAGTGGTCAAATAGTTGTTGGGTTGTTTTTATCAATTAACTGTTCATTTGCTCTGCTAGTAGGGCAGATATGAACTGTGAATGTGTTTGAGTCTTTACATATTGTTTGCAAGAACCCATGTGTTTAAAATTTAAAATACTGAAATAATGCAGGAGTTGGTCCCACTGGGCTGTGTTCCTATTTTTTTCACCCTTTGTACTCAAATCTTCTCCTGGTTAAAAAAAAAACAACATGCAACTACAGTCTTAATTGTAGCCAATACTTGTCCTCTACTTATTAATACTTTCATAGTAATACCATAGAATTCCACTAATCTATGCATTCAAATTCAAATTCCCATTGAATTAGAATATCGGTGTCATGTTTTCGCAGGGATACTCCAGCCAGCAAACCGCAACATGTATACAGGTCAGAAAACCTGACAAGAATGACAAAGACTGTACGGACCATTGGGAGTTTTGCACAAGGATACAGTGAGCTCAAGGGCTTGTTTCTTCCCTTGCAAACTGTGTAATGGAGGTGTGGAAAGAACTTGTGAAAATGTCAATTGTTTAGCTATTTAAGATGTATTTACTCTTTGAAAATGTGGCAAAATGTATTGCAGGACAGGAATAAAGATGTCGAGATGAAACTGTCTTGATTATTTGACCATCAAATTTTCAAATGTTCCTCTCAGTTTTCAGGTTTGCTGCCACCCACAGGCTACTCTGTACATCTGGAATGACAAGCATTGACAGAGATATTTTCTCTTATTTCATTTTTCTAATCAGCCAGTGTAAACAAAGCAGCAATAGATAAATTGTCATGACAAATATTTTCTTCTTTGGCCTTGCAGGATAATAATGTGAAGATTAACTGTGGGCATATAGAGCTCATGAAGTTTCAAAGGACAGTCATAAAAGTTGTGTTTACACTGGTTTTACTGGCAGCACTACAGAACATGCCTATTTTATTGTGGCCAACCTAAGGAAGCATTTCAATGTACAAATAAATAAAAAAGAACAACAACAAGGATCCAGTTTGTGAGTTGCTGTTGTTTTTGTTTTTTTTTGTTTGTTTTTTTCTTGGTACCAATTCCATTTAATATTTGGTAGATTTTCATCTCACTTTATATAGGCTTGATGGTTAAAATAAAGCACTCCATTGCATAAAGGCAGTTTTAGTCGCTTCCAGGAACTGAAAAGGGAGTGAGGGAAGTAGTATGTGGCAGAATAGAAATATCTAATTCTAATTATGAATTTTGCACATTGTCTAATTAAATCTGAGTATACATTCATATCAGAGCACTTGGGCTGTGGTGGGCTGAGCTTATGTCAAGATATTGCAATCCATGCTGTTACTGAATACCATTATTGACAGCCCTTTGCAAATGTGATGATAAGTTGGGTTAGGGCTAGCAATGTATTACATGCAGGAAAATAATATATTTATTTTGAAATAAATGATTTGTTTTTGTTGATTTTGAATTAATATAGTAAACATTAAAACCTTTCCCTCTAACACAGCCTCTCCACAGGTCATTGCTTTTAATCAAGTTAAAACATAATATTATATTGGTTTATTTGGGTCAATATGACACTAAGCAGCTTTGTTTGTTCAAACCATGTTGCCTTTTTAGGGCAGATAATCTGCATGATTGCCTAAATCTCCTGTTAGTGGCTTCAAAGGTCATTGGCAATAAACCCCGGAGATACATAAAAGAGACAGCTGAGTGTTGGTGAGGAAACTCAAAAAAGTAGTACAAAAGTAACAGTTATTCTCCTTTTGGATAAATTGTGACCATGTCATACTGTGAGGGTACGATTAAGAAAATTCTTCCTAAGGTAAGAATAATCATCAACATTTGAGAGAAGAGTTTTCCTCTCTAAATAAATCAACTGTATTTTCAGTTTCTTACAGTGTTTGTTTTTTATCCTTCCGTTTTGTAGACTTACCTTCGCAAACATGTGGCTCATGAGATATATGTTGCCATATCTCACTTCAAAGATATGGTGCCTAAGATGGATAAATATGGTAAGTCTTAAAAAACGGCTCACAATCTGTTGCTGGATTTATTAAACATGTGGGTAATATCAACAAGACCTCTAAATAATGTTGCGTTTTCACACAGTTTACAATGATGGAACCACAAAGGACTTGATGAGTCTAACTGGAACCATTCCTGTCTTATTTGCTGGTAACTATGACTTTACATTTTGTGATTTTATTTAAGATCCGAAGATAATCAGGAGCTGATTTTGAAATGGACTGTGGTCAAATCAAATCAAAAAGAGGAAGGCAACAATTTAGAAAACACAAATTAAAATACCCCTCTCCCTTATTTTTATACAAGACAATACTTATAACATACCCATATGCCTGTGGCTTGAGGAGAGCTACCCCCAGACTGCCCCCATCTGCTATGTCAGACCCACACGTGAGATGATGATCCTCAGAGGAAAGTTTATCTCCATCGACAGTGAAGTGCATCTGCCTTACCTGGAGGAATGGAAGAATGTGAGAAGTGAAATATTATCTTGTTATAAGGTTAAGGGTTAAGGAGTAATATTTTCCTGCACATGTTCAGCACAGCGCTCTTTAGAGATTTGAAGCTACTTTTCATTGATGTGTGTGACTTCTTTTCCCTTTCCAGGGTGAGTGTGATCTAGTGAGCCTGCTGCAGGTGATGGCTGTCATGTTTGGAGACTTTCCTCCTGTATGTATGCAGCCTCATTCAGAAGCCAAACAAGACTCATGTAAGTGATTCAAAACAACAATAGCATCTATGACCCAGATACAAGCTGATGTTTCAAGGTTCATGTGTAGGCCACACCTGATTAAATACGGATCTAAAATGTCCCTCATAAATCTAAGGCTGATAAGACAACACATGTTTCTTGTCAACATGTATCTGAATTTGTTGTGACTAATAAGAGCCTTTGTTGTTTTCCTTTTAGGCTGGTTGCAGCACCGCAGGAGAGAACAGGTGCTTTCAAATACGGATGGAAGTTTTTATGTTTGTTTAACCAGAGAAGATGGTCAACCCTTTCACCAGGAAAATGAATCAGTCTGTTAATCCCACTAGGAATGTTGTGGTGTGTCCTGTCTATTGGGTTGTACAGATGTCAGATGGTATCCATTGTCTTCTTTTATAGTCCATGATTTATTAACTTCAGAAATAAAACAGAGTATATGTTTTGAAAGTGTCAGAATGACTGTATCATATAGAACTTGAAAAAAATGTAGCATGTTCAGTGAGAATATTTGTACTTTTTTAAGGTAATGGTTTAACTTGCTTTGTTGTGTTGTTTTTGAATACAAGCAGCTTTACCTCACAACTGTAACTGAAATTGTTAGACACAATTGTTTTGGACTTTTTTTTGTTTTAACTTATTTTTTATTTGACAAATATACATACATACAAACTCAACAAACACACACCAAGGAGATGCATATTATATAGAAATTAAGTCCTTTAAAAATCTTTTCTTACTTTCACTACCTTCCTCCCTCCCCCTCTTGTTTACTGTATCTCTGAAAATATCCATCACCACTCAATTATACATCGTGCCTTTGCTAGTGAATCCTCATCTTTGATCCATTAGTCCTGGGCAACACTCGGTGATAATGAGTACTTTTCAAATGCAAAAAATTACAATACAAAGTATCTGTATCCTTCAAGTGAGAAAAACAATGATACAAGTGACGCAAATGATGCAAGTGACAATAACAACAGTACAAAAAAGGGGGGACTGTTTTGGACTTTTAATGTAGAAAAAGACAAATTTAGAAGACCCAGACATTCGGTTGCTCAATAAAGCTGTTTATTATATCATATTGTGACAGGTTTTTATTTTGACAGAAAACATTATTTAGCTTATATTCTGACAGTTAGTTAAGATGTGAGGTAACCTGCCAGTGTGTGGAATAGATATTATTACATATTCAAGTTTTATATATCTTTATTTAAATATTCATTTACTGAATTCACACTTTGAACATAGATCATGAATGATTGTCGTCTGTGTCTTTCATGGGGCCGTCTTCAGGTATTTTAAACGGACGTCACAGGTTTTCTGTACAATTACCGCAGGAGGGCAGTCTATAAACAGCGAAGCTCTCCTCTGCTCTATTTTCTATTTTCTGATCGAACAACGTCAGTTTGAAAATCAACCCTGAGCAGGTCGCCAGCTTCGTCACACTGAATATTATTACATTCCAAATTTTACTCAGTTTTCTGTGTGGTTAAACCGCCTCTCCATTGCTGCCTGATATTTGAACCTGTTTATCTGCTCTCTGACCGCCGCTGACTCGATTTACGTAATTTTTGTCCCACACGGTACACCGTAGTCGGGGAAATGGCGACCGTAGCGCTAGTTAGCCGTCCTGCGAGTGTCCTTCCAAAGTTTTCAAGTGAGTAGCGTCATAACTGTTATTATTACACATATGTGCGTGTGTTGAAGTATAATATATCCCCGTTTTCACACATACTCCACCCCAGCAGTGACCCGAATCAAACCGCACACATGGATTGAGTGACCTTGCTAACCGGCTCGGCCAGTAACCTGTTAGCAACGGCTTTGGCTAGCTCGTAGCTCTTATATTGGACATTTAAATGATTTTATTGTAATTAGCTACAGAAAAGTCGAATTTCCGCAACAGGTCGGAGGATAATACATACAAAATCAAGCGTTAAATATGTCTGAGCTTTGACTATCATCCTCTCCAGTGGCTCATCATAGCATTACGTCTTTTAGAGACCCTTGTTTTTACAAATATGCGGAAACAGATTGGTAGCCTCGGTTGTATTGTATTTCTTTTTTCCTTTTAAGAGCTGAATTAATTGCTATTATGACTCCAGTCTGTTAAAGACTCCATCTTACTCGTTTGTTGATGATATTTGTCTCGTCAGTGTAGCCGTAGAGTCACTGAGCACTGCAATAGGATTACCTCAATAATATTGGGGAAGGTCTTGACACAACCTTGGTTGTTCTGACATTGATTCAAGTTTGCGATTTGCGATTTGCTTGTTTGCACATGAAATGAAATTAATTTGGGTAATATGTTGGAAACATTTCAGTTAGATTTTGCTCCATTTCTACAGGACTGCATTGCACGATATTTGTCAAATGGATTTAGATCTGGTAAATGGGAAATCCACTGTGTTCCCTACTATGCTATTAAACCAGAATGAGAGATTTTGACTGTCTGGCGTGGTATATTATTTTGCCAGTAGTAGCCATTAAAAGACAGTAGAATGTGTTTGTTATGGCATGCAAACAACACTTAGTTAACTCTGGCATTCAAATCATGGTTGATTGAGCTCAAGGAAGAAACATTCCCCATGCTGCCACACCAACAGCCTGTTGATTGTATCTAAAGCATGGGTTAATGGATTCACGCTATTGATGCAAAACATTATAACTGCAATGAAAATAGGATTTATGGCAGAGCTGCTGTAGTTGACTGTAGTAATTTTTATTTCAAATGGAGGTACCCCATCTTGTGACATTAACTGTCTCTCTCTCCTTTGATTAGGCAGCTGTTCCCCTGCTGTATTGTCAGCAGCCTCCGTCTCCACAGTCCAACAGAGGAAGCTGCACCATGCCATCATCCCCAAAGGAAAAGGAGGGCGCTCCTCTTCCAGTGGAATAGCGGCCACTGTGTTTGGTGCAACAGGTTTCCTGGGTCGATATGTTGTCAATAGGCTGGGTAAGTTTAAAATGTAACATAAATAATAATGTTTAGGTATTTACAAAATAATACTTGCTTTATATGCAAAATATATGCTTGCAGACATCCCATCTTGTGCGTAATAGCCCAGTTAAAATCTCACATCAGTGGGGAATTATGAAACATTTAATATAAGTAATGTAAAGATAATTTGGATTGCACTAATGCATTTATATCTGTTCTTTCATTCACTGTCTGAATAGAACTGATTGGTTTGGTTGAAAACATAAATTAATTGTTTTTTTTTCTTTTTTAATTTGTCCAGAGGCAATCTTGATAGTTTCATGCATTTATTGCCATAAATAGCCAACTGAATTTGTTCACAGACTAGTCCCTTTTTAAATTCATGATGTGACTTTATTGTATTGTATTGGTTTGTCCCTGACTATTTGCAGGTCGGATTGGCTCTCAGATTGTAATCCCTCACCGATGCGATCAGTATGACGTCATGTACTTAAAACCCATGGCTGATCTTGGACAAATCATGTTCATGGTAAGATGCATGCTGTGCAGAAACACAGGCATCTTGTAGAAACGTAGCAACAAGTATTTAAGATGCTTAAATCAAATGCTAATGTATTGTGTTTGTTCTGTCTCGCTGCAGGAGTGGGATGCAAGGAACAAAGACTCAATCAGGCAGGCTTTGGAGCATTCTAATGTGGTCATCAACCTGGTGGGCAGAGAGTCGGAGACATGGTATATTTGGAAGATGTCTCAAAGTATCAGATTTATATTGGGTTTTTTTTGTTTGTTTTTTTAACATAATGGAGAATTTTAATGCTCTCCCTCTCCAGTACTTAGACACACTATGTACTGTAGGGGAAGACGATTAAAATTGTATAAAGGTCATGGTTGCATTAGACCATTATAATTTTAATATTTAGTATTACATTTAGTATTACATTACATTTCTTGTATGAAAATCTTATGTGACATGTTAGAGGCAGTAATAATATAAATACACTCATCAAGCTTTCTTGGCTGACATGTATGTGTAAGTGAAATGTAGGAGTACTTTGAGTTTGGCCTCTATATTTCAAGTAAGGATTCATATGTTAACTTTTTCCCGTCTTTCTGTGTAAAGGAACTATAGCTTTGAGGACATCTTCGTTACCATCCCTCAACAGATTGCCAAGGCAGCCAGAGAGGCTGGCGTCACAAAGTTTGTCCACATGTCTCACCTCAACGCTGACATACGCAGCCAATCCAAGTACCTGAGGAACAAGGTAGTGAGCTGTTTCTGTATATAGAAAACATCTCTTTTAGTCAGACAGTTAAACTAGCATCTCCTTATGTCTTTGGTTGTGTATTTCCATGACAATGTCAATACTGGCTACATTGACATATCAAGAAGATTTATATTTTTACATGTACGTCATAATTGCACATAATGTTCCTTTACTGTAGGCTGTAGGTGAGACTGCAGTGAGGGATGAGTTTCCTGATGCCATCATCATGAAGCCCTCGGAGATGTATGGCAGGGAGGACAGATTCTTCAACTATTATGCAAGTAAGACTGTGTGTGTCTGCTGGTACTAATCTCAAGCCAGTTAACCTGCTAGTCAGTGAAAAATTCATGTGTGGTTTTGATCCTCTTTCAGACATGCGCTGGTTTGGCAATGCTATTCCACTTATTGCGCTTGGTAAGAAGACAGTGAAGCAGCCGGTTTATGTAAGTTTGTTAAAAGGAACAAGTTATTCTTGTAATTATCAATTTTATTATTTAATTAATTGTTATTTAATTTTCAAGTGATATTATAATTTAGCCATGTTTGCCCGTATAACAGTAAGATGTTATCAAGTATCTTCACAGGCCTGATTCAGTGCAAGGTGTGGAAGTGAAGGTTAGGTTGATGTTTGATGATACAAAGTTGTATGGATTATGGATGAATGATGTATGGATGATATTCTGAGTTATTACATGTGAGTTTTATGAGGGTCTTATCAAAAGTCATTGTGTTCTTAGCAAAAAGTGCTAAGTCAAACGAGAGTCACTCACTGAGCTCAACAGAAAGAGGTTGACTATCGTGTACTTCAATGTAGATGTCAGTAATCTGTGGAAAACCAAAGAGCATGGGGATGGAAGAAATTAAAAAGTTTACAGTGGATGTGATATTTCCACCAAAGTTGTGGGACGTATGTTTCATTGTTTTATTGTTATGTTTTTGCTTAAATGTGTGGAAGCATTTAAGTTTTCAGTTATAACTGAATAAATTGTCTGTATTTCCTTACTTAAAACACTGTCTCAGGCTTAAATTTGCGTAAAATGCTAAAAATAGAATTCTCAAAAATTAAAAACTGAAAAAAAGAAAAAAAAAACATGAATATGGGAAAAAATAAAATGGATTTTATAGGGCTTTAGGTAAAAACCAAAATGAGTCCAAATCTTTGCCTTCAACAAGGACGGGGCCAGTTGAATCTCTTTTTCCTCCATTATTGTCGTTTCTTCCTTGTTTTGGTGCTTACCGTGCATGCGTGACGGCTGACGTCAGGACGTCCCGCATACAAAATGGAGGCAGACAGCCTGGGGATTTGTTTTATTTTTTACTTTTTTGTTTTTGATTTTGGGACATTTTAAATCGATTCTGAATCGAAGTAAATGGGAATCATGATTCTTATATGAATCGATTTTTTTTTGGCACACCCCTACCAGCTAAACTGTCAGGTTCCTCCCTCAGGTCGTGGATGTGGCTAAGGCTATCATCAATGCTGTCAGAGATCCTGATGTCAATGGAAAGACCTACGCACTGGTTGGGTAGGTCACCTCAGATAACTATATCTTGCAAACTTTATCTACAGATTTGCAGAGTTCAGCAAATACTGTTGTTTGGGCGTTAAAGCAAATCATTTTCAATTCTATTTGTATCACATAATGTCCCACAATCTGTCCTGAGATAGACATTTTACTTTAATGATAAACTCATAGTTTTAATTCATTTAATTCACGGTTAACTTAACTGACTATAAGTCAGTGAAATTAATATATACCAGATGTCATGGAGAGTTTGAGATCTTGGCATGGACTTGAACAGTACAATAAATGCAATACATACAGAAAACAGGCAGAGCTTAATTTAGAAATCAAGCCACCTCTATAAATGAAAATGATGCACGTCCTTGAAATCTGGTAGGACTTGCGTGTAAGCAGTGTTCGTAGGATGGGGTGACTGGTCCAGCCTGTCAGTTGAATTTAATCAAATCCATAGCTCTGCTGACTGATTTATGTGGATGTAAAACTCTTGTAAATATGTCCCTCAATCATGTCCTCGCTTTGTATCACTGTGAACAGATTCATCTTTTGAGGAAATTCTCAAATAGACTGCTTTTGTCTTTTCTGTTGTTGTTGCCCAGCCCCAACCGGTACCTCCTTCATGACCTGGTAGAGTACATCTACGCTGTGGCACACAGAACCTTTGTGCCCTATCCCTTGCCTCGCCCACTCTATCAGTAAGTCCCTGATCCTGCTCATGAACATTTTTCATATTTCATAGAACTAACTCCGGCATTTAGCAATATCGAAGGCATATTGTTGAACTAATCAAGGGAGGTGGTACAAAAATATTAAACACCCATCTGTTTACTGATAGCAGTTGTTCCTGCTAGATGTTGTTTTTATTCTGCGAAAAAAATAGTATTTGTTTGTGACATGTGAGCAGATTGAAGGCATCAAAAAATTGACTTCCCCACAGAGCCACCAGTAATCAAACACTCTACATGGGAGTCAATGGTAAAATTTTAGTACATATTCATATGATCATCTCCCTTTTTGCTTTCTAGTCTTGCAGCTAAAGTTTTTGCATTGAATCCATTTGAGCCCTGGACAAGCCCAGACAAGGTTGACCGGGTAAGAAAACCAAGTTTTTGCATTTCACCCAATTCTGGAGCCATCAATATTTGTTCTAATTATTATAGTTAATGAACATACAACTAATAATTTTGTTCTGCATTTTTTAGTTCCACATAACAGACATGAAGTACCCAGGACTTCCTGGCCTGGAAGATCTGGGCATCACACCTTCTACTGTTGAACAAAAGGCAATTGAGATTCTCCGTCGTCACCGCCGCTACCGTTATCTTGAAGCGGATCTGGAGGACGCAAAACCAGCAAAGACTGTCAACTATTGAACTATCTGATGAGAAATTTCACCATCGCTACAGCCGACAGGGCATGTCAGTCCCACTGCTTTGTCCTTTTGTCTTTAACTGTATTCTGTACATAAAATAAAAAAAATATCCTCTAAGGACTTTTGTGTTTGAGTCTTGTATATTGTTCTCTTTAGATAAGATCCAAGAATTACGGTAGCTCTAAAGACTATTGACCTGTTTTCCATTCCTACCCCACTATACATTTAGTTCTACTACACTTGGTTGTAATTTATCAGCAGTGTCAGGAGAACTGCCACTAGGGAGAAGAACAGATTTGCCAAAATGAATGCAGGAAAACATAAGTGTTTATATGTATAAAGGTGATAAACTGAGTAAAACTGGAAAGTGTTTATATCAATCCAGTCGGGGTGTATTTAGTGTATACACTGCACAATGCTTGTATTATTTTGCAATTTTATGATACAGTAAGACTGATATAGGCACAATACTGAAAGGTACTTTGGTACCTGGAGTATTGTGGATGTGATAGTGTCTAATGAGTCCACCTCTCCACTCTTTACACAGCTAAGTGCTGTTGTATGTAGGTATTGTAGTTTCCTATAAGGACTTTATTTTCTTCATCTTCCCTATCAGTCTAATTGAACTGTTGAAATTTTAATAAGGTTTTAAACTACAACTCTAAAAGATTTGAATGAAACAGTCCTGTAAGGGTAATTTGTAGGAATATGTTACCTTTAAGATAAGATAAGATGATTTATTGAACATTTTAAGCTGTAAAGTCTGTGGAGAGAAGAGTTACTGACAAGGTGCAGAGAACAGAATGACTTTGACCAAGTCCTTCAGGAGAAACAACAATGAAGACATATATGAGAAGAGCTGGGATAGCTGGAACTTTTTTACTTTTAGTGTACATTATCAACTTATTTGGGAGATGGAGAGAAGGGAAATCTCTTCCTCACGGAGTTGCAGATGCAGAGAAGGTGTGGAGGAAGCTGGATGGGATTGAACAAGGTCTCAATAGGCTGGGTGAGTCCTGCTTCAGAAGCAGCATCAACAGGATCAGTAGGCTCTGTGTAAAGTTTTAACTATCGATCCTGAATGACATGGAACTTATTTCTTGAGGATGTGATGTTCATGGTTGTGAATGGTCACTGATAAGTCCTGCATAAACAAGAATCAAGATATAAACAAGTCAAGATAGCTTTGGAGCCATGTGGTGAAATCAATCAGTCTTCAAACGAATCACCTTGAAATTAATATGATTTTTTGCCATAGACCTTTTACTATATTTATGAGCATATGTGCTCTTTTTAATTCACGGTGGCTCACATTTATCAAAGATCAACTTTTCACACATTTGATTTTTCTCATTATTATTAATAATTAACATTCTCTCCAACAAAATAGCTGCTACACATTTTAAGGTTCTTTACTTAAGTAAAATGAACAGTACTTGGGGAAAAAAACAAAGATTCTAGCTCCTTATGAAAATTTGACATACTGCTCCGTTAACTCTAATTGTATCAGAGATGTTAGAGACTGCACTATCACACACCTCACACACAGTACAAATGTGCCTCACTAATCAAGTACTGTAAACGTCTATACAGCAGTGAGTCGTGTATAAGAACACTCCTTGAAATCTGTAAAAGGAAACTAGATGTAAACTGATTCATTTGGAGAGAAGAATTAAAAAAAAACAATCTATTTAGATTCTATTGAGAGACAGCTAAGTAAAACTAAAACTGAACCAGACTGTTCATGATTTCCATTCCCAACTCTTTTTGTCTTTTTGTGAATGCATTCAACAAAAGAAAAGCTTATAGAAGCGTCTGGTCCCAAGGTGTCCACAGATGAGCTGCTTCCAAAAGTGGACCAAGAAAAAGGGAAGATTGTGGTGCCCAAGTTATATCCAAACTCCTACCTGTTTGCCCGCTGGGGCGATGGGCTGTCAGAGGAGGAACAGAAAGAGGCTGAAGGTTTGTTTCAGATTTATGGATACAACGCCTTCCAGAGTAACCAGCTACCACTTGGCAGGAAGCTTCCAGATACAAGAGATAAAAGGTACGTTTTGTTCCTCATGTTTCCAGGTGTTTTGCGTGATTGAAAAGAAAACAAACTTGAATGAGATACTAACCCACTCTGTCGTGGCATCCCATTTCACCATGTAGATGTCTGACGAAGACCTATCCCAAAGACCTGCCGAGCATCAGTGTGGTGCTCATCTACATAAACGAAGCTCTTTCTGTCATTAAGAGGGCAATACGAAGCATTATCACCCACACTCCTCAGCATCTGCTCAGGGAAATCATACTGGTGGATGACCACAGCACCTACAGTAAGTTTGTCTAAGAGTATGATGCCACTGCTCTCAAATGTCTATGTCCTTATCCACCACACCACTCGTATTGGTCTCACTATCCCATCTTTAAGGAAATCTCAGTTGTAGTCATGTAGTACTCTTATTTATAGATTTGACTTTGGGCTCCACTTTCAGATGACCTTGGAAAACAATTAGAAGACTATATAAGTCAGATTCATGAAGAGAGGCCTGGACTCATAAAAAAAGTGCAGCACAAGCAGCAAATGGGCTTGTCACAGTCACGGATCTCAGGTTGGGAACACGCCACAGCTGATGTTGTAGCCATTTTGGATGCTCATATAGAAACCACAGAGGGTTGGTAAGTATATGCTTCATGCTTGATTGTCCTTGTTATAATTATAAGCAAACCACTGCTGAAAACTGCTTCTTGTCATCCTTTACAGGGCAGAACCTTTGCTGGCCAGGATAAAAGCCGACAGGACGGTGGTTGTGTCCCCTGTCTTTGATAAGGTCCATTTTGACACCCTGCATGTGGAAAGATATGAAGCATCTTCTCATGGCTTCGACTGGGCTTTGTGGTGCATGTACGAGTCCTTCAATCCAGAGTGGCTGAAGATGGAGGATGAATCACACCCTGGGAAGTATGTGGAAAAACTGTTATATTCAACCAGATTTCCATGAGCAGAATGATTATGTTAGACCTTGACCTAAAACATCTGCACCAACAGCTGCTAGAAATCTTATCTCGCTAAATGACTAATTGTGCAAGTTATAAATCATTCTATAGGTCATTTATGGAGGCATTGTTTCTTTGTATTGTGTCATGTACATAAAGACCCCACCAACCTCATTTATTTTATGGTGTTATACAATAATATGGCTCAATGCTAGTGGCACTGTTGTCTCGGTTTGGGTCAGGAGTCCCTCTGTTATGGGAATCTTTGCAGCAGACAGGGGCTTCCTTGGAGAAATTGGTGGACTTGATGGTGGAATGACAGTTTACGGAGGAGAAAATGTTGAGCTGGGGATTCGTGTGAGTATCCACAACTGAATAAATTACCGTTTAGGTTTTTCACAATGCTAACGCAGGGTCTTGATGCGTATCTTGACTGCTCAGGTGTGGCTGTGTGGGGGCAGCATCGAGGTTGTGCCTTGCTCACGTGTAGCTCACATGGAGAGGGCACATAAACCATATGCACCTGATCTGAACCCTGCCATGAGGAGAAATGCCTTAAGGGTTGCTGATATCTGGTTGGATGATTACAAGAGGAATGTCATGATTGCCTGGAATATTCCTCTTCAGGTTACATTATTTGATTTATGTTCCTGGAGTATGTAATGCTGCAAAGCTAACTTTGGCCTTGTTCAGGCCAAACATCCTAACATGACATATGACACACAGGGTCATGGAATCGATATTGGGGATGTGTCAGCAAGGAAAAAGCTGAAGGACAAGCTCCAGTGTAAACCTTTCAAGTGGTACCTGGACAATGTTTATCCAAGTTTGCAAACATGGGACAATATCCTGGGATATGGTGTGGTAAGGGCCAATTTCATGTAATCTATTTTACAATGCAACAATGAAACTAATATTATATGAGTTAAACTAGCAAGTGAATGAGAAACCTGGCATTCAAAGACCTTTTGTGTTTATTGTGTGTTTTCTCCAGGAGTTAAATGTGCTGAGGTAGAAGGTAAACTTTTGTCATGCTAAAGTTTAGATTGAACATTAAGTACACACTGTATATGAGTATTCATACTGTAGAAAGACACAAAAGAAATAAAAAAAAAAAAACACCCTTACCATAAGACTGACTTGCACAGCTGCAGAACACCCTTCATGAGCAGTATTGTGTGGACCAGGGAACCCTTCCAGGAAACATCCCAGTCTTGTACGAATGCCACTTCCAGCAACCACAGGTAATATCAGAAGATTTTTTTTTTTTTAAACCCAAAATTATAAATAATTAAAACATGACTTATCCTTTTCACCAGCATTGCTACTACAACACAGAAGGTGAAGTCATCATTGGCTACATAAAGTCTCACAAATACAACCAGAACCGTTGCCTAGTTGATCCAGGCTCAGGCAGCACCCCCACCCTGCAAGACTGTCAGCTGGCAAAGCTAAACAAGCTATCTATGCACTGGGACTTCAAACAGGTATGCTCTTCAAAGGGAGCTGTCAGACTCTGTCAAGAGATTTTTTTAACATATGAGTATACTGCTAATTGAAGGCTCCAACTTCAAAAACCTTAAAACAGCTTTAAAATGTGATTTTTAAGGCACTCACATTACCATCTTGTTGATTTTTTCTACTGATCACACATTTGCAGGGCAAACAGATTAAAAATAAAGCAACAAAGAGATGTCTTGAGGTCGCCCAGGGAGAACATTTTTACTACGAGCTCATCATTCAGAAGTGCAGTGCACAGAGCTGGAGGATTCAGCATCTCATAACAAATTTTTAGTTCAGTTCTTAATCCTAATGTATAAAATATTAAATTGGGATTGAGTCAAACTAGATCTTATGTCGTGTCTTTTTTTGTTTTACTGATTCATACAAATTTAACTTTAAACTGCTATCATTTTAATGGGTGTGTTTGTGTATGTAGTAATTCCTTTGACTAGCCTTTAAAAAAATATTCAGGATCCAAAAATGCTGATTTAAAATGATTAGCCTCATATTCCTAAACACAATACAGATTAAGAGAAGAAGTGATCAGGAGAAGGCTTCAGAGTTTTTACAACACTGCAAACTGAGATGGCCACAGCAGACACCAAACAGCCCAGATTGAATCATATATCAGCAGACATTGTGTTAAACTGTGACAGGATAAAGAACTACATGATGGATATCTGAAGATACCTGTTGACAGATGGATATGGCATTACTTACAACACTTCCTGTTGTTGTATCTATATCATATCGTTGCTTGTCTTGATGTAAGCTGCCTCACCTACTAGGACACAAAAGCAGAACTCGTCCTGCCATGAGGGAATAGCATGCAGATGTAACATGGAAAAGACTTGCTGGAGGAGTCAACCCAGGAACAACTTCAATGAGGAGAAAAGAAGGAAAATACCTCTTTAAAAATGACTGATTGCTAAACATTCGTTTAATAATACTAATAATGGAGTGACAAGGAAGAGCCCTGTAAGCATTGGTGCAAATTAGGTCAAATGGTCCTCCCTTTATTAAATGCCCCACGTGTTGCATCTTCAAGTGTTTATTGTCATATGTACTGTAAGAAACACGTTTGCCTGTACAATGAAATTCTTTTTTGCTGTCCACAATGAATGCCAAACATAGAGAAAATAGACAACTAGAATAAAATTAAAAAATATGACAATCTCAAAAACAACAATAGAAATATAGTACAATAGAATATAAAACAGCAATAGAAATAGACAGGACAAGCTGACATATAAGCTATCAGCTCTGTGTGCAAAATGAAACATCCAAGATTATGACATGTGCAAAAGAGTAAACAGTTGGCTGACTGTTAAATGAGGTAGCTGATGCTTGTTAACTCCTGTTTAGGAGTCTGATGGCAGTGGGAGAGAAAGAGTCTGAGTAGGTTGCCAGGTTTGTTGGCACCCCATAGAAATCATTCGATATTTTTCTACAACAAAAAAGGCTAACCTCACAAAATCTAAAAAACAAAATAAGTAATAATAATAGTAGATCTAAATCTATTCACTTCCTTCATTCCGTCTCCAGACTGAGTCAGGTCAAAGTCCAATTTGTGACTTAAATCTTGTGTTGTTTTTATGTCATCATTAACAGCTTCATAAAACTGCTGCTCCTCTCTCCGTAGAAGTGGGATGAACATCAGATCAGGTCAGATCTGATGGGTTGGATGTTTTGGTACAGCTGTGGGTGGAGGGACAGCGCTGTTTATCACATCCACCAGCAAGCGGCAGCTCCAGCTCATTTCACCTCCAGCCTTCATGATAACTCGGAACAGAAACACCGACATGTCGCCCTTTTCCCGCCCGACGAGAAGGGAAGGGCGCAGTGAGCAGCGGCGGAGGTCAGTGCGTGCCGTGGTGTGGCTGAAGAGGCCGGTCCTCCTGATCGGCGCCGTCGGGTTCGTCATCTACGTGTTCACGTCGGTGAAGAGCGGATATGAAGCATCAGCGGGGGCCGACAAGGAGCTGGACCCCTCACAGATGATCAGGAGCTTCTCTGACCTGGAGGCGAGCATCAGTAATCTCCGTGAGTTACCAACCTTTCTCTCTCATGTACACACTATCCATCAGTTTCCCTTTGTTTGAAAACAGAAGAATTCATTGAATGAAATTTACAAATGTATGGTGTTTTTTTTTTTTTTTTTAAACAAAACTCAAACTAATGACAAGGATGCTTGTGAAAACACTCGAGACGAGGAATAATCCTTGGTCATAGAGTCGGAAGTCACACACACACATAAAGGCAACTCAAAGTGGAAATAGGGGGAATAAAAAGTCAAGCGAGTTTCTTTACTCTGAAGTTCACAGAAACACTTCAAAAGTTTATGGGTGCGTTTGTATGTTTTGATCAAATTTCAATACATAATGAGAATGTTGTTTTGAATTTATGCTAATGAATTATTCATTTGGATGAACTAAAATACTCTGTTATGAAGTGTGAAATCACTCAGAGGCTGCTTGAAGTACTGTAATAGGTCATAGGCGAAAAAAAAAAAAGGTTTACCAAAGCATAAATAGAAATTGTCAAATAGTACTGCATGTAGCCTTGATGCATACTTGGTTTTTATTTAATAAAAATAACATTTTTGAATTTCATGTTTGAAATGTACAATCATGTCTTCGACTCATCTTGCTCTCCCCTGTCTCATTGAGCTCTCAAATTTTTCAAGACAAAGTACTCCGAGCTTTTGAGCAAAAGCAGGATGTCATGTAGAAAATGCTGGAAGAGGACAGACAGAGAAGACCAGCAGATGTCCAAAAGCAGCCACCAGCTGAGAAACAACCAGAGCCCAAAGAGCAGCCCAAAGTTCAGGAGCAGGAAGAGGCAGCTAAAGCTAAGTACTGTAAACTGTACCCTTTCTCTCCCCTGTTCAAGCAGTGGGGTGAGAATCTGTCTGAGGATGACCAAAAGGAGGCAGAAGGTCTGTTTCAAAAGTATGGTTACAACGTTTTCCTCAGCGATCGCCTTCCTCTAAATCGAGCCCTTCCAGATACCAGAGATCCAAGGTACAAACATGGTATTAAAGTCCATGATGCCAGAACTGTCATTAGGCTTCATACCCAGAGAATATATTCCTCCTTATAGAGGCTCTTCATTGTTTCCAGTTTATATCCTTTGAATTTGTCCTCCTCACATGGCTTTTTGTTTAAAACTTTAACACATCTTTTGGATGTTTTCATCAAATTTTCTTTCATCTCTGAATAGATGTGCTAGAAAAAGACCTGCAGAGTCTGGGAGTGGTGCTAATCTATCTGAATGAAGCCCTGTCTGTCATCAAGAGAGCCCTGTGCAACATTGTCGACCACTAAAAACCTCCTGAGGGAGATTATAATGGTGGATGACAACAGCTCTAATGGTTGGTTGGCTATGCAAAGGGATTAGGTTAGGCAAACATACCTGTGCTTACTTTGTATTTGTAGGCTGCACACCTTATTGTGAGGTAAGACAGGCTTATATCAATCAGAGATTTTTATTATTCCAGAACAAATTCAGAGTTCAGAGTTTGACAGTAATGTCAACATGAAAATATGTTGAGATAGATCAGAAGAGTGAAAGCACTGTCATATTTGTTTAAATGTGAAGCTAGGGGCAGCTGGCTAGGTTAGTACAAATTTACATGTTTTTTTGTAAGAATAAAACAAAAAACTATGTTAATTTCACAAGATAGTATCTTTTCATGTATGTTCAGGTCGATTAAAGTAGCAAGAGTGCAAATATCAAATTAATTCCTCCAGGGACACATAAACACCAACACAATTCAATACAGTTTCTGGGTTACAAGAGACAAAATCTAGTTTTCAGTCACCTTAACTTACATGCAGGGTGAATCGATACTGTGACTCCTCAGATTTTGATATTATCATCGACCATCAGGCTCATCCTTATTTGCAATAGTGAAATATGCAGCAGTCGAACCTGTTCTCTCCTATTCTCCAAATAATGCCCACATTTTTTTTTCAGTACAGAAAACCTCAAGGCCGACCTCGACGCATAAGTGAAGTCACTAGAGCAAGAGAACCCAGCTCTTCGTATTATTAGACTGAGGCACAACGAGCAGCGAGGGTTGGCCTTTGCCAGGGCCTCTGGGTGGAGAGCTGCTACTGCTGATGTGGTGGCCATCCTGGATTCACACATAGAAGTCTATGAGAGGTGGTAAGGAGAAGGCTGAAATACCAAATCCTTGATTATAAATTAAAATTTTAGTTAAAGTTTTAGTTAAAAACTTCTTCTTGTACTGACAGTAATATATTATTTACTATTTCTAAACAGATTTTAAATTTCAATATCCACTTCTCCCTGTGTGGCTGTCTCCCATGAGCTGATGCCAAAGGCAATGTGAGCAGTCTGAGCTACTGTCCGCTGAGCAGCTTCAACAGGCTTGTTGTGGATTGTGCAAGCAATTTACCCTTCGCTTGCACAATGGTGTTTCATTCTCCGATGGAACCACAAAGAAAAATATATGTTCAGACAAGATGTTGTTGTTTACACTAAAGGTTACTGTACCTTTCAAATGCCATACTTAGGTTAAGATGGGTTGTGAAAAAAGCTTCTGGTCCTTTTTAAAAGAAAGGAGTATAATCTTCGTAATTTTAACAGCTGTTGAGGCCGGAGTTGGAACATATGACCGATTCCATTGTTTCCAGATACTGTAAAGTTGTGCAATGGCTTCACTGGCACTAATGCAGTGCAAGAGAATGACACATTCTGAATTATACACTGCTCAAAAAAAATAAATAAATAAATAAAATAAAGGGAACACTAAAATAACACATCCTAGATCTGAATGAATGAAATATTCATATTAAATACTTTGTTCTTTACATAGTTGAATGTGCTGACAACAACAAAAAAAAAAAAAAAAAAAAAAAAAAAATCACACAAAAATTGTCAATGGAAATCAAATTTATTAACCCATGAAGGTCTGGATTTGGAGTCACACTCAAAATTAAAAGTGGAAAAACACACTACAGGCTGATCCAACTTTGATTTAATGTCCTTAAAACAAGTCAAAATGAGGCTCAGTAGTGTGTGTGGCCTCCACGTGCCTGTATGACCTCCCTACAACGCCTGGGCGTGCTCCTGATGAGGTGGCGGATGGTCTCCTGAGGGATCTCCTCCCAGACCTGGACTAAAGCATCCGCCAACTCCTGGGCAGTCTGTGGTGCAACGTGGCGTTGGTGGATGGAACGAGACATGATGTCCCAGATGTGCTCAATTGGATTCAGGTCTGGGGAACGGGCGGGCCAGTCCATAGCATCAATGCCTTCGTCTTGCAGGAACTGCTGACACACTCCAGCCACATGAGGTCTAGCATTGTCTTGCATTAGGAGGAACCCAGGGCCTACCGCACCAGCATATGGTCTCACAATGGGTCTGAGGATCTCATCTCGGTACCTAATGGCAGTCAGGCTACCTCTGGCGAGCACATGGAGGGCTGTGCGGCCCCCCAAAGAAATGCCACCCCACACCATTACTGACCCACTGCCAAACCGGTCATGCTGGAGGATGTTGCAGGCAGCAGAACGTTCTCCACGGTGTCTCCAGACTCTGTCACATGTGCTCAGTGTGAACCTGCTTTCATCTGTGAAGAGCACAGGGCGCCAATGGTGAATTTGCCAATCTAGGTGTTCTCTGGCAAATGCCAAACGTCATGCACGGTGTCGGGCTGTAAGCACAACCCCCACCTGTGGACGTCGGGCCTTCATACCACCCTCATGGAGTCTGTTTCTGACCGTTTGAGCAGACACATGCACATTTGTGGCCTGCTGGAGGTCATTTTCAGGGCTCTGGCAGTGCTCCTCCTGTTCCTCCTTGCACAATGGCAGAGGTAGCGGTCCTGCTGCTGGGTTATTGCCCTCCTACGGCCTCCTCCAGGTCTCCTGATGTACTGGCCTGTCTCCTGGTAGCGCCTCCATGCTCTGGACACTACGCTGACAGACACAGCAAACCTTCTTGCCACAGCTCACATTGATGTGCCATCCTGGATGAGCTGCACTACCTGAGCCACTTGTGTGGGTTGTAGACTCCGTCTCATGCTACCACTAGAGTGAAAGCACCGCCAGCATTCAAAAGTGACCAAAACATCAGCCAGAAAGCATAGGAACTGAGAAGTGGTCTGTGGTCACCACCTGCAGAACCACTCCTTTATTGGGGGTGTCTTGCTAATTGCCTATAATTTCCACCTGTTGTCTATTCCATTTGAACAACAGCATGTGAAATTGATTGTCGATCAGTGTTGCTTCCTAAGTGGACAGTTTGATTTCACAGAAGTGTGACTGACTTGGAGTTACACTGTGTTGTTTAAGTGTTCTTTATTTTTTTGAGCAGTGTATATTAAAAAAAAGCATTTTGTGTGCAGCTATAAATTTAAGACTTGTCTCTCTTGTCTTCCACACCTGCAGGGCCGAACCCCTGCTGACACAGAACAAAGCTGACCGGACAGTGGTAGTGTCCCCAGTGTTCGACAGAGTCAACTTCGATGACCTCAGAGTTATTACCTACCTTCCATCAGCACATGCCTTCGACTGGGCTTTAGGGTGCATGTATGAGGGTTTTTCACCTGACTATTACAAACTCAACAACAGCTCACTGCCTGGGAAGTAAGTAGTGGTGAAATCATCAGTCTTGTTCTGATTATGTGTCACACCAAGGTAACCCCATGCTCTTACTGGCCCCATCTTTGGTCACGGGCTATTCTTCTTTAGGATCACACAGTCTCCGTTTTATAGTGATAGTGGTTTATTAGATTTGATAAAGGTTACTGTATATGACCTGGTGATCATAGTTTTCTTCTTTTACCTCAGGAGTCCATCTGTCATGGGAATCCTAGTTGCTGACAGGAAGTATTTTGGGGAAATTGGAGTCCTCGATGAAAGGATGAAAGTGTATGGTGGAGAAAATGTGGAGCTGGGAATTCGTGTGAGTGAACTTTACCCATCTAACAACAAATCCTGCCCCTGATGAAAGAGAGGATAAACTGCAGCTATAATCCCTCTTTAGAGTTGTAAAATCTTGTCTTTATATCCACAAATTACTGAAATGGGCTTTACTGGATTCTGTTGGGTCTCGTCTCAGGTCTATCAGTAAACATGCTGCCAAATGCACACATAACACAACCAAAACATAGTGTCTTCTAACATCATGGCATGGTAAACATGCACCGTGCCCCTCTGTAAAATTCTCAATGAAATTTCATGAATGAGTGTATTTGTCATCACAGAATAATATCCATACCGCTGCGTTATGACTGACACGTCTAGGAGTGGTTGACAGCTCCTGTGACAGTCCCCCCCCCCAGCCTAATAGGGCTGCAGCAAAATTACTTCAAAGAGTAGAGAGGTTGCGTTGCACTCGCAGGCACTGGGTGCTTCTACGCCACGTAGTCATTGAACGGAAGGGACAACACCCATTACTGGTATATCTTATACCATACCAGGTGCTTTTGTCTTAAAATTTTATTTTTTATTTTTGTGAAATTCCTTTTTGATGAAGGACTTCATTATGTTTGAACTAAAAAAACTGTTCATGTTTACACGTATTACCGTGTAACTGGTGAGTTGTACATTGGCGGCATCAAGTCCCACAAGTACAATGACAATCGCTGTTTAACTGACACTGGGAATAAAGAGACCAAGCCTGGGCTTTACAACTGCAAAGAAGCTATGCAGAAAGGAATGGGGATATACTGGGACTTCACGCAGGTACCAAAAAAGGGTTTAGAATATTTGACTGAATGCTATATGCTTAGATATTGCAAATCTGTATTCTTGATACTTATTCTCTTCTCCAGAGAAAAGAACTGAAAACGAAACAAACACAGAGATGTCTGGAGATGAAACACAGAACACTTATAATACAGGAATGCACTGGCCAGAGATGGGAAATCCAAAACGTGATCAAACCCTTTTAAAATGCCTTTCTTTACAACAACAAACGCAATTCTCCTCTCTTAGATAGGAAGTAATAACAGCAGAAAATATAAGTCAATGAAATGCGACTACCTGCAAGACTCTTGTAATTATTAAACAATAGATTAGATTTTCAATTATTGATATCAAGTGAAATTTATTGACTTTTAATTAAAACTGATTTTTCTAGGTTTGCTTAATATCATGCCTATAAAGACTATAAATATTTGTACTATTTATTAATATATTTTTGAGCAACTGTTTAGTTTACGTTATTAAAAAAAAGATTGATACTATAAAGTGTATATATCATGATTATAAATAATACCAAATTCCTTTTTATTTCAAGTAACTGGGGAAAGAAAAAAAATTGGTTGTTTGGGTATACTTTATAGTTTGGGTCTTCTTTAATGGTTTTGGATCCAAAATTATGACTAAGGATCATTCCTGTGTTTGAGCTGATTCTCAAATTTGTTATGGAAAAAAAACCACAAAATGTTTATTCAATGTTGGAGGAAGAACAAAGTCTGGCAGACTGCTACAAAGCACCATAACATGGCTATAAATGCAAGTACCCACTATTTGCAGGTTAATAATTGATTGTTATTCATTTAATGTTTCCACTGAAGGTCACCAAACATGTCCTACCCAAAAGTGAATAATAATGGAAAACCTTTGTACAGACCTCAAAGCCTGTGATGTAAGGGTAATTGTTTTAGGTCTCATCTTATTTTGTCTTTTTAAATGAAGTTTTGGCTGCAGTAATAACAATAAATGCCATTAGTGACATGTGGCTAATGATTATTAAATATTCATGGGACCTAAATATTAACGGAAAACCAATAAATGCTATTAATGAGATGCAGTTGTCAGTGTTCATGGGACCTTTGGTTAGACTTTTGTGTAGGATGAGACCCAAATTAAATATAATTTAAAGGTTTTTAGTTTTCTTGCTAATGGCCAAAAATGGTTAGGGTTTAAAATTGTTTTGTGTGCTGTTGGGTGAATATGCAGTTTGAAAATATAGATATTATGTCATCTAAACTGAGTTGCTCTTTAAAAAAAAAATAAAAAACAACATAGACAACAATAAAAGACAAAGTAGAAGAGGGAGACTGCATGATGTCTGGCCACAGGTCCTTTTATTCTTTTTTATTTTATTTGTCTTTTTTTAATCTAAAGCTAACGTGGATGTTGTGTGGACAGAAAAGCCTTTATTAAGAAAACTACTTTTACAATATTAAATTTTGTCATTTGCAATTTGAAAATAAAGTGGATTTATAAATCAGGTTTATGTTTTTTTTTATTAGGTTCAAGTATGGCATAAGCCTAATCTGTTGCCATAGGCCTAGACAGTAAAAGACTTTCCACTATCTTCTGCAATAGTTCAAGCTGGCAACCCCAGGGTGTCTGCTTGGACTAGTTGTTCCAGCTAAGCCACAGTTGTCTTATGTGGCATTTCTAAATGATTGAAAGCACACATTTCATTGATACAAAGTGTTACACAATTTGTTTGGTATGTATTGTTACAAAATGATCCCTGAACAGAACAACTAACACCAACAAATGCACAACTACAAATGTGCCTGATGATGGCACTGCAGGAAACTGCAGGTAAAGGGGTTTTCAGGGGTTCACTAAATCATGCTCACATGGCTCCACAATCAGGACAGTCTTGAGCCCAGAGCTACAGGTATACAGATGCATCTGCAACCAGTGTCTCCAATTACATCTGCTAAACAGTAACAGAGATTGCCCTGCAGAAGTGTCAAAAATAGATCTGAGATCACTTAAGAGACTGTGAGATAATCTCTCATATAAATGTCACATCTTTAGCAAATAACCAGGAGACATAATTATTCACTTTCTTCTATTTTATATAATCTCACATTGGAGATGTTTGAGGTTTCCGTTGTTTGCAATGATATCCAGAAACACAATCTGCGTTCAATTTGACTTAAAATTTGAAAGAATAAAACATACAGTGAAAATATTTTTACACTAAAGTGAGATAATCATAATCCTGAATTGTTGTGAGCATGTCTGTGTTTGGTGCACAAAGCTAAAATGTTTTCTGATTTTAAAATTAACAGGATTTTTTTTTTTTTTTTATTAGCAAAGTTGAAGATGCTTCTGACATTTGATTTTTGAATTAAAAAGATCAAATCTTGTGATCTTCCATGACTGATAAATGCTGCCATGGCTGAAGAGCTTCTGGTGGTTTGTAGGGCCACAGGTCAGGCTCATAGAGCCATGATGATGTCAGACCTACAGGCATTAAAATGTTTGGTTAAATAAACAGGTGCAACATGATAGTGTCGGTGTTTACTGGCTGTACAGGAGCTAAAACTGTTCACTGAAGAATTAAAATGTCTCAGACTGCAGGTTTTATTCAGGAATGGGTGCTTATTCTTCTCCAGCCGCCATTAAATGTTTTCATTGGTTCCTTTTAAGAGTCATTGTGGGTCAGCCAATCAGAGACGTCACCGCCGAATTCACGGAAAAAGCCGGA
This sequence comes from Remorina albescens, assembly GCA_034769265.1. Classification (NCBI taxonomy): domain Eukaryota; kingdom Metazoa; phylum Chordata; class Actinopteri; order Carangiformes; family Echeneidae; genus Remorina; species Remorina albescens. The sequence goes on from CM068475.1 coordinate 50,718,768, forward strand.
ATCCTCCGAAGCCTCGACAACGTTTTGGTTACCTGGCAACTGCTGTGTTTGCCACTTCAATTGGTGCTGTCCTTCCGAAAGAACCGGAGTCCGTTTTTAAAAGAAAGTGTGAGAAAAAGAGAAAGCACAGCCACAATGATTCAGTTTGAGTTACTATCTGACCGCATGAAGAGGGAGAGTCTGCAGAAGCGTCGAGACAAAGAGGCCGAGAGACGGGAGCGGGTTTTTAACGACAAAATGAGGACCATCGGGGTGAGCTTGGCCCTCCGACTTTAGCTAAGGATGCTAGCATGTAGCTTAGCTCTGACGCTAAAAGGTTTGTTTTGCAGGTTGATAAAGAAGCGCTGGACATGCAGGTGAAAGAGAAGAAGAAACAACAAGAGGCAGAAAAAGAGGAAGAACAAGCATATAGTGAGTTCAAAGTCCTGCCCTGATGTCACCTGACTTCATTTTTTTAATCAGTGAGATAATCAACCTTGGAGTTAAAAACTAAGCTGGTATAGCCTACTCACCGGTAGCAACAGTAGCTAATACCAGATACTGTGTATCTCTATACTCTCATGCATGCCACCTACTTCCGGTCATTCAGAATCTCTAATGACTGTTGTCTGACTGCTTTATCTCTACACAGATGCAAATTTGTGCCATAACAGCAAGGTAGCTTTCATTCTTCATAGCAGAGAAGAGAAGAAGCAGCGTGCCTTGGAAAAGGACATTGTCAACTACAGGCTTCGGCACCAGCAGCCTCGGAGCCAGCAGGAGTATGAGCTGAATCACCCAGACCACTGTAGAAAAACAGACCAAGAGGAAGCACAGATGATGCCCCCAGGCCTTGTGGGCCTGGACCCAGAAATGAAGAGCAGGGAGCAGAGGCAGAAAGAGCAGCTCAGAGAGTGGCTCCTCCAGCAGCAGAGTGAGCAGGCAGCAGAAAGGCATCGACAAATGTTGAAGGGTAAGTTTTGTCTGATCCCACACAGGATTTGTGCCATCATGTCATAAACATGATACATAAACCCCCCTCCCCCCTCCCCCCTCCTATGACCATTAGAGCAGCGCTATGACCAAACCAGAGTAGAGATGGACCAAAAAGCTCAGCAGCTTCAGAGACTTGAGATGGAGAGGACAAAAGCTGAAGCCATTGCCACTAAAGAATATAATCTGGCCATTGTAAGCCATCCTCATAATTGATACATTGATATGTTTCAACTGCATGATTAACACACATTCCACCAAAACTTTTTTGTCATGTGGTGTTAAACTAGTTAGAAAATGTCAGTTGTATTGTCTCTTCATTCTGTGTAAACTTTACATATCACGCTCACCGTCTCGTTGGGTGTGTTTGGGAAAAGACTGAACGGAGGCATCATCAGGAACACAACAGAGCAGACAACAGGCACCAAACACAAGGGCAGGTTACAGATACTGATGTCCAACCCAACCTGGGCATGGTGGGAGTGCCTGGCCTTTTCCCCAGCAGTGATAGGAGAGCACCTCCTGAGAGCCTGCAGCAGGTCGTGGAGTTCCAGAAATATCAAATTGAGGAGAGAAAGGTAAAACTGAAAAACACACAAAAAATCCAGAAACCTATTCACCAATTACCTCTCTGTGCTTTTTCAGAGGATAGAATTTGAGAAAAAGCAAAAAGAGAAGCTGGATGATAATGCACGTATAGCCTCAGCTCGTATGGCTCTGCTAATAGAGAGGCAGCAGGCAAAACTCAGCAAACAGCTGAGACAACACCTGGACAGCACAAATGTCCAACTGGCCGAAGCACGCAAGCAACAGTCAGTTAATGTATTTGTGTTTTCTCAATCTCACTATTTTGTCAATTACTATACTAAGCATATTCACTGTGGTTTGTACTGATTTTATTTAAGGAAACCTGACATCGAAAGAGGATGCATCGACGACAGCTTCTTCTCCAAATTCAACACCTGCAGCAGATGACACCTGACACACTAACATGGATGACTCACTTAGTTCAGCAAAGTAGTATTGACACCATGACAAGAACATGTTATGCATACATACAATATAAAATAAATTGAACCACACACTCAAGCAGCAATTGTTCTTTTGTTTAATTGCATTTTTTTATTGAGCATCAGTGGTACAAGACAGGCACATGGACATAACAGGACAATGCTCATACGTTTTTTATCACTATTATTCATACCCCACCCCTCCCACCCACATGGAACACGTAGGACATCCATCCAGTGTAGAAAAGAAACCACAACATAGGTTTATCATTACTGAAGCTGTGCACTCTGTGCTACAATCTGTGTGAATATAAGTGTAAAAGGGCTGCTAACTAGTACTAAGCAGACAGAGTCTTGAGTTTATGCAAGTAAGTCAGCACCGGATCCCAAATAGAAAAGAATTTAGCTCTAGACCCCCTGAGTGTGTATTTTATTTTCTCTAGCTCTATAAACTGCATCAAGTCTCTGAACCACAAAGACACAGTAGGTTGGTTCTTAGATTTCCCATGTAGTAGTATTCTTCTGCGTGCAAGCAGCGTTGTAAAAGCAAGTATAAGATAAGATATTCCTTTATTTGTCCCACAGTGGGGAAATTTCCAGTGTTACAGCGGCAGTAACAATTTACAGTATAAATAGACTAGCAATGGATGTGTTTGACCTCTGGCTATCACTTCAAAAGCAGCAAGCAGATATTATCCATTTATTTTCCCTTGCAATTTTTTTATTCAGATGAACAGTCATAAGAAAATACTATCCCCCTGTATGTACCGCTGAGTGCTAAAAAATGAAAAATACATCCAAATAAAAATCTTTCTAAGCAATTCAAAAAGATAAAAAAACAACACACACAACAAAGGCACTTGGCACTATCACAACACCATGACTGCACAAAAACGGAGTAAAACCTGAATCATAAAGCTCAAATACAGTGAACATTCTTAAAGTAAAAAACAAGATGCTTTTGATCAAAGCTCTTTCATATGTGTGATTCAAGTAATAGCCCTAAATTTTATGGGACAAAGATCAGGCCTGTTTCAGTCAGGCCATGTCATTAATATTACTGGCCCTTGTTCTTTTTACTGACATGTAGAAACTGATTTGTGCCAAAAGACATTACCTTGTCAAAAGAAGCAACAACTCCAGCATGAAGACTGCCCTGTAGACAATGTTTTAACAAAATGCTAAAAGGCATTTTCAGAGACAAATTTATCCCATTTTTTCTGCCACAGAGCAAAGGCTTCCTCCTGCTGCTTTGGAGTCAAAGAACTGTACCTAAAATACAGACAGGGAGATGTCAGTGGTGAAAACCTTGCCAAATATCTGCATTTGTGAGCAGACACAATTTGATATAGATTTGACATCCCAGCTGAAACTCACCTGATAGAATTCTTGGCCAACTCTTTGAGGGAGCCAATGTTGGCTCTAAGACCGCCAAAGCCCACAAAAGCTTCATAGAAGTCATAAGAGAGACCAGAGGAACCAAACATTGCAGGGTCATCAGAACTGATGACCACTGGATGGTTCTCTGACATCAGAGCAGCCGCAGGATGGTTTCGCATGTCCTTTACCAGTTTCAATACCTGAATGAGGACAAAAATGGAGATATTGTTTGAAAGATGAAAAAAAAAGTTCCATTAGGTGACAAACTTGTAAATGGAGAGGTTTGTTCACAAGATGGCAGTGCACCTGGTTGGAGATTGGGCAAACTTCCACAGCTACCCCTTTTATTCTGGACTTATATTTGGCCACTGGATGGCGAAGCAAAGCAAATCCATGACCAATGCGTGAAGTGTTAAATAAAAGAGCATCCAACAAGTTCTGGTCGACGTCTGTGCCCTCAAGATCTCCATGTATTAGAGAGAAAGCAAAATGATGTTATTGTGTGACTGCTATAATAAAGAAAAATTGAAGTTTTAAAATGTTGGCTGGGCTGTAGAAAAGGACAATAAGATACTATAACTTCTCAGACAGTTCTTAAGTATACGTCTACTTTCTCTTTTCATGTTCAATTATTTAATTTGTTTATTTAATTCTTATCCTAGAAATATATGTAATCTTTGAGTGCGTGATAAATAAAACATTCAAACATTGAAATGGAGATTATCTTTCAACATCTTTTGGGAACTTTTTTGATTGTAAAAAAAAAAAAAAAAATTAACAGTGGATCTTTAAATATATTCTTGAAATGCCCAAAAGTAACAAGAGTAATTCTTGTATAATTCCTACTAATATATGAAGTTACCCTACATACTAAGCACTGATGAGCTTACTGGTCTCTCCAGCATGGAAGAAGAATGGAAGTGTCGTTCCTTTGTCTCCTGGCAGTGATAAGGCATCTCTGAAGTACCAGAGGGGTCTGCCTGTGTCCTCACGGCCCACCTTCACATGCAGGGACAAAAATTCAGCCATGTTTACAATCTTAGAAAGTAATTTATTAATGTTTGTATACATTTTAACCACCAATTGAAATTAAAGATCAGCGAGTAGAAACTCCAACGTTACCACCACTTCCTAACAGTTCATACAATAATTGTTGCTGCCTCTCACCAGGTCAAAACCAGCCATGAAAACGGGGAAGTCTCTCTGTAGCTTTAGAGCCTCCTGCACAACTTCAGTCATCTTGGATGCATTTGCATTCCTGAAGTACAAAGATAAGTGATCATATAAACATCCTTTGATGTCTGCTACAAAAGGAAGTATGACAGTAATGACAGTAATGAAATGATTTTGAAAGGACTTCTGAGCAGTTACCTATTATGTGAGAAGATGATTCTTGCTCCATAAAAGTCTGGGTGGTCTGTTTTGAACTGCCTTGTGACTTTCTGGTAGGTCTTCAGAGTCCAGGCTGTGTCATGAGTTGTACCATCCAGTTCATATAACTGAATGATAACAGAAAAACAACGATCAAAGATAGCTGTGAGCAGCAATTTGTGTTTATACCCACTTTCCCTGTTACTGGACTTCACCACTAGAAAAAGTGAAATTATTGACACCATTAAAAGTTTTAACACTATATCACAGGCACAAAGTAAATGCTACTTATGTCTGCACTTTGACCAACAACCACAATATGAAGCTCAGTTTGACAATAAAAATGATTGCATAATAACTGAAAAGCATGTGCATGTGCTTCCTTGTAACAGCTATGACCCCAAACATCTTCTGGGTACGAGCCCAAACTGACAGATAAGTGAGTGCACTGAATCTACCAGGTATGACCTTAGCTTACCTCTGGGAGTAAAGCTCTTAGTTCCAAATACATGACGTTGTCTGTATAGAACTCAGTGAGGCCTTGGTAGTAATAGTCTCTGAACACAGGAGCAAATGTGCATAGACCCCACATTGCAAGAAAGGCCTTTTCAAACTTATCCCACACCACATCCTGACTGGGATACACTGTTTCTGGATCCTGATGGGTAAAGAGTGTCAGGTTTCCCATGATGCTGAGTTTACAAATATGAAAACAAAGAGGTTGTGATCAGATTTCCAGCATAATTTTTCCAGACAGTATCTATTTCTTAACACTTGGTTTAGGGTTGGTGTTCAGACACTATAGTGTCTTGTGGCTTTTTAAAATTTTTTTTTATAACAGTTTAATAAAATATTTGTACTGCATCTGAGATGCATCACCTGTTATCCAGATCTGTGGTGTTAATGAGCTTGGCCCTGAGGCTTTCCAGCAGGCTCCATGGAGAGCAGTGTGGCAGAGGTTTTGGAGCTTGAGAGGAGAAGATGAATCTGATGGTTTTGCTGTCGGTGACACACATGTAGCAGTAGGGCCGATAGGTCACGTTCTTTACCAGCCACTCTGCATTCACCATGGATAAGTCGTGCACATGTAGAGCTGCCCCTGAAACAGTGAATTATAAAATCATTATCAAGGTAAAAGATGGCAAAACCACTACCAATCTGACTTTTCATAAATTAAAAGCTTTTTTGTATATAATTTATATTTTAAATGGACAATTCAGTATCTGCTGAGAACATTATGAAAATAGGACAGAGATCCATTGCCTTGATTCATTGATTCAATTTTTGTCTCATATAATATCAAGTAGTGCTAAAACATGTTTTTCCCTGTGCCCAAGGTGACATGTTAAATTTTTTTGTTTACTCTGGCTGACAAAAAATACTCACATCTCATCTCACAAACGTAAAGGCACATTTCTTTAATGACGAGAAGGGACTTTTGAGTGATTAAAAAAAAAACAAACCCCAACACCTCATGCTATCTGATAGCCAGACCGGGTCACTCTGAGTTCTGTAAATGTCACCAAGTGCAAGATTAGCATACGCTTTTAATAAATAGGCTAAAGTTTGAGATGTTAGACTGCGCAAACCTTTGGGCATCTTCTGCAGCAGGCTGAAGATGGGACTGGTCTTGATGAGATCTCTGGCCTTGAAGAAGTGCATGGCGGGAGGGAAGTCCAGTCTCATCATTTCCTTCTGTTTCATTTTAAACAGCACCGAGTCCAGCCGCTGTTCAGCATCAGTCAAAACCACCTGCCCTCCTGTCTGCATGGAGATCTCCTTCTTTATAAGGGCTTCCCTCAGTTTGGGGTCAGGGATGCACAGGCTACAGCTCAGGTACTGCAGGAGGAGCAGACAGGCCGCGGCCGCATGGGGGCGCTGCAGCCCGGCAGCCATGTTTCCAGAGGAGTGTGGAGCTGGAGGACGGACAAATAAAAAGTGTTGAGCTCGACTAAAAGAAATTATAAAGGCTCCTCTGCATAAATGAACCATTTGGTCTGCAATTGCTGGGGTAAAAATAACCACCACATCACCAACATTAGCTGGAATTAAAGTAAAAATCTTTTGGGTGTCGTCTGTTATTTGTATTGTATATAATGTTTCGGTGCCCTCCAGGAGGCGTATACAGCTATATGTGGCCTGGTGCTAAATAATAGGGACCGGACACAGTAAAATAATTTTTGTGGGTCTTTATTTCTTCATTAACTTCATGAGCTGGAATTCTTTCTTTTCCTTTTTTTGGTTGAATAAAATGAACAACAAAATTAAACAGGAAGCCTCCTTCGCTCCCTGATTCCTCCCCTCCGTCCCCAATCCACATCCACAGCAAGAAGAGGAAAACTAGAAAACCCCACAGCTCTAGATCACCTCAGGCATCGCTACTGAACATTGGACAACTGTAACTATCTCTGGACTGACAAACTTGGATAAAAACCTACACAAAATCTAGGCAACTTTAGACAAATTTAGTCAAGTCTAGACAACAGTAGTGGCTCTTTCTGTGTAAAGTAAAACAAATACATTTGTTGAGCCACATAACTCAATTACTCCCCAGTAAATTACATTACTTTCAAAAAATATACATTCATTAAGAAACATTTTTAAAACACATTCTTACACGAATTCAAAATACACTGTCCACAGAATAAATCCTGAACTCACCTCTCACTCCGGTGTGCACCCTGCGCGCCAAGACACACACACACACGACCAGAAGTAAAACGGCAGTCAACACGGCCTTCACTCTCCCCTCTAATGCTCAAAGGAAACATAAAATTAACACCTGAAAGTGTGTTGAAATACACATTATAGTACGACTCTAATAGTATACAATATCAGCACTTACGCTACATTGCTCTACCGATCTCAATAAACCATAACTTCCCGCCACTGCAGCTCCCCTGTGTGTGACGTCTCATGAGAGCTCCGTTCTCTCACGAGATGTGCGATGTGTACATATAAAGTAAAGTCCGGCCGAAGTAAAATGGGAAATGAAACTGAATAAAAGCACCAGCAGCAGCCTCGGTTAAGTCCCGAGTCACTGTGTGATTTTTGAGAAACTAGCTAAAACTGAAACTAAACAGCCGTCAAATAAAGAAGAGTCCCCTTTGACATCAGCTCGGCGGTCAAATGAACTGTTTGAATGGACTGTTACACGGCGAACCATGACAAAAACTATAAACTTACTTTATCACGACAGTGTCAAGTAAATAAACGAGCTCAGACAGCGACGGTTCGTCCGCTGTTTGTTTACTTCTGGTTCGAAGTCACTGTGCACCTCAGCCCCGCCCACCTTCCTCCATTGGCTGGAACAGAGGTCTGCTTGGTGTGGATTGGTGCTCACGACACAAAGCTCGGCGACAGAGGCGTCAGGGAAGCATGTCCATCTGCACAGCTCTGATGATGAAGCTGTTAATACGGACACTGAATGCTGCTGTTAACAAATTAACATGTTTCTATTTGAGACAAGTACGAATACTTAAGACAAATCATAAACAGACATTTAAGTCAGTGTTTGTCTCTGTTTTACTGCTGAATTTTGTAAACTTATTCCCTATTTTGTTCTACAGCTTGCTTAATTGGGCTCAATTAAAGTGGCCTAATCACATGCCTCATTTGCATTTCTCTACTGCCAATTGTGTTCTTATTAGACCTGAACAAAATATATTACTCGTTATCTACAAGGAGCCCGTTGAAGGAGGACTGAGGAGTAGTGGTGCTTCTACTCTGCTGACATCACGTCACCAGCTCCTGCAAACATGAGAAGAGTCAGAGGAAGCAGCATAGGATCTGTGGATCGTAAAAGTGATGGTGCCAGCTGCTCCGACGGATTAATGCAATGTCTTGCAGTGGCCTTCTGCTTTAGCTATTTGATTTCATTACTTTTGGCCTTTCATTTTCTTTAATGGATTATAGACACATGCCACATTGTGATGGAACTGCACAAGTATTGCCTATGTGCTGTTTTAACATTGATGTTCCACAAACAAAACAGATTTATTAACCATGATGAAACAAAATCTTGATAAAGAAAAGTTATTTATTCCTAAGAAATGCACAGTAAAGAAAATAGTCCATTCCATTTGCAAAATAATCTATGTCAGTCAGATAAGAATTTGTAAACGTCACTTAAAAATGAAACGTACAGGTCTTTTTTCCAATACCATACCACCATGCTACTGAGGTAAAAGACATCTGCTTAAAAATAGCACCAAGAAAAAAAGGAAAGAGACACCACATTTATATTAAAAAGTCCAAACATGTACAAAAATTCTCAGAAGAGCAAATAAATATGATTCACATTTAATCACGTCTAAATGGTTTTAACTAGTGCAGAGGGATGACAGCAGAATAAATGAAGAGTTGACACATTTGCAATCGTCTGGTGCCCAATCAAAAACAGAAACACACAGAAACACACACACACACACACACACACACACACAAAAACATTAAAACCTCACAGATCTTTCAAAACAACACTGCCCTTCACACATTAGACAGAATGAGTAAACACACTACCTCCAAAGTGGCCCTATTAGGCTCACTAAATATTGAGACAATTCCCTATTAAAAACAAAATAGAAAGTCAACCATGACAAACCCCGTGTGACAAATTTATAAAATAGTCCCACAGCTTCTAGCATTTGTCCTCAAATATATTTCCTTACAATGCCTTACATACCTATTACTAAGGCCATTATAATGCTGCCAAACACTATGAAGTCTATTACTAGACTGGCATATAGCCTACTCTGTCAACATCTTGTAGGCAGGAAGGCATGCAATCTGTACAAGTCCCACTTTAGACAAATGGTGTAATATTGTCTATCATACTCCAACGATGACATTAAAAACTGAGAGTCAAAGTACCCATAAAAAGTGTACATTTTAAGAAATGCTTGTTTTCCAGAGCACCCGCACTCCATGACAAACTGACAGATAAGTAATCATGACAGCATTTTGCTGATATTCACTCAGCACCACATTTCAGTCAAGTTGCACAGCAACCTGACAAGATTTTCTTTGTAGATGGAAAAGTATCATAAGGCCATTTCATTATCAGTTCTGTCTAAGTCTAAAAACTAAGGGGGTGTTAACATCAGCTGGTCATAAAATGTTGACCCACAGGACTCTGGCAGAGGAGGAGAGGAAATTGGGAGGGTGGGGGCCCAAAAATGCCACTGTGTGGCTAGATGAGGTAGATTCATTTACTGTCATAACGTAACTGCACAAGTGAGGTCTCCCGGGTGCACCTTTGATATGACAGGATGAAGGATGCAGGAAGAAACCCCTACAAAATACAAGCCGCTTACGAGAAACTACAATGAATGCCAAAATTAAATGCAATCGTTTTACAGCATCAAATCAACAGGAATTAAGAATAACCCAGGTTAGAACCATTTCAACTCTGACGAGAACAAAAAACAAACAGGGATTTAACAGACTGGCAGCGTGCAGAGCTAAGTATTATAAAGGACAATGAATACAAACCCAAAAAAAGCTAAGTTCTTTACATGAGGTGGACTGATATGCCACAGCGGCATTCCCACTTTCCTTTTGCTGCTCCTTTTTAAAAATAATTCAGAAAAATACCCGTATATAGGAACTGTACACCCTGAGGATATGTTTAGTAATGCCAAGGGGATGAGGAAGCACTCAAAGAAGCAAGCATACATAGGGCTGGGCTGTAAATGAACAAAGAACTAAGCTACAAATTTGTAGGTGGAATGCAAAAAGTGTCACAAAAACACAACAGCAGAATGTGACACACATTTGTTGTGTATGTGCATAAACCAGCTAGGAGGATATGTCACTGTGTGAGAATTTTAGATTTGCCTCATCTGGGACAAGAGGTACATCTCTACAGTGAAGGGTTCATTAATATATATATATATATATTGATACATATATATGTGTGGAACAGGCAATGACTAAAAATAAGACTATCCAAGGCCTCACGATTCCAGAACATCTCAAATAACAAAAACCATATAGTGCATAACAAAGTCGGGTATAGTCACATACAAATGCCGCCATCCTTGCCGGTCCCTCTCTGCTAGTCAGACATTCTTCTCAATGAAGGCAGCTCTGAAAGATGCATATACTGTGTGTTTACTCTAAAAGCAGAGAAACACTGTTAAAGTTGGGGGAAGAATATGGACTAACTGGGTCTTGTCAGGACGGTTTATGCTTCAGACAAATAATCAATCTGATCATGTGCCCTTTCACATGCAGCTAGTGTGCTACATTTCCACATTCACTCATACATTCACAAAGCAAACCAAGGCGGTTGTAAAGGGGCCTGTGAGTTGACTGGGTCAGGGTGACAGCCTCACAGTACCTCCTTTTCTACACCTGAGTTTTAAAGATAAGGTTGGGACAGAACGTAGTAGTAGCAAAAATAACAATCCCTTTCCTCTAGATCACAGTTCTCCACAGTTCTGTCAGCGGAATCAGCACTACAGTCAGTGAACAGGATGGGCAGGCTGTGTTCAGCCATCCATATTTTGACTGCTCAAAGATTAAAGGGCTGTCCAGTGTTCTTTAAGGCAGTTTCCCCTCTATTTGGCAGGTTGGCCCTAGTGGTTAAAAGGGCTGCCCTTCTGTTGGGGGATCCAAGTTCATGCTTGTGATAGGTGGCAACAGTTCTGGTCAGGGGTCTTTGAGCAGGTCAGTAAATCCTCACTAGTTCAGAGCTTTTTTTCCCACTGACACAGTAAGCTCTATATGAAGAAGAGCATGGGAATTGTTCTCCAGGACTGAATAACATTTCACATTATCATCTTAGAAAGACCAATTTCCTGGTTGGATCTTCAAGTCCAATGGTGGGCAAAGCAAAGCCACAAGTTTTTGTCCAGTGTAAAAATATCAAATTAGATGGCTGTGGAGCAGAGCATCCTCTCTGTAGTCTGGTGTATCCAGTGACCATGTAAACATGTCCTTTTGACACTGAAAAAGAACAACAACTAATTAAAAACCAAGAATTTGAGCAAATTTAGGATCCAGATACAATGCGAACATAGCTCAACAGTGTCATGGGAACAGATCTATGTTTTGCTCCCTTCAGAGATGGATTAAAACTTTTTGGCAACATTATGTTCATCATTGAAACAAATACCTAAGGACTTAAATAATTAAAAAGATGATGAAGTAGGAAATTGTTAAAAGCTGTGAGACAAATTTAAATATAATGAAGTGCATTAGAAGATATTTTCACTCACTCTGATCACATGATGCATGTCACACTCCTTGTTTATTGCTAGGGCCACCTGGGGCGGCCATCCTTTGTTGCCTGGGAAGTAAGTACAGTGACAGTGATTTTGATTCCAAATATCAGTATCATCATCCTTAACATGTTCTGTTTTAGTTGATTCATTGTGTGGACAACAGTTCAAAGTATTGATTCTGGTAAAACACAGAAAAGTAGCAAAACACTGCATCTAAGAAATTTCACGTCAAATGATAACTCCATGTCATAATGTGGTTGAGATTGACGTACATGTGACCTGTCTATCAAATTTGGCTTAAGTAAGAAAAGGACACTTTGTTTCTGTTAAAAAGCTGTATGCTTGCACATTTAAAAGAACCACATCTAATTTTCTAGCATCTAGCAGACAATACTGACACACACACTCACACACACACACACACACACACACACACAATTTTACCCTGGGTGCAAAAAGTGTTCTGGTGCCAGGGTGCTCTGCTGAACCATCATGCCCTGGAAATGCCCTGCAGGCCGGGGATGCCAGTACACGGACATGCGCGTCTGACCGGGGGAGTAAGGCAGTTGCTGGGGCCGCTGAAGAGCCTCCATCAGGTGTGGGTGAGGTCTCTGTGCTGCATAGTGTCCTGTATCTGGGTACGGCTGGCCAGGGTAAGGGCTTCCATTTCCAGTGCCTCTGGGCTGAGATATCATGTGTGGTGATGGAACGCCGCCTTGCTGCATCCCAGGGTGCATTGCGCGAGGGTCAAACATGAAGCCAGGTGCCAAGTGTGCAGTAGATGCGTGTTGCTGTGGTAGGTGGGTGCTACGGTGTCGGGCTGCAGCATTATGGCTATCGAGGTCTAGGATTTCTTTTGGGCTTTCAGGTTGTTCTGAGCTCTCAGTATGAGCCCGTTTTGCTGGACTGCCATCACCACTGCTGCCGCCTCCACCTGAATGCACGCTGCTTTCAGGCTTCCTCTCCTCTAGGCCCCCAGGGTGCAGCCCTGTTTCTGACACAGGACCAGCAGACAATAAACTAGCACCAATGGAGCCTTCAGAACCCAGCGGTGACACATTGCTCTCCTTCAAATGACCATTGCCTCTGGTATTAGCTGAAGGTTGGTAGGCATTAGTTGGCATTGTCTGACGAGGATGATACTGAGACCGATGCCACTCTTCTGGAGGATGACCCCCTCTACTGTTACTTTGGTTATGGGTCTGAGCTTGTAGATGGTGCTGGGGGTAGTAGTGCTGCTGCAGGTACTGATGAGATGAGTACAAGTTAGGGTGGGCCGGGGGGTGTTGTTGGCCTGGCATGTGGTAAGAGTAGGCAGTACCTCCCTGGTGATGGTAGGTGGGGTGGTTAACAGAATTGTGGAGGGTGTTAGTGCCCTGGTTGTGGTAAGGGTGATGAGAAGACGGAGGCATGGTCCTGGTCACGTTGGTCTGGCTGTAGTGAGGATGTCGAGGGTTCCCCATGCTGTATGGACCCATGGCTCCATTTACCTGGCCTTGAGATTGAGGAGGTATGGCTGGATTGTAACCAGGTGAGGGTCCTGTCTGAGCCTGCATGCCTGCATTATTAGCCAGCAGCTGAGTTTGGTGGTGGTTGGGCCGAAAATCCTGTTTATAAATACCATTTGGAGGCCCACATTTATTTACAGTGTGCTTTGGGGGGTTGGCAGTGCCTTCTGTCTCTGTTCTACTTGTTGGCTCACTTGGCCTTTGATTTCCATGGTCTGCTGGGCTAGGCTGGGATGGCAGTAGTGGAGTAGGATGACTTGGTGGCAAAGATGTGAGAGGAGCTGGCTGAAGAGGTCCAGGTGGAGTTTCTTGTGTACCACTCTGTGGCTTGCCATGTGTTGGGCTTTTCTGAGTGGGATTTTGTGGAGAGATGGTTTGGGGGACATGCTGAGGAGGTAGCTGAGAACTGTGTTGGTGTGTATGCTGGGTCGACAGCTGAGAAGAGTTAGGGGGATGGCACTGAGGAGGTGTACTCTGGCTTGCCTGAGGGTGCCGCTGCTCTTTTTGGTTGTTTTCGTCCTCTGACATTTGTTGTGTGGAATTCAGAGATGCTGGTGAGTGCAGTGGTAGTACATTATGGGGTGGAAGCACAGGGCTAGGGCTGTTTTTATGTGGACTGTTCTGCGCATCTTGAAGGGGTTTGGGTGGAGTGGGATCAGTGGAGCTGTTGTCGTCTGTGTTGACAGGGGATGAAACAGGCGAGGAACCATTGCGTTGAGAAGGACAGATGCTAGCAGACTCCCTCTGGTCATCTACCTCCTGCTCGTGACTCACTGTTGAAATCTGTGGGAGCTCTGGTCCAGATGGATTCTCCTGTGATGTGCTTATGTTAGTGGCCGCTGGTCTCTGCCTTCCCTCTGCTGCCCCACTGTGGTGTCCTGTGGGAGTAGGGTTGGGCGGGGGCTCTTGATTAATCGAAACAATGTTTTTGTGTGATGAAGCTTCATCTGAAACCTTGGCAGCCACTTTGTTCTCTGATGTTGTGCCTGTTAACATACAGAATGATGAAAGTGCGATTATCATAAAAGAATAACAGATATTGTAGATTAACAGCAATTACAAGAACAAGGTTATGTCAAACAATATAAAGAAATCCAAATAAAAATTGCATATTTCTCATAACTGATTCATAACAAAAATAAACAATAATCTAACAAAACAAAAATCAACCCATGTCCTGCTCTGATTTTTTACCTTTCATTTGTAAGATTGCTAGTGAAGCTTAACTGATGACATGTCATGTCTTTTGTACCCTCACAGTAAACAGCAAAATATTTCACTAAACTAATGAATATTCAATTTGCCACTTACTGTGAAAAGCAACCTAAATCAAATTATGAAAAGCACTTGACAGGGAGGAAGGGAGAGGATATGTCCTGTGCTTATTCACAAAGTGAAACTAGAAAGTCAGTGGGTTCCTTTATGCAGAATATACATAGCTGCTGAAGGTCAGGTCTACCTTTGGTCTGCACGCCTGTCTGTTGTGAGGGCTGGCTGTCTGGCCCATTGTCTCTAGCAGGACGCAGCAGCTGAACCTCAGGGGCAGTGGGAGGCTGCTGAGAAGAGTGAGCTGGGATGCTGCCAATTCCTGATGGGGGCCCAGGCTGCTGAAAGTTGCCCATGTGCTGATGAGGGGGACCAGCAGGGGGTCCAGAGGAGGCTGACAGCTGCTGCAGGGCCAGCATCTCTGGGCTTTCTAGCATGGAAGCCAGGCGTGTCCCGCCAGAGGAGTCTGGGTGGGGAACAAGGGGACGTAAAGACATGTGCCCCTGGGAGCTGACCCCTGCAGACATTTGATATTGGGCATTGGGAGAAGGTTGAGGATATCTAGCAGCTTCTGGCCATGGTTTATGCCCCACTGGAGGTGGAACTCCACCATAGCTGTAGCTACCCTGGTTCATCATGTTGGCATCTTGCATGCCCATCCCATTGGGCCTCTCCTGGTGGCTCATACGGGTCCACATGTTGGATGGACCCATACCAGGAGGCCTCAAGCCTGGGTAGTTGTGCTGAGGTGGTACATCTGGCCCTGGGAATCTGTTACCCATGTGATGCATGGTGTGGCCCTCTCGATGGTGCTGAGATGGGTACATGCTGGCTTCAGAAGGAGGTCCAGGCTGTAAGGCCACAGGACGTGGGCCCAAAGACGGGCCATGCGTTGGACCCATGTAGGGGTGCTGCTGTTGATGTTGAGGTGGATGATGGTTAGGATCTGGACCCATTGAATACCTGGGATCCATGTGATGTCTTTCAACCATCCGATGCTGAGAAAAGCAAAAAAAAAAAAAGATTTGGTTTGCTCATTTTTTAATATTAAAAAGAATTAAATGATTAACTGATAACAACAGCCAATGATTAATAACAAAGGGAAGTGGTAGCTTATCTGCCAATTTGTTGATTCAAAACAGAATGTGAATGTGAGAATGTGAGTTATAACTACTTGCCAATGAAATATTGCAGTAATTTATACCTGCATGTTAAAGTTGCGGGGCAAGTGGTTCAAGTTGGTGTCTCTATGTCTGGGAATATGAGCTGCGTAGGAAAAACGGGGATCTATGGCCACTGTTTCAGTATACATGTGTGGACCATGGGGACCAGGTGGACGACGAAGCTGGTGACATAACAGAGAATTTCAGACAGATATAGAAGAAGGGGGTTAGGTACATTGCATTGGGTGTTTAGGAATGTAGAGGAACTTTTAAAAAAGGTTATCCTGTTGATACCTGATGCCCTGGGTGGTACATGCCCCGAATGTCTCCTTCATGGATGTGTTGTTGACTTGGATGCATGCTGTGGAGGTGAGGGGGGCCACTGACCCAGTGAGGAGGATGATGTGGTCTTGTCAGTTTGTTGTCCTCTTCCTCTGACAGTGTGCTACCTTTGCCCCCCTGGGAGTGTCGCTTACGTTGGACTTGCTCAGTGGCCTTGATCAGACTCTCAGGTCCCAAATGTTTACTGCCACGGTTCCGCTTTTTGTCCTTGCGCTCCTTGTCTTCTCGACTGATGTGGAATTCCTCATCTGTGTCACCATCCTCCAATAGAAAGTGTTTTAACAGGACCCGAGTAAAACACCGCTCTAGAGACTCTGCCATGATGGTGTACTCTAGAAACAGAACCAACATCAAAATTGGCTATGCACATATGCACATCCTCTATAGGCCCATAAACAGAGTCACACACACAAAGATTTTGCTGTGGCACAACCATCTTTCACTCCCTCCCTTTTCCACATGCAAAACCTCACTCATCTCTCAGTTCTCCCTTCCAATCAAGCACTGCAGATCAAAATGCGTGGTATGCACTCCTAGACACACTTGCTCCACTTTTCTTAGCTTATATTGGCCCACTGACCAGGTCAGAGGGCATAGGTTGACCCCCTGCTCCTCCAACCCCTTCCTCCTGGTCCTACTACTCCGGCTCCACCCAGCCCACCCTGACCACTCTCCTCCCCCCTGTCCCCGGGGAGAGTATTCAGTTGGATGGATGACTCCAGACAGAGGGCTTAGGGGCTGGAATGTTTCTCTGGCACTGCAAGGCTAAGATCCCCCTGAGCACTGGAGCACAGCTCAATCACTCCCCATTAATCACTGTCAAAGCTGCCCTGGCCCTGGCCCCAACACACCACTAGGTCCAGCCCCCTTTCTTTTGCTCTTTCTCCAACTCTCACCCCCCAAAATTCGTATAGGCACTTCTTTCTGTTCTCATAACACACTGTCCTGAAACGGATTTTGATGGATTAATCTTAAACTGAGAACAAACTGTTAATAGAATAAGTGGTATTGTGGAGTAGAGCTGGTTTGTTTTCATTTACCGCTATCTTCTCCATTGTACTCAACACAGTTTTCAAACATGAGCTTCACATCAGCAACAAACTCCTCCTTAGCAACGTACTCCCCATCATTGAGCTTCTTTTCAATGGTGGACAGGTCCATGGGAGTCTATGGGGATTGGGGACAAGATTAAGCAGAATGTTAACCCATCGCATCCAGGCGTAGATGTAATGTAACACAAACACCATTTGCGAAAACAATGACAGTAATAGTCACCTGTATGATCTCATGGTAATTAGGAGCATACGAGTCATCCACAGGTTCCAAGAAAGGCCAAGCATCTTTGTGAGCTTTCAGGGCCTCAAGCACTGAAGAAGAGAGATTAGATCAGATTAAATCACACATTGACACAAACATTTATGTGGTTTGTGTTAGGAAATAGCCTTCGATAACCATTCTGTAGACATACCTTTGTATAAGGCAGTGTAGTCATCATCAATTTCATAGCTGTCATGTTAAACATAGGACATGTTATTAGACAACATTGAGCAATACAAAGAGAAAGTAAACTCTGGTGTGAAATGTACAATGGTACTTACAATTCCTTATTCTTGTGTGTTTTGCGGATGGGGGAAGACGGCTCCAGATTCAGGAGCTCAGGTGGCAGGTCTTTTCCTTGAGACAGCAACCTGGCCTTTTCCTCTCGCATCTTCCGCCTCTTTGCTCGTTCTGGGAGGGAAGGATGAACATAGGGAGAAATTATAGGCCCAACTAATAACACAACAGTCCCAGGTGGCTATGGGCAAACAACTTTTTAATAGCTTTCTTGGGCTTTGAGTTACAGTTTAAATTGTAGTTTTGGCCCATTGAGGCTGTCAAGGGAGTCAGTGAAAACCAGGCCATAGCCAGAGTTCAGCAACAGTTGAGATAAATACAACTGGAGATTCATCAGAAATCTTTTCTTAGGGCCAGCCGATCAAAAGAGCTGAGAAAGTGCATATGTATCGCTGCTTTATCTTTTAACATGAAAGGCAGAGAGGGCTGCCAGCCCCCTGCCGTGTGGATTGAAGATGTTTGAGGGAGGATTCCACATATGCAATCCACACAGAGAACAGACCAGGTCCTGCTGTTCATCTATAATACATTAATGAGGCTCGTCCTCTGAAACACAATCAGCAGTTCATTAACCCTTGTCAGATGACGGGGTGGGGGTGTGTGATCCTATGATTAAAGGCCCTGAATATTCCCTCTCACAGTCTCTGTGTACTATACATAAATCACAAGGCTTTGAGTGCTGCTATGCTACTGCAGAGTTTTCAGATGTTAAGAGCCAAACAAGAGCAATGGAAATGTGAAAGCCTGTGCACAGGGTGCCCTTCACAATCCATTCTACCCTTGAGCCCTGAGTTGGAAGGGTAGCAAGAAAGCCCCTTACCTGCTGCTGACATATTGCTGAAAGAATGTGAAATTATTGTTGCTCTTTTTTTATATTTGATATATATTGGCTTTTGGCACATACAGTGGTCAATAAATATATTAAAACAATTAAAAATTTTTTGTTCTGAAACCTTCCTGGACCTGAACAGAAAATTTGTTATTTTGAACAAAAATGTTGCACATCTTTCTATCTGCATTCCATTTACCCATGTAATCATCCATCTTACCCTCAACAGCTTTGATCTTCTCCATCTTCTCCCTTTGTCGTTCCTCCTGCAGAAGCCTCTCCTCTTCTCGTCGCTGCTCGGCCAGCAGGACCTGCCTGTCCAGCTCATCATCTTTCCTCTTCTCCTCCTCTGTTCCAGCCTTCTGATTGTCCTGTTATACACGCACACAACCTTGTTAATCTACTCTGGACTCATAGTAAGACAGTTTGTAATGAATGTGTGAAATTGATAGTCACATTTCTCTGTATTGCTCATCTCTCCATATTACTCTTACGGATTGAATATTAGGAATAACATTCAGGGGTAACCAAGACAACTGGCACACCACACACAAACGTACCGCTAAACCTCTCATTGCACAGGGATACATTGCATTAGCTCAAAACCCATTAAAATCAACGTAAAGCGGGTATTTTATTTTGCTCCTGCAGTAGTATACCTATATTTAAATAAAAAAAAAAAAAAAAACACGAAACAAAACCAAACAAACAAACACCCACCTCATCCTCTTGTTTAATGGGTTGTACAGAGAACCGTTGTGATGTGCGAACTGGGGTTGGGTCGAGTAGCTTCTGCTTCTGCTCCCGCTCCTGAAGAGAAATTAAGTGAAGCTCTGTTTTTAATGTCTGTACTGTGGCCCTGTTAAGATCATAAATTCATATCGATCTTAAATGATCCAATCACAAGTAGATAGGTCTTTAACATTTTTAAATTAATAAAATCCTATTTCAAACTAGAGCTACTGATGCAATCAAAACCACCTTATCTCTCTCTCTCTCTCAACCACACTGGTATACGGAAGTGTCATTGATAAAATAAAAAACTAAACAAAACAACACATACATATCTATTTGCATATAAAGCAGTATGGTGAGATCTGATCACAAGTGGTGATTAGAGATGCATGCGGGCAAGTTAATGCAGAATGTGAACTGATTAGATGTGCTTAACCACAACGGGAACTTCTTTTTACATTTCTAAATTACAGAGAGTATATGAAAATTCCTTTAAGTTCAATTCATTTCTGATTAAGCCTTCATGACAGAGCGACAGACCACCTCTACACAAGCCAACACACTCGTGGGCCCTAGGGAGTTGTGGAGAAGCACTGAGTATTGAGAGGTCACTAACTCTATCCTCCCATCCCCCTCAAGTCACTCTCTCTACTCTGCCGCCCATATTCACCCACCTTTCCCTGGGGTGACAACTAAGCTGAGAGAGGGAGAGAAAAGAAAGAAATCAAACCATATGTTGCTGACTCTACCAAACAAATGTAATGATTCTGGGGGAGAGGACATGTAAATGTATACTGTCTAATTTGGCAATAGCACTACAGTTGTGCTGCATACAGTGGTATTTAAATTCTGCAGAATTCATCTTTGAGGGGGGGGAAATCGAAGATATATCAATGCTACAGATGCAGGCCATACAGTCGAGGGTGAAGCACCAGCCAAGAGAGCTCTCTGTTGATCCTGGAAAAGCCTGTTTCTGTCTGAGACTGGCCTGTGCAGCTCATGCCAGAGTTCATCAGGAGAGTACAACAGTGGCCAAACAGCACTGTAGTGTCAAAGTCAGGCTCCTGGCCGTCCATAAGATAACAATTGGAGGTCAAAAAAATGCATTAGCAGTCAAATGAAGATTTTATAAGTGCAAGTGAGAGGACAAATGAGGAAGGAAGATATGGGTGTGGTGTGAAAGGCAGAAAAGAGAAATTAAGAGATTGAGACACTAGAAACACATATTTTCACAATCTGATCTACACTACACTCCACAACTCTACTGCCCATATTCCATTTCCACCTTCCCTTAATGTGAAGCACTGGTATATCCTGGAGCTACATGAAATCCCCTTCAAACTAACACAAAGAAGATAGATTGCCTTTGGTGTCACAGCTTAGAGAGGTCCGGAGAATCCTGCAGCACAACACTGCTGTCACGCAAGAGACTACATTCTGCCTCAAGGTGAGCTCCCCCCTGCTGTCTGTGCCCTGTGAAATGCTGTTGACAGCAGCATGAGACACGAAGGAAGAGGGATTCAAAGCACTGTACACACTGTGTGTTGGACATGCTTCTATGCACACACCCACATAAAATACACTATGCTATGATACTGATGAACGTTGAATGCTGAACATTTGCTTTCCAGCTGCTTTACTTGGAGGGGTGGATTTTCTCCTTTATATACATCATTATATCTTTGCCTTTTCCGCTGTTGTCAATGCAAAACCAACAATTTGAAGACATTTTTGTAATGATTTGAGCAACATGGCCCCGATCATTTCAAAGCAGAAGGGGATTATGAAAGGTTTTAAGTAATGTCCACATTCAAATGTCTGTAGTCTTTAATCACACTTACCCAATATCGAAGAAAAAAAGCATGACTTAAGAACTTGCTTTGTTACCAAAGAAAAATTTGTTCTCAAATGAAGGATGGACTGCACAGCATGACAGCAAAATGTGTTAGTGTGATGAACAAACATTTATAAAAGGGTATTTTGTATGGTTCTTGCTTCTGGACATCAGTGTAATTTATTTGCATACAAGAAGAAAACTGGAGGCCTGCAAACTTCTTTCCACTCTGTAAAAATCATTTAGTCAGTTTGCATAAATCTTTCTTAAGTCAAACATACTGTAGTAGAATAGCATATTATTAAGATTAAATTGAGAAGCAAAGACCTACAAAATACTTTGGTTTGTCTTATAAAGCAATAAAATTACAGTTGGGGGTCACAGCCAAGTGTACAGTTAGTGAAGGATAAGACCATTGTGTAAGTGGTGACCCCTTTGTAACTGCCAAATGGCTAGCAGGACTACTGCTGATGATGATAAAGAATGGGTTTCTATAGCAACAACAAGTATAGGCTATATATGACAGTATAATGGAAAGAACCAACCTTCTTTCAAATGAAATGTAGGTCAAATCAAAAATCTACTCCAGCCTCAAATAAATGTGGCAGCAAATCACAGAAACTACTTTCTGTGATTTAGCTATAGAAATAGGTTAGAAAGTATAGCTGGATAGTGTTGCCTCTTACTCGTGTTTGCTATTTAAATGGGAAAAATTTTGTCTACAATCTACTTGTTAAGTACTGAACCAATTTCAAGGAAGATAATGATGACAGATGAGCATGACCTACTGCATGGCCAAGCTCATTAAAGACCAACAGAATGAAGTCAAACTAACTTGAGAGCATAGTTCTTTTAAATGAGGCTTAAGTAAGAGTAAAAGGCCTGAGGCGAACTCCTCAACAAGCAGGTGCGCAGAATTAAGAGCAAGCACAGACCAGCTTTTCCTCGCTCCACCTGTCCGGCAGCTATCCCAGGTAAGACTGTAGGATCCCAATAACATCTACTGAACGAAGCAAAGCTGCTAAATGGAGACCGTGTTCAATCTTTCCAGCTCTGTACTTAGTGTAATGTAAGACCAACAGTGTCAGAAAGTTTAGTACCACTGCAAGAGGGCTTCCAATAACAGGTTAAGTTAGGATTTGTAAAGGAAGTTGATTGCTCACTCTTCACTGAAGTGTTTTTAGTCTGTTTGCCAGGTTTTATTTAGCAATCATTCAATTAGGATTTTTTAGATGTAGACACATTTACAATGCTTTGGACTTGTTTATGAGCTGGTATTCAGACACACAGCTCTGGGTAGAAGCTGATAAAATTACATAAAATAAAAAATGTGGACAATGGTTTAAGTAGACACCATTGGCTGTTGTAACTGGGACTAATGGCAATGTTTCTTCTGTGTCTGACCTTGTGCTTAATCATGCTGCTGATCTCTGGCAGAAAGTTCTGACTGATGACACGATAGAGGTGACGGTCCTGTGGTGAGGTTTTGTCCTTCATGCTTTCTGCCAGTCTCACCCACTGTTCCTCTGTATCACAAATGAGGGACCAAGTGCCTCGCTTATGGCCTGGCAGAAGCAAAGAGGAGAAACATTGGCATTTTCTTTCGGTGGAAAATGATTAGATACAACCAAGTTAGGGAATCTAGAGGTCAAAACATGAATAAAACACAAACAATCAGATTCTTTGATGGAGTCAACATGAAAAATAAATTGATTATATTGCTGGGGTCCTGTCACCTTTTCTTGGGTGAGAGTCCTCCAGTCCATTTTCTGTCTTGACTTCTGAAATTTGTCTTTCCAGCTCACTGAAAGGAAAATAAAATAATTAAGAGGATCCAAAACATAGAAACAAAAAGCAAAAGTGATAGAAAAAAACATTTCTAATGTAAAAGAAGCAGCCCTTAACTTAACCATGATACTTCATTGAATTTCTTAATGACATTTAGGCTTCTTGGAATTAAAGGAAAAAAAATCCTCCTACAACTGGGTTCAGCAAATGGTTGGAGACTACACGACCAACAAACAACCAACTATTTACTACTTTTCAGATAAGGCAGGAGTCTCTAACTCACTGAACAGTTGACTGAGCAAAGGAAACGATAAATAATCAAAAACCTGATCTCTGCACCTCATCATTTCAGAGAACGTATCCATGCTATTAGGACAGTTCTTCTTTTGCTTTGTATGTTATTGTATAAAACTCTGATTAACATCTGATATCACACAAACAGCACATGGCAAAACAAACCACCATTGCATCTGCAGTGACAGTTAAAAGCACACATTGTATTGATGTAACCAGTAGATCTGTGTACCACATGCACTACTTCACTACTACACAACAGCAATTCTCTGCAATATACTGTTGACTATAACAGCAAACGAAATTTTGTTCTTACCCCAGTTGAGGGTCATCCAACTTTCTCTTCTTTGGTGGTCTTCCCCTTTTCTTTTTCTCTGGTAATGCTAGTTCAGGAGGTTCACTGTTGGATAAACAATCAAAGTAGAAAGAGCTCTTTAAAATTACAGCCTGTTAACGAGGGTAATTCACAATGGGAGCATGCTATAATTAACCCTTAACAGACCTGTAAACAAGTGGGAAACCATCACAGCAATTACATTTACCACATGCCCTAGTTTATCGCAGAAAACACTACCAGTGGCATAATGATCACTCTTTTACAATGGACAGATGAATAGCATCCAGTGTTATCTACCTGATCTTGTCAGCTTTCCTCTTGACTGGCTCTTCTTTGTACATACGAGTGCCATAAAAATACCAGTAGAGGGCTCCGTTTCCATCTTGTCCCAATGGTTCAACCCGCAGGCTGTCAGCTTCTAGTCCCTGAGAAGAGGGTGGGGGTGAGGACTTTAAATTATGTGTTAGTCTATCTAAATCTTAAGTCATTAGGGAATGATGTCATGCTGTCCTTTCAGCCTATATGGCTATGAATCATATACAGACATTAGGTGCTTTTGGTTCATCACTAATTGAATTTGATACATGAATTTCAAAAAATCTCTCTCATGAGAAAACAGGTAAATTGTAAACTGACTGATTGAGTAAATTGTAGACTGAAAGACAACATGGGGATATAACTGTCATGTTATTTGTAATCATACCTTTGTTTATGCCACTATACATATTTGTGTACCTTAAGCAGGTCAAAGACATCGGCAGCATCCAGACGGTAATCACATAGCCGGTGCAGCAGTTCCACCTGAGTGCGAGGGGGGAGATTCTCAAAGGGCCCCTCTCTGAGTGGGTTGGGTTTCCCCTCTTCTAGTTCCCACCTGTAACTGATGATGTCGTCCAGATAACTGCTAAATGCTTGGGGGCTTAAGAGCAAAGCAAAACAGAAGATGTTGGCAGGAAGTGAGGACAACATGTGCCAAGTTTCTCAGAACCACAGTAAGAAAACATTTTCAGTGGCAAATTAAAAAATTACTGAAATAAATGCGATAAATAATTTGGCCTTGCATTGTAGTATAAGAAATTCATTAGGAACCTTTGGGCAGGGGATCATATCTGTATGCCATGACAAACACTATACCAACAGAGCTAACAGAAAGTGAATTTCTCTGGCTGATGTGCTTACAACTTATCAATATTTCTGGTAGAATTTTTGATCTAACCCTACCCCTGCCCTTTCAGATAGTGTGAAATAATTAAAAAAGATATTAGAAGATCCTTTTTTTTTTTTGGTCTGTTTAAATGCAACCAATTCAATTGCAAATGCTGTCTGAACATTGCAAAGCCAACAGATAAAGCTTCAATATCAACTAAAGCACCATTTTATGACATAGTTTAAAAGAAAAAGTTAAAATTTCTTTCAATGGGAGTTGATTTGTATCTCCGCTAAGAGTGGAAGCCAGTGAATAAATGCTGATTCCTGTTTAGGTGTAGCTGATTTTTCTATAACATTCATTTACAACTCAGACCAACTGAACAACCGCTTCTGGGCAGGGGTAATATCTATGTACCAACGAAACGGGAAAGAAAATATGTTTATGTTGAAAGAGGAGTCTGGACTACACAGCTGCAGCCTCCACCTCCCACTACCCCACCTCTATCTTGCTTTCTATCCCTCACTCTCTAACATCCTCCCTCCCTCATTTCCCCTGCTCCGGCAGAGCGTTTAACACGTGCGGATGAAAAGGGCAACTCTGTGAAAGGCCAGTGCTGAGCAGCCACCCCCAGGATGCCAGCGCCTGTCCAGTCCAATAAAGCAGGTTGTCCTCCTGTTAAAGGCTGCCTGGATGGAAAAACTGGATCACTTCTGCCCCTCTTCTTATCAGTTTACTTGTACCAGTATGCTAATTTCTAATGATGTGCTAGTGGGAGGTGTACAAAAGGGAAAGCCCCAAAAGAGAGAAATCACATTTTGCGATTTAAATAACAACCTCTGCTATATACTCACTTTCTCCCATCCCTACATCGCAGGAACAATAGAAGTTTCAGTGGCTAGACAGTTCTCATTCTCAGATAGTAGAGTAAGATTTTACCACAGTCTTAATATATCATGTGGTGAGTAAATTCTGACTCCTCTGCGAGTCACAGTGCCAATGACCCACACTTCCTATGACAGGTCCTACATGTACTGAATAATTTGAGGTAGATGGAATAACTTGTGTTCTGATGCTCCAAATAAAAAACAAAAAACAAAAAAAACAAAACAAAAATAAAAAACTTGAAAAAATATGTTCTGGAATTGATTGACCGATCAGTTTCATATTTAATCAGATTCTTGGTTTGAGGTGTGGCTTCTATCATCAACTAAGAAATTAGTTTGTAGAAAAACATGTTTTTTTAATTAAGTGGCAAAGAATTATTGTTTTCATATATGTCAAAAATCTGGTAACATCCATATTTAATTAAACATTTCAAATTATTCTTAACCATGATGGAAAGAGCACAAACAATATGACTTCTTGCCTAATGTATTTCATTCAAAACCTTTCCTATTTGTTGCCAAAACATGACAGGACAGTTAATTTCAGTAAATATATTGACATTGGTTTCAGACTTTGTTGATATACCAGAAACTTACGTGATGTCAGTGCGCTGGTAGCATCCCTGCAATAGACAGGCAATGAGGTCACCAAGGAAGTCCAAGTCCTGCTCTGACAGTGCTTTCTCCAACTCCTGCACACAAAGAACAAACAAGGGTGAGCGCACCTACACACATTAGTACTTTCCTAACAGATAAAGAGATATTGGTACAATGTTGAAAGTGTAACACACAGCTATTAGTACATGCTGCCACATCTTTGCAATAATAGAACAAGAGTTGTGTCAAAGCCTAACTTTTTTAAAGTGAAGTATTCATAGCTGCCAGTTTATGCATCAACAAAAAGGAAGAGTTTGTATAAGTGAGAGCTCATCATATGTGCTTAAAAGTGTTGGTATCACTGTGAGGTAATCTGGCAGAAGCAGACAGCAGGAGGGAAGGTTGGAATTTGCAACTTGTCTGATTAGGGCTTCTTGGTTTGTCAGCGGTTGTTTGGCTGAAGCTGAGGTTCAAGTTCAGCTATGACCCCTCTCCTGCCTGGCATTGTGTTTCAGCCATTGAGGTTTTATGAAGCGGCAGTAACCAGCCGAGCAACCTCAAAAAAGATCTGAAAGCTCCAAGGAGAGAAGGCAGGCAGCAGGGGCCTAGAGCTACACCACAGCCATGCCCCCACCTCTTCTCTGCTGACCAACCCCGAACAGCTTCCCAGCATGCACTGCTCTCCGCAATGGTACCCACCCAAAGGCCCTGGAGTGGTGGGGGCTCAGAAGGCAGAAATGCTAATCCAAAGTGCTCTGTCAGCCAAGTGTCCATTTCACTTAAAGCCCCCTTTTTCTGGATGCAAAGCAGCCCTCTCAGGCTGAACCTCGACCAGTCGCTCTTCAGAAAAAGAACATGGCTGCCAGCAGCTGACCACTCCTCATTACTCTTAGTGACTGCTTTCTATGCAACTACAAATTCAAACTCTCATCTGCATGGTATCCTCTCATGCCAGCTTCTAGTAGAAAAAAGGGATAAAATTATCTCAAGGATAATTTTTTAATTTAATTTAATTATTCTACACTCATTCTTTTCTCCCCCGTCTACCTCTCTCTAGAGAAACATGGGTGAGCTCAGAGATCACCAAAGGTCACCATACACACCTCCTGGCCACGGAGGATGACGGAAGCCAGGAGCCAACAAGTCAGCACGATGAGAAACAGAAGGGGAGGAGGAGAGGGACAGAAAGGAGGTTGGGAAAGAAGTTGAAAAACAGGATAAGATAAATGTTTCTGCTTGAGATTAGAAGAGAAAAAGCACAAGAGAAACATTGAGAGGTGACAGCCTGATCCTGACTCAAGCTCCCAGAGAAAGGAAAATGATGTTGCAAAGTCTCATGACTCAAAGGAAGAACAGTTCATTAAGTTTTATTAGCACATTCTAATGGCCAATTTAAAAATCTACAGATCAATGTGCTGACAATGGCAAACAAGACAAACAGAAATGAACAGTTTGAGAGACAACTCAGGCAACATTACAAGTGACAGTTAAAATAATAAGTGATTTAAACCTTTTAGATGGTGAATGTTTCACTTAAATATGCCGCCAACCTACATCACAAGCAAATGTCAAGAAGTAATTTTTCGGTAATGCCCTGTCAAATATCAGTTCAGCAACCAGCTGGCAGATTTCTACAATCATACATAGAGCAAGATCAAACAGAATTTGGGCATGTTGGTGATTCAGTGGAGATACCAGCAAATTAGACTCATACTATTGCTGTGGCAATGGATGAGGACATTCTGCCAAGTGCAGAAGATCTACATTTCACAGTTGCACCCCAAATTAGAAAGAACAGGTATGTGGTGCTGGTGCCACATTAACTCAAGGAAGATCTTCAAGCAATACTGTTATTGGAGGGCTCCCCCCAAATCTGGGCATGTTGATATCCATACTGTTCTAAACTTTACAAAATATCTACCAGCCAACGGGGGCAGAGCTTTAAGAGCAAAGAGGCACTCTTAGGAACAACAGTTGCTTAAGCTAGCACATGAACCGTGACTAGTATGCATGTTATCCAGGTGCAGAGCTGTGTCCTAATCTTGAGCTCTGATCATTTAAGGATAGAAAGAACAATTTGTCTGTCTCTGTGGGTACAGAAGTGTATGTACAGGATGGCAAGAGATCTGTCACGCTCCTTTCCACATCCTGGACCTCTGTCATGCAGCCTCTGGGCCAGAATGAGCCCATCCATCAGACAAAAACTGCACTTTGATCACACTGTGAAAAAGCTGGGGGCCACAGCTGGGGGAAGATTGGAGAGTTGAGTACAGCACAGCAGATTGGAGAGCTTGTTATAGCCTGTGGATTAACACCACCCTGTCCCACCTTTGAAGTGCCACACAGCATCTCAAATGGCAGACGCAAGGGAAATTAATGTGGTGTCCGTGCACCTTCTTCAGCAATCCGTCCATCCAGCATATCTTTCTGGTGTTAACAAACGCTCAGTTTGATGGACTGTGATGGGACACGCCAGTTCAGCTGTGGCAACTTTTCCCCGAAATAACCTCATACACACAAAAAACAGTGACCAAACTACTACACTACAACAAGACTCACAACTGTTGACTAGCATAGTCAACAACAGACAAATATGCTTGCTTTTTATGGACAGCCATTCATTTATACACGTGTCAACAGAATGAGTACAGTGGACTGTTGTAGCTGTTTCACATTAATGATCAATCAGGCGCAAAGATAAGAGAGCTGGACAAGTGATAAGCTACAAAGAGCAGAAATCATAGAGCCAAACAGTCAGATTTATCACTAAGCTACTGCTGTGAACAAAACAGGCTTTTCATATTCACACACTTAGACAAAGATTGAAGGGTGAGTCAAGGCTTAGTCAAAAGGTGTGTCATCACCACAGTCCCTCTCTAGGCTTGACTTAAGCAGTTCACCCCAAAGGTATTTGCCACTTCTCTCACCCAACTCCCCTGCTGTTTCTCCCTCTACCCCTAACTTCACTGGCCTTAGCACTTATTACTCTTGTCCACACCATTTTCCTCCCCCTGTCTTGGTGCCAAGTGTCTGGGTGGGGGGGTCTCTGAGGCATTCTATTATTCCTCTAACACCCTCTCTCTACCCCATTCCTGTCCCCTCTCCTTCCTTATCTCTATTCTCCCCACAGACATTGTCATTAGAACAACTAGTTGTTGCCTCCAGTTTAGATGAGGACACTGCACACACCTCGCAATAAATGAGAGGATGATTGGCAGTAATTCTCCCAAAGTGATTAAAAAAATAAATAAAATAAATAAAAATAAAAATAAAATGCTGTATCTAGCCTGGACAGGTTTGGAAATCTCTACTGAAAACAACACAATTTCAGGCACCGTCTCACAGTTATTCAACAGAACTACAAATGGAGCAAGAAGCAACACCTGTGGAATTGAAAGAGCATGCAGCTGCGTCTCAGAAGGCCTTGTCACACATAATGTACCTCCACTAATAACATAACAGGAAAAAAATACCAATTTTGTCTCAAAAAAGTTGCTTTACTGTGTGTGTGAGGGGCGCAAACCACTTAAGTCCTAATGTTGCCCATTACTATACTACTAGCACATGTAATGTTTCAAAAATCTTCCTTCAGTCTTAAGTAGCTGGCATTGTGAAATGCTGACCTGACATAAAATCTGAAATAGATTTCCAAATAACAATTTCACATTGTATTTTGAATGGGGAAAAATGTGCTGCCATCACGTGACTTCGAGCGTCTCAAGGTCAAGTAGAACCTTATTGTTCACCACTAAAAACAAATTAAGACCACTTGTGCTTAACATGCTTTTACTGAACCTAAGGTAAACATAACAGAACCAAAGTACAGGAATGCAGTTTGTCAAAGTTGAGTGTGGTGGAAAATAATTTTATGATGGAAGAGCTTTAAATAACTTAAAATGTATTGTGAGCTTTCATGACACAGGAGCAAGGCAGAGGATTACTCTTTAGTTACTCAGCAAGAAGGATCCCTTTCTTTGTGTGTTTTTATAAACATTAACCCCACCCCACTACCACTCCCAGTCAAATGATATACATACATTTCTAACTTAGCTGAAAATGGGCCCAAGAAATGTAGTAATACCACATAATCAATGCAGGGTTTAATAATACCAACCTGAGATGAACACCAAATAGTACTAAAGGAAGTAGTAACAACAAGGATTCAGTACCTGAGTGGTAAATGTTAAAGAAACAAATAACCAAGAAGCATAGGGTGTGATTTTATTTTTTTAAGAGATTAAACATGAAGGCAAAACTGATATTTCAAGCAGACTTAAAGGCAGAGCAGACCATCTACATTTGCAGATAACAGTAAAATGTGCTTTCCTTAGTGGACAATAGGGCCCCATCATGTGTCACAAACCAAATCTGTCGAGACAGAAAGAAAGCAGACATAAATTGTGTATTTGTGCCTGGCCCATGTAGGCAGCAGAAAAGGGAGAAGGGCTTGTGATAAGCAGTGCAACAGCTCCAAGGCTGTGGCAGAGCCACAGAGACCTCAGTATCAGGGGGTTGGCCTCTGGCTACCCTCACAGCAAACACTTTCCATGCCACTGCTGTTAACAGCTCCTCCGGGGTCTATATCACCAACAGTTGGAGAACGTATGCATGGATAGCTGGAGGGGGAAGGGAGGCCTGTTTGTTGTGTAAAGGCTCTTTCCCCTTTGCTTCTTTCTTTATTTCTTCCTCCCCCACTCCCCACCCACTTTCAGCTCACACATGGTTCCTCCAGGAGCCATCATCTGACAACACCCTCCACCCCCACATGCAACCGCCTCCTGCCACATGACAAACACACATACATAGCCGTAACACCACAGGAAGACGCCCTCGCATCCTCAGGATGTACTCTTCATCTGATCAGAGGAAAGCATCAGCATCTTCGAGCTATTGCCAGATATATCTGACTGCATTAAATAAGAAGCTGTTGGCTGATTAGCCTGCACAGCCATTCCTGATTTACAACAGGTCTGTTTGTCATTTTCTCCACTTCTGCTGCAACCAGCATTTTGACACATTAAAACAAATAGAGCCTCCAGACAAAGGACAACATTTGCTCATGAAAACATGTGAAGAGATGAGGTGCAAGGCTATGTGGGAACAGTGACAAACATTAAATATAACTCATACACTACACAGCTGAAAGAGCAATTTCAACTTTCAGCTGAATTTTATTATAGTGCCAATGTGAGGGCCAGGTGGCAAAACTCTAGTAAAGACAGAAACAGTGGACAGATCCTTTCAGACCCAAGCTCTTTCCAAACAGATAAGGATAATTTGCCTTATCCTGGCTCTCTGGCTACGTGGGTGAGGATCATTAAGCACAAGAGATAGGAGGCCAACCATTGCAGGAGCATGTTTCACTCTTCCACTGTCCACTCTAAAGAAGCCACGTCATCAACTTCCTCATATAAAAAGGAGCTTCCTGCTTCAGTTGACATCCCAATGGTCCCATTGTCTGACTACATAAACACACACCACTATGTATATGCACATACATACACAAACAAAAAATCGTTTTGACCACTGTGGTTATAGACACTTAAAAAAAGAGAAGCATGACACAGGTGACTTTTAGCCTCTGAGGTCAATTGATTAAACTTACATTAAGAGGAAATGTTGCTTCACAGTGGAGATAAAAAAAAAAGTACCCTTTACATAAAATTTTTGAAATGTTAAAAGCACAAAAGGTTGAAGATACTCTTACATCTGTCTGTAAAATTTTAAAACTGGAAAAACTGCAAGTGATGTCAATAATACTTTTTTTCAAAAGAACTTAACTAGCATTAGATGAAGTCGGAGAGTGACTGATTTGACAAGCAGTTTGTTCGACTCAATCAAGGATTTCAATGCAAGATGAAGCAAAACTTAACAATACTATTTACATTTAATCAATCAAACAGATTTTCAAATTTTATTCTGAGCATGTCTCCAGCCAGCTGGCCATTGTCTATAGTATTTGCACTATTTAAATGCAACATTTAACAGGCGACGTGTGGTGACATAGCATTGAGTCTTGTTGGCTCTATTTCTTTGAAGTCAGTCTTGCGTGTCAAGGTCCTGACATTCCCAAACAATGGCGCAAAGCTCCCAAGGTGCTTCGGCCTCATTCAGACTGACCTCTGTGAAAAAACCTAGCCCCCTAATTTATCTGAATGAGGCCAATACATGATGTAACAGGGGTGCCAATACAGAGGTCTCCAGCAAAAAAAAAAAAAAAAAAAAAAAAGCAGGGTCATCCAGTAAAATACTCCAGGCTCTGCTTTTGCTAAAACACAAGGCAGCATTATCTGACAAGGTGCTGCACTTGCTAATTAAATATGTGTGACCACACATTTCTTGAATATTATGTTTCAGATACTCACCTGGGAATTGTCAACTGAAAATTAAAATGACTGTCAGCTTGCTACCTTGAGGTTTGATTAATGATGAGCCTACAGAGTCATGGTTCTATTACTAAAACCAGCTTTCCTGCATTGTATTTCATTCTGTCACTAGTAAGAGGAACAGTATGCTCCCACTTTTTTTTTTTTAACTGGGCTGCTTTAGATGTAAACCCTTATTCAGACCAGACAATGGCTACGCAGCAGAAAGAAATGGATGGACGGTTAATATTGTGAAAACAAACAATATACAGAGATATGTAGTGTTGGACACTTGCAAAGTATGACAACCAGAAAACTTTATTCTGGCCTGTAATTGGCTGTAAACCATGTCTTCAACAAACTGTGTGCCAGTCAGGAACCCCGTAAAAGCCCCACAGATCTAGACTTCTCTGCTACCCTCTTCTTTAGCAGAGAGATATCTGTCATCAGAATTGCTCTAAAAATATCAACCTCTCAGTGCTCTCAACCTCTTTATCACACTTCCTGTGCCTACTCTTTTTTTCTACAGGAAGAAAAAACAGCATGTTCCAGAACAGATATTCCTTTACCACCTCTTACTGTAATGTTGAGTCAGACAGACAGATGCACACCAACACAACCAAAACACAGTTTCTTGGCAGGTTGAACACATACATTAACCAGGAAGCATTGAAAGGCTCTCACTGGACAAGTCCTGGGTTGGTGAAGTAGTCATCATTTGTTTTGACTCACTCTGCTTATATCTGCTTCATAAGAGGCAGCAAACACACAGAAGGAGAAAGCAACAGTGGAGGGATGCCGCCCCAGACTGGAGACAGAGAGGGGGAACCATGGGGAGCGGCAACAATGGAACTGGCTGAAACAAACCCCAGTGTATGTGCCCCCTCTACCTCCCCCTCTAGGCACACACTCCCCATGTGAAACCATCTGATGCATGTACTTCTGCTCTTACTTGTCAATCACAATTGGGGGAGGGGCAGCAACCTCTTACAAAGCTTCTCTCACAGTGCACGCAAGGGAGGGTATTAAAAAAAGACATGCAAAAAGGTTCTTGATCTTTGAGGGGTATTCACAGAGTGTGAAAAAGTTTTGAGGGTGTTATGTGTAGCCTGATCTGGAAAGGAAAGTGTCAGAGGTTGGTGTCTGTGAGGCTTTAAGAAGGGCTGAGCAGGGGATGTGTCAGTGGGTGGGAGAGATGGAAAGAAAGGGAAGGGATGCAAAGGATGAGAGAACAGTGCAGGTCTGGGATGACAGACAATCATTGCTGTGTTGGGGGAAGTTTCAATCTCCTCCTTGGAAATGACAATGGAGGTAAAGCAGGCATATGTTAAATGTAAACACATTTTCTGTGGTTTCAGTTACTGATCGCTGATGATATTTGAACAGATATCAAAGAGCATAACTTTTAGAAGTATAATAATAATAATAACAACAGTAATTAAAAAAAAAAAAAATCACTTATGCCACCCTCTACTTTTTTTGTTGATGAAGTATTGCTACACATCTGCACCACCAACCAAACTTGGCCCTCACATAAAAGCCCCCCCTAAATTGAGGCCAGGCTGGCAACACCTATTAAGTGACTGGTATCTGCAGTTATAATCCACAAAAACTGTGGATTGGGAAAAGTGTGTGTCTGTCTGAAGTTGGGCCATGATGGAGCAACACTTAAGCCTTGATCCCATTCCCCTTGTTAATCCATTTTCCTTGTAGACAACAGAAACAAGGACGTGCACACAGGCAGCCTGCTCTCGCTTATTTACCAGACCTAATAGGACTAAATCTTCTTTTACAATCACACAGGGGGCTTTACAAAAAATAGGGAGCCCCTCCCCAGAAGGGCAGCAGCAGCCGCAGCACCCAGAGTGAAGAGCCTCCACCCTCCAGGGGGAAGGGAAAGAAAGAACCACCATCTGGGGTTTAGTCATGGTGATGCCAGGGGCTGAGGCTCAGGGACAGGGTGTCTGCTGGGGCTAGAGAATGGGTTAGAGGGAACACTGATGGGTATGGGGTACTAGAAGCAATGATGTCAATCATGAATGGGGTTTGGGGAGAGATTAACAGTGAAACTAGTCCTTGGACATGCTTGAAGGTAATGATGAGTGATGATATTGAACAAGCAGGACAAATAATACGTGTTTACAGAGATCTTAAAGAAACCGCACACCCAAATGGATGTTACTCTGGCTGATCTAGTCATGTTGATATTGGGTGTATCTCTGTGGACAATTATGTCATCAAAGCAACTCTATGAACAATAATGATGTCAACGTTCCACCCTAACAGGTGCAATAAAAGAAAGAAGAATGAGGGAGCTTCCAGTCAAGTACAGGCTGTACACACCCACACAGGCCTGACAAGCGGTCTAACCAGACAGAATGAGTGCGAATACCTGTGTGGAATATGGGTGTGTGAAGACTTCGGCTCATTATTAAAAAAATGTCTAATCTGATTTTTTCTTTTTAAATCAAAATAACATGGGAAAAGAAAAAAGGCATGGATGAGAAACCTAAAACTGGCTCTCACATTTCGGTGCCATAGCCAATGGTTAAACAGAGAAAAATACTCTTCCCAGAATGATACAGCCTGTTGGAAAATCTTAAGTTAGTCTTAGTTGGAGGCACAACATGAAAATAACAAACACTGAAGAAAACCCATACCCTGAGGGACCACTTGCCCGAGGCCATCAAGAGTATTACAGCATTCACATACTAACAAAAAAAAAATTAACAATGAGCCCAACATTGACCAACAAGTTCGGAATCTGCTAGTTGCAACAAGGAGAATATAAATATGTAAATAACCAGATTTAATTTTTTAAAATGAACAATATTGTCATTATGTTACAAATCTTCAACACCACACTGAAGAGAAGCCATCCATTTGTTCTCCTGCAACCAAGCTTTTTTTTTTATTATGAAGATCTGGGATGAAAATACAAAAAGAAAATCAACAAGCAAAAAATTGACTTCTGTCAAGTGAATGTGCATTTTCTTTGAGATTTTGGTTACTCATTTAATTCAAAATCACAGAACACAAAATTCTCTTGCATAATAATCACCAGGAACAATGCTAAAAACAGACAGTACCAAAAGATGTCAATGCTCAGTGATATAATAAGCAAGATGCCTTTTGAACCCCCTGCCAATTGTGTCTTGTGTGACTAAGTCTTCCGGGACATAACTTAAACCAGACCTGATGAAAAAGAACAAATGCTGTAGCCCAAATGGCCCAAGAGTTGAAAATGTAAGGTTAAAAATAGATCCACGTTCTAACATTTTAGCCTTTGTAACTTAAAACAAAGCAGATATTTAAGAAGTTTGATTAGATTTCTCTTTGTTTGTTGATCCACCTCATGACAGCTTACCATAACAGAAACCACTGCTTTAATCTTGTTCAGGACAATCAATCTCAAGACTGCTGACTGGTTCTCTTTGCGCACCACTGTGTAATTTCCGATTTCCATTAAAAGTATCAACTGAACGAAGTGTTTGATAGAATGTAGCAAATTGTAAATTGTACAGGGAAAAAATTAAATACAAGCCACAGCTTGATGGTTTCTAAATTTTTCACGTTCCTTAGCTCAACTGTACTTTAATATTGAAAATCTCCAAAGAGGAGCCCTAACAATATCATTGATGACAAGCACATGATGAAGATACATGGATTAAATGCATACGGATGTGCCAAACAGGCTGCCAGCAGAGCATGGACTGGGAAGATGACAGGGACAAAGGTCTTTGGCACCAAGGGCTATGTCTGGCAATAAAAAGCACATCATTGGGGAGCCAGTGACAGAGGCCTGTAGTGTCTGATGGCTGTGGGATTTCGGGCATCATTTCACAGATACACAGCCAAGAGATCAGACATACGTTACAGCGACCAAAAAGCTAAGCAAAGTGGGATGGTCGTGTTGACTCTGGGCCTCCTTCCTGGAGATCGCCCTCTTGCTCTTCCATGCTTCTGTCCTTTCCCTTCTTTAATCTGCATCTCTTGGACAACTTTCTCCACTTCCCCCCTTTCCCCTTCCTCTCCTCATTTTTTCTTGTCCAGCTCACCCACATACACAAACACACCCTTTCCAGCTCCCTCCCTACAGCCTGAGGAAAGTGGAAACCAGTGACAGTGAAGTGTATCAGCCCAGGAACAATGTGCAGGGGGCTGTTTTGTAAGGCTAACCAAGAAGATTGCGGGAGACACCATTATCACTGACCAGCACCATAGAATGAAAAGAGCTGCTCCAACAGTACCACAGCAGCACTGTTGGAATGGCTCACTGAGTTTGTCAATATCCAGACTGGTAGATATTTCACAGGGTACAACTGACAAAAGTTTCTACTTAAAGAGGAAAACAGGTGTTTCACTGACACAACTACAATAATCAGTCAATAGTCATTGCCATCCTGCATTTTCCATACTCGTGCCTCCCTTGAATCTCAAAAACACTTTAATGTGTTTGTTTTTGATGAAATATGGCAAAAGTCCCCAAACCCATAAAGATGAGTTCCACAACAAACCAGTGCTGGGGGGAGGCATGCACTTCACACCTTTTCATAACTCCCCCTCCCCAAAAGCTGGCATCACAATAAAAAAGATAGACAATACAAGAAATACTCTGACAAGGAGAACTGTTTGAGCCCCTCAGTGGCCACAATATTAACCTCTTCAGTGTGTAATATTGAGGGGCAGGCAGCAAAGCCTGACACAGGT
This sequence comes from Remorina albescens, assembly GCA_034769265.1. NCBI lineage: Eukaryota > Metazoa > Chordata > Actinopteri > Carangiformes > Echeneidae > Remorina > Remorina albescens. The sequence goes on from CM068475.1 coordinate 50,756,146, forward strand.
CGACAGCAGCAGAGGTAAAATACTGTGTCCACAAGGAAGGACTGATGGTATGTCAGAGAATGTTGACACTAAAGCCCAAACCAGAGTGAAATCACTCGATGCCCCCCCACTCTGTCATGACCAATGACATCCACTTCCTGAGCCCTTTCCCAACAACTGATTCTTGGGTAATTTAACCTGTGCATCCAGAAACAGGATTACAGCTGGAGCTACCTACCATGACCCAACCATTGTTATACCAGCACAGGAAAAATTACTCTAATTGATCATTTTCATTGACTTTGACTATACAAATCGAGGCAAAGGTAATTAGAGTCACCTTAGGTGCTTCACCCATGAGAGTGCCCAAGCCAGCTTGTCTTGTTGGCATTTGGCATTAAGCAAAACAAACATAACTGCATGACAGTTTCCTCTTGGTTCTACAACACAATGTTGTCAAAAAGTAAACAAGTTGGATCCAAATACTCCGGAAAAATAAATGGCTGACTACCGTTCTACATCACTGTTTAACCAAACGGCCTTTTGATTAGTTACCAGACAACAAAAAAAACAGACTCACTGGAGAGGACATTGTCAGCTTGTTCCTTTTTCTTTATTACATCAGACGTCTAGATACTTGTGGGGAAGTCTATTTATGAGTGTCCTTAGTGCGAAAAACACAGGGTTTAATCAAGGTAGTCTGTGTTCCCTAATTTTAAAACACCACAAACACTGGAATTTGTCCAAAAGCCTGCTTTGCCCAACAAATGGAGACATGCACACAGGTGAAAAAGCAGAGCTTTTAAGCACTCTGCACACTTGTTGCCACAGTGAGAGTTGGTGGGAAAGATGTGACAAATTCCTGAACAACAGAGAGGACCGATATGAGCTGGACTCTTAGGTTCCCTCTTTAGATGCATATTGTATTTTCAGATTACACAACAGCCCTATACCAGACAGTACAACATGAGTGACAAAGATGGACATACTATAAATAAGAGCAGAATTCTGGCTCGGCTCTTATCTTGACTTTCAGTGGAACAAAAACCTCAATACAAACACAGCCACTTAAGACTTGGATCAGACACATTTTCTGTGGGGTGTCACAAAGTATGATCAAAAAAGGGAGACAGATACCACAGATGGGTATAAAGATGAGGGGAACTCAGTCTCTCTTCTTAAGAGTATTTCTTGTCCAACAGCTGACACTTTAGGGAACAACAATAAGATCATCAAGACTGTGTTTGGAACAAAGATAATATGTACTTACAGTCAAACACCTACAGCAGTGTACTTTTTTTCCTGCTTACTACCAAGTCATTATTACAATTGCAGCTACAGATAATTTTGTGGCAAATCAAAGAATCATGACCTTGGACACATGCATCTGATTAAGATGTCAAATTTAAAGATTAACACATCAATCTCAACATTTTCCTGAAATCCATCTGAAGGGGTGTAGCCACACGTGATCTGTTTTGTGATGCGGTTAAAGATTAATACATCAATTGCAATGAGTAGCAGCGAAGCGCCCTCAGTAAGTTGAAACGACGGAATTAATGCTGTGATCTATAAAAACGTTTGAAAAGTAGAAAAAAAAATCGGCTCGACCAATCAATCGTTTGCAGCTGGCTAACTCGATGTGGGCTTCAACAATGCGGATCTTGTATGAATCCAAAGCCACGCCAGTGAGTGAGGCGACATCATAAGACCCTCAACTTTCACGTAAACTAAGCGCAGGGCGACTCCCCCCGGCTCGCTCTTCATTTAACAACAAAGCGATGCCTGCGCATGTTTCTCTCTCTGAGGGGGTGGGAATGATTGAATGATGGAAGCTGTTGATGCGTGATGTTGACCTCAACAATTTCTTTAAAGTGCCCATTCACCTCCTGCGGACTGAACCATCTCGATGAACTCTCTTGTACTGAAAATGATGTTTGGTGAATTTCTCTGTTCTGTTAACTCAAAACGCTGATAAAGTCTGCGTTATAATAAACGCAATTTATTCGGTCTAAGAACTCAGGACGGATGGACGTTTTTAACCTTGGAACTTCTTGTAGCCCGATGATCTCGAACAACAAGCGTTTGAAGCGTCGCTTCTTACGACAAACGGGACTTGGGCAAGCAAACAATGCCTTAACAGCATCTGCGTCCCTATGGCTACCCGAGCCAGATGGCTTGAAACTCCTAGACAATAAATTCTAACCTCACACCATGAACTTAACTTTATTTGCCATGAAAGAAAAAAACAAACAAACAAACAGAAAAAAACAACCAAAACACACCACCAAATCGCATGTAGTAAGATCAATAACATTTCAGGTTGAAGCGTGACTTTTCGCTCTCTGTATATTATTTACTACAGTTGCATAAATGATGATCTAAATGAGATAAGGCATCTTTCTCTTTTTTTTTTCATCATATCACCTCATGAATATTACCTTTACCTGTGTTTCTTTTTGTTTAAACGACCAGAACTAAGGTCACTGTTAAACACAAACATGCGGGTCTAGCCAAATGAAAACAAACGATTGGCACATGGTTGTTGTTCATATCTAAAGTTACGTCAATCACCCGTAGGTACCACAAAAAAAAAACCCTCACGTTATTGGGGACAACGGGTCATGAAATTATGCCGACGCCTTATTCTACAGACGTCTCTTGTGACATGTTTATTAACTTTGAGGCAATTAGCCAGTAAAGCTAGCCATCGTTAGCTGCGCTAAAGCTGGTTAGCTCGTTACCTAACAGGATTGCCTCAGTAACGTTAACGTAGGAGAAGTTCAGATAACAAGGCTAAGCTGGTTAATCAAATAGCTGGTGGGGAAAAGGCGCTCGGTACATCACGCAGACAAAAAAGCTGACACAAACAACTTTTCATTTCCGCAATAAAACACATTCAAGTTGCTAGAAGTAACCACATTTGTCATTTACCTCTATTTCAAAGTCTGGGAGGTTGAATGCTGTCCTGAACAGCGAGCAGAAGTGGGCTATGGCGGGGACTTCCCACCAAGACTGGATCTCTTCCACAGAAACTGGACATCCCTGGGACATTTTCGGTCTGGAAAAATTGCGTGACGTTTATTTCTCACATCAGAAAGTAGTTTCTTCAGCGACTTATAACGTCTCCTTATCATTACAAATGCGACAAAACTTGCTGCTGCCGCCCTGTCCAGACAGTTGCCATTGCGACCCGGGGAGCTCTACAATCTGTTTCAATCAGTCTCACCGGAGCTGAACAGATGGGGAGGGCGATACCACTGTGCGAGTGGGAGGGGGGAGCCTTTACTTAGGGGCATACGTTAAACAATATATTAACCCAACAACGCCTTGTACTGTCCAGTCTGTTTATCTTTGACGGTAGTAACGCACATTCGTGGGCAATATGTGGGCAACTGAATTTATCTGTTCGTCGTAGGAGCAAAAGTCTGTAGTCTACAGGACCCCGCCGGGTTGACAGTGCGGCGGCTGTTTAAAGGGAATGCTCGTGAATGGTGAATGAATAAAGAACTGAGAGGTGTGAGTCAGGTAACTTCTGCGAAGTTACACTAATGTGCTTTCCCCGCTTGGTTGTTTTAATGTTTCACTAAGGGTCCTTTCATCTGATCACAGTTAGGTACAGAGACCTGTCAGGTACATATTTAATTTGACAAGGACGTTGTAAACAACATCGTTGAGACTGTGTTAGACAATATACTGTACAGGGGCTCCCCCCAACGTAATATCTGAAAAAGTGCATGCTGTTAGATTGTTGTGCTTGGTTACAGGGAGTAACAAAAGCTAGTGTCACAGATGGACGCTATTTTATTACGAAATATTTGACCTGACAGTCGTACTTCTTGTGCGAATTCGGTTGTTTGGGTTTTTTTTATTGGGTTTAAACGGGTTAAAAAAATATTGGTATAAATGTTACAGAAGTACTCAGACCAGAACAGATTTCATAAGGAAGAAAATTAAATTCGGATTTAGATCTGGCCTAGATGTTAATTTCTTGCCAGGCATTTAACTCATCCTTTCTCAAAGTTCAGTGGATTTAGTATTTGCCTTTAATCGGCAGTTGTGCAAAAAGTGGCAATATTTTCCCTGAAGGTGCCAATAGATGAAAGGTAATGGATCCCTTCTAAATCAAAAGCCTCACCTCAAATAGCTTCATTAGTTTTAAGAGACATGTAAGTTGAGATTTTGGCCTAAAGGTGGTGCAAGAGGCGTGCTCAGGAATTCGCCAAGATGGAAAGGGCTTACAAAGTCATATCATCTTATATACTTTCTCATATATAGATTTTATATAACATATACACGTATTTAGCCACATAGTGGTGCCAAAAGTGTTGAATAACACTTAATTGTCAACAGTTCCATTTGGAACAAAGCTATTTCTTTAGTCACAAGTCAGATGAAATCCACCCATCCATCTATCTTCATCCGCCTATCCAGGGTCGGGTCGCGGAAGTCAGATGAAATATTGTGAGTAAAGGTAGGTTTGAATTACTCAGAGATCACATATAAACCTGTGTGATACAGATGCTTGACCTCACGCAGGAACAATCCTTTAAGCTGTCCAACTAAATTATTGAGGCATTTTGACATAGTGTACAATATAGCAAGTCAAAAATAATCTATAAAATAATCCAAAATAATTAGTCCAACCAAACAGCAGAATTTCCCCCAAGAGATTAATAAAGTATTTGTGGTTCTGATTTCTATACTTTATGAGCACAATCAAGATGTATGGAGTTCACTAGTCTAGATGCCTTTGGATAGAAGCTGTGTTTGAGCCTAGTTGCTTGGGTCTTAAGGCTCTGCAGCCTCTTGCCCAAGGAGAGGAGGTCGAAAAGTCCATGGGCCGATTGGGTAAGGTCCCCCATGATGTGGGATGCACTCCACTGCCCTCCACTGCACTGGTGTTTTGATGACAGTTGTGGAGCATGCCATCAAACAGGTTTTTAAAAAGTCTTATACAGGGGAAGGGGCTACCATAAGAATGAGTATAATTATTTTGAGACAAAAGTCTTGAACAGAACAACGAAACAGCCAACATCACCTAATTTAGGCCATGTTGTGAATAGGCTGTTTTGTTAAAAGGTGGAGCGATAATCACTGAAATAAATACCTTGGTCTTGTCTTGGATTTGTAAACCTGCACTTTCTTAGCCCTCCAGCGTGCTATAAGGTAACAGCAGCTGTCAGTGGGACAGGGTATTAGCGGTGAGCCATCAAAGTCCTGTCAGTGTGGTGGGAGCTCACTCTCTGAGTTATCAATCCCAGATTAGCGATGTTACTGGGCAATTGAGCAATCTCCTCAAAGCAAAGATGAATGACCAATTGGTCCAATTTAAAATTCAAAGCAATGAGTTTTAAACCATCAACAGTGAGCTGTAGAGAATTTTGGGATTAAGAGAGGCTGTTTAAAGTGCACCGTATCTTTAAACACAAATTTATCTTAATCCCTGTTTCTCCTCACATCCCCATTAACTTATTGCATGTAATTATTCATTAATCAATTTGATTACTTATTTAATCTCATTTAGCCTTACGGGGTAGATCTTATTACTTGTCACCATAAACCTGGCAATGCTGGTGGCATATCCTGGCCTGTGAACTACAAAATGCCAAAGGTGAATACATTTGTGGTATTGATTGTGCTCTGAGGTATTATGCAACACTAGAGTTGTTGAATAGAAAGCTTACTAGGAACAGGCAGCCTTTTTTGTCTCTATACATTTTCATGTCTATATATACTTAAAACAGCACAAACAGGGTTATAATTGTGTCTCTACTGTTTGAGTGTGTGTGTGTGTGTGTTGTGTGTTTGTGGTAGCAGCTCCACAGTCATGAGTTTAAATCGAGTTGTGTTGCTGTGGATGTGTCACACAGGGAGTCACCACAAGAGGGAGGGACCATGAGAGGCAGCAGGACAATGCTGGTGTTTGTGCAACGGCCCCTGAGTGGCGGCTGGCTCTCTCATATCGCTCTCGCTTGACTACCATTGCTGCATGCATTGTTGAAGTGAAAGGAAAGTGGACAGCTTGATCCTGTCTGTGGGATACACCGACAGAGGTAAGACCCCTGTTCCCTACTGCTATGCCCGTGTGATGGCAGAAAATGAAGGTGTTTGTTTTTTTTTAAAGCTGTCTCGTGGGGCTGTGCTGTGTGAACTGTGTGAGCAGGGGGTTCCAGTGCAATTTGGGATTGGCTTGGGGTGAGACACCCTTGTTGGTGTTTTGGCAGGGCCACTAATGTGTGTGAATGGAGCTGAGCTGAAAGAAAGTTTCACAGAAAGAGGCTCAGTGAAAGGCATGTGGAGAATATGTGACTAGGACCGAACAGAGGAAAAGAGAGCACTGGAGGTGGGAAAGAGAGAGGAGAAATATTTGGTGTTTCATTGGTGATGGGCAAAAATGTAGAGGACACAAATCTACACGAGAAGATGAACAAAGCAAAAACTGATTGTTTCTGCTGCGCTCACCAGAAGACAAGCAAGGATAGAGTGAAGGTTTACAGTGGTAAAAATAGAGACAGAAGGGAGGTACAAAGATTAAGAGAAAGGTTAATTAGGGAGCTGAGGAGAAGGGGAAGTCAGGAAGGGAAAAAAAACACAAAGTTAGAGCTTTGGAAATCCAAACAAGAATTGTGAATGCTACAGACAGTTTCAATGGCATCTATATTACCTACAATGCACTATTCTTAGGCTAGGCCACCAACTATTGTACTTCCACAAAGAATAATGAAGAAAAAACTTGTTCAAGCTAATTTACCAACTTCCATTCAAATCTTATTTGTAGTCCTTCTATATGCTGTAATTCAAATGTAGAAAGAATATTAGTAAGCCACTCATTCTCAGTTCTGCCCTCCTTCCTAGATCAAATACTCTTATCCCTTTTAGCTGGCAGATTAGAGAGGCTCAAGATGTTCTGTCCCCATGTGGTAGTCCTGGGATATCCCTCTATTCACATTTATGAATGACAAAGTCTGTATTTTGATTGTCTTTATCATCACTGCAAATGGTCTCATTCTACAACCATGCTTGCAAAAAATCTTATACAGCCATCACAAATATCTACTTACAGGAAATACCTGTGGGCCATTTAGGACAGAAAGAAACTGGTGTCACTTTACGAGTATTTAATCCAAATTGTCTGCATGTGTTTTGTTGTTCCAGGGAGTGGGAGAGGGCTTGGTTTTTGGTTTGAGGTACAGCAAAACAGGAAGACTGGCCAGAAAACACAAGTCCAACAGCAGTGGTTTTGGCCACGACAGGAAAAAGGGTGTTCACCCCTGCCAGACCAGAGAGGAAAAGAAGGGGTTTCACTGCTGCTGCATTAGAAAAATCAGTGAGCTCTGTTTGTGGCGTGGGTGGGTAGGTGAGGGTTAAGCTGCTGGTGCCAATTTTGGGCTGTTTGCCAAAGTGTAAGGAAGAGGAAAAGGAGGACGAAAGAGAAGCAGTAGTTGGAGGAGGAGGGGAGGAGTAGTAGACGTGGGCCTGGAGCCCAAACTCGAGCAGGATGGTGGAGAAGAAAGTTAGGTGAGTATAATTGTCTTGATTGTTTTGCTTTCTGAAGATACATTCACAAAGCAGAAGTAGCAGCTGGATTAATGTTAGTGTTTTACAATTTGTGTGTGTGTTTTTGCCTGTGAATGGATGTGTCATTTGCATGGTTTGGGTCGGTGACTGCGTGCAAATGGTTCTGTGCATGCATGTGTGCATGTGTTTTTGTTGATCCCTTCACAGCCTCCCCGCTAAGCTGATTAATGGGGGCGTGGCAGGCCTGGTTGGTGTGACATGTGTATTTCCTATTGACCTAGCCAAGACCCGCCTACAGAACCAGCAGGGCATCCAAGTCTACAAAGGAATGTGAGTCTGACTCCTCCTAGCCCAAAGTTAGCTACTGATATTATCAATCTGCAACAGTCAAACACAGGACAGACATTACTGTAGTCTATTGGTCTTAGCATCACTGAATGCAAAAACACCTAAAAGTAATCTATATCAGTATTGTTGGAAAGGCCTACTGACAAACGGTTTTTCTGCATGAAAATAAATACAAAAACAATGTCTGAGTAAAAAAATCTTTGTCAAAATGTAAACATACATATAATCCTTAATGGTCTCATATGTATTCTGTGGAAAACAGCACTCTCTAATTTGAGCAACACACAAGACAATATTATTTATATGACCACATCTCACATACTTTTCCACTGAATCTTAGAAGGGGAGGCTATCCAGCTAGACACTCTTTTCATATTTGGTCCAGAGTTTTGGCGAGACTTTGCAAAATTCACTCATGGGATCATATTAGGGGAGTGGCAGTACACAACATGTTCTTTTGATGGACTGACAGTTCAATTAGACCAGTTAATGATTTAATTTCATATCGGAAATAAAGTCAAATGATGGGAAGCTTCTGTGTTCTTAAATGACACAGAATTTTCCACTGTACACATCTGGAGGGCTTCAATACTAGTGGATGACTGGGTGTGGCCATCCTGATTTTTGCAGACAGCGATTTTCCACCGTGAGTCAGAGATGGAAAATAAACATAGACAACTCTCTCCTCAAAGCCCCATCATGAAGATGGAGGTTTTGATGTGACCATTGTTAGATTGTACTTTAACATTCATACAGAAACAGACAAAATGTCTATTGTTTCCATTTTGTCGTTCAAGGCTGGACTGCCTGGCAAAGACGGTACGCGCGGAGGGCTACTTTGGATGCTATAGAGGTATTTGTGTGTAATCCCTGTGACAGGCTATGCCACAACTCTGCTTTACTATAAGCTTTAGATGGCCACTGACACTGTTGTTTGTTCTGTGAGCCCTAAATCTTTTTTTCATAATACATGAGTCTCCTGCCATCAACCCATGGTGCTGAGCCATAAACTTTTGTGTAGGTCTATTTGTGTACCCTAATGGAAACATGTTTGTCACTGTCATCAACCTGTTTGCCTTGTATAGGTGCTGCAGTCAATCTCACACTTGTTACACCAGAAAAAGCCATAAAGCTTGCTGCCAATGACGTCTTCAGGCAAAAGCTCTCAAAGGATGGGTAATTTACCCTCACTGATCCATCACATGACAAATTGACATCAAAATAATCCAAAACTACACAATATTACAGCCTGCCCGTAAACATATTAAGTTAAAATCCTAAAGTTCTATCAAAATGATAGGATATATTGAGTTTATATTCCATTAAATAAAGTTAGATTTAGTTATTTAGGGTTATTAGAGTCAATTAAAACTACATTCATGAGTTGTGATAGTTTTGCCTTTGATTGGTGTAAATTGCCTTAAGTGTGGCAAGCTTACCTTGAATGACTAAAGTCAGATATTGCCTGTTTTATAAATGAAAGATATGTCAATAATAATAATAATAATAACAAACAAAAAAAAAATCACAACCATCTGCCAAGTAATCAGCTGGAGCTGCAGGAACCCCCAGCATTAGTGCATCGAAATTCGCAGGGATTTAACTGTTGTCTCTGTTCATACACTGTGTCTCCAGGCATTTGCCCCTGTGGGGGGAGGTGCTGGCAGGATGTGGGGCTGGGACCTGTCAGGTGGTGGTCACTACGCCCATGGAGATGCTTAAAATCCAACTGCAGGACGCAGGAAGGCTCGGTGAGTTTTTTTTTTACATGTATGGTGGCTGTGTCGCACGGGGAATTAGCTCAAATGGTAGAGCGCTCGCTTAGCATGCGAGAGGTAGCGGGATCGATGCCCGCATTCTCCACAGCCCTTTTGCATAATTTCCCACAGCAGCGGTCTGCACCTCTTATATGAATGACGCTGCTCCTACAGTTATTTATTTATTGTTTGTTATACGTTATTGCACAGTTATTGTGCAGTCTATATGTTTAATTTTAACTTTTTTATTTAATTCATTTTGTACTCTTTTTAAGGTATTTTTCTCTGCTCTTCTATATTCTCCACCTTATTTTCTTTGGCTCTATTTTACACCGTAAAGGACAAAAGACCAAGTGGAATTTCGATTCCTCTGTGTATCATGTATGTACAGAAGAATTGACAATAAAGTAGACTTTGACTTTGACTTGACTTTGTTTCTGAAGAATATGGTAGCAAAAACGTAGATTTTATTAGCTGAAGTTAACTAATAATAGATTTTACAAATCAATAAATTGACATTAGCAAAATATTGAAGGACAACTAACGTTATGTAATGTAGCATTAGGTCATTTGGGCCTGGACATTTACAAGCTATTAGCTTTTTTTTTTCTTCTATTGCTCAGAAGATATTTATTTTACTCTTAAGAAGACTAAATAATTGCAAAAATATTATATATACTATAAATAGAGCCAATTTCTAAGGCTAATTGTCAGTCAAGTGTCATTTTATATAACCCCCCCACACCTCATCCCTCATTGGTTGGTATAAAAAGTCTGTGCAATAATGGCTGCAAACTTCTACTAGTCTCTTATGTGTTTTTTCACCTGGGTCACTGTGCATTTATCTAATAGCTGCACAAAGGCCTGTGCGAACAGCAGCTCAGGCTGCTTCCTCTGGTCCAGCTCCATCGTTGGTGGCATCCCCATCACAGGCCCGGCCAACCCCTCCGCAGCGACCCTCAGCCACTGGCATCACTGTGGAGCTGCTGAGGACCCGCGGCTTGGCTGGCCTCTACAGGGGGGCAGGGGCTACTTTAATGAGGTCATACACACAAAAAATACACACACAGTCTCCCCTAACTACTCACATTAGTTCTAAATGTTTTTCTTCCTTTTGCTTTAAATGTACATGTGTCTTTGGTATTATTTTAAAGTATTCCACACATCGATTTTTTCCATTTTATTTCTGGTCTTCATTCTTTTTCACTTCCACTTGCAGTCACTGGTTGACAGTTTCTTTTTTACACTTGCATTTACCTGCCCTGTATCTTCACTCAACTCTTTCAACAGTGCTTTAATTACTTGATTTTAGATTGGATAATTCATGCTACAGTTGTTGATATTTCCAGACACCTCTCAACTAACCAATAGATCCCTGCAGCTATGTCTGGCTGCTGTACTGCAGTGGAGACCATGTCTCTCTCTCTCAGTTCACCCACTAATCACCCACTAATTCTCTGGCTATCCAGGATCTTTCACCTCACGCAAACCTATATTGATGCCTTTCTCCGGGGTTCTTTCCTCTTCACCTCATTTAATCTAACTATTTTTCTAAATCAGGGATGTCCCTTTCTCGATGATCTATTTCCCACTGTTTGCCAACCTGAATGCTCTGGGCCAGGAAAGAACAGGTGGTCAGGGCGATGTGCAGGCCCGGGCTCCATTCTGGCAGTCCTTTATGGCAGGCTGCACTGCAGGCTCCGTGGCAGCTATTGCCGTAACACCACTGGATGGTGAGTGGGAGAAAAATACATAGAAATAGAGGGTGGAAAATTAGATGTGCATATGGGGGGGGGGTTAGGGTTTTTTAGCTGAGTACCCCCTAACTATTGGGGCGGCGGCGGGGGGGGGGGTAGAGTGAAAAAATTATTTCCAGGGGGTACTTCAAGAAAAAAGGTTGAGAACCACTGCTCTAGACGAATCAAATTTACCTCTAAAACTAACATTATATTTTTATTTTATATATATATATATATATTTTTCTTAATGATTATGCAACCCAATCTTCCTCTTATAAAATGAAAACTTGAATATATATTCATAAAACACATCCTTGTTGAATTCAATCCACAGCCTCTCTGGGCCTGTGTTACTGGTAGTTTCTTGTTTCAGATAACAGATACTCACTAGTTCTTATGACAAATAAATAAAGGACCGACTAACATTATATGTTCCAGTTGACATCAATGAGGAATTCTTTGGGCAATGTGGCAATGTGCTGCTATGTTAACATTTACACTTTTCCAGTGATTGCCATGTGTGGCCACATTGGCTTTTGTCTGCTGAAACGGACACTCCATCTTTCAGTTTATGCAATGATAGTGCATCTTTCTTTTAAATACCAATACAGTAATAAAGACTCGTCTGCAGACCTTGCAAAAAGGAGAGGGGGAGGACACATACAGAGGAATCATTGACTGCACAAGGTACAAGTATATGCTTAAATAAAATGAATGTAAGAGGCCCAGGTAACATCTGCTTTTCTCAACTTTCTTTCCCTTGATTTTCTCCCGGTTTGCTTTTGTAGGCGCATCATGAGACGAGAGGGCCCATCAGCGTTCTTAAAGGGTGCCACATGTCGGGCTTTAGTCATTGCACCTCTTTTTGGTATTGCACAGGGAGTCTACTTTCTTGGGGTAGGAGAGATGGTGCTGGGTTTGCTGGGATAGCGGGGCTTTTTATAGTGGTGGCAGCTGTATTGTACACACACAATATGCAGTGAATGCATGACACCACACAGAGATTGGTGAATACAGAGAGAAAGAAAATGCAGCCACAATCTGCCTACCAAAGGAAGAGGAAGGGTCAGACATATGAAGAAGCTGTACTTAATAACATGTGGACCGACTGGTTCACACTAATCAAGTTTCCCTAGGTAGGTCAAACAGGGTCCTGAGTATGTGTTTGACTAATCTGAGGGTCGATGTCCCAAGTTTTCTGGTTGATCTCTGTGCGCTTGTTGCAGTGTGTCTGGGGCTCTTCCTTTCTGTCTGGTTAAGAAAGAGCTGCTGCATGTTGTTTGTGGCTGCTGACTAAAATGCCTATCAATCTGACTTTTTCTATGGTCACAATGAAGATGCATCATTTAATATTAGTGACAAATTCCCCCTTTCAGTCTTTATCTGTTTATTGTGTGTCCCCAACAAATAACATCCAAGACTTGATGTGTTCCTCTGGAAGAGGAGCTCAGTCTATTTCGGCCTGTTACGCATTCCTCCCACTCCATCCGTGAGGTCTGAGTTGTAATCTTGGATCCCTTCACTGGATTGGGATGTGCTGCCTGTTAGTGTCTCTAAAGTCATTTGTTAATCTGATGGTAATGCTTTAATCCCTGTATTAGCGTACAATATACCCTAACATTCAGCTCACTTCCTGTCTAAAGGCCACAGGTTAGCCTACTTGGCCACTGTCTCGTAGTCTTGACTTTCTCTTCTTCACAACTAGGAATAACACTGAAGTTTTATTGAAACAGCAGTTTCAAAAAAAACTTCAGAGAAGCTGAGGGCTGTTCTCTTTCTGCTTAAGTGTACATAAAGCAAATATGTGGCTTCAAATGATGCACGCACAATAACTTTCAAATATGCATTTAAAGCCTTATCATTGCTGATAATTACTAAAGCATCAAAACTGTAAGTCTTAAATGAATTCAGCAGAACTGGTGGTGTTGAGCTATTGTTTGCTTCTTGAGTCCAATTTAGCGAGGACAATTGAATTTGTTGTGGAGGGAGTATGGCACCGTCTTACCAACTGTTTGCCATTACTGAAGTCGACTGGGAGGCACTAAAAGCGTCTTTTTGTTGTTGTTTTTTTGGTTTTTTTTTTACATTTTTAATGCAAGACATCTCTGTGTGGTTAGTGTACCTAGGCTACTACATTTTCCTCATTGTAGAGTGAGCATAGCCTGAGTAAACTGTCTGTTTACAAGCTGTAAATAAAGATATCTCATACATGCTGATTTCTTTGTGTGATAAGTATTTATTTCTTTGGTTTATGTGGGTTATGGGCTTTAAAACAATGGTTAACATAATTTCTCTGTCCACATAGACTCACACAATCAAACTGTTCAATGAACATGCCAGACAATGAACCTCATTAAAAAGTGTGGCCAGCAAAACATGTAGACTATAGCTTGGTCCAAATTCAGGGGCTGCGTCCTTCAGAGAACAAGGTCTAGGAAAGAGCGGTCCTTTGTATCCGCTGAAGACCATGAAGGATGAGTTAAAATGGGATGGTCTGGTCTCTGGAGAAATTTTGTTTTGCATATCATTGTGCTGCAAAGCGCCACTCCTATTGTTTAGCATCATTGGCTTTAATTTTTTTCCCCAGAAACCTAAAGTTTTACGTTCATTGGCTTTAACAGCTGAACCACACCAGCTCAATAATACATTTAAAACTGTAAGCTTGAGATACACAGGGCTTCAAAGGATTTGGCCTATTGGAGGCTTGGTTTCCATGGAAAAAGACGATGCATTTGTCGGCTGCATATGACAGAAGCTTTGAAATAGACTATCTAATTGCATCAACTGTATGACTGGACATTCTTTCTTCTAAAACAACATTAGAAGGATGCAGTCCCTGAACTGGGACATAGCTTGTGTGTAGGGAAATGCATATCTTTGGTGTCTTATACATGTAGCTTTGATTAGTTTCATCAGTTAGTAAAGAGTGATAGTTTACCCAAAACAACAGCAGTCCATCAGACATTTCAAGGAGAAGTAAATTAGAGTGCATTTTAACATAAGTAAAAGTGCCCACATCGAATTATTAATCAGTTCATTAGTACAAAAATAAAAAGATAAATCAACACATCCATGGCACCCTCTTAAGTAAACTAGGGATTTCTTTGACCCTAATGACTGGAAGGTGATTACGCAGACTGCTGTGCACGATGATGATAGTCTGTGGTCACCTTAAATATCCCATCTTTGGTCTCACTGCTCCCTTCAAATCTGCTGTTAATCTGTGAATTTACGGTTGGGGTTGGCACCAAACAAGTTCACTCTGATTTCAGGTATCATCTATCAAAGGAAAAGTCAGGATATCAATGGGAAACACTCACACAAGTCATTAAAAATGAAAAATCCAAAGAAATCCTTAAAGCAATCCTCTTCAATATTTCTTACTTATTTAATTTCTTGACCTTTTGAAAAACATCTTTTTTTTTTTGCTTTGCTCTTCCATAAGACCCTTGATCAAATCAAATTCATCCAAGGGCAGCTATTCTATACTCAAAGCACAAATGAATACATTTAAATTACATAATTTTTTATAATTTTTACGAGTCATTTTTCCAATTAACAGACAATTAACAGACTTTTTCCCCATTCTTAGGTAGCTTCCTCCAATAAGTTACAACCACTTAGCATTTGGTCAGTTAGTGGTTACCATGACTAACCACTAATCATGCATGAATTAACATGGTTTTATTTTCAACCTGAACTTACTCGAACACCTCCTGGGCTCTGCTGCCCTCTGCAGGTGAGCAGCAGACAGCATTTATAGTGTTGATATCAAACTGAAACGATTTTAATTTGAATGTATAGTCAAGGTTCCTTTACCTGATATGCCATAAGTTCTAGTCTGCTCTCCAAAGTGTTGGACACCTTGATCTTTCCATTGCAATTATACACTTCTACTCCTCCACAGCTGTTAAAACAGAGAGTAGACATTATTGTAAATACTTAAAAACCTAAATCAACTCAAATCTTTCTTTTCTTCACCTTTTTCAATCACAGTCACATTAAAAAAAATTTGGATTTTGAAAATATATATATAAAATGAAAGCCCAGCAGTGGATGTTCAAATACTTTGAATCATCTTACATCTCTGATGGAAGAAAGCATTCTTGATCAATTTTGACATCTATGTTGCTCTTCACTGCCGCCTTGTATATAGGGGTGTTCTTCTTAACTGCAGCCTGTCAGGTAATAATACAGAAAAACACAAAAATAAGAATAATCAAATCAAATATCACAAATGTGCAAATACTCTTAACGCAGTACTTGTTACAGCAGCCGCAACCTACAAAACAATAGTCATCTTAACCTCACCTGAACCATTTCTATATCCTGCTGCCGACAGCGAATAGTGACCTTAGGTTCCAGCAGTTGATAGAATCCCTGAAAAGCAGAAAACCACAAATAGTGGGAAAATATATAACCAATAAGTTAGTCCGTTGTTGGAGCAGGAGAGCAGTTGGAGAATTTACCTGAAGTATCAGGCCCTCCAATAAGGTGGCGTATCTAGCAGGGTCCTTTGCAATCTCTGCAAGTCGTTGACGGGCCTCGTTCAACAAATCCTTAGTAAAAAATAGACATGAAGAAAACTGACAAAATTTGTAATCAGTTTAGATCAGTTCAAACATAGACATGCTGCTTATTAAAATTGTTATTCAGATACTTTGGAATCACACGTCTTTTAACGAGGTGCAAATAAATCGAATTTTGTGATAAAAGACTGAAAATCCATTCTGCCACAGTGTGGTAGTGAATTTTATTCAGGGTTAAATGAGACAAAACTTACACATATTTTTACCCAACAAGTATTCATAAATTGGTATATAAATCTATCTAATGTATGCAGCCCAGTTGTAATTGTAAATCAGTTGTATGGCATGAACTGAATGCCGTATGGGTAATACACAAGCATAATCTCTAACCGTGATCATGTCATCACGGGCCTTCAACACCTTTAGCCTCGCTTGTTTCATCAGGTTGGACATCTGGCTGTACAGTGTGAAAAGAAGTTGATCGGTTAATTGGCAGCATACATTAAAAAGTAATACAGCAAACCTGAAGCACGTTGATTTTTATAGGACCGTGTCACTCGAGCTGCAAATTAACAAGTAGATGTGAATAAATGAGTGAAGTCACATGACAAAAAGTCAGGACAGTGGGAGATGATGTAGTTAAAGTCTAGCAGACAAAGATTTAAAAGATGAGCATGACAGTGGTGGGAAAGGAAATCTGGTCAGAACTGAAGGAGTTTGCAGATTATACTTTGCTCTCTCTCTCTCTCTCTTGCCTCTGAGAAGCAGACTTCAAAGTCAATATACTGAGTAAGAATGTCCAGATTTGAAATGGTTTTCATTAGACAGAGAAACTCAGACAATATCTAAGCTCTGAACAGGAAAAAACAAGTCTGGTACAGTGATGCATTAACACTGTGTTTCCTGGAGAACCCAATACCCCATGAGCCTTGTCTCTTGGTTCAAATCTATGTGTCTGTACATAAAATGAGGAAATGCTTTCACTGTTTGACATTATTTAGTAAAGTTAAATTTCAATAATGACTCAATCAAGAATATTGTTGAACCTATCGCTCTTTGTAGGTTGTTTTTTTTTAAACTAATGCACAAGAAATCACTGAACCACCTGCAACTCACATTTTCTTATGTTGTTCAATCTGCTTTTCCTTCTTTTCATAGTGTTCCATTATTTTCACCCTTTGAGTCTGCACCCGGCGGCCTTTCTCAATGTTGAACTCTTCCTCTGCCTGTAAACAGATGGGTATAACAAGACTCATCAACAGCCATTATCTGTGCTTACATGCATACCAGTATTCTTTTTATAATCTGGTAATGGTGTGTTTTTTGGAGTATCCTGTTTTCCTCTGACAGGCACCAGGATACTCGCTGAGATGGTGAAATATCATGACACACCTGTAAGCAGACAACCAAATAGCTGGTTATGTTATGATTATGCATATTAACCAAGTTTTTCATGCTTCATAACCCCCATATTACTGAATCCAATCAAATCCAGAATAAAGGTAAAACCATGATGTTGTTGGACATGTAAACAAAGTATAATGAGCGTGAATCACACGACTGACAGAAAGACAAAGCAGACGGATGAACTCCCATTACCTTAGCATCAATCTCCTCAACTTTCTCACTGGCCTCCTGTTCAATGAAGGCCATCATGTGCTTGATCTGCCACAGGAGGTTAACACACCAGAAGTTACACCGTTATGGTCATTTTCTAAGTAGGAATACCAATCGATTCAAAACTTAAAACTTGCAGTAACATATGTAAATCGTCTAGATTACCAGCGATAGATTCACATGACTTGTAATAACAGAGCACGTCAAGGATCGCTAACCTGTCCCCGTTTCCAATAAGTTTGTTTTCAAGTTTCCATATTCAACAAAAAGAAACTGTTAAATGACCCGAAACACAAACAAAATTAGCTGAAACTTTGGAAAACTTAATGCAGACATGTGAACAGACATGAAGTGGACGGTAGGGGGTTCAGCCTGTCTGCTAACATTTGACATGTTTACCTAAACGAACCAAATCACTTGAATCGGTATAGTTAAAGCGTCAATTCACAAACCCAACATCTTCTTCTTTACCTGTTTCTGTACGTCGGCATCAGTCAACGCCATGTTTACTGGTGAAAACGTGTCTGTTTTTGAAAAGTGTTTAAAAAAACAGAGTCTTCCCGGGTACTTTAACAGCTCAAAAACAGGAAAACAGGAGTGAAGCCTGGACAGTTTCAAGTTGAGTTGGCTACAGAAGAAGAAACACAACGTCCGGTTCTAACTTTCAAAATAAAAGGTGGCTCCAACAGATCCGGTCCTTGGATTATGGACGGTAGCTCCTCCTCTGTCCCTGTTTTTAAAGCACCTGGACACTCATCGGACATCTTTTCAAATAATTCCAGATTAACATGATTATTCCGTAATGCTTTTATCCACAACAAATATAATACAGCCGATGGGGACTCAGGAAGTGTTTATGTACTTCTCCATTGACCTTGGATCTGTACGATTTCATCGCCTTTTTTTTTTTGTTGTTGTTGTTGATTGAATTTTTTTGCGTCAAATTTCTGTTTCTGGAGTGATAATTTGTTGTATGATAACCATTTCTTCTCAATATCTTAAAACCGAACAGTGGTCGTTTGCACCTTCCGATTTAACTTAGGAGAGGTCGACAAGTTCACTTCAAAACAACACACCCTTTTTTACTTTAACGTTAGTTTTATAAAAACAAAACGAAACAACAACAACAAAAACGTTCCACTAATTAGCGATAGTGTTATTTTGAAGGTGTTGACAGGAAGCCCGTTGTTTTTTTGTGTTTAGCTTGTGTGGCTCTCAGAGCACACTGTGTACCGACGCTGCTCCAGCGGAGATCCGCCCCTCTACGGTCACTGCTGCGGGGGGACCGGCCGGCTCTCTGCCCCTTCCACCTGCCGTCTGTCGGCTCCTGGCTGCCTTTGGACTCAGCTCGGTAAGAAAGCGGCTCCGGCCGGAAGAAACTAAAAGGAAGTCTATTGCATGTATGAAATAACGTGTGCCGTTACAGCTAGCTGCAGCCTGCCTGCGTCTGCTCAGGTGGTCCAACCATTCATCAGACCAAAAGCTCCTCAGTGTGGAAGATCATTATTTAATGCGAAAAGGAATTATTTAAAAGCTGTAAGTATCATGTTAAATGAATGAAGATCGTTTGACGTTAGCCATTGGAGCCATGTAATCTTCAGAATCTGAATCAGAAATAGTTTTATTGCCAGGTATTGTAAACATGCTATGGCTCTGTTTCTATCTTGGACAAAGGAGAGACAAAAATAAATAAATAAGGGTATATATATAGAAATATTTGTCGTGGACTATGATACAATAGTGCCATAATCTTTGAGAGACCATGAAGATAAATGTAAATTACATATCCCACATTATAAACTCGTCTGGATACAGTTTTAGAAATCCGTTATTCAGCAACAAGGTTTTATTTTGACAGTTTAAGCCGGAAGTTCTTCTTTCATTTGGCAAACTTTTCTCAAATTAAACTTGTTGCTCGGCGTGGTGTCAGCTTGTATGTGGAGAGAGGCTGCAGGTAAAACGGTGCAACCCGGCAATCTCCAAACTAACACAACATAATAAACACTTGTTCTGTAACCGTTTTTATTGAATTCGCGCCCTTTTCTTTCCACCGCCACGTGTGTGCTTTGAAGTTGAACAGTTTCATAATGTAGGATCCCTGTTTGAGCCCTCAGTTAGCAGCCACATCGATGTTAGGGCACAGAAAGTAACAAAGAATTCCAGTAATCTGTCACTCATAATCCCAAGTGAGCATGTCCACTTGACAGAACACTGAGTGGGTTTCTTCAGTTTTGTGTTACAGATAACAGCTAATCTGCAGCTTAATCACAGAAGTCATTATGACTTGTATCCACCATCTGATATGGATCCCCTCATATTTTTTATTAATAAGCAGCACAGCCAAAATTCACTGTATCACATTCTGCATTGCCTGTTACAGTGAAAACTCATTATTCTTCCTCTAGCTGTTATTCTCCTCAGGTGAGACATCCAGCTTTGACTGTAAGAATTTATGAGCCTGCGTGTCTGACGAGAGTCGATGGCTACCTCGGGCTCCACAGTTTCTGCCAGCTCCTCTGCCATTGTGCCTGAGGGTTTCCATTATGAAACCAAGTACATTGTGCTCAACTACCTGAGATTGCTGCCTGTTTGTAGAACACATGCTCCAGCCGAAGTACAAGGTAAGAGGAAAGACTTAAGACTTGTGCCTCTTGTCCTGTTGTGCAGTGTGGCATGCATATGGCAACCATTAACACTTCTGGATTTACACAACACACAAATAGAGCTGTGTGCACATTCACATGTGTTGCTAACAAAAGAATATCCCGGGTGTGTAGACAGGTGGGCAACCAGCTTAATTTAGCAGCCTTTAACATTGGCACGGAAAACTCATTCAGATACTGTGTCCATTTAAATGTGGAATAAATGAAACGGCCAGTACTAATAAATAAATACATGTGAAGCTTAGCCAAAATCAGTCCAATATGTTGTTCAGAGTAGCTGAAGACTGGGCCCTCTTTACAGTCTTTCCAGGAGGTTTTACTGCAGCTTTGTGCCGTGACCTCAGGCTTGCAGCATTCCTGCTTTCCAGCTTGTTCCCTCTGTGAGGAAAAAAGACAGAGGGAGATGTTTTTTCTCAAACTTATTTGGTATATATACTTATATGCACTTGACATTTGTAGTTCTTGTATGACTCTGACTGTGATATGTGTATATAGAGAAAAAAAATGTGTGAAACTAAATCCTACACTTGCCACCACAATGTCCTGACCCTTCTCTGCATTGAAGTTATGCCCACAGTTTGTTAGTAGTGATATAAATATTAGTGCTTTCAAGCAGAGGTATATCCCAATCAACACAGTTTTGCTGGATTCAAGGCCAGGCATGCCACTTATTCTGTCAGTAAATGAAGATCAGAGCTATGTGAAAATGCTTGGCCATTTTGAGGATTTAAAAACAGAAGGAGAGAAGGGGGTTGTCTGTATTTCCTGTCCCTTTTCATTGTTGTGTGCATGTTTAGAATGGGTGGAGAAAAGCAGATGAGTGGCTGATCCCTGCTTTCCGCTTGACCCAGTCCAATTTCTGACAGCCTGTCATGTGTAATCATGGTAGGATTACTCACACGCCAATGGACCGAAGCGAAATATTTGGCTGGCTAGCTTTCTGGCTGAATGCTGAAACAGCACCAAGCCCAGGAAAAACCCACCAGTCACACCAGTCCTCAGGGTGTTCACATGTGAACTGCAGTGATAGAGATAGTGAGAGAGGGGTTCACCAAGTGTCCTCTTGATTTATGGAAAAAAAAAAAAAATTGCCCACCTTTGTAAATTAATTAAGAATGATATCCGTATTGCATTGCTGTTGGCTTCTGTTTCGCTGTTTCGCTGTCTGAAACAAGCAGAGCTAATGGAGTCCACATTCCATCACAGTGGAAATAACCGATGTGTGAGTGTGAAGAGGCAGGGCCATCGCACTTTCTTATCAGCTGACTGCTGGCTTGTTCCAGAAGTTGGTGACTTTAAAGTAATGTGCGTTAGTAATAGCATGCAAAAGAATTTTCTCCCCTCCAGTAAAGTTGGAATTTGTGTAGAGTAGGAAGTGGTTTGTTTAGCAAACTGTGTGTATTTAGTCAGGCTGAGTTTTTAGCCCTCATTGAAGGGTTGAGAAAATGGTAGGAGATTGGATATCTGCTGATCAAACTAAGATCCTATATTTCTAAACCTTTTTCTAAGTCTTGTACAATGGACACAGAGTCTCTGCTTCCTGTATTTAAAGTAAAGTAGCTTGTAGCAATAAATACAAACAGCTTAAACAGACTAAGACAAAATAGCACACAAAATATCAAGGTGTGATACAGAAACAGAAATTGTACACAGCTTTTAAATGAGTGGTTTTGTATTATATTTTGTATGGTCTTGGTATAGTATTTGTGAAGAATTGGCTAGCTGTGTGTGAGACAGAAAGAGCGAGCTGATTTATATGTCATATGCCATCTCTTTCAGGAGATGGTCAAAATGAGAGAGAGAGGACGTTAACAATAAAAAGGCAGCTAGAGGAAGAGCTGAGGCATCTGGAAGATGAAATTGATGCCTGTAAGTGGACACACACACACACACACACGCACTAATTGGTTTTCAAACTATAAAGTATTCTCATGTCATAAGTTTATGGACCAAAGGCTATGGTCTTTGAAAAATTACAATAACATGTCTCTGTGAAAACTTGGTAACCGTACATTTATTCTTTCTTAGTAACAGATTAAATATCCTGCTGTCTGTGCATTTGCAGCCTTTGCCACTTCAGGCTTTGACCGCTGCACATCTCTGGTGTTCAGTCCAACCAATCCAGAGACCTCTATTGAAGACTGCCTTGCTGTGATGGGAGACAGGCTGTCCAGGGAGCTTGGCATTTCCCTGTCAGAAGCTGTACACACACTACTCACAGGGTTAGTTTTGAGGAGCTGTGACCATCTTTGAGAAAAAAAAGTCACAAAGGATTTTAGCTCCCGGGGCACAGTCCTGAGCATCATGTGTCTCTGCTTTGAGGTTATGATTCCTATCACTCCTAATGCTAACAGATGGGAAATCCAAATTATGCATTTCATACGGAAAAATTAGCGGCGCAAAATCTATACATGTTCCAATATATTTCATAGTAAGAGGTAAATGTGCTTTCCCCAATCTCAAAAGAATGGCAGTCAATGTTAATATATTGCAGATGAAGAGTGAATACAAGTTATGCAGTCAAGTAGGAGAGAGTTAACAAAGCTATGACCAAAAAGCACAGAAAGTGTCTAAATAGAAAATGAAAAAATGCATGAATTAGACAGATTTGGTATAAGCAGGGCCATTGATTCATAGGTCAACAACATTCTAGCCCCTTCTTATCAACAAAATCCCATATGGATACAGTTTTCTCCCAGACACACAGCTTAGCAAGTGTATGTGGTTGGACTGCGCAAGTTCTTCCTGTGAACGAGTGGAACTGCTCGAGTGTGGTGACAAAAGCGCATTCGCAGCTGTTGAAATTCTGTTGAAAGGGAGCAAAGTGATGTTTACATGAGCTTTAGTTCTCCTTGGTTATATGATAATACATACATTGAAATGGAAAACCGGCATTAGCTAACATAGCATTAGCCTTTATTTTACAAATAGTGATCATCCATCCATGTTGTTATATCAGGTTTTGGCAATAGAACAGAAACATTAAAGTGAGGTGCTGTGTCGGTCATAAAATTATTCTTGTGCTCTTGATTAATTTGTACATATCTTAAACAATGATGTGTCAAACTTTGGTTCAACACATCAACATGTGTTTCAGGCCTCTGGACTACCAGAGATTCAGAGAGACAATGCTGGCTCTCTCAAGACAAACCCATGGAGGTTGGAGCAAGGTGAGTTAGCCATAAGTTTTATTTATCCTTATCATACATTCCTTTTTACAATTGCACATCACATAAAAGCTGCAGTATTCCTTCTGTGCACCATTTTTTATATGTATTTTATAAATTTGGTACCTAATGACACTATAATTCTTTCTTTCCTTTTATTTGCCTTCACCTTAACTTTTGCTTATACTCTTCTTCCTTCCCCTCTCTTTCAGGTGCTTGTGCCTTTAGTACTGCTCCAGGCTTTACAAAGTGAGGGTCAGTCTGTGAAAACTCTGCTGCACCTGGGGGTGCGCTCACTAGAGGAAGACGCAGCCGACTACATTCTTCAGCAAGGGGGATGGGTGAGTTTGAGACACGCAAAAGAGGAAACTATAAATGCATGCTGATACAGGTTCTCTTAGTCACCAGTAAATCAGAAATAACCGTTTTTGTACTGAATGTAAATAGATGAGCAATCATTTCTTGTCCCATCTTCCGAAAAATATGTAAAATACTCACATCAAGGAAGCATTATTCCGAAGGAGATTCCAAAGTAAAAATAAAAAAATTTAATTACTCTAACAACTACAAAGATTCAATATAAAAGCTTAAATACAAATTAAAGCCGGATTCTTTGTTGCATTAATGACAAAATATTTTGTAAGACTGTTGAGAGGCAGCAAGGATGAAAAGGAAGTTGGAATGAGCAGCAAAGTGAACAGGAAAAACTCTTACAGTAAATGTACAGGTTTTTAAGTTGCCAGGTGGGGGCAGTAGTGAGTCATCTGCCCATTTAGTTCATATCCAAGGGTTCTTGTCCCTTTTGTGATCTGCAACAACCCCTTAATATACATATGGCATTAAATTATATGTATGTAATAGTTCAGCCTAATCATCCCTATAATTCCAGCTCCCGCTCCGGAGTTTTCTCAGGGCTTAATCTTCTCTATGTTCTTGGGTCATCCTACGTATGCTACCTTTGCTTCAAAAACTTTTTTGAAATTTTTAGAGCTTAATGTTTTTCTGTGACAATCTTTCGCAGCTGCGGGTCTCTAATGTATTACCAAGTGGAGCGCTGCATCGCAGATGCCTCCCTGTGAACCAGGTCATACTGACAAGCGGTCATGTGATTTAACATGTTAACCACTGCCCTGGTCGCCATTACTTCAATGTCATGATGCTCGGCCTGGTTTTGGCGCAACATAACGTGTGTGCTGTCTGCAAACAAAGGCATATTCTTATTCTGCATTATGTCACACAGGATGAACGGATGAGGGACAGGATCAGCATGAAGAGAGAGAAGGAGGGGGGAGAGAGAGAGAGAGAGAGGTAATAGGATGGGAGGGAATATGAGGGAGGGGAGGGGTGAGAGATGAATAAGAAAGGGCTGGGCACAGTGAAAGAGCATAGTGAAATCTCTATTCGTTTGACAGCTGTGTCTATGCACACTTCTGTCCAACCGGCTTTTTGCCTTCACTACATCTCCTTGACTGTCCTGTCCACTTGATTCTCTTGAGTTTTATCTGTTTGAACTGGGGACTTCAAGACTTTGATTTGAGGTAGGATGTTTAATTTTGCACGTTGAAGCAACAACATAGAGAGCTCATTGATTTCAATGTGTTTGTGTGTGCGAGTGTTTACTTTGAGAAAGTGCGAGTGCAGTGTGCACAAATGCTAACTGCTAAAGACTGAGAAGTTTATCTGTATTGTTACGGAGATGATGGGGACCAGAGACATTCATTCATTTTTCCATCCTTTTTGTTTTGAAACCGCAGAGAAGAGATCGGCATAGATTAGTAAACAATCACTTTTTAACAAATCAACACAAAAAAGTGGACATTCTGTTCTTTTTTTTAGTAGTGGTGGTGCAAGTGATGCACTATGCAGGGTTTGGTTGGCTATGATCATTGTCTTTTGTTTAGTTATACCACAATACAATAAGGATTGTTATGACCCTAATTTGGTGTACACTTCATTTGGCAGGAACAAAACCAACAGATCTCAGACATTGGGCAGCCAAGGGCAGATAGGGGAAGGACATGATGGGAGGGAGGTACGGGGGACACTGCTTGTCTACTGTTGTTGGCCTGTCTTCTTTAGGAGTCAGACAGCTGTACTTGTGTGATGTGAATTGCTGCATGAGGCCTGAGTATGCACATCGGCCATTTTATATTATAGTCCTTGTTAGCGTGATGTAGTATGATGCCGGAGCTTTGCTAGTCCAACACTTAAATTGCACCTGACCTGCTGGCAAAGAGGAAGGGATAACTAAGACATACATAATTTGACTATCTATTTACTAGCAAATAAGCTGCAGTAAAACTAGCATATCTTAAAAGGACATAAAGCTTTTTCTGTATGCCCTTTGTTTTATATTGGTAGTAAATGCTGCTGAGAGAAGCGTGAAGCTGTGGTAATGATATTTCAAGGACAAGGTGGTGTAAAGTTTGCAGCGTGGGCCGAGTCAGGGCACCTCATGCTGTACAGTGTGACAGTGCCCTGCCCCCATGTTACGCAAGCGGCCTCTCAGCATCCCCATGGTGAAATGATCTGTATCACTGTGCCAATGACATGAGACCAGACGAGAGCAGAGTGTCTGAGCAGGCTGAGGAAGCCCCAAAAATAATTCTAATAATCATCTGAAAACATCATCAACAGGGGCTTGACTGGCCCACTTGTAGCTTGCTGAAATACTTGCTACAGTAGCAGCACAATGGCTTACTGCCAAGGTTTGAACAGGGCAGCCATCCAGTTTGCTGCCCTTCTGTCCATCCATGAGTCTCACTGCTGCCACAACACTGTGAAAGATGACAGGTCAAAAACCAATATTTACTGATGCAAATTGCATACTTGCCCACACTAAGAGGCTATCACATCATGGTAAAAGGGAATTTGCCTACGCTCTCCCAGAGATGTCAGATAGCATCAGCACAAACTCCGCCATGCCCTGTGTTTGGTGGCAGGCAACAATTAACTGTGGTGTGTGTGGACCTGAAGTGAATGTAGGGTGACTCATCACAATGATAATATAGAAAAACATGCTAAGGCTGTCCTTGCTTTTTTGTCATTCTACGAAATGATACTACTGATGGAAGACAGCAGCCTTTATTCTTAGTTTTGATAGTGTTGTCTCATAATAATGTTTTATTGCCCAGTTTGGCATTGAGGAAACTGATAACTGTGCTGATGAGAAGTTTCAAAGGGTCTCTCACTCCTCTGCTGTGTGACCTCTTGCATTGCTTGTCCATTTGGAACAGTGGTGACATAATCCTCATAAATGTCAAATGCTTACATGAGCCAATGAACATTACATTGACCAAAATAATCGCAAAATTGAAAATTCACTGACTCATGGTGGTGTTGAGATACTCCAGTTTAGGTTCACATTTTGTTGATGTGGATTGCAACAACCCAGATGTGATGTTTGGATTTTCAGGCATGTTGACTGTATGTGGCAGTCATGTGCCAATGTAGCACATACTGGCAACAATAATGTTGTCGCGGTTTTCAGGTCCTTTGGGTCAGTGTCTATATTAGCTGCATGAGCAGTGTGAAGTTGTGTTACGGTGAAGCACTCGATGAGAAGAATTAGCCAAGAAAGCAATAAGAGTTAGGCTGTACACACTTGCATCTACCTCAGGAATGTGGACTTGTCTTATATAGTTAGTATTTGGCTCAGAGCAAGGGAGGAGAACTGTGGAACATGCCCAACAGCAGAACACCTTTTTAAAAGTTTAGTATGTTTCCCAACAACATTGAAAATCCAAGCAACAATAAACACGGACCAAATTCAGAGTGGATTGTCTTCTCAGTTGTGTTTTTCGTTCATTGGTTATTCTTTCCATAAAATTATTGCTGCAGGTTTGTAATGAATTTGCAAACATTGCTGTTTGTTGCCATTCGCATTTTTGTGTCAGTTAGTTACAGTGCTACTAACCTTGGACTGTGTCTGGTTAGACGGTGGATCTTTCCTGTTTAAGCCTTATACTTACCAACACAATACTTAAGTTATGGAATAAATGGTTTATAGTTGGTGCTTGGAATACAAAATTTCTTATGATGTAATTTTTCTGAGGCACCAACCTTTTGTGTTGTGACACTTAAAATCTAAGTGTCATTTAGATTTTGGATCAGTGTGAACTTTGTAACAGTAAACACTTTTATTGCCGATGAAGGATGGATTGAAATTGTTCTTGACTGTGGCTCTGGCTGGGGATTTTCTATTACATAGCAACCCTGTGCTGTTGTACCCAGCTGACGGGGAAGCTGTATCCTGAGGATTTTGTGAAACACTCTTGCTCTTCCACATGCAAATCAGCTTATGGAGAAAGCAAATGTTGGATAATGGTGGAGCGCTGTTAGATTTAATCTCTCTCCTGCCTCCCAGGATGCAGCTGCTCTGCAACACACAGAATGTCCTTGTAAGGAAAAATCACCTTCACAGCTTAACTATGTCATTCAAAACTCATCTTTACATAGCCAATTATTAGTTTACATAAGCTTCGTCAGGGGTTGATTGGTGTGTTGATCAAATGCAAATTGGCAGTTATAGACACTGTAAAGATGTCCTATTGCTTTGTTTTCAAATGACAGTGTGGTTTTGGGAGATGGCCTCTGCTGTGAGGACCCGTTCTCTCTGCACAGACCACACCAATTTTTACCCTCCATGTTTGACAAACACGTCTGTGCCCACTGTCTGTTTGAATTGCATCATTTAGACTCACACCTATGTGACATGCTCAGCAGCGCCACAGGGAAGGTTGCTCGTGACTAGATCCAAATTCAACTTTAGTTCTTTATGTGTAAATGCAAATTGGTTATTTTTTAAAAGTCATTTTCACCTGCCAGGTGCATCTGCTCAGACAGATGTTGGATATGCTAATGTTGTGGTTCTGTGTAGCCACTTTGGTCCAAACTTAAATACCTCAGCTGCGGTTGTGTTAACTTCAACAAATGTTTGCACAGATATTCCAGGCCCACAGATCATAAAGCATAGCTGGCTACAGCGAGCTTCTCTGTTTTCCTCTAGTGCCACCATGAGGCTGGCATTTATGGTCCTATGTGAAATATCTCAACAAACGTTGGATGCAAATGTTAATATGCTAAAGTAGATAAAGTAGATAAAGTGAGAAAAGGCTTTCTGCAGCTTATTGCAACGCATTAGATGGGACTGATATGTGGCCTTTCTAGTTAGGACAACTTGAAGAGGGACAGGAAACAGGGGAGAGACATAGGATGATGACATGCGGCAAAAAACACTGGACCAGTGTCACTGAGGAGAAGCTTGTAGCCTCCTGTTTATGGGCTGTGTTATATCCATGACACCACTGGTGGCCCACGTTGATTACTCTTGATGTGAATCTCGATGGAAAATTATACCCGTATGATTGTGAACTATGTGATATTGCACATCTCTAAACCTCTTTTTTGAACCACTCTAGATCTTAATCTGCATGCTGAGGAAAAACAGAATGATATGGCAGTTCTGTCATGAAAATTCTGCCGCAGAAATGAGTTTGACCTTTTTAATATGATAAGTTCAAACATTAAATTCCATTCAGCGGATATATCTATTTGGTTTAATTTACTTACATGTGTTTTGCTGGAACGAGCTGACCTCTGTGTCAGTTACTCATACCCACATGATTATGATATGCCTATTACATAATGGCAAGGCATTAGAGGTGCTTGATCCAGTGTTGGGTGGCAGCTTTATGCCACTACGTGGCACATGATGGAAACTTTAGGCATGATGCAGCAATGGCACAAAAATTTTGCTCAGTGCATGAACCACAAAATGTGTTCAGACATTGGAGGTTCAGATGGTGTAAGTTTATTCAAATATAATTTTACTTTTATGGCGGTTTGCACTATGGTCTTTACTTGAATATAATAGTTTATTTGGATTTTCTATTTACAAAAATTAGCTCACAATACAAAACAAAATCTCATTATGTTATCACTGCTCCTCTCTCTCTACCATAGGGTGACATATTCAGACTTCAGTCAGAGGAGGATCAAGGTGAGACCATTGCTGAAGACAGTAACGACATTTACATCCTCTCAGGGGAGCAGCATCCCGACCACCTCAGCCCTCCTCTATCGCTCCTTGGCACTGGAGACAACAGCAGTGAGCAGAGCTCCTGGCAGACAGAAAGCTTACCTGTGTCTCTGGCTGGCCACGAGTCTTGGGCACAGGTCAGTGCGATGGACCCTGAAGACATCAAGAGCCTGGACAGCAATGAGGGTGTGGCTCTGGCCGAGGAGCGCAGTGAAAACAACTCCTCAAATTCGGACATTGTCCACGTAGAGCGCGAAGAGGCAGAGCTGCTGGAGGAAGGCGGCGAAGTTGGGGCAATAGAGGAGAGTATGATGAGTGTTTTAGGCACAGAGAATGAGCTGGTCGAGCTCAGGGAGGAATTCAGGGACCAAACTCCGCCTGTTCCAGTGTCAGCTGAGGCGGACTCCACTGCCCCAGCCTCCCTGGTCTCATTAGAGGAGTTGGTGGTAATAGAGACTCCTGCAAGTTTGTCGGCAGAACCTTCCCTCATCTCCTCAGAACCAGAACTGATCACCCCCGCCCCCGAAGACAATGTCCCCCCTCTCGCTGAGTCAGAAACTACAGCACCTTTACCTGTTCCTGCTGCAGAACCAGAGCCTGAGCCAGAACCAGCTGCTGAAAGTACCCCAGTGCCTGCTGAGGTGGCCCCTCCATCTCTAGACAAAGAAACCCCTTCAGAACCAGCAGAGTCTGAGGCCCCATTGGAACAAGCTCCTGAACCTGAGCAGGAGCTGGAGCCTGTCGCAGTGCCCCCCCAGCCAGATCCAGAGACTGTGGCAGAGCCAGCTCCAGATGTACCTCAGGCCTCAGAGGTCTCAGAGGCAGCAGAGGCCCCTGTAGAAGCCACATCCAAGGAGTCTCCAGTGCAGCCAGAGCCACCATCAGAGTTCCCAGTGCTGATTTGTGGGGGTGCTGCTCTGGTGGCCCTCGCCGCTGTAGGGGCATATTGTGTGCTAAGCTGCAGGAGGAAGTAGAAGAGCATTTTTCTCAGGGCAAGAAAATGGAAATTACAAGATGTTATGGTAGAAATAAATGTATTAGTTAAGCCTATGGTGGGAGAATGTGTTGGCTTTATCAAATAAGCCAGATTTTTTTTTTCTTCTTTTTTTTCTTTAGCCTCATCCTCATCTACAACCTTAGTGCTAGAAGTCACTTTTCATCCTTACTTGGAACTTTATCTTTAAACTATTCAGTCTCCTTGATTGGAAAGTGTGTGACTTCATCCTGATCTTTCCACTTTCTGCTTGTGGCTTTACTGTTTGGATTGTTGTGTGCTACATGAGTCAATGTTGACTATGTGGAAAATTAACTGTGACCTGACTCAGCTGGAGAAAACCTCAAAGTCTACATTTACTACTGCAATGTGAATTCAGGTTTTCTTTTTCTCTCCATCAAACAAACCGGGGAATATATTTTTATCCTCCACCTCTGAGTTATTCTGATATTTGCTCTGGTGAACAAACTGATATATGATGTGGGGATATGAAAATGAAATCATTTGAATTTTATTTATAATTTTGAGACCATGTCTGGAAATGACTGCAAAAAAATATTAGATGGTGCTTATTTCCATGCAGCATGTTTTAATTTTTGTGAATTCAAACATTAAAAAATTTGCAGTCAGTATTTTAATGTTTCCTGAAGCACAGTGCTGCAGCTGCACTGCACCCTCTAGGGGTCGAGAGCCAGTTTTAGCCACCATCATTTTGAAAATCTGAATATTTAGTTAAGCTCCAAATAACTGTAAACTTAAAAAGATCCCGTTTGTTTGTTGAGGAGTATGTCAGCCACTGCTGATCCTTACCATGCCAAAGTGAGCAGGAGTGAAGGAATGAACCTGCAGCTTGTGAATTCAGTCTTCCCTTTAGAGGAAAATCTATTCATGGTTGAATTTACACCCTATGTCCTTTCTGTTACTACCCCACTGCATCTTACTCTTCCTGACTCATGCCACGACTTTTCTTGCTTGTTAACCTTTCACTGTGTTTTTTTATTAGGACGCCAATGCCATATCTTTCCTGACTAGAATGAGATAATAGTTTACCGTCAGGTGTATAAAGTGACAATCAGCCGTCTGGCAGAAATCAAAACAGCATGAACTTTTCACATAATGAATGCTGTTACAAAACATTTAAATACAAGAATGACTTGATTAAACACAAACCATTATGCATTTTCATTTTTGCACAATTATTTCACTGAACTATTTAAATCACTGCAGTGACTAAAGAGCCAATAAATAAAGTATCTTTACAGGACATGTGGAAGGTCCCCTGGTTTACTGACTTCAGTGGCCCTTCTGCCCCCCTCCAACTTTGAGGATTTGTAGTTGGAAATTGTATCGTGAAAATTCTTGAATGGCTGTGAGAATAGGTTATTGCACTGACAATATCTTTAATGCAGAAAAGGTGTGTCTCAGTATTACTCACTGTAATATACACACACAAACTATGCCTGTTTTGAAAGTGAAACTATTAAAAGTACAGAGCAGAATGGATGTCAAAAGATCTCAACCTCAACACTTTGTACCTTGACTTTCCTACAATACACTGTTTGAAAAGAGAAAAATTAAAAGATTCAAGTATGAGCAACTTTCTGTTTTGATTTGTGAAAATGTTCAGTTGTGTAAATTTTTAATAACATTTATGGAATATCAAGAGAATGATCAGATGTGCATTTTAAGGTTGAAAGTAAATTCAAATCCCAAGAATAACACAAGTTACATAATATATTGGTTATATTATGCCAAAGAGAACAGAAAAATGTTTTTTTCAAGTATAGATTGATAAGATACACCTCATGGTAAATGGAAATATAAAGATTACAAACATGAAAAAAATTCAAGTGTTTCCATCTCAATCTCAAATTTCCTGTGAACCACAACCCCTGCCAAAAAACCCCCCAATGATCTCTCATCATTTCTTGAGAAAGTATGCAAGCAACATAGCTCCATTCACAGTTGGCTGGTCATGAGGAACAGATGCTGCAGATGCTGCAGTCTTCCACCAAACATTTCTTATATTTCCTCAGAGTCCATAACTAAAAGGTCATCCTGTACTTTTAAGGTTGATGTAGTTCAGTGCAGTGTTGAAGAGATTTTTGAGAAATTTGGGGGCTTTTTGACACACTCCCTTCAGCAGGGTGAGAGTGAGGGCCAGAATGACTTGTTCCTCAGGTAGATTTTGCGGAATGGTGGCATGCGTCATAACCCACTCGACCTCCTGGGAAAGACAGCTATTCCATTGCTGAAATACAAATAACACAATTAATGGCTTTAATGCAATTAATCACTTAGTGTTTTTCATGGCAGAATTTAATGAGCTTTGATTTGGGGTATCAACAACTGAATTCATTGCAACACAAATTGTGTCTGTACCTTTGACTAAACAATTACCAGTTTTAATCATATGAAGCCAAAAAAGCAGAACATTATTCTATGAAAACAGTTTAAGATCTTGTTATTTGTGATAGGACAGTTTGACACTATACTGTCCACGATGTGGGTTTCCGAAATATGAGGTGATGACATGGAAAATACTTGTTTGGGGAACTAATCTGTGGTAAGAGAATGATGTGCAAGTTATTGTAGATAATGGTTACAATATGACGATGAATAAATCCCTCTGCTCAGAGTAGACTCACATCACACTGGGAGTCTGATATCTTCCTGCTCAGGTTGGCTGTAGCCCGAGCCAAGACACTGTGTTCAAGCTGCTCTGCAATTCCTATCAGCTCTGCTGCAATTTGTTGAGCAGCTTCGTGGTTTCCTACAGGAAGAGAAGGTCATATGTGATGTGTAAAGGTTCAATAGGCGGGCAGTGAAAGAAAGTTAGCCCTGTTTAAATGTAAATTACACAACTTTTTTAAGAGTTGATGACTTTTTTTTAGGGCGGGTAAATCCAGCCAACGACTTGAATTTAGCTTTGAAAACATCCATTCAGTAAGACTGAGAGACACGTCAGGTTGTTATGATGTGGTGAAATCAGCTGTGTTGTTAGTGTCGTTTCAGTTACACACTCAGCCGCTGCAGATCCACCGAAGGCTGCTGATCATTGAACATCATCACAGAGCAGGAACTGTACGGGTGACCATCCGTTTCGAGGTCTCCATCGTCCGCCTCTATCGTGGGTCCATTGCTGTTGACGTCCCGGCCATGATTGAATTCTGAACGCAGAGAAACGAGCTCCTTCCTCAGCTCAGGGTCCCTGCAGTCCGCCTGAAGGAAGGCCAGGATGACCATGGCCGTGTTCGGACCAGCACTCTCACTCAACTGCAGCTCCATCGATAAACACTTTCGGCCTTTAATACATTTAAAACAGCACATATATCCTGAAAGATGGTCAACCACTTCAGATACTGGCTGAAGTGATCAGGAACACGGCTCATCCACTCAAAAAAGTTACAAAGCAAAGGAAGGTTAACAAAGAAGTCCACATACTTCCACAAAATAAACCTAAAGACTCGTTAACCACCGACAAACATGAACTTTATGAACCGAACAACGCAATTTTCAGTTTCAGTTAGCTAGCAACAGAGCTAAGCTAACGTTAACGTCTGCTACCGGCATTAGCTTTTGATCATCATCGTAATCGATTACTTTAAAAAAAGGTTAAAATGTTCACTCAACTCACATCCGTTTCTAATCCCACATATGTTAACTTCTCCCACTCAGTGTTGCTCCGGAGACGACCGCCTTTGAGATAACAATTGATCTGCAGCAGCTCCAACCTGCTGCTGATGAACGATGATCGGTTACTTCAGAGTTCCATGATGCATTCAAAGACCTCGGATTTTTTAACTCCCCGCCGCCATTCCGTTGGACGTTCAAGTGGTGAATGTTCGCGTTAAACTAATTCATCATAAACTTCTGGAGACCAGATAAGATATAGAATTACAATTATTTTTGTTATTATGAAAATAAGCAGGTGAAACTGCGTCCAGTGCATCTTTAATTAATGTAATAACGACTTCAACATTTTTAGTTTCCCAAATTTACCTTGAGAACATTTGGGACTGTGAATACAGCAACATAATTGAAAGGATGTTGCCAGAATAAAACTAACACAAAACCATATGGTCCTGGTCCTGTCTTGGTCCTATCTTGGTCCTGTCTCAGTTGCAGTTTCACAATTCGTTCACTACACGTCATTGGAAACTTGCCGGAGAGTCCCTGGATTGGCATTTCCTTTTTTGTGTTATATTAGACACCGATTGGAAAAGTTAAAACAAAGGTAATCAAGATAAAAAACAAAAAGAGCCTCATGTGATAAAATATTTAAAAATGTTTATTTACAACTAAAAGAAAGTATATATAAAAAAACAAAACAAGTTGTTCAAGGGTCAGGTACATTGGTGAGGTCGGTTTAACCCTTTCCAACGAGTGTTGTCAGTCTTTCAGTTCCGTTAATCCTCTCATAAAGTACCAGATTGCCCCTCCTGTCATTTTCAGTACCAGTCCTGCGTAGAAAAGCTTGTCATAAGGACATATGGCAGTTTTACCACAGTCTTATCTCAGGAGTCATATTAGTGGCCAAGCATGTGCAGTGCTTATCAAATGCCAGATCCAGGGCACCCAAAGCTCATGGATCGGGCCTGCTTCCTACCCACAAGCCTCCTCCCTGATCTGGGCAGTGACCCCATTTCAGCAGGAGGTTTCAGCCCAGGAGAGAAGTTTGGTTTGGGTGACAGTGCTGCCTGACGAGCCTCCTGTAGCTCTCTGTGGATGCAAAATTGGAAACAGATGACCTCTACAAGGGATTATTTTAAATACATTTATGCCTATTTAGTTAAGCTAGAAGGAATGGGTATTTTGTAGCCATTACGGTTTACAAAAGCAGTAATTTAGGCTTTTTAAATTAAGATGAAATCACGCCACCCACTGGTCATTTTATTTATTTCTGGTTCTAAACAGGTTCAGAAATTCAAAGATGCCTCCCTCTTTTCACTAAATATGCAACATAAATTTGAGAGATTTTTGACACCATGAATGGTGTGTTATTGCAACACACCATGTAGGGGAAAAATTTAAGTAAAGATGGTTATTGACTTTGTTACAGTTTACTTTTTTTTTTTTTAATATTACAAAAAGTTCTGGGAGTCAAATCCTAAATATGGAATTTTACATCCTACATCTTCTGATGTCTGAAAACTTTAAGCTTATGTTGCCTTTAGGTTCAGGTGAAGCTTTAATTATCCCTCCTTACTTTTCAAGCATTGCTGTCCTGAACCTCTCTACATTGAGCTCTTTGCGTAGCTGAGCAGCTAGCCTCCCGGTCCTCTCCTCTTTTAAAACTGTGTGCTTGCAAAGTTCCCTGGCTGATGGTCGTTTTGTTGGGTCTGGATCCAGCAACAACTGACAAAGATAAATAAAATAAATAAATCAATCAACAAGCTATTCAAGTGCTTCTGCTATTACAGGAAAATTCACATTCATAGGTGGCAGCTCAAAATTAAATCCCTGTATTTAGATTGAGAGTACCTGGAGTAGACTTTGGAAAGGAGGTGAGAGGTCCTGTGGCAGTTTAGGGAGCTTTCCCTCCCTGAGCCTGTGCCACCCATCTCCATTTTGAGGCAGTGGAGGAGCCCCAGCTGCCAGCAGCACTGTCAGACCCAAAGCAAAGATGTCTGCCTTGGGGAGGTAACTGTAATTCTGGGGATCAGAGAAACTGCTTACATAGATGCTAGGAAAAAAAATGCAAACAAAGACTGGATCTGTGAAATTTGTTGTCAACTCAGATGTCATAAATACATTTTTTGGCCAATGATCAAAGTAGCAGCATGCACTTTTACCTCATGGAGGATCTCACTTGCCAGAAAGCGGCTATCCCCTTCCTCAACTTGAGGACTTCTGATTGAAGTCACATGACCCAGATCCCCTGCAGAAAATTATAAGAATTAGAACTAAGAACAAACTAACATTTAAGGCAACATTGAACATTAAATATTACCAATTTTATAAATGACTCCTGCTGGACTGCTTCCATCATCTTCCTCCTCACTCTCCCCTTCAACTGCTGCTGTTGAACTGGGACGTTGGCAAATGAATATATTACCTACAGAGATTTGAATTAAAAGGGTAAAAGGCATATTAGGCTTGGGTATAATAAATAAATATGAGTTGAAAATCTTTCAAACATACTTGGTTTGATGTCCAAATGTACCAGGCCTGAGCTGTGGATGTATTTTAGACCCAATGACACTTGTAATAAAAGATCTTTCAGTTCTGCCATTGAATACAGCTCACACTGCATCTGCTTCTTCACAATGGCATCACTGAGACTTCCACCTGACGCACACACACACAAAACCACATTTCCATGTCAAGACTTCAAATTATTCAATCATTTTGAGTGCTTTTATAATGAGCCTTTCTTTTGAATATGAAACGTGCCATCGCAGTATTCATTCTGAATAATCATGTGGTCATCCTCTGCCCATGCTGAATAATAGCGTACAACATGTGGATGATGCCCAAGAACAGCGTGTGCATACACCTCCTTCAGGGCCAGCTGCCTGGAGGAACATAAAAAATAAATAAACAGATAAATTCAGAAACTAAATTTTCAAAAGTGGATTGATTTATGCCTAGAATACAGTGACATCTTCCTCACTCACTCATTGGCGGAGCCTGCCAGGGGTTGCCGAGAGCGTTTTATGGCATACAAGCAACCATCCAGCCTCTTCACGCACTTATAAACTGCCCCAAATTCACCCACGCCAATGCACTCCAGCTCCAGGAACTCACTCTCATAGCGTGACAGCATGAAAGCTTGGACAGCTCGCCTCTGCCAGATAAACAGACGGAGGGCCTTGCGGTAAAACCAAAAACATATCTAAAGAAAGAACACGCGTCACAGTGCTCAGTATTGAGTTTACAGCCAGGAAGACCAGGGCTTTTCTTTTGTGCGTCACCAAATATGGTAGCACTTCCACAATGAAAGATTTTTGTAAAGATTCTGACGCCTTTTATTTTTCCTCTTTTGTGGAGATTCCATTGAGAAACCCCGGAAGTAGGCCTGGCAGCATGTAATTTTGGACAGCATGAGAAGTGAGGAGGCAGCAGAAGATGACAAAGCCTGATGATGAAATCATATCAGTAGAGTCAGAGAGGGAGGTTTACAGTCATCAGAAAACAGATAAAAATGTACCTTTGCTGGGAGAAAGGCCTCGTCGTCCTCCTCAGATGACGTTAGACTGTGTTTCAACCTAAAACATGAAAAGGGCCTTAGATGTTTTTATACTTTGAAAGAAATTGCATCAGTAAGTGATATAAAGTTGGGCACCTAGTTTATGTCAAGACACTAAATAAGAGTAAAATCATCCCACTACATGCCATAAAATCTGTTTCATCCTTGGTGGATTGTGGTGGGCATCTGACTGCCAGTAAAGAAAGTCTTCTTATAGTTCACATAGTAGCATTATACAAGAAAGAACATTTACCATCCCAGAGAAATCAGTCCAAGTTACACAAGTCAGCAATTTTCCAAGCACTGAAAATATTCATCTGTGACTAAAAATACTAAAAAACATCTGCGTTAACAATTCATGCCCCAATAAAACTACACTATTGTTACCTGTGTCCGTAGTCATCATCATCATCACTCCTACAGCTGTTCCTCCACTGCTTCTCACTATTCCTGCGTACCGTGTCCGGGGTGAAAGGATTCACGTTGACAGAAGGTGCTTGGATGAGGTTTGCCGCAGCTGAGGTGAGACACAGGGTTCTCTGACTGCAGCTTATCTTAGAGGTGGAGCAGAGGTGGGATGACTTTGAGAGCAAACTCTGCAGGGGATAAAAGAGATCTCATGTAACCCACTGAACATAAAAGTGGCTTGACATCCAAGACTCACTTTGAAAGCACTCCCAACCTTGGGTGTATTGGGAGAGTCGCGGAGCTTCAGTTTCTTCCAGGAAGCATAGGGTATGGGGCTCGTGCATTGTAAAGGGGAAGATAAGGTGTTGCTTCTGCTGCGGTGGCGTTGCACCCTCGGTGTTCTGCAAGCAAAGCTCGGACTTCGGATCTTGGAGATGGAGTCATCTGAGCTGTTGTCACTGCTGTTGAGCTCCTCTCCACAGCTAGAAAAGTCTAGCTTCTGGTTGAGCCCGTCAAACAACATCGCCATGCTTGAAATTTTAGCAAAGGTTTCCATTAAAATGCTTAATCCTGCTTTTGATTGGCGTGATAAATCAAGGGCACCATAATGATTTTAACAGTGTTGATTGTGCATATTAATGTGATTATTACCATACAAGACAGTGGAGCTAACAGGAAATTGCCAACGTGTGTGTTGCTAGTTAAACTGTTAATGTCTAAACCTATCTATGTATTTCAATATATATCAGGTATGACAGTAGGTCACTATTATTTGACCAGCAATCATGCACTCAATACTACTCACTGGTTTATTTTCTAGGCCATTCTGCCAACCAAACGATGCAGAACAACTGAAAAGCAGCACCAGTCAACATATAAAGTTATTTTCAGACGTGTATAAAGTTTAGCAGATTATTGACTGGTCTTCACAAACACACACATCGGTGTGTGATCAGACTTTCAGCTAATTGTGGATGTTTATCATTCATACTCACGAACGAGCGGCCTCCCGCACTGCTACCACCAATTTCACTACCACGCTTGAATTTCGCGCCTTGTATGTAAATGACTTCCTGTTTAAACCGCCTGAGTAACCCATTAAGCTTTCTGATTGGCCGACGCCTTCCTAATTGCGCACCTGACTTCAAGGTGGCTGTTAATTACAGTTTAATGCAGTAACCATAACATTTTGTGATGTTGTGGGGTATATACATATATATTTATACATACCTAACTAAGTCTGTCAAGTTAAATTAAATGTAATAAAATACAGAGAGGGGCCTTGAAAC
This sequence comes from Remorina albescens, assembly GCA_034769265.1. Lineage (NCBI taxonomy): Eukaryota > Metazoa > Chordata > Actinopteri > Carangiformes > Echeneidae > Remorina > Remorina albescens. Next base: position 50,795,389 of record CM068475.1, read on the forward strand.
GGTCTAAGGTTGCGTCAGACATAGTATGGGGTAAAATATGTGCACGTAAATTTGACTGTTTCAAAGATGGACAAAATAAACTGCCCATAATCTAAATTAGGTCAGCGTATGAAATAGTAATGTAGACACGTGGGCGGAAGTGAGCGACGTCATCAAAACAGTGAGACAGGAGGAGGAAGAGCAGCCCGTCGGTGGATGTGACACGCTTACTGATCCACACAAAACAACCCAGCGAGCAGCAGGAGACCATGATCCAGCTCCAGCAGCGTGTTTAGCCTGAACAGTATTACCGGACATCGGACTATTGTGTGTTATTTCCCTTCCTAGCCGCATCCTCGGAGGCAGCACCGCCATGGTGAAGCAGTCGGACCGAGCTCCTCTGCTGGACTGGGAGGAGATCCCACCGCCCGATCCGAACCAGATGGGCCCCCCGCCGCCGCCCGAACCGCCGCGGAAGGAAGACCCTCCGGTGGAGAAAAGTTCGGCGACGACTGACACTGCGGCTGGTCCGGGGCGGAGCACCAGTACCAGCACCGACAAGAGCCCCGCCACCATCACCTGCAGCCCGTCTGGGAGTGTAACAGCTGTTGTTGCCAGCAGGGACGGAAGCCGGGTCCGTCCGCTGACAGACCACCGGGGCCCCGGCTGGACTCGCCCCGAGCCTGTCGGCAGCGATCGGACCGTTCCCTTCCCGGGCCTGTCGGTGAGGGATCAGTGGGAGGAAAAGGACCAGATCGTGGCTGTGTTTGTGGTTACATTTGATACGAGATCAGGTGAGCACGCAGGCGGCACTGAGAGCATGTGATCTCTAATATTTCATTTACCAAACGTGGACGAGATAAAATCACTTCCTGGGATAATATAATCCCACAATTCGTTGTTATTTTGTGGAGCCCTTCTCTGTACAAAGAGTTTTAGTGTGTTGAATTGACAGACATGAAAGATATGCAATTGGGGTTGTCCAAAATAAATGAGGTGTGAAATAACTGTAATCCTGATGGGGCAACTCTTGAGAAAATTTGTGAACTTCGTTGTTTTTTGTTGCTTTTGTAATTTGCGAAAGGTGAAAAAGTCATACAAAGACAAGAGCAGAGTAACTGAAGTCCAGGCTTCTGTGAAGGGGGAATTCAATACCTATTAATTTAGTTTAGGATAAATGTACAATTTGCATCCATTTAGTTAAAAATAGTAGATATAAAAAAAAAACAAAACAGCAGTCAGTGAAATTAAACAGACCACAATGCCACTTGCACTTGGAAAATTAGGGGAAGTGGTCAGAATGAAAGTTAGAGATATGGGAAGTAACCTTGTGATGTGTGTGTGTGTGTGTGTGTGTGTAGGGAATATGGTAGAGTGGTGCCTCCCTCACGACATCAACCTAGATGGGGTCGAATTCAAGTCAATGGCCAGTGGTTCCCATCGGATCACCAGCGACTTTATGTAAGTCCTCCCTCCCAGCAGTCAGTTAGTTTTTTTTAAATGCCTGTCAGAAATCTGTCTGTGTGTGTTTACACCTTCTCTTTGGTTTTGCCTCTGGCTAGATATTTCCGTAAAGGCTGTTACTTTGGGCTGGCATGTTTCGCAAACATGCCTGTGGAGAGTGAGCTGGAGCGGGGAGCAAGGATGAAGTCTGTGGGAATCTTGTCCCCCTCCTACACTCTGCTCTACCGCTACATGCACTTCCTGGAGAACCAAGTCAGGTGAGATAGTTGTGTGTGCCAGAAGTACATTTTTCTGCCTTTATAGTGTTTTCTTTCTCATTTTGTCACCTTTCTTTTCATCATTTTCGTTCTTTTTGAATAATCTCTCACCAAACGGTGTTTACAGGTTTGTCTTTTTTTAATAACTACCCCCTGCCTTTGTGCTTTTGTTTAAAATGTTCTCATCTATTAAATATGAACCCAGAGTCCCAGTGACAGCTATCGTCACAGCAGCCCATTTACATGCAGTTTTTTTTATTTGACGTCTTGAGCATTGAAGTGTAAGAAACATCCACCATGTGTTTCCTTCTCAGTAGCTCAGCCTTTATGCTCCAGCCCTGTCACGACATCTAATCTGCTCATTGACTATGTATAACTATATGACACAGCCACCATCTCAGGTTACAAATACAGTGGGGCAAGGACTGATTGTCAAGCCTTCAGTTTGCTTGAGGTGATTGTGGCTTTACAGTTACTCTGCAGCAGCACACAGATGCTGGGAGAAATATGTTTAGTATGAATGGTTGAAGTGGTTACACTGAACTGAAAAGAGCAATTTATGTAGTGTAAGTGGCCTCCTGTGAACCCACATAACAATTTCATAACAAGTGATGACCACTAATGGAACAGCAACAGAGTCTATAATCTTGTATTATAGATGATCTAAATAGCCTCTGGTTCCAAACTATACAATTCTTCTACACAGACGTAGGTTATGTTTAAAGTGTGCTGTAAGTAACAGTGAAATGTGTCTTTCAAACTCTGCGTGAGCAATACTGACATTGAATATTCAGGAAGCTCAAAAATGTGATTTTAATGAAATATACTGTTTAGGAATACAAATGAAAATGCACAGATGACTCACGCCTGATAAATTGTTCCTCTTCCTCTTCTTGTTGTTCGGTAGACACCAGTTGCAGTGTCCAGGCCAGTATTCTCCACTGGAGGCTTTCTATGAAGATAAGAAGGCTGTCCTTCCACCTGCAGGAAATGGTATGGTCACTGCTTGTCCAACCTGGAGTGTCACCAACATTAACCGCTGTATGCACCCAGAAATGAAGGTAGAGCTGCTACTGGATAACACATATAGATGCATATTTTCTCAGTCTTGATTATCATAAAACAGCTGTCGCTACTTGATCCCTGCAGATCACACACCCAGCTGGCTGCATGTCACAGTTCATCCAGTTTTTCGGGGAGCAGATAATGGTGCTGTGGAAGTTTGCACTGCTGCGGAAGCGTCTCCTGATCTTCTCCCCTCCACCTGTTGGTGTGGTCTGCTACAGGGGTGAGCAGTGTAAACACACACAGCCAGGAGTCTGGCTGTTGTAACAGACATTCTCTCCTTCTTATAATTTTACAAAACTTCTTCAGGGTGTAACGAATATGCAACGTGTTGAAACTTAAGTTTGGCTTTTCTTTTTTTTTTTTTTTGTCTTCATGGAGCTGCTTCCTTCAATATGCACTTGTACTCCTCCAGTGTATTGCTGTTGCTCCCTGGCCAATGTGTCTCTGCCTGGATTTGGCATCTCTGTGCCTGAATTACGGCCTTTCTTCTACATCAACATAGCTGACATCACTGCCCTGGAAACAGAGATGTCGTATGTGGCCTGTGAGTGAGACTTTACATTACCATTATTCATTCATCTATGTATAAATAAAGGGACATAATTTTCATACAATCTTGTGACATAAAATAATAAAAATTAAATTGAATGTTGACTTTTGAATCTTATATTTCTAATCTGTAAAATAATTCACTGCATATGATCATGTGTTTACTTGCTTTAAGGTACCACAGAGAAGATTTTTGAGGAGAAGAAGGAGCTATACGACGTTTACGTTGATAACCAGAATGTGAAAACGCATAGAAGCCATTTGCAGCCGCTGCTCCGACTGAATGCTGCAGATAAGGAGAAATACAGGAAACTGAGTGAACAGAGGTGCACATTTTGTTTACTGTGAAATAAATAGTTTTAGATTTGAAGATTTCCCACATTAAAATCAGTAAAATGACTGATTTGAGTGTCCAATTTTTCAGATTTTGCAACAGTGCATGATGACTATGTTTTTCCTAGGCAATTGTTGCTGTACTCTCAGGAGGTAGATGAAGACTGCACATCAAATGAAGAGGATCTTTTCATCCTGTGAGTCCTTGGCATGTGCATTCATCGCCTTCGTCTACTTGATTCATAACCATGGACATTTTGTTTAAGAAGTGTTTTAAAGAATTGCAATTGTCTTTGATCCTGTACTAGGTTCTTCATGGAGCTGAATAACCGAATCTTCCAGACCCTGTCAGAGGTAGCAGGGAGCACTGATCCCACCCTAACCACTGAGCATGTGAGAGCCATGGGGCTAGATCCCCAGGGTGATCGTTCCTTCCTGGTTGACCTTTTGGAGGTCTACGGTATTGATGTCACCCTGGTCATAGACAACCTCTGTTGCCCCTAAGCAAGCGCTACCACAACTCAGGCTGGGAAACTTGGGATGTCACTGGACTATCTGTGCCTTCATGGCCCGCACACATACGCACACGCACAGACACACACACAGACACACACACACACACACACACAGACACAAAGACACTGCCACCACCCTGGGACTTCATATGTTGCTTGCTGTCCCCTTCTGGGTGTCTGTTCCCCTCTGTGTGTGTCTCATCTGACCTGTGAAGACTGTTCCATATAGTGTGGATAAAAAGGACACTTAACTTCAGTGCACTGATCCACCTTTGATAGTAAACACCTGCCTAGCAGACAGTGGCAGCTTTGCGCCTCTATAGCCATTCACATCTTATTTCACTCTGTGCTGTTCTTATTTTGTCAGAAATACTGTTTTCTTGTCTGGGCCTCGTCTGACTTAGATACTGGCTTTAACGGCCAGACTTTAAGCACTGGGTAAAAGCATAAAAAGCCACGATCAGGTGTAGTCACTGCAGCAGGATGACCAGGTTTTCTCCACTGCAATCATCTAAATGAAGAAAGTCAGTGAAACATTCGCAATCTTACAGATTTGGAGATCACTCACTTTTTGTATGATTTGGAAAGGTTTTTAGTCTTGGCAATTATTTTGTGTGCTCAAAGTTTTGTTTCATTAGACTTCCTCGCCTCCATAATGTGACAATTTCAACATCTTCATTGCTGTGACACCACACTTAGGTATTAAAATTATGGGTCTTGCTCTTTTAAAGCTACTTCTGGAATTAGAAAAAATCTAAGCTTTTGACCACTTTATTTGCCTTTAAATAAGAAAGCAATACAAGTCTGTGTTGGTTGAAAGTATTGGCCTTTTTTTATGTATATTCAACCTCACAGTCATATTCTAGGTGTTTCTTTTACACCTGAAAGTGAGAGGTAACTTGAAACTGAGATGTATTGAGTGTAATAACCTTGTTTTGTAATGGGTGGGTAGGGTTCATTACTCTGACGGGAAAAGCTGTTATCAATGCTTTGTTCACCTTTATGCATCTTTGGCACAAGGTAGATCTGATGATGTGTTCTTTGTGATGTTATTTGTTAAATTTGTTGAAAATGGCAGAGGATTTATCAATGAATGTGAGTCTACTGTATAACACTAACTTCTCATGAATGCTGCACTATGTCCATCATTGGACTGTTTCCTGATGCACACAGCGATCATTGCTTAACTATGATGTTTTTTATGCTATGTTTTTGTTATGACGTTTGAGCCAGCAAATGGTTTTGGAGTGAAGGGGTTTTCTGTGTGTTGTTTGCAATACTGTATACAGACTGTCATTGATTTTTTTTTTTTTTTTTTCCTCCACTGAAATCAGCAGCTGGTTCATCAGTTGAAGCTAATGTATCTCTTTTGGCTCTGCTGAATGGTCCTCGAAGGAGCCATTTGTAGTTTATTTGTTGATTAGCTTCAAAAAGACCCCCTTTAGTTGTCTGGGTGCATGACAAAGATCCTTTTGTGGTTTGGTAATGTCACATTTAGGGCTGGAGCAGGAGCTTTAACTCCTCCTCTTCAGGCAGATTCACAGAAGGGCCCCCGTCTGTTCCAGTTAAGGGTTTCTCTCTCTCTTTTCATCGCAGTCCCATTCAGTGAATCCAGTTCTAGAGATAGGCCAACTGTGTCCTTTGAATACTGCTGGCAGGCTAGTTTAGTTGATCCGTCACATTGCCAATCAGAGTGATAATTTGTTCCATGTTGGAACACATGAAGCTTATGTTTGCCTTGTATGAATGTGTAGTGGTTCTCAGCCTGTCCCTGGGCCCCCTGCTTCAAGTCATTTTGAAACGCATCTTAATCTCCCTTTTTCCCCCGTACATTGTTATTGGTGCTGTGTACAATGTAGAAGTACACTGAGAGACACTGGAAACTAGAGCCAAATTCTTTGTATGCACAAACAATAGGTGGTCAAAGAAGCAGATTCTGATTCTGATAATTTACTGGTAACGTTTGGCAAAACAGTAACATTTTTCATCCTCGTCTTTCCAAACACGGCCTTTCAGGGGCCTGAACCCCTGACATTGAACAAGTCAGGATGTTTTCTGGACTAGTTAAAAATAAAGAAAGTGCATTTATTGTTATATATGAAAGAGAAGGGCACTGAAGCTGTCTTTTAAATGAGGCCTTAAGGAAATGTGATGGGGAATATTTAGTTAAGCAAAGTGATCGAATTCATTACTGTCTGTGCGTCAACATTATTAGTAAAAAGATTAAGTACATTGTCCTTTGCGATTCTGAATGACCTTACTGTCTCCAGGGAAACCTGCGGACTCTATTTGCTTTTCAGCAGATGTGTTTTCTTGCCTTTTGACGGTGTTTGCTTTACAGCTGTATGTTAAATGTAAAAGGGAATGTACACAACACACACACCACTGTATAAAATGCCTTCTTTATGGGGTTGTACCAGCATTAGCTCAATGAATCATTTGTGCAGCGTTTGTCATTCTACTGAATGTCAAGGACGGCAAAACTATTGCACACATGCAGCAGCACATCCAAATAGCGTAACCATTTTCTTAATGATTTTGAAGTAATTCAAGGTGATTTGCAGAGTAACAGTTAAGTCCTCACCTTTACTAATGTGAAACACTGTAAGAGATGTCAGTAATGTACACATGAACTCAATAGCATGAGCAACTGTTAATTTCACTGTACTGCCATTGTAAAACAATAAAACATTGAGACTGGGGGAGTGCTATCTAATCCTCTGCTTCTAACCATGCGTAACTATTTTCTAGCTACGCACATTTCCTTCCTTTCTAACCAGCCTCATTGGTAGTGATGGGACGTTCGGATGTTTTACTGACTCAGTCCAGTAAAATGAACGAATCATTTTTCAAGTCATTCGTTCATTTCGTTCATTGGAACCAGTGTGGCGCTGTAGCTGTCATTTGAGTAACGGCAGAAAAAGCACGGCTTTCAAACACTGAAGAGCAACATGGTTTGCTTCACCTGGCATATAATACACTAGTTTGCTTTTGTTAAAATATTGAGCACCCTTTTGGGCCAAAGCCTACTGAAGTTGAAATTACTGATTTCTTCTCATTAAAAAATTCTCATTCTATGGTGGCTGTTCACTTTAGCCTACCTGGTCACTGAAGACCCGTAGAGTATGAATTCGTTCCAACGGAAAGGCAAATTAAACATCCATCCCATAGCTACATAGCTAACGTTAACCTTCGTGCTGACGTCAGATATCTCTCCTCACTAATAATAACAGCATTGGTCATGTTACTGCTTTAATCACGTGAATAATGAACAAAAGACCCGAAGACCCTATTTTATGAGTCGTGAACAAATCACTCATTTCTACACTGAGCCTGCGCAGCTGGTGTCACTAACTTCACCGATCACTGGAGTCGGCTTTTCAGCGGGTGTGTCGCTGAGTGGGGAGAACCTGTTGGTGGTGAACCGGGAGCTGCTGCCTACGACTATGCCTCGTCTCGGACGGTCACCCAGCATATACTATCATATTTATAAAATCAACATAATATAAAATCGGACCTGTGTATGAACTGGGATGTAAATGAAAAATACAGATGGAGGTTGCTTGTATACCAGTTTTCTGTCGTGTACCTTGAGCAGCATGATGGCGTAGCGGTTAGCGTAGTCGCCTCATAACAAGAAGGTCGCGGGTTCGATTCCCAGCCCGAACATGTCTAGGTTAATTGGTAATTGGAACACAACGAAAAAGTCTGTAGTTCTCCTTAAGAGACCCGACTCTAAACCAAACCCCATCAGAAATTTCCAGCTAAATTTCAGTTTACTTACAGAGAACCTGTAAATACTTTTGGCTTCTTTTACCAACTGGACATGTGGGGTTTGGAAAAGTATAGGGAGAAAGTTTAGGATGATGTCCAGTTGCATTAATGGAAATAGATAGTATAGAAATAAAAGTATTGGGAAACTTGATGTGTATCATGAATCCTGATCATTTTTGTTTTCCACAAGTGTAATACTTAATGTTGTAGCCTTTTGATTTATAATGATAAAATCCAAAGTGCCAAGTAACTAAAGTTCTAAATTACATGTCATCCAGTAGAAAAAAATAAATATTTACCTTTGGGTCCTTAATATTGTAAATAAGTAAAAATACTTTCAACCAGAAAACCTTCAGGTTTATTCTCCACAATAAATGCAACCATAATAAACCAGAGTTGTTCCTTTACTGTTTTCCTAAACAATCAAATATGATAAGAGGACTGCAATGCAGCCACCAGCTTAATTCTGCAGCTTTGCTTTCTACACCATCTCTCAGACAAGACAGACACATAATACAGGGTGCCAAACTCCTGCAGTAGAATGCTGCTGTATCACCACATTCTTTCTGTTCATCCATGTAGCCTACCCCTCTACTATTTATAGTCTTAGCCCCAGCAGCTAGTCACATCTCACTATTTTGATGGACTGTCCTGTCTCTATGACAACTGGTCCTCCGCCTCTCCCTTAAGGTCACCTCACTGGTAGAATGAGCTTTCCAACTCAGTCAAAACATTAGGCTCTTCTCATTTTCTGATTCAGGCATTACAGCAGCCTCAGCTTTTGCTTCACTTACTTTTACTCACTATCATTAAAAGCCAATGTCCTTTATTTGGACCAGCACCTGATGAATGTGTATATACTTAATGTTATGCTGCTCGAAAAACGCTTGTAGCAGAATTGGACAGAAATCATTTTTATTGACCAAGTTCAGATATGATGGAAATAGTAAACAATCAGTAAACATAAAGTCCTTATGTAAGACAACCTGTACAAGAGTTACAAGCTCAGTGAATCAAAGTCTTGGTCCTTTCACATACAACAGCATGCAATGTCTGCAGCTGCTCAAAATAACTGAATATTGTGTGTTAATATGTACCAAAACCATCAGCCTGGTCATTTACAACTGGTGGTAAAGCAGAATTAAAATCAGAATTTCCGGCATTGGGTTCTTCTATTTGTTTTTCACTTGGTAATCCTTTTTTGTCCTGCTGTTCTTGTTTTTTGGTTTTTGGTTTTTTTCCCCATCACTGTGTCTGTGAGAGGAGCTGCTCCTTGCGCTCTACACTCATGAAGAAGCGTAGTTTCCGTGGCAACAGCCGTACCTCCACAGGCATGGCCTCGTACTCCTCGTTATCGATGTTGAAGAAGCCACTGGCACCCTTCGGAGTCGACAAAATGAAATGTCAAAGCAAAAGTAAGCACACAGAGTTTTAAGAAGCCCATTGATCGAATAAAATAAATGGTAAAATGAATCAGATAAAATTGGCTTCTGACCTCTGGCAGCTGCAGCTGGCAAGCACTGGCTTCCAGTTTTATGGAGTTTTCAGTGAACGTAGTCGCATCCTCCCCTTTTTTCTTTCTACAGTGAAGAACATTTACATTTTGTTACTTAAGTGTGTCTAAACATGACCTTTTATATGAAACATATTTTTTCAGAAGAGTTTCCTTTTTCCAAAAGACTGCAACTACTGACCCGACAGTAATGAACTCGCCCACAGTCATTTCACTGGGCTCTGCACAGATCATCAGGGAGTCATTTATTCGCTGCAGGTTCAAATACATAGAAAGAAAAAAAATTATATACATATAAAAATCTGAAAGAAAAATAAGGCAGATGGAATTTACTGATATCGTGCCAACAGCAGGTACAAGGATGTATAAGTGCAGTGATTGTTAGACTGACCCTCTCCACAGGGTTTTTGTTGTGAGTTTGGATAAACAGCTCTATCGTCGACAACTGCTGCTCCTTCCACTTCTCTGCCTCTTCCACCTTTGGAAGCGCTAAGCAAACAGAGACACAACCGTATAACATTGCTCCCAAACTCACAGTTTTTTTGGGCATCCATTTATCAACAGTCACACATACAAACAAGGTTACATATAAATATACACGCATACTCACCTTCAACAGGCGGGTTCCAGTAGTTTTTCAATCTGCGGATGATGCGGTACAGCAGATTTGGCCTGGGGGGCTTCTGTGTTGGCAGGTCAGGGGGGCGAAGCCTGGGAGCCAGGTAGCACACTGAGATATCACGGACCAGGGGCCATTCCTGAGGGACATTTAACCACGACGTGTGACTAAAAAAAACAACAACAAAAAAAACCCCTCCCCTGCTATTATTTAATCTATTTATTTTTGTTTCACACCAGCTTTTACATTTCCTTCTGCTCTTGCACAACAATCACCAACTGCAGGTTGTAATATTCTTATTCTTAATATCATAGTTCACTGCCTTTCATCACACCACATGTAATCTATACCATTGTTAGTTAAGAGTACAAATAACTTAACATGCCAACATAGCTTTCCAGTAGCAGACAGTTCATAGCTTAGCACTTTATCTTACCTTCAGAGTACTAAACCAGTGTGCTGCATTTGTCTTCAGTGGTCCCAGGTACCAGTATCTGTGGGGAAATATCATGGTTACTAAGGTTTACAGTATGGGTGGAGAGTTATATCATCTTTGTTTATTCCAGGTTACAGTCTGAGTGAAGTAATCTTACTTGCTGATTGTTGCAGCCACATCTCTAAAAGCTCCCCAACGCAGCCCCATCAGAGCATAGACAGGCTGATCCTTATCCCCCTACAGGCAACCAAAGAAAGGCATATTATATGTTAATGTGGCATTAAAACAAATACCAACATAACCAAGTTCCTCAATTCAAAACACACTCCACATTCACAACTTTGAGACTTTGCTAAGTAAACAGAACCAGTTCCTTACTTTAATTTGCAGCACATCTAGAGGGACAGTTTCTCCTTTTAGAATAGACAGCGTTGCAGATGTAATGTCTCTGAAAATTTTAAGAGATATAAAAATGAGTGAAAGTCAATTCCAAGTCCATAATGTATATCTTTTCAGTGAAGCACACTCAGTAAATACCCCATCATGGGGTTGTGTGAGATTGCTTACTTGACTTTGTTGTCACTAAGGAGGTGAAGACTTGGACTCAGGGAATTGTGAGAGCCCAGTGGAATGAATCCAATTGGTGTGTTACTGAATGTGTCCTGGAATTCAAAAAACAAGAAAGAAAAAGGAATCATATAGCCGGTAACCAACATAAAGCAACACAATTACTGTATCACACCTACTTGATCTGGCCTTCGCAGTAGGCCTGTGATGACCTCCTGCAAGGTGCCATCCCCTCCAGCCACGATTAGCATATCTGTCTGTTCCATGAACTCCATTAGCTTTTTTGCCTGGCCTTCATAATCTGTCTGCAGAGAATGATGCAGGACAAATAATCATTTGGTGCCACCAAATAGAACCCGTAACAGGAAAAGAAAAAATAGATTCCAGGTTTCAAAAGGAAAAAAGCAAATGATACCTTTACAACTGTAATCTCCACACCAGCCAGGTTTAAAATAGGAGCAGCATTCTTTTCAAACAGGTTGTTGGCTTTCCTGGGAGAGATTTAGGAGTAAAGCTGGAAAAAATATCACAGACAGACTGACAGTGAGTAATGTTGAGACCTGATGTTTTCTTACCCACTGCAAGCTGCAGGGTTCAAGATCACTGTTGCTTTCCTCAGCCGCTCCTGTGGTGCTATCTGTTGACGTCCATACTCCTAGAGAAGATTATAATGATGGGATCAGAGAGAAAACTTAAACTTAATTTATAATTAAGAACAAAATATAAGTGATGTCCTACCCTGGCCACTAGACATGCCTCTCTCCGTAGGACCTTATCACTAAAAGGACAAGAGGAAAACAAAACAAAGAACACGTGAAAAACTCTGAGATTTATCACAACGAGTGTAAAAACCATAAGACACCCACCAGTGTTTGCCATACAGCCAGTAGCCCCCATACGAAAGAACACACACAGCAAAAGTGGACTTCTTCCAGTTATTCCGCAGAGTCCGAAACACCTTCACGACCCGAGCCATTACTCCGGTTAAAATTCCCCCAACCCCCCTGTTTTAATCCGGTGCTGCATTTACAGCGGAGCCTGCGTTTAAAAGTCAGTAATGACCATTTTCACCACAGCGGTCACAGACTCAGGACTGTCAGACGGGCATGGACATGTTGGTGTAACAACAAAAGAGTTCGGGTGAGCACAGGGCGGAACCATATAGCGACCTTAACCGAGTTAAAGCAAAACACCACTATAAGTTTACATACGTTTCATAAAAAAATATTATGAAGAAAAATTGGATCTAAAAAACAAAAAGTAAAATAAAGGCCACTGAGAGATCATTAAATTGGTTCCTTAACTTAATTTGTACTTGTAAACTACATTTCCCATCAGGCTAAGCCACTCTAACGGCCCGAGGACCTCGCCTGACGAGAGTGAGAGAAATACAGTTTAATAAATACCCGACTTCATTAAAAAACATGTGTATTTAACCATGAGTAATAAAATCATATTCAATTCAAGAGTTTGTTCAATTTTTTTCCACAACAGAAATTTTATACTGTAAATTTTATACTGGCACAGGGCGGCACAGGGCGACAAGCTTTTGCAGTGGAGTGCAGTTGCGGAGTGTGTCATGGCGGCACAGATGGCGGTAAATTCGGGTATGAATTATAGTTCTTTCATTGAGTAACACAAATGTGTCGAGCTTTACCTGGTGCTTGTAGTTGCTGTATCACACATTTTTAACGTTAGTTTTGTAAACATGTCCAGTGTTTCGACCACATGGTGATGGATTCGTCAAGTTCAGGCTCCGGCTGCTAGGCTACCTTAGCCTAGCCTGCAATAAACGTTTGGTTAGCTAGCACTGCAAACACGAAGTGGGCAAACCCGTTAGCACTGAATCAATCCTCACTGTTAACACAGAGTATCGATATGATTCCCAACGCAACGCCGGTGTCAGCCGGTTTGCAGACAGGTTGATTTATTGAGAAACAAAACTGAAACAAAGCGACACATTTGATGCTGAAACACACACACTGCCAGCTAAAAGTTACTTTGAGTGTATGGGTTTGTTATGTTGCGCCACGACAAGGCCATGTAATGGTTAACATCCAGGTTTAACTTAGCTTTTGACGTGTTGTTATTATACTCCTGTCAGGCAGCAGTAAGTCAGTGTCAGTCGTTTATAGGTGAAATTGCCCAAATTTGAGCAGGCCCGATTAACTGCTGCGATATCTGTGTCTGCTGTGGGTTTTGTGGACAATAATACGATAATCGTACTAAGATCAATTTATGCTAATATTATAGTATATGCCTAAGCATAGTTTAATAATATACATACACCTACAACTAAATCCACGATGCTAGTGAGAATAGATGCTCATTGAAATGTGGCTGTTGAATTTCAAAATGCAACTGTTCCAAAAAATGTATTCCATGCTTGTGTAACTGTGTACCATTTATGAGATACAATTTTTTTTTAATTAAGATATGCCAAGGATGGTTAGTAGAAAGTAGGATTGTTATCAATCAGTTGTACATACGTGTTGTGAGACTGGATTGTTGAAAGCCTGTTTTTGCCATCCAGGGGCCAGTCTGTGGGGGCCGCTGAAGGAGCTATGGGAGACAGTGGATGGGGCTGTGTTGAGGAGACAGCCAGAGAGTGTCCACCTCCTGGACCTGCAGCTGAAAAAACACAAACCACACTTTTTATCCCTCTTTAAAAATCCGGTGAGATACAGGGCAAAAGAATTTGCCTTTGTCATCACCATCATTATACACATTAAATGGGTTTTCTTTAAGTGTAACCCTAGAAATGATTTGTAGCATTTGTAATATTGCTTTGGATTTAAGTGTTTCTAAGACTGCAATATCATTAAACTCTGTCCTTTCATTTTTAGCCAAAGAGTGCAGAGCAGAGAGAGAAGGTGCGGAAAGCCAGCACAGAAGGCATTGCCATACGGGGTCAACAAGGGTCTCGGCTCCTTCCAGAACAGCTTCTGACAGAAGCCTTCATTCTCAGTGACCTGTTTGATATCGGAGAGTTGGCAGCTTTAGAGCTTCTATTGGCAGGTGAAGTGGAAATTAGCAAAAAAACATACCTACCATAACTACATAAATAAATGTATGTTTGTTGACCATGAATCACATTGTATATTGTGTTTGTATCTGTCTATTATGACTTTTGTTTATGTTTGTCTAGCTTAAATCCATAAGTTGGACAGAAAGCCTTGCTTGAATTCCAGTTGTATTGGCAACATTTCACACAAATGTATCGATTGTCATCCTCCAGGTGAGCAGCAGCAGCCTTATTTTCCAGGTTTAACACGAGGACTTGTGGCAGTGCTGCTCTACTGGGATGGAAAGCTTTGTGTGGCCAACTCTCTGCGCACACTTATTCAGTCACGCCATGGCAAGACCTTCACCCTAGATCTAAGGTAGTAATATTTTAACAAAGTAATATGTTTACGCACACTGGTTTCATTGGCCACCTGTCAGTCTCCACTCTCTCCTCCATTTCCTCTCCCTCTTCAAGCTGCCCATTTGATTAAAAACAGAAAATGACAAAATAAATCTGACATGGTCATCTGAAAAGAGATGGTTTTCAGGGCATTTTGAATACATCCATGTCCATTTATTTTATTTTATTTTTGTTTTTAAACTTAATTGTGAACTAAATTGTTGTTGATCTATACTCTCATTTGTTATCTCACTTAGTGGCGAGCTGGTGGCTTTAACAACCCGTTTTACAGATGAATTGATGAACCAGGGTCTTACCAAACGCATCCTCACCTTGGTATCAGAGATCAATGTGATGCGTGAGTTTGAACGGCTGCAGAAGGAGCGTGGCCTTGGCAATGAAAAGCACAGAAAGGAGGTGGGAGCAAATCTTTTTTATTTGTTCGAAACAAAAATGATTACTGTTATATTTATTTTCAACTGTAGTAGGTTGCTTTCTGTTTGCAACAGAGAGATATTGTGGAGGGAGCAACAGAGAGGAGAGGAAAAAAAACCATTAACCCCCACTTTTGTTACCAGGTTTCTGACCTAATCAAAGAATGCAGACAGGCCCTGGCTGATAGCTTGTTTTCTTGGACCTGCCAATCACCCTTGACAAAAGATGACACCCTGGCTCTTATTGCTCACCTGGAGACAGTGACAGCTCAAGCTGATGGCTCATTGGACAGCGTCAATCTGGCTCTGGTCATGGCACTGCTCTACTCCTTGGATGTGAGCTTTGTAGAGCAAGGGACTGAAGATAGAGAAGGTGGGGGCATGTTAAATATCTCTGTGTTATGGTTTCCAGTCAAATCCTCTACAAAACTACTATTTATCACTGCACATAAGCTTTTTCTCAATTATGCTATTTTGATTGTGCAGCTATTAAATGATTGTATCTGTTCTTCCAGATCTACTCCAAGCACTTCCGTTGCTGACAGAGAGGCATTATGTATCTGCTGTGCACAGTCGTCTGATGGATGGCCAGGCGTGGAAGCTTCCAGGCTTGCAGGCTGTATGTCGGCTGGCATGGGCTTTGTCTTTGAGAGTGCTTTCCCAGCTACCACAGGGGTCTGGTAAGACATCTGTGAGACATACAATAAACATCCATAAACCAACTTACTTAAAGAATTACACACACAAAAAGATGATTGCCATTTAAGTATTCTATATTTGTGTGTGTGTTCTGCAGCCCTGGTGGAGTTCACTGAGGCAGATGAAGCTCTAGCTGACCAGGCTCTACTGGGAGACGTCTTCCTGTTCATGAAAGATGGCATACTAGGATGCGAGACTTTTGCCCATGAAGAGTTTTACATTCGCCGTCTCCATTCACTCATCACAGACTTTTTGGCACTTATGCCGATGAAGGTGAGAGATGCCAAAGGTGTCGACTGCCAATGTTTCTTCCATATTAAAGCAGGCAAGCATGTGTAGGATGTTGGACAATTACTTATGATTAGTTTTGGGTTGGTATTTCTGTTATTTTCCATTCTAAATAAATAGAAAATACAAATTGTGGTGTTTTTGCAGGTGAAACAGCTTCGTAACCGTGCTGATGAGGATGCCCGCCTGGTGCACATGTCCCTACAGATGGACAGTGAGCTTCCATCATCGTTGCGCAAGGACTTAGACCACCTCATGATCCTCGTCAGTGTTTTTAACACAAACACATACACTTAAGCTGTAAAACTTATGTGAGCTTAAGTGTTTCAATTATGATGCTATCCAAAAAGGGATATTTGATAGGAGTAACAGAATAAGCTTTAATTCCCACATAAGCAATATTTAAAACAGGTGGCAGCAGGAAAAATGCTGATGTGGCCTGAGATGATTGTTTTAAGTTTTTAATCGTGTTGGTTCCTGCTTTGTATTGGTTTTTATTCAGATCGGGGAGTTTTACAGTAAGGATCCTTTTGGCCTGGAGCTGGGTCTAGAGTTCTGGTGTCCCACAGAGTCTCTCCAACACACTTCCTTGCAGGGATCCTACTTGGGAATGGCACTGCAAAGACCTCCACATAAACAGGTAAAGCTCTTATTTTCTGGACCATTGTTTCGCTAAAAATCCGATTGCTTAGATGCCAAAATATGTAAGTATGCAAAGGTGTAGAAAAAGTTCCCAATTTTTAAGCTTGCTCATGTGGCTCTACCTCTCTCTGTTGAAATTCTTGTTATATTTTCTGTGATTTGATTTAGGTGGTTCTGTCCAAGTTTGTCCGTCAGATGGGAGACCTTCTCCCTTCTACCCTTTATATTTCCTATCTGCGCATGTTAAAAGGGCTTGCCAATGGTCCTCAATGTGCCCACTACTGCTTCAGCCTGTTGAAAACCAACGGAGCCACACACAGTGAGAGCAGATTTTTTTTCTCTAACATAAAAAACTTTGTTTCCCAGATCCCAATTAGTTAATCTTCAAATTTTGAAGACATCAATATCACACAGGAGAAGTGTGTAGTTTTAGCAAAATGCATATTCACAGCAATGCTAACTAACATCATAAACATTTGTGCAGGTGACAACATTCAGGGAGTTTCAGGCAGCCCAGTGTCTTGGGAACATTTCTTTCACTCCCTAATGCTCTACCATGAGAACCTGCGGAGAGATCTTCCAAATCCAGATGCCGCACACTACCGCCACCCACCTCTGAGGGGCATCACCCAAAGAGAGCTGGAAGGACTCACTTCCTTTTTGCAGTTACTTACCACCATCATTACATGGGTATGGCACAACTTTCACCAAAAGTATGGACATATTTGTTATCTGTTCATATAACTGGGATTATATAACAACACTAAGATAAAGTTATCAGTTCTTGTTTCTTGTCTTAATTCTTTTTATTTGCTGCTGCTGAACTGTTTTGTCATCAACAAAACTGTTTTGCAGGCATACAATGACAATAAAGTCTCTTGAACTTTTGAATTGGATTAATTTATATGCAGTTGTATCTTGGTAAATTGTTTTCAAATTCTCTTTCGATCCAACGGTATAATGGTTTTATGTGTGTGGTGTGTTTTTTCTTACCCTAGAGTGAAAATGCCCGACTGGCATTGTGTGAGCATCCCCAGTGGACCCCAGTGGTCGTGATGCTGGGGTTGCTACAGTGCAGCGTTCCACCTGTCCTGAAGGCCGAGATCCTGCACTGCCTGGCCGCTTTTGGAAAGTCACCAGAAATTGCTGCTTCACTTTGGCAGTCGCTAGAGTACACACAGGTCAGACAATAAAAACGCTCAACTGCATTTCAACATTGTCACATGACTTAACGTTATTACTCAAATTTTATGCTGCTAACGGCTGAAGATTCAGTTATTTAAGTCCTTTCATTCTGGTGTTAAGGGGCTGAAATTAAAATAAGCTTTGTTACTTGGTTGCTACCCCAGATCCTTCAGACTGTTCGAGCCCCAGGACAGAGGCAGGCAGCTGGAATTGAGGTGAGTACATCTGAAACGCCTTCCTCCAAAACCAGGTTTTAAACCAAGTTTTCCAGTAAGTTTCAAGATAAGGAAATAAAATAATTTATTAATTGTAAATAGGCAAATTGAACTACTTGGAACTGCCAACATTGTTTTTAATTTGTGTGGAAAGAGACAGCTCTTAAATAATGACTAAAGGGATTTTTTTTTTTTTTTTTAATCTTCTTGTGATAGGCAGGAGGTTGCTGTTTTTATGTTATGTTGTGTAACCCTAAAATGTGCTCTCTGCTTGCTGATTTGTGTTTTATGTTGGGAAAACCTACTTTAATCTATCATTGCTGTGAAAAAGTTTGTTGTACTACCTATAAGAACATGAACATTAGTTGTGGCAAACTTTGTGATTTGGATTTTTGGCTCTCAGGTGGAGCTAAATGAGATTGAGTCAAGCTGTGAGGAGTACCCGCTGACACGAGCCTTCTGTCATCTGATCAGCACATTGGTTGAGAGCAGTCTGCCTGTTAATTTGGGGGCTGGGCTTCGTGTGCCAGGCTTCCAGCCATACCTAAACTTCATGCGTGACTCTGTGTTCCTCCCTTTCCCCACGAGAGCATATCATCGCCAAGCTGAAAAGGCAAAGAGCTCTTACATTACTTTATTCTTACTTTGCAAAGTGTACATCTATAGATGGAGCAGGCATGTCTTCACTTTTTATCACATACATCTTGTAATTTTTATTTTGCCCTCACCCATCTCAGTGGGAGGTAGCTGATTCTGTCCTGGAGGTGTTCCACAAACTGCTGCAGGACTATGAGCCTCAGCCATCAGACTTTGTCCAGGAGATGGTGGAGCTGCAGGGTGAGCAGGTCCCAGCCCACAAGCCTCCTGGTCACAGCATCATGTTCCATCTACTGAATGACTCGCCCATGCTGGCACTCTGCCTCAGTCTGCTGGAGGAGGGTGTACGCCAGCTGGACACCTATGCACCCTTCCCTGGTGAGAGAACATATGCTGCTGCTGTCAGAGGAAGAAAAATAGCTGGTATTTGTATGCCTGTGTTTGTTCTGAAAACATGCTCCATTACTCTCCCTCCCTGCAGGTAAGAAGCACTTGGAGTCGGCGGTGCTGCACTGCCTGTGTCTGCTGGACCTAGCTCTGCAGAAGGAGGTGGTCTTCATGGATCTCCTCAGAGAGAGTCAGGCCTCTCTGCTGGTTTCTCCCCTGGAGCAGCTCCTGCAGGGCGTCAGTCCACAAACACGAAGGGCTGATCACATTGTCAGTATTGCCAGGTATGTGCAGCCAGGTGGTAATCCAAACTGTAATTGTGATTTTTGTTGAGACTGTTGTCATGTTTATCTCTTTCCTAGTTAATACAAATGATCACCAGGAGTCATTGTAGGTTATGTATCAAATAATTATACTATATAATGTGAAAGACTGAATATGTCTAACTATATGGTAAACCTGCTTGTCCTTTTGCAGGTATCTTTATCATAGCAGCTCCAACCCAGAGGCTGCTTTCCAAAGTGCCAAGATCTTGCGTCGTATTGCCAATTACCCCAACATTCAGATGAGACTGGTGGGAGATTTCACACATGACCAGGTATATACAAATGTGAAACTTGTCTTGGTAGTATAATATTACACAAAATGGGCTTAGGAATAGGTTATAATATGTTTTGGTTATTGTGAACTTGAGAACAATTTTTGTGTGTGTCTGTTCCCCCTCAGTCAGTGAGTGACAAACTGATGGCAGGCTTCGTAGAGTGTCTGGACAATGAAGAAGCAGAAGAAGGGACAGACAAAGAAGATGGTGAGACACAAAATAATTCCTTCACTATACTTTGCTATCTGTGAAACTTTACACAACTTTATACTGTTTTGTATTTTATTGGATTCCTGTTAAGTTGTTCCTGCAAAAATTGTGCTAAACTTGTGTGAACAGTCCCGGTAAATCAGCAACCATGTTAACACTAAACTGTTTCTAGACTCAGAGCAACAAAAGAAGGTGGCAAGAATCCGACATGAAACCCAGATCCACATTCTGAACCTGCTCATCACCTCCTTGGAGCTGAAGACGCCCAATCTGGCTCTTTACCTTTTGGGCTACGAAATCAAGAAACCTGTGTCCTCCACCAACCTTCAGGACCCAGGTCAGACCACAACTTAAGCTACTGACATGCTGGTTCTGTGATGCTACGTTATTTTGGGATTCTGGTTTGGTTGCAAAAGTGTCATATAATCAAAGTGGAATTTATTAATGCTGCCTGTACAACAGGTGTGTTGGGATGCCCACGTAGTTGCCTGCACGCCATCCTGAGTCTGCTGCAAAGAGGCACTGAGAAGAGATCAGGACCAATACTCACACAGCAAGCCCCACATCTGGCTGAGCTCTGCTACCAGGTACTCCACTCCCATCTCCAAGACATGTAGCTCCATCGTTTTTGCGTTTTGTACCTAGAACCTAGAAGGTTGACTGTATAGTTTGTGGACTATTGGATAATACCTTTTTTTTCCCTTTGCGTTTCTGTCATTATCTCCTTCTTTCAGGTGATCTACCAATTATGTGCCTGCCCTGACACATCTGGACCAACCATGCGCTATTTGAGGACCAGCCAGGACTTCCTGTTCTCTCATCTGCAGCACCTGCCTTTCATCCTTTCGAGTGAGTACAGAATCTCAGCCGCTGTTCTTTGTCCTGAGATCTGTAATTAAAAAAATATTGGTGGTGTAATGAAGTAAAACATGAAATAAAACAGGTAGGAAATTGGAAAGGAGGAACTAGACTGATTTTGGATCTAATTTATCCCCCCTCAGCAAACCAGATCGCGGCCCTCTCCCAGATGTCTTGGCTCATGAAAACGGCTGCAATAGAGCTCAGAGTAACATCACTGAACCGGCAACGTTCACATACACAACATCTTGTCAGCCTCTTGCTGGACGACCAGCCACACACTCAGCATACAGGTATGGGATGTGTTGTCAAAAGTTAATGCCTTAAATTCTGCAAGCATAAAACTGTAATAGTTTAATGGTATAAGTTAAAGTTTCAGTATATTACCACAATTCAAAAAGTAATTTAGTGTTTGCATGTTTTTTGTTTGTTTCTTCACCCCCCACCCCTTACAAAAGCTTCACTATTGAACTTAACTAGGCCTAGTTACAATCAGCATAATTTCTCACTTTTAATTATGAACTGAAGACCTGAACCTCATAATTATCTTTTTAGCTGATGGGGAGTCAGGCATGGAGGAAGAAACCAGATCGGTCAGCGGTTTCCTGCATTTTGACACAGTTTCTAAAGGTTTGTGGCATTTTAGTGCACAAGTCAAACATGAATAGTCATATGTCATTACGCTGAATGCACTTCAGCTTTCAGTCCTCAGCTTAAACGTCGATGTCTGATATGTTTCTTAAACATATCAGATTGTTTTTGACTGCTCCTCTCATTGTGTCCTTGTTTGGTGCCTCAGTGCGCAGGAAGTTGCTGAGTGTGCTCGACGCCATTGATTTCAGTCAGGACATGCCTGAGCTGCTGCAGCTAGACTTCTTCGAGCGAACACAGATAGAGCAAGTGATTTCTAACTGTGAGCACGTCAATGAGCAAGGACACACTGTATGCAATGTCAAGGTGGGCTTGCAGTTTGCACAACTCCTATTTTCTGCTTTTAGTTATTTGTGTCAGAACAGATCATATAATCATAAAGTTTTAATTTTCCTGACAGTTGCTTCATAGAGTGCTGGTAGCTGAGGTAAATGCCCTGCAAGGAATGGCAGCCATTGGACAGAGGCCGCTCTTAATGGAGGTGAGTGAATTTTAACTGATGAAACTTCATTGTTGGCATGCAGTAAATTTTAACTCTTCAAATTTGATTTCCAATTGTTTAAATGAATGACCTCTGATCAGTTTTGTGTCATTAAAAACTCCAGCATTACTCACGTCTAATCCTTTAAATTCTTTGTACCCATTTTGCACATTGTAATCTCTTTCCTTTGGTATTTTCTCCTTAGGAGGTGAACTCCATCCTGCAGCAAGTGGTGGAACGTAACCGTGTCCGTCGAAGTCTGAGTGCAAAGCGACATGCACTGCAGTCCTGGAGGAGCCTGGTGGAGACGCTGCTGACTGCTTGCCCTGCTGATCTCATACCTGCTGATGACAGACAGCTTATTATCAGAGACCTTCTGCTAGATCTGCACGACAAGGTCAGTGTCTCATGAAAGTGAAGCCTTTCCACAGTAATTTATTAAAAGGCTGGCCACGCTCAATTGAAATCACTATATCATAAGAACACTTTCAAGGGTGTTGTGGCTTTCGTTCAGGGTTTATCATTGGACTTGAATGATCAATGCAGTGCATATACCTTTTATTTTTCTCTTGCATTGTCCAGGTGTTATCTGATGATGCTGCAGGAGAACTGATGCCTATTGTTGCCGGTGCAGTCTTCACTCTGACAGCCCACCTCAGCCAGTCTGTGCTATCTGAGCAACAGCAGGGGTTGGGATTAGAAGCATCTTCAGGATTTGCCTCCATTGCCAACTCTGCTCTGCATCTGATCCTCCGCAAGCTGCTGGATTTCATCCTTTGTACTGGTTAGTGGTGACTTAAAACTCCTTCTCCCTTTAACTCATGTTATTCACAATGGAATGTCTTGCTAAAATAGAGGGAAGTCTGTTTATGTTTTTTAATATTGTCTTCTACACTTAGGAGGTGGATATCAGCGTCTGCGTGCTCATCTGTATGGCTCTCTGTTGTACTACCTACAAATTGCCCAGAAACCTGAAGAACCAGACACCTTGCAGACAGGTACACTTATACTTGATTGCATTTGCTGGCAGAAGGAGTCAGAATATTTAATGGCAGATTTTCAGATCAGTGTTTTAGTGTAATGTTCCAAAGATCTCTTTCTCTGTCCCTCTTGCAGCTGGGAAGGCAATGTGGGAACGACTCACAGCCCCTGAAGATGGTTTCTCCAAACTGCAGAGAGAGAATCTTGCTATCATTGAAAGCTATGGCAAGTCTCTTATGGAGGTTGTGTGCAGGGATGCTTGTGATGGCCATGAAATTAGTAGGGTAAGCAAAACCATGCATGTACATATATACAATATGACATGCTTATTTTTTAACTTTTTCTCTGAACAACTCTCACTCAGCCGGACACTTTGTTAGAAAGCCCCTCTTATGTCGTCCTTGTCAGATGCTGGCCCTGGCAGTGCTTGATCGGATCCTGTCGATAGACCGTCAGAATCAGTGGCTGGTCTATATCTGCAACAGTGGCTACCTGCGCTCACTAGTTGAAAGCCTAAGGCAGGATGATGCTGCCCTGCAGACCCTTCTCACACCTCAGCCACCCCTCCTCAAACCCCTTTACATCTATGAGAGCAAGATGGTGAGGAGATCTGGGCTTTTGCACTGTTTGATGTGAAGTCTGTCCCCAGTAGTCCCATACATATAGAACCTAGTTTAAAACATCTGCAAGTACAAGATTATAAAATTCGTCTGTGTGTTTTCAGGCTTTGATGACCCGTGTGGCAAAGACTGGACAGGGAGCTGTTGAGCTGCTGCGTTGTGGACTTGTGGCACGACTGATGGAGTGTCAGGTGTTTGATATGGTTCCTGAGAGCGATGCACACAGGTATGGATCTGGAACGGGAAGGAGAAAGTGTCTTTAGTTGTAATTTCTATTTTGATAAAACATGGTCCCTCGACCCAATTTCTTGGTTTTAAATATCTTTTATTCTTTTCTTTGTTCCTTCACATTTGTTTATGTTCCTTTGTGGTCTAACAGGGTGATGAGGGACCCATCAGGCTTCATCCCTAGTCCCATGGACCGCTACCGGCAGATTCTCTTGCCAACCCTAAGACTTTTTCAAGTAATCTTGACCTCTACCACCATGAATCACCAGCAGGGGGCAGCACAGGTAAATACAGAAGATTGCAGCATCTAAAGGAAAATAAATTAAAAAGAATTATCTATGAAATATATATAATATCTACGAAATATCTCTTTATCTGTCATATCTGATCTGTCTCTAAAGGCATAATGTTCTGTGTGTGTGTGTGTGTGTGTGTATATATGTATATATGTATATATGTAGGTTCTCCAGTGGCTAATAGTCCATGCAGACACCATTCAGTCGCTGCTACGCTGTCAGGAGCTCAGCATGGGAGCTTTGCAGGAGCTTTCTCTGCTTACTGGCATCATTAGTAAGACAGCTCTTCCAGGTACAAGGATAAGCAAACACACCAAAATTAAATTGCTCTTCTCTGTTTTACCTTTTCCCATATCCATTTTACAAATCATATATCCTCATTTCAATGATTGAGTGAATGATGACATGAGTGTCCCACCTGGTCTCTCAGGTGCCCTGGAGATGAGTGGCGAGGTCAACAGTGCTGCTCTAATGGAGTTCCAGGGTCACATAAACAGATTCCAGGTGACACAGTTTGGCTGAAACTTAAGTCTTATTCATGCACCTTCAGTTTTTAGTATTTCTGTTAATGTGCCTCCTTTTTAGTGTGTTACCTGCATAGTAACATGTTTAATATTTTTCAGCGGCTTTGTTTGTCTCTGTTGGGCTGTCTGGTGGGGAGTGAGCGGGAAAGGTTGCTAAAGCAGGTGGAGATCGCTGCACCTGGTGATTCAGCAGAACGACGAGAGGAGATGGAGGTGGCCATGCAGCAGGTTTGTTTAAAGAAAAAAAATGTCTTTGAGAAATGCTGATGGAGGTGAAGAGGGTTTGCAATGTAGACAGTCTTCCCTCACTTAGCTGTTCTTCAGTACACATCACACTCAGAATAACAAACTATAAAATACCTATAACAAACCCTAACCCTAACCCCATATTCGTAGTCATGATTATTCATCAGTTCAACCCTCTCAGTGACCTCAGAGGCTTTGTTCCCTTTCCCCAGGTGTGTGCTAACATCATGGAGTACTGCCAAACCTTACTGCTGCAGAGTTCAGCCCAGGCTCAGTTCAGCATCTGCCTCTTCAGCCCATCAGGTAGTGAGCCAGCTGGCAGGGACGGAGGACGAGCAGGTCAGTCATATTCTGGCTGTATTAAAGAAGAAAAAAAAAAGACAATGACTCATGTCACTGTATGCTGTATCAGACAACCTGTTAGGCTTCGGCATTTTTAGCCTTTAATTTCAATAAGTATAAGGCTAAACTTATTTATTTATTTATTTATTGCTTCTTTTAAAGAACTCTCATCCACTCTGCCATCATTTTCCTCCTCCCGAGCACCCAGTCTCGGTCTGGTTCTGTACCTGCTGAAGAACAGCGCCGCAGATTTTTTCAGGTTCCACCAAAGTCACAGACAGAGCCTTGGAAAGCTACAGAGTCTTCATCAGCTGCCTCCTGAAGAGCTCAAGGAGGTAGTGATTGACTTGTATACTAATCCAGTCTTTCTCACAGACACAACACTGCTGAGAAAACAGTATTTAGCCCATTACTTTTAAATGAGATAAAAGTTAAGGACATGAAAGAAAAAAGTGTCTATTCTATTATTTCATGTATCTGATTGACTTCAACATGTTGTATCCTGAGTTCTAAGCACAGACGTCTTCTCTGTAGTTGTGCCAGGGTCTGGTATCAGGCCCAGGAGGGGTGGAGAAAATCTCATCAGTCCAGAGGAGCTTGCTTGCCAAGAGACGACTGGTCCAGCTCATCAACAACAGAGCCAAACTGCTGGCCCTCTGCTCTTGTATCCTTTGGCCCCTCAGAGCCACAGTTGTAGTAACAAAGCTAATAGGGTTAAGCTAAAAAAAAAAATGTGTCTTAGGTTTTTATTAACCTTTTATCCCTTTTTTTTCCCCAGGGTGACTAGAATAAAAAAAAAAAAAAACCACTAAATTACACTGTGTATTGCTAACAATATATTTATGTATATTCTATGTTTGTCTTTCAGAGTTGTCCTTGTTAAATTAGAATAACACCTCCTAAAAATTTCACAGCATGATTTGGTGTTAAAATGCCTTGACCCATATCTTTCTCAGATGTTATTGAGACGTGTTTGTTTGTGTTATGGCGCCACCTGGAGTACTACTTGTTGCACTGTACCCCCACTGACCCCAAGGATTCTCTAATGCCTGGAGCTGCTTTATTTAGGTCACGCCTCACAGACGGTAAGATACTCAACACCCTGATGAATAAACTGGGGACGGATTCATGACTTCAACAAAATTTAAGAATATTAAGTGAATGAACTGGAATTACTTGATTACATGATATTACTTGACCTGACATGGTGAGCAGTTTGCAAACCTTCTTAGGAAAGCCAAAACTACTGTTTCTCCACCCCTGGTTCTGAAAACTGATTGTTTATTTTACATTTATTTTCCTCAGACTCATTTGGCGGGTTGCAGGCAAGTGGAGGTCGGGGACTCAGTCTGTCCCGTGTCAGCCAACAAGACCTTGACCTGGTAAGAAAAATCTGTTTACATGTTGCACACTTGGTCAAGAGGATAGATGTTTATATATTTGGTTGTGAGCTCTGGCAAACATGTTGTGTCAGTAATATGTATGTAGTATGTTTACACATATTTTGTTATTAATCCCCATTGTGTCCTGGTTGTGTGGGTGCAGCTGAAGAGCGACATGGCTGCAAGTTTCGGAGAAGCTCTGCAGAGGAAGCTGCTGGATGTGGAGGGCTTGTACAGCCAAGTCCGATCCCGGTACACCTTCATCCAAGCCCTGGTTCGCCGGATCCGTGGCCTCCTCCAACAACCCAAAAGCTGAGACAGACACACTAACACAAAGACTTACCCAGATGCAAAATTTCCCTTTTCTTATTCAATCAAGATCTCTGCCAAGCATAAACTTGAGTACCACCAGGCAGCTATCAATAACTGTGTCTCTTTTTAATGATCTGTTCCAACTCTTCTCCTGAGTATTCTGGGATCTTGCCACCATCAAAATATCTGGTGCATTATTTGAAATCAGTCCTAATTATGTGTGACTAGTGCTGTGCAAGAAAGTGAGACATGTACTGAAGACATTGATAAGGCTTTACTCATTTCAGAGAATTTGATATTGTTTTGTTTGGCTAGATTTTTTTGTTTCCTCTTTTGTGAAAATAAAAATTTTCTATATCTGTTGAATACTTGTCTGTCTTGCACAGATTACACAAGAAACCAGGATTATACCAGATTAATAGGTGATTTTAATTTATTTCAATTTCTATATATTTTTGGTGATAGTGCAAAATGGAGTTAGAGATAGTGCAAAACTATCGCTTGACATGTATAAAGGTTATTTCACACGGTATGTGTCACAAAAAAAACAAACAACTTCTTGTATATAATTGTTTGTCACAACATTTGCTTTTGAGTTTTGCATTGAAGCAAAACTTTTTAGAATTTAATTTGATCACTTTTATCTTCAGAGCATCAACCACTCCTGACAAACAGCTTCTGACTTCACCTATTTTTAGAAGCCTGTATACAGTTATTGTGAAAATCTTACCAGGAGAAGCAAAACAAGGAACCAAAAAGCATGTTTCTTAGTGAAAGTAAAAGTACAATGATTAAGTTGCTTAGAGTATAGACACCTTGTTCACCAAGTAACTCATGTAGTACAGTAACATTACAAAGTGAGATGCACACAAATCATATTTAATCTTTTGTTTATTTGAAGGTCCACTTTACAGTCCTATAAAGTGCGTAGATTCTCAAACCTTTGAGGAGGAAATACGAGGACACAAAAAATCTGGATATACATTCAGATCTTACGGACAAGGACATTTTGTGCTCTTTTGAGTTTTTTTTTTTTCTTTTTTGAGAATACTAAGGAGGAGGAAAGAGTTCAGGGGGGGCAAAACTCAGATGAGCACCAGCATTGAGTACAGGGGGAACTGCAAATGAAAATGCTCACTGTGAAGAATATAGGCACATCCCCACCCCCCCCACAAGTCCATCCAGCGCTATGACCGGTCACTGTCACACTGAAGAACTGAGGTGATGTGTTTATTAGTGGAAAAAACATCTGCCCTCAGAAATTCATTTCTCAGTGAACAGCCAGCGTAGAAATTTGTGCTACTTTTAAAAGGTCATGCTCATCTTACTCTATAAATTACTTTTAAATAATAATAATTACAGCATTAGAAACAAATTTACATGTCTTGCACCAGCTTGATATATCTGTGATTGTGCTGCATTTGTATCCAAATAGAAAACTACCGCATGAGGATAATGAGGATCCCAGCTTATCCTGCTCTTCATGACTTGTGTTGTTAAAACACAATTTTCTCATCAACTCCAGGTTAACCTATGAGATTAGAAAAGACATTGTAACATGGTTTTCTAATATACACTGCACTGTCACTATAGGTTTGGAAAAATTACAATAAGACTTGTGATTTGTCAGTTTGCTTCGTTTCCCACTAAGACAATTTTACTTTTAAAACTCACTTTTCACACACTCCCTTTAGTTTGCTTGCTTTGCAGAGTACTGCTTCAGCTGTACTGTGAAAACTGCCAGTTTATATTGTCTGCGTCTCTGAGGAGAGAAAAATAACCCTGGCGATGTCATAAGGATGTCATCAGTCAGTGGAAGGTTTGGGCCACATATTTGATGAAAAACTTTGTTACATTGGTTGATGTGATTGAAGTCCAGAAAGTAATGAAACCACCAAACCACTTGGAATCAAGTGCTACTTTGAGTTGTTTTTTTCATTTGTTGCTTTTTAAAATCTGACTTATTTTCCCAACATTATGGGTAAACACAATGCAACATCAGGCGGGTGGCCGTTTTCAGTGACTCATTGTAGTATTCGGGATTTCATTGATGTTGCATGGATGTGTGATTTGTCTAGCATTTGATAAACTAGATCAGACTATAACCAACATTTACATTTTGTTTTTTTTTTTTTATCTCAGGAGTTGCATTTCTGCTAAATTAGCCACATGACACTGTGCAGGATTCCTGCTATAGGATACAGAGACTGATTAGACTGTTGTTCCATTTTCACTGAGGGATGAGAGAGAACCATCATTACTCCAACCATGAGATAATTTTCCCAGTTTTGGAACCATCTTGGCAAGCAAGGAACAAAGGGAAATACTGTAAATACTCATATTTACTCATATACTCATATTTCAATGATCTGTGTTATAGAAACAACGTTTGTGACTGATTTCTGTACATTAAAAACAAAACTTTAACTTTTTGAAAAGATAAAGAAAAACATTTATACTTTACATGTACACAGAGCTGAGCTATAGCTCCAGCAGACTTACTTGTAACTGTCCTTTTGCGTTGATTCTCATCCTTTGCAGAGCACTGTGCAAGTCTGTGGTAGTCCACCAGCTCAAGAGGAGTTGACAGAGGTCCATGAGGGTTTGGGTTAGTTTGAGCTGTGCCTGTTTGAGGGAACTATTAGTAAGTCCTGAGGCCCCTCTGCTCTAGTGTTGATTGTACCACAGATGTCCTTTAGTAATCCAGCACAGGCCCTACAGTGGATCAAAGAGCCACCTAAAAAGTTGGGTTTCTGAAAAATTCCAGGAGGAAGCTGGGAACAGGAGAGAGACAAGAAAAGGCAGCACAGGATCCAGCACTGATTTTCTGACTTTATCTTGAGGATTAAGATTCAAGGGGCACCATGGAGAGTGTGCATTGTCTTGTTTGTGCAGTACACATGAGCAGTTTCTCGCTCTCTTGAACAATCCAACAGCCATTTGCTTGTATATAAGTTTGACAGCCGTTAGCTTGTAGAAAATACCCTATGAACTATCAGCAGCTGCCTCTTGTGTGTTGTTGTTGTCCATCATGTTTGTATTGCTGTCGTTTGTCTGAGGACATTCCGGCATCTCTCCGGTCACAGCCACTCGAATGACTTTCAGCCAGCGCTGCTTAAGCTCCTCCGTTTCAGCAGCAAAGTTGTGGACAGACTTAGACTGGGAGAGACGGAAGCTGGCTGGAGCGTCCGCCGTCCGGGCGCTGTCATCCACAGTATATCCCAGGAGGGGGATCGTACACTGGGCCTTCACATCCTGGTGAGAGCAGTCAAAGATGGGGAGGACGTTATCGCTATGGATTGCTTTTAAATCAGTTTGAGTGATTACATTTTTAATTTGTCTTTATGCTGTTTTACCTGCGGAGCTCCATAGAGGTAGAGCACCAGACATTCCTTCTCAGGGATGACGCACCACACCTTCTGCCAGGGTTTATTCTTCTCACAGTATTGCAGGAAGCCACACATGATGCTGCTGCCAGAGAACTGAGCTGCCTCAATCTGCCCAGAGGATGATGGCAAATTAGTACAAGGCCAATGAAGCAATATTTCTATACCAGTTATCGCTTTATTTATAAAATCCTGATGGGGATGATATATTTATTTTTTACCTCCAGGATGCCCTTCTTCTTGCCTTCAGTTACCTGCTCTCCAGTCAGGATGGAGAAGCAGTCTCGGCAGACTTTGTTCATTTTGTTGCTGTCATATTCGAGTGCCGCTTTATTGTCTGAACATTTCCAGCACACCACCTGGAAGAAACGGGCAGAGAAAATCTCAGTGTGTCAGTCTGGTCATTATCACAACATGTCACCGCATCGGTGTGCTTTTAGACAACTGCAGTGCGCACATGCATTATACATAATGCAACACTATCAGGATTACTTACATAACCGCAGGCTCTACAGTGGTGTCTCCGTCGTGTCAAAGCATTGAAAGGCTCTTTACACTTCATGCACATTGTGACTTCGTTGTCGCGTATCCAACGAGGGGCTCGCTTCCCCAGCTCTGCTTTCTGCATTTCAATGAAAACATACTCAATAACGGCGCAGAAATCGGTGTCAACAATTGAACTGAGTGTGCAATGTTGACGTGACACTGACCGATACTTCTTCCACATCTTTTAGTGCATTCTTGAATGACTCGTTCTTTTGCTGGAAGATCTCAATTGTCTTCTGGAAAGCCTGTAGAACAAAAACAACTGAATATTCACATGGAGCTCTAAATGACACTCAGTCTTGTGTAATCATTTGAAGTGATTTAGAGTTGTAAAGAACCCACCATAATCCAGTCTGCTTTGTCTTGCTCTGAGCTGAGAAGGAAAAACAAAGCAACATCAGGCGTTAAAAACATTAGTCTTCCTTTTCCTCTTATATAACGGACGCTATCCATACTTA
The DNA here is from genome assembly GCA_034769265.1 of Remorina albescens. Lineage (NCBI taxonomy): Eukaryota > Metazoa > Chordata > Actinopteri > Carangiformes > Echeneidae > Remorina > Remorina albescens. The sequence continues at coordinate 50,826,438 of CM068475.1, forward strand.
TGCTACATGTAGCAATTAGCTCTGGGCAAAGAGTTTATTTAGAAGATGAGATTGATAAAGGAACCTTGGATTTGTCTGTTTAGGTGGTCTTCCAAATATAAGTGAAATTATACTGTATGGGATGACAAATGCCACAATATTCTTCAGTGTAGATTGGGGTGGGGTCTTTTTTCATCTGTTACAGGGTTTGCAGTGAAACCAAAAAGCCTATAAAAGTGCATGGTGTCTACCTGGCCTGTAGTTCTAGTGTCCTCTCCTTCCCCGACACCTGAAAGGTATGAGGGTAGTCTTCATTGGTCGTTTCCAGGACCCTTATGCCGTCAATGCCGATTCGTGTCCTCACCGTGTACTTAGGGCCTCCCAGGCTAAATTTGGGCACGCAGTACAACAGCATGTTGTTGAACTGAAAAAAAAAAAAGAACACACAAAACTTTTTACTTTGTGGCAAGTATGTAAGAGTATGGATCAGCGTTACTCTAGTTGAGGTTCCTGGCATGATTTTCCTGAGAGAGCGGGGCAATTCTGAACTCTGCAGGTAACCTGAATCACACCAGTGGGAGACATTCAGCCTGCAGCTAATAAGAAACAGCCAAAATATAATCCCATCATCCAGCAATTTCAGTAATTGAGAGATTGGGTCATGTGTCCCTGATGCATTCTCACGCAAAGGTGCTCTTAGTGTGAAATGATTCATTTGTTTCAATTGACTCGTGTAAATACAGTCTGTGGTCTCAGCATATTTCCCTGCAGTGCCCTTTCCAAGAGGAGAAAATTTATTCGTTGACTGGAGTTTCTCTCACCAAGAAGAGGTATCTCTCCATGGCTGAGGTGTTCCTGGCTGCCAGCTTCAGGATGTGGCCCTCCTTTATGAACTCATTAGAGGGGTGAACAATGTCCTCCTCCTCACCCAGCATCTCGTATATCTCTAGCAGTTTCTTCAGATTCTCCTGAACAAAGACAGAAAGTTTATTTCAGTTAAATGCAGCTTGGATGTCCAAAAGTCTGAAGAAGATGGTGTAAAACATCTGGACTTACAGATTTTCGTATGGCGCTGTTGGAGTGAGTTGCTGCAGTGGCGATGATTTGTAATGATTCTGAAAAGGAAAAGAAAAGAAAAAAACGGTGTTTTGAGTGAAATAAAAAACAAATCAGACCAAACATTGAGGTGCAACTTCTACTTACTTTCAGCATCTTGCCGGTCAGGGTCGTCCTGAGGCAGCTTCTTCAGATAGTCTTTAAGCAACATCTCATATCGAGGGACTCTCTGCACAGGCTCCAACATGTGATGCTGAAGTGTCAGGCTGCCACAGACCTCTTGAATCTGCCCAGAAATGAAAATAGACTTTTAATTTTACTATAGTTAGTAGGTAGGCAGCACATTTGCCTTCAAGACACATGGTTATCAGCCCGATACCTAATCAATAACAACAAGACTATTGTTTTGTATTGTTTGGTGCTACCTGTATCTCCTGGATGATGGCCTTGAATTGGGGAGAACGGTCAGTCCACTGTTTTAGCAGCTCCATGGCCTTGTCGAAATTCTTCACGTACTCTGCATACATTTTGAGGAAGGGTGTGAGTTTCTGCAGGATGTCCCCAATGCGAGGTTTGGACGACCTGCAGGGGTGGACAGGGTGAGGTGAGTTAATTTTTTTTCTGATGCATAGTGTCAACGTCAAAAATCTACTTGATTATTTATCTTTGTCGAAGTATGTTTTAATGTTTTGCTTGTTTTGTCTACACATAGCTCACCACTCTCCCATGCGTTTCTCTAGGTCTGGAAGCAGAAACTGGCTGTGAAAGGCGTTGATGGAGGAGATGTTGGAAAAGATGTTCTTCACAACATCCACGGGGAACGTTCCCTTATTAGCCTCATCCATCAGCTTAGTACAGAATTCCTGAAAAGGCATATATAATATGGAACTGGTAAGTGACAAATGAGTCTTACCTACTGTGTGATATGAACCCTTTACTATGTTATATGGTCCAAACAGAAGTGAACTTCTGAGTTCCTCACCTGGTCCAGCAGGTTAAGTCTCGCTACATAGGCCTTCTCTGTTTGCAAGAGCTCGCTGGCAATATTAAAGAGCTTCTGTTCATTCGTCTCCTGAAAAAAAGGGGCCACGTGAGTGGTGATTCTTGTGTGTTTAAATAACATATGATCATTACTGAATTAGTGAGGTGTGAATGTGATCTCATTCTTTTTGCAGCACAGTCATACAGTCAGCAGGTGGCAAAATGGATCATTTCAGTCGAATACTTTTCAAATGATGGATTGCTTTTGTCATCAGTTAAAGCTCAAAAGAAAATGAGACCACAGAAACATTGTCAACAACAGAGAACAGAGTTCATCAGCTGAGAATAATGCAGAAGTGTCAGAGAAACTCAAAAGAGGCTTGTGATTTCAGTTCAACTAAGTGTTCATTCTCACATCACTGTCATTGCCGAGTGTAGCTTCCTGTCCCTCTGCAAGTTCCCGAATGGCTCAGGTCTCATTTTAAGATTGAGTTAACATCAGGCAGGGGAGGAACACATGCTGCTTTTCAATGAGAACATGAACATCTTATATTATTGAGATTCAGATTTTAACACCTCGATGAGTTATCCCTCGTCTATGTGCTGTCTTGTGTTGAATGCGGTTTGCTGCGTAGTACTGTGTGCAAGACTATTGTGTATCATTAACACCCAAGTGATGGTGGGCCGGCCTGTGGTGTCGCAGGAGGCCTTCAGAACAGGAAATGAAAATATGGATGTAGGGAAATGACACTAAATCAAACAAAGACACAATGAAGTCAAAGCTCTGTGTGGGAGGTCAGTTATTACAGAGGACAATCAGAGAAGCCTCGAAAGTGGCCTGAAGCACACAGGTACAGCCAAGCGTGATGTTTTTGTTGTAGGTCAAGAAAGTTTACCGCCACAATGAAAATGGCAGTGGCATACTGCACATGATACATAACCACAAGGAAGTAGCATCTTTCTCTCGACTGTTGGACTGAGTGGGCTTACATTTCCACACATTTCATGCAGTTCATCCTGTTTTTTTGGTGGACACGGGTCAACTGAGAAAGCATTGTCTTTCTTTCTGAGACAAAAGAGAAGGGAAGGAAAATCAAGTTGATTTAACACTTTATACTTTTACTCTACTACAGTTTACAGGGAAATGTACTTTTTACTTGCCTGTCAGGTTTGTCACAAGATGCTTTTCAGATTTCGATTTAACATTTAATAGGAGTATGTTATGTTTGTTGTACTGACCCCCCTGGAGGTGTATACTTGTTGTTTTGTGTGTATTTTACAAGTATTTGAAATACTTGTAAAAGACACACAAAAACCTGTAACACGGCTAAATGGAAATGTTACAGACAAATACAAATGTGATTCAATTAGAAAGTGGAACAAAGCTAAACTTAGTGCAGACTAAATGATCGTATTCCTTGACCACCAGCAAAAAAAACACATGTTGGGTTGAATGAACATTTCACCACAAAGCTAGGTGATTATTTTGGTGCGATTGTGTTGTTGTTTTCAGCACTAAGAGAACGATGATTGTTTAGAACCTGAGATATTTATAATCTGCAGATAACAGCAGGCACCACAGGCTTCCAAGAGGAGGAGGAGGGGAAAGAGGGATTAAAACACAATCTCAGCTGCTTAAATGTTTGACATCTGTTTGGCCTTTGCAGAAAATAACCGTCCTTAGAGACACACTTCTTCCTTTGTAACACGATCCTTACAATATTAGTGTGACCCAGAACTTAAGTAGTTCACATGATTTAATTGTGCTGAGACCGTAGAGCATAAATAAGTGCTGACAGTTTTGTTTATCAGAATCTGTAGAGCCAGAGCAACCAGACACCTCTGCCAAGCTGCAAATATACACCACTGACAAAATAGATGTAAAAAGTCCCCCAGCTTGTACCTTATGGTCCGTGCTCCCTTCTCCACTCCTGTGCTCACTCTCCGTTGTAGTCTGTGAGTCCTCATTCTCTGTGTGGCTTTCTGTATCAGTCCTGTCTGTCTGATGGGGGGAGTGATTCTCATCCTGTTCTGTGCTCCCATTATCCATATCTCCATTGACCAGCCCTGCAGTCTCTATCCTCACACTTTCATTCTCAGGCTCATCTTTGTCCTCCTTGTCCTTGTCCTGCTCCATCTGCACTAGCACCCCGTTGGCTGCTGGTTTGTGGTCATCCCGGTGTGGTGTGTCCCGTTTGGGAGTGTGGTTGTTCTGAATCCTGCCTGTGTCCATCTGCCTCTGGTGAGGGCGGTGGGCTGGGCTGCAATTGTTAGACTTGCTGATAGAGTCGAGCGGAGAGCTGTCTCTCTTGCTCTCTGTGTTGCTGCAGGAACAGAGGAAAGGGCGAAAGGGAAGTCAGTTGGTGCAGCAAGGACACAGAAAGAGGTAACTGCAACGCCCCCCCCTCAAATGCACCCTGAGGAGGGGAAAAGGGAAGAAAAAAGATTAGAGGAGACTGTTAAGTAGCTGCTCTTGCTGACACACTGACCAGGGAGCGTGAGACAGTTATGAGAGCTTTTGCATGTGAATGTGAGAGTTAAAAATAAATCTTTGGTAATGCAAAAACTTCCTTCTATCTTATGAGGCTGCAGAGAGCTCCTGTGATACAGAGGAAGAGCAGTGTGAGCAGAGAGGGAATGTAGGTAGAGTAATGAGGAGTACAGGAAAAGTACAACATAACTCCCCTGGGATCAATGTTGTCCTATTTCCTTCTACACACACACACAGAATGTGTTATATATATTTCTGTAACATCACTTTCATGCTTTGCTTGAACATGAATGAAAAGAAAATGCTAAAAGCAGTCTGCACAAGACAGTTTGAAATAGAGAACAGGAATGGAAACCAAATTAACACACACAGACACACATGTGTGCATGTATAATGTCGCTATTCAGCTGTTCTACATCCTCTACCAGCAGTAGGTCCAGCTGCTTCCCTGTAAATGAACCTCCAGACTTCTACTATTCCAGCGTGTAGCTACTGCATCTCTGCTCAGTTCTGCTGATCTTATGTTTTAAGAGCCTCAGATCAGATCTAAAAAAACTTCCAGCACTGAGAATATTACCAGTTCTTCCGTAGGAGAAACGACTATTACACAACAAAACAAAACAGGTGGTTTTCTATTAGCATGCAGTGACATTCACACTTGCGTTGAATGTCACTGTCCGGAAGAGACAAGTATGTATAAATAGAGGAACGACAACAGGCTGGTGCAATGCTCCACACGTGAATCACTCCTGGGCTGTCAGCCACCTGAGGAACTCAACCCTATACAAAATATCATCTCTTCTTCACAGAAAAAAAAAACCAAAAACCTGAATGATATCATGATTTGCTTGGGGGGGGAGTGTCAGAAAATAATGATTAAAAAAAAACAAACAAACAAACAACACACCAGACAGACACACACAGCTTCACTTTGTCAGTGCACATTGCACTTCCTCTTTGTGAGTACATGACAGTCAACTATTCCAGTACATGACTGTTTCAAAACAGGCTGAAATAGACATGAAATAGCGGTACTCTAGCTACTTTTAAGGCAGCCAAGTGCCATGTGAACCAGATTAGTATATTAGTAGGCTAATTCTGTTCACACAAGCTGTGGGTCTTTCTCCTGCTTCTGTTCCAAGGCCACTAGAGGGCTAATCTCTGCAGCCCTCCAGAGTCTGAATATAAAAATCACACCAGATCACTGCAATTTGCCTTATTTCACACCTGAAAATGTGATGAAATGCACAGATAGCCTCGCTTTGATTTTCTGTTCCTGCTTTCAGAGATCGAAGCCCGAGACGGATTTGCATACGCGGCAACAGGCTGAGGGGATGTGAGTGAAACTTTAGTGGGCTGCCAATGCTGAAGACTGAATATTTTTGGGCTCTACTGTATGAGCAGCTGGGACAAGGGCACCATTGTTGTGCCTCTCACCACCATCAATGGGCCTCTGTCACATATCTAAGGCTGCAGCTACAAGCAAAACTTTAAATGACATTCAATAAAAGAAGATTAAACATAAAAAAAAAATAAATAAATTGATTTTTTTTTTAAAAGGGGGGGGGGGGGGGGATGGGGCTACATCATTAGATATTTTTGAGCCAACAGAAATTGTATTATTTTTACACTATGGATATTTAAGTTAGCTGTAAAGATCCTACCTGGTTCTTCTAGGTTTCATCTTGCAACGCTGAGTCCTGTCCCACAACTGAATAAAGAGCTGTGTTTCCCCTCATCTGAGTAAATCTCCTTTCACCCCCCGCCCCCTTGCAAACGCTTGGCTTGTGAAGCACAGGCTAATCTCCACTTGCTCTCTCTACAGCTCTCGTCTGAGCTTCTATCATTGAGTCAAAGCTGAGGAGGGACTTCTGCTTTACCCTTTGAAATAGGCCCTGTACAAAACATTAGGAAAGACAGAAGTTTTCCGTTGCTGTGATTACAACAACTTCAGTGGGGTCACTTCATTACAGACGTTATTAAGCGACGTAGACGAAAGTTTTTCAACCACAACCCGTGAGCCACTACAGAGGCTGCTGCGTCTGTCATGGAGGGTGCAATGATGTTTTGAGTCAGCAACATTTCTCAAGCAAAAGCCACTTTTACAGATTACAGAGCAATCCCAGTCAGTTTCTCATGACAGAATATTCGTTCTTTTAGTTCATCTCTGTGGAGCGACTTAACGCACCACTTGAAAGTGAAGAGACCCCTACCTGTTCTCCTCAAAGCGACTGATCAGGTCAGAGACTTTGGAGTGTTTCTCCCTGGTCCTCTCCCGGTTCACGACTCCTCCACCTGCTCTTCCTCTTCCACCTCCCTCTTCCATGGCTGCTCTAAGTGGTGGTCTGTTGCTGTGGCCCAATGGGGATGAGAGCTCTGTCACCGGGCTCTGAAGATGCGGTGGCTTGGGTGGCACTGAAGAGGAGAAGAGCGGGGGAAATATTGATGTACAATCTCAACTGAGAACTGAAGAGGGCAGTATGAGCTATCACATATAACATCAATACACGGTACTGACTTAGTCTACATCCTCAGTTTTGAAGTAACCCAGATCTTGAAAGATGAGTCAGTTTTACCTTTTTATCAAATTAAAAAGGTCATGTCTTAACTATGTAGGATGACATCCACAGCTCAATAAAAAGGGAATGAGGATCCAGGTTCATTCATTCCAGGCAAACTCTTTCTATTTTCACTGAACATATAGTAAACTGTTGGTCCTCAGGCATGGCTAAGTTATTGATTGTGTTCAAGAATTACACAGCAAACAAACAAAGACAGGCAAGTTCAAAACAGGAGAAAGGTCACACTGAGACTGAACAATAAGTCAGTGCGTCTCACTACTTTCATGTGTGACTCAGAGGACAATACTCTGACCCAGTTGTGTTTTCTGACCCTCCCACCGTCCTGTGTTTGGCTGAATACATAATGACTTGTCAGGTCTTGTACCTTGTGGTTTAGACTGCAGCGAAGACCTGCTGCTGGGGCGTCTTCCATTGACGCCTACTCCCCTGCTCCTGTCAGTCGTCCCACGGTTGGCCCGATTTAGGCACGCCTCCACGCTAGGCCGCTCGCTGCGCTCGCACGCTGGGCTGCTGCCTAGAGCTGGAAAGATGAGAGAGGGAGCATGGCACCATTACACAGATATCAATAATCAATTCAATGCAGTCAATTCTGTTTCACAGTAAATGAAAGGAGAGTGATGATAGAACAGCATAGAAATAATCGAAAACGATCAACAAGCAAACAGAGTATACAAAGACCATTGTCCCATTGTTAAAACCTCCTGTACAAAGAACAGGGCCGAAATAGCAGAATGGATCATTCTCACTTCTCAGACAATATTTAAGCCTGGCTTTATCCTTTCTTCAGAAATTTGAAATTACTCTGCTTGATATATGATAACACAGAGGCTGCTTTTGTCCTTGTTTCTTTAAAGAGATGTTTGTTTCCTTCTTAAAATTATTCAGCACTTTAGCTGTACATTTAGCTGTGTAAATGCATATATCACATTTACACCGAGCGATTTATAATAATATATATAATAATATCATATATAATATAATAACAGGAGTATAAATTGATGATAGTACAGCCATATGGTCATGCTGTCATGCATTTGAATAGTTATAGTTTTGATGGAACATTTTTTTACTTGCAAGATTACCCGTTAACTTTCAAACACCTTGAGAACTTAGTCTTTTCTTATTCAAATTCATCACAAGTCAACACATTCCAGTGGCTTCGTAAAACAGTCCTTCCTTTACCAGGGAGACGTTCTTCCCTCCACAACTCCCCCCGTGTTAACAGTCACAGGATATTAGTGTATTAATTGCCGAAAATTTGCTTATGATAAGCAGATGCGGTTTAGATATTAGACAGCGTCAGACAGTTCAGTTGATTATCTGGCTAATGAGCCAGTTGATGATCAGCACCAGGGAGGCTTTTACCCAACCAGCTGGTCACAGATGGTAGATCATCAGTGTTTACTTAGAGCAGGCAGCAGCCACAGACACAAAATGGCAGTGTTTACAGTAGCCTAAATCTACCACTGCCTGACCTCAGACACACACAGACACAGGCAGCCTGGTTAAAACAAATGCCCATATATGGTATTACAGTACGTTGCGCCGAGACAATCGGCATTCACTTTAGCTCACAAGCTATTAGTCCATTAGTATCCATTTATGGTGGTCTCTTAACTGGGTGTGTGTGATTTTAAAAAGTGGCACTGATGTATAGGTGGAGTGGAGGAATCATTGTAGATTTTATGCACGGCTAGCTTTTATGGATAAACACTGTGTGCAGTGACTGGTTTCACCTGTTGCTGTAGTTATAGGCTGTAAAACATTCTTTCATTCGAGTCTGCTCTGTCACCACACAGTGATGACTGTGATGTTGATGATGATGAAAGTGAAGTCCTCTGTGTGGCACTCATCAATAAAAACCTTTCATTTTTTTTCCCCACTGTAAACCATTATAATTTATAACAGTTCCTTGATTGGCTTTCTCCTCTTACCCAGAAATAGCAAAGAGCATCTGCACTTTCAAGAGAGTTGACCATCGAGTAAGCCAACTTCACTGCTGAAGATCATCATCCATCCTGTTGACATTAAACCAAACTTTGACTGATTTCTTGTCTACTCCAAGGCAGCTGTTAGTTGTTAATTTTATCTGTGCCCTGTTAGGTGCTATACAGGAAACATAAGGTAATTTTTCAGAATTTGACGACTGTTGCCCTGGATGGACAGGTTGACAAGGGCAGTAAGTGATCATTAAAGATACGGGCCCCTTAAACAAAAAAAGCTGACACTTTAATGCTTTGTAGGGCAGAGAACAACCTCACAGTGAGCTGATCTGAATTCTCTGTGGTTTTATAGGTATAATAGTCACCTTTAACGTGTATAAATGAGTAGTACTGGAGTAAAAATACAGTACAGTATGTCTTTCATACTGTATTTTGTGGACTCTACAGTCATCTTTATCTAACCAATCCAGGAACAGAAAGAGAGAAAAAAAAATTACCACAGAATCATCTTGCTGCCATTTCTATTTTTGACAAAATTACCATAATTAAAGGCAACAACTCCAGCAACTTTCTGACTAGAAATGGTCCCATGCTGTGCTTGGGAGGTCAGACTTTTTAAACAAAGCCCCAAAATTACCAATCAAATCTGAAGTCAGCCTCAGGAATGTCTGTTGATTACATGTTTGATTTCCCTTCACGAACACATCAAGAGATTAGAAAAAAATATCCAGCAAGTTATAGACCCTATCATACATATACAGCTCAGGATGAAGCCTCCGGGAGTACATTGTACTTTTATTTATCCTGGATGACTGCAGGGGGTCAACTCTCTGCTGCCTGGATCCTTCTGGGGTTGTTATTAACGGTGTTGAACCATCAGTCACTCAGCTGAAAATGGTCTCTGTGCTGCAGGCTTCCATTTGAACCACACCAGTTCTTGTGCAGATATTTTAACTGTTATTGTTCAAGATAAGAAAAAAGAATTGCAAACAGATCATCTTCGAGACATCGAAATATATTTATCCTGGTCCTGCATATTCCAAATCACTTTTCAATTGTGCAGAAAAGGATCTCCTGTTATGATCTCAAAGCTTTCATTTTCACTGAAGCAGTCACTTCTGTTACAGTAAGAAGAAGAAGAAAAAAAAAAGCAGCATGATTTACACTTCCTCTCTCAGAGCTGGGGATGCCTAGCAGAAACTACAGCTCCTGGTAACACGCTCTTTTTGGCATTTCGTCATTAAAACCGGCTTGGCACAGTGACTGACAGTAAATTAATTATTAAGAAAATTAAATTAAGAGCCAGCTCCCACCCTGCTGACACACATCGACTCTACTCCATCTCTATCGTGGGGAAGTCACACTTGAGCCGAGACTTGTTGATGTAAAACACAACTAAAACCTGTCATGGTCAAGAACTAGCATGAACGAGCAAGAACTGTGTCGAATGTGATGTCACAGTGTGTTTGCACTGCGCACAGGTCGACTGCTACTGGACTGAAACCAAAACACTGTCAGAGGCTGCAGCAATCCAGGAAGTGAGGAGTTTGAAAAGTCAAGCTGGAACTCGACCTTTGTGTCCGTCCTTGGTGCAGGGTGGTGAGACTATGCTGTCATGACAACTGCCTTGGTACCTTCTGAATGTGCTAAATTTATTTCTTGACTGACTGGACTAGCCTGTAGGCATATGCTGCCATCTCAGTGAATCCAAAACTCCACAGCAGTGAGTGAAGAAATGCTCCAGCAAATATCAGGCCTCATTTGCGCTGTAGATAAGAAAGACGGGTGCAGAATTCTGGATTTGCAAAGCATCCAGTAACTTCTGACTTCAAAAAACTCCTCTTTGTTTATCTAACACCCTGAAGAGCATCCCCCTCTACTGTATTAGCCATCGGTAACACAGATATGTGCCACAGCTTTCTGAAAACACATCATCTTCTCAAAGACAATGGGAAGGCTGACTCTACCCTCTGTTGTTTACCTGGGCTTAAGAGGTTAGATTAATTTGTGTGAGTTTATGTGACACACCCCTTCCCTGCCATATCACCCATATCCCAGCAGGAGAAAAGTTTACTGCAAGGAAGCTGAAAGAATGTATCATTTGGCACAAATATCTTTCCCTGCAACAAAAAACAAACTGTGTCTAAAAATAGTAAATCATTCCAGCTAGCACCCAAAATAGTTTGGCTCCAGGCAAAGACAAGGTCCGTTGGTTAACCACTTTGATCCAAAACAAAATTACTATAAAAAATGTTTGCATATTCATGGTCCACTTAAGCTCCTAATGTATGATGATGGAGATTTTCTGCATAAATGTTCATGGCAATCATCTCATCAGCTCGCTTCAAAGCGGTAACAGATCGTTATACTGGCATTGCCACCCCCAAACCTTGCAGCTAGCCTGGCTAAAAAAACAGACTGAGAGCTTAAAAAAACAAAACAAAAAAACACCACAAATATTTTCTCACCCTTCCATTAATCTCCTCTGAGTCACTGTTAAATGCTAATTCAGGACGTTTCTATCACATGTTTATGACGCAGTAAGTCCGTCTAACCTGTCTCTTATGTTCTGTTGTCATACTCTTTTTGTCTTCCTCCCAAACCACCTCTGGCAGAATGTGTGTGATACTTCAGTGTTCGAAAACGAGGTAAAAAAAACTACAAAGGGAACACCTGTCTGTCCGTCGCAGTGTGTCCCCACCCAGGCAGGAGTGGTGCTCACAGAGTCAAACTGAGGCTTTGTCCTCTTACCTCTCGGCTCCTTACATACACAGCACTCAGATCACAGAGAATAACAGAGAACTTTCACAAATTCTGCTTCTTCTTAATCACCATGTTTGCATATTAATGATTATCTGGGTTTCTGCACAGCCACGGCAGCGTTGGGGAACATGAGATAAGATGGTTGCACCATACCTGAAATACAAAGGGTAAAAACTATGTGCCACAACCTGCTCGAGCAGGTTTACATACATCGGTATTTATTATATTAAAAGGCTCAGCCAATGTTAGAGTGCAAACATTGCAATGTTGACACATTTTCATAAATCAGCAGATAAAATAGCAGGCCAACATTAACAGCTACAAGCTTGTTCTAACCATTACCAAATCAAGACCATGTGCTTGTGGTCTCAAACACATATCATGCAGTAAAGACTAAGCTAATCCCAGGTGAAACCTTAAAACTGAGGCAGTTTTGAGAGATAAAGTTGAAAGTTGAAAAAAAAACAAAAAACAAAACAGTGGCTGAACTCACCCTGTTCTCAAGACAGGCAGGAAAGCAGCTGCAGAGAGTATCCTCAGTGAGTATCCACAGTTTGTGCCCAAGTGTGTGTGTGTGTGTGTGTTTGTGTGTGTGTGTCCCAGAAGAGCGCTCAGTTTAGGTTCCCTGCGATCTTCCCATGCAGCCCTACCACAGAGTGTCTCAACATGTAGACTCACAAAACTCCTCCCTCACTCTCGCTCACACAGCCATCCATTTAAGTGGCTTTTAAAAAGTACTGAGACACACACACACACACACACACACACACACACACACACACACACATCCAGAGGTTCATGCAGACCCCTGCAGGTCTGGGCTCACAGGATCCAAAGAAACAGAGTTTACACGCTTCAAACGTCACCAGTAATATAACATGTAGAAATAAAGAGCAGCAAATCAGTATGGAAACATGGAGGTTGGCACAATGAATTAACTCACTGGTGCAACATGATCAAAGTCCTTTCCAGCTTTCTGTTGACCTCATTTGATATACTGGAATGAAAAGCGGTGCAAGCAAATAAAAGTGTCTGTGTGGTGTGAAACAGGACCACTGGTAGAGGATGGACACGCTGTGTTTCTCATTCTGTTTGCCTCTGACATCAGTTAGTTTGATCAATGGTTAACCCGCCTGGCTCTAAAGCAGCCTGGAGCGCCATACACCGGTTTTCTCTGCCTGACAGAAACTAAATGAAGGCCGGAGCCTCTCATATATTATTTTAAACCACCCATTTCTCAGGCACACTGCTTGAGCAAATATTTTAAGAACTTAAATTAATTTAGCTGAGGGAGACAAGTCGCAAACCTGTTCACACAAACAAGGTAGAACTAATGTGCTTCTGGTAAAATTAGTTTAAGTCTATATTAATATACAGTAAATGGAAATGAAACAGGGATCTGAGGAACAAGAACAAGATGTACATTTTGCAGAAGTCAGTGGACAGAACTGCGACTTGACCTTCTGCATGTTTTGTACCTTTCTATCCTGTCCCGTTATCTGTGACAGTCGGCCTCAAAGGTGTTTGCTTTTATATCAAGTTTGGCCGATCAAGTTTACATATAAAAGCAAGGCCAGGAACGCTTAATTTAAATCAGCTCACATCTACAAATAGTTCTTTTCATCTGCTATTTGTAAATATGTCAAATGTCATAAAACTGCATGCTCACTGAGCAACAGTGAGCATAACTGCATATGTCACTGTCACTGGATTCAGATACGACCAATGATCGTTCAATTGGTTCTGTCTGATCACTTGGTTAACCTGGTTTTACATCTCAGTGAAGGACACATAAACTCTCATTCACACCACAAACCGACATTACTACAGAAAGACCGTAGAATGTAAATGTTCACTTCTCTAAATATGTTTCCATGATAACGTTATGTTTTATCCTTTCATGCTGTGGACTGGTCCATCCATCCATCCATCTTCTACCGCTTTTCTGTTTCCAGGTTGCTGGGGGTGCTGGAGCCAATCCCAGCTCACTCTGGGCGATGGCGGGGTCAACCTTGACAGGTCGCCAGTCCATCACAGGACCAACACACAGAGACAGACAGAAACGCACAACCACTCACACTCAGACCTACAGACAATCTAGAGTCACCAATTAACCCAAACATGATGTCTTTGGACGGTGGGAGGAAACCCACGCAGGCGCGGGGAAAACATGCAAACTCTGCACAGAAAAGCTCCAGGCTGGGAACTGAACCCGCAACCTTCTTATGGGGCAACAGTGCTACCCACTATGCTGCCGTGCTGCCAAATGTGTGTAATATTCTCATAAAAATATGTAGTTTCAGTTGATTAGATTAGATTAGATTGATTAGATTGAAATGCCCAGGTCATACAAGAATAAAAATTTTCAGCAGTAGATGAGTGACACTAAGACGAAGCATAATGAATTGCTGCACCTTCCTTCCACACAAAGGCAGGACATCAACTGGCACACCAACACACACATAATCCACAGTCTGACCGGGTTCTGCTGCGCTGCATCACTCGATGAGTTAGAGAGAGTGTAGTTCCAGTGCATGTCTGGTTTTGCCGTAGTGTGTGAGGCCTCCATTGTGACCACACACGATAAGTGTGTGTGTGTGTGTGTGTCTGTCTGTCCAACATATAACCATCACCACCATGCATGGGGGATTACCTGCTTGTGCTCAGAGACCCAGACTTTCTTCAGATTAACCGTGCCTCTTTGTTTAATCCTTGGGTGAGAATGAAATTAGAACTCCAGTCTGATCTAAACCAGGAGGTGTTGGGGGGCTGGGGGGCATATTGAGAGACAGGAGGCAAGGAAAAGTACGCAAAGAGAAACAGTGAGATGGTGGAAGCAAGTGGGAGGAAAAATGAGAACATGAAAAATAGGAGGACACTGAGGACTGGAGGAAAGTACCCATTCATCACCAAGATGCTAACTACATACAAACACACACACACACACACACACACACACACACACACACACACACACACGCAAGTTTCCTATAAAAATAGGGCAAGGACCGGCAGCCTTTGTCATACCCCTGCACAGCACTGTGCAGTGAAACATACATTCATATAGCCTTCAGAACAAGTGCAAGATGTGAACTACATTTGGTTAAAAGGCTGAAATGCTTGTGATATCCAGCAAACTAATAAATGGACATCCTGCTGAGGATCAGAGCTGGTGACTGACAAGTAATTAAACAATTAAACATTTCTCTTCATAATACCACTTGTATCAGTACAACCTCCCAAACGGTCGCTGGATGGAAAAGACATACGAAACCAGACTGCGTCAACATCATCAGGAGTACAGACCGGAAACCACAGCACATGAAAAACCACAACACATCTACTAGGTGTGATCTCTGAAAAGAACTCTATTAAAATGCAAGTGAGCTTTTTCTACTACAGATACAAATTATTATTATTATTGTTTTTAAAGCTGCACATTACCGTAGTAGATTAGGAGTTTCTTACCTGTGGCGTGTTCGATTTTCACAGCTACGCAGGTTTCCTCATTGGACTGGCAGCAGGCCGCTTTGCCTTTCCGCTCTGCAGCAACAAAACACAAGGCTCACTGTGAAAAAATGCGAAGCACACTAGAGAGCGGGAAGATATTCTAATACTGAACCCACATGCAAGACAGCATTTCTTATATAAGCTGCTGTAGAGTGGTGGAGTGCTCCTCCGGTCGCTGCATTTATCAAGATCAGAAGGGAAAGTTGTGTTTGTTTTGAGAATGAGAGGGAATATACCATCCCCCGGAGATAGAAACCCTAATTAGTCTGTCTGTGATTTGTAGGGCATCATCTTTGGGGAGAGCTTTCAACACAGCCTTTTAATATGCACATAAAAGATTAAAGAGAAAATAGCATCAGTCATAACAACATTGATGGGCTTGAATGTGCGTGCGCGCACACACACACACACACACACACACACACATCCATAACTCAGACAGTTACAGACTGGTGTGCACACATCCATATGAACCTGAGCTCTCAGTCTGATTTAAAGCATCAGAGCAGATGATTAGTACAGCTGTTAAAGTGTGGGAAGCACACACCGGGCGGCAAAACAGTTTGTACAGCAGCACAAATGAAAGCTGACCTGACTTGCTTCATTCAACTTCTATTCCCTCCAGCTCTGCCTGACAATGATATGATGACGACAACAAGTGAGAAGATTATTTTCATATTTCATTCTTAATTTTTCTAAAGGTAACATCCAGGTTCAAAACATTCCATCTATTCATGTTTATTCAGATTACACTAGATAATATTTGTTATGTGGTCATAAGAAAATGCCAAAGGCAGTCTAACCTGCAAAGCAAACATTAAACTGCAATGTTTCCTTGCCGGACTTTGAACAGCATGTGGTGGAGTTTTGATTTTTGACTGCCATAATATTCAGCATAAATATTTATGGTCCCCAGAAGGTGACTCGTAAAGACTAAAGATTTCTGCTTATTATGCTTCAGTGTGAATATCTGAGAAATTGTTAGAAGGAAGTTATTTCACCAGACATTTGATTTGTCCATTACATTGTTTTGTTTTTGTTTTTCTTTTGGCCAAACATCTCCAAAGCTAATGACAATCCCATCAGTCTCAGCTGCACTTCATGTCATGTTTATCATGCAGCTCTACATTTTCTTCATTGCCATATCTTATATATCAAGTATATTTTCATAATATTATTCACCACTGTCGATAAACATTGACACTGTGATTTTTAACAATGTAAAGATATAATGTGCAAAAAGACAGATGGCTCTGAAAAACTAAAACAGTGTGGATGAGACATGACGGTAGGGTCTAGACATGTTACGTCATTTAGTGAACCTTTGTAGTAAACTGTCATCACTGTTCATTACCTCTTGTAACACACCAGACTACCATTTACTACCATTAGTGTTTAGGACTGAATCAGTTGGGATATGACAAAACACAAACACTGAGCTCAGAGCGACATAATGGAGTGTGGATAATGCCACGCAAAAGAAAAGTGGACGGACTCAGCATGGTTCAGTGTGTGTGTGTGTGTGTGTCTGTGTGTGTTTGTGTGTGTTTTCGGGGGGTGGGTGGGGGGGGGGTTGTCTAATATCCTGGCTCAGGGATTAAAGGAGAGCTTTCTCCACCCACCATCTGGACCTCTCATGACAGCCCTGCCTACTGTTCACACACACCCACATACACAGACACACACACACATAAACTTACTTACTTTACAGCACCTTAGTTGAAACCCAATCTGTTATACAAGTTCCTTATTCAGACTATAAATATAAGCAGCTTTTCAAAAGCATTATCTACATATCACTCACAAAACCCACTAACTCACTCAAACTGTGACACCCCCTTCTCGCCCTCCCCAGCAGACTCTCAGCCATGTGATCACAGTCATCATACACCTATTATTTCCTGAAGTGGGGGATGTGTTACCATGTCAGCACTGAAATCAGACACACAAACAATAAAAGCCACATACTCCGCCAGAACATAAATGGCAACGACCAGAAAGGATGTTAAGGCTGAATGAGTGGGTTTCTCAGATGTGGGTGGGTGGGGGACCTCCTGCTATGATGATGTATGATGGGGAGTAGAGTATTTGTCCAGCTACTGGCCTGACTACTAACTTCCTCTTCCTGTCTGTCAACTTCCTGTTTTTCATATTGATACAGTGTAATCTGGAGTTCTCAACTCACAGCATAGCAAGATTTTGACTTCAACCAATGGACAGACTGCAAGAAATCACGTGCACAAGGTCACATGTATGCACGAGGACACTGGCTTGTTGGCCAGGCTTTGCGGAATTGTGATGTGAGACACAGGTTACAATAAGGTCAGATCAATAACAATTAAGTGCAAACACAAATGCAATATCCATACCTATCTGCCGAATGAACAAGTTGGGGAGAGCACAGCTAGATAGTTTTGAAAAAAAAAGTCTTAAATTCTGAAGCTCAAAATAACTGAGAAAAACAGGGATGCAAAAGAAATTGAGGAATTGAGAAAGCTGATGTGATATTTTCAATTTTTTACTGTTTACTGTGGTTTACTGTCAGTAAAGTGAGCACAAAGTGCAGGATACTGATGGCTCGTCATCTCATGTCCTGTCAGATGTGTACTGAACTCAACTTGTCAGCTGGAGGAGAAAAAAAAAAAAAACTTCCAATAAGTTTAAGTTTTTCGATACGTAAGCTTGATGAAGTTGACGCTAAACAGCACAGGTCGCAAACTGCAAGGAAAATAAGTCTGGTTTAGCAGCTTTTATTGCTGGATGATGACTTGAACTTCTGAAATAACACTCACTGAAGACATGCAGGCGCCTCTGCCACTGTTCCCAATAACACTGCCGTCTATTGACAGTATATAAAGATTAAGTGAGGTGGCAAGGTGGAATGGTGGTTAGTGCTGTTGCCCCACAGGGGTTTGATTCTCTGGCCTGAGGCCTTTCTTTCTGGAGTTTGCATGTTCTCCCTGTGCCTGCGTGGGTTCCTTTTGGGTACTCAGGCTTCATCCCACAGTCCAAAGAAATGCAGCTGTAGGGTTAATGGTGATCTACACTGTCAGCTCCAGCCCCCCCACCCACAGCGTCTCTGACAGATAATGAAAGATTGAGTGACAATTCACTACTGCTTGTTTATATACTACATATAGTATTTATCACATAAATTAATCTCCTAGCTGCTGCTGTTCACTTTATCCTCATCTATGGCACCAGTAAGAGTCTGACACACAAAACAGATCAAAAACCAAGAGAGTCATTACCCAAATCTGACCTTCAGTCAAGACATTAAATGAAGTGAATCTTAGTTTCTCCACTGTCACCTCTCAGGTTTCATCCACGTGACAACAAGTCTGGTAAGAAACTGTCAGAAAATGTGAAACTGGGATTTACAGTATGCAGTAAAGCGTGCAGGCTGACGACTTTACTGCCACTATTATATAACTTTTCTGGCAACTGAGCAGGAAAAAACAACTTACATTTAATACAGGCCACAAACGTCATTCACCATTCACCACACAATGTCATGAGTAATTATTTACATGGTTTCCCGTCAACAGGCAGGCTAAATGTTTAGGATGTTTTTGAGGTGACTACACAAACACACACACACTTTCATTTGACAGCCCCTGTGTGTGTGTGGATTTCTGTGATAAAACCATGGTGGTTCACCAAAAGTACTCATCTCAAAAACCTTTTCCAGAAAAGAAACCAAACAATATTATCTTTTTATTATTGTGCCGCCCGTGCTATTTGACAAAAGAAGCAATTCTTACAGTACCTATGAACTCTCCTCTCTGGTGCAGCTGTTTTGTCCCCATCCTGTCAACCACACGTTTGTCCACCTCAGAAACTGTTGTCTGCTCAGTTTTATCTGCATATGACAGAAACCTACTCTCTGTCTTCAGATGAAACCTTCATTGTCGCCTGTTTACTTCATGTGTGTATTAACACCTCAAGCTCTCTGAGAATCTGTCATGTCACTGTACAAACTGGTTCCCTGGAAACCAGAATTGCAAGGTGAGAGAGCAAATAGCAGGAAGGGAGGAGGTAGGAGTTGTCCTTCACAATATTGTTTCAAAGTCACTTTTAACCATTTTCATAATGATGCCAACCGAGGGTGGGAGGAGATATGAGAAAAAGAAGATGGGAAGAACTCAAAGAGCAAGCAGGAACACAAAACTGAGGAAAGTACAGACAGAGAGCTAAGAATACAGTGAAAATGGAGAAGCGAGACAGATGAAATTAACCAGCTCTAACAGTTCATATTTAACTATATTCATTTCTGTCAAATAATGTATCAGCCTATGATCAAACACATTTTCTTCTCCAGAACCAGAGCCACTGCGTCCTAACTGCATTTCCTCACGTTTACCCTATTACATTAATCAGCATTAAATATATATAAAAAGGACTGTTAATGCCCATACGATCATAAGAATGCAAAGCAACCTAATTTACATGGCTGCCCTAGATTGAGATAACCACCATTCAAATGTAACTCATACATAATGGAAAGGGGAGAATGTATTAATATGCCAAGTCACACCCCCTTTAATCATACTGCCTGATAATGTGTGGGTCTGTCTGGGTGTGTGTGAGCACGTCTGAGGTTTTCATGCTTGACACACAATAGATTGGCTGCTGAATGAGATCAGCTGTGTCCGCCTCTCTTCGCTCTCTGTCCTGTCCTTCCATAATGGACAATTACCAGAGAATTACGGTTTTCTGTCACAAGCATAATAGAGTGAAAATTAAAAGGCCTAGAGACCTTTATGGGGTCAAGGTAACCATATGAGCCCTCGTGTTTCCAGCTCATGCAGCAAACATGTACATATCATGTTGTTGATTCTCCATCCAATAATTCAGTTCTCTAAGGAATTCTTGTATAGGCAGAATAATCCAATAAGCAAAACATATACATGATATATTTAGTATGCCAATGCAGCTCTTGTATGTCCAGTATTCACTGTCCTTTTGGTTTAGTTTTAGTTTTGGTTTAGCTTTATCTCCACTATGTTCAATATTGGTTGCTAAATTGCTGTTTTTCTGTCCGCCAGCTGGTTCTGCGCAGGAAGGTTTAAGCTAAAAACCATTTGCACCTGGAAATGTAAACTAACTTAACAGCGTAGTTTTAAGTTATATTCACCCTGCCTTCTTGCTTCCCATCCAAATACTACTCCGCAGATTTCAAGCCCTGAAAACAGGGGAAACAATGACAGTCACATCTGCCCCCCCCACCCCCACCCCCATCCCCCATCCCCAATCCCCAATCCCCAAATGGGTCAGCCTCGACTACCATTGAAGAAAACAATGAGTAATGGATTACAAGTCTTCATCACGTTGTTGTCTTTGCTAGAAGCTATTCTGCATGAATTTCTGTATGTTCAGATTAAAGCTTTTTTGATGCTCTGTATTCATAGTACTTTTTGCAATTTAGTAATACATCAGCTAGGAAACAATAGTTTCTGATAAGGAGCTAAAACAGTGAAAAATATTGTGGTATGGTTGCTGCCATTGGCTATAAAACAGGTTAAAGAGCCCTTTCAATATAAACACGCTGATCATACTGATATTAGATATGTTCACCTTTATAAACGCGGCTAAGCAGCTTTTCTTTAAACCTTGGAAAAGGTTGGATATGCTTTTCTCCTCTTTCCTCTTGCCCACTTGCTTCATGCTCCCACTCCGATTACTTAAACACATGCCTCATAAAACATGGATATCTTGTGCTGACGTTGTCCGTCTCTTCACTGGGTCCCAGGATGTGAAGACAAGCTTTCAGCATGATCTAAACATGCGCTCTGGCCCATGTCTAATGGGGGCTTGCCAAGTGGGGTGTACTGTGAACATGAGCAGCCACCACTGTAAAAAAAAACAAAACAGAAAACAGAAAAAAAAAAAACCTCCCTGTTTGTACTTTAAGGACTCCGGGAAAAAAACAAAACAAAAAACAACAACTGCATGAGAAGAAAAGATAAATTCTTCCCTAATAATCTTTCATAAAAAAAGCACAGTCAGCAGACAGAAAGAGTGTTGAGATAAGGGACTCTGTCACTAACAAAAGGATCGATTGTTGAGTATTCAATAACATCAATGGGTGACAGTAATTCTCTCTTTCTTCATTGCTCTCCCATCATGCCTATTTTCTTTCATTTACTATCGCCTTCTTTCTCATGGTCTCCCTCCATCTCCTCCTCCTCCTCCTCCTCCACCCCGTGACCCCCTCTGGTTACCTTGGAAAACAGATCACAGCTGCGGGGCAGAAGCTTCCAAATGTGTCAATCAATATCCTGTCCACTCAATGGCCACGTCTGACTGGGACGCAGCTGAGCCGTCTGTTCATAAATGAACAGCAGTGCTCATTCGCAGCATGGTCGTCTATGGTAAGACTGAGCCAAATGGATTTGAAATGTTTCACAAATGAAGCGGAGATATGTGAAAGTGACCCATATCCAGCATTAAAGACCCTTACTGTGTAAACAGAAAAGCAATCAGAATGTGTCCATAAAAACTACAAAAAGCCCCAGTGATCCAGCTGCACTAACACATTCGTGTAAAATCAGTGAAGTTGAACCCTGCAGCGTCACATGCCCCCGAGGTTATTTCTGCTCACAATGTGGTAATGTTTCCATTCACTGTCTGTGCAGCACCATTGATGTTTACAAAAATAACCTTTTAAATTTCCATCACTTTGGCAAAAGGGAATGCCTTTGTGGAGTCAAAATATAGCTTCATCTCCAAAATAAACCCATGAGAAACTCTCACCAAAGTGAAGCTGAGAAGTTATTACTCATCTACAACAAATTGAAAATACAGATAGGAACTTGCTATTCAGATGCAACACAAGGCAAAGAGCCACAACAGAAGCCAACAGAGGACGTGCAACAACACATGGCCTCTGTGAAAGGACATGGAGCAAGATTTTGCAGATGAAATTTCAGAGTGGCACATTTTGCTGGGAGATTGCATTTTAGATAAAGAGAGAGATAGATACCCGCGACCAGACCCCGGATAAGCAGGTGAAGATGGATGGATGGATGGATAGATAGATAGATACTTTATTTTATCCAGAGGGAAATTCTTTTGTTACAGCAGCATTAACAAATAATACAAATAATTTTACAATATTCCAAATAAACAAATTAAAATGAAGAACAAAAGAATAGCCTACAATAAGTACTAAATATAGACATACACGTATACTGTTTACCCTTACAATAAAAACAAGCTACTAAAAATAACAAGTAAAAACTTCCAGTATGGGTGGAAGAGGGACAAACAGGGTCACGGTATGGTCAGAGTAATAACCCTCTAGGGAGGGTTATGTATGTTTTTAAGCATTTGAAAAGTGTAAGAAACAAGCAACATTATGTTTGCTCAATATAAAGTACAAACATTAGCAACTTTTGCCAATAAGTTTTACTTTTCTACTTTATACCACTCTGTCGAAGCTGTTATATAAGCTAACATCTGTGACAAGGTCGTGGTCTATCATAAATTTGGGGAAGCGCACAACTCAGCAATAGCAGCAAACATTTGTTATCTCCAACAGTTTTGCATCTGCCGAGCAAGTGGTGATACAACATTTGGGTAATACTGAAGCTGAAATGTATTGTTTGAATACGAACAATGAAGAATATATCAAATTATTTGTTGCATGTTCAGATGTAACATAATTCAGCGAGAATTATGTTCCTAATTATTTTCCTATATTGCTTTAATTTTTGTCATAATACGTTCACCTAGCTCCACAGCGCCGTTTCTTTATTGCAATGTCTTTTTCACGGAGGGGATGCTGTTGTTTTGCCAGGAAACGTGCAGCTTAAGCCTCAGTGTGTCTGTTTATTGTCATTTTAGTCATTTGAAATATTTTATGAGCTTCATATTTGGACAGGACATATCCTCTTAAGCCATTAAAAAAAAGTTTGGCGGAGGCTGTTTTTTAAAGCTGCTGTTAGTTACAGCCAGCCTTATCTATAGAAACAGCAAATGAGCTGTGCAAGAATGGGAACTTTTACAGAGAACAGCTTAGTGACAGTCAATTCATTCAACAGATCATGGTTTGATTTAAAATGCCTCTGGTGAATTATTTGCTTCTTAAATGTCTCTCTGTTAATCTCCTGTTGATCCCTGTACATTTAGGAGACAATAAACAACAGAGATTCGTTAATGCTAAACAGATTTGGTTCAATGCATAATGGATGAAGTAAGTAGTCGCTGAATGTAATGACAATCATACAGTGTAGGTAAAGATTTATGTCTCAATTGGGATCATTGTGCTCAGTATGAATGAGCCCCTCTGACTGGAGCCTCTGGAGAACAAATTCTCAGGACGGAGTTGGAATGCAAAGAAAACCCTGCAAGCCTTCAGCCAAGGTTGGGGCACTAATGAGGTGGAAAGAGAAAAAGCATAACAGCAAACTTCCTGTTTCACTAATGCTGGAACAATTTTTTTTTTTTTTTTCCCCGATCTTCCTCATTTTTGACACCATGTGTCAAAAAATATTCTGCTGAAGCAGATCGGCATCTTCCACATTCAAACTCACTGTGCAAAACTTTAGTGAACTCTGTAAATCTACATCCACATTCACATGTGTGTACCCCTGTACACATGCATCTACAAAGCACAATCTGACACGTTCATGTGAAATAAAGGTCGAACAGCATCAGCGTTTCTGGTCTGTTTAACGGGAGGCTCAGCAGAGAGACAAGCCACCATAAACCGAGAGGACAAAATGACAAGATGATCGGCTGCCACAAGCAGAAGCAGTAATGCCTGTGTCCGACTATGACACAGCATTTTCACTTTGGCAGAAAAAAGAACATAAAGAATTCCATGTATGCAGATAGTGCAACACAACTTTTACAACACGCAAGAACAAGCCATTAGAGGAATACATAAAGATTCTGAGAAGCAGAGTTGCTATCTTTGAATGTACATTAGTTTTCATTGTGGTGAGGCTTTTAACACTCCTTCCTCCTTTCAGCTTCCCTCTGGGAAACAACATGATCTGTCCATACTCAGGTTTTTGTTATTGCCATCATGTACCTAGACATTGCTGGCTTTGAACAGCGATACTGTGAGCCGTGTTTTCCAGTCATTTATTGGATTTCTATTTTACTAGACAAAATAAGATAGAACAGGATTTGGGAAAAAAGAAAGAGTTGATGAGATGTTGAGTCATCAAACCTACATCCATTTTTGCTCTGTCATCACATCCAGTAGAGTCTGTTTATTTAAAATCTTACACTGATCCAAGTGGACTGGCTTATATTTTCGTATAATGCCAGAGTATCAGATTTTCTCTGATGATGGCTATTAGCAGTGACAGAAGGATGAGTGTAGTGAGCAATCAGACACTTCCATCTTGACGACATAACAAATCCCAGCACTCATGGTACCTACGACAGCAAGTCCCATGTTAACACATCCCCACCCTGCTTTCTGATTTTCATTTGAGCCAGAGAAACCTCAACACTAATAATTAGGAAGGTTCTAACCTCAGATTGTTCCACACAAGCTCTTGGATTTGTTGCAGAGGTCTCCTTGAGCCTGGAGGGACCCCATCCGTGGGATCACAGAGAGGCAATGGTTTCCTCCACAGTAATGCAGACAGCCCTCCTGTATGGGAAGGCTTGACAAGTGGAGGCAGCTATACAGAGAATATATTGCTGCAGATAAACTGCAGAGATAGCTGGCCAAATGAGTTAGAGTGAGTGCACACAGCAGGGAGATACAAGCCCCAAGAGAGAAAAACACAAGGTCAATTTAGTTTTTTATTGCTGGGTTATAAAAAAAAAGTCATTCTTGTGACAATTTATTAGAATAAAATTGGCTAACTAATTCATTGATGTTGGGAATCAGAGCAGATTATAGCAGCTACACACAGTAAGGATTACATCTGTCGTCAAGAGTTTGTGTTACAGCTGTAATGACAAGGTGACTTCAAATTATAGCTTTGGTTGTAAAAGATTCACCAACACCAGGCCAAAGTAAAGAAACACACATACAGGCATCTGCACACACGCACGCACGCACCCGCACCCGCGCACACACACACAAACACACACACACACACACACACACACACACACACACACACACACACACACACACACACACACACACACACACACACACACACACACACACACACACACACACACACACACACACGTTGCATATTTTCCCACAGCTCACTGGACAGCTGAGGCTGATTACACCACTTCATTGCAAACAGAGTTAACTGAAATCACCAGCAGCAGCATCAGTGTACACAACCATGTGTGTGTTTGAATGTGTGTGAGTTGCAGACTTGTAGTGCATATCTTGAGACAACCTGCAGCTGAGATGCTCAGTCAACAATGCCTTAAAGAAAATTAATAGTTCCCCTCCAGCCAATACAGCTTCCACTGCTTAGAGTACCCACAGAGCTCGCTCACACACACACACACACACACACACACACGAATGCATGCACGTGAACACAACCACATTTACTTACAGCGCCCATGATAAGAATATCCTGTGGTGAGATCCCAGGTTTGTCTTTTGTGATGTGCACACCACCCTTTGTTAACCATCAGTCTCAGCGGGCGACATGTCTGTGTGTGTGTCTGCTATTCCACACATACACACACACAGACACACACACAAACAGTATTTCAGTGTCTATGTGGTCATGAGCCACCCACATTTTGTCTGTCGGCTCTGTTAACCCAACGCCCTACGGATGCATTGAGCACACGGTGCACGAAACAAACCAATGGTGACTGATAACCTGATCTAAAAGGAGAGGAGTACTAACCTCAAGTGTCCAGTGAAATGAATCCAGGGAAGAAATTAAAATCCACACTGCTTCACTGAAGTGCGAAGACCCCTCCCTCCTCTCTGTGTGTGCTCTGTCGCTCACACTGGAAGGTTCAGGCTCGTGTTAAACTGCTGCCTCGCTGCATTGGTTGCATCTCTCTCTCTCTCTCTCTCTCTCTCTCTCTCTCTCTCTCTCTCTCTCTCTCTCTCTCTCTCGCTGACTTGCCCTGTCATTCAGCTCTCTGATGCTTCTCTCTCTTTTTTTTTTTATCCTTTCCTCATTGCTCTGTCTTCCTGTCTATGGCAATTGAAATTGATAATAACATTCCAGCGGAGATGGGGCATATGGTGGGGGAGCGACACTCCAGCTCCAGAGTAAAGCCCCCTCTGTGTGCGAGTGTGTCTGCATATGCCTGTGTGTGTCGCATGGACAATCAGTCCTATTGTGTTGGATGAGGGGAGGGCCAGTGAGAGGAAGGGGGGGGGGGGGGGGGGGGGGCAATGGCTGCAGTCATCTGCTGTCCCTGCTGCTGCTGGGTTGGTCGTAGCAGATACAGGCGCTGAGTGTGACACAAAACGACCCCCGCAAGGAAGTGAAGGATGTGGGGGTGTTTTGTAGTGTTGGTGTTGGGGGGGCATGGCATCCATATTCCAACAAGCACGTGCACAAAGAAATATTCATCGGAAATTCATAGATTTGAAACACATACAGATATAAAAAGAGATACTGTACCAATAGAGGTCTCTTGTCCAAGTTGGGTCTCAAGTCACTTTTTATAGGTCAGCTGCTGCTACAAAGCAGAAGCTATCCTGAAATGATTAAATCTGGACCAGAATATGACTAGCTGTAGGCTAAGTCTATATAAGAGCTGCAGCCACTAGTGGTTCAACATAACTGTCTTAATTTTCTTTTCAGGTTTTGGCTTTGAGCCTCCAGTTGGCTAACCTGCTTTGTTTGCATGCATGAGCTTGACTTATGTGAGCATGCTGTCCACCTAGTGTTCAGCTCAACGCTCTGCTTACAGAGCTGCTGGCATGTGTACTCGCACTTATCTTCTGCCCCGACTTCAATAAAATGTTTATGGTTTTTTTTTAGCATGTTTTTTCCAGATCAATGCATTGGTAAGGAAAGAATTTGTGTAAAAAAACATTGTTTGAAATGTGCAAAATAAATGCAGTTTACATTGTGCTATTTGTTCTTTCTTCCTCTACCTTCTACCACTGTCACTACAGACCCATCAGTAGACTGCAGCCAACTGCAGAACGCAGAGGGCTCTGTTGTGGTTGGCTGAACTCGTTGAGGTGTTGACATGGTGAGAAAGAGTGCTCAGTGGTTACGAAATTTCTCAAATGCTCTGTAGAAATGACCTACAAACACAAACAAATACTAAAAAGTGGCATAGAGAGGTGTTGCTCTCACAGCTTGTGTAAATAAACATGCTTTTGGTTTGTTGAATGCGATGAGCACACAGTAACGCCTCAGGCATTCAAATAAAAACATGGCAAGGAGCTTCATCTCTTTTCTAATTCAGACTGGTAGCCTCAACAATCCTAACCTCCTTTCTATCCTCCTCTCGGTCAGTGCAGTCATACACGTCTCTGACACTTCAATCCTTTCCTATTTTTTTAACCTCTTCCTTCTCACTGACCTATTTCTCTCTTCTTTCTCTTCTATCTTGCTTTTTAATTTATAATTTTTTTCCAACAGCTGGGAATTCAGCGTGGGGCCTGTAATTATCTGTATAATGATATAACGCAGCCTTTATTGTTAACCCTTTAGAGCCAGTGCCTATCCAAATGAAATCCTCCCAGAAATTAAATAAACCCACCAGTTCACAGCCTACATATAGACTCTCTCGTAATCTAACATGGGCTTTGATACACTCTATGAGTCTGTGCAGGCCTCCTTACACTGTAATTAGTAACCGGAAGACGAACAGTAATAACCACATCCAGACCTCACCATTAGCAGTATGTCTGCTGTGTTGCCTGCATGCTGTTTGTGTGTGGGTGCTCTGTTTCTTCCTGGCCATGTGCTGCACAACCATTACCACCAACAGGTCAGCACTGCAGCTCAAAGGTCACATGGCCCGCAGACACACACAGAGAAAGACACACACACACACACACACACACACACACACACACACACACACACACACACACAGAGACAGACAGACACACGCAGAGGTGATGGGTCTGTACTCTTAGTTCAAAGTTTAGGACTCATAAAACTGCAACAGTTAAAAATCTGCCACTAATAAGCATCAAGAGAGTAAAGAAATTTAAATGAGAGGCAGAAAATTGTAAAAGAGTCTCTGTCTAGATGGGGTCAAACAATCAGTTGCCATCTGGTGTACTTTTATTACGTTCATCCTTGTATGTGTTATTCAAAAAATTCAATTACACATTCGTACTCATCATTCCATGATAACTCGTGCGCAGGGATCTATCATCTAGGTGGTGAGTTGATGGCAGATACGATGTCTAAATATGACAACTTTTTACTTCCATAGATAATTTCTTATCTTAGTTCAACTTCCTAATTACACCAAAAATCAATTCCCACTACCACACGCCACAGCAGTCTGTCATCAAATTAGATTGACATCAACTCGTATGAAACTCCCAGTAAGAAACCAGGATAAATAATAAACAGGATCACTACTCAACTGAACCGGGTCTATACTGGACCGAAGAGAACTGGACTTATTTTGCTATCTGGAGTGGCTGAAGAATCAGCCACTGACATCAACGCCCCATTGAAAAGCCTCACTGTAAAGAGATACATCACCTCCACTGACATATTCAACAGTACAACATAAAGTGAAGAGTGCTTGAGGCATAATATAATGTTCTTTTACATGCAAATTTCATAACAAAGTGCTAATGCATGGCTGGATTGATTTGAACTCTACAGAAAACTGAAATCCAACAATTCAACATGGTGCTGTTGTTTGAATCTCATGCTACACACAGTGGTTAGTGATCTAATTAGGCTCTGCTAAAAAAAAATAACCGAACGCTAACACATCTATCCTAATCTTCTGTCTCTGTCAACTTTCAGCCAAAATTGTGCAAATTCTGTTCGAATATCATAAGAGTTGTATAACACTAATGACACTGTTGCACAGTGGGAACCGGGATTAACTGTCACAACACCTGAGCCTGAAATGTTCAGCTTCATTTGGTTTATGGAGGAAAAAAACCCATTATCACATTACATCTTGTTTTTTTCCCAGCAGTGGTTGCTGGTGAGAATGTTGACCACTATTTTATCAGGAAATGCGTTTGAGGAAGAATCTCTGGCATCCTAGAAGATGTAAACATGAATAATATGTTCGGAAATCATGCCTCTTATGAACCAATATGTTGATTGATTATTATCAGTGGAATGGCCTATTATGTCCATGGCAACACTTGAAAGAAATACTGGTTTTAGGACAGTGAGTAATGGACCCGTTGTGGTATTTATTGTATAATATGCACACAGGGCAATGAAACTGGTGATGCATGCACTGCTTGCTAGCAGAAATGTTCTTTCTTGTTGTTTTGCAGACACTGATCTATCTGTTATCCCACATTGTAGCTTAAAGAATAATTTCTAAACTCTCTCTGTTTGTGCCAATTTAAAAGTCAGAAGCAATGAAAAGCATCATATGACCTTATTTCTGCCAGGATCAAACTCCCCTTTTCATGCTAGGGTGACCCCGAAGCGCTCACATGGCCCAATGTACCTCACACCTCTGAGAGTGTGGAGGCACTGATGGCAGAAAGGGTAGCTGCCAGCAGTCTGAAGTCACAGGACTAAAAATGGAGACAATCTGCTTTTAAAGAACAGCACATCCAAAGAAAGCTCACAAAACAAAGTTGTGGAGTGACATAATTGAATTCATAAATTTGCTCTACAATCTAGCTCATGTTTTTCAAATGTAGATAAGAATTAAGACAGGACTTTTACAGTCAGTTAATTGTTGGGAATTCTGCTGTTCACCCTTACCCAAGTCTCATATCTACAGTATATTAAACCAATGTACAAAAAATGTGCTGCCTTTAATTAGAAATGTTCCGGGCCGTGGCTCTTTCCTGCACGGAGATGAAGCCAGTTAAGCCTTCTGTGTAATCCATACTGAATTTCTGAATAATGAAATATTTTCAGATTGCCTTTTGGAAAACAAAGGTAAATATTAAATGAGAAACAGATCAATTAACCATGAAACGTCTCTCTTAATCTATGATCAAACCTGAGGGAAAACTGCTGTTTTTTAATTTAGGGTTTCTGTCTCAGTCTCCCTCACTCAGAGTATACGTATAATTTTTTAGGAATTCAATTTATTATCACCTTATCGCTGTATTAAAATTTTACAGATGGCTATTACAGAATATAAGATATACATCTAAATGTTTTCCTGTAATTAACCAAAACAACTGTGATTAAACTTTATGTTGATATTTTTTTTTGAGGTTATATTCGTTCAGCTCTCCCACCATAGTCAGAATTTGAGTCACATTTTATTTATTACTCGGCCAACTGGGGCCAAATAATAATGAACAAGCCATAATGGAAACTGGCCTCTTTTTTTTTTTTTTTTTATAAACATAATAAATAAGAATGCACACCCAGGAGATATAGGAGGAAATTCCTGGCTGCCCCATGAGTCCAATTTTCAGTCTCATTTAAACTGTGGTCTGGACTCCACCAGCTCTAAATGCACCACCGTGTTCAGCAGCTATTTGCAAAAAGAACTATCTGTTCAGGGTTTAGTGGTGCTTAATGACTCAATCTGAAACAAACAAATTAAAAAACAAAACAAAACAAAAAAACATGCTGTGAACTGTGGCTGAGCTGAATGTATTAGACCTATCGACTAATGAACTATATTATTGTTGTTTGGATTTTTAAATCAAACCCTGAGCCATTTTTACATGTTTTTCATGAGATGTCTGAAAAGCCGACCATCATTTTATACATTTACCCCATTAGAACCAGAGCTTTTCCAGGATGTCGTTTTCAACAAAAAGGAACAGCCTTAATTTAAATTTTTTGTAAATAATTCAAACTTTCCAAACTGATGCAATTGGCTTTTGTCTCGGGATGAATGTATTACAATCAGTCTTGGACTTTCAAGCATATATTTTCTTCTGTCTTTTGGTTCCAGATGCCTCACTTCTTCCCTCCCACGCATCACCTCACACTTTTTTTTTTTTTTTCCCCTTTTTCCTTCCTGCCATTGCAGCTGTTGTCTCCCCTCCCTGCCTCCCTCGTCTAATACATCCACCTACTGCTCCGTTATTCCAGTTCATCTCTCCCCACCACCCTTCTCCGTCTCCTGTCTTTGGCCTGAGAGCAGAGCAGAGAGGAGGGGAGGAGAGCAGCATGGCTTCAGGCCATTACCCACATCTCTATGAGCTTACAGCAGCGGGCCTCCCACACACATCATTAATTTAACCCACGCCACTTGAAATACAGGCACATATACATGTGGTCAAGGAATACACACACAGACACACACATGCATGCACTGCATTTGAGCCCTTGCTCTTTTCGGTGAGTCCCCCCTCCTGCCGGCGCATTAGCACATTATGAAGGTCGATGATGAATCATGGGTATTGTCTGCAAACCCACACGTGTTTACAGACACACACACACACACAAAAGAACAAAAGCATCACAAAACACCAAACTACAGCAGTGCACATCTGTCATGAGGGGACGTCAAGGAACGGGGATGACCATCTGCCCTTGTCACACAGCGACAGCTCATCTCAGATTGGTTCCTAAAACCAGCCTGACACACAATCACAGACGCGCACACACCGACAGACACAAACGCACCGTAACGGCATCAGCGCTGTCAATCTGGCGTGGTAGAAAACAACAACCAGCTAAAATCAATGCTGACTGTGTCAGTTCTGAGTAGTGCTGTGAGATGGATAATACCCTGGTCAGACAATTGTGTATATCCAGACAACAAATTGATTAAACAATTAGTTTACAAAGAGTGTTTGAGAACCATCTTAGCACTGAAGACGCCTGGATGCTTTCATTATCCACCTCATATATCTCAGTTTCCTCAAAGCTAACCAAAAGAATAAATCCCACCATAATCCACCCTGAATCAACAGCGAGAGTCACTGATCAGGGATCAGGGATCACTGATGAGATAAGTACTTGGTTATTTTTATGTTTGAGTGTATCAGTAAAATTGTTTATGTGTGAACATAAGGGAACGGTAAACACATGAAAGAATTTAGTGAAATGAAATGTTTTACTAAACGTCAGAAAAAGGACAGTAAATTATTGACGGCATTGATTTTTGTTCAGATGGTTTATGCATTAGAGCTCACAGAGTTAAGTTAAAATACTGTGGGAACCTGATGTAAATTTGAAGGATACCTTTTTATTCTGCTTGATTACATTTCTATTCTGCAGGCTTTAGAAAGCACATCCAGGCAAACAAGAGTGACTGCATTTCCCTTTATATCATTTAACACTTCAACATAGCAATCACATTAAAACAGATCAGCTGACCTGTTCTGACTGATGACGGGCAGCACAGGAGGCTGGGAGTTCATCTGCATATTGATTGGATCATTATCAAAGAACATAGGTGTAACTAATAACAGTTATGGGGACTGAATTTCATTGAGCTGCTTGTGTTTCGGGGTCCTGTTACATCCTGCTGTACACAGTGGCCTCTGTCCACTGACGAAGCTTACTGGGACCCATACAGAGTCAGTGTTGTGTCATTAGTGACCCCTGTGTTTTTCCTGCTATGACATGTAATTCTGGCTGGCTGCCTGACGATGGAAAGGACTTTAAGATGACAGCAAGCCCCCAGGTGGACACAGTTAAGATTGCAGGTTGCATATTTGCAGCCAATCCCAGCTCACACTGGGTGAGGGCGGGGTACTGTACACCCTGGACAGGTCACCAGTCCATCACAGGGCCAACACACAGAGACAAACAACCATTCACATTCACACTCAGACCTACGGAGTAGGTGAATAGTCACCAATTAACCCAAACATGATGTCTTTGGATGGTGAGAGGAAACCGGAGTACCCGGAGGAAACCCACGCAGGCACGGGGAGAAGATACAAACTTCACACATAAAGGCCACAGGCCCAGGAACCAAACCCACAACCTTCTTGTTGTGGGGCAACAGCACTAAGCACTCTCCCACTATGAGATATTACAGAAATAGCTACCTTGGTATAAATTACTGGCACATTTACAAACTCCAAGAGCTCAATTTTTAATTAATGTTGTGACATTTCTGTAAGACTAGAAAAAAAGACTTATTTTATCTCTTAATGACTCAAGAGTATGGAAAAAAAAACCTGTTTGTGTGTATAAACTAGATGAGCAATTATCATTATAATCGTCAACCTACTGTCTTGAAACACAATATCCAATCCTCATATATGACCTTTGATATAAACCCACATCTCAGGCAAAGATTTGTAGGAAATGGGGAAAAAAAAAAAAAAAAAAAAAAAGCTGTTTATCGTGCTGCTATAAGCTGTCACTGCTAGCATTTTATTATCATACTCTAGGGGGTTTTTCATGTTTGCCTGCATTGGAAATACTGTTTGTGAATCTTAACTTGGATGTGTAAGGGTGTACACATTATGTCAGAGCCCAGGCATGACAAGAGGAATACGGATCAGTACAGAAAGCCAACAAAGAAGAAAGAGATGCTTGAGGGGAAGAACAAAAAAAAAAGAGAAAAAACTGATGCTGCAAAAGAGGAAAAAATATGTTGTCTTACAGGGAGCACCTACTGACAACCACATCAACACTCAAAGTGGAAACAAACAACAGTACTAAATTTAGCTCTTCATCATCTTCCTCTCATGACTACCTGCATTTCAATTTGGCCTCCAGACATTTCAACTCGGACATTTTGTAGTTAGAGCTGTTGGTGCTCTACAGATCTGAGCCCCATTTAGAATCGTAGGGAACATCTAAGGAAGCAGCAGGGAATATAAAATGTACAGTAACAACCACTCATGCCTCTAAAGGCTTCAGTGTTCATTACACAATTCAAAACAAAAATGGCAAATGGAGGAAATGTGTCTTACTGGAAATCAGGCTAAAGACAAAGGTCATAAAGGAGAAATACCGCGTTCAGAGCTTTTACTTGATGAAGGATGAAAAGCTTGTTGGTCATTTCAAACAGAAAGGGGTCTCTCACATATATGTTTTATATCTAAACTTCTATAGTCTGCTGATGATGGCGCTGGTTTTATCCCTTCAGCTGTTGGTCATTACACCTAATTCACACACATCCTTCACTGAGCTGGACAGCTAACTCTGATCACTGCAGGCCAGATGTGACACGGCTTTCAATTCTAACACATTACATCTACTATCCCCCCATCATCAGTTAATGTGTGTGACCTATTGATGTCCATGTTTTGTTATGTTTTTTTAAATTGTACTTATTTTGTGTAACTAAGAAGCAAATGAGCTCTAATCCGAAGCCCTTTCATTGAAATGTTGCTTCTAAGGATTTTTGACCATCAGTCATACATCTTTTTGATTAAATAAGGTAAGTACCAAGAGATGTCGTTAAAAACAATGTTGTTGTATCAATGTTGAGGTAATAAGATTATTACCCTACAAATGCAGGAAATTTTACCCAATAACATACCACCTAAAGAAACATCTTGGGTTTTTTTGGCAGATTCCCAATTTATTAATCAATTTCTTCAGTTTCCACCAGAGATATGTACGAGTGGACTCATTTTACAGATGAAAAATACACACCAGTCCTCTCTGGTGGACTAATTGAGGAATGGTGAAACTGGTGGGTGAGATAGTACTGAAAGCACTACCTCAAGTCTACTTTGGCATCTCTATACTGCAATTTGTTCTCACTCACCAGCTGACATGTGGTGTATGTCTCTGCAATGAGCTAATACCGGCTCTTTATCAGTTACAGCATGAATGTGACATTGTATTTTGTGAGTATCGTCTTATTACCACTTACAGAAACTGTTAACCTCTTCAACGGTCATCATGAACTATCTTAAAGGGAAAGTTCACCACAAAATGTAAATTCTGGGTTTAGACCAAACCATTAGTGCTTTGATTACAAGGCTCCAGTATAATTAGACACACATGAGTGTATAGGCACTTATATCCACAGGTTGTGTTACTACTGCTTGTGACACCCTCTCCCACGATGAAACAATGAGCCTGGTGAAAGGACCTGGGCTTGCTGGTGTTCCCAGCCTTTTCCTTCCTGCCAATGAGAATGAAAGCAGAATATCTCACCCCGTTTCCTCTCCCCTGCTATCAAATAAAGGGTGACTCACCCCTGCTCACCACCCTAAGAAAAGGTGCACGGCTATGGGGTAGCAATGTAACAACACACGCACAAACAAACACATGTACACTGGTCTACTACACTGCACAGAGACACAAACCACTCAAATGCATTTGGGTAATAGGTCACTGGGGATGTTGCCAAAAGGCCAGAGTGGTTGGAAGAGGGTCTAAAGAGGGGGAAATGGTTCCCAGGGCTCTGAGAACAAAATTGTCTTTTTTTCCAGCATGGTGGATTTAAATACTCCCTCATACTCACAGCAGGCAGGTCCACATGGAGGCCAGTACTGCAGCTCAGCGAGTCAACACAAGCACTTCAATTTTATTAACTATACATGAAGAGAAATACTGCAGCAAATCCATTAAAGAAACATTCATTCTGGTTAAACTGACTGCTGATGAGAGCTGATAAAAAGAAGAGTTACAGATGTTTACCGCAGAGAGCAGAGAGCCTTTCAAGATAATTTGTTCTTGTTTTGTGCAGCCCTGGCATTTCCAGAACCCATGTGGTCAGAGGCAATAGCAAAACATCGAGAGAGTGCAAGATACATGGCCTTTGAGGGAAAGCAGCCAGATGATGATAACATTAGAAAAAAAACGGTATAAAATACAGATTAGCTGTAATTCAGTCAAACAGACCAGCCGGGCTTTTAACAAACAGGGAATGTCTGGATGAGTCACAGTTGATGTTCAAAGGATGGGCAAGAAAAACATTGACACATGTTCACTCATTTATCATTTTTCATCATATAACATTAACTCCAAATAAAACAGAGAAGCTCTGAATCTTACCATAACAGCAGAGCAGACACATCTTTGAGTTTTTACCTTTCCGGCTCCAAAACCAGTATTTGCGTCGTCGTTTCATTGTCAGTCCAGTGTCTTATATTTTGGAAAAAAATGTCATTATGAACCTAAGATCGCCTCCAAACATGTATATTCAATTATTCTCAGTGTTGATCCGCACTGTGTTGTCCAGGCTGTAAGGATCACCTACCAGAGGCAACATGTCTCAAACGGGACCTCCAGTAACAAGCTGCCAGGCAGTCCATAACGTGTCCCAGCTAGCGGGCACGGCGTTGCAGAGACAGTGGAAAAAGAAACTGTTCCTTGACCTCAACTTTGAATACACCTCAAACAACTAGTGCTCAAGTTCATTTTCTACATTCAAAAAGCAGATTAAAATAGTTTAGGCCTTTCTACCCTTCCTTCCTCTACTTCAGTAAACAAAGAGGTAGAGAGCTCTGCCCTCCCCACCTGACAGGACACTCTGCTGCACAGGAGAAGAGATGACACTGAGGAGACGGACGAGTCATTTAAACATCAACACCTCCATGTCCTAATGTCCTGTTGCAATTGGGATGTCCACAGTTTCGCAAAGGTGAGACAAAAAAAAAGGTTGGATTACACAACATCCCGGAATCTTCCTCTTTGCAGTGTTACTTCTCCCTGATTGAGCGTGAAAGGTAACACAGATTACAGTAGCTTTCTGAGAACAACACCACAGGCTCACAATGCCGGTCAGGTGGGGGAAACAACGCACACGCTGCAGTCAGGAAGCCACGGCTGCTGAAAGAAAAACAGTGTTTCCTGCCTAAAAAAACCCAGAAGATATCTAGACAACTATTTGCAGGACACACTGGGATTCAGTATTCAGTAATATTTATAATTCATCAGCGTAAGCAAAATCCCACCCAGCTGATAAGGTCTGGAGGTGAAAAAAAAAAAAAAAGAGGGGAAAGATTTAAAGTCAATGAAAGATTTCATATCAAAACAATCTGGCCACATAAAGGTGAACACAGAAAACTTTATTTTTAACTACAAATCTTTTGGCCTGTTAGCCTTTTTTTTCTTTTTTGCTCAAGAAATTTTTCAAACTGTCTAAAAGTAACTCATTGTTAACTTCCTCTTTCCACCTTATTGTTTCTCTGTGAGAAATGACCCCCGTGTCTTCCCAGAATCATGATAATGTGTGTATGTGTGTGTTTATTCATGAATCTAAATTAATTGCTTAAAGAGCCAGAGCATTATCATTTGCTTTCATGTGGTAGAAACTCTTTGTTTTCATACGGACAGTTTGACAACAAAACAAACATAATGACTATCTTCATAATTGTTCTGGTGGCAGCACTTAACGCTGCATGGGTCCTCCTCACACACTGAGCATGAAGGTCCACCTGCAGGTCGGTGGATGACACATATCTGGGCATTCACCTCCACCTACTGGCACATTTGAAAACGTCAACTCAAATCCGGATTATTGGGTGTTGCTGTGCAGCATGAGCCATTTCTATCTGAAATCAGCACGGACTCACCTCACTGCAGCATTCAGCTGAGCGCAGCCCATCTGAGACATCTCTGCCAGACACTGAGTAAACTCCGGGGAAAGATTCAAATATGGAAATGGAGTAATCCTGCATTCCTTTTTCCCCATAAGAAATGATTGGCAAAATCAATCGGCAGTCTTTTTTAATGGGCTTAAGCTTTGAGAACTACACAGTATGATAACAATATATACAATAATCAGTATTGTTATGCACCCAGCAGTACCAAAATGAAAACCTCCATCAGGAAATGTATTTTTCCTGATCGATGGGTTTATTTACAATCCTCTGTAAAAACCCCTTTGAGTTGACTTGTGCCAGTCATTATAAATCTCAAAAATAATTTTTCTCCAGTGTAAATATGGATACATTCATAAGTGCAGCTTTAGAGAAATGATTCTTTTTTGCAGAATAGTAAGAACTACATTTCTCAGGTTGTTTATTCTGAGATGATTCTGTTTGTGGGTTATAAAAAAATCTCTAACTTTGATAAAACTTCCTTTATGAATGGCTTTTAGAATTTGATTTAAAAAAAAACCCCAACACACACACACACACACACACACACACACACAAAACCTATGAGGAGCTATGATTTAGGCGTAGTTTGCCCTGATGTGGTACACCAATACAAGGCATTTATAAAGAAATAATCTTTAAACCGTTATGAACTGTGCTGCACAAGGGAAGCACTATGCCTGAAGAGTGTTGAGGCCTCTATAGTACAGCGAGGAGTTTCAGCTCAGGCTGAATGAGCATCACTGTCACAAAACAATACCAACAACAGAAAGAAACCAGGCCACACAGCTTCTGATTCATACAGTCCCACTGCTGCTGTGTAAGCACACACACAACAAACAGCTCCTTTGTTGGTGGCCTATACAGATGTCCTCACCATCTACAACCAACAGCACCTCAGACTAAAAGACCCCAAGCTATTTGGACTTAAAAGACAGAATACATTTAATTACAGACGCAAGTTATCGTAAAAATAAGTTTCTTGGCCAATGTGGTGTTTAAAGTATAAAGCAGTAGATGAGATCTTTCCCAGAGAGAGAAAATATTTTCTGCTTACAGTAAACTTGTTGTCATGCCAGAGGCAGAGAACAACAGAGACTATAGAGTTGATGTTTCCATTTTTCATGTGCTTAACCCAACTCTGTTACACCAGAGCTGAGAGGAAACAGTGTACTATCTCACATTTAAAGGTGACCAACTAGGAAAGAATACTTAAATAACCTTCTGTCCGAGAGGACGGGATGAAAATAGACATCTGTTCACCTCTCTTCAGCTTAAAATAACTTACCGCCAACGTGGCCTAGAAGCCAATTTCAGTGACCTACAAGCATGCAGTCAAGATGACAGAGCATCATTATAAGCCCAATACGACATCTGCATCTGCAGGAATGGACAGGCACAGTAAAAACATCGGGTCATTCGAAGTCCATCTGAGCCCAGTCAAATGGAACGAGTTTCCCTCTGACTGTGTCAGGGCCGATGACATGCTTTTTTTATTCTTCCACTTTTGTAGAATAATTCAACTGCAGGTTAGTTCTACTTTTACAGTAACACCATAACATATGTTTACAGTGGCTCAATAATAAATCAGTGACTAGCACTGGGGCTGTGGAGCAGCAATTACAGGGTGAAAAGAGGAAATGTTCTACAGGAGAAAAACAAAGTTGACTGTAGTATGGCTGACACTTACCTTATCCATACACACTCAGTGACTCATTGACACATACATTTGGGTGTTCTGTTTTTTTTACCTCACTTCATGACTCACAAATAATCACCTTGAGGCATGTGGGCTGAGTGCTGACAGATAAATTTGTATCCTGTGGGCTGATGCCGCCTTGCCTGATCTCAACTGTGGTACCTTCAACCAACGAGCAAAGTTCACATCAGACTGAAAGCTCAATGCAGTAATCCTTGGAAACATGTTTGCACAAGCACTCCACAGATTTGTAAGATAAGAGTTATTCATGCAATTGCCTCCTGTCTTAGTGCACATGCCCCAACAGCCTGTGTATATATTAAGATATTACACAGACTGATCTTACTGAAGTTTCAGTTCAAACCAAGTTACCCACGTTTCAGCTCTGCAACAAATCCACATGGAAGCATGGATGGAAACAGACACCAAGGCTGTTTTTGATCACATTTTAAAACCAAGGCTACATGCTTAGGGGACTGAATGAAATGAAGGCAAATCAAACTTGCATCCAGATTAGACCTGATTACAAATTCTTGGATTTCTTTCGGGGGGGGAAAAAAAAGTGCCCTCCAGCATGTACATGGTTACACAGCAGGCCGAGGCTTGTCTCTGAAAACTTCATACCTGCTGAGCAGCCAGTAAGTCAGGAGTGGTGCACAAACAGGGGATATTATGTAGGTGTGCTTCAGCCTGGCCATTCCAGGCTTTCCAAACCAGACTCCTCAGAAGAACTGATGGCTAATACAGCTCAGGCAAAGTGCGTAGGTTTGTTGTCCACATGTCAATGCACACACACGTTTTCATCAGAAAAACCTGTGCAGTATGCAATAACTGGGCATGATCAGTGCAGACAGAAACGTACAGTGGAGGTTCTAACACTCATGGGGACTATCTAGCAGTAATAATGGGACAGTACAGACTGTGCTTCTGTCTCTGTTGTGAAAAGTAACTCACCTGCCTCCGTATTATCCAAACTTCGTTGCTTTCTGCGAAAAGCCACTCTGTTAAATCCGTCCATTGTTTCCTGCGGTCCCGGACGCTCCAGCATCGAAACACTTGACATCAAAACGATCAAGAAGAGCCGGAAAAGTCGAAGAAAAGCGGCAACAAGTTCCCAGACTGCGTGCAGCTGCGCCTCGGTGTCCCATCCGCTTCTGTAAAAAACAAGTCTGAGCTGCGATGTAAGTAAATAAGAAATGGAAATAATCAACGCTCATCGGCGTGAACAGCTGCACACATGTGACAGCTGGGTCGGCTTCCTCCAAACACCCCCCCCCCCCTCACCTTGTTGGTGGTGCTCCTCTGGCCGCGCCCTGCTCCGCCCCCCCCTTCACATGTAAGAGTGGTACAGACCTCCTCCTGCTTGTTATTATTATTATTATTATTATTATTGTTGTTGTTGTTGTTATCATCTCACATGTGCCTACCTATGGTTGAACCTTCTTTAAAC
Organism: Remorina albescens; assembly: GCA_034769265.1. Classification (NCBI taxonomy): domain Eukaryota; kingdom Metazoa; phylum Chordata; class Actinopteri; order Carangiformes; family Echeneidae; genus Remorina; species Remorina albescens. The sequence continues at coordinate 50,867,372 of CM068475.1, forward strand.
AATGTCACACATGATAAAGTATTTATGTTAGGTAAGCCTTGTAGCAGAGTAGAAACATAAAGTAGCCGAAAATGTTGATAGTCAAATAAACTATTGCTTAAGAATTGCATGAAGACGAGCAAAATTACATTCAGCCAAAGAAAATTTAAAATCTTCATTCTTTTTTAGGAAATTTTAGGACTCAAAATCGTATTATTACTCTTATTATCAGGGGGTATATTACTAATGAGGTAAATATCACAGTAGAGGCTTTTGGTGTCTTGAACATAAATAATCCATTTGCCACAAAAACATAAATATTACACTGGAATGTTTGAAAATCTGAGCTTTAGATAAACAACCAATTAGTAAGCGGCATGCATGTTAATAATGTCAGCTCACAGTAACAACTATTGTAAAATCTGTGTTTGTATACTTCTTTTATAATGCGTTCTCCTTGTGTTTTCATATTTTTATGCATTTTTGTTTTCTGTAAAGCACATTGAATGCCCTATATGTATGATAATATGCTATACAAGAAAAATGTCCTATGCCATGGCCTGACAGTGAGACTGATAGTCAAAACTAGTTCAATACAAATGTCCAGCCAGATTGCATTACCCAAAGGAATCAGGACGCAGGACGGCCATATAGAGACATACAGAAAAAAACAAACATTCAGAGAGGACGCAGGACTCAGGTTCAGTCGGTGTTGACAAGTTAACTATACACTCTCTACCAAAAAACATACTGACAACTTCCCTACAGGATTTCTGCTGATGTATCGCCCTCTGTCTTAAATTATTTGGTCTGCAACAGGTTCATGTGTTGTATATGTGTGTTTCTTCCTGTGTGCATGTCTGCAGGCCATGTGACCTTTGAGCTGCAGCTCTGACTAGTTGGTAGTAATTGCTGGGCAGTGCACGCAGCGCTGCCTGCATGGAAACACATAATTTATGAAGAAAAGAGAATCTCACACACACACACACACACACACACACACAAAGTCACATACAAATCCAAGGACAGATTTTTAATTTACTTTTGAAACCAATTAAACACAGTTTTAAATAGAGAAGAACCTGTAATCCTCACTGTAGTACAGCAAACAGCTAGCAGTCTTTTGAAACCCCAGTTTTATTTTTTCTTTCACTGGATTAGTCTCTCTCCATCCACTGCTATATTGTGCCAACAAACCAAGAGCGTTAGCTCACCAATGAGCCTGAATGGGTTCAGAAGCTACTTTTGGACCACAAATATTTTCATCACTCTGTAGTTGCAAAATGTACACTAACAAAGACAAATCCAACAAATGTTCACACACAAAGAGAACAGAAAGAGTCCAGTCATTCTGTGCAGCTGTAAGAGGAAATGTCTGTCATTGCAACATGATGCAGGGTACGTATTTATCAGTCTAGTAATGTGTTTCATATATCTATGTGGCAGAATTATGTGTTCAGTGCATTGAGGACAACATCAACATTAAAGAGATTATGATGGCATGATGATAGAAAGAGGGGACTTCAATTATGCAACAAATGTAACAAAATACATCCATCACAGTCAGACGTAGCGTAACTCCTTGGTGATCAAAACAGTGTTTCAAAAAGAAACATCTCAGTTGTGTCAAAGGGAACTGACAGTAGTGTTGTAACTGTATCCCTGTTATTTTAGGAAATTTGGGGACACTCTTCTTCCTGTGATCCTGCTGGTTATTTCATTGTGACTGAAGTGGCTGAAAGATAATATAAATCTTCACCCAGATCTGTCTATGACCAGTGCTGATGTATTGCTATAATGCATATTGCATAATTGTGCTTGGACAGTATTGCATACTGTTTGGACAAAGCATTTAGAGAGAGCTCAACAAGGAAATGGTACAATTACAGACAAAGATGGCTTGGAGTTCTGAGAATGTCAATAGACTGACTGTCATTATCATGGTATAGGAAACTAAAGGTAATGATAACAGTTTTCTGGGTTTGTGACAGTAAAGAGAAAAAACGCACAGAGAATACTTTATAGTGATGAAGTTAACTCAACAAGAGGCACACCTTGGGGGGAAATCCTCAGTTCATAGCTAATGTTAAAAAGAAAGAGGTCAGATCACTCCATGGTCACCTACACCCGTGCAGTTCAAAAAGGCAAAAACCCAGGCCATCAGCTCTAGTCCTGATCTCAAACTTCCTCTCAACTATCTCAGTCTCTAAAGAGACCTGAGCTATGCAACAGACAGAACCAAGTCACCAGAGTCTGCTGTAAAAATAAATAAAAATAATACAAGGTATAAAATAGTCTTTATGCACATGATTTGCAAAACAAAAGTTGTATAAAAAACACAGGCATGCCAAGAAAGACTAGTGGCATTAGAAAGGTAGTGAAATCCATTCATCACCACCCCAAGAAAAGATTTTCTTGTAATAAAATGCTTACCTTCATTAGTCTGTTTGCAATGTCAAACCCAATGTGCTCTCACACCCCTACAGTATGTAAAAATGGCATACACTTTATATTTTTAAATGATTATACCAAGAAGATCTAACCTTTTAAATGCCATATAGTAAGGTTAGTCAAGTTTTAAACCTGCTCATGAGACCAGTAAGAACAATTGCTATAAGGAAATTCAGTTTTTGGTTGCTGTGATCACTAAAAAGTCCTCACCACACAGTAAAACATCTTGATTTCCTTTCTGAAACATGACCAACAAATACAGAAATAACACATTCCAGTAATAAATATCTCAGAAACTTGTCACAGAGCAACGTGTAAATAAATAATCAATAAATTATAAATAAATACGAGTGGGAATAAGGGAGGAGATCCCCTGATTTGTCACTTTGGCATGAGTGCCTCAGCCCAGTCTTTCCCAGGACAGGATATCACTTCCAGAGCTAATGAGAGTGCGCTGCTCTTCTTCTGCGACCAAGGTAACCAAGGGGCCTGCTGGGGGGCTGGGCCATGTAGTGTTTACAGTTTGGGGGGGGGGGGGGGTCAGGAGTCCACAAAGCACCAGGTTGGACTGTACGGTTGCGGGAATTCCCTTCCAGAGTGTTTCTCTCTCCGAATGACCACTACCAGACACAGGCTGGGGTCTGGAGCGGAGCAGAGACGTTAGGTGCCGGGGGGTTGATGTTGTTGAACCAGACAGTTACGAGGGTCACAGGGGGAGAGAAGGCTGCTTCTGCGGGAAAGGACTACATGGTGGTCCTGGAGGTTTGCCACAAATTTAGGACTGTAAGAATGCAGAGACACAGGAGAAAAGAATTTATCAGTCCGCGAGAATTTATTTATTTATTTTTTTAAATAAGGGCTGTAGAAGAAGGGAAACAGTGGTGGGAGGACAAGGTTATACCAAATAAACACTAAAGCAACATATAGTAAAGGCCAAGAGACTGGTGTGGCTTGGTTACAGGTAAAGTTAGACATTTTGAGAGAAAAACGTTTGCTTTCATAGTAAGATTTAGATGAGAGGATTAATAGCAGTCATGTCTATATATTAACCACCTGCACTTCAGTATAGCAAAAAGGGGAAAAAACAGCTGCCCCAAAAAGTTTTAACCTTTGTTTTTTTCTACAGATTAAACAAAGGAGATATTACCTGTAAAACAGTGAACCTTAGAATTTTCTCTCCCAAAAAGTCAAAGTTTACCTTTAAAACCACCCCAGAAATAAGGGAGGTGCTGCTCATACTTTGGGACAAAGTAGTGTGGTGAGTACAACAACAGAACAAAACAGGGTTAGAGAGGAAGGCCAACCAACACAGAACAGACCAAACAGCGTCAGATCTGTCAGCAGCTTCTCAGTTCGCTTCATTAAATCTTTCTAACCTATGATAAAAATAAAGATGGAAAATTTCTTTTCCAGCTTGTTGCTAAATGCTGAATTAGCCAGGCTCATAAAGCCAACTTACAGAGGACAGCCTGTAATACACAAGTGTTGTAACTAATAATGCTCATTAAAGCTACTGGCTAAATGTATTTGACACTTCCATTGATACTGATATTAATGATCCAATTATGTCAGTTTATCATTGATGTAAGACGTACTCCGATATTTTACTTGTGTAACAGCAATGGCAAAGTGTAAACTTACTCCACTATTTCAATATGAATACATCAGTATTTGCATCAAAATATATAATTCCTAAAAGTAAAGTATTCCTTGTACTTGAAAATGCTCCATTCAGAATAAGATTAATTTTGGGTGAACTAATGTGTATGTCAGTTTAATGGATGATTTCTAATATCTTTAAATACTCAGCATCTTGCTCTAATATATCATTATCTAATACCACATATAATTATCTAATACCATGATCTTGACTTGATAGCACCAATATGAGCATTGAAATGAAATACATAGAGTAATAGCTTGGATATAAACCTGTTAAAAAACCGCCATGCAAAACTGTACATGCATAGCGAGGAAATGTTCTATCAATCCTTTGTAAGAAGAAAGAAGAGTCTAGAAAGAATTTATGCCATAAAAGGGTTTCAGCCATAACCAGTCCACAATTTATTTTGTTTGGATGCAGATGTGCAACTATAAAAAATATGTGAAAAAATCTATATGGACTCTAGAGTGATATGTGAAAGGCATGTAAAGGATAGACAGATAGACAGATAGACAGATAGATGTTGGTGATCCCAGTACTAGCAGGTTCTACAGCTTGTTACCTGCGGGCTAGGGAGGCTCTCCCTCGCCTTAGTTGTGGGGAGAGTGACGGTACTGAGGCAGCAGGCTGCTGACAATCTACAAGAAACTGATAAATTAGACAGATATACAGACTGATGACACTCACGGTTAGACAATAGAGGAGAAAAAACAGGGACGACAAGACAGGGGAGGGCCTTGTCGGGGACAAACACACTGACTGGTTGCTGATAATGTGGCAACAGCGGCTGAGGGTGAACAAGAAATGAAATCAGTTCTTCACATTGTATTTTAGAGACAAATGAAAGGAGGGAACAAGAAGAGTGATATGAGAAGACGACAGATGAAAATACTTGAAACTATGTTGGGTATAAGCTGACTGCTCCCATGTAATCTTACTTGGGTGAATCTAACTAATAATGTAGTAATAATGTAAAGCAGTCTGATCTGACCACATGGACAGGAACTGTCGCAGTCAACTCTGAGGGTGACAACACTGAAGCATCCAAAGACTCAAAAACATTTACACAGAAAGACAGCAAACACCAATATTGTATTGTTTTGTCGAGCGAAGAACGAGGACAAACACTTGGGATGAATGATGAACAATCCAGTCCTGCTCAACTCTTCCAACACTTTCTTCTCATGGCCATTATATTTTCAAATGTCACACAAGTCAAGCTTCTCAGTTCGTAGTAAAAGCTGTTGATAGAGTAAACAGGTCAGATGTCTTGGTCTGTAAAAGGAGTTTTTCTGATGACATGATTATCTGAGGTGGGATGAGGGTGGGAGTGTGACAGCATTTGACAGGAAAGAGAATGGAAACATGTTCATATACTGCCATCTGGTGCTAAGAATCGGCAACAATGTAAGAGCAGCTTGTCAGCGAAATGGCCATCAGTCATAGCATAGACCGATTTCTTATGGCTCCCAATTTGCTTTCATGCTATATGTCATGTATGAGCAGTGTACAGATGAACAATAAAAGAGGAGGTTGAGGCACAGAGAGGAGGTCTGACTGGTTTTTTATACTACTCTCGAGAACCTATCAACCATGTTACAAGCTCTAAACCTGTCAAATGCCTCTTTGAATTTTAGAATTATATATGTGACAAAATCAGGCATGCACAGATGAACAGGAAGAATTATCTTTTACAGATTACAGTAACTGAGAAATAAATATCATAAGCTAAATAAAGTAGGTCGATAAATGTTTCAACAAAATGTAAAAACAAATTTGAACATATCATTTTTTGCCGTTTAAATCTGCCACAGGGAGGTGCTGTAAGTCACAGAATGATGACAGATGCTGCAGCCATTTCTCCTTTGGTTTTTGCTTTGAAATAATTCCTGTAGAAGATACAGGATATAATATGCTAAGGTAAAATGCCTTATTACATTTTATGCTGTCCAGCTTTCAGTCAGCCTTTACAAATGTTGAGGATGAACGTGGGCTCCTTCTTCCTAAGTTTTGCTGAATGTTCAAACAGCGAATATGTGACACTACTTTCCTCCCCTCTGTATCCCACCTCCATTCTCCAAGCTTTCTGAGAACTGCGCACGCTGTGGACACTGTACAGATGATGCAAATTATCGCCTTGGACGAGGGTGAGGAGATACTGAGGCGGGCCTATCAGTGCTAGGCTTGTGTGATGGGGACAGTTGACCTACATCTTGTCTTGAATAAATGAGTCGTTGGAACTCTAACGTTAGCCATTCAGGCTCCACCGTGGTGGGCTGGCTGTCCAGAGACAAATTGGAGTGACTGAGGTCAGTCATAGTTGCAGCTGGGGTCTGGATTGTTTCAGAAAGTCTGTCTGAAACCCACGCAGACATGGATGGACAGGTGGTTATCTCTACAGAGGGAGGACAATTGAGGGTCAGGGAGGAGCTCAGGGTGGGGGTGCTGATGATGGAGTAGCTGTGGAGCCTATTTGGGCTGGGTGGAGCCGTGAAGGCACCTCTGTGACTTACTTTGGGAGGGCTGCTTTTTATCTTGGGCACCTTAGCGCCACGGCCACGATGGGTCTGCTCATGGTCAAACTCCAGATCCTCCAGACGTTGGGTCAAAGCCAGTTTCTGCTGGATAGCCATACGCAGAAGGGAGTTCAATGTCTTTTTCTCATCCTCTGCTGCTGCCAGCTGCCTCTGCATCTCATCCAGCTGGGTAACATACTCATCACATCTATAAAAAGAAAAGTAGAAGGAGAGATACCAGTTAGGACACAATGTATTATTCATATTAACACCTCCTGTACATTTACAGACAAAAAATGTTACAATTTTATTTCTTCATCTTGGGAGCTTCATTTTTTCAGAATCTCTCTCACCTTGTGGCAAACATGGCCCTCAGAGATGAGAAGGTGGCAGCATCTTCTTTAAGAGCTTTAAGTTCGTTCCTCAGCTTCATCATGGTCTCTGTCACCATCGCCTTTTCATTCTCATACTTGCTCTTCAAATTAGCCAACGCAACCTCTGCTGTCTGCAAGACATTAGGATTGAACTCCTCAATTTCCACAGAAATCATGTTATGACTTTTTCATGATGTGTTCTGAGCAAAGAAAAAGCTTTTACCTGTTTATTGGCCTTGAGCACCAGCCTAAGTGTGGCTATCTGCTCTCTCTTGGTACTGAGCAGGGACTTCAGCTTCAGTAGTTCTTCCATACATGATTCCTTGTCCTTGTCAAGCATAGGGGCCAGCTCCCTGGCTGCAGCCCGCTGCCTGGACAGCTGCAGTGAGCGGTCGACAGCCCTCTGGAGGTGCTTGATCTGGTCTCTAATGATGGCGTTCAAGTTGTAGATATTCATGGGCTCCTTCCGAAGGTCCCCACCTGCCTCCGAAGGAATTGGGGAGGGGCAAGGAGATATGCTAATGACTGGGGAGCCATTGGAGTTGCGGGTGGGGCTGCTATGACAGGATGAAGACTCCGCTGCGTTGGTTGTTGTCTCATTGTGATGGGCATCTTTGGATGGGGAGTCCATGGGACTGCGCGGGGACTCGGAAGAGCAAGCTGCAGATGCTGCAGCAAGGCGTCTTGCCAAGCGGGGTGAGAGTAAAGCCCGAGGATCATCTGAGCCTTTCAGGCTGCCGCTGCGTGTGACGCGGCTCTGGCGGTAGTAATCCAGCATGACGCGGTTGGGTGTCTCATTATTGCACAGACAGACGTGGTGATAGAGTTGGGCCAGCTCTTCACTGAAGGTTACCAGCTCATCCTGTGCAGCGTTCAGCATGCCCTGGCTCTCTGTGGCTGTGCTTGAGGCCACTCGAAGTTCTGCCTCCAGGCTTACCACCCTCTCTCTGCCCTCACGACAGCTACGCTCCAAGTGGGTCACCTGTTTGGAAGAATTTATTTGGAAATTTGGGACAGGATGCAAGTAAAAATTGAGTATGCTCCAATAATACCTTGTTTGTTTTTTTGTTTTTTTTTCTGTAAAGGGGAAATGTTACAACTAAATCAGTAATAAATATAGAAATCTACACATGAAACAACAACAAACCTGTTCATGCAGTGCCTGGACTCTGTCGTCACTGATGCTGTCTCCCTGTCCCTCCACAGCCTGATTATACTTCTCCTTCAGGGCCTTGAGTTCTGCTTTCAGGTCAATCACCTCTGTCACCGCCACCTTGTACTTACACTCCAGGATCTCAAACCCGTGGATGTCGGGATCATGGTGACCATTGGCTGGCGGTGATACAGACCCACCATCAGGCTTTTCACTTTTTTGTGGATCATCAAGCTCTTTGTCTCCAATGAGACGTTTCATGACATTGACACGCTCCGTGAGGCGATGGACCCGCTCATTCTGCTCGGTCAGTGCGCCCTGTGTGTGCTGCAGCTGGATCTGAGACTCCTGCAGGTTAATGAGCAGTGCTGCTTTCTCACACTCCACCTGTAGGGCGGGAGAACACACACCAACTTGACAGTGGGGATCGAAAAAACGTACTACATTATTGTACTCAATATAAATGGACCTATGTATAGTTCTTAATAATAAAATGAATATCAAAATAAGTCTATATAGTTCGATAAAAATAATAAAAATAAAGTCTTACTTGCCAAACATAGCTTTGAAAGGATGATACTTTACTAAACCAACATCCCTGAACAGTGTCCATAGAGAAAAACACAAGGCTGACTTTGCAACATTCAACTAGTAATTAGAAGCCCGATGCTGCTGGTGGTTACATCCTTCACAGACAAGTCAGCTAGAAAAGTGGAAATTGATGAGGGTGTAATTGTGTTATTGGGGAAAGGCACACTGCTAATATAGCGGCCTCTAATCTAATTTTCTATTTCCCAATGGAGTTCAGCTAAGGAAAAAACTTAATTAGATTTTAGCATGAATCTGATTTACCTATGAATATTATTTAAGATTCTATGTGTATCTCTCTTGTATGTCCTGCCCGTTATTCAAAGTTTAGTGAGAGTAAGAGAAAGTCTTTGTTTTTGTGGCTGTAGCTAATCACAGTGCAAGTTTTGAAATAATATTTAAATGTAATGTAGTAGGCTAAACACTTCTGCTCCTCCTCCCTGTTCGGGTAGCTAAACTGAAAGCAGAAGTAGTCAATTTCTGTTTCTGTCTTACAGCTGGATCTTCTCCTCCTGCTTATTGGACGCTAATCCTGACAGGGCTTTCTATGGCACACGCATATGTACACACAGTGACTCAACTGGACTCTATGTTCAGTGGCTATATACTATGGCTTGGCTTTAGTACTCAGCACACACATATTTGCCAAAGTGACGTTCAAGTGGCTTCACGGCTGTCCTTGAAAATGAAAAAAGGACTAAATAAAGAATATGTGAGAATGAAACTGGGAACTTTTATGGGAAGTTGAATTCTATCCGATGACCCACCTGTAGCAGCTGTTGCTTGAGCTTCTGTATCTCCGAGAGGTTGAGCTCACTGAATAGGTCTGGCACAGGGTGCAGGGCCTCTCCTTTACGGCCTGGGCGGTATTCCCCATTCATCTTAGCCAGTCCTGTGCCTGTATGGAGGTGACTGTTGCGCCGGTTGCTGTCCTCATTGTTGCCGTTAGCAGCAGGGATGGAGGGGCAATTGGTGCTGTTGGTTCCGTTCGTCTCCTCTGGGAACTTGAGGCCCTCAACGCCGGTGACAGTGAGTGCCAGATGGGCCCCTGCTCCATAGACGCTGTCGCTCAGGCTGATGTGGTGGGCCAGTTCCTTTCTTAGGTTGTTCTTCTGCTCACGCTCACTCTTCAGGGCATCCAGAGCTTCTTCTAACTGACCTTCAGAGATTTCCTTTAGACGTAAGGCGTCTTCAAGCTGGCTGTGGAGGAGAACAGTCTCCTCCTCCTGCACCTTGATTTCATGTTTTAGTCCCTCATATTCCACCTACAGACAGGATAGGAAAGAAAAGTGTGTTTGTAAATGACATATAGGTATAGGGACTTAACATGAGATAATATTATACATTGGGGGTGCTATCCCACTGACTGGGGCTAAAAGTTGTCCTTTGTACAGCAGGTTAAATCTATGACAGCAAAATTTCAAATGCTGCTTTTATTTCCATGGTTAAATAGAAAATATAGTTGCCATTTTAATTGTGACTTGAGTTTTCCTTGCATTATAATGGAAAATTTTTTTTCAGTACTGGTGAGTTGTTTTTCTAATAAATAAGTAGTAAAAATAATAAACCTGGGACAAATGGAGGGACAAGTTATATTAACATTTTAATATAACTTGTCCACTGCTGTATGGACTAGTGCTACTGAATATATTCATTGTTATACTCCAAAATTGTGCTCAGTGATGTCGTGATTTGGTCAGAAAGTAGGCATTCTTTTTCAGTTCAGTTCATAACACTGTATCCTCCCGTGACTCAAGCCTTCCAGTAAGATCTGCAGAATTATATCACCAGTAATGATTTTTGGTCCATTATCTACTGGAGCACAAAGCGGACCTTAGAGATTGTGACTACAACCAATACAGATACAGTATGACCGTATGTAATTGGATAGGGGATAACGTAACCCCTTCGGCCAGTAAAAGAGTGAGGAGCACAGTTTGATGAAGTGCTTCACAACAAGACATAAAGGGAACCGTGTGGTTTTGGAAGTGACCCCAGGAAACAGTGTGAGCCATTCATCCTAAATGAGACAGTGGCTGGTTTCTCATCATTAAAAGTGATGACAAAGTGTACTGAGCTTTGACTTGGATGAATAAACCAGTGAATAAAATGTTGAGTATCTTCATACTGACCTGGCTCTGCTTGAGTGTCGAGACTAGTTTCTGCAACGTAATGTTCTCCTCCTCCAGCTCTGTGTAATCCTGAAGGAGCCTGGTCTCCCTGAACTTGTACTCCTTGATCTCCTCCCTCATCCTGCTCCTCTGTAGCTCCAGCATTTCATTGCTCTGCAGCCCAGAAAAGGGGGGTGAGCAGAGTTTGGAAAAAAGAGAGAAAGATGGATACAGCAAAGAAAAAAGAGGAAGCCGTGGGAGAAAAGATGGAGATAAAGACCAGAATTCAGTGCTTCTTCTTTACCTAAATTATACTTCTTAGTAGCATGAGAAACTTTATGAAACTATTTTATAAACTTAAATGCAATGAGTCAGCACTCTGACGGGCCCAGAGAGATCAATTTCTTTAGCCATCTACTGTGTAGACACAGAAACATACAGTAAGCACCTGCTGGACCAGATAAAGTGTTGGTGGGAGAAATGCACAGACCACAATAGTCATAAATCTACAAACAGCAGGCGGCAGGACTGAGAATATATCGAGACCCAAGCAAACTCATTCAAGCTCACATAACTAGCTATGTTACCTGAAGGCATGGAGAAATGGATGAAGATCTCTGTAAACTTATGAGACCCAGAATGTCAACTTTTGTCTACTTATTGATAGGAAAAGTATAAAAAGGTTACAACGTCAGAAATTACAAGCAGAATACAAATAAACACACAGCATGGCTTATATGAAGTATAGCATAGCTAATAATGACAGGCTTTGTGTACATGGAGGTATTTCGCTCACCGCAGAGGTCCCTGCAGCTTCCTGTACATATGGCAGAAGTGCTGACCCAGACACACTGCCAAAATGGCTACACACTCACACACCCATGTAGGCTCAACAATCTCTAGATTTCTGTGTTAGTTTTGGGGTGGATGGCAATTTTAAAAGTGGCTACTGGACTGAAACTAAAGACCATTATGTTCCACTGAACCTTTTGATTTGTACAGCGTCTGACAGTAGCTCACATACTGACGGAGCTAAAGGAGTTTAAACTGCAAAGTCCACAGAAGGACAGCAGGGCTGCTCTTTGGCTGCGCCGAAATGCTTCTATACCGATTCCGGAAAAGAAAACGTAGAGTCATACATATCATAGATATAGATTCATGTTATCCAAATGCATATTCACACCAATATGTGGAAATAACACAGAGCTGTGTATAAAGTGCAAAGGATTAGAGGGCAATTATCAGTCAGGCTCCAAACAGGGATCAGGGGCTATAGTGGCTGGGGTCAGGGACAATGCCAACACACAACATTGGCACTTGGCCCACCAGAGCGCCCCCTGACCTGGAGTTCATACAGTGGCACTGACTGTGTGAAAACTTCCACTGATTTATGAAACACTGACTACCGCAGCAGAAGTCCAGCCATGTTGTATTTATTCATCATTACCAGAACTTTAACTGTGGAATCAAAATTCCCTGTATATTCATCAGTTATTGTAACTTTTGCATAAAAACCAACAGCAGCTAAATTTGTGCTACTTTACCCAGATGTTTTCTTTTCTCCTCTTGATGATTCCGAATATGTGAAAAAGTGTTTGTGAACAGTTGTTTGGAATTTGCTAAAATCTTTTGATTATACTTGATTTGTGACAAATGAAGCTCCCGGTGTGGTTAAAACACCTGCTTCTCCTAACAAAAAAGGCGACTCATCTTCATTAAGGGCATCACACATGTGCACGAGGATTTCTAAGAAGGACAGAAAGTATTTGGTGAACACATCATCAAAGAGCCAAGATCATGATGCAAACAGGTGAGAGGTGCACCATGACTATTTAGACCAGGCTTATGAAGTATTAGTTTCCATTAGTTTGAAAATATTGACTTTGCTTGATGGGGTGGGGGTCCAACTATAACACATACAGAGAGCAGCAGTTGAACCTCTGATGAATTTGGTGAATGGGGAGTGTGTGCCCTGTGGATGTAGTGTTGGTTGTTGTGTGATGACAGCAGCCTGGCTCACTCAGTTCCTACACATGTGCCGAGCTCAGGGCATTTCACTTATTTCCCAGCTTAGCACCGGATTTGCCCCCCACAATGGGGTCGTGGCCGCGGTGTCTGACCCCAGCTCGAACTTCTGATTGCATTGCCCAACACGGTGCAGACGTGTGGTGTATGCTTGCATGTACACACGCCTACTGTTCTCTCTGTGAGGTTTGACCCTGTTCTGTCTGTCACTCTGACCTTTGACCTTTAGCAGACAATTGGATCCCATTTGGGTTAATGTGGTACTAATAGGACTAGAAGTAAAATAATTTTTTTGTTTGTTTATTTATTTATTTATCTTGTTGCTGAAACTTAAGATTTTTTTTTTTTTTAAATCAAACAGATGAATATTAAATACTGTCAATCCCAGCTGTCCCGTTTTAGGACACTCACCTCTTGTAGTTCTTGCACAAGTGCACTGAGCTTCTCGTTTTCCGACTGAGCATTGGAGGCCACAGAGCGGCTCAGCGTCACCTCCGTCTGCAGCTCCAGTAGACGGCCTGTGTAATAGGCTTCCTTAGAGGCTGATTCCTGCAGCAGAGTCTCCTCATTGCTCTCCCCGTCCTCCGCCACCTTACGCCGGTTGGTGTAGGCCAGGCCAAATGCCTGAGCAGGAGAAGACATACAAAGGGATAGAAATGAACAAAACCTGAAGACATATATCTTCATGAGAGGAATTTGTATCTAGCCCAGCTTTCAGACTTGACCCCTGAGTGTTCTCCTGATGGTCTTTTGACCACCCATGGCTTTGCCTTCTGAGGCCGTCCCTCAAAGATACCTGTTTTGTGTGTATGGGATGGTGTTTCACCGTGATCAATAAAAACACTGTTCCCATTTTCCTGACACAGGTTTTTACAGCCCTGAGTGCTGACTTGTCATGATAAAGGAGCTGAGACCTGATTGAGGAAATCAAAGCAGCCATCAACAGCAAAACAGGCCGACAATCAGACCCACTGTACCACAGTACACAACAAAGGTCAGTAGACCATAATTAATTTTACAGTCACATATCATTTATATTGTTTGAACCTGTAGTTTTACACTCTTCCTGAAGACAGACACAAATTCATGGGTCGTAACCGCTCTGCGACATCCACGGGACTGCTACCTTAGCAGTTCAATAAACGCTATGAACATTTCTTCATTTTCTCTGCAGATCAGCAGGAAAAAATGAGCATGGCGCCTGAGACAGCCTCAGCGAGAGATAATTGATCAACACTGCCTTGTCAGAGAAATATTTAATGAAACTGTAAACTGTACAGTATGTATAGTTATTTCCTGGACAGAATTACTTGGCCAAGCATCCTAAATCAAAAGGGGGTCATATGTTTTGGACTAAATGTATTACTAATTCACTCATAATCGTCCCAATCTCACTTTGCCTTGGTCACAGCACTTTCTCTTTTTGGGCTAAATCATTTATAACCTATAAGGATTTGTTACTTGTGTGCTGCTTGCTTTTTTATTCACTGCTTGAGTCATTATTAATTTTTTACTATTGATTCATGGACTAACAGGTTCAAATAGGCAGCATGCTGTTACACTGGGGTGATTTATTACAGCCAGAAATCTACTTTAGTCCAGATTTTTAAGTATATTGCAGTGTGTGTGTGTGTGTGTGTGTGTTTTTTTTTTGGGGGGGGGGGGGGGGGGGGGCAGCATGTTTTGTGGCCGTTTAACCACAATTAATCTAGGTCAGGAGGTCAAATCGCTCTGTTAGATGCAAAATAAATTGATATGTCTGAATGAATGTGATGAGTTGATTTACTGGCAGAAGGATTTGATTGCCACCTAATTAGCTTTATTGACCATCTCTGTCTGTCACATCAAACGTGTTGCTTCTTTACCCATTGCCAGCAGCTCGAAAGGTATTGAACACTTGATCACACTTTTCCATTCTGTCAATAGATAAACTCAGCACTCGTCTTCATGTTACAAAGCAGGTAAATGAAATACTATTTACCTGCAAAGGCACTGATTCTCCCAGTGCACTGATTTATTCAAATGCAACGGATTCTTTTGTTTACCCTTTGAATTTAAAGTGTAACAGTGAGCATATGAATAAGAGCTAGCAATCTTCTGACAGGCAAAATGTCTGTAAATACGTAAATCATTCAGCCATTCAGCCAATACAACTGTCCCCAAGAACTTGTTTCATAATGATTAGAAAACGGGAAAAAATCCTGTATTCAAATTGTTTCTCATTTTCGCTCTCATTTATCTCTCCTTGTCTTTCTCCTTGTCTCGTTCTCACTCTCATTCACACCCACTCTCTCAATCTCTGGAGGGAGGCACAGTGTGACTGTGGTAAATGATTAAATGGGGGCTGGCTTCTGGAACAAAACAGCTGATTAATTCTTAGCACAATGTAACTGAGTGAGCTCCAATTCTCACTTCGAATGTAGATGTTGTCAAAGTCCCCCCCCCGCAACAGCTGAGCCCCACAGGAGGGAAACTGGAAGTCTGTCCTCACAGGAAAATAAAGTGTATCAAGAAAAGTTTGTTATTTTCACCGAAACTTGCCTGTTCAAAAACAGACAAGGGTTTTATGAAATGCTACTATAGTTTTAAGTTAGTTAGTTGTGTGTGGTTTTTTTTTTTATAGTTTTCAGAAAACAAAACAACCCTATACTACACAAAATATATAAGCCTTATAAGCCTTTTATAGGCCTTAGCCTTACTAGACTGACATTTTGGGAAACCTTCTTCATTATGGCTAGTACCACTCTCAAGTCTTTAAGCTAAATATAAAGCTAGCAGGTAAATGATGCACTACTGTAGTGTAACTGCACACAAAAACAGAAAAAAACCCAAAACATTTTACTTAAACCAAAAGATTTGAATTAGTGAAACTTTGTAACACTGTGCACAGAAAAACATCAAGTCCAAAGCAAATATTAGAGATATAAGACATAACATTGGTTCACAGTGTTGCCGTAAAACACTCAAGATTTGTTCCTGACTCACTGGCTAAACACGCCACGACAGGAGGACAGAAAGTTTTTAAATCCCAAATTTCAAGCTCTCATTAATTTCAATTACAAATTAGCCTACCCTGGTTTGTGAACAAACTCAAAAGAATATTTAAGATTGAACCTCAGCCCCTTTGAGGGTCAGATCACCTGAAACAAATGTAGAACTGCACTATAACGGACAGAGGCACAGAGAGGTTGCCCCAGTTGCAGTTGGTGATTTAGCAGCTAGAATCATGGGGGTCTGGGATGCGTAACGGGAGGCAGATGCTTTTGTAACAAACGTACTTCATGGGCTGAGCCAAACTCCTCAATTCTGCTTGCTCCATCTGCTTACCGCTTCTATTCAGGGAAATCACAGTGAGTGACACTGATGGCTGAGCTTCCAACGTATGCACATAAAGGAACACAGCGGCCCCGGCCCTCCTGTTGCTCGTGCACCGTATAGCTTCTGGTGCGCTAAAAATAACACTGAGCCAGCTCTGTATTTTCAAGGCTAATTACTCATACAGCACTGACTGCATGCGGCATCATTATAGTGATGTATCTGCAGTGTTCCTGTATGTGTCTTAGCTGCTAAATATAGAATTATTGGAGCTTGATAACATGAAGAACAGCATGAAAGATTAAAATTTTATATTATTTCCTAAGGACGATTTTAATATGGAGTCACGGATTGGCAGCCTGTTTGGGTTTTTGTACTGAAAATCCCCGTAATGCATTCAACCTTGAGGCTCTTCAGCCTTCTGTGCCTCAGTGGATAACGTCCAGACAATAGGGTTCCCATCTATAGATATTCATCCCTGAGGCCATGGAAAGAGGAATAGGCAGAGGGAACAAACCAGCCTGTGTGTGTGTAACAGTGAAACCCTTTCCTTTCTGTTATAGTCCATAATGAGGAGGCAGAGGAGGGCCCATGGGTGCGTGATCTTGTATTGGAGTGGGTGTATATACAGCAACAGTTTACTTTTGTACCCAGGAGGGGAGAAATGAGTGAATAATATCTGAAACAGCACTTAATCTCCACCAAACTTTCACTATTAAGGTAACATTGGAGGTGTACCTACCAGCAAAGGCTCTTTATTTATAGAAGGCAAAATAAATCTAGCTGAGTGTCCAGACTTGATTAAAACGGCAAGGTTAGAGAGCAAAATCTGTTCTGCAAGATTGCAAACACTGGAGGGTGGAGGTTAAGAAACACTGCAGAAACATGGACACAGGCATGAAAAATGACCATTGCTCAGTTTTTATGATTTATTTGTGTCCCTTTGTGTTCAAGTTCAAAATAATGTTAATCTTAAATAGATTAATGGGATCACGTAATATTTTAATATTGAAACTGACAATCAGAATACACTTAATTCATTGTGAAGCACTGCACAGTCTGAATTGGTGGATATTGTGACAATGAGAAAATTAAGTCAAGGTCTTAAATGGTGCCATGTGGCTTGAATAAATTCTAATACCTAAATCTTACCAATTTATATTTCATCGGTGTATGAGGTAAGCCTTTATTGTATTTGTTTCAAATATGAAAACAGCTCTGAATCTTAATCATGAACTGATTTAAATATCAACCAAAAGACAGCTTACTCGGGCCAAATCTCTGCTGCAAGGGGGGGGGGCAGAAATTCTGGTATTAGTCAATTCATAAGACGCAAAATTCTTATGGCTGAAACACACATACACACACGGTTGAATCCTGTGGCAGGATCCAGATGGCAGACCCAGCCAACCATGTCAGGGATTTCAGTACCATGGAGAGAGACATGCAGGACTGCTGATGGAGTGAGGCCACACATCTGTCAGTGTCTTGGAGGGAGCTCTGTGTGTGTGTAGTCACTTTGTTATTCATTTTTTTGATGATCGGTTGTAAGGTATGTACACAGCACTGCCATGACAGTTTGAGGCAAAGCAAGTTAATCCATTCGTTAAAAATAAAATAAATAAATAAATAAATAAGTAAATCATCAGCAGGAAAACAGCATCAAGTGCGAAAACATACATTGGAGGCATAAGTCAGGGGGTCGCGTGAGAGGCCTCAACCTCCAGCCACAACAAGTAAAACACACACAAGCACCCATCAGCCTGCAGTGACGGAGTAAAACACTCACACAGATTTGTTCCTGAGTCGCTCACTGTTTTGACAGGTGCACTGTATGACTGCAGTCAGGGGTGGTTAACACGCTATGGCAGGGTGAAAAGAAAAGTTGAATTTCCGAATCATTTTTTGCAAACTGTCTTTGATGTGTCATGCTGAATTTCAAACAAAACAGATGATGCAGTTTCCCTGGTTTGGTTAGTGTATAAAGTTTTTGAATGTGCCTTACCATTCCCTCTAAATAATACTTTCATTTTCCTGTTGGACCAAATACCTATGATTTTATTTTAAATGGGTCCACTTGACTCCAGGAGTATTTTTTATTCATTAAAGAAGAGAGTCTAAAGAGATGATGCAAATAAAAATCATGTTTCATTAGACCCTTGTATTTTCCTAAGAGTTCATGCTTGTTAGTAACCTTAAATACTACTGCAGTGTTGAGACGAAGTTGAGTTTTTTTCCTCCAGAGCCACGAATTATATGATGTTTGACAGGTTTGATAGAACTCTGTGAAGTTCTTTTCTGTTTCAGAGCTTTAAAACCTTAAAGCTACTCTGATGTACCTAAAAGCTGCACCATGATGAGCCGTTAAAACTATGTTCGTAGGAGACATCGCTCTGGCATAACCCTAACCCTCTAGCAAGGGCATAACAATGTCCTCATGTACTTCTCAGCTGCAGGGAAAAGTGCCAAGTCAAGAGATCTGTCATCTATAAAAACACACAATCACATTTCCACTAGCAAGGGGAAGCTGGGTAATCACAGTCCAGCAAAAATGGAGGTCAGTGTCACTGATAAATTTACCAAATAAAACAGAAGATTAATTACATTATTAAAAATACATTTAGCTATACATATAAACTTTACGTGTATATATAATGTGTGTGTTCACACACCCACAGGGATCCTCTATTGAATCAGTAGGGACGTTTACAGCTTATCGTTGTAATACTGTAATACCTTTCCTTTAATTTCCTCAGCTATAGGATAGAAAGCTCTTTTGTTCTTGAATTGTTGTCTACAAAGACGGGGAGTCACTATGACATGAATGTTTTAGAGATAGTAGGGTGAGAGGAGGGTGAATGTGAATTGCCCTCCTTACAGAAATGCTATTGAGCACAGTGAAGCCTATTATCCCTCTGATAATAATATGCTTTAATACTGACACTCAGGGAAAAAAAAAAATCTGCAACCCAGGATAAATGCAGAAAAATTCCTTAATGAGCTTTGTCGTGGAAATCCATGGCTCATACAACAAATCCACTACAGCGTCACATCTGTCGCTTTCTCCCAAACACAATGTGTAAAGGATGTGTTGCTGAAAGGTCTGCCAGCGGATGTAGTGTGTTTTGTTGAAAAGATGATGTCTTTTATAATGATTTGATTTGGCTCAGGTCTGCTCATGATAAGACTGTTGGACTTTCTCCCAGAATGCCTACCACTAATGTGTGCTCAGTCTACGTCTGGCTGAATGGACATTGAATTGGGAGACAGTGAGGCAGTCAGGCATAAGATTTGTTTACCGAATCCCAAATGACTCGTTATTTCCTATTCAAATTCCTCCTTATACTCATCTTTCCTTAAAGGTTTTCATTGGTTTGCCATCTACCAACATAAGGAGCACACAGTTTTACGCTTTTTCAATTAAAATAGCAAGCCCGGATAAAAGTGAGCAGGCAGGAAAAAAACCCATTAGAGCACCAACAAAACTGCAAAAACTGTACCAGCTGGAAACTGTGTCACGTGTAGCTTTCTCTCTGCTTGGTAATGGTGCCTCAAGAAAACCATGAACAAGCTGACAATAAAGCAAGTGGGCTAACCTTCAGGCCGTTTCAACACACAAATGCAAATTGAAAAATACACATGGCTGCAGGCACGCTGGAACAAGCACATCATTGTTATTCATCCCTGACTCCTGCCATTCATCATCGTCTGCTTGCAAAAGAAAAAACAAAAACAAAAGGCTCTGAATGAGACTCTAGTTCAGAGATGCTTCAACCCAGAAGGAAGAGATGCATCTTGTAGAGATCTGTAGAATAGACTATTATTTTCATTACTGATTCATTTTGAAAGGTTGATTAAATAACTGCTATATTGTTTTCTCTTTAAGATGTCCAACAAATGCAAAAGCGCTGTTCAGATTTAAACATGTCCTTTGTTGAAACACACAAGGAGAAAAAGCTGCCAAAATTCAACGAGCCTGCGAGAAATACATGTGTCAACCCGCCGTGATGTCACCCAATGGTCTGTGTGCTACAGCCCCGAGTTTGCAATGTGACTGTTAGTCGCCATTTTGGTTTTTTGAAACCAGAGGAAACCATATTTGGATGTTGGGGCGTAGCAGAGGATGAGTCAGGGATGGATGTGACCTGCTCTGTGCTCTGCTTCCTGAGTGTCAGGGTGGTTGTGTGTGGTACAGTCTGTCAACTGCATGGTAGCCACACCCTAATGCATACTCTATGCTTATGCTCTATTGTACTCTGCATTGGACCATAAACATTATGTTATATGGAAGAAGACCATAAAAGTAGATAAACTTTCTCATAGACTTCTCTTTGCAACCAGTGAAGTCGGACCCTGATGGTCAGAATAATTTTGAATTGGCTTCACTTTTCTGCGTTTTTCTGTCTATACAGACATCCAACATTTGTTGTCCCTTTCTAGCCAGCTCATGTGCACTGCAGCCAAATCCAATTCTAAAAGAGACAATGCAGCTTTGTGCGTCCGAAGGTGCAAGTATTTGTGTGTGTAACTATATGAGTGTGTGAATGCGAGTGTCCCAGAAAAAAATCCTTGTCCTCGGGGAGCAGCCTTAAAACACAGGGAAGCTCAGATGGACTTGAAAACTGAAGTTACAGGTTAAACAAGGCTAAATAAAACGCTTTGATTACTAAGATCTTTTTGAAACATAACAATACACATCCTTTTTTTACATTACTGGATTCTTCCCTTGTTGAATCCTTTCCTGGTCCTTTTCTGCCCCTAATCCACCAAGGAGAAGTTGTTTCTAATACTTTATCCATTGTCCAGAAGCCTTAAAGTGGTTTCTCCCTAAATCATAATCCTCCTGAATGACAACAGAACATTTTAAATCTGATCCGTAGCTAAGTGCAGGGTCTCCTCGGTCATAAGACTTTTTCAGGAACTTGCCTGAGGTAAAGAAAAATTAGAGCGCTAATGCAGGCAGAGGGAGGGGGAGAGTGGAAATTGGTCTACTCTGTCTCCTCTTTCCTACACACTCCCTCCTTCCTATAGTCCTTTATACCTTTCTGTGACTAGGTGGTGGAAATATAATGAGTAATGAAGATAGCTTTGAGAAATAAAAAGATAAAGGTGTTTGAAAGTCTGCGGTCTGACTGGCAGCCTGTGTTGGTGCCAGCAGACGCCGAGGGGGGAGAGGCAGAGGGATAGGAGACAGATAAGATTGTCTCCTCTTTCTACAGTGGGCCTATCCTGATAAAGAGGACTCACCCGAGCCGGACAAGCACTGGCTACATCCTGAACCACACATGGGTCCTCTGGGTGACTCAGTGCTTTTGTGTGGCTCCAGGAGAGCGGCCATGCCAAGCCTGCTGGACTCCTTGTACAGTAAATTACCAGACTGTTGAAGGAGCTAAGAAGTCGATGGTAGCAGTGGCACTTCATTAGGGACACGCAATGTTTTAGTCCTGTTTCTATGTAGATGTCCAAACCTTTTTTTTTTTTTCAAAACACTTTAAAACTTCTGCCCAATAACTGACCGTTTACAGTCTATAAACATACTGGTAGCTCCACGAGGCTGAGATGTGTTGCTTTGAGATACATGCCTCCAATAAAAATGGCATGCCCCTTGGTCTATTTAACCCCCCCCCCAAAAAAAAGCATGTGAACAATAATAGTCCTTCCCTCTGCCTAACATGACACCATTTCTTTAGTGATGGAGGATAGGGTCAATTAAATGGGTTAACTAGGGGATGATTTAATGCCTGTCTAAGCATATACATCCCCTGACAGGGTAAATGTGACAAAGACAGATCTTTGGAACCTGATTCTGTGTCACACAGCCATTATGGGCGCATGTTTGGGTGTGCACATGCTCATGAATGCCAGTCTATATGTGCTCTGTAAATGTGATGTCCTTGCCTTACATTGCTGCTGGACACGACGGCCTCTCGTCATCTAGATAGGAAGCTTCTCTTTTCTCTGCATGCAGACACAATTATCAGGGAAGAAGCTGAAACTTCATTCGATTGTCTAGACAAAATCAAACCTGAAGTCAGGTGTGCTTTACAACACAGACACACAGAAAAAATGATTTGATTCAGGTGAACTGTAGCAACAAACACAGGCCTTTGGGTTGTAAATACAAAAGTTTTCCTTGTGAGAGGGCAGGCTGCTTTTGCTACGCTTTCAGAGTTTGCAGCACACACAGCTAAAGTAGACGACTAATCAATACAGCAGCCTGCAGGCAGGGGAGTCCTGTTCCCTCTTCCTTCTTCCCCACTACTGTATTTCACTGCAGCAAAAAGGAGCTTTCTGAAAAACATAATCTGGGCAGGCCTGAAGGGTATCAAGAAAGAGGGAAACTTCATTAAATCATTTTCTCTGGCATGTGAGGATCACAAGATTTCAAACACAGGGACATAAAAGACTTTGGGGTGATGCCGAAATTATGGAGAAAATGCACATTAATGGTTTACAGTTTTATTAGTAGATTCTAAATCACTCTGACCACAGCGACCACTCCCCACTCTCTCTCCACTTGTCTCATCTGCCTTAAGCCAACAGTATCATTAAATGCTGAAACAACAGCACGGGGACCAACTGATCACAGCCACTCACCACAATGACTACTCTATCCTGCCACCCCACCCTTTCGGGTCTCAATCACAACATCCGCACCCAGAGACCCCACCTCTACACACCCAGGCAGAGGAGAGGGGAAAAAATACACAAAGGAAAGCAATACTCACAACATGAATGTGGTTCTAATGTGTGACTCAACTACAAAGACAAATGACCTTCCCATCAGGCCCTGACAGAACACACACACACACACACACCCATCCCCATGTAAAGAGGTCAGACAGGTCCTTATCTCTATGCTCAACTGCATTTCTGAGCCTGTTGCAGGGGCCACCGGTCAATGCCAGCAAACCTGCAGCATTCACGACTAAGCACACCTTCCTCCCTGAAAATATCTGTCTCATTGAAACTAAATTTATTTTATTATATCGTGTATGTGGTTTCATTCCGATAACAGCTTTTGCTGTTCAAGACAACATCCTTGTGTGAACAATGCATTTATTAAGTATTAAAGCTGGTTGGCCGGCTGACTGGTGTCCAGGAGATGCGACAAAGAGCCAAAACAATACTTCCTCCCCCGTAAAAGCATTCTAAGAGTCAGATTCAATAGCGGTTCTCTGAACTATGATCATGGAAATCACAAGAAACCTGTCAGGTGCTTCACTGTCACCCACTGATTTCCAGGTTGCATCGTACACTACACACAATAGAGAACAGTTTAGCTCAGACATGATATTTTCACCACACAGAGAAGAAATCGATGCATAATACCTACTTCACTCGAGGGAGTGGGGAGGTGGGGGGTGTGGAGAGATATGGAGAGGAGGAGAGCCATGGGAAATGATGAGGGGGATGGTGCTGAGAAAAAGTCAAAGAGGGGAACACGAGGTATTGATTCATCCCCTCCATCCATGTTTACTGCCTATGGAGCCCTGCTAATGTAAAAGAGGAGCAGGGAGGAGGAGGTGGAGGAGGTGGAGGAGGTGAGGGGACAGGAACTTGTAATGCATCCTTTCTGCCCCAGTCAGGGAAGATAGATTTACAACCGCAGCTGCTCTCGTGCCTGATTGTCATCCCAGAAATGGAGCCCGGTCAAGCACACTAAGACTTCTAAAAGGAAAGTTAAAAAGTGTTAATAAGTATTCAAGTTTTGATTAACTCTCTTTCACCATCAGTTATAAACAGATATGGAGAGCAACTTTACCACACTGCTGCTTCAGAAGCCAGTCTGCTACATTGTTACCAGTTAACAGGGAAATATTGTCAATATCCCCCTGACCACCTTCTGGCTCTAGCTTCATTTAGCATTCAGATGTAAAAGTGGATTTTTATTTTTATTTTATTTTTTTACATAGGAATTATCCAAATTAAAAGAACACATTGTTATGATCACACTGAGCTGATGAATCCTGACTGAATCAACCTCTTTATATTTTTGAAGTTATGCTGTGAACAATTTGATGCAGATCTCATTTGGCATTTTCCTTGTCCTAAAGCCCAGAGAACAGAACTGACCTGCGAAATGCCAGTTCTCAGCATATCACAAATGTCAATTTCTCTGTAGACTTGTAATTCAAAAAGAGCTTGTCAAAAATAAACTAGATCTGAACAGATATGTTCTGACAGCTTCTGAAATGGCTAAGTCAGATTTCCTCTTTAGGCTTGTATTTAGCATAGATGTTAAAAATCTGGAAGATTGAAATAACCAATTAGTGAGTGCAGGGCCACTTTCAGAGTAAAAATCAAAGTAAAGAAACAGTCCAATCTGAATTTTTATGACAGCAAGTTGTGCTCAATCTACAGGCAACTTTAACTTTAACTTTAACTTTAAACAGTGTGCTGAAAACACTTTAAACTGTATGACTACACTGCCCTTCCTACTCTGCAGTGATGGCATCTCCCTCCTACGGGCCTCTTACTGTGTCCTATCTGAGGTTGATCTGCCTGGAGACAGCACTAACAAGACAGAACCACGGGGAAAGGGTGTCTCCATCACTGCTTAGGCAGCTACCCAGAGACTTACGGTACACACACACACAACGGCTGGTGATGTGAAAAATGAGAGAGTGATCGAGCTAGGAGGCAGAGAGAAAAACTGAGAAAAGTCTGAGTGAAAGAGCTGGGAAAAGGGAAAATGTGCAGGAGGGGAGTGGACACTACAAAGCAAGAAATGACTTTTCTGTTGTCAGCTGCCAAAACACACTCTCAGCATCCTAGTTCTGTTCTGGACCGTGCAGATACCATGGGCAGCGTTTTCTGAAGAATTTAGTCTGCAGAGAATAAGAGGTGATGAATAGGTTTGGGTGACTTAACTTATACAACGTCTCATCATGTTCCCCTGTTAAGGAAATAACAGTTGCCATTTTGACATAACCCAAAGAATCTACTTTTATAGCTGAAACAATTAGTTACACTTTTGATGAATTGGTCAAAAGAAAAATATAATGGAGCAATTAATTAGTTATTTAATGGAGCCAAAATGCTTCTCAAATGTGAGAGTGTGGCTGAATCTCTTGATCAAACAAAACAAGCTGGGAAGAGGGTGCTTTATTATTTCTTCATTTCATTTTCTGATATTTTTGGCATGAACTGGGCCCTCAATTGAATTAAGTGATAGTAAATATAGCTAGAGTTTGCCTAAATCTTGATGATTACTCTGTTTTTATTTTCTAATATTAAATATAATCAGATACAAATCACACCCAGATACAGACACACCAATGCTAATTTCGCTACAGGAAGCCCAAACCAGGTTACCTAAGCTGAGGCATGAGGGTGTCCAGCCTGTGAGGGGTGAATGTGTGTGTCGATGTCAGCGTAGTACAAGCAGTGCTGCAGCGAGTTGTTCTCCACCAGCTGGGACCTGGACTGAGGGCAGAGGCCCCGAGCATGGAAGACATGCTGTATGTGTAACCACACAACATATGCAAACACAGTAGGAACACACAAGTCAATCTGGCCAGCTTGCACATGCACACCTGCACAGACAATAGATTCTGCTCTATGTGATAAAAGAAGCCAAAAACAAATACAAGCTTCAAGTTTTGCCGGTTGCCAGTTTTGAAATTACAAGTACACCGCTGTAGCTTATGAAACATAGTCTTTGAAAGTTTTTGAAGGTTTTGATAGAGGCTGGATGAAACATGAAATACAATTTATTCATAAATACAAGGGTGTGACTGGACTGTGTAATGTATTTATGGTTTTTCATACGAATCACCAATATTCATGAGATAGACCACTCGGTCCCAGAAGCAATCCCAATTTCCATTTTCTGTTTGCCCTTTGATAACACACCTCTCCTGAGGACGGGGAGAGAGCAGACATGATGTTATTGTTGTGGCAGGTGCAACACGGACTCATATTCATGGAATTGTGTGACAGGCAGACAGACAGAGTGGGTCCAGGAGGTGCTTTCCTGTGGAAGTAATATCACCGCTGGAAAATGTTCCTGCCATGAGATGAGTGCAAAGATGGAGACACAGACAGGCAAACAGACAGACAGGTGGGGAAGCAAGGAGCATACTGTATGAGGCAGAACAGATGACAGGTCAATACAAAGAGCAGTGTAGCTGCACTTTTGTCCGACTTATAGCTGATCTTATATATGAGCGATGGAAATCTAAGTTTGATTCTACATCAAAAATCCACTATCCTTTTCCTCATCCAGCATCTCTATATTTCTATATGTATTTCTTTCCTGTCTTGCTACACCCCCCCCGCCACATCATCCATCAACCAATAATCCATGTGCGTGACATCAGCAGGACAGTGATCTCTACAAAGATCCCTTTTACTCGCTAAATCTCGGACTGATCAAATATTGAATAGGACACAGGAGACGAAGAGTGGGAGATGTAAATATACAAGCACACATGTATAATGTAACATGCTAAGTGGTAGCCATATTTTTTTTTATTTGGCTTTATATATGCCACGCCAGATGGGCAAGAAAAGCTCACTGATGTCCATCTCAGTCTAACATGATGTGTTTTTAATGTTTTCTTGTTTTTTATGTTTTTTTCCATGTTTTTGTGGATGACGTTGTTGTGCCATTTTTGTAGTCTGTAAGATAAATGATAAATGAGTAAAGACAGACAAATGAATTATTTTCAAGATGCAGATGTAATGTCATTTTCAATATACAGTATGGGGGGAAATGGAGCTCAGGTTCCTTGTTCCTGAATAAAGAATATATATATATTTAAAATAATGGACTGAGGTAGTTGAGTTTGTCATTTGCCTTCCATAAACTGGATTTCAAACATTTTTGAGGCCTTCTTGATCAATTAACTGATCCTTTGGTCCATTAAATGTTAGAATACAGTGAACAATGTCCAGTAAAATATCCTTTAGTGAAAAATAACTTCATCACATGTCCTTTTTTGTCAATGAAGTCATTCAGAACCCATAAAATTTGAATTTTTACTATTATGTAAGCCCAAGATAAAGTCTTATATCCAGCAACTGGAAGTCAACAAACATTTGGGTTTTTGATGAACTTATCAATTTATTGCTGCTGCTCTAATGTTTAAATGATGTTCTGGTAACTTTAAAGGCCAACGTGAGTGCTGTCTGTACCATCTGAGATGACACGGCTTTTTGAGGAGGCAGCCCAGAGCACACATCTCTTTCTTACACACACACAGTCTAAAGATAATAAAATCACTGCCTTCTTTCTTTTCACCCTTTGGGTGGGACATCTCTATAGGCATCGTGGAGCTGTGAAGCCCTGTCAGCATTCACCTTTTGCCTTTCTGTGCATGTGTGCATTAATGAATGAATGAATCTATAAACAATCACTTTAAATTTCAGACCTGCAGCTCTTATCTTGACTTTGAGTGTGGACTTTTTACAGTTGTCACAATTTCAATTATTGTATTGCATTGTTTTAGATTATGGATGAATTGCTGAGACTTTGCATATATTTACTGTAAGACTTGATGCTCTTTAATAGAACTCCTTATGTTGACATTTAGATCAATGAGACAACCGCCATGAACAACTCTGAAGATCTAATTACTGTGAAGTTCTTGAAGGAAAAAAAAAACAAAACTGTGTTGGCCAAACCGCAGAAAGCTCAGCTCAGTCCCAACAGAGTAACCTGAAAGTAAATGACTGGCGCCACAGACACAGTTGGAAGGAGCCTTGAAACAATAAAACAGACTGGTGTGGGAGGTGGAGGAGGGTGTTACTGTGTGCTTACAGAATCCTGAGCTTGCATTACAGATATGATGCCCAGAGCTGCTGTCTGTAGCCTCACTGCACAGACACAGCTTGAATTATTCCGATTTTTTTACAACAATAACTTATTTATATATGAAACCTGCACCATGATAAGAATAAACCTTATGCAACAATATCTGGAGGATTTACAACTGAATCAAACAACTGTTCATTCCGTTAAGGTCCCTGGAGACCACCCAACGACCCCTGCTGGTCCTGAGTCCATGCTCTGGCCCTGGCATTAGGACCCGATGGACCCCCCCCACCCCCCCAGCAGCCACTCGGTCCCGGTGGGTGGACCCCGGCGGGCTGCTGCAGCTGATCCTTCACACCTGACTGCAGTGCCTCTGCCTCGGTGAAACAGACCCCCCACCCCCCCCCCCCTTTCTTCCGGCTCGCCTACCTCCTGTAACTGCTCCAACTCCTTCCTGAGAGTCTCCTGCTCGGTCTCCAGCTCCACATACTTATGCTTCAGCGCCTGGTTCTCCTCCAGCACCACCAGCCCGCACTCCGCAGCCCGGATCTTCTCCCGGTTGGCCTCAGCCAGCTCCTGGGTGAGCCGCTCCACCTCCGCCCGGTACTGATCCACCGACTCCGCGCATCCTACACCGGCGGCCATCGCCCCTCTCTCTCGCTCTCTCTGAGCCTCTGTGTGTCCACCGGTCGGTCTGCAGTCCCCCCCCCCCCCCCCCCCCCCAACACCACCACCAGCAGCCACTGTCTTTGCACTAAGCCACAGAGGCGGGCGGAGGCTGAGACGCTGAATATCCGCCCCTCTCTCCCGACAGCCGGTGCGGACAGGCAGCAGAAATAAAACACAATTTAGACGCTCTTCACAGCAGCAGCTGGACAGATGTTCACTGTTAAAGAACCATGACGACGGTCACACTTCAGAATCAGGTCAATGCTTTTTGGATGACACGCTGCAAAACCTAAATCCTGCATCCGGACATCTTTCCGGCTTATTCATGGGAGCAAGAGCGCCACCTACCTGCCACCGCCATCTATCTATCTATCTATCTATCTATCTGTCTGTCGGTCTGTCTACAAATTTCTACTTGAACAATAATAGCAACAATAACAGCAGATACTTTGACTGGCCATTCATAAGTAAACAGTATTAGCCTTTGGTCCCTTCATCATATAAATTTTATATATTTGTCATTATTATGTCAAATTATGTCCAGTGAAGGAAGTTTTTTTTTTTTTATACATAAACTTGATGCAAGTATCTATCAGCGTTTTTTGTTCGGAAACTGCTAACACTTCTCGAAAATTAGATTCAACACAAAAGCAGGCACTTTATTGGGTAGACAACACATAAATTATCTTTACAGACACTATAAAAAAAAAGGGGGGGGGGGGGTTGTTTAAGTATTTGCTTCATACATCTCTGAATAAAATATGGACATTACAGGCATCATAAAAGAGAGACTCACTCCTCGAGGTAGACCCCCTTCCTACTTGAAAAACATACAGTTAAAAACAAAATTAATTACTGGACACTAGAGTTATTAGACAGAAAGTACTCAAACTATAGAACTTTAAATTCACTTTATTTATCATTTTCTTGAATCTGAGAAACTCCTTTTAGTCTGTGCTTCATAGCAGCCTCCTATACAAAATAGTAAAAGGCAAGGCACGCATTAAAAATAACTTTATGCTGCTATGTAATCATAGAGTGCCAAAACTTTTACAATATATATAATTTATATTATTACTGGGGGTCACACCTTACACCGGAATAAATACCACTCAGGACAACAACCATGACAGCAGTGATGCACTCTGCTACCTATTTTTGTCCTGTCCTCTTTAACCAAGCCCCTGCAGCCAGGTGTACAGTTTATCTTGTGGCACT
This sequence comes from Remorina albescens, assembly GCA_034769265.1. Lineage (NCBI taxonomy): Eukaryota > Metazoa > Chordata > Actinopteri > Carangiformes > Echeneidae > Remorina > Remorina albescens. Next base: position 50,897,195 of record CM068475.1, read on the forward strand.
CACATGCAATAAATGAAGAAATAACTGGGGTGAAAAGTTTAGCTGCACTCAGAGGCTTGTCAAATGCAATCAGTTATGGTACTGTGAAGTTGTAGTATAGATAGTGAAGGCGTTTCTATGTTATCATTCTTATAATTGGTAATCATTAGAAAAATGGCCTATGCAACACTTCTAGGAGAGGAGGGGCTGTGAGCGGTTCACGGCAATGCTGGAGCCAACTCTCAGAATAATATCACTCTCACAAGAAACAGGATTCATGGTAAATGGAGGCGACGCACCATTACAGGAAAGGTTGTAAATAGATTTACGATAGCCTTATCTGCAACATTGACTTAACAAGTCTCTGGACTCTGAGGGATAAGAGCCATTAAAGAAGACGTTCTCTCATTTGTTGTGTCGATGTAATAATGTGGACACTGAGCACAGATGAGCATAGGTGTTCAACTGGATTGAGGTCTTGCGACGGTGAAAGCAATAGATATGATTCAGGTCATTTTCGTACTAATTAAAGCTTTCAGTGCCCCCCTGTGGATGGAGTTACAGTCACCCTGTTCCTCCACTCATTTTTGAGGTGTTTCCTTTAGCTTGTCGCTCTCCGGATCCCCATTATTCTGCAATACCAGTGATATTATTTTTCCTTTCGATCCTATTTGGCAAGTTCTATAAATTTCCCAAGTGACCTACCAATAACCTCCACTTACAAACCCAAATTAAGATAAGGGGTGGGTTGTCAGAAAGTCAAACAAATGAACCGTTTATGATGGTGCTGTATCTTATCTCTGACAAGGAAGTGTAGCGTCATGAAAAAACCTGAACGTTCTCCTGCACAATAACAGAGCACAGCCTAACCCGAACACAGCTCTCTACCAGGTAGCATGTCAGAGTATAACAAGTGCCCTCAAACCTTGATCTGTACATCGGTACAAACTTATCAAAAGGGCTTTTATTACAAAGAAACTCAATTATTTGAGCAGCCAAGTTGGATATCAAAACTGCAATGTATACATAAACAGTTACCACAATTTACAACTTTTGAGTCACTTTCTTTGTAACTAGGAGGTCAGTATGATCTTTGTACCACATGTAATCAAAGAAACAGAACAGTGTCTGCATTATAAGAATACTGAACGTACTATCTCTCTGTCCCCATTGGATCAAAATAAGATGTGTCCTGGGGAATGTGTATTGGTCTGCAGGGGCTGAATTTTGTTCTGAGGAACAGCCTTGACTGAAAAGGGTCAGGTAAGCAGCATGGCAGCCAGCACACAGACTCCAGCTGGGGCTTCTGTAAGAGCATAGAAAGTGCTTAGTAATGAGAAAAAATCCTCGGGAAATAACAGAAGTCACTGCATCACTGTGCTACAGCTGTATTGTATGATTACTTTGGATTCGGTTTTGTTTTTTCACTTTTCCAGTCATGTTGTTTTTATCCAGTGATTTCATTAGAGGTTCTCACATTATAGCTAGTTGATCACATTTTATATGGACCTTAAAAATGGCTGAGAGAGTTTTGTTTTTTTTTACTTCATGATAAAGCAGCTCATGACCCACTGGTTGTACGGGCTGTCTGGATATCAGGTGTAGGTCCCTCAGCGTTTCGGACTTTCTCCATTTGGCTCTGCGGTTCTGGAACCAAATCTAAAGGAACAAACAGTAGTTGATGAGAATAAATTAAATTATGAGTTAAATAAATATTTAATATACACCTTTTTCTTAGTAGCAATGTAAAGAAGCACCCAGTTTCATAAACACTTTCAGCTGAAAACAAATCATCCTTCACAGCAGAAATAAAATTCACCTGATTTGTTTTAGCCAGCGCACTAATTTTGTGTTATTTTGTTTTTATGTATTACTGTAAAGTTATTTTAGCATTCATCATAGCTGGCTCAGCATTCACTTTAAAGCTGTCACAACTCATCTGTTCAGTCCAAATCAATGCGCATCTAACTCTAATCCTACTCTAACATTCAAAACTGCAAGAGTTACGCAAAAAGTTGTGAATCATTAGCACATAGGGATCTGTAAGTTTAAATAGGGCAGGAGTAGTTTGTTACATTTTAATTTAATATTTTAGCCTTTTATAGCAGCAATAGAACACTAAGTCAAAACAACAGCTCGACTTCATCAGTTTAATAACCTCAATGGACAAAAATTGGGTCATTTTTAATGTGCATGTTATTTTTGTATTGGTAGGCGATTATTGAGCACATTCACTTTTTTAGCACTTATAGACTTCCATTAAAATTTTGTTAGAATTATACAGAAATGACAGTAAAATCTAACCCATTAAAAAAAAACACAACCAATGCATTAAGTTATCATTTGTGGACAGAAACAGTCTTAATAAGCAAAGAAATAAAGTTGTCATCTTGATTTGACTTGACAGACTTGTGTAAAATAACTGATTCACGAATAACCCACTCGTGTTTAAATACTATCAAACTATTAAAATATCCAAACTAACATATACATCCAATCTGCCATTTAATTACCACAAATAATGAGCTGTGTGTGTCCTACCTGTATTCGGCCCTCTGTTAGGTGCAGGTGAGAGGCCAGCTGTTCTCTGGTGTTGACATCTGGGTAGTGAGTCTGCTGGAAAACTTTCGCCAGCTCCTGCACCTGGAACGGTGTGAACGTGACCCTCGTCTGCCTCTTTTTCCTCTTATCTGTGACCACACAAACTGTGACTGTCATCTTTAGCATCAACACATGCATCGCATCAAAATCAATGTTTTCTTAATTTATTTTATGCTTCTATTTAGTATAATTACTCACTCATGTCGTCTGTTGCGGCCTGTGGAAGCTCTTCTAGCAGTCTTATTTCTGGAGTTTTTTTATAAACAGAGATCCATTTTCAACATTGAAACATTTGCATTTTTTGAGTCACATTTCACAGATGGCTACGCTGTGGTAAAAAGAGTTAAGGGGTAAGTAAAAAAAAAACAAAAACAAAACATACCTGCACCTGAGTTAGCTTCTCTGTTGTTTTCCTTGATTACAGACCAGTTACAAAGAACCTTTTTGTCCTTATTGACACATGTAGGCCTCCTCAGTATCTCCTCAATGGAATGGGATAATCTTTTACACGGCTGAGCTTCCTTCTCTTGATCCCTACAAAGGCCTTTTTCCGCATCGCCAATATTACACATTTCTGCCATCTGCTCCTTAGTCATCAGATATCCTTTGTTCTGTAGACTTTATTCACCAGCCTTCCCTCATGAACACCTCTCTCCCTAAGGAAATGAACACTTTTTCTCTGACTTCTCCTCTCTGGCCTCTACTGTATGTTGCATTTTACAGTCTGTGAGATGAGGACAGTAAAATTATCCTCCCACTTCTGTTCGACCTGTGTTTGATCTGCACCACATGGTTATCATTAGGGAGGAGCCACTGGCAGTACATAACAGCATGCCTCTGTGAAAATGGCCTTAAAGGTTTTATCCAGTACACATAAAGACGTGTTGATTTAAGGTCTAGTAATTATAAATATGTAAACTTATTCTCCTAAAAAGATCTGCCCTTACAGAGTTCATGTAGAGTACAGAATTGAGTATGCTGTGTAAGGAGAACAAGATCTACTTATTGTGTTTCTATGCCCTGTTTTATGGCTTTGTAGTTTCATTCACAGCCTAGACAACTGGCACATGCAGAGTGGGGCCCTGTGCACCAGGCACCTGCCCTTTTGATGCCCAAAGTGCCCCTTAATATGTCAATTAAGAGCAGATTCTGAATCAGCACCATGGCGCAAACTCATGGCTATAGTTTAGTATAGTATTTGTTGAAAAGGTATGAAATGTCTGTGTGTGTTCGTCTTTTGAACCCTAACCCTAACCCTAACCTCCTGCCCCTCCAAAGGTCTCTGCACAGCCCTGCTAGACAATATTCAACCGTGGAACATATTTAAATCGTTGCTTCTCTTTCTTATCACCTGATTTATTGGGAGTCTAATCTTTATCACCTTGGCCTCAGTCTACCCTCTCACACTTCAGTTCACCTTTCAGGGACCCTTGGAGCACAAGGTGTTTGCAGCCCCCTGTGGTGTGCAGGAAGTAATTTTCATGTGTTTCCCACGTCTTCATCTACTGTAGTGACTTTGGCTCTTCAGTGCCCTCTTCTGCTGAAAAAAAAATCAGGCACCCTGTAACAGTAAAGGATTTCTTCAGAGACATCAGACCCATGGTCGTCATGCAGACTAAGTTGACTTTGTGAAAAACCTCATGGTGGTCCAGCATCACACATCAATTATTGCAAGTCTGTGTAATGAATATTGCTGATATTGACGATAAATACTAGTCCAAATGCAGTGACAGTCGTTTGAGTAAATTTACCTTTACTATGTAATCAGCAGCAGTTATGCATTTTAAAATTGTTCACTGTTACAATTATTGTTATTTCTCTGCACCATGTGACCCTGAGTCTCCTGTGGTTTGTGAGTTATCTGTCATGAAGAAACTTGGATGTGGACTTGGATAAAAAAGAACAAGTCATATGCTTCACTCACAGGGAACTTTGCAGCTGATTAATGACCAATTATCCTGTATGTTATCCTGCATATGTTGCTAAAAGAACACAAAAAAAAATCCTGACTCCTGCCTTTGATGTGTGTGTGCTAAAAAAATGTTAGGCTCTTGTACTCTGAGCTCGGAGCGCCACTCTTTGTACAACTGAACTGTTCTCTGCCCTCAAGACTTCCCAGCATGCTACTGTGTGGATAATAATTTCATTGTTTTGGATAACTGTGATCCAAAACAGTGATCATATACTGGTAATGAGAGCACGTTTTGTGGAGGAGAAATTCTGCTCACTTCTGTCTTTTACATTAGACCTTTGAATCAAATCAGTATGCATTTAATTTCTACATGTGTAACACAGTAATACAGTGTTTCCTCTAGTATTTTTTTCAGCAGGCTCTCTGGGGGGCTGTGGCGGCGGCAAACAAATGACACTTGACTGCAGATTTAACCTTTACAACCTATTTATTGGCTGGCCAGTTGAAAATGGCTTTTCCCCTTACAACCACTACAACCTATATATCTCAGCCATATACAATGTTAGACAAAGGCTGAATGCAAAGAGTAAAAAAAATAAGTCAGTAAAAGGCTAATGATACCTGACTGGCGTCATCTTCATCAGTTGTATTTCTCTTCTTGGAGAAATATTTGAACAAGCTCATCTGAAAATGCAGTCAGCAGTTAATACATCATGGCGTGTAGACATTAGCTTAATGCTATCAATTAGTTTACCCACGTTAGCGTCACTGAGTTGGCGCCGGGCCCAATTAACTTAAGCTACCGGTATGTTACGTAACGTTAGCTGGCCATCAGTACTTTGCAAATGTCTATTTAACTTGTAAAATCTGTTATGAGTTATCTTAAGCTAACAAGTCTACCTTTTCTCCGGTAAGTCGCTGCCCTATTTTCCAGGACGACACTCCTCTGACCATCTGACCTGGTGCCTGGGTGCCTGACGTGACGTCACTTTCAAGGCCGCGCTCTCGCGCCCCCGGCGGCCCGCCACTCCTCAATGAATGTAGAGGTAACATTGTTTAACATGTAAAAGTGTACCGGTTCACAGAGTGATTAGTTTCAGGCTGCGGGTCACAAATGTCTGTGACTTAACTTGATCACGCGCATCTGATTTACAGTCTGATGCAGAGCCTTATGTGGATGACAGATTGTACTCTTTTCTTCACAATATTAGCTTAACTTTGGCAATTGGACACACTCATACAAATGAGTCACGGAATGAGAGCCTTACAGAAAACAGTGGCTTAGACCTGCTTGTATGTGAAAGTTCACTTTTAAAGGTAAAATATCCTAAAATAATTGCCAACATGAAACGTGTACAATCTATCTAATCAACAGCTGACATGTGATGGACCCTTTTATACTGCACACAATCGCATGCAGCTAACACAGATAACCTCATGATGTCCCAGCAGTCCCTCTCTTTGAGTAGCAAGTCTCATGTGAGGTCAGTTTGCTTTAACTATCCAATTCAGTGCAATTTTTTCAAGCCGACAGTTCACAAGAATCAGGACAAGTCTCCTCATATTCTGCACATTGAAATGTGGAATCTATCTAACCTAATAGTTTACACATACATTAACCGCACAAATATAAATCAAGCTCTAATGACCATCATATATGCACTTTTCAGAAATGCCAGCAGTTTGGTTCCCACTGGAATGTCAGTTGCTCCTTCATCTTGATGCATGCTGAAATTTCTTGAGAACTATAACGATTGGTTGTCACGTAATTTAACCTAAACATCCACCCATAGTTAAACATTTATGGATCTGAATTAAATATTTTATCAACTAGTAAACTGACTACCAAAAGACTGAGATGTCTGGATAAATTGTTAGTAGATGAAGTGGATGTAACTGTGTGTGGGAAACTTTAAATGTTGCATTTGGGTTGTTTTGCTTTTAATAGGCCTGTCGCTTGCCTTTTTCTTGCTCCTGCTCTTATGTAGCTGCCCATTTGGGATCTGGCCCTTGACTTTGGAATGAGGGGAAACACACATTAACAATCCTGTGACAGTGAATATGAAATGCATCCAGAAACAGACACCAACAGTGTGTGACTCTGAACTTGCTATGCAGCTCGTAGGAATGCTGTTTGAGTCCTCTTAATTAAGTGGATGTGGCCCACTATCTAACTCTTCAGACAGATAATCTAATACTATTTATCGAAAACCAAGCTGTACAGTAAATTAGGAAATGAAGTTAACGTTTACTGAACATTTACCCATCACCACTAACAGTTTTGTAGCACGTGATAGTCAGGAAACATGTGATATATTATTAAAGCTCATTCTTGCAATAAGAATATTTGGTGTTTGAAGTAGAGGGAAAGTAGGTTGCAAGAGGAGACATGGTAGGACCTGGTAGGACCTGAATTTCAGTGCCCCTGAACAAGACTGAAACAGAAAATCCTATAGAGCTGTCTCAGCGACTCATATCTTTTGCCTGTGTTTTAAAAAGACGTGTGTGTTAAAGAGAAACGGAGGAAGAGTTGACTGAAAGTGCATTTTCTGCTTGCAGAGTGCAGCTCTTGTCTGATTGCTGCTTCTTCCCACTGTTCTGTCCACCACCCATTCCCAGCTCTCTGCCTCCTTTGTCCCCTCCCCTCAGGCGGACGTTTTTTCAATTTTCTGTTTTGTTTTCTGGCTCAGAAGTTCAAGACCTGAGCCTGCAGGCGGCAACTTGACATGGCTCCAGAAAAGGACACTAATGGTCTCAACAACTATGCATTTGCAGTGAGTACTTTTTCTTATATTTTATATAAGGGCTGTTTTATTGTTTAAAAAAAAGTAAAATGAATCTCTATAGACCCTTGTTAAATATCTCCTTTTTGAATTAAATTAAAAGTATTAACTTTGGGATTTACTGCTTCCTTGAACATTGAACTAATACATTTAGTATCACTCTACATGAAGTAATCAGTTAATAATTGAGAAAACTTAACATAGAGAGCAAAATGTCGACATTGGATGCGTAGTCATGTGCTAGTTATACTACTATTACTGTACTATTACTTTTTATGGGCTTCAGTTGAAATCCTAAGTATATCGAAAAGTAATGTGATGTTGTTTCATTGATTTTTCTAAAATAAACAGAAAGAAATCTTCACTGCCTTTACTATTGACAGGAAACAAATCTATTAATGACAGTTAATTAAACTCAAACTATATGTTATATATGTTAATATGTAAAGGAAATGCATGTCTTGTGTTAAAATCATTTGCTGTGATGTCATAAACTAACAATTTCATGAAGATCATGAGTTTATTAAGCAAATCATTTAGTGTCACGGCTGCCTGACTGTCATGAGCTAAAAGTCATTCGACAACGTTCCATCATGTTGAATTTTACGAGCAGCAAAGTGTATTGTCAGCTCAGACCTGAGAGAGTGTTTTAAAATTATTAGACAATCTGTTATAGTTTTCTGTATTGAGATTTTAGCCCAGCACAAAATTGCAGATTGTCACAATACTACAACAGTGTGCCATACTTTAATCTGAGACTTCATCTGACTCGTCTGCCCTTCTGTCTGATTCATTGAAGCTTGAAACACACTTCTGTGATCTACCTGACCCAAAAAATGAAGATAATCAAGACTCCTTTGTGGATGGAGACAGCAACAAGCTTGCATATTGTGTAACAGATGTTCCTCCTTGGTACCTGTGCATTATTCTCGGCATCCAGGTAAGTCACCGGGCAGAGTTTTCATAATGTGACTCAGCTCTTTTCCAGATAAAGAGCCCAGGTACAGCTGCTGATTCATATAACAATGCAGATATGGCCACTGTGTCATATGAACATTTCGGTTTTATTTTTGATTAACAGTTGGTTGGTTTTAATAATGTAGACCTGATTATGAAATTTGCATCAGACACATTTGAGTCAGTGAGAGTTTGTTTTATGTTTCTTACATCATCTGTCATGGCTTCTTAAGTGTGAATGGGTTTCAAAGGCTTTACAGTCATGCACCTTGCTGAGGCAGATTATTCCCTCGAATTCCCCCAATTTATCAACATCAACCATGAAATAAACATATATCAACATATTGACATTTGTCCCTCTTTGCTTCTCAGCATTGTTTGACGGCATTTGGAGGTATCATCGCCATTCCATTAATCTTGTCTCAGGGGTTGTGTCTACAACATGATGGCCTCTCACAAAGCCACCTCATCAGTACCATCTTCTTCGTCTCTGGAATTTGCACTCTGTTGCAAGTTACCTTTGGCATTAGGTAAGAAAGAGACGGAGAAGTAGTTAATAAGCAGGACAATGCTTCGAGGAAGCTTTTGAAATGGAGGCTTTGGTTTTATTTAATTAGAGAGTCCTCCATCTTGGGTTAATCGCCTGTAATTAACTAGCTGAGGATTTCCCATGTTGCGTTGGGTCATGCTTAAACACAGAAGTGCAGCAGTACAGCAGATGGCATTAATGGGGAATTAACCATGCTGCTCTTTCTCATTTAACGAGGAGAACAGAACATCCTTTTAGATTTCCTTCTAATCTCTACTTATCTGTGAAAGTGTCTGCCAAAGTCAGTATGCAGCCATGAACAATAGAATATTTGACTCTGTTGGTGGAAACAGTCTCTATTTAAGAGATTATCAGAGGGCTAATATAGCTGAACTTGAAGATAAATATACTTTGAAATGTTAATTTTGCACCACGATTGAACTGTTGAAAAACTGTTGTTTTTCTATTGTACCTTACCATGATGCTATACATTGGTCGTCTTTTTACTACTATGTCGAGTATACATGAAATATGTATTATTATACGAAACAATAAGTCAAAAAGGAAACAGACACCATCCCCCTCACTAAGTGTTTAGAAAATTATACACTGATAGTTACAACACGCAAAGCTGAATCTGCATGATGTAACAGCTGATTTTGTTTTGAAGGACGACAAGCTGAAGTTGTGTTTTGGAGGTCTGAACTTGTACTCAGCCTCAGTGAATATTGGTATCACAGTCGGATTAGGGAAAGAATTTCCATCTTATTATGTTTGGAATCCAGTTCTTGCTAAATCCACATTCCGCCGGCTTAGCAAACCTGACGCTTTCTTATGTCTCAGGAAGAACCAGGAAAGCAGCTGCAAGAAAAGCAATTTGTATGTTTAATGGCACTGACTAAAACTAAAAATAAATAAATAAATAAAATGCAATAAACAACCCCCCTTTCTGTATATTTACCGTCTTCATTTTCAGGCTTCCCATCCTCCAAGGTGGCACATTCACATTGTTGGCACCGTCAATGGCAATGCTGTCTATGCCGGAGTGGAGATGTCCTGCTTGGACCCAAAATGCGAGCCTGGTCAACACCAGCTCAGCAGAATTTACAGAAGTGTGGCAGAGTCGAATGAGAGCCGTATGTAAACCTTCTGAGCTTTTTAACCGCATTTAATTCACAAGGTTGTGATGCTTTTGGTGGGGGAAAAAAAGTCTGTCCTTAATAACTTGCCAAACTAATGGAAACCACTTCTGTGGCTAAATTTTGACATTTTGCCATGATGACACAAACACACACACACACACTGAAAACAATAAAGGTCACCCTGCTGTGGTCAGCAACAATGACAACCACAGCTATTTAAAAGTAATGTGGTCCAAATTTTCAAAGTGGCCTCACAACTGACCCCAACACCAGCATGGCAGACATGGCAGACAGATTTTGTTACTTGCATGTGGTAAAGAAATGACAATGCTAACTACTGGGAAATAGCTTTGTGATCATTTTGACACGTTTGTCTTCTTTTTCTTCCTTCCTTGTGTCTTTCTGCAGCTCCAGGGGTCCATTATGGTGGGCTCACTTCTCCAGGTGTTTGTTGGTTTCTCCGGCCTCATCGGCCTCTTCATGCGCTTCATTGGACCACTAACAATTGCTCCCACCATCTCTCTCATTGGACTGTCCTTGTTTGACTCAGCTGGCACGAGTGCTGGCAATCACTGGGGCATCTCAAGCATGTGGGTAAATTGTCTTATTAGACACTGGGATTATTGTGCCATGGAGCACAGAAAGTGGTAGCCTGTTTCAACTCTGGGATTTTACTGCCTTATAAAGTTTAAAATAACTTGTTTTTTTTTTCCCATAATTTCTGATTATGTTACATCTAATATGACCCTGGTTTGTTTTATAGAGAAGTATGGAGAGTTCTTAAACAGAGGTCCTTCCAGTTGAATGCATTTTCATCGACCAAACGTGTTTTATGGGTTATGTTAAAACTTCTTCCTCCTCTACTTGAAGTACACTCATTGTTTCAGAAATACTAAGAGACTTGAAATCTGTGTAAAGCTTCTCTTTTGGCAGGGCACAGAAGCCTCTTAAAAGTTCTTGCCAAAGAACCTGAGTTGCCCTGCTCCAGCTTCAGCTAAATAGTAGTGTAGTCCTACTTAGTGTACATTTAATACTTCTCCCTCTCCACAGGACCACAGCACTGATCATCCTGTTCTCGCAGTACCTTCGTCACGTCCCTGTGCCCTTTCCCATGTACAACAGAGATAAAAACTTCCACACCTCCTGTGTCTACGTCTTTCAGATTCTCCCAGTATGTATGCAGCAAAGTGTCTTCCTTTTTTATTTTGAGATTTAAAAAATGATTAATCCATTTTGTCTTGTCTTTGTGCAGATCTCATCATTAGAAAATGAGAGAAATTGATTATTTTTCTTTATGTCCCAGGTTTTGCTTGGAATCACTTTATCTTGGCTTATCTGTTATATTTTGACAATCTACGATGTACTACCTGCTGATCCACAGCAGTATGGTTATCTGGCTCGAACTGATTTGAAGGGAGATGTTGTTGGGCAAGCTCCCTGGGTCAATTTCCCTTACCCAGGTAAGAGCCTTACCTGAACTGACCTTCCAGTAATAAGACAAAGTAGAAAAACACAGTATCTCAAGTCATGAATACTACGAGATTCTCTGTTCTCTTGAACTTAGGTCAGTGGGGTATGCCGACTGTGAGCCTGGCGGGAGTGGTAGGCATCTTTGCTGGTGTGATTTCCTCTATGATAGAGTCTGTAGGGGACTACCATGCTTGTGCCAGGCTATCTGGAGCCCCACCTCCTCCTAAACATGCCATCAACAGGGGCATTGGTATTGAAGGTATAGGATGTCTGCTGGCTGGCGCCTGGGGTACGGGCAATGGTACCACTTCATACAGCGAGAATGTTGGGGCTCTTGGTATTACAAAGGTAAACTGAACCTCTGTGTTTCTGCATAGTCATTTTAGTTCTTTCACTGAGCAAAACAGCAGCTTTGCACCTTTTTAGTATTGCCTTTAAAAGCAAATAATGATTGTATGAATATCTCTTCCTCTTGCAGGTTGGCAGTCGTATGGTGATAGTAGCAAGTGGAGTTCTGATGATTGTCATGGGTATGTTTGGTAAAGTGGGCGCTGTATTCACAACAATCCCATCTCCTGTGATAGGAGGAATGTTTATGGTTATGTTTGGAGTCATCTCCGCTGCTGGAGTCTCTAATCTTCAGGTATAACCAACAAAACCATAAACGTTTAAGAGAACAATTAAACTTTTCTCATGTGTCTTTTCTCTCTTTCTTCCAGTATGCAGATATGAATTCCTCTCGAAACATATTTATTTTTGGCTTCTCCATATTCTCTGGTCTGGCTATTCCGAACTGGATATTAAAGAACCCAAACACAATCGCTACAGGTGCATGGATAAAGTGTAACTATGTTATCTGTGCTTATCAGAAGAAGAACAACACTCTTACTTGATTATTGGAACAAAGGTCTAACTGTTTGCATTGTTTTGCATTCAGGTGTTGTAGAACTTGACCAAATGCTGCAGGTCCTTCTGACAACCAGTATGTTTGTAGGGGGTTTCTTTGGCTTTGTACTGGACAACACCATTCCAGGTAAGTCTATTTGCTTTATTGGTATTATTATTTTGAATGTTGTTTTTTTTTTTAAATCTATATCTAAATCTATAATAACTAACAGCTGATTTCAGATTGACTATCATATTGTTACACAATACTTGATGTTGCAGTGGACAAAGGTGGGGCCAATTTAACTGCTTCACTTAAACCACTGATATTTCTTAAAACTGATCCTCTTAAACTGAATCTGGAAAGTAACTAAATATAATGTAGTACAAATGTTCAAATACACGTATGTACCTCAAACTTTAGTGCAGAACTTCAGTAAAATTCATTTATTTCCATCAGATGTCCAACGCTTGTTTTAATGTTTTTAAAACAGGAACATGACTTGTAGTCAGCATTCTCTAACTTCATGAAAAACAAGCAAGCAAGTCAGAAACTAACTTGAAAACAGAGTCTGCAATTTCCTTCCTTCACTAAGCTGCAGCATACTGATGTGGTCTAACACATTGCATCCAACAGGATCAAAGCAGGAGAGAGGCATCCTCGCCTGGAACAAATCTCACGAAGAAGACTCCACCAACACACTGGAGAGTAGAGAAGTCTACGACCTTCCCTTTGGCATCAGTGTGTATTTGTCTTCCTCCTCGTGGCTCCGATACATACCGTTCTGCCCTGCCGGAGGGTCCAACTCTGGCTAGATACAGAGTAGACATAAAACCCCTGGAACCAAGGCAGCTGGAAAAATTAGAGCCTTCACAGCCCAGTGTCAGAGCTCTGTCCTCACTCCAACATGCCATTCCAGGGTGTGGACAAAAACAATACCATCAGAGGCAGCTCAGTTGGGACCCTGTGTGAATTTAAGACACTGCGCTGTAACATCGTGGTGCAAAGAATTTCCCATGTCCTTTCCCAGATGAAATCTTAGTGGCTGATCTACGGACTCCACATATTTTTTTTGTAAATTGTTGATCATAGAAAACTGACGTTAACACACTGATAAAGCACAACATTTAAAAAAAAAAAAGTGTGTATGTTTGTGTGATCTGAAACACCTTTCGGTGCAGTTATTTGTATTCATAAAGCAAAACGCTTGAGTAAAAACTGTGATTTTTTTTGGTGTAAGCCTTACTTTTTTCTTTGATTTCTCGGTTCATAAGTCTTTAAGTGTGATCATACTGTAGCCATAGAGATAAACACTGAGAGACAAGTGAATGTAAGTAAACCAATGATTCAAAGTACTCAACACCTAGTTCTGATGTGTAGTTCACACAGTACCTTATGTTTGAATCAACTTTGGCTTTTGTAACAGTCAATAGTTTGAAAATCATTTCAGTATCAGTCCATGCACTTTACTTATTTGTGGCAACATTTGCTTACTGGACTTTTCTCTCAGGCTCCTCATGGATAGCCATCATCATACAAGAGACGATTTTTCTTCATTGCGTACATCAGGAGCCATCACTTATCTCAGTGGTTTAATATTCCCCTTTATCCCTTTAATGTATAATAAACTATTAAACTATGTAGCAGTACACTTGTCCACTCAGTCTGTCCCTGTCAGATCCTGCTTGATGGTTTTGTACAAGCTAACAAAAGACTCTGCCCAAGCATCCCGTTGGTGCCCAGATGTGGCATTGACCATCTGCTGGGAAACGTACACCAAGGTCAGCAAAGTACGCTCAAAATCGTCCTGATGAAGGTGACCGCTATGATTTGAGAGGCCAGAGATGAGCCCGAAAATGTCTGGTAGCTCCCGGGGAATGACCTCCTCACAGATGACCTCCAGGTTTTGTGTTTTGCGGAGGGAAGCTAGCTCAGCATCTTTTACTAAAAACTGTCCACTGGCATCAAAGTGAACACCGGTCAGTAGGATCTATTCAGTAAAACAAAAAAAGACAATTGTCAACAGTGATTTATTTTTGAGATTTGTTTCTGCCTTAACACTTAAAAAGCCTGTGCATTTAATGATGAAGGCGCCTCACCTCGAATAGAAGATGGACATCATCAAAAGAGTTGTGAAAAGTGGGGTTCACCACATCGGCCCCATCTTTTTTTATACGGCCTCTAGCTGGGAACAGGGCTAAGCGGGAAAAGACATACAGACTATGAGAAGGGCAAGTTTTGTCTCATGATTTAGTGCAGTGGACCTTAAAGGCTTCTTGAAGTCGACTTCTCTGTGTCATGCAAATAATGAACTTGAAGCTACCATGAAATCCAGATTTGCAGGTCCTGACATTCTAACTCACGAGACAACCAGGTTCAGCTGTCCCTCACCAACACATACAGCAGTTAGCCTATGATATACACACTGTGCGTCTCGTCTATCTGCAGATGATGAGACGTGACCTCGAACTTCAAAGGCGGAGTAAGACACAGGTCCAAATGATTTCAACATGCAGTGTATGTGCTTAGTATTTTAACCTCATTTTCACCACATTCTTTAAATGTATGATTTAGACCAGGCTCTTAGCTGCACCAGATCATGTGCAGTCAAAGAAAGCTCACAGACAAAATCCTTTTTCCTTGACAGGACATGAGTTCAGTCTATTCAATAGTAGTTGAAAAACAAAATTGGGACACCAGAGATAACGGATTTGCAGAACCTATCCTCTGGGAAGCACCAATAGCAATAGATTCAATAGTTATTTTGATGGATATCTTCTTGATTGAAGTGGTTCACCCACCATCTGACTGTCATACTGTCATTGTCACAACTGGAGCCATAATAGCATGGAAAATAGATAAAAAAAAAAAAAAAAGGTATTTAGACCAGGAATAGAGTTAAAGAACTATTTTCACTTATTGTCCATTATGTTCAACAGTCATGTTGCTGGTTGGTTTTCTTAATGTGTGTCAAATGTTGAGCTCAGGAAGATTTCATATGGCATACAGGATAAACTTTGTGTTTGTGTAAAAAAATAAGAACAGATGAGGGCAAACATGAAGAAAAGTGGAAACCATGCAGAGATGCAGACAGAAAATCACCCCTTAACTGAGAAAGTAAGTTGTAAGTAAATGGATACAAACACTGACCAGAGGTATGCTTTGATGTCTGATGTTGTCACAATCAGAACAAAAGTTGTGCCTAAAGCCTGGGGTAAAGATGCTGTGACCAGCTGATAAAGTATGTTATTCGTGCAGGGCATCTTTTAACAATCCCCAATATCCACAAACAAACCTGACTTCAATGGCAGGATTCATTTAGACAAGTCAGTCATAATGTTCATAATGATGCATTTGTCCAGCCATATTTAACCACCACCACCTACCAAAGAGTCCAGTTATGTCAACTGAAATGCACCTTAGGGTTGTTTTGTTATATTTTGCACCAAAGACTTAGTAAAGCTGGAATAACATAACCCCCTGATGTAAGTAGAATTTGCTTAGATAGCAAAAAAAAAAAAAAACAACAAAAAAACAAATTAGTTAGTTTTATAACTAATTGAGCTTATGGGTTACACACATTATATGATACTTCAATCTGTGACAGGCAATTTTGCATGCTACGCAGCTCCAGCTGAAACTTGGATTAACATCACATCAGTAAACACACAAATCACACAAAATATGTTTAGCAGCTGAACTCCATCATAAAAAGCTGGATTCATTAGAAGTACATACTTGGCTTCTGTCATGCCTTTGATAAAGTCTTTAGAATTGCTGCTTATTTATTTATATATTTATGAAGGACAAAGTGCAGTGACATTAATCATTCACAAAAAATAAAGAGATGGCTGGACCAGATTTAGTGAAACGCTAATTTCCATCTGTAGTCCTAGTCCTGGATTTCCTCCTTTCATTTAATGACTTGAACTTCACACACTTCCTGTGTGTGGAGTTCATAACCGAAATCAGAAATTTGGTATGGCAGTTTATCGCTGCATTTTGAGTTCTGATTTTGTGTGTAGTGACTTTTTTTTGAGCGAGTGACAGATCTCAGACAGAAGGAATTACCTGACCCAAGCTGCTCTGAATACCTCAGCATAAAAGTATGTTTCTCATTCACTAGTTTCCTCTTTCAGATCACTTTTGGGCCCCTGCCATCGTGATCCTATCAGAAACACATGGAGATAACATCTGATAATAAAAGTGGAATGTGCTGTCATTTGAGAGGCATTTACCCAACAAATCTGTAAAAGTAGATCAATTTCTACTTAATGCGCTGTGTTTTATTAAAACTATGTGGTTTTATTATACTTTTTTAATTTGTTGTGAAATGTCTTGCTCCTCAAGAGAGAGTTGTGTTAATGGAACAAGAATTTTTCAGCCCTACCCAGTAACAACAAGAAAAGAGATAAATACGTACTCATGTCCAATATACATAAATGATTCATTGCCTTGGCAGAGCTATGTTTAGATAATATTTTTTCAGCCTGTTTCCAGTGAAAACATAAAGGTTTGTAAAGAAATTTCAAATGCAAGGATGACTCTTCCCCTGGTTAAATATTCCAATGCAGTAAAACCAAGGAACACTCATCACTCAGCCAAGACTAATTTAATCGCAGTTTCATAGAAAAAAAGAACTGGATTAAGTGTAATTCTATTTCATGAATGATGTAACACAGACCCATATAAAAACTTTAAGCAGCTAACCCATCATTGGGATTAATTCACCATCACTGCTGGTAAATATTCAAGTTTCTCTGTAAAAGAAAATCACACAGAAACAGAAATAAACTTTTTGCCACTCTGGAAGTGATAAAAGTCTTACCTTTATTCTGACAGTATGTGACACCTATTTTGATGTAGCAGTAGAAAAGACCAACAGTGACCATCCTCCAGGGCAGCATGGTGGCCAGCTCACTGCACTGCTTGTCTGGTCACAGTGGCTGGACCAAGGTTTCCCCCACAGCGGTGTCTCTACTTGTAAGCACACACGTTGCTATTCTTTTGCATTTCTGTCCTTCTCTTTACTGTCCATCTGCAGACTCACATAATGTTGCACCGTACTCCTCCTTCATCATTTGTTCTGTGACTCCAGCTGTCCTCCCGTCTGTGCTCTCTCTCTCTCTCTCTCTCTCTCTCTCTCTCCCCCTCCCATCCACATGTGATCTCCCTCTTTCTCACTCCAAGTTCCCAGACAACCGACAAAGCCTTCTCATTCTCTCATCAGGTTGTCATCATGTTTCATTTTTACAACAAACTTTATGGTGATGACATCTTGTTGCCATTAACAGTCCCATTATTAGGAGGATCTCCATTGTTAGCAGTGTTACTCAGTTATGAGATGAGGAAGCTGCTGATTTCATTGCTCCTCATCAGTGGATCCAGTCATATTCCTTTTTAAAATTATAGTGCTTATATACTGTGGTTCAGTTGCAACCCCAAAACTGTGTAAGCGTGTTCAGTTTATTATCCTCAACCTCAGCTTAATTTTCATCTGTCTTTGTTGTTTACAGTCTGTTCAGCTTTGAAACAGCTTTGCCACTTGAACCATTTTCTTTCTGCCAAACATATTTGCTGTTACTGACTTTTGAAACAGTCCTGGTGAACAAAGCCTGATTTGTGATGGCTTCTGTTTCTGGGTTTAAGAGTTGAAAGAGCACAATCCTATTTAGTCTCCCTATGGGACCTGTGTTTATAGACCTGAGGCCAAAGTTAGTGCTGTTTTTACCAATAGCATGCTCCCTTAGTAGTTTGGGTGTATATAATGGTGCCCGGATGACTATTGGTAACAAACCAAGAGGACAAATACGGAAAATTCAGTTTCCATGAACATGAAAACTCAGCTAAGTCATTGTGTCCAACTATACAAAGCATGCACCCTAAGCACTGGGCAGAAAGCTTATGCAGAAACCACAAAGAAAAACTTTGTTCACTGCTTGGCACCTTTCAGCTACTCCTGAGCCCGAGGAACACTTACAACAAGTACAACCATATAAACTAAGTTTTATTTGTTTTAACACTCCTTCAACAATAATTTATTTCACTAGAGCATACAGGCTGGTGCCAGCATGTGAGCCGAGCACAGGTTTTCTAGATGTATCCTTGCATCAGGATACGTTTCTGTGGCAGTCAGACTGCTGTGGAGGAATGTAGATACAGACTGTGCTACTGCTGTTAACAGTACTGAGACATCTGCAGAACCCCCAGATGATTTATTTGCTCAAAACAGTGCACTTAGTGAATGACTCAGAGATGGATCTTGTCATGTTTCTGACAATGGATGATCACCTGGTCAGCTCCAATCCTTCAGTCACTGAACCTTGATGTGGCTAATGATTTGCCTCATCTCAATGAAATCAATTTGGCAGCACTGAGAGGAGTAAAAGCTTCAAACAGGAGGACAGGATATGCCTGCGGAGTGACACACAACTCAAAAAAAAAAAAAAAAAAAAAAAAAAAGCATCAAAATACTTCTGACATTTATATCCTGCAGTGAACCTACCTACTACACCTTGACAAAATATGTTCCATTGTCTTTTAAACTTGCCCCGATGAAGTTTGCCAAGTAACAAAGTCAGTAATGCTATGAAATCAACTCAACTCAACATGATATCTATCTATACAGTCCTTCAAATTTTTATTTTAATTAAAAATCCCCCACTATTGTTCCTGATGATTCTAAATCATGATGACTCAACTGTGTGAAATAAATAATTTTGTGTAGCTACACTGTGAAGAGAGCTGGGATGCAACTATTTGATCAAGTGGAGTGTTTTGAATATGTTGAGATATTCTATTAAAAAATCCACTTGATACCAGCAAAATATTGTCTATTTCTGATGATAAAGTTCATATTGTGCAGACAAAGTTTATTGATTATATATATTCTATAAGCTATTCGTCTTGGGCAGTGTGTATATATATATATATATATAGTGGAAACTCTATGGCAACAAAATCATGCAACAAATGGAACCACAAAAAGTCAGCTTGAAAGATAAGAGACAATTTAAACAACACTTAAAGAGAGATGTGTCACTGGAACCTCACTTTTAGTTAGACTGTCTACAAATAAAAGCACAATTCTTGTGTTGGTTTCTTATACTTATATCTATATTAAAAGACCAACCCACCAAAGTCACATATGAGGTTCCATTCAGTGATCATGAGGAGCTCATATCACCTGTGACAATGTCTATAAAGATGTATAAAGACTCTGGAGGGATTTTGTCAGATAGAAGTGAATATCAGACATACGTGGCTGTAAAACAAACACATCACCATGTCGAATGAAAGACCGTCTTGTCCATTGCAACACTAGTCCTTAAATCCTTAAAATATTTGTAATAGCTAGATATTTCCACTAGGTGGAAGCATTTCTCTGTATCTGTAGGCCCCTTCAGTTTAGAAGGTTCTGTTCAGTTTTATTGACCTGCTTATAAATAATAACCTGGGGATGTAACTGTAATGAGAATATACATCATAATTCTCCCCGTGTTCATTTTGGCACTAACGTACATACCGCTTGGATGCTTGGTAATACTCCACTTAATTTGGGGAAGCTGTGAACTTTGAACACCTTCCTAAACACACAAACACATTCTTGGCAAACTTTAGTTTCATATTCAACCATTTTCTCCATTGGAAACTGGAGAAAGACTTTCTGGGCAGTTGCCACTTCACAGCCTGGTACTGCAGACATCCCAGTGTCCTCACAGTCCATCTGTCATCATTATGCAGTTGTATTGTATACTGCTATCCGCAGGCCAAACCCAGTTTATGATCCATTCAGCCACCCTCCTGGTTTCAAAGTGATACTAACTCCTCATCATTTCTGACATCTGGGAGAGGCTCCCTGACCAGCTTTCTGGCTGGTGTTGGAACACATCACCGGCTCATACTGTCAAACCCACTATCCATCTGTTCTTCATAGACATGGAGCATAACCGTGTAATATCCATGACTGCAATTAGCAGCAGAGGGAATTTCAAAATCCCCGAGACTGCAGTCAAAACGTGACATTCTGGGACAGTTTACATCCAAAAGTGCAACCAAAAATAGCAGTGTGGGAACAGAACAGACTTTGGATTCTGAACTGAATACAATTACACTACTTTTGATAAATGACCTTAGTTTTCATATTGCGGGTTAAAATTGCAACAAATACCAAGGCCTATAAGGACCTGAAAACAGCAACTGTATTGTTTCAGAATGATGACAATGCATATAAATGCTCTGATTATGTGCTTTCTCAATCATCAAAGACACAAAGGCAGACTGAGCAAGAAACAAATAATAAGTTAAATGTTTCTTTGTGTGGAAATAAAGTACAGATGGTGAAACTCCAGAGAGAATTTATACACACAGTATTCTCTTGTTCTTTGCAAGATGTGTTGAAGCATCACTGTCAGTCTGAAGATAAAGCATTGGTTTGAAATTCAATTTCCCATTGCTGTGTGGATGATATGAAGCGTAGATAGGATAAAACTCCAACACTGATATGTTTTAAATTGAACTGATCTGTGGGTTTTTGGGTTTTTGTTTTTTTTGCATTTTTTTTCATTATATTAACAAACAACTGGGCCTCTGTATGTGAATCTAAAACCAGCTTATTCACATTTTAGATACAATTTTCCATGTTTATTCTCCATTGCTTTCAATTTTAATCATAAAATGAAATTTAAATTTAGCTATGCTGTTACTTCATGATGGAAGTGAATTCACCTTGTAAAGATGACAGCCTCACAAAACTGCAGAAAAAATGTTGAATATTGAATTTTGAATTATGGCCTCTTCTTATATCCAGCCTGGTTGTTCAAAGATTTTAATCTTAAATGCTCAACCTGCTGACAAAGACACAGTCTGCCTCCCATTCTGGACCCATCTTGCTCGAATCCTCTTATCTCTGAAGACGACAGATTAGCTGTCTGCAGTAGCAAGGTCTTGAATGTGCCCCTCATCCCTCACATCCACTTGTGAGAGTCTTTGTTTGAGTTTCTGTCTGTGTACCTGTGCATGTGCACTTCTAATAGAATATAGTATGTGTGTCTCCAAATCCTTAGCCAAATCCACAATAGTCACCTATGTAAATTCAAGGTCTTTTGCTCCTTTCTTCACATATCCCTCTTCCTCCATATCCTCTTTAGCTCTATGTGCTTTTGCTGCCTCCTCTAATCTACCTTGACCTTGGCCAACTAGTCTTACTATAAGATCAGAGGGAAAATGTTGAGATGCCGAACACTGATGATTGTGTAAAGTCAAATAAAAATAACTCCCCCCACTGTACTATATGGAGAACACTTCAGTTTACAGCGCACATTCTTTGAAGCAAGTTTGGTTCCATTGTGTTCTCCTAATTAATCGGTAGTAATGGCTCAATAATCTGTGAGAGTGTCTGCAGGATAATGTTTCTGGCTGCTAAGACAGCTGCAGTTCAAGGCCATTAGCTCAGTTATAACTGAGGTCCTGCTGTGAGCTGGGAACTGTTTCTGTGTCTCACCCAAATGGGCCTAAAAGGAAATCTTGCTTTAATCACTCTTTTAATGTTTTACTGCTGGCAAAAGGTGAAATGTTGCAAAGAAAAATTTGAGAAATGATGAGCTACTGTCCGACTGAGGAGTCAACACTGAAACAGTTTTCTATAGACACACATTTTCCTACTATTTGCTTGTGCAAGCATTTAAGCGCACTAGACCAATAAAATGTTAATAAAGTTTCATCAGCATATAGGTGCTAATGTTTATGTTGGTACAGTTAACGTGACATTGAAGTCAATATTCTAATGGAACCAGATTTCACTGACATTACAATCAAGGCTACTGGCCTTCTATTTGGGCTCCTTCTCAGGCTGATGGATATTACATTAGCCCCCTTCAGCTTTATTGTCTCCTTCACTTTATCTTTTTACTCTAATGTACTTAAGTTCTGAGCTAATGAGCTAAGTTCCCCAGTACTTTCCTTTTTATTCCCCCCATTTGGCCATGATAGTGCCAAGGCTCTATGGAGGGCAATGTCACTCTTGGTCAGTCCATTCCTTCGGTCCATATTGAAATATCCAAGCAATTTTGGGAATGTTTTGCCAGTAAATTTTGGCCAGATCACCATAGTCCCCAAAGGATCAATCAAAGTGACTTTTATAACCCCTTTAGCTTTTCATCTAGGGCTCCCATGCTGTTCACATTTGCGCTTTTGAATGAAAATGAAATGATATGAAACAGATTTGGCGATTTCTTAATGTCTAGTGTAAAGTTATCCATCACCTCTATCTAAGCAGAGTTGCAGGGTGCTGGAACCAATCCCAGCTGATATTTTGGCAAAGCTGTGGTCCGTCACAGGGCGGACACAGAAAACAAACAACCACTATTTATCCTCTCATTCTTGCCTACAATCTATCAGGAGTCACCAATTAACGTAATGTGATTGTCTTTGGACTATGGCAAGAAGCCAGAGCACGCAGAGGGAAACCTTGCTGGAGAACATACAAACTTTGCACAGACAGACCTCAAGTTTTCTTGCTGTGAGGCGTCTCTAAAGTTGGCCAAAATTTCAAATTGACCAATACTTGATTCTCAACAATAGGCAAGCAGATCATATATCACATCAGCTTCCACTATTTAAAGCAAATTAATAAATGTTGGCAAGCCGATGAACATTATAAACATCACACCTACTTAGTATCAGTATGTCAGTTTTGTCATTCAATCATGCTGATGTGCTGATATTAGCTTCTAGCTCAAGCCCAGTCTCAAACAGTTTCTTACTCCTTGATGCCTTTCTCCATTGTCCAGTTGAACATCTCTGTTTCTGTGTAAGATGTTAAGTCCTGACCTTGGGCTTTCAAAGGGGAAAGCTTATCTTGTCTTCTCAACAGTCAACCACATACTCTAAAAAGCGGCATCTCAATTACATATTATCCTGTGTGCACCCAGGTTCTGCACAAACTCAAAGCCCAAACACAAAACGAACTTTGAGCCTGTAGATGTGGGAAATAAATGTCAAACAATTGTTTTCACAGCTGCACCCTTGGCCTGGACGCTGTATGCTGGTGCGACTGGTATGTATCAGACAAGCTAAAGTCCAAAGGAGGGAAAATGGACTGTTTGCTGTTACAGAGAACAGGACAGGTCGAGCTGCAGTTTATACACGAGGAGAGGAGATGAAGGTCACTTGTAGGTGATTGATGATGTTGCCTGCACTGCTGTCATTGAGTAATTGACCTGAAGTCGTCTCAGTTGTTAGCATTGTTTGAATCAAGCATCTGTAATGATATCACAGAGATAGTGCTAACATTTGGATCTGACTCTAATGCTGCAAGAGTGATAGGTGACTGCTGCCCACCCTCTGTGGGTATCCTGGTTGGACTTCAATGTTGTTAGTAGAATCCTTAATAAATATAAGGTAAAATATTCATCCATTCATTCATTCCTTCATTTACTACTGCTTATCTGTTTTCCAGGTCGCGGCAGGTGCCGGAGCCAATTCCAGCTCACATTGTGCGAGGGCAGGGTACACCCTGGACAGGTCACCAGTCCATCGCAGGGCCAAGACACAGAGACAGGCGGAGACGAACAACCACTCAGACTCACACTCAGACCTACGGACAATTTAGAGTCACCAGATCAGAGTGTAAAGACAAATGGAACATAAATAAGAAAGCTAAAAGGATTTTATGTTTTGGAAGTTCACTACTTATTCAGGAAAATGACCAACAATTAAAATGCTGCTCTTTGATGACTACAGAAGCCTTGTGGCCTGGAATAATTCCTCCATCACATGCAATACAGTTCCAATCAAAAACAACTCCGTCTA
Organism: Remorina albescens; assembly: GCA_034769265.1. Lineage (NCBI taxonomy): Eukaryota > Metazoa > Chordata > Actinopteri > Carangiformes > Echeneidae > Remorina > Remorina albescens. Next base: position 50,921,265 of record CM068475.1, read on the forward strand.
CGGGAAGGTCGGGTGGGTGGCTCACGCACTGTGGTCTGACCACTAACTGTCTCATGCACTAAAAGGGGATTTTTGGTTCCGTTTGTAAGCAGGTATTTAGTTCTTTAGTGTATTTACTGAAAATGACTATCTTGGGCAATCCACTGAGTTTTGTATAGCCTCAGGGAGCAAATTGCTCGACATTCACTCTTCGCTTTCAGCCCTTTTTTCTTGCTCAGCATTTATGATTTGCAGCACAGTAAACAGACAGAATGCACAAAGCAGCTAGACTGAATGATAAACAAAAACAGATGGACATCACGGACAATGTGTTTGCCAGTGGGGTACAAAAGCTGGCTGGTCAACAATGTGACTAATAATTTGTCAGCGGTATTACTGGGATGTGAGTAATACACTGATCGTAAAATAGGATATCAGACTTGTGGTGACACCGTCTTTGCTGGCAAGAAGGAACTGGGAGCTAACTCAGTGGGAAAGACATCCGCCTGTTTCTCCAGCAAAAAGACAACATAAATATTTTCACGAAGCATCAAATTGAGTTGAAATTAGGAGATTTTTTTATTGCAGCTCCCACTGCGTGCCTCCATTCAGTGCTGCGAGATGCTGTATAAACAGGTTTCAAGCACACAGGAAAGTCTTCTGCTGTAACCGAGAGTAATTATTTACATGACAGTGAAGAGGCTGCATAAGCTGCTAAACGGAAACTTTTATTTTCTGCTAAAGAAGAGAAATACAAGATGGTTATTTCAACATCTAGTGGCCTCATCTGCTGAAGAAATTCATTAATCAGTACACAATCATTTTAAGAGGTGAAATTTAAAGTGGAGGTATTATTTGGGAGTTAATGGTTTCAAAATATAACGCAATATAAAACGCAGGCCAGATTGTCTCATGAAGATTACATGCCATTAGACTACATTCGGCACGTGAATCAAAATTAACAGATGAAGCCAATTAGTCGTACCTTTCTGTTCCATGACAAAATACAATTGATGACTGTCCACAATGAAATGACTTTTGATTTCATCTGTTAAATTTCAATGTTTTATTTCCTTTTTGTAAAAGGAGGGCAGAGGGCTTCACGCTGCAGCATCATTAGACAATTCCTGTGTGTTGTTCTGGCTCTAAAGTTATTTGTTTTGGTGAGATCAATTAACACTGGCCTTGACATTTACTGTTTGGCTGTGTCTACAAGGACATTAGTGGGCTTTTGGTGTGGTAGTGAAAAGTGATATGTGAGAGCAGCTGTTTGGTTTCCACAGCTCTTCTGGCTGGAGCAGATATGTACAGTATGTGTGCGTACATGTGCATGTACACATGCTGATTTGTGCTACAGACTGCACTTATCTAATATATTAGTCACACTGCTTAGATTCACCATTCATCAACTTACAGACAAACCTGAGCCATGCTTTTATTTTATTTTATTTTTTTACAATATCCCAATGGATGTTTCTCTTGTTTGACAAAAGAGGGAATTTTGACGAGGTAGAAGAAAATACAAATCCCTCCCAAATTCCTCTGTCCTCTGCGTCTGTGTCTCTGAACATGTGTAAGATTTAATGAAACAGTTGAGAAAGAAAAAGCCATTTACATGATTTAAGAACACTGACAGTGCCATGCCCCCTGTTTGAAATGCTGCGTAGCCATTACTAAATTACTGTAAAATTAGTCCCTGAGAAGTCTGGAGGAAGTCGTTACGCAAGTTTCACTGTCTGTTTAGACACAGTCTGCAATAAAATCCAGACCTCTCACTGCTTAAATCACATTTTGCCATAACTTGACTTCCCACTGAGTGCATGCTGGGACAGAGTCCAGAACCCTGCGACCATGAAACGCAGAAAGTGGGAAAAGAAAATGAATAAATAAAGGAATTAATGTTTGCCACATCTGAAAACCAATTTTTCTTTTTCTTTTGTATGTGTGCTAAAACCTAAAACAGTGACAGTTTCCTTGTGAAGGGCATACTGCAGGAAAAACAACTTAAACACACATACAACTCACAATGTTCAAGACACGGCTGCAGTTTTGTGATCAGAAATGTATTGATTTGGTTTGTCATGAAAATGTGTCAATTCATTATTTAGAAAAAACAAAAGATTCCCTTGGACACAACACTCCAAGGCTGCTGACATTGCCATGCTAAAGTGGTCAAAATGCTAATGTTGGCCCCCTTAGCAGGTATAATGTTTGACATGTCCATCTTAGTTAAGTGTGTTAGTGCCTCTGAGATTAGCTTTAAAAACAAGACGCACACTGCTCTCTCTATTTCATTTATGACCTACTTAGAACACAGCAGTATCTGTTTTACCTGCATAAATATTCCTATGTAGGAAATGTGTCCAGCAAAGGAGGTACTGTAAATTCACAGGTGAATTCATGGTCATGAGCTTGAAAGTTTAAAGATGTTTGAATCAGGTCCGCAATCTCATTTCATCCTCCAGTCCAACAAATAAGAGAAAGAAAGCATGAAAGCTGGGAAAAGAAAAAAAAAGTGTGCAGGTTAAGAAAAGAAAACATTTTCAGGGCTTGCGTGCATTTCCACAGCAGCTGATCATTATGGGGATAATCCTGATGGAAAGACTCCATAACTTTTTGTTGGCTTCACCTAGAGCCAAATGCTGATCATCAGATATTTTTGTGTATGCATTACAATTTTAAGTCATTACATCATTAGAACAATTGCAACACATTTAATGACGATGCAGTTTCACCCTTTTGCCTTAAGCCTTTCCAAGTCTGGCCAATTCAACAGCTGCCTACAAAGACGTGTTTCTCTTGTAGACTATTTTTTGCTTATAACGTTTGCCACTAAATACAGACTTCAAGTGTAACCTAGGTATTTATTGAGTAATATTGCTGCACTCTAGACTATGTTTTTAGGTCTTAATTGTCCTCTAGTACAGTTGCTGACCTTCTCATTTTGTAGGATGTGGCAAAACATGATAAACGCTGCAGGCGTCAAATGCTTTATTACAACAGGCCATGCCTCATCTGTTGTGAATGCTCACCTGCTGTGCTGAACTCTCCACTCCAGTCCTCCCTAAACATGATGGGTCTTACCCAATGCACATTAGTCTTAATTAAACTAAAGTGCTTTCTCTCTCCAGACTACATCCTGCCTCCCTCTCAACCCTCCCTTTTATCCTTCACTCCCTTTTCTGTCACCTCCTTGTTTTTCCCCTTCCATTTTTCCAGCAAAGCTTCATCACACTTAATGACTTGCTTGTCTAGTCTCACGGGAGGTGCAACCAGTTTAGATTAATTTATTTGCAACTGTAGGTATTAAAAATAAACTGACTTTCAGCTCACAAACCAACAGGATGTTTCCAGGGCTTTTGCACAAACGCACTACTGTAAAGACATAGACAAATCTATCTCAAAATCCTGCCACTGATCTCCAGCCTCTTTGTACAGTATCACATATAAGTATGGGAAACATGTAAAGTGTTGTTCTGCAGTGATTCCTTTAACCAGTTCTCAATAAACATAATAGACTTTACACTGGTTTGACTTAACCCTCACTTTAATGGCAATTGGTATGTATATTATAAATAGAATCCCCAACAAATTGCGTTACATATATAGCCTATGTAACAAAATGACCAATAACTAACAAAGATAATGTGCAAGAAGGCTACTACTAAGGTAGCAAGCTTCTGGAATCACTTACTCCAGTCCAAGTCATATGTTTTACACTGTACAGCTGGTTTAAAGGGAAAAAAAACCCTAAATATTTGCAAGAGCAACTCAACGACCCCTGAAAACCTGGTCTTCGTTGACATGCAGTGCACTACCAGACCCCATGGCATCACTGCCGGGCGTGATTTTGGCTGCAAACCAGCACATTTCTAATCACACTCATCACACATTAGTGATGTCGAGTGTGGTCACAGAGAGAAACACTGCTTTTTAGCTAAGTGTTAAGTTACTTGTTGAATATTTTTACAGTCAGAGTCAGTAGGCCTGTATGAAAATCAGCATTGAGAGATAGAAAAACAAAAACAAAAGTCTCATCTTAATAATTAACTGAAGCTAAATCTTTGAGAAAAACTATGATGTTTCTTAATTTTCTGGCCACATTCTTGTTTGGATATTTTCAGGTCATATTTTTACATGATCTGTGGACTGATTTTTTATGTGGTAGTTGAGCCATCAGATGGAATTCATAGACTGTACAGCTTCCATATGTGAAGAATAGTTTTAAGCTCAGAGTGAGCTGCTCAGCTATCTTGTTGGTGCTGTCACCATTAATCACCATTAATAGCAGGGCTACCATTGTTTGGGTGGCTGAGCATTTTACTTGAGCGTTAACACTTTCTAGCTCATTTGTTAACAAAATAGGCCAACTCTCTAGGTATGATGAAGAATGACACAGATACCTGCTATTTAATCCGAGCATATGGAAAAAAATTATATATATATATAAAATCAGAATCACACTCTCCAAAGACTTTTAACCACAGACCCCCTAAAGTTCCAAATATCGCAAAAGCAGGTCATATTAAATGTCCTATATTTCCTTGAAAAATCACAGATACAGCTAAGAGGTCAAGTTCAATGACAGATGATGCTGAACAAACACTCAATGGTCTCTGATCATCTTCAGCTATTACTCAAAGTCACCAAACCCTCAATAACCTGCCTGAAAGCTTTAATAAAAACCTAACAAGTGAATTGTATATAAATTCACCTCCCTACAGTTGTAATGGAGGGGAACGTCAGTTCTAGAGAAATATGGTTGAACCAGGCTTTAAATATATTAATTTCTGCTGTAAGGTTTAGCATTTCAGAAGGGGGGTCCGAGGGGATTGGCTAGCTCTTGAGGGAGCTGCTGCTTTTGGCACTTCTATCTTGATTTTATTTCTCAGCCACTGAATTTGCCACTTGGTTCAGTTTTCAGTTATGTAGTCCATCATGAATGTATCTTGCAGTAGCCTATTGGACTTCCTTCAGTTTTATGCAATACATACTTAGGTACTTGTCATATTTTTGGCAGTGATAGGATCATGACCTTCATGTGGTAATTAGCACGATACATAGTGAAATAACCAGGTCCTAAAAGGTGATTTAAAAAAAACAACACACTGAGTTTTAATGAATTTTAGTAGGAAAGTATGAAGAGATATTCAGATATCATTGTTTCCTACTCCTGTAGAAATAATAATAATTCACATTATCTGTGGCTGCTTTGAAAACAAAAAATACCTCTGTTCCAGTTTGCTGCTATGTCCAACTGGCTTCCTTCCTGTCCCTGACCCCCCGGGGTCAAAGCAGCATAATGAGTGCATTCTCCAGTTTCTCTGGCTCCTTTGCACTGGCCTGTCACTTTGTCTCTTGCAAAATCTCACAATCTTAAAGCTGTTTCACTCAAGCTATTTCAATATGACCCAATGCGAGTTTTTCCACATGTATATTCAGAGACAAATAGCCAGGACATATGACAGTGACTTATAGCAAAGGGGGAAACGGGACTACCTTCAAATATATCACTGGATATGAAGAAAACAAGTACACACCCCAGCATTTAACATAAACTGTGCAGTAAAACAGTCATAAATCAATGTCTACCAGGCTAATGTAGAGGTCACTGCATCACAATAATGTTTGTTGTCTTGTGGCTAATGCCATCTACTGCAGACATCCATTATGCTTTTCATTATACAAAGTTTTTTAATGATCACATATACTCGTATATTACTTAAGTTTTCTAACCGCATCTGAGACCACAATACCTTTGGGTCCTGGAATATGGTAAATCTTATTAATGTTGCCCAGAGAGAAAACCCCTTTTTAAAGCCTCAAAGAGGATTGTAAAAGGGACTGTTCATTAAAATCTTTATTTTTCCATACACAAGCTGTCCACAGGTTGTTTGTGTTGTTTTCCTGAGAATCACTTTTGATTTAACAAATGATCCATTCCAAAAGAGAGTGGTTAATGCCGAGTAGTGGAGCTTAAGATCAGACTGGAAGAAAACAATTGGCCAAGCAAAATGTTTGCAGTGACTCTATTTGAAAAAGTCAGTACACGCACACTGAAGATAAGATTAGATTTGGCAGCACTTATTCTTACCTGCTACTGTTAATACTCAGCTAAGCAAAAGCCATAAACCATTTATAGTTATAATCCCTAAATTTATCATCATGTCAAACAATTCTGCATTTGACATGTAATGTATTTAAATTAAAAACTTAAATCTCTGTATTTTGGCATTTATTGGCAGTGGTGGTGTCTGTCGTCACATAACAGTCTTGTGTCAGACTGCTGATTTTTGCATGAGGGATTCCCAGGAAACAACATATGCAACCATTCTACAGTTTTATCATAGTTATATCAGCTATACTGCTTCCTGTTTGCTGTCTTTATACTGCATAAGAGCTATATTCATTCGCTGCTAACGCAAAAGCAATATCCCAGTGCTGCTTCACATAAGATTTGTGTTTTATTATAAAGAGCTCACGGGAAACATAATGTACGGAACAAAGTAGCAGCTCAGTTTGCGGTAGCATTAAACTGCACTCTCTGTTTCCATCTCTACTGTAACAATGGTCGGAAATCTTAAGGATAAATTACTTTTCCAAATAATAATAATAATAATGTAACATAGCAAATGTCTTTGCTTGAGCAAAGGAAAAGATTGGGGGGGGGAAGAGAGATTTTGGTTTCTGTAGCAATCCTTCTGGAATTTCTCTATGTGTGCATGAAGCTCTAACCCTCTGTCCCACTGTGCTGTGGATCCCTGTGGCAGCAAAACCGCTCAGTCTCTCAGCAGCCCTGCAGAAATGCTTTTTGCCTATAGCACAATTTTATTCTCTGCCCAACTCTTTTTTAGGCAGTGTATAAAAGCGCTGGCTGCGGCTGCACAACTCATTGCCAACTGCCAGCAGAGGTTATGTCCTGGTGGAGGAGGGCGGTAACCAGCTGGTAGATGTATAACTTAGGTGTGTGATGTAAATTAAACATCATATAAACCTCTATCTCTGTTCAAGGCTGTGGGAAAATGGTGGTTGAAGTGGTGAGGCCTTTGTGGATCTCTGTCAGTAGCATGAGAGCTAAAGTCAAGGAGGTGGAACTCAAGCTGAGATGTGAAGAGGAATAATCTCCTGATAAAGAATTGGGGATTAATCTGTGGGGTTTTAGAGAAAAAGGGGTGGGTAGATGAATAAATAAATCACTTGGATTTTTTTTTTTTTTTCTTTAACCCCTCCCGGTGGAGAAGAACCACAGACTTAATCAAAAGCAGACATCAGACCAGGAGCTGGCATTTTCCACTCATCTTAAAATGATCAACTGCCACTTTCAGTTTTTTGTCTGCACTTTGTATCTCATCTCTCACCTCCGTTGGATCATACTGAAAGTCTGGCACCAGACATCCTGATAATGATGAGAAAATGAGAAGAACGGAAGCCATGAAAGGAAATATCCCTTCAAATGTGCCCCTTTCTTCTTTCCTCAGCCTCCACTCCCTCCTCTCTCTGTCCCCACTCCAACCTCTCAACCTTTATTCCCAGGCTGCACACACAAGCTGGGCCCTCCATGGAGCGCAGGAAGCTGGACCTGGAACTGGAACCTGCTGTCTACAAGCCAAGGCAAGCGGGTATGTAGATGCCTGCCTAGGAGAAGGTGGCCACTTTCCCAACTATGAACCATAGTCAATGTGACAGCCATGTTCAAGAGACCTGGGGGAAATTACACAGTGTGAAAAACCTAAGTGCATGGGGGCACAACTTGAAAACCAGCACCCAGTGGATAAGCATAATAACACACATTGTTTTCACTGGTCTCTTCGTATGAGAAACAATTAAGCAAATTTCTATCTGGCACACAGAGTGCCTGGGAAAGATCATTTGGCTTATGTGTCTTTTGGGGGGGTTTGGTGAACCACAATCTAGGGAACTCTAAGAATCCAAGTTTTGTCACCAAGCAAAAACCACTATACTTCATCGCCATGATAATAAATGACTATAAATATTTTTTGTTGTCTTTAACATTTTTTATGGATGATGATGAATTATGTTGTTCATAAAAATGTAGCAAATGTAATTTATGTTTTGATGTCGTACAAGATGTTATACATTTCCGAAAAATCCTTATATTCACCAAAAACTGTCTTCACAACATTATTGACTGCTCGGCCACTATGGTAAGCAATGATACTACAGTGAAGATTTCAGAATTATTGCTGCGGCGATTACTTTTTTTTGTCAGCGCCCACAAATTGTGCAACTTTTTTTCTTTTTTTTTTAAACAAGATAATCCAGTACTCCACTTCTTGATTGATCTGAAAATTTAAAACTTGTGATGAGTCTCTTTGGCTGCCCAGTCAGCTGTGGTTGACAAAGACATGTTTTATTTTCTAAATTGGGATTTACCCTCAAGGAGCATAATGCAGACTCCAGGACAGGGAGCTAAATGAAGCAACCTATGTTGGAGCTGGTTTCATATAATTGAAAACATACTGTTAATTTACATTCTTGTGGATGGGAAGAGGATCGTTTTAATCTAGATCTTTTTCTTGGTGTGCACTCTATGTGAATTACAGTGGAGTAAGATTTAACATTTTTCCACTCTACCACTACATTGTGGAATGCCTCTAACATTAGTTAGATGTTAAGGAATTGGCCTTTTAAGTATTATGGAGAACTATTTTCTGTGTTTGGTCCAAGGGATTTTCATAAAACATGTTCTGGATTTGGGTTTATTGGGCTGAAATCGCCATCAGTGATTTGTGACATGTGTAGAGGATCAAAAATCATTAAAATAAAAGAAGAGAATGAGAGATTTATTATATCTAACTAATTCCCCCCCCCGAGGGGTCAGTTCAGAAAAAGTTCTCAGTCAATCAATGTGTGATACGATACACTTCAGGTTCAGTAGAAGCTATTTTACAGCCTCAAAACTTAACTATTAACCTGAATTTGTGGATCGCTGTAAACACGGTTACTACCGAGTTACTACCAAATTTAATCGTTAGTGTTAATTAGCAAATGGCCGCATGGTAACATGCTGAACACCAAGAGTGACGAACATCGAACATTTACCTCAATGTGCTGTTGTGCGTCCATGGCTGCAAAGAAACATCATTTTTCATTCAATATGTGAACTTTGGCCAAAATAACATTTTGAATAATTTTAGAATAAAATAAAATCCACATGCCCTTACAGTCTAAAGTATGTGTATGCTGCACTGAAGCCTCTGGCTGTCTACCGTATTAAAATGTTTTCATTTATACATATTTAACTTCAACTTCATGTCAAATGAATTGAATTGACTGTCTTTTTAAGCTTCTTTTGAAAACATGGTGACACATCTGCTTGAACTTTCACAACAAGAAAATGTAACCAGACTGAAATGAAGAGTTTGTGCATTTATATATTTAGACTTATATTAAAATATAATAGTGACTACTGTTCTGGTTAGTACTCTGTTCCAACTTCTCAGTGTTTAAAGCTAAGAGTCATCTTATTCCTGTCCTTATTCTGCTCCTCTAGCTATCGGGTGCATCCTCACAAGAAATGACTGATTGTACCAACGCCCTGTGAGAAGTGACAGCTGGTCCCTTATCCCCTTCGTGGCCTTGCTAACCAGAGAGCTGTAATCATTTTTGACGTGACAATATCTATAAGGAGTGCAGGCTAAGGGCAAGGTGTCCCAGTTGTGTTATGACAAAGATATTAAAGGAATCTGTCTTCATCTTTATCTTGAGGGTTTTTTTTGTTTGTTTTTTTTTTTATCCGCCCAAAGCCAAACTGCTTGCAGCGTGTGATTTTCCTCTAACAGTATCCGAAAGGATGTGAGCCTGAACACACTCTTATAAAGCAGAGAGAAAATCCGGTTATTATCTTGCAATATTACAGTGTTTCCAGAGCAGATTTTCAGGGTCATATATATACACACACACACTCACATAGATAGCTGAAATACTTCCCTCTCTGTACCCACTGTACTTTGTTGATCAACTGAGGTAAACTTTAATGGAGGCAGAAAGTTTAAATATAAATAAGTAAATGAACAAGTTTGGGATAAAACAGCATTATGCATGACAGAGTAACACTGTGGTTTGTCTGTCTCTGTTTAGGGAATAACAACTACGGCTACACAGTAATCTTTGCTGAATGCAAAAACTTCAGCGGTTCGCCTCCACACAGATCAGTGACATAGTTCAAGAAAAAGATGACTCGATCCATAATTTAGAGTGCTCTGTGCATGTCTGCCAGGGACAGCAACAACACAACAAATCTATTTCCGTCATATATATGTGTGCTGATAGATAATTCACTGGCAGAGAAAACTGCTAGAAAGAGTTTTACCCAACCTTTTTACGTTAGGTGGTTACACTCAGAGATAGAGAAAGGCCGGTAAAGTAAACCACATTATAACATTGAATCCTCACAGACTGATAGATCTGTGTGAGTGGAAAGTGGGATTATCTCTTTCGACATGGTCTGTCATATTGGAGTCTTTAGCTACTATGACTATGCGACTATCTGACTGCTCCTAATATTTCAAAGCTTTTTACTCAAAGCGCATGACGTCCAGCCATAAGCACAGGCATTGGCAAGACTGCAGATGAGCTTACCACATTAAACATCCACTGTTGGGGATTTTGCTTGATCTGTTGAGGAACTACCACAAAAAGTTCAGTTTGACTATAAAACCTCAAAATTAAAGTACTTTTAAGGATTATGGGGAAGTAGAATAACCAGCAGGATCCACATCCCTGCCTTCAGTATTACCACTGTCCTTTAGCTTTATTTCCCAACAGATGGTTTGTTTGCTCTCCGTCTCCACACTTTATGGTCATATAACCTTCATATGTATAAACTTAGGCTGACAGCGCTCCTTTCTCGCAGACAGAACATGGTTTGAGCAAGAAGTAATAAAGTTTTGTTTGAGTACTGCTGCTATCTCAGAGGGAGGTCCCAGGGTAGTAACCTTCAGTATTAAATAGGGCATTTTTTATGCATTTACCTGACTTTTGCAGGGTCGTAAAAGTAGGACAGAATTTCTAATTATGCAACATGAAAAGTCATTTAAGAAGGATACTGTTTTGCATCAGTAAATTTCCAGAGAGTATGAAAAAAAAACAACACAACAACAAATAAAAAAAACATACCTTTCTTTTTTCTATTATCTGCTGTAGATGGTTTTTATTTGAATATCAAATAAAATCTACTCTCAAACATCAAACTGCTGTTTTAACGCTCATATTAAAAAATATGACTCAGGTTTTATTGAGTTATTTTCTTCGTGTGACTGCAGCAGATGCTCCTATGGTTATTTATAGTGCTTGCACTGATAAATTCCACCATTATTATCTTCATATTGCTCCCTGTGCCGAAAAGCACAACACCAGACATATCATGGTAAACTACTTGACTCTCAGTTGTTGGTTGCATGCAACCTCAATATAAGAGGAACTGTGTAAAGACCTACCAAGAATATTGCACAGAGACGCTGAAAGTGGTGCCAAATGGGTAGTTTTCTGTGAGAATGGCAGTAGGACACCTTTCCAAAAGGCTAACATTGAACAGATGAGGGAAAATGAGTATTTAATGAGGGACATAAAAATTCAATATTACTCAAACTTCATTACTCGTAAAGACACAAATTTAATTAATTTAATTCCTCATAGTTCCAGTGACTTCTTATTTAGGTTCAGGGGAATGCGCAGGCATGTCATGATGGGTCTCATTTACCACACTAACTATCATTGCATCTGCCCAGAATTAATGATGCATTTCCCCATTATGCCAGAAGAGGGACACACATTGCCTATTAATTTCAGTCTAAAAGTTTCATTAAGATATAGGAAAATGGTAAAGTTTTTATGATTGGTTTCTGCTTTACATGTGCAACATGAGTAGTAAAAGTGGGTGACTTCATAGAGCACAGAAAGTTCAGATTTGAGCATTTTATGATACTGCAACCAGATGAGATGAAGGTTGCGGTGGCGGCTGCAGAGTTTCTCAGTGGGTAATAAATGTTAAAAAAAAAAGAAAAAAAAAAAGGACCACGTAAAAAATGTTTAAAAAAAAACAACAAAAAAACTTTCTTATCTTTTATAATATCACTAATTTTTTTGACTGACTTCAAAGTCAGGCATTTACTACATAATAACAGTTTAGTTATTCTTGATTTTATTGTTTCTTAACCATCTCTGTTTTGAGCACGATAGTAATTCATATTTATAGAGGAGGACGGTTAAATTAATCGAATACCTCAAATAATTTTTAAAATTTACGGTCCGTTCAATTTTAAACCAATCAGGCAACATCACACACCCACACCTGAGCCGACCCAACCTCTTTCAAATTCTAACCTTATAGATTAAAAAAAAAAAAAAAAAAACGAACTCTGCTAGAGTTCTTCATCTGAGCATAATTCACCATTTCACATTTGAAATGTGACACATGCAGCTTTGTCCTGTCTTAAGCATGAACGTGCTTCTCCAAGACCATCCAATATTTATGTGGTATGCAAAGACATGAATCACCTTTTAAGACATTATGTAAAGATGATGCTAGGGATGCGTGCTATCAGCATTAACATGCATCAAGCGAGTCGGTAAATTCACTGGGGTCCAGATGTCTGTCCCTCCCTGCCTTCTCGCCTACAGTCCGGACTTCGACCCGTTCACTTTATGTAAATGTGGCAATAAGGAGACCAAATGAATTCGAATTTGTAGAGCAAGAGCACCCTGCTGCACGGAAAAGAGCTGCCACTGAGGATCAATTACTCTGCTGGAGTGCTTCAGAGCATTGACTTCAGTCAGACCTCGAGGTGCTTGATGAGACATCAAACAAGTTCCAAGAAAAACTTTGTGAATTCAAAGATCCTCAGACTGCTCACCTCTTCTCTTTCGTCGTGAAGAGGAGGAAAGTTATAATGAGGGAGACCTGACTACACAAGTGGTTTGCCTCATTTATTTCCATCCAACCATTTTGCTCTGCTTTCATTGAAATCATTTCTACCTTCTCTACTTTCTAACTTTCAACACGAGCTGACTCTGCTTTTAATGTTACTCATCCAAGAATACTGCTCTGCTCCTTGCTTGATCCCCTGTTGGCAGTGAGTCACTATCAGGAAGTTGCCTGAATTTACTTTGAAAATGTTTCTTGTGCACATTGGAGAACTTAAAAGGATGAAGGATACGCCTCTATTTCAACAAATTTTTGTATATTCAGCCTTTCTGGCTGAGCCCAGATGTCTTAAGGTTGGAATAATGGGGGCAATAAATGATTTAAAGGCAAATTCGCAGATACTGAAACAAGCGCACACAGCCAACCAGGGGCTTATATAGAAATACTCCAGCAAGACACTCATGGCAGAATTTTGACTGTATTAGGGAATCTAGCACCACACCAGCACACGTTGCGCGATCACACCCGGAGGCACACACGTGTTAAGAAGCCCATTCATCAGCAACCTGCCGTCACTGTGTATTTCTGCGAGGACGGCCTACAAATGGCAAAGAGGAGCCCCAGCCTCTAGGTGTTCTGACACGCGTGTGCATTTCATGTTGTTCTGATTTAACCCTTTCCTTCATCATGGATGACCTGATGCTCTGGTGTGACTGTGCACGTGGCATGACTCACCAGCAGGGGCACACAGTGCTGGCCACCTCGAGGCAGATGGCCATGATTCTGTTAACATCTGTGGCAGGACGCCCCTGCTGTAAAACAAATTTCCCTTCTAGGCCTGAGACATGACTTTGTCTTCAGGAGTGTTAACACGCCCTGTAATCACACAGTGTCTGTGAATGCCATTAAGCTCCCTTTGAAATATGTAAAGGAATAGGAGGAAAGAGGCCTTTCATAAACAGTGGCGTGCCCATCGGTCCTGGATAAAGTACCCAAAAGCCAACTTAACAAAAAGTGCAGTTACCTTACTGGAAAATGACTCAAGTAAAAGGAACCTCTCAGAATACTACTTGAAAAAAAAGATATATTTGGAAAAAAAATATGATTAACAATTTGCATATGTCCAAACAACAAACAAAAATGAAACAACCAACCAACCAACGCAGGTAGGCAGTTGAAGACAGAAAAACCCAAGACTACCATTGGTTTTGGGCTTGGTGCCTGCAGGACTGAGTATGGAGGACTACACAACACAGCGCACAGACGGACACAGACAGACAGACACACACACACACACACACACACACACACACACACACACACACATCCAATCATTCAGGATATACACAAGAATCCTGAAGTTAATTTCAGTAAGTTCCCGAGACTTTTTAAAGATCTTCTCAAAATATTTTAAGGCCTCATCACCACTTCAAGCTGTAATCCAACACACATCTTTAGCTTACTGAACAATTGTAGTTTGCAATTAAATCTATAGAGCACAACCAATAACAGCCCTCAGATTAGCTGGGAGGCGACAACGCTTTAAAGAATAAATTAAACCAAAGGCAAGGTTTAGTAAAATATATCTTAGGTCTTCGGTTAGCAAGTTACACTCTGGCTCACAACTATTCACACGGAAAACCTGGAGAATAATAACAACACTGATCATGTGCCTCAGTTCAGTACTTCTCTTACCGTGCAGACGGGCCTTGACGGCGTTGGTGTCCATGGAGGCTCCGTCAATCGTCTTTTCCCAGTCAGTACAGAATAGCTGCAGGCTTCGGCCATCTTTAAACCCGGTTATCTCCAACCGTGGCGTCCACAAACTGATATTTCCCACATTTCGGAGGATGTCAGGCGTCACATCACCTGACGGAGCGTTGACGTTTCCGGTATTCACACCGGGTTAAGAAAAGTTCGCCGTCGCGAGATAATGCGTGACGTCACCGCACGTGCAGGGCCACGAGCCGATCTGTCAGCATTACGAACAAAGATGTCAGCAAGCTGATCGCATCTTTTGTTTTTAACAGTTTGGTGGCTCTGAGAGCATTTTGGCCTTAACGTCATTCACCTGGCCTACAACCAGACCACCAGGATTCACAGCACCTGCTTTTCTTTTCTCGTCTTTTTTTTTTTTTTTATAACGAACGAATGTAGTGGAGGAAAAGTATGAGATTATTTCAGAAATGTAGCGAAGTTGCCAGAAATAAAAACAACTCAAGTAGAGATACTCTCCAAAACTACTTAAAGGTACAGATAATACATATAATACACCGCTGGTGCCCTCCTCCTTCCTCCTCATTAAAGTAGAGGCCGAAGAGTGTGGGCCCTTTCCTTAATAAAAATGAAATGGAATAAATAAAAAAGGCAGGATGTGGCAATTGTGGAATATTTTCCATTCATGGTTGCCATGTCTGATGTGTAAATCAAGCAGAATATTCACAGCAGAAATATACCTTACAGTATACCTAACATATGGTGATTGTATAATGAGCCTTGGAGGAGATCATATTCCAACAAAGTTCATCTTTAATTTATCAAGTAAATCCCCCATTCAGAAGAGCAGAGACAGGGACTGAGACTGACCTGCCACCCCGTTTCCTTCTCATATTTCCCAAACCTGAGACAAACTTTCTCCTTCCTTTCTGTTAGCTTCAAATTTACATTATTGGGGAGTTTGCCCTGGTACTAAAGGGTGCACGGTGGAAAGGGCATTTTTGCAAGCTGTCCTCTGACATGCCACCCACATCGCCCTAAAAAGGGTGTTATCCTCTGCCATAAATCACTTGGGTCATTAAATCACACCTGAGACACACTCCTGCCCTTTCTCATCACAGCGGTTTCTCTTCATCTTTATTCAATTAGGGAGATTAATGGTCCAGGATACAGCACCCAGGCTGACATTCTGTTATGGGGGACATGACTGAAATGTCAGAGCGTGATGGGGGACAGGATGTGAAAGGATGGGCAGGGGATGCTCACTTGCTGTGTACACATGGTGATAAGCCCCCACAACAGAGCTCTTTATCCCTGTTTATGGGTCCACCTGTTGCTGCTGTGCTGTTATGAAATCTGAAGGTTGTGACCATCTTATTTCCTTACACATTGATTATGTAATTGTTTTATCTGTGCTTTATACTTAGGAACTTTTGTTTCACTCCAATGAGAAGCAGACTCATGACGAATCATCACAGCATCACAGACAGCAGTCCCTTTTGCAGTGCACTGAGAAGTTAGAACAGACCTGGACACATGGAGCTTGCTCTGCAGCTCCACAAGTGCCAGAACCCACAGCATTTTCTTACAATACAAAAGGAAATGAACTGGGGATTGACCAGTGTTACATCTGTCAAACAGTGGACCACATGTGAATAGAGGCTTGAGGCAAACGGCTCCCTGTTAGTCTTTCCACTAGAACTGCAACTGAAATATAAATTATTGGTCAAAAAAAAAAAAAAAAAAAAGTGTGTTAGGATAAAAATATGAGAGGGCACTTGTTTCTGAATGGTTTGTCATGTAGCTGAAAATAATAATTGTTGAACTGTCAAAATTTCAAAATTAGGATGAAAATGAATATTTTAGGCCTGGCCATGATAAAGTGATGCTGGGATTTGGATGACAACCAGCTGTTAAAGAGCAAACATGGGAGAATAAAGCCTTTCATCTCCAGCCTGGTGAAATTGTTGTCCAGCCATGTCAGTGTTCAATATACCAGTAAATTAAAGAGGAGGAGGAACTTCTGTGGATGAAGGAATAAGTGTTCTGTTGAATGAGAGCAGCTAGGTGGTCCGTTGCTTGATCCGTCTTGGTCCAGACTAAAATATCTACGCAACTATTAAATGGATTTTCATGAATTTGTGTACCAACATTCATGGTCCCAAGAGGATGAATCCAAGTGGCACCATGAGGTTGATATTTAATTAAGGTTTATAAAGAATGTTTCATCCGGTAATTTTTACATGTGAACAATAAATATAAATCTATTTATATTGTATACAGAAATTGCATCTGTACTATATGGGATTTGGGTTTCCTTGAGGTCAAATTATTTGTTTCGAGGATATTTGTTTGTAGAAGAAAATATGATTCTTTTCATATTTCTATTACCATTAATAGAGAAATAATGATCTACTCCTTAATAATTGTGACAGCTTATATCCTGGTAAACTCTTTCCATGCGTGGGAGCTTATCCATACACTCTACATTTCACTCACAACATTAATTGTCTGAGTGTTGTGTTAAGTTTTCCATTTTCAGTATATCACACATGTGAAAAGTCACTTTGTGAGGAAGTGGTGAGAGTCATTGTGTCAACATCACTTCATGAAATATGTTCCATTCTGTTGTACTGTAGTGCTCTTATCAAAATATTATGGTTATTATTCCTTGCAGCAAAGTTGTTTTCATTTCATTAACTATGATTTTAGCATAAGAAAAACAAAGTTTAACCTGATTCATTGTTGAAAGTGAGCTTTAAAAAGACATCTAAAGATCGCCAAATGCAAAAAGTCTTGAGAATTTTCCATCCGCATCTCTATCTGCATCTATGTGGCATTGTAAAAACATCCTATTTTGCAAAAACATTGTGAATGTTACAAACCTTATTTGTTTTTGTATCACCTTCATGTAACCTACTTTGTCTCCACATAGAGTTTGGAGGCAGTTCTGTTGCTGAGTTACGGGGCTCTCATGACATCCTGGAGTTGACTCAAGCTGCTGTTGGCTGCGTCCTCTCTGTTGTCATCTGGCAGGTGACAGACAAGAGCAAACACTCAGGCAGCCATAGCATTGTTCATCAGAAGGAAAGCTCCTGGGAACCCTGAGCAGACTCCCCCCTGCCCACATTGACAAACACAGACTGGATTGTTTACCATTAGTTAGTATTCATTTCTTCGACTGACTAATTGTCAGGCTCAGGGTATCCATTGTCCAGGTTGTGTAGTGTGGTTTTAGATGCTGTGTAATGTGACAGACATTGTTAGTAAAGTTGACTGGGGAATCACAATAAGCCTGTTAACAGTAGCAGAGGACATTAAATAACATTTGGATCTAACTGTAATGAAATGATAAGCTGTGATGAGTTTTGATACAAAGTACAAATACTAAAATGTATTACACAGTTTCTGTCTATAGCCTTTAATTCAACATTGTGTCTGCAGCTGGCACACAGGACTCTTTATGCATTGCTTATATAATTAACCTTTACTCATCCGGGCGAGCCAAAGCACAGTGGAGCAAAACAATCACGCCAATGTCTTCATGCCCACATATAACATTTCCTCTAATGAGATCAGGAGGGGGAGTAAGACCTCAGCTTACAAAGTAATATGATTATGCAAAGATTCACAGGTGTAACATTTCCAATTACAGCTCTCATTTTAATCAAAATGCAACCCCATCGGAGCATCAGCATCAACATGTTCATGGATTATAGTTTTTTTGGATGCAGTCTGTGTTGCAAGGTGCTTAATTAATAATTTCCTGTTTGTAAAGTCCAATCTGGATCCAATCTGGAAATGTCTGTCTACATAAATATAACAAACCAGGAATTTTATTTTCAGTGTTGGAGTAATGAGTTGATTTGCCTGATTACAAGGTGTGATTAGCAACTTGGCACTATAGTTGCAAGTATTTTGGCTGGAAGTGTTTTGGCAACAAAGCAGATGGGAAGATTCCAAAGCCAAAACAACAAAAAAATCGACTTCAGCTTATGGCGAGAAGTTGAACATAAAAACACACTTCAAAAATGAGAACAATAGCAACATTTTATAAACTACAGGCAGACTGAGAAGTTTTTTTAAAAATATATATTAAAACAACAAAGTGCCTTCAACAACACATTCCAACACATGACTTTTCTGAGAAGATGAGCAAAACCATGGAGATGTTGTTTTTTTGTTTTTTTTACTTTTATATTCTCTCAACAGACTCCACTTTGACTGCCCACTAATATAATGGGAAAATAAATGAATAAAAAACATATTATACATTATAATGTGACTGACATGTTAAGTTTGAATAATCGGCTGTTGCTGCTGGCTGCTGGTTTGGCTGCTATTTTGAGGGTTAACAAAACAACAAAGGAAATGATTAAGCATTTGTCTTGAATGGAACCAAGCAGTACAGCAATCTTCATTACATGATAGTAGAAGTGCCAGTGAAAATATGGGTTAGTTCCTGAGTTTTCCAATGTGGCCACCTCAAGCACTGTTACAGCTCTCTTTTCATTAAATGGCCATTTGTCACTATGGAGAGTACAAAAAAAAAAAAAAAAAAAAATCCCTCATACTGGCATTTGTTGCCACAGGAGCTTTTTCAGCTTTGACCAACAGATGTCAAGGTGTGTCCACACAGTCTGGCCAATAAAGGTAGATGGAAAAGGTCAGCTCACTTGACTAAGGGAAAATACACCTTCATGCCAGAATCGCTCATTTACGGTCTATGGCTGCTGCTATATAAATGATTTCATGCTGTCAGTATTAAATGACTCACTTTGTGGATAAAACTCCTGAGTGTCAGATTCACACACCACACTCTCATGAAAAGATGAAACAAAATACAAGTTTCATCTACTGTCCCAGCCAACTGTTGTGGTCAACTTTCCATTCCTCAGGAAACATCGGATTAATAGGTGAATATATTACATTCTGAGTCGGAGCAGTGATGCTTTCACTCGGCCATTCTTCAACAGGATTGATACTTAGTGGGAGGGGGAGGCGAACCAACAGCCTGGCAACTCCATTAGCATAATTGCATCATTAATTGTGAATCCCTTTCAGTGTGAGAAATAGTAGCTGGTACTGGGTGCAGCCTCTGCTCAATAGAAAGGCTCCACACACAGTGGTTTGTAACAAGTCAGAGAAATGCCTGCTGCCTCATTAGTGCTAGATGCCTGCAGGCCTCCTGCTCTGAATGCAGGGGGGGTCTGATGCCTTTGAATGACAAACCCATGGTGTTTGGTGGAGTGGAGGCATTCAGGTTAAAGTTATTACACTTTTCTTCCCACACTCAGCTGCATAACTCAGCTTTAGTGTGTCTCTCACAGGGACACTCCAAGGACGATTGTGTGTCTCCAAGTAAAGCAGCTACCAAACTTGTGTTTGAAGAACTATTCCCAAACTGTTGTCTCCTCTGTAACGAGGACACTCTTCCAGCATTCCTGGCTGCTGGTGCCATGAAACAGAACGGAACAAAGACTGAGTGAAGAGGATGAATGAGTGAGTAATTAGGGGTGTAAGGCTGATCTTGAAGTAGTGAAGGAATGACAAGTGTGAAAGCCGACTCTTTATTTCGGCACAGAGAGAAACCTAGTAAGTGGGCAGAACACAAATCACAACAGGCGGTGTCAACTGCTTTCAAGAGACAAAGGAAAAATACATAGTATGAAAGCTTTTTTGCATCCTTTGTTGTGTCAGAATACTTCATTCCTCAGTGAACCTAAAGGAAAGAAAAATATACATATTTACCTTCTTGTAGACTTAAATGAGTATAGCATTGCAACTTGGATGTCTGTATCGTAAATTTGAAGCTTTAAACATAGGGAGCCACAAACTAGTCTAGCATAGCCTGTTGCTTTTATATAATAGTTATAGTGAGATTAAGATGGCCTGGTCGGTGGATGTATATGGATATCGATGGCTGAAACGCAAATTCTCCTATTTGCAGAATTTTCTGACTGGTGGATTTCACTATGGATGATAAGAACAATGAATGCTGCTCAAATTCAGTCTATCTGCGAAAACAGAGTGCATTTTTCAGATACCAAAGTACAAATGTTAACCTTAACCCTAACCATGTTATGATTTTACAGGACAAAGTTCAGCTAATTGGCCTGCAAGTAAGTTTCCTGTAAAGATGAGAGTAGAGTCAAGTTTGTCACATAAGAAATGGAAGTTGATGAGTTGAGTATTTATGTCTTAAATATGTTTTTTTGCAGATGCAATGGCCGTGGTACAAAATGGAAAAAGTATCATAAAGCAGCGTTTCCAAAGATCCTGTCTGGGTTTTTTTAGGCCATTCTCACTGTTGTATATTTCATTTCTTGGCTAAATGAACAGAGCACTGAAGTGAAGGACACGTAGTGGTTGATTGTTATGGCAAAGCTGCTCAACAATCCACAGAGTAAAGCAATTACTCCCAAATGGACTGCAGCCAAAAGTATTACTGGTACTTGGTTGAAAATTAAGTTGGTCTTTAGACATATAAATAGTCTGGTTCAAATGCAATTATTGTTTACATTTCCTGAGTGTACATGTTTGAATAGTTATCAACTGCAGTGTCAGATAAATGGCAAGATTTGTTGCAATAGCTTGGACAATAAAAGGTCACAAGATGTAAATGTTCAAATTACTTCCCCTACTTATTTTCCTGGAGTGTATTGTTTTGAATGAGAAAATAATAATTGTCTGAGGGGCCCAGAAGTAAACTGTAGACATTTTATATATTTCACAGGGATGCTCAGGTTGGTTGTGATATTCAGTTTATTATTCATGAACCATACATAATGCAAGTAATGTCACAATGGGTCAGACACACCGCAATTTGGAGGAGCACTGAGGATTTCACACAGAATGCATTTTTAATATAATGTAGCTTTCTGTTCTCTGTCTGCAATGAAAATGATTCTGTGACCTTTGTGAGTGAAATGGAAGTCAAATAGACTTCTGCACAGAATCAAACACAAGGGTGAGGAAAGACTTCTGGTTTAATTTTAAATGCCCAAATCTATTCATAATGAACAATTCCCACATGGGAATGTGGTGTCAGACTCCTGGAAAACCAAATACACTAAAAGGTTTGGCAGCGCTTGCGTTGGATGGTAAATTCTGTGATGAATGACAAGAGAATGATTTTTTTTGCCAGTTAACCACCTAGGTGTGAGAGGAAAAAAGATCCCTGGAAACCATGCAGAGAAATCTACGAGTGTTTTCAAGAGAGTTTTTTACTTTTACATTCATACTTGCATTAATCTAAAGACCCTTTCTACCACACTGCTACACACAAAAACTAAATAAATATGAAATTAAATCATTTTATTTGGTCGTGTAAAAAAATACTGCCCAAAGCAGTCTTAAAATAAAAGTGATGATATATGTAGAACACTTTGGCTCAAGGCCACTCAGTTAAAGGAGACATTGTTGGAAGGCCTAAGGCCACATTGGGAAATTATTGGTATCACTTCTATGATAATATTCAATATCACATTATTCTGCTTCGCAGCAACTTTGACCATGAAAAATGACCAAATAACTGAATTGTGTAGCAGCTCTGTGAGGCTATATTTTATAGAAGTGCTAATGTCAGTATGTTAACATGGTCACAATTACAATGCCAACAAGCTGATGCTACATGAATATATACGATGGCCGTAATAGTTTAGCTTGTAGGTAGGCAAAACAACTATTAACAATATTTGCTCATTAGCCAAACACAAAATGCGCGGCAGCACAAGAGGAAAAGTCTAACTGGGTCAATCCAGAAGAACATGAATTTCTGCAACACACTTTTAATTTATTGGCCAGATTTATTCAACACACAGCCATTTCATGTTTAGCTGCCTGTTTTTAAGTAAAATCAGGTGTTTCAATGCTCACTGAGAAAATTACCAATCACATTTTTTATGTTCAAAATGGGTGCTGTCAGTAACATTTTTTGAATTTATATTTATTATTTCTTTTTATGCAAGACATCAACTTCATCGCATTTAATACTGGTGGATAAATTACTTGGAGGTTTTGTTTTGCTACGAAGAAAACTTGAGCATAGAGACACATGAATACAAGTTGAGTTCAAAAGTAGCTGGTTCTCTCATGAATATACTTAGCACCAATATCAGTGACAAAACTGTGAAAATCTACCACATCAGCATATAAGGGCCATGATCTTAAATGTCTTTTAATGGCATGATGGATGAGCATTTCTTTGTCTCTACTTTTTTAGATTCATAAGAAATGGAGCATCATGCCCCCCGGGAGCCTTTGAAGTGATAAGCTGCATTTATTTCCCAAATGCTATTCTTTCTGTTTACAAAGCTGTGGACATCTTTTAAAGCTGATTACCAAAACAGACCTTTTCTTCATGCGTTCCTGTTTTTTCCTCCCCGTGTCGACCTTTGGGATTGTTTATTGAGAAAATTATGAGCAGTGAAAGGAGCTACCCAGGGAGAGGATGCTTATGATAAAACACAGATGGTGGAGCGTCAAATTCTTGATGATGTCAGTTTGTACACTGCAGACAAGTGTGTTTGGGAAGTGAGGAGTTCACTGGCTCAGAACTAATGGATGTGACTAATATAAAGGGCTGCATGCTGTAAATTATTTCATTATTATCCAGTGCGACTTGCCTTCTCACCCAGACTCCACCCAGATTGTAACGCTTCATACATGTAACATACAGGATAATAAAATGTGAATGAACTCTCTTCTTCTGGTACTGTGTGTGTGGATGAACACAGAAGAACATCTTTTCTCTTGTGTTCATTTCTGAAGAAATGTAAAAGCTCCACCGTTCCAGCAGTTCCACATCATCTCCCCTCATTTTGGATAAGGTCTTGCAGACCAGTAACCATCTACTTTGGCTCAGTGCTGAACATTACAACAAAATGATGTTTCTTTAGTCAATCAAAATGGGATCTCTTAGATCTCTACCTTGAGAGCTTTCCAACACTCACGTTGTTCGCTCATTGGATAATCTTGCCATGATGGTTCATTCATTCTGCAATAACCTGTGGCGAAAACCCAAAAACCAAGGAGAGGAGTCATACGGTCATACAACAAACCTCAAAAATAATATCACAAGGCTTTTAAATGTTATTAAAGGACCAAAAAAAAAAGTAATATTTTCCCATGACTCACCATCGTCTTTCACTCCTTCTCCTCATCTGCTATATAACTTATCCCCCCTGGAGAAACCATGCGATTACATCTAACAAACACGGAGGAGGTAGGCACTGCTCTATATTTGTGTTTACCTTACAGATTTACACTATAATCTTTTCAACAAAATTTGAACCATTTGAGTTGGATCGCAAACAGAAGATTGCTGGGATTATGTTTCACTGCTTGCAATGTTTTGTTTCCATAAAAGCAAACAATATGGGTGGAGTAACACTGGCATGCAACACTTTGTTTATGAAGCGAAGCCTACGAGCTCATCCAGGCTTTCAATGTAAATCTGTTAATACTTTCATTTAACATACTTTTCCAACCCCATAACCAGACAAAGGCAATTAGTTGAAATTAGCTTTGAGGATTAATACCAACTGTTAAAACTTGATTCAGTTCAGTGAAAAATGGTGATTTTAATAAATTAAGTATGGTCAATGAGTGTCCAGAGAACAGAGATCCCATCATTTAAGTAATAAAATTGAGTAATTGGATTGATGGGAAAAGAAGGAGGGGATTAAAGAGGGTTGATGAAAGGGGGTATGAATAAAAGTCAGTTGAATGGAGAACACAGAAATGAAGAGGGTTGAGGGGTTGAATAAAAATGTGCTGAGCCGAGATGATAAATAAAGAGCTGAATAGAGAGTGATGACACGCTAGGAGGTGTGAGAGAGGAACCAAGACAGCAAGGCTCATTTCAGTGAGCTTCATGGCCTAATTTTCCACCTTTTGGTTCATGAAATGACAGAGTATTCTTATTTTTCTTCAAGGACATGTGAAGCAAGTGACTGTCCTTTTGGATGTCTGCCATAAGAGTTGGAACTGTACCAATCCCCAGTATTAAAGGATCTTGGATCATTGCAGTGCCTTGGTGGAGTACTTCATCAGTGCTGTCAGGATGGTTAAGATGGCAGGTGAGCAGGTGGCTAAATAAGGCTTCGAAATGAAAAAAAAAACAAAAAACAAAACAATAATCAAAATGTTTCTTCTCAGTCTGTTATCCAAAGAAATAATGATGATGATTCGGCAATTCATTTGAATGTTTATTAATAAAGATGAGATCTGAAACAGATGAAGAGGAGTTAGACAGTTTTATATACGAACTAGATTCAATTAAAGAGTGATCTTTGTTTCTGAACCTAAGTCATGATAGATCCATTCAGGTGAGGCAACTAAAACACCTGCTGAAGGTTCAGGAAGAGTTGTGAAAACTATGTCGTCGTCTGAAGCAATTCCTTCTCTAATGTGCAGCATAAGGGCCATGCTGCTTTACCCACCGACTGTATCTACCATCTGACCTCTACGTTTTCTGCCTTGCTGCAAATAGCGTACACTATGTCCTATGTTGAAGGTCACTATTGCCATTTCCCAATCCCTGCTGAATTTGGCACGTAGGAACTGACAAGGTCAGAGCCCAAATGCCAAATATCAACTCTGAACGCCACATCAATAATTAATCATTCCACATGAGTTGGCTGTTGTACCGGCTGTAGCTGTGAGGTCACAGAAGCTGGAGTGTAAACAAAAGGTCACTGTGTTAACTCCCGCGACCAACAAGAAAAAGGGCAGAAAAGACAAAAAAAGTTTGTCCCTTACTTTTTTTTCATAAACCATTATTACAGCACCCTAGAGCAAAGCCAGGCCGGCAAACTCCCACTGTGGCAGAATATAAACTATGTTGTTTTTTCATCTCACCTGCACCTTTTTATTTAGCCAGTTGTGAATCAAAAGCACCTCTCACATGTGGTCCCCTGCACTTGGAGCTAATGGGGAAGTCTGCCAAATATGGCCCACAGATGTTCATTTGATGGGTCATTTACTGTTGCTGTTGTATTAAGACAAGTGTGTTAGTTAACCGACCCAACTGTGATTTATGACCTCTTGGGGTTTCAGGAAATTGGGGTGAAGATGTGATGGCGGAGGAACATTTTTAGCTCCTTACAGTTCACTGGACATTATTGTCCGGTCAGAGGTCTGGCAACCACAGTGGCACTTATGTCAGAGAGGATTGTCGGTGTGTTTCTGAAGCCAGTGCATTGATTTCATCTTGATATAGCCCTATTTAATTGGAACGACCAGTGTGGTTGAATATAATGAATGTTTACATACTGTCCAATAACTCATTCAGTCCGATCAGGGCTACAAATCACACAGTAAATCATATATAAAACAAAGAGAAACAGTTTTCAAACCACAACCCATGCTCTGTTTCTGTGGCACCTCCATCCTCCTTCACCATTTCCTCCAGGTGTCCGCCACACAAAGAGCTGCTCTGTGAATCAAACCATACCTGGGGTCGTTACACAATGAAACCCTTTGTTGGTGTGCTGCATGTTTTGCTGCATTCAAAAAAAAAAAAGAAAAAAAAACTTCAAATAAACTAAGAAAGGATCACCCTAAAATTCAGTGGTTGTAAATTCAGCAGGAAGTCTCAGTTTCCTATTGAGAAAAGGCACTATTAGGAACAGAACCAAAATGAATCACAGCAGCAGCACTTTTCTACCCTCTGCAATTTTTATTTTGATGAAATGTGAATGAAAGCTTTTAGTTGATTTTGTTACAGGCACTTTTGATGCTGAAAACACTTTGTGCTCCCATCTGCAGATGACAGCTCAGTGTATTTCATTGTATTTCATGCCACAATATTTCCTTGGTTGAGTTGGCGTATGTTTTGAACTAACAGCACTTGGACTGGGTGGAAACTAGTTTTGAACACACAAAAATACAACATATCAATCATCAAGAAATCTGGTTGTCAGAATGTCTGAAGTTAATTTGCTCTTGTTGTTTTCAGTGTTGGTTTTAAGATCCATTGCACAACAGAAACATTTTTTCACCTCATTATCAGCATTGTTTCTTAAAAACAGAAGGCAGTGAAGGAAGTTTAACACAGGACCAAAAAACAGATGATTTCTCTGTTTGTTTTACAAATTGAGCGAAAATCCACTTCCATGCATGTGTGAGCGGTAATGATTTGGGAAGGTTCAATGAATCTAAACTCTAATTAATTTCCTGAGCATGTAAGTCACCATGGACATAACTACTTAACTGAGTTTTAAAGGACCTGTATTCAGCACCATCTGTATTGTGAATTATATATATATATATATATATATATATATATATATATATATATATATATATATATATATATATATATATGATTTATTTTTTTCTTTTGCCAAATGAAGTAAGGTTGAGAAAATCTCATTCCACAGTTGATGGCTTAGTCACCAGCACCCACGCCAGATTGCTGGAAATAACAAAATATAACAAATAACAAATACCCCCCCCCCCAAAAAAAAAAAGTCCAGAAAAACCGAACAGAAAAGATACAACTTTGTCAAAAAAGTACTTAAAAAGTTCTCACCACATGGTGCAGCCCTAATGTAAAAAAAACAAAAAAAATAGTGATTAGGTTATTATCATATAGAATTGTGATGCAGTCAAATAAAACTGAATAAGTGATATGGTGTGCTACTATGCTTTCTGAAAAACACAGTACACTTGTTATTTACTTACAACTCCATTTGTTCATATTCAAGAGCTTGAAGGATAAAAATTGATTTTAAATGGAATTTTTATTTGATGCCTGATTACTTCACATCTTTCTAAGGTTCAGCGGTTGTGTTGACACATTATGCTGAACAGCTGTGATCTGCCTACAAAGAGACAAACCAAAAACTGAAAAATGGACACAAAGAAATACTTACATGCCAGGCAGCCGGTTGATATGGAGGGTGGGAGAAGTTGGTCATGGTACTGCACACACTGACCAATAACACTTACACTCTCATCATTAAAAGCCTTCAAAACCCAGTAAAGCATTGCAGTTCAAACTGATGAAGAAGTATGACTGGTTTAAAACTGATGGCTGAAATAGTGAGCAGTCAACCACCCTGTGCCTCAGCTCCATTTTACACTCAGCATCAAGTGAATATCTTTTTTTGCCAAATATATAAACATATCCTGATTGCTTCCAGATCTCTCCTTTTTGCGTTTCCCACCAGAATGGAGTAACTCACAAAATCCCCTTATTTGACAACTGATATGACGAATGAAACATGGTTGGTGTTCGGAAACTTTGGGTTGGCCGAAGTTCACCTGACATCCAACAACAACAACGTCACAGTGAGACGTTGTTGTTGACCTCCACAAGAACAATTAAGGTGATAATATACTTTTTTTTTTTTTTTAAATCAGAGGAGTGAAGGTCCAATTACTGGAATTTAATCTTTCTTACTGTGTATTCATATATTTCTAATTTAAAATCATATAATTGTGTAGTTTTTACCTGTGAGGATGGGTTTCCTGTAGATAACGAGAGAGTGTTTGTAAAGCCTGGATACTCCTGGTGTATTTTGGTTTTGCTATTTTCTCCTCAGTCTGGCGTTGGTGTGTGCTGCTGAAGAGTATTCTCCTCACATGATGAAGGTCTGTGGCCCAAAGCTACGGGCTTGGCTGTCGGATGGCAAAGCTTGACACAATCAAAGGCATCAATTACAATCAGGCTGGTAATTGGGGCTGTGAGCATTGTTTGAAAAAAAGCAGACTTGGAGAAAAAAGATTCTTCCACTTCAGAGGGGGAAAAAAGGGATTTTTGACAGAGGACACATTTGCGTGTGAGTAAAGAGACTGCACACATGTGTGAGGCTACATTTAGGTTTGCTATAACAGATGAAAAACACAGACACATCTTGGCAAACAATGAATCAAACTGGGGCCTTGTCTGTTAATTGTTTTTACAGCACTGAATGTATTTCAGCCAAGTAAACACTTCACCATTGTAACAATCTGAAACTTAGGCAGCTACTTTGCTTCATTATCTAAAACTGTAACAGCATTATTTTGTTTGTGTGCTCATACCCCTTCAGGGCCAGACCCAAAGACCTTATCAAGAGTCTGTTACATGAGCTGATCCCAAGAGGGAAAATATTCATAATAAAAACAAGCATATGAGAGATCAATTTAAAAGGTGTCCAATCGATAAAATACTTGCAAAGAATTTCCTCTGATCTGTTGTATAATGTTTTGATGTCAAGAAGATAATTTAGCATTCTCAGGCTCAGTAATAACAGATATAATTTTCAGCACAAATTAATTTCATGTTTGAGAAAGCATTAAGAAGAGAAAACATACTATTTTTGTAAGAATAAACGGCCCTCAGGATACTTCTGGAGCTCAGTCAAAGCCCACTGGTGGATATCCAGACCTCAGCTTTGACAGAGTTTCCATTGGAATTCATATCAGTCCTGTCAGGGGGCCTCCGGGCTGGAACCTCGGTGCTTAGCGTCCTGAAGCCTATTTGCAAATTACCTCCTTCACCAGAGTCCAGGGTAGAATAACATACAGCAGCCCGCCGTCTGTCCAAGGGCCAGCTACCTGGTCAGCTATTGCAGGGAGAAGAGATATGAGACAGGACCAAGGGGGGGCAGTAGTGGTGGTGTTGAACCTGGCTAAGCAAACTGTACTGATATGAGACCTGTAGCTCCTTCCATGCTCAGTCGCTGGTGCCCCATTTCTGTTATTATGAAATGTTTTTTCAAATAGGAAGTGTCCAGAGTTGTTAGCAGCAGACTTTTTACTGGTTTTTGACATAAGGGTATTATAATGCAGACTGTGGTTGACTTGAATGTGGTATCCGTGTTCTAGATTTGCATGATGAATGGTGGCAGCGGCTGGACAGGACAGGTTGCCAACTCTAATGGGTCTCTGAGGAATTTAATCAGCCATTCCCACTCCGCTAAGGATGAATAACAAGCTGGACAACGCTGCTCTGGGGGGGTCCAGCTGAGAAAGAGCTGACTGATGGTACTCTTGCAAAAAAAATAGCAAGAACTCTCTTTAGCAAGATAATGAGCTTAATCAAAAGCAAAGGCTGAGGACTAGACACACACTTTAAATGCATCTTTATTTCCAAAACACTGAGCCAGATGTCTGCCTTGAAAGGTGCTGTAAGCTGTTCCTGATCTGGCCATTTCACATATTTCAGTTTGAAACAGTTTGTACAGCAGTATATTATGTGAGTAGCACCGAGCCATGTTAGATTTATCCTCAGTGGAAACTGGGTTGGTCTAAAGGATTTTAACTGACAAGATCTCTCACTATAAATATCTACCTAACTCAGTGATGTAAACAGCTGGACACATCACTATACAGGTCACTCTCTGATTTGCATGTTCATGTCGAGTACATCAACGTGATCAGCAGCACAAGCATAGCTGTGGGTACTTGAAATAAATGGCTGCAGCTGTCTGGGATGTATTGACAGAGTACTTTGAAATGATTTTTAACAGATGGCTGTCAACAGCAAAAGAGAGAAACAGAGTAGCCCTCCTCCATTGGCCAGCCTGGCCACAAGCTGCATTAATGGACCCACAGTTGACAGTAATATTTGCAGGATGAGCTGATAAACTGGGAACTGGTGCTAATGACTGTGCTGGAAAATGACCCGTTTATTTTCATTTTAATTCACTGGTAATAAAACATTTATTTTTCAAAGTAAAAATGTTTTGAGACAAGTGAAATATATTACAGCAGCAAGGCAAAGCTAAAAAAAGACAAGAAAAATCGAGCCACTATAAGAAGCCAATATTCACAGTGTAAAGTCAGCACATAAACTCACCTACTGAGGTCATGTCACTCTGTTGGGTATACTGCTCAGGTACTATGGAGTTTTACACAAAGTGAAACAAGTAACCAGAAAAACAATGTTGACAAAATGTCAAGCTGTGTTTCAGAAACCACAGAAGCCCATAGAGATAAAGTATGAAATTTAATTGCACCGTAAACACCAACTATCGTAAACACCGGAGTGATAATTTTCTGTTTAATCTGTTGTTCAGTGTGGAGACTGACAGCTTCCTGTTCCTGTAAAAGTAATATACTTCTGGAGCCAGACATATAATACGAGTGAGCTGTGAAAAAGGCCTGATTAATATTTCTCCTGACTCACGCCCCACCTTTCCATCTGCCACTATCTCTCTCTTTGCTCTTATGAAGTCAAACTTCAACCAGTAGGTCTACTACATTTTTAACATGCTCCCATAAATTGGTTCACTCTGAAGCTGCACTTCCAGTCCATCAAGATGTCAGTGCATACCTTGAATATACCTTCATCATGCCACAATGACATAAGTTACCAACCATGAAATCCTTCCTGAAGTTTCTCAACCCTTCATTGGCCACAATTACCTTTCTTCCCTCGGTTTAGCGTATTCTGATTAGAGCCGATGTTAACTGACATTCAGATATTGAAATTTTTGCTTGAGCTTTTAGACGGATGAGAAACCTGCTCACTGATGTTCTTTCTTCAGATACACTTCTAGCATATTGACCTCCATACGGTTACTCTCTCTGCACTATTTCACTGTCACAGTATTATCTGTTTCTAGTCATTCATACGGTACCCTCACTCTGTTTGGACCATGTTTCCATTTTAGGCTTCGTATGTATCTCTTTATGTGTTGAGAAAGCAGATTGATAACAAGACAGAGGAGTGAAAAGATTGTTGTGATGTGTGTGTGGCTCAGTTCATTCCTGTCAAAAACACTCGCATCAAACAGCAAGTGACGATGACAATACAGTTTGACTTTGCTTTTTGATTTCTCCCCTTGAAAGGACTAACTGCCGCAGCAGCACTGCAGAACACCGTGAAAACACCCTCAGTGGGTATCAGGTTACAGTAAACACTGACCGAGATGGAGCGACCAACAGCAAACTTCACAGAACAAATGAATTCAATTCATTAAATGAATTTACCACAGCTTTGCAGTGTCAGACAGCAATCTGACTGTCTATCTGATGAACCCTATTCAGGAAGGTATTGTACCATAGTGGAGATCAGCGATCAGGACATCTGCCTTCATCATGTTGGCTGCATCTTCATCCAGTCACAACTTAGATTTATCTTATGACACCATGATCTCGTCCACCCCCCCTAAGTTGAGGCCTTGGTAAATGTGAAATCTGATCAACTTTACACAAGCAACAAAAAAAAAAAAAGACCCACACATGCCTATTGATGAAACCTTGTTTTACATTTTGATATGCAATCTGTTCACCCGGCAAAACAGCTGCAGACCTCTGCTATGGCTGTCATTAAGTGTTAAATCACCTGGAATCACCTCTCTGCAGGTCAAATGAGTAATTCCTCTCCATCCTTCTATTGCATGACATTGATCTCTGGCAGCAAGTACTGCCGAGGGGACTTATGGGCCCACAGAGTCCTTCCCCCTTTAGCATGCATGCGGCCCATGTGATCGTCTGAGGGGAAACCCAGCTGTCTGGAGAAGAGCCTGTTGTTTTGACAGTACACTGCTGGATCTTCACATCTTGTCTCTGTCTCTGAAACTAATCAATTCTGATGTCGCGTTATGCACAGGCCGCACCTGCTTCCTCTTTGGCTACCACACACACACACACACACACACATACATAAGCAATTCTTCACACACTGCACTGCTCCTGCTCAGAGGACACTGCAGTTCTGCCTATCCACATTCAGTGAGGGAAGAGGGAAGACAAAGTACATTCTGTCGGTTCAGAGGGAAAAAAATCGGTCTGTTTCTTTATATGAGTTGGCCCCAGCTGCCAAAAAGACACACAGAACAGTGTGTTGAGAAGGTCTCTACAGTTTGGCTGTTAATAGTGCTCTGTAAATCCTCAGGGGTGGCCATTTTAGGGAGATGGTGATCTGGGTTGTGTCTCTGACTCCTTTTTTTTAATACTTTAACATTGTACACCTGCATAAGCACCCACACACAACCCTGAGTGTGTGTCGACTGTGGTAGCTGGTATATGTAGACATAAAGTCCAAATCGGGAAATAAAATAGACCAGCGCGTCTGCCAACAATTAGTCAAAAACCATAATGGGTTTTGAAACATTCTTGTGCGTCTGTACTGACATGTTGTGTGAGACCTGGCACCAAAACTCTTAAGCTTGAATTCTGGGAGGCAAACTATTCAGAAGGCCTGTGCACTATGTACACTTGTCAGGAGCCTGGTGTGAAGGCTAAAAACCAAATATACTCTGCTGAAGCCTTGAAGAAAAAATTTATGGTCCAGTGTGTTCATTTCCTCTTGTGTGCCAGGGATCTCTCCACGCGCGCTAATTTCAGTGATAATATCTAAAAGTCATTCCATTCATATGCTGCACAATTACACACACGTGTAGTGACAATGACAATGTCATTTTGACAAATGTGTTGTAATTTTACTGGACTAAACTCAGGCTGCATGAGCAGGGAGGATTAGGACTGGAGCTTTTAAGTCTCTACTGCTTGATATTAGAATATCTGCACAAAGCAGATAGCTTTGAGCTCCTCAAAGAACCTGAGAATATTCCATAGTATTTGATGTGGCAAAGACAACAGCAGGAGAGTAATAAAACTTTTCGGTTCATCTATAGCGCAATTCAATTTTCCATTTCACCTCAGCCGTTGCCACCATTGACAGAAAGACAATTTCCTCTCCGAACATCAAAACACTTCAATAATTTAAAGCAGAGTTTGCATCTCATGCAGGAGCTTCATCTTAATGCTTCTTTTATCAAGTAATAACAGTGGCTACTGGGTCCAGAGGGGAGGGCTTCGGAGCATCATGCACAGCTGACCACTAAAGAAGCTGGCTGGGTGCTGAGAGCGCCTGGCTCAGGCTCCTCAGATCAAAGTGCTGATAGTTCATCAGCACATACCACAAAATATTTGCTTGACAACAGCAGGAAGATTTTCCAGATCATGGCATAATAAGAAAAATTCCTTTCTTCCAGTTTGAGCTTTCTGGATATAAGAGGTCATATAAAACATTGAAGCACCGTCAGTCATGAGAGTGGAAGACTTGTCTTGTGTGCTGAACAGGGAATCCAGGGTTTATCTGGTGTCACGAGAGAAACGGGAATATTCGGATTGAGAAACTGTTAAGTCGCAAAAGACTTTCTTGAGCTGTATTTTTATATCTCACTTTTGCCTGACATTTCTATTTTATATCTTTCAGAATTAAATATGCTCAAGAGCTTTATCACTTCAAGAATCCTCCTGTTACTCTTCTCTGCAGTCTTCCTGCTGCATATAAAAATGGTGCCAATGAAAACGGATTCTTGACACAATTCATCATTAACACTCCCAGCTGTGCAGCACGAACAGTTACAAAAATTATACGCTAGCGAGTGTTGAGAGGTTCAGAGGCAAATGAGGACACATAACAGCCTGGAAACAATGGTTTGTTTAAAGGCCACTGACACGGAGGTTCAAATAAATAAAGTTCAACATGTGTTTGCTTTAGGAAAGCTAGTATGAGTGTTTGAGCAAAAGTAACCTATTACTGGTGGATTTGTACAGAGAGAGATCTGGGAAATATGCATCCGTTTCCTCTGGATTAAATTTCCTGAGGTAAAGGAGCATGTGTGTAAAACAGCTTAAACTTTCAACAAAACTTATACAGATCTTATATAACAGACAAACAGACAAACAGCCACCCTGCCCCTGAAATTTTTAATCTGACTATGACTCACCAAGGTGATTTTTGGGAGTATTACATTTCATGACAATGCTTCCAACAGTTTAGGTCTTTCCCTCAAGACCACAGTTGAGAGCTTTGTAGTATTAGGGGAAAAGTCAGGGATTACCAAAACCATTTGGGTACATTAGCTGGGAATAATGTCTGTAAAAGGTTGCACCTTTTCTTTGGGTAGACGTTGAGGTATTTCACACAGTGTGCCAGAAAAAATTAGGGATTTGCCAAAGTTGTTATGAGTAATCCTCTGGGGACCACAAATGTCTAAAAATGGCTATCAATCTTTTAGCATGGAATGTAACAAATGATTTGCATTCATGAAAATTCCTATAAAAGTTTTCTTTTCTACTGCTACACATGTCTTCAATGTTCGTGGTATTTGTAAGACCATATGGGAAGAAACTTTAGTGAGGTGTTAAGCACAAAATGAGAGCACATTTTGACTTTTAGCGTGACTCTGAAGCACAACAAACCAGCAAGCTTCCCTTTTTCATTATTTCTTGAGATATGTGAACTGCACCTGTTTTATTAGCAGAAGATTCAAACTCGACGGGACAGTTGAAGAGCAGCGTCTGTGCATTCCAGTCCAATAGGGAGAGCCGGGCACTGTGGCGAGCTCCGATCAGGGGAGCAGACCTCTCATGTACACATGTGAGAAACATCACAAGGCAGACTGCTTGGTTCTCAGGGCAGGGCCTTTTGCTTGTCAGCGGGGTCTAAATTGTGGGGGTAGTTGTAATCGAAACACACCATCCACATGCACAAACTGTGCTACCCCTTCCATATGGGAATATTTATGTGCTCTTTGTTGTCCAAAGATCAAGGCAGCGGAGATCCATTTCAGTTGATTTTATGACACGATTTAGCAAATTTACAGGGGGGGACTTTAAATGCCCTGTAAAACCTGTTCCACAGCATGCAAGACCACCCCATTAAGTCTGAAGTCCCACATGGATATGAGGGAAGTCTGACTTAGACCTGATGTTTCTACAGTGTGCGGAAACTGTGTGTTTTTGTACACTGTTGAGCGTTAAAAACCCACATGAAACCCACTCCATCAATTCATCTGAAATCTACAGAAAAATCAAAACAAAGAGCAGAACACCATAAATTTATTGTGGAAAAAAAAGCACCATTGGGAGAAAAAAGGTCTACTCTGGCACATCAGTCATGGGCTTTGTTTTTTATATTACAAAAAGGAGGAAAAAGCCTACAAATCTCGATAATTTATACAAATACAACAACTTTCAAAAATAAATCTTTAATTTAGTAAACGCTCTGTGAACAAATTTCTGCAATAACCCACCACTTGAGATCCCTGAGCAGAGACACAGAGTGAACCACTTGTTTTATCATTTTTCTTTTTTTCTTTTTTTTTTTTTTTTTTACATTTGCACTCAAGCAATAACAATTATCAGTGTTTGTTAATAAACACATGAGAACTCAGCACATGGGTTTTGTGAGATGTGGGTGGAGTGACCGTGACCTGTGTTTATTTCACTGAACCCAACACCAGTGACCATTACCGCCAAACACAGAACAGTGCTGACACCATTAAGACTGCAACACATCACATATATAGTCAATCCGTTCTGCTCTGTTGCGGGTGTTATTGTGTTTACCTACAGTGGGCCACATATCTGCACACTTCCTTCATTTTACATGTCATAAAAACACAGTGCCAGCTGCTTCTGTCGCTAAGGTAACACAATGCAATAACTTACAATGAAATAAACTAATGATACAGAGTTGAACAAGTTCGAGGCCAGTAATAAACGGCACATATTCTTACCTGTGGGAAGGTTTCCATTTACTGTGTGCTGACGACAACAACAAGCAGATGTTAATTACACAGAATATATACAAAATGAGGCCTTAAGATTCCAAACAGAAAAAAATACTTCATTTAATGAACCAAACTTTTGATCAAAAAATGGATCTGAGCTTCCACTTTCAAGTCTGGCTACTTTTTTGCTGCATGTTTTTTTTTTTTTTTTTTGTATAATATGCACAATGTATGTATATATTAGGATTCATTTATACAAACACAATGAAATTTGTTTTATTCCAACACAAACATTGGTGAGAAAACATTTCTCTCGAACGGGCTACGCTGTGTTCTGTGATGAGAAGTTGTGCATCGACATAGCTCTCATATTTACTTAGAAGAACTCCTCCATCTATTTCCACCCGCATGCACATTCCTCCTGTAGAAGTGGCAGGTATGTTGGCAGATGATGTACACAGAACTGCCGTACCCCCCACTTTGTTTTCTGTGACTTCCATGGGAAGCTAGTTTAATAAATCTGTTTATAGCTTCTTAATGTTGTCGACAGAAACAGGTTACTGTGGTGACTTTTAACAGTGGAATACAAGAGGCAGCAGTAGTAAAAAAAAAAAAAAGCCACCTGCATGCTACTGTTCACTGCTAGAAGAAGATTCACACCTTTCATTATAATGCATAACCCCGTGAAAGTCCCACTTCCTTAGAGGCTATCGCTGTGCTGAGATGGCTGAAATTTTAAATTCCCTTTTTCAAGTTTTCACCAAATGTCAGAGCATCTGCTACAAATGGTTAACAAGAAAGCCTGCGAAATTTCACAAGCAAAACTGAGGAAAGGACACAAACTCGAGATTTTCACTGATAAATTTGGAGATTTTGGATGGTGTCCACTATTTTCCTAATTATCAAGATAGAACATCTGATCAAACACAGAGCTTTATTAGATGGCGATGGAAAATTGCCTCAGGGCAGTGCTCTGAGATCTTCCTCTGCTTTATTTTATCTTCCACTGCTCTGGGACAGACCTCACTCTTTTGACCTACAATTGCTTATTTCAAAAAAACTTAACTCACCACAAATGTTGAGGGATGTGCCTGGTTTTACCGCAAGTTCAAGTGCTGTGGTTGTAAAAGACAAAAGAAGAAAAAAAGAAAAAGACAAAAAAAACAACAACCCAAAAAACATGGTTCCTGTGAGAGCGCTAATTTTAAGGAGAGTCCAAATACTGTGCAGCGATGGCCAAACTCTGAGCAATGCTTCTGAGGAAAAGCTCCTGGCCTGAGGTGTATGCGGAACTCAGATGTCATTAGGAGGGCTAAGCAGCACAGTCACAGCCTCTCAGAGCAAACATCCTCCCTGAGTCTCCTCCATCTCTCCTGGAAGAGAGGAGGCAATGAGGAGTGCGTGGGCCATCCTTTCCTTCCAGGTCTGGTGTACAGATGGCAGGTACTGTAGGCAGGCAGGATAAACTCAGGGGCTTGTGGTCCTCAGGCCCTGTTTCTCCATAATGTTCCACAGCTTACGCAAGTTGGACTGGGTGATGGTGTCATCGGGTTTCAGTTGAAGTGCTCGGAGGTAATTGGCTTCAGCTTCTTTCAGCTTCCCGTTGAGGTGCAGGATTGCCCCCAGGTTCATCAACGCTGCAGGATACTGAAAGCGAAACATAGATTTCAGTCATTTTAGGGTGCGCTTGGTTTCCTGCTGAGTGCAGCTCGGGCGAGCTCAAAGCTTTTTTCCAAAGTTACACTGCTTGTTCTCTCCTAGAATACCAATGCGGGACTCTAACACTGATATTCGGTATGTATAGGGCCGTGAGTGTAAAAACGATGATGACGCTTCCAGAGAGATAGAAAGCGAGTTGACACCCACGCAGCATCAGTTACAGTATTTACGGGGCACAAATGATCTTGAAATATTCTACATTGAAAAATTTAGGTCAAAGGCCATGAATGGATGTCATGAATAATGCAAATGACCTGTTTTAATTTATAACTGGTTGTATAAATAATTCAACAAAAATGGAATTTGACCAGAAATGTTTTGTATCACTCAGCCAGATGCAATAAATTACTGTGTGGTCACTGAACTCCAAAACAGAAAACATTTTAACAGATTAAAACACTTTTGAATACTAATATTTCCATGCAGCCATGGAAAACATCAAAGCGGCTGACTAAATAAAATATATAAATAAACAGTTGTGTAGTGTTTTGAAATAAAACAGTCTAGTAATAGCACATTCGGAGATCAAATGAGAATACACTGGATGCTATTGGTTCCTGTCGGTCAGTTTACCCATAGTGCACTGCAATGTTTGGAGCGCAACCGCCACTTTGAAGTGGAGCAAGCTGAATATACTCTATATTGCTGCCGGTGCCTAGGGGTGAGTGGGTGAGTCATGAGGATGTAACTGTCCAGTGTGCAATTACGGTGAGACCTTGAAGTATCCAGGCTGAGGGAAGGCCCACATCTGATCTCTATTTCAGTCTGGAGTGTGGAAAGGATTTCTAATCTTCTCAAGAAGCTACTGTTTTACTGCCTAAGACTATTGTAATTTCTGTCATTGTTAATTCCTCTGGAATGCTGAAACAAAACAATGTTGGCAGATGTGCTCTACCACAAGGCTCAGTTTCTTTCTTGTGGCCTGTTAACAAAGAGAAAAGCATTTTTCTGTAAATGTTATGAGAAATCTGTGGAATGTCCTGTGAAATGTAGAAATGCATAACATTCACATCAACAGAAAAAAAAAAGCTCATAAAAGCTCCCTTCGCATAACTGAATAAAACTTTTGATCCAATGTATTTCATGGATGTATTTTTACAATTATAATAGTCAATAAGTACACATCTAAAAACTCAAACATTTGGTTTATTTTAGGGTTAGTGTGAAGGTTATAATTTGCAGATTCAAGGTGTAGTCATCCTTGTGTTTTACCTTCTCGTTCACATTAAAACTGCCGTCCTGTGTCGGGCTGTTAAACGCTTGTCTTATAAAAACTCACAGCACAACCCTCTGTTTATCCAGAGTCAAGGTTGGATGAGTGATGATCCACGCACAAGAACTTCACTGGGAACACGGACTCTATGACAATTCCATCGTCCCCTGAGAGGAGACACATCTTACCTCAACACATCTAAAGCATGCTGCAGATGCTTGGCCTGAGTAACGGCTGGCAGGACTAACACCAAGACTCCAAATGTACAGAGTACATGAAGCACTGGATACCCCTCACTATTGTGCAATTACAATCCTGTAGAAAAACATTTCCCCTCTCAGTGTTTGAGTTATTCACAGGAGTTCTTAGCTCCAACCGTCGGGGTAATTCTGAAGCTATTTTAGCTATAAATTACCTGCAGTCTGACCTCACCATTCGAGGGTCAAACCGCAGAATAAAGCAAGGGGATCAATTTGCAAGTTTGGGATTTAAACTAATCAAAATAAATGACTAGCCAAAATATAAGTGTTTATACATATGGACATAGTTGAAAGTGGCATAATTGCTGGGTTTGCGATGTAGAAGTGACAAGTGGTTTAGGTGTATATTGGAAAGTGAGTCTTAAAGTCATTTTGTGGAGTTGTTGAGGATTCCACGTTAAGTGAACAGCAATCATTTCTTGGCCTCAGTACGTTTCTAAGAGGTCAGTAAGTTCATAAGTTGGTAACGTGGCTCAGAATAAATGTATCCAGCGGAGACACGACAGAGAGAATGACAATTGTCCAATAATATCTTCTTGGCCTCTTTCAGATTCCTGCCATTGGTTGATTTAGTTGCTGGCAAAAGTACACAGGAATGTTTCAGTGCCAATTTACGCTTTTCGTGTCATTCTCTCTAGCCTGCAGTAATGCAGTGATCTCATAGGGTACAACAATCGTTTGCAAGTTTTCCCTTTAGAGATGACACAGGTTGTGGGGGAAGCCAAAGTTGAAAACAAACGCAAGTTTGTTGAGTTGCTGGAGAAACAAATCCAACAGGAAAGAACATGATGAGCTGACCGATACGGACAGAGGGTAACACGCTTGTATAGCCAGCTTTTTACATTCCTTCTGATGAGTGGCATAACATATGAAGCCTCCTGGTTGGAAAAATCAAGCGACTCCTGGTTTTCTTCTCAGTGCAGCTGCATCTGAGGTTCAAAAGATCTCACTCTCCACCCTTGAAAAATTTATCAATTCCCATATTTTGTTTCCTTCCTCCTGTCTCCCACCTTTCCTCACCCAAGCCTTTATCCCCCTACTTCAAAACATTATAACTATTGTAATTTATTCCCCATCTTTGCATTCTTTCTTGCCCTTGCAACACTTGCAATACTCTGTAAAATGTTCTCTTGTCAAAAGCTTTAATTTTTTCCTCATTTCCTGCTGCTCTGTAACCTCTCTGCCTCCCTACCCTTCCTGAAACTGGCATGTAGCTTGCATAGGCATGGCCAGATGTGGAGTATATTAGTCTCCGTCTTAAAGCAGCATATGCTATTAAGACGGAGTGCCAGAGTTGAATGTGAAGTGAGGTTGGGGAATGACCTGACCATAATGACTCCAGATAGGCACTTAAAGAATATCTGCACAGAATGGGAAACTCTCAAGAGGACTGATGTGATCGGGCGCAGAAAGCAACCAAAGCAAACCAAGCATCCGGTAGGATTTAGCTTGTCTAGATAGAGGGGATTGTAAGACTAAAGGACTAAATCCCCTGAATGGAGGGAATTGTCCTCTCACTCGGAGCAAGCAGACATATGTGCTTAATATAAACCACCAGTGCCTTTGGAGAGTGAAGAGTCAAGCTGCAGTAAAGCATGAAATGACAAATGAAGACGGACAGGATACATGGCTTAAGTCACGTTGCATCGCAAAGAACAAAGGATAAAGGTAAAGAAGACGGATGAGGATGCTAAATTATAATTGCACTTCAGATGTAAGTAATATGAATTCCTAAAGGCATCCAGGCAAAAGTGACCATGCAGAGGCAAAAAAAAAAAAAAAAAAGTTGCTGCTGTGTTTGGACGCGGATGTAAAATGTGTCTTTGTACAATTACAGACGCCAAGTAATTGGTCATGTGAAAATTACATGCATTTGGCTTTGAAGTAGAGCTGTGGGAAACACAAACGTTTACAACATGTATTTTATAAAAGTACATCTCGAAGACATTTCTGATGTGTTGCCTAATGCTCTCCAAATGGGCAGAAGAGATAGAAGAAGGAAGGCGGCACCTTATTAGGTTTTTTTGAGCTCGTTTTTGAGGACTTTTTATGTTTTCACTAGCTGGGCTTCATATGCTCCCGGTGATTCGCCCATATTACAAAAATAAAAAAATAAATGAATTAAAAAAAAAAAAAAAAGGGTGTACACGACTAATAAAGTAGAGCTAATAGGAACATTCCCACACTTCATCTCTAACTCCATGGGCCTCTTATATTATTTATGTATGAGTTTGGAGCAATGGAAAAAATTATTTTTGTTACCTTCCATCTGGGTTTAATTAAATCTTAAAAATACACAATGCTTTGGCAAAAGTAGAGCACTGCATCAACACTGAGAACAACAAAGGCGACAGGAGCTCAATTTCATGGTTTTCTGTGGAAATTTTAA
Source organism: Remorina albescens (assembly GCA_034769265.1). NCBI lineage: Eukaryota > Metazoa > Chordata > Actinopteri > Carangiformes > Echeneidae > Remorina > Remorina albescens. The sequence continues at coordinate 50,962,894 of CM068475.1, forward strand.
AATTTATCCTTTTGTTGTACTCAAGTTTAGCTTGTCATTTTGTTTGTATATATTATACCAGGGTTTGTGTGCTTGCAGAACTAAACTGTATTGGCTGCATAACGTGGTCCAGATATATTTTTATCATTAGTCCTGAGCTGATTTCTTTAATCAAGACACAGGAACAAACAGGGTGACCACATGCCCAACATATTTTGATCCCTCTGCGGCCCTCACTTAAACCACCCAACCCCTCCTGTCAGAGCTCTCAAAGGCTGGACCCCATTCATTTTCAAATGCCGAAGTCCTCTGGCCGAGTGTCATTATCATTTTTCTTTTCAACTTGCTTACCCAGGCTCCTCCTTTGAAACTGATGATGGATTTTGCACAAACAAACCTCTAAGCTTAGACAAAACCTTGGTTTTGTTTTTCTGAGATCCGCTGACAATGATGGCTGTTGTGAGAAGGACCGAGTGGTCAGTACTAATATTGGAAAGCTGTCCAGACTGTGTTTGCACAGTGCCCATCAGGGTAAACAGTAATGTGGGTGATTAGCTCCTCGTGGCTGTACTCACATTAGGTCTCAGGCTTGCTGCTTGTTCGTAGTACTTCTCAGCAGCCTCATTTAGGCTGGCTTGTCTGCAAAGGAAAAACATAGAGAGGCAATCATTATTCATCTTTATTGCTCCTGGCTTAGGATGAGGCCTTAAACCCTGTGTGTTTACTAGCGCTTAAGGGTCACTGAGAAAATAGCAGGAGGGAACAGCATGAGGGATGAGAACATGGGCTCCAGTTGCCTGTAGGTTTCTCTCTCGATAGCATCTCTCACTTGATAACATCTGTGCCGAGCAGTGCACTGCAAGCACTTTCAGTTCTAAATGAAGCTCGGGGTCAGGACATTTGGCTTATTGAGGACAAGAAGAAAACCCATCAACAAATAAAGACTTAATTGGGATATTCATCCTCCCACTCTGCAGAGCTGATGCCATGTGGGTTGACCAACTGGGCTGAGTGGTGAAAGATGTGTAAACAGTATGGAAGCAGAGCATCATTTAATCATACTATCCTAACAAACAGGAGAGCAGTGGAGATGAGAGAGATGCACCACAGCATGTTAGAGCACGGCAGAATAGGATTTTGGGCAGATGGCTGTTCAGCATGGGTCCCTGGAACCAGTAATATGTTGTTCTCGAGGCCAATAAAACCCGCAGTAGAGACAGGAATGTCCTCTATTATGCTTCTTGTCTTACCATCATAATCCTTCACTGTTGTGCTCAAATCCGTGGCTCCTATGTCACAAGTCCTTTCCTGATATTAATATCTCTGCAATCACCTTTATGCACTGCAGCTGCATACTTGTCATTTATGGTAACTATTGTCTCATTGCAAACAAGCTCTGACAAAGTCAAGGTCACTGATGGCTGGCTCTGGAGCCCCTAAAATTGTAATGATCAAAGGAAGTCAGGCCATTGAAACCAGTTTCATTTTGGCTGTCACAGTTTGTTAAGAGATCGTCACCGTACTGTTTCAGATATAAGGCAAAGGTTTTATTTTCAGATTACCGGCTTATAGTAGCCAAAGTAAGCACATAGTATTTGTGTATGGCTTTAAAGGAACTGTCAAACATGCTTAATGCTTAGTTCCTCACTGATTTATTAGTAGAGAATCTTTATTTTTTCATCCAACACATTATTCACCAATATAATTCTGACAGAACAAGAACTCACCACTGCTGTTTATTTATTTTTTTTTAGTACAGCTCTGTTAAAAAAAAAAATTCCAGCATTCCAGCAGAGACACATACACTGATTCTTGTTGCCGAATTTGTCCTGAGATTATAAATGTGGGTTTCATTTCCAACCACAACCATATGTTTGTTTGCCAGTATAATATTTAGAAAGTACAGTCCTCTGAGGAAAAATATGTGCCAATCAAATTCTATAATATCATTATCACATTTATAAACACATTATCAGAGGAGAACTGGAGAACTGCCACGCCACAACCAGAGGAGCTGGAGAACCTCATCGGCTCGTCCGAATGTGGGTGTTGAGAGGGTAGAAGACAATGGAGGCCAAGTATGTAAACCGCCGCCTGGGTTTAAATCCGAGGAAGACGAAGAGTGTGAGACAACAAGATTGAAGGAATGAAGGGAGGGAGAGTGATGGGAAAATGCAAGAGAATCATATAAAAAAGGAAAACCCCCAGAGGAAAAAATTCTTGAACATATTTCAAATCGGCAACTCCACCACTGATTCTTTTACCCCGACATCTTGTTGTCTAGATGCTTTATTAACCTAAGACATGCACAAATCACAAGATCTGACAGTTCTGCATTTTAGGGTGACGCTGCTCGATGTTAATATCTGGATGAACAAATTGCATTTTCAACAACATCACATATTTGCACTTGTATCAGTCATTCAATCTTTCTCCAGCACAAAGTTATTATTATTATTATTTTTTTTTTTTTGAGTAGGATCCTCAGTATTAAAATGCAATACCGAACACAGGCATCTTCCCTGTATGTGCGGTACACCTCAAGGAACTGACTACCACTTTTTCTTTTTATTTCCTTCATAAGGCTATTAAGTCAAACCAATTTATACATTTTTCAACAGCCAAATATGCACAAATTGGTGAAGCCAACATCATGACATTTGGAAAATGTGCAAAGTAATCTTAAAGTTATGGTCAATTATATTACCACTTTAGACATGTGGTTGTTGTGGGAAACTATGAGGTCAACTATGAGGACACATACTGTGTGTGTGTGTGTGTGTGTGTCTTTTTTAAGTTTCAGATGAATTGAGACTACAGTATATGATGCCAAGTGTAAAATTCACAACCAAACATATCCTCACATGCTCTACCATTACCTGGCCTCCTCTGTTCTACACCCCCACTGTAAAGCAGAGGTAGTATTTAAAAAAACAAACCAAAAAAAACTGAAATGGCTCAAAGGGGGGTAGAAAGAAATTATTAGTTTGGAAGCAAAATGATCAAAAACCAAAAGGCTCAAGAGAGCAATAAAAACACATTTGCACATCTGAGCGTGTCTGTCCTTCTTTTAATCTCTTCCCTTCCCCTGAGTAGATTCACTTATGTCCCCTCCAACCGAGGGCCTTTCCACGTCTGCATCCAAGACAAACAACATAAAGACCGTGAGCTGTGGAGGAGAAGGGACCCCATGCCAAGCGAGCGGAGGAAAGATCAGCCCTGAACTCTGCTTGAAACTCTCTTCGGCTGCCAGGAGTCTGCTCCCTGGAAGAGGCTCTCAACACTGAAAGCTGCTGGTGGTGAAGATCCTGCAGGAGTGGACTGGTGGGGGGAGAGCTACGCATAAAGCAGCTGGGTAGGATTCTTATATAGAACTGTGTAGCTCTTGGGAAAGACTTTATCAAGCAGGCGTTTCAAGATAAGTATTACTCTTTTAAAGGCTGCTGTAATTTTAATCCAAAAGCCATAAACTACCCATGATGACTTTAAACAGGGAAATCTTTATACTGGCTAATATAATTTTGTAGGTTTATTCAGCGCGCAGTGCAGTGGACTTTAAGTTGGCACATGGGTGTATTTACACATTTCCGTTCATGGCTTGCGTTCAGAAACACAACAGCTTGTCGGCTGCTACAGCTTTGCCGCTTGAGCTCATCATCAGTTGAACCCTGCACTGATTTGGAAGCTGGTTTTCAAGTAGGGGCCAGAGACAGCAGAAGAAGAGTGAGACAGAGTGGGAGAGAGGTGTGGAAAGACACAGAGAGAGCGAGCATATGAAGATGCATAGCTGCACAGCAAGCTAAGACAAACCAGCAGCTCTCAGGCTGGCACTGCAGCGAGAGAAGAGGATTACGAAGTACAGCCAAGAAAATCACACTGGCTGAGTAGAAGTGTAAGCCCCTGGATAAATTGTGCAGACAGCAGACCTCCTTGTCATACACAACCCACCTTACTATTTGGCTTTGCAAAACTGCACAGAAACTAGTTGATCTACAGAAAATGAAATATACACAGGCTTTGGAAAATGATCAAATATATATATATATACACACACACACACACATATATATATATAAAGGAATTCCAATTAAACAGTCACCTGAGCATGTGGGCTGCGCTGAAAACCACATCGAACTCCCCGCTGTCGAGACGTGCAGCTTTTTCTGCCATCTCTGCCGCTTCCAGCAGCCGCAGCTCTTCCAACAAAAACTGACCTGGCAGGGCAGGAGAGAACAGCAGCACAGTTAAAACGCTGAGGGATCCCCAAGGAGGCATTGACGGATACTCAGCCTGGAAGTGTTTCCTTTGGCCCCAGCGGAGGGACAGCCTGATCTACCCATGAAATATTATTCTGAAACACGAGATATGAGGGCCATTACCTTTTGGCCCATTTTCAGACACATTTGTTCCGATTAGCTGATGTTAATTGATTTGTTTTTCTAAAATGAAAATTATGTTGAATTGAGGCTTTGTGACTTTTTACAGGTGTGGCTACTTTTGCCATGAACATTTGTGGACCCACTTAATGAACTGGGATTATGGAAGGCTGACAAGGCCATGAACTAAGGGTGGATCCCTTGCAAAGGGCCTGGTTTAGAGAGGAATGAATACCCTGTTGATTTTGGTTAGCCTCACCACTGTACCAGGATGCTAACCCACCAAGTGAACCTTAACATATTTTCCTTAATAACTGTGGGTGAAACTGAAGCTGTTAGACCTTTGGAGAGACGGACTGAAAATGAGAACTCAGAACATGATTGAGTGTAAAGTAGCTCCAGGTTACAAACACCTCTGCAGTTAAAGAGGGTTTATGACATTAAAGCAAATCAAATCAAATCAATAATGAGAAGAAAGTACTTGCATCAATATATATGCCCAAACCTAGGAGTGTACTGCAATATATAAGGCCAGTGATATTTTGAGTCATTCTCATCATGTGGACATGTGACTTGGAAAGTTTAGCTTTGAGCACAGACCTCAGCCCACGGTTTGTGAGAAATTAAATTAAATCAGAGAGTTCGTACATCCTTTTAATGCCACACAGAATGTAATTCGATACCTATTTCACAATCATACGGGAGCAGAATGAAACCCTGTTGGAAATCCAATAAGGTCAATGAAGCCTAGAATTATTTATTATTACACTTCTTTTCCAAATATATGAGAATTGTTTTTGAAAAAATGCCACTTTTAAATTTAAGACCATGAAACAGTTTCATTTTTAGAAGTACATTTTTTTGTGATGGTTTTATTTTCTGATGATTTACATACTTCATCAAAAAGGCTGTCCACAATGCACTTTGTTTGCTTAACTGTAAATATATGAATCTGTATCGTACACCAAAGCCCTATTGTTTAGTATATTGCTCTTTTATGTTTAATCAAGTCAAATTCTTTGCCTATGCAACAGTGTTGTCTGGATCAACACAGTTCATCATTAACTGAGTTCTTAACCTTTAAACTGTGACAACTTAGACACATCTCGCTATAACACAATGCAAAAATCCACCACTGACGTGGTGTATTGACAATTTTAAATACCACACGTGAGCTGGTGCACTGACAGTTAACTGACATGCAAGTTCATCATAAAATGCCCTATCAGACAGCCAAGGCTTTTAAAGCATTTAAAGGCAGGAACTAACAATCGTCGACTCAAACTCACTGTCACTCTGACAGGAATGAATCCATAAAGTTAACCCTCCAAGTCAAGAGCGAGTCAGAGAAATATGAGTCAAATGAGCACGCTGAAATTGTCACGTTCTATATTTCTATCAAATCCAAGAGAACAATCTGAGGAAATCGTCCTCTCTTTTTGTGATCCCTGACTTCCCACGTACAGACCAACATCATGGCTGATTAAAGGAAGAGAAGGCAAACAGGGTCAGACAACACTGTTCCTCCAAACAACCTGACAAGGTGTGTTAGTTCCTGCCTTTGTGCACACAAGTGCAACATGTCTGCGTTGAACTGCCAAGTGAAACACCGGTGCTTATAAGCATAAACGTCAAGAACTGTTAAATTAAAAGTTAAAAAAGAAAATAAAAATCAGTGCTTACCATAATGCATGTAGCAGTTGCCTTTTGTGGGATCAAGTTGGATGGCCTTCAGGAAGTACCGCTCTGCTTCTGTTTTCTGTCCCTGAGAATGATGGATTAAATACAGCGCCATTATTGTTTCAACTCCTTCTTAGAACAACTCATTATCAAAACACCACACTCAGCGCAATGGTCGAAATACCTTTGTGTCCACCTCATGTCCAAATCTGAACCACAGACCTACTTCAACAATAAATCTTAATAAATGGACATGAAACACATGGACCACGAGTGTTTTTATTTCAAGTTCGTGTGTCATCCTCTTAAAGTGCGCACTGTCATCCTTGGCATGGAGGAGCATTTAGGGCAAAGGCTTATTCATTACGCACTTTTATCTGTGCAAATAGCACTTCCAGAGCAGAACCGCAGCTTTCCAGTGTGTGTGGCCTGACCGCTGTGAAACAAGACAGAGAGTGGTGGACTGAAATGGGAGGGAGGGTGGAAAGGCACAGAGGTGCAGAAAGAGACAGAATCGCTCATGTGTCCATAGGGATGCTTAGCTTTGCATAGACACAGAGACTTACCACACACACAAACACACACATATCAAGGTACAGGGTTTTTCTGATTAAATAATCCATTGTGAGAGTGTGTGCATAACATGATGAGGAAAAGCATCGCTGAAGCCCTGTGGGCCTTAAAAGCTCCCTCAGGTCCTCAAGACAGTGACACGTAACCAATCACAGCTCCAACAGAAGAGAGCAGCTGGCCAGCAGAGGGGCCAGCTGGGACTTTAACACATTCCTGTTCTCAGTTGGGCACCAGATGCAATCTGATCAACAATTATAATTGGGTACTCATCTATGAAAGCTGATGTTTTAGCATTAACATGCAGCCCATTGGTGTGTATTTCTCTCTAAAGGAGGTCTTCAGAAAAGACGAGGGAGGATCAAACAAAGACTTAACAAGTGAGTAAAAATAATGTACACAAAACTCAATGTGAAACACAACAAATGACTTTGGTTTACTTTATTAGCTTAACAGATCCAAATCCAATCAGTACACTCTACTATTAATGACTGCGTACTGTAGATTCAATAAATATATAATTTTCTAATGTAAATACATGAGCGGAGGTTTCCCTTGTTGCTGTGGAAAATCAAACCTACACTGAGTATATATTTAATAGAACTGATGACACCCATATAGCGATCCCAGTTTGAGCCTGAAAATCACCTTCAATGTGTATTTATATACTCTAATTCACATATGGAGGAATGCATATGTTTTAGAGCAGACTGGGCTTATGCTGGCAGAGGCTTAAGTCTGTTTGTTAAAGCTCCAAATGAAGCTTTCACACGCTAAAATGAGTTCCAGTTGTGAGTGGACATAAGATTTGGTTTATGTATATTAATATAGACGTGTGTTCAGAGTAAGTTATATGGGAAAGAGTAAAAAACCCTAAAAACGTAACCAGTTGCTCATTTCTCATCGCTCCTCTTAAAAAGAAATGGTATTACAGTTCTTATACAGTTCCCTAGACAGGCAATTTGTTACACGACTTGTTATATTACTTTGCTGTTGCACTCCCTTAAACTGGCGACTGCTTTCTCTTTCATCTTCAGACTTTTGGATTATAACTCATTTGGCTCACCGTATGCCTCTATGAATAATCCTGAAACTCAACCAGTGCTCATGTTCAGTTCTCTTGTCATGCTATTTTTTTTTTCTTTTTTGGTCAAGTCAAATGTATGTCAGTGCCTCCGAGCCAAAACTAGTCTGCCCCTCCACTCCGCTCAGAACAATGAGCGAGAAAATATCCTGTATCCTCCTTTTTTCACGTTTTTTATTACTTGAGTACTTCCGGCCAAACTTTGTTGCATTGTGTAAAGCTTCGGCCCTGAGTTGGTCAGGATTTAAACAAACTTTCTTCCTCTCTTGGACTGTACCATTCATCTGCGGTCAGATGGGTCGCATGCTGTAACAAGATATCTATTGTAACAAGAGGGAAACAAGCAGGGAATAGCCAGTGTGTTGCTGAGTGGGTTTACAATTTGGCCAAAAAAATCAGACTCTGTCAGAATGGGCCTTAAAGATTTGGACAGAAACCAATTCCAGCTCTTAGTTTAGGTCCTGAGCAGAACAACTTTGTATCTCAGCGAGACGAAAAGTTTAAAACTTGTACTTTGAGCCAGATGCTATAGTCTGCTAACGGTGACAATACCAGCACACTTGATGTTTAGCCATAAATGTTTACAATATTCACCATCTTAGTTTACCATGCCAACATTTGCTAATCAAACACAAAGCAGAGCTTTGGCTAATGTTTTGCAAAGTACTGAAAGAAAGAAAATATTAACATGAGGACTGCATGAAAAGGTAGAGGATCAGCAAGATTTATTACAGACTATAAAGATTTGAAAACAAATTGTTTAGTACCCTCAGCTTCCATTCCACCAATATTTACTTTAGTCAGCTCATTGTGTGGAGGAAATCCTCTCCTCTGTCACACACACACACGCTGGTATTATTTCTGCACGCCTCACACCTCAACTCTACACATACCATCTGATAAACTGCAGATGTAGCCCGGGCTCTGCGGGTGCTCATGTGATTATGTATTAAGCCTGCATCCTATTAGCTGCAGAAATGACGAGTGGGTGACTGAATCCAATATTTTGAGCATCAACAGCCGCCGTGTCCAGCTCTGACCTATGATGTGTGCAGGGGAGCCCAGAATACATCCAGCTCCCCCTCTGTGTCAGCAGAGGTGTGGAAGGTCAGCACAGCAGGGATGGTGATATGGATCTGTGTGATTAACTCTCTCTTCCTTTTCCATTTTGTCCTCCCCTCATCCACAAATCACAGCAACTCTTTGGTCTTTCTGTGCCGCAGCTCCAATCGTCATCCTCTCATCCTACTGTGACCCTGTGTCTGAGGCTTATCTGGCAGCCCCTCAGCCTCTCCCGCAGGGATCTGAACCTCAAAACCCCCGGACAGTACCTAAAGCATCTACATCACTCGCAGTTGTGCCACAAGGAGTGTGGAAGTACGTGATGATGGGGGAGGGGGTCAACTTCCTGTACTGGTTTTGCTCAGGCTTAAGCACTGTTGTCATCAGGCACACGGCTGGCCCACGGCCACAAAAGAGGAGCATGGATAAATTATTACTCTGACTCAGAATTATAGGCAGGAAATTTCAACAAACATAACATCTATAAAAATGTGTCCACTCTAGTTTCAAAAACATGTAAAATTTGATGCTTCTCAAATGTTTTTTCTCTGGCTAGAGAAGCTCTGAGCACATCCTAGCAACTCCTCTGATGGATTTGTTTGCACTCAGAGGATCACAGGTTCCCAAAACACCCATACCAGCCATCATGGTCAGAGATCTACAGAGAATTATTCCTCCAGCTTTGAATTCAACTATTCTCCAGAATCAATAACACTTTCTTAAACGCAATGGGTTTCTCTTCACGGCTGAATGAATCCTTACCCAAGTCCACTTCACCAAGTCCTAACTATCCTCCAGAGAACTGTTGCTCCTCTTAAGCTGTTCTTACTGACAGCCCTTGGCCTCAGATACTTTCTGGGGTCTGATGGATTTTGTTCAGAGAGGAATTCAAGTCAGTTTAACAAGCGACTTCTATGTGTAGAGTCAGCTGAACTATAATTCAAAATGACTGTCAGCCTGGGCACAGATGCAAAAATCCATCCAGTGTGGTACAAGAGCTCAATTTAATTTAAATCACCATCATCCACTTTACTGATGTATTTGGTAGTATTATAACAGTAATACTGCCAGCAATTGGCTAGTCTAGTTTAACACAAAGGTTAGAAAAAACTAGCCTGGCTCTCTCCATTGGTTGGTGGAATTTGGTTTTTAGACTAAAGTGACTTAATGTCTAATATGATTATAATATTTTTATAATTTTGCTAAGCTGGTCAAAGTACAATTTTTCCATAGAAATCAGAAATAAATACTTAGAAAACAAGTGGTTCTTAGAAACAAGTACCAGAAAAATAAGTGCCTTCAGCCTCATTCAATCCTAGACAAGAGATGTCAAACTAACATTTTAAATGGTCAAAACTTCTAAGAAGGCAAAAGTAGGCAGTAAAATTCCTCTGCAGAACTCAATTTTGATAAACTCAAAATCATAATTTTTGGAGAGCGCACAAATCAAAAGAACTTGAAAAAGCCTCGGTTTCCATCAGGGAAATGAAAAGGGACAGAGCCAGGAAGAGTCTTGCCTTCCAGATACCACTGCTGAGGCATTCTGAACACATTTACGTCCTTTCAGACTGAGGGCCCCGACTGTGGGAGAGCTGAGGAGGAGGGCTCCGCCTTTCTTTTGACCTTCTGTGCTACTCTTCCTCTGCTTTGTTTATTTCTCTTATGACAGTCCTTTCCAGCTATGCTCCTCTCAGCCTTGTCTGTTCCAAACACGCCTATCTAGCTGCGATCCGTAACGGATGACTGTATGACCTGAAGACATGACCATCTCCTTGTAAGCTTGGGGACTCTGTGTCTGTCCCGTCCACACAGACAGTCTTCTCTTTGGCTAGTGAAACAGAGGTCAGCTGTGTGACCCTCAACGGATATTATCTCAGCAGGCCAAAAATCCAGAGCAGATGTAGATTTGTTTCTTTACATGTTGCAATTGCAAGTGTTGATCTACTTTATAGGACTGAGGGACAAGTGATATAGAACAAAAAAAAAAAAAAAAAGGTAACTGTGACAAGATATTTTATATTTATTCCATGACAGAGAGGATCATCATGAAAACTACTGCAATTCCACTCTTGCTCACTCACTTTCTAGCTTTTCCCTCAGCTTCATTCACCCCCACACTATTGATTAACTGTCAAAACTTCAGGAGTACATTATGACCGTCAGTAAAGGGCTGAGGAGACATGATGAAAAGCCTTGGGAGATGAAAGAGAGTCTAATAAAAAAAGTGTGAAAGACGTGCAGAGAAAAAGGTAGATAATGAGAAGTGGTCTGGGAGGCAAAACTCAGACATGTCCAAGTCCACACAGCAGCCGGCAGACTGGAAAGTCCTCACTTCAACACAAAAAGAACTTTGAATAAAGTGCAATACTTGTCACACCACACCAAGAGAGCTGTAGCAGCAGTGTACTGACTTAAACAAATGTGTGTTTTCTCTCTTCTATAGTTTTTGTTCATAGTAACAGAATCCCAAATGAGGAAGACACACACGAAAAAAGCTGAAATCTTACTGTCATAGCAAGGAGTTTGCCGTAGGTGAGGTGTGCAGGGATGTGGTCTGGCTTGGCTCGCAGGGACTCTCGGTACCAGTGTTCAGCGTCAGTCAGCTTGTTCAATCTCATATAGGCCTCTCCTGTGAGAAGAAAAGAAGGGGTCAAGTCAGGGGTCAAGCTGTCAGAGGTTAAGGCATCTTCCCATTGCTCTGCTGAGGATTTGCATAGCAGAGCAGCAGTGAGGCTCGACCTCACACCGATGGGTTGGAAAACTCAGAGCGGAGCTCATGTTGTTCATGTTGCTCCTGTTTTTTACATATAGGGTAACTGTGGCACTGAAGGAGGATACAAACAATATACACTACATTCATGCTGAAGAAATTATTTATACATCACTTTCAGCATCTTTCACAAATACAAACAAATCTCTTTTGGCTTGATTTTTTTTTTTTTTAAATTTGAAAATAAATACTGAGTTCTGTATAGAATCAACCCGAATTGCAATAAGCCGAGTTGGATCTTTTAAGGAACAAGTGAGTCTACAACACACACCCTCACACTCCCTGATCTGTCAGACATCATCCGATACCTCCCCCACTGCAAAATCTAACCCTATGCTGGCTAACACCTGAAATAACAATGACCTCCCTTTCATAGCTGTCCAATAACACTTGTATTATTGCAAGAATTTGACAACATCGGCATGTAATTGGACACAACACGGTAAAAATCAACATTATAACACATTTAGGGGCAGAAACTGAATGCAGCACAGGTGGGGAATATTTCACTAGAACTAAGTTACATGTTTATATTTCAATATGCCAAGTCTTATGAGCAGCAAAATGAGTGGACACATTGTTTAGACTAGATTGGGCTGAAACGTCAATCCTGTGGGGATTAGCACTAATCACTTCCTTAATAAGAAACAGTGATAAGCAACAGGTGACACACACCTCAATACAACTGCGATAACGCTGTACTATGATAGCTTGTGACACATACTGTGGGCATGTAGGAGATATTGAATTAAAGATGTGGCTTTGCTTCATTGTGGGAAAAAAAACTTGTTATAGGCTCTAGAGTCCCATTGCCTAAAATTTATGGTAATACATGAGAGCTTTAAAAATGATGTCCATCTGTGAAGTCTCATTTCTTCGATTTCAGAGTTGGAAATCCATGATATTAAAGCTGAAGAAAATCGAAAGGAAAAACATCCATGTCCACAGCTAACATCAAGCAGATCATGTGTTAGTACATAACATAAATGTTGGTAATCTCAATGTTTTCCCATTTCATATGGCTGACTAGTGATGTTTTTTATTTCAACTGAGAGCACTCAAATGAGTTAAATCTTCAATTAGGTTACACATATTATTATAGGAAACTTCCAATGAACCCCAAGACACTGAATCATTTCTAAATCCATACAAGGGCCTGTTTTGACATGACCTCTGTTGATGAGGTTTAAAATACTGGCCCTCTTGGCAGCAGATTAGCACAAACATCAACGTACAATTAGGAGTGACACTGAATCTGTGCAGCTGAAAACCAGAGGAACATTCCTCTGCCAAACAGAGAGAGCTGGAGCGAGACCAGTAGGGCGCAAATTACCACCCAGGTCTGCCTCTGGTGAAAGCCTCTGCTGCTTGGCTTCTGACAAACAGCATGAGAGCAGCACAGCGAGTGAAACTGGAAGGAAACAGAAACGAGCAGGTGTGCCAAATGTGCAAATCAGTTCAGCGAGGAAACAAAGCTAAGCTGCAGAAATCACAGCTCGCTGGCTCAGTGCTTCGGTTACAGATGCAGCGCTGCTCCGTAACAGTGACTGGAACTTTCATCAACATTTTGACATAATCTCGGTAGCTCTGTCAAATTGCATTTTGCCAACACGGAGGCAAACCTGTGGCACTACCAAGTCTGGATAACAGACGTCGCAGGTTTGAAGTGTATGTGTACTTAAGTAGCTGCATGTGTATAAGAGACAGAACGCATGAAGGAGACTCAGAGAGAGAGTGAGAGAGAGAAAAAAAGTAAAACAGCGGAAAGAGATCTGCCATAATGAGCCTGCAGCAGCTGTTCTACAGCTGTAATCCAAAAAAGCAAATTAACTGTGTAAAATGATATTGTGAAGCTGTGCAACATTGTTTAATGGCATGGACTCAAATTACATTTACTGAAACATCAATTTCATTAATATTATTTCTATAAATGGCTTTATCTGATACAGATTTTATAAATTTCTTCTACTTCTTTCAGATACACCCTAAAATATTTTAACATATTTTATGTCGTCTTAACCCCAACTGTAGGCTACACAAAGCAAACACAATTATCTTGACTTAGAGTACATGTTATATACAATGTTAAAGATTCACAATTCAACCTCTGAACCACAGAATTAACATTGTCTGAATTCTGACAGCAATAGTAGTATTGATTGTAATTAATTAGGATAAATATTAATTACTATTTCATAAAGAAAGGAATCTACAAAAATCGATATTTTTAGCTTCACAGCCTCAAACTGGTGACATTGATTCAGGGGAACTCCTGGTTCCATAGCAGATGTTAGTGAGTACAACTTCCCACATTTAAAGATGCACGTTTGGTGGGGCTGTAAACTGAGCTTGTATTCCTATTATGGACAGGAAGTTTAGTTTAGTTAAGATGCTGCCTGTCCAGAAAATACGGAAAAAGTTCTTTGGTGTAAGATACTCTAAAGCATCCAGAAATAAACTTTGACCCTCAGTGCGGACGTCTATGCTTAAAAACAACAGCTTCCATGCTTGTGGTCCTGAAACAAAACTAGCTCTTACCCATCATGTTGTAGAGGCTCTGTGGCGCGAATTGTCTTGGCATTTTCTGTATTGCTTCTTTAAATACGGAGAGGGCCTCCTGTGAATGAGACAAATAATAAAAAAAAGAGGAAGGTGGGGGATGTTTGCATTAGTGAGCGGAGAGACCCTTGCCAGAGAAACTGGAGCTGGGGTAACCAGTCATTCCTCCCCTGCAGCCGGGGACCTTCCACAATGAATGCACAGCGTGGAATTGGGGGTCGCCGGGAGGCTGGTTCATACAGAGACCAGCTGACAGGGTCTATCCTCAGTGTCATGGCTGTTAGGACGACCACAGTGGTGTCACATATAGGTTCCATCCAACATGTATAGTGTTTAGGTCCAGCAATTCACCTCAGAATCCCTCCAAATTAAAATGGTAGAAGGAGGTGGAACTGCTTTATTGCTGAAGCAAATGTTGTGGTTAGAGGTCGGAGGAAGTGGGACTGTTCTCTTTCACCAGCATGCCAACTATTTATAAAGGCCTTTATTGAATCTGCAGTTCTGCTGCCTCATTCCTGATTGAATCAGCAGCAGCAGCATCGGTGCTTGTGTACAATTTAATGTGCAGCGTTGGAAAACCAACCTTTAGCCAGCACTGTAGGTCTTTGCGAGCGAAGAGAGTGAATTTGTTGGAAACAGCCTGAGGATTATCTGCACACAACACTGCGTCCCCTATGACCAAAGCAATTCTGGAACGTGTCCATTTAAAACCTTTTCACCGTGTCCCCCAAAGGCTCCTTCGACATTTTATCTCAGTTCACTATGGTTTACGTTTTTCCACATGCACTGTATTCAAAGGACTGCACTACTAACTCCTACAGCAGCTATTTCTTAGATGTCATATATCGTACAATGAACACAGCAGATTTAAACTAAAACACAGGACTTAATGAGCTACAATACATGCATCAGGATTTCATCAATTTAATATTTTAGGAGCTGTAAAAACTACTTCTTAGAGATCATTTGGTTGTTATATTTGATTTAATGGTAAGAAATACATTGGTTTGCATCAAAGAAACAAGAAAATGTGTTAAATTTTCATTTCTTTGTGGAAAACTGTTCAATGTTACCATTACCAAATCTGCTGATGCTAATGTTTGGCATGCTCAAATGTCCTGAATGTCCTGAAACACACATTGTGATTACCCTTACCTCCTGATGTCCCTGCTCATGGAGAAGCTTGCCCAGGTTGTACAAACAGCTGGCAACTGAGCTCTTATGGGCATGGGGGTCCTTCAGGTTCTCGTCAGGGATGTCAGCACAGGTTAGGAAGGTGCGCTTGGCTTCATCTGGGCGACCCTGATTCATCAGGATGATGCCTGTATTCAAGTACGCCGCTAAGGAAGAATGGAGCAGGAAAGTGGTGCATCAGCTGAGTAGCATTATTTGGACACTTTTTACTGTTACTATTATGCCATGTCTTACATCTTTATCTTCCTCCATTCCGCCTTCCTCAACATCTGCAACATTTTTAATTGTAGATACATTGAGCGTGGCATTTATAGATCAATGCTGCTGAAAAGGTGAGCAATGACCATCTCCATATTAAACAGGCCTTCAGGCAAGAACTATGGCCTGCTGTTAGTCCTTTTCAGAATTTATTGGTCTGTATATTTGACCTTTACATGCACATGGTGGGATACTTTGAGTGTTAGTTCAACTTTTTCTTGAAAAGTTAAAGACAGCATCTAATGATCGCTACCCAGCTAGACAATAATTAGTCTCTGTGAACTTCCCTATCCAGATGAGCTTTTGGAATGAATTCACTCGATCCAGGAGATCACAGTGAAAGGCTCTTCTATAGAATGACACACCTAAAACATATCTAGAATGATATAATGAAAGGGGGTTGCTGAGTGTCAAGGTGCCTTTTTTCCCCTGCAAGAGTGTTAACTTCTTCTTCTGTCCCTACAATTGCTTCTCTCACACCTGAAGTGTTATCTGTCTTTAATGATATTGCTATCAATGGTCAATATCTATCTATCAATATTTTCTTTGCAGGGATCTATAACCTGCAGCGAAAGGAGAGCAGACAAAGGCAAGATTTTTCCATGTCATCACCCTTCGAAAGCGATTTCCTATATGCACAAAATGTGACAGCGATCAGTAGTCGCTTAGCAGAATATTAAATAAAAAGCTACCGTTTGCATCAGGTAGCTCCTAACTAGGCAGTGAATAATGGGGTAACCTTGAAAAGAACACGTCACAGTCACATTCACATTCACACCCCATAGTCAACATGTCTGCTACTTCGGATAATTAATTAACCTTGCTATCAGCAGCAAAAGATTGGATAATTGCAGGCTGAATGGAAATCTTCGAGTCTAACCATGATCTTGATTGGGCCTATAATTAATCCAGAGGAAAAAAAAGAAGAGACATTTAAGGTTCCTTATTTATCTGTCATTGGCTAATGCCTGGAACAGTGGGGAGCTAATTTGTTTGTGTGATCAGATAAGTTCTACTCAGGGAGTACAACATGCTGAAGTTGACAGTGTATGGAAGATTTTATTGAAAATGAAAATGCAGAAAAACTGGGGAAATTTTTCATCGGAAAGAGAGGAAGCTAAGAGGAGAGAATAAGAGACACAGCAAAAAGTGAGCGATGGAAGGAAATGTCTGGAAGCTAGCGGGCATAAGCCAAAATGAGTGCCACAGTCTGGATCCATAATAAATGACATAATGTAGTTATGTGATCGGTTGATCCATCTTGCTGCAGACAGCCAGTCAGGCAGCTGTTGAATGTTTAATTTAGCCGTATTCACAGTGCCCTTTGCCACCTATTTCTCTCCCTTCACATAACCACAGCTTGTGTTCACTGTTGCCTGGACACAGCACGGCCACAACCACAAGGCCTGTTGATTGTCAATAAAAAAAGAAAAGAAGAAGCTGTACTTACAAGCCAGAGTTGGCCGGCTCCCAATGGCCAGCTTATAGTAGTGGAGTGCCTCTGAGAACTTGTTGCTCTCCTGTAGCAGCAAGCCACTGGAAAAGACAAAAGAGAGAAGTGATGGCTGGAAAAACTCAAATGTTTGGAAGCTTCTGTTGTGCTTAGACAAGAACACAAGCAGCTGATGAAACTTAGGGGAAGATTTAGATCTGAGCGAAACCCAGACATTTGAGCAGGCTATGAGCGTTGGCTGTGGAGGCTTTTCATTTTCTCCCTGCGGCTAAAACAGCATCATTAATAACCTTGTCAGACAGACAGCACTCTGGGGAATACAAGACACTTCCTCTGAAGGAACAGCTCTGATCAATGAACACACGCAAGTAAAAGGACAGCTTGTCCATTTGTTCACACACACACTCACACACACACACACACTCACTCTGCTATGTAAGTAAAACAGCTTGGTGTTGAGACATACTGCAAAAAAAATCATGTATGCAATCACATAAGATATTTCTAACCCGAACAGGCACATCTTAGAGTGAACAGGAGCACTGAACAAGAAAATGTAAAACACAACGAAGGAAGACATAAACTCACAGGTTATACAGCATGTCAGCCATGTTGCTGCGGTAATACAGAGCGTTCCTGTACGCCTGTTCAGCCTCCTCCATCTTGCCTTGGCTCTTCAACACATTTCCAAGGTTGCCCCATGCTGGCAGGTTACAACGGAAAAAGTTAATCAAGCAGATTAAATAAATAAAATTTGCTGCAGCTATCTTAAGTATCAACATTTTTTTCCCTTCTTAAGTCTGAATTTTAAAATGCTCTTAAGTATAACACATTTCTGTGTCAAGTGAAAACTTCTTTTATGTTATTCAGAACATTACACTGACATGGCATCTTTGTTTCAGGATGTTCTGCTGTAGTTGGTACAACAAGACATATGAACATAGCAAGATGACCCATTCTATGAACTTGGTGCTTTTGTTATTCTGCCATGCTTTTACCCCCAAGCATTACACTATTACACCCTCAGATCCTGCTCCTTTTTGCATCTCCACACATCTTATAGAACAGAGGAATAAAATCGAAGCTCATGCTGCCTTTGTTGATGTGTTTAAAGTGCTACTATATGCAGTGGGCATCTAAGCAACATTTACTTAGTGGTTCAAAAATTCTAACATCTGTCAGATCCCAGAAGATAATTCAGTATAAATAAAATCAGGTAGACAAAAAAAAAATGCTCAAGCTTCTTTCATTCAACTCTACACTGGGCTGTGCACAGATAACTTTACGAAGTGTTTTCATCCCAAAATTTCACAGGTCAAACAATCCGGTGGGTGTGTCAAGCGTCTGAGTTTTATTCAATTCTCATATTAGCTGTAATGAATGTAAGTCAGGACACTGCTGCCGCTTGAATCAGCTGATGGCCTGCCAAAACAAACAGCTGTCATGCCTCAACTCCGCTACAGAATCTGAAAGGGAAATTAGCTAACACAACGTGTCCTGCTGTTGCCTTTGCGAGTTCCTGCCCTGCTTCCCTTCTCAGCAGCTCTGAGAACTTTCCTTTGGATAGGGATCTGTGTCTGATGAGCTTGTATTCAAAAGCTACTGAATATTCTGTCTCTTGTTGATGATGCCAATCAGAAATGGGTGAATGTGAACTTGCAAGTGAGAGAGGGCATTTGGCTTCACAAAACAGATGCTACAAGCTGCATATAAGAATATGAATAGAGAAAACAAAAACAACAAAAAAAAAAAACCCAAGAAAAGAAATAAACTAAGTTCTTTTTTGTTGTTGTTGTTGTTTGTTTCTTAGACAGAATGTGGCCTCCAGTTGCAGGATTCACAACAGTCTCCTTGTCTCTGCGGGACTGAGTTCAAAGTGTTGAGCACACAAACATCCTGTGATAAAGCTGAGCGATGAAAAGGAGATGCTTTGAGGCAGATTGATTTTGAATTGGATGGCAGTAGAGTAAAAGAGAAAGTAGACATAATCAAATCTAAAAGCTTACTCATACTCAAAGAAGGAGGTTTTGGTGTGGGAATGGGCATAAAAGTGCATAAATGAGTGTTTGCGTTAACTTTTGCATTGGCATTCTAATATGAATGTTAGCGTGCATCGGGGGTCCAATCTTACCTTTAGCGGGGTTGACATAAATCCCTGATTTGTAGAGCATCTCCTCATTCTGCCAGTCTCGGTTCCTCAAAACAGTTTTGACGCTGAAAAGAAGAACAAGGGTAGCACTGCAGTACACCAACATCGTCCTGAAAGACCGATGCCGTAGTCGGATGTACAGCGACCTCATCCCCACCGCCACCAGCAGACAAAAGCCCATGCTAGGGATGTAGAGCACCCTCTCTGCTATCACAAACCCCACATAGAAGAACAGGTTTGTGGCAGGAAGGAAAGGAATAGCCAAAAGGCCTAAAGAGAATACCACTACATTTTCAGTGGTGGGCAGTGGAGTTCTGCTCTCGTGGTGCTTTTTGGTACCATTTTGTGCACTATTAATGTGAGTGCCCGTGTGGGAATTGTTTGTATGTTCATGGTTGTTATATTGGTAACTGTGTCCATTACTGTTTCCATTTCTGCCGTTGGTGTAATGTTGAGCTTTGCCGTTCGCGTCCTTGCCCCTGGGTTTGTGGTGCATCTGCAGGCCAAACCAAGCCAGCACGAGCAGCCCAAGGTAGAATATCGCTGTATAAAAGTTCCTCCTGTCGGTCATGCTCCTGATCAAAGGCATGGCGTCCATTGACCAGTCAAAGCTCAGTGTGTCTGGGCAGAGGAGGAGCCAAAAGTTGATGGCAGGCAAGTAGAAAAAGGTCAACGTCCTGGTGAGGAGCGAGGGGGAGTCGGCCGCAGGGTTGTCAGAGTTGGAGAAGTTCGGGGGTTTGTTGCCCATCCAGTAGAAGCGGCAACCCAACAGGACAGCTCCCCACGCTGCCAGCAAAAACACATTCAGCAGCAGGTGGACGTTCTTTCTCTGAAAGACAAAACAAACACAGAAACAGGACTGAGTCCCTCAATCCACTGGAGAGGAAAATGTTCAGCACTTCTGGCAGCAACAAGCCAAATCCAGTTTTCTGGGTGGTTGTAATATTTATTACTCTTATGCCTGTAAAATTTACTCTGAGCCAGATTATGAAGTGGAAATTGAGCAAAGCAATGTCTGATCTTACATTACTATGCAACCATGACAGTGACAGAAATGGTTACATAAGTGATCAATTTGTGATTCATCGAACAATTTCGGCTTTAGGCTGCTATGATCTATTTGGACACGTATGAGCAAGACCAGCCATTTACTTCTGTACTGTTACTGAGAAAAAATTGCCACTCTTTTCACTCATGGCCTCCACAGATGCATGAAGGCTAAACTCAGTTCATTATATCATTAACTTGATATTTAAAACATGTTTCCAAATCCCGTTAGGAAATTGGAGAGCTTATGAATGATTTATTTTACTTTGTAACTGTGTCCAGTGACTGGACATATCTTCCCACAAACCACTATTAGGACCAACTGACCTTTTATTGTTTTCATGTTGGAAATTCAACTTAGAAAAATGTTTTTCATCCACAGCAGTGTCTGCTCTTCACCTCACTTGTATTGTGCTTCAAACATACATCAAGATAAGAATACATTTAAAAAAATAAATAATTCAGTACCAGAGAGGCCAAAATATGAGGTAGGAGTTCTAAACCTTTTCATTATTTAAATGTAAACCGAAAGCAACACAAGCCAACCTGTAATTACTTTATACCACTGGATGTGATCTCTCTCTGTCTCCACACATCAAAAGGCACCGTATCTCATCTGTGATCATAAACTTCATACCACCACTGCTTTGAGGGTGTACTATTGATTTCCTGGCTGTGTCCAGTGTTATTTACGGATTGTATGTGTGCAAAGATGCTTTGATAACCACTGGGCACATCTGACCACAGGAGAAAAGCTATGTTTCCCTTCAAAGATTACTGCTAACGTAAAGTGCTGCAGCCCAGCAATTAGGCAATGGAACATTACAGTGAAATGACAAAAGACAATATCATGAGAACGACATGAAAATGTTCTGGTAACAGGCATACCTGAAAATATCATGCAGCTTTATACCCCAACACCTTTCAAACTTTGTTTGTGGCTCAGAAATCAACAATAACATCACTAAGAAGTCGTCACCCTAAATACAGGATGATACGTCTTGGGTGCTCAAAGGAGCACCAAGTGCACTCGTATTAAAGTGCAAGTCTTCCAAGATAAAGGTTGCTATACAACATTCATAGCGGTTATGAAAGAGATAGAAAAATTAAAATAAATAAATAAACGATATAAGGTCAGCTCTGTCAAAACCTTCCTGGGAGACCTGGCAGCAACCTGCAGTGCTTCAGTATTTGGTGAGGACACACCACTGCTGAAAATGTTGCCATGAATTTCAGCAACTGCCAAAAGTGTTAGCAACAACTAGTGTTGTTTTTGGCGGCCTGTTTTAATTTTAGTTTTAGTCTAGTCTTTATGCCTAGCTGTCATTTTAGTTTTTATTAGTTTTAGTCACGTGCATACTCCTTTTAGTCTAGACAAGTTTTAGTCGACTAAAAGTCTGAGGATTTTCGTCTAGTTTTAGTCAGAATTATCCTTGACTATTTTAGTCTAGTTTTAGTCAGTGAAAATTGTATTTTAGTCTCTTTTTAGTGATGCAATTCTATTTAACCAAGTCAATATAGCATAAGTACCTAGTAGTATAGACAAAACCAAAATTTTCTTTTAGCCAAACCCATTTCACAATTCAGACATGCATGCAACACAATGCCGCGTGAGTGGGACTTGAGAAAGTGACGTCGCATGCGTCTGCGGATTGCGACCTGATGCAGCCTCTGAAATGTGAGACACAGGAAAAATACATACCGCAAAATTATAATAATAACGAGACGAAATAACGTCATAAGATTTCATCTCATCTCGTTTTCGTCAACGAAAATGTTTTTTAACATAGTTTTTATTTAGTAAACCACATTTAGTCTTGTTTTAATTCGTCAACAATATTGCATTACACATTAAGTTATAGTCATCGTCACACGACCAGCATTCACGTGATAAAAGGTTTGTTGACGACGATATTTCGTTTTCATTAACGAAAGCAACACTAGCAACAACTAACATCAGCAGCTTAAAGAGTAAATCACAAAGACATTTCATGTTAAGTATTACACTAGAATTATGAGAAATTACTGTCTGATGCTACTGAATAGTACTTAAATAAGAATAGAAAATCCAGGTGCTGTACTGCAGGGAGATCCTCGATGAACCTCTTCAACCAGTCAGCCGTACGTGAATTTACTTTAACTGGCAAACCCACTGAGACAAGAGTCCAACATAATAACAATAGCTAAGCAACTGAACACAAAACACTGGAGTCTTTTTGAATCAATCCCAGTTATCTCTGAGTTATGAAAAGGTAAAAAGAAAAAGTACAAACATCTGTCAGCACATACAGATACAACCGATCAAACAGTACAAACACACACAAACGGGTTTCAAACATGAGACAAAAATGGTTTTCGTCATGTGGAAATTCCATCTGAGAGACTGAAACTTTTCCAGTTTAAGCAAACGGCCAGAACAGAAAGCACCCGGGTCATAAAGCTAGAAGTTATGTCAAAATTTCCTTTAAAAGCCGAAATAAACAAGCCCCACATCCTGTAGAAACAGAGGTTAATACTACGGCTATGTATCATTAGCCCCAGTGACACGTTTGGAATCAGCATCTGTTTCTGCTGATCTTCGGATTAACCACTGATGTGTGTTTGGAGCAAAAAATAACCAAACCCCAGACCAGATGAGATCCTTCATTCCAGGTCAAAAGAAGAGATACATTTTTTGCTCAGATGTATTTTTACCCAGAGATACCACTCTTGTCCGTTTAAACAACAGCCAAAGGGTGCATCTTCAAAAGGGCCAAGCCCCATTATTAGTTTAGAATATCCCCTCATCTTAAGAACCAACCATCTCACATCAGCCTGCTCATAAATTAAAAGATCTACGATAGAAATAAAATAATTTAACCTTGCCAACTTTTAACTACTTTTGGCATGCGTGAACATTTATTCATGTGTGGCATTAAAATTCAGCACTAACCCCAACTCTCCTACAGCCCAGCTTTAAAATCTGTCATCTGAACTGTGTATGACCTCTCGGGATAGATGAACGACTATTATCTTCTTCAAATCTCATGCACCAGGTTTCAATGTGGTATTTAAATTCATCCCTTAAAAAATTATTCGAATGGAGTAGCTCCATTCCCGGCAGCTACTTTCCAATCCATGCATGTGAGCAGGAACTTTACAAAGACATGAAGTGTCCTAAAGTGCCCTGTCGGGCCCAGGGGGCTGCACTTCACTCAGACTTTTCCAGAGGAACTTGGCGAGCAGTGTTAATACATCTCAATCACTGCTTCGGGGAATCCAGCTTGGATTTATGAGGCTCTTCTGTAGGCTCTCGAGATGACTCTCTGGCCCAAGCAAGGGCTTATGAGACAGTACCTCAGTTGCGACTCAGGGCACTCTGCGAGGCGGACTGGAAGAAAACCTCCTCTATTTTTAGAGAGAGCTGGTCCAAATAAAAAGTGGTTGTCATGTGGACGGAGGCTAGGTGCCATGTTCCTAACGAGAAAAGACCCTGATGTCCTTTGAGATAGTTCTGTGTTGTTTACAGCTGATTTTTGTGGCTCCTTTGCTGTAGGGCGATGAGGCACGAGTGTGTATGCGCCTCTGAAGGTCTGGAAGCGCTACTGCTCCTGACAACCTGGCACAGCTCCCACATGTAATCATTCATACCTGGCACCGTGACAGACGGATATGTCATCTTGACTCTTCCCAGACATTGCACCTACTCATACAACATAACCACCATAACCACATCCATATGACGATGCTGAGGACTGAGGCCATGTTTTGTTTTTAACATGTCTTTGCTGCATTTGTAGATTTCTTTTATTTTTATGTAGAACAAAGTTTTCTGCAGTGTTGAGAGCATCACTGCAACCCGCTGATTGCACACACATTTGTAACCCTGCTGCTCTTCCTCTTGGCCACCACTTTCTAAGGTAAATAAATTTAAAGCAAAAATTATATAAGCATGGAGCAAACAGGAAATGTTCTGGGGTACACATTACCCGCGGAAAAAAAATAGCCCCATGTCTCTATTGCTTTGAATAAACAAACATGTGCATCCTCCCTTAATATGCCTGCAGTTAAAACATTCACCATTCAAAAGGATAAGTTCAATTACCGGCCCAGCAACTGCTCCCCAGGTGCTAAAGCGTTATTATTCAGCAAAAACAAGACATTCCAGCTTTGGGTCTTTTGTCCATAATCCAGTTTATTTTGAAGTAAGTGGCTAAGCACAACTCCATAGGAGGCATGAAGGCAGTTTTTTTTCCCCCTCCCTTTTCCCTTTTGTGTTTCAGGCACAATCAGTTTAGAACCGAAACAATTTAGTCTTTATAAAGCAGGCGTGTGAATAAAATATCCTTGGAGATAAAATGCAAAACAAGCCAATTAGGGGATCCCTATTTGTTTCCTCTTTTTTTCCCTTGTGCACTTTGATTACGTTGAATCGACTGAGAAGAAAACTCAATCTAAAAACTTCTTTTTCCTCACATCAGCCTTGTGAAAGAAGTCTTATAGACTAGTAGAGTGTAAAGAGCTTTGAGAGAAATTTAAATAATTAGTTTGGAGAATAGCACTCTGTTGTCTGAGTGCACCTAGGCTTTTTTTTTTTTTGGCATAATTGGCTGAAGCACACCACATCTTTTTCCTAGAGCATTTAACAACAATCCATCGCATGACATCTAACTAGCCCATCAAACTGCAAAGGTCTGATGGGCTCACAGCGAGCACTGCCGAGAAAATCTAGTGAAAGGATAAGTGGCATGTCTGACCTATCCCGTTCTCGTCATCATTACTGAGATCAATTGTCTGTAGAGGGTCTTTCATCAAGCTCCTGCTTCACATTGATAGACTTGTAATGGAAGCGAAAATGAGCTCAGGGTACCAATCAGAGTGCAACCACCTTCAAAGCCTTCAGACGCACTCACAAAGCTCAAATTTGGAAAGAGCACCAGATCCCTGTAGCAAGTCTGCATAAATCTTTCAATGTGTTTGATGGATGGATATACACTCAGCATGAGTGCTTGCTCCTTGACTGCTGGATCAACTAATCAAGCTTGTGGCTGATGAACTGCAAATTCACCATCTATCTTTTTTCTCTTCTTATCCTTACCAGCTGTTGTGATCGCCTCCTCTGAACCGTTCAGTGTAAAAACCTGATTGTCAGCAGGCAGGACAAGATAACAGCCCAACTACTCACTGCCTAACAACATGTGATGGATTACCAACAGCTGGCTCATGTTTCTCAAATGTAATTAAGCCAACAATTTTTCTCTCACACAAAAAACTGTATTGCTGTTGTATTTTCATTTTCACTGATTTCATTCTTAGTTTTGCAATTAGGGAATATCTTCTCTGGCTAATTTTACTGACTGGAATTAATGTGCTTTTTTGGGTGATAGCTTGATAAATACAAAACATTAGAAAGCTGCCAGTTAACTGCACAGAGCATAGAGCATAGAGACTGGAAACAGATAGCCTAACTCTATTTCAGAGTATCAGAATAAAATTTTCCTCAAAAATCAAGGTGTTCTATCTTTTTTCATGTGAAACTTTAAATTTGAAAAGGGTAAAAAAAAAAAAAAAAGAAGAATTTTTGGTTTTATGAAGGGTTATTGCAAATCAAGAAGTTACTTAGACTGGCAAAGACTTATCCTAGGAAAGCTGCCCTACCCTCGACCAATCATCGCATGCTGTCGTCAAGAGCATATTCAAGGGCATAGGTCATCTGACAGGCAGGACAAGCAGTTGTCAATCATGGCAATGGAGGAACTTTGTGTGTGTGTGTGTGTGTGTGTGAGAAAGGCAGATGTATTGTTACCAGAGCTCCACAAATTTTTCCTCTTTGTCATTGTACCACCGGAGATTAGCAGCAGTGGCGCCTCTCCTCCTTTCCGCCATGTAGAAGTGTGTACAGAAGTGTGCACGAAAAATTGTGTCGTCTAATACTGGCCTTATTCAGTTATATTTTTGTACAGATTAAACACACTGTATAGATAATTTTATTGAGTTTCCCCAAAATATTGAATAACTTATTAAAGGTTTAAATGATGTACTAACTTGCACATTTTTCATTCTTTGTGTGGCTACAAGTACACAGGATAGATACCCCTTGAGAAATGGCAGTGTCTCAGTTTACCTAAAGTCAAGTGGACCAATGCTGGCGAAAAGGTCATGGAGTCAAACCCCACAGTGGATATGCTCTGCACAGCTCATAATCAAAGCTTTTAACCCACATGAACCTGCTACAAAACCAACAGAGTCAGCTGGTCTGGCTGGTGGGATGGTTAGAGCTGAAAAGATGAGAGATAGAGGATATCTGCTGCAGAACCTTCAAAGGCAACAAGCCAATGATGAGTATGAATTTGTTGGTGAAAAAAAAAAAAAAAGACTCTTAACTAACTATTAACACAACATTATGTGAAACCTGTTTGAACAAAAGGCACTGACAAGTTAAATTTCTGTGCCGAATGTGAGAAGAAAAACATTTTCTCTTTAAAGTATCACTGTTGATCTCCGAAGACCTGATGTGAAAAAAGGAGGTGGAATTAAAATGTACGTGATGAGAGCAAATAAATCTCAGCAAGAAAATTTCCGACCAAGATATCTTAAAACACGCCAGCTCATGCTCTCTTGGTCAGTCTTTATTAACCATAATCACTGAACCAACATGGGATCCATTTCTCTAGAAACCTTCACTCAACATTCCAGCTCGTTTCACTTCAACTCAACATCATAAAACGCATATTTTAAATACCCCTGCAAAATGTCTTCTCTGGATGCCATGCCAGATGACCCTGGGTTAAGGGCCACAAAGGGCCAACACATGAGTGGATATATTTTCTCCTCAGTGGCAATCAGAGCTCTATAGATAAATAAGAGCTTAAGAAAAGACACATCTTCTGTGTAACCAGATGAAATCTGATCTTCTCGATGGGTGAAAAGGGAGAAGCAAACACACAGGAGGACGGTGAAGGGGGGCTTGATGAAAGCAACATAAACAGTTAATCAATGGAAAAATCATCCATGTTGCCAAGTTTTCGGTGGTTATTGAAACCTGAGTTTATCAAACGCATGGAAAAGCAACAAAAACCCTCACTATATTTTCTGACTGTAACTACAGTGTATGCACCAGTTTGACCCACTGACTCAAAATGGAGAGAAGAAAATAAGCTTTTCTCATTTTTACCTTTCTGTTGGTTTTTTTTTTTTTTTTTGCGAGGAAGCACAGCCACAACGAGGTCACACATCACAGTTCATTAACTCAAAGTCCTCGAAAGTGAAACAACTCTAAATTCATTCATTAGTATTCACTAAAAAGCAACTTCATATCCTGAAAAGGCAAAAAGGGTCAGGCAGACCAAACAATAAGAGCATAATGACCATGGAAAACCACCATCGACTCAACATCGACATTTCAGAGGAGATATTTATTGAGTGAAGCCACAGTCACGGTCTGAAAAATAAACTGACTCTTCCTGATTTCTGGTCTTTCGTTTCCCATATTTATTTGTACTGCAAGGGCCAACGGGTCTCGGCGACCACTACTGCAAATTTGTTGTGACAAGATGCTGATTCAACTTCGAAAGAGGGGGGATGAAATTGGGGTTAGAGGTAAGTGCTTATGGTTTGTCCTGCTCATGGTCTCTCAAGGACTTCAAAAATGAATGGAAAATAGTACACAGACAAAAAATACAAAGAATTTGACCCTCTCTGAGGCATGTTGCCAGCCAGTTGCCAGTCATTACAATACATTTGGGAGAGCCATTGTATAGCTGGGTTTAGAGAGGCAGTGAGCTCCTACAGGACATGAATGAATGAGACACACAAAGCCAGAGCTCATGTCCAAAGTTTAACAGATCTGCTGTCAGACAGATTTCAGTTTCTGAATATAAAAAATTGCTCCCATTGCCAATTTTTTTCTTACTGAACCACTTTTTAAAAATAGTTGTCCGGTATGTGTCACATTACGGCTGACCACCACGTCTCAGTGACAGCATGCCATTCGTTGTGGTTTATACTGGCTAGTAACAAGCACGAGAGGAGCTCAGCGAGCACCCAGTAAAAAAAAAAGACTTGTGGTATGATGAAGAGGAGAAGCAGAGCAACCATAAAACAGTCAAGGTCAAAATTCAGTCTGAGCTGAACCATCATAATGTTCCACTTTTTAACAATGCAGTCGAGGGTATGCGTGTATGGGTGTACCTCAAAACTTAGATTTTTCTTCTTTCACAGACAAATCCATCTTGAGTTTGCAAAGGAAAATTTTGGGAAACATGACTGCAGCCACAAGGTGGCACTTAGAGCAGATATAATCAAATAATGTGACAGTATGAAAGGGACTGGTTTTAGTGGTGAATCATCAGAAAATCATAAACACAATCTGAAGCTCCCCTCAGCTTTCCAGAGTCATGTTTTTCTCCATTGTGTTCAACTGCTCTCATTGCATTGTTTTGGCTCATTTAAATATCTATTTTTAAATGGAAAAAGCTCAAAAATTCCACTTTAATTTGTTTCAGATTTCTCTGCTGTATGTGGCCTTGCAGATAGTTTAGTGTGTGTATTGGAACTAGCCAGATATTTCCCTTATGACTTGGTGGAGACCAAAACAGAATTATAAGAGGCAAATTTTAGGCTGCTGCTTCCATGTGGTTAAAAACTAATTATTGCAGTACTTACACTCTTGTTATGCATTAGATTAGCAAGAATAAATACTGCCCTTATGCACTACTGTCAATTTGTCAGAAGCATTAAACAAAAGAGCACATACCATTAAAGAAAAAAACTTTAAGGCTATAAATGATTAAGACAGTGCTGTTCATTTTCCACAAAAAATTTGGGTTATTCACAAAATATCCACCCAATAGGGAGACCAGGAAGGACACAGCTTCATGCGTAAAGAAGCTGAGCTGTGGATCAGACTCATAAAATCATTACAGAATCATAAAAGTATCTTAAATACCAAAGAAGTACTTTAATTTGTAGCTCTCACTGTAGACAGTAAATCACACACGGCCACAGAGGAACGAAGAGTACTACAGTAAAAATGACAGAGCAGACAAAAGCGAGAGAGAGAGAGAGAGAGAGAGACCCTGAAAGATCAAGAAACAAAAAACTGAGAAAGCTCTAATGCTGTGGAAGTATGCTGAGCTTGTCAGACATCTTTCTGTAGGTCTCTGAGCGTCCACTTGAACCTGAACAAGGGCACGATAACTCAATTCTACAGCAGTGTGCTCTGAAATTGCCAATGAATCCAGGGATTGGGAGAAGAATTCCCAGATGTGCTGGCACAGAAACCAGGCACCTGTATGTCTCCTTCTGCTCCAACCCTCAGTCTTTCTTTGGCAGGAAGCTGAGATGCAACACATGCAATATTTCTGCATGTAATCAATTAGATTCACTGTGAAGTTGAAGTTGTATGAATAAGACACCAAACCTTGAACATGGTGGTGCCGATAAAAGCAAGAAAAAAGAGAAAAAAGAAAAAAAAATCATGCAAAATGAAGGGATCCACGTGCGTCTTAATGATGATGCCGTTCCCTTCTTCCAATCCTATTGTGAAGAAGGAATCTTTCCACAGTTTACATCTTTACAACCGGTGGATTGTTCCTTGTGGCTTTGCTTTACTGCTACCATAATCATTCCAATGTGTCACAGTGGAGAAATTAGAATTGGGTGTGGGCCCGAGTCCATGTAGTCCAAATTTCGGGTGAACATTTAAGGACAAAAACTGCAACTCGGCAGCTAATCAAGTGAGAATGGAAAACAATTAGAGTACTGTAAGAGCAGAAATGATGAAAAACAACTGAAGAACAGAACTAGATGGCTGCATTCACCTAAAAATCTGCAGAACTCTCTGGTTTCTCATAACTTTGTTTCAAATCCTAGGATTGTGACAGAGCAACAGCAGACCTGAAGTGAAACTCTGGGTTATAATGAGATATCATTTAAAGAAGAGGAGATCTAAAGAAACACATCTTTGGCGTATTTTGGGAGTCTAACCAGGGATACCCTGCTCATGGATCTCATCTGCAAAATTCAAATTCCAAACAAAGTTTTCTTTGTTCCTCTGGAAGCAGAGACACATTCTTGATTTTACACTTATTTCCCCGTTTCAGTTGATGAAGTAGCTGTCCGAAAAGCAGACACTGTAATATAGACCAGTATCCCAGCTGTACATGTTTTATTGTCTTGGAACAATATTTGTATCCAGAGTCTGTACTGAGATCCACTCACAATCCTCATGAGATAACTGCTAAAGTCACAACTGACTCCATATCTTTGTTTCACAAGTGAGCACATCCCCTAAAAACTGTGGCACCTGCAGTGGATCACTCCCAGATCATAAAACCCAGAAACTCAGGGATGAAACAGCCTACTCTACCAACATCCCACCTTAAATAAAAAAGACTTGAAAACAATCTTCATCTACGTCCTGTCCCTGGTCCCTGTATCCCAGAGAAGAGAATCCAGTGGCTGATGGTTCTATATCTCTTTCTACACACGTCCTGTCACGTCATCTTTGGCTCTCCCCCTCTGAGCAGGGAGCGCCCAACATGATGAAAGAGCCTCAACTTGGAAACACAGTGATCGTCTGTACAGGGGGGGATTCGACAGGGAGTCAGAACAGGACTCCAGTAACATATACAGGTAATATACTGAACCATTTTTCCATCAGCAGCACTTGGATATTATGCAACATGACTTGATATTGCAGGAGAGAGAATCTGCAGATAGCACTCGATTTGTTTCCCTTGCCTGTGTTTGTGTAAAGTGGCCGTTTGCCCATTCTGCCTCTGAATGATTTCATTTCTCTTATCCATCTTAACAGTTTTGGCAGCAGTTTATACAGTTTACTGGGGATCTGGTTGCTTGTTTTGATTAGGATTCTAAAAGCTGTATTTACTGCAGTAAGTACATAAACAACTAAAACTACACTAAGAAAAATTCCCAAGAGCACTTTAAACCATTCAAAGCCCTACAGTATGACAGGCTTTGGACTGTTCCAACTTTCATGTCTCAATTATTGTAAAGCTTTACAGAACAATAACTCACAAAACTTCTCCACATTAAGTTAGTTTATCAACAGCAGTGATGAATGTGTTTAAAATATCTCTTCAGCGTTGTTTCTGTTTCTTTCTTATTTTCATGGTTCAAAGAAGAAATGGAACGGAAATTTACTCAAAATAACACAATTTATCTGACAAGACTGTGCAACTGACTATTTTTAATACTGATATACGGTAGCTGGAAGCCTCAAATATTGCAGTTCTGGCTGGGTGATTTTACATGCCAGTTTATTTGCTGTGACCATAAAAAGGAACCATAAATAAGAGCTATGGTCAGCTACTGAAACAGCAGCCCAACCTACGCCTAAGTGCCTAACTGTAGTTTGCAAAACTTTCAGTTTTAAATATCAATCGATCTTATAATGAGCTAGAAGGAATTTGTTCCAGGACACACTGTGAAAAAATCTCCTGAAACATGTCTCAGTTAATTAAAAGGAAGGGGATTTTGTTACTGAGTCTCTTATTTGCCGTAATGCTTGTGGGTGAATCAATCATCCCCTGTGAAAGCTTAATGATTTTGGGAAAACAGACAAACCAACAAATCTATACATGTCTCCATTAAGCTAACTCAATGCATGTGTAAGAAGGCCACAGTGGGACACTGGTGCATGGGACATCCTTTTCAGGAATAGAGGTCTTACATAACGTGCCACTATCGATTCTCAGACACACTGGCTATAAAAAGGAGGAGCTTGCAGTCGTTCTCAGAAAGAAGGAAACAGAGGGTCAGTCTGAAAAATTTCTAACCTCATGGTGTATTTTGCATCTATTTTTATGAAAACATGGGCTTCTGTTGTCTGGATTTTTCAGCCTTCGTTTCTATCCTTTCAATGTCAGTGTAGTCGGGGTCAGTGCTGGCTGTTGCTGGCACTGTGCCTGTCAGGTTCACTTAGGGCTGATGAACGGTGAGCTGAAGCGAACCTAGCTCGAGTCACTTTCTATCACTGCGGTTGCACTTGCCTCATTTTACCCCAAAGCTACGACATTAAAGGGTTGAGAGACCTGTTCATTCATCAGTGTGTGGAATTTCTTCTCTCTTGCACTGCTGCACTTACACACCGCGGTTCAGAATGAAAGAGATGGACAAAAATCAACCTCTGTTTCCACTTGCATCCATATTTTGAAGAAATGGTTTGGCTTTCTGAAAATATGCTAATTTGTTATTTGTTAATGACCTACCAGTATCACATCTATAAAGTAAACAGAAAGCTGTTGAAATGAACAGATAGCCTTTCTCTGCTCAGGGCTCTCTGAAGTCCTCTACCTAAAGTTGTCTACAACAAAAGGTTACCTTTTTTACCACTTCATTTGTCTTTAAGTGTGTTTCCTCAATGCACGCCTCTGACTGCCCATTTCCCAACCCAGACCAGAAGTGGTGGTGTTTATCCCCATGTGAGAGGCAGGTGCGTGAGGGCAGGGGGCACTAGGCGAGTCCACCAAGCCCAATCCATCACACAATGACAGGAGCCATTAGAGCATGGAGGAGCATCTGTGGAGCCTCAGGTAAGAATGTATGCGCTGGCCTGGGTTTCTTTTTACCTCATCTAATGCACAGCATGGGGATGTATGGATGTCAAATTTTGGATGCAGGGTCTATACCTCATCAGAACACCTCAGCATGCAAACAAGCACTGCACTCATGCGCACATCCACATATGGGGAGGGGCCTCCCATTTTGCATCTGCCCTCACACCTCAGTTCCATCTCTGACATCCCTGAGGTCAGGCATCTGTGGCCTCCATAGCTTTATGACACCTGAGCTCTTAGCTCAGGTAAACTCTGATGAATTACACATACAGTAAGAAGCGACCTTGCACTAATAACCAAACTGTAAACAGAAAATGGAGGGTGTGAACAGACAGCGGGAGCCAGCTGCGTCTCATCTCAGATTTGGAAATTATTTTCCAGCAGTTGCATCGTCAAAATTTGGGCGTGAACAAAAGCAATCACAGAGGAACGGCTCGAGTTTCCTGAAAGATATATTTGAGCCCTGGTCTTTTAACATGTAAAGCACTGACATGACATCATTAAGAAAATTCCTTTTCATCCAGTTTACACTTTCAATGGCATCAAATTTCTGTATTATGTTTTCAAAGGATTGTTCTCCTCATGGTCATATCAGGAGTGTCCGCCCCCTCCAGGCACTTTCGCTTGTTCTATACATCCATGTCAACAATCAGTGATGTCTCCCCAGTTTGAAAAGAATAATTTTTTAATCATAAATATGAACAGTGTAGCATTATGTGCTGGGGACTATCTCCATTCAGACAATGGACCCGTATCAGAATCAGAAGAAAAGATGTAAAATGGTAGTGAAGAAAGTTTGTTTAGAATTACACAGCCAAAAAGTTACATAGCCAAAAAGAGTGAGAACAGGCTCACTGGCCATTTTCACTGTCTACAATTCTCCAAACATTTACTTTAATGGTCAACTAGCAAAGAAGTAACATCCCAGGGGAGACAATTTATTACATTATGCTATGGAATAAACACCATGAGATCACTTTAAAAAGAATTCTTTCCTTAACTTTATTAAGAGCTCTAATTGTGTTTCAGTATCTGTTATTGAAAATGAGCCTATTTACTAATGCGGTGCAGGAAAAAGCATGTAAAAAGCACATTTTTCCACATAAACTGTGGTTACACCACACACACTCTCTATTGCCAACTATGTTACATTTGAATGCAATAAACTCATTGCCTGGGAGTTGCTCGATGCATAAGAACACATGACTATAAATGCTTTAATCAGGCTCAAAAGCAACTGTTGAATATCACCACTGTAAAGGTCGGCTTGAGTAAACAAGTTAATGACAAGTTTTTTTTTCCCCCACTTTTGAAGACTGTACATGTCTTGGAAAAAACTAATTAAAAACACATTGTATGTTTAGTGTCGAGCCTACCAGAACTTACCAACATAAGTCTGCAGTTTACAGACTAATGACTGGCGAAAGGAAAAGAAACGGGTGTAATGCTTGTTGAAAGGTGTATATGAGGACATGGGTCATAAAAAGTTTAATTGCAACTTACTGTCAGCTTATTCTGTCGGAAAGAGGTATTTTCTATGTATATATTCAGAGAAACATCTTTTAAAAGTCATGAGGGGTGACTGACTTATTTAAAGAACACCGTTTTCCTTATAAATGTCACTCAAGCATCCAAAGGTTGCACCAGGTCTCTAAATAGAAACTTTCTGCAGAGTTTGGATAACCTCACTGCTAACCCATCTGTGCTAATTTAAAAAATGTCTGGGCACTATTGCTTTCCCCACTCCGCCTCCATACTGTCCCATTCCTTCAGCCAGCACTGCTAACATGAACACAAAGAGAAACAGTCACCTGTTTTCATTAGCTTTCATGCTGAATGTGCTGCATCATGTGACAAATATTCACAGAATCTGGCACGTGCTGGTCTAATCCATTCTAAAGATTTTGTATTGCCCATGGCCAGTTAATCGGAATGAAGGGAACAACTAAGTCCATGCAAGCTCTGAAGCCGATACAACACAGACAAAAGCCTGCAAGAAAAGACATGTGCAGTACACAAACAAATTACAGTTTATTCAACATGACAGTACGTCCCGACCCAATTCAAAATTGACATGCTTTGATGTAAAATGTCTATTTTTCATAATTCGATTTTTGATTTAGCTTAAAAAAATCATGTTGCTAAAACTTTGTAGAACATATTCTAGTGTACCTCAAATCTAAAGCCATCCAACATATAAGCAATACATCAGTATAATATCCATGCATTATCTCTTCCCTATGATTTGTATGCAGAGAGGTTGCGGTTTAAACCTTGATAAATGAGCTATGAACCTACATGGAATTACAGTGAAGCTCCCAGTTTTGACTGCCTGTAACCTTTAAACCGCACACAGAAGCCATAATGACACAAAGGGAGATTTGTAGCAGATATAAAACTCTAATGTAATTGACTGTGGGCCACAATCAGATAAGCGGGCCCATTTCACCATTTCCAACATTAAATGTCAAATGACTTCAGCTGAGAGGAGAGCTGGGTGATAAAAAGTACGCTGGCCTATTGTGGCCTGTCAGTCAGGCAACATGCCGGCCTCTTTAGTCCAAATGAAGCAGGCGTTTTATGTTCTCAAATGAGGAAAAAGCTGAGACAAGGTGACAAGTTCCTTCTTCCTGCTTTTATGCCTAGTTTCCCTCTTATCACAGAAAATCAATGCAACAACGGCGCTTTCCTATTCGCACACTTCGGTTTGGGGGAGTCAGCAGCACACTTTTCAGCAATTGATAAATCTCAGGCTTGAACTTGGTGGTGGGAGGAGGCTGCACTCATTTTCACTGTGATCATTTTCAACTCCACACAATGTTCATATAGGCGACTGAAAGCTCAACTTGCCCTGAGGAATAACTCCCTTTGCTTATCATCAGTCAAAGTGACTGCCTCCCTCCACACAGACAGAGATGAATGATGAACACGTTACATTAGTGGACTGTTTGGCATGAGGAGAACAAATCGGGTCACAACACTCGAATACAAGAATCTGAAATCACAGACTACCATTACGTTACAGACAGAGGAGAGAAAACCCTCATAATAATGTGATTGAAGGGATAATGGCGGCTTTCTGACTGTGCTTCCTTTTATGTTGGTGTCCGTGTGCGACTCAGTGACAACTGTCAGCTTGAAGTTGCATGTCAGGAAAACAATGCCATAGAATCCAAAAGATGAGTAATTAAAGAATTATTAAGTCATAGATCCATGAATCCTATATAGTTTAGCATCTCCACACACAGCCCGTCCTTTTATACCCCACACTGCTTCAGGTCGTCAAACACTGTAGTGTAAAGTACACAAATGGTTGAGACATTACTGCCCAAAGTCAATGAACATTCAACTTCTGGAAATACCTGATGTTTCTGTTTTTATGTAGTTTTCATGCTCCCTCCCTTACATCACTCAACTGTGTATTTTCAGTATGAAAAGCACCTAACAGCTAAAAAATCTAATCTCAGAACTATATCACTGTGTCGAAAACAATTCTGAAACTGCAAAGCAGTCAAAAGCTGCACAGGATGTGCTGCATGTAGACACTTGACAAGTTTGTTAATTGTGATGGCAAACCATGAAAGAAATCTATAGGACCTGTTCCATGCCAGAATTTTTAACTAACTGCCAGTCCATTTGTGTTCCAGAGACAATTGAATCAGCAGGGTTTGTGGATTTTCAATCAAAAAAAGCAGAGAATCTGTCAGCTATGAAACATCAGCTCCTTTAGCCCTGTTTCCTCACCACTCTAGACGTGCCTGACAGGCCATTAGAAAGGCTGCCTGCCTGCAGCAGTGGATGGGCTGCACTCCAGAGGACACAGGGAACCCGATGAGACTTAAATCATGAGAGGACAGCATGGAGAAGACAGCAGCAGAGGCCCCTAGTCTTTATTACCTCATGAGGATGAGCATGAAAAAGGAGGGACAGATCTGCACCTCAGTTGAATCATTTCCTCTCTTTGTTTTCGCCTCCGTTCTTGCTGACACCTACCTTTCCTTGGCACATAACATTTTCCTAACTTTTGGGGGGGTGCCAGATTAGCAGCCCTCCCACTGGCTTCTCTGGAGCTCTTTTGCCACATTTTTGCACATGTCTTGTTGAATTTGTTATGATGGGCAGAGTCATGGATGTCACATTGCCTGGACAGCAAACAGTAAATACTT
Organism: Remorina albescens; assembly: GCA_034769265.1. Lineage (NCBI taxonomy): Eukaryota > Metazoa > Chordata > Actinopteri > Carangiformes > Echeneidae > Remorina > Remorina albescens. Next base: position 50,999,801 of record CM068475.1, read on the forward strand.
CTGACAGGAGCTGTTGGGGAAAAAGGCTACTTAATGGCTGGACACCTCCAAAGCGACAAGATACTATAAAATGGTCATCGCTTTTTGTTTTCGCAGCTATTTCTTTTGAAAAACGTCTTCTCATTTTGTCACCCTGTGAAATGTGAATATGAAAGCATGGAACTAAACACATAAACAGAATGATTTGTTTCAATGCTAATATGTTTCATGTGGCCAACACTATAAAGATGTTGATAAACACTAATAGCTCCACGAGCAACTAGCTACATTGGTTTTTGGTTTCATAGACTAAATTAATCTTTAATTTAGAATTTTGTTATGAATTCCTGTCAGACAGAAGGAATTAATTCATGTCAGTGTTGAAACAGAGCAGAACTGTCACTATTGAAAAGGTTGAGATTAAAAGGATTAAAAATAAAAAACATGCTTATGTTACACCGCTTTGATGATACTCATCATCCTTGCCAGGCAAACTGTCAGAGCAACTACCAATCAGTGAATTACATGTGTGAGGCTATAAAATATTATTACTGAATGTGCCTAATGCAGACGCGGGGAAAAATAAAAAACTCAGTTTGTTCCCCTTTAAAACATGTGTTTCTTTACATTTAATGTTAAAAACAACAATCTGATCTGAAGACAACTGTGGTTATACTGGCAAAGGTTTTTTTAATTATGTTATGATGATATGCAAAAAACCACATACATGCACACAGACATTTGTATAAGTGTGTATGTATATGTGTATGAATGTACTGTATATATCCACTTTCCAATGCTGCCATATTTTTGATACACGGGTATCAGGTGCAGGAAATTAGATACATGTTAAAAAAAAGAGCACTGAAAGCTGAGAACAAACTTGTTTACCTTGTAGATGAGCATGATAATTTGTCGCAATTTCAGCCTGTGGAAAATGCACACATCGTACAGCGCAGATATAGCCAGGACAGTCACTCCGAGCTCTTTCCACAGCATGCTGCAGGCGGCACAGCCCAGGCTGCCCAGGAGCCAGGCCACTTGCCGCCATGGCCCTGCGTGGCCCCGCAGCGTGCAGTGACGTATGTAACAAAGGAGCGACAGCAGGAAGAAGAGAGCGGCACCCTCATCCGCCCGGCCGACGATGCCCGCCACTGCCTCTGTGTGGATGGGGTGGGAGGCAAAAAGGAGGCCGGCCAGCAGACTCCACAGGCCACTTCCGAGCAACAGGCGAGCCAGCAAGGTAAACAGTCCTGTCACAGCTCCGTGGAAGGCCACATTAACCATGTGGTAACCCCACGGCTCCAGCCCACCCACGGCGTGGTTGAAGCGGAAGGAGAGGGTGCAGAGGGGCCGGTACGACTTATGACTTCCACTATGTGTGAGTAAGGTACCCCAGAAGTCATCGTAGAAGATATTTGTCCAAGGGGTCTCCGGAAGCAGGTCCTGATTGGTCTTGATTGCACGGCTGCAACGAGAAAAGTAACTGTTAGTGTACTGTACCTGCAGGGATCAAAATATGAATTGATGCAGTCCTGAACACTGACATATCAATTACTGACACTACCTGACCATTTTCCCGCTCTGCCACATTCAATATATTTCTACTGACAACCCACTGCAGCCCCTCCCCCCCCCCCCCCCCCGTAGGATGCACTGCCATTCTTTACCAAATCAGATTCAGCAGAAAAAATAATGAAACTTAACATTTACAAACAGCTTTCCTTCTGAGAATTGGGTCATGTGGCATCAGGTCTTTAAGGTCTGGGCAGCTGTGCCACCGCAGCCACAGCTCCTACAGCTGTGGACTCGCAGATTGAGCAAGAGCGCCACACCCTTAACCACAAACAAATACAAAAACACAGTCCGGGAACGCCATGTTGGCAAAATGCAGCTTCGAGTAAAGGTGACCTGAGGTGACAATCAACATGGCAGCTCTGACTTTGTCCGCCACAGGCGGAGGATGGTGCAAAGTAGTTATGTCTGTGTTTAAGGGCGACACACCATGTGTGTACTCTCTGTCTCTCTCAGCAGACATGGCTTCTAAGTATAAGGCCAGTCTGACTTCCTCTCTGGGAGGAATGAGCGCACATGACCTAACCTAATGCTGCTACATCAGCCACAAGCTGTGTGCACCAGTGGGTGTTGGGGCTGTCCAGCAGGGGTCAAGAAAGCGGGAAAGAAAGGTGTGTTCCTCCCTACAGGACTGCTTCAATGTTTCTTCCAATCTATGAGGTGTCTGACAGACTGACAAACTAGGAGACAGTGGTGCTGATGATGATATGAAGGCGACAGAATAAGACACCTGCAGAGAGAAGGTGTTTGGCAATAGAAGAACAGAAGTGTTGTAATTAAACGTGTGATCAATGGGACATGACACGTGATAACAAGCCAAGAGCACCAGGCCCTTCAACAGCACACATAATTAACACTCAATTAGTTCTTAGAACGCTAAGGTGGGGAAAGGACGCAGAGTCTAAATGATTATTATTATTTTTTTAATCTCTGAATTTCAACAAACATAAAAATGAGAAAAATGAATGAAGTGAAAAAGCAGTTGACTCATGAATAATGAACTGCTTCCTCAGCCGTTCTGAAGCTCTTAAACATAACACTTTACTTTGGCAACAACTGCCACCTCTCAATACCTGAAAGCTTGCAGGGGAATTTGGTGAGGTGCAGCTGGGATGGTGGAATTCATCAAAAAAAAAAAAAAATCAACTATATGTCTAGAATAGAAACAGTCTGTCCTATGATGGCTCTAAGGGAAATAAATAGCACCTGGCTTCAGGATGTTGGAAGGGGCACAGAAATAATTAGCTGGGATATAATAGAAATGCTTTGGAAGCCTGTCTACCTTCTCTAGACAGGCCGACGGAGGCTCCAGCCTTCCAATGGCAGGCTTAAGAGCTGGTAGCCCAAGTCTCCACTCCATGACTCACATATGCCAGTTTATTTTTTCTGGCCCATTTGTCAAGTGAGATCTTCATTCCACCGCAAGATGCTCACATAAGAGGCATTATGGTTCAATTACATCTCAAAGCTGCTTTGGAGGCAAGCGTGCTCTTTTTCCATTGCACACTACGGAGGAGCCAGTGAGGCCAGATACGTTATATATTGCCCTAAAACCACACTAGATTTTTTCTGGCAGAAAAACACAGACTAGCGCCGGTGCCAGTCGGTCAAAAGCCCACTGTGTTAATGGCCGTGGCTTCCCAGGTCGCCGCACATAAGGTTCACTTCTCAGAATGTCTCCTTCTTATAACGTAGAAGCTGAACAGAGCTGCTAACGTACTGCAGTTAGGTGCAGAGGAGGAAGGTGGTGTAACCTCTTAAGGCAACCTGTGATGTCCACTCAGAACAGATGACAGGTATACGCCACAGCTGAATTAGCATATTTGCATTACAGTCCATCTAGTCACGGTTAGTCTTCCCCATCAATGGCAAGTCATTCTTTATCCACAATCTGCTGAATTTTTTCATCATCTTCATCATCATTATCATCAGACTCTGCTGCTCTACCTAAGGGGCCAGCTGGAGAGAAAGACTGAGTTATGCTGCTGGCCAGGCCCATTTCTCACTGAAGCTGGCGGCAGGGAGGACCTCTGTGAGCTGCAAACCTTTTCCAGCCGGGAGCACATTCCTCCCCCCCTCCAACTGCCAGTCTGTACGCCGACTCCCAGAGGAGTGGGGGGGATCATGTGGCCACTAACACAAAAAACCCTGAAAATTATTCTACCTCCCACAAATTCCTCCACAGCTTCTCCAGATCTCAGCCGTGCTCTTCAATCTGTCCCTATCTGTTTGCTTGTCACAGTATGCACTGAGTGAAGCCAGAAACTCAGCTTTTATCCCTGTTTAGAAAGTTTTTGGATGTGTGAGTAAAGTATTTGAAGACAGTTGTAACTCTGTAAATACACTATGGATTATTTAATGACAAGGATGAAGTTATTATGTGAGGATTTGTGCCTTTTGTACACATTTTACAGTCAACAGTGCGACTGATTTGAATGACTATGGTGAACTCAGAGACCCCGGAAAAGTTAACATTTCCTCAACTCTAAAATGAATTCGCTGAAACAAAGATGTGTGATCCTGCTGAGGAGAGAGCACCAAAGCGCCACAGTGTCTGCTGTTCATATCAAAACCCTGAGTGACTCCTCTCACAGCTTCTTTCACGGCAACGCCACATCAGAGAGCATCCCGATAATAGCCCACTTCTCCTACGCTGCAGTGGCTGCTTCCAGTCTGACAAAAGCCATCACATGTATAAGAGTCTTTGTGTCAAATTTTTTTGTTTTTGCTTTTGGACCAAAATGGAAATAAGATTCTTGCTTTTATTATTTTGCTTATTTGCATAAATGAACCCCTGATGAAGGACAATGGCTTCCACAGAGCTCTAGACCATGTCATTTTAAACTAGCAGACTAAAATCAATTCCCATTGTGGTTGTTGCTCCAACCCCTTTCTTGCTGAGTTCAGAAGCATTTCCATGAAAAATGCTCCCGCTATCTCCTTATCTCCTTAGCCAGGAAATCATCATGCGAGCACTAACCTCTTTACCCCGGGAACAGTCTCACTTATAATGCAGCATGAAGAAAAATAGTCCAATGACTAGCAGATCCCATGTAAAGAGGACATCTAAAATTGAAGATTGATTGGATTTTAAGGTGGAGAGTCTGGTGCGGCACATACAAGATGAGACTGGATATTAGGGATGAGATTGAAATCCAAGGACATGTTATCCAGGTTTGTCCTTTACAAGTACTCAATGAATATGAGATGAAGCTTTTTTTTCTGTCTGAATGAAAGGAATGTAAAAAATAGAAAAGAACTCTCCTCACCAAAGAGTGCTGATCGTCTGGCCACAAAAGAATTACACACAAGAATTTTTTTAAAGTAACAGACGCTTCACATTGCTTAAATTACATGTAAACTGATGGGCATTTAAGGAGCAAACAGGAAGAATATCAACAGACTGTATGATAAAGGCTCAACCAAAGGCTTGAGTCAGGAAATCAAGAACTTCAAATTTTTCATTTCTACCCTCAGAGTTCCCATTTGATTGTGGTGTTTGAACCTGTTGACCCAGAAACAAACCACAACAGAGTAGAGATACTATTGAACCTATTAATTATATGTGCACTGCTTCCACAGTGGGGGGAAAAAAGACTAACCAGCACACAGTCTGGATACTGAAACGCTGAAGAGAAAGTCAGCCCTTTAAAGTACAAAGCATATCAAGATTTCCATTTGTGACAGCATGTGAAAAGAAAATCAAATCTTTTAGGAGTCCGGGGAAAGTGATCGAAGGTCTGCCAACTATATGTCATCACCCGGCTTTAATATCTGAAAGAAGCACAGTGGTATTTTTAGACTGCCCACAGAGGCACAGGGCTCGCCCGCCCAGTGTTTCCGGCACGCTCTTTTGTCTAATGTTTCTTCCCATGGGCATGCTAGCAGGTCATTAATAGCATACCTCCACTGCACTTATGGCACCTAATGTAGAAAAAAAAAAAAATTGTGTTTTCCTTTTGCTAAAAATATAGAACAACAAAAACAAAATGAAATGTCTGTCTGAACGGCATAATTTTAATGGGCTACATAAGAAAATATTTGTATTTCTGCTCTTAAATCTTTTCATGGACATGGAAAAAATAAACAATGTCCTACTTTGTGCCTTTAAGGCAACGTGATTCCTAATTTTAGCCAACATAAAAAGCTAATTTTCATAGAACATTTATTGAAAATGTGCTGAGGATATAAAGCCCAAAAATAAAGGGACATAATTTGTCAAATAAGACAAAAAAAAGAAAGCAGAAGCATCTTAACGCATAAAGAAATGTAGATTTGGCCGACAGCCATCGGCAATGCATGTCAAATAAGATAGAACGTTATCAAATATTAACATTTTTAGACTCACTCAGCCGTGAGGGAGAAAAAAATACACCTGCATTCAATTCAACATGGATCATGTTGGCTTTGATTCAAAAACTCTATTTTGTGTCTTTAGGGTGAAATGTAATGAATAGCTCCTGTATCAAAGTGTCACTAAACAGTTTGGAAATTTTAGATTAAGTAATGGGGCAGTACAGTGAAGGAAAGAGGAGGACAAACAGAGAAAGTGGTTGTGGGCTAGCTTGCTGAGACCGCCGTAAAATCCCTATTGTTTAGAATGAATAGCCGCTTTCTTCCTTTTGACATATGCGATTTGTAATCCGCTCGTAAAAGCTCTTAATAAAAGAAAACAGCCTCAGGGAGCTCCGACTGCTTTTACCACAAATTACAATTTTTACTATGGCATTTTTTTTCTTATTTAGCTAGAAGAAATGTCTCATTTCAATCCTCCTGTTCTTCAAATACTAATAAAAGTGTAAAATTCATTGTCCATTTTTCCCATCAAAATAAGGTATTTGAAATAAATTTTGAGTATTGAATTTGAGAGCTAATCTTAAAACCACAGAAGTTAATGACGATAAAGGTCAAAGATAAGATAATCAGGGCTGTAGCTGGTCTGAATGGCTTCTCTGCTCCCTTCAGTATTCTCAAACTCCATATTGCTTTTGTCTCAGTCAGGTTGAGTTTTATTTATTTTGGTGTGCAGGTCTGCTACCTGCTTCGTTGAAATTTGTATCACTGCCTACCCTCAGCTAATTTCTTTGTTTACAAACACATGATATATGTGGGAGGTGAGTCTTAACAGACATTTTCTCCTTTGATTATGAGCCACCACATTAAGTGTTGATCATGTTGGAATTTTTTTTCCTACTGCTACGAAATAATTATTGCAACATCACATTTCTCCAAGATGCAAATGATTTATTTGACTGAGAAAAACATACCCTCTAACAATAAGATGGATGGACAAATACGGAATCTATTTCCCCAATCTTTGCTGAAATTGCCTAATGAGTGTATGTTTAAGTATATACTGAAATGTGAGTGTGCGTGGATTTAAACACACAAAAGGAGATCTAGCTAAGGGGTTGTTAAAGGGGATCAAAGCGTTTTCTAGAGTGCAACATGCAACACTGTGTCTAATTCGCCCAGCAGCACTCCCTAACGAAGTGGAATAGGTCTTCCCCTCAGGGAGGGTATTTGCATTGCTCCACTGGCACAATCATACACACTCACTCCATTTCATGGCACAGTAGACAAGTAAACACTGAGACACTGAGTCTGGAGTAAGGCGAGCTCATCCAGCTCTGCAGAGTGTTTTAGTTGGGTGAATACCCGTGCCTGCTGCCTAGCATCCCCGATCAGCTTTTTGTCCTCTGTGGGACAGGCACAGTAGGGCATGGCCTGAATACTGATCACCGGAGCTAACTGGCCAGTCAGGAAGGCAACCAACCAACCAGCCAGCGAGGCGTACTTTAATCCAGCAGGAATCCTGGCAGCCCAACAATGAATCCCACAGTGCAAGGTTGCCAGGTGCATTGATGAAACCTGCTCTGTCTCCTAATGTCAAGCAGAGGCAACAGAGGTTTGATAAAGCTGTCTGCAAGTTTATCTCTATTTCTTTTTGACCAATAGATGTCAGATTCTCAACACCTAAATACTACTTTGCTTAATTTGTTTTTTAAAAATACCTTCAGCTTATCCCATCAGAAAATTCTGAGTTCTTTCTGTAAAGTTCTGTCTAATTTCATGTTGCTATGGTTGAGAATGTTGTTGCTGCTCTTTAGCTCTTTAAGCAAAAACTGAAAACTGAAAGAGACAAAAGCATCCTTGATCACCGTCCACTAATGTATTCTTTACAAATTGCGTTAACGTCAAAGTCACAGTTTCAGACCAAATGTAAAGTTGTGTGATGTTTATAGTCAGTTCAAGGTGTAAAAACCAATTACAGGAGCTGCCTGTGTGGAACACAGAGCAGGGTGATATAGTACAGTCTGATGATTGTATCCAATAAATCTGTCAGCGTGTGCAGGGCTGTGGCCAGGCAGCAAAAAGCTGCTGGGTCACCCCTGTAGGCATCTCTCTCTCTGTATCACACACACACATCCCACTCTCTCTATGGCACTCTTCTTTTCTTTTGGCTGAACAGAAACTGTTGCTTTGTATCTGTCACCCGCTTTATTTTCAGCCGGCTGCCTGGTTGGTACGACAAACTGGGCAGTCAGAGGAAGAAATTTCCACAGCTGGAGCTCACATGGTTTTCATAACAGATGGTTTACTGCTTGAGAGTGAAATTCAAAGGGAACCCCTACACTTCCTCATAGTGACGCTGAGGCACCTGTCTATTAAAAAAGACCCCCCCAAAAAAAACAGGAAAGGGACAAAACCAAACTAATGGCCATGCTTGTAGTTCTGACAGGTTAAGTAGTACTTTGAGCAAAAAACTGGTATCTGCATGCTCACAGTGGCGATGCTAACCTGCTAAATTTTAGCAATGAAAAGATAACAATGAATGCTTTTCAAGAAGTTTAAAAAAATGAACACAATAAAACTTGTAACTACATTAGCACAACTTTCTACCAATGACTGTAAATACGACCATTTGCAGGTAAAAATTGATTAAATTTGGATCTGCTAGGTAGATTTCTGGAGACATAATCACTTGATGATGCACGTGACACCATATTTGCTCTTCTAATGAACTAAGACATGTCTATACTTTGCAGAATTCCTTATAATTGCCACATAATGGTCCCCAAATTGAAAAATTCAATTTCTCAGTGTCTTCTTACGCTTCTAGTAAGTTCAATGAAACCAGTTTTATTAAATAAAACGTCATAGCCCAACAAGACTCAATACAATATAAGGCCTTTGTCCTCCAACTAGCTCTACCTCCGTCTTTCCCCTGAGCCTGACCCATGTCTAATGCTGCAGCAGTCACCCAGACTCTGCTTGGATGGGGTTACTCCACAGCACTCCTCCTCACAACAGGAGGGCTTTTGTCACGCTCTGACCTTTTTGGCCATGTGGTAATAAATTACTTAGTTTTGTTCCTCCTCGTGTTTAGAGTGCGTCTCCTTCACATGGAGAAAGGGACCGGTGCAGAAGAGGCTACTCTTTCAGGGCTTGCTTGTGGCCCTGTTGCGTGCAAAACTCATCCAGCCTGGCCAAGCAACAGGCTGTTTAATCGTTCTGGTTTGGAAGATGTTGACCCATTGACTGGTTCAGCGAGTTCTGCACCAGACATATGGGACCAGCAGTGCATGATGGAAAAATCCTGTCCAGCATTTTGCCATCTTTCGTTCTCAACCTTTTTCTGCATGGAGGGGCTTTATACAGCGCAGCAGCCCTGAAGAATGAGCCTGCATAATGGCTCATCACCGCAGAGGCCCTCCGCTCACTGATGTTTATTGCATGGAGGCTTAAGTGCAGGAAGAGTCTTTGAGAATGCCAGTGAAGCAGAAAGGAGAAGACATCTTTAGTGCCCCAACCATCTTATATGTTCTTATATGTTTGAAATAGCTCTCTCATGTCCCAGTTTTGCTCATGGCTATAAGACTCTTATATTGAAATGAAGTAGCTGGAGTGTAAGAAGCCTCAGGGAGCTCATCCCTCTCCAGTCCTTGTGATTGGTGGCTATTTTCCCAAGGTCTCTGCAATCACACACAAGCAAATATGAGAGAGAACAAATAAGCTGAGGGCTCTAATAATGCAAGAGACGACATAAAGCGTTGGGAGAAAAAAGCAGCTGATTACTTTCCTTTTCATTCAGATGATGGTGTTATGGTGTTATTGGCTCTATATAAACTTCTGAAGCTGATGTTTTGTCGTTTCTGACTGCTCACTACGGGGAAGCAAAGTTTATTTGGTAAATTGGTACACACACACACACACACACCAAACACCCACACACATACGCACAAAGAATCATTACATTAATGAATGGCAGCGCTCAAGGATGCAGCTCTGAGTAATCTCATTAGATACTATCACAACAGGCCAGTGTTCTTGCACTGCTCTCAAGTAAACCTATTTTAAACTCCCCCATTTGGGCTCCAGTTCCAGTTCTTAATTGAAGGCACATGTAGGCGGCTCACACAGAGATCGAGAGCCCCCTTGGATCGCCATGTGTATGTGTGCAGGCTGTCAATGCTAAAGTGGAGGGACGGGGTTTTTGGTGCACCTTCGGTACTGAACGCAGGCCTTGCAAAAACAGACTGGACTAATGCAGCTCTGATAGCTGATATTCCCGCCTCATTGACTTTTGCTTGTTCTAAGATAGTCAACCCTAATGTAAGCTGCTACACTATGAGGAAATGAGATTAAGGCCTGATGGTAATCTGTTATTTATCTCAATTTGAATTGGAAATGGAAAACTGGGCTTAAGGGGGTTGATGTTTGGTGGTTTGATGTGCTACAAAAGGAGGTGAAGGATCAGTTGTAGTGTAGCAGCATTTAAATGCATAAGAGTGTCCCTGACCACAGAGGAACAAATGAATACAAAGAAAAAAAATCACTGAGGAAACTGCTGCCTTACGTCAGGTCCATCTCAATGGCCTGAAGCCTTGAGTCAGTGCAAAGGGAACCTTAAGCTCTCCAACGTCGCCCGCCATTGCGTGAGACTGCACTGCCTTGTAAACCTATAAACATGTCAGAGAGGAACCCAAATTGCCTCTTACATGTTTTTAAATGCTTTGTCTTCCACATGTTGTCAATTTGCATTTTTGCAAAGAGGCTCATTTACGCATTTAAAAGTTTACAGCAACCAAATCACACAAACCCTAACCGCCTCCTTAAACGGTGCCTGTGCCTTTTTACAGACTGAATTTACTCATTTAGTTTTTTCTTCCTCAAATTCCATTAAGAAAGTGTAGATTGTTTCAAAATTAAAACAAGTAATCTCTTGTTCAAATCATTAATCAAGAGCTTTTTAAGAGTTGGCTGTTGTCATGTGTCCTGTTTTATTCTTGTCTTGCGTTTCAGCTTAACATCTGTCAGTGTATACAATGACTGAATGAAGTGATGAGGTGAATTCAACTCAAATCAAATATCCCTTATTTTCCTGCAGGTTACAAGACCATTCTGACATGCATTTCAGTGTACATGTATCTAATAATAACCCTTTGTAAAGAATTTATCAGAGATGTTTCCTCCCGTGTCTTCATGTTTCCCCTGTATAGTGTTGTCACTCATGTCTATGCAACACAAAAGACTCTGCCCCAGCTAATTTCTTTCCTTGAGTCAATAACATTCACAGGCATTTTTTTTCAGTTCCCATTGTTGGGGCTAAATTGAATTCTAAACTAAGATACAGCATATACTGCAACAGTGAGCGCTATCGGATTTCCTAAAACTGTTCGTTCAACACAGGCAGTGGTCAGCTTTGACACTCTACAATATACAACAACAAATGAAAGTAAACGAATGAGAAAAAAAATAAAAGCTTGGTCTGATTTTGTTTCGGCTGCATCATTTTCTGTTTAATGTTATGGAATGAAGTGAACAGAATCAATTGCAGTTCTGCAAATGAACAGAATCAATAGGATAAAACAAGCAGCAATCAATGTGTTTTTGTTAAGTCTCCCCCTCTGAGAGCAGGTATCACACAACAGCAATCTATAGTGTCTCAGTCCTGAGGGCATTTCTGGTGGCTAAACAGACAGCTGCTTGTTTTCTTGTTCATACATGTCTCCTCAGGGAGAGATGCTCAATTTCAATAATGCCTTTGGAGCTTGTGTTAAAATTGAGAAAAGCCCTTGGCGTTGATGACGCACTGAGCGCACATGAAGTCTGTGCTGCGTGAAGTAAAATATATATTTTAAATCCTACAAGAAACGTGGAAGTAAGTAGACTGCACTGGCCTCAGAGGTTTTTTGTGTCCGTATTTCTTTGATGAGGGAATATAAAAGTTTGGCATGACCAAGACTGGATGTTACAGAGAGTTAGTGGCAATAAATTGATGCTGAGTAAAGTGTGTTAGAAATTTTTACACAGCTCAGACTGATATTATTTAAAAAAAAAAAAAAAAAAATCAAACCCAGGTCTGCAGCTGAAAGTTTTTCAACCCAGCCATACCTCAAGTAGTTACTTGAGCTTAGTAAAACCTGTGCCAAATACTACAGGCACCGTGGTGACCTGAATGACTAAGACAGAAAACACACACTTTGGCTTTTTCTCCCAAACGCTTTTGCCCAGGCTACCCAAGAGGTAGTCGTTTCCCTTTGATGTTTCCACATACTGTATTCCTGGTTAGCGGCAGAACAACAAAGGGCCATGTGGTGCAGAGGACCTAAGAATTAGCAACTGCATGTTAGGCTTCACTTTCACAGGTCTGTGCAGGCAGCACCCACGTATCAATGTCATTATACGGTAAAACGGACAAGACTGCTGAATAATTTTATGAGCTACATAAAAAGACATCCCTTCTACAGCTTAAAACTGTTACAGTGAAATTCTAGCCAAACAGGGATGGAGATTTCATTAAATTGACACCATTACCATCCTATATGCCTCATGTTAATAAAGTGTCAGGGTGGTACCATCGCTACAGGCCCTGACATAAGTTTTCTAAATTAGCAAGGCTGCCGATATAATGGAAGAAAGAAGAAAGAAACCTCCCTGATGTGTGTGAAACATCAAAAAGCTCCACTCTACAGATAAAAAGAAAAAAAGAAAAACTTAATAAGCCTCAGAATATAAAGATTTATGGTTGCAAAGTCAGACATGCAAGTGGACATGGAGACACAGGGACATATATTAAGTTTTTAATGTACTATCCAGACTTCTGACGCCTGTTTTTTTTGGCTCTTTAATTCAGTCGAGTAATGATAAATATGTCCACAGGTCGGGTAGAAAAAAAAATAGGCCTTTCTAGGATTCATGTGGTCTATGGGGGAGGTTATTCAGCTGCTGGGGAACTGCTGGGAATTAGGTGCGTTGAGTTGTCTGCGATGCAAGCTTGCATGAGGTTTTAATTCCCCAGCAAAGCTTGCATTTAATTTAGAGCAAAATGTTTGAAACTGCACCCCATAAACAATGATCGCTCACTCAGGAAAAATGCTAATTAAGCTTCGTAGAGCAAGAATCTGGTTAAATTTTCTCTTCAAGTATGTGAGGATTTATTTTTATCAGTGGTATCCCAATGAATTTATCCACATCATCAGTTCAGCTCAAAAAAACAGCCCAGATCAGTCCGTAAAACCTCCAGAGCAACATAAAATCAGAAACGCCCTTTCTCCCTTCTTTACTTAGGTACATTCATTTCTGCAAGAAAGACTTGCATTCATTGCATTTCTGGAATACTTGTTGGTGGCATATTGTAGGTGGAGCAAACAAAAATGAGGGAGTGGACACTGAGGCACCGGGCCCCCAGACAGAAGGACAAAAGGGCCCTGTGGAGCCCAGGCTGAGTGAAAAGGACCCTGACAAAAGGCCAAGAAGAAGAGTGCTTTTTGGGGGCCATTTGGAAGGAGAGAGGAGGCAGAGCTGGGGCCTGTGCCCACGCACCAAGGCTCCGGGGTCTTGGTGAGCCACTGGAGCACGACCATGTGTGGTCCATCATCACACTCAGCGAGCAGCGACAACCACACCTCCCTCAATGGCAAGACGGATGCCCCCTTGCTGATTGCCCCAGAACCTGGTAAGAAAGGCTCAAGGAACAAAAACACCCGGCCCCGTTGTGAGAGCACCACAGAAAAGGTCGCAGGAGCATGCCTGTATGGGTCTGCTCCTCTTATGGGGGAGACAATGGAGCTGACAGGTGCTGTGAGAAGATAGACAAGACGACCAAACCAGAGAAAGGAGACAGATGGGTTTGAGTGTCGAGGTGGATGATGAGCAGAATGAAAAGAATGACACTCCTGAGAAGCTAACGGCATTCTGGGGGGAGCACAACAAGTGTTTAAGTCCTAAATTTTGAGCTGGCCTCTTTATTGTCAGAGCAAACAATGGAACCATGCAGAGTAAACATGGAAATGTTCAGCTGCTAAACAGTTAACAACAGAAATGTTGTCAGTTGAACTGTGTATCATTTGCCTTTACCCATCTATAACAACCACCTCAAAGTCAGTTAACAAACATGTCAATATTTCTAGTCTCATGCGCCCGAGCACAGGCACTTGTCATAACAGGAGATTAAAGCTGTCCTTCTGTTCATTCATTTGTCTTCATCCGATCTGACTGTGAATGCCGAAGCCTTCGGGTGCAGGAAACAGATGGAGCTGTGTCCTTCATCAGATCAAAAAAGCAGAGTTCAGGCCCTTCACTGCCTCATCTGCAGCTTCTATCTGCGTCAGCTGTGTCTGCTATGTTTCCAGGTCAGCTGCCAAAAAGGGGGCAGGGAGCAGGCAGTGACTCCTCTAAGGAAACCTTTCCTTGAGGAATTAGGGTCAGCAGAGCAGAGCAGCCGACCTTCCAAGCGCTCAGGATCACAGATCAGAGCAGAAAGGAAAGAGGAACAGCAGGACACTTACATCATCCCCTGTCCCCTTTTGTCCCGTCATCATCAGGGAGAAGGCCTCTTACACAAGGAGGCTTTAGTGCGGCATTATCCACTGGTAACGGCAGATAAGAAGGGTGTTCAGAGAGCAGGAGGCTGGTGATTCCGCTCATCAGACACAGCTATCCCTGTCCTGGCTGTCTGGTGTGCCATAATTCACAACTGTCACGACATATCCATCAGCGCTGAGCATGTATAGCACATAAACACACACCCTTCACACAGCGTTCAGCAGCTTGTCAGTCTCTGACTGATGTCTGGGAGGGGTCTGAATGTGTCTGGGAAGCTTAACAGTACCTCTGTTTCCACGCAACAGGCTGTGTTTGGAATCAGCTCGGATAAGGTTAAATAAGCGGGAACACTGAGAATGCTTCTTGCTCTCAGACAGGGTGGTGTGTTTCTTGATGTTGTAAAATATGATAGCTAATATTATGCTGCTGTAAAAAGATGGGGGTTTTTTTAAATCCTGGCTTCTTTCTAGGTACCATTTAAATCATGACACAAAGAATTCAGTTTTACCCATGTGTTCACAATGTTAGTAACAAAATCAACAAGTCACCAGTGGGCCATTCATTTCTTATAGAAACTCAAGCTTGTGCAGGAGACCTGCGTGCTGACACCACGTCTGAGCCTTTTATGAACGTCAGCCATTCACCACCAAACGTCTCCATATACACCTGGGTCCTATGTCATATTCCTAAGAAATAATTTTAACTAACATGAGGGAGATGGAAAAGTGTACTTTGACTTTTATTAGAAAAACCTCAAAACGTTTTTGGTTTTATTTTCATGTAGTTTCAAATAATTTAGTTCTTGCCAGTAATTTCTTATTTAAGGTAACCCTTTAAAATAAAATAAAATATGTAGTGGTTTATTTAATGGCCAATAAATAAAATTTATTTAATCAAGCTGAATGGCGTCTTGATTTGCTATGAGTGACAATTCTTTAAAAAAAACAAATAAATCAGACCTTTTAGGAGTATTAAAAATTAGTAAAGCAGAAAGAATACATTTTTACTCCAAATACAAGAGATATTTCTTCCAAGAAATTACTTTTGAAAAGGTGGGGGTCAAATCATATCTGAGGACCAGATGTTAATGCACTTTCCTTCTTTGCCTGTGGCCATAATGTTGCCCGTCTACAGAGTTTCTTCAGTTTTGTTTGCAGTGTGTCTTCCATATAGAGCCAGCCCTGAAACACGCCGGTTAGTCCAGCTTCTGAATGTGACAGCAAATCTATGTTTTTAACCTTAGTAATGGACAGAGGGCCGAATGTGTTAAGCAGCCAGGAATTAGTGGTTTCTACAAAATGTCATGATGAGACATCAAAAACTACGGCCTGCTAGAGGAAAAAACATAACCCTTTCCACGAGCTGGAGAGAGAGAAAGAGTGTGTGTGTGTGTGTGTGTGTGAGCAGATAGAAAAACTGCACTGACAATCCTACACAGAGAGATGTATGTTCTGCTTTAATGGTATGATTCTATGTTTCACTTTCAATGCAAGAAAACTGGCTTCACAGTGGAGGGTTATCTTACCCTCAGAACACCAGTATCTCAGCGAAACTCAGCCTCACGCAGTGTTTATTATTGGCAAAGACCACTGATAGACTATTTTTGAAAAGCAGGAACATCTTATAATCAAAACTTGTGGCGATGTAGGGATCCACTTTGTCCCTGTATTCCTGCTCTCTGGGCATTTTGCTCCACCCTCAGAGGAGAACAACATATCTGGCTCCCGCTGTGCTTACAATGTGAAAACAGGCGGTGAGAGCTGATGAGAACATCTGGAAAGGAAACATAACTATGGCAGTTTAGTGGCTTTGTCTGTTAAATTGCGTGGTCAATTAGTTCAATGTTCCTGCTGTGTACGATTGATTTGTTCCTCAAACCACCCAAACACACGAACAATATTTGGTTAACAAAAGCAGGGCAGTAAACAGACATTGTGCAACATCGGGATGGGTGTGACCACCCAGGTCCAGCATCTGGGATCTAGTCAGGAAATTAGTTAAACGCTATCCAGCTCTGTGCAAAACAAAAACTACCCACATGGTCTTCCTGTGGTGCAAAATTGCAGCTCTTCCCTTTAAGATAAATATCACCCAAGAGGAGTATCGCACAATCTTTCATAATCAGACCAAATTTGGAGGGAAAACAATCATTTTACAACACTTGAAAACACCATACTGACTAATTTTCAAATGGCTGGGGATATCTCAGGAAGAACAATAACGTGAATGCTGCCAAGAAGCTTTCACTGTATCTGCTTCTAGCCGTTCCAGTGTCCTGGCCTTTGCTGCAGAAAATCCCTCAGCTTGTTGCTCTCTGGAAATGTTTGAATTAGCCTGGGATGCGCTATATCACATCGTCAAGACAGGAACGTTTAAACAAGCAAGCAGCCGAGCCAGCTATGGGGAAACACTCTATACCCGACATGTCTGGCCAGAGACAAGGTGATAAGTTCATTCCTGCTCGGTCCCCTCCACTCACCATCACTCTACTCCCACCTCAGCAACAGATAAGCCATAACATCCATATATAAACTGTAAGAAGGGATCAAAGATGTTTGAAATGAGCGAGCGAGGGGTGAAAGTTGTATTCTGTGCATTCATTCAACTAACAAACTGTCATTTCTGGTATGTGCTACTGAATATAACTTGGCTGGGAAGACCCTCCACAAAGGTATATTTTTCATCTTACAACACTTCCAGCCATATTTCATGCACAAGTCTCAGGCATATGCAGAATATTAATAAATCAAGACAAAGCCCATCCTGAACGCTGCATTTCGATGTTTCCTTCACATTAGGGAGTAACTTGTTATTGCAGGTGGCCCCTTACAAGCCCAGTGTTCCTTCTCAAGTGTTCCAAAAAAAAAAAGAAAAACAAAAAAAGACTCTCAGATTGGAAGTGCACCATTTTTTTTACCTTGCTCACTACATAAAACACAAAGTAGAGAAAATGCATCTTTGGATGATGAAATGAACAAATACAAAATACAATATCTTTTCTACATTAATGCTGATGCTGGGGATTGTGTGGCAAACACTTTGCATAAGTAAATTGACAGAAGTAGATTAGTCTACTTCTCCCTTAATCCGTTTGTTGCCTTGAGGAAAAGGATTTGTGGGTCAAGCCTAAGGGGGGGGGGGGGTGTCCACCTACAGCAGCTTCATGCTTCAAACTAGACGAGCAGACAACGCGCTCCGTGCCTTGGTCCTCCTCCCCCTCCCCCACCATCACGCACCCAGACTTACTCACGCATATATCCTCCCTCAGACAGACCAGGACCAAACAATAATGGCACAATGACCTAAAAAACACAAACCCATGGGAATTATTCACAAGCATTCAAATCAGATTCCATTAAAACTCAGTTGCAGCAATGCAGGAGAGAGAGAGAGGGGAGGGAGGAGGCGGCAGGGGCACGAACCCCACCCCATGCTGAAGCCTCGCATTTTAACACACCATCATTTAATGAGCTCACTCCAAAACAAAAGGCATGCGGTGGTCATGCCGAACACTGCTGCTTTGTTTTCCACATACTGTACATTGGTCATTCAGCAGAGGGATAACATGCACCTGTAAAAAGAAAGACGTACAAAGAAGAGACTGTGAAGTTGTAGGCAGCACAAAAAGCATCAGCATAAGAAAATAACAACAGAAATATGACAGCGGGCATTAAATTTTCCTGCCCAGTAAAAAATAGGGCAAATTAAACTAACTGGCTGATGACCTCACACTAAAACTCTTCCTGTTTCATTTCCAAAGCTCATCCCTTTCTTCTCTGCCTGACTTATTAGCATTTACTGAGATATTATCATGGTAAGATATGAGGATAATTTAAGTTATTAACCTGCGTAAACCCAATTAAAACTGAGTATAATGAAATGTAATTTGAGATAAGGAACTTGCTGTAAAAAGAAAATGTGGTTTCATTTAATGGTTGTGAAATGAGGGATAATTATTAACCAAAGAGACAAATACCTGTGGGAGTAAGGCAAAACCTCCTGTTTCTTGTCTTTTCGATATTTCTAAGTTAAGAGTCTAAATTAGAGTGACTGTGATCAGTGGCTGTGTTTTGTTTAGTGGGATAGATAATTGGGTGCAGTGGTTTGGTAATGTTCACGTACAAACTGTATGGGGCAACACTTTAGCACAGGGGTATATTAAGCTTAACCATCAATAAAATAAATAATAGCAAAGATACAATCAATTTGTAACTTCAGTTTCAACTAGTATTATCATTAACAGCAGTAGATATGTTGTACATTGCTGATACATGTGAGGATGTTTGCGTAAACGCTGTCATAGAACACAAAAAGTGTAAAAAAAAAAAAATAGTGTTGTGTATAATCATATACTGAAAGCAATCACCACTTTTACAGCTCTTTTCTCCTTAGCTCCGAAAACCGTTTTAAAAAGTCCTCACAGTTCCATTAAACAACACGGCCTATTCATGGTAGAGTTCAGAAAGTATGGGAAATCCTGACAACACCCCAAAAAATAAATCAATAAATCAATAAATCAATCAGTCAGTCAGTAATCTACTACCTTCCTTTTTTTCCTTCTTTTTGGAAATTGATCATTTAAAATACAAACCACAGAGCCTCTTAGGCTGCAAATCACTGGTCCAAGAAATATTGTGTTTATGATTCAATTTCCTCCCTGGATGGAGAAAAAAAAGGTAGCACTGCTAGTATAAGGGGAAAAAGTCTCCCAGAGCACAGAGCAAATAGGCAATTTATGCACAAATACCCAAATTCCTCTTGTTCTCAGTGCCCTGATAGACTAACGGTTAGACGTAGTGCTCATTAGGCTGGAGGCTGGAAGGCCGCCACGGGTCTGTTCAATCAAATAGTCACACTCATCCTGGAGGAATCCGACTATAAAGAAACACCCTCACTGGGAAATTACTCAGACAAGCTCATATAAAAAGGATACACAAAAACTCTCTCTCACACACACACACACACACACACACACACACACACACACACACACACACACACACATAAAGCACCAGTGTGCCCAAACAAAGACATATTTGTCACTTTTTTTTTTTTAAAAACATCAAACTGTTTTCTGTTGTATGCAAAGGCAGTCGTTACCACGGCTCCTGAAGGAATCAAAGGCCCATTATCCAGGAGACTGGGATTTGATTTTCTGTATGGGCGGCGTGACAAGTTGCTGTGACAATACATTATCTCACAAGGGAACGAGAGATAACTTCCTTCACACACACAATAGATGATGTCTTGTAAACACTTTGCAATCTTGTTGTTCCTATTGATGGGAATTTGTGGTGTCAGCATTTACTGGTTTCCAGCACTGGAGTAATTCTACGACTATGTATCGATTCAACATCTCCAGGATGAACTGAGTGTGAGTACATGAGATGGGGAACTTTACTAAAGCTTCAAATTCTTCAGTGATTATTTAATAAGACCCTTTCCTCCTTTAATATCCATGTGCCAAAGACGTTATTTCAAACCCTGCGAATGTTGGGTTCTCAGTTTTTACCCATAATTCATCCCTCACTTCAGATTATGAACTCTACTCTATGTACTGAAGCCAGTTTTGCATTAAAAATAGCTGGAATAGGATCACTGAGCCGGTCTCTTTGTCTCCTTTGATTAATCATAATTCCTCTCACTACAGCTAGGAGATGATGCTGATCTCACCTCAGTTATTTATAGATAATTAACATTCACATGTTGTTTCTTTACTTTCTTCATCTGCTCAGCTGCTCGCTTGCGACTCTTCTCGGGAAGCAACGTCGCCACCACCAAAATGCAGAGGATGTTGAGTCTCCTACAAACTATTTGGAGTCTCTAGGATCAGGTTACATTGTTTTACATGAATATGGGAAGTTTTTCCAGCTGTAATGAGAATCTGTGCCAGCTCAGAAAAGTGCAAAGCACACTCTCAGGGCCCCAGGGGCAGACAAAACAGCATTAAGTATTAAGGCTGCTTAAATGGAAAGAAATTCACTGTGTCAACTCAATTTCCTCCTGAAGGCGCGAGGAAATGGTAATCTCAAAAATAACAGGTTAACAAAAATTATATGTTCATCTTTCTATTGACCCAAACAGTGAGGTGGCGAGAAACCTTCTAGTCCCAGAGTTTGTTAGATTAGTAATCATGAAATATTTACAACTACTGCGAGAATGAATAAACCTCCATCCTTATTCACCTGATGTAGTGGTTATGATATTACATAATGCTCAACAAAAAGCAGTTTACAGCTGATATCATCTACGATCATCAACTAAAAAATGCTACAAAAAAGAAAATTCAAGATTTTCTGATATGAAGATTTTCTGATATGAAGATTTTCATTTCGTCTTGTTGTAAATGGAGTCCAGTTTGATTTGGATTTTTAGCGGAACAAACTTGAAATTTCATCTTAAAATTTCAAAGTCCTGTGAATAATGTAATTTCTAAAGATTTATCAGTAAAAAGAATGATATGCTGGGGCCCTAAATTGGGGGGCACCTTGGTAATAAAAAAATTTAAATGTTCATGTTAGCATGCTAACAGGTAAACTTTACCATGTTCACTCTCACAGTTAAGTGAGTCAGTATGCCAATGTATGTTTTTGCGGTATTTAGAGTTGATAATTTTGCTGCTACAGTATTAATCATAAAGTTGCTACTACTCAGAGCTTCACCATTCATCCCGACTTGCAAATGAATGTCTGTACCAAATTTAATGGAGTCTCATTCAGTCAAAGCACAAAGGTGACACGGTTGATGTTGCCCCAGTTGGGGGCTCAGCAAAGTCAATAGGATTCATTATACAAAGAACACGGGTGGCTGTAAAAAAAAATAAATAAAATTCATGGCAATCTATCCAACGGAAATTTAACTCTGGATCAAAGTGGCACACTACTGGCTGAACTCATGTTGGACATGAGGAGCATGACTTAAAAACATCAGAGCAGTCGATTTGTATGGTGTTGTAGTCTAGCACTGGCACTAAACTTAGAACAGCATGTATTACATGACGAAAGCTAAAATGTGTGATTAGAAAAAGAAACTAAAACCTAAAAAAAGCAGAAACCAGCTAAATTCCCATTTACTGAAAAGTTCAGGTGCTGAAAACCCCCCATCAGTCCAGTCTGCCTCTGAATGCTGTGTGGACATATTTGTGTTTACACATTGTATCTGTGCATACAGTACAGATAGGCTGTCATCTCTGCAGCACTGGTGGAGCAAATTAACACTTGTGAGCTCTGATGTATTTAATTACACGCTTAATGACACACCGGAGGGCAGGCTGTGTTGAAGCTGAAGATTATGTATGACACAGCTGCCTGCAGATGTGAAAAAAAAAACAAAAAACGGTGGGGTTTAATTATACGAACCTGCTAGTATGTCAGATCCCTCACAGAAGAGTTCAGCAGAGGACGAGGAGAGAAAGATTTAATGTCCTGTTTGACACAAGTCAGTAAATTCAGGAGGGTGGGGGTGCGATTGATTTCACCTTACTACCTAGTGAGCCATTTACAACCCAGAAATATGGTTTGGCTGAACAATTTGGCAACAAAGCCGATTACATATATTCCATTTCTCTCTTAGATCTTGACTTATGGCCCAGGTGCAGAGCGATAGATTTGGCCACTTTTTTAGCCATACTTGTGATGTTGCTTCCTGGATGTCACTGCTGGCTGTTTAATCCAGCACTTTGGTCTAGACTGAAATATATATTGATTTCACGGACTCTTACTGTAGTGGCACACGATTAAACATTCATGTTTCAGAATGAATATCTTGAAATTTATTACATGTATCGCTGTGAAATCTGCTCTGAAATGAAATGTGTCAGAGGTAAGGCTGAAAAACGGTCCTCTTCTGTCAGTTTATCAACACATTATTCACCCAAGTGAAGGGCAGTTGTAGCTCACTTTGCCACCTTTAGTTGAAAGTAGCGGTGGTTGTTAGTTAACCTGTGCAGAACAATGAAATGACTTGCAGCAACGGAGAACCTGCTTTCTCTCGTGCATTTCTGTGAGTGCATTCATGGAGCTCAAGCAGATATTAAAAATTAAAGTGTAGCAAACTGGGTCAAAACACCATTCAGTGTGCACATCGAGTTCAGCTCAGTAGCCATGGGTCGAGGCCAGCTCTTGAATTTGCGGTGAATAAATTCTCACTTAAGCACTTTGGAGTGTCAAGTGGCAGCTGTGGCCATGCAGGCAGGGAAGGCAGCGGGAAAATAAGGCTCGAGTGTCACTGATGAAACGACGAGTAGGAAGGTTTTTATAACGTTGTGCCCTGTCATTCCTGTATCATGACAGTGAAATGATGTTTTATGGTGAAGGATGACTAAATACACCTAACTGGTGTGTAAGCTGGTATCATCCTCTGTGCTGCCGTCCTCGGTTCTATATTCTGGTGGGACTCTCATTGAGAGGCCTTCACCAACACTGGATGTGTGCTCACAGGTTTTTATGAGGTGAAAAAGGAGCTTTATTCCCTTTCCACCCTTCTGCTGCCTTTTCTGAAGCCAAGGAATTTTCTCTAAACCCCAAAGAAAAACACTTGTATATGGATTTTTATGACTTGAAAAGTGTACCTGCAATTGACCTATAGCCTCTTTTGGCTTAGGAAAGCTGAGCTGGAAGGCGACGTTGCCAAATACCGCGCTGCATGCAGGATTGCACACTGTGCATGCGAAGAGATGAATGAAACACTTCAGCTGGTTTCATAGTTTGAGCCACAACCAAGGACAAAAACAACAAACTCACACCATCTCTTGCCCTGATGCCCCTTCTTGTATTATTCATGCATTGCCAACAGATTATTCAGGCCTTCCCCAAAGCAAATGTTGGTATTTGGTGGAATTAATGGAGGTTATTTTCCTCACTCATCAGTTGAAGCCTGCATCCCACAGATACATACGCGAGCAGACCTCTGGTTATTAATGGCTTCTTATGTGGCATTTCACAACACAGCAGCACTGTGTGGTGGCTCCCCTCCTTTGTAGCTAGACTCCATGTTTATTTTGTGTATTAACAGTTGTTGCTTGGGATTCACATTGCGTTTTATGTCCTTGATACAGTAATGGGCAATTAAAAAGACTTATTCTTTGCCTGTTGGAAACCACATGGTCAAACATATGGCTGGTAAAAAACAAATGGCCCGTGCCGCTCAGATATGTTTTTTTCCTTATAACAGAATTGAATGAGAACAAAGAGCTGCAGCACCATTTCCCCACCCTGGTCGTGTTGTATTGATCTTCTGCAGGTCACACTTTTCCCCCTTTACCCTCCCACCGCTTGACTGTGCCCCAGGACTGTACTTGTCATCTCATTTCACCAGTGTAAAGGGGGGGGGATTAACAAATCAATTACCAGCCTCTTGTTGGATAACTCCATTAGAGGCCACCACTGGCCCTCGATTCTGGCATCACACTATGTTTCCGTGAAGCTCCGAACCCAAAGCACTAAATATTCTTTACCGTCTAACACTAAAAACATGACTCTCCATCTCACAGAGGAACATCGGCTCTAAGAATAAGGCTGGAAACAGTCTCTTTCGTTCATATTGTCAAGAAATCCCATGAAAAGAAGTGTCTCTGTGGCCAAAGCCTGGCAGGTTATCCCTCTGTTCCACAGAAAGCAGTTGTTTTCCAAAAGCTATTAAAAACATCGATGAGCTACACTGTTGGACTCTCTGACATGAGTGTGGGAACTGTAGTTCATTTTATTTTACCATATATGTTGTTCTGCTGCCATAAATTCTCACCAGAGCAGAAACTGCACATCAATCCTCAGCTGAAAGCAAGTGCACATCTCTTCTATTTGGCAAGTAACATTAGCTAAAAATTGCAGTATATCAAAATACAACTACATATTTGTGACCTATTTTTCAAGATTAGCGTGCTCAGCTTTCAGAGTTTGACAGCAAAGAATAATAATAATGAAAAAAAAAACAACAACCAGGGATCAGGTTTGTAACTACCGATTGTGATGAATACAAAATAGATGCATAGAATGCAGCATGAAGAAAGGGAACAATTTAACTTTCAGATATTGCATTATATTGTATATATTTTGGATTTGTTTATGGCTTATGGATAAAACAGAAAGTGGATAATTACCTCGCCCTAGTCAAACACACTTGCAGTCCACCACAATCAGAGGGCATTTAGTGAAAATGAACAGGTATGCTCTGTTTATTCTGAGCCAGGCACAGTTACTCCACGCTTATCCATAAGAAAGTAGGTGATTTAGCAATTACAAAAAAAAAACCAAAAAAAAAACTGGTAAACACTGCTGAACAGTGGTGTTTTATACAACTCATAAATCTTACAATTATCTGACTGGGCCTACTGTATACAAGAGAATACAGACCAAATAAACAACCTTAACTCCTGCTCAAATAAACACAGCTCTAACAGCCATAAACACATCACCAACTGGGCTAATAACCCAAAGCAACTCCCCTGAAAATAACATAGCCCAAGTATGCGCTGTCAAGCCTTGTGTGTGAGGGTATATAATGTTTTCATGAACTAATGCTGGAGATGCGCCAGGATATTTGTCCATAGTGGTGGCAACAGTGATTAATTATTTAGAGGGAATTCAGTTATTTTGTCTGAGAATTAAATAGTTAGCTGATTTGCTTATTGCATCGTTGGCTTCATTCACCTGCATCTTGGCTGGCATTTCATATTTTTCGACTTTAAAATCAGGCAACACACTGTGTATTTCTGCTAATAGGAAAGGGGGGTTGACCTCATGAGTATTTGCTCATGAAGGCATTAGGACAACACTTAAATTTGTATCCTCTGAAAAAAGTGGAAAGTAAAGAAGGCAGCACAACATATCAAATGTTTATGAAGTCTCATCGCAGTAAGCTAAGGCTAATTTTCCAGTAAAAACTATTGCTGGCTAATAAAAAAAGGCCCACAGCCCAGCCAAAGGTTTCACCACACAGAGCTGAACTTGCATCATAGCTGCATTATTGGATTGACAAGGTGAAAGCTCTCAGCTGCTCCATATTTTACATTACAGTCTTGTCATACAGCACTCAGTGTTGTGATGGATGATGTTTACTTAGTGTGCTGAGACTGACAGCTCCAGGTTCATCATGATACACATTGTACTGTACATTGTACTGTTGCCGTCGGTCCCCAACAGGTCGACAAGCATGCTACATTATTTGCCAGACATGAAAACTCTTGGTAGGAATAGGTAAACAGCACCAAGCTTTATGAATATGCAAGCAACTGCCATGTCTGGGTTCAGAGCTGTCTGAGTGTATCGCCACAGTGAGGGAAAAAAACACTGTGCGTGCGCATTCAGGGGAACTGGGTTTTATCTTTGTATGCAGCTGTGGTCACTATGAATATGTATTTCAAATCATTCATTCATCTTCAACCACTTATCCATTTCCAGGTTCGGGGGGTGTATTTCAAATCATCTGAATTCAAATTAAAATTTCTTCTTCCTTTAAGATCTTTAAGAATTTAGCTTGGAAATCAATCAGTGTTCTCCTTGCATCAAAAATTGCCATATAAAAAACCAACATGGATCTAAATTAAGTTCAACAGCCTCTCCACTGTTGACTAAAAGGTTTAAACTCTTAATCTGGTTTAGACTGTGGGCGTTGATGCTGCTGCAGCTGACTCACTCTTGGGAGTCCACTAACAGTTACATAGAAAGACTCCTAAGTCTTAAATCTCCAAATAATTAAAGCTTTGGGCAGAATAGTCTGTTTTAGTGAAATGAACACATTGAAGTGTAAAGCAGATGGAAGTGTCTTCCATCTGCTTTACACTTAAAAAAAGAAAAGATGGACAGAAGAGGAGGTCTGCCAATATTATTGTTATAGTACTATCAGAAGGCTCCACATGTAGACATCTGTGTGTGATGATTGTGGACAACACCTGGACTTTGAGAAAAATCTTCAACCACAAACAGCAGAGGGGGGCCAAGTTTCCCCTGATCACAATGATGAAATCGATTTGAATGAAGCTGAATTGGCCACATTAAACTGAACATGCAGTATTGCAAAAACAGTGAGCCTTGATGGATTCCAAGTGTAAACAAGTCATATTTCAAAAGGTTTTTTCTGAATCAATCGCATGCTGGACAAGATGAGACACAGCTGAGGTGGTTTCCTGAAGAGAACCAGGTTTTGTCTTAATAACTACCATGAGATCATTCATGACGATGATTATGTGATTATGGCACAGTTTTGCATGTGTCCTTTCCAACAGTGCATTCACTCAGACAGTGTCCTGTAAAACTATTAGGCTTTGGCAACATGTAGTATGTCTGAAGGACTAAAACTTACGGAATTATTTTAGGGAGTACTTCAAAGTGCATTCATTTAAATTTGTACTGAAAATATTATGATTTCCAGGTGAAATATTTATTTTTGAAAAAGTATGACAGGGGTTTAAGAGGGCTGTGGAAACAGCTTCATCAAAGCTCTCACATAGGGAACTGAAATTGCGCATAGTCAAAGCCAAGGTTGCAATTTAGTGTAAAACACTAAGTGCTCATGAAAACAACAGCCAATTACTATGGAAAAAGCACATATGCATCCGTGGCCAAGCTAAGAATGGGATATAACTGTGTTTGTTAAATAAATACATCCAAAAACATTGATGAGAGAAAACTGAATAAAGACATTGAACTGTCCAATAGGACAGGTTATAGTAATTTCACTTAGAAATGTCTCATGTCATACAGTTCCCACTCAGTTTTTCTACAATAATATTAAGCAAATAAATTGCTAGTTTTTACTTTTAAATACTACTCACATTCAAAATGTGGTCTAAGGAGGTTTGTCTGACAGGTCTAATGATTCCAGGAGCAGTGCTTCTGCCTTTTAAATATTTAGTGAATGACTTCCTGTCAAATCATTTGTCTGCAGTTCAGAGTACCTTGAATTACAGGTGTATAAACCACTTCCTTTATTCTTCCATAGAGGTCTCATTTAGTGATTTCCAAAGACCCCTAATTTGCTGATGTCAAGTCGTTGCCGCAAATTAAAAGCTCATCGAGCAGACAAACATGCCAGCATGTGTCCTGCCAACTCATCTGTTCACTGTGACAGCCGGTATCCATCATTCACCCACATGATTTACAGCCAAATGTCTCCTGCAGTAGAGTGTGAGATACACCATAATCTCCTGCATAAATTTTATCTTTACTTGTTGGCCACTGGCAATAGATCAGACAGAAAACAAACGAAAAAAAAAACCTACTATCCTACCATCTTCATTCTAAATCCAGACATCAAATACAAAACTTTTAAGCTGCCTTAAAACAGTAACCACACCAACAGAAAATACATTTCACATACAGATGTAGGCTGCTGTTGCCCTGCAGGCAGTAGACATATAAGCCATTCATTTTCCAGTATAGATTTACACTTCATCCTATTGAATGAATGGGCTCTGCAACCATGCAGGATGAAATAAATGAAATACTTATTTGACTAATAAGGGCCAGCCATCTGTGTGCTCACTAGGAAACTATGGGGGATTAGTCCTCCACTAAAAATCAATAACCTCTCAATGAGATGACAGTGGTAGATGTGCGCTAAAGAAAGAGCTGTGGGATGTGCAATTTAGGAGGTGACAGAATCTGAGAGCTAGTCGAGGTCTCTTCATGGAGCTCTGTCTCTGGGGAGAGGACGAGCCCACGCAGCAGCTTTTCTTCAGCTTCCATGATAGAGAATCATCAACTCCATCAATCAAGTGGAGTGATAGGCGCATTGCATTAGCAAATGTTTAAGATGAGGGGAGAGCATTGCTCCAGTCATTTAATCAAGTGTTTAATGCTGATAATACATATTCCTCTCTAGTCAAAGTGAAGGAAATCTGCCAGCGTGGTACGATGATTTCACTTCTTCGCCAACAGAATGACTCGCCTTGAAATAATCTTGAAAGAAATGTCCTTCTCCTCATGGTCTAATTTGTCTTCTTCCAAGATAACAGAGCTTGTTTCCAGACAATAAAACATTACACTTGTCCATGAGGTGAAAATACTCACTCCTGGTCAACATAATCTGGTAAAAAAAGAGAAAGTATGAGGTTACTGAGTGGCAGCTCAGCTCTTCGATGGTGACCCCGGCAGTCTCTCACCAATGAAAACAAAGCCAGCGAGCACAGAGGATGGATTTCCCTCCAACTGCTTCCTAATTAAAATTGCTGCTGATGTTTCTACCATGTGGCGACGGGAAATGTGTCCACTGCTCAGGCTGGACACGTTTTGAGTCACTACTTGGGGGATCCAGTGTGGTTTTGGGCCCTCTTAACATCTCATCAGGTAAATGTTGTAAAGCCCTTAACAGCTGGAGTTCACAGTCAGGACAATGCATGCTCCACTTGGGGCTGAAACAGATAGCTGTCGCAAATCCATATAGTCCATAGTCATATTCTAGCACCATAGTGCTCCACCAGCCATCTTTCACATACCCTGAATCTCTGGCAGATCAGAAATTTATTTTTCTTATAACCGCATTTAAGAAGTCTCATTATTCTGTCAGAACAGCTGACGGTGCCTCTCCCCAGATACTCAGACCTCAGGGGCTGGTGAAAGAAAAATAGTTGCGCACACTCTCTCCCAACCCAAACTTCCTTCTCGGACCAAAAATAAACTTGGGCCAATTGTGTGTATCCATCCTCTACCGAAAAGGAAGCTCTCACAGAGCTGAAGGGGAAAGTCACACATGCGAAAGGTCAGCGATGAGGAGGAGGAACGCCACAGCCACAGATAGCGAAGGTCAGCACTCCGCCAAAATAAACCACTGAAATCAAGCCTGTAAACCATCATGATTCTATCAATCTGTCACCGGTGTGATTTTATCCATGATGACAGAGAGCGAGGGGGGAAGAGAGATAGACAGGAGAAATGAGAAAGTTGGCTCTGTCTGCGAAATACAACACAACACAAGCTGTTCTCCATCTGGAGAGATGTCAGACTCGTCTGCCTCACCAAGCTATGACAAGTTACATTAGAAGCAGTCAATTTATGCTACATTTGACTGGGTTTGGTAATGCCCCATATGCATATCAAAACATAAAAAATATATGGCCCAGTACCTTAATTAATTCAAAACAAGATCATTTATTTAAACCTGCACTGAAAACTCCACAGGTGAAGCTGCAGAATGGCAAGAATGCCAATGTGCTTTTGTTGGGAAGACATAAAACAGTAGCAGAAAGACCGTACCAACCGCCAGAACCTCGCATACCTATATATCTGGTTTCATTCTTTCATAAGCCACATAGCCATTCAGTGAAAAGCCCCCCAAGGCTGAGATTACAGCTCTGGATTGGATTCAACTTTTGCCCTCTCTCAGTGTTGCCATTTGATGAGAGACTTGGCAAGGATCACATCCAAGTGCGGTAGGTTTTTGTTTTTTTTCCCTCCACTTACTTAAATGAAACTATATGAGGACCTGAGTCAGACCGCTCGTATAGTTGTAAATAACCTGTGGTGTCCCAGAGGGTGACACACGGGAGGTGGTTGTGTTTTGCACATATTTTGCAGAGCACTTCAAACCACACACTGGGTTCCCTGGGCTCTACAGTATCAATTAGGGCAGCGTATGAAAAGATGTTCTTCCTTCAGCGGCTGTGCTCTGGTCAGAGGTAGGAAGTGAGGGAAGAGAAGGGGAAGAGCTGGGACTGTCCAGGTCCACAAGAATCCAGCCTTCAGCTGGCTCTGTCAGCCTGCTTGCAGGTCCACAAGTTAAGAAAACTGGACTAGAGACGCAGCTAACAAATGTAACATGGTGTCCTTTGTCTGCAATGGTTTCAGAGGAATCACAGCATCACAATAAATGCCACAAGGGACACATGTTCAATTGCGTCCCAGCATTAGAGGCCAAAGGGGAACAGCAGGTTACCCACAATGTCTCGACCAGCCAGACCATAGGCCCTTCTGTGCTGCATCTGACTCACTCCCTCCTCTAAGAAAACTGCAGGTACTCAAATATTATCTGAAAACCACTCAAACCACAATAACAACACAAATCAGAGTAATTTCAACATTTGTGTCATTTAAGGCATAAACCTGACACTGAGAAGACATGGAATAAGTCCTCAACACCACTCATGTCAATTCATTTGAAAATTCTGCTTGATGGCCTGTTTTCTCGAGTTATCTGCTGCCCAGTAAATCTGGGATTTTCATTCACCGCAGGCAACAACATTTGCACAACATTTCAACGTGTTTGGGATCGCTGCTTTCCCTGTGCAAAAGAAAGTGAGTGCATTCCTCAGCACAAATACTGAAAGCTGTCGTTGAACAGATTTAATCAATTTGAGCGAGAAAACCTGTCAGCAGCAATACAACACAAGACAGCTCTACAGTGGAAAAAAGAAAACAAACTGAAACTTCACACTTTGAAAGGCAATGCACAAAGGATAAACACAGGAACAGCGCAATGGATCAGCACACCACTAGAATTTAGAATATAAATTCAGTGTATCAGGTTATTCTGTAAAAGTTCCCAACACAGTTAATCCATTCTCAAAACTGTTCCCCATTTCAGCTCTTCATCAGTAAACTGTGGCTTATAATTAAATAAAACCATAATTGCTCAATTTATAAATGACTGAAATATGGGAAACAAAAAGGGATGGCTGCCTTCCAACCTGGCAACCTGTTCTAAAATGTGTCAAGCCGAATTTCCCCAAGTGCACTGCCTGACACATAATTTCTGTAGCCATACATCCATGCCACCCAAAACTAACAAGATGAACTGACATGACACAAAGATGCTTCTGTTAGCTAACAGTGAATCCTTCGCCCTCCTTCCTCTGCCTCACCACCACCAGAATGATATTGGTTCTGACAGCTTCGGTCTGCAGAACTGCAGCTATTTTCTGCTCCGTTCAAAAAACACTGAGGTCTTGCTTCTTTGTCCCACATAAACAACAGGCCAGAACAACTAGACTTTAATTCCCCCCGTATTCAACAACAAATGGCCTCCTTCTTTGGGTCCAGGGAGAACAGAGGGACCACACAGCCCCTTCTTTTTACAATGGACAAAGGCACTGCCCCTGAACCGGCCAACTTGTGTCATAACCTTATCGAGGCGAGCCAGTGCTCCTCGTCAGAGAATAAGGCCACCAAGATGAGGAGGCCCAGTGAAGAGGGGTAGCCTTCTCCTCTTCCTGACTGAAAAGGGCAAACTATAGCATCCCTGTTGGATATGGGAGACAGGGGAGTTTTTGTTTCTAATGGCTTGGGGTTCTCTGCTTACACGTTGTGCCCCCTCTCATCCACAGCCCTGTTAATCCTATTAATATGAAGAGGGCCAAGAGCCTGAGAGTGGCCACGGCTTAAGAGCCATCAGCCAGCATTAGCCCTCAAAATCCAAACCCTTGTCTAGACCCATTAACAATTTAGCCCCGCGGAGTAAAATCATTTCAGACGCATGTCTAATGATGGAAGCATAACCTATAGCAACCCATCACCAGTCACTGCATCAGTTCAAAACATTGTTTTTAATGAATAAACAGATCTGAAACATTTGGTTACAAATCCCACTAATCTTATTTTGGTGATAAAACTAAAGCATGTTTGATGCATCATATTGACAAACAACCTTCCTCATACTATTGAATAGATGTGTTGAACGTTTGCCACACATCACTGACCATGTGAAGGATTTACTTGTTAGATGATTCAGCCCGGTATTACACATTATTCCCCATTTAAGGCGATTAATATCCCTGTGTGTGTGAGTGCGTGTCTGTCAGGGGTACACTGTATGTGTGTGTAGCTATAACCACATGATGTATTAACAGAGTTAATCTGTTGGCTTTTAATTAAAGAGCCCAGCAAGGAGCACAGAGAATACCCAAAGTGGACTGAAGTTAACGTCTTGTGCAGTGCAGCGAAGACAATCTCTAATGCTTCAATCCACCACCAGGCAGCCCACCAGACATCTACATATGGCCCATTTCTCATCCCACTGTATACCAGCCGGGTGATTACAAAGCATCAGAGCCTCATTGATGCAGCTTTGAAGCAGCTTGCTCTGGCCTGGCTCAAGCACAGTGAGGGCTTTCAAGAAACAGCGGGCATGGTGACTGCTCATGAGCCCCTTTCAATCCCACAGCAAGAACACTGGTCTGTGACGGCAGCACATCACAAATGACAATCAACTGAGCTGTACTCAAACATGTATATTCAGTCTAATTCAGTTTCATCCAAAGGGAAGGAGCAGTTTCCTAAAGCAATCAGGGGGAGGCTGGGAATGCTGTTTTCTCCTCCCCTGTGTGATCACCGCCACGTCAAGATGTCAGAGGTATTTCAGATTCATGCTTCTCAAAGGTCGAGAGACCAAGTGGATCGAGGTAATGTGTGTCCGGCCGCTTCATACAAGCATCTTTCTATCGTTAAATGTCATTCACAATCACTGTGAATAAGTGACAAGCTTAGTGTGGTTGTGATTAGCAATACAATATGCTATTAGTCACACACAAATTAGCTTTGGGCGCTATGCAAACAATGTAACTTCCATGCAACCTTTCTTTGACAAATGCCAGATCCGCAAGGTGGTTATCAATTAGATGGAGAAAAAAAAAAATTGCATCAAGAATGAAATAAAAAACAGTGAGTTTTGATTTTTGGATGGATTCACATCCTTCCGTGCAAACACCATAAGAGCTCCTGCTTTGTATTTCATTGCTGTCATATCCTATTTCAGTCAGCCATCATCTTTTTGTTGTATTCTCAGACATATTTTTTAGCATTTCTGCACTTTGGTTTCTTTTTATTTAACCGCCAAAATATACTAATTCTCATACCTGATGATGAAGTGGTGTTGGCGAAGTAACAAGATTTCCAAAATATTTCATGTTGATGAGTAATTCACTTCTGAAAAGAAATTCAAAAAGCAGCTTTGACACCGTTTGAGAAACCAGGTGAGCCAAAATGAAAGTAGAGTAGAGGAAGTCCACAGTTAAGGAAGAGGAATGTAGCGTTCAACTGCGATGTGTGTTTCTACACTTTCTACATGTTAGACTGAAACACCTTCTCAAATTTAATCTCTAATGCATATTTTACAAATATGCAGGTATTTCAGATTTTTCCTTTCTACACTCACCACAGGGAATGCGGCACAATGGCCAACATTTTCAAATTGAGTTTTGAATATGAAATCCAATAACCAAGATACAGCATAATGAACTCTTATACTAGATCTAATGACAGTCAGGCAGAAAAAGGAAAATCATATCTAGTCAGCTGTTTCCCATTGACCTAAATATGAACTCCCTCTATCAAAGACTCCAGTGCTTCCAAATAATTCTGTGGGGTTTTGTGGTCAAATGAAGCAACTCACAAACATATCATAACCCCTTATTAATGGTATTTTTAGGAACAAATGCACGTCTTCCAGACTAGCTTATCTGCAATTGTGGAAAGAGTGCAAATGAGTATTTCTATCTTGATCGTCTATCTGTTGGAAAATGAGAGCTTCGGAAAATGGAGATCTAGTCTATCTGTGGTTAAAACTGAGCTGATCTTTCCGGGCTGGTGTAGCTAAAAAAGATGGTTGTAGCGGCAGCATATTCTAACACAGGAATCAAGTAGTTCTGTGATACAATGGCAGGGGAATGTTTCTGTAATACTCGGGTATCTTGGGAAACAGATGAGAGAGGAGTTGGAATGAAAAATGCTAAGAACTGTTTTGTTTCTTGACAGACAACAGCTACCGTGCCTAGAATGTAAAAAGTGTTGAGTTGGTGCACAATGATTGGCTAAAATCTGCCAATTTTACCG
Source organism: Remorina albescens (assembly GCA_034769265.1). Lineage (NCBI taxonomy): Eukaryota > Metazoa > Chordata > Actinopteri > Carangiformes > Echeneidae > Remorina > Remorina albescens. The sequence goes on from CM068475.1 coordinate 51,033,943, forward strand.
ACAAATCGCGAGCACATCATCTGACAAAAATCTATCACAGATTATCAACTGTGGGACAAACAAGATTTGGCAGTATGCCTCCGCTCATCTCCTTCACCTCTTGCCAACAGATTGTACTCCCTGGTGGTTTGAGGGAATAAAATGTAAATCTAAGTCAATTTTTCTCTCCACTTTTAGCTACATTTGGCTTTCTATCAAATTTTGCAGAAAAAAAAACCTGTCCACTATCTATATCTATATACTAAAATGCCTGCCATTCGGTGGTGGGTGGGTAGCATACACTGGGTTTTCTGAGCTTTTTTTCCATTGAAATAATTTCCTGGAGAAGCAAAAAAAAAAAAAAAAAACAACCAAAAACAAAAACAGAAATGCTATGAAGCTCAACAGAGCAGACAGGAACTGCGTAGCCGGGTGATAATTCTCTGTGGTTTGTCACTCCAACAAGAGATCCCTTTAACCTTAAAATGCCCATTTCATCCGCAGTTATTTATTAAGGTACCGCTAGCTGACACTTTAAAAATAAATTATATGGGAATATAGTCTTGAGGTGATCTTCACGGGCTCTCTTACGCACTGTCTGTGTCATCAGCAACTTTGATGTCTCCATCCTGGCAATTACAATCAAATACCAACATCCTCCATCTGAATCCACCTCAAATCTTCCCCTTCAAACTGCAGAGGGGAGAAAAACCCAAAACTGCTTACCAAAGCGGACCATCTGGAGACTGTCATTGGCCGATGGAAGCGGGAGGCCTGAAAGGCTTTGGGTGGGTTAGTTGAAGGGAAGGCAGTGAGAGAAATGGAGAGACAGTGAAAGAGCTACGTCTACAAAACCATGTCGTGAGTCCCCTCACTGCAGGCAGGAGGGTAATTACAGGGCACACACAGAGAAACCCTGACTGGGAGAAAAGTGGAGATGCTCAGACTACTGGGTTGCCGCCCTTGGGCCCTCAACATAACCACAACTCTAACCAGCCCATTTTATAGTATAGGCTATGAAAGTAGGGTTCCAGATCGGTGAACTGACACACAGAGCCAAGGAAGAGGCCGCTGTGGTCACATACAGCAGCAGAGAGTCCACGTCAGTCCAACACAGACTGGTTTCCACCTGACAGGGACCACACAGTCTTCAAATGGGTGCCAAAGGTTCTGTGAGGGCTACAATTACCCATTTTGGGGGAAGGCAGCGCACAAAGAGGACAGCTTTTGGCTGTCATCTCCGCTTTGTTAGTCACCTCACAAGTGGTAAAGTGAGAAAAAAAAAAACAAAGACACACACACACACACACACACAACAGCAAAAAGAAAGAGAATATAAAGAAAAACTTGATACTTAAGAACATATTTTCCAAAACCCTGTTGGTATGATCATTAAACAACATGAGTCACCTGTCCTGTGTGACTCCTTTGCTGTCATCAACCTGGAGCTCTCCTCAAATCCCATCAGCGTAAGGAGAATGGGTTTCCCCCCGCCCCCCTCCAATCCCAACTTCTTCCCTAATAAAGGTTTGAGGCCAGGGAGCAGCGCAGGGACTCAGCTTTAAGATTATAAATCATCGCCCCATGTCCCAGCAGCCTGCGTCCTTCACACATCCCCACAGAGTCAAACCCTACACAACATTAAACTGAGAGAAATGAGGTGGGTGCAGTTCATCACATCCATCAGCCCACTGACACGGGGACGATAATCTATAGAACCGGTGTGCATTACTTTGAGATGAAATATACCCTCAGAGGAGACTAATGCTTTGAACTGATAAAGGGAAAAAGTATGCTTCTCTACTGCCAGATTCACCTTAGTTGACCCGTGGCACAAACACTTTCTAAGTTCAGAGACTTTAAGTATATGTATAATAAATTTTGCCAATAGCAACTGAACTAACAATCCACTAAGGTGTTCTCCAGGTTTTTGTGGTTTTTCTCTGCAAAGTTTCTAGCGTGCAGGCTGTTGTAGACTATTGCGCCAGTATTTCTCCGGGACATTTATCTGGGCTCTCCCGTTCCTTCATCCAGCCTCTAACTGTAGATTATAGCTGCAGAGATATGAAATATATGACGCACAAATCCATTTTCCAGTGCAGGTGTCAAAGCTGTATATGTGCTCATGATGAGTGTGTCAGGGGAGGGAGAGGAAACACTCCCTGGGGTGATTTGGCACCATGGAGCAGGCCACTAGTCCAGGATGTCATTTTTATCAAGGGAGGGGCTGTGACTAAGTGCAAGGCCAGAAAATTGCCTTTCACTGGGTTATTTAGTTGTTGTTTTGTGTGTGCGTGTGTGTTGTTGCTGTTTTTTTTTCTTGTCTGGAAGATAAAACTTCTCGGAAAATGTGTAAACAGTTGTTTTTTTACTTTAACAGTTAACCTCCTGATGGCCTTGGTGGTCATGTGTTAAATGCATGATGTTTGTTTAAATTAATATGTAACCACTTAACAGTGTGATAAGAGTAGTGTGACCAAGAGTACCCTTTACATTTGTGGGGTTTTTTTTTTGTTGAACACACCCTTTAGCATGACAATTATGCAAGGGAGGAAAGCAACAAAATCATTACATGGTTATGTATTCCAGCGCTTCACTGACACCAGCAGCCGGTCGATTCGAAGTCCTCAGGTGTCTTTTACACCACTCTCTGAGACACAAACACAAACTGACACTGAAAACTTTTAATCACTAAACCAGCAAAGTCAATGCACTGTTTACAGAAACAGAGGCAAAAGGGAAGTTGAATCGGTCTTGTCAGATAGAGGAATCAATGCTGCACTGTGGCAAAGTGTCCCTATGAGATTCTTCTGCAGCCATTAATCATAAACGTTCAATGAAAGATACAGTATTTTATTTTCGAGCATGTGGCCCTAAATTCTGATACACTAACTGAATAAACTAATATCCTTCTCAGTTACAATAAACAGCATCATTTATTTTTTGACTTTCTTCACATTTACTTAAAAATTGCATCAGCACGTTTTCTACAAAAACACATAAGCAAATTATATGTTTTTGTGTCCTGGGGGGTTTTTATTTAGTGAAAAATATCAATCTCTGTCGCCCTCCCCCTCCCCGCCCTTTCTCTATCTCCCACCCTCCACTGGTGGGGCCCGAGGCGACTGGAGACGGCTGCTAATTGCAAGTCTGAACCAAACACATGGTGTAAAAAACAGATAAGGCTGCCTGACAGATCGCCTGTGATGAAAACATACATCAGCGACAGAACACATCAGAGAGAGACACACGGAGAGAGAGAAAATGTTTAAAAAACCCCTGGCTGTCCTTCACCTGTTTCATTGGAAGCCTGTAATAACTTGGACCAAAAACCTGTACGTTAATACATAACATTATGTTAACATCCCTTCACAAAACAATCAAGAGCCTGGCTTTCTGTCTTACATTAAAACTTGGAGACTGGAGGCTCCTCAGCAGCCACACAGCAGCTGACTCTGCAGCAACAACAGCAGCCTCTCACCTCTCCACAGCGCTGCCACTCCCTGACAGCTTTATAGACACAGAACACCATCTCTCCTCCACACGACCGCCAGATTCACCTGACCTGAGTGCAAAGTGCAAACTCATAAAGACCCCACCATAAGAAAAGTAAAACACTTCCAGCAAAAAGGGATCATGCTCTATACACAGAGCGTCAGCCGAGTTGTACAGGATATACACCGCTAATTGATTCGGTGGCTCATAATGCATTGGTTGCTCACTAAGCTGTATCGTTTGAGCTTGTTTTAATAGTCACACAAGACCTGCCATAAACACATAAAGACACGGTAAGATTTTTCAGTTTAACCTTCATGTTTAACTGCTGTGTCACAGTAAAACAACCTGTGCTAGACAGAAAAGACACAGGAAGACGACACAGTGATGGCAGAGAAAAGGTGCTTCTGACTTACATCAAGGCGTGGATGGTGCACATATTAGCCCGAGGCACTGACAACCACTCAGCCATTCAAATATCAAAAGGCCAGCTTTAAGTAACGCATTGCCCTGAACCCGAGCACTGGCAGTTTCCCAGTTTCTAGTGGTGGTCGCCAACTTACAGCTCATTGTAAAGTGAATCAATAATAAAAAGAAGTTTCAGCAAGCTGGATATTACAACGGATTTGACAAAGGGACTTTAGGACAGCAGAGAAAGGAGGCATGTTATATTTCTTCTCCAGGGATTAATTATTTCCTTTCAGCAAGTCCAGCCACTGGAGAATGCAACACATTGCACTGAGGCGTCCCAGCAGATTGCCTGCATTTACCACTAATTTCACTCTCCGTATGGAGATCTATGCCGCAGAAATATAGTCTAAGATCACTGGACGTGAAAACACTGTATGAGGACGACATCACAAGAGGCACACAAGTGTCTGCCAGAGAAAGCAACACTGATTTAGTTAGACAGAGGAGTGTAGCTCAGCTGTATCAGTGATACTTGTCCTCAAGTTGTGTTCATGAAAAAGCTCATCTCACTTGAGTTAGATGTCAACAGTCAGACACAGAAATACAATGAGTGAAGCCTGTCATTGTTCCCCTGGCCTTACCCGGACCCTGATACGGTATCTATGAGAGGTGCTGATGTTAGTACCACAGGGCAGGATGTTATTCATCCACTAAAGTCTCCTACCTGTCATCGTAGCAGAAATCGGCTCCCAGAGTGTTGACATACAGGACCAGAGCCACGGCGCCGCACAGCAATTCTGCAAACATTTCTCTGCCTCGCACACACGCGCGGAAATAATAATATTAAAGATGATAATAAACTAAACAGGAAGGAAATCAAGAAAGAAAAAAAGAAAGAAAGAAAAAACAGGGATGGCAAGAAAAAAGAAAAGCGAGATAACGAATCCCGCTTTCTCTCAGTCCCCGTCTTTGTCAGGATGTCTCTGTGAAAACAAGTCCGGCTCTGCCTCCATCATCCTCCCCGAAGCGCACAAAGTGGATAAATCCATCGGCGGCCGTCGGTCCGTCTAACCCATGTTTGGGGTGTGAGGTCCGGGAGCAGAGGTAGGGGAGGTGGTGGTGGGGGGGTTGGGGGGGGGGTGGCTACTGCTGGTAGCTGCTGCTTCGGTAAGATGAGACGACACCAGCGGCGTTCAGTCGGTCAGTGACAGCGTGGCCCGCTGCTCGCCTTCCTGACGCTCACCGGAGGATCGGCGCTCTGATGCTCCGCGGCCGCCCGCCGCCGGAGGGACGTCGTGATTTCACCGCCGTCAAATCGCCGCAACACATCACGTAACTTCCGGTAGCACTTTCAAAGAGAAACAGCCCCCCCAAATAAATACAGAGAGGTTTCTACTTATTTGATAATCGCTTTATATCCGATAGCATCATCATTCAACTGAACATAATTATATTTACCCCTTGGTGTTTGTTTTAATATGCGAACAGTAAACACCTCCATGAGCAGCTCATCTCGCCTAAAATATATAATATATATAGTTTTTATAAGCATTTCCGGCTTCAAATTTACTTCCGTAGAAATTTGGTCCTTAATCTGTAAAAGTTGTTGGGTTTTAATATGGAGAAAAGCTTGCACCACTTCCGCTTTGCCTCTTGAGTATCTCTTAGTACTTGACACAGTTGTGATCCAAAAGCATGTGGTTATCAGCCCTGGAGCGCATGCGCACTACCCCTCCTCTAGCCAGCGTTCAGGGGTAAATCACTCTACACGAGGCTCATCTACTCCCACTAACAGGAGTCCATAATATGAAGGTGAGACTGACGTCCAGGTAGGCCCCAAACATCCCCGAGCATGAATATTTGATTTCATTGCACCAACTGCTTCGATCCCTGAAGGCTCAGCGCGATAATGAATGGAATATTATTGTAATCTGTGGTCTCCTTTTCCTCATCCACCACCCACAGCCGAAAATGAAATATGATTTAGGCTAATAGCTCCTGTTCCTTAATCAGGGAAAAAAAAATCATTAAATGACTCCAAGGCTTTACAAAATAATATGGAATTTCTGCAAAATTATTCATTGTGTTACGAGTAATTTTGGCAAAACTTTTATTGCTACACCAGCCTGGCTTCAATATGCTCAACCTAATTGATCACAGCTGCAGAAAACAGCAGCCAAAAGGAGAAACTTTGTGTCTGTGCCTTGACTTCTGTTCATTGATCAAATAAATAAAGAAAGCAAAGGTGAAAAGCAGAAACTAAACTGGATTAGGAGTACAGACGGTTGTGAAGTGGTCTAATAACTGTCTGATTAAATCAACAGATGAAAATGCATCCCTTTAGTTGATGTGAAGAAAAGATGACGATGTTCATCACACCAGCCCCCCGAGAGGCTCTCCATGTCATTCCAGTAATTGCTTTCTATTGATTTAAATGGCAGTACAGGATGGGCTGCACAGTCACCAGTAGAGGGCTCATGGTGCACAATGTCTGTGGATAGATCACACCAGTGCTCATTTCAATCTGTGGTATGCAACTAAACACATTGCATGACATTATTCCAACAATTATGTAATGATTACCTCTTTGTTCCAAACTAGTAAATCAATCCTCTTTTTCTTATTGAATAGCATCAGTGTCTGCTCATTATCAGACATTCTTTTGGACTGCGTCTTGTATCATCCGTTTCAGGATGAACAATATGATTTCGTTTCCAAAAGCAATATACAGCATTCGATAATCAAACTCTTCCACTATTTAAAATGTTCTTGGAACCCCATCCATGGACGATATTGCACAATATAAAGATGTAAGAGAGCAGCGGCAAAGGGAATGGAGAAAAAAAAGAATAATTATAAAAAGTGCTTCACAGACAAAGCAAGTAGCCTGGCCCACTGCATATTGATTCAGGGTTGTTTCAATAGACAGACCCCATCTGTTGGGCCAGACTTCAATGTAGCCTTTCACAGGACAGCAGCAGGACACTATGATGTAACACATCTCAGGAATTAATTAGACTAATCAGAGCAACTGGCACAAGGTTTTTAGCTTCTAGTCTACAGTTTGCAAGCACTGATGAAATATGGCAACATGAAAGAGCCGATGCCGTTTTTCTAATGGGTCAAGTGCATGTGCACGTATGTTTAAATGTCCTACTGTATTGCTCGGTAGTAAAAGAAAAAAAAAAAAGTAATAATTAAACAAGTTAAAGTAGAGAAAGATTGCCCAAGTAGAGATACACCAGGCTTAAAGGATGAAAAATTTTACTCATTGCACACAATGGCACACAATTGCACACAATATTATATTTTACATTACAAAATTATTCTCACAATGCATCTATATCTAAGCAGCATGGTTGGATGGGGTGTAGTAGTTTTAGAAATAGTCGTAAGTAATGGTGATTTATATTATTGATCAAGCTGCTAATTGTTTGCCCAATTTACTGCAATTTAAAATAATTAAAATCGGCACATCCTCGTAGTGAAAGACAATTATTATTTAGCCATTTATCAAAATTGTACATTTTCCGTGTTGCATGGCGGACAGTGGTTAGCACTGTCACTTCACGACATGAAGCTTGGGTTCCTTCTGTGGGGAGTTTGGATAGTCTCCCTGTGGCTTCATAGCCTCCAGGTAGTCTGGCTCCCTCCCACAGTCCAAAGATATGCACATTCAGATTAATTGGTGACTCTTGATGTGTGAATGATAGTTTGTCTCTGTATGTCGGCCCTGAGACAGACTGGCGACCTGTCCGGTGTGCACCCCGCCCTTGCCCAATGTCAGCTGGGATTTACTCCAGCGTCTTCTACACCCCACAGAGAACAATCAAAGAAATGTATCAGCTTTTGGTGGTGTGGAGTTTTAATATATGATAGAGAATAATAATTAATAGGTTTATCAACTATTCTGCATATAAACTCCTTATCTGTAAACTCAGTCAGATAAATATGTGACAGTTTAACAGATAATATCTTAATAAGTTATCCGTACTTGTTAGTTCAACTTTTAACCATCTAAAAATATCTGAACACTTATTTAACTAATGATCTACTGATCTTTGTTTGAACGGAGCATGAAATGACAGTTATACTTACCTTCTATTGTGTACTACAGAAATGACCAAGTAGATCACATTCACTCAGATTTACAGAGTAAAATCTTTTGTATTGTTCAAACGTCTGTGGTAGGGAATCATTGTAACTGTACATGATGATGATAAGTTCTCAGCTTCACATATGTACAGTGTCTAACCAAAGTAAAAACATGTGGGGGTGTTTGCCTGATGCTTGTGACAGAGGAAGACCTCCCTGTATGTCTTTGGATCCTGGATGGGTTGAAGGAATTACAGGGACACTCTTCTGGCTGTTAGATAATTACAGGTTCAGACCCGCGTCTGAGGGCTAAATCACTTCTGCATGGAAAAAAATCAAGGAGAAACTAAGTGTGGTAAAATGGAAAGTGATGCTTAATGCAGGCTCTGTTAAGTATGTCTTTTCAAGAAGCCAAGAGGCTTAATCTGATCTGTGGGTGTTTGGGAGGGACTGACATTCTGTATAACACAAGAAAAGTTATATCAAGCAGTATATAATGAGTGATAACTTGAATGGCACCAAGAAATGCTTGCAGGAGGTGTGGTGTGATAAGCCAAAGTGAAAACAGAAACACTGTCACCACTTTTTTTTATCCTTAAATGCAGTCTCACTTCCCTTACACGTCTGCTTCTCAAACTGCACTCCATCAGTCAGTAAAACTCGCCTGATGGTGAGTGTGAGATCTCAAATCTGAATATTCATCTTGAAGCAGCTTACTCAGCAGTAAACTATTGTCAGTAAATAGCTTTTCACCTCAGCGTTGACGGCGCGGCTGTACACAATGGGAATGCTGACGGGCGAGCTGAGAGGAGGTTGAAGAAGTATGTGTCTGTCAAACAAGCCACTTTGTCATTTTCCATTAATATAATTTGTCCTTCTTTTTTTCACCAGGGGGCTATGTGGCAGATCCATTAACTGTGACAGAAACGGAGGAGCAGGACGTTTGATGGACGGTATTGTACAGAGTGTTGATACAATTTAAGGAAAAGGTCTTGGGACAGTCTGGCTGCCAGGCTGTGTGATGTTAGGAAGACTACACTGAACGTGGGCCTAATATACATATTAGGAGATTACTTGCGTACACTCACATACATCCTCTCCCCACCAAATCGCCGTGTGCAATGGCGCGTAGAAAACAACATTTCCAATTTAAAAAGCAATTAAATTCTCTGCATAAGAAAGGACAGATAGGAGCATCCAGTCTATAATAAAAGCTTTGCTGTTATCTTAAGGATAAGCCTTCCCAACTTAGTGGTATATAACCCAAGAATCTTTGGCTCTTTCATTTTTTTTTTTTTTTTTTGTCAGTAACCACCATCTCAGGAATCCATCAGTACTTTGCTTTAAAGGAGGGGTAGACTTTTTCAGTCTCTCTCTCTCTCTTTTAAGTAATATGTTCTGAGGCAGATATTTCTTATTTGCTAGGCAAGTTAAAGAAAGAGCTGAACATGTACTTCACTGTTAAACAGTACCATGCACGATGAAGCCTAGATTGAAAAAGAAATAAAGCACACGAAGAACAAAAATGCAGAATAAACGGTTACGCTTTAATAAGTCAGCAAAAAGGTGATGGTTTTTGACTCAAAGAACATAAAGCCAGCAAATTATCCACAAAAATGTACACTCTCCATGGTACATTGAACCATTCTGTGCGAAACCTCTTATATTAAATGTCCACTTCAATTTTTGTAATCATTAGCAATAGAGGATTCAGTAACATCCAATACTTCTTGATTGTGCATCAAATTCTCCACAGGATGAAAACGCCAACACAGCAGCAGCCTGCTATAAATAAAAACAATAGATCCTACAATAAAGTGAAGCCCGGGCTCAGTACAGCCAAGAGCTACCATCTGTTTATGCTGTACAGACATAGGCATTGTCAGAGGAATGCTGTGGGTTTTTCTGAATGCCATTTTTCCCTGTTAACTCAGCCCAAAGAAAGGGGGTCAGTGCAACCAATCAGATCACTGCGGTGGTGGCGGCACCTTGTCAGCGCCTTGCATGCCCCGGCAGCCGCACGCTGCCTGTGCCCTTTTCATCACAGTCGCAGGTACGGCAGCACTCACGCTCATCTGTATAATGAAAATACCTGGAGCAGGGTCTCCTCCATGCATGAATCAACTTTTCTGCTCCAGAGACAAATTGCTGAAACTTCTATCATACCCAAGTCTCAGTAGCCCCTAAGACCGGGGACTGGCAAGTTCTCACCAGAGCTCCGTGGATTAATACTGGATCTTTGCTCAGCTCTTCTTTTTTGCCTGAGAATATGCTGAAAATTTTCAGCAGCTACACACGTTGATTTTCTTTTTTTTTTTTTTTTTTTTTTGGAAGTGGATTTGGAGAATCTGACTGTAATCAAACAAAGAGTCAGTAAAACTGTGCCCTGCTCTATAAATAAGTTCAATGAAACTGAGTGATTTTTAAAACATAAGTGAAAAAAAAAGATTTCAAGTCATACACACACACACTCAAGAATGAATATAAGTGCAAACTGAAATCTGTTTTATGCAATAAATCTTGCAAATGATCACTTTAATGAGGCCCAGTGGACTGTTGTAGCCAGATCATCTCTCACCTGGACCCCACAAATATGCTCACTGAGAGGATGTTTATAACTATTTCAACTATTTAAATGAACACGTAGCTCCCTGAGCCCATCCCAGCAACCTGAGCTGCGGCTGTCTGTGTGTTAAAGTTGAGGTACTGGACGGCGTGCATGCCAGAAAGTCTGGGTATGTGTGTGTGTGTATGTGTGTGTGTGTGTGTGTGTGTGTGTGTGTGCGTGCGTGCGTGCACGTGCACGCACACGCCTGGATCCTTTGCACATGCACAAAGGCCAATGTGTCTGTTTCCAAGGATTGTGAGTTTGTACATCAATCCCATTCGCTTTTTGATGTGTCACATCTGAGCAGCTCTGATGAGAAGTGCAGCTGATCTCTGTTAATGTATTCAGCAGAAGATTGAAGAGGAGAGCCCAGTTGAGGGATCCTCAGAACGTCAGCTCAGGTCTCCTCGGCTCCGATCCCTTGATTCCTCCAGTAAGTGCTCACCAGAAGAGGGCTAAGTGTGTATAAACGTCCTGTTGATGTTAAGGAATTGTGTATTTTGTGATGTCATGTCCTCAGACAGAGTCAGACAGAATTATATGGTTACTGGTCGAATGGCCCAGCTGCAGTTTGGCAGATGTTTGAATGAGCAGCAGGTTCACCTTTTTGACCCGTCCCCTCCCCCATCCCCTCCCCCCAGGGACTAAAAGATGTAAAACCCCACACAGAAAACTGATTGGTTTATAAAGCCAGCCAGAGCAATCAGGATGCTTTTTCTCTGCGATGATCAGTCACAGGCACATCACTCTAGTCCGCACTTTTACTCGCTCGCTTTAGATCCTGAAAGATTGTATATGAATTATCTTTGAGCTAGCATCAATATGTGGGACACACCTGGAACTTGGGGAGATTTGGGATGTCTAAAGTAGAAAAAGTTCATAAAGGATATGAAGTCACCAAAGATACTAATAATAACTTGCCAATATCATATAAAGGCGTAAATTACCCTGCTTGAAGAGGTGCAACAGTTAGTGTCCAAGCTACCAATCAAACTTTAAATCACCGGAGACGAGGCCTAAGAAAGAATATAAGTGGAAACACCTGTATTAAAGTACCACAGGTAATGTGTGTAATGTGTATGAGGTCGCTCATAAACAGAATGAACCAGAGAGAATTATCACCTGACTCTGCAGTTCCCCTGAGCTCCGCACAGTTTTATAGTATCTCTGGGCTCATTGTTTTTGGTTTTCTGGCATTCAACTTCACCACTTTTATGCACTCTCACTGCTCTCATATCATCATTGTAGGTCACAGCTGGCAGCTATTTACAGTAAGGAGCCTCCAAAACCCCAGTGTGCTCTACGTGCTCAGCACCAAGACAGCAGACAGACCCATTTAGAGACCAGAGGGTGGACATGGTGGAGCTTTTAGCAGCTGAAGAGCCAGATATTCTCAGCATGAGTTAGTGGATACCAAAACAAGAGCGAGCGGGAGAATGTATATTGGACTCGATTTACCAGATGGTCAGAAACACAACACCAAAGGGGAGCTGAAGTTGCTAAAGTCTGGTGGGTAGCCTATAAAATGAAATGAACTGTCTGCTGACACGTTTAAAAAGTGGAAATATGTGTTGTGTCAACAGCTTGTTTACACCACTCCAAGCAACCAAAACAGCCATTATTGTGACTCTAGCATTCGTGGCATCTGACACATGCTGATAATTCTGTACCCTCTGAATGGTAAAGTCCCATGTCAGAGCTTAGCGCCATCGCACACAGCCACCCACTGTGTACAGACGAACCACACACACACACACACACACACACCTCTGCATGAGACAGACAGTTTGGGTAAAATTTGGTGCCCTGTCCGTTTAAGCATGGATCAGCTGGAGCTCATTATTTCTGTGTTTCTCAGACACTTCCAACTCTTTTTTTTTTTTTTTTAGCTTCTCATGATGGAGCATTGTACAACAAGTGATAGACCAGAATAAAGACTTAAGAAAGATGCCGGAACAGGCTCAAAGAGGTCAGAAATCAAGCAACAACTAGAAGAACAGAAACATTTTATTAGGCCAATGTGTTGGGTTGGTGCAGGCATATAAAAGGTTTTCTATAAGTTTTTTTCAACATTTATTTCTTTTGTCAGTTTGTTTAAAACACAATGGAATGATCAGCACCTTATAAACCACGATATTTCATAAGCCTTTAAGTACCTATTCGTTTGTTTAGCTCAGCGGTCATTAACCTTTTTAAAGTTCCCTGACCTTCTCTGCCCTGAGAAAAAGACAAGAGCTGCCTATTATTGTCAAGAGAAAAAACTCTATCCCCATAACATAACTATGACTATGAAAATCAGGTTGTTATTTTCACTGTAAGAAAATCAGTCAACACATTTTGTGATGAACAGATCATAAGTAGACATTATAAGACAGTAGATTATAAGACATAAGTGCCATTGATAAGAGTTAACTGTGAGGCTTATGAACTTGGTGGCATAACATTTGTCTGAAGGTTCTCAGTCATCTTAGTCTTGGAGTGTTTAGTGTGAAGCAACTGGACTTCTTATCTAGTATGAAGATGTTTCGCCAAAAGGCTTCTTCAGTTCTGAGGGTCAGAGCGGGAAACCCAGAGTATTGTACCTAGAGTGGTGGGGGCAATCACCAAAACTGAGGAACTGATTGAATTCACCTACCTAGGCATCATGAGAGTAGTTAAGGTCACATGAGCCCAGGTGTGAGTCACCCGAGAGTGTTTGCCCCTCCCCCTTGGTTTCATGTGACACCTTGGGGTCATATGGCTCCGGGTGTGTGTGATGGTTAAACCGCCTGGGAAGGGTTCCTAAGACAGCACTGTAGGTAGCAGACAAATGGTGTGTTAGTCCACCACCTCTGTTTAGAGAAGGTTTCTCTAAGTGGATATAGATGGCCTCTTTTACTCCTCTTTCAAAATATCTTTCATCTCTGTCCAGAACGTGGACATTGGAGTCCTCAAACGAGTGACCTTTCTCCCTGAGATGCAGATGTACAGCTGAGTCCTGTCCTGATGAGGTTGCTCTCCTGTGTTGTGTCATGTGTAGGCGTAACATCCATTTATACTTGTCTTTAATTAATGTAAAAAGAATAATTCTTCCTTCCTTTCTGGGTGAAGATGGTAAATTTTCACATTTTCTCGCGGCGTATCAGAAATGTTAGCTGGCTTCTGCCTAACAAATTTAGCCTTGTGTTCTTGTGTATGAAACTGAAGCCTGCAAAGTTGGCTTCTCTGCTCTTATTGGTCAGAATAACTGTACTTTTTTCTCATCTTATATGTTACTCTCATGCTGCCATTGCAGCAGTAGAGCTTATTCAAGATAGACGAAGCGGCTCATAAAGTTTTTGCAATATACACCAGGCAAAAGGGGATTGTATATTATTTTTCATTTTAATTTTGGGATCTAGCGGGAACGTCCAGATGATCTACTGGTCGATTGTGCTTGACCAGCTGGCGACCTCTGGTCATGTATCATCGAGATTGGCTCAGCTGTTTGAGAATGATTAAATATTCCAGAAACTGGGACCAATGGATAGCCTCTGACCTAATCGTAGTGTTAAAGAAGGGTGAGATCCTGCTAAATTTTTCAACTAGCCGAAGAGTAGCTATATGCTAGCTAGCTAGCAAAGAGGCTGTTTCATGAAATTGTTTGCTTGCAAAAAAACCCTCAGACAGAAAATCAGTTAAGTGAATGCATTCCTGGCAAAAGAGCTTTTATTGCTTGTTGGATGCCAATTATCAGTGAGATCGATTTGATCAAGTTGCTCTTGTAAATGCCATTAACATGGAGGACAGCTTAGACTGCAAGCTCTTGCACATGAAATCAAAATCAAATGTGAAGTGCTTGTGTTCTCGCGGTGTGCCTTGCATCAGCAATAACCCCTGCACTCCTACGCTGTAAACACGCTGTTTGATTTATAGTGGAGTGAAAACAGTGGAGAGTGACTACCCACTGAATGCTAATGCACCAACGTTAAACCTTGCATACAAATGCCCCCCCCCCCAAATCGCCTTTGCCAACACACTGCTTGCACTATTTCTCTTTCCATTCGCCACTGTCTCGATTTATCTTTCGCAGCCACTCCCCTCTTCTTCCTGTCACTCTGACTTACTCGCCTGCTCTCTCCGGAGACGACGCACAGTTGACAAATTGTTGGGCCCCGATCAGGCTTTCTGCACGGTGGGATAGATTCGGTGGTGAAGACAACACGCGTGCTAGCAAAGATGAGTGGCTCCAACATCTTCCTTTGTTTCTCCTGCCTCTCTCTTTTCTTCTCAGCTCCAGTGGTGATCTGAGCCAGAAATTCACATGGGGCTTCAGTGTTTAAGTGGAGCCACGCACAAGAATTTCTGTCTGGATTGATATGGAGGGGACGTGCAGTAACCTCTGTTTAGAGCTAACAGAAGTGTACTCGGACTGTAATTTGCCCATATAACGTGGTTTTGGGGATCATGTGTTATTATACTTCAGAGAAAACCAACCTCTTTACATGGGTAATAATATCATTACATGTATGAGAGAACAAAGATGAGTGTCATTGGAGACAAGTGGGATTAAGCCCATCAAGCAAAGAAACAGCTGTTTTCCAATGTAATGCTTAATACATTTCATGTGTCTTTGGGATCTAGTGACATGTTGCAATGATTTTGTCCCTTTTTTTGCTGGCACGAATGTAGATTATTTATGTAATGCATACTGCTGATGAGTCAATTCAAACTGGACAGATTAAGATACATTTTCAATAGCTTGTTCAGAGATCAAAGAACAAACAGTGACAGTTTCAAGTGAATGGAAGTGACATAAACATACATAAAAGCATGCTCCTCTTGAAGTAGCTGCTGTTCCAATGGAGCAAGTCTCTGTGTCAGCAGATTTATGCTGGTCTGCTCCTTTGCAGCATGCTTTGTGTAAAAAAAAAAACAGGAGAATGAGGAAAATGTGACCTCTGAAACTTGAGTTAAACTAAAGATCTAGTCTCGATATGACCTGAGGCATGTAACCCAGGTCCTTTTGCATTCACTTAAGAAGACCTGTACAATCATAGCCTTGTAGACAAAGCTGAGTCCCCTAGTGCATTTTCTAAAACAAGCTGAGAACAACAGCACATGTGCCCTCACTGCAGTCATGTTTGCCAGCTCACGCAATGTGAGGTGAAGAGACAACAGATACTAAACAAAGGCTGAGCACTCAAAATACCACAACGCCACAAGCAGTCTTCTACATATTTTCCGTCAAATGTAATGAAATTGGATTTAAATGTTTCATACACAGGAGCGTCTGCCAGGACCAATGTACATAGGAGCCGGGACTGTGAAACGACTTAATGTGACGGGCATGTTAAAAAAGTATTTCTTTTTGCCCCCCTTCTCCCTCCAGAGACTGTTTTTAACTGCTATTTTGGCATTTTAACTGAATGTTACAGCAGACAATTTTCCACCATCATAATTTTTACTTCTCAGTGAAAAAGAATAGGGCACAGCACATGTTGTTTGCAACTGATTGCCATTATTTTTCAACTGCCCAATGCTTCCAGACAGTCTCTCCTACACCTGCTGTTTGAAAATGAAAATGGGATTCAAAAGTGGTCCTATGGCAGTTTTTTTTTTCTTAACTGCTGTGGCGTATGCCTAGCATACTGATCCCTTAAGCAAAGTAATCAATTTTTGTTAATCAGGATGGAATCAGTGACATCTGTTTAAAAAAGGAAGAACATAGTTTAAAGTACGCAGCCCATACAGACACTACTTTATTGTCAAAACCTGGAAGATAATAAGGAGAGAAGAATAGAGCCGACTCTCATATGAAATTACTGAGAATGCTCTGACACTGCAGCTCAGCAGCCTCATATCACAAATAATGACCCAGAGCAAAATTCTGCCACATGCATAATGATATCTTTTGTCCTTCGCTGCTCTCCGGGGCGCCGTGATGTTTCAAGCTGTTTATATTGTCAACTGGGATCACTGCAATTTTCACTGCGCTCCTCTGTGATATAGGATCCGGTGTCATCAAACCTCTAATGGGCCCTTTAATCTGCACATCTTTTCAGCAGAGCAGTCGGGCGCAGCAGACATGGGTGGGGACAGATGTGAAGCATATGGAGGGAAATATTTTGACTGGTGATAAACAGTGGCTTGATAATGTTTGGACATCATTCCGCAACAGCTCAATTTGGAGTGAGATTGTGTTGTGCAGGTCTCCATGTTTGTTTGAGTTTATTTCTGTCATAGACATCTGGAAGTGATTCAATGAAATTTAGAATTTTTCCTTTTTGTCTACCTGGTTTGCTGTTTTTAGTTGTTTTGCCTTTTCTTTCCTAATTTGTTTTCATTTTCAGTGCAAAGTCAGCAATGTACACAACCACTACGTTACAACTTTAGAATAAATGTTTTATTCTATTCAGGTAATCCCAGTGTGTACCCAGATACAGTATCATTTAGAATCATGCAACATTTACATGAAGCAACCACTGAGGTTCCCATTGGGACATTCCCTCAGGGGAATTCCCCGCTACTCAGGAGGCCCCACTTTATCCTTTTAAATTGCACAGTATGTCCAGTACTTCCAGATCTTATAAGACACAGAGACTCCTTTTGCTTGTATGTACAGAACCTCAGAAACACAAAGTTACAGATTTTTTCCAGAAGACAACAAAAGGAAAAAAGCCCTCATATTGTTTGTATCCTGCAACCAGGTGTCAAACCACCTTCACTGCAACCTTTAGTTTGTGAACTGCTTCTTTGGTGCCTTGAGTTTGTAACTTGGACGTCAGCACCTTGTTCTTTTGAAACCAGAAGAAACCATATTTGGATAAGAAGTTAGTAATGATGAGGAGTGAGGGATGGAGCTGAGCTGCTCTGTACTCTACCCTGATTTTAAGGTGTGTGGTACCGGCTGTCAATCATGAAATAGCCAGGCCCTAATTCATACCCAGATTTGTTTAGAATTTCAAAATATTGCAACATGCTGTAGCTGGACAAGACAGTGAAAATTGGGAAAACATTTGCTATGTTAATACACCAACTGGAACCTTTTCCCTGAGACTTCGACACAATCTGACACCTTTTTTACCCCAGTGGAGTCAACCCCCCCCCCCGTAGTAACTACATAGGATGCTGGTTTAAAGCTCTTCAGGATTGGCTTCATTTTTCAGACCCGGAGTCAGCATCTAGTGATATGTAGTCTATGCCTGCAAGGAGAACGATTTACGACAGAATCTTATCAGGTAGAAACAACGTTAGTTGATCAATAAATTGTTAGTCAATGTTAACAAAGTGGCTTAAAGCTTCAGGCAGTAAAGCCAGTGTCCCCTTTGCATCGTTTGCCCTATGCTGTCTTTATTAAAGTGTAGAGTGGGAGAAGACCATTTCATACTGGATTCCCACGGTTCTGTTTAGAGCTGGCACTGATACTTACAGCTATAAATGTTCGGTAAACCAATATATTTCAAGATCACAGAAAAAAGGGACTGCTAACTTCAACACAGCATTGAAGCTATAGGGAACCACTTTAACTGCCTGTCTTGTGATGATGGTGATGGTCTCCCACTAAACACTCACAGATGCACAATAAATGACTCACAGAGCATTAACAACCTGATGTTGTACACACTGCAGCATTTTTCTAAACATCCACACTACTGTATTCACTGTTATTTTAGAAGCCCGCCCTGATTTTACATACAAAGTGCAGTTTTCCCAAGTACAAGCAAGCCTATAAAAACAACTGGATGCAGTCAACTGTGGGCCAAAAGCTTGAAAAATGAACTTAGTGAATGACGCAATTCAGTTGCATTATGGGAATTGTAGGACCAGGGTGTTTCGGTTTAGGTCCATTTTGGTTTACACTCGAGGCTAAACAACTTTTATTTTGAACACTCACTTCCCAGCAATATGAAATCACTGGAGCATCTATTTAAAGTAAATGTGTCTTCCGAACTCCAAAATTTGACAACCAGCCACAGTGCCTCAAAGTAAGAGCCAGAAGCGGTGACGACTTGATTTAAAAGCAGAGGTCACAATTTTTATAAATGCAACTAAAACCAATTAACTGATTACTCCGCCGAAATAACCAGACACAAGTACTTGTAATCATTTACCGAAAGCTGTTTTTCATGTCTTCCCTTTTGAAACTGGCAATGTTCAGCTTGCAGTAAAGGTCAGAGTGCCACTAATTTGTCTTTGTTGCTATGAACACTAATGGCAGGCTTTGATTTCCACACGCCTCCAGACCAGTGTAATGATGATGATAAGTAGGTGGATCAGCCTTGAATTTTTCATTGATAACAATGCAACAGGTCAGCCAAGAAATTTTTTGTCCTTGCTGAAATCACTGACTGCAGGTTACACGAGGTTCAAGCTAACAAATTGTTTCATTAAGGGAAGAAGAATAGAAGATAAACTGCAAAAAAATCATAGATTGTTTGAATTCTACGCACATTATATACTCAAAAAGTTTAATATGGTTTTGGTAATTATGAGAAAGAAAAGAATGCAGGAATAATAATGCATGATGTCTTACCATTCCTTTGGGAATTTTTCATTTGAAGAGAAGTCTCCAAAGAACCAGACCATAACACACAATAGCTGCAGTTACAGGATAAGATCGAAAACTTACAATAACACAGAAAAGCAACTGTTTCCACCATAACCAAGTACAGGGCACATTATTATATACAGAGGCCATTCAATGGGCTAACAGAGCTAAAAGTCACATTAAAATTGAGTTAAAAAGCACAAAAAAACAAAAACATATTTGGCCTGGGCTTCATGCACGGCATGTATCTTTATCAGAGTCTGCTGCTTCTCCCTGGATTCAGTTCTCTCATCACTACTTCATGACGCACTCTGCTAGCGGCGGCTGTTTTCCCGGGCTCTTGTGAGTGTGTGAGCTCTAAACACAGGTCATTTTCCCCAACATACAATAACGCTTAGAGACCCAAGCACAAAGAAGTCCCTCTAGCTGCTTTCCCCATTTTTACTGGAAAAAAAAATTCTATTTTAGAAATCATCGTTGCTCAGAAAAAATTACACTACGTCCTGTGCCAGTATGTGTGCAGTCCTTTGCTTTGCATGCCTAAAATTAACTAACCCGACCACATTTATTTTGGAATAGAACTCGCCGCTTTGAAAGCATGAATGAAGGTGAAAGCCCTGCCATGTAATAATGTGACACGGAAACTTTTTATGCCTGTGGAGCAGGTAAATAATGTGTTTAAGATGTTGAAGAAGACCTCTGGCAGCCAACGGGACCCATTTTCCACTCTATTTGTACAACACGTTCTGCACTTTCCACTCCCCATAAAGAGAATACTTTTGTGGTTCCAGCAAAACTTGTCGAGGTCATATCTTCCAATACTCCAATCCATTTTCTTTTGCTCCTGTATCTAGAGCTGGTGATAGTTTGTTTAGTGCTGCCAGACACACAAGGACAGTGCTGCCATTGTATATCTTCATATGTTGCAAATCAGAGAGAGAGAGAGCGCACATTACACACAACAGGATATGACAACAGTGCAATGCCCTGAGTGGCCCCCCACCCCTCTCTCTCTCTCATACAAACATCTTGAAGTGCTTAATTTCATCAAGGCTTCTTTTTTTTGTCTTCATGCAGCTGCTCTCTTTTAGAAGTGGCAGCCTTGCTGGACTGAACACATTCCGTACCCATATGCAGCATCCCTCTTAGACCTGAGAGAAGCCAATTAGCTTATAACCTTTGTCGATAAGGACCATTGGTCTATCCTCAGCCCAGCAGCAAAGATTTTCTAGAAAGTAGAAAAATAGCATATGCTATAGGAGTGGAGAGGAAAGAAAGAGACTAATGAGACTAACTGCAGGTGTCTTACATTGGGGATTAAAAGGGAGGCCGGCTGCTCAGTGTAACAGTAAAATTCACACCTAAAAACTACAGACAGGCTACGGAGTATGAAGGATTTATTTCTGAATGGAAACATGATCGTTGCCAGAAGTGTTTCCTCTCCTGCTCGTTGTGTCGTAGTGAAGAACAACCGACTCGTCACTGTGTAAAGGCAACAGCACCAAGGTAACAGATCTTTCTACCATACCACACTTTCACATTACAAAGCCACTGTTCGTCCATAAATCTCCACCATCCAACCATCTGGAGCCCATCTTCACACACACAAACCCCTCTTACAGGCATTGACCTCATTCGCAAGTCGGCTATCCAAAAGGCCCGAGCATGATATCACTCTGACTCGTGTCATTGTACTAGCACAAGCTCATCACCGCAATTTATGCATTTATAAAACATAATGCATGCGCTAAAGATTGTGAACCAAACGGGAAAGGTCATCCAGTAATCAGTGACATGTCTTCGGCGTGGAAAGATCCGCAAAGCCGAGCGTCACATTTCTCTGTTTGAAAGAGCAGTTTGAATCAAAACACCAGTTGGGTTTAAGTAACTCATCGCTCGTGTGTGTGTGTCAGGCAGGTATTAGTTAACCTCAGTTTCAAAGTCTCCTGCTCGAGAGCTACATTTCACTTTGACAATTCACAGTTCTATGTTTCATATTCTCAAAAACACAAACAGGTGCAGGTCCTGGCAGCGCACCAAAACACATGCAGGAATTTTTGACAGTTGCTCAAAATAAAGCCTGTGAACTGTCACATAAATAAAATAACCATCTGAGGTATTAGTGGTGGGGTGGGGGGGGGGGGGGGGGGGGGGCTTTCGCAAAAGCAGAGCTGTGTTGAGAACATCAGATGAACATCAGAAGGTGCCCAGAATGAAATGAATAAATGTGAAGATGCTGGAGCTGGCACTGAAAAAAGCTGATTCACAATGTTTTTACAGATCTCACTGATGGACATAACATCCAGTATTCATTTTCTCCAGGCATGCTTCAGATTTCTAGAATTGCGGTCCAAGGTTAAGTTAATTTATTTGGTGAACATATTAAAAACAACACATGATGTTTCGGGAGATTAAATAAATGGAGTGAAAAATATAGAAGATAAAAAGCCAAGCGTTTTCATCAGACCAACAAAAACTTGTCAGAGCGAGATCTGGATATTCCCAGAGACACTTCTTTTTCCTGGGATTTTAACAAAAAATACAGAGAGTAAAGATTATGCTATGACAGCCTGTTGATGTTTTGCATTTTAAAAAAGCGAACGACATGATGACTCATGCCAAATGTGACAGCTGCACCTCTTCTCCGTTGTGTATACACAGCAGTGATTGATTAATGAGGCCCCGACTAAACAGTGATGCAAATTGATGGAAATGAAATGCTAATGACACTCGCTGACAGTTCAATGATGTACCTCCTGAAGTAAGGTGACCCCTCTGATCTGCCTTTGAAAGGAAAAGCAGTTCAGGTATAAGGTTGGATCTCGCAGACAGAACAAGCTCGCTGACATTTAAAGGACACGTAAAGATGAATGTGCTGTCGGTGGTAATGAAGCCTTTACAATGGATTCTATAATTACTGTAAATGTTATCCTGGTAGATGCATTACCTCTCTATCATGTTGGCGTTTGTGGTTGTGTGTGTGTGTGTGTGTGTATGAATTTGGGTGAATGCAAATTGAAAATGCAGACAACCTCCAAACCAACCAGTTTAAAGATAAAACCGAGTTTGCCAAACTCCATCAGTCTATTCAGACAATCAGTCTTGCATGCCATGGGGAGATATATGGATTCATTTAATGAATGGTTATGTAGATGTTATTTATGGAAGTTAAATACACCCAGTGTTGGCACTAAACATCCATTTCAGTAAAAATACAATACCACCGGTTCACGCCCACATTTACTTTCACATACTTAAACCATTTGAGTGCTATTGTTGAGCTGAATTTTCTGTGTTGCAAGAAGTTGGAAAGCTTCTTTTTCTTATTGCACTTCTTCCAAAATGTGTAAGCATGCAGGGATGGCGAAATGCGATGCTCAAATTAGACAGCCGATAGAGAAACTGCTGCCACAGAGAGAAACATCCATAATACTGATCCCTTGTTTTGGAGTATCTGCCAAGGGGGAACCTGTGAAAATCAATAACTATTCTGCACATTTCGAACCTCAAAGGGATGATGGCAACATATCTCTATGTTTAATTTCAATCAAAGGAAGCAGTAGTTGACTCGTTTACAGCTTTATTAGGGCCACAATACTGAGTAAGGAAATTCTTAGCCATCAAAACAACTCACGACACTTAAGGCAGAAGATTTATGGGAGATTTCACCTCTGCAAGGCAATGCATCATGTCCATAACTCACCAATCATACTCCCACATGACAATAGATTCTCTCTCTTAGAGAAAATAAGAAAATACAAAACCCTTGCAGATACACAACTTGAGCAGGCTCAGACTTACTGATGCTGTGAGCAGTTATGTGGCAAACAAAATTTCTTCTGTGTAAAAGGTACTTTCTTATCCAGTGGCCGCCAAAGCAGCGAGCTTTGAACTGTAATAGGCTGTGACTGATGTCTGCTGCTCTCCTGTGAATTGGGCCGCAGGGAAAAAAAGCAATCAGTTGTGTTATGTATGCATAAAACTGGCATATGGTTCCACATATAGCTGAGGTGTCATTGCCAACAATCAATACACAACATAAGTATTTACCCTTATGGGGTTATAAGATGTCGAAACTTCAACTGATGGATCATGAATTAACCAAAATATCAAAAATAAATGTTTTAGCTGTGGAGCTGATTCGTTGCAGCCGAGCCATCTTTACTAGATTAGAGGAAATTCCACTCAATGAAATCCATGAGACCAGCAGCCATAAAAGTGAAGGATAGATTGGCTACACATTGAGCCACATCTGACCTGAGGTCCTGCGCAAAAATAAAAGAACCTGGTCTGAATGTACTGTACATAAATGAGAAACTAAAGGCTATATGACACGATCATGTCATAACTTTTAAAATTCAGCTGAGTGAGAAAAAACAGCTGTTCACGTTAACCTCAAAATTGGAATTTGGATTTAGAGATATGAGGAATTCCTGATACAAATGATAACCTACTGAGAGAAAAGAATGGCAGACGAACTGTTGACATAATGGGGGCAAATGTGCCTCTGCTATGTGAACACCAATACCATGATTTAAGTTTCTTTTATAGAAGTGAGCACTCCTCCACCTTCCACCCCTTGTTCATTCCAGTGTGCTCTCCTTCCAATTGTTCTGCCTTTGTGTTTTTGACACCGTTTATGACCCATTTTTTCCCAGACAATCTTCTTTCTTGCGGTTTCCCTCTGCTCTAGACCTCTCACACAATCCAACTTGGTTCCTTTCACTTGCAACCTAATGTTCTTTTTTTGATATCTGGAAATCAACTCTCCTTGCATACTTTTCTCTGCCAGTTCATCCTGTCACCTATGCCGCCATCCTTCAGCACCTCCTGCAAACTGTGCTGTGTTGTGGGTCTAGTAGCAGAAAACTTTAACACTAACTTTCAGATCTTAAACAAAGACTTTGTTGACTATGTCTATTCTCTCCTGTTCAGCTTGTTTGCCAAAGTAACATTTGCAATAAAACACAAACTTTTGAGTTGAGTCATCAGTCGTCAGGTAAAATATTAAATGAACTGATATTGAATGTCAGTGCCATCCAGCAGAATACATTCTACTTGATAAATGAAAACCAGAGGTCGTTCAAAGTCCAAAAGCTTCTGCTAGATTTTTGTCAATAACTTTGGCAATAAAGTTTAGAAGGGACCTGAGGATTAAAGACGTCACATCAGCATGTGCAAAGATAAAGAATGACTTCATGGGGATGAATTAGTCCAATCTGCCGAAGCGAAATTAATTTGACTTTAAGAATTTGATGTTAATTAGTATAATTTAGGAACATTAAGATAAAAAAAAAGAAGAAGATGGAGAAAAAACAACAACTACGTAGCTGTTTAAAATACCACAGAACTGTTGATGCAGATAATCATATACTGTATGTGGGGAAGATAAACCTCATGACAATAAATAATAACACAACTCAGATCCCCAGATTCATTAGAAACATTTTTGACAGCATCCGCCAAATCCTTGTGGAAAAATGTGTTTTAATAATCACTTCAAGGAATCAAGAAACATCTGCGAGAGTACTGCTGGAGCCCCAGAACAAAACAAGCTAAATTACACAAAAACAGCGACAATATGGGACTTGCATGTTTCTGATTTGATTTTATTGCACAGAGTGCACAGACAATTTGTTTCAAGCGCTAATTAAACTTTATCCTCTACAACAGAGACAAGGATTCCACCTTATACATCTTTGCCTGTTTATGTCATGCAAAATAGCAGTTTGTCAGTTTAATTAACATTCTGTGGCATAGTAGCCTCCCACAATGTTTTAGTACAACTCCCACCATATTCTTTCCCTGCAGAGTAGTTCTGAGGTCCTCCTCTCTTTCTTCCACTGCTCATCCCTCACTCGTTTGACAACTGGATTAGAGTCTGACCCCCACAGCTTCCTATACATTTCTCAACCAGGATACATCGAGTGTGGGGTTACAGGAACAACCAAGGCCATGGTGGCTTTTCCCAACACCCCTGTCAGCAGGATCTAAGAGGACCTGCACGCCTAGCAGAGACAGTCTTTTGTTTATGGAATGAGCTGGGTGGACAGTATATGAAAATTAATTGCAGAGTACATATGGAGCAGGCAATGCCAACCTATAAAAATGCAAAGAATTAAAATTTGCATAGTTTAGCTTCTCATGTTAAACTCAACCTAAAAGGGTTTCTACTAGAGAGGATACATTTAACGCAGATAAAGGTTACCAAAACGGCCAGGCTATATGATTTCTAAACTCGTTTTCAATTCAGAGCCAAAAGATTTTTCACATGTACTCCTTTTATTATTATTATTTCATGTTTCAGAGAGGAACCTTTAGTTACGTTACTGCCAACACAAAAATTCAAGGGCACAAAAAGCAGCAGACACAAAGACGAAAATAGGAAAAAATTTCAGTTGTTTAGATTATAAAAAATAAAGGATAATCAACTTTAGGATCACTGGCCATTAATGCTGCTCACAAAACAGCTGGAATGAAGCTAGTCAAGATAAGTTTTGCCTGTGTCTTGTTTAGAAGATGAAACCCAAAAAAGGCCAACATACCAAATTAATACTGGGGCTGTCAGCAAGATATAGTTTTGCCTAAGGTTTGTGTACATTGCAAAACTTGTGCGGTATTATACAAACAGAAGAAGTTACTCAAATGCATGGCACACATAAACACACATAGCTAACACACACACACACACACACACAAACATACAGAAAAAAGCTCTTTCTCACAGAGTTTTCATTAATCTAATTTCAGCGAGCTTTCAGGATGCAGTTGCTGGAAACTGAGCCTCCAGACATGCTGTGGTTGTGATTTCTACATGTGCTCTGCATGTGTTAGGTTAATAAACTAGTCAAAGTGGTAAACATGAACACAAGATAAGAAAATGTCAAAAGCATCCGTGTGAATTCCGTAAAATCCTTGATGCAATTACTATATGATCTGATCTGCTTTCTGGTTAAAAGGACATATGTTAAGAAGATACATAAAGTCTACTCTTAGTCTGACCTAGTTTAAACAATGTGGAGTTTAACTCCTGGTATTAGAAGGGGGATTGACATTGTGAGTAAATCAACCTACATCTCCAATATGACTAATTCAGGCATGCTAATATCTGATTGGCCTGTGAGGGCAGGGACTATCTAGAGGTGGACATCGTATAGAAGTACTGTGTCTGCTTTGTGTTTACGGCAGATGCCGACGCCGACACCGGAGCACTGCTGGAGATGGTTGCTGTAGATGGATGTGTGTGTTTCTGTGTCTGGGGAGGTGGGCCGGATCTATGAATAGATCCCGGGATCTTCATGCTGTGAGTATGCAGCGTTGACACGGCTCCACCATGAATAGTGTTTAAAAGTACAAATATTTTAACTTTTATCCATTAAGTGGTATAAAAAAAAAACTGTTGATTAGCTGCTGTATCTTAATGTGTGCTTCTATGGGAGCTGCGCGTGCACGTCGCACTATGATGACATCACACACACCCATGGCAACGCCGAACACCTGTTTTGGATTTAATTTTCATGAACTGTCAGCCACATTGTAACAGTGGAAACGCAGTGCTGAGGTGTGGGAGAAAACTGTTGGCTTTCTTTGAGTTTATTAGTGTAGTTAGCTTCCAGTTGATCCCTAAATCAACTTCACCACATGCAGATAGTTGTTTGTGTTCAGGAAATATTCCATTGTGCTTTAACTGCACTTTGCTGAGAGCAAGACAGCTTTACATTGATCCCAGACTGTGGGTGGATTGTGGTGGTGGGTGATAAAAGTACAAATATTTTCATTTTTAATATTATCCATGGAGTAGTGAGACAACAGAATACAGTTTCTACTGTTGAATGTGTACCTCAATGGGAGCTTCCTGGAGGCGTGGCTTTCTGGTGACATCAGTATAATTGTTTTGTTCATTTGTGTTACCTGTGTACAGAGAGGTCCCAGGCTGGGAAATGGACCCTAAACCTAACCCAACTTCCTTGCTGTGAGGCAACAGCTAACTACCCTGATGTTCAGCCCCCTTATATAATTGGGCCTCCACCACAATTATATAAGGTGCCACCACACCCTTCAATAAGGGGGAGGACTCAACTTTTGTGCGTTTAAGAATACATCAAAAAAGGGACACAACAATAACATATATGAGATATCTCTGAAAAGTCAAGAGCAGCAGCAGTAAAACTGCCAGAGCCATAAAAAAGTGTGAGCACAGCTGAAGATAATCAATAATAGTTGCAGCAGCAGCTGTACAATGTGTGTGACTGCTGTGGCGGAAGTTTACACATGGAGGACATGGCTCTGGGAGAAAAGCTGATTCTCAGTGTGTGTTGGATTTTATTTTCAGAAACCTTCTGCCACATTGGAAGAGCTCAAATGTGGTGGCTGACGTGTGACGTCTCTGAGAATACAGTTGGCTTTCTTTTTGAGTGTATTGGTGGAAAAAGTGTCCAGTCGATCAAGATGGACTTGATGGTGCTTCTGTTGTACTCTGCAGTAATTAAGCCTTACACTGTGTCAATACTTTGGTTGGATTGTGTTCAGTGTATAAAACTCCACATATTTTATATTTTATAGTTATAGTTATGTAAACAGCAGCTGTATATTGTATGTGCCTTTTTTGGATGAATCCAATGGCAGGCCGAGCAATGCACTTGGCTCAGCAGGTGTGCACCTCAGCTGTGCACGGAACATCTGGATCTGGATCTCTGATGACAGACGCCCCTTCTTCCTCTGTGTGGACTCTGAGTCTCTGAGACTCTAAGATGAGGATGAACTATTTTCATTCACCCAGGAAAGGTTGCAGTCATTAGTGACAGACATGGTAGTAGTTGTTAAACAACCAAGCTGTAATATTAACCGTGGGAAAAAAAATTAACAAAATTCTGTGTGGTTATTATGAGCCTATATGACTGAAATAAGTAGAAATGGTCAGATTTCCTCTCCTTCTTGCGTAATTTATATCAAAACCATTTGAAATGAAAATAAAGACACTGAAAAGTCAGATAGACTACCAGCAGTACAGTATTCATTTTCTTCAACAAAGTAAACAAAGTTAATGCGGTCAGTTTCCACATTTGTATGTGTCCACATTTTTAAATTTTCAGTGATGCAACCCACTGATGAGAGTAGTTTTTAACTCTGTTATCATGAGCAATATGCTGATTTTTACCTTAGAAATGAAGCCTGATGGAGTGAGAAAGTCAGGGATGTGACATTAAGGAACCAATGGCACCAAAATAAACCTGACATCTTGTCAATACAGCGAGCTAGAGTTTGTATCATTTTCACTTTTGGCAGCCACTGCCAGTTCCTAACTAACAAACAGCTTTCGAACATAAAAGATCTCATTACACTAAGCATTCTGTCAAAACACAACCCTCATCTCAGTCTGGCTCTGACTGAGGTTTAAATGTGTCGATGCTTCCTCCAAAACTAACCATCTTGATATGTGCTACTCATTCACTGGTCCCCAGCACAGCGAGTGCTGCTAATCATCTTGATACTCTGCTGTTTGTAGTAAGAACTTGACATTTGTTGAACATTTAAGATATACTGTGTTCAATGAAAATATACTGACTTAGTACAACCAGCAGGAGTGAAGTAGACAGAAAACACCACAATCCCTCACTCTGCAGTATGTATCTTTTCAATAAAACTCAATTAAGCAAGCAGCTCATGCAGGCAGCCACATGAAAAATTCTTTACCAAACCTGTTAGGAGGAGGATGCTCTCTCTGACAGACAGATCAGACATCACACATTTGCAGAAAAAGATGCGATGACTAATAATCAGTAGCCCCTCTCTCATAAGCTACATGTGCAATACATCAGAAGGAGAACTGTGTATATATTTAATCCTGCTCAAATGATGCAATTTCCTGTGTTTAATTTCACACTAAACATTTGCAAAGTAATAGCCTTGGGGGTTTAAATTGTTTCTATGTGTTTCTTTTACATTTTCCTATACAGCTCCTCTCTGAGAGTGGATGTGTAAACAATGGTTAACCTTTGCTTCAAAGCTTGGCTAGAGGCACAGAAAACTTCCAAACATACATGTTTTCTCTGTTCTCTATGGAGCATTCAGGACAATATCCACGTTTCACGAAGAGCAGACTGACAAAGGGGGAAAAAAAAAAAACCAAACCAATCAACCTCTAGACAGCATTTCATAAAAATATTCATAAAAATGTATTTGAAAAATAGAGCAGATCTCTTTTGCCCTCTCACTCTACGTGTCTGTTTATCCAAGAGTTCAGCAGATGAGCTTCTTAAGAGCCAAGTTTAACAGCAAACCCAGATGTTAACCCACATCAGCGACTGATCATTTATCTTAGTCTTTATATGTAGCAGTCCTCTCATCATAAACTTTGGGGATGAAACATGATCGAAGAGTTCACATGTGATCCATAATTACATTGGATTTCGGTTTTGAGTGTTAACAGATAAGAGAAACTTGAAGAGAACCTTCATGCCCCCCTTGAAATAATTTTTTTTGATAATGATTCACTCACTTTTTGTTATTTATCAGAAAATAAAAAGGTTGCAACTCATCTTCAGCCTTTGTAGTCAGAGCATAATAAATGGTGGAAAATGTGAAAACAAAGGGATAACTCAGAATAATTTATGCTTTCAGTAGAAAAATGTGCATTTAATTGCTTTGATCTGACTTCAATGGTCGCATGACAGTAAAAGTATTTAGTTCATGTGGACACAGAAAACCGAAGCATGTTAAATACACCCTCGTGACACTGGTTCGTCAGATAGTTTATTGTATAAATGTTATTGTGTCACTGTGACAATCAT
The DNA here is from genome assembly GCA_034769265.1 of Remorina albescens. Lineage (NCBI taxonomy): Eukaryota > Metazoa > Chordata > Actinopteri > Carangiformes > Echeneidae > Remorina > Remorina albescens. Next base: position 51,063,830 of record CM068475.1, read on the forward strand.
AAATCATCATGATGTGACCACCAATCTTTTCTTATGTCTACAGTCTCAATTACCGAAACACTGATACAGTACATATTTTTAAAAAATTGATATTTCCATTCAGATATTGTCCCCGTTCTATATATTCCTTCTCAGCAAAGTGATTTGTGTAATATAATTTGAATTTCTAATGAGCCGGCACTGGAGCACAGATCATTAGATAAATGACGTGTTATGAATCTGTCATAACAGAGTACACTCAGGCCCAAAATGCACCCCTCAGCTGGTAACGACAGCTTTCGAGTGAGACAACAACTGCTTGTCACGTGTAGAATGAACTTGCATAAGCCATAAGCCTGGCCAGAAACGTTCCCTCCTCTGGTGACTCTATGAGAAGCCACATCATTGTAGCTTTATCATCTGAAACTCATTGGCTTCGAACTGACAGAGGTTTTGTTTCCAGTGACTGGCATTTTAAAAGAACCGAGACTTTTGTTTTAAATGTCAACTCAAGCATGATGATAGCTGCAACACAATATCCCAGTTTGGTTAGAAATGATTTACAATACATTTGAAAAATATGAGTTAATGCGTCTGTCTGAGCAGTCTTTTGAACTGCTCCACTCAAACAAACCTAAATAAAGACTCTACGCTTATTTGGCATAAAGAAAAAAAAAAAAGAAAGAAAGAGAGAATCAAATTCAAATCAGTATCAGTAAGTCTGAGTGAGTGAACATTCATACATTAGATCTTAACATGCAAAAAAAAAAAAAAAAAAAAAGAATTATTCTTATACCAGTTAGATTCCCTCAAACACTGTACATGCTTTCCCCTCAACAGTGATGTCAATAATGATGAACATTTTGCATCTGGCACCCCCTCATTCCTGAGGGATCAACAGATATTTCTACTTCTATTTATTTTAATGTCAAATCTAATTGAATACCGGTGGACTTAATAGAGCACCATCCTCAAGGGGATATTGTTGTTAGTGTTCTTTGAGGACAGCACACTACTCATCACATTTACAAAAAAACAAAAACAAAAGCTCATCGCAGGCCTGCGAAACACCAGGGATCCTGGAACAAATCACCAAACATTCATTTGTGTACAATAGAATCAAAGGGGAATTTCAGATACTATGCAAACAGCAAAGAATGTCTATTTTTGTTGTTTGTGCTGTATGATATTAACATTACTCATCAAGCTGACCCCCCCCCTTTAAAACAGAAAAACAGATTGCAAAATGGAGCCAAGATTTTTTTCTTTGTCCAGGTACAGTCCAGGGGAATTTATTGAGCATGTGGTGCGCAGATTCATACCATACTTCATCATACGTTGGAAAAGAAAAGATTTGATTCATGGTTTCTTGCTCAGCTTGATGGCTCTTATCGTTTTTCTGACAGCGGTCTTGAAAAAAAAAAACGAAAAAAAAAAAACAAAACAAAACAATAAAAACTGGAAACATATGGAGAGACGGAAAAAAATCAAAATGACCTGCTGTGCTCTTCAAGGCCACAAAAGAGCATTGTTTTCAAATGCCTTCTTAATTCATTCATTTAACCAGCATTGTGTATGATAGAGGTGAGGTAATCGTTCGCTAAAGACAGACAATAAGACAGGCAATAAGTCCAGTGGCCCACTGCTGATGCTGACACAGTGGTCATGAAGGAATTTGGTGGAATTAGTTAAAAAATGGGGGGGGGGGGGGGGGGGGGTGATGATTAGATTTCATTATAGGTTTATTTCGACACAATGATGAATTAAGTTCTCCCACTTCAGAAAAAATAACATCCAGTGACGCGGCCCCGTGGGCCCAGGGTCCTTGGCAGTCAGCATCTGTATGGACAGTACACTTAATGTAGAAAAGACACCACTTTCTCTACAATTTCATTGACCTACTTGAATGTGTATCAACTCTCCAATGTTAGTGAGACAGCACATACTGTGTTTATCTGCCAAAGCAGGAAACAAACGCTTATTTTCCAGCTCATATAGCATCAGAGTCACTGTTGAGATATTGAAGAAAAAAAAAAAAGATGAAGTTGTAGTTACTTCTTGCAAAAAAAGATGTAGGTGTAATAAAATTTGCGTTTCTTTTATTTGAAATGTTTTGGGAGGTTAATATCATGACAAATGAGAGCAGATGACGAACAAATGTGCCTTTGAAGAAAGACGTATTTGAAAACAGTGGAATTATCTAACCCCAAATGGACAATAAATAGAATAAACTATTATTATTTATTGGTTCTGCTTTTCAAAGATATACCTCAAGGGAGGGATGATTGATCCTGATCAGTGCTGCATTATGGAAAACCTGGGCTTAAGTATGAAAAGCTTTCAGGAAATATCAATGATTAAATATCTGTTTTATACATCAACATCCAGACATCAGTTTTTCGATTGTTTGTAGGCGTTTATTGGCCCTTATGAGAAGTGTGGAAGAAACGCCAATCAAAGTCATTTAGACAATAATAACCGACTTATGAAGTAAAATTGAATAGACCCAAATAGACTGTGGATGTGGACAAATGGAAACATACAAGTTTGCAAACTTCCCATTAAATGCAAGAGACACCTGCATAAAGTGATTTACTGCGACGGAATCGTGGTGGATTCCTTGATTTTTCTTTGGCACTGCCAGATTCCAATGAAACAGTAGATTTCTGCTGATGGATGCCAAAACGCACTCCTCCGCCACCATCAGATTATCATTCCAAGCGGTTTATTTCCTCACAGAGTTTGCACGTCCTCTGCCAGGACCAAAGCTTGTTTAAAGCCAGTTCCAAAGTGTTCCCTGTACAAGCACCACTCAGAAATGATTAATATGCTTTGAGGGGCCAGGACAACACTGACATTAACAAAACTTAAGGAGCAGAAACTCAAGTCAAGAACAAGTCATCCATCATGGATTAAAAAATGACTTCATTTTAGGTGATTACTTGGCAGGGCGTTGTGTTTATGTGCACTGCATAGCTGGACATATTTCTCCCCCCACAAAACCTTCATTACATTCATTTCAATAGTTTTATCTTAAGGTCAGATGCTCAGCAAGGTTGGAAGTATGTCATTTGATCTTGTGGACCTGTGTGAAAACATGAGGAAAGGAATGAAGCGGATTTCACGAGGTTGAAACTTTATCATGGAAAATCACAAGCAACAAATTAGTAAAAGGGATATTTTTATAAAACAGTTATACATCAACCTAATTTATTCAATGTCGGCTTGCAATTTCTGGATACTGTTGTCAAAGTAACAAAGACTAGCATAGGAATATGAAAATTATTCATCCTGCAAACTGCGGTGGTGTCAAATGAATATGCTGGGGTTCAAAACTGTGTTGTTAGTAATAACAAATGGTGGGCAGCAACTGTTTTGAGTCCAGAAATGAAAAAAAAAACAATTTATTTTTTTTTCATTGTCTGCATGCTTCAATACATTAGATTATCTTGACATTACACTCCCCCAATAAAAGGAATAATAAACTCTCTACTTCTGTGTTGAAAAAGTCTCTGAAAGTCTAACAAATTGGAGAGTGGATGTTTTGATATTACATCATGGTCTTGGTGCATTGTTATTGTTTTGAGAATAGCTCAGTAATGGCGCACAGATCATCTCTTTGTCTGGCACTTCACTGTAGAACAAATGAGTTCACATTTTATGACTCACACTGTTTCAAATCTGGATTCCCATGAGTCAACTGTAAGAGGCAAGCAGAAAATACATGTAAAACTTGCAGCTCTGTAAATTCATGTGCATGTCTACATGGTAATCTATTTGAATAATCCATAATAAGCACCAGAATGCCTCACACGCAATCTGTTCATAGGAACATCTGCGACAGGATGTGGGCTTGAGAAAGGCAAAAAAATATTGATTTATTTCAGGGTTCGGCTGGAACTGCAGCTAAGTGGCTTGGGTTTCAGATACAGAGTTGTGACAGCTCCCATTTTACTTCACACTCTGACAAGCATATAACACATCAAACATTCAGCTATTGTGTGGCTCAGAATTTATCGTGGTATATTGACCAAAAACTATATTGCTCACAATGTATTTCTTTTTGCTTTTGGATATGATACACTCAGGCAGTTCGGACCCCTGAGACTCAAAGGTCAAACCATATAAGTGGTGTGTTTTGAGAGATGCTTTAACTGAAGTAAACAAGCCACTCATGCAGCACCAAATCCCTCACTGCAGCAGTGCTTGGATAAGGTGCTTTCACAGCTAAAATGTAGACTGTTCTATTCCCAGAGTACTTTGTCCTTCCAACCACAAGCATCTGAAGCCAACAACAACTATTAAACACCTCCACAAAAGATCTCTGATGCTATTTGAACCAAACGAGCTGGACAGCTGTAAACGATAAGGGAATTTACTTTGTACTGTTGCTTTTACCTTGTAATGCAAAAATAAAATATTTTTATTGCTATTATTTTTATAATGGAGCAGTAGTTGGACCGATGGTTGTTGCCAGTTTGGTTATTTTTGATGCAGCAAGTGTTTGCGTGGCATATTGGCAGGAGGTGTGGGAAGTAGGTTAGCCTTCATCAAAAGATAAGAAAGGTAATCTGACTCGCGGCGTAGTGGTTAGCGCTGTCACCCCACAATAAGAAGGTTCGGTTCCCGGCCTGGGGCCTTTCTGCACGGAGTTTGCATGTTCTCCCCGTGCTTGGGTTTCCTCCAGGTACTCTGGTTTCCTCCCACTGTCCAAAGACATCATGTTTAGGTTAATTGCTGACTCTAAAATTGTCCGTAGGTCTGAGTGTGAGTGGTTGTTCGTCTCTGTGTGTCGGCCCTGCGATGGACTGGTGACCTGTCCTTGCCCAGTGTGAGCTGGGATTGGCTCCTTGGACCCGGAAATGGAGAAAGTGGTAGAAAATGGATGGACATCTATTCTTTATTTAGCTACAGTGCTAACAATCGCAACTGGTAAGATAACTCCTGTTTGGGAGCTTCACTATGTAGCTTCACTCTGTTTTAATACATTCTAAATACAGAATGTGTGATATGGAGATGTTGGAGGGGCCCTTTGACTGAGCTGTGCTGACAGAGGTAATGTTATAAGTAACGGATAGAGACAGAAATTATTTCCCACAGTTGTAAACAATGCTTGTAATGTCACGCAATACTTATTAGTTTTTCCAACAGTAGCAATGACAAGTAAGACATTTTAGACTCCCTTCACTTTAGTATTTTTTTGATTAACAATCATTCTAACGCTCATCCATCCTCAGATCCCAATCTAATCCACATCAGTGACCCACTTTAATCTGATTAATAGGCTAAAAGTTTACACCAATATCTGTCACCCCTAAAGTTTTGTGGCATTATTCTGACTGAAGATCAACAGGACACCAACAAGACCTCAGGCCTCTGACAGCAACAAAAAAACTGACTAGGATTATTAGCTATGCTTTCTCATCTATAAACTAATGGAAATACCAATAACACTATGCTCATCTGGAAAACATGTTTGACTTATGGGGTGGGCTCTCACAGTTTTCATCTTCTGCCAAAAGTTAATAAATTGAATTGTTTAAAATTACCTTGTAGGGTCTCAGTTGGACCAAAGGAAAGTATCCCAAATCGCAATTTGTACAAATAACAGAATGTTTCTGGTGCTGAAGATCTCTCTGGAAAATAGACTGTCTTTGTAAATGCTCAGGGATGTGGAGGAATGGGACTTCAGTAATATTTTCAATAAAATTCAGTTTTGTGTCTAGTTATAATCATAACGATAAATCAACATTTGAAAGAATTTCTTTCTGTCGACCTTAAAACAACATTTAGTGTATTATAATGTTACATGTATGTTAAATCACGTCTGACAAACCAATGGAAGTAATCCAGCATCACAGAAGCTCAGCTTTCCTGCAGAATAATCAGCCGGTGTGCTCGTCCTTGGGTGAGGTTGTGAAACCTCTCTTCCCTGGCCTGCCCCTCAGTCTGACACAACACGCGGTGGTGCTGCTGTGGTATTTGCTTTCAGTCTGAGCAGGCATTTACAAGATGTGCCACCCAGTGAGAAGGCAGTGTCCATTTAGCACAGTGATTATAAGTGGGAGGTCCAGTGTCTCCCTCTCTGTCTCTCTCATTAATTACCTAATCTAACTCGAACTGCAACTGCAACCAGGCTTTGAGCCTGGTAGTTTTCAGATCGCATGTGATGATAATACAAAACTAGACACCTAATAACTCAACTGAAAACCAATCATCCACCTTTAGAAGCTGCTGTACCCCCTCTGTGGACATCTGGAAGTCGGCTATGCTGAACTATGTGTGCTGTGCTCTCTGGTTTACAGATTCTCACTATGTGAAAAAGATTGCACTCTGGCAGAAGTGCTGACGGAGAGCCAGGATGTAAAGTATCAGTAGGAGTCTGGCTGTGGAGAAGGGGCTGCACCTCTAGACTGAAGCTCCCCAATCCCTTGAGGAAGATATAGTTCTCACCACACTCATATTCTACAGAGCTTCAGGGTGATATTCAACTTATTGAGAGAGCTTTGAAGCCAGTTACAATCTGTCATTTTTCACGTGAGAAAATATATGTGGTAGCTTTGTGCTACCATGACATGCCAAAAAAACAAAAAAACAGTAGAACAGAAGTGAAAAACCTTTTTAACAAACATTTTAAATAATATATTTATAATTGTCAGCAATCCAACAGAAAAAGTGTTTTAGTATTCTCAAAAGTAGAAAAACATGCTCTTCTGTGCACGATTGCAGCTCTGGATGTAAAATGTGGGAATGGTTTTGGTTGGGAGACTTTCTTTTTTCCAATGAGACTTCACCTTATTCGTATTTTTCCAGGGTTTTATGTTATTATTATTACAGTAAATTAAACCACTCTTGTCCTCTTGAGGGCATCAGAAACAAGCTGTGAACACAACACTGATTCATCATCATGCTCTGTAGGTGAAAATGTGAAGGAATTGGTACATATTTATTGCTGTTTTACTGTCAATGTGTGATTGTAATTAAAAAAAAAAAAAAGACCTTCACACAGCTTCTTTAACATCCATGAGGTCTATGTATAGGACTCAATGCAAGTCTTTCATGAAAATACATAAGACTTTACGTTGCCCCAATGTCACAAGCTAACGTTAGCTTGGAAAGTCCACTAACCACTAATGTCAGCGAAGAACGCAAACTCCTAATCCTTTTTAAACTTTTGGACAGCATGTTAAGTTGCTCCTTTGCTAATATGTTGGCAAATAACTGTCTATTTATTCATCTAGCAGTCATGTTTCTGGCCACCAAGCATATACTGTATATAATAGTCACCCTGCTTTTAGCTTTGTGTTTGTTCTCCAATAATTCTGCTGTTTGATGCATTTTCTATTGGAAACAGATGCCTCCTATTTCTGTTACAAACTAATAGTCATATGATCCGTTGATTGTATGAAGATATTGACCAAAAAATATGATAATGACACAATCTCAGCATGACTAATATAATATAATCAGGCTAATACGTCTTGTAAAGTAATTTCACATGAAATATGAAACATGAAAATAATTTATTTTGGCCGAAGATTTTTAAGAAATCGATTCACCAAAACACAGCAAGATACACACAAACTGAAAACAAACTTTTTCATGGAAGAAAATAGCAGAAGAATGATTGATTTTGAGACCACTATCACATTCAATTTCCAAAAGACGTACTGTTGCATTATGGGTTTGTTGGATAAAAGAGGCATCCCGTTGCCCAAAGATACATCTGAGATATTGCTGAGTATAATGGAATTTCACAACTATTTCAAGATGTGTAATGCAGCCTCCTTGCTGTATTGATGTACTTTACTTCATCTTATTCATCCATTGAAATCACCTCACCCTCAAGACTTGATCAAATACTGGAGAAATATGCCCAACTAAGCACGTTTGGAAAGTTTAGGAGAAAAGTGCTTTTGCTACAGTAAATTCATACAATAGAGCAATGGGACAGAGGAATTACAACCTGCCTGAACTAAGAAACAGAAGAAGGTTAATTCTTCTGGCTGCCTATCAGCTTCATAAATCAATACAGCATTTATGATCAAGCCTATAAAGAATTTGGTAGACCTGAAATATCATTTTTACATATGGTCCACTATCCATAGTTCTCTGTATAAGACTGACATAAACTCTTTTGAAAACTTAACGAGGCCCCAGGGAGACCTGCTATTCAAAGAGGTCAAAGGTTGCACTCAGATTGATAAAATGTAAGTGGGTGTTAAAACTCTGCAGGTTCCGTTTTATTACCAGATAAACATAAATTGAAGTGTCTGTGCACTTGTAAGATGCTGTTTAATTGATTTATGATTACATTGCATGCAGATTGGGTTATAAAATGTGATGTATTGCCAGCCAGATGTAGCAAAAGGATGTTTGGTATCATTTATCTACCTTCCATATTCCCTATTATTCCCCTTTTAGTTCATCAGTCACCATAATTAATAGACTAACAGACCCATCATATTTTCAATTTACAAAGGCAAACCTCTGATGTCAACTTCTTCTCAAAGACCATAACATTTCCATAGACAGCTGGGGAAGGTGACAAAGAAAATTAATGTAATGCATTGACTTGGACCAGCTAAGAGACAAAAGCCACTGTAAAGCATGTTTACATGACCATGCCTCCAATACAAGAGAGATAAAATGTGATTGATTTTCCCCATTTCCCACAATTACAATTTAGTTTTTCTTAGCTTGCGCCATTTCACTTTGATTCGACACAACACCCACTATGACTTTAATGTGTGCAACCTAACTGTGCAGCTTTGTTAGTTTTAATGTAAATTACAATATAAAAGTAAAAAAAAAAAAAGAAGAAGAAGAAGTGGGAAGTTTCTTTTATTTAAATTTTGATTCAACTACAGGAGATGAATCAGTAAATACTGGATGAATCAAGTGAGACCAAGCTGACAAGTGACTTTAAAAAAATCTTTTTTTTACGTTTCTAGAACGCTCAAATATATTTTACCCAGGAAAACTAAGAAAATTAGAAGCTCTATCCCTTCCATCAGAATGTGTGTATTGTTAACTTAAGATTGTGAACCATAGCCTTTTACATGACACCGACATGTGGTTTTATTCTACTCTTGCAATTCATTTCTACAAGCAGTATTTATAAGCTGCATGGGCCAGAATTGGCCTTTTTCTTGCTGTGAGTTGTAAAATGTGACTTGTGAAAGTCTGAGCCAGATAAAAGATAAAAAGATAATGTTTTCACATGCCGAGGTTATGGAAGTGGCTGAAAATAAAGCACGTGTTTCAAATATCACAGAGAAAATGTTTCTGCAAGGCTTGTTAGTTTTTCACTGTATTTTATTCAAAGTCTGAAAGTCAGTTTATTATAGTTCATCTTTGTTAATTAACAATATTGGTGCAGGGATAAAGCGTGAAAAGGATATGAGATTCATTGTTAGAATAGTTCAACAATTTGGATAATACACTCATTTACTTCCTTTCTGAGAGTTAGATGAGGAGGATATCGATACAGCTCTAATGCCTGTATGTTAACTATGCAGCTGGAGCGCGCAAGCTAGATTAGCAAATGATTGGAAGCAGGAGGGAAATGTTCGCCTTTGTCTGTTATGATTATTTTGGATAAACTGCGCACCCCCCATATTCTGAAAAGGAATTCATTCCTTTAAATCATTTTTGTTTAATTTGTACAAACACAAATCCAGCAAGCTGTTTTCTTTTCCTTTGTTTAATGTAAGCTGAAGGAGTGGTACTAGGCTCATCTACCTTTTTCAAAGGCAAGAAAACATTTGCCAAGCTTCGATTCATCGATTCAAATTCAAGAGCATCATTATATATATATATAACATTGTGTTAATATTTATTAGCTGATTATCTGAATTGTTGCTTCAAGCAGTATAATCTGAATTACATGAATGACAAGAGTCTATCAAGGTACACCAGTACAGTGAGATAATGGAAAAGTCAGTGTGGTCAGTGTGTACATATGAAGAAACCCATGAAACAATGGGAAACACATGTTCTCATATCCCCTTGGGGGGATGCCTATGGCAAGTGGTCCTTACATGCAATCATGTCTAATGACATAAATCCCTTAGCAAGAGAGAATGTAAATCCCTGATGCAAATGTAGATTAAGGCTGAGTGCAAATATTTAACACTGGTCACCATATGAGCTTCACGAATCAATTGGAGAAAATATGTTCATCATATTGGAAGTCATAGAGGTGGAATTGGGTGGATTGTTGATACAACTGTGGCAGCTTTGGAAATTTCCCTTTTGTCACACATCAGGCTAAACATTCTGTCCTTCAGTGTACCAGCCAACCTGCAAATGGAGCATGTAATAGCTTGTCTTGGACAATAAGACTTTGTGTGATAAGAAATAATAGCAACAGCATTCTTGCTTTGCATATGAGCACTACTGGGCTCCCAACTTGGCCGCAGACAGGGGCCAGGTTGCCACATGAGTGCGCACCCAAACATCACGGCATCTTTGGAAAAAAATGTCACACTGGTCAAATCTTTCATCAATGTAATTTGAAAATACAGAAAAATAGCAGACGTTAGAGAGTGAGAAGCATGGTAGTGTTTGCGACAGAAGCATGCCAGTTGTGGTATTTTACTGACAGCAGACATGCCATTTTTTTCCACTTATCATGGGCTGGGTTGTGGTGGCAGCAGACTAAGCAAGGAGTTTCAGACATCCCTCTCCCAAGCAACGCTTTCCAGTTCCTCCTGAGAGACCCTGAGACCTTCCCAGGCTAGATGGGTTATATTATCCTTCCTGTGGATTCTGGGTCCACCCTGAGGTCTCTTCCCAGTTAGACATGCCTGGAAAGCCTCCAAAGGAAGGTGCCTAGGGGGCATCCTCATCAGATGCCTGAGCAGCATCCATAAGAAAATGGAAGAACTTAGCCATGAAAGACTGGAGTTCCATATCCAGAGTTCATAAGTGTGAGGTGGATTATTTCACCATATTAACCTTTTTTACAATGCCACCTAGAGGCTTCTGTAAGAAAGTGAAACCCAGGGGAGTTGTCATGGAGATATTACAAACCCCCATGGACTACAAAATAAAAAAAAAAAATCATTCATTAGGTCCTTTTTGTTAGAATGCCTCTATAAATCATGGACTTGAAAATAACTAGGTTGAAATTATCTGGAGGCAATGACAGAACAACTGCCAGTGAACTTTAAGCAAAGGGCACAAAAGTAAATTTAATCTGAATGTCGTTTGGGAACCTTGAGGTGAAAATAATAGCAAGCCCACAGATGTCAGAAATGGTCTAAATTTGGAGGCCATAAATTTGATCACAGCCCTTCATAATAGGTTTTCCCTACTGTACATGTGAGATTTCATATTTTTACCCAAACTCACTGTAGAGATATGATGTCAAAAAGAACACCCCTGAAACATTTACAGTATTTCTGCCTCAGCACAAATATGTGAATGATTTTTTCAGTTTTCCCTGGCACAAAATCCTTGAATTGTTATGAGAAAGCACAAAAAGCAAATCCGTTCACGAGCAAAACCCAAAACCGTAACCACCAAGGTACACAGGGATACTGTAAAGGCCATGGAGTTGAATGGAAGAATTGTCCGCACGCATAGCCACAACTCCAGCCAGTGGCGTATCGCTGACCATAGCTGCATAAACTGATCCCGGAGGCACTGAAAGATCACTAAAGTTTTGGCCCAGATGACTTTAAGCCCCCAAGCACACACCTCCTCATACTCTGATATGCAGAGTTGAATCAAACTCTCCAAGTGTGATGTCAGTCCTTCCAGGACCTTAAACAGAGTGGTGTGGTGATACTCTACTCTCTTTCCTGCTTCTCTGCTCTGGTTCTTCTCTCCACAAGTGGAAATGGCTCCCAGAGGTCCTGTAGTAGTGGTTCTTTGCTGGCCAGCAGAGCCTAGATGTATTTTTCTATCCCCCTTCTCAGCGTCATGGATGATGGTGTTTAGGGAAGTTAAGGGAAATAATATAGCAGATAAATCAGATAATACTCTGTTGTTTCTAATTCTAGAGTTTTAGGTTTTATACAGGTATTTATACAACTATAAGACTTTCTTGCTGTTGTCCACTTCAACCCATGCTCAAAATGAATGCTACTCATATGTTCATGACGCAGTGTCCTCCAGTGTAAACACATCTGGCTCTGAAATTTAAGCTTAAGCATTTCCTTGCATGCATGTGTTTGCTGCAAATCAAACTTTGAAAAACAACATGGCGGAGACAGTCAAAGCTCAAGGGCCCTCATCACCATCACACATGTGCAACATCCATGTATTTCCAGTCTGTGACGTGGGAAAGTGTGACAGTCATAACCTATAGGAGAGTGTTTTTACACCTGCTGGACTGCTGTGTGATGGACCAGACACATTTTTATGGTACGCCATAAGACCGTTCCCCCTGTAAGTTAGATCCACTTGTTATAAAACAGAGTCCAAGCTCATCTGAAGCATTTATAAGACTATATGGGACCAGATGGAAGGTATAAAACCAGCTACAGTATGTTCAATGATCAATAAGTGCATTAATAACTTATATATAGCAGCTGATGAAACACATCTTTCCATGCTTTATGGTGGAAAAACTGGTATTGGAAAACTGTTTAATTTCAATGAATCAATAGGAGAGCCTATACTGCCCTCATCTGAGGCTTAATGATACTACAACTGTGCAAGAAGTCATTATCAGGCTGTCTGTCTGCCTTTCAGTATGTAAAACTGAACATTTCCCTGAATGATTATTGCTTGTAGTTATGTTAATGTGACATTTAGTTTCTCTAAGACAGGTGGGATAAGATACAGAGAAACTCAAAGAAAAAAAGTAGTGTTCACTCATTATTCTGAATCATTGTCTCAGAGGGACTTGCTTGTGCTTCAGTGCTGAATACTATATTTGCATGCAAAGTTAAATTATCCACCAACAATTCCAATGCAGCAATACAATTGTACTCAATACATGCAATGTAGAGCACTTCACTTGTTATGCATCACAATTGCAAAGCACTTGGTGCCTTTGAGCTAGTGTGGCCAAACTGAAAAAATAAATCTGTCCTGAGCAGATGCAAGCTTCCGCAGGATGCTGCATGAAATAAAGACAAAAACGTCTGGCATAAAGATACAGACGTAGAACATATACAGTTAACATCATTGTTTGGATGAATGATGGACACATTTGGTTAGCATGATGGTCACTTCCCTCTTCTATACCTTAGAACAATTTTTAAGTACTCGTGCTACACTTATGTTAGTACATGTTTTTTAAACATGCACTGTTGGTATGTATGTGAATGCAAATGATCCAATGCAGAAAAACCCTGTTTCTGACTTGCCCACTACAGAACAACAACAGGTGTGTGCCCATGACCACACTTTGTTTTCTTCTCGTGCAAGTGGAAGAGGATGGGTGGGAAGAGGAGGATGGCTAAACCGTCAGTCATGAGGAAGAACAACGTCCATCCCCTGCAGGACTCACTCACTGGTCTGCAGACTACAGCTCTTTGAGCAGTAGGCTACGCACTGCAGACCATCTCTTCCTGATGCTGTAAAGCTGTACAACCAGCACCAAATATTAGCACCCAAATGCAAATAAGCTCCATTCTTTCAATGTATTATTTACCCCTTCCCCTCTTTTTTTTTTTTTTTTTTTTACCTTACACTATCCTGTACCCTATTTAATCTGTTAATATATATCTTTAATTCTCCCACTGTGAGACACTTGAAGTGTGCACTTAAGGTTTTGGGATGATGTCTGGAAAGTTTGATGGAGTTAATGTCTGTTGCAGGAGGGAAAGTCGGGGTCAGAGGTCCGTCCTCGTGATTTTTGATTTTTGCAAGATATGCAGGAAAGTGAGGCTTCTTTCTACCCTTATCACCTGGACATTAAGATTGTCATCTAAGGAAGAAGAAGTCCTGAACAATTTCCCCGTCAGGTGTCACAGAATTCACCGTCCTGAATGACAGAATGAAATAGAGACATTTTGAACTTCAGGAGAACATAAAAAATCTCAATCTAATGTCTGTGTATATTCTCATTCTAATCTCAATCTAATGTAATTCATTTTTTTTTACTATTAATTAAAAAGAAAAAGAAACCGGTTTATTTTGACGTGATGTTTTTATTTTATTTTATTTAAATTTTTTTCACGAGTGATCAAAGTAAAAGAAAAGACGAAGCGGACATGGAAACGTCCAACTTCCTTGTTCCTGTTGCTATGGTTACCGGCCGGTCCCTCCCTCCGGGTCTGGCCCGTCACCGCTTAAATTCCTGCACTCGCTCCCGTTGACACTTGTAAACAGTGAAGCCCACATGAGGCGGAAAAGGCCGATACAGAGCAGGTCAGCGAGTTCCTCCGAGCTGAATTTCATTTTGACCGGTACGTAACTAACTTTGTTTCCCAAACATCCTGTTGTTCGCCGTTGACGTTAGCTCGGCGTTACAACCACCTGCTGCGTATGCTTTAGGGAAGTCCTCTCCGACGAGCGTTAACTTTGACTTTGCGTCAAACGTTTGCTAGCGCAATGTCAACGAGGCTTCCTTTGCTAAGGGAAGTTTCACAATGAGATAAAAGTTTAAGAAAGCGTGGCTGAGAAGACGTTACACGTGCTTTGTGAAACTCTAAAGCTGTTGCTCTCAGCTGACTGTTGTTTTCCTTTATCACATGCTGCTCCTCTTCTGTCAGTTTTATTCAAACAAACTGCACTTTCCGTGAATTTTCTGCGGTAATAACGAAGCACCCGACAGGTACCTAACTTCTACTCTGACTGCTGAATGTTGCCGTAGATTTAAAAAAAAAATAGTTCGTGACCTCTCTCCAGGAAAAAGATGTTTGAGTTTGTCCACTTGACCTGCAATACCTGAAAAACCTCTGTGATGACAGAGAGCTGCTCTAAGCTCCAGGAGAAAGTTTGTTTTGACAATCAGTGGGGGAAAAGGATGGTCCACAGAAAGTGTGCAGTGTAACAGTATGTTTAAATGGTGTGCCACAACGTGAACTCAGAACATGAGTTGGCTTCGAGAGACAGATGTCACAGCAGCTTAAAAGCGTATTGCTCTGGTGCTTGAAAGAAAAGAACACTAGCACTATCATTTACTATCACATTTAAAACAATCAGCTGGCTTTTACTCAGCACTTGTACCATTGTTGTCAGTAACACTAACCAGACTGTTATTTGCTACAGAAGGCACAAACAGGAGTCAGAGATGTTAGTCAATGTACATCATGACATAAAAATATGAAATTGTTGTTGCCTTTTAAAATCATACAATTCTTCCCAGTAATGACTAAGGCAAATGTGCCATTGTTTCAGGCTGTTGTGGTTACAGCTACAGACCACAAGACAAATTTGTTTTTCTGTAGTTCTCATCTCATTGTCTGTGTCTCAGTAAATATAGCCTGTGAACACCGTATTCAGGTAGACAAGAGACAGTGAATGTTGAGCACATCATACTTTATTTGTGCATAGCCTGTTGAATGTAGCAGTCATTGTTTGCTTTAACACAGTTTGAGTTTCTTATTTTGCTTGGCTGGTAAAAACTTCAGTTGCTCTAACAGCTGTTTTAGATGAACAGCAGATAAGGTAAATGCATGCAAAGCAGTGAGTTCTGGCATTTAACCACGGATCTAAAGAAAATGAGACATAAGATTTTTTTCAATTCACATCTTGCTTTATTTCGCAAATACAATATAGACTTCAGTTTCGTAAAGTTAGACTGAGTATAAGAATTAGTGTTGTGCGAGTTGAGCATTAAATTATGTGTCAGGTGTAGTTTCAGGACAAAATGTGATTCTATTGTCATATCCATATGAAATCAGATATCCTGGAAAACAGCATCTGATTCCTTTTTCTTGTCTGATATCTATCTAATCTACAATAAGGTCACCAGCCATCTGTCTCAACAAAGTTTTAACAAAGGAGCCATAAAACTTTGGCTCCTGGCCAGAGAAATGCTATGTAAAGATAATGAGATGATATGTTTTATCATGTGTCCGAGCACAAAAATACTACATTATTCTGTCCAAATAGTAATAGTTTCCTTTTCTTAACCCCCTCCTCCAGCTTGAACCTTATGTCAGTCTCTGTGGGTTGGTGACTTTCCACATGAGCTTTGTCATGCTTGCAAGTTGCACAATGACGTTCAGAAACTGCAATTTCATGAATACCACATCGCTGTGGTGTTCTTGAAATTGCAGTTAAAATGTTAATGCCAAACCTATGGTTTTAATGAGCATAATATATATAATGTATATACATATATATCTATATATACACACATTGCTATCAGAGCAAAAACAAAAATATAAACTGTACGTGTAATAGTTCTAGAGTTAGAAGATTTTATTGTTATTATTATGGTGTTTGTGTGTGTGTCTATGTCTGTGTCTGTATCTGTATCTCTATGAAAGACAGTGAAGCCTCTGACCTCTTATATTCTTTTGACCTTCTACCTGCCTACATGTATGTCACTTTTTTTCCACTGTTTGACTTATACCTGTCTCAAACGTCTACATTTGTGTGGGTCAACACACACACATACACACTCGCACTGTGAAATTTTCCTGCTGATGAGCAGCCTCCAGAAGGCAGTCTTCCAAACCATTACACAAAGAACTGTAGTCTGCGTGAGACCCACCAGTAAGTGAGTTATACCAATCAATACTGCCAGGTGGATAGGACCCCTCCTTGTCATACCACAACTTTACTCTCACTTTTGGGTTTACTTTATACTTGTCAGAGCTGTTCCTGAAGGAAGTTAAAGAGCAGTAGTTGTTTTAGGTATGCAGCACAGTGGGACATGTTTGTTATTGCATCTGTAGCTATAGCTAAGTGAGACTGATAATGTGTGTGGCAAAAAAGAAAGAACAATCATGATCAAGTTTGTTTTTTTTTTTATGCATATATGTCATTGAGTTGTGAATGAGATAGACAGTGAGGCTAAGTACATTTTGCAACTGTCTTTCTGATTTGTACATTTAAATAATCCTATTTGATATAGTAAATATATCTAGAATATAATTATTAACCATGGGCAAGCGCTTACTTCTTTAACTAAAGGCTGTGTCTCACTATCCTAGGTTACATTGACTAATTAAAGAGGTGGTTGCTAAGAGATGGCAATCTGTGACATTGCTGAAAGCGTCTGATGTACAACACCCTGAAGCTCGACTTCTCCAGGATCTCTTTCCGCTACACCTCTCTCTGTACCTGACTCATGTGAAGGACACGGAATACACTCTTATATCAGCAGACTCACAGACACCATGGCAGCTTTTACTGCACCTTGTGCCATCGCTGATACCACAACCACTGCGGTGGCCAGCACTGGATGGCAAAAGCAAGGAAGCAGCAAAGAGGAGGGGAAATATGAGAATGGGGACGTAGGACAAAGCACTATCCTTGAGAAAACCCACGAGTTCTTCCAAATGTGTGACACTGAGAACAAGGGCTTCATCACCCGACGTGACATGCAGGTGAGGGCACTGTTTCAAATTGTATTGTGGACCCATGAAGTTTTAATGTCTAAAAAATAATGTGAGAACTCATCTGTGTTGTATTCAAATAATTCAGAGGATTTCATATGAAAATAGATGATATGTATATAGTGCATCCAACATAGAAAGTAATAAAAAACAAATTGTTGCAAACTTTACTAACTTAAGGAGAAGCCTAAAAGGGCCAATTTTTTGATTGAAACAGATTTTTAGCATCCAGTGTTCAGGGCTCATTCATTCAGTATGGGCATAATTTGCAGAGATGGTCTCATTAATGATGCTGAACAGAACATGAATAGGGCATCTGCACCTTATTCAAAACAGCATAAAAGAGACAGAGACATAGTGAGCTGTGTGGCAGCTTCATCACTCATCTCCTCCACACATTATTGTGGAGATTCACTTGTATTTCAGATATTCATCCCTGCCATTGCTAATCCTTTGAAGTACTTGTAAGCTTTCATTCTAAGGAGCATAAATACGCTGAGGGGAGGCTTTGATCTGATGTTTATCATCATGAATTGGAAATTAGATGGCAAACAGGACAGTGGTTCACTCATACACTTGTACAGAGGATAGGAAGAGCACAGAGCAGTTGATACTGTCGGTTATTTATTATTAATCCCTTTCTATACATCTGCCAAATGTTGTTATTTAGCTAAATAAGTGGTACATTTTTACATTTTTTATTTGACACAGTTTATACAGTCACAAAATATTTTACTACTGCATTATTTTTGCACAATTTTCATGGTTTAAAGTGCATTTCACACCATGACCACCAACAAAGAGGAAATTCTACCGTTTGCTTACATATGGGATATGTCCGCCTCAGATAACACTCTAACAGGAACAGCTCATAGTCTTACACTGATGCTATCCTGTCCTTGTCCCTCCCCTGGATTGTATGGGTTGCCTCAGTCAACATTTGCAGCAGTGTAAACACACCATAAAACCCAAGCTGCTTACAGAGGTGTAGTTATGGTAGCTTTTCTTGGAAATGGTTTCACAGTTACTGTCATGGTCAGGTGTTTTTTTTTTTGTTAGGGGGGTTGGGGCTCACACTGAATATGAACTTAAGAAGCAGTTGTCACTTTTCTGTCAAGTACTATCGTCACCTACTTAAATCTTTTGAGCCAACATCATTGAAGATGAGCTACACTGCCAAGATAACAGGTTGTAATGTGTCAAACTGTATGAAGCATTGTGTTCCGAAAGAGGATGTACATGCATTGATGTTATTATATATTTTCTGCTTAAAAAGAGAATTACAAATAAGTTATTTACAATGTTACTGACATCCTGTGTTATTAGCTGTAATTTACTCTAATTTAGCCTGGCAAGGGTTAAAACAATGGGAGATTACCACCAATTGATCTGTAGCACAAGATCACCACTGTACAAATGTCTGTCCTTATGAGACTCAAGTAGCAGTGGTTATAGCTTCAGTACAGGTAACGTTCTTGAGGCTTTGTTCCTGTCACTAGCAGCTGTGCTTTGTGTCTTGTTTTAGCAGAGGCTGAACAGCGAACTCCCTCTCAGTGCAGAAGAGTTGGAGAACGTGTTCGACACCCTTGATTCTGACAGAAATGGATACCTTACGCTCAACGAGTTCTCATCAGGATTTAGTATGCTTTTAAAATTTTTTCTGCTTGTAACAATGGTTAAAGTGTTACCAGATAGTGTAGTCTAATGTGTCAGTTGTGGACCTTTGCTTTGGATTTTCAAGGTGAGTTTTTATTTGGCCGGAAGATTTCTGTAGAAGAAAGTATGGATGACAGAAACCCTCATACAACCCCATCGGAGGACTTGTACCAGAACCACTGGGAAGAGACCCCAGCAAGAGAAAATGAGGATGAAGAGGAGAAACACTTCTCCATGTTAATGGAGAGCCTTGGTGCAAACAGTGTCTTTGAAGAGTAGGTACTCTGTATGTGTCTGTGTGCCTGCACGCATGCGTGCACGTCTGCGTATATGTGTGTATGTCTTTGAATTCCCAGCTTTGTCAGGTCTACTTCATATCTTTACACACTTTGTCAACATTTCCTTTGAGCTGTGACTATATTTTAAGCCTGAGACTATAATCACCTGTGCAAACAACAAAAAGGTTCGATGTTTCCACTCTCAAACAAAGCTGATCCTGCATTCCTTCTGTGAGCGATCTGCTTAAACTTTCAAGTCTTGAATATTACATTTGAAACATAAACTTAAAATTTTTAATCGTATATTGTACTGAGGTATTGGTTTGTTAGACTGAAAGACTTAGATGTATAATGACAGGAGCTCATAAACTGCATGACTACACTCACCTTTACAAACAACCCTAGCTCAATAACAGCAAACAGTAGAGAAGATGGATGCCAGGTTTCAACATCCTTTGGCTTCCACCCACCTAGTTAGGGTTGAGAATACATTTGAGATCAGTTTGTGCAGCACTAACTGACATTGATGCTGGCCCAAGTTTAAGGACAAGTATTTCTAACTGAAAAGTCTTTATATGAATGAGTTTTATTATCCTTGCCTTACCATAGATCTGTATCAGATCATAGATCTACCTTGTAAGGACATTGAGAGCAGCTCACAAAACACAGAAAACAAGTAAGACGAGTGCCAGATTTTTTTGCTCTGAGAATAAATGGATTTATCAAGGCAAACAACATGTTAAAACACCTATTATCTACTTCCTCAGCTGCCTTGATGTTTTAAATGATGTTGCTTTATTCTGTGAATTTTCATCCATGTCCTTGCCACATTATTTCTTATTCCATTTTAAAATAGGATAATCAATTACTTGTGAAACCGCTTGACTAAGATTTCAAATACTATTCAGGAAATTGACTGTAATGCTTCATTCAGTTACACCTGCTCCTTCTTTCTTTCCCATCAGTCCTGCTGAGGTGCGCAGTTTGTGGGCCCAGCTGCGCCGGGATGAACCACACCTTTTATCAAATTTCGAGGATTTCTTGGCCAGAGTGACATTGCAGATCAAAGAGGCCAACCAGGAAAAGAGGGAAATGGAGTGCGCTCTTAAGCGGTCAGGGCAGGACATATTTGTGTATTTCACTGTGTGGGAGGTTAATAGGTTATAAGATGTTAATTAAATTAAACAAGTATTTGTCCAACTTGCATAACTTAACTGTTCATCCTTAGTCAAAAGAGCTGTTTTTATGCTTTGTGCTCTTGAGATTGCTTCCACAGACCTATTGTATTTAAGGTGTATCATCTTAAATCTTTGCGGTTGTTCCATAGGCATTTATTACATGTATGTGAAGTAAATGCAGTCCATAGCATGTTACCACATCTGAATTTTATCCAAACAGTAAAGCAGCATCACACGATGATGAGATCCAGCACTTGTATGAAGAAATGGAACAGCAGATAAAAAATGAAAAGGACAGGATCGTCCTACAGGTACAAGCCCATCAGTAATATCTGACAAGTTTCTCTCTTTGTTGTAATTTCAAATACTGTACATCTACTTCCTTCTCACACCCCTTTTGCATTGTTTGCATCTCTCCCCCTCTTTTATCACTAAACAAAAGGACTATGAACGATTTCTGTCTCGGAGTCAGGACCTTGAGCTGCAGCTAGCCAGTAAAGAAAAGGAGCTGGAACAACTCTTTGAGAAACAGAGAAGTGTGAGTGAGATCTATCAAAAAAAAAAAAAAAAAACAACAAAAAAGACATCCTTACAGAGTGCACTGCAGTATTCACAGTCTGAGAAAGGGTTTACATGCGCACTGATTTACTTAAATCTTCCCATAAAAGACATAACACAATCCTATTTTGTTTTTGTTTTTTTTATTAAAAAATGTGAGTAAGTACCACTCTACCATCAAAGCACCTATTGAAATGCCATTGATAGACAGTGTTGGGTCACAGTTCTGAAGGAGCATTAACCTTTATCCCCTCAGTTATGTTGTTAATTTGAAACTTTCACTCAGTGCATTGTAATTAATGCTTCTCCAATGACTTTCTTCTGCAGCAGTAACAGCAGCTTGTGTTGAGGAGAAATGTTAATAGGTTCTGTCACAGCTTCATTTACACCCTAGCAGTCAGGCTTTTATGGGTAATTAGCGATCAATTCTGATTCCACCAACAAGAACCTATCTTTTCTTCACAGCTCCTTAACGCCACTAATTATTATGTGTCATCTGTTTGCCAAGTGTTAACTAGATTTCGTGTTTGTGGAGAACAGTGGCCCATATAATGGTATAACTGCTAACAGAGCTTAAAGAGAAATTAGTCCCCAGTTGCTCACTAATAACGTCCCATTATAAATTTCATGTTAGAAAAGTAAATATTTGAAAAATAAACTGTCAGCTGCATGAAGGAATTATGTCTTTATATCAGACTATTGTCATCCATTCATCCCATGACAAGGGGCTGAAGAAGCCATGCATTTCCAAACATGAGAGCACAGAGGTTGTAGTGAAGCGTGTGAATGTGTAGCAGTAGAGATCACCAAAGTAAGACACTTAGATTTACACACAGTAGCTTTAAATCATTAAATTCAAATGTTACAGATTTTATTCATGTGATTATGGAGGCAACGATTGGCTCATCCAAAAGTATTTACATATTTTATCTGAGATAAAATGTTTCCTTTTTGGACCACGGGTATTCTTCTAGCTTGAGCGTCAATGTGAGGACCTTCACTGTGAACAGTGTGTGACCAAGGTGGAGAACGTGAAGCTGAAGCAGACTAATGATGAGTTAGCACGGGAGCTGGACCATACCAGCCAAGAGCTGGTCCTGGCACAGGAGCAGCTGAGTCTGCTGCAGGAGCAGTCCACACAGCTTCATGAGGAAAAGGAGATGTGAGTTACACAGAAGTTAATCGTGGTTTCTTGAGGTTCTATATACCTCCAGCCCTGACTGTTTGGCCTCTTTGTTTTCTATTCTCTCTCAATATTCAGGAAGTTATCACTGCAAACAAATATATAGGCTTAAAAAAAAGAAACAGTTTGCACACATTTTATACTGTTAGTGAACAAAAACTGAACGGCTACTTTGAATAATGATTGGAACTCAGTCTTACATATTTAAATGTTTGATTTGTCATTAAACAGTAAAAGCAATGAGATCAATTGCATGGTAATGCTTAGCTGCAACAACCCTCACATAATTTTGTGTGTCTCATTTTTATGGTTTGGCCACCTACATTGTAAGAAAGAAAAGGTTCAAATGATGTGATACTGTATCTCAAAGACACTAGACCAGAATAGACCATTTGTTTGTATCCTGTCAACTCACTCATCATTTTGCCTTTGAAAACTGACAAGAAAATGTAACCAAGAGAACACTAAGAGAAACCACAACACACACTGTGTATGTGTTTCATATATCATTAGTAATAAAAGATGCATTGTTTGTCAACACAGGGAAGTTTACAGAGTGACTGAGCGACTGCAGCGAGAGCGAGCAAGCCTAATCAAACAACTGGACCTGTTGAGGTATGCTCAAACGAAAAACAGAGGTACAGCTTAGATCGTGTTATTGTGGACATTTTTATCATAGTATTTACCAGACAAAGTTACTTTTGACACCACAGTCAGTAATTGACCTCACATTAGTATAATGGTTCCAATAATGGTTCAAATCTTATTCACAAGGAAAACTTGGTGAGCGGTTAAGCTCTGTCTGAGAAATGATCCGCTTAAAAATCACTTAATTTGATTCTTGCCCAGGAACTTGTTATTCTTCAGCCTTTTACACTACTGACATAACAGGCCATGGAGACACAATGACTTTGGATTTATTATTTATTCTTTTTTTTTTCTCAAGGGTTCTAAATTATTTCTTTTGTCCAGGGAAATGAACAAACATTTACGGGATGAAAGGGACATATGCTATCAGGTATGCACAATGATGATGGCAAAATTATTTCTTTGTAGTATTTACATTTCCATTGTCTGTACCTCATGTCTCCTCTTTTTCAAGATTCAGACCGAACCCAGTATCTCATTCCACAATATAAATGAACACATTAAATTTAACTTTTACAGAACCCAAAGAATTGTAAGAAAACACCTTGTTTCAAGCAGAGGCCCTTAATCAGTGTTGTGAAACACACACACCCAAATGTCTTCAAAAGGTAAACAATCACATTCTTTATTCGTTTGTTAGGACTGTGTCAAATGGAAAACAAGTCTCATTGTATACTTTTTATGCCTTTACTTTTTTCTCAATTGTCTCTCTAGTTTGCTTACTCATGTACGCGGTAATGTTACTCTGTCTATGTAGTGGGGATAAGGAGGAGTCGGCTTCCAGCACTGTGACGCAGACTGTTGCCAGTGAGCCATGCATGTCATCTTGCCCAGTGGAGACAAGAGGGCACCTCCAAAGGATTATCTCAATTGAAGAGGACCACCTCCCACACTTGCTCCAGAATGACTGTCAGACTCAAACCCCTCTTCAGGAGTGTAGTGAAGGAGATGAAGCCTCCGACAGAGAGGAAAATATAGACTTGGTGATGAGTGATATTTGTCCATGTACATCTTCCGCCCAGCAGCAACAGTCAAAGGGAAATGTGGAGAAAATAGAAGCCCCCAAATCTCCAAGGGGTCAGCCTGTAGGCAAGGAGACCAGTATAAATGTAAGCATGTGGATATTCGGTAATATACCACGTTAGTCATGAAGTATGATTTATTTCTGTGATTAACATTGACTGTAGCAACATGTTTATTAGAAGCCATTAAACGTTTTTTGTTCAATGTAGCTTGTAGCTTACCTCACAAAAGTAAGAGCCAGGCTCCTGACTGAAAGTTTAAAGAAAATTCTTAAAGCTTTCTTCCAATAACTTCTCCCATTGTTCCTTATTATTTAGGATGAAGGCAGTCCCTTGACTCCTGACCGCCTCTTCAAGATCGTTCTGGTGGGAAATTCAAGTGTAGGAAAGACCTCCATCCTTAAACGATTTTGTGATGACTGCTTTCACCCCGGCACATCTGCTACTGTGGGTATGTATGCTACGCTGAAAAACACACACAGTGTCTGAAGTCAATCACCAGGCTAGATGTTTGGATGCCTTTGCTCAGTTCCTGTGAGGAAAGGAAACAAAATACCTAGACCATAAGTTGACCTTGGACTCATTATGTGTTTGCTTACAAAGCTTTTCAAGGTAGGCATTCGTTTTTAAACTGAAAATTTAGATCAAGCATCGCCAAAGTAATGTAGGTTTTGGTCTTACAACTTGAAGCATAGTAAAGAGTTTTGCCCGAAGCACATATTTTCATTTTGCCTTGTGAAGAATGTAAATTTTCAAAGAGAATTCTGGTATTAGGATCCTCTTAACCAGGATTGTGTAAATTTAAAGTCTATATTTATATTTGTTCTTCTTTCTACAGCCATTTGTGGTGTGTGATGTTTGCTGTTCATTTTCTATGTGCAGGTATTGACTACAGTGTCAAGACTATAACTGTGGACAACAGCCAGGTGGCAATGCAGCTTTGGGACACAGCAGGACAGGAAAGGTGTAGTTTGAGGATGACATGAACCAAAGAGATTGTCACATAGGAGTATTCATTATACCATAATGCTGAATGGAATCAATTTCAACTGTCTGTTGTGTTTTGATGAGTTTTCGTATGACACCACATTCATGCAAAGTTCAAAGTGCAAGAGTGCAAAGTTGAGTTCTCAGATCTTACATAAAATCACTGCGTTTCCTTGAGCCTTTCTTTTTTTCCTTGTGCTGGGTCATCAAGTAAATACGGAAACATTTTTCCTCCAATTCGACTATTAAAGCACAAAGGGAGGTTTAATGTACTAGGGAATACATTACATTTCCTCTTCTGTCTGCTTCCTCCTCATCCTTGGGCAGGTATCGAAGCATCACCAAACAATTCTTTCGCAAGGCTGACGGTGTGATTGTGATGTATGACATCACAGCTGAGCAGAGTTTCACAGCTGTCAGACAATGGCTAACGAGTGTAAAGGTAACACAGCAGCATTCTTCACAGAAATTCCCCCAAGCAGAGCAAATAATTTATCAGTTAATCTGTTAAAGTGAAATGTGCATTCACTGCTTACCAGTTTTTCATTAGAACAGCAGGGAAGCTGGTGAACCACAGTCATCTTTTAACCACAATGTTTCCTTAAAGTTATCTTCCTTTGTTCTGTATTCTCTCCCTTACTTTCTTAATAGGAGGGTGCAGGCGAGGACATTCCTCTTATGTTATTGGGAAACAAAACAGACAAGGAAATAGACAGACAAGTTCAGAAAAGAGTGGGAGAAAGACTTGCCAAGGTTTGCAGATGTTTTACTTTGTTAAACTTAAAGTTCTGTAAAAATTTCTGTCAGTTTCAGATAGGAGTTGCAAAGTGGTGTTGATTTATTTTTTTACTGATACTAAATGAAAGTCTTTCGTGTACAGCGTGGTTTCTATGGAGACAGAAGAGAAAACTGACTAACGAAAAGTACATTTTATTCACAGGAGCTGGTAATGACAACTATAACCATCATTTTGTTCTTTTTCAGGACCACCAAATGACTTTCTATGAGTGTAGTGCATGTTCAGGACACAATGTGGTGGAGTCCATGGTGGATTTAGCCAGGTGAGCATGTAGCTTTGTGGTGTGCCAGCTTATGTAAAAGGAAACCAAAGAAACAATAAATGTGATAAACTAAGTTAAAAGTTAAGTTTAAAAAAAATCACAATTTCTTTGGAATGAAGTGCAAAATCAAATGTTCATATTGTAGTCTGCACCATATTCTTCCCTCTGTGTGCATATGTCATTGACTTATTGACACATTGTCAAAATGTGCTGCAATCTGCTATAGTTATTTTGTACTACAAAGTGGCACAAGTCTTTATTTAATCTATTACTGCTCTCACCTACATTTGCATATGGAACACCCAAACATTTGCTACAAAACAACATGACAAGCAACAGCAGGAAGTGCTGCAACTAATCCCACAGTGGGAAATGACGACCCTGCAGGGTTAATGCAGATCTGATTCAGTTTATGCAGGTTAATTACAGGAGCAGCTGTACCCAGAAAGTACACATTAGTTTTCAGAGCAAATCAAATGCAAAGGTAAAATGGCCTGTCACTCCTATCTCATCTCTTATATCTTATTATGTTTCTCAGAATTTTGAAAGAACAAGAGGACAGAGAGAGGGAGAAGACTGTCCAGTTGGTCAGCAGCCCCTCAGAGAGGAAGAGAACCTGCTGCTAACAGTTAACAGCGAATACACACATACACAAATACACACACAGTGGCACTAACCTTTACTAAGGTACACAAGTGATAGTGTGGCCACATGCATCAACGAGGAAGCTATAGTTTTAATGTAGTATTTTCACACATTCTTCAGCTTTGTAGCAGCCTGGGTAAATGAAAAACGACATACTGTGATTTGTCACACATTAGTGCACTATTTTATAACAGTCTAAGTGATATGATTTCCCATGGTAGTAGTTGCAGTAGAGTATTTAAAAATAACAATTTATATTTTATGAAGGAATAACACAATAATGATAAAAACCCTTAATAACAATGCAAGAAAATTTTAAATGTTTCTTCGGAGGGTAAGACATAAAATTAACTCAAAAAATTTTTTACCTTTTAAACCCCACTTGATATGAAACAGACATAATCACCTGAACAACTGTAAAATGTAATGCATCATCAAACAAACTTGTGGTTGACACTACATTAGTGAGCTTTTAATATTAAATTTCTTTATCAGAAATGTTAATTGAATCTTGTGCTTATGTAATTTCTGCTAATACTGGATCTGTAGCTTATGCTATGGATATTGGACAAGTGCCTCACTTGGTAGACAAAAACACTAACTATCGTCTAACTATCATGCAGCACTGTACAGAAACAGTTGAAGCTGAATGAAAATGATAAACTTCAAATGTAGTGTTTCTTCCTGGGCTGATATATTTAATAGTATTATATTTTACAGGTGTTCATGTTGTTTTGTCCACTTTGTAAATTGTACAGTAAGTGAGTACAAATTTTGTGGTGTTTCTCTTGTACAGAAGGTTTTTAGGCTGAGGAGTAGCCTAAGCTATGTTGTACTTTTTTTTTTTTTTTTTTTTAAATAGTCGAAACACAATACAAATCAAATGAAGTTTAGTGCACAAAATATTTATATCACCTTAATCTGCCTCAGTGCCAAGTATTTTATGAAAATAATATCACTGTAATATGTTTCGTAAGTTATGTTATCTGTATGTTGTAGTGAGGTCACAGTTGTGGAGATTTTGGTAAAAAAAAAAAAAGTCAGATTTTACTGTTTGATATTACACCATAATCAATAATAGGGCTTCAGTACTTCCAGTGTGTTGCACATCACTTAAAGGTGAAAACATTTTAAAAATGTGATTAGCATAAAACAAAATGCATTATATGTAACACGCCTGTTGAGTAATCCATTTCTTTTCAGTACACCAAAATTAAAATAAGCTTTACATCACCCAGTAAGATGAGTTTGGACATTGCTGTTTATTCAGTTATGTGAAACAACATGTTCAATACTTGTGGAATTAACATGCCAATTTATTATAATCTTTATGACTAAAAAATTATATGAAAACCAAGGTTTGTGTTAAATTGCAGCAGCTTTGCTCAAAAATGTTTCTCTGGACAAGTCCCAAATGTGCTCTTTAATTACAATTGTATAGTTTTCTAAATAAATTCCTTTAAATGTATAGTTGATTGTAAGCCATGATGCCTCTTAAAATTGTATAACGTTTTTTTTTTTTTTTATTTGTACCAGCCATTCATTCCTTTAGTCATCTTCTACCACTTATCTGTTTACGGGTCATGGGGGATGCTGGAACCAATCCCAGATCACAGTGGGCGAGGGCAGGGTACCTCAAATATTTTAGATATTTGATGTTAATCCTAGAAAGGTTATATTAATGTTGGAATAGTATTTAAAACCCCTTCAGATAGTCTTTGCCCAGATCAGCGTCTTGGTTTAAGACATTTCCTCTCATTGACTACTTTGGCAAAGGCCTTACTGAGAGCGTCGGTCAAGTGGAAAGATATTTTTCATCAGCGTTAATAAACCTGGAGAGAATGGGATACAGTCTGTAAAAGCCAACACCACAAAATTGGGCTTACATATATATGGCAAAGGAAACATGATTCCCAGTCTCATTAGACCTAAACAAAATAAGCATGGGAATAAAAGGCCTTCAGTTTTCCTTATTTAACACTAATTCCTCCTAGCACAAGAGTGCTCAACAGGGATTAACATGAAATAATATTTACTCCCAAACCAATAAAAGTAGAGAGACAAGTGTGTATACATAAAGCCACAGGAGAAGGCTAAATGTATCAGTGCGGAACAGAACTAGATAGACTTCGGCACTTTGTCAAGGCATTTAGGATGGGGAGGTGTGTTATTGGCATGTCAACATCACAGCTCACACTGACACAACAGGGCACACTGGGAGTCACCTGTGTGCGGTTATACACCTTCTATTATACTCACAGAGACCTAATACACTGACTATGCAAACACATTACCTTTCACATAACACATGTACAGTATGTACCTACGCAGGTTTGTCCTTGGCTTGGATTTGTGATTGCTGTCAGTTTCCCAAATTTTCAGAATTGAATACAATATTCATTCATTCATTCACTCATTTTTTACCGCTTATTCATTTCTGGGTTGGGGGTGATGCTGGAGCCAATGGACAGGTCGCCAGTCCATTACAGGGCCAACACACAGAGACGAACAACCACTCACACTCACGCTCAGATCTACGGACAATTTAGAGTCACCAATTTACCTAAGCATGCATGTCTTTGGATTGTGGGAAGAAACCGGAGTACCTGGAGGAAACTTACGCATGTACGGGGAGAACATGCAAACTCCACACAGAAAGGCCCCAGGCCTGGGAGCCAAACCTGCGATCTTCTTATTGTAGGGCAACAGCGCTAACCATTATGCTGCCGTTCTGAACAATAAATTAAAATGCTTCCTTGGCAATCATTCCCTACAGTACATATTGACATAAAAACTGTGCCTTAAATTTATTATCCACTTGAAACAGAATGTGAACAATATTGTAATTCATAAGATGAACTCTAATCTGTTTTAAAAATACCAACTCTCCCTCCATAAGGTCCTAATGTTTGTGAAAAATGAATATTGAACAAAACACACAAGTACATCACTCCAACTCACACCACACAGACATCAATAATCTATGACATCCATTGAGACAAGAAAATATTCCTGACTTCTTTTTGTCAGTGTTACATTCAGAACTGTTTAACAGTCAGTAACTTGCTCCTTTCATTATACACTGTAGTGACAATGGTGACATTGTGAGTGGGGCCTACCCTGTCTGGTCTTTGGCCTGGTCTCTGCTCTTGCTCTCACCCCCATCTATATTAGTCAGTGTGTCTGTCTGTGGTCGTGGGAGTGTCAATGACTCCCTCATGTGCTCAAGGGTTGTACTTGATGGGGCACCGTGGTCCCCTCAATCAAATTTAACGCATCTTGTAGTCATGAGCTATGGCTGCTTCGCACAGCTGCCCTTTAAAATCCAGCTCGAAGGTAAAGTCCAAGTCACGCTGCAGAGAAACAGAGAGAGAGAGAAAAAAACCCTCAAATGGCTTCCAAGCAAAAGTTATGATAAAGGAGAAGTAGTAAGAAGTAAGGGAAAAAAATTAAGATGAGAAAGTTTGGTCTGCTTTTGACCTGACCGCAAAATATAGTCCAAAATAAGCACAGATTGTTTGAGGCACACAACACCCAGAGGGGCGGGAGAGGACACTGACAAAGTCAAGGATCTGTTGTTGTTTGTCTGGAGGTAACCACAGTGTTGTCACCTGCTTGACCACTTTCCAACACTGAGGAGAGAACAATCTGCTGTGGGCAGGCAGATCGGGAAATGACTCATTTCTTAGCTGCCTTACTATTCAAAAATAAGACCCTAGATGATTAAAGGCGGATTTCATTATCACTGCCGCTTAAAGTTACACATATCCAATTTGAACTTATGCAATACTCACCACGTTTTTCTCATTAGGTTTCATAGCAATACTGCCAATAATCTCTTCTCCTCTCCGCACCGTCAAATAGTCTTCCAGGTAAAACACTGTCTGCTTCCAGTGGGTGTACGGAGCATCTGGAGCTGGTACGAACACACACAGAAAAACACTTTTAAGGTAAGCACCTGCCATTTCAATCTTTATAAAGCTATAGAAATTGTACTTAATAACTTTTTAGTAAAGACTGTCACCATCTGGACCAAAATCTAACTGTTATCCTCAGATTTAACAGCTTATTAATAAAGTCCTAACAATGGCTTTAGGCCATGCGATGGACTGACGACCTGTCCAGGGTGTACCCACCCTCACCCAGTGTGAGCTGGGATTGACTCCAGTGCTGGGGGAGACAGACAGAGACAAACAACCACTCAAACTCACACTCAGACCTTCCGGACAATTTAGAGTCACCAGTTAACCCAAACATGCATGTCTTTGGACTGTGGGGGAAACCGGAGTATACAAGGGAAACCTACGCAGGCACTGGGAGAACATGCAAACTCTGCATAAAAAGGCCCCAGGCAGGGAACCAAACCTTCTCACTGTGGGGCAACAGCGCTAACCACTATGCTGCCGTGCTGCCCCTATACAACATCCTAAAGAATTAAAAAACTGAATCTGAAAGAGTAGCTGAGAATCCAGTTGGTTTGCTTGCTGTGCTGAGCAGGTGTCTCTTGAGTCAGAGATGACAGCACTGAGGTAAAGGGCTTTCCCTTGCCGTTCGAGTCATTTTGCTTTTATCACCATTTCTTTGTGTCTATTGTGGTGCCATATCTGCATTCATCTGCCAATATGTATATGTATGCATGTGTGGGTGCGCACGTGGGTATGGAAACACAGGTGGGCACAACTTGAAACTCAAACCCCAAAACAAATGCGAGCATTCCCCAGTGGGCCTACCATCAGTGATCGCTTGGCGGAGATTCAAAAGGTCGGGAGAACTTAAATCGACTTCCTGTCAGATGTCCTGAGGCAGATTGGTAGCTCTGCCTTTATGTGCCAGTTCTTTGTAAGTCCAAAGATAAAAGAGCATGCCAATCAACTCGGCTGCTGCACAGGCCTGGCTTTTGGTTTGGGATCAGCTCAATGAAGACACTAACAAGTTAGTTGTGTTTCTTAAGCTAATTCAGCACATGAGATTCTGAATTTCTTATCTTTGTCTTTTTCTCTTTCCGACATAAGGAATTGATTTCTAACTGTGTATGGAGGTTAGAATCAGTATCTTAAAGTTGTGGCAAATGAAAACTGACACTGGAAAACTTGCTTGACAGAAATAAATTGTGTAGAAGGATAAATTTACAGAGAAAGAGTGTAGAAGTGTGTGGGACAGAAATTATAGGGATTAGGAATTTATTATTTTTTATTTCTTGATGTGGAAGTGACGATGGTATGATTTTGAAAGTAAATTCTTGTTACCTACATGGCGTTACCATGGCCACAAGACCAAAGCACAAATTGCTCAAATACATTTTAAAATGCTGTATTTCATTCCAAGACCACTAGAGGTCAGTCGAACACCTTTTTGACACATCAGCACCCAGTCTGGCCACACATCATCAGTCTGATCTGAACTGCCTCTAATCTACAATGATCCTTGCCTTCAAAGCCTGATAAATGCTGAAATCAGAAAATCATCCTTAATCTAGGATTGGAGTTATTTCTGATCATCACATTGGAGGACAGCAAAATGAGTTCACATAAAACACAGTCAGACCTTTTAGTCTTTAGGAGCATCAACCAGCCAACAAGGTTGGTTATTAGTATCAAAGCCACCCAGGCTGGATGAAATACGATTAGCTTTCCATTCATTTCGTCCCCCGGTAATGCTTTGAACCTGGCACTCCTATTTTACTTCAGTTACATTGATACTACAATGGACTAATGCTGCTGGATCTGGACTTCAGGCAACTGGGAGTATTAACTCCCACATAAAATGTTCTAACAGCTACATTGCTGTGTAGAGGTCTAACTATATATCCTCCCTTGTCTCCTTACTTTAGTTTTATCCGTTGCAGGAAGGGTCTGCTGTAAAGTGCTTCCAGCCAGTAGGAAATGTATCCCACAAAAGCAATGAGACATTGGACCCAGTTGCTCACTAAAACTGAGTTACTGTGGAAGCAAATGCCCCCCACAGCTTCAGTATGCTGTAGTATCCTCTCTGCTGTCCTGTACTGTCCTGCGCCAGCAGTGGCCCTCAGCAAAATACAGCATCTGAACTAAGGAGGGCGCTGCAGTTTCACGTTTAACCTCTTTAAAATGACAAAGAGATAAACAATGATTTAGGTTATGATAACTATGACTTAGTGAAGTATCTTACCAGTGGAAAACCCCGTCTTCTTATGACACTTGGTGAATTCAATGTTGAAGTACGTGACAAGTGCGTGGATGTAGTCATTCCTCTGGATCTGCAGGCAGAACGCTGAAGTGAATGAGAGGTCCTCAGTCTTTACTGTGTAGATGTCTACCTCCTAGAAGAGTAAAAAAGATCGACACTTTGTCAGAGTAAGTGAGGGGACGTTTTCTCTCAGTAGCCCATATTCTTCCTTCAAAGGAACAATAGAAAATCAAGAAGAAAACTACTGCTTCCATCTGCAAAATAGTGAAACTTTGGTGCAACAGTTGCAAGAACCTAAAAACCATGAAAAATGTGTCCAGAAGCCCTCATACAAGAAGGACAAGGAGCAGGGGGATTATCCATGTGTGGTGCTAGTATCTGTATTCCCCCTGATACCTGAGAGTGCACTGCGTCAACATATTTTGTTAGCTATGATAACTGAGTAACTGGAAGACAGCTCCCCTGGAAACATATGCTGAACGGTGAACATGTAGGCAGAGGTGTGTACTATTGATGCTATTAGATAACTACTGCTTGTTTTTGCTTTTGTTTTTAGTGCCAGATACCATGTTTGCTGTGGAAGAATGAGCCTTCTGCTCTTTGGTAACAAATAAGTTGCAATATTGATGTCAGTTTTCCCCAATGCTGTTTTTAAAAAAAATAATTACCCCCTTTAAATGCACTATACTGACATTTATTCGAGTCATGCGGTATAAACTTTGAAAAGTTTAAGACTGTAATGTAATTGACTGTACCGGTTATGTTCACAATTTTTCTAAAGGCAAAAAAAAAAAAAACATTTAAAGAGCACTATAATGCAGGTTGCTGAAGTTAAGTTAATAATTTTCTGCAGGAATATATTGGGCAATGATCCTCTCTGAGTATTGTTACCAAACTTTTAAGCACCAGTGTAATAACATGAGGTCCGACGTGTACTATTGTTTGGCTATACACCTTTAATGAGGACGTGCAGTAATCCTTTTAAAGACAATAAAGCTTTTCAGTGGGGTAACATTGTTGTAAGGCTTTTGCATTTTCACAAGATCCAAAGATTAGAAGCATTCCCACCAGCCTCAGGAATATTTTGATTACACTCTTCTTAATGATCTCTTTGCAGGTTTCATGCAATATCTTACTGCATTTAAAATGAACGTCTGTCATCAGTTTATGTTTTGTCTGATATCATTCAATCAGCCGCAGGGAGGTAGAAAAGATTCACGACTCTGGGAACGGTTGCATAGCAGCTTTTTTCCAGGACGGAGGTGAGTCAGGGCAGAGCTGTCTAATCAACACCAGTGATAAGAAGGTCAGTATGACAAGGCGCCAAATCAGGAGGACTAGACAGGCTGTCATTGACATGCATGGCACGGGAACCTGATCAGTCTCACAACTTCACAGACATTGCTACAGCCACACATCAAAGTCAACCTGCAGATACATACATATATACATATATAAAACATTTCTTGAAAAGTGATTTGTAATAATATTTTGTGTGTTTGGTCCTTTGCATAAGTCCTTCCCAATTAGAAATTAGCACCGTTTGGATTCGTTTTGATTGTGTGATAAGATTTAGGGCTGAAGTATGTAGATGAGATGGTAAATACGATCGTTTGCTTTGATGCCAGTATAAGTAATAAACCCTGATTCAGGTCTTTCTGCCTGAGGTGTAATTACATTGGAATTCCACATTGGATTTATAGCTTCTGTAATTAGGACAGCAGTAAAGAACTATTGTCTATGTAAAGATATAGTGAGGTAATGCCGCCGTGAGCACAGTAATGGCGACACCCCATTGTGTGTGATGGTTTCTGTTTTTCTCTTTTCAGTTGTCATACCTGGTCTGACAAGGCAGAATTCTGGAGCATTTGGAGACTCTCCTGTCAAACTGTTGCCCTTCCATTGGTTTAAGTACACAAACATCACCAACACACAAGCTGACAGCTGCATTGTGTAACGCTCAGGTGAAAGCGCCCCCTCTGGAATTTCTTTCCCAGCCGAATTGTAGTGGGATCCTGGTTGGTCAGTGGACTTTTAAAACAACAAGAAAGTTTCTTCTATTTTTGCCAATTCCATCTCATTTCTGCCACCGCAGATAAATCCAAAGTAGAATTTCTTTCCCAGTTGGACTGCAGTCAGCTAGTGGACTGTCAAAACATGCAGAAAGTTTAGTTTTTGAATTTCTTACTTTATATACAGTCCAACACTGAATTTCTCTCCCAGTCTGGCCATGAAGCCAATACTGGTTTTACAATGATGCAATAATGAAGCACAGAGTTTGTCCACCACAGAGCACCGACAACATCATTTTAACTCTGAATGGGACTAAAATGTCCCATTAAGCCCAGTGCTGTGTGTATCCTGGCTGTGGGTAACAGCCCACACGACATTATGGCAAACATTGCACACTCTCCTCTGCACTGCTTTAGGTCTTTTGTCATCATTAAAAACTTATCTGCCATCATCCAAAATATGAGCAATATTTTACTAACCTTGACCAGGCAGGAATTGGTCACCACCTGTTTGGGGTCCACAATGTCCACCAGTGGTTCCTTCATTGCCACGTTACGGATACAGGTCATATCAAAGCCATATACATTCTCCCACCCTGTTAAATACATTATCAAATTAATTCTATACATTTAAATGTGTTAGCTGTTATTAGAGGCAAAGTTAAGGGAAAAACATTTCCTCTCTCCAAGTTTTTATTCAGTGTGTTGGGTGGAAAAGGTCACCGGAGTTGCTGCAGCATTAGTTAAAGCTTTATTTCCAGAAAAGCCACAGTATGGTCTATGATCTTAGAGGCATGTTGTTTTGAAACAATTTTTATTTTGTCAGATGAATGTCGTATTCTATTGATTTATAAATAGGGTAGGTAAGGCACCTTGAACAGAGACCACTCTTGTCTGGGATAGCCTTGCTGCTCAGGCTAAATCACCCCATGCATTATTCATTAAGCTCCCTTTAGTAGTGTGTGAACAAACATCTCTGTCGTGACCCAAAAGGTGGAAACTACTTGAGTGTGTCGAGAGCTGGTAATAATGAACAGGTCACAAACCACCAGGGGTTTTCGTAATGCTCCGCATTTGCATTTCTTGCTTCCCCACTTAACTCAGGCAGTGTGCAGCCCAGAATAGCACTAATGACCACAAGATGCTCTCAGAGTACAGAACTATCTCAGAAGTCCACTTCTAACTGAGTCTAAAGGTCGAGTCTTGCCATCTGCCTGGAAAGAGAGAAGTTTGTGGTCTATATGTGCTCTTGTCCAACAACTCACTCCAGCCTGCTCATGTGTGATGAGACTTTCTGCAGATAATATCTGGTGCACGGTGGTTGTATAATTTCTTTGGATGTATGGGGGAGTGTGAGTAGGAGGCTCATGGGCTGTGGTTGTGTTTGCCTTTTGTCATCCAGGTTTGGTACTGTTCTTACGCTTTGTGTCCAATGGCAAAACATTCGCCCACAGTCCTCCTGGCGGGTTTAGAGTAGGATGATAAAGAAAAGGAGAGGCTTGTTGACTTATAATATAAATTATTGCCCCTCAGTGTTATGCCTGAGGACGAGTTCAAAATCATTTGCGTGCTGTGTGACTGCGCCCACATTAGTGTGAGCGCAGCACGGAGGTGTGGATGATGTTTTACTTCTACGCTCAATTTGTGATGTAGAGACATAATCTTGGTTATGACCACCCAAGTGCTGCACATAGTACACAGTGCAGGTAAATGGCATCTCACAAGTTCAGGTACTTGGCACACTTGTCTCCCACACACACACTGAACTTACAATGTATTTTAAAGTCTTTGTACTGCCTGTCCTCAATCGCCACCACATACAGCGAGGCACGGTCAGGAAACATTAATCCACCAGGTTTCTGTCAGACAAAGGAGGCAAGAAAACAAGTCAGCAATTGATGCCAAACACATTATAAACGGTTCACATTAAAGCGTCTGTGACATTTCATTTCCCAGCCAAGAATAGGTTGGATTTGTTGAGGCGTTCCTGTTCCGTCTGGGGTTAGTATTGATGATTTATAGCTACAGGAATATTATGACAAGCAATAATTCAAATATCAAACAGAAATATGAGGTACAATAATAAATAATCCATCTTATATATTTCTTATTAATACAATAAAAACACAGCATTGCATTGCACCATTCCACCCTTTTTTCCTCTATCGGGTCATGCCCTCCCCTTCTGCAGCCTCTCTCCCCTCCCTTCTGTGTTTAATTGCAGGATTGGATCCAGGTGAGGGGGAGCCACTCTGCAGCTGCCTCTCATCTCCTGATTAGCTTCAGTAAAGACACCCAGTCCTGCCTCCACCACACCGTTGTCTCTGTTATACTGGTTAGTCACAGTCCAACCTGCACTGTTTGCAGCTATTTATCAGCTCCTTCCCTGCCCTCCAAAAACCTGCTCACCTGGACCCCCCTCTGCTCAACCTGGCTCAGGTCAGCTTGCTCAACTTGTGCAATATATTCCCTTTTCATGTACTGCCACTGAACTTAACAGTTCAGTGGCAGCAATTGGATTCCACAGAAACAGAAAAGCAAAGAAGAAAAATCATTGCTGCTATAAAAATGTCATTATCTCAGACTTTACTGATTGCTTATTTTAATCGAATAATTTTATTTATTCTCTTACAGCAAGCACAAAAACATTTTGCAACAACAGAGTTCAGTTTGCGACCCCTTTAAAAAAAAATCACGAGCCAGAGCTGCTAATTCAATTTTGACTGTTATGAGGTCACCTGTTCAATTATGGGTTTGAAAGCGTAGATGCAGTTAAATATGTTAGCTTGGTGGTTAGTGCGCAATTTTCTAAAAATTAGATTTGTGGTTTTATTTTGTCTGGGTGCTGAGATATGAACAAAATATATCACTCCACACACTCACATACACTGCATACATCATACCAGCCACTTGTCCCTGGCAAAGATGACAGTGTTGAGCATGGATTCATAGAAGAGGCAGTAGCCCATCCACTCGGATATAATGATGTCAACCTTCTCAACAGGAAGTTCCACCTCTTCCACCTTCCCTTTGAAGATGGTTATTACTGAAACACAATATATCTTTTAAACCATAATCAATGTTCACATTGTGGCATGAATAAATTAACAATTGAAAGCGAGTTAATACTGAATGATTGAACTTGTTAATGCTGAAATGTAGAGCGGATCAGGCCGAAATACATATGTGATCGTACGACTATAAGGACACAAGCAAATAAGACAACTTATGAGATGTACTTTACTTTCACAACAGAAAGAAAGGAAGACATCTGTTCGTACAGTATGTGCTACCATTGCAGCACTGCTGTTCTAATGATAATCAGCTCAGCTGGGACTGACTGCATAAGGGAGGAGGGGATCTTTGCCCTGCCTGTGATTAGCTGACTTCAGCTTTGTTTGCTCTGCTTTGGGACAAAGTTACGGAAGAGTTTCCCCGGCGATACAAGTGTTGGGCAAATGCTTTCTGCTTATTCACTGTCCGTAACGAAGTGTGGTGATTTGATACAGTAGCTTGGCTGTAAATGAGTTGCAGAGGTGCTATATGTTGGGCCATATGCTTTGAAGTTGCAACTTGAAAGTATGTTTATGCAAGTGAATGCAAATGAGACAGCCCAATGAAGTGAGGAATGACAGACTCTGACCATCCTTTCAGATTAACTCTCAGTCTCAGCAGTGACCGCCCCTCTGTTTCTTTTCCTCACGCGTCTCCTCTGCCTGCCTTCCCTCCTTCCTCTTTGTGTCTGTCTGGACAGTAACCTGGAGTGTTGCCCCCCTCTCTGAAGATAAAGTGCACTGTCATCAGAGCGAAGAGATGTGTAGCAGCTGCAGCTCTTACCGCTGTCGAGGTGGTTGGACTTGATGATCCTCTCTGAGTACTCTGATATACTGGAACATTCAATCTGGATGAAGGGTTAGGGGGGAAAAAGTAATCAACACATGTGAAAAACTGTCATATAGAGGAAATAATATCGTCCTGTTGGCATATATCTTGCCTTTGTCACTCTTTTGTTGTAAGGACACCTTAACAAATCTTGATATTTCATGGTTAGTGGAAGAGCAATGCTCATTTGCATTTAGGTTCGCAAGTCTTACACTTTGCCTGTGATTTGCACCAAGTCACAATTGCCTTCACATGTTTTTTTAGCTGGCAATTAAATTCCTGTGGTACTCTATTTCTTTACACTGAACAAGACAGAAAAGGTTCCACTTTTCGAAGAAATGGTGGAAGTGAGCTTGTGAGCAGTGAGCAGGTTTTTATCACAAAATTTTTTAAGTCAGCAGGTGATAGCAAAGGTCAGATTATCATCTGGCGTTTTTTTTTTTTTTTTATGTAATTACTCTGACTTTTAGCTTCTGCTCAACCACCACCAGCAATTTAGCACCAACGGGAAATTTCATTACTCCTTTGACATTTTAGATTCTTTTAAATTAGCCTTACCCCACTGTGCCACTTCTCTCCTTGTTAAACCTCTGTATGGTTCTCACTTTTTCTCCAGGCTGATCTATTTTCTGCCTCCCCTTTACTGAATCATGAGCTCTTTGCCTGAAATATTTTGTACTTCCTGTTCTGCCTGCCGACACACAGTTCATGACTGATTTATTGAAGAGCCAGCTATAATGAAAAGAGTAAGCTCGGAACACTTCTACTAAGCAGTTTCCAAACAAAATAAGGCAGCATGGGGTATTTGCGAATTGTAAGCTTTTATGTTGTCAGGAAAAGAGTACAGATTTCCACCTGAGTGCAAACACCCGGGGACTCTGTTTGTCAAAGATGTGCCGGTTGACTCGTGCTGCCACAGAAATCCATCTGGTCCTAATCAAGCAGAGCACTTTTGAGTGAACTCTAGGATGGATCAGAAAAAGGCAAAGCCAGGCTGTCAGTTTTGTGAAACAGGGATGATAGGATCATGTATTTTGGGGCCAGGAACTGATTAGACTGCTTTAAGGTCACACACACCAACTTTGAGGTGGACATATAAAGGTATGTTTGTAATTTTTGGAGCACAGTACACCTTGAAACAATTAGCTTTCTTGTTAAAGTCTCTAGTTTCCCCACTGAGCTTGCATACAGGATGCAGGACTTAACATTAGCTCTTCCTCCCTGGAGCAGCCCTATTTTCTGCTGCCTATTAGTCGAGGAGCGGTCAGGAGTCTGCTGGTGGCGCCAACAGCCTTCTGACATAACGCTGATGCATCTGCCCATTAAAGATCAGCCTGCATCAACTGTGTACACGAACTGCAATACCTGATGTTGCACCAGCTGTAGCAAGATGTGTGTTTGCTCGTGTGCGTGTATTGCTGTGCTGTCAGTGTGTGATAATGGGGCAGCCAACACTAGTCCTCTAATTGGCAATGATTCCTCATGTCTTGCTGAATCTCTCTGAGAAGAGAGAGCCATTAGCCATGTGTCAGTTGGGAGCACTGAAGCCCGGAGGTGCGTTTACAGTCAACACCCTCTCACACGATGCCTCCTGTGCCTCTCACTAGTGTCAGGAAGACTCGCTCTCATGCTACTCAAGTCCATAGGCTCCCACTAGGCCTCCTTTCTGGAGACACAGTCTCTAACTGTCATGGCACTTCTACCTCTGCCTGAGCTGTAAGCTGTGACTAAAACTGTGAGCTCAAAACAAGTAAACTAGGGAA
Organism: Remorina albescens; assembly: GCA_034769265.1. Lineage (NCBI taxonomy): Eukaryota > Metazoa > Chordata > Actinopteri > Carangiformes > Echeneidae > Remorina > Remorina albescens. The sequence continues at coordinate 51,104,321 of CM068475.1, forward strand.
AAGGACAAATCCCGTAAATATACTCAGTGGTATTTTATCTCAGCTTTGTAAGAAGGAGCTCATGTACATTTGCCTAATGTGAAATGCAAATAACTTTAAATAAAGTTATTGTTAGGCAATGGTTGTATGTTCTGTAGATTTCTTAAGTACAAATGCAGATTATTTATTTATGTATATTATGTTATGCTTTGAACTTGAAAATGTCCTGTGATATAATCAAGAACACAATATTTAAACCTAAAGGGAAAAATAAACAAAACATTATTTAGCTTTATTTATAATCTGTTTTAATGTCTTAAACATAAATTGACTTTGAAGTTGACCCTTAAATGGAAGCGTAATGTGTGAGGATGTAAAGCTCTTCTCAAATTTTGGAATTACGCAGCAAAAACTCTTTTATGGTTTTTGGTGAATCAAGGATTGAGGTTATCACATTTATTTGGCCTCTAATGAACTCCATATGATGGAATGATATTCTCGTTGGCCCAGAGCCCAGTTCTCTCGCCTCCCGGGCCCAAATCTCATCTCAAGGTTTAAAAGCTTTCGACAATAATAAAGGTGTGGGGCCTTGGTGCAGAGTGAAAACTGAGGGGATCTCAGTAAAAATTGAACTAAATCCCTTAAATCTTAGCCCCATGTATGCTGTTTAAACATACAGCAGTATCACAAATGTGAGCTAAGGCACAAACTGGAGGGAGATTTCACTTTAAAGCACATAAAATAGGATGAGAGAGAGAGGACGAGAGACTGAAAGTGAATGAGTGAGACAGCAGAAGAGGGAAGATAAACAAACACAAGACATAAGAAGCAAACTAACACATAAACATATAATGTCTACCAGTGGCTCAGACCATCTTTCACGGCAATTCCAATTTAAGCATTCCTCCCCAAAAGCAAATATGTGCTGTCTGAAGCAATAAAAAATAAATAAATATTCCATGTGGTTATCCCAAGCTACCGGTGTGTGTCCGGCATGCCTTGACTAAAAATGACTTCATCTGCAGCACACGATAACAGCGAGCGCTCTCAAATCCCCACAGCACAGCATGTCAACCTGCCCGAGAGGCCACACAGTTTTATCGCCTGCCCGTCAGACAAGATCTTCCTTGAAGATGAAAGTGAGTCTGAGGAAAATGGTTCACATGTATGTACAGATAGGCAGAGATCCTATATACACATCCTACAGTGTGTGCAGGCTGTCAGACTGGCCTCCTCAGTATTCAGACCCTGATGCAGCGATGTGATATTAATGCACTGAAAGGAAGAGCCTCTTACCCCGTACACATGCTTTGCCCCCGCCTTTGCCGCAAACATGGACAGGATCCCGGTCCCACTTCCAACATCCAGGACTATTTTGTCCTTGAACACGTGCTTGTTGTGGTACATGGAGTTCCTGTAGGTGAGTGTCCTCACTTCGTCCTTCAGCATCTCCTGGTTTTGCATATGACAAATAATATCAGGAACACGCTGACACGGCTAACCCCCAAGGCGAACAGTTTGTTTTGTTGAATTAAAAATGCTGGCTGGACAGTGGCAGCCTGGATTTGCTGTGATATCCACAGTGCTGCCACAGCCAATAACACACACTTCACCTAATCTGACTCTATTCCATCGCAGATGTATGGCTCTGCTTTCAAATCCATGTTTGCTGTTTCTGCATAAGCCCTATTAACCTGCAGGCTCAGTCTGTTTGCACCATTTTCCTGTCTATCAATGTATGTTTGTGTGTGTGAATGTGAACATGAAGAATTTTTTGAAATGACAGATACACCTGACTTTTACTCTAAAATCATATTTAAAAAATTTCACAGGTCACATGACAGACTTGCTCATTTTACGCCACCTCTGACACTTTTCGTCTCCTCTGCTGAGACTGAAAGGAGCTCCGAGGGAGCGCAGAAAGATGAAAATGTGATCTTTAATGGTGGTATGAAGCAAGTGTTAAGTAATGCCTCACTGCAGATAAGAGCTAAAAAAAAAGGGGTGACCAATCCCCAGCTTTTCTCCACCAAGTCCACACAGTGCATAAAGTAAATATGTCATACAAAGGTTAATTACATCTGTTTTAGTGTTAATCTTTTGCGCCCTCAAACAGTTTTACAGTGCAATGTATGAGAACAGCTGCTTTCACTACCATGGACTGACTGGCTCTTCACTTTGCAACCACAGCTTGTGCAATGTGAAAATAATTTTTAGCATTAACGGATGACTTGAGTAGACACCTGTGTCATGCAAGAGGGTTATTAGGGAATGCATGTTGGTAAATTCACCTGTAGTTTTATGTAGAGCACTGTTTGTCATCAGATTGTCAAAGATTAGCTTTCCATGTTTGTATTTGTTGAAAAACAGCTATTATGCATATTTCATCTTTTGTGACCAGACATGTTAGGAGTGAAATGACTGAAAATGGCAAATACAGCACAAGGAGAAGGGAGAGGACCTCAGTGGCTCTAATTATCGGGACTTACCTCATGGATACCAAAATGGGCGTAAGAGTCGAAATAGTAGTCTCGTGAGGTCATCTCCTCCGGGTTTAGGAACTTGGCCATTTTTCCCCGCCCTGGACAGTTGGGAAGGCTGGCGGCGTGGGGCATGTGAGGCGGGAGAGGAGGCCGAGGAGCATGCTGGATGGAAGGCACAGGCTTGGGCAGCGACGTGGGCTGTGCTGACTGGGATGGAATGATACGAATTGGCTGTGGCTGCGACTGTGGCAGCTGTAAAGGGACAGATAAGGGAGAAAAGCCCTTTTATTAAGACTGATGACTTGTCACTCCAACTCCTTTTGGAATAAGAGCTAAAACAGGGTAATGGCAGCAACTCAGTGGGCGTGGCTTATATTCAAGGATAATAATGATAATTGGCTTAGGCTCATTATAAATTCACAGTTATATTTATATCTCCTCTCTTGCCTCCCAGCTCATCTGTCAGTTCACTGCTCGCTGACAGCAGAGACTCCAGTGAGTCTGGAGAATCACTGATTACTGACATAAAGTCTGTCACAGAAGGTACATCCATAATGCCCTGATTATCACCTCTACAGCACACAGGGAAGGACTAGCCACAGAGCGTGGGTGTTGGTGTGTGAGTTCGATAGAGTGAGGGGGCTGGAGAAACGGCATCTTTGAGCCAGGGAGCCGTTCTGGTGTGTATTCTTATTCCAACTTTCAGGCTTCTAAAAATATATAAATTATCAGCGAAGTGGACAGCAGGAGGAGATATCTAACCATTACAACACTACATATACTTAATATTTCATCTCAAGACAAAGGGCTTTAGGCATAGCATGCATCTGTTCTACGAACACGTTTGTACTACCGCCTCTATTCTGCATCCATCAGTCTGTTCTTGCACTACATTATGTAACGTCCTGCTGCTAGAAATCAAACATAGAACAGTTCAGTGGTTGAAACGTTACATGAACGATTATTTTTTGCTACTGTTTCTAACTGAGGAACCCCAGCTTGTCGAAAAAGCAGCGTCATTGTTGAGGTGATACACAACAGACACGCTCTGTTAAAGTGTAATGTCAAAGCTGAACCTGTCCAGCTGAACATTTAGTTTTTCTCATCGCTCTTGTTGTAGATGTTTTAGGCAACATATTATTTACTTTAATTTAATAAGAATGGCATACAGCAGAGTCATTGCAGTGGGAGTCATTAATAGATGAAGCCATAGTGCTGTGATTTACAGTGACAGCACTGAGAGGCACATGGTGGATCCACTGGACTGGACCATCACTCTCCTGTCCCTCTTTCTCCTTCTTCTTCTTTTCCTCTTTGCTGCTGCGCTGATATGCTACAGAGCAAGCAACGGTAAATTGTGAAAATACACAGTCGTAATTCGGTACATCCAGGCTCATGCTTAGAGGAAACTGTGTATGCACATGAGAAACCTCAATGTGTGTGCTGTGGCGATGTGTCCAGACTGGAATATCTCAGCAGCCATTACCATGAAATCTGGTGCACACATTCATGGTCTTTCATGATTTGCAGTCTTGCAGATAGTTCCTTGACTTTTCAAGCAACAAAACCATCAGGTCAAGATTTAAATTTGTCATATCTGTTGGGTAGAGGTCAACCTCAGGAGCACTTTGTGTGTTCAATTCTAATTAGCTCAACTAAAATGGTGTACACAGTGAACATTACAGCTGCAAAGTATCAGCACATTAGCACTCTCACCCTGACCGCGTTAGCATGCAGAGATTAACATTTACTTTAAAGATCCCTGCAACTATAAAAGCGGAGCTGCTAAGTACACATGCCTAATATTGGTGAAATTACTGCAGCATCTAACTGAATAAATCAGCAGTGAATAAAACCAAAGTGTAAAGCTGAAATTGTAAGAGCTTTCTATTTGGAGTTAACTGGGACTAATAATATTACTGACACATCATCTGAACATGAAAACATTAGCTGCAAGTAAAAGACACGGGATGATATTAATGATGCCTTTGCTCAGTGGGCGGAGAACGGATTTGTGATTCTTTGCCACAAGAAAGATGACACGCTTTAACTTTTTAAATTTAGAAACAGTTGAACTCCTCTTCATCCATTAAACCGTGGTGTTAAACTGTGGAGGCTCTTACTTACTTACTTACTATATTTGCTATAGATATTTTCACATCCTGTTAGCCATTAGGGGCATCAAGTTAACTTTAAATGTCACTGCCTGAATTTGTGCTTTAATTTGTGTATTTAAAGATTGTATTTAAAGTTTTATTTAGCAAGTGACCTCATACACACATGTAAAGTCTGCAGATTAGAGTCAATCTTAGCGTTGTCGAACAAAAAAAAAAAAAAAAACGGCATGTGACGAGAACATACAGGAATAGAAACGAAATAAATCTACATTTGATTATATAATGAATGATTTATAATATATGTGACAGCGTCACAGAAGAGCTGAAGAAGGAATGCCAGGTTTAATAAAGAAACAGAAGTTTCAGTGCAAAGAAAACGAAATCACTACCGAGCGTTATTTAGATTAAAGTAGACTTGGGCCGCGGTGAAGTCAGAGAGCAGCTTCAGTGAGTGAAACTGAGCTCTCCAGACACATGAAGGAGAAGGTGGCACACATCCTTGTTGTCTTCAAGATAGATAAACACATCTCAGGTTCAATTTCAGACAGGACCCTCATCTTCCACAGTGAGCTGAGACTTGCTATTTGACAAAGATGTTCACTCTGTGCTTTTGTTACAAAGTCTGCATGAGAGGACACACTCACCTTGTACCTGTATGTGGAATAGTTGACCCCTTTTTGTGTATTGCTACTGCTGCTGCCAGCAGTGATGCCATTGTAGGTGGCCGTGGGTAAGATCTATGTCAGCTTTGAAGGAAGATTTACTGCATGTGATAAAAAAAATAATAAAATGCAACCGTAATGATGGCCTACTGGTGGAGAGGGTAATCCCTTAATTACATTAAAGAGGACAGTAGTGTCTTAATTTATTTTTCATTAGAAAAATCCTTTGGATTCTGTATGGCCATATACCCGTTAGATGCCTCTGATAACCCAAATATTCCAATACAGCAGCAGAAGGGAAATTTCCATCCATCCTCCAGTCAGTGTTCTCTTAGTATCATGTATCAGGTGCCTTCTGTCCTCAGATGTATGTGCCAATTGATAAAACACTGACAGTATGATGAGCAGGGCTTCTCCCATGAATACACTTGCTCCTGGGAGATGTTTTCCGATGAATAATGCATAAAGAAGCAACATGAGGCTGTCTACAACTTCACAGGGTGTTTGGATCCTCTAAGCAGTACTTTTAAATAGATCAGCATCTCCCCTGCAGTTTTCAGCCACATGCTGAACACAGATGTGAGCACAGAACTCAATAACACATGGGGATGGTCTTGTGCTTTGCTGAATTTCCCCATCCCCTCCGTACCTACCATAGATAGGAGTCTGGATGGATGAATTCTTCATTGTGGCATCACACATGAGAGGGGAAATTGCAATGTAAGATTTTTTTGGCGGGGGGGTGTGTGGAACGGCTGTTACAGCTGATCTGGAAATAGTACACCTCTCCTCAGCAGGATTACCATTTCCTGAGTTGGTAAGCCAAAGACAGACCTCATCTTCTGCTCATCCTACTTTCCCTCCACATCGAGTCCCAGCTCCCTCTCAGCTCCCTCTGCCAAACTGCTGCAGTACCTTGGACAGCGCAGCCTGCTCAGACACTCAGCTCTGACCCTCCTCAGTCAAACTGATGCTTTCTGATGCCATTTGACAAAAACCACCACCAGCTGTTATCAGACATTATCCAGAGGGGATGAGAGTCAGAGCAGACACTTTGCTCCAATCTGTCACTGTCCTGCCTGACAAAATAAAAGTCCCCCTCACACTGAAGTTAAGTGCTTAAATTAAAGAAAGGACAACAGTAAGACTATGCCTTAAAGGTGTTCCCTTTGCGCCTGCTCGGCGCCAAATGCCTGCCTGGGGGGTCGTGCAGCCAGAGACTAATTCCTCGGATTGCTGTCTCAACATCCGGACAGTCACCATCCTGCGTTTTTTGTCCGGGATGCAACTTCTGCTAAAGGATGGCTGGCTATAGGTTGGCTGCAGGGCATCACTGATTTCTCTGGTTTTACTCAGGAAAAATCAAAGGTGCCTGTCACACTTACCTCACTGCTCTCAGACTCCGCCATTTTTCTCCTGAGGAGCATGCAGCGGGACGAGTGTTTAATTCCCATAAGAGCCAGCAAATGTGCACTTGACAGAAGAGGGAAAAGAAAAAGAGGAGGAGAAAAAAGAAAAACAAACTACCAGGAAAAAAAAAAAACAGACGCCTCCCGATTCTCAGACTCTTTTGCTCTTTATCAATAAATAATTCTCTCTCACATCCCCAAACTGCGGTGAGCTTTAAAAATGATGAGACTGGGAAGAGACACAAAACTACATGAGGTCCAAGAAGCACTGTTGCCACAAAGTGTAGCGGCTCCCATCGTGCAAAAGTTTGCAGTCCACCGGTTCCTGGAGAGCATGAAAGAATAAGGCATCATCAGGCATCAGCTGAGATAGTAAAAAAAAGGAAAAGATAGAAATGTAGGCTAACGTCCTATTTCATGACCGGTGCAGATATAGATGTGAGGATACTGCAGCACTGATGGCAGATTGTCATGAAAACAGTGTTTTAGCTCCAGTTTGATTGATTCCTCTACCGCAATATTGTTTCTAAAAATAGGAGCATTGCAGCCACCGCTGCCTCAGAGTGGAAAGACTTGCTGCTGAGTGCACGCACAGAAACCTGATGACTCTCAAAACGTGCCCACAAGTGTTCTTCTGAGCGCCTGCCACGTTCAGATCACCATGCTGCTCTTCATTCGTTAATAATGTGACTCCCCCGGAATCACAGCTCTTTGCGCCATTTGTTCGCGCTCCATCTCCGCAAAGAGCTGCCCGCCGCCTGTCCAGCGAAAGTTGGAGTTGGTTCACTCGTGGGGGGAGGACGCATTATGCTCAGGTTGCACACACACACATGCACACCCACACAGACACACACACACACACACACACACACACACACACACACACCCTTTGATGCTTCTTTCCCAGGTGTTGCATCCATGCAGCACCTCTCTATGCAGATTTCTCCCTGCACCCCTCTGCAAACTGCTGCCATGGCAATATTCTCTGCATTTTAATCTTTGGCCTGACTTTTCCCTGACCACTGTGATCTTTTTAAACCACACGTGTGTCTGCTCGTGCTGCAGTGGCTGTGATTGTGTAAATTACTGCAGAATAGCATGGCTGTCAGAACCATGCTACTGTGTCTTCTCACTTCAGTCTTTTGCACTGGAGTCTGTTTTGAGGAGAGGCCATCCTTCTCCACCATACACACACACACACACACCCCCCACTCAACACTTGTTACATTATTCAACAGAGAGGGTAGGCAGGCGCTCGCCAGGCACCAAGATAGAAACCTGCCCCAGTGCTCTTTTTGTTGCCCACACACTGTGGCAGCTTATGTATTAATGCACCTGTTCGAGCCACTGTATGTCTGTAATCCATTAAAACATCAATACACACATTATGTACAGATGTATTCAGGTTAATAAACAGGATGGACTCACAGGGAAACATTTACATTGACATGTAAGCAAACACAACTGTGTCTGCAGCTATATTGATCCATATCATCAGAAGAAATTGAACAACATGCATTTTAGCATGCTGGTATATTAACAGTTAGAGGGTTGACACATTGATGTCTGTCACCGAAGGAATCATCATCACTTTAATCCGTGCTGCCATGCAACCCAAAAGCACCTGACAAGCCCACAAGTTCTGGGGCTTCCTGGAGCGCGGGTGTCAATATTTCAGCCCAGACGATTGATGTTCTCTGATCTCAGAGTAATTACTCCCCTATAATGTGTGGTAGTGTTTCTAACAATGACAGCAGATGACTCGGCTCTCTCGCTGGGTTGTTGCGCCTCTTCTGTCTTCGCTGTGAGAGTATCAGGATCTGAGATGCACTGAAATCACTGAAATATCTAATTTTGCCTCCCTCAGATGTGGATCTGATGTGTCTTTCATCATTTATGGCTGATCACCGCCCAAAATAACCTACCTTGTTTTCTTTTTTTTTTTCCTTATTGAAAGAGCAACATCAAGATCAATGGTAATAGTCCGTTTTCATGAGTTACAATAATTTGTTCGTCCTGTGATGTAGTGAGATGTATTCACTGTGCATGTGTGTGTGCATAAGGAGCTAGTCATTATCTTTGAGAGGACACTGCAGCCGTGTGAAGCTTAATTAGGCAATTCTGCCTCTTTCATTTTTAGATGAACTTTTCTGAATTGTGGCTACATGCTTACAAACGCAGGAATAACAGAAGCAGCAAATCACTTGGACTTCATTAACTTTAATGTTCAACAAGCACTGCAGGAACAACTGTCGGACCATTAATTATACAGCTTATGATCCAGCTTGGGCAGCTGTACAAAGATCAGCACACATGTATTGGCCGCTTCTCTTATTTATCCAGTTCACTGGCAGTTAAATTTAATAAATATTCTGTGTGCCGTTTACCCACACACCCTCTCTTGTACTCTTGTTTGATTTCGGTTTAACATTTTTTCTCTCCATGTCTGTTTATATAGCGTTCCCTTGGGGTGTCTCCTCAGCTGAGTGAACTGTTTTACAAAGACTTCTCAGCAGGGAGTGAATACAAGTCATCATCAGTGATTTGTGGTTCTCATATAACATGGAGCAGATGTTTCCCACAGGTTAACACATCCAGTGTGACAAAGCAGCTTTGATAGAGACTCTTGAATTTTGCCTATTGTCACAAAAAAGGCAAGGAATAGGGTTGGGTTCAGTTAGGTGCTTTATTTATTTATTTATTTATTTATTTATTTATTGTTGTTGTCAAAAAGAGGGTTTCGAGTTTTACCTTGCTACTTTTTCCCTACTGGAGATTTATGGGAAAAAAAAAAGTACTACAGCCCGTGTCAGAGAGTAATCAGATGTCGGGAAAAAAGGGCAATATATGTGTACTGTAAAGATACATTTGTGGTTTTTAACCCCCATCTGCTTAGCCTGAATTCCATAGTTATAGCATGATAGCACTGGGTTGAAACCCAGCACCATGCATGACTGAATATATAGTGCAACATTATGAGAAAATGATAAGGTGAGTAGGTAAAGAGAACGCTTAACAGCAACATGGTGCCAAGCTGAAGGACTAGACGGCAGTAATGCTGCGTTCAGGCCATATCTCACTTATCATGTTTCCAAATTGTTCCCACAGAAACTCACAAATATCCAACTTGATGTTTGATAATTGCCTATCGACAGGAAATATAGACATTGGAATCCATTGTCCAATGCAATTCAGCTAATTTATGGATATGACGCATGACCACGCAATGTAATCCAGAGAACTGTCACATTATCAGCTACGTAATCATGAAACCATATTGTGTTTTGTTTCTCTGTGTGACATGAATGCAGCACAAACCTCGTTGTAAATAAGGGGAGTGGGGATTTATTTTTCTTTTATTCTCTGTGGTCATCATTTCCCACATTTCAGTTCTCATAATGAGGAAAGCCATGATCATCAACCTGCTATAACCACTGATTCTTTTTTCACTTAGCTGTAGGAACCCGATTCTGATTTTCCACTCCTGGTCTGAATTATACCACCTGAACATAAGACAGACAAATGTATCGCGACTTTCTGAGAATTCTAAAGCTTGTCATTAGTTGATTAAATTATGAACCATTTCGAGGACAGGCTTGACTTTAACATTGTATTGCTGCCAGCGCATCTGCCTCTGGCTGTGTCGTGATTTTTGTGTGCTGCAGTATGAATTCTGATGTCAAATGCTCAAGCGACGCCAGAAAGTAAAGTTGACCATGACTGTCTGCACAATGTCAAGAGGCTGTGCTTCAAATCTGCCAAAGTAATTCTTCAACATCTGTCTGAGACTGTTGCAGCAGCTCCTCTGAAATATTCCCCCCCTCTTCATCTTACAGACACTTCCGACATGCCAGAGAACACATTTCTCTTATAAAGTATTTGTCCTGCACACTTCCCCGTGCAGTGTGAGGGCAGATGTGTAAGCTCTGCAAAGCTGTTTTCCAACGTTCATCATTAACATATGGCTGTACATCATATCGCCAATCATATCGTCCATCCATTGGCTATCTTCCCACTTTATGTTGCTGATCTCATTTGGTTTTGGGATTTAGATGCAAATAGCTTCCAGCTCCATACTACAGTATAATTTCCAGGGTAGCACACATACAGCCCTCATCCATTTTGAATCACATGATTTGCATGAAGTATTTTTTAACATTCTACTACGAAATAAATTGTGGATCCTTCACATTTGCTTAGTCTGCGTCAGCGTCGTAGTGTACGTAGTGTGGATGTAAAAGAGATCCGACCCCATTCCTTGGCCTAAAACAGTTTCACACCATGATTATCTAAGCTGTATTTAAAAAAAAAAAAAAAAAGGGGGGGGAGAAAAGTCCACAGTGCAATAATTGCCATCAACACAATTTTGGTATCAATCTTTTTATAGTCACTAAATTAGCCCAAGGCAAAATTGCTTGTTAATCAAACCATTAATTCAGCCCAGCATGCATACTGGGCAACTGGCAGATGAACAAAACTTATAATTAGGTGTCTTCTTGTGGTTTTGAGGTCGGATGAAACTCAAATTTGCACACACAACTGTCTTGCAGTGTCTGCTGAGTCCTCATTCAGTCAAAGTCAGAGCTCGGGCAGTGGGATCACATTCTGAAGGGGGCCCAGGTGGATCATTGGCTTTAGTGACCCAAGTAAGTCCAGGACCTCATTACTGCTAATCATCAGTGTTGTTTTTCTACCATGTGGCCCCCAACACTGAGGCTTTGCTGCTGATAGCATCCTTTCCACAACTCATCGATCTTGCAAGACCAGCTGTATTTTCCCCTCTCCCCAAACACCCCGCACTCTGCCACAAAAACACTAATACAACAAGAAGCAGCAGTAGATCTGATAGCTTCCTATTAAAATTCTGTCCCCGTGCAGTCATCATCTGCAGTGTGTCCTTTCAGTTATTACAGGGTTGGGACAAATATTGAACAACTGTACGTCAGCGGCAATGAAAAACAAAAAGATCAGTACGAAATGCAATATGACAGTTAACAGCTGTTACTTTATTTAGCATAGTAGTTGTTTCTCTCTCTTATTTGTTTATTCTTTTTTTTTTAACATTTCATGTTGATTAGATCCCTGTGCTGTAAAATGAGTATAAAACCAGATTTAGCCGTTGTTCATGCCTATTGAAACAGTACAAGATTGACAGATCAAAGTTTGACTGGGAACCTTCTTGTGTCTGTTGTGGTTAATGCTGCCTGATTGCAGGAGGCTGGCTTTAGCTGATTTGTTAGATACCCCTGCAGTCACGCGTTGGTGATGGCGGCTTCTGATGATGAATTGTGTTTACACGGGCATTTAAATGAGTCATGGTGATGTTTGTGGTTTACAGCAGTTGATGTAGCCATTAGCTTTCGGAGTGTAAGCATTGCATTGTCCTTAAAAAGGACATGCAGTAAGTTGTTATAAAGCCAGAATGCCGAAGATGAAAATTAATTTTCAATTCGTCAGAGCATGTAAAAAAGTTAGACATTAATGTTTTAACCTCAATATTAACTGTCGCTTACATACCGAAGAAGACAGGAGCATGTGAGGAGCCACGTCAGCCATTTCCTTCTCTCATTGATCACCAGAGAGGAAAATACATCGGCCACATGCTGATGTATTTTTGTGTTCCTGTACCCAACCATTTGTCCAAATTATGTGCATCACACTTTCATAGCTGTTTGCCCACATTAGAAGTTTTGTTTCAAAGCGAAAGCTCTGTGTTTCCAACTCATTATTATCATCTTCTCCACATAGAACTCTGTGGGATCCGTCTCTGCGCTGGAGATTGATCAAATGGAGACAGCTGAATGAATTCGCTGTCGTCTGTGTTTGAACTCTGATTAGGTGAGGCGCTCGTTTGAGTGGATTCAGACTGGAGTAGCAGGAAAACACACACGGTCCATGCTTGCATGCTGATAGACAGGCTCAACAAATTTTCTACCAACACCTCTCCCACACACAGCCACACACACGTATCGGTTTTGATATCCTTTGCTGTTGTGTTCTGATGGGACTGGAAGATACTTTACAAGCTGACAGGCTCTTTGTTCCATATAGCTCTGAAGATTAAACCAAACAAATGTTCTGCTGTCAGATCCATCAGACTGACAAAATAATAGTTAAAACAGAGATGATGCCGGAGAACCTTTTGTTTTTCTTTTGACAGGGTTATTGACCTTCACGTAAAGATAAGTAAATGAGGCAGGGTGAGCTGAAATTGTAATCGATTCGTTCGATTAAAATTAAGAAATAGGATATGCCAAAAAAAAAACTTTACTCAGTCGAAAAAGTAATATGATACATTACTTGTTACTTAGGGCTGCTCTGTCAAAGGTGGATTTAACACATCCAAAGCATGCCATGTAAGAATTATGTCTCAGTCAATAATTACAACAGTTTTGTTTGTCCAGATTGAACTCTGAGGTTCACTGGCAAGAAAAGACTTTCACTGCAGAGGAGCTGCAAACATCTTGGGGCTCGACCTGATATGAGGCTTTTCAAACAAGTTCAGCAGCAAAAAAAAAAAAAAAAAGCCATAAATAGCTGCTTTAAAGGCTGAGTCATTGTTTCTCTTTCCGTACGACCCGACTCTGTGAGACATAGAGGTCTTGCTGAGGAGTGAGGTGAAGCAACTAATGTTAGAGCATTATAGGAGCTTGTTAGCAGCACAGCCGACATTCTTTGACCTATAATCCAACAATTTAAGGGTCCATGCATGTCTTTGGACCGTGGGAGGAAGCCCACACAAGCACGGGGAGAACATGCAAACTCTCTTCTCCCCGTGCAACTGAACCCGCAACCTTCTTATTGTGGGGTAACAGCGCTAACCACTATGCTGCCGTGCTGCCTGTCCTCAAGTGTGTGACAAATACAGTCACTGAAACTGCCCCACACCTTTTAAATGACATTTTTGGATCATCAAATTGAGTAAATGAACCTAAAGAAACTCAGAAACTGAGTGATACATGAACACAGTGGTAGTGATTACTACCACTGTCCTGGTAAATGACAGGAAGCCTGCAGTGAGATGCTGGTTCCAAAGCCTGCCTGTGAACAGAGATTTAAGTGTTATTGTTGTGTTGCAGTTTCATTGCACCCAGCTCTTTCTTGGTTTCTTCCTCTTCTATTTTCCTCCCTCCCCCATGTTCCTGCAGTTGTGACACTCTCCGGGGAGAGGATCCATATTTAATGACCCAGCAGAAGCTGCATGGAAATGGGCCACTCTCGACACTAGCAACAGACACACAAGCTCCTTTTTTAATACAGCACAGATATTTCCAGAAGACAGTTCATTTTAATGTCAATGAAAACACATCCATCACCCAATGGGGCAGCAATGTCAGGTTGCTAAATAAACTTTTCAACGGATCATTGACTGAGAAAGCCAGAGAGCAGAGTACACAAGATTTGGGGATTTGTATTGTTAATCCCAGAAACAAATATGTTGTCCACATACAGGGACATTATATTTAGGTGCTGATGTGCCTTGTATTTCATTAGACAGCTCTTCCAGTTGACAGTGGCTCAGAAATATTTGAGCAAGTGTGATACTGATGCCAAGCATGTACAGGAAGAGAGTGCACACCTTTCACATCAAGGCAGAAAAAAATCAGGCCACCCCAATATCCTATTTCTCATTCCTCCCAACTTGCACAACATCTTCCCACGGTGGTCAGCCTGAAAAGAATCCACTGCAGAGAAAAACGCTGCTGTGAGAAATCTGTTTATCAGTTTTGAAGCATTTCACGCAGGCCAATAGGTGTGACAAGCTGTTCGTACACACAAAAGGACATACCTGGTGTGAGGTGTGGAGAAAGATTTCATCTATATGGAGTTACAAAGAGCTGAATAAATCACAAGGAGTTCAGATGTGTTACACTGCATGCAGTTTGTTTGTGCACAGCGATTTTCAGCCATTGAAATAACAATAGTTCAACACTTGTGACACTAGTGTGGTGTGGAAAAGTAGTGTGTACTACTTTAAACTGAAAATATAAAGTGTTGCCATACGAGGACACATTCCTTTTTCAAAAATTACTGTTTGAAGACAAAACTCTGTGTTAATGCTCATCACGTTGTACAAATCCCACAGAGTGAGCAGTTTATTTATAAGTGCCTTTCAAAACACTCAAGGACATTGTACAATGAATAAAGACAACAATTAATAAAATCAACATACATAAAAGAAACAGTGGAGAGTGTAATGAACCTTAAAGTGAGTGAGAAATCTTAAGGTGAGCTTTAAGTCAGCGTTGCAGATGTGAGGAGGCAGAGAGTTCCGGAACTGGTGCTGAGGCGGGCGGAGGGGACAGTGAGGTGGATGGAGGAGGAGGATCGAGGGGAACAGGCTCGAGGGGCGATGTGAAGAAGGTCGGACAAATACGGAGGGGCGAGGTTGTGGATCGCCTTGAAGGTGTAAAGTAGGAGTTTGAATTCTATTCGTTGCTTGAGCCAGTGGAGTTGCCGGATGATGGGGGTGATGTGGTGGTATGAGGCGGTTTTGGTGATGATACGGGCTGGACCAGTTGGAGTTTATGGAGGGACTTTAGAGGGAGGCCGAAGAGAAGAGAGTTGCAGTAGTCAATCCGGGAGGTCACAAGGCTGTGGACAAGGATGGAGGCAGTATCAGGGCTGAGAGAGGGGCAGATTGATGAATGTAACATAGATGGAAGTATGAAGACCAGGTAATGTTACTGATGTAGGATTGGAAAGATAGTGTGCTGTCGAGGAAGACACCCAGCCTCTTAACCTGAGGAGAGGGAGATGGTGTCGATGAGGAGGAATTCAGTTTTGTTGCTGTTTAATTTTAGGAAGATCGAGGGGAACCAGGATTTTATTTCAGATATGCAGGAGGTGAAGGAAGACGGAAGGAGACAGGAGTCTGGTTTGCAGGATAAGTAGAGCTGGTTGTCATCCTTCTTTCTAAAAGGATGCCAAAACCACTACTGTCTGTTTTTAAAAGACAAGAATTCCTGCATAGCATTTCCCCCCATGTAACGTTCTCAGACTCTGAACAGTTGGACACCAAAATTGATGCAGTAGAAAATTCATCCTCATTGAAGAACAGGTGGAAAAGCAGTTCTATTTTTAACTCGTCTAAGATACTGAAACTTCACACCATCTCCCGCGATCTCCTCCGGAAGAGTATAAACTGGTAGATGAAGTTTTATTTTTGGTCCCAGTTCCCTTCTTAGCGAGGCTCGTTCAGAGCCCCGGTCACCTCTGCGAATGAAACCATCTGCTTTGGCATTCTGATCCTTCAAAATGCTTCAGTGCAGCAAATACAACCAAACGAGGACAGCAGAATTATACCACATTTAGACCTAAATCAGTGTGAATAAAATTCAGATGGATGGTTGTGTTTATATGCATTGTGTGACAACATTTAACCATAAGTGCTCTTTTAAATGCTACCAATATATATATATATATATATATATATATATATATAGCTGAGATAAATATTTGCCAGATTATTTTGTGGTTACAACACCAAGAAATAAACAAAGGGTCTCAGTGGGAAGGTACTTCTGCTGTAGGATTTTATTATGATGAAAACAGTTTTATGATTTCCAACTTGTTGAGTGAAAATGTTGACTGTCGGTCACCTTTCATATCTGAAATACGGTAGAAATAGAGTGCCAGCAGCTGCCTCTCTGCACTGACCTGTTATTGTTGTGAGTCTTCATAATGAAGCTCTTATCGCTCCCTCATTTTCAATAAGCTGCTATGTGTGCTTCTGTGTGTGTGTGTGTCTGTGTGCGTGCCGTGCGCAGCCACAGCTGTTTGTTAGTCAGCACTGTCATCGCTGATCTCAGTCTTATTGCAGGGAGCCCAGATTGATGCACAATGTGTCTTTTAAGCTAATATAGTGGAGCAGAATGTGGTGGCTCGGATCACAGACCTTCTGTAGAATATGAATCATAAAGACTCTACCCAGAAAACACAGAGACACCGAGCAGTTACACATGTGAAAATATAAAACCTAAAAACCGCAGTTTCAGAATTAAAGAAGAGCCAGCTGATTAATATCTTTATAATTGCTGGACATTTTTTGGCTGATTTTGTTTCATGCTATAATACAGTAAATCATTTCATGGGGAAATTGTTTGACAGTGATCTTGGCCACATCTCACTTGGAAGATTGATCAAACACTTTCCATGAGACTACACAACGGGTCCATGGAATAAAATGAGTATTGAGTGAGTATTTATTCAGTCAGTGTTATGAACAGAAGATCAGCATAAACAGTTTTATGTTTACAAGGTCATTAATTATCATTCTTTGATTTTTATTTATTTATTTTTTTTTCTTTACTCAAACTGATCAAGTTCCATCAGTAGAGCATTTGGCATTTGGGCGTTCGGTTGAACACAAGTGTGTAAGTTGAAGTGTTTATGTGTACAACTTTGCAAAAATCCTTCCAAAGCCCGAAGGCTATGAAAACTATTTCACATATTCACCAGAGCTTGATGGAGTTGCAGGCGTTCGCCATGTTTGTTATAACTCCTGGTCGAGTCATTTAGAATACGGCTGAAGCCTTCCTGTTGCGTCACCGGGCCTAACATGCTCCATTTGAGATTAAATGCAGCAATCCAAACATTTACAGACGCAGGAATCATGTTGTTCAGTCAGTCAAGCCACAGCCGCCCATCTCACACCGGCGCTGACTTCACGCCGCAGCCCCTGACTTTTAACAATTCCCTTAACACGACATACGTCTTAAATGGTGTAAAAATTACCTGCCGCTATCACCCTTTCAACAGTGAGTAAAACCTCCATCAGTGTATACCAACATCCATAAGGCTCCAACAGGCCACTGGCCCTGCTTGGTATGCAAGAGTGAGGAGGGCTATAAAACAGCTCATTGCAGGTGACATCCTCCTGAGGGCATTCTGCCAATAGAAAGGCTGAAACCTCATTCATTCTAAAACACCAATTCATATCCATTAGTCCCTCACATCTGCAGAACATGACAGTTTGATTGAGACTGCCTGGAAGTGCAGACCCAAACTGTTTCTCAACCGGCCAACTTTCCACGAGAAATAGCTGCATTCCTGTGCAACTTGATTAATTATCGCTGCTGTCTCGGGACCGCAGAACCAGCGAGAAGGGTCCTGGGTGAAGACGGGGCGGGAATGATGAGGTTGACGAACAGGGTCACCTTCAACAGGGGGTATAATGGTAGGATTGTAATGAGAAAGGAAAACCATGAAGGAGAAATAAAGATGATGAACAATAGCTTATTTACTAACCAGCTTTTTAAGGCAGGAAGAGAAGTATTCAGGCATTTGCATTTGGAAATAGAGCAGTCTAAATGGACCCAACCCAAAATCTTATTTCTGTAAAAATATTTCAAGTAAGAGTACCAATTAGTCAGTAAATTAATACCTTGTATAATTTGATCGTGACATCTGTCCATTGTGCAATGTTTTGATCCATGTCTGCTTGATGGTTCAGAGCAGATTCAACTTATTTACTGAGAGTTGGACATTTCTGATACAGGTTGTTTGATATGTTATAGTCAGAGAGATCAGGGTGTGTTCATGGTGCAGCTTTCACTGAGCTTTGTTAATCAGGAGCCAATGATGGCACCTGTTATTTGCCCTCAGATGGAGCCAGTCACCCTGACTGGGAGGTTATATATGGAGGCTGATGGTAGCAGGCTAAGTGACAATGTGTCACTGCAAAAAGTGGCTTGGTTGGCACCAGTTGACTTGGTTAATTTCTGTATGGATGATGGTTTTGGTGTTTTGACTTGAGTGTGTAAAAGTGCAGTTCTCCAATTCTTCTTTTGAGATCCCCTTGAGTGACTTTCACTTACATTTATTTTGAGTCACGGGGTTTTTGTTGCTTTATTATTTTCTATCGAATTCGGGTGCAGGCTTAGTCAATTATCATGACCTGTGTGACTTAAAAGTCCACTGAAGCTTCCAGTCCACTGGTCTGTATGGCCATGATATCTCCACAAAATGAATACACAGAATAAATATAAACATCATGTTGCAGCTTCTAATTAGAGCTTGTAATTAGAGCACAGCTGTCAAAAGGAAAAGCTAATGTTCATTTGACGTTAGATTGTGCTTTGATAGATTAGAAGCAACACCACATTTTCTACTACAGTACATTTCCTTGAAAGAAAATAACAAAACAACAACAACAAAAAAAAAAAACACTATTACACCCTCTGAAAGCCTTTACTTTGGATTTTATTATATAAATTGCAATAGCGCTTCACTAAAACTGCTACTCTGAATCCATGTTTTGATGGTAGAGATTATAAATCACGGTCAAAGACAGAAACGCTGATGTGTTTATTGATGGGACTGTTTGCCTGCAGAGGAAAGGAAGACGCTGGCTGTCTATCTGGGGCCAGCTGTGTCTCAGCAAGATAAGAGCTACCTGGCTGATATCTTCCTGACTCTGATGACTGCTGATGTCAGACAGCAAGCCTTATTAAGGATTTGACATTCAGATCAGGGAGATCAGAAGTACAGACGCAGGGCGTCTGAGGACATTGACCAAAGCCATCAGTGGTCCTGATTGTCTGTTTGAGCCCTGCATTTGTAATAAGAAGGATCCGGACTTTGATTTAGCCACATTGTCGATGTTTCATTAATTCCAATTTCAGAAATATGTGCACAGACACTCACAGCTCGAGGTTTTGACACTGATTAATTAATACCTGCAAAATCTCACTCTTCAATTAAATGATTCTTAAAAAACAAAAAAACAAAAAAACAACAAAAAGAACTTTCTTTCCTTTTGTTTGTATTGGACTGCACTAATGCAGTCCAATACAGAGAATGGATTTATATGACAGCTGATCATCAATTGTGAGCCATCAAGATGCCACTTGGTGGCATTTAAATCTGATGTTGGTGTTGTGATTTGATGGTAAAGGCCACATTTAGATATTCTCCCATAAAAGAAAGACGCGGCCTGTGAATCAGTGGTGGCAGCTGGAAGGACACCTCACACCAACTAACTAAAATAAATAAGTTGATATTTCCCTCACTGGTGACAGTTTACGAGCTTTTCTCACGGCAAGATGCATTTGGCAGGGAATTGGGAGGTTAAAATATTTATAATGATAAAGGTGTTAAGGATATTCATTTGGCCCCACATAAAAATGGAGAACAGGAACATAAAGCATTTGTCATCAGTCATCAACTGTCATCAACTTAACACAAAATGATAAAGCAAAAAAATAACAGGTGTTGTTTTGCAGTTTAAAATGCATATTTCTGGGGCATCTTCCACTTTTATTTAATCTTACACAAACCTTTAAAAATAAAAATAGTGGCCAACCCTTTATCACATAGTGAATTATACTTTAATGTCTTCTGAGCCCACAGTTATGAGCAGGTTTTTTCAGAGCGGATACTGTATACTCCTTCAGTTACAACTGATATGGAGCCAATTCATTAGTTATTGTATCTGTTCTGCTTTCTGGTTCTGAGTCTACAGCAATCAGTCTTCTCTCTAATATTCCTACAGACAAGCCGAGGTCTAATGGGAAATGCTAAGCGCTAGCCTAGAAAGAACATGAATACTGAAGAAATGATTTTAAAAAGAACCCCTTCCATCCTTATCTAAAAATATTTTAAAAAAAAGCTCCAACACATAAGAGAACAGATCTGTTTGACTGGATATTAGTGGGGTTGCAAATGTTGATGGTGTTTTGAAAGTTGAATTAATACATTTTTCAGCTGTCAAAAACAAAAATGAAACAAAAACAATTTTATCTCTGAATGCACAGTTTTCAAAAATTGGATTTTTTTTACCATGAAAGAATGAATACCTTGACACGAACAGAATTTTAAAGAGGTGAGGGGGCGATCTCAGTTACAGCCATTCATCTTTTTAAGTATTAATGGCAATATCCTCTTTACATTTTCTACCATCCACATTTTGTATCTCAGCATCCTTTCTGGACGTTCACAGCTCAACTACAAAATGAAATTGTTTTCATTCTATCTATTTTAGTTGGAGAGCACTTGTGCTTTGTTTTTTGCTTTTTCTTTCGTTGTGAAAGATGAAGTGAACTGTTGCTTCACCACACTGATCGTTTTATTCCACATCTCTCGTATGATAGCTGCACAGCAGTTATTACATAATTTTCTTTGCTGGGTATATGAAGTGAAGGTGAGGAGGTTAAACTATGAAAAGCATTGATCTTTCCATGCCTTCCATTATGCATACACCAAGAGGAAGGCTTTACAGGAGTAGATGGATGTACCCACTGTTTTTTCCTATATGCATTTGGGCCTAAGTAGATTATTGTCAGACACACCAGAAAGAAAACATATTGTGCTCACACGTTGACCAACGTGATGTGAATAAGATATTAACATTCAAATCCAAACAGACATAACCCCACCTGGCAAATTTCCCCTCCCACAAAGGATTGTTATTTCGGACTGAATCATCAGGGTAAAATCGACCCCACAGCCCACCCTGCCGGTCTTTGAATCCCACAAACGCACACAGACACACACACCCACAGGTTTTTGCGAGTTAATTACAAAGCAATGCTGACAGGAAAAAGAAGAGCTCTGAGGGCTTTCTCCATCAATGGCTCCTTACCACTCTCAACTAATCAGGTTTAACCCTGTCAGCCCGTTAGGGGAGAGGGAGACGGTGATGGTGAGCTTGTGATTTCTTAGTCAAAGCACTCAGACTGAGTGCCGTGACTTCCCCTCCTACCTGCTTTGGATAATGCACTTTGTTTGTAACATGATTAAAGCTCAGGGAAAAGCTTTGAAGCTGCATTTGAATTCACTCTACAGCTGGAGGAAATAGATCCTAACTCACACCGACTGTCGAGTAGGCCTTTGTATTTAAAAAAAATGTGTATTGAATATTCCGCTACATGTTTGAGTTCATTGCTCACATTTAACCTAAAACTGCTCCCCAGATGTATCTCTATTGTTATTGAAACTGGAGACAGAACAGAACACAGATCTGAGTTTTTCCATAACAAATTGGTTTAACTTCAACTCTTGTTGAAAGTAAATTTGCACAGGCTACATTTAATACGAGCAAAATTAGCATTCTTTTTATTAAAACTCTTATGCCTTATAAAACGTTTAGACATTTTAGTGAAATAGATCAATCAGAAAAGAAATGCTGCCTTTAACTGTGCCTGTTATGAAACTAGAGCCAGCAGGTCCACGTCTTATGATAAAGCTAGCCTAACTTTGATAACTGCAAAGTTGCAAATTGTAATTTTTTGCACAGTTCACTTTATCTACAATTTAAATCAGTGATTCCCAACTGCTGTGCCTGCACATAGGTGTGCCGAGAGAAATCGTCAGGTTGGTACTCTAAGGCTTAGAGTACCAATCAGGTGAAATTGGATAATCTTCCACGGCACTCCTATGTGCCGCGGCACAGCGGTGGGGATTCACTGATTTAAACAACCCAAATATAAACATGTAATTGAATTTAAGTACTTTTTTAGCAGAGCTACCTATTTCCCTTCCTTTTTTTTTTTTTTTGGCCAAGTTCACCTGCTAACAGCAGCTTACTGTCTGTAAGAGAGCTTTGAAAGTGGGCTTGCTGCCATTACAGATTAGATGCTATTAGCAGGCTAGCTGCTGTTAGCTGGCAGTTAGCTTTTTCTTTAGCACAAACATGAGAGTGCTACCAATCTCCTTAAACAAATCCCCACAAGAAAAGCAAATAATCCAAATAATGGCTACCTATTTCTTTAAAAAAAAAAATTGTTTCAACACAACTGTTCATTGTGACACTTTCTTCGCAGAATCTTCCAGGTGGGGAAGAGGGGGGCAGGTGGCCTGGAAGGCTCAGCGATGGCGGACGTAATGGTCATTGTGTCATCTTCATGTTGATGCATCGCTTCACAGGACGCAGCCGCCGTCTGCCAAGAGCGATAGTTAAAGCACGGCAGATGCTCTCTCATCTCCACTAACAGGGAGGACTGCCGTACACACACACACACACTCACATATATATATATTTACACGCGCACACACACATACACAGATTTCCCTCGGCTGCCATGGCTGCTGCTCCGATTATTCCTGCTAACTTGAACAAATCCATCAGACAGAAGTAAGTCAGGGGATGGCAGTGGCTCAATTCCAGAGTGGGGCCATCACAGGTTGATTTCACAGTGAAGTCCGCAGGAGTCGGTGGTGCAGTTAGTTCATTTAAAAGACAAAGAAGGAAACACAGGATGTCCTAAACCTCATCTGTCTGAATACACGATCAAAACAATTAAGATATTCATATCTTCCCACAGGAAAAAATGTTTAAAAAGATTTCAAAGCGCACATGGCAAAAGAAAAACAGATTTAGTATAATTTGTGGAGATTGCAACGTCTGATATAAATTCTTACAGCCAGATCATTGCAGTTCCACAATGACTCAGCATTCATCAAATTTCTGACAGTAAAGATCCACTTTTATCTCAAAAGAGAGAGCTTTTTAATGTTCACCCCCACAAGGAGGAGGGGGAGGGGAGGAAGGAATCCAATTTCCATCTTCTGCGCAACGCTATTTCCAGGAGTTCTCAATCTGTTACTCTCTTAATTAAGCTGAATTTATTGCATTGTAAAAATAGAAAGTGTGCATGTGAGCGTGTCTTTGTGCTTTTAACATGAGCTGATTTGTTTTACCACATCTTATTGCAATGAGCAGCAACATGTAACAGATTGGATTTCTTTGTTTCTGTTCTGCTTTCATGAGTATCTGCTTGCACTGTGGTCCCAGCCACCAGTGGTTTATGCAATAAAACAGGAACTCTTCCTCCCACTGACCCAAGATGTAATGTTTTGGACTGTGCTGGAGGTTTGCTTCACCACAAAGCCTTACTTCAGTATTTGCAGCGTGTGAGTTTAAACTGTGTGGCGATATGAAGGGTGAAAGAGATCACAGAATCATTAGAAAGACTCAGACGACTCAGATGTCATAATGAGTCGGCCATCACTCAGTTAGGACCATTAACCTCTGCTGTCGCTGTTCTTTCTCTGGGCCTCTGCGGTATTTTAGCCATGAAATGGGTTTTCTCTTATATATTTTGTACTCTATGTGCCAATGCTTAGTGGTTAGCGTTACTTTATGAACTTTGGAACTGCTCATTAGTAGAAAGTGTTGGCAGTTATGTTTTAATACAGACATTGTACAGTAGTTTACAATATGTGTTGGCCTACATACTGTATAGTGGCATTAATTTGATTAATATGCATGCCTTATCACATCATAGAACTCTGTGTTCACTTTTCCTGTATTAAAAGACACAAACAACCTTTCAATACCATTAACTTAGCACATGGAAAAATGTTAATTATGCTTTCGCTGCCAGAAGGGAACCCTGTCACACTGTGAAGCACAGGAAAAGTGTTTCAGTTTCACAGTTAATAATTTGATGACTGTATCCAGTGAAGTCAGTGGTTGAGCATATCATACAGCAACATCACTACAGGCCAAGAGCACAACATCACAGCCAATCTAAATCACCTTATTTCAACATAAATATGAATTTCCGATCGTAGTACCTCAGTGGACAGAAAGCTTTGCGGGTCAAAACCGTGACTTGTCCTGTTCCAGATGAGACTGATTCATTTCTTGGAAACCTTCTAGGGTCTTCTGCTTGGATGAGTTTGTTGTCCGGTCTGACACTTTTTCAGAAATGTTGCTGGAAAGCCAGATCACAACAGTTAATGTGGTGCCTACAAAGTGGTTTTTATTAACAACAACTAATTTTAATTGTTTATTTTTTCCTCCGAGGTTTGGATAGATTTTCTGTTATCTTTCCTTACTCGCACATCTGCTTTAGGCCTTCTCTCCCTCCGTGTGTTTCATCCGTTCCAGCCTCATGCTATACTCTCTTAACACGATGACTGCCACCAGCTTTGCTTGGAGATTTAAGACCCTTGGCTGGACCAGAAAGTCGTGTCCACAGTGCCTAGGGCTCCCCATAAACACTGACCGCTCTTTCATTTCCACTTCATCCCCCAAGCACCATGGCTCTGCGGCGAAAAGCTTGACAGACAGACGGCCAGGGGCCCGGTCCCAGGCCCTCGGTCCCACAGCATCAGCCGGTCAGCCCAGATAGCATAGAAAGCTGCGCACGGGCTGCCAGCTGATAAATGAGCTGACAAGCCTTCTCCCCGTTAGTCATTTTCCTCCTGAGGGAGGTACAGAAAAGAGAGAGAGAAAGAAATTGGAGCATTAGAGAAGGGAGAAAGGGGGAAAGAGAGAAAGAAGGAATGGGGAAAAAATGAACTTTGCAGCTGGGATATTTTTAGCAGGCCTGTAATGTGCTCCATTACTTTGAGAGGGTACAAGAGGGAGAAGAGGACTGATGGGGGGATAAGGAGGAGGACAGGTGAGAAAGAGGGACTGAGTCAGAGATAAAGGGATAGACAATGAAAAGGGTGGCAGGAAAGAACAGAACAATGAGTCTGTAAGAAGGTGAAAGGAAAAAAGAAAACAATGAAAAGGGAAGGTAGATAACATGATGCATATCATTAAAAAAAACGCAGACACTGATAACTATGTACATGACGAGAGTGCATTGTGCTTGCTTACAATTATTTTTTGAATTAATTGCCTCTATCAGCTGCTCCACAATGACTCCATCTGAGCGTCCACAGTCTTATTTTCTCTCTCTTGTTAAAGCTGAATTCTAATTTTGGCCAGCATTGTGTTGCTCCAGATGTATGTCTGGAGTGAGGTAAATAGACCTGACAAAAAAAAAGCTGTTGGCTCTGTTATCTTCCATGGCAAGGCAATTAGGAAAGACAACCTCTGAATGTCTTGCAGAAAGCGTTTTTGTGCCGCTTTCCATTCCTACGCTGTCGCTGATTTGGCTGTAAAAGCCCATTTATACTGTCAAAAGAAAAATTTCCGTTTTTGTCAGCTGACCTGATGCCATTGATACACTTGGCAGAGACATCGGAGAACATTTTGAATGGCAGCTGGTCAGGCAGCTGTGGCCTGACACCATGTAGTTTTTACTTGGACAGAACAGCTTTGGCTTATTATTGACACCCACCTCAATCTGCTTGCTATTCTCCCAAACTTAATGAGCCATAAGAACCCGGCCATCCATTTTGGCTCTGTGTGGCCAACATGGGCTGCAGAAACATTAGCAGTAAATTATGTGACGTCCTGGTCATCTTCTGACTCCACAGGGTCTTAAAATTGGAGACTTGGTCGTCTAGGAGTCGGTGACATAGGTGGAACAATTCTTTAATAGGATTTCTTATTGAGATAGGGAGAGGTCAGAGGAAAATTATGTTGGTATCGAGTGAACTTTAATGCTTCCTCAACATCCATCACACAGGCTTTTACAATACAATCCAGTTACCTATTCATGGTGAGAGGGGACAGCTTCAATCTGTTGACGAGGTTACCCCCCCCCCACACACACACACACACACACAGCTACACTTCATCACCACAATTCATCTCATAGTCATTTTCATTTGATTGGATCGTGGTACTTAGATTAGACCGACATATTTACTGTAAAGCCAGTTTTGCCATCCAGGCAACAATTTTGCAGCTTTATTTTGATCATGTGCTTTTGAGTAAGTAGCTGCCATTCTCACCATTTGACCACAGCAGTGTATGAAAATAAAAAGAGAAAAGAAAATCTATTTACATAAGACATTTTCAGTTACAATCAGAGCACACACAGATGTGGTTTGGCAAACACAATAACACACAGTAACCTATCAACGTGTCAGAAGCTGCATGTACACAAACAACAAGCAGCATCATGCACTGATGAACGTGAATGAAAACACTTTTTTCAGTATCTCTATCATCTTGGCAGGATGCAGCAGGGTTGATTTAACAGCACAAGGGAAATGAATTTGTAAACATATTTATCTACATCTGAAGTTTGTAGGAAACATGGGCCCATGGAACTTCATATTCCATGTGCACAATTAAAACCTGCATTAATCAACGTTACTATTTTAAAGGCCCATTGGCTCTTAGATAAAAACAGTTTTGTTTTTTTTTACTGCACAAAGGACACTGTGATCTGTTCACATTAGTTTTTTGTTATGGTGTTTTGTTTTTTGGTTTTCTTTGCTGTCAATTCTCACGGATATGATTTGGGTGTGATGAAATGTTATGATCATTTGGATTTTGCTCGCTTATTTTTGTACCGTTAATACAGTCTGATCGATGAAGCTGGTCAGCTGATTTTGCTTCTTTAGGCTTACGGTTCAGGCAACTGTTTAATCTGAAACATTTTACGCTCAAAAGAAGATTTATCATTTGAATTCTGACCTACGTCGTCTCACTCCGCAGAGCAGTTTAGGATTTTGTTTTTACAATCTTTGCTGTTTTCCATTTGCTGGTGTTTCAAACTGTCTAATAGAAATTTGTATATTCTGATCATTTAACAGTAATGTCGTTGTGAGCTTATTACTTCATTGTTAATGAATCACAGTAGAGAACATCATGTGACTGCGTCCCCTGCTGCACTTTATCTTCTTACATTGTTATCAACACTATTTGTTAGAGAGTATTTTGTTTGACCAAATTTTAGATAGTTATCACAATCTATTCCTATGTTTGTCTTCAGGGATGGCTGTCCCAGCCTATCTTTTTTCAGAAGGATGAGAAAATTGTTAGAAAATAGGAATAATCTAGAGCAGTAACAGTGTGAAATAGTGAAATGAACACAGGCAGGGGAGATTTAAGCGAAAGGAAACTCATTAGAACTACAGCACACAGCACCCTTTTAATTCACTCTTACTGCTTTCATCAACCTCATTTCCAGCAGCAGCAGCAGCAGGTAGCTATAGCCAAGAAGGGAAGACTGCTGAATGCTACCTGACCAGCACCAAACAGGGGACAAAGTTAGGAGTTAACCAGTAATAAGACTCCAGGGCAGCATCTAGCAAACTAAAGATCCAATTATTTCTCTGAAATGAAGTGAACACAACTCTAAATCAAAGCTTGCTTCACTGCTCCCTAGTGGTCAAAACATGAACACTGCTTTAATGTCTTTGGCACCACTTTAGAACATTTATCCCTAAATGCTATTTAATTATTTATTTCAAATTATTTTGCAGTATTTATTACACCATCAACGATGGATGTAAATATGTCACATCTTGATTGCGATATTCTACTTTAAAATTTGTTCAAGTAACTTTTTACACAGAAAAAAAGTCATTGGATAAAACATTTATCCACTACTACTATGTTCATATTTCAAAATGACAGCTTGTTGCTTTTTAATTCTTCTGGCTGGGTTAGGACTCTCAAGTCTCTCACTTTATTATCTATCATCATAAAGTGAAAGATTAAATGTTAACTCCTTGATTTTACTTCTCTTTTATCAGTCCATGATAATTAGTGGACTGCACAGCAGTGTGTGTGTGTGTGTGTGTGTTAGTCCTTCTTTTCTGAAACTGATGATATTTATTTTGCCCATAACTGGCCCACAGCTTGGTGTAGCAGAAAGAGGCATTCAAATGTCTATGCTTGTAGGAAAATGACTGTCAGTAGCTGGGTGGAAACTTTTAGACTGAGGGATAAAAATGATTCAGGTTCTCCAAGAAAGTGATGCTCCTTCAGGGCTTTGGTAAGTGAAAGCCATTTGTGCTTTTACAAGACTTTCTGGTGCACTGCTTAAAAGTTAGGAATAACAAAAAGAGGATTTTATGTCACTCTCTTCCCTGCCGCTCCCTCTGTGATGTCTTTATAGCTTGTGGTAAATTCGTCTACTGTAAAAAGCAGAGATCAGTTCACCCATCGTACCCTCTCTTGTAGGTGCTGTGAATAATCCAGTCCACAGCATCATCTGTTGGACACTAATAAGCAATAAGACCGACAGGGTGCTGCAGATAGAACTGCCATTCATGGTCAAAATAGTTTCAAATTGGATCATACAAACTCACCGGCAGACACACAAACAGAGCACTGAAAAGACAGGTTTCAGTGGAATGTCTGGAAGAACAGTAGGTTTGGTTTGGTGGCATAGAAGACCAATCTTCAGGCTACCGGTTGACCAGTGGGCAATCAGTCTGAAGCAGTCCAATTAAAAAGTATTTTTACAATCACCAGCCTTAGAACAATTACCACCTAATGGATATTGAGCAATGTATTTATAATTTGGTTTGTGGGGAAATTATTTGAACTCAAACAAAGAACATATTACTGTTCTAGAAAAACTCATCTGTATGTAACAACTGGTGAAATCAAACCCAGAACAGGAGGAACATGCTGAAATGATCGATTTTAAAAAATCAGAAGCAGGCTCATAATCGGATCCCCAAGATGGAATTAACAGTGGTTTAAGTGTCTTCTGAGTTTACTCTCACAGCCATGATAAAACCTATCATCAACTCATCCCCATTCCTTTGGCACTACCTGGTAGCCAATTGGAAACACATTGTGATTAAATCTGTCCTCTATCCTAACTGTTTTCCACTCCTGTCTCCTCCGGTCTCTGTCACTGGTGCACAATCTATTCTCCTCTATTTATTCAGACTCTGTAATTCAGCCTTCTCTGCGTCTGCCATGAAGGACGAAATACTAATCCAGCAGTCTGGATCGCCAGTCATTTGCTGAATGATAGTGTCATGTGTTAGGTAACTCCGTTTGTTTGGTTTTTCTTTTCTTTTCTCTCTTTTTTTTTTTTTTCAAGTTGTATGGACAAATCCGTTAGTGTTTGTTTTAATTCTCACTGGTAAGCATTTCCATTTCATGCAGAGTCAGATGCAGTTACATTTTCACACACACTTCTGGTCAAACATAATTAATGATAAGATAAATTGTGTTGGGTTTTTTTCCACACAGTATTTCACACATTCTTAATGAGCAGAGGTTAAAAGGAGCTTGTGCTGCTGATGTGGAGGCTGTTTTCATTTCCTGTGCGCTGGCTGGCTGCCTCTCTGTGGTTTGCTCAAAGGTTATCTGAAGCTTTGCCTATTTGGCACAGTGGAAACAAATGTGATGTTGGGAGTTTTATAGACAACAAACAGTGGAAAATGTTCCTTGTATTTCCAGATGGTTTTTCAAACTGTTGTGGCTTTGACAACTTGGGACTCACACTTTAATGGAGAATCAAGCTTATCATCAAAATCTGAGTGTACAGCAGTTCAAAGCCCTGACGGTAAGGTAAGTATTCGGGGATGCAACGGATCCAGTAATGGAATCTGATTGTTCGGTGCCTTGACTGAAGTGTACGTCAGAAGAGCTACAAGGAAAAATGTCTTTCTCAAATGATGGAGGGCAGATTCAGTCTGCCAATCGAATAATGCTGGGAAGCCCCATCCATAGAGCCTTGTGTTAATGTGCTTCCTGAAAACATTGATAGGAACTGGGTTAGGTGATACACTGTACAGCTAAATTTGAATTTGCTATTTCATGATTACCTATTCAGAGAGGAAGATCTGCATGATTTAGAACCATCAGTTAGCCAAAGATTAAATGTTTTCTGTACCACAAAGAACTGTAGGAATAAGCACATTGTATGTGTCTGTTATGTCCCTGTCTGTAATCATGGCAGTCTCGGATTTCATTTACTTCAAATCTATGGTACTTAAGGAATTATGGCAGATGGAGAGTGATCTAGTGTGCAACGACCGAAGCATGCCCATGTGCATGAGGGTTGAGACAGTAACTGCCACTTTGGTGGGGTTGTACCTGCTTGGACCACATTATGCATACAGATGAAACAAGATATGCTGCAGAGGTAGTTTACCCTGAATGATCGTCTACAGCTCTGTGTATGCTCTGCCCTGGTTCAGTAGCTCAACGGTGCTTTAAAAACTAACCTAACATGTTTTGCATGTTTAGGTTTAGCCTTAGCTCTGCCACGGATTATGGCTTTAGCTTGTCAACATTTGCTAAGTAGTCCAAGTATGAGCCCAAGTCTTATACTAATTAAGATTGCTACTAAAATGATTACTATTCTGGGATTTGACTGCAATCAAATCATTTTTTGAGACATGTCACATGATTGTCAGCTTCATGTCACAGGAAACCTCAAAGTCATGTCTGTAAAACATTCCACAGCAATCCATTTGCACCAAAGGATCCAATGACAGTTTCACCCGAGAGTGCATGTGGCTAAAAGTGAAATGTGGGAGGATGGAGAATTGCCTCAGTCCACCAGTTTCAAATAACACGCTGCCATTTTTAGTCAGTGAAAGTTTATGATTCAAATAATTATGATTTATTATCCCCCTAAAATATGGTTGCATTCGCTGTACTGCATTGTTGTCGCAAAAAGGGAGTTGAGACAGAAGGCAAATACCGGTCATTCTCCATTCGTACCCTGACCTATGGTCCTGAGCGATGGGTCATGAAAAAAAGAACAACATCATGGATCCAAGCAGCCGAAATGGGTTTTCTCCTCAGGGTGGCTGGGGTGTCCATTTGAGAAAGGGTGAGAAGCTCAGTCATCGGGGAGAGCTGCTGCTCTTTTGTGTGGACAGGAGCCAGTTGAGGTGGGTCAGACATCTGATAAGGATGCCACCAGGGCGTCTCCCTAGGGAGCTGCTCCTGGCACGTCCAACTGGGAGGAGACCTCGGGGCAGACCCAGGACCAGGTGGAGAGATTATATCTGGGAGCCCCTCTGGATCCCCCAGTCAGAGTTAGCTGAGGTTGCCGGGGAAAAGGAAGTCTGGGGCTCCTTGCTAAAGCTGTTACCCCCGTGACCCGACTTCCGATAAGTGGTTGAAGATGGAAGGATGGAATATGTGCCAACACAGATGCTGTCTGAGCAAAACCTGAAAAAACCGAACGTGCTACGTTAATGTTTTTGTTTTTTTTCACCCCACAGTTATTGAAATTCATCATGGCAGCTAAGGACACGAGCTACCCACATCCGCTCTTCTGCTTGAAGAAGCAAGCTACAAATATTTTATAGTCCTCTTTGAAGCGTGGGAAGTGAGTTTTGTGTTTTGTTTTGTTTTGTTTTCACTCAAAATGTTCA
This sequence comes from Remorina albescens, assembly GCA_034769265.1. Lineage (NCBI taxonomy): Eukaryota > Metazoa > Chordata > Actinopteri > Carangiformes > Echeneidae > Remorina > Remorina albescens. Next base: position 51,135,910 of record CM068475.1, read on the forward strand.
TTTTTGGCCAGATTATCACTTGAAACACAAGTACAGTGAATTTGCATGCTCAGAAATTGAGCTTCCTGTCTTGTCCTCTGGAGTGTCGGGCTTCTGGCTCAACAGAAATTCATCAGAAGCCGACCTGTTCGATTGTGTTTATGCTTCTAGCTTGTCATAGTGCTGGACCTTCCTCCAGGCTGGAGCCGTTCAGTTTTCTTTGCACTTAAGCATCATACAGCTGCTTGATAAATATAGCAGCCATGGCTCCACTGGGTCACTGCAAGGGCAACTGCAGACACGAAGCTGCAATGCCAAACATCTCTCTCATCCTCGCCCTGTATTCCCTGGACTAGCACTGTCTCCCCCCTCCTTCCTGTTTCCAAATGCCTCTTCATTTGCCTCATCTCTCTGTTTCCCCTGTTCCATTCATGTCTGCCTCTTCATTTGCCTCATCTCTGTTTCCCCTGTTCCATTCATGTCTGCCTCTCCTTGTTTCCATTCCTCCCTTCACATCCCTCCGGCACCAAACGTCTGATGCCTGTTGTTGTTACTGGTTTGAATTCTGAATTGTCTAAATTGGTGACATTTAGAGTCACACGATCCCATTTTGACTCCTCAAAATAGACTGGAATTTGGGTCACTTAACCCCAAATACATCAGGATTAAAACTTCAAATTATTTGAATGTATCAGTTCACTGCCAAGTCAGATGGGTTGTTGCTTTAACTGTTGAGTAAATTGGAGGATATTTTATTCACTTGTCTAAAAAGCCGATATTCACTAAATGAGATGAGTGAAATATCTCTGTTGCTCAAAGCCGTGTCTTTATCTAAAGTCAGTGGGGAGAGCAAGACTCTTAAAAAGAGTGAAGAGTCTTTATTAAGGAGCATGAAGCCAAAGATCAATGACAGAAAAAGAAATCTCTCCATATTTCGAGTTTGACTCACATTTTCTTTGACGAGCTGCAGAATTTATCTTCCAAGTTTGTTGTTAAATTAACTTTATGTTGCCCATTTGCTATTGTGAGACAAGAGGCCAAAAAAAAATCTGTGAATAATTTAATATATTTGATATATTTACACTTTACTGTGTTCCAAACGTTGTTCACTACAGCACGTTCACATGCTGTAGCACAGATGATTTTAATGAAGTTAATGGCTTTGTAAGTTATTTGTATTACGCCTCATCACCATAGAGAAAAAGTGAGTCAATCTGGGAGGCCCCATGTGTAAACAGAAACATAGTTCCTGCGTGTGTGTGTATGCACACACGCATGCAAATGGTCTGAGTTCGGAGTTGAACTCAGATGTCTTTCCATTCATGTGTACCTGGCAGTTTTTGGACAGTCGCTAAAGTTCACTGAAAGCCTAATGGGGGATGACTGTCCAATTAGAGGAGGAACCCATGAACCTCTCTGTAGGGAGTGAATTTCATAAAGGACAAGGTTGGGGGGAGCCCCCCAAAAATTTTATACACATTATCGGTCGAACTCACTGAATCTATACCGTGTCTCCCTATTAGTTGGACATAAGTTAAGAGTGACAGACTGCATTTTGGTAAATATTAAGATGGATACAAATTGTTATAGATGCAAGGATTAGTTTGTTGTTTTGGTCCAGACTGAAATATTCCAAAAAGAGGTTTATCTGCATGGAAATGGAGTTCAGTACAGATACATTATGTTCTTCAAAGGATTTAGTGTAGTGCTTTTTAGTAAAACGTGTTTTGACGCGATTTGATTGTCACTCAATTTTGTTCAGACACTCGTTTCTAAAGGCGATAAACACTAATAACTGTGATGATCCTCTTGTAACGAGCTGAGTCAAAGTGTGGAGTTGGAGACAGGCTGGAGTTAACGGCTGTCCAGGATCAAAACACAGGCAGAGGTACAGAATTGGTAGACTTGCTCAGGGAATCCAAAAAACAAAGCAAAGGGTCAGAACACGAGGGAAAAGAAGAAAAGAATCACTGAAAACAGACAAGACGACCGGCACAGAAGGGAAAGAGGGCACAACTTATATACATGAAAGGCCGATTAAATAACAACACACACGTGAAACAAATGCTGATAGTACAAACAATGCTGCTTTGATTTGTTTGCCTGACGTCAGAGAGAATAGTTTAGTGGGAAGGCTTCTTGAAAGTGTTTTATGGGTTTCAGTGTTTAAGGATTCTCTCACATCCTTTCAGGCTGAACTGCTGAACTGGACTTCTTTCCTTCATCTCCTCCTCCTTTTCCTTTTGAAAAAGTCTTTGCAGAGGTTATAACATTCTCTCCTCAGACCTCAGCCTTTATTAGGCACATTAAGTCTTTTACCCTCTGGTGCTTTTTAATGTTTTTCGGGTGATGTCTGAGGGAAATTGTTATGATTACTTTTGCCTCTTAAGTGCTCTATTTTTGTAGTACTGCCTTGATTGTATTGTAAGCTGCACTGTTTCATTAACCTGATGTGATGCAATGCTCTACAGTGGTGGGGAAAAACACATACACACAGGTTTTTATGGCTTCTGCCATCTGTCTGTGGTGTTATTTTATATCATTATATTTATTATTATAATTCATTCCACCTTAATTGTAAAGCCTTGTAATGGTTCACTCTCTCGGGCTATGTGCCCTTTTTATAGTTCATGTTTTAGCAGAAGTCAGAGCATAACATTAAATTTGCTGTTGGTTTATATACTTCAGTTTTGAACTTGGCTGACATTACGGTGATCATACAGAAACTGTGTCTGGGGCGAGGGGCTTTATCAGAGAATCTTTTAAGTCTCTTAGCAGCCATTTTGCTTCACATAGCCAGTGTTATTACCCAGGTGATATCAGTCAGACCTCTTGAAGTTTGACCTCACCCTCTCTCCTTGGCAAAGTCGCATTGCCTGTCAGTTACACACTTCAATTCCAAATCCATCCAACAATGGGCTGCACTTTGATTTCTGGAAACCTGCTCTCACAGCTTCAGGGTTGCTTTCCTGCAGCCTGGCAAGTAGCTGCACAAAGCAGTCATCAGCATTCATGTCAGGAAATTAGAAACTGGGACTGCCTCGCAGTATTATGACTGAGAGAGAACAGATTTCTCTCTATGGTAAATACTGGGCAAGTGAACCATAAATGTTGACTGAAGAGAGAAACAGAGAGAGAGGGAGGGAGAGATTGAGACAAAGGCTGTAGACTGTGCACCGGAGGAAAAGCTGTGAGTGGTTGATCACCAGTGCAGAGACTGAAGGGCTAGATGGTGCTGCGATGATAATGCTGTGAGCAAGAGGGAGTAAAGCGACCAGGGACAGAGAGAGCTGAGAAAACAGCTCTGGGTCCAAAAGTCTTTGTTGCAAGAGACCCATACAGCTGTAGCCCTGTCAGCACAGGCTGTCGAAAGCGTTAGCCCACTAGCACCGACAGCCCTCAGAGGAGAAGTAGTCCTCTGCAGCCGGGGTGACCTGCCATTCACACACATGCACAGCCAAACCTACAGGGCCAGGCAGACAGAATCGCTTCATTCATAAAGGGACATTCAGCCGCTTTATATGCCATGTGTGGTGCATATTTCTTTGATCATTAGTGAGGTGATGCTGAGTTCACCAGCTCTTCTATTCGGATTCATGACAACGTGATGAAAGATGAGAATACTGTGAGGAATTTAAAGGCCTACTCTGCAGTATGGCAGAGCATGTCGCCATGAAGCACAATGTATTGACACAGTTAAATGTAGGAAATAAAGCTATGAGTGGAGTACCATCACTTTTGTTCTACACAATTAATCACACATAAAAAATCTGGACCTTTTTATTTGTTACAAATTCTTTGTGATATTAGCAGAGAAAATGCATAACTAGAAACAGACTTAGTCAAATAATAGACTTAATTTCACCGCATATTGAAAGACCTCTAATTCTGCCTGAACATCAGCTCAAACCTTGCCTTGTGACTTTTCGGACGAAGGACAACTACTTTTTGTTCTGTTGTTTTATATCTGATAATGCTGTATTTTTATACAGATTGTGCAGAATGATAGTTTGTTATTCCGCATGAATGTATTAAACACACAAATCATTTAAAGAAAGAGGGTGAATGGTGTCCCTACAATAGACATGCAACAGGTCCAGATTGTACCCCGGCCTTCTCCAGCTGGGATAGGAACTGGACTGTGAGGCAATTTTGGTGTTTGTTTTACATGCAAAATAATCACAGACAGAATGCCTCTAACACAATAAATCCATTTTCAGTGTCATAAATACCTCTATTCAGAGTCTACTCATCTCAACACAAGATCCAAACAGTCAGTCTTCAATCAAAGCCTGCAACAAATGAAGAGTTTTTATAATAGAGTCGTGATGGAAACAGGAGGCCATTCAAAGGTACCAAAAAAATGTGCTAGCTAATATTTTTAAAGCTCACTAATGAAGGTCTGATTTCTTTATTTGCTTTGTGTAAATCTGTGAATGTCAAAAAGACACTGGCAGTCCTCTGGCTGCCTCTTCATACAGAGTGAGAGTGCTGCCAATCTTTTCTGCCAACTCTCGGCAAGAAAGTGAATAAAGATATCTCCTGTGTAGGGATATTTATATCTGGACTGAAGGACACACACACACACACACAATATAATGCCAAGCAGTACAATGCAAAACATTTTCTTCCAAAGCCTTTTCTAGACAAATAAAAGAATGTGCGAATTTGATTGATTGACTGATTGAAACAACAATAATATATTGTCTCCTCAGTTTCTCTCTCTCTCTCTCTCTCTTTTCTTTTTTTTTCAAGGACATTGGAGGTAAAGGAAAACTCTCAGCCATCTGGTCCTTAGCTGTGGGCAGCCTGGTCAGTTGTAGAGCTGGGACATGGCAGGTACGGTCTATCACACAACACTGCTGGGCACAGCAGGCTGTTTATCAACGGACGGAAACAGACATTTGTGTGCCTTCCTTTTTCTTCGCTCATCACAGGTGGAGCACAGTAACTTCTGCCAAAACATTTCTCCATGTAAACTGTCATTTTTATCAGCCAGTGTGTAAAGTGATTTAAGGCAGAGTAACAACATCCTGCATGTAGGTTGAATGCACTCGTCCCATTCAAGCTGTTAAAAAGGATTATTTAGTGCTCAGTCTAATCATTGAGATGCTTGCTCACTCTCTCGCTGTAAAACGTAACAGTTGGTAAATACTCCTAAATGTCTCTGTTTCCTGATTAAAGGTATTATTCAGTACACAGGCAAAAATACAGACCAATAAAATAACTTTTACTGCAGAAAATTTGCATGAAGACTTTTTTTTTTCCCATAAGTTGACAGAAATCACTGAATTATGAGGAATTCATTTTCTTTATTGCTGGTTGTTTTTGTTTATTCGTTTAATTTTAGTGTTTTTTTTATTTGTTAGCATTGGCCATTTATTAGCGTGGAGGTTATATTACAACTGTGCCTCTGCCATAAGACTTTCTTTGGATTTTTAATTTTTTAATTTTTATTATTATTCCACAAGAAGCTTAACTCAAACTACTATGGTGGTCTAATACCTGCTGCTTTGGTTGTACAGCCTCTGGCCAAAAAGACAAGTGAACAAAATTAGGAGAAAGAGTGTTAATAGAGGTGAGTGGTCTCTTTTGATTGTTTCACAGGTTTGATCTTTTGGCCCCATTAAAGCCGTCTGAGGGCGTTTCGCTAAGCCATGGTCAAATCCCTCCTGTCGCTTCACTCGCCAGCCAACTACCAAGCTCTAACCAGGTACAGCTGTCAAGTTTCACATATTTGAATGAAATAAATGAATAAAAAAAGCTGATTTTACGCTGCTTTCATTTTTCTTTTCCGTGTCAAAACAGTGACTTCGACTGAGAATCCAATATCACATCCTGTTGTCTGTTTGTCCCTTGAAATAGATGAATGCTTCTGAAGATGGATTGCAGTAGTTCATCCGTCTGCAAGGTTACATCTTCATTCATTTTACCTCATGCATTACAGACCATGTTGATAGAGTTAAGAAAAATGGATATTTTTGCCCACTTTATTTTATGTTGTTAGCTAAAGCAGATAAATATCGCAGTTTTCACTGAAGGACCGTTGATGTTTGTGTTAATGCCACGAGGGTGCAATCAGTCACACAAGACTGTGTGACTGTGTCGGTGCCCCTCTAAGACCTGAGTGGTTTCAGATAAAGCATTTGAAATTGAAGTGTGGAGCTGTTGTCTGATAAGCTCTTTACGTGGAAACATCTTTAAACCAAATCAACCTTTAGTCAATCACTGTGCCTATAAAGCCAAACCAAGTCAAGTTATACAAACTGGTTTTGTTTCATGTCCACAGTTAAAGACTGGAGGAAAGCCTAATTTAAGTAATCTGACTTTTGTAAATAAATGTACATATTTATAATTTCATGAATCGTTTGACTTTTCTTCATGGCCAGATGAGAGGACTGATCCTTCTCTTTTGTCTGTATTAGGAAGTAGCCAGTTTGCTAAACTTCCTCAGTTAATTTATTTTCATGTTTAACACATTGCATCCTGTTTGCTCGAGATTAGCAGAGAAATTATTCCTGCATGTCACCATGCAAAAACCAACCAAAATGTACATTTTTGTCAATATTCTTATCCAACTTTCAACGCAAAAAAGACACAGGCATATTTGCCAAAATATCAAACTACTCCTTGCAAATGAAGATAACCTTTGAGGAACAAATCCATTTGATTATTGAGCTTTAACTGAGAGTTTCGTACTCTATTCCGACAAGGTGAGCAGTGTGGCCTTTTTCACATGAAGGTACAAAAGTAAAACACTATTCTTGGGAGGGAATCGCTCCCATATTTCTCCTCCCTCACTGATTCATTGTGCTGTTGTAGATATAGTACGCCATGGCTGGCCTTCATTTTGTTTGTTATCAAGGCTCAGCTCACATGGATTCATTTAAAGGGCCTCTCTGTTGTGCAGCAGAACCTAATGTTCTATTTAAACTTTTAACAGGCGACTCTGTGGAAATGAAACCGCTTGTCAATCAGATCGTATTCTTCTGAGAGGGGCCAATTGACATTTGACACGACCACAAGAAAGTGGAATAAATTTAGCGATCATAAAGGTGTCTCCGCTGCCAGGTTCAAGGTTTTGCACTTTTTCTTGTAATTCCAACCGATAACTGATGTCAAATTTACTTCAAATTTGTGTTCATGTTTCTCTGATGATGGTTTCCACATGGAAGAGAGCATGCGGAGAGGCTGTGTGGGGGAAGGGAAGCCTGTGAATCTTGTTCCTCCATTGGTTTGAGTTCCCTGATAGCACCTTTATCGAAAACACACACACTTCTAGCAGCCCTGCCACCAGCAGATGGGGGCTGAGCTGCATCATTAATCCTACACCAGCAGGATGTGATAATTAGACACATTAATTGGAGTGTAAAGACCTTAATACATAAAATGCCACTTTTCGTGTCCCACGTCTTTGCTGCTGAAGCATTTCACATACTCTGTCTTCTTCACACTCACTGTAATCAACTCGTCAGGCAGGAATTGAGAACAAGATTCCTGATTAGTTCCACATTTATCACTGAGAGGACTTTTTTTTTTGCTGTTTTTTTTTTTTTTTTAATAGCTCTTAAAACTGTAATCTTCCACAACAATTCTTAACCAGCTTCCAGGGGGCAAATTTATGAGCTTAAACAGGATTTAACTTGATCTGCTCAAGTGTTTGTCATCACACCTTTGTCCATGCTCACCTGTCAACTGTGGCATTATTATCTCCTATTGTGATGGATAAAGAAAAATGGAGGCTCTCCTCTGGTGTTATACTCTGGTGTCCACACAGAGTATCAGAGAAGACACATGAGACCCAAAGAAACAAATAAAGAGAAAAGTTAACAGGGAACCAGAAAACTTTCTTTCATAGAGCCTGATGTTTATACAGGAGCTTTTGCCCCACTTGTATTGGCAGGGGATCTGAAGGGACTTTATTCAGTTCTTTGAAAATATGACAAGTGTCTCTGCATATTAGACATTCTTTGAACGACACAAAAAGCAAAGGAAACAAGAGGGACACTGGCGAGCAGGGCAATATGGTCCAAACTATTTCACAGAATCCAATGCAGCAACAAATACAAATATATAAAAGATTTGCCATACACTCACTGTAGCTGCTGACACAGAGTTGGGGTTTTTTTCTCTCTGCCCTCATCAAAATTTGATGAATGGGTGATTGATGGCTTTGTGACTTGATAGGACATATAATAAGACCTTATTTAGACAGTGAGGAATAGCTCATACTCCTCTTATGTTGCTTTGTTTCACTAATCCCTGCCATTTACATTCTACAAGACTATTTTAGAATCATCCTCTCATTTGGTTTCACTGGTTTGAGTGAGATCTGGTTAAAAAAGATGCAGTTATAGTCCAAGTCAAAAAGGCTCAGTCTTGTATGAAACAGGTATATCAAATCAGTTGTCATAAAACTGCATTTGAGTGTAAATTAGAACTTTTGCTTACTGATCTAAATGTGTGTCAGATTTCTACATCTCAATACACCAGCCAGTTTAGAGAAACAAAATTAATAGAGTAAATGCTCTGCATGAATCAGACTCAAGCCAGACGTTGGCTCATAGTCTGCATTGGTGTGCCAGAAATGTGTCTTTATTTGAATCCAGCTGACATCTGTTGTGTACTGAGGTGAGTACTGCGTTCATGTAGGTGTTCACGGTGACTTAACCACGGTGTCCTGCTTAATATAAATGTTACTGTTCACATTTCTTTTCTGAATTCATTCGCAGTGGGAGAAGTTTAACAAACAACAGACATAATCAGCATGGACAGCAACTTTACATGATTCTTTAGTAAATACAGTTTGTGCATGTTTTCTGTCAATGACTTTCAAAGTGATTTACATTTTGTTTTGGGGTGGTTTTTCTAACAAACTGAAACTTGTGTGCATGGCAAACAGACTTGAATCAATCATTTGGTATTATACTGCTGCTCCAATATCAATACACAGTTTAACCCGGCAGAAGAAGAAAACCTGCTCCTATAAGAGATTGGAAAATGGTAGTAATTGTTAATGATGTGTGTAATCAGCCAATCAGTCAATGTTAACATAACTAATGACAGTGAGCAAAGGAGTCTGGGAGATGATTAGTGCATGCAGTCATGCAGGTATTCATGAGCATTCACTGTATCAGTGAGGTTTGTATCGAGCCATGTGTCAATACTTCGAATCCACGCTGCCGTGCAAATATGAAACGTGTTTTATTTGTAGATATCAACGTGCAGCATATTGAATTCTGTGTGTGTGAAACATCAGATGAGTAGAATTTAATTGACATTATTTTGGCATTTTGGGAGATTTTCCAGGACTGACATATGCATTGTTATGGGATTACTTCTAGATTGCCGTCTGTTTCTGCATTGAGACAACATGCAACAGAAGTCAAACCGAATTTTTATCTATGTCAGAAACAGTTTTCATAGAAACCCAATGAGTCACATTATGAGCAGGAATACAGGACAGAGCCAAAGCGGCAAACCATCTTGCTGTGCATTTTGCAAACACACAAGTGTTGGCATATTTCAGTGTAGCTGATGCAGGCTTATCGCAACTGTTCACACCACTGGACACACAGAATTCTTGCCCTGCGATGGACTGGCGACCTGTCCAGGGTGTACCCCGCTCTCGCCCAGAATGAGCTGGGATTGGCTCCAGTACCCCCCACGACCCGGAAACCGATAAGATGAATGAAAGATGAGAATTCTCTGGGTAGACCAGTCATTTTCTGTTGTATGACCAGGATTATGTAGAGCAGCCATAACTGCAAACAAAAAAAGTCACTGGAGTAACTTGCACATAAAAAGTTATTTCTTTTGCATGAAATTATTGGCGGGGAGAACACGAGGGCAACGATTCCGATGATGCATTGACAACATTTCTGAATGAAGTGTATTTGTGCCTCTCCAACTGTCCAACAAAGACATGCTCCAGCAGCCTCTGGACTCTGCTCTCTTTTACAAGGCTGTCAGTTTGTAGTGGCAGGGGGCTGAGCTGCCATTAGAGGGACTGAGTGGGGCTGATTTGATTGGCCTATGCGCTGATTGTGGATTGCTATGTGTATTTGCGCCACTTTTTTTCCCTTTCCTGATTGCTCTGACATGAACCACAAGAAATGCACTTGCTCCTGAGATTGCCCTTTTACTGAGAAAAAAATGGGTTCTGTTGATAATTTCATCTTACCTGACATAAGGGGGAAGAGGACCAATATGATTTTTGTTGGTAAACAAGAGACACGCTGAATTAACAGACCTCTGGTCAAATCAAAGTACTATTCTGCTACATATTTAAAACGTGGCCTTTTAGAGATAAACCAAATATTTGACTTCACATTTTTCCTTTAAATCCTCAATGCAGCACCTCCGCATCTTTGTCTGTCCCAAATACCATTTTAAAAAAGTTGACTCCTTTAAGCTTATTCGGATTGAGACTGTAAATGACTCCACAAGAAATATCACCAGATATCGCCTTATTATTGCTTTACATGGAGGTTTGACCCTCACTGTCCAGAATGATGGATGGTGTGTTCTGACTTTGATTGGAGTTTAAGATGCAATTTGTGACATCCAACCTTGTTTGGAAACCATCTGCGTGTTTTTGGTGCAGACACTTCCTGCACTGCACTGTTAAAGCACTTTTCACTGAAGTCGGGAACATCTTGTGCCCAGCAGTTTTCCATATTCATAAATCATGGATTTCCTTTTCAAATTTTAATTGGCTTACAAAACACAGTTGTGTCATATTAGCTGAAAGATTTTGTGACCACAAGGCGACCTTGTGTCCAGAGGCCAAAAAATATTGGTCCTTTTTAGTTCTGCTCTCATTATTAAACTTCTTCAGTTGACAATCCCATATTCGTAATGTGCTGTACCAAATCGATATCACTTTAGATTATACCACAGTGTATTGCCAGGCACCGTGTAATGTATTTCTACCATTATAATGCTATTAGGAGTCAGACTGTGCTCACTCGGCAGCTATGTCTGTCCTGTTACAGAAGCTTGGAGGAGGTTATTTGTTATAACCTGCAGACCTTATTGTCAAGTTTCTAACGACTAATCTGGATAAGTCTAATAATAAATGATTCCTCAGGACAGTATTCTGCTCTTATTTGTTTATTTTTCTTACCCACTGAGGAGGTTTATAGCTAAGGGCCCTCCGAGCACTAGGCTATGTGAGATTAATCTAAACAGGCGAACACTGAAAAAAAATTTATTTGGCCGTATCATCTGTATCAAAGACGAAGGGACCGTGTGCTGCCATCCCCTGGCTGTAGCAACAAACTCATCATGGGTTACATATACACTACTTTATGTTTACAGAGAATGATTGGCTGACTATGGCCGCCAAGGTACACGCCTGCATTTCCCGATGGCTGCGTTTCAGATACTCCTTATCATGCACACTCAGACACAAAGACTACACACCCAGGCAGCACTCTGATGAGGTCAGCTAGGAGGGATCTTCCATAGAGGTTTATGGTTTTTGTATCATTCCTTAATGTCCCGAACGGAGAGATGGCAGCTTTGTGATTTATGATGATGAATTTATGAATTATGAATTTTTAGTGTCTGGACAGCTTTCTTTGATTTGGAATTTTATTTAAGGTAGATGCCATTTGTACCTGGTGTGGATTCCTAAAGTGATTATTTACACCCAGGGTTCAGGCTGTGCTGGACCACATAAACGAGTTTCATCTGAGGATTTACAGCAGAAAAGCTTTATTACACATGGTTAATGTGGTGGAAGGGCAGATTTTAACCCAAACCTTGATCTTTCTAAACCTTACCAAGTACTTTTGGTGCCTGAAACTAGAGTTAAACTGCATGTAAAATATTTATATAGTTCTAATAAAATAAATAAATAAATAAAGATCATTTCCAAACAAAAAAAATGCTTTGATTTCACACATGGTTTCCAGTACTGTGTTTGACCCTTTCATCACACAACAACAGTGTGCTGAGGTTACCGAGGAATATTACCTGTAACCATAGGCATCCAATGTATGGAGAATATGAGCTTATGCCCTCACGAAGAAGATATACAGTCCCTGGCTTCAGTAAGGTTAGAATGAAGAAGTCATTCGTACATCAGTCAATCCTAAAACTAAATGAAGCTCTGAACCACTGACCAGTAAAGAACATAACGATTTATGCCTCTGTCTTGCATTTTTTTTGTTCCTTTTGTTTTCATCATTAGATGTATGTAAAGGATGTGTGTCTGCTTTATGTGCTATATGTGCATGGCACTTGCTGTGCTCTATGTTGCAATATGTTGCTTTATGTTGTCTCGTGTCTATAATACAGGCGCTGTGTCGTACAACCAATTCCAGCACCACTGACAATAAAGTTGTATCATATCGTATCGTATCGTATCATATCCAATACATCCTGTTCACCATGTGGATTTTGTTGTTTTCCTGAAGTCTTTTTCATTTTAATTACACCAAAAACATGGCACTTACTCTATGTTGCCATTTAGACATTCCAAATAACAAAAGAGGTGCAGCATGACTATTTTTCACCCAGGTGCAAAGAGCTGCTTTTGCTGGTTCTGCAGCATTTCTAATAATACCTTTACAAGGAGTCTGTGAGAAAAATTTCATTTCCCTCATTAAAGTAAGTCACAGATGTTGCCTTGCCTTGCTGTTGTTGATGTGCTTACACACTCCTGTCATTCTCAGCTCTCCCTGCGGTTAGATTAGCATGTTTGCAGGCATGTAAGAAAGACGACAGGGGATATATGATCAGGTCGGAGGGCAGTAAATGAACAGTGAGGTGTAAACGGCAACAATCTGTCATAACTCGTAATTGGACCCGCTGTGGGAAATGCAGGTTCACCCTTCAAAATGACTTCATGCTATAATTGTTTTAACTTGAACGCATAAGCGCCGCACTGCCCGCTTCTCATGGGTCCGTCCACCGCTCTTTCTCTTCTCCCAAGTTTCTCTTCCATAACAGCCTAATTACTGCTCCACTGGAATCACCACAGAGTCCCAGTTCCCATAGTAACTATGATGTGCAAGCTTTCACGCCATAAAAACTCTCCTCAGGCACCCACCCACCTCATTTTACGGAGAATGCTGGCTTTTCATGGCTATGTGACAGTGATCAGGTTTTACGTGGTATTCCCACTGTGCTCCTCTGAAAGTACATGGTCATGTTTTAACAGCAGAGATGTCTTCAGGGGGAGCAGAATTAGAGGTTATGCCGACTTAACCTTTTTCTGGAACCTAAATACAGACATTTAGATGTAATTAAACCTCTGCCATTGATATTTCTTTTGTTCTCTGTTGATCCACCAGATAATTGATCCAACTTGTTAACATCATCAGGGAGGCCCCGTCCTGCCAAAAGACAGAGTCACCTTGCCAAGTCATCTGTTGTTTAACACAAGAAAATGTGTCCACGCATGATTGATGTGGATAACGCAGTTTAATTACATTTCAGTCATTATGGCTCTCAGAGCATCTTTACAAGGTCTCCAAGCAGAGAGCTGAACCTCTGCTGTAATCGAGCAAAGATGGTGGAGTAGGCGTGTGGTGTTTGTTTATTTGAGGGCTGGCTGTTGGAGCGCTGCGATGTGTTTATTTGTTTTCAGTCGAGCTGTGTTTATATCTTTGCCTACCACACAGTAGAAATACTATAATTCACAAGATCTGAATTAACTGATGGAGATGACACACTCCACACGAGTTGGAGTGCCAAGGAGAAAAAAAAAACAAAACTGAAATTTTCACATCACTTTTTCTGTCATTTTCCACAACATTCAAAACTGAATCACATGTCTGAATATCAACATTATTTTGCAGATGCCTGTTTTGACATCCACTCCAATTCATGCTGATTGCAGTGACAAATGAAATGTTTCCCGCCACAGCCAGCCACAACATTGTTTGGTAGAGTTGGCAGAGTCAATACTCAATAGTGAGAGTGAGATGATATTTGAAAGAATGCCTGGAGTCTGGCTCTGTGTCTACAGACCGTAGCTCGAAATGCAGAGATATTCTTCCACTTGACTTACGGGGCTATTGTTGAAAAACAGACTCTCTCAAAGCTACGCTGCATTTGGGGGCACAAGTGAGCCATGGAAAAAAAACTGCGGTGCACTCACCTCCGTAATAAGTTCAACAAACAGCCATGGCTGTTCTCTGTTCCAGTCTGACGGTCAGAAAATTGCAAGGCACACATTCTCTGAGGTCTGAAAATGTTATTACAGTGTGCAAGGTAGTGTCTTACTGATCAATAACAGCCCGCAGAGGATCTCTTGTTAAACAAACTCAGCCCTCCACCTGCAGGCAAAATGTCCTTTTGCTTCATGGCTGATCACAGGTTTTCCTCGACGGACAAACCTGTTTTCCCTCATCAGACTCTGCCACCAACTATGCATTTCATTCAGTTTGAAATCAGCCTTTCATTTTAAATGGATTAAAGTTAAGATAGTAGCTAATTGTCTAAAGTTAACCCCATTCCTGATCCTGCATTAAGGGATTTCTGTCTGCAACATACTACTTAAACTAAACAGGAGGTGTTATTATATATATATATATTAGATTAGATTAGATTAGATTGTGAGTTGCATGGTGGAATGCTGGTAAGCGCTGTTGATCCATAACAAGAAGGTTGTTGGTTTGGTTCTCTTTGCCTGCTTGGGTTTCCTTCGGGAAACCCACGTCTAGGTTAATTGGTGATTTTAAATTGCCCATAGGTGTGAGTGTCAACAGCCCTTTGTCTCTGTATGTCTTGATATGGCTGACCAACATCACAGTTATGCTCAGAATGGATCTAATTCCTATGATACTGCAGGAAAGGAAATAATAATAGTTTCATAAGAAGACAATTGCTCAGTAAAAGTAGATTTTTGCTGACAGCTCCGTTACCCCTCTGCTGCCAACAGCACATTTTCAAAATTTTGTCTGTCCAATAAGTTGGCATCCTAATGCAGGTTTCCATGCAGGAGGCCGGAGCAATGATGAAAACCAAACAGTGGATGAGAGGGAGGGGGGGCAGTGGCAGAGGGAAACCAAGGGTACTTACAGCACCCTTTGTAATGTTTTGCATAATCATGAGAATCACGAGTGAAGAATTTCTAAGCAGTTTTCTAGGTCAGGATCCAAGTCTTTAACCTCTCAGCTGGACTTCGCTGCCTATTACTGCAGTAAGCTGAACAAAGGAGAGCGGTGTCACATTGCTCGAAGGGTGTCTTCAGGGGATAATGAAAAAAATGCTTGTTGTTGTTATATGTACTGTTTTACTACGAAGCTGCATGTCATCTTTTCTCGCCTGTATTAAAACACTGCTTTAGCGTTTCCAAGCCAAAAAGACACACAAAGGGCCACAACTTTCACAAACGTCAGGGTTCATTTGTGATCATGATGAACGATATACGTTATTGTAATAACTTTTAAAGTATCTTCCCACAGTGCACGTGTCAGCTGCGCGTCTATAGAGCCTTGTTGTTCATAAGATGTTCGATGTCAGAACCAGGGAAATGCAGCATGTAATTGAATATGAGCAATGCTATTTAGGATACTATATGAGGTGCCATGGTCAGGTCCCTGTTGAGATTTTGAGTCACGAAAACCAAAGCCCTTTTCCACCCTGCAATCAACAGTGAGAGTGAGCGTTTAACTGCCAAGGGAAAGTTCAGGTCCCTTTCATCCCCAGGACACTCCCAGAGAAGGGAACAGTATGGACATGGAGAAAAAGCAGGAAATAAAATGAAAGCAGACCAATCTCTGCTATTTTTGGGAATATATGTTTTTACTTTCTCTGTGTGAGATATGCACAGCTAGCTTAGGATATAAAATATCTGTTATTATTTGTCCTCTCTGAAAACTGCAGTGCTGGGGCGCTCAATGCCGAACACTGGCCCGGAGACCTGAATGTGCCCTGAGCCCAGCTGTGATCCTGTGTCCGTCTCCTACTGGACACAGCAACCATTAACTTGCAAGCCACCCTGCAGTGACCAGTGAGGGCTGAGGGCAGACTGAGGGGCACGATTCTGGTTTTGATGTGAGAAACTGTGCTGGTTAATACAGACGTGTTGTTTGAAGGGCATCTGCTGGGACAACTGAAGTGTAACGATAGCACAACTCTCAGTGAATAATTTATAACAAGGTTTCACTTTGACTTTAATCATTTGCCAGTCGTGTCCAAAATTTATTTGGAAACAGCACAGTGTTCATTGAACCGAGCTGTAAGGCCATAGGTTTATTTAATGCCTATTTAAAGGAATTGTGACACTGCATATCATTGAGTTCAGTTATGTTGCATAAGATCTACCTATTATTACACAGGCAAATATTTTTGTAGAATTTAAAATGTCTCTAAATATTTGATGTTCGTGTTCTTACAGTCTCCTCTTTATTTGAATCTTTTGGAGTTTTGACTTTTTAGTAAAACAAAAGCAATACCTTTTTTTTTCAGTCACACATGATATTTATTTACTTTACAGCTATAATTCACCAAATAAAAGCCAAACATAATATAAAGTAGTCTGGACAAGACAAATATTCGAGTAGTAAGACCTGAGCAAAGTGAGGACTCACTTTCCAGTGTCTCACAGGAGTTTGTTCAAGGTCTCCTCTGCTGTCTTTGCTTTGACAAAGCCGGTAAGGACATCACCCACCTGCACAGGCCACTCAGTGATGACGGCCCAGCAGCTACAACAACAAACACATCCTGATTGGGCGAAGGCTGACTCTTAATTAATGAGCAATGACTAGGTCTGATTGAATTCATTAATCTGAATATGTGGATTTATTTACTGCAATCTGCTGAAGTGGTCTGTAAGTCAAAAACGTGTACACAATGTAAGGACTAAATGTGAAACAGTATGCCAGAGCTGCAGATACTGATAGTGCTATTAGAAATGAGTCTTGATGACTGCCTAAGATAGTGGCTTGGGTATTGGCAAGTACATATTATGTAGGACACAGCTGTTTATTTATTCATTCATTTTAAATGCAAGGACATTGATTGGTACACAAGTTTAGGTGTTAGCACCAGGAGAAAAAAATGGTATCAGAATATCTCTGGCAAAAATCCATCACCCAAAAAGTAACACAATTTTGCCCTCTTTACATATTGATTAGAGACAGAATGTGCCTGTATTACAGGTATGAAGCAACACGATATCCCTCCTGTTCAGAGCTGGTTTTCACACTAAATATTAATTCATTTCATATTTCAGGTGTGCATTTTTGACAACAGATGGGAAAAAAAAAACACACATCTGAGGCTGGAGACAAGATCAGTTGTATTTGATTGGACTTTATCTGTATGAAGGTCATAACAGTCAGACAACAACAATGATAATCTCACATCTCACAACTTATCTTTAAACTGCTGTTGCATCTGTTCAAAAATGTTTACCGTGTAGTTTTATACCAAAACAAGTGTTTAATACTTAAAGTGACATAGATTACACATTTAGAAAAATCACAAATTGATCTTTTTTTTATAGGTGCAGTAATGAATGACTTGTTTCACATGCCAGAAACTCAAATGATCTAAAACATGATCTGCGAGGATGATGTGTCATATTTCTCAAACATCTGCATCCATTTTTCCCCATCATGCTGCCGTGCTCTGCAAGTTGAACTTTTTTATTTTCTTGCTGAAAGTGATTTGCACGATAAGCTTCAATGATTATCACGGCCGTGTAGGTACTGTAATCAGCTCTGGCTCTCTTCCAGGTGTCTCCCCTGTCTATTAAGTCATTAACCCAGCATGCTCCACCTGGGCTGCTCTCCCATGCTGAATATATTATTGCTGCTGAGAGGACAGGCCAAACGAGAGCTGTATTAAGACCCCTGTAGTGATGCAAATAGCAGCCATATCACCATGCACTTTTCTTTTCTTTTTTTTTTTTTTTTTGGACTGCCATGTTCATGTAGCCTAGCATGAGGAATGTATGGTGCATAACCGGGAATTGTCATTCCAGACTGTCCAACCAAACCCCGGCTGAGAATGTTTGCAAGCTGCAGTGATTCTTAAATTCATGAAATGCCAGTTGATTGAATCCCATGTCAGCAGAAAGAAAACTAAATAGGAAGTACACATGAAAACATATTAAAAATAAAAAAAAAGCCTGTTGGGCTGGGGAAAGTGTTTGCTTGAAAAACCTGCAAAACATTTACAAAAATATATATTTAAAAAATTTGGAGAATAAAAATGTTTTTCAGAAAATTGTTAATAATTCTGGGAAATACAATTATTCACATTCTTTACCAATTGACTAACATGTCCAGGGCCAAGAAATAATCCCCATAAAATATAATGTTGTAATTTTTAGCCGTAAATTTATAGGGATTATCATCCTGTAGCTCTGGAGTTTGATGATGTTGGACAGAGTTGTTTCGCCCCCCCTTCTTCAGTCTTGAAGCTGCTACGCTTAGCAGCATCTGACAGTAGCTCTATATGTAATGGACATTTACTGCAAGAGGTAAGTGCTAAACTGACATAATAGTATGCTACTAATACATAAAAATAAAACAACAACAACTGGGGAAGGGCAGTACAGAGAGGAGCTTTAAAGTGCAGCATCATTACACAAAGTGTAAGCTCAGATGATCCCATCCATCAAGGCGCCAGCGTGTGCAGTTTAATGATGATGTCTTTTAAATTGGTCGCAGTAACATTTGGTTAACAGCAAAGTAATCATGACAGCAGGGGGATCCACAGACAGTCCCGATGAGTGATGGCTTCATGTCTTCCCACCCATACTCTACAGTACTGTATGCCTCCCCCCTTCTATTAGTGTTTTATAGAGAACACGAGGTGATTAAAGTCAGAGTTTGGACCGGTAGCTCAAATAAGAAGCATTAAACAAAGAAAAAGTCAACACATTTCTTATTCTGCTTTCTGTTCTTCCTGCTGATGACAGCAGACGAACTACAGTTTGGAAGGGTTCAGGGATAAACTGCATTTAAGTGATGGAAATTTAAAATAATGGAGATGAGTGTTACCAGGTTTGTCCCATCGGTGCATCTTTTTCTCCCCCTCTTTCAGTATTTCCTGCGTTCACAACAATGAACTTAGAGCCCACTTGTGATTCTTGACTCCTCTGAAGGAACAGTTGGCAGATCGGCTTTGCAGCTGCCTTTGAATTTCCTCTTCATACCCCCCGCTCACTTTAATCTGATAATTACACACACAAAAAAAGAATTTGGATGTGTGAACACTGCACGGTCTTGTAATGATGGCAGTGTTTTGTGGCTGCTGCTGCACTGCAGTGATTCATAAAGTACTCCAACTAAAACATAAAATGGGACTGAACATCAACAGTTACTGTCCACATTAAACTGAAACAGATTTATTGATGCATTGCAATTTCCATCATCTACTAACAAGAAATTTCACTTGTTAAGGATATTAACATTACCAGGATCATCTGTCAAAACTCACTTTGTTTCTTCTTCTTCTTTTTTTTTTTTTTTTTGCCAAATGATTGAATATAATTTAACCAGTGGGTCTGACAGTAAAGCAGGCTGGTTTTAGGTTTTATGGGCACTCTGTAACTCTCCCATGAAGGTCTGAGCCTCTGACCTGCCTGTAGGAGTCAGTAAGAGCCGCTCTGCTTCTTTTTCCTTCTTCTTCTTCCTCTTCCTCAAACTTCATTTCCTCCACGTCCAACCAGAAAACTGGGTCTCCAATCTGTCATCACACGGAGACATAAACCGGTTACTGAAAGCTGTCAGATCCGGTTCTCTCTTTTTTTTTTTGCGTCTTTGAGGAGGGCGCAATCTCTGATTTCCCTCTCGCTCTCTCTTTTTAAAAAAAAAAAACAAAAAAAACTTTGGGCAGGACAGCAGCGGAATAAAATCCTCAGCAGGTCCGACTGGAAACTTTTGCAAGCTGAAGCTGTTGAGCTGAGGTTTTAGATTTTTGTGAATGCTGAAGTTTAGTGATTGTGATTTTTCTTTCCTCCCGACTGACAGACAGTTTGCTGCCACTGAGCTGAAGTCAGGACACCGAGCAGGTAAGAAGAAGTTTGTCTTTCAGGTCACATGCAGGGCTGATCCAGCTCAACTGTGTGTATATTACATTTATTATTATTTTTTGTTTTGTGCTTGCTTGTGGATTTCTGACATGTCTGCCTTCACTTGGATTAAACAACCACAACATGATGTCTCTAAAATGAACAGGTTGTGATTTAGTAATGACTTTTGCAGTGTTTTTACTACTGCAGAGTTTTATTTTAATATTATTCATGAACTGCTGTTAAGACCATCATATTCCCACGACTATTATTATTACCACAGGATACTTTTAGTTATGGCCGGGATCTTGAGTTTGTCACATGCCACAAAGTTTTGAATGTGAGCCTGAACAGCCTGAACTCTGACAAACATTTTAAGGCCTCACGCAAAGACAACATTTTGTCTCATCATCTTGTTTAAAACTTCTCTCACTCTCTCTCTCTCTCTATATATATATATATACTGGCATTGGACTCATGACAACATTTAAATGGTTTTGTTTTTAATTTGCATTCTGAGTTGCTACATTTCCAACATGGGTTTTATGGTAAAGTCGATCTCATAAGCCTGAAAGAATGTCAAGAATCAAAAGCATATATTCAGAGTCCTGTCAGAGGCAACAGCTGAATGAGATGCTGCTCTGATCCTTGAGAGGAACATGCCTCACTCGACAATAAGCTCATCAGCTCAGCTCCTCACAGATTGTCCCTTCTTTCCATCCTCACATAGTGTGCAACTGTCGGAGCGCAGAAGCTCTGATGAGCCTGATCACTACTACTGTGTTTGTGTATGAATGAAGCTCGAGCGAAGGTGGCTGCAAATGTGGACCTGCACCCGATCACTTAGACTGGAAGCTTTTTTCCAACCCCAGTCCTCACCTCGGTGTTGCCAGCTGTGTTTCTAGTTCTGAGTTCAATTTCCTGTGAGTTGGCCCCCGTGTTTAAAAAGCTCCTGTAAAGCAGAGTGGTGAATGACTCACAGTTTGTGGTGCATCCCATTCACCCATGAATTTACCAGATGTGGAAAAGGCAAGGTGGCTCATTCATTGATTATTGTTTGGCGTTAGTCATAAGTCTCTGTCCTGAGAACAATGGCTATATGTTTTTGATTTATATCTGTCATTACAAGTGGGGGGGGGGGCTGAATTCACTGTGGACGTATTTTCAAATATGTAATATAATGCTTAGCCCCAACATGGGAGTCAAGTGGGACCTTATCAAAATGGCAGCTCCTGAGCATGTTGGTATGCTGTAGATCAAGTCTATTCTGGTATATGGGACGGTCTTGGACCCTTTGACCCCACATTCCTGCTTCTCCCGTGGCATGAGGTCAGTGTGCCCTCCCCCATCTTGCCTCTGACCTACGGCTATAAAGAAATGTGTGTGTTTTCTGCCTAATTTCTCTCTTGTGGTTCATTATTTCTGACCAGCTTCAGAGGTCCGACTTGCCTGTTTGGCTGCACGTTGACCACGGACATCTGTCATAACCTGTGTCCTGAAAAAAGGGGTTTTCTGCAGATTATAGACATTTAAGTGTGGGATTACTTTTCGTGCAGTCGTGTCTATTAGTTGTACTTCACTCAAGAGGCGGGAGGGAGGGGGAGTTATCAAGCCTTCAGCTGCTTCTAATTGTGCTGAGCTCTTCAGTGAAGCCTTGGTTTACATAATAAGACAACCATACAGTCACTGACATCAAAGGTTACCAACAACAGCCAACGCTCCCCATGACTATTTTCAATCAGCAATAATCACGACCTTTGTCAAAAGGTTTTCCTCTGGGACGAAGCGGCTGATTCACTGCCATGGTAAACAAAGGCAGCAATGTGAGTGTCCAACTGTGTTTACTTCCTCGGCTTTCTCTCTGTCCCACAAAGTGGCCAAAGAGCTCGGCTCTATGTTTTGTCTCTTCGTGAAAGTTCCTATTCTGTGGGACAGGAAGAGGGAGGGGGGGCACTCGGCCGTCGGTGCTGGGCTGATCTCATTCCACTCGGCCTCACAATGGATGAGTTGTGTTACTATATCAACATTTATTTCTCACTTGTCCCCGCCTTGCCCCTTCTTTCTTTTCCTACCACTGTAATCTCATCCCTCGGGGCCAGTCAGCAACAGGAAGAGTAAGGCTGTGCATCACTGTCTTTGTGTGAGATATCTCTGGCTGACCAGTGCGTGCCATGACTCACTCTGACTTTGCGTCTAGTGGCCGACAGGCCTTTACTACAGCCCATATTTCAAGGTAGGAGGCAAGTCTTCACATTTACATGGGCTACTCAAGCTGTGCATTCTTGAGATATAGATCAGATATGTAACCCTCAGCCGTATATACACTGTCTATATTTTCACCTCGCTATGTGACTGACAGGCGGTTGTTTACAGTCAAGTCTATTTCTGAGCCGGGATCCTATCTTGCCTGCTCGGGCTCAAAGATCCAGCAGATCTCTGTTACTGAAATGAAATTCATACCTAAATCTGTGCGAACATCGGGATGGGATGATTCATGTTTCATGTTCATAGTTCAGACCACTTTATGTATTTGTTAACATGTGTCAACACATAAGAGTTGATATGCATAAAACTCTCAGGGCAATGAAAGCGGCTGATAAAGGCTTAAAGGGGTTCATTTGCTTAGTTCTTCATCTTCAGCAACCTTGTGTGGGCTGCCTGCTCTACATGTCATTTTGTCTGTATAGGTGGAAGTGGGGTCTGCTTTCACACTCTATCATGCTGTTTTGTTTTGCTGCCATGTGGGATTTGTAATGTCAGACTTGTTGACTTTAGTAGACAAAGCTTCCTCTCATGACGCCCTGCGTAGCTGTGGCTTCAGTCGGTCAACCTTTGTCTGCTGGGAGGCCGCTGTTGTGTGGGAATTATTTTCTTTTTCATACCCATCCAATTGCCACGATTACTACGTGGCTCCCAAAAAATATGAAACTGTGTTTATCTCTGTCTTTTGCACATTTGTTTAAAAATGTGGATTTATCAAATGTGGTCTCATCAGATGATGTTGCCCTGGGTTGATGTTTTGCACAGTTAAAGTAAGTTGCCAGAGGCTCTAAGGTTCCCTTGACTACTAACTCATGCAAATGTTGAGTAACGGTGCAGCTCAAAGCTCTCCTCTAACTTTCTGATTTTCTCTACTTTTGAATTTAGATTCTGTTAAATTTTGCAGAGCTGAATGCTTTTCTAAGGCACGAGAAAGAGAATTAATGACATATTTGTCTTATTGAATCACATAAATTCCTCCAAAGAAGTCCACGTTGTAAGTCACAGAGTCAGAGTGTGACTGCTGTAGCAGAGCTGAGAAGTCTGGCTGTGGAGGGAACGGATCACATTACTGGATCCCTATAGTATGCCTGATGGGATGGTGTTGATTTTATTTTCATTAGTTATTTAAAATTTGGAAGGAATTTATATGACTCTGACTCTAGTGACCTGTTAAAAATACTCTATAGCAGCAGGACTATAGCTGCTCCAGGATCGGGGTGGATCCCATTATCCTGCTCCAGACCGTTTTGACCATGAAGTTCTGAGCGACAGTTTTAGTGACTATAAACAGAACTTTGATCCTTGCTTTGGTCTTTGCTTTCAGTATTTTAGCTGTATAACCACGCTACATAAAATATGGTTCTTTAGGTCCTGACATGAAGTTATGGGAAAAGCGCAGGACACTCAGCTTTCGTCAGTGCTGGACTTTTGTCATTTAAAATATATGACATTGGAAAAAACTCACAGGCGCGCTCTGCTTTGAGGAAGAGGAAACAAACAGGTCAAATGCGTATGATTCAGGGTCTCAGTGAAAGAGACACATGGCCACGAGACTCACCCTGAGTGCACCAGCCTTTTAATGCATTTTGAGTAATCCCCTCTGGCCTGTAGTGTAACATGAGTTGCCCATTTTATGTTTAACATGAAAGAGCTAGTTATTGTAACTTATCAAACCCAACACTGTCTCAAAGAAGTTCTTAAATTATAGAATTCCATACAAGCCAGGCTAATCCACAATTTTTTTGATTCGTTCATGAGTCAAAAAACGTATCAAGAATTCCATATATGTCGTATTCATTCTGAGATATTTTAATGGTTATTTTACAGTTTTAAATAAAACTCACTGTTTGTGGAACTCACTATGCTGGAGAAGGAAAAGTTATAGCTCTGAGGTTGTTGTTTTTGTTTTTTTTGTTTTTGTTTTTTTTTTTTAAATCATTTTGTGCCCAGAAATCCTGGCACTGTTGCTGTGAGAGGTTTGTTTTGGAAGGATTACTCTGTTATAAAGTGTGCGAAGGGCTAGCGTCAGTCCCTCCTGTTTAAACCAGCTCCTCCAATGATCTTCTATATACAGCTGATTGTTTTGTCATGGAAATTCAAGAAATCTTGAATGAGATAAGTAAGCTGCTAAAGCTGTCAGAGGTGATGTTGAAGGATGTTCTTTCTTGTATGTTGATTTGATGCTTGTGTAGATGGTCAGCATGTGTTGTGTATCGATGTGTGTGTGTGTGTGTGTAATGATGCTTTTTGACAGTTCCTATAGCTTGTTTACAACATTAACCATCTCAGGTCAGTTAGAGTGAAAACACCTTTAGTGGGACTTCTTCAAAACCTTTAAACCTAGAGCAGAAATAGGGTGGCACAAAATGATGTCAATGATTTCTTATATATCTCTATCTTTATGTGTCTATTATATTTTTTTTGTCCGTTTTACTGTCTGTATTTAGGTTCTGCATTATCATCTATCTATTTGTATATTGTATGTATGTATTCTATTTTTCTCCCTCTTTCATGTGTATAGAAACAGAGCTTTAATCTGTACTTGTGGTTACACTCTATATTTATGTAAACCAATCTAGCATGGAGAGACTAATTCAGACATCGGCCATTGCATACTATTAAAGAGAGGATATTTTACTTAACTAACTACAGTCTCCACCAACAAGTCGGAACAACATGTAGAGAGCAAAATATATGGCCCATGTTGGCACGACAGTAAGACGACACTGTTCAAAGATTTTGGCCCAAAAAGAAAAAGTTGCTGTTTCTGTGTTCTGATGATGAACCATGAGGCTGCTTTGAATCATAGTGTGTGAAAGGTTCATATATTCCTACATGCTTTTTTGTCTTTTGTGACTTTCTTCCATGTTTATGTATAGTAAAGGGCCACACATTCTAAGTTTAAAAGAAGGGGGGGGGGGGGGCACGCAAATTAAAGGCTGCAGATGAAAGACCTACCTGTGCTGCCTCCCACAAACAGCCAACAACATTTTATCCAACCAGTAATCCTTGACACTCAAATTGCTACCACACCTCCCTCTTTGCTTCCACTCGCACTTCAGTTCAGTCACTTTCATGGTTAGTCACCAAAATGTCAAAAGTGTGTAGGCAGGAAAGCAGCCTGTGCTTGCTCGATAAAAACATCACTTTTGACAGTAAGCCATGGCATTTACCCTTATTGCTAAAACTGAGCCCATTGAATTTATTTTAACAAAATCAACTGTTTCTACTAACTCTACTAACTATTAATCCTTATTTACAGAACATGAATGTCATACTGCTCTTCATATTGAGCAGCAGCATTGCAGACCTTTCCTCGGCTGTTTAAAGCATCTCTGGATATTACTTGAAACGCTCCAAAGTTGAACAAACTTAAATTTTCTTGGAGAGAAAACAGGAGATAAAAGAAAGAAAAAATGATAATAATAATAATAAATCAAAGAGATACTTCCACCTCTGCTGGCAAGAATTTTTGGAAAGCCTCTCCAGTCCTGCCATGTCTGGTCTCCTCGATGCTTGTTGGTACAATAAAAAGATCCCGAAAGACTAATTTGTCATCAGCTTTGAACCTGCTGTGATTAATTGTACACGAGAGAGCCTCATTGGTGAGCTAAAGCCAGCTCTCATTTCACCTCATGCCAACGCTCTAATCAAAACCACCTTTTTGAGCCCTGACAGAGCCTAGGGCTCCAGGGACTGAGACCCAACCGTGGTACGCATGGTCCCCTCTGCTTTAGACCCTCATTGGACACTTCACTGGTGGCACACTGATTTGAAATATAGCTATGCCTTTAATCAGGAGCAAATGGCAAAACTCTGCATTTGTGTTACATCTGCTTGTAACTAAACGTGTTTGGAAATCCAGTTAAAACATGACTGATCCATAAATGGTTCTCACAGTGCATTCACAAATCCAGTTCATTAAAACCACAATGTCCAATCAAGCACCTCAGCTCCTTGTGTCAAGAAACTTTTGTCGGCTACAAGATTAACATTTATAGTTGATGCAAACTCTACAACAACCACCAAATATTCTATAAAAACCGGATTGAATTTCTAAACAACATTCGGCTGTCACTTCTGTATGTTAGGCTGCCAATACATTGAGCAGTGAGGAAAACATTTCTCTGCGCTGCCAAATGTTTTAATGGAGCCAGAAAAACATCCCAGAGGGGATTCAAAATATATAGACTGTATTTATTAGTTAAGAGTATCTGGAGCCATGCAGCACTGAAGACTGCGTTTTCTCTGGTCACTCCATACCAGCAGTGGGATATAGACTTCTCTCTCATGGGTCATTTAGTTTTCTATTTCACTCTGATTTGTATTCATGTTTTGTTATGGCAAGCTGAACAGGAGTTGAAATCTTATGTGCCTCTGCACCTTTTTGCCACTTGACTGCTCGTGACAATTTGGTGGATTGATGCAATCATCATTTTCTTTCTCTAAACATTACTGGTACAGACACTCATGGTTTTCTAGATGATGAATCTGGATGACTGCATTGTGGTTCCCTCCCTTTTCTTCCAGTAACTGTTTGTCGAACTACCATGACATTTGGTGCACACTGATGTCCCACTCAGAATGAGTTGCACTAGTCATTGGGTCTAAATTTGTCTCGTGCAGTTAGGTGAAAAGTCGTGTAAACAAACTGTTGGCATGATGGAATAAAATCCAATATTAAAACTAACGAACCGTTCGGCTCATTTGTGGAGGGATTATATGCTGCTTGTGTGAGTGTTTCACAAATACGCAGCGAAACAGTTTATTTTATATGACTAACATCTCACAATAACAACAACAACAATAACAAGCCTGAGTTCTTCTTCTTCTATGAATGCAGAATAAATATGTACTGCTGTACATCAGCATTTTTTTTTTTTGTCACTCAGCAGATACCACTGCTAACGGAAGCATTTAAATGATTATACAATTCTGCCTAAATGCGACCTTTTACATCCGTTGTTGAAGGTTTTTAGGCTGTTTGTTGCTGTTTCTTCCTCCGACTTTCTCAGCTGAGAATCTGTGTCCATACAAAGATGATATGTAGGTGGACTACCTGTAAATAATCAGGCAACAGATGTAACTTAAATCCGCTTCGGGTTTTTTTTTTTTTTTTTGTGTACATGTCTTTTAATAAGGGATACAAAAGAGAACAAGTTATGAAACAGAATCTGAAGTCAACGTAGAGCGAAAGTGAAAGAAGCTGAGACCTGACATCTGAATGACGTGTTTACTTACGCAGGAGAAGGCCATCCACATCCTGTAGCCTCTGACCTCTTACAGCAGACCTTGTTTGACAGGCTGTGGTGCTCCCAACGAGTTGGTGACAGTTCGGCCAACCTTTAAAGATCAAAAATGGGGATTGATATGAAGGGTTGATAGGTGTGATATTTCCTTCTTGATATTACAGCAGACATGTTTTGACAGTTTCTAAAAACTGAAAAGCAATTAATAATTTGAGGAGAGAGTAAAGTCTTTTTTTCTGCGGTCTAAGTCCATAACAGTGCAGGCAGTCTCAGAATGTGAGTGCTATTTTGAGAAGCAGCGATGCCCGATGGATTTAGGGTAAAGAACCTGTTGAATAAATTAGGGGTGGGAATCTTTTACTATCCCATGATTCGATTTGTTTCGATTCCAATTTTTTGGGCTACAATTCAATTCAAAATCGATTTTCGATTCAAAACGATTTGATTCATAATGATTTCTGCTTCAATCTGTAGGTGTGCAAAGGATCCTCATGATCTACTCCAGTCAGCTTTGCAAGACAGAGTGACAAACAGAGACATTAAAGTGTCTTTTTCACATTTTTTAAGTTTTAAACATTTATCCATGCTTAGATGGAATTGTTGCAACTGTTGCATAGAAGCAATATCACATATTGCTTAAGTAACAAAAATAAAAGTGTCTCTTTATAAAAAAAAAAATAGTGCAGTTAAACATGGGTTCCCCAAGTGCTTAATCCTCATTTTGCAAACCTTGCACACTGTGAAGCTCATGTCAAGCTCGGTCTTCCCGGGCATTCGGTAAATAGGGCCTTATAAAATCCGCCATCACGGAATAACGGAATTAGACATTAAAAATGGAATTCATTATAAACACGGAATAACAGAACTGGCCGACATTTTACATAAAAGTTTTTTTTTTCAGAATAAAAAGGAATGTATCTGTCGGGAAAATGCTCCAAGGGGGTCACTAATAATGCACGCCCCCCTACGCGCACGGTGGCGTAGTGGTTAACAGCGCGGTTCAATTCCCGGTAGGGGCACCTGGGTTAACTGGTTAATTGGTAACGAGCGATGGACTGGGTTACAGCAAGGAACGGCGACCCCCCAGAGACAAGACCGGACCAGACCAGACTAGACCAGAGACGGGACCTCCCCAGAGACTAGAGCAGACCATAGACTAGAGACTAGAGACGGACCCATACAGAGACTGGACCCCTCCACAGACTAAACCAGACTAGAGGAGAGACTGGACCTCTCCACAGAGACTGGACCCTGTTTTGTTTTTTGTTTTTTTTTTCGGAATAAAAGGAACATATCTGTCTGGAAAATTCTCCGAGGATGTCACTAATAATGCACGTCCCCCACCAGTGAAGCGGCCATCTGAGTGCTAAGTGCTAAGTCAAACGAGAGTCACTCACTGAGCTCAACACAAAGAGGTTGACTATCGTGTACTTCAATGGAGATGGAGATAATCGGTAGAAAACCAAAGAGCATGGGGATAAAAGAAATTAAAGTTTACAGTGGATTTGATATTTCCACCAAAGTTGTGGGACGTATGTTTCATTGTTTTATTGTTATGTTTTTGCTTAAATGTGTGGAAGCATTCAAATTTTCAGTTATAACTGAAGAAATTGTCTGTATTTCATTACTTAAAACACTGTCTCGGGGTTAAATTTGCGTAAAATGCTAAAAACTGAATTCTGAAAAAAAAAATTGAAAACTGAAAAAAAAAAAAACGAATATGGAAAATTTTAAATGGAATTGGGGAAAAAATAAAATGGATTTTATAGGGCTCTAGGTAAAAACCAAAATGAGTCCAAATCTTTGCCTTCAACGAGGACGGGGCCGGTTGAATCTCTCTTTCCTCCATTATTGTAGTTTCCTTCTTGTTTTGGTACTTACCGCGCATGCGTATGTTCCAGAACCAGCTCCGTGGTGACGTCAGGACATCCCACGTACAAAATGGAGGCAGACACCCTGCAGATTTGTTTTATTTTATCTTATTTTTTTTATCGATTTTGGGACATTTTAAATCGATTCTGAATCGTAGTAAATGAGAATCGCGATTCTTCTATGAATCGATTTTTTTGGCACACCCCTAGAATAAATGGTACTTTGTGCGCAGTGTTGTTACAAAATAAGATTCTTCAGCCAAGCATGCAGGGATTGCACATACAGAAAACTGACAGAGCACAGTAAATAGCACTTTTATAGACCTGCTCTCAATGTGTCATTCTATTGTGTGGAGTGAAAATCAGTGGCAACTCAAAATTGTCAACTGGTTAAATCCTGTTTATTTTAAATTTTTTGCCAAGGACATTTTCTGCATCAGTTGCCTGTACGTTTGTATCCAGAATGGCCAACAAATGGTTCACTTGGCAAACAATAAAACATCATCTCTCAATAAAAAGATGCATTGAGCAGCTTGCACACTGTTGGCTGGAAATGTTGGCCACTGCGGCCATTATTGTTTGAGAAACTAATTTAAACCCACATAATGCAGTTTGCCATTGTGCCGCCAAGTATTGTCAAAACCGTTTTAATGGCAATTCCTCAAGTGCCGACCAAGCTGATGAGTAGTTTCTCCTGCTAATGTTTAAGTTGAACAGAATAACCTAACAAGCTACTGCTCCAACCTTATTCCAACCTTACTGTAGCGGTGAAATCTCACAGCTGACAGACTGAGGAGAGATGTATTTAAAGTTACAGACAGCAGCAAGTTTTTCTTACAAAGTGAAATAACTTTCACAGCAGACATTTTGATTTAAATGGCTTTAACTTTCTCACCTAC
This sequence comes from Remorina albescens, assembly GCA_034769265.1. NCBI lineage: Eukaryota > Metazoa > Chordata > Actinopteri > Carangiformes > Echeneidae > Remorina > Remorina albescens. Next base: position 51,166,154 of record CM068475.1, read on the forward strand.
AAAGCTGAAAGAGCATGACATGTTACTGTCATTTTTTTGGGAAGTTTCCTGAAAGAAGCAGAGTTATTCAATATGGATTATCAATCATTTGGAGACTTTTTAAATTTTTTTTTTAAATAATGTAAGTATGGGATCTGGCTTTTGGCCATGTGATAATTTCCCCTGTACGATATAAGACGATTAGCGTTTGGGGCGCTGTTGTTGCTGGCAGGTTTTTCATATCATTCAGGTTCCTGTTCCTGCAGTTCTGGCCCACATCCAGCTTGGCCTTTGTTAATTTGATGCCGACTGCTTGACCCATGATCCTCGTACCTCCTTCTCAATTTGCCCTCTGACCAAAAACCGCTGGAGGACGGCAGCAGGAGACCTCCCTGGCACTGCTCTGAGCTTTCTTGACACATGTATTGAATATATTTTGAGAGATCCCATTTAACATGCAAATCAGAGGGACCCTCAGCGTGCTTGCTGAGTACTCTGGCTTATAATGAGTTTGCTTAAGAAAGCAGTTTTCAGATTGAAGATTAGGGCTGCAAATGGGAACTGCATTTAGGTGTGAGGACACTTTATGGATGTAGGTGAGATTATTTTAAGGTCTGGTATTTGACACAAATAAGGATAGTTTGGGACTGATCATTTTTTGGGACATCGTGGTCAGGAAAGATATCTGTTGTTTCTGACTGCAGTGCTCAGCTGTGAGAGGTTTGCTGGTCCAAACTGTGTCTGATACAGTCCATGTGGGATTAGCAGCTATCTGCTGCTGTCTGGATCTTTTTAGAGTCTCAAAGAGGGAAACTTTAAGATTTTTCTTGAATTGTTACCCAAGTCTCTTCACAGATAAATGGAATTGTAAACAGCCTGATAAAACTCTCAACAATCCCTGACTGCTGCTTTCTTAATGTTTTAGATTCAGGGAATTGCCTGTAAGCCTGAAATCGACTCTGTGGTGGAAAGGCCCTTCTAATACTATATAAAACTTATTATTCCATTATGATTGTGATACATGAGATATGATAACAATTACAGGAAGGTGTGGAGTATTTTTGCCTCTATTTCAGCATAGATGTCACACATTAGAGTGTTCTCTTAATATTTTTCTCCACACCTCATTGAGTTCTCATGGTTATTATGTATACTGACCATTCCCAAGCAAAAAATTCAGACAAACCAACGTTTACTCTTTTGGTTCAGAGGCAAGTACAGCTATGGCGAGGCAGTTATTATCGCTCAAAAAAACGTTTCTCATGAGAAATTATCACTTTGGGGGAGCCGTTCTTATATGTGATGCTCACAGATGGTATCATCTGATATGGCCTCTTTTGTAGACGAGTCCATTTTGGTCTATAACCAACTTTCTGCCACCGATAACCAGCAGCTGTTGTTTGTTAACTGTGTCTTCTTGAATGATCTTTTATTTGTTATATCGTTTTATGCTGACATGTTCTTCTCATTAAAGATAATTTGAGATTTTCATTCCCAATCCTTGATGACATTATGAAAAAGGACAGGAATGTCAACAAGTTTTTGTCCAATGTGAAATAGTACCTGCTATCTGAGTGATATTGAGCATTATAAAAGTGAGTGTATGAAGTCATCCACATTGTAACAGATGGCAGTTACAGAATATTTCCATTAAACGCAAGATGTGGACTTGAAATATCCCATTGTGCTTGTGCTGCAAGTTTGAAGCTGTTAATAGTCCTCATAAACCCGAAATTTTATAATTGAGTTGTGTGTTTCAAATGAATCTGAAGGCAAACTTCCAAGTTGTTGAGTCACGAGGCTGTTTAGTCACCAAATTGCTTTCCCATTTGAGTTACAGCCACATAAGATAATAAAAATCCAGATAAATAAAAATACTATTGCATCATTCTGAGACTGAAAGCTGGAAAAACAAAAATCACTCAACACAATTCACATGGTATTCCATTTTCCAATAAAATTTTTATCATTATGGGTTAATAAGTGATGATTTGTTAGGAATCCATCTGTCTTTTTGTCCTTTTGGCCCAAGTCGTTGTTCAAGTCAGATCCTGAAAGCCTCAATAGAAACATTGCAATAGTACATTATAACCATCGGTAAGATGGGTGGTTTTTACACCGAGACGTTCAGATGTGATGTGGTCATTTTAACGTCATCCTGCCTTTGGTCTGACAGGGTTCTTTTCCCTACAGAGGCCAGAAGTAGCTTCAGGCATAAATTAGGTGTTTCCTGTTCGACCACCTGAACTAACTGTGACCCTGCCTTTTTTTTTTTTGTTGTTGTTGTTTGTTTGTTTTATTTTATTTTCACATACTAAAACACACATTTCTGTATAAGGCAAGCTCATTGTGTGCCTCTTGATCAAAAAGGCCATATGTTCTGAGATGCAAGTGTTGCTTCTAAAGTGAGTAATTGCATTTCTCTGGTTGCACTCTCAGCATCCTGATCAATTATTAATGGAAAGAAATTTCCCAGATCTAAGTTGTACGCAGCTTGTGTGAGTGCTTAAAGCTGTCAAAGCCTCCCAGTGATTGATCGCCACCACCATTGATCGTTGTGTTCAAGGCTCCTCTCTTGGTGTCAGCTGCGTCATTAAAATGGAGTGACTGACTTGCTTGAAAAAAGCTGTAACTTCTATTTCAATGTAAATCTATATTTTATGCTTCCTTTTAGCTCTCCACCTTGCAGCTGTGCACACTCTGCAAATGCTGAGATTGAAAACTCGAAAGAAAAATGTAGCCGTGTGAATTTAGCTTTAGCTTTTTCAAATTTTACATATTAAATATTACAATAGTTCCCATACCTGCAGTGAATCACGTGGCGGTCTGATCAGACTGCCTGTCTGGGGGAGTATAAATAGAGTTTTATCTCCCCTGATTCAGTCTTCCTGTTCATACTCTTCCTGCAGCTGCAGGGCTGTCTGGCTCAGGCTGGCTGCACTGCAGTACTTTGTCAGGGTAAAATTTCACTCTGGGTAACCTCATGCAGGCCGATTGGCTCACAGGGATTTAGCCTGGGGCCTTTCTGTGTGGAGTTTGCATGTTCTCTCTGTGCCTGCGTGGGTTTCCCCCGGGTACTCCGGTTTCCTCCCACCCTCCAAAGACATCATGTTTGGGTTAATTGGTGACTCTAAATTGTCTGTAGTCTCTGTGTGTTGGCCCTGTGATGGACTGGCGACCCGTCCAGGGTGACCCCACCCTCACCCAAAGTGAGCTGGGATTTGCTCCAGCACCCCCTGCAACCCAGAAACGGATAAGCGGTAGATGATGAATGAACGACTATCATTTTTCATGATCAGTTGATGAGCAAATTTAAGCCATCATTTGATGAAACAAATGATTAAAAATAGTTGCTGTCAGTTTGCTATAGCTATAGCGCATAGGTCTCCCACATATTTTGAATAAACTAGCTGAATTCTGAAGTTGAAGCTGAAGACAGAAGAAACAAAAAGAATTCAATTTCAGGGTCTCTCCTGTTTCTTAGTGTGGCCCAGGTGCTGTGAAATACTACTGGCTGATTCCAGCATCACAGGGAAAATGAAAAATTAGAGATTTACAGGCAGAGCCTAGAAAATAAAGGTGGTCCCCTGAAATGTGGAAAAGGAAGAGCAGAGAGGCAAGAAGGGAGAAGCAGCACGAAGAATATACTGAAGGAGCTTCTTACGCTCATTCCTTTATCACAGGCAGCTACAATCTCACCACACCCACTGTATTCATATTCAGAGCTCAGGGGGGCAAAATTCAGAGTCCTCTCAGTGTTATGAGATCTGCTGTCAGATTTTGGAATATTCAGCAATAATTTCAGCTGAAGGTTTGGCTTGAATGTCCAAGTGTCAGGTAAATCTGATGTGTGATTTGCAGATGGTATAATTACAAAAAAGTCAATTGTCCACGTTGCTCATGACGCAGTTCAATGTAAATGCCAAGTGAACATTTACAGTACACAGCCCTTAAGGCAGGGTTGTTTTTTTTTTTTCACTCAAGTGGCGCCTTCAGATGTTTGACTTGAGACGTGTTTTCCTTTGATACCTCATTCTGAATTGGTCCCAAGTGTCAGAAATCCAAGAACGCACATTGATTTTCCAACAACAATGACTTTTAAATGTCAGTGTGCTGCTGCATATCCTGAAATCTCATTGTTGAGCATTTATGAATTTTTTTCTTTTTTAAATCAATTTTCACATCATGGTCCCTAATGAATCAGAATCTAGATTATATGTTGTTCTTTGCAGCAGCTGCGAAAACAACCAAAAAAAAAACAAAAAACTAAACAGTGGAGTGAAATGATCTCATTGTTCATTGAGAAAAAGAAAACATTTTTTTAAATCACATATACAGGACTAGAAATATAGAAGGGGAATGTCAGTTCTTGCCCTTATTACTTCTACACCGCCAAAAGCTTATAGTTTCGAAGCCACAGCAAGAAAATGACTTGTTGACATTTGGCTAAAGTGAATTCCATGTCTTCACTTTGCATTTGCTTTTTGTTATTTTTCTTTTCTGCCTGCCTTCTCATCCTGTGTTTCCTCTTCTGCTAACTTCTCCTTCCCCTTTATTTTTTTCCTTTTGCTCCAATTGAACTAATTTTTTCCAGTCATCTGCCTTACAGCAGGACCAGGCAGTTAAATGTTAATGGCAGCATCTGTCCTGGCTTTGTGCTGGCACGTCTTCCTCACCAGAGCATAAATTCAGTGAGTGAGTGGAAAGCTACAGGTTATAGTCAGGCCCGGCAGCATCAGGGGCTGCCGGCTGTAGTTTTTCCACTAGAAAGCAGACTGGGTGGCTGTCTCTCACAGAGTCTGTCCCAGCAGACAAGGGCCCCCATAATCTGTGGTTTAGTGTGAGCTCATGGGGCAGATTGTGGTGCCGTCAACCTGCAGTCCCCACACAGACACGCTGAATGAACGCTGAACAAACATCCTGCCATGTTCATCATGGGTCACCTGATGAATGAGACATATTGTGATTTACACATCTTAGTTGCTTGTGTCTGAAACTATAATATCAGGTAACTGGACTCTTTCATCTTGTGACAGTTACTCAGATCCATAGTGGTCAGAAATAGCCTGCAAAGGGAAAAGCCATGACACAGGCTGTAATTCTGTCTGTAATGTCTGTAAAGGCTGTGCCTCACAGGGAAGGAGTCGTATGTCTTTTCCATGTCTTAGTGAGCTATTGTTTTTTTTATGGAAAGTGTAAAAAGCTCCACACAGGACTGCTGTGGTGTTCAAAGGCACTCACCGCTGTGCTGCTCTGTTGTTTACATGCTTGCATAACAGCATGGGAGTGTCGCAGCTCTGTCATTGTACATCCTGCTTTTTAGCTGCAAGCGCTCCTTTATTGTTCTGTGAAATTTTCCCAATTAGCGATTAAATCTGAGGAGTTGCTCTCAGTCTGTGTTTTTCTTCCTCTTGTTTGACAGGCTGCCACGGTCGAGCCAAAGAGCCAACTGCCTCTGTTTCTAAACCACATCTGAGCCGGTGAGAGATGACGCCACGTTCCACCCCACTTGATGTATACACTGACAGAACTGCTAGTAATTGTTTGCAAAAGGCTTCTCTCCAGTGAGCTGTTTCCTCTGGGCCTTTACCTCTTCCCCTGGTTTTGAGTGTCGGGAATGGATGATGTCGAGATATTTAGGAAATAATGACGTTTGAAGGAATAAATCACAGATTTGGTTCCCCTGTGCTTTGTAGTGCTGTGTGATTCCCACTTTGCTCCGGGGTGTAATAGAGAAGACAATAGACATTCCAGGAAATGCACTCCTGGGACTAAATTAAACATTGTTCAGGACTGACTTGCTTGCTGCTGTGGTGTGGTTGTGCTTCCTGCCGCCCTACCTCCAAACTTCGGGTGGGTGACGGCAGGAAATAGACCCTCACACACACACACTCACAATTTTTATGACTTAAATTTCAATTTCAGTGACTTAACCTGCATGACCTCCAGTACTGCCTGCACCAGTAATTGGTCATAGGCATAAATTATTCCTGACTCTGAAGGCTGGAGACGCACATGGAAAAGGAGCCAGGACTTTACAGTTTGTGATCGTGTGGTCAGTCAGTGTTAGTAAGAACTGTGCCAGCTATCATTAAATATGAATCTAAAAGAGCCACTTACTGAACACCAACATGTAATCTGCTGGCTTAGCACACCTGATTCGGCTGTTCCTGGTGTGACCTGACAGCAGGGTTTTCTGAAGTTACCATTGCTTGTGTAAATCATGCAAAGGTAGCATTGCACGTACTGTTTGTTATTTCCGAAAGAAGCACTTACTTCAGATTGAGATGTCTGGCTCCTTCAGTTTGATAAGTGTGTGCCAGCCAGAGACACAAACATGAGTATGTTAGGAAGCACGCATTAGTAATACAGCTAGAAGGAACCATTTATGTGTTAACTTCACACAGATTTGGCACTTAACTTAAGCTGAGCCAGCCTAGGGATAGAAAGTGCATCTGATGGGCCCATAAAGCATGATCTGGTAAGAATCAACTGTGACCTCTCACACAAATTTATATCTCGTACAACTGTGGCATTTATGTGATTTGTTTGGTTTCCTTATTTCTTCAGAGGAGGTGGCTAAAGGAGCAAAGTTCTGCCCCCCTCTGTTCCCCACTTTTGTACATCACAGGGAAAAAAACTAACTAACGTGGCTCAGTAACACTCACCTTAACACTGTGATACAGAAGACACACAAACATTACAGCAGTTGTTTTGAGGCAAATTTAAATGTATTATATATTTTAGTTGGCTTCTCAACAGGCACTGAACATTTCACTGTGAGTTTTGTAGCAGGGCTGTTGCATAGCATTACATTACAGGTGCATTTTTCTCTTTTTCTTTTGGTTACCCCGTGCAGCTAATAGGAAGGCTGAAGCAGTAAACTGGGGTAACAATATAAGTTGTTGCAGTCCTGAGGCTAAATGAGGTGTGCTAAGGAACTAAGGAAGCACTCTGGATCATGACTATCCATGTAAAACAGGCACCACCAGGTGCCAACCAAGACAGGGCATGAAAGCAGGCTCCTGCTTTCTACTCTGTCTCCCACTTTTCAGGATGAAGTGCCCTGGCAGCACTAAGACACAGCGAAGCCTCTGAGGATTTTTTGCTCTAGGAAACTCGGTGTTCCTTAAACGCACCAAGCTCCAGTCAAAACACTTTGATTGCTGCCAGGCTCCGCGTCTTCAGCTCTGGTTGGCTGGTGATAATAGTGGACTGCGTAGGGTGGCAGCGACCCCTGGCAGGCAATGTGGGCTTTGCAGTCACTAAAGCGTGACATCTAAGAATGTCCAAATATATTCCTTGAAGTGAAGCTTGATGCACAGTTCATTCCCATCCAGACAGCAGAGAAAAGCTTCAGTGACAGCGGCAGCAGTAGAACATTTCTCTTTTCTATTTTAATTCAAGGGCAGTAACATCTGGGCCCCTTAGTTGGCTTTGAGTAAAAAAGAAAGTGGTCCATGGAGACTGGCTGGTCTGAACAGTCTTTTTCTGGATGAAAAAAAAAAAAAGAAAATTAATAGCCCAAGGGTTTCACTATAAATCCTTGAGAAGCAGACTAGTTCTTCAGAGTTTGTTTTTTGTTTTTTTTTTTGTTTTTTTTGTCATGCTTCTTCACTTTGCTTTTTAAATTCTGCTCACCGTTTTCTCCCCTTGAAGGAGGTCCAACAAGGACATGAATTAAGTTGCATTCGATTTGAATTCCATCACACGGCTGTTTAAACCTGCTCCCTTTCTCAATTGTTTTAAGAAGGGAAATGTTTCTTTTTTTTTGTCTCTTTTGTCTTGTGCTTCACTTCAACACTGCATTTGATACTGTGGCTGGAATTGAAAATGAACATCTTCTGTGATGTGTTTATGTGTGTACACACAGACTTGTGTCCTTTTAAGTGACCCAGTCTTTGTGGATCACTTTCTCTGCCTCTTACTCTGTTTCATTTTGTGTCATTGAGTGTAATTGAGACTTCAGACAGAGAGCTGAGGAGGGACAGCAAGGTTAAATGAGAATAGCAAAAGGTGTTGAATATTGTGAAAGGATCAGCAAGAAAAGGTGTTTTTTTTTGTTGGAAATGAATTCGAAATTATCAAGTGAATCGTTTGTCTAAAATAAATGTCTTGATGCGGAGGCGTCCCTGACTGATGGGAACATCCCTGAACAGTAAACACTTTGTTTTATCGCGCCACCTCAGCAGCCTTCGTACATCATAGAAGTTGATGAAGTAGCTAATAGGCTGACTAAATTATGCCTAAAGAATTCAGACAGCTGAAAATGTGAAAGTACAGCTAGCACTGTTTTGAACAGAGCTAAAGCAGCTGCCATCTTAAATTGTCCTCCAAAGGTCACTGTAGTGGTGTGGAAGCGCCAAATGCTGCCTTCGCTTCCTCCTAATCAGTAGCACAAAACATTTTTTTCTCTTCTTTTTATTCTAACAGAAGTTAATGTAACACCTGTCTGTCTGTGACATTGGTGAGGACATCCTTTGGAAATCAGTATGATAAGTCGCACGTTGAGCTGAAAGGAGGAGTGTTGAGGGTTTTCAGGCAACCATTACTCAGTGAGCAGTAAATGTTGGAGAAGGGGAGGGTGGAGCAAGTGTAGGTTGAAGGAGAGGAATAGGGCACTGTATTTCACAGCCCCAGTTATGTTCCCTCTGTAAAAACATCAAGGCTCTGCTTCACCGAGAGCGGCTCATAGCATGGCTCCCCACTCTCTGTGTTTGATGGCGGTGTTAGCAGACGAAAACACAACAGTCTTTGCTTCGGCAGGGTCCCAAGGGTTCAAAGAGGATCCTGGCCTTCAATCAGACTGTAAGCCATGCTGTTCTTGACTATACGATACACCTCGGTTTATGAGGCGACATTTCAAAGTGAGTTTGGAACATCTGTGGAATTAAGTGATGTGTGTTTGTATCGGTCGTGGTTCAGAGCCAGCGCCGTTACTGTGATTTTTAAATTGATGGTCATTATTTGGTGATTATTTAAGGTGACGTGCTGACAAGATTATTTTTGCCTTGTAGATTGTTCATACAGGTTGACTAATGTGACCTTTAATTAAGGACTGTTCTCCATTTTCCTGCATAGATTAAGAAGAAGCATGTTTCACTCGTGTATGCTGCCTTAAATAGGTCTCCTGTTCCACGCAGTTCTGTGGCAATTGTATAGAACACCAAAAATATCAAAAATCAAAAATTGTTGATGTTATAATGATAAACAAGGCATTGCACTTTTTCAAAATCTCGCTTGGTTTTGGGGCATCACAAACATCAAATTGGATCAAACCAAGATTTCTTTGCCCTGTTTGCGCTCCCTAATTAAAAAACATTTCTTGAAACCTCTGCAGGGGCTCCCTGCCACCAACTTGACATGATGATATAATGTATGTAAGTTATAATTTCATGTCTTCGAGCACGGCTAATGAACTCTCAGAATGGGCACAGATGAGCAGGTTTTAATCTTCCACCACCACTCCAGCTAATTTTGGTTATATCAAGTGACTGATTATCACTCTCTTCCACTGCAACAGAAACATTTCACTCTTATACCCTTTTCTGATTCCACTCCAATTGGAAATAGTGGTTCCAGTTATGTGTCCAAAAAACCATTTAATGGAAGGTTAATGTCCTGAAGAAGAAGTGATGAAAGAATAAAAATATAACATATAAAATAAATGATATATGATAAAGCGGATGCATTTAAATTCAGCAAACTTTTTGTTTAAGTAAATCAAGGCCAATGATAAAATTTAGAGATGCCTGTTAAACTCAGCCACTTGAGACTTGTTTGCCAGCTGTGGTAGTTCAGCAGTTAGGCTTCGTCCCCAGTGGAGACCTGAAAAGCACATAAAAGCCCCAGATTCACAGATGAGTGACGTTTTAGTGGTTGGTGGAGAGCTCTCAATAATACTTAGGAGTACTTCCCACCGTGCAAGAGAGAGTGAGGATTAATATGCATTCCTCTGTCATCAGAGGTCCTGCACGCTGCCTGGAAATGCTAATAATGTGTGAGGTTTGCTAAATATGACTTAATAGCTCTGCTGTGTAGTTCTGTAAGTATCTCAGCCCATTCATTCTTAAGGCAGTTCAAGGAGTCTAACCTATAATGGAGTGTGCTACAGTGGCGGAAAAACTGTAGATTGATAATGATAGGGACAGTTTGGGTTGAATAGGATCCTGACCAGTTTATACCTGTGACATAAACATAACTGAAAATCACAATGGACAAGTTACAACAGAGACCTTATAATCAAATTTGTTCCTGCTTGAAGAGTCCACCCCCACTACTAAGGGAAACAAAGGTATAAATAAGTCTTACTTCAATTACACATGAATCCCGAGAATCTACATGTATCTCTCTCTAATCAGAGACATGAATAATCATTCCTCTTAGCAAAGAAGTTACGGCTCCAAATCATTCAACAGCATCACTCTAACTTTGCATTCAGCACTCCCATGCTATTGTAATTATGCCGACATTTTCTACTAGATTTGAAAGCAGTAGTGCTACAAGCTGATTTGAAGAGATGATCCCTGCAGTAGAACCATGTGTATGCACTTGGATATCTATATCCTGTAATACACATATTCTGTTGCAGCGTGTTTATTGGTGCCAATAGACAGCTGGATAGACCCTTTAATCATCGCAAGTCTGTAGAAGAGAGACATAACTACCTCTTGGAGCTTAAGGTGGACCTGTGAGATGACAGATGTGATAAGACTGTTGACTAGGCTTCGAATATTCAGCTGATTCTATTCTAAGTAAGCAGGTGATGGGGAACAATAGCACTCATTATGTTTCCTTGCAGTGGGCGCCATCTAGTGAATATTGAGCAATATATTTTTCTCAGCATAACTAATAGCCTATTATCTATGCGACACTACTTTTGGTAGTATGTGCCTCATTTAGATGATTAATTCAGAGCACTTTTTTTACACCCAGCTCTGCACTCTCATTATGAAGGCAAAGCCCTTTGTACTGCACTTGCATGCAGGCATAACTGGAAAGGTAAAGCAGTTTGCAGAGTTAAATAAAGAAACTTTTACTTCATGAGCAGTGTCTGAAGTAGAAATTAGATTTTCAGGTGTTAACCAACCTCTGAGGCTCTCAAGTTGTTGTTTTTTTTTTCAAAAATAACTTGTAATGCCCTCAGCACCAAGCCACTAACTTCATTAAACAATGTCAAGAAGAGGTTACATTTTGATTCTCCTGACTAAATAGAGTGGCTTCGAGATCTGTTAAGGTTTTGTGATAGGCCTAAACCCCAAAATCAATATTGTTTCACAGAAAATTTCTGTATCTCAGGAGAGAGAGAGGCAGAGCGGGAGGGAGACTAGGCTACACTGAAGAAGACTGGGGGGGGTGGAGAGAACAACGGATATTGAGAGAAGGATGGAGAGAAGAGATATTGTTCCCCAGTGGATGATTGGAAAGCGGGGAGGCTGAGACTGCGGTTAACGCGGCGTTGAAACAAGCCGTTCCCTGCGGCAATTTATCCACACCACCTGAGAGGCGCCAGACCAGTGTCACTGACTTAAAATCAATTTTCTGATGAAATTACTTCAAGAACAAATTATTCCTCTTTCATGGCCTGCTGTCACGAGCCCTGTGTTCTTGTTGACACCACTAGAGGTCAGTGTGACCCTGACGTGAGTGCTCGAGGCAGCTAAGATGTCATGTTCTCTGGGTAGGTGGGAGGGGGGTTTGCAGCATGCTCTATGGTCATGTCTGCAGAATGACTGCATGGTGCAAAGCTTTGGTTGTTCTTTGCCACAAACAAAGAACAACCAAACTCTCCTTCTTTTTTCTCTCTCTCTTTGCTCCTTTTCCTTATCTGTTCCTTCGCTTGCAGTCCAACCTGGGATGTGTTCAATGTGTTTATGCAATTTGCATAAGCTGGCTCCAGAAATCTCTGCTTTCCCCTTAGTATTACTCTGTCAGAATGAATTGGCTGTTCAGAGGGAATAGCTAATGACTCTATTGCCGTCACTGACGCATGTCAGTCTATTTCAGGCTCGACGACTAACACTGTCATACATGGCCAACTGAGAGCTGATGATCTTTGTGCTGGATCAGCCCTGTGATGTCAGACGGCCACTTGGTTTGTGGTTTTTTCAGCAGAGCAGGGCACTTTATCCTCGTGCCCATGGACCATCACTGAAGTGTATATTCTAGACTCATGTCACGCTGCTGACAGCACTCCAACGATGGAGGAGACGTATTGGGGTATCAACCATGTGATTTGACCTGATGTGGTTCCAGTGGCATTTCCTCACCCCAATCCTCCTCCACTTCTCTGCCCATAACAGGAGCCATCCTTCAGCCTCGTCTCCTTATTGATCCCTATTTGGCTGGGGTTCATTTCCCCTTCTCCGTTACCCACCATCAGTCCCTGTCCTAAGCTCGTCCACCCCACCACACTCACCCCTGATCTCAGGATGAGAGGAGCTGTAATTGGAGGGGAACAAGGTTGAGAATGTTGTGGGGGGCAGGGGGTTAAGGCCATACAAGGGGTGAGAATGGGTGAGGAAGAGTAGAGATGAAGAGACAAGAGAAAGTGCGAGAGAGCGATTGGGCAGCTGGGTGGAGACAAATGGCATTAACTGGACTGAATGTTGAATGCAGGGGCAGGAAGGGCATTGCCAGCCGCGGAGGCTTGTGGCCGGCTTTCACATGACTCTCTGTATGCTGGGACGCCGGAGAGTAATAGAATCCCAACGTGATGTGCTGGGATGCTTGTGGAGGAGGAATTAAATTTAGCCACAGCCACAGGCGGGCAGGCAGGCAGTCAGCGCCACAGGGTTTCGAGAAGAGGTGTGTTTGCAGCTCTGGGGCCTTCTGTGGCTAACCCACCCTGCCTCCTTTGGTCTGTTTTACCCTTCTGAAACAATCATGGAGGGCACTGCTGCAGTCACAATATGAATCACCTCCTCTCCATACCTTAGCAGGTTTAATGGCCAAATGGTGAGATGTGTCACATTGCAATGTGATTGCAGCAGGAGGGGTGAGCTGGGAGATAAGTGAGCAACACTTTATTTGCAGCCTCTGTTAGGGGAGCATCTCTTGGCTCCTGCGGCTATTGCATTTCTAAAGCAACAGTGCATGTCATAAACTAATCTCCTTTGATGGAATAAATGTCACAGGATAAAATTATAGATGTTTCTCTGATGCCAGTCATTCAGGTAGTTAAGGTGGTATGAGGCGTTTTGTTTCTGCTGCAAAACATGCAGCATAAACAACTTTCTTTATTAACTCCTCCTTAGACATGAACAGAGGACATGACTGCCTTTCGATGTGTTGACAGTTGATTATATTGCAGCTGTTAATCATTGGAAAAGGAACTTCTCTCTCTCTAGTGCTTTTATGAGGGGTTGACATTAAAGTCCATAAGCAACAAATATTGAAGCTACTGATGTTCTTTATAAAATTCAATTGTTACATTACCTGGCATGCAAATGTAAGTTTTAGTAGATTTCTTTTTTTTTTTCCCCCCAATGTGTGAGATTTAATAAATATATGTGGAACTTTAAAGGACCAACAGCTTATATCTCACTGATGGAGTAAAACTCTAAAGATGAACTGATAATTATCTCAGAGAGGTTTGCACCTCGTCAGTTTTTATTTATTTTTTTTAATGAGTATTCATCTTCAAGATTTTGATTTAACGACTTTGCTAAAGATGAAATAGCAGAGGGAGTGATAATATTTTATTTTATTATCTTTGGGATAGTTCTTATCACATAAAGCTGGCATTGTAACAATCATGTTTGTATTATTTCCAGCAATTTTCTTCAGGGGGAGAAAAAAAAATCGTTTCTCAAGTGATTTGAGACAATTACTTTTGTGTTCATGCTCCTAATAGGTCGAAACTGTTGCCACTTGAGATCAATCATCCCTGCAATATTCTGTTTCACGAACCACTGGCACGCAGATGTGATGCCTGTAGTTTATAATAGCATGTTTATGCTATAGCAGTATTATTGTTGATGAGGGTTGCGGTCCTGAATAACAAAGACTGCCCATCTGTGCAGTTTGTGTCTAATTAAGGCGCAAGTGATTTAGCCAACTAATGTCAATACTGCTGAGGCCATAAAAGGTATTTCAGTTTTAACCAAATGCTCCTCGCTCAGACAGCTAAGAATCTGGAAAGAAATGGCTGGAGGTTTGGATCAGATGCTGTGTGCGTGTTGTGTGAGCGAACGCAGTTTCAACAGGATGCTTTTTTTCCCCTTTTCCTCCATTTTTATTAGTAGAGTACTTTCCTCTTTGGCCTGAATCTTTATTTCAAATCTTTCTGACACCCCTGAACAATAGCTGAGCTTGGCCCTTCAAAATACAATCCATTCATTTAAATATGGGCAAGTGCTTGTTTGAGCTAAATTATTACAATTTGGCTTCTGGCTTTAAGGAAGTAATGGTAAAAATAAAAAGTTGGATTTTGTTTTCATTCTATTGTAATTCACAGCTCTGACTGTATCTTCCTTTAATCCACTTTTCTGGTGAACAAATGATGCAAAGACATGTAGATTTAAGTCCCTGACCGGGATAAAATAACTGCCTAGTTCACAAGAAACTCCTTTTTGGAAATGGTTGATCGGAAAAAAAACGTATGGGTTATGTTACCGCTAATCTACATTATGTGTACTCAACAGCTGTGCTGCTGTATTCAAAATTTGTCTGTAGAGAGTTAGATTAAATACATTGAGTTAATGTTTCACATATTTCCCTAATATTCAGATCTTTAACTCAAAACAAAAAAGTTTTGCCCCCCAGGGAATACGTGTTAAGTAAAACAGTATTCTTTGTGAAGATATTGCATTGCAGATGTTCTTTTGACTTGTCTTAAAATGTTGTATCAGCAGAACCTTAGTGCCGATAAATTCTGTGTAGTTAAAGGAGCGCAGTGATTAAAAATCACTGTGTACCTCCTGTAGGTCATTCTTTGGGAACATAGTCTGACTTACAATGCAAAACATTTGAATAGTGTTTTTCTGACACATCAGGTGAGTGAAAAAATTATTGTTTTACCTGTATGTAAACCTTGCTAACAGCAGACACGTAAATTATACGGAGACAGCGAAGTGGAAGCAAAGTGTTAACTGCATTTTCTTGAAATCATGATTGTTTGCTTGAAAAGGAAAAAAAAAAAGTCAAACTGCAGTGTCATTTTCACTTTTATTATGTGCTCTTATCAGTAGGAATATAACCCTTAAATTCTCGTATCTTGTGACATACTGACAGACCCAGTTGCTTCGATCCTTATCTGAGTCATCAGTCTAACTCGTGACAGATGGTTGTAGAAGCCGTCACAGGGGAATGATTGCATAGCTCATCATCAGCTGCCTCGTTTCTGCCTACGTCCCTTCCATCACGCCCATAAGACAGGCTGATTCCCCTAATAACTCATCGTCTAGACACACTCATGCAGACCATCCGTTCTAGAGCCACAGGTGTGGTTGGCTCTTCTTTTAGATGTCTCCATCTCTCTCCATTGTCCTGCCACACACTCTTTGTCTTCAGTGCCTGGGTGGTCTAAATGGACGGGGGCATTAGTTTTCGAACTGTCCTTAAGATGCATTGTAAGGCTGTTTATTATTTCGCCAAAAGTGAAGTTTGCAAAGTTTGCGCATGCTTTTGAAAGAGTTCACAAAGTTGACCAAAACAAACCTCAAGGAGATTCTGACCTTTTGTGTACTAGCGGAGTTTGTAAATTAAGTTTACAAGATGACAAATGTGAAAGTTAATGACAAGCAAACATGTGCTCGACTGAAACATTATTCAAAAAAGCTTCGGCCTCGCACAAACAATTTTGACTCGCTGTAACCTGTTTGCTTTTTTGACAAATCACTTGGCTCCATTATATGGACGACTTTTCAACAACACAACAACGCTGTAACCGGAAGGAGCACAGCCAGCATTTTAAATTTGTTATTATTATCTGCTTAAGCCCAACCCTGTTTTACACAGGGACGGGAAAACTCTGTCTTGTTTTTAACACTTTGGCCCTCATTTTGAGCCTGCGTCTCAGTGCCTGCGTGTCAGTGCCAGACACTGAATTAATATGCAATAAAGCTGAGCGCTCAGGTGTAAAAAAAGCGACCTGGCGCGTTGTGGAGAGAGTGGGCTGTGAGTGATGAGGGATAGGACCAATCTTGACACTTGGAGTCAGGCTTTATTCAGCGTGCAACTTCTGTCATCATACACCTGCCACTTCTTTCGTCTCTGTCAAACACTCAGTGCCATAACTGCATCACTGACACTCACAACAAATACACCAGTGCTCCTTCAAAGCACACACGTCTTGTACTGGGTGTGCTTTTCCATACAACTGCCTAACATCTGGGGTCGCTATGGTATGGCATTTTAATGGATAGTTATAACTTTGTGATTTACACACTTGGTTCTCGACTCAATTGCCATTCAAGAGATCCACTAATAGGTCTTTCCTGGCCAAACTCTAAACCTCCAAGAGAATTTCTTGTCTCCATATGTCATCTTAATGCTCATTTTATGTCCTCTTTTTAATAGCTCCTACAGGTATATCCCTCCCCAAAGTTTTCTCTTACCATCACCTGGGAGAATTTGCTGGATACAAGGCAGAATGATGACGGGGACACTTGACTGACACTGAATCCTTTTCGATGAGAAAAACTTTCCCACATTCACGCAAACGTGCACATCTGGAAAAAGAATAGTGAAGTACTGGTAATACTCTCAGTACTGTACAGGACAGTGTGTCTAGCCCCCCGCCCCCCTCTGGAGTTTTTTGTTACAGGGACACATAAAGGACAAACAATGGCCAGGTGCCAGTGAGACAGCAAGGCACCTGATTCATCTGGTGACCCCTTACTGAGTGACACGCCAGAATGAAGCCCACATACACTTTGTAGCAGCCATGCTTCCCTCTTCTTTCACCTCGCCATGTCTGTCTTTCATTACATGGAATGGCATGGCAATATCATAAGTAGCGGGGCACATTCAAATTGAAGCTATTAAACGCACCATTTAAAAAAAAAAAAAAAGCCACAAACCCTCTGCTGTGAGCTACCTCAGTCCTTCCACACCCCCACATCCACAAACTGCGAGTGCTCGCAGAACTTGCCTTGGATTTATCATTGCATCACTATAATCTGTTTCTTGGCTTCCCTTCTCTGTCTCCCCCCTCCTCCTCTTGCAGGGAGATGAATAGGTGGCAGGATTGATTTGGACCTATCAGTCACTCTGTCAATTTTCAGGGGCTGTTCAAAGCTGCAGGAGAAGTTCCTGTTCTATCCACAACAAGATTTAGCCATAAGAGGAAGAGTCTCCAGACGTCTCTTTTCTTCTCTGGGCCTTTCAGTGCTGCTGATAGCTAAGAAAGGATGGAAGTGTGAAGAAAGACGGTTTGAACTGTGTCATCTCTGTGGAACTGTCTTATCCTGTTCACCATTTAATGAATGGATAGTAAAAAGGTGAGGGCAGTGCTGTGAAGAGGGAATGCCAGACAGGTTTTGTTTTTTGTTGTTTTTTTTTTTTTTCTCATAGTGATGATGTACGGCTCAACCTAAGTAGACTTTTCCCAAAGTGTCTGTCTCTCCCAGCTCCTCTCCTCTCTCTCCCTGTCCTCATCCTGCAGGTGATGAATCATCACCATCCCATGTTCCTGCAATGCCTGCTGCTCCCACATCTTCATGAATTCCATACAGCATAATTTCAATGAACTTCATGCAGCATCATGTTCCTGCCTGCACCTGTTTGAATATCCCCTCCTCCTGCTCTCTTTCTCTCCCTACTCTACCCAACTTAGCCCCCCCCCATGCCTCTCTCTCTCCTTCTCTCAACCCAACCGGTCGAGGCAGATGGCCACCCCCCCTGAGCCTGGTTCTGCCCGAGGTTTCTGCCTCTTAAAGGAGGTTTTTCCTTGCCACTGTCGCCAAGTGCTTACTCATGGGGGGGATCTGTTGGGTCTCTTTAAATAAGTTTATAAAGAGTTTGATCTAGACCTACTCTATATGTAAAGTGTTTTGATGTAACTTTGTTATGATTTGGCGCTATACAAATAAATCTGATTTGATTGGATTTCTCTTAGACACAGGGCATTAAGAGAAGTAAAGAAAAGTCTCTCATGCTCCATAGCTGCCTTCTCAACATTCATCATCAGATGATGTAGCTCTTTGTCACCTGGCCTTGCACATGTGGTACTCTCCATTTCACCTTCGTGATCTGCCTCTTGTATCTCCTTTCCCTCCATCTAGCTCAATTTCTTTTTTTCATTTTCCATTGTTGAAGTGTTCCTTCAGACCGACCAGTTGTGGCCTCGGTATTAATCTGCCTGCCAAAATGATTATTTCTGCTCTTATCAGCTGTAAACCTAAATAATAGGGGATCTTTTGATAGACTTGATGCTGATATTACATGTGTGTCTGCAGTTTATCCCAGTAGAAGTTGTCCCTGTAAAGAACAAACACGTAGCTATGAATAAGAACGATGGAAAGAGTTGTGAAGAGTTGTTCTTGTGTGTGCCATCGCTCTCCGATCTGACTCCAGATCATCTTATATAATGCCGCCTGCTGCTGCCTTGTGAATTCATATCAGGTTTAGTCCCTGCAAAGGGTTCAGCACATTTGACTTCTCTTTTCATTTTGCAACGGGAGACTTCACATATCTGCCCAATCCAGTTAAAACTTTGTGCTTTTGTACTATGTGCTTTGGCACATAGTACAACCTATAGTGCAACATGTCCCTTATTATCCCCTCAATTTTTTTTTTTTTTTTTTTTTTTACACTTCACAGCTACTTGCCCTTACTTTATGTTTCTCCCTCTGAGTACATTTTTCACCTGAGATCCTCAAGGTTCATGTTGTTTTTACCTCAGTTTTACACTACCGTCTCCCTTAAATCACCCCTCTCCTAAATCTTTCACTGTTGCCTGCATGCACTTCATCTTTCTTCTCACATTCTGCTGTGTCTGCTGACACACTGCGGATGCTTGACACCTGCGGTTGGCAAGGCTTTTCTTTCCTGCCGAGCATTAGCTTGAGAAGGAGAGAGGAGAGAAGAGACGGGGCCCACTGCCCTCGCCTTAGCTGGGAAGGACCAGTGGGGATTTTGGGAAATTTAAACAAGAACACAACTGTCAGAGTAGAGAGAAAAGAAAAACAAACAACCTGAGTGTATTAAATATAGAAAACACTGAAGTTAAATACACAGATGAAAAATGCAAACATTTGCATAAAAATGACTTGAAATTAATGTGATCTATCACGGTAAGGACCCATGAGCTATTCATGAGCTGTCCACGGATTCATTAAAACAAGTCTCTGCTTAGTTACAACCCAGAACATCTTCAGTTTAATGTCCCTTGGCTTCTTCTTTCCATTAAAAAAACCAGACATAAATTAATAAAAGATAAGCACATGATTTGGATTTATTTTAACTGTCCCAATATCCATGATAGAAAAATGTTGCTCTGTCTATCAACACCAGATGGCAAAGATAGATGATAACGGTTGGTGAAAAAAGGAATCTCCAGAGTGCATTTGAACCACAAGACTTCCATCCATCCATCTATCTATCTATCCACATTTCTTTAGCCTGCTGTACCTGTTTTTCTCGCTGTATTTGAGCTCTGCGTTACAGTGGAATAGGAGTGTAAACCATTTTTGGTAATTATGTTTTCAAAGCACATACTTCATCTGCTGCTGACTTTCCCCTATCTGCACTTATCATCCCCCCTCCCTCTTCATCCGGCCCCCTGCTTTAATTCTCCAAGACTGTGCCACCAGCTTGTCTGTTACCTTAATTTAAAACTTGTGGAGAGAAATGAATAATAAAAGGTTTATCAGCTACAATTCCAGTGTGGTATTATTCAGAACTGGCAATGTTACATTTACTAAGTGATCAGATTATTTTAAACATAACTTTGATACAAAGAAGAGTGAGAGCTGAACTTAGTGGGGGCCATTCTTTTTTCTTTTTCTTTTTTTTTTAATTGCTGTTTCCAATTTTCACTAGTGATAATTTTGCAAATAAACCAAGTGAGCCCTGTCCTGAAACAAGATGAGATAAAAACTAGTATGTGGTTGGATTGTTTGCAAAATCTTAGTCAATTTGTGAGATGTGTCAATTAGCATGCGACGGACCGCTGAGGTAACTTCATCAGTCAGTCAGGGAGGGACATTTGCACGTACAACTGCTGTTGTAGTCCAGCCAAAAGAAAAAGAAGAATTATGAGCTGTTACTTTGAATGTTTCTCAGAAGAAGAAGAAACAGCAGCATCCAACTTTGTTCAAATTAGCATGAGGGATATCAGCTGTTAATAACACATCTCACGTCAGACTGATATGTTTCCTGTTTTTCATACAGAATCTATTCATCCATTTCCTACTTACTCTGTTAGCCTGTCAGGGAAGGTAGGGAATAGAGGTTGTGGCTCCACATGTTAATTTTCTTGTCTTTGAGTCTCACATCAAAATCGTTCATGCATTTGATACCAAAGCCAGTGTGTGAACTGCCTCCTTCAAAACTATCCAATGTCTCATCCAAAGCAAATAAAATCAATTATACCTCCACTGTCTCAGATTTTTGGAATCTCAGGCAGCTTTTGAAGTCCAGAACTGAGCAGAGCAGACCTCTGTGAACTCTCTCAACTGGTGATAATATTCCTTTAAAAACACTTTTGTCAGTGACACAGTAGATTTTGTTAGGTCATGGATGCTGACAGCTCACCACAGTAGCAATTGGATCATTTGTTCATTCCTCTCTCCCCTTTACCCAGTGATCTCTGGTGAGTACATTTCCAAAAATGTTGTCTGCGCCGATGAGTGTACAGCTGTGCCTCTCCCTGGCATGGGTTTCATCCTAACAGATGCTGTAGCATGTCTGTATGTTTTCGGGGCAGAAGGAGGAATTCTGGCTGCAGTGGACCGCAGGTGCTTGTGATTGCACGCTGGATCAGTGTGGACATTCCTTTAGGACGAGGACTGAGGATCAACAGCTAGGGCTCTGCCCAGCCAGCTTGGGCCAACCAATGCGCATGGGCACACATACAACCACCAGGGATATCAAACCCTGATCTTGTCCAAACCTCTGGTGATGATTGTACATGATGGCTGCTGTTTATCTACTAGCTAAGGTGATAATCTTCTCTCATGACTCCCCTGAGGCTCTAAACCTTCTCTCGTGTATTAGAGTCACGGTTGGCCAGGGCCACAGGGGATTGTGGAATGGTGGGCTTGCATGGGAGAAAATTCAGAGATTAGCTGTTGAAGCACGGCGGCGGGGGAAAGGTTGAGTAATTTGGGATTTGTCCTGGACGGAGGAGCTCTGCAAGCCCAAATCTCTTCAAGGGTGTGCGGATCAACAGGACCTTCATTTCCAAGCGGGTTCTTGGCCTTTTTCTTTTCTTCTTGGCCTGTACAAACTACTAAACCCTGACATTATGGCAAAGACAAACATTACAAATGATCCGATCGTAAATATGGCTTGGACCCGATTACTTATGGTCCAAGTCTATTAAGGTTTGGGTCAGTTGGAGTTTCCAGATGACAGATAAAGTCATTTAATGTGTGATATGTAACATTTTCAACAATCTAGTTGTTGAATCTTGTAATATTAGAGTTCAGCAACTCATGCCATTCAATTTGTACTTAATTTAACTTTGTTTAATAAAGAGTTCGCTGACCACACAATTCCCTCTGTAGGATCTAACATCAGCATTGATCCAGCTCTCTCTCCAGAATCTCACTCTTTTTTTTTCACCCTGCATTGATGGAGTGCAAGCTGTCGGTACAAGTGTACGCCAGAGTTGACATTCTTGTGGTATCTGCAGCATCATCTAGGGCTAGAATTCCACAGCTGTCTAGTGGGTTTATTCACTGTTTTGGTTTGTGTTACTTCCTACTTGTCAAAGATGAGTTGGTTGCAGCAGCCTTCACCTGCAGTTTGTCCCGTCATTTTGGATTTAAACTAACCATCCTCAAGTACATCCCAAGCCTTAGGCCTCCATCAAAACAAGCAAACTTGAGTAATTCCCATTTCATAGTTGACATTTTGAACGTTTGAAAATAAAAATCAGGTACTGTCTGGTACCAGTTGTGTGGGATAAATGGACGTTTGACACCGGTAAACCCAGCAGTGGGATGGAAGTAAGGTCAGAGGGTTTGAACTAACATCTGCAGCTCGAGACAAGCTAGAGGAACAAATGACTTCAGTTTGGCATCAACAGTCTGGGGGCTTGCAAACCTCCCCTGTGGGAGTACAGGTCTGCAATTGGAATACATCAGTATAGTTGTTGCATTCATTCAATAATGCTGCAGTGCAAAATACTACATAATTGATGGATTGTGATACATGTGGAGTGAACATATGGCATATATATCCGGCATGTACATCATGCATGAGTCCCATGCAACTGATTAGTTATTTCAATCAGCAGCAAATGTATATTAATAAAGTGATTTAGTATTTTTCTCTTGTCAAAACCTTCTTGGTTTGTTTTTTTTTTTGTGCTTCAATATGATGTATTTTTCATTTATTTAGCATTCTGCATCCCTCCCACCCCGAGTCCATCTGTTTATTTAACTCCCACATAAACTCATCTCAGACACTGAGACCATGGAGAATTAAAGGAGAAGGGATGTAATCTGCCTGAAAATAAAAATATTTATCCTACAGGCTGTCATTATTGTAAACATACACAACCCTGAAATGTCTGGGGGCGAAATGTTTAACATGTACCTAATAATAATTTGCTTCTTCCTTAAAGATGGAGACCTATAACACCTTCACAAAATGCAACATCAATGTTTTCTTGGACATCTAGTCAACGGAGATAAACAATTTTATGCATCACAAAGCTGTATTGTTGCAGGGGAGTTTAATTCTATGGCACTGTATTGATTAAAAAAAAAAAAAAAGAGGGAGAATATAAAATGTTTAGCACTAAAGCTGCTCTGTTTGCTCTGATGACAAAGCAAAACCTTGCTGCAGGGTGAGCAGGCCAGAGGTAATGTCTGTAGATTTGTTTCAGCTTTGTCCAATGAGAGGCTAATTGACAATAATCAGGACGAGCTTGCCGGAGGGTCTTGATACAGTATCTGCTGCATCTTTGTAACCCTCATTTTCTCTGAGCCGCATGTTGTCCCGATGAGATAGCCATCTGTTCCATGGGTGCGCCGTATTCTGCTTGAAACATGAACCTCAAAAACAGTTCTGTGGAACAACCATCTCTCCCATAAACAATAGGTTTATTATCGTGTTGCAGATGAAGCTGTGAAATGCTTTTTTCAAACCGATTTGTCAAAGCAGTTTACCATAAAAATCTCTGTTCCATGAAGTTTTATTTCCTCGCCTTGTTTGTTTGTTGTGCTTTTTTTTTTTTTGCTTTTTTTTTGTCAAAATTTTGCCACATCAGACGCTTTTAATTGGCTAATATTTGTTTTAATCTTGTCCCTTTGGCCACATTCATCTCAACTTTGGTTTTGGAGGGAGCCCACATAAATTCAGCAGTACCAAACACACACAGACACACACAAAGAAACAGACACAGAAACCCACAATTCATACGTAGACAGAAAACAACGTTATTAATAAAGAGCTGACTGGCAACAATAAATGCGTTTGTTGGAGGCTCATACTTATTATCATCTCAATTTGTGGCCCATTCTGCAGTCATGTCTTTGAGGCCCTAATTGGTAAAGTATCACAGCCGCAGTTGTGATTTTTCCCACCCGTGGCGATTGTTTTGCTTTCACAGATAAATGATGCTGGGTGAGTTGTCTGTCAGGCTAATGAGATGAAATTGAGCTGCCATAAGTCTTCCTTACAGAACACCTTAAACCTTGGCACACAACTGACCCCTGAACTCTCTGTAACAGAGACTGTGTATGTTTGTGCTTGGTGTGTATGTATGTTTGTGTCAGGGGCATTGCACATACTGAAGAAATGAAAGTGTAGAGGGATTTTGTGTTATCTACATTTTCTCTTAGAGTAGAGCAGACAAATTGGGACTCAAGGTGAAATAATGAACAGCTGAGGCTGATGATTGCTTCCTCTATATGTGAAAACAATGAATTGAATTTTTAAGATGTACCCGTAAACTAAATAGAAACAAGCACTTTATTTCAGTCACCTTGACAACTCCAACTCCATCCCCTCTCTGTTCTATTTCCAATTGAAGATGGACTCTGTACTGTCGCTATGCTGCCAACTTTTTTCACTCTCCATGCAGAAAGTAATTGCACGGTTAAAGCTGGCCATTGAATTTTGTGCTGCCTCTTATGATTCAGCTTGTGCACGAGCCTCCAGTCATGGATCTCATCAGTCAGCAATGCCACACAGTTTGGCCCACTGCCAGAGCCTACTGTAGGTCCCCCACAGCTCCCACCGCCTCAACTTCCACACACACACCAGCCTGCAATCAGACCATAGCCAACCTGCCCACAGTCTTAAATTACACAGCAATTCACTCTCTTAAGTACCTGCGCCTTAGTCATACAAATGTTTGAAGAAAGTCTTTGGTTTCCCAACAGGGCTGGAGGAGCAGAAAGCAGAGCTGAAGTTAAGCCATCTGCTCGGCCTAAGAGCCCCCTGTTTTCCGTTTGTCATTTTCACATCCCTGTGGTGCCAGGGCTGTCTGCATGTGTGTGCGGGTTGCGTGGCCGCGCACGTCAGCTCAATCATCCACACTCGTATGCTCCGGGGAAGGGGATACGCTTTGGTTCCTTGCCAGCATTCTTAGGCAGAGGCGTCATGCCCTCTATGCATGTCCGTCCTACTGTGAGCAATCGCGTGAAGAGGTGAAACTGGGTGACACCGAGGCACGACGACAATATAAGATGAGGGGCCGAGAGTCCGATATTACCGATGCAGCTGTCAAGGATTTGGAAAGTGAAGTTTTCTCCCTTTCAGCAATGTAGAGCAGGATTAAAGCCGGACGGCACTCACTGTGGAGAAGTTTTTGGCCTGAGAAACCTTGTCCGAGGGCATAGGAGAGGAAACAGGGAGGGAATGATGGCGGGAAGAGATTGATCTGAACAGACAGATATGGAGCGACAGCTGTTTCCTATGGAGGAAAAAAGAGATGGCAGGGAGAGATTTAAGAAAAAGGAAGGGGGAACATATGCAGTCATTTTTTTAGATGGTTTTCTAGATTATGCTTAGGGCTTTGTTAACACAGCAGAGTCAGCGGTATGGCAGCTGCTGTTACACACTAGATTTCCTTCACCTACCGTCACACACAGAGACATACATGTATTTCAACTTCAACGCTTAGTCAAGGAGCAATCAGTCGATGTCAGTTCTATAAAAGAAGGAGTGATGCCTTCATTTTTAGCAGGATGTGCTTTGTTTCACGTCTTGTCATTTCAATTTCGCTGTCCTCTACCCAAACAGTATCTGGAACATAGATTAAGCATTGTCCTGTCTCAATTCATGCATTTGCACAATAACAGCTGATTGAGTCTGGAATGGATGAAATGCTTTCTGCAGCACGTTTTTCATATTACTTACAGGGTGCTAAGCTTCAAATGGCACATTAAACCTCACAAAAAAAAAAAAAAAGCCACAGTGCTACACGTCACTTTAATTTGAGTAAATGTGTCGCAACTGGACTTTTGGCATCAGAATGGACAAATTACTCAAATCAATCCCATCAGACATGTCTGCAGCACAGTCTCCACAAGGGCATTCTCAGCCAAGTGGTGTCCATCTTTAAGAATAAATCAAAACAATTTCATTAAAAAAACCTTTTATATTTAGATCTAATCTTGAACATTTCATTGAACCTCTGCGCCTCCAGTCTGGTCTGGCACTGCATCATCTCACAGACACTTGTCTTCCTCAGTGAGAGGAAAGCCAGCCGTTGTCAGCCGACTTGCTTATGTGTGCGAGCGCTGGCTGATAGCGCTTCATTCACAGCTGTGTGAGCTCTGTATACGCCACAGCTGCAGGGCGCTGCTCTCTCCCGTGAGACAAATGATACTCCATTACCACACACAGCACAGCATTGGATTTTCAACGTCTCTGCCACCGCTTTCCTATTAGAACAAAGTTATTTGTTTCTGCAGCCTGTCATTGCAAGGCCACATTTTGTACTCCCAGTCTGGAAGGAAATCCTATGACAGCAGGAACAACATAGTGTTCCTCGTAATTTTAAATGTCTATTTTTTTTTTCTCATGAACAGAGGACTGTGTGATGGAATGCCAAGGTCAGCTTTCTTCCCTTTTCAGATCTTGAAAAAATGTTTGAAATCAAACATGCAAACACCCACCAAGCTGTGAGAAGAGTGTCCACAGTGTAAAACCGAATATCATGTGTGTCTTGCAAGAAAGCTAGCAATCCTTGAGCTTGTTGCAGGATGTCACTGAGCACAATCACTTGTACACACATGCTCCACATGCTGCATACAGATACAAACAGGGTAAAGGGCCACAGATGGTAAATATAGCTCGCTGGGAGTGAGTGATCACATCTCAAGCCAAATTACACTCTGTTTATAGCCATAGGAACATCACTGTCTCTACTCCATGATGCCTGATGACCAGAAACCTGCATCTGTCTCCTGAGCATGACTTATTGCGGGAATGTTGTTCCACTGCTCTGCTAAATTAACATCTTTTTTTTTTTTTTTTAAACCATGGCCACTGTTTAGAGTTGGCTGCCCGGTTGGCTGTGCACGGCCCACAGGGGAACAGGAAGGAGGAAAGGCTGTAATGATGACGAGTAATGAAGTAATGTAATTATATTTGTCTTGTTACACAATGTGTCAGTGGAGGCCTAATTAATTCTGCCCACTAATGGGAGGAACAAAATGTATGTTTTTGCCTACTGTCTCACTTTTTGGCTTCTTATGCTTTCATTCTGTATAGCAGTTGTTGCAGTCCGGCTCTACAGATCACTTATTTTAGTTTTCACTCTTCATCTCTGTTTAACTATCAGTCATCACCTTCTGTCACGCACGTACAAAGATTTTGCTTAATCGCCCCTTTAGTAGATACCTTTTTTCTCCCTCTCTCTCTGTTGTGCCTGCCCACCCAGCCACTCACTGCTTTTCACTTCAGGTCTGACCTTACTGTAGTTCGTTTGTCGCAATATCTTTGGATGGAAATTGAAAACCTTGAAGCCAATTCATTCTGCTTTTTCCTCGCCTTTAAATCCTTTATGCAATATATGTGTTTGTACTGAAAAAGCTTTCGAAAAGCCTGGGGAGGGGGTGTGGGGTGTTCACATAGTAAGACAAACCTGACTATTGAAGTAAGGTTCAGATCTGATTGGTAGGATATAATGTAGACTAGTTCCCTGTCTGCCAGGCGCAGTAAAGGTACCGTTGGCTTTGCTATGTCCCCCTGACAAAATATTGAAATTGAGCACATATCAAACCAGCATCACTGTCCTTGAGGGGTAACGTCACTGTGCCAGCTATTTTGGCTCTCTTAGTGTCCACTGTCATTTGCTGAGCTTACACAACAGTTTCAATAACAAACAGAGGGAAACTTTAGCCGCCATCCCTCAAAGTAAAATGGAAATGAAAGAATCGGCTGTGCCCTTGTAAGTCATAGTGTGGGGAGAAAAGTCACCCCTCTTGTGCAATTCGAGATGCTAAATCAGTCAGCAGAAACCCAACATGCACATCTCATCTGAAGGTGATTCTAGAGAGCCATCATTCATGCTGGAGAGCAAGAGCAGGTATTCTCTGTGCCCTGCTTCAGATGTGCAGCTCTGTGTAACCACGTTTTCTTTTGTTTTTTTTGTTTTTTTCCCTTTTTTTGTACACTTGTGATTGCGTGTTTGATCTCAGTTGTGTGCTTATAAAGACAGTGCTGAAAGATTAAGAAAGAGAATCACATATGTGCACTGCTACATAGGTCAGAAATGGACGAGTGCATTTTCAGTTTAACCTCGACATGTGTTCGTGTTGCGACCGCTTTTCTGCTGCTGTGTGCAAGGTCATCCTATAAGGACTTCATTGTCTTGACTGAGGCTCCGACCAGCTGGCCGTTCTGTAAAAATCACAGGGTGCTGCTGTGTAAACTGCTGTAAACATACCGTGCCTGAGGTTGTGCTGCAGTCGCTCTTCAAGTTTGAATAACACCTTCGGGCTGGCCGGATAGAAGCCTAACTTTTTATGTTCCTGTTTTATTGTTTGAATGAGTTTGTTTCCCCTGGACATTGTAATTCACAGGAGCAGCTTAAGGGAGGAGCAGGGGAGTGCTCACTGGTTGTTTGATTTAGTAAATAAAAAGCGATGAACAGAAGAATCATCTTTTAAACACAGATCAAAAAAACCAGAAACTAACTGAAGGTTGTTTGTTGTTCCAGGCCTGAGTTGCAGGCGGTGTTTCTTCCTGTTTTTCGCACTTTGAGGAAAGGTAAGAATCCAGCTTTAACTTGCTACACTCGTCCTCCATCTGCTATGACAATCTGTTTACATTGCAGCAAAATGAAACAGAGAACCTTTGATTACCCACGAAGATTAGATAGCATTCCTCCTTGAATATCTCTCATGTATTGCTCTGTTTATTCAACAAGTGCACTTCGGATGGAAAAGCACTTCAGCACACATCAACACACTTCATTAGGATACAGGTGTAGCATAATAGGTGGCCAGATTGCCAAGGTTAGAGCTGAGCTTCACAGAGGTGAGAGTGAATCTCTCTCTCCCTGAAAGTACACACAGCACACTGATAACAACCCACAACTCTGTGCTGCGTGTTACCTGGGTTTCAAAGAGAAACACAGCTTAGAGCGGCTAACTAAAATTAGCCGGGCAACAGATAACCTGAGCCTTGAGATCAAAGCTGGGGATGGACTGTCAGGCTGTTTGATGGCGCCTGTGGTGGCAGAGGCTGCAAAAGGAGGAATGCGGAGCAGGGGAACACAGAGATGGGCAGGCAGCGAGGGAGGCTACAGTTCTATTCATGCAAGGGCTGAGTGTTAAAGAGGCCCCATATCGAGGTGTAAAGTTCCAGTGCAGAAGATTATTTATGGGTGCTGTGAACTGAGGCGGGGTCAAGGTTTCTTGCGGTGCGTGACACACTCTCTCTCCTGCAGTGCACCTCTGATCCCCAGATATCTAAGCATCCTGCACTCAACTTTACTATCAGCAGAGTGTTTGATTATTGTATATCTGCATGATCGATTGCCTGTGAGACATTCATGGCCATTTTCTAGTATGACTTTCAACTATGTTTCACTCTTTCTGGAACATTTTCCTTTCGTAAGATGGCCATTCGAAACAGAGTTTGGGATAATATTGACTAACTGTTTTTCAGCTTAATCAGTGCTGATTTATCAAAGTGTATATGTAATAAATCTAAAACTATAAAATCTGCATCTATAGTACAGGCTTTCAGATAAATGTGGTGGAATACAAGTATAAAGTAGCATAAAATGAAAACAATCGAGTACCAAGCACAAGTATATCAAAACTATCCAGTTTTTCTTGAGGAAATAAACTTTAGCATGTATTCCAACACTCCCATGCCACACTGCTGAATGCAGTTCAGCTCCACTGATACTTTTAAGGAGCCTTAATTTCTGTAAATCCTTTTATTATGATCAAGTCTATTTCTCCATGAAGGGCCAGTATACTGTTAATCATGTCATCTTCCAATGGATTTCCTGCTGTAATTAAGCACCAGCAGCAGATTACACCCTTTTGCATCAGTTCAGACATTTGGACTAATGGAATTAATCTTCTAGCTTGCAAAAATCTACCAATGTGAAAATATCAGTTTCATGTCATTATAAGCTTTGATTAAGAGTTCCATTGTGAATAATGGATTAACAAAGAATATTTTTTATGATTATTTGGATTAAATTGAAGGGACCCCCCCCCCTCCCCGACTCTCGCTTGCAAAACTTTTATATCATTTAAGTAGCAGCACAAGAGAGTGGAAAATCAGATGGAAGCTGTCAAATCTTCCATGTTTGCCATGCTGTCTGCAGGGGAAGTATTACATTTTCAGTTGTGTGTTGTCCATAAGTCTACCTTGTCTCTGAAATATCCCTGCATGACTTTTTTACATGCCTTTCAGACTGCCTGAAACTGAAGCCGTATCGATGTTTTTGGAATCTGCAGCATCCTGCTTGTCTTGTACTCCTCACGGAGGGCTTTAGAGAGTTTCTGTGCCGCAGAAGGCAGCACAGAAACAGGAGTATGAGAGGGAACTAAGTAATGTTCTCTTCGACAGGCCATTCGCTCAAATCGACGGACAACACACACACAAATGTGTCTCACAGCCTGGCAGGGGTAACCGGTCCTTTGGATCTCTCTGATCACCAGTGGCCTTGCAGTGTAGTACAGAGAGGTCAGCATACAGGGAGAATATAGATGTGTGTGTGTTTGTGTTTGTGAAACGGGGAGGGGGCTTGCAGAGTGTTGATATGCCTCCTGTTGTGCTTGCTGAAAGATACTGACTAATGCTATTCTGCCAGTGAACCATTTACATATTTATTTTCCCGGCCAAACAGCACCATATGCACCGGTGGCCACTTGAGACTGTAGTATACGCCTGTCTTTAATTAGCTATTGATTGACTCTGCTATGGAAGTGGGAGACAATGAATTACTGGCTGCTTGAGATAGATGGGAGGGGGCATGCAAGTTGAGTTTGGGGCCATAAGCGTTCTGTTGTTCTTTTCACATCTGCGCCTGCATTATTTATATGCTTCTCGTTTTTATTTATGTTGGAAATCAGTGACGCAATATGCACTTTAACAATAGCAACACAGCCTCTCGGACAGAATTTATTTGCATAGGTCACTGCACATTGGAAAGATGATGTGAGCTTGCAGAGAGAGGCAGAAAGCTGAACTAGTCAATCTTTCAGCGCCTTTGTTTGACATGAAATACCTTCCGCTGCTACAGCCTTGTTTGTCAGCATAAATAATGTAACATCATGGATCCATGTACAATTGCTTGCACGCACGCTTGCATATAGGGGGGAATAAATTGATTGTCTGACGATGATGATTATCTGCATTTCTGAATGAATATAAATGAGAGAAAAATAACTACCTTTTATTTGGTTGCACCTGGCAAATGTTTGCATTTCATTACAGTTGTCTAATAATGGTGCCTGCACATTACTGTTGCAATAGGTAATTTTTCTGCCTATGTAGGCCTGGATGATATAGGCTCATAAGGGCCTTTCTGCAAAAAAGAAGTCCCATCATAACCTTTCATTCACAGTCAGCATTAAATCCCTAAAACATATTTTTGAAAAAGACGGAAAATTATTAAATATTAACTTTATTTTTGAACTTATTTTTTTTATTAACTTGGCATACTCACTTACCTAAAGCTTTTACTATTATCACACATACTCATGCCAATGGAGCTAAAACTGCAGTGCAATCAGCACCACAGCTCAAAGCAATGTCATTCACGAATGACCACACACCAATTCTCCCACAGAGGTTAAACGGCTAGACTGCCACACACATTCACACACACAAACAATCCCAGACACACACGCAAAGACCTCGGCGAGACCTCTTGATTGTTTCTCCAGCCTGTCGCTTTGTTTGGTCTCTCAGCCTGTTTGTCTCTTCCAAACTACTTAATTTAAACAAGCCGGCAGAGCCAGTGGAACCTGTGATCAGAATTCCACAGCTCCGTCATCCTCCAACTGCGCTGCTTCTCCAGGACGGGAAGCATCCCAGGAATGTCCCCTCCTGCCGTGTTGCACACATCCAGGTCCCGTTCCGGTAAATAACAGCTTGCTCAGATGGGCTTTGAAGCTTGGCTCGCACGTGAATGCCTGTCTCTGTGTGTAAGCGCTTGTACGCTTGCTGTACAAGGATGTGTGTGTGTGTTCGTGTGAATTCTGTTAGGCAGCCAGCTCGGGTATTGATCTGTAGCCGTTCCGACTAGAGCCCAAAGGGCAGGCTGTATCATCTGTCAGTCTACTGAGAAGGGCATTACGGCCACGCTGATCTTAGATCACTAATCCCAGTTAGAGGAATAGAGGGAGAGAGGAGGGGGTGAGGGAGCAAGATAGATCAAGGATGATAGAAAGATGTGGAAAACATGAAATAAGAGCAAAAGATAGAGTGTGTATGTTAACAGGAGCGTGTGCTGTGGTTGTTGAGTGTCCAACCAACCCTCCACACACTCCTGAGCCTTTATTGATAAGGACAAACAGATCCTCTTTTAGGACCTGCGGGTAAAGACAACACTCAGCACTGACCTTTTCACCTCCACAACCACCCACGTGCATCATCATCCACCCCCACCCCTCCCCAACTCCCCCTCTCTGTTCCTCCCAGCAGCAGCTTCCTCACCTCATTGACAACACAATTGCACATCACACAGACAGCAGAAAACAGTGGAACGCATCGAGCAAATTACACTGACCTAAACAGCTACATGTGTGTCTGTGCTCTATAAACACATGCACAAAGCCCTCGGGACAAATAAATCATAATCAAGTATGGAGCATATCGGAGCTATGCTCATAATGTGTGTTAAGTCACTTCAAAGGTTATTCTATCGCCGGGACAGATAAAGCTGTGAATTGCACTGATCCGAATGCATTCTTCCTTCTTAAAACCTTAAGTCATTGTTTTCTTTTTTTATCTTTGTCTAAATTGTATTTGTTTCTCAGGCTGCCTTGTTGTTCTTGTCTTCATTCTTCATTCTTGTCTTCATTCTCTGGTATAAAATCCATCCATTGTAATCATGACTGAGATTGGTTTTGATTTTAAATTGTCTGAAATGCAACAAACCCTATATTGTGTGGAGCTAGACGCAGCTGATTCTATTGACAGAATCCAAGGTCGCAGCAACTCGTCTTGCATGACTCTGCTCCACCGTGCTCCTTCACAGTGATTATTCCATTACTCTAAATCTTCTAAATCTATTCCCACCACACATTTAACACGCTGATAGCTTTCCCTGTGGCCTCACTTTAAATGTTTCATGACACCAACCTCAGAGAATGGGAGTTGCTGAGACTCATAAAGCAGGAATGTTCGTAATGGATTGACAGAAGCTCAGTTGTATTTGTTTTTCTGTTGCCTTTTTACCAAGTTAATGGATAAAATGTCCCGTCTGTCTGCCAACACTTGCCTTTCGTGCATGATTTGGAAAATTAAATCTGTTGATGAATAGAAATTCCTCTTTGGGAGGGAGGAGTTTTGCTTTTTTGTTGGGCCCAAGTAGAAGTTTCACTGTCACTTGGGTAAGATGTCCTGAACCAACCTTACACAAAGTCACCTCTGCAATAGCTGCAAAGAATATTCTAGTTGGCAGAAAAAAAGAAAAAAAAAAACAACAACACAAACAACATAGAAATCTGTTCTCATTTGACTGGCTGTAATGATCTCAGATAAAAATCACACTTGTAATTCTGTAATAATTTCAGCAAAAAATCTCCATGTTGCAGTTAGGGTTGCCATCCACCCCTTAAAATACGTAACTGTCCAATATTTGGAAACTAAAATATGCGTTCCTTATTGAACTAGTAAGGGACGCACTTTGTTCCGTATTTTAAAAAATCCATGTTGGGCGATTTTTATACAATGAAACTGTGCGGCTCCAGCTATGGAAAGTAACCTTCTTAATTTACTTCTATTTTTATGAATTCTTTTCCTCTGCTTATGATAGCATGCTGGCTAGCCGGCTAGCTGAGGTGCCTGGTTGCACAGGCTCAATGCTTTCCGATACTGAGCCACATAGAGTTCAGTTATCTTTATGGAAGCACTGCTGCTCAACTGTGAGCTTAAATTTAGCAGTTGCATTTGGGAGGTTGACATATTTCACATCAGTTATTACTCTCCATTGTTTATGCACATAATTTATCTAGAAGACTTAATCCCCAGTGATGTGGCTGCATGCTGAAACTCAATCAATACCCATTGTATATGGCTCCCTCCTCCCTCCATCCACCCCATTGATAACATTTAATGGGAGTACAGCCGTATTTGCACCAGAATGTGCCAAAACCAAAGATGGTGGATCATAAAAGTGTGGGATTTATTTTGTTAAAACGATGCTTTGACAGGAATAAAGACCAGCAATTTCAAATGCTGCTTTCTTTTCCAAAAACAATCGAAATGTCTTCAGGCAGTACCAATAAGCAGACCAGTCATTTAGTTTTGAGAAAATGACAAAGGCAGGTACTTGAAATAAGTTTAGTTAAATTTTAAGTGAAATACTTCTATCCCTACGTCAATATCAATATTTATTTAACTTCTTTTTAGAAGAATAATATTTCAAGACTCAGCCTTTGTAGCAAAGAGAGAATGAGTGTAATTGAATTGGGTACAATTGGTCCAACATCAACTCACACTGGATCTGAAATAAAAAAACAACTGCAAACTGCTCACTCTGTCTCTGTTGGCTGGGCTTACATGGATCAATGTTCCCAGTGGAGATTATTTAGAAACAGTGTTTTCACACTGCATTGCTTCATCTACTCATGCATTCCTTTGTCCTGTGTTTACAAAAGGCGATGTAGCAGAGTGCAGTGTAGACTTCTAGAAAGGTGTGTGTGTGTGTGTGTGTGTGTGTGTGTGTGTGTGTGTGTGAAAAAGAAGCAATGTGGATCACGGTTTTGCATGGTGTCCATGTCTGTGTGCAGCGATAGCTTGCTGCGTATTTATTTCTGTATATGCATATGTATATGTGTGTGTGTGTGTGTGTGTGTGTGTGTGCGTGTGCTAGAGTGGTACTTCATGTGCACTGTTGGAAGGGTAAGTAAGGATTAATGCAAGATCCCAGTCCCCAGTGATCCATAATGTTTTCTCTGTGCCCTCTATTAGGCCCTAATAGCACATCAGGGTGCCCCCCTCACTGTATATCTGAACATATACCAATTAAAAACATCTTTCATCCATTCAGCTTAGTTTTTGTGTCTCTTGTCTCTCAAACTCAGATTTGTGTCACCTTTATTTATGTGTTATTCACTCCACAATGGTTTTTCTATCTGCAACTAAAGCTTTACCTCTTGGGTTTCTCGCCATCCGTATGTACGCAGTGCTATGCTAATCCTCTGACAATAGACACCATATTCAGACTTTTATCTTATTGCTGGCACAAGCTAATATCACTTGTATGACCCATGCACATTTCGATGTAATATTCTGTTGAATAATATCTGATATGATCTATTTAGATTTTTTCATGAAATGCCATCCTGTGGAGGATGTTGGCGTTCTTGTGATGCGAGATGCTGAAATTCTGCTAAACAAAGGATTATGTAGTGATATAACTCTGAAGCGGCTTTAATGGGAAGTGTGTTTGTGTGTTTGGGTAGAAGAGGTGGGGGCTGACAGATTTGAAGCGATCCAGCTCTGAATCCCAGAGGTTTGCTTAGAGACCCCGTAGACAGGCAGATGGGTAGTCTTTAGTGATGCTGCTGAACATTGCCCCTAATGCCAAGGATCAGAGAAGATCAAAGGCAACCTTTCACCTCAGGGGCAAAGTGTGTGACAAATGGGAGCTGAACTGGGTGGTAACGTTGGGGGCAAAGAATTAAGAAAAATTACAGTTAAGGTGTGTACAGCACGGGAGAAGAATTTAGAGTTGCACACAAAGGAAATAGGACATAAACAGCCATAGTTATATGGATGTTGATTTTTAATAGTGCATTATGAAAAGATATAAAAATGTTTAGCCAACTATGTCAAAGAAAAGAAGCGTCACGTTTATCTTGAGACATCAAGTCTACTTTTTAAATGCGTTTCTATACTCTGAGATCAGTCAGAGGCTGAACTAACACACAAACCCAGATATGGTCCGTGGGTCCCTATCTAGCCGGTTTACAGCTAACAGTGGTGTGTTGGCTTCTTGGGGCAAATCAAGATGGATTGCATAAATGGTCCAGTGGTTAAATTTGCCCAGATAATTGGTGTTCTTTCTGAGCTTAGTGCAAGCAAAACGCTTGGTTGAGATAGGGGACGGATTTTGGGGATAGGACTGTGACTCAATGTCAGACGTGTCACATGCTCATTAGCCAGCCTACGACCTCCTCACCCAAATTTTCTGCTACACAAGACACGCTACTTACAGCAGTGGCACTGAACATTGGTATTGAGCTCAAATTACAAGGTGCACAGTATCTACAATATGCTATACTTGGCACAAACACACACCCAAAAGGCTCCATGTTATGTAACCTGAAATAAGTAAATTCACAAATACCTCAATCATGAGATTTTTGAGAACGTGTCAGAAATCTGACATTTGTAAACCAGCACTGAAAAACTCCTGACTGTCGATCTGAGGCCTAATGGGTCCGCATCTGATGTACAGTATATATCTACACATAAGTCTAATGTCCACACAATGAGACTGTTTCCTGGGCCCCACCTATGGGTGTCTACAAGCCCTTCTCAGGATTTAAATGGTCTGTTTATGAATAGGGAGATTATGCTTGGGGGTTGGCTGGTGTTTTCCATTGCTGTAGATTATCTACTGGTGCTTTAAGTACAAGTGTATTTTTGTGGCCGGTGTGTGTTGTTTTATTGATCAGTGGGCTAGCAGCTACCCCCCATCTGGGCACAGTTAGAATGATGGAGACCTTTGCTTGTCCCATGCCAGGCTCCCTTTGTCTGGAGATCAGCGACTATTCCAGCCCAAAGAGGATTACCGCATGTTATGACAGGCACAGTTATCTCCTGACGGTGAGCCTTCCGCCACATAAGCAGACTACAAGCAGCTATACATCACTAAGAGCGTATGTCATCTTTCACTGCAGCCTCATTTTGATTTTTGGACGTATAATATATCTAGACTGACTCCTGCTCTGTAATCTGTGTTAGTCATGTGATACTTGTTCCCATTCCTTACATATGCACACCCTCTAAAAACTGCCTATCTTGTTATTGAGATTTATGATGTGCAACCACTGCTCTATCTCGCTGGTGCACAACACGTCAAGGTTCATCGTCCCCTGTGCCGGTTCGAATATCACGCACATTTGTTTGTGTTCGTATCTCCACAGAGGTGATGGAGAAGAAGAGAAAGAGGAAAGATGACACAACGAACTGCAGGAATAATAGTATAATAAGAAGTAAAAGAGAGGTGGAAAAGGCAAAACAAATTGGCAAATGGCAGATTGGGCTCCATGTTGCCATCAGCTGCCACATAAACTGTAATTGAAAACCCAGCTGTCCATGAACAATCTATGATGATATTTTATAATATATATAGATATTTTTTTCTTCTTATTATTATTTTTTCTTATCATGCACTATAAAAATATGTTTGAAAACTTTTAGCTTGCGACAAGAATGAATTTCTAAAAAGGAAAAGAAAAAGGCCTGCTAATTCTATAAATAATGGTTTGGTTACTCCCTGGTAACCTTCGAGGCTGAGTTCCTTGCATAATACAACCCCTCAAGTGTCTCCAGAATTTATCTGGTCCCACACCCAACAATATTCATCACAATGTAAAATGCAGCACACAAGCAATACATCACAGTCTGGCCAGAAGGCCACTGTAAATCAAAACCACAATGCCCTTGACGTCTGATTTAGGCTCATAAAGCACTTTTTTCCCCCTCTATTCAGGTCCAGTGGATGCTGTGAGGTCCTCATTGACCACAGCATCCTGTATGTGTGTGAGCGTGTGTGTATGTAAAGCTGAAGGTGGTTGTAAGAGAGTTTCTGGGTAGTGTTACAGCAGGTGGAGACAGTCTGCGTCTCTGTCTGTCCCTGACTGAACCGTGATTTATGGATTCTACCTGCTCAGTAGTTTTGGTGCAGGCTTGTAGCGGTTTTTGCACCGCACACGCTCTCGATGAGCCCGGTGTTTCCTCTGCTACAGTGTTCCTCCAGACCCTCATATACATACACACTGTAACATGCAGTGACGGCCACTACGTATTGATTTGTGCCTTATTTAAAGAGATCAGGCACGTGCACAGACGTTTGCAAAATACATTGTGAATGCAGCTTTGGGGAATAGCTTCAGCCGAGGACACTTGCTTTATTAGTATTTAAGAGCAAGAAGTGAGTCTCTTTGACTTTTAGATTGACTTAGCAGCTAGAGATCAGTGGTGGGGCTCAGATGTGTCCAGCTGGTTTCTACATATGCACCAGCCCTGTCTGCGACACATCCTAAACCACTTTGTTCTCGTCTGCTTTAGTCCCTTGGACTTCACAGATCTCCATTGAAAGTGATGTTTTATGTATTAACTTTTTTTTTTTTTTTTTTAGCACACAGGTAGTCCTGCACCTCCTAAAGAGAAGGATTTTGGTGCGGTGTAAAATACAATGTTTATGAGTTCTTTCCAAAAAAAAAAAAAAGGTATATACCTGCTTTCTTGGGTTGATGGGAGAGACTCCACTCAACACAAGACAGCTTTTTCATTTTCTTTATCTGGTGATGGCACAATAACTTCCACAACACTCCTATGGCAGTCATTAGCCACATTGAATAGCCCACAGGGATACAGGCAGCTGAAAACCTGCAACAGGAGCAGGGGTGCTTTAGCTTTGGCATTGGATTAAATACAAAGCCTTGGGGCTATGGAATAAAACACTCTAAATTGATTTGGCCTGTGCTTTTTAAATGCTGCTAATAGATTTTCATTAACACAGGTCCATTGCCTGCAAACCAAGTGATAGTTCAGTAGACCCCCATTTGATAGAATTTAAAAGGCTGTAATATTGATAAACGTTGACAGGGGTTGTGTAGATAATTTATTTGTAATACTCTCAGTGATTCCAAGTTTGAATTGATTAAGCTGTTATAGACTTTATTATTATTATTATTATTTTGGATAGAGTTTATGCCCTGTGTGAATTGTCCAGAATTTTTACATTATGGATATTGTTATTTTAGACATTAGCAGCCATATGAAGACATCAAGATTCATAAGGCAAGCAGGGGAAAAGCTAACAGGACAAAAAAAAAAAAAAAAAAAAGCTGGAGCTCATGCAAGACTATCTTAGTTAAAAATCTGACATTTTGCCTGTAGGGTTCCCTGTTGGATTCACCAAACTGCCACTTATTCATCAGATTGTGAAATTTGATGAATAATAAAATATTCAAATGCTCCCAACACACCTCAGAATTTTTTTTGCTCCTCTCCATACATAGGCAGTTTTCATTCACAAAAATATTACTAGAGTAACAAGAATCATTTCACTGCAGTGGAGTTTCTAGTTTCCCTGCTGGAAATCACACATTCCAAACATTAAAAAAACTGTTTATACTACTGCCAATGATGTGTCATCTGAACAGCACTCTACTGTGACAGAGATACAGGTAAAATAGTTTGACATGTAGATGCTTAAAAAAAAAGGTGCTCAAACAAAGTGGCCCATAATTTCAATGGGACGTTACCAAAAGAATGTCATGATGTAGAGTCAGTGAGATGACTCCAAAAGTATTTCCAGCCTTCGATGTCACACCGTCAGGATCATCATGGCGATGATCACCTGCAGTGAGATTTGTAAAGACCCTCAGGCAACTGTCGGAGTGAAAAACTTACAGCAACTTCTGAAGTTTAGAAGTTGGCGCTTCAGAATATGATAGTTTTACAAAGTAATTTAGCAAATTGTGGTGATGTTGAATGAATGTTATTATCATTATTTATTTCATATTGCATGATTTTATCCAATCACTTGTATTCATTGAGATTAAAGGGACACGGCTGCATTACGCAACATGAAATGGTGAGACTGCTAACAATGTAAACCATCTCAATGGCAATGCAAAAATGCTGATGTTTAGTAGCATTAGTTGAGGATGGTGGATGTCATCAGTTTTTGGTTTATCTTGCAAGATGAAAACAAGGAAGGGAATCAACAAAGTTGTTACTTTAAATTTTGACAGAAATATCATTGCTCAATGTTATAATGATCCATCCAATAGTGACGACCAAGAAACCAACTGTTTCCACAAGTTGAGTTTCCCCCTTTCAAAGGCGCAAAAGCAGTGTTGTGGTCTACGTGATACGCCGGTATACGCCGTATACCCACGAGGTGAGGTCGGTGATTTCCGTATACCCTCTTAAAAATGAGTGATGATACGCAACGACATCATTTTGTGACTGCACTGTCACTCTTTTGCCCCTTGTGTGTTACTCACTTTTGGACGTCTGGGGCATCCGTCGCCTGTGGCCTGGGACATGTTGCTAAGCAACAGCAACACACTTGTTCGGTTCTGACAAACCCCGCGAAATTATTCGTTTCTCTATCAGAATTGGATCAGTCTACCATTCAAGTTACCGCGCGCTAAACACGAAGGAGACATGAAAACAAAAACAGACGACAGTATTTCATTGTTTTCGGAAGTTTTCCCCTCCTACGACTACGACAGAAGACGAGCCGGGTGAGGCGGCTGTCCTAAATAAGGTGACAGCAAAGTTACCCTCTAAGTGAAATTAGCATGGTTATCTGTAGTAGCGGATAGTTGGTTAGAACTAGCTAACTTGACCAACGTTAGTGTGGTGGAGCAGTGGAAGAGAGAGGGAGCGAGATACTGTGTGTGTGTGTGTGAGTGACATGTTGATAATGCATAACCAGTCTCAAGATGCATACTCTATGCATTAGTGAGTGTGATGGTGTTCATAAGGTGTTGCTTCGAGACAGGTGTTGCTCTAGGATGGATGAGTACAAGTATAACAGTATACCCACTACAAAAAAGTAGACTACACCACTGCGCAAAAGTTTCCATAAATAAAACTTTGTACCTGTAGATAAATAAAAGTTTGTACCAGTGAATTGTGTTTATACTTGGGTTTTTTTAAAGTTGCTGGTTCTACAGGTTAGAAAGGTTTTGTGGCTTGCTCTGCCACAGCACTACACCTTTCTGTCTGCCACATGGTCACTGAGCCTCGGTGTTTGGAGCCTGAGCTCTTATGTATCATGCTGTTGTCTGCATCGCGACCACCTGCCAGCAATGCACATGCTCAGAATGCACACACCCAGCACACACACCTGTTTTCCTCTCAATGCTCTCAGCAGGCCTGCCGCCAGTCTCCACAGCAGTCAGCCAATCAGGCAGTGCTTTGTAGCTCAGATCAGAGATTGTTCCTCTCATCGCCTAACTCGGAGGCAGACAGTCAGAGCGACACCCAATTGTTTTGTTGTAGAATCAGACATCCCATATTCTGGCCATGGCCATTTCATTAGTTTAATGCTTCACCAGGTTAGAGGCTTCATTAGGTAAATGCACCCTTTCTTCTAATCAGATCAGCAAAATCAGATCAGTCTGTGTCACCAGCTACCATTTTCACGAGGCAATCTACGACTGTGCCAAATTTTCAAAGTACATTTGTTTTCCCGTGTGATTTTCTTTTTTTTTCTTAAAACTCATGCTGTCTGTCCCACTTCCCCCCCACTCTCTTCCTCCCATTCAAACACAGTTATTGCTTTTTCCCAAAAAGATTGCGCATGGCAAATACGTGGGGGGAAAAAAATAGCTTTTTCTTGTGCCTCTGTTCATGTGTGCGTGTGTGTGTCTGTGTGTATGGTTCTTTTCTTTATTTTGCTTTTTCATCCATTCTAACCCACTGCTGCAGTCATGGCGAGGAATGAATCCACAATTGGCCTGGAGTATTTCTCAGAGGGCTAACACCAAAGAGAAAAAAATCAATCCTCTAAAATGCTTCAACTCTAAAAAGGTGACATGCATATAGCCTAAAAAGTCAGGCGTTGGATTTAGTAAATGGAAATATTTTGTATCCCACAGAATACAATAGATAATCGTGTATTGCATTGCTTGGGTCTGCTCCAGTGGGTTGGTGGATTTGTTAGGTTGACACTGAACATTGAAAACAAATGAAATTGTTCAACACTGTCACGGAAATATCAGTAAGATGAAAAGCTTCAGCTTCACTTTAGCTTCACTTCATCTCTCTAATATCATGCTATTAAACCTCTGACCTCACTTTGTTCCCTCCATGCTTTTCTTCCCACACACTGTTTCCTTCTTCAAGGAGAACAGAAGTGAAGCAAATTGATAAGATGTCCTGAGAGATAATTTTGTAATGTTGCCAGCACCTCAGTTTTTTTCCCAAGCAGCTCGCTCATACTTATGTCACTTGACTCTCTCTATGTTC
The DNA here is from genome assembly GCA_034769265.1 of Remorina albescens. Lineage (NCBI taxonomy): Eukaryota > Metazoa > Chordata > Actinopteri > Carangiformes > Echeneidae > Remorina > Remorina albescens. Next base: position 51,208,127 of record CM068475.1, read on the forward strand.
TTGTCACGTTCTCAGATGTGGTTCAGTGCAGATTTTCCAGTTAGTTCTGTGTATAGGTGCGTTCTGTGTGTCCGGAAGGTTATGAAGGAAAGTTTCAAAACTCATTATATCTACAGTTATTATCTCTATCTACAGTTAATGCTCAAGACTACAAACAGTACCACATTTTTAAAGCTCAGTACAGGTCAGACATTTGATCAGACTGTATTACTTCCAGTCCTTGGACTGATGAACTGTTTTTGATACACATGACGGAGAGTGGACTCTGTCCAATATCCATATCAAAGTGGATGTAGTACAGTTATATAAACACTCAAATAAAGTACATAACAAGGGAGGAAACATTGCATTCTATTTGCATAGTAATTTGTTTGGCTTCTTATATGTTCATAAAGCTCAGAAGTGCATCTGCAAGAGCAGAGTGGTAAATAAATAATATGAAATAAGTCTGCTTTCCTCTGCTCTGTGGGAGGCTGGTTTGTATTTGTGTGTTTCATTAAGTGAACATGTGCATGCTAGTCAGCGGTTACAGTTTTCCTTTTCAAGAACAAATATAGATTAATTCATATATTTTCGTTCATTTGGAATTCAAATGCTCTGAAATTTAAACTTTTCACTTGACTTCTTTGTTTCATGTCAGTGAGTATATTCAAAGAGTGTTAGGGTAGTGATCTGTTTTCTGTTGTTTTGCTCCAGTCTAGTCCACTAAAGTTACATGAAACTTGAGTATGATGAAGTTAAAGTGCTGACTTTTGGCTTTTTAAGTGTTTGAGGTTGTTGTGATCCACTCTGGGTGAGTAATGTAAGAATTGTATTCCTTTCTATAAAAAATATAAGTAATGCACACGGAGCAGTCAAGGATATTTTTTATGGTTAGTCCATAAGAAGTGTGTCCCTGGCCACTTCCCCCTTCTGACTGCAATTCACATGATCATGCGTTTCACTCGCAATAGACCAGACTGTTGGCCAGAAGCCCAAACAACCAATAAGGGAAGCTGTTATTTAGCACAGGTGTAACGGAGCAGCATCATGGGAAATACCAAGTGTCTGCAGATGTATGTGGGTCATAGAAATAGTAATCATTGACTGCAAGGAATTGACCTCCAAGATTAAATATGACTTTCCTGAAATTCATGTTTCGTTACTCTATTTTATAAGACCCACGTTGTAGTAATAGGCCAGGAACAGACTAAATGTGTTGAATGTATTTGGCTGAGCAGCCTGTCTTGGTTTTCACTGGGTTGTCTGTGTTAGAGCAGACGAACTGTGTGACACACGTCTCACAGCTGCACAGTGTAATCTCAGGGTCCGCTGTCTCGTCTATATTTTACATGTTAGATGCCTCTCACAGTAAAAATAGACAGATAAAAGAACCATTGGTAGTAATAGTCAAGATATCATATTATAATATAAAAATATAGAATTTTAAGTGTATCACTTTAGCAGCTGTATATGAAGTCGGTGGTCTCATAGAGCTGTTTTCTGTTTAAAAAACATTGTGTTTGAGATGAGGAGAAATTCAACACAGACGTATCCTGCAAATTGAATATCGAGAGATAGAGCTGTCAGCAGTGGTGGCACGGTGGATATGCAGCAGGTGGAAACACCAACATGTTTTTCTGCAGCAGATTAACAAAAGCTGCTGCGACGCACACATTTTCACCGCTGATGAAGTGAAATTCACACACAGCATGTTGTTGAGTTCATAGAGGGGTTGACAGCTTTTAAATTGCAAGCTAGTGATGGTAAATTTTGTCGGAAAGAAAAATCACTTGCCGATGTCATTAGCTACAGATAGCTAACCAATTAAGCTTGTTAAAGCTAAGCTTATGAAGCTTTTAATAAGCTAATTAAACTGTGGTTTGACAAGTTTTTTTAAAGCTGCTATCTTCAGCTGACTTTTTAAGGATGCCATCTGACCTCTCTGGACTTGTAAGTTCTTACATTAAATTGTAATGACTGTAAATGATACTTAGGCTGCTTAACTCCCATGCACTTTTCTTTTTTTGGGTGTATTTTCACTTTTAATAATACATCAAGGGATATGAGGATCAATGAGTATCCAATTAGCTTGGCAAATGCATCATTATCTCCCATACACTGATAGCACCCACTGATCACCAGTCTTAGAGAAGCACACAATGGTTGTGCTGGTTAAAATGTTTTTTTTTTAATGTCTTTTAATTCAACAAGGCCAGCTAATGCGGTATGCCATTGATGTGCTCTTTAGTTTTACAACTAAAGTCTGGTTTGCAACTGTAGATGGCTGGTTAGCCACACTTGCTAATGTTTTCATGATAAATAGCAGACAAATAAATTATGTAGAACATTTCTTTCTCTGAACTACAACCTGCTGCATGGATCTGCTAAGACATGATTGGACAACAACTGTTTCTGAGAAGGGTTTAGTATACAGTAAATCACTTCCTGAGTAACTGCAGATAAATTATATAGAGCTACATTTCAATTACTGTGTGGGTTAATGTAAATACCATCAGACCAAAAGTCTTCTATATAAGACATTATATAATTATATAATTCACTGAAGCACAAAGTTCTTCACTGAAAGGGAAAATTACCTTGCAGTCTATAACTACTATATTGTTATACACAAAATTATCTGCATGGCTGTTGAACATTCGCTTGTCTTTTCAATCACCATACCCTGCTTGCAGCAGTTGCACAATAGCCTTCTACCGACTCTCACACCAAGGTTGAATGTGTTGACAGCACAGACTGCAGTCATTAGTATCAATGTGCCGCAGCCCCAAAGAGAATTTGTTTTCTGCTGAATCACAGGGCTCAGGTCATATGATGCAAATTAATAGCAGAAAATTCAAAACCAGGTAATCCGGAAACTGCGTGAATAGAAAGAGCAAAACACCAACATAATGTTTTTAGCATTATGAAATCAAATTTTAATCATTGAAAATGAAGATGACAGAGCTCTCTGTTAGCATACACACTATTTATGTCCTTTAAAGTTAGTTTTGCCCATCACTTGTGTTTGCGTCCAAAAAAATATAGTTGACATTTTCAGAACTGATCTTGACATCAAATGCTATTAAGATCAACTGAAAATGAGACGACCTGTGTAACAATGAGGGTGATTGGTGTCATGTTTCCTAGAGATTTCTTCTTGGCAGATTCACACAGTCTCTCTGTGAGTGTTGGGTGACTGGCAACAAGCAGAGGGTAATGAAACATACGCACTGATGTGCAACCGTTCCATTCTGGGTACAACAACGAAACCAAAACTTTTGATAAATCCACAGGGTGCAACATGTTTACAGTAATGGATTGTCAAACTGGCTGTTTGCTAGTGTGTGGATTCTTTTGTTCATATTCATATCAGTCAAAAGGCTGTGACTGTCATTTTCAGATAAGACCGTGAAGACACAAACTGGGAGTGAAATTCCATCAGTTACATAGTTAATATCTCAATTTTACATATAATCCACTTCTCATACAGACCGAAGTACAAGACATCACAGTATGTATGATCTCTTTTGAGGGCTCTGCTGGAGTTTGGTTATTTGTGGCAAGATCTACCAAATCCCAGTTTTGTGATTTAAAAACATTCGTTGTCATATGAGGTTGTAATTGACGAACAGTCAGTGAGTAGCATTAGTCTGAGGGGATGACAAAGGTCTGGTCTTCATCATGTGGGCTCCTTGTAGTAGGAACTCCACAGAAATTCGCCATAATCCATAGTGGGATTGGATCTCAGCACTCGGCTCATGGGGTAAAATGACCCACCTCGTTGCCTCTGGACTTTGCTGGTGTTTCAAGAGTAAATTTTCTATTATTATTATTATTATTAATAATAATAATAATAATAATAATAATAGTTTTTAATGTGGCCACAAGTGACCTGGGCAGTTATTTGAATAGAGTGACATTAAAGTGGGTCACTGAGCTACACTTGTGGACCAATGAAACAGAGCATGTTGTTTTGCGTGGTTACCTTTGCAGCACAATGTGAAACTGCCTACCTACCTGTCTGACTAAGTCACTGCAGGACAAATGAGAAGACTCTAGTAGTAAATGTGGCATAATGCTAGGATTGTAGCATCACCAAAGTGCATAGGGAGCTGGTGCATGGTCACTGTTTATACACTGCTGGAGAGAGTATTCATCCTGGATGAGGGCCCACCACCGGACAGGTCTCGCACAGCATCACAGCCGGCAGCCAAGCAGATAGCGACGCTGTGTGCCACTGGAACTGCCATTGGTACTGCTGCCATCCAGGACGGAATTAGAAAAAAAAACAAATCTTAAGGAACACAGGAAGTGTTTATCTTGACTGCCTTGAACATATGGGCTGCTACAAAAGGGAGGAGGAGGTTAGCTTCATTATAATATCTGAGTTGTGGCATAACAATACAATTTGGATAACTTTAAGCTTAGAGAATATAAATATAAACAAATTCAACACTCATCTAAGCACCGTGCTAAACCTGCCGACCTTCTCAGAGAATTCTTCCACATCTTACAGTGCTAGATGAAAAACAACTGACATGAATGGTTTGTTAATTCTTTATCACTATGTTGAGTGACCTAAATATAAAATTTGTTTACCACTCATGGAATAACTTTTAACAAGAATGAGGGATCTATAGAGATGAGAACAACTCTCTTAGGATTACTGAGACAGATATACCAAATGTGGAAATATTACAAATAAATAAATAAATAAATGTCAAGCTCAGGGTGACATTTTTTATATTTATTTATCATGAGGCAGCCACAATACCATAGCAATCAATGAGAGTCATGAAAGTCAATTAGATACTTATGTCTGCTCTCTGAAATGTCTGTGCCCCAAATATTTTTGGAGGGGCTAAATGGATCGCAAGAACAATGCCAAGTAGTATCAGTTTGGTGCCATCTGTACTGGAAAGCATGAAGATTTACCTGCTCAATAAAACAGCATATCCATATTGAAACCTGACTCACGAGTACTCAGCCACTTCGTACAATCTGCAGCCATTAACAAACTGGAGCTGAGTGGGTGCTTATAACAGAGTAAAACACCTGTTGGACAATTTTCCAGAGTGTGGAGTCGCATCCAGATAAACTGCAAATGAATTCCAATCATAGCTTATTGCCTTAAGCTTGTTTCAATAAACAATGAAACAATGACTCTTCACTTGTGTATGAATAATTTTGGCATTTGCATGCCTGAGATAAACAGGGTTTTCTGAAGCAATGACAGATCGGGTTTGTGTTTGTGTTTTGCTACAAACCAATGCAGCCACCCAGGTTCTCCTCTTACCTTAAGGTCTTGTTCAAAGGTGATTTTTTTTGGTTTTGTTTTTTTGTTGTTGTTGTTTTGTTTTTTTACAGAGGCCAAGCCAACTCTGGTCTCTCTCTTTGCAGAAAATTTGCTTTGTTGCAACCATGTGTTAAAACCACTGTGTCCTTGACTTTGCCTTGCTCTGACTCTTGATACTGTAAAATTGAGCCCATACACGTTTCATGCAATTCCAGTATGATTGACTTTAGTCAAGGCTCATGCTGATACCAAAGTAGAAATCTTATAAAAAGTCCAAAATAATTGCATACATTTAGACAGTGTTGGGCAAGCTACTTGGAAAGTGTAGTAAGCTAAGCTACTGGTTACTCTAACATTAAATGAAGCTTAACTACATGAAAGCTATTACCCTCAGAAATGTAGCAAGCTAAGCTAAAACAAAAAGTAACTAGTGCAACTACATCCAAGCTTTTTACTAAATTTAACCAACTTCGTGCCAAGTCAGTGTTATCTTACTGATCAATAAAACTCAGTCAAACAGATACACAGGCAAAAAGTTAAGTTCAGTTATTATTGAACAGCGAGCTGTGCTAACTCACAACACGACCAAACCACAACAGCAAGAATGAAGACCTGCTTCAAACAGTCACAACATGGTCAAAAACGTACGTGTGTGTATATGTATGTACACTGCAACAACTCAAACTCTTACCAAGAATATTTATTTCTAGTCAAAACAAATCTCATTACACTTGAAATAAAACTCATCGCCTAAAAAAGTAACTTGTTTTTAACAATTTTCACTTGAAATAAGTAGAAAAAATCTGTCCATGGAGCAAGTTTTTTTTCCTTATTACAAGCAAAAAAACCTTGTTCCATGGACAAATTTTATTATTATTTCAAGTGAAAATTAGCTTGAAGTATTTTTTTAAGTGTACAAAGATTTGTTTTGACTAGAAATAAGACATATATTCCAAACAACAAAATAAACAACACTAACAGAATATTTATATTATTTTGACTTAATGCAGGTCTGTGTTTTTCTTCTCATCTTATGGATAAACACGCAGCCACAGTGAAATTAAACAGTAGTATGGAAATTCTCTGAAGACTGTGTGGTCAGATACAAATCTGCATGTCTTGAGATGTATCCTGAATGTAAACCATGAATGGGAAAATCCCATCTAGATCTCTCTCTCGCTCTCTTTCTCATGGAAACAAGTTTCTGCCACCTCTTGTCAGTGTCCTCACTAGAGGATGAGGGGACCAAGCTGGAAACTGGTCTTTCTCACATGAGATATTTGTTCACGACAGAAGAGAAGTTTTTCAAAATTTGACTCGGAGCGACAGTTTCTCTTTGGTCGGAAAATGTCTTTGCCTACAACTTACATGTACCAGCGTCGTCACGTCAGCGTCATGCGGAAGTGCCTCTGTGTGGTAGCAGTGACAGTTTTATTTCAGTCCGTAACAGAAATCTCCGGCTCGTTTGAGCTACAGAAATTATTTCGGAAATGTAGCTTGTGTGGGAACTACCGCGTTAAGTGATAAATAAAAGAGCTTAACTACTGAGAAGTTATTCGATTCAGAAAACAGTTACGCTACCACCAAGCTACTGAGAAATGTAGTTAAACTACAAACATCCGCTACTGTAGTGACGCTACTGCCCAACACTGCATTATGAGGGTTATACTCAATAATGCAGTGTAAGGCTGAAGTCTAATGCAACTGTAATCTTCTCTGTCAGTAGGAAATAAGAATTGGGAGAGAGGGAGGAAGGGAAAGACTTCAGTCTTCAGCTTTTACTGGGTGTTCTTTATCAACTCATGTAATCAAGATCATCGATTGATTCAACAGGAGCTATATCTTTTTAATTAACTCTTAGTATTTAAGTCTTTATTTTTTCTCTCCTCTGCACTCTAACTGATTTAAGAACCAATGTCCATTGTGCCCCCAGGGTCCACCTGCACTGCCTCCTGCAAGGACTGAGTTGGGACTAAAGCCAGGACGACGTTCACCCTTTGAACTGTGTCTCACCTCAAAGTAAGAGAGTCCCTTTGAAGCAAAGTTTATAGCCAGCTGTAGTTGCTTTAACTCATAGTTTTAAAGAGTTTAACGATTTTTAAAATTTTTTTTAAATCAGGTAGAGCTCCCCCACTTTCATCTTTTTTTTTTTTTCCTGGAAGGGAATATGTTTGAACGTTTAGTTTTTTTTCTTTCATTATTCTTTTGTAGCTCATATTTATAGTTTTCCACAGTTGCAGTCAGGCGATATAATTTCATAAATAGCTGATTCAGCCTCTTAACATCAATGCAATTACAGAACATGTTTTATTCTGGGTTAACCTTGCTGATTGCAGGGCGTGTTTTACATTGCAGCTCACATCATTCAGAGTAATGGGCTTGGAGATTAGATTTGGCACTTGGACAGAATGGTAGTGAATCCATCCGTCCATTTGGCACTGGCCCTCGGAGAATGAAACACTGCAATGAGGAGGGAGAAAGAGGGGGAGGGGATGTGTAATAGTGGTGAAAGTGCAATTTTATTTTGTAAAAGCTCCATCTGAAAACACTTTACTCCATGCTTCACTCTGCGATTCTGTGGCTCCACAAAGTAGATGAGTCCATGCCCTGTGCTGACCACAGAGGGAATTTTTGCACTGTTGCCACTGGGCTTTTCCAATCCTGAGATAAAAGTGTCACAATTACGCAGCCCTTTATGTCACAAGCTATCAGTAATTATATTATATAAAACCACTTTGCCATCAGGGGAATAAATGTTCTTGTGCTTTCACCTTCTAAAAAAAAAAATCAGTCCCTGTGAGCCTGAAACTAACATGACAGCACGCATGTGAATATTTGATTGTGCGCATGGCCATAAATGGATTCGTGTGTGTGTCTCCTACCTCGTCCCTAAATGAACCTAGACTCAGGTCACCTTTCCCACTTATAAGTAATGGGAGGACATGCTGCATAATATCTTGTCTCTTTAGCTCAGTGTCCTGGTGTCACACTTCCCCTTAAGACAATTGTCACCTCTCATTTATCACCACCTAAATAAGAAAATAATAATCTTTTACACTGACTTTTTTTTTTACTATATTGACTACCCACGCTGTTCCTTATATCAAGTGCATCTTATGACAAGCAAATGTCATATCTTTGACTTTTATCTTGATATAATACAGTTCCATACAGATGCTATAGCAGTATACAGTAGGGGAGGGCAGGGATGGCTTTTTGTGATTTATTCCAATAAATCAAAAACCATTTACACTGGAGCAGCCAATTTGCTATATTATAAATTTCAATTGTCAACTGCTGAAGCAATGTATTTAAGTGGTGTTATGAAATATGTACAGGTTGTATAATTGATTTAAAAACAGTCATACCATTGTTACAACCTCTAATACATGCCAGGGATGTACACATAATTTATCAAATACTCCAAATGAAAAAGATTATTATTCTCATATTTTGACTGTTGCCATATGGTTTGGCCCCTCTCCTGACTAATTTTCCTTGTAATATTTAATCTGAATTTTATTGTTTGGCTTCTTAGACATTTGATTTCAGGACAGTATCTGAAAAAATAAATCTGATGGAACAAAAAGCACTTTTGGTGATAATTTTTTCTAGTAGCTTCAAATGTGGCTCCTTTTTTTTCTTGGCAAGAAGACAGTCTAACTGAACACGTGCCCAATGAGTGTTAGCGCGAGAAATTCAAGGTATTACAACTGTCCCATGTTACAGCTGTCCCTTGCCTGTCCACTACTTTCTGTTGTCTTACGTTCAACCTTCCTGGTTTTCCTCAACTGGGGTCAAACCAGGCTTTTTGAGCAGCCGTTTTGTTTCTGGTAAAGATATGACTTCAATATTATGTTATATTATTATATCAGTATTATTTACTTTCTGCCTTATCTAAAAAAAGAAGAGTTTAAGGGAGACAAATTTCAGAGACAAAAGAAATAAAGCATGGGTGAGTGATTTAGCCGAATGCTGAGAGACTGAAACTTTGTTTGGTACTTATGTAATGTGATTCTGTGGGTTAGCACTGATATATTTGGAGCTGCGGCATCAGTCTGGAGTCTGTGAATAAAATAGTTCGACCTTCAGTGGATCCACTTCATACAGTATGTACAAATGCACATGCGGTGGCGCTCACACAGACATGCATACAGTATCCTTGCAATTTAGCTTGCATTTTATTATTGTAATGATGACACTAGGGAAGTGGAACAAGACTCCACTGAATGGTAGTAATGTGTGCAACAGAGAGGGAAAAAGAGATTTAGCCATAAGCTCTTTCACTGTATCAAATTTACCAAGCCTTGCAGATCCCTTGTCAAGTAAGCTTAATTCTCAACCTAGACAGAAAAATGCATTTCTGTTCAGAGCACGGAAATTGTATGGTGATTGTTGGATGAGGATATAGTTATGTAAATATAAGAAAGACAGGAGGAGAAAGAGAGAGAGGATTTGTGTTTAAGTGTCCATCTGTAGAAGTTTGTGAGTATATGAACATTGTGCATCCTCTTAAGGGACGTGGAGCAGGTGGAAGCCATGATCCCTCATTTAGTGATCAAGTGAGCTGATTCTGCAAACTGGGAGATGTTTTTCTTATAAATGCCAAGAGAAGATTTGGGTTTTATGTGTGAACGTGGGAGCTTGTCATATCCTCCTTTCAATCACCACATGAATGTCTTTTTAGACAAATATATATACATCCCTGCAATAATTCTTGAATGTTAAAATGTGTCAATGTTAAGGCCTCTGATGCTCCATGTTTGGATATTTTCTGTTGATGAATAACGCAGTCAGTATTCGGTTAGTGAAGCCAAGTCAATACAGCGTACGCTAAATACTTAAATACTAGTTTGAAGATATGAAATGTTTTTAATTAATCATGGCTGATCATTTCCTCATTTAAAGCTGACTGGAGAATTATACTGTTCTCTTCTGCTTGACATGCTGCCATCTCAGAGGCGTCAGGAAGACTCATTAAATTGCTACGACCAAACACATCTGCAGTGCAAGCAATGTTGATGTTGTAGCTCTTCAATAAACTAATATTTGGCTCTGATGCAGAGCAAGCAGCGCCAGCAACAACTTAAAGCCAATAGCTTGAAATCACAAGCGGGTTGAGGGGAAGGATGCATCCCCCTCATCTTTATCCCTTCTAACGCTTAAGGGCTTCATTGTTCCCAGGAAAGCATGTGGAGGTGTCGGAGTCCTACGATGTGCCAAACATTTCTTCTTCCTGTGGCTGTAGATTCGTTGTGATAGTTATTCTCTGTCTGCAGAGAAGGCAGAAAGCATGCATGACTTGCTGAGGGAAGCCGGCCTTACACAGGAGGTAGGCAAAGTGAGCCTTCCAAATGTGACAGTATGGGACCTTCCAGGCACAGACAGACAAAAAAAAGAAAAATCCACATGGATGCACATGCAAATTCACAAACACACATTGGTTGAATACAAAAGCCATGCATTTCTCTTCCTTTCCCGCATCCACCCTCACACACACACACACACACACACACACACACACAGCATGACCAACTGTTTAACTAACAGTTCACACAGGAGTCATTAAATTTTGTGAAATTATAGCAACGCTGGTCAGTATGGTGGAATCGTGGTTAGCACTGTTTCCCCACAGCAAGAAGGCTGTGGGTTTGATTCCCTAGCTTGGGGCCTTTCTTTGGATGTTTTCCCCATGCCTGCGTGGTTTCCTCAAAGGAATCCAGTTTCCTTCCACAGTCCAAAGACATGCAGCTGTAGGTGGGAATGTGATTGTGGATGGTTTTTTTTTCTCTGTATGTTTCGGTACGTCGGCTCTGTGATGGACTGGCAAGCTGTGCAGGGTGAACCCTGCCTTCATCTGAAATCTTAGCTTGGATTGGCTCCAGCACTCCCACCAACCCTGATAGATAAGTGGTTGATATGAATGAATTGCAACACGGAATAATAAATCATTAAGAGTAAGCAAAATAGGAGTACATCTCACAGTGTGCTCTCTTTTCACATTAGTGTCTTCTTACAAGCTGCCAGACAGCAGGACCACTGTCTTTCATCTCCAAACAGAGAGGACACCAACAGAGCTGGCTGGAGAGGGAGAGAGAGGGATACCAGGAGAGAAATTTTGATTCTTATAGCAGCCAGAGCAGATGAGAAAGGGGGTAGACTTTGGGTGATATAATGTGAGCAGAAATTAAGTTTTAGAAGAAGTTAGAGGGAAAGGGGATGAAGAGAAGGATAGGTAGGCACAAAAGAAAGTAGCGAAAGAATTGGGAGAGGCACAGATGGAGAGATGGAGGAGATGTTAATTAAGAAGCAGTGAAATGTTTTGGTTTTTTGTGTGCCAGACAAATTCCAGTGATGGTGGTTGATGTATTGATCTAAGTGAGCATGTCTGACAGCCGTCCACTTAACTCAGTGACCTGCATCAGAGGGCAGCGCCACAGCCGCGCAATCTTTTAATCGGCCAAAAGAAAGTTGTTCATCAGCAGGAGCACTGTACCTCAGCCAACACACGTCCTGTTCTCTTCTTCTCTGGCATAAAGCTGCACAGCGATGACTGCAGGCCTAATTAGCAGGTCATACCCCTGTTCAAGTGCGAAGAGAGTAGTAAAATGCAAGGCTACAGAACAATACACAGCAAACAACAGTAATTATGCAGAGTGCATCTTCATTTGTCGCTAGTTTTAAACAGGAAAAAAAAATTCACATTTGCTTTTGAGAGTCTCGACCTTTAAACAGTTTTGTTTGATCAGATTTTACCAGAATTCTAACACGACCATTTTGCACCAGTACACTCTTGTAAACATTGCTTCCAGTCTGTTTACGTTATGTCTGTATTAAGATAAGATAAAACTTTATTGATGCCACTTGGGGAAATTTGCTCGTTACCACAGCTCTGTACAGACTGAATAGAAACTAAATAAGATGAAATATAATTACAAATCAAAGAAAGAACAGTATACAACAGAGAGAAACAGAAAGAACATAGATACTTTATACAGAAAAAAATGCATTATGAATTATGGATGACTGCATAGTGGAAATATGCGCGATATGGTTAAAAAGTAAGTAAATATATATATAGAGAGAGAGAGACATAGCTAGCTAGCTAGATAGATATGTGTATATATATATATAAAGTGCCTCAGTGGTGAAAAAGAATGATTTGAAGGCACACACACCTGGGTTTACATGTTATTGGACAGTCAAACTGCGGTCGGGATGAAGCATATGCAAACGCGGATGTATGAGTCTCTGACTGAAGGAGCTGCTGAGAGCACCCACAGTGTCATACAGAAGATGAGAGGGGATTTTTAAGATGGATTTTAGATTTTGCAACATCCTCCTCTCACCCACCTCCACCACAGACTCCAGACGACATCCCAGCACAGGGGAAGACCTTTTCACCACTTTGTCAATCCTGTGCCTTTCCCTGTCGGTGCATCCACCTCCCCAGCAGACTACAGCATAAAAGATGGCAGATGCCACGACAGTTTCATAGAATGTCCTTAGGACCTCAGTTTCCTCAGCAGGTGGAGGCGATTTTGGCCCTTCTTGTATAGGGCATTTATGTTAGTGGTCCAGTCCATTTTAATTTTTAGGTGAACACCTAGGCATTTAAGAGTTCTCTGTCTCAATGTCTTTTCCCTGGATGTTCACCAGTGTGGCAGGGGGTGACTTCCTACTAAAGTCTAACACCAACTCCTTACACTTGCTGGCGTTTATGTGGAGAGCATTGGTCTCACACCAGCCGCAGAAGTCACAGATGACCCCCCTAGTTTCCTGATCGTTCCTGTCTGATACACATCTGGTGATAGCTGTATCATTCAACAGCTTTTGTAGGTGGGAGTGGTGAGTTGTATTGAAAGTCTGATGTGTACAGTGTGAAAAGAAAAGGTGAGAGCAATGTACCCTGCAGCGCCCCAGACACACAGTCATGTAGCCTCACATACTGCAGTCTGTTGGTGACGTAGTCAGTAATCCATGCAGTCAGCTGTTGGTCCACTCCGGCTCCCTCTAGTTTCCCTCTCAGCAGCGCAGGCTGTTCGATATTAAAAGCACTGGACAAAATCAAAAAACATGATCCTCACAGTGCTCCCAGTCTGTTCCAGGTGAGAAAGGGATCTGTGTAGTACGTAGACGACAGCTTGATCCACCCCAATTTGTGGTCTGTAGGCTAACTGCAGGGGGTCCAGTGCTGAGCTCATCAGTAAGCCGAGTTGGTGTAGGATGAGCCTCTCAATTGTCTGGGCCACAGTCTGAAGTGGTTGGGCTCCCTGTGGTGTGCGATCTTCGGCAATGGAATCTAACAGGAAGTTTTCCACATGGCAGGAACTCTCTCCAGTGTCATGCTCAGGTTGAAAATATGCAGATCTACCTCACAGAGCTGGTTTGCACATTCCCTGAGCAGCCTTAGGAGCTGAGGCCGTCCAGGCCTGCTGCCTTCCTGGTTTTTGTCCTCTTGAGCTGACTTCTCACCTGATCAGCTGTAAAACAGACACTGTGAGGCTGGGGTGGGGTGGCAGAGAGGGCTGGCTGTAATGTTTGGTGTGTGAAGGGGGGTGGAGCTGAGTGGTGGGAAAAGAGTGTAGGTGCAAACTTCAGTGTCCCAGAGGAGGGGGGGTCAGCATCTGGAGGGGGGGTGGGTTAGGTTGTTGGCCTGTAGTCAAATCTGTTGAAGAACAAATTCAAGTCGTTTGCCCATCCCCGGTCAGTAAACCCTGCGGCACTTCGATTGCTAATGAGGTGACCAGAGATTTTTTGAGGTTGCTCCATCCCTCTTGAACATCTGCAGCAGATATAGATGTTCCTCCATCTTCCCTTTATTATCATCCTTGCATCTCTGGATCTTGTGTTTAAGATCCTTTTGCATGCTTCTCAGGTCTTCTATGTCCCAGATCTGAAAGCCCTCTTCTCCTCATTCATGCAATTTACTTCACTGTATCTAACTCAGTAACAAAAATGAAATTAGTGGCCTATTGCAAAAAAGAACAAAACAACAACAACAACAAAAACTATGTTTAGCTTTCTTTTGCATTTTGTTTTTGTAAAATTAGTTACTGGATCTAGTGCAGTTGTTAGAGTGTCTCTTTAGAGGCTCTTTAAAGTGGTGATGAATAAGGATTCTGTGCTCTGTGCAGTGAAGCCATCATAAATTTATGGAGCCTAAGGAAAGAGCTACCTCCAATGACCCTCGTACCACCAAAGTCAATGTCAAACGGCAATGAAAATGAGAATGGCAGCACTCCAGGAACCTATGCGTGGCACAGAGGGAAGTCATGAAATGATTGTGTCCACAGACATGTATTGAAGCTGAGTTATCTATTTTAACCGGCAGTATGATGCTTTATTGAGAGGGTAGTTGAGGCTATCGGGGGGGGAAAGATAGAGAGCCTAATTGACAGAGTGGAGCAGCTGGATATGAACTATCGAGCTACAGTATTCTAAAAAGCTGCTCGCTGTAGGCCACTTAGCAGATGTCCTCTTCTTGTCAGGAGTTGATGTTTAAGTGAGTTTGAGTAGTCTTAACCCAAAATTATCTCTGCTATAAAGTGTACATCAGAGAAAAAAGAAATACTTTGAAACCCCAGCTATCATATCATTTTCCCTTTTCATCTCTCTGCAGCATTTTCAGATAAGTAAAAAAAACCTTTTTCACAATGTCACAAAAGCAAAGATGTATGAGCAGCGCTAACTAGCTTACCAACTACATCGTAACCTCCAAACTAGGAGTTTTGAATTTTTATCAGAGTGCGGGAAGTTTAATCTCCGATAACGCTAGCCAAATCTGATACAGAGGTCAAGAGATTGTTCGGTCTGTATCCTAAAAAAACACTGGAAAGGGTAAATGTAGTATGTGTTGCTTACTCAATTGCCCTTTTCTGTAGTGAGCCTAAACCAGATATTTATGATTGACGTTAGTTTGCCAATGCTGACAGTAATAGCAAGGATCTTAGTGGAATCATACACAAATGGACAATAAATAAATAAATAAAATAAAATAAAGGATGAAAGCTATCTTTTAAGTCACAGTGAGATGCTATTTACAATTGGAGTTAGTCTCGCTTTGCTGAAGTCAAAGCTAGATTTCATGGTAGTGAAATGGAAGTTATACAGCGAGTCGCCAGCTGAATATCTGCCTTCAAGTCATCATTCATTTGTGACCTCTCTTCTGCTGGAAAGCGACACAACTTTTAGAATGCTAATGTCGCAGGTGTAGCCATCAAACACGGATGTAAGATGTAATTTTTTGAAAGAAATCAGGCTACTTCAAGGCAATTTACCTTCTCCATATGGCATACAGTCCGTTTTACCTTAGACGCAGATTATATACACTGGCATAGCATATTAAAGACAACATCATAAATATTCAATCAAGTGTGACCTTAATCAGAAAATGACATTTTCTACTCTCCCTGCACTGTTTTCTTGACATGCTGTTTGGTGAAACCAAGATTGGCGTTATTTAGCAATTTTTTAGCAGCTGTTGCTTCATAACTGGGCAAGAAAAAAAAAAAAGAAAAAAAAAGAAAAGAACACATACTGGGAAGTAAATCCACTGTGTAACTATACAGAAAGCTGCATTGCAGTGTTATGGCACAATGGATTAGGGTGTGGTGTAGGGAGCCAAGAGGGTTGGTTTTTTTTGTCATCTTGAATTTGCTGCTGAAATTGTCGATACCTGGGTCTTCAGGGGATCTGAGATCTGTGTATCGGTTTTGAGTAATGAGTGCCCCTTGGGCCTGGTCCTGAGCTCGGAGCTGTGGAAGTGCGAATGCATGGATGGGAAGGGCTGGCAAAATGAAGGTCCTGGCAAAGGACTCTTGTCCATACTGTAATCACAGCCCTATCTGGTGTTGCATGTGCAATGTGCAGAGCTCAGATGTCTGTTATCAGGGAAAGCCTAGTCCAGAGAGCTCAAGCCCATGCGATAATCCTCTCCCACGTGGAAAAGGACTCAACCTCCAGCAATGGAACTTGTACGATGTGATCCTTCATAGTTCGCTGTGTTTGCTCTCATTTTGGCTTAAATCCTGCTTAAAGCATTTACCTTTAACCCAGTGTTCTCATAGAAAAAGTTAAAATGTCAAGGTTTTGCTTAATATAATGAGGGCTAATCTGGTTAATGTTTAGTCTTTTTTTTATTCATTGAAGTTGAAGATACTACAGCTAAATAGAAAAATGCACTGTTGTGTATATTTGTGTATGTCGACTTGCAGCACGTGTTGAGATTATTTTCTTACCTACATTTTTTGTACATTTCTTTGTGTGTTTTTGAGTTGTGCTGCATTGAGCTACATGTTTCACTGCAAATCACAGATCAGGCGGCTTTCTTGATGTATTCAGTGTGTCACTTAAGAGCTGTTGTCTTCTCCAGCAGCTGTTTTAGTCCTAGCTAATAAACCATCTTGCTGAAAGTACTACACCTGTGCTGCGGTTATATACAGAGTCACATAGTTGTACATATAGAGCAGACGAAATGTCACAGGTGATTAGCTGTTTTGTTTGTTTTCAAAATCCACTAATCAGAACTTCATCCTTAACAGCGTAATTGGTTGAGTTATCCCGTTCCTGCATTTCCCTTGATGAGCCATACCCAATCAGTGTCACATTAAGTATCATCACTATTTGTTTTATAAAACAAATAACTATGCCCTGCAGCAAATTTAACTTTTATGGAAGCGCTGTATGGAATAAATCCTTGAGCTGGAGGGAAAAAACATACAGAGGAATCTTTCTGAAGAATGCATAATTACCAATGCTGCTTCCTGTAACATACAGTACAGTCTCATACATTACCTTGGACTGCCACTGTGCTCCTTTTCTGAACACAAAATAACGGAGAGAAGTCAGGGAATATGTTTTGTTATTGGAAATGCCTTCAACATAATTGCTTTATATTATTGCACATTACAAAGCTAATACTATCTGCTGTGTTTGGTATGTTCCTCGTACGCTGTAACCCCACAAATTCAGTCAATGTTTGAAAAGGTGCAACCATAAGCAGAAATGTGCTCAAGGTTGGCAATGGGCCTGTCAGAATACGAAATGGAGGTGTGTGGCGCAAAGCTGCAGGCAGTTGCCGATCAGACATGGAAGTTCTATGACCCTGATTTCCTCTCAGACTATTCACAGATGTTGACACCCCGCAGATTCAGCCTGTCAATGTAACGGTGACATGGAAAGCCTCAATGTCACGTCATCCTGCCTGGAGCTTAGGATGTACCTATATCTAGACACGGATCAGGAATGCATCAAATATCTTACCGTGGAGCAAACATGGTCATGTAAACAAAGCAGTGATCCCAGTTCAGTTCTGTTATTCCTAGAGGCTTCAAGAGTATACGCCTCAGGGCTCGTTTAATAGTGTGTATCAAATGTTCATTAAAGCTGCTCTACTGAATGTGCCAGCTTTACCGTATTTGTTGAGACAATGACAGCTCACAGAGGCTGAATTTTGAGGGACGATTTCATAGAAAAAAAAAAAAAGCAAAAACAATGCCAATTGAAGGCAGAAATACCACCTATTAATGGGGCATATAATGACAGACAAATTATAATTGAAATTCATGGAAGCAATAAAGTTTCCAGTGAAGCTGTTAAAGTGCAATATTCCCTGCATTTTCATCTGCTTGGTTTAATGATCTGGGATAAATAAAGTATGAAACATTGTGTTTACCAGCATCAGCTATTAAAGAAGATTAAATTTCATTTAGCCCTACAAGGTTGAAAGTATTGTGCTGTGAATATTTTCTCAGACATTATCCTCAAATATATGTCTGCACGTCCCCCTCCCTCTGCAGTCACCTTGAGTAACAAAATGCTTCGCTGTAATGAATTGCAGTATGAAATTTGAGTTGATATTATGAATATTAATTTGGATGCAGCACAAAAGCCAAAGATAGTGGAGTGGAACCGAGAAGTGGAAAGTCAGGTATCTACTGATCAAAAAAGGTAGATTAAAAAAGGGCAGTGAGACCTTTACCTCCGATCCTATTTGTTCCGTTGCCTTGTTAGAAACTCATGATGGAGAACTCCTTCCTTATGTGTGTGTCCATGGTCCATATGCCTCACATGCCTTATCAGAGGAATCTGGACTACTCCTCCAATCACCACACTCTGAATGCTTTAAAAACGTGTTAACCCATTAGCGCCTGAATTTCTATACAAGTATATTAAATAATAAATTATCTGTGTTTTTGCTTTGAAGGAGATGCTAAGTTAATTGGAGATGTTCATTTGAATATGGCACATAAAATAGAAATTTGGGTGTGTTACAACTTTGCAACAACAGGCCATAATATTCAATAGTCACGAAAAAGTAATAAAACAGATTTTCGTCTCAGGAGACTGAGATAGTTTTATTGATGCCACAAAATCATTTTCAGTGTCCTGACTGCAATACCAACTATTATTACTATTTTATAATCTAATTTCAAACAGAGCTCAAACTTTTCATTTAGAAATTAAAATGAATGAATCATAACATTGACAGGAAACAAAAGTACGTACGTATCCAATATGCACATACCGGCATTGGGGGAATACACACACTGTCTTGGCTGTTTCCATAATGGAAGCGGTTTGTCACAAATTTGTAACATTTGGCGCTAAGGGGTTAAGATGATGGACTCCTCAGCTGTCACAAATTGGCACTTACTTGTCATTATGTGAGGAGCAGGGCTAGTTAAAATCGATGATGACTGTATGCTATGGTGGAAGAGTGAAGCTGAAGGACAGCTCCCTTCCCTTGACAATGCTCTCCATTGCTTTAACATTCTGTGCATTGCCCAGTTGCTCTTTGCTTCCACCTGTGATGTAGCAGGAGCGCCACACTGGAGACGGACTGGAGCCGAGCACACTGTGGACAGGCAATAAAACTCTTGACAAACCGAATTAGGGAAGGTTGACCCATCTTGCCCACATTCTCGCAGTCTGAAAGAGGTGTGTTATGTCAAGAGAAATGATAACATACGACCTGCCACTAGAGCAGCTAAAGGAAGAGCATGAGTGCCAGTTGTTGAATCAAACTGAATTGTGATACTTGAAATTCTTGAGCCTTTCGAAGCCCGACTATTACTCCCCACTTGATTCTGACCATTTCAACTCCCATTGAGCTACAGATGTGGTGTTGTCGGCACTCACAGGTATGCATGATGATTATACTGCTATCACTTTGAAGTAAACAGCTGGTCCCTGGAAGGACAAAGATGATTTATTCCTATGTGAATGTGTATGAATAGAGTAAAAAATAAATAAATAACTGAGGCTGTTTTCCTGCAAAGCTGAAGGTCAGTGTGTGAATAGCAAATGGCAGGGTTGAGTGTGTGTGTGTGTGTGTGTGTGTGTGTGTGTGAGTGTATGTGTGCGTGAGTGTGCATGTTCAGGAGCCGAACAGCAAGAGATGACTTTATAAAATATACAGCTGTGTGTGAACTGGAGAGAGAGAGAGATAGAGATGAGAAACTGCATTAAATGTAGTGAAAGACATGCCTTGCTTTAGCTTGTATCCAGTTTCTTATGTGGGCACATGGCCTTAAAGCTCGCCTGTGTTCCTGCCATGCTGTGTGTGAGTCTGCAAGACAACACTATCAGACGTAGGTTAGCTCGGGCTCCCTTTAACAAGGTGGTAATGTTGCGAGCGAGGTCATAACGCTTAAAATTCCACTAAACATTTTTGCAGGTAATCTGTATAAAGTGTCTCTACTTCTCCCTTCCCAAGCAGAGAGAATGAAATGACTTTCATACCTATAATATGTGACTAATGCAGTGGCACAAACAGTTGCCCTCAGCAAGCTGTTTTCCATGCAAAACCACCCATTACACGAAGCGACGTTGCTGTTTGATGTGTGCCGATTTCAGCGTAAGGAGAAACGGATATTATAACCTATTGCTGTGGGCAATGGGTCAGAGGAAAGCTATTTACTGGCCTCAAATCATTTTCAGGGAGACGTTGTGCTCTTGAGGGTGATCTAAAATTGATGATTGAGTGGTAGAGTGGCTCACATTTCCTTCCCAGTGGCCTCTCTGCCTCTGAAGTTTTTGGGGCATGTCATGGCTAATCTTGTTAAAATTCATATTCAATCATTTCCTCTGAGAAAATGCATTCATTTACCCTGCTTATTTACATAGAGTATTTTTATATGTATAAGCACACAATGAATAATGTTAAACTCGTTAATGCGGTGCATAAATAGCTTTTGCCTTCTTCATTATGTTGCAGGATTGGTGGTGAAACAAAAAATGATTTTCATTTCAGTCATCTACAGGCAATTTTCTTTCAGTATTCTGCTGCCAAAAACCATGACATGGGGTGTGAGAATATTGTGTTAATTTATAATCATCAGTCCTCAAAGGGAATGTGCAGAATTGGAAACCATCAGCACGAAATGTCTGAGTAGGTGAAATCAGAAATGTAGCCGGAGCCAATTTCAGCTCGGACTCTGGAGAGAATTACCGTCTGCAGACTTTAATTAAGAATATTTGGCAGCTCAGCAAATGCTATCTATCTATGTGCGTAACAGATGTTTTAGTAGGTGATATTCAGAGTAATAGATTACTTTATCATTTGGTAAACTTTGAAATTAAGTTGCTGTAGGGCTGAAAATTCCATTTTCTGCTTGGGGAACTCATAGGACCATTTGGGACCATTTGGGTGTATCTGTATTATTGGTCATCTGGTCTGTGATTCCAACTTTGTAATTACACATTTTTGCATGTCGGTGTATCCTTGTGAGGGTGCAAAAGCATAAGACTGATGGTATGTTTCAGTACTTAGCGAGCAATAGGGGTGGGAATCTTTTACTCACTCACGATTCGATTCAATTCCAATTTTTAGGGCTACGATTCGATTCAAAATCGATTTTCGATTCAAAACGATTTGATTCATAATGATTTCTGCTTCAATTTATAGGTGCGCAAAGGATCCTCATGATCTACTCCAGTCAGCTTTGCAAGACAGAATGACAAATCGATACATTAAAGTTTCTTTTTCACATTTATTACGTTTTAAGCGTTTATCCATGCTTAGATGGAATTGTTGCAACTGTTGCATAGAAGCAATATCACATATTGCTTAAGTAACAAAAATAAAAGTGTCTCTTTATAAAAAAAAATAGTGCAGTTAAACATGGGTTCCCCAAGTGCTTAATCCTCATTTTGCAAACCTTGCACACTGTGAAGCTCATGTCAAGCTCGGTCTTCCCGGGCATTCGGTAAATAGGGCCTTATAAAATCCGCCATCACGGAATAACGGAATTAGACATTAAAAACGGAATTCATTATAAACACAGAATAACAGAACTGGCTGACATTTTACATAAAAGTTTTTTTTTTTTTTTTTCCGGAATAAAAAGGAATGTATCTGTTGGGAAAATGCTCTGCGGGGTTAACTAATAATGCACGCCCCCCTACCCATGAATGAATGAATGAATAAATAAATAAATAAATAAATAAATAAATGTGGTGACTTGAGCGTAGTGGGCGCTGTTCGATTCCCAGTGGGGGCACCTGAACATGTCTTGGTTAATTGGTGACTTGATGTAAATGTATGTGGTGACCTGAGCAGCACGGCTGCGTAGTGGTTAACGCTGTCGCCCCGCAATAAGAAGGGCGCGGTTTGATTCCCATTGGGGGCACCTGAACATCTAGGTTAATTGGTAACGAGTGATGGTAATGTGACAGCAAGACGCTCCCCCTCTAGAGACGAGAAACTAGACCAGAGACGGGAACTCACCAGAGACTGGACCAGACCAGAGACCAGACCCCTGCAGAGAGTAGAGACTAAACCAGATCAGACCAGACTAGACAAGACACCGGACCCCCCCCTCCAGAGACCGGACTCCCCAGAGACTAGACCAGACTAGACCAGAGACGGGACCAGACCCCTGCAGAGAGTAGAAACTAGACCAGAGACGGGACCTCCCCAGAGACTAGACCAGACAAGAGACCGGACCCCTCCAGAGAGTAGAGACTAGACCAGATCAGACCAGACTAGACGAGACACTGGACACCCCCTCCAGAGACCGGACCAGACCAGACTAGACGAGATGAGAGACTGGACGGAATAAAAGGAACGTATCTGTCTGGAAAATTCTCCGAGGATGTCACTAATAATGCATGCCCCCCACCAGTGAAGCGGCCATCTGAGTGCTAAGTGCTAAGTCAAACGAGAGTCACTCACTGAGCTCAACACAAAGAGGTTGACTATCGAGTACTTCAATGGAGATGGAGATAATCGGTAGAAAACCAAAGACCATGGGGATAGAAGAAATTAAAGTTTACAGGGGATTTGATATTTCCACCAAAGTTGTGGGACGTATGTTTCATTGTTTTATTGTTATGTTTTTGCTTAAATGTGTGGAAGCATTCAAGTTTTCAGTTATAACTAAAGAAATTGTCTATATTTCATTACTTAAAACACTGTCTTGGGGTTAAATTTGCATAAAATGCTAAAAACGGAATTCTCAAAAATTAAAAACCGAAAAAAAAAAATAAAAAAATGGGAAAAATAAAAACGGATTTGGGAAAAAATAAAATGGATTTTATAGGGCTCTAGGTAAAAACCAAAATGAGTCCAAATCTTTGCCGTCAACGAGGATGGGGCTTTCCTCCATTATTGTAGTTTCCTTCTTGTTTTGGTGCTTACTGCACATGCGTATGTTCCAGAACCAGCTCCGTGGTGACGTCAGGACATCCCGCATACAAAATGGAGGCAGACAGCCTGCGGATTTGTTTTATTTATTTTTTTTAAAATCAATTTTGGGACATTTTAAGTCAATTCTTAAGGTTTCTCGTAGTAAATGAGAATCGTGATTCTTATATGAATCGATTTTTTGGCACACCCCTAGCGAGCAATGAGCAATGAGACTCTTAGCAGGTTGTCCAACACTAGACTGTTTTAATTCTCCCAGTCATGGAGGTGAAGAGGCTATGCATGTTGCTCTATGTTGTCTACATAAAACATCAATCAGCTGTAGTTTGTTCTCCACTCGTGGCCGTGTGATATTGTAGTCTGTTTACACAAGAGCTCTGCCTCTCCGACTGCAGGGGATTTATTTTTTCATGGGAAACAAAAATATGTGCAGACGCTGGCACAACTTCCAAGTATTGTGATTTTTATGTGGCATCTGTGTGGCTCTATCTGTTGCTTTACCGGCAGTTGTTGATTCATATCAGGAGATTGCCCCACAAACACAATGACATGGCAGCTGCTTCTTTAGAGGAGGGCATTAATCCGCAGCGGGGCAGTTCCTGTAAATGTGAAGGGATCCAGGGCATTTTGCCACAGTCTGCTACCTTTATCACATCTCATCTCTCCTTTCCTTTCCTCTCCTCTCCTCTCCCCTCTTTTCCTTTCCTCTGTGATCTGTCTTGTTGCTGGTCTGTTGCCCTGACTTTCTCTCTGACAGAGCGGCTGCTCATGAATGACCATGGCCATATTGACAGTGTTTTCTGTGCCAAAGGCCAGACCCTATGTCCCCAGTTCAAACACACACAGACGCACACACAAACATACACTCGCACATGGATCAGGCAGACTTGCCATATTGTGAGGAGGTGTTACCCAGCTGGTAGGATTGGAGCTGCTCTTGTGGGACATTTTCTTCCCTCTGCAGGTTTCCAACATACTTGGTTGACTCTTTTTGTTTAGATTTTTAAATTAAAGTTCTTTATTTTTTTCTGTTTCATGTGGGCGTGCAAATATTGTTTGATGATGAGATTATGTTAATGAAAAAATGCCATAAATTATAGGCAGATCAAGACCATGCAGTAATCTGTACGCCTGAGGTAGAACCAGCAGTCTCAGAGATGGAGATGAGATGTCTTTCTTGGACCGACAATGGTAAAGCTCCTCAGGCATTCTGTTGTGCCTTTAATCCGCCCTCGCCTTTGAATCGTCAGCCAGCAGCTGTAGCACCGAACAGCAAGGATCACAGAGAGAGGAATACTGTGCCAGTCCTTCCTCCATTCTCTCCTTTTGCATTTTGTTTCCCTAACCATCTTTTGTCCAACTCCAGTTCTCTCATCTTCCCATCCCATCTCCATCTCAGCACAGCAGTGCAGCTTACTCTTCCTTTATTTGCATTTAGGCCAACTAAAATATTGATGAACCCCATTTGACCCCTCATCGCTGTGTCAGCGACTTCTTTAACATCCCTCCGGAGAGGCACAGCGGTCATCTGCTTATTGACTGATGCTCTTGTTGGACTCACTACAACACATGATGCAAAAATATGTAGTAATATGTGTGTAGTGCCAGCTGTTCCTAACCCTCTTGTGTGTCAGGAACTAGAGATGAAACCATGATGTTGACCTCACTCCCCACAGAGACTGACCCATTAATCCCACTGGATGGGTAGATGGATCATACAACCGCATGTTGTCTCAGACAACATAGACACAACCTCCACAGCAGGGACATTCTGACACATAGAGAGGAAAGGTATGTAACTGTCATGCAAAGGAGGCACTGGGACTTCCATAAGTTCACACCACATGCTGATTTATTGTCCCTAATAGGCCTAATGTTTGTCTGTACATATCATCCCTTAGTACACAGAGGACATTTTTGTCGCCCTATAACCTGTTTCCCTGAAACTGCTGCAGATATTTAAACTTGTGTTGGATTATTTATCAGGCACCACGCAAACAAAGTTCACCCACCGGGCTTTGGGCTTTTAGAGCGAAGAGCAAGCTGATCAGTATATATTCTTGTTCCTCCACAGACTTAAATAGTGTTTATGTTGTGCCAGTGGTATCCACAGGTTGTGGAAACTTGATCACTGAGTGGCATTGCTTCCATTGCGGTTGCCATTTTTTCCATATGACTGGCACTCATAATGATAACTGCATCCTCTTCGACCCATCTCTCTTTCACACATAAAAGAGCCATCACCTGCTTCCCTTTTCACTCTTGGCAAACGTGGTCAGTAACTGTAACTCACACTGTATTACAGAGGCAGAACTGCTTGTGTGTGCATCCAACAGCAGTGAGTGCTTTTTCCTTTTCCATGTCATTCTTATGTCGCTTTCAGTTTAGTGTGATATGACAACTCCTTCCTTTGTGTCAGTAAAAGAGTCAATCATGTTCTTTTTTTTTTTTTTTCACTTTTAACTTAAGACATGCAGAATTAAAGCTTTCGCATTGAATACGGTGTTCTCGAGACAGAATGCAAAAGCTGCTCAGGTGATTGATTGGGGTGATGCTATCTTCCTGCCTCGCAGTCGATCTCACAGCTTTATTTATATGTACCAGGAGAACTAAGTGATGTGGTAGAAATCAATATCATGATGTTAATATTCTTTTAATGGACTGGTACATCAGCAGAAATAATGCTTATCCAAATCTAATCCTTTCATCACTTGTCGCCTCCAGCCCTCCTGTGCTGCAGCTTCTCCTCTTTAAGACACCCAGGCTTCAGAGCAGCATCCCTCCGCCTAAACCTGAGAAATTAGAACACCTGAATGTGTCAGATATTATCTGGGCACAGGATTGAGTGACAAGGAGTTCAGACAAAACAAAAAAACAAAAAACAGATTCACTCAGTCTTGATGCCAATAATCATTAGCAAAGAACATAGAACACATTCAGCCATCAGCTTCTCATTTTTAGCTCATCCTGAGGGTTGTTGTTGCTGCTTAAAATAACAAATGTCATGGTGTGGACATCATATCAGCTGCCGCTGTTAATGAATGTTAATTCTTTGAGTAACTAATGACGGACCTAAATTAAACTTGGCTGTTGTTAGTTTGTTTTCTGTAAGCATCACTGTCAGTGTTTGTTTGTGAAGGAATACATTCCTTGTTCCAACAAATACAATAGATTTAGATATCGACAACAATGGTGGCGTTCTCTCAACTATCAATGTTTTAAGATGAAAAATCTTTATTACTTTCAACCTTGAACCTCAACATTGGATCAGGAAGCCCAAAATAATAAGACGTGTAGTGCTTCAATGTTGTCAGACACATTCACCCATCCATCATCTATACTGCTTATCCATCAGAGTTGTGGGGGGGCTGAGCCAAATCCCATCTGACATCATGCAAAGGCAAGGTACACCCTGGACGGGTTGCCAGTCCATCAGAGGGCCAACACATAGAGTCAAACAGAGAAAACCATTCACACTTACATCTACGGGCAACAAACATGTTCACACAGCAGTCCCAAGTGGCACCAGTCTGATTTTCTACTCCCTGTGTGACCCAGATATGAATTTTTAATGACCGTGTGAACAGCACAAATCGCTTGGAAACTGATCTTTACAAATCGGATTTGTGCAACTTTCTTATGTGTTTCTAAATCGGTTACAGATAAGATTTTTTGAAATGCAACCTCAGTCATGACAGCCATGCGACCCGTATCAGAATTCAATGTGACTTTTATCTCATTCATGATCAACAATCGTCGTAATTGTGCGCAGGCAGCAGTCACAAAATGGAAAAAAAACATGGCAGACAGCGGGGATGGAATTAGTCAGAGGAAGTACAGTGAAATGTTAGACCTTATTAAATTGTAAGGCTAACATCTGTGGCATCTATGTCTTATTCTGGACCTCTTTTTGTTTACTTCCATACACAGAGCACTGTGTCTGACGTTCTTGTTGTTCTTCTGTCCATTCAGGTCACATCAGGGTCATGACCAGTTCACATGTGAATCCAAGTTATACATGATAATGTGAACAGCTGAGAGAAGAAGTTTTTAATTTCCATGGCACAAACATTTACATAAAAGCTACAACCTACTGCTTCAGTCTTTTTTCTGAAGGATTCTTTTAAATATTTTTTAATAATGTCACCATTCTGCAATACCGGCAAAACTGAAATCCAGTGCTGAGGAAATTCAGCATACTTTTCAAAGACCTCCTGAAGTCAAGTTTAATTAACTCAGAACCATTAAATTGAGGACAGAGCTTTGGATCCAGTGACTTGCTCACACATTTCCACTGCAGTGACCAACATTATCAGAACACTCTGTCATTCCTGTTATATCTGGGAAGCTGTCCGTGAAGTCATATACCGCTCTGCTCCCAACGTCACATGAAATAGACCCCCTTTTTGACAGCCTGTATTGGGCTGGACTTTCCTGCACTGTGATAGTACAGCGAATATCAATGGCGAGGCACCCTTCCTGATCTAAATGCTAATGTAGTACCCTGTAGCTGGAGTATACTCATTTTACTTGTAAAAACCTCCCTGTCTCACATGTCTAGCCTTATCTTCTACAGCTCTGATGGACGTGCCGACAGGAATTCAGTTTAGATTGAGGCTTGGCTGCAGGACTGGCCACTGGGGCTTTGGGTGTACTTAATTTTATATGGGCGTGTGTGAGTGTGTGTGGGCGCCCTGTTTGCACATCTCTGTCTGTCTCTAGGTGTATGGGTGTCATAACTGCTCCTGTTTTTTTGCTCAAAGCCTGACAAGATCCACAAACATTGGTCTCTGCTTCCAGGCAGTTGGTTCCTTTCTCAGTGTGTGAATGTCAGAGTTTCTCCCACTGGAGAGGGTGAATAAACATACACAACACTTGCGACAGTTTACTTAAGCACATGAAATATTGGAACACAATCCAGCATTGTAGATGGTCAAGCAACTCAAGCTTGGTACTCCCAGTTGGGGCCAACGTTTACAGCATTTAACCTTGAGGATCAGGGCTCAATCCTTTCCAGCTTTAGTTATGTTATCTGGAGCCCTCACATGCAATCACTGTTGGATCTTCAGGAGATGTGATGTCATAAATTTCCTAATTAACACTCTTTCCAGACACCTTTATTGACTTTTGGTTGCAAATCACCCAAGAATGACTGAAGAATGGCGGAACTGTCTGGCCGGCCTCCTCTCAGAGGGTAATATCCAGAGCATCATAAAAGGGCACAGCAGAACCATAAATATCAAACCAGATTGACACCTGATTTTAATTTGATTTCGGAGATGAGGCAGACATCAGAATTAATAGCCTGTTGCCTCATCCACACATCACAGCGAATTCATGGACGACGGGGGAATGCAAATGCCCTCAACCTCTTGTATGTTTGGTTTGTCCTTAGACTGTTAGAGCGCACAGGCCGTCGTTGGACGTGCTGTGTTGTCTGTTGTGTCCGTTTGCGTCCACAGCAACAGACTGGGCCCAAACGTTTCAGAGGATCTAAGGGCTACTGGCAGTTGACATATTGTGTGGGAGGAAACCCTTTGTAGTTTTAATCCTCTCCTTATGCTCAGGCCTTGATCATACATTCTCACCAGGATCATGTGCTGTCGCATGTCACACACTGCATGTCTGCAGCTCTGGTATGATTTCAGATTGACTGGTTGAAGATATGCAACAGTAATTCCTTTTGAAATATGAGCAAAGATAAATTAAAATGTAATTATCTAGTTGTCATTCTTTTTGTTTTTGTTACATTTGTGTAGAGCAACAGTGGCCCTTCTTTAATGGTTAGATTACAGTGTCAGAGACAACATCAGTCTCCATGTGCTGTCATTTTTTATAGAGAGTGTCACACTGTATTAACATTTTCTCAGCTGACTGATTTTATTGAAGTCTGTGTTTTATTTTGGGGATGCTGTCTTGTGTAAGGCGACCTTGAGACTTTGGTTGTGATTGTCATGATTCAATTCCACTCAATAAATTAGGGACATTCAGTTGCCAGCTATCAAGGAGATAAAAAAAAAAAGCCAATGAAAGACATGATTGTGTTTTAAAATCAGCTAAAAAATGGGCTTACATTCTGATTTCACCCAGAGGCATCTTGCAGCCTAAAAGGTGATTGAATGAAAACAACTGTTCTCTATCAAATTAAAAAGAAAACTTAATTGAATCTCTCTTGTAGTAAAAATAAACTTTCTGTATTCTGTATAATCAGAGTCAAAACATGTGAGATCACATCCACCTTTCATACTTTCCCATCTCATATGTCCATGGGTAATCATCTATTTTGAAATTTACAGTCTTTTATCCATTGACATTTGGGGAAAATGAGTTTCACAGATGAGCAGGGCTGCATTTAGAGATTTCACAATAGATGCCTCCATCAATTATTCTTTGATTAAGAGACTGATTAGTCATGCAATCTATGAAATGTCAAAAATAATAACAAAGGGTACAAGGTGCCAGAACTATGAGGATAAAAATATTCATTATAGATCATATGATCTAACACAATGCACCAAGGAAAAAACTCTCCCCAAAAAATCTGTGCATACACACACGGTCTTGCAGACACAGTCATAAATTACGTTATGGTATCAAAAACATCCTCATGAGAAACCTTAGCTTTCATACGAAAAAACTACTCCGTCATTTTTTTCCAGGCCTGTAGATGAAGTGCACCAAGAAGACACTTTGTCAAAATGATATTTCATCTCATAATGCAAAACAATATGTAACACAAGTTGCTTTCCGTCTTTCTTTCCTGTCTTTTTTCAGCCAGTGTCCCCCATTCATATTGAGTCCTTCTTTTGTCTTCTTTGAGCTTCCTCCGGCTCTTGGTGAGCAGCCGTCGTAGTTTAAGCTATAGTGTTTTCTTCAAAAAGCCGAGGAGTTAAAATGGTGGACATCATGCTCTTGTGAGTACCATTAAACTGGACATCATAGATTGATACAGACAGTGGTAAATTTACACAAACAGCCAGTTAACCAGCAAATTCCCAGTTTTAGTAATGGATTTCACCAATTTTATATGTAAAGGTCAGAGTACTTGTTATGAGACTCATATTCTAGAAAAACATACACTGGATTCTCAGTGCCGCTGCAGGGAGCTGATGTATGAAGGGGAAAAAAAATGAACTGATGATGCAACAGTGATGTCACCAGGGTTGTCTACAGCTGTGTGTTTGTTTTGGACTTTCAACTGAATTCGTCTGACTTGATGGTGAACAATATCACTGCACACAATTCCTTGTATTAGCAGCAGTGAGCTCACAACACAGGGCCATATTGCTGCATATGGTCCTTTTCTGCGTTTTTTGTTATTTAAAGAGTGCTGCCCACCACATCAGATCTACACACAGTTTACTCAGCCAGAAACACACTGTTCTAAAACCTTTTCAGGCCAGACACAATGTTGACAAACCTTTAACGCACATGAAATTAAATCAGCAATATTTTATGGAAACATCGAGGGTGATGGTTTATGGTGTGTGGGTGCTAAGTCACGCATCAAACCTTCTCAAAAAACACATTTAGAGAGATTATTTTTATTTTTCTGTTTTACTGAGAATCCCAAACTCTAAAGTAATCTCCAAAAAACATGAGGGCCATTCTTGTCAGGAAGGTGAAAAGAAAATAAATCTAAAGGATTAAAATACGACCTCTGAGGCCATTACTTCTTTTATAATAACACACTGAACAACATAACTAAACAAACTAAACTGAACTGTTTTACAGCTGCTGGAAATGAAAAGTGTGTCACTGCCCATATGTAAATAATGAGCAGCCAGAGGGAGTAGATTAAATAAATTGTGTTGCCCTTTGGCAGATGTAATAAAAGCAAATAAGAGATATGAGGATTTCAGAGTAAATATGTAGAGCACGTTAAGTTTGGGTGAGGCCTGAACCTGATCAGGAGTGAAATTCTGTTGTCTCAGAGGTGTTTCCCATCCTGATGCCGTTGAGGTTTCAATGTCACATGCAACGTGAAAGTCAAACTCAATTTCTAACCAACATGCATGCTTTGATATCCAGCATGCAAGCAGAGTCTATCTTGTTATATTATGGGAAATTAATCTTAATTTATACTACGAATTCAAAGTCAGGATATTTTATTGACTGCATCTTCACCTCTGACCTTGCTTTTCCCCTGATTTGTCCTCTAACTTCATGATCCTCTGAGATGGGCCGCAGGCTGAGCTGTCCGAATAACCTGCAACAAGTAGTGGTACTAATTCAAATCATTATACGCATATACATACAGAAACTGCCATAAATCATGTTACTGACCAGCTTCAACAAAAAGTGAATGAATCCATTTTATAGCCAGATTCTTTGTTATGTGAGAAGATGTTATAGGGAACATTTTAAAATGCTTGAAATGATGCTGTGGAACCATATTGTTATTTATACAATATTTTTATTTATAGCCATCTGTTTAGTTCCCTGATGATATTGCCTGTCCCTTATTTTTTATTTTATTCAACCCAAACAACATAGACCATTAAAATTGGAACTGAATGATGTTTTGCTTTTTTTTTTTTTAATCTAGCCCTGATGAATTTCAAAACAATTATGTCCTACCACATTAACAAAGACACGTAATCATATGTAACTCATCCAAGATTTAACAATTATTTGTAGGCACATTAAAATTTGATTCATTACATTTCTAAGGATAAAATGCAGGAGCATTCCCTAATTTTTTCAATCGCATTACACCTCAGTATAATGTAACCTTGTTTTTTCAGTGAGGGATTTCATCACTTGGGTGTTTAATTATTTAACTCAACGTCGATGGAACTGTAGTAAATTTTACTTCACTCTAAGTCCTGGCAGAATGAGATATCTCATTTTTCCTTGTAAGTGATTTTCTTGGCTCTTGGCCTCTTCTTCAACAGAGATGTTGGTTGATTTACACGCCTGACACCACTCCACTCTGTGTTTTATTATTTTTTCACAGTGGCTTGCTTCTGGATCACAGTCGTTTTTTTCTCTTTTACCTTCTTCAAAGCGTAAACTAAAGAGCTCTCAGGTAGTTCAAATTAGCTCTTTACAACATACAAATGTGAGAACATGTTTGAAAGTAGCCATGTCTGTCCATGGCTTTCCACGCTGGTCTTCTCCTGCCGCCGCTCCACATATTTATCATTTTCTCTCAGAGCCTCAGCGTCTCTGTGTGATGATTTGTCTCTCTTTCACTACCCCCTCAAACTATAATGCAGCAACACAGAGCCCTGTTGCTCTGGCTGGATGTCCACGGATTGATCTGTGCGTTGCTCAGGAGGGAGCAGGCTGGGATTTGTCCATCAAGGTACTTGAAGAGTCAGAAGCATGCACACTCAGACCCACTGAGCTCTGATAAATATGCAGCTAGAATAAAAGCTCTTGGAGACAGCACCACTGATTGTTTGGAATTTGGTGTTATTGACCTGAAATCTTGTTGGAAAGGAAATGCAAGGTTTTTGACAATCTGCGCAGCTTTTCATGTTTAAAAGAGCTGTGATGGAAACCTTGCCCTTGTACCTTGTGAGCAGCTATTGTCATCGTGTGTTATCATGTTGGCCTCATTCATAATAAATAATCACGGGGAGTCGCTTTCGTACAGATAAAAGATAAGATAAAACTAAATGAGCTATTAAAATGCGGGTGACAGATTAAAGTCTCCTCCACTGTGTGAGAATCTGAATCTGCTCTAATCTTCCAGGAGACTTTGCATTCCTTAAAAGTGGAAAATATTGAAATTGTGACTTTCTCCTTAACACTGACTATTACAGCAAAATGATGGTTGTCAACAGTTGCATTTCTATATTACACAGCATGATAAAACTTGATCTTGGAGGCAGTTTTTCAGGAACAAACAGTTAACTTGGAACAATAATTTGACATTTTGGAAGATGCATTTATTGGCTCTCTAGCCAAGATCAATACCACTCTGGTGATACAAGGCTACACCTCTAATCTCATTAGCATAGTATAAAGACCGAACAAAGGGAGAATCATCCAACCAGGCTTAGTCCAAATGTGATAAATTCATCTATCAGAGCCTTTAAAGCTAAGTCATTAACACATATCTTATCTGACCGGAAGTCCAGAGACAAGTTGACGGGGTTCAGGGGTTGGGGGGTGGGGGGGTCATGTTCCCATGTATTTCTTTGCTGACAGAGTTGTCACTTAAGAGGGTTGATGAATTTTTCATGCATATAATCCCCACCCCCTTTAAAACAAACACTTTTTTTTCACATTTTTACACGTTATATTATTAATTAGTCAACTTTGGTTTGACTTACCATTTCCAGCCTTTATGCTAAGCTAAGCTAACTGACTGCTGGCTGCTCCCTCATGTTTACAAAGGAGACATGAGGTTTATCAATCGATGCCAATGCAAAAAAGATAATGAACATATTTACTTAACCTCCTAAGACCCTGCATCCTCACATAACGACATTACATTTTGGATTCTCTTTGCCATTATACTTAATTTTGCTTATGTGAGCATGTGACCTGTGAGCATCATTTGTGGACACCTGTCATCTTGTGGTCGCCAAACCACATTTCTATGGTCAGTGTACAATCAAAATTGGCCATTTTCATCCCATCAACATGATTAAGAAATAAAAGCTCTTTGCAGTTTGTAAAAAACAAAATGTAATTTTTTTAATCCATTATTTATGCACTGAAAAGCAAATGTGTGCTTTTCCACCCACAATGACACATGCTGACTCAAAGCTGATTTTTACTTTGCAATAGTCAAACGCAGGAGGGTTGGATTAGGTTGTCTGTGTCAATTTGATATTACTGGGTTTAGCTTTAAGACCATTCAGTTGAATCTCTCACTCCATCTGTCTGGAGGCTAAGCCATCACCGGTGCTGACAGAAGACCATTATCACAGCAGAACCAGGTGTAGTCTGGTGGTACGCTACTGGGGGGAAAGACTGTGAGAGTCAATAAGGGCAATTATACTGTTATTCCAATTGTAACAGTCTATTGAGGATATAATTGAGCTCTGGCGGGCTCACATAGGTAGATGCACTTTTACATTTGCCTAACAGTCACTCCGTTGAGGATTTATTGTTCTCTGAAGTTATGCACATGTTTTGAAGGCTCGATGAATTTAAAATCAAAGCTCTACAAGAACTTGTTAGCTTGGTGCGTGAATCAGCAGAGCTATTCAGCTTTTGACCCTGGCTGTGCATTGAAGAGTGTTCAGCATCTCAAAGCAACTATCCCCTTTCCATGCTTCAGATGGTGCCATAATTCCAAAGCCTGCGCACTTCCCAGTCCATTGGGTCCCCTTACATGGAGGTAGGCAGTGCAGCAATGAGTAACACCGTCACAGTGTGACTGCAGCTCGTTGCTGTCACCACCACCCACATCAGAGGCAGCATTCAGTCTGGTTATCACTGCTTGATGTTTCCAGCTGGATCTAACAAATATATTTTTTAAAAAATTATATTTTATTAATATGTATATATATATATGGATATATTTTGAAATCAGTGATACAGTTCACAAACTGTCAGCTGTTACACTGGCATGTGAGAAGTCATAGGTGTTGGTGTCATCACCTTCACTCAGGCTGACAGTCTTTGCATGCAAAAGATCCTTCCAGCTATTGCACAGAATTTCACGCACTCATCCCAATCCTACAGCTCCTTATGTAATCCACTAGTTACCTGCAGTTATCTCAACATTTCATTTGTTTGTTTTATTTTCTAGAACACATCTCTTGGTTCTCAGTTCCCGTGACAGAAGAGATGAAATTGCTGAACATGTATAGTCAAGGCTACCACAGTGATGGGCTTATTAAAGACACAGAGAGCGGAGAGGAGGGGCTCAGATAAGGCTGCAGCTGCTACATTGGTTGTTTGCTCAGCAGTGGGGAGGGGCTGAAGGAGAGAGAGAGAGAGAGAAAGAGAGTTTGGGAGGAGGGCAGTGCTCTTGTTGGAAGATAGGGAATGCCCGTTAGTTGCGTCTGCCGATAATAGCCCATCATCCAGAGCGCTGCTATTGGGAGAGCAGAGCACAGGCAGTGCGGAGGACTGAGCTGCTGAGCAGAGAATGGTACACTTGAGAGGACAGGCACCCTCAGAAAGAGACAGATAGAGAGAGGGGAAGATAGCGAGCATCAGAGCACATTGAGAAAAAGAGAAACGAAGCAGGGAGAGAGGAGGAGAGTGAGGAGGGGAGAAAAGTTACCAGGTCAGCAATAGGACGGGGAAGTGGAACAGCTGAGACTCGCTGAGGTCTCACTCTAGCCAGAGCGACCCGGCACAGCGTTAAGCAGCAGTGGAGGAGAGTGATATTACATGAGGGGATAGAGGGAGCTGTAACTTCTTCCTGGAAAGACAGTCCTGTCATAAGCCGAAGGTAATGCCCCTCACAGGACCCCTCTGCACAGCCACTTCAGGACTATCACAGCAAGACAGCAGCAGCAAGCAGAAGACACTTAAGCCTGGCAGAGGTGCCTGAGCATTGCAGTTCGACTCTACTTAAAAAAACCGAGACTTTCTCATCCAATTGTGCACTTTGAAGTGGATGTAACTGTCTTTCTGTGAAGCTTTTTAATCTGTATTTGCTTCAGAGTGTGAAGCAGTGGAGATTTTGAGGGCGAGCTGTTTTGTCCGCTCATCTCTGAGACTATGGTAGACTGTGCGTCAGGGAGTCCTTCATCAGCAGCTGCAGCCCTAGAGCATGGAGAAGTCCAGCAGTGAGGAGTCAGCCATTCACCGTAGCCCATCCATAGATAGCCGTGACTCTGACTTTGCACAAGCTTCCACGTCCGGCCGCCCGTTTGGTGGCCGCGGATTCACCGCTGGTGCTTTCTACGGCTCCACGGGGCCACACAAAAACGCACAGCAGGGACAAGCTGGGGCAGCTGGAGCTGACGCCACCGCAGGAGACAAGTCCAAAAGCAAGCCCGGCTCAGCTAAAGGCAGCAAATACGTTGTCTTTTACCTGGATCTATCGTTTGTGTTTCTTTTAGAATTCAAGAAGTGCAACATGGCAAGAGGCTGCCTCTGCTGCTTGAAGTATATGATGTTCGTCTTCAATCTCATCTTCTGGGTAAGTGGCTCAGTATTTTGTTTTGCTTTGCGATGTATTCGTTATAATACATATTCACATTAATTTGTCTGAACATATCATGGCTTAGTTTATAGGTTCAGCATGTGCTAAGCTTTTTTTTATTAATCTTTTTTTATCCTTATCAGGAAACATTATGGAAAAGTAATGGTTGTCAGTGCAGTCACACGTCTCTAATTATTACATCAGGCTCTTTATGCCTGTTCTTCTCCGTCATGATATCCAGGAATAGCAACATGCACAGAGTCAGTGGCGTTGCACCAGGTCTCCTTTTGTGTGACGGGTGAGGTTTGGGGGCGGTGGGGGCCATGAGCGGAGGAATTGGATTGTGACGGTAAAGAGGACATGGGTTCATTAGGGTCACTCATTCAGATGATTTACAGTGAACATGAAGTTGAAATGCTGCTTTTGGCATGCATGTGAAACAGTATATGCCACCACGGTGCAGTTACATTGATGAGCAACACAATATGCACTGGGGGATATGAGCTCAGGTTGTCATCAAAGGTTTCAAGTGATTCTGTGTGTTTCATTTTACAATGCAGTATTTTTATGAAACATTAATGTTCTTGGGAAAAACTCTGATCAGTAAAATGGTAATAATCATAGCCAATGTCCAGATTTATTGTAATTGCTGTTTTCTGATTCATGTTTTGTTTTGGGGTTTTTTTCCTTCTGTTTCTTCAGTTTTTGTTTTTTTTTGTTTTTTTTTTCTTTTCTTTTTTTGGTTTGTTAGTTTTGGAATGGTGTTTTCTGCGCCTGGTCTACTTCCAAATAAATTTCCCCCAGGAAACATGAAAGACAACTGTAATTGCTACCCAGGCGTGGGCATTTGGTGTGAAAGTGGGCACCCCCCGAGTGAATGTTGACAGCGTGGATTATTGGGCTTATAGGTTATGAGGCCAAGTCTTTTGTGTAGATGCAGCGAAGCGTGAGGTATAAAAACATCCCAACACTGGGAACTCTACTAAGGATTGCCCACCGTGCCAGTTGGTTGTGAGCTCTGCTAACTGGGGCACATTGCAGGCATCAGAGTGGGCATTAGCTGGGGCCCAGCTGGCCAACATTTAAAACAAACACACACACACACACACACACAAATCGAACTCTATCTTTTCATCCACTTCTGTATATGAAAATGGACAGCCCTCCTTGTGGCCTGAGGTTGGCTAGCTCTCAGCTGCTTCAGGGCAACATCTCTGTATCATTCTCTTATCATTAGTCAGTCCGCAACAGCAAGGGCTGGAGTGATTGGCAAAGACTTGGAAATAGCTCAGGGGCTCTCCTGTGCGCCTCTCCTCTATGTGAATGTTTGTTTCAGGGAATGAACGGGTCAGCAGAGCTTAGCTGGTGTTAGATTCATTAATGCAGACATTGACTTACTTGATGTGAGCACCCCTTTGGAAATCAGTCAGTAAATGTATTGTGCAAGTTAAGTGCTCTGACTTTGACATTATGACTGTTTGGATAAGGAATGGACATTTCAAGCAGTTGCCTTTATCGATTACTGGCCAAATAAATGATCAAGCAGCGTTTCCTCAGTGTTACAAAATGCATTTTTCCCCCTCATTGAAAGCTTCAGTAGACTGGCGAAATGGACAATTTTTATAGCATAACTAGCAAAATACAGTAAAAAATCAAAAATCTGATAGATGAAGGTCTTACTAGACTCTACATTAACAGAGTTTTACTACCAGTTACCTTTGTATTATCTTTGTCCATTTAATAGATCAGAGCTATTGCAGTCAGTGCACAGCTATAGATCAACCTTCAACAGAGGTCATAAGGTCATTATTATCTGCTACCTTCTTGAGGGGCAGACACAGGGGATTTGTGAGAAGGCATTTATTCCCCCGGGTTCTTTCTAAGGTTCAGTTTGTGTTTAACCCTTTTCAGTGTCAAAATCCTGTCACAAATAACTGGCTGCTGCACTCCAGTAATAAGGCGGTTAGAAAAAAGGCTTTGGATTTAAGCAAAGGTGGAGAGAGAGTGTGTAGAAGATCTGAGTATTTAGAGCTCTCTTTGTCATTATATGTGTGAACGTTTTGTTTGTGTTGTGAGCATGGGGACTTAGAACATCTCTGGACATGCCCAGTCACACTGCATGCCCTGCTGTGCAATTATTGAATTTTCCCTCAGCTAATGTTCACTTAATCAACACCCACCAGACCTTCCTGCAGACTGATACTCCTTGTTTTCTGTCCAGCACTATATCATTTCAACAACAGTGAAATCAATGTCCCATGGTATGACAGAGTGGTGATGTGCGGGTTATGAAGCAGCATGTGGGTGGCAGGATCTCAGTCCGTTCGCAATGTGACATCTCAAAGTTCAGTAGTAGCTGTTTGACCAGCAGGCTGGTTTCTGGGGCAACAGTTCACTCCGTTGACCGTTAGAGCTGGGAATAAAGGATTCACTCATCATTAACGGGTTGGAGCATGGTTCCTAGACACTCTGAGATCGAGGTAGGTAGGGGGAGAGCTGTATCTTGACACCCCTGGGACGGCATTGCTCTACCTCTGACACTCCAGGAATCACAAGGTTACTGCAGCTGGTAGGGAGGTTTGCCTCTGAAGCCCTGAAATCTCATCTCCAGACTGAAGCGGGGAATGGTGTGCTGCAGTAACCTGACACCAGGTACAGCAGGGGTCACTTCTCCATGACTGAGCACACATGCAAGAGCACACTTGTCGCACGGGTGTACACGCACACATGCATACAACACCCATTCTTGGAAGCGCACCCACCACCCACACACCATTCGCTCCACAGGGCTTTACAGCCGTAACTTGAAGCACAAGGTAAACAGCGACAGGCACTCCAGGCATCTTCATACATGCGCTCATCCTCAGGCCCCCCCAGCAGTTGTTCATGGCCATCTGGCTACTCTTTCTTATGAGGGATTAGAAGAATCTGAGCTGTAGAGGGAGTTTCAGGCAGATTACAGTAGTATTGGGTGGTGCAGTTAAGGATTGAGAGCATGGTTCCTTTGGACAGCTCTATGCCAAAACCAACAATCATCAAAGGAAATGGCCTTTGTGCTGTGACAATGTCTTACAAAGTGGTGCGCTTTAGCAGGGAGGGGGGCATCTGCTGTGTGGGCACGTACACACACGCACATTCAGGGACCGTTTGACCAGTCGAATAGGGTGATTGATGTTAAGTCCTATCGGTGCTGGCCTTGTGAGCGAATCAGTGTAGGTGTTCTGGCTGGGGGCAAGGATTTCAGCCTCTTACTCTGCACTATGTCCTGTCCTCGTAGCCTTCTCCGTTAATCTTTTCAATTCAAGATTCAATTTATTTTTCATTGCTGTACTTATTTATCTTCCCCAGTGATACTAGACAGCTTTGAAAAGTAAAACAATAAAGAAAAAAAAAAAGCCTTGGAAAGACAACACGATTTACTCTGCCAAATCACAAGGAGCATCACACACAAACTAATTTTTTTTGTACAGTAGCTAAATAGGTCCATCCCACTTGTGCCTTTATCGTACCATATGAAAAGCTACAGCCTCATTTGATTTTCGTATCGAAAAGAAAAGAGACAGCTCAGCAGTCTCATCTAACGAGTACAACAGGGGTGGTAGTATCAAAGCTGCTCCTTTGTTAGGGTAAAGAAAACCAAATGTGTTTAGCATTTGTGAAATCCTGTGCTTAGTTAAGGGATCGTTGCCGGATTTATAACCCATTTGGTCCAAGGCAACAGAAGATTAGTTTTGCTATTGATTTAATCACTGAATTTGACATTTAAGGTTTCAAATGTGCCTGCGCTCTGATGCTTTAAAGACGAGACAGACTCAAGTTGCTTTGTGAAAAGTGTGTGCATGTCTACACGTATGTGAATAACTGTCTGGTTGAGTGGAAATACATTAAGCATTTTTCCCAAGCAGTCCCTTTCCCCTGAGATTTGCACCTGAGGTACCGAAGCAATTTGCCTGTTCCTTGTTCTCTTATCGGCATATGAAAAGTTCAGGCGTCTTTTTTTTTGTTTGTTTTTCCATGCGTCTTTACTGGCTCGCAAGAGCATGTGTTGGTACAAACTTTTATTTCTCTCCGTTTTCCTCTTACTTTCTCTCACAAGAGGCTGCGTTGAACTCCACCTGGCTCTGCCAGGTGAAACCAGGACTGCGGCACAGGAAAAATAGAGAACAGTTGCGGGGTGTCTGTGAAATGATGAAACCAGCTGTATACACTATGCTGTCACATGCATTTGTTTCTATCAGTCCTCTGTGAAAGGCTGACTCTTGCGTAGGCGTTGACTTTGAAGTTGGTAGAATGCAGTATCAGCCCGTTGCTTCACCTAAACTTTACATCTCCAGCTATGATAGGAGAGATATTGAGTGAGATTTAATCACTATGAAGGTATGCATTGTTGCACCTCATTTGGGCAATTACACCCCATCTCAGATTATGTCTTTACAGTCATCTGTATCTGTATCAAGCTTTTATACTGTGTAACCTATCCAGATTTCATCAAACATGCAGCTGCCAGTGTCCTGCTTAAGAGCTGCTCTCTAACATTTACATAAAGAACATCACTGTATATGCATTTTAATAATTTCAAGTCTTGTAATTAGCACCCTTCAAAGATTGCTGGGCCTTGATTTAGATTGGCTGACCTGCCTGGTGAAATATCTCCTTTTGCTCTTCTTTGTCCGGTGGATATTTTGCAGAGATTTGCTTCTAATTTACACGTCCCTCTCTGGCTGCTTTGATTTCCCCGCCGTGTTGTGTAGCCCCGCTGTGCTCATTAGCTCATGTTGCAGATCAACTGGAATATAGAGTTGCTGTGCTTTACTCTGGGGGATCAAGGTGAAATAGCAGTAAAATTGGAGGTTCGTTTTTTGCATAAAAGTAGTAGGCAGGAGGTGCCTTTTCTGGGAAATTGAGTATCCCACCCCAACATTAATCACCCTTTGAATGGAAAAAACGTAGGACTTGATGAGTTGTCTGTTGGTTTTCTAAAAGGGTGATTATGACACTCACAAGAAAAAACAGATAAACTTCAACAAGTTAATTACTAATAAAGGTAGGGTTTAAATAACTTCCCTCACAAAATAATAAAGTTATATAAAGCGTCTTTGGAGAATGTGGAACTAAATTGCGAGTTTGCTGCTCTGCATGAGGCAGCACGGCTGCAGATGCAGTTTTAACCCCATTGCTACATTGTCAACTGTGTAGCATTGATGTGGAGAGACAGATGGACTTCCTGGGAACAAATGAAAAAACAAGAACTGCTAGGTGCAGGGAATTACAGGGCCTTGGTGCTGCACGAGTAAAACGTACACTCTTTATCCCACCATGTGAAACACGAGAGATCTTGCTTTTCTAAATATAGGCCGGAGGATTTCAGAGTTGTGCGAAGATGGGAAAATGGGGGGTGAGTGTCATTAGTTCTGCTTACATAAGCAGAATCTCTTGTAATGACTATGTGCCAAATCACGCACCTCAGGCGATAAGACAGGCAGCATCATCATTTGTGATCAATATTGCGAACTGAAAACTGCTAAATATCTTCACACATCATGGTTTATGTGTTATTAACCAACAAAACTCCACTTTCCTAGTCTTTATAGTAGCTCTTTTATATTTGGAAAAAAAAAAATCTGACAAGGCATCCATTCACAGGCTATAGTGGGGAAAAAAAACAAGCCTTTTCTGTGTCCCTTTCACAGCTATCCAGATTTCAGAATGGAATTCAATTTGGTTCAAAGTGATTAGTATTGATCAAGCAAACTGTGGTACAAAAATCTGTCATTTGGCATTAGACAACAAGTCTAATTATTGTCAAGCTTTGGCTGCCACATATCACTTGATAGTTTGGAGTTACTATGGACTTGGAGCAGTTCGATATAACTCTGAAGCAGCAAACCAGACGCACTGTGATATTGGCCAGCTTGAGTTTTTTGATATGCTGTTTCAGCATTTTACTGTGAAAAATATCTTAATGTGCATCACCTCCATA
The DNA here is from genome assembly GCA_034769265.1 of Remorina albescens. Classification (NCBI taxonomy): domain Eukaryota; kingdom Metazoa; phylum Chordata; class Actinopteri; order Carangiformes; family Echeneidae; genus Remorina; species Remorina albescens. The sequence continues at coordinate 51,250,101 of CM068475.1, forward strand.
CTGCTTTGTTATCTTTGTGCAGATATGCAGAAACATATTTTGCAGTGCACAAAATTATTCATTTATTTTTGGTGTAGCAAAACATGTTAGTGATACTTTCTGCCCTTGGGCTGCAGGAGGGGATGTTAACTACTGTAGTATCTATTTTCACCCCAGGAAGACCAATCAATGCTAATCTTCACCTAAGCAGTGAATTAATGTAGAATGTTAGAACAGCTTTCTAGTTCAACTACTCAGCATTTTTTTCAAGACCCAAAGGCAAATCAGAGTGAAATCAATGTTTCCTGGTTGGTGTCCACCTGCAGCTCTGCTGAGGAGGCTTATAGAATATCATTTTCTAGGCCTTCCAAGAGCTAATAAATTTCCTGTTTCATGACCCTGCTCATGTTTAATTAAGAGTGTATGGGGTAGATATATCCATATATGACTAACAGATTAACTATGACTGTAACTAACCTCACACTGATTTCCTGGTGAAACAGCAGAAAGAGCGGTTTGTCTTAAATTACTGAGAATTGTATTTGGCTGCACTTTAGTCCATCAAAAGCTTAAGAGCACTGTGTCTAGTTCCAGGTTGGCCAGAGGTTATCAGCTCCCAGCTAAGGATGCATCAATGACTGACCTATTTCCCTAGAGCTACTACCTATATTGATTCAATTGGGCCTGATTCCTTTACCACCATGAACCCTCTCGAACAACCCGCACAGCACCCTCAAGAGCTCATTTCTGCTCATCTGTCTGCACTTCCACTCTGCACACAACATTTACAGACACAGGACAGACTGGGCAACAGTGCTAGGATGTGTTGAAAATGTTGACAGCAGGTCTATTTTAAATGTGTCATTTTGAATTTGGGTTAGCGACTGGGAAATTCACTGCACCGGACACACCGCCAGCAGGGCTCTAACACGCAACAAGGCACTCACTTGGCCATGTTGTTAGCCATGACAAATGAGAGACAGATTTATGCCAAAAACATTAGAGCATGCATTGATTTATTTAGCATAACTACCGCAGATTATTGGTACATTATAACTAGGCCATAAATTGCAACATATTTTAGCATTCTGGATAGAAATGCGTGAGTACATATGCTGAGTGTGGCTGATGTGGTTTTATTGGTAAATTTAATCGAGCAATTTCATGTCGCTTATATGCAGTATGATATACAACGTAGACCATCCGTACGTTAGTTTGTCATGATTTCAAATGGATGCCTGTCTCGTTTTTGAAATGAAACCCAGATCTTCATCAGAGCAGGTTGTTGCAGTGCTCTCATTATGTCTGATCCAATTTGAGCTCGACTCTGATTTGATGTGCATGAGGTGTGCTCCCAACCAGCACTGATATTCTCCCTGAAGAGGGAAGCGCAATAACTTCTCAAGAACCTTCACTGCCACAGTGGCAAGATAACTGTCTGGCTGACAGACTATGCAAAGCTAATAGGGATTATTGTCATTCTTCTTGCATGAAGATTTATCCTCTCCCTTATTGCACCCAGGTTTTTAAATGGTCCTTTTGACGTCGCCTGAGTCTTATCACCCGGCAAAAGCAAATGGCTGTGCTTGTTTATTTTACACCAATTTGCAGTTACCAGTCTTATTCAGACACATGAAAGAACATTTGCCATGTGTATCTGTTCCGATTCAGATGATATCAGGATTTTATGTGTCCTGAAATCGGAAGTCTGAAACAGGCTGGTTGCCTGCAGCATGCAGTGTCTTATATAAAAAGGAAGCATATAAAACTGGCCTCGTTCCATCACTTTGGTATTCTATCTGGGGCAAAGAAGGATGTCTCTCATCTTACTTTTTAGAGAGGACTTGACAGTTTTATTACATAGTAGAAATGCAAGAGCCATATAGTTAAGTTGGCAGTACTTGCAGATGTTCACCTGAATTGATGAATGGGCAGGTTAGGGGTGTTCACGTTCATACTATGAATTTCCTTTGCAACAAAATAATTGTCGACTGTCTGTCTTGAGCCCAAGTTCATTGATCTGGAATCAATAAAATATATTTCCAACAAATCAATACATTAACTGCTGTTATTTCTGCTTTTTATTTTAAAAACCAGCACATAAGTCAAATTTTTCATATAAGATATAAATAAATTATGCGTACAACATCATGCACCTCAATTAAAAAAAAATTATGTAAATTTTTTTTTTCTATAAATAGTTTTTGTAACCAACTTAGCTATTGTAGGGAATTCTGAATAAAGATCAAATAGAGTGGGGAAATTGGTGTAGAGACCTTCCTCCCTCACCATGTGTCGTTTGTGGTGCCCGTCAGTAGTAATTATTTCTGCACAGATGTCTCCATTTCTTTTATTAAGCCACCCAGCCTTCAGTAATGGGTGACTTGGGATGCCAGCGGAATACAAAGGAGCAGGTCTGAGTGGAGCTCAGTGTGGATAGATCAGCATTAGGAAAAGGAGTATAATTTGAGAAGTTGATTATGGGGTCAGTATCCAGCCTCAGTGATGATGATTTCATTCATCCATAGTGAGCCAGAATAATTATTAATATAGACCTTTTGTCTGCGCATGCACCCATTAGTAGGGAGAACCCCCCCCACACACACACACACACACCTCCCCACCCACATAGGGAAACTCACTGTGTGTTATCCAGCCATAATATGAAGAAAGGACACAACGGTGTGTTAGGGGTCAGCCCATTAATGCCCTTTCCATTTCATACAAATTTCAATGATTTCAGGCTTCGCTTGTTAAAATAATAAATCTCCACCATGGCAGCGTTTTGAGTTTGCTCACACCGGTTGCACAGTTGTGAACTGGGACAGATGGGTTTGGCCAGATTTTTCTCCCCATGCTGCCTCTTTCTGAGAGGACAGATTGGTAGACCCAAAATGTGGTCCTTTTCCTTGGTGAGAGGAAGTGAAGCATGAAGGCCAAAAAAAGAAAAGAAAAAGTGAAAGGTCCTACTCTCCCTCCCCCCCTCTCTCTCTCTCTCTCTCTCTCTCTCTCTCTCTCTCTGGCATCATCATAATGTCACTTTCGTTTTTCTTCTAGGGACAAATTTGATAAATTATTTTGTCTATTTCAGGGAGGAAAAAAAAATGTAAACATCAAATGTAGACAGACATCCACTTAACTTGTGAAAACAGTGATTTAAATTTTTAAGGCAAACAGCAAACAAGATAGTAGTTTGGATTTACTGTACTATTTTCATTTGGGTGACATGTCTGTATTAATAAATTGCCAGTTATTAGCCCATAATTTGCTGCACAGTATTTGTCTTCTTCAGGTAAAGGGTCACATGTGAATAAAAAGCAGCTTCATGGTAAACCTTTAATGACAAAGGAGCAGTGTTGCAGTTTTTGGTCCTGTCCAAAATCTCTGCTGGACCTAGACCCAAATCTGGAGTTTTCCCACCAAAACCACCCTAAAAATTCTTAATTTCCCCCAGATCACTGGGGAATTACATAATTCATCTTTTTTGAGGGGGGTTATTTCACCCATTTCTGACCAATAGCATGAGCACTACCTATTTGAGACATGAACTCTCCTTCATAACACATGAACAGATATTGCTATTCCAGGCAGCTGCCACCACACGCTGAATTATCAGCATCTGAGTTACTCTTTAACAACATATATCAGTTAAGGAGTAATTGGCATTTTTGGAAAATACCCAGTGGTCATACTACACAGCAGTCAGTAGTGAACAGATGATAGCTGGTGGGAGATAAATAAGCCTTAAATGAACAGATGAAAACTGAATGTAGGTACACCTAGAGAGCAGCAGTCAGCGGAGACAGTAATATTAAACTGATTGAATAAGTTATTTGCTTTTTCTTTTAGACAGCTCTCAACTCTCCAGCCTGATTAATAGTGCTAAGCACATACAGCATAATTTTTTAGTTCATTTTCTTAATTATTCATATCCAACACGTGGGCTGTAATAATCTTTAATGATTTCCTGGGCTTTATGAGAATGACTAGTCAATCATAATGGAATTAATAGACCTCCCTGGTTTATTCTATCATTCCCTATATATGTGTGTACCCATGCAGACATAGAAAATGGCTGTACATGTACAGCCTCTAATTATTCTGCGGTACACATGGTGCACATATACATCCCGTAGCCGTGTTGTAGTTTATGGCCATGCAGGTGTACTTTTTTGATAAAGATATTAAATATTTTTCTGATAAAGACAAGGATGGTGACAGCCCTCATCTTACATGAGAAGGCTGATGTGTCTGCGTGCTGCCTGTCTGTCAATATTATTGAGAGCCCAGTAATTGGCACATGAAAGCACATCTCTGCTTCAGATAGAAAGTGTTCCTCCATCCTCAAAAGCCTTCGCTCCCTACAGTTCATTTTTCATTGAAGTGCTTACTTTGCAAAAGAGATGTGAAGGGAAAAATGAAATCCCAAAGCATGCTTTTGCTCTGTCTTCAAGTCCTTTACATTTTGTTGGACAGATGAAGGGAGTCTTTATCCAAAAATATTGTGGTGGGGTTTCATAAATCTTTGAATTACAAATAAACCTTTGGCAGGTCCAAACAAGTAAATATTTCTAACACTGAGGACTCGTTTGCCAAAGTCAACCCATCCTCTTAAACTATTAGGTGCAAATAAGCTGAATTTTAAGGAGGCTGAATCAACTGTGACGGTCATTATAGCAAAAAATATTCTTCAAAAGCAATCACATTTCATGCTGACTTACATCAGAATGGCTGTATTAGCTGCTGATCCAATATCGCCTCAGAACGCACTATGGCTGAGGAATCTGGCAGTTTTTTGTATTAACTGTGGGCGGTCAGATTTATCACCCATAGAATGATACTAGAATTCCTCTGTGATCAGCAGTTTCCATTTTCATCCAAGAGACAAGAATAACTTCATTTAAAGCATAATTATTAGCTGAGGACGGGGTGGTGAGCAAAAGAAAACGAAACATCAATATGCTTTTGAGCAGTTTCGTTTTGCATTGGTGCCGGTTGCAGGGAGATAGAGAGTGTAGCTGCAGCGGTCCAGATTCTCATCATGTCAGAGTCCATTTCAGATGCTGGAGGTTGTGCCCACTGAGATTCACAAGAGCAAATCTTGGTGAAGAACAACATAAGCACCAAAGCACTCTAGGAGAGTAGGAGCACAGAGCTGCCTGCTGTTTGCTCTCAACATTTTTGCACCTCTGCATTATATATCCAGTTGACTTTCACTCTACTACCACATCAGCCAAGGTTGTGGAAGTGTAGGCCATGTATATTAAACTCAAAGTAAAAATTTCAGTGGATTTTGATGTTTCATTTGTTGTCTATGCTTGTCAAATAAGAAAAGAAAATCTCAGTTAGTGCTTTGTTACTGCCAGCCACTAACAAATGCCCTCTCTGACCCGGCTCACTGTGCAGCTAAGCATTTATTAGAGTCAGTCTGATAATAGATCCCTGCCAGTGGGCTGATATCCTATTGTTCTTTCTAGTGCGTGATCGACATTGTAGACAAAAGAAAAGCTTCTTTCAGCGAAGATGTGCGATTGCAGACTGGTGACAAAAGCTGGATGCTTTTAAATGAGGGACTTTTCACAACGCTGTGCATTTTTCTCGTCCAATTTACACCTTTGTCTCAACTTCACCGATAATACAACCTGTTCTTTAGCGGTTCAGACGACAGAAAGTGACCGCAGCACAGAAACAGTGGATTTGTCCTCTCCATTTTTTTAAGTCTGCCATTTATAACCACTTGTTAGGGTTTTGCATTTTTTACAACTTTTCATTCAGTTAGCATTTTCTATCCTCTTTTGAGTCGCTTTTTTTTTCCCTCAATGTTTGTTATTTATTCATTTGCTGCCATCTTCCAGTTAGCAGAAGTTGGAGTTCTCCTTTCTTATGGGGACTGTTCCAAGTAATAAGTGATTAATGTTGGCAAGAAAGCTCTAGGAATGAATTAAACTTACAGTTGTTATACAGTGAGGTCACAACTAACAGCAAAGGTTATGTGTGGTGGGCTAAAATAAGGTGATTAAAGCCACTGGCTGAGCGACTCTCATTACATTGTAGGTACCCAATCACACATGCATTGTAAAGGACGCATAGGGGATAATTCAAACAGCTTAAGAGGTACAAATGGCTCTCATCAGCAGCTGTACTATTAAAATCCTCTAACTCAGAGAAACAAGAAGGCCTAAGAGATGCATATTTTTAGAGCTAATAAGAAATTAAACAGTTCAACGTCACCTGTACGCACAAGGCAAAAACATTACCAGAAGCAGCTAGTATAATCAGTAGAACTCAATTTGCACTGTCCTCTGGACACAGCGATAAGTCACAATGGCACGGATCAGCTTGAGCTCTGTTTTCTGCCTCATTTGTTCCTGTCTAAATGAGATAGGCTTGCTATCTGTTGGCAGCTGTCCTGTGGTGACACAGTGACAGTAAGAGGGGCTCTTTAGAAGCAGGACCTGTGTGGTACATGAGCAGCACGGTAGACTTGTCAATTTCACCATTATCCAGCCTGGATTCCCTCGACGGAGGACAATTTAAGGACAAAGAAGAAAGGATATGGCTACGCTAGAAGCATGTCAAGACAGCAGGGGGCCATTGAGCGAATTAACCGATTTGACGTGTTAGCCGAGCCTCAAATGTTGTTACCGCAGTTGGACAGGCGGACAGGCAGATAGTCTTCCTCTTGAAAATGTCCCCATCTCTTCGGCAATCACAGGGGAAGCGCGTAAGACTGAGCAGAATGCTTATTGCCGCCGCCTTTCAGCAAAGGAGTGTTCTCTAAAAGCCCTCATTGTATCAGGCTCCGTCTGAGGTGGCCTGCTTGAGAGATGCCCTGCGCAGCACTTGTTCAAATGTGTGTGTGTGTATAATCTAGAGACATGCCTTGGTAAACAAGTCAGTTCCCGGAGGGTTATTTGCATGCCAAAGCAGAAGAAAGGGAGGAGTAAGAGAGAAGGAGTGAGACACCTGTTGCAACGGTGGTTCGTGGATGACTATGAAGTGCTTTGATTTATGAAGGGAAACAGTCTGGCTCAGTCTCTCAATGCTCCTCCTGAGATTTGACTGCTTTTTCATTGACTTTCAAAAGACTTTTTACTGTTTCCTTTCTTTTGGCCGGTTTGCTGGGTGTCATGAGCAAAAAAAAAAGCACATATAAAACTGAGCAACTAATAATTCCAGGTGTACCCAAGACAACGTGAGGGGCCTTTACTGTATTTGCACTTTCTGCTGATTTCACACCATTTTAATATATTTTTACCCTGCCAGAGCTATCTTTTTTTCCCCCAACCATTTGGCAAAGCTTTACATGTTGCTGATTTCAGAATCTCCACAGGTGACATCTGTAATAAACACCACTCTTACACCATATTTTCCTGTAAAGGTTCCCATTTACTAAAGATAAAGCTCTTGAAAGCTGCTACTGTGGAGCAGGATGCTGTGTCTTAATCTGTTAAACTGTGCTGTAGGTTTTGGTTGAGTATTAATAGCGTGACGAGCAAACTGATATTTCCTGCACTGGACTGAGTGCAGCAGGACCGGACTCAGCAATAGTGGCAAATCTTCTGATATAGTCCACATCTTTTCACAATCCACTCACTGCAGGCTCTTCCATTACATTGGAAATGAAGAGTGACAGTGGTCGGAGCAGTCAAATAAATAATTTTAGATGGAGGATGAGATTATCTGTACGCTGAAGAGAAGAGTGTGCTGAGCGATTTGTTTCCTCAACCAACTGCTGCCGGCAGCTGCAGATGGTGTCTTTTTCTTTCCCGACTGCAATAATTAGCAACTATGAAAATGTTCTTAGCTATCAGGCAACCTCAGCTTTTCACTTCCTCTTTTATTTTTCTGCTCAGTAGGTCCCGTTATTCTGAGAGCAGGGATTAAACCGAGGTAACTTGTGTTATGGTTTGTGCTTGTCCTCCTCCTCTTGTTAGCTCTGTGGTCTTTGGAACAGCTCCACCTTGCTACCATGGCTTCCCCCCCCTCAGTTCAAGTGTGTTTGCACTTGCTACGGCTTTCTTCTACGTCTTAACAGTGTTTTGTGGGTGAGCCATCACAGCGTGCCAAGGAAGCTCTCAAATCTATTTCAGTTTAATTTGAAATTTCAGCAGCGAGCTACACCTGCTCTAACAAGCAGACAGATGTGGACACTCAATATCACATCACACTGTATTTCATACACTCGCAAACCAAATGTTATATAGCATACAAAATTACACGATTGCCATAGCTTCCTTAAGAGAGATGTTTGAACTAAGGACATCAATGTAAATGTTAATTTTATCCATTTGCTTTGTGTCAACTGTTTGATTTACAAACTTCCTAATCAATCATCGTAAATAAAAAAACAAAACAGGAAATTAATTGCATACTTGCTCAAGCAAAAGGAATATTGAAAATAGATTATTGCTTTAAACAAAAGCAGCTACATAGTTTTATCAGCAAAAGAACAAGTATTGGAAATCCTTTTTGTTTTTCTCTGAATGGCGCTGTTGAATGTTGATGGTGGTCAGACCAACACTTACTGTAAAACCAGTGTGACATTTCTCTGTATCTTAGATTAGATTTCCCTTAAATTCAACAAATCCATTCATGTTTTTCAAATTCACTTTTTCTTCCAGTGCTAGAAATAAGTCTGACAAATGAATATAATAAATTCTTGAAGCTTTTTTGTGTTTGCAAATACTTTGCAAATCTAATGCTAACACACATGCACTCTTTTCGGACTGCTAACGTATACATTTTAGCCTCCTAACATGCGAAGCCAAAGTAGGAAATGTGGTTTTATTGTACATGAAAAGCATCAGGGAGTCAGCATTGTTTATGTGAGTGTGTTAGCGTTTAAGTCATTTTCTAGGTAGTTAGTTCTGCCACCTAGAACCATAATCAATTTCAACCTTTTCACCCCAGACTTTTGTTTCTTCTCCTTTGTCTCTTGGCGTTTTATTTAGTAAGGAGCGTTCCATTAAAACCAACAAATCCCTCAGCCTTGTGTCATCCTTCTCCTTTTGTTTAGGGATCCAGCCAAAATGTCAGATGTTGTTTACCCAAGACAGCAGCACCAAGCCCTGGGTTTACTCTGTGTCCAAATGGAATATGAGATGTAGCTAGAACTGATAGCTACTGTAGTGAAAGCAGCCTTTTGCTGGATGATGAGCTGGAAAGTGCGGAGGGAGGAGCAGGCTGTTGAAGAGAGAGGTGTTTACAATATAAATGTGGAGGGGAAGCAAAAGAGCTCTGTGAGCAGCCATCAGGAAACAGTGTTTACAGCAGCTGCCTTCTCGGTCAAATCTATTACCAGTCATTTTGTTTTGTGTATCTCTGTATTTTTCGCTCTGGCGTGCTCCACATTGTTGGTTAAACGCGGCTGACCGTGTCATGATAGAATACAGAGAATCTGGACTGGATTATATTCTGTTTGAGAATTGAAAAACACAGGCATCGTATTTGTTAAAATTGTTATTACAATTACCTCTGGGTGACTTCTCCCATTCTTGTTAGTCAGATCCTCCTCCAGAGTGATTGCACATAATGGTTGGAAAAATTTAATACTTTTGGATACATCCGTGCTTCCATCAATAGCCAAATGTGTCTCATTTTAAAACAAATTTTATAAACTGTTGCGAAAGCCAATTTTTCCCTTTTATGTTTTCAACATTCACACTTTCATATGGTTTTCATATGAAGACATTCTGCAGCTGGATGATAAAAGAAAAATTTATTCCAAATCATTTAGAAATTCTTTTCTTTTTTCTTTTTTTTTTTTAACCTTGGTTTCTGGTTTTATTATTTCGTATTCGGTAAATATTTAGCCAGAGAATGAGGACAATATTACTTAAAATTTTTAAATTTTACATTTCTGAAACGTGACTAATCACCTAAATTTATTCAGATGCAACCTATTGCATCTGATATTGATATATGATGAAAAAAGATTTTTTTTTACTGAAGGTTGTCTTGATAAATCAGAATACAGCACAGACAGAAGAGATTATCGATGATCCCCCTTTTGACCAAAAGTTTGATGAGAAAAGTAGTTACCACTCTCATGTCTGAGCATAGTATGAATCTGCCATCTGCTGTAAAGGTGAGAAAAAAGAACAGGACAAACTGTTCCGTGACCTTAACTGCATCTTTATTATTGTAGCCATGACAACAAATATCTTCTGACATGAAGGAAGTGTTTCTTTTGACCCAAACACATAATCCTGCCTTAACATGTAGTTTGTGTGCCTTAACCAACCAAATCGAAGACTTGACTGCCTATTTATGATTGTAACCACAAAGGGCTGCGTCACAGCAGATTTTAGGTACAAATACTTTAACACAACAGCTTGAGCTTTCCTCATCAGAGAGTGGGCTGTTTGCCAGATTGAAATTTGCCAGAGCCCTAATAAAAAATGATTTGCACTTATTTTAATTTTAAGCCTGTGCACTCTTTCTGAGAAGAGGCCTTTCAGCACATTTCTGTTGTTTTTTTTCTGTGTTAGCTTCGTTAATGAACATTATTCTTGTCTGAAAAACATTTCCCATTGAATAGGGCAAATGTTCAAGGCCATTTTGGAAACATTTGTCCAAGGGCATTCAGAAAAATTACAAAATCATTCAAATCCAAGCAAAACAGCAAAGATTCTGGGGAAAATGATTTTACCAAAGGAACAAATTACAGACTTTTATCCAAAAAAGAGAGAAAATTTGTTTAGTGACAACTCAATCTACCTGGAAGGACTGACAGTGTGAAAAAGGAGAACGATTAGCTACTTTGTTATTGAAACTGGCCTCTGAGGTTGCGGACAGCGGCATAAAGCATTTTATATGATGATAAACTCCTGAGGTTCGTCTATTTTTAGAATTTCATGACATTTCCTTACCGCGAAACACAGTCTAGGTCATGTCACTGACTCAAACTGCCTTCGTTCTTACTCAGTCATCCTGCAGTTTTAGCTCACATGTCTTTCCTTCCCTGTGCCAGAGCAATTGCTGTTATCACACAACAAAGCCCTCAGGGTCACTCAGGGACTTAGTTACTTGTGCTAAAAGAGCCATAAGTAGATATGTATATTTAAAAGATGATGTGTCCAACCAGGGATCCAGTTAATTCTCACAAGAAACTAGCGTTGTCAACTTTCAGCCACTGATTTCAACACTTACACAATTTAAATAACCCCAAAAATAGGCATCGATAAAGATGATATTATGTAAGTGAGAAATATTAAAGGCAATCAAAAGTATTTAACTTAACTTTTTCTGAGGGATTTTTCCACCTGTCAAGGATAGAAAATATACTCTGACGTAGGGATAATTGAATTGACCACCTTCACCTCCCACTGGTATCCGCCTTCGCTTCACACCTCCTCTGTGTCGGTGCAGCAGGCAGTGATTTCTTTGAGCTTCAGAGAGAAAATAGTAAGATGGGAGTGTATTGATCATTCTTCTCAAGAGTAGAGCTTCACAGATCACTGAGTTTTCCAGGCAGCCAATGTTTTTGCACTAGAAGGGATGTTCTTCACATCCAGCCTCTGGTTATCTCTGACTGAGAGCAGGGGCTGCTAAGAAGCTTTACCTTATCATTGTCCAGAATATAAATCACTGTTTATATGCCCGTCTTCTTGTGAATAAACAAAACAGGGAGATATGAGCTACCAGGCGCGGCTTCTCTTTTTCTTGCAGCCTCTTCACTCAAGAATGATGAAATTTGCGATGAAATAGTTCAGAAAAAAATATTGGGCAGCCATCAGTGTCCTATTGTCCACATATTGGTTGTCATCCTGCAGTGGAACATAACAAGGCAGGTGCAGACAAGATCATTAATTATTGACATCCATGCAGGCAAACAGCAAGTGAGAACACTGCTGGTGCAGGTGAGGCTGGCAAGAAAATTTGCTGATTTTAGTTGCTATTTTTACAGCTCATCTTACTATATGGATTATTTATTTATTTATGTTTTTATTTTTATTATTATTATTTTTTTTTTGCAGGCACAACCTCAAGTAAAAAAATTATCAGGTCTTATCAAGATGGCACCGATTTTGCAGAACAAAGAAAAGTTTACATTTTGGAGTACATAGCAGTCTGCAGCGCATCATTTAAATGGAACAGCTTGATATTTGCAGACCTCATGCTTCCCCACGGTTATTTTACAAGGTCTTCTCTTCTGCTGACATGTACAGTAAAGACCTTGTACATCAGAGAATATGCAAATACGTTGACTGAAGGATACCCCCCCCCCCCCCCCAACTGACAAGGTAGTTTTATTTCTTTTATTAAACCTCCAGAACAGTGTGTGTGATCAGATCAAAGGGGGAAGAACTCTGGAAGAGAACTGTGCAAACAGATATGGTAACATAATCCTTACCTTCCCTTTCTGTCCCTTTTCATCACTTTCTTGAATTAGCAACGGGTTTCTATCCTTAATATTTCAGAAGCGAGCAGCTTGGTGAGGCACCATCTCCCTTTGGGCAGAATATGGAAACCAAAGGCAGTGATGTGTCAAAGTGAGTTCCTCTAACAGTCCACTTACAGAGGATCTGTTTGTGTGTGTGTGTGTGTGTGTGTGTGTGTGAAACTGCATATGCATCCATCTGTGTACATTTTTGGTGCATTTACCGTAACTATTCTCGATCGGCAATCATGCAGAATAGCTACAGCTTAGCATTTTTCTTTCTTCACAGCCCATTTCCAGCGGCAATACGCCAACATCAACACTACATGACCTCCTATAGTGTGTTCTCATCTAATTACAGCCCAATTATCTACACTGTGCAGCTGCAATCAGGATGCCACAGAGAGGAATGGAGTCTTGACATGCTGACACAGTTTGTGTGAATTTTTTTTATATGCTGAATATCTTCCCTAGTGTGTGTGTTTGTGTATAGATTGAGAGAATCTGACTCGATGATAATGGAACAGTATGTGAAGAAGGCCACGTAAGGTTGCAAGGTCAGACACAGACATTAATAGCACCAGACTTGGGGCTATATGTCTGTCTTAATTTTAATCAGGTCCTGGTCAACTGTTGATTTGTCAGCTCCAATCTCAATTTTCATCCTCTGTGGTTAGTCCAAACATTTAATTATTGTTGTGTCCCAGAGGAAGTGATTAGAGTTGATCTTGTTTAAACAAAAGACAACAGTGATGATGATAACTTGCACCCGCATCAGACAACTCGACATCAAACTAAGTATTTGTTTTTTCAGACCGCCCCCCCCCCCCCTCTTTCACCCTGACTTCCTTGCTGTCTTTGTTTTACTTTGCTCCCACAGCCTGCATCTTTTCCATCCAGCCGACAGACTTGCACATCAGCTGTGTTACACTGAATCTTCTTCCAGGAATCTAAATTACAGCATCTCTCAGTCAGGCAAAATAGAGTTGGATGGAAGAGATACAAGAAGCACAGGAAGAAAAAACAAGACTGTGCAGCAAAAAAAAAAACAAACAAACACAAAAACAAACAACCCGAAGATGCCAATTTATATGCCATTGTGTCTTGTTTTCATGTCCAGCTTGTCTAATAACCGCAGAGGGAGGAGATGCAGCTAAGAGCGGTAACTGACTCCCGAGCTTTATCTTTCACTTAAGTCTAGCAGCTGAATCCTGTGGATCCAGGGATTGGAGAAGCTGTTGGGTAATAGCAGGTGATTCTTCATCGGGCCACACTGTCTGCTTATTGTTTGGCATGCAGGCAGACAGGCGGGCTGTTTCAGAATCTCAGCCCATGGTTCTCCAGCAGAATCCTAACAAGCCTCTGCATCACAAAAGGCACAAATGAAACAGGAGCTGCCTCCTACAGTGCCACTATGCCTCAGCCGGTCCTCGTATAAATATGATAAGGTGCACTGCATGGTCTATTCATAACCATATACTTTCTAGTCCACCAAGTAAGAAAGAAGATAAAATATTAACAAAAATCGTGTTAAAAAATTATGTTAATTAGCTGAGGGTTGACGTGTGCAACTGGAGACCTTATTTCTTTGTGCCATTTTCCACAGCCCCTGTCCCTGTCCCTGGTGTGCCACAAAGAGGTTGGAAGGCACTAATAGGCAAAAAGAAAATTAAGTGTGCACAACAATGCCAAATGGGATTTTTCCCTCCCATAATGACTATGTAAGTGAAGCTGAAATGACGGCATGTGACTAATGAATAGTGCCTTAGTCACAATGCACTCCAATAAACTTATCGCTCTGAATTGGATTTACTTGCATTGTATTTTTCAAAAAAACTTCAGGATGTGTCTGCTCAGACGTGCGTTTGTGCCCGCCTGAGGAAACAATCCGTTATTCCGCCGCTTTGTCCGTTGACCGGCATTCTTGTCACAATATATTAAGCCAAAATGCTTCAGTTGATCATACACCCGCTTAAAAGCTTTATCAGGTGGAAATGAATAAAAGCAAAAGCACCTCATAAGTTTGAGAGTGTGTCCACCACATCATTAGCCAAATTCACAATCAGCTGGGGAGGCAGTAATTTCAATATGAGAAAGAAACTTATGTAGTTATCTGAGGACTTTTTTTTCTGACAGAGGTCACAAGATTACATTTATCCCACGAGGTGCCTCTTTAGACTTTTTAGTTTTATCTGTCCCTTCAATTTTTCTCATCACTTCATAATTACTCTTCTATTCCTTCAAGCAATCGGCATGTGAGTTACGACTCCAACATGCAGCCTGCAGAGGGAGATGCCATCTCAAATTGGATTTTGAAAAACCGTGAGAGAATATATTGTTCAGTTGGTGACAAATACAGAGGTCTCGTTCTCTGGTCCTGAAGAGCTACTGTCCTGCATGTTTTAGATGTTTTCTGCTCCAACACCTCATTCAAATGAGTGGCTCCTTATCAGACCTCAGCAGAGCTTGATGACAAGCTGATAATTTTAATCCGATGTGTTGGAGCAGGAAACATCTAAAACATGCAAGACAGTAGCTCTCCAGGACTGGAGTTGGAGACCCCTGCCCTACATACTGTTGGGGCTTCTTTAGCTGAGTTCATTTCGGGATTGAGATACATTAAAAACTCTCTTGTCGCCTCCGTCTCTGCATCCCCTTCATCTCTCACCTTCTCTTACCTTCCCCAGGGAAACTTGACTCTGCAGATTTTCAATTAGTCAGGCCAAAGTTGTCTTCATTAATTACACTACATTAAGATGATGCAGGAATATTTTAACAGGAAAATTATGCAGGAGAATTATGCAAGTGTCCCTGGAGTGGACTTTTTTTTTCCTCCCCCGTTGCTCGGCTGAATGTCCCTTATGTTGCACTTAGCTGGTGCTTTTGCTAAATATGACTATGGCCTAATGGGTTTACAGCTGCCTGGTTCTTAATGTCAATCCATAAAACATCACTTAAGGACCAAGTGGCTCCTTGGTCAGTCCAGTTCATAACATAGCTTCCTCTGCTGCCATGTTTGGATTTATTCTGTATGATTGTATCTTTCATTTTTCACATTAATCACAGCTTTCCCAGTGACTGATGGTGTGAGATTCGCTCCTGTTTGAACACACACAGCTGCCTTAGCCCTTGTGGGTATTTAATTGCAGGTTCAAGGTGAGCTCTACGCTCTGTAGCTTCTTTTTCAGTCCTGACCTGAATGTAGAGGAGCCTTATTGGGTTTTTTCCTCCTCTTATTCATAACTCCCCTTTGTTAAGAGGCTCTTTCGTTTCTCTAGACTCCCCCTTATAAGGGAGATGTAAAAAAGAGACGGGATAAAATTCTTTCAACAGCTGAGCAATTCACTCCTTTGCTTCCTTAAAGGTTTTAATTAAAATTACAACATGGATCAACAGCCAAGTTCACTCTAATGAAGACGAAGATGGGACAGGGAAGTAAACAGGCTAGACAGATCTCATCAGACGGATAACAACTACCGTAAAACAATTTCCATGACTCCAACAATATGGGCATCTCTCTCTGTCGTTCTACCTCTCCCTGTCAGGAGGATGTTTTATTTGCACCCTTGAATTTTAGTTTTCTATCAATATCCCCAAAAACTCCCAGTGGAAGCTTAATTTCCATGTTGCAGTTAATTACCTTTAGAGTATCTGATGTTATAGGGCATTGGAAAAAACAAAAGGTTTGATGTTCTATAAATGATTTAATGACAGGAAATCTAATTATAGAAGGCAGCAGCTTTGCCCCCTTGATTCTTCATTTAATGTCCTTGTGTATATTTATCACTCTGCGCATGCCCAAGTTCTGCAGAAAGGTGTAAAATTTTAAGGGACCAAAGGTATTACACTGTAATTTGCCTACTCCTCCTTCCCAGAATTTGTGAAGTCATCAGATGCTGTAATGTAGAAGCTGCTGTAATGAAGTAGCACGGGATAATGTAGCCGTAGATTTGCAGCGTCATGGAAGAAGGAAGGAAGGGAGAGTGAGAGAGGCTTAGATTAGAGTTGGGGGAAGAGCAAGGCATTAATGTCAGCTTGCAAATATAGCTCAGGGTTGTAGCACTCCCGGCCACATGGGAGGAATATGGCAGTGTCAGGCCTCTGTGCGCCAGGCCTGATGGATGAGGTGGAGCGACTCGTCAATCATGAGGGCTCCCATTTCCCCTAATAGATCGGGCCTCACATAGGGAGAACGTGCCCTCCATCACCACTGCCACCATCGCTGGCTGACTTCTACCATGGGGCAGAACGCCAGCTAATCGGCAGCACAACGAAACCACCATTCTGACTTGAGCAGGAATCCCAAACTTTGAAATCAACTTTCTCTAGCACCTTAAGGTCACATACATTATAACATTATTCACCTCTATTTCTGACCAGCTCTGGTTTCATAGTTATCAATCACAGAATTTAGCCCCTCTTACTTACGCTGTAAAGCAAAGGCAAAGCAATTAACTCATTTCCAAATGGTAATGAGAGTGTTTCTTAATACAGATAAGCTGTCATTGTAGGGTTCATGGCTGTTCAGTGAATAACATAAGACTCCACGTAAAACAATCTTGCTAATTCGGCTCTCGAAGTAAAAATCTGGGCTTGATTGGTAACAACACACAAAAAACTTGTGTGTGGAAATTTTTTAATCACGTAATTACCATCACTCCCTCATTGCCTCTGCTGCTTTATTTTCATTTTGCGATTATTCCCTGAGCATTTGGTATTTTATGGCACACCAGTAGTCTAAAGTCTTTTGTTTACAGTCTCCAGTGGCATGTTAATAAAAATATTCCTTTATTGACTCGCAATGGAAAGCGAGGTGAGACCCAGAGGACTTGACTGACTGGCAGCTTGAGGCAGAGCTTCCCCTCCAGCACAATCTCCGTACCTGGCCGACGTGCTGCTGTACACAAAATTATCTTCGCTGTGCAGAAGATTGTGTTGAGTCCTTCAGCAGTCACCGACTGCCTGGTTCACCCAACACACACACACACACACACACACACACATACACACAGAAATGCCACAATACTTGCTTAGGTTCCATTAATCCAGTAATTGCACATGTTAAGTGTGTCACCCTCTGTTATCTCTGTCCTATGCCCTCAGTGTTTGCACCACCCAAATCCAATTTTCTTTCTTCTGATTCAGATTTGAGTTTTCATATCTTTATCTTGTCTTTTTCACAGAAGGAACAAGTTTTGTCAGCAATGTACACAGTTTCAAATGAGTTTTTCAAACTTTTATCTCATTCTCTCCAGAAATGCAGATGTGCTGAAGTTAAAAAAGATTACATAAAAGCTTTCAAACAGTACATTCAAAACCCAAGTCGTTTTTCAGTAGTTGTCAGTCTCCCTTCTCTGTGTCACTGCCATTTTTCCTCAGACAGGCTTTAGGGTATACACTCCTTTTTCGGGCCAGCTCAGGGGTAACACCTCAGGAAATCTTTGTTTTAATGGAACTGAAGAGTGCAGTTATCAGGGGGGTTAAATTTTGCACGAGCTGACAAAACATTAGTGTTGGTTCATTCAGCAGCACAGCAGGAATAAGAGGGCAGGCATGTGTGCCCTGCATACATATGTCTTTATTTGCTTTAAACGTGTGTTGCTTCTAACTGCGCTTGATCCCAACGTGTTAACATTTTTTTACTCGATTTAAAACAAGAACACTGAATATACGTCACATGCTTTGAATTATTCAGCAACATCTGTTCTGGTGCAGATGTTAATAATTTCTTGTTTCTTTTAAATGTGTTATAAATTGTATTTGCAAAAGCTTAAGTGACACGACAAATTGTTCGCAACTTTAACAAGAGCTGTGCTTTATTTCAAGAGCAGGCCACTTAGTGCATTCTATTTAATTTTCTGCCTGCTAAATTATATTTTGAGGAAACCCTTCGCTTTTACATCCCATATTGATCTAAGTTCATGAGAAATCTCATCTGGCATCATTCTAAACATTATTGCTAGACAGAGACATGGATATTTGATGAATCACAATCAGATATCCTTTCAATTTCAAGTCATCACACCATGTTTTTCGTTATATTTAATAGTCTCGATTTTGAAACTTGTCCAGATGTTACTGTCTCTCCCTATCAACTGGCTGGGTGCTGGCCAACTTGCTGTCCGTGCTACAGTTTACAGGGGATTGGCCACATGAAGAGCACAGAGACAGCCAGATAACGTGAAAGGCCGGCTCCATCACAATGGCCATTCTCTCGTGAGGTGACACAGGGGGATGCAGCTCAACCTTTCAGCACGATCCGTAATAGACAGGGCTGCAAAATGAAGTCGGTATTGCCTTTGGTGGAGCGATTCTGCAACTTTTTTGCTTTTTAACTCTCTGTGGAGAAAGCACAGTGGCTCTGATGGTCTCCTTGTACTTATTGAATAGATTAAATATTTGCGTGCTCAAGGTCTTATAAACTTCAGGGTTGTCCCTTACTTATTACTCTGGATAAAAGCATCTGCTAAAAAAAAAAGCAGATGAAAATGACAACCTAGAGGGCCTTCTATCACACCAGGATCCCTAACACGACAGCCATTTATGGCATTTTGAATTTTGGAAAAATACCAAAGCCACAGAGGACAAGGGTAAAGGTGAAGCGGTTTCTTTTGGTTATGATTATGATGATGATTTTTATTTTTACCATGGGAAATTTAGTTGGGCCCTAAGTTGTGATAAGAGCTTAGCCGAATGGAAAACAGAGGGTGCACGCATGTACAAGAAATCAGTGGAAGGGACCTGACAACAAAAATGTCCTTTCTGGCCATGAATAAATGAAAGATGGGGAAAAATGTCTGAAACCAACCATTGAGCTCTCCTTCTCCTCATCTGAACTCATTAATTCTAAATAGGGACCATCAGCTATGCAAGGAACTTTCATTCATTCATTCATCTTCTACCGGTTATTTTTTTCCGGATCACGAGGAGTGCTGGACCCCATCTCAGGTCTCATTGGGCAATAAAATTTTCAGTAAGTAATCCAGCAATGGTGCTGAATGATTTATAATAGGATTGTGTAGCCTCGAACTTGAATAAGGTTATGGCCAGGTCTGTTTAGCAGTGTGTTCAGTCAGTCTCTCTTAACTCCCAAAACAGATGTAATCTTTTGTCTGGATGCCTTAATGGTCTTCATTTCCTCAATCCCTCCTATTTGTGCTCAGCTAACAGGGATTACCTCTGTAAGTCTGTTTACTAAGCTAACTATGAGCAGCATGGAGCGCAGATGTAGCTTAAGTTAATTGATCACCCCTGACATTTTGAGAGATACACCTCTGTTCCCCTCCCTCTGTTCTTGTGCCAGCCTTTGTTTGCCGTATACACAACACGCACATGCAAACTCACACATATTCCCACATTCATCTTGCTCTAATTTTCCCGATTGATTACCTAGTGGGTTTGTTTCATTTACTTATTTTCCACTCTTAAAAAGGATTGTCTTCTGAGTGCTCTATACAATATGTGGCTTTGCAGTGTTTAATGGACTTAAATCATATTACTGATGGATTGTGTCTTTTCATCCCCAGTTGATTATTGCTTTGTTTGGAAATAGAAAAAAGGGAATTGTGGCCTATATAAGCTCTTTGTTAGTTATACACTAATTTATCCCTCTGTCTCATCTTCCATTTTCATTTATGAGTCTGGCATGCATTGAATTTCTTTCGCCATTTGCTCGCAGGTTGTGGCCTGAAGCTCAAGCTTAGTGAACGCCTTTCCAATTTTATTACAAGACAGTCCATCAATCAGAATCCCCTTGTGATGCAAATTGCCAAGAAGACATAAGATGAGCCTTAGGTGTAGTTTTAAATATATATTCAACTCCATATTTCGATGCATGTCCTCTGAAAAATGTATTTTCTATCAAAATGCTATCAAACAAGGCCACATAGCCGTTCAAACTAGAAGGTCACTCATCATTTCACAATTTTTTTCCTAGATAATAAATTTTTTTCCACGTCAGTGGAGGAAAAGTCAAGCCTACTGACTACTACTTATTTTTACTACTCATCATTCTTCTTTTAAATCCACTGCTTTATTAATTTGTTCATTCATCTTCTACCGCTTATCCGTTTCTGGGTCACGGGGGGTGCTGGAGCCAATCCCAGGGCGTGGGCAGGGTAAATCCTGGACAGGTCTCCACTGCTTTATTTTGCACCTTTAATGCATTTTTCTGGCCTGGGTGGCTCTATTTAGAGTAAGGCATTTTTATTTCCTCTTTTAGAAATTACATTGCCTGATTTCGTATTAATTGAATTATGAAAGATCTGGTTAAGATTTAATTCAAAGTGATTACTTAAATGGAATAGTCAAGGAAAAAAACTGTCAAAGTAGTTTGAATTAAAAAAAATCTTAAATTAAAAAGGTTTTTGACAAAAGAAGATCAAATGAATTCCCATTTTGTATTATTCTTTGGAAATTTTGAATAATTCACTAGACAATTTAGAAAAACCAATTGCCCAAAGATTAGAAAATGTACCATAAGTATGTTTGGTAGTGTGTCTGTCGGGTCAGCTCAGGTTGATCAGTAACTGGGTACTTTCACTTGTTTTCTTATATCTTCATTTTCTGTCTGTTGCCATATGTTTCTACATACAGTACAAAAAATGTATCCGCTACACTTACTGAATCACCAGTCAATTCATTTTATTCAGTTTGTCCAGCCTTCCTTGGTCAAAAAACAGCTACATGCATTTTCGGTTCTCTGCGTTTCAGTATTTACCATCATCTTGTGATTGTCAAAGGTGGCTTGTAACATTGTCCATCTCTCAACCTCTCCGTGCCATCCTCCATTGCAGCTCGAATGAATGTCTCATCATCCTCCATTTATTTTGAATTGATTCACTTCATCTCCTTAACCCACGGGGGAAATATTGTTCTGGTTTGTGTCATGGAAAAGGGACTGGCTCCATTACGCCATTGGCTGATTTTAGATTAAGGATCTTGCACTAAATCATAGCCGGCCTTGTGACTGAGCCCCAGACTGGTGCCCTGTATGAGTTAGCTTGCCAGTGCTATCTATATATAACCGCCTCAATCAGCTCCATGGCTGGTTGGACTTCAGCTGACCCTTCTACATTATATGGGCCAGGTGGGACCTGTGGTTTTACTGACCTGACACGTAAACCCAATGCTCCTTGTGATGAGTAGAAAGTCAGATCCTCTAAGGCCAAATATATGCAACAGAAAAATACAGCACAATTTCAGAAATTGAAAAACACGAGGAAAGCAATCTGGGACCTGAACTAATGAAAAACGGGTGATGATTTGCAGGACTTATTTATTTTTTTTGTTTTGTTATGCTTGTTATGCTCCTTTTTTTTTTTAGATAAGTTTTCATCCGGTTTTAATATTTTCTAATGGAAAAAAAATGTTAATGTGAGGAATGGACTTTGTAGTTAGGTAACCTACCATGAATTTATACCCTTTGTAAAAATCTTTGCAAACATAACTTAGTCAAGTTACATTTTGTGAGTAATATGTAGTATAGTTTCACTATCAAACACTTTTCTCTGTAAGGCACGGGTCCATCAGAAGACCTCCAGCTCTGTGAAAAACATCAGATAGTAAACAACAAATTTCATTTTCACTCACCAATTTCTCTTTGGTCGATTGCAACTTTTTAATAAATATTAAGGTTGCCAGGTTCTAAAGATTGTTACCGTATTGCTTACAACTCTTTCTACGTGGTTTTCTTACCATGTGGCCTCGGCTGAGATGGATTTAATATGAGGGAATGTTTGAAAAGAAACACTTAAGATGTAAGATGGACAACCGGGTAGTGCAAGGGTCAATCTATTCTTCAACCTTTGCACTGAACATTTAAGTCCCTCAGCGAATCTAACTCTAGCTAAAGCTCTTTGCCTGTCTGGGTATCATAACTTAGGTTGGCATCTCTTAGAACTCATGTACTCATGTACTTTTTTGGGTTGTAAAGAGAAAATAATGCAGTTTCCTGACTCCTCTGAACTGGCAAGCTTCACTTCAGGTATTTATTTATAACTGCTTTCTAAGGGGACTCAACAAATGATGACCCGTCAGCTGTCAACTCCCACATAAAGGCTACAGCCTGCAGCTTCTACTCCTCCCCGTTCACTTTGCATTTAAATGACTGGGTGTCCCTGCAAAAGAACTGAGCTTTAAAGCAAATAATACGAAAGGGCTTTTGCTTACCTGGGTCATTTTCCTTCCAGGAACCTGACCTTGCTTAGCCCCCCGACGCTGACCTGGACCACGGGCGTGCTTGGCAGGTCTTTAAATTAGCTTGGGGCCACCGTGTTCCCACGAGGACACTGTTAACAAAAGCAACCAGAGAGGCATGAAACACGCATTGGTAGTCACATACACCTCTCTATTCTAGGAAGCAGGAAGGGCCAGAAGGGATTTTTACACATTCAGACACACACACGTGCACACGAAGTAGACAATAAACAGCAATTGAGACTGAAGATTAGCCGCCCTGCCACTACACGGGAGGTCACAGTTAAATTTGACCCCTTCTGTTATTCCCCCAAGAGACGCCACATCCACTACATAGTAACACTTCTGGTTTGACACCACAGAAATGTATAAAGGGGGTTGAAAGAGCATGGGAAATGCAGCAGTTATAGTCCATGCAAAAAGCTTTTCTGCTCAGCCCGATTAAATAACAACGCCTCATTTCAGCAGATGCATTGCATTGATAATCCTCAGGAAATACAACTGTCATATTAGTACTTGCTTGCAACTTTGATCGGTATTGATCCTGTGCCCTCATCCAAGGGCAAGGACTGGGACATTGATCACAGGATATAGTGATGGGCATTTGGAAAGGATTTGGTATACAATCCTGTGTCATCATCATGTTTTTATTAATGCTGTACTGGTTGTCTGTCCATGCGAAAGCTCCTGCAAGAGTTTAATCATATGAGAAGTGCTTCGCTTTCACCTCAACTATATCATCACGTCATTTTGACACAGAGTAAACGAAATCATCTCAACTTATCTTACCTCAACTCATCTCATGACATCTTTGCATAAAATTGAGCAATCAATGTTCAACCAGTAAGTGAAATATAAGTACTTTTGCTTTGCAGTTTGTGCTGTAAGGAAAGAAAAAAGTGACTTTAGATGACAAAATTAGAATATGAGGCCTTGGACCTAATTGGAATTCCCATTCTGGTTTCACTGTGTCCCTCCTTCGAGCCTTCTGGCTGCATAAAAGAGTTGTGGTTGAAAGTGGCCCTGTGATGGTGTGAGTTAATTATATGCAAGATGCCAATGTTGGTGTGCAGGTCCTGTAGCTGCAAATGAAAAAGGGTATTTTGGGATTACCATATTTCGTATTTCGGGACCCTTGTCAAAATGTTACACTCTGCCAGTGTGACTCATGCTTTGGCTGTGGACCAGGTGAACAGCTAGTGTGGCAGTGTGTCTATCACGTACAAAAATTACTCGCAGTACTCTGTTGAAACTAATCCCTCTATTAGCTTTGTCTTTGAACTTGTGTCTGATGAGGCGCTAGCCTTCAATGCATGCACTCAAGTTCTTCAGATGATGACTGGAGGTCGCGGAGGGCAACAGGATGGTGAAATACACCTAACACCCAATCAGCACAGACATGGCCTTTTGCACACTCGGCTGTGCAATCTATTAAATTATTTAGTCCACAGTATGTAATAAGATACTTTTTAACAATATGCTCTGCGTATGCTCAGCTGTGATTGAGCCTGTAGTTTTTCCAGAGGTGTATGAAAGGTCTCTTTCATCCAAAGTTTTGCTTAATGTGTAATAACCACCACTATTTTAGCATCCAAGCTGGGGTAAGAGGGGGTTGAAACAACTGAATCCCAACCCTCCTCTCAACCGGCTGACCAACAGTTCTCAGCCCCTCATCGTTCACACACTTATTGGGGAGTAACACACGCTGCACAGAACATTTCTTTTCTGACAGACTTTTATGCAGATGTAATGAGTATTGATTTATTCCAGCACCATTCTCTGAGCAGACATTGATCCATATGTTCTTCTTCCAGTCTGTCATCCATGCTAGTTATCCTATGCCCTCAAAACAGGAGTACATTATTCTTTCTAAAGAGGCATTGGACTGTTCAACCTTACCTCTTTGATGCTGCCAACTACATATCTATCTTTTTTTTTTTTTTTTTTTGTACTGGCACTGCTCCTGACCCTGCATTTGTTCAGCAGAGTGGGAAGAGGCATTGTGGAAATTTAAAGGAGTTGATGATTGGCCCATAGAGGTCACTGATGGAGTCGTATTACAGCACCTTCAATGCAACATTACCGGCTGAACGAAGCCTCATTTAGCCTCCCCCCTCTCCCTGATTTCTCTTTCTCCTTATCCCCTTCTCTTACAGCCCTGAGGTGGGTGATAGTGAGTGATTGAATTAAATCTCAGCTTTAATACAAGGATTGATGCTATTATTTAGTGATATATCCCTCTGTGCGGTCCATTGCGTTGAGATCAGAGGCTGATGGGAATTCAGAAGTTGGCTGACCAGAAAGGAGTAGTTACACAGTCCATTTCCCTTCTGTGCTAATTAGCATGTCAAGTGTAAAGTCCCCTCCAATGAGTCGTTTCGGAGTGGACAGAGGAGGAGAGGAATAGTGGCAGAGCCAGTCCTGTCTGAGCCATCAAACTACTACTAAAACCTGACCTTTACACCGGTCGAAAAGGAGAGAATGGGTTTATCTAATTCATGGATTTTGCAGTGGAAGGTTGTCATGTTGCTGCCTCGGTGGTTCATGATGTGGGCGTGAAGCAAAAGTGTGTGTGTGTGTGTTCAGTGGAAACTGTGAGGGAGATTACACCACTCTGAAGTGCTGACTGAAGGTCATTTCTTTGGGGAGCCCTCCACGAAAGGTTTCATATCCTCACAGATGCTCATGCGCACAATACTTCCTAATTCCCAACCCGTCATCCCACTTGAGCTGTTTTTGAATGAATAAAAAGAAGCAATTGGATTTTGAGAGAGCGGGGAAGTATAAAGGGAGATATCTCCTGAAACAACCAGAGGGATCCCTTATCAGGGCTTTTATCATATGGCAATAGAGTTTAATTTGAGAGACATTAAAAGTTAGACGGCTGACTTTTTCACCTGAAGAAATAAGTTTTATTTTGTTTTTCCTTTCTACCTCTCAGTCTTGTTTAAATCAACAATAGCTTTTTTACAGTGATGGATGAAAACAGTTTTTTGGCCTTTAGACAAGACTCCGGTGCCGTGGCTGTCATGCCAAAGGTGAAATAAAATCACTTTCCCCCTGTTCGTTTGTAGATGAGGAGCAGATGCAGACGGAGCTCCATCAAAATTCAAACAGCGCCCACAGAAACACTGCACCTCTATGAATACAGATTGGCTCTCTGCATTGGTTAATGTAAGGCCTTGTTTTCATTCCGTCTTCTTTTACACACTAAGTTTATTATCACCAAAATGAAGTCAGTTGTGGCACACATTTGTGGAATAAGGTCAGTTTTCCAGGTTTTGTGTTGCCACTAACTTGTGAATAAAAGACGGGGGGGGATGACTGCAGCAGGTTCGCAAGATTCCAAAAGCCTTTTCCCTTCTGAGACATTATGAATAACGGCATGCGCTATATTATGTAATGCAACATGCTTGCATAAAAATGTGTAGAAAAAGAAGTGCTCCTCGCAGCATGAAGAGAAGCAGAAGGACAAATAAGATATGAAGTGGCATGGAATAATAAAAGCTTCAGTTATACAATGTGAGACTACTTTATTGCTTCACAGCCAATTCTGTAATAACATTAGCAAACCTCTCCCTCTACAGTATTTTTCCTTTGCTCTTTCTTTAAAAGTAGGTTGAATAATTGACTATATGATGAGAAAGGGGTATTATAAAGCCTCTTTGTAATTGCTGAGGAATGGTCACTTGCCTTGTGGCAGGGTATGCAGAGCAACTATTGATTATACGTCTCTCAATCTGAATATCCTTTCTCTCACTAAGTATCTGCCTGGTGCTTCTGGTTTTCACTTAAGCGGATGTGCATATTTTGCGTCTTCATCTTCCTTCTCTCCCTTCAGGGATGCATAATGCCTTGCATTGCATAATAGGAGTCTTCCCATTCACAGTACTGCTGCTCCAGGAATAAACATATGCTTAGATGTTCACAGTTTTACTCTTATGCATTTGTTAAAAATTTGTTCCACCCCTCTGCAAACCATTTTTAAAGCACAAACAGTGAATGGACTGCCTGTTTTTGCACAGCTACTGACGACTTGAGCTCAACTTCACCCCCGCGTATTCATTTTGGGTTTCAACTACCACGCCCTTTGGCAAATACAATCCCCTCTTCTGTTCATTAAGAGTGTTACTAAGCCTTTATTACATTGTGGTGAAATGTTATAGGCCATGCGCTTTTGCCAGTGTCTCTAATGGGTCTAATGGGTGTTGCAGCAGCAGCAACAGGTCAGGCCCTGGTGAGCTGTGCAGTACTCAGACCATCCCTTCAGCAAGGCCAAACGCCCACACTGTGCTTTTTCCAAGTGAAATGAGATGATAAATCTCACACATCTCATCCAACACGCACCCATCTGCATGAAGACACAGACACAATAACGGACACACGCAATTGCTATCACCTTTCTCCCTGAATAGCTCACAGTGAGCCCAACAGCCTATGTGCTTCTGCACAAGGTGAGACAGACTGACCCTGTGGATGAAACCATAACAATAGACTTCTGATGCTTCACTTGTTTCCAAGGAAAAATCCCAGGGCTGCTTTTCACCTCATTTCGCTCCAGCTGCTGATTAATACTTGAAATTCATTTGTAACGAGATGTCCTGCTCTTCTGGCAGTCTCAAACTTCGCCAACCAAGGTCAACTCGGTTCATGCCGCAGAATCCCTGCGCCCACTGAAAGAATATATTATGCTGCAGTTGTTGGATGTTGTTAGTCGAGCTTATTGTTTTGTTTGTGGTTTCCTGAAAGGAGGAGCAAGCAGAGAGATTTGGGTGTATTAAGCTACTCTCCGCCGCCGCATAAGACCATTTAGCCTTCCACAGTGCCATTCCGCCTAGAGCTCATTTTGATGCTGCAAAAGGTGAAAAGGAGCAGAGAAATGTGCTGAGTGCAACACTCTTCACTTGTGCATTAGGGATTTCCCATTTTCTTGAGCCTTTTGGTTGCCCGCTCCAGCTACTGTGCAGGGAACAGGTCGAACGTCCAGCCGGTCTAACACACAGGTCTCTGGCCGTGCTCTACCTCTGCTGAGCCAGCATGCTCATTAAGCCCTTCAACTAGTGAAACTCAATGGGATACTGTCCAACCGTCTGCCTGCCTCGAAGAATTTTCTACATGGCTGAACTGCCAGACCAGAGCCAAATGTTTGTGTGCTTCTACGGGCGATATAGTTTATGTGAAGGAAAACAGCCACTCATAAAACGGCACTGCCTTCACTTAAGTAGTTATTTATTTTTCTTAACACGTCAGTTTTTTTTATTAAACACAAATGCCTCATAAGATATCCTCATAAGCACCTTTAATGTCAACAGCAAGCGGCTATATTCACATTTAATTAGTGCTTTATGTCAAGAAACTCTCCCTCTGTTTATGTATTTATATCTCACTGTTCTCGTTAGAAAAACCCTGAGATTTTTATTGTCCTTCAATTTATTTTAAAGAACGGAGCACATGGGATTTCTAAGCATTGCCCTCTGGGCTGACTAGGAAGAGGTAGTATTAGGTCAGGTTAGCTGCCATCCATGCAGCAGCCCCACATCTGCAGCATGAAGAAGTAAAGGAGCTTTTCTCTCCTGTAGCAGTGTTTGTCTGTATTTGGACCAGCGCTTTGGTCTTTGGCTCTTTTCTTGGTACTGTATGCTTGGTTTGCAGGCAGGTCACAGTTCCCTGTGCATCTCTTTCTTCCTCTCTACGCTCTCACTCTCTCTGACTCTGGCAAGCCAATCCCTGGCTGTAGACATGGGATGGGATGACTTAGCGCTTACTGGTGCTCTCCTGCTTGGTCTCAGTGTATAAGAGAAGTTCCCTTGGGTTCTTGTCCTGATTGAAGAGTCTTGTTGTAATGGTTGACATCTAACAGAAGAATTAGTCAGGGATGTCTAATATTGTTTTTTCTGTCATTGTCCTGGAAATGTCTTTTTGTGTCTCCTTCTCACACCGTCAGGTGTGAAAGAGCTTGGCTGTTTGAGCGCAGACAGCAGAGATAGCTCTGGACTGGCAGGGAAAGGTTTATCTGTCTTTAATCCTTCCTTTTGCGATTGATTTAGAGTCGCTTTACAGCAAATAGTCTTCTCAACCCTTCATTGGAGTGAGAGACGGGTGGGCAGGGAGGGAGACATGACAGACCCTGCATCAATAACAGGTGCCTTGTGAGCAGCTCTAAATGGGGTAATTTAGGTCGTCTCTTTAAAGTGTCTGGCTAAGGCATCAAACCAGAACCACCACAGAATTTCGCCATTCTAGATGCTTGACTAAGCAGGTGATGGATGTTAGGGTCTCTCCCTCTTTGAGACACACCAACACAAAAATCAAAAAACATATCTTTATGTGTCATGTCTTTACAGTACACAGACAGATGTTAAAAGTCTGGCAAGATGTGGTGACAATGTGTGTTTGACCTCCTAACGGTTAAATTGTCTACAAATTAAAGTGGGCATGTTCATAGCAAGCCTCACATTGTTTTATCATTCCACGGTCTGAAAGGTAGTGTGATTTTCTAGGTAAACCTTTGCATCGTATGAGTCTTCCAGGGCTTCACCGAGAGAATGAAACTTTAACTAAGCAGAAATAGCTTTTTAATCTCACGCTTCGAATCTATCTCGGCCCTTTTGAATTCATGCAGTGTTTATTCTGAGCCTGAAAGCACTGTTTCCCTCAGCCACCACCACCGACCCTGTGAATTATTCACTTGTTATACAACTCACATCAGCTGTACGCTGGCCACTGGGGAATGACTGGGATGCCCCTCGGAAGGCTGCAAAGACAAGGGTGGGGAGTTTTACTGGAAAGCTGCACACTGCCCTTTAGCTTAGTTTGTCTGCCATCATCAGGATAAATATTGTATAAGAATACCCCTATCCCTCATTACATAAGGGATAGGGGTTAATTTCCTACTGTAAACATCCAAGCTTGATCGAGAGATTTCAATGTCTGACTTTTAATCATGTCATGTAAAATATAGTTTTTTAAATGCAGAGTTGCAGAGTTGCATCCATCTAGACATTTTTAATGTGCTCTACCGAAGAAAAACCAAGCTGCCACTGCCACTGAAAACTCATGTTGTACTTCCTCGTTGGCTTGCAGCATAATGCCAGTCTTTGCCATCCATGTGAACACTCATTAACGAGCATTTTATTTTGACTGATTTACCGACTGAAATGAATGAAATATTCGTATTTGAATCCAATAATCATTAAGGACGAGTTGCACCAAATATAAGAGTGCAGTTGTGAAAAATAATATTCCGTTTGTCTGCATCATCATGGGTTTTGTTTTGTTTGCGCAAGCAAGTGTACGGACCATGGAGAACAGACAGTAAAAATGCTCATTTGTTACATGGAAATCTTTTTATCAAAAGTAGACAATCACACTCAAACAGTCTCACTAGAGAGTCTTCTCTTAAAACGCCTCCTTCTTTTTGTAACAGCAGGACTCAAAAGAAGACCTTCTCTACTTGCTGAGAAGAAAACACAAATAGCCTATCTTTAAGGCTTTTTCCCCTGTTCTGTGATTCTTTTCCCTCTTGCAGTTGGCACTTAATTTAGTACTTATATGCTAACATGAATCACAGGCTTGTGGGATCACAATTGGAAAAAAAAAACTGAAAAATGTCCTTTTATCTGAGGTGAATATCTCCTGTCTTCGTATCAGTGCTAAATCAATGTCGACTAAAGCAGTAGATGCCGTGTGCTATAAGGGAAAAAAATGGATTCTTTTTCCAATAAAAAGAAAGATGACGTTGCAGTAAAGGGCAGAGAGGACCATAAAGTGATGTAGTGACTTCATCCAGAAACAGCACAGTCGTCTTGGCATTTTCTCCAATTTTATGGTTTATTGTGCTGTAATAGTAGAGGTGCTTTAATTACTGAACCTAAAGGTTAGTTTTCGACACGAGACAGCTGATGTCTGCTGAAGATTATTATTTTGGT
Source organism: Remorina albescens (assembly GCA_034769265.1). NCBI lineage: Eukaryota > Metazoa > Chordata > Actinopteri > Carangiformes > Echeneidae > Remorina > Remorina albescens. The sequence goes on from CM068475.1 coordinate 51,280,590, forward strand.
TTTTGGAAAAGCAACAACAGCCCCCAGTAAACTGTAGTGAGCGTCTTCGACACAGACTTTCGATGGGCTCACACACTGAACACACAAACACACACTCTCACTCAAACTCCACAAACCCATTCACAGGAGCATTGAGCCCTTGTGATGTGAGCAGCCACAGATCACAGCAGTCATTTGACAAAGGCTGTCATTCTTTACAAGAGGAAGTGGCCTCTGAGCGCTCTGGGTGTAAAAAGGTCAATGTCCTCCAGCATCCACACACACACATGTAAACATACATGTGCACCATCCACCCCCACCCTTAGTGTTTTCATCTTGGGGACATTGAAGTGTGGCCCTGTGTCAGTCGGCAGCCTTTTACTGCAGTACCTGATATTTTTCTGCGCCAGCCAGCAACTCGGATAAAGGGTCAGCCTCTATTTTATCTTCTTCTCACCCTTTAAGCTCAATCGTTCAGTCTCTGACGCACATCTCACTTGGACATCCAATCTTCCTGCTTTTAGTACCTTCTATCCCTCATGGCTGACCTCCCTCAAAATCCTTTTTTGAAAAAGGAGTTTCACTGGTTCTTCGCACTGTATCATTGCAATTATTTTCACGCTTGTGAAACGGTAACATGCATCCAGCACAATAGACTCTTCACATTTTGTGTCTTCCAATTTCCTCCATCAGAAAACTAGTGTCAGTCCCTCCTGCTCTCCTCTCAGTTGGGCTCAGTTTCTCACTTTTTTCACGAATGACATTTACATACTGGACTCCATCCTGTCATTCTATGGAGGTGCTCTTGAAATATTGCCTAACACGTATGAAAAGGTGTCTCAGCTCACTCATACTTTACATTGTTTTCTAAAAAAAAAAAATTTATAATTGCTGTGTATCAAGTGCAATGGCACATACTAGGCATCCCTCCATCCCGCCAGAGGTGCTGTTAACTTTGTAAAGTCGATTTAGTGTTAAATGCAGCAAACTTTGTATTCAAGGCTTTGTATTCAAAGACTTTTTCATTACCCCAGCCAGCAGATATGGTCCTATCAGCCTCAAATATGAAAGTAACCTTCAAAGTGATAATTAGCAGAGAGGCATCTCAAAAACTAAACACTGACAAAATCGGAAATATATGTTTGAAAACTGGGACCGCTGAAGCTTGTTAATACTGAAACAGCAGTGGACCTGGCAAGCTGTCACATGTTATCCTCGTTTGCTTAATGATGTGTCCATGCCCTGCAGAGTTACATATACGTTGATCGAGAGGACAGTTAAAGTGGAGTAATAATTCAGAGAATCCATGCTGGTTGTTTCTATCAGAACGGATAATTGCAGCAGAATGCCACTGGGTCAGATTGTATAGATAGGAGCTAATAAACCTGCGTAAATATTATAGAAACAGTAGGAAGGTTAGGGGACATTAGTACTGACTACCAGATCATATGTGACGTGTGAGTGCTGGTGTTAGAATAACAATCATAATAATGATACATTTTATTAATAAAGCACTTTACTTTTCAGGGGAGAAAAGCATGATGAAAGATCAATAAAATCTAATTTAAAAAAAAGATAAAGAAAAACAACTACTATCTAAAATTATAAACAGAGTTAAATATTAAAATTAAAAGAAAAAGGGGGGGCAGTAGGAGTAGGAGGATGTACAGCGCAGGGATTTTGTTGAAGTCTTTGGAGGTGTCATTGCTGTGGGTGCACTAGTATGTGAGGAGGGTGATTTATTCAATCCGGTTAGAGCTCAGAGCTGATAATGGAGGTATTTCCTGTGGCTCCAACATAGAAAACTGATGGTGACGTGTTGTTGTTGTTGTGGTAGTAGTAGAAGCAGCAGTAGCATTAGTGGTAGTAGAAGCAGAGCAGAGTTTAGGCCATGTTTTGTAGGCTCAAATTGGACATATTGACCGGGGGTGGCTGGGTGATCACTGAAGAGAGCAACACACTTGGACTAGCTCCCTTCACTGGGCATTTAGCACAATTAAGTGAAGGCGTTGTAGCACTCCCCACCTAGATTCTCAGTGTTCCCCCTCGCTATACCTCTAAATCCACTCTATCCATCTGCCTCTTAAACTTACTATTCCTCCCCCGTTTCCTCAAACCCCTCTCATGCCTTATGTAATCTGAAGGGTGTCAGCTGTGATTCTGTATATTTGCCCCTATGTATTAGGACGTGACCTTTAGCAGCACTTTCAACGACACGTTCCTTCTTCCATTTTTTTAATCATGCACCTCATCTTTCTGTTACACACTCTCCAGTGCAACTGTACCTCATCCATATGTGACTAAACAAATGTCCCTCTCTGAGAGGCTGCTGGGTGGCCTCAGCAGCTCTAAGATTTAGAATTAACTCTTGGGAATGCGCCGTGATTACTCTGAAGCACGGCTTTTATCTGCCTTGAGTTACTTATGTACAGTCCAGATGTTTCTCACCGTGTCCTCACCTTTAATTACAATCATTCCTTTCTCACTCCTCAACACAGCATGTGTATCACTCATTCTATGATAGTCTGGCCGTGCTGCTCTGTATGCACTGAAGCACTCTCATCAGTTAGTCTGCATAAAGGTCACAGGTTAATGAGAGCGAGATCTGCCGCTGACAATTGAGAGGGGGACCTGTGAACGGAATCTAGGTATCCACAGATCCAATAGGAATTAATAGATGTGGGACATCTCTCACCATCTCATGATGCTCGCGTTTGAAACCCCAAAGTTCCTATCACACATCATCACTTAACATCACAAAATGCCTCCTGAGAGTTCAGTGGTCCTGTGATGCACTTGACAGTCACTTTCTTAGCCTGCGGTGCGACATAGCTGATCAACAGACTCATGCCATTAGTCAAACAGGAGCTATGCTTGTTTGTTATAAAAGCGCTGAAAGTGCAGCATATTTTCAGGTTTATCGTCACGTAGGCTATTTGTCAGTTAAACCTCATCATCTCAAGAAAAAAGGAGCTATGCATGTGCATGCGGGTGGATTAATAATTTTATTGTCGAGGAGCAAAAGGAAACGGTTACGATTTATCAATAAAATGATGACTGGGTGCATATATGTTACGAGAATGTACGCTCTGCCGCGTGTTTGTTTGCAGGGTTGTGTGTATTTCTGACAAGCGCATAAGTGTTTTTGAGCAGTCATGCAAAGATGAAAAACGAAGAAGGGAGCTGTGAGAATAGATTTGGGGGGCGGGGGGGGTTAGTGTGGGGTTGGTGTGATGAGTTACCATGTTGCCTTCCCATATTGTACCTCATCTGGGGTTTTTTTGTTTTTTTAATCTCATGATGAGGTTGCTATGGGTGTTTCATTCTGTTAGGGGAGCAATCAAAAATTTCACCACTTAATTCCTAACCTGTATTTCACCAAGTAGTAGTCATGCTGCCCGGCTCTTATCTCCTTAGATGTGCCAAAGCATCAGCAGACCAGACTCTTTACTCTAATCCAAGGTGTAAACATTAATGCATTAAAGGGCTCTGCACTGCAGACCTGAAACACATCAGCAGGGCCCTGGCAAGGTGACAAGGAGGAATTAGGGAATTGCTCCCTCTAGGTGAAGTTCAAGTCTATTGCGGGTGGATTTGGAAAGTTTTCATTTTAGGGGGGTGGCAGTAATTACATCTCTGTTTGTTCTGGATTTAACTTAATCAGCTCAAACGTGCAAAACCAAGCAGGCCCAAGTCCAATTTTTGCTCTAATCTGTTGCAAAGCTGTTATTGGCTTATCAGAGTTGTAATTGGTGTAAACCCTCTTGTTTTTTGAGCAGTGTTTGATGATGGATGACTCTGTGGGTAATTCCCCAGGCAGCTGGAAGAAAACTGAGCCTGTTGCTGGGGTTTTTATGGGCTGAGGTTCTGTTATTTTACATCTAACCTTACCTGTTACTAAATGTGTTACTATCAATGTTCAGGTTTGTCATAATAAGGAAAGTCCGCCAGGGGAAATCTGAAAGCAGTCTTGGTTGTTGCCAACCTTGAAATGGGAGTAACTGATCTGCTGTCTGTTTTCTCACCATGTCGCCTTTCTCACCTTTTTTTTTTTTTTCTTGCAGTTATGCGGCTGTGGGCTTCTCGGCGTGGGCATCTGGCTCTCCGTCTCTCAGGGCAGTTTTGCCACCTTCTCGCCCTCATTCCCCTCACTGTCGGCTGCCAACATGGTCATTGCCATCGGTGCTATTGTCATGGTAACAGGCTTCCTTGGTTGTCTGGGTGCCATCAAGGAGAACAAGTGCCTGCTTCTGAGCGTGAGTAAAATCTACATATACCTACACCATAATCCATCGTAGACAGGAAACTCAGTCCTTTGGATGTTTGTTTTTACACATGCCCCCACATCATATGCTAATATTGACAGAAATGTCTTGAGGAGAGATACTCTAGCAGTCTCTGCACACCTACACATGCTGGTCAATGGCCGGTGAGAAACAAGGAACATATTTATTTGCATAAGCATCCACCAGCAGGAACCTCAGCTGAGTTAGGCGACTGACAGAAGGAGTCCAATCTGCGTGCTATCAAACCTCAGGGGCCTAACAGAAAGCTGAGCTGTGGGATTCTTCCTTCATCCCTTCAAATTAATACACGTTCGTGTCATTTCCATGGCTTAGGTCGGAGTCCAGTGAAATTCGTCTCATTTACGGCCACTTTTGTGTCACCAAATGGATGAATTACTGTATGTACTTAGCGCACTAAAGGCGCTTGATCATTTTCTGCTTAATAATTGAGATTGTTCTATTATTTATTACAAAGACAACTCCGTCTTGACGCTGCACCATTTGCCCAAAGTTGTACAAGTGTTTCATCTTACGCACAAGTTAATTATAAAAGTTCACCCAGTGGAATGGGTTTTGTGTGAAAAAAAAAAAAACTTTCATGTATAAAAACTTTAAATGAGACGTGGAGTTGGAGCTCTGGGTACTTAAACATCACAAACAGCTCAATCCCTTGAAGCTCTTGCATCAGTCAAAAGCCCCACCAAATCCTCAGAATTTGACATGGCTTCCTGCACCTGCCTAAAAACTACGAAGAAGAGAGAGGAATAGAGTGGTGTGCTGGAGGGAGGGATGGGTGGGAATGAAAACACAGCCCAACTTAACGCCAAATCTAAAAGTTGTGGTGTTTCTTTTTTAACGCTGTTGTCATGTCTTTGTGGGGCAATGTGTCATATTTGGCCATGATGATTCTGTTTAGCTTAAGTTTTTATTTCTCTAGTGTGTCTGTCTAAGCTCACCCAGGGAAGTGTGATGCAGGACCTGGAAGTATCAGAGCAGGTTAAGATCTTTTGGAAAGAGCGAATCAGAAGGCTTATGTTGCCACTTTATCTCTGAAGTTACTCAGTGGACAACTCTCTCTGGATTAGTAATATTTAAAACCAAGATATTTCCCCCAAGTATATTTTCAGTCACCCATCTTGCTGCTTAAACTTACTTAATGAAACAAATGAAGTGGGGTTTTTTTAAGTGTGAGAGAAAAACACCTAAATATCCAGCTGAAACAGAAGCCTCTTTAAAATTTTTAAAGTTTGAATTCCTAGCAAACAAGAGCATACATCCACAAAGCTGCGTGTGCATGAGATTGCATTCTTGCATATTCTCACACATCTCCATCAAAGCAGAACCAGAGGTTCCTTTAACTTTTAGCCCCGGAAAATGTGACAAAACCCAATGTGCAGGCACGACAGTGGTACAATTAACTGGAAACCCAAATACTCAACCAATAACAAGCTGTTGTGACCATTTCATCCACCAGCTTTCCTCCCAAATGTGTTTGGAATTAATGAGGAGCGTGTTTTTTTTCTTTTTTCCTATAATCTAAGTTTGCCTGCCTCCTTCCATGCTGTGCAGAAGGAGTTTGGTAAATATTGAGCTGAAAGGGGAGTCGAGCATGGAGAGGAGAGGAGATGTAAAGATGCAAGGCTGTGTAGGAAATTAATCATAGGAGGCATTAAACCTCCTTCCCCACTTCTCACAATTCACGAACCCTCCAGCGCTCATGTTTGCTTTTTTTTTTTTTTCCAAAAGAACACTCCTTCTGTTACTCCCACCTCCTATTTCATCTCTCTCCCTCTTTCTCTCCTTAACCAATTCAAGGGGGCTTGAGAGTTTGTTGCTGTTATTGTTGAGGAATCTGGATTGCTGTGTTTTCTGCTGCCAACCTGAAATACTTGACTTTAACTTTAAAAGAAAAGCTCGACATTCTGGGAAATTTTTTCTTGACCATTGTATGATAGATCAATATGTACTTGCGCACCCTCATGTCTGTCCAGTAAGTCTAAAGCTGCAGGCAACAGCTGGTTAGGGTAGCGTAGCATTCGGGGGGCGAGCATGGCTGCCTTCAAAAGTAACAGAGTTCACGCTATGGCTCTTCGCCGTATGAGAATTTAGAGATGCTCTCATCCAAATGCTCAACAAGAGAGTGAATGCATTTTCCAAAATGTTGATGATTCCTTTAACCTAAATTGACAGGTAGGGATAGAAAGCGGGATTTTCACACTCACACAATAAAGTGCCAGAGAAACTACAGTCATATGCAGCATAAATCTGAGAGACTAGGCGGTTTTACGGAATATGTGGAGCAGTAATGACATGTTTTCATCAACACTTTACTGCAAGTGTAACTGGTTAAACAAGCCTATCCCTGTCTCTCTCTGACAGTTCTTCATTGTCTTGCTGATAATACTCCTGGCAGAGCTGATACTGCTCACCCTGTTCTTTGTGTACTCAGATAAGGTAAGTTCATTTTGTTTTTCCCCCGTTGTGGCTGTATGCATCTCTTATTGTTCCAGTTAACTTGCCTATGCAGTCTAACACTTCACCACAGCTCACGCAGAGTCTGCTGTCGTTTGAAAGCAAAGCAAACACACACACACAAAAGACCACACACCAGCTACACAAAGCAATATAAGGTGTCAGAGTGATGAACACATCCATGCTTCAGTTGTTTCCGGGGTCAGTGTGTGCTCTTTTTATATTTGGCTGTTTCTCAGACACAAGGTTGAATGTCTTCATTCTGCTATTAACCTCAGAGTCAAAGGTTAGGCCCAAAAAGAAGAGTAATCCCCACCAGTTGGCTCCATGTATTTGTTCCCCAGCCCATTTCCCATGACCCCACTGTGGGCATGAGTCAGGTGATCGGTGGGCAGTGACAACAGTTGATGATATGGAAAGATGTGGGGATTACTGGCAAGCAAATTCTTCTCTGCACTCAATCAAGTCCCTCCATAGATGTTTCATTCTGAAGATGCCAAATGTCTAAAGCAGGACAAGCAATGAACTTCTCAAGGATATAGTGCAGATAGATAAGTCTATTTATATATTCAAAGTCTCTATGTCACCCGGCTCTGGGGATGTCAGTTAATACTCCGTCTTTGTTATCAGGTTATTGCTAAAACTTAGTCTCGTAGGCAGATAAAGGAATTAATTTAGCAGCCAATCCATTCTCCGATTCGGATCTGGTCTCACAGGCACAACCCGTCACAAGTAAATATGTCTGTTGCCTTATCTTCAAAATATTAGCGGCTTAACTTTTGGGGAAAAAAAAAAATCCCAGCGCTGTTTCCTCCAGCAGAATATAAATGGAGAGCCTCTTGACATCACAGCAGGGACTTCCAGTCACCTGTAGAGCAGGGAAAAGATATCCAAGTATAAGGCTGAGGATTTCTTAAATGAGAAATCAAAGGAGTCTGCATTAATGAGAGAGGGGACATTAGTTTTGGAGAAGTGCGTCATTCACGTTGGTCCCTGCGAATACCAACCCTTTTGTGTTCAGCTCATCCTGCTAAATTGCTCTGTCTCTATCCTGCAGCTTCCCACTAATGAGATATGAAACCATGATAATGCTTGTTGCTACCAAATACATTTCCCGTTATTGGCCTTCAAATGTCATTGGAAAGAAGAGGCATTCATTAGAGCATATTATCTGTTATTTGAGATGATATTTTCAGACTGATTCCAAATAAAGATGTCCAACAGTATTAAGGAAGTTGTGTATTGCTTTAAATCGTTCTGCATTATATGTTAAATAACTTCAGAATTAGATGGGGGATAATCACCATCCATCACACACAAGGCCTTTCAGAGCTTTCTGTTATCCTCTCTCCCCTTGGCTTGCTTTTCTTCACTGAGATCTAATATGCTGTGTGAGGCTCTCCTCATCCTCTGCCACAGGCTTTGATCAGAGGAATTGCTAATTTCCTTCTCTTATTTGATCTCATAATCACAAGGCATTTATTAACAAGTCTGGAAGATGTACAGTAGTTGGCAGTTTTTAAACATGTATTGACAGATGCCCACAAAACAGTTATTGAAGTCTTTAAAATAGGTCATGTTTATGTCATGAGTTACATCAATCATAAGTGAGGATATCGCTGTGATCCTTCCAGGTGTTAAGTTATGGGATGTATGGTGCTTAATTTTCCTTTCTTTTAGCCACCGTGTCTCCCCTCCCCATTTCTGCCCTCCCAACCGTTTAATTGTTGGCGTTGCTCTTTTTTTCTCACGTCCTCTTCATCACAGCATTCTAGCTGCCAGGTAAAGCTTATATGTAGGAACACCCTCTTTTTTTTTTAATCTTTTTTACATTTTTTTATTTTTTATGCCTTCACAGCTCAAGGCTGTTAAGCTGCCTGATTAAATGCCATGTACAGGCCATAGTATAATAAAGGCAGGTCCTGCAGTCAGCAACCAGCTGACTACAGCAGATGGCAGGGCCACAAACCAGATTACAGCCATCCGTCTTTAACGCTCTGACCTCATTGTGCCTCCGTCGACCCAGCATGCTGAACCAAACACCACTGAAGGTTTATTAGCTCAGAATGAGGAAGCATGTTGGACAGGGGATGGGGGGTAGATACAGGTGTGAAAAAAAGGAGGGAGAGGGAGAAATATATAAATATGGAAGAGTTGATCAAAAGACAAATGTGATGATAGAGGTCACTGAAGCCTTAGAAGAAGATAGTAGAAAGGTAATAGCCAAGGTTAGCAACTTATCAGGATGGTTTGGAGAGCAAGTCAGTCCACACCACATCTCAAATGGGCTGCACTTGTGTTTACAAGCAAAACTGTGTTCAGTTCGTGGTCATGCTTTGTTTTTCCAGACCAATTACAGAGCAGTGGGGGAGGGGGGAGGGGGGTCTATCCTCGCTCTGTCAAGTGCCCTGGCCTCAGGCTACCCAGAACAGGCTTCCAAAGAAACTGAGGGAATTGCGTATCCTATTTAATGATGTGCTGTTGGGGACATCTGGCTCTGATGCTGTTTCTCTCCACATCATTTATTACACTTTCAGTGCAGTTAGCAAGCACTCTCATCCAGATCTGTGCAGCGAGAGCCACAGCGAAATACTGTTAACTTCTGTTCTTAGGGTCACAAGAGTCAAAGGAGTTGACGATTAAAGCTCTGGCAGTGCACATATGGTCAAATAACGAATGTAAGAGAGGATAAAGATACTGAAAGAGGCACAATGGAGTGAAAGTAATAAATTGGATGTGAAAAAGGAAGATACAGTGAGCTGACCTGACTTCATCTTTTAAAAAGAGGGTTTGACTCTCGCTTCGTTGTTTCCTTCTCTCTCAACTGACTGGAGATGAGCCAGAAGTATACTATCGTGAGCCGTCAATAAGGAGCAAGAATTGCTTTATTTAATTAATCGAAACAGTAAAATAACCAACAATTTGTTCAACGTCACAGGTTGAGAGGTAAAAGGAAAAAGAAATTGATACGTGAAGAATCTTCCTATAAAATGAAAATGTGGTCTGAGTAACATCCCGTCTTTTATAGTTTTCTTTCCAGTTTTTCCCTCTGCAGCATTTTGGAGGCTGCCTTAATGGAAAACTACCAAGATATAGTTATGTAAAGAAATGCATCTTAATTCATTTATGATTAATAAGAACCATAGCAATTATCAAAATTTAATTCCCTCTTGATCGAAGTAACTTGACCTAAATGGAACATGATCGTCCAGACAAAGACGTAGCCGTGGCAGATACGCGACCCACTTTCATGCAAAGATATGTATTGATCTCCGTGTGATTCCAAATGAGCCATTATGGGAACATAAAGGTTTTTCCACTTTTCTAACATTGCCTTCTTTCCCTCCCTCCTTCCTTCCACCACAACATTAACAGGATAACTTTCTTCCAAACACTGTTAATGCTGCAGCAAACTTATAGCAGGGTATCCATTAGGGCGTGGCTACTGTGGGATTGACAGACCACTGGGTCACATCACAGCGGGTTGCCACTTAGATTTACATGAAGTATACGTGGCCAAAAATGTTATGCTATTGCACGTTTAGATGAAAGGTTTTTCACTGCAAAGTTATTGATCCCTCACCGAAGCCTCGGGTGCCCTCCAGGTGTGTACGGCACGGCTGCAGCTGAAGTGCACAGAAGGTGGCAGATAAAAAAAAAAAAAAAATCTGCTTATATTTTTACACACTATTTGCTATTTGTCTTATTTCACAGACAGGCTGTTTTGGCTTGTTTCAAATAGGTAATATGTTTACTGAACCACCTGCAAAATCTTGTTGTTTTTTTTTTCTTTTCTTTTTTATGAGATTATACCACAGAGACTGTAATTCATTTGGAATTAAACACCGTAACATCGTTTGAAGATTGTAATTGCTCACAGTGATAAATAGCAGTTGGGGAAATGTGAATAAAACTCAAGCACAAAACACTAATTGCTCTTCTATAAACTCGTCACTGCACTCACCACCTACTGCAAATGAACAATGCTTTTTTTTGTCATGTGAGCATCTCCAAATACTACACAGTATTCACCAAGAAGCCACTTGAGACGCCAGTTGTTCTCAAAGGGAAAAGAAATACAGTGGGAATCAGTGCTGGAGAACTTTGTGCTTGGGTGGAAGACTTATTCACCTACATGGCACAGATGTGCCCTTGTCTGTCTGAAGATGGGGAAAATGGATTTGAGGCAAACACTGATGCACAGACAGAAAATAGATCAAGTCTTTCACATTTGTGAAAATTGGAGCTGTCAGCACGGTCATGCTAACATACTCCAATATTAAGTAAGCAGCGTGGCTCAATGTCTGCTCCATGACAGCTCCCACTTTACCTTGTCCCCAAGATGTTCACATGTCACCATATCGGGAGCCCCATTTTGACAGTAAGGAGCTCTTGTACAGGAATTATTGGCACCACCTCACACATTCCAGTTCAAAGAATACACAAATAATCCCAAGGATATTTCTTTCCAAAGCAAAGATGTATACTTGAGAAACTTTGACAAAGTTGAAGAATAAAGTAAAAAGAATAAAACAAACTGAAAACTATGTAAAAAGTACCTTTAGTATCTTTCTGTTGGGTGGTATTGGCACTGACTGGATGTGTTGTATTATTACAGTGACAGGCGTTTATTGGAGGACTATCCACTCTGCTGTCGTGCATACTGACAGAATACAAACACCATTTGGAGAGAAAGCCTGCTCCTTCCTCAGCCATGTCCACACATGTATTTGCACATCTCCTGCCTTCTCCCTTTCTGTGATACGTTCTCTTGACCAGCCAGGTTTAAGCTTTTGGATTTCTGAGATGACTGTCCTGTCCTGGACTCAGCAGACTGGGGCCTGCACGAAAGTGCCAGTTTATCTATGTAATTGCAAGCATGGACTCTTTCTCAGGGCTTTGACTGTATGCCACACATTAAGGATTGTATAGATACCCAATGGCAACAGCGAAGATATATTGCAGAACTGCGGTATCAGCCTGCTGGGTGTGAACAATTTACGGTACTAGCAACATGAGTTTCAGTCAAGAAGTTAGTTTTCCTTATCTGAAAAAAATAGGCTATTGCAACGAAGAATATGTTTGCATCTGCTCCTTTTGCGAGGAGAAAATGGGTCAGAGTGTTGCATGATCAAATCCCTGTTTGTTCTGCAGTCATTTGTCTGCCTCTCGTTAGCAATAAATCTGGATCATTAAGTTTCATTTCAGGCTCTAACAAAGACTTCCACACATGCAATGGAAGATGTGCAGAGACTTATTGGAGACTTAGACGATGATTTTTATTGTAGTGTGGTGGGGTGGGGTGGGGGGCCTCCAGTGGCTGTATTAGTGCGCAGAGTCAGTAATGAGCCAGCAGCGTCACATACAGATGGAGAGCAGAAGATAGAGGATTAAAACAAAGTACCAGGCAGAGATTGATGATGCTTCTCTTCGTCTCATTTTCCTGCACAAGGACAGATACTGTGGGGCCTCCAGCCCAGAGTGCAGCATGCAGATCGTCTTCCCTGCATCAACCAAGTTAGAGAGCAAGACGGACGGATGGGATCAAAATAAGGCTAATCTTATTCCAACGGTTTTAAATGATATTTTAAATTGGTCTTGCATGATTAATGGTTGCTAACACACTTTGTTGCCAAGAAATGTTTAATTACTTTGTAAAAAAAAAAAGAAAAAAATCTATTTGACTTTTATGCTTAATTCAGAAAATTGCTTCCTCTTGCCTTGCTGCTCAGAAAGCAAGGGTTCTTACCGTCGATAAATTGATGAACCACTTAATTTAAAGCTTAATTTACCTTTCTGTACGATCAAAAGGGAATGTTGTGGTCTGTCTCTTCGATGTACGCTGGTAGTTGAGTAACACTGTAAGTGATTTTATTTTTTGCTTTTGTTGTTTTTTTTAACCAAGGAATTTACTGAGCAGCCACCAAACAATGTATAGCTGAACAGCAGCCTCTCCCTGCCCCTCCTGAAAAAAAGAGCTGAAAGCACTTTGGTTTGGCAGGCTGTGACAGACATAATGCTGCTTCTTCTATTGTGTGCTGATCTTTTTTTAAACTCTAGGGCACAGTCTGAAGCCTCAAGCTTTAGCTATTAAAGCGAGCGTGTTCCTTTTTATTGTGATATAGCTTGTATTTCTTGTGAGAATGCACAGGATGTTTCTGGTGGTACGTATCATTTTTCCAGTAATAATTACCCTATATCTGAAGTGCCTCTCAATCTGTCCTGGCAGTTAGCAAATCCCCACAGGCAAAGCAAACTGCAGGAAAAATAAAGCTCTGATTTTGTATCTCATTAACACATCCAATGAGATATTAATCTCCATCAGGCATTGGTACAACCCCAAGCACATGTTGGGGTTCAGTCAAGAGGAAAGCAGTTTTCTTGCTCTGCTGAAGGGCATGTTGAAGTCAGATCTGCAGTCATCATGCACAAAGTCTATTGTTAGCTGAAAAGGAAAAAGGTTACCTGTAAGCTGCTGTTGCTTCACATTCATATTCTGGCATCCACTGGTAGTCTACTGTACATACAAGCTGGTGCGGTTGCCTGTCTATCTCCCACTTTTCATCAGTCGACAACAAAAGGAATTTATGATCAGTCATACACTGCCTTCTACAAAGACTAAATAGCACTTACCAGCATGCCACGATTTATCAACTTCATAAACATCTGTGTGGAAAAGACGGTTTAGAAAGATCAAAAATAATGTCAAAGCACCTTCATAAACTCCCAAACCTCAGCTGCCTACTCCAATTCACTGAATTTACTTTCATTCTGAGCCAAGCCCTTTAAAACCAAAATCTCTAACCAGAGCTGGTGTTGTCTTTTACTCTGCAGGTGAGTGTGAATGCTAAGCAGGACCTGAAGGATGGGCTGGCTCTCTACAACTCGGAGAACAACATCGGCCTGCGAAACGCCTGGAACATCATCCAGGCAGAGGTATGGGGACCCCGTGCAATGCATTACATTAAATATTAGCAACATTTGCATTATTTTTAAATCACGGTAATAAAAGTGATATATAAATGCAATGTTTTGCTGAAACATTCCAGCTAATTGCAATTCCTGGCTTGTAAATGTGACTTTAATGCAACATTAAAAGGCTTTTCAGTCATTAAGAGTCGACTCGCTGCTGAAGTACATTTTGTTCCATTATTGTGGCCCTCTAATGCAAAGAACTCATTACAATACTTGTTATGTGAAAGCATAAAATTTACGTTTGTGTGCGTGTGTGGCATTCACAGTGGAAGTGCTGCGGTGTGATTGCATACACCGACTGGCATGAGGCCCTGAAGGAGAAAGTGGTTCCTGACCGTTGCTGCCAGGAACATTATCAAAACTGTGGACGTAACTCCACCAACATGTTCTGGAACAGGGTGAGTTCGCTTTAATAGCAGCATAAATGCAGACGTGTTGTTTTTTTTTATGTTGTGCACACACCACAAATGATATAACCTTGCAAGAATAAATGAATGGGCCTGCTGGGAATAAAACTTCTGTTTGAAGTGACTCGAGTTAAATAACTACAAAGAGACAAAAAGTACCAACATGTGAAACAGAATGACTACAGACAGAAGCCAATTCACTTTAATAAACTCCAAACCACGGCAGAGCCGTCACAGTTCCTAATCTGCAGCAAAGATGAGATGCAAAATAAGCGCGGCCACAAAATGACTGCAGAAACACTCGAAGTGACCACATAGACACAAAACCACTACAAAGTGAAATTAAAGGACTACAGGCATACACGAAATGACTACAAAGGGAGTAAAATGAATAGAAACAACCTCACTGTGTCCTGTAGACATTTTACGTCTCTTTCGGTGTCATCTCTCTGTCACTTTCTTATCCCCATGTAGGTGGAGTGGGTGTGGGTTTTTCCCTGTTTGCACCCAGGGGCCCATTGCTTCATTTTCTGTTCATGGATATACTGTAATGCTATTCAGAGGCATCAGCCAAATCCATACGGTCTTTTTTCATGTCATGTTTGAAGTTTGAAGTGCATGCAAATACATGTTGCTCTCAGGCAACACGGCTCATATTAGTTCAGAATTCTGAAGGGACTTAAAAATCACACATACATGTACATCTTTAATCTTCAGTCCATCTGTTTAATTCCTCTTGCAGGCCTCTGTGAGTATTTAGAGTAGTTTTGAAGTTGTATTTTTATTGCTGAATCTGCTCATGCTAGATCTTTTTTGTCCATTATGCATGAGACACCAGCTTCCCCCCCCTCAAAATTCTTACAGTTCACCAATTGCCTTCCCCATAACAAGTGTAATCGTCTTTTGGTCTGGCATTTGGTTTGTTAGCAGGCCCAAAGTAGGGGATTAAAAGCTGTAATATAATTGCCAAAATGAAAATAGGCAGACATTGAGCTGGCCCACAGGGAAAGTGCAACACTAAAAGCCTGTGTGTAATCCTGCCCAGAGGACAACATGGCCTCACACTATATAGTTAAAACTTAGCATGCTGCTTCAGCACCCACACTCAAAAAGTGGCACCACTTCTCAGCTGAGGCCACCATTAAACTCTCGACACCATAGCCCTGCCAGTGATTGACCTCTGAATGAACCTTGGGAGGGGTGGGCTGTACGTATAAGAGAAAGTGGATATGATTTGTGAACCTCCATACAAAATTCATTGCTCATTGCTTTTAATATCTCATATGGTAGTTCAGTCATCCGAGAGTGTACCTCGATTGTAAAAGATGCATTTTTTCTGGAAGAGCGTGCACTTTGGACTCATGGGGCTTCTCGAGGTAACCAAGCAGGCAACGTGTGGATGTGACATGATTCTTCTGCCACGTCAAAAGTGCATATTTCTAGTGGACTATTAACAGGCTTTTGTTTCATTTCAGGGCTGCTTCGAGAAAGTGGAAGAATGGCTGGATGAAAATAAGCACCTGCTGGGAACCATAGGCATGGTCGTCTTGGTAGTGCAGGTAGGAGGTTTAGTGATAAATAGTTTGTTTTTTTTTCCCCTCTCCCTCTTTTTTAAGCCTCCTTCCCATTTATTCCTCCTATTTTTATTCTCTTACTTTGTGTCCCAGGGAATTTGTTTGAGTCTGGCTGACAGGCAACATGTTTAAAAAAAGAATACATGTGCATCCAGCGGCCTCTGTGCCACCAGTGTCTGCTCAGACACTCAGAAATGAGGCACTGTGATCAGTGGGCGTTCTGGGCACCCACACATCTTGAAGTGTTGAAGTCGCTATCTCCTGCACCTGTCTGGGAGAATGAAAGCCCCCTGGCTTGGTGCCAGAAAGCTTGTCGTCATGTAGCCCAGAGGATCCATCTGAAGAAAAGACGAGATTCTGAATATAGAAAAGCTATAGAGGCCAGACTAAAGGCTTTGTTGAGAGGAGTGATAGGAATTCAGCTGGTTGTACCCTTTCTCTTTTTGTCCTTAACTCAGCTTTACGTCCATCCCCCTTTACACAGATAGTGTTTCCCTTTCACTTTCTCTGCTGTAGTTTCTCAATTTCCTTGGGGATTGAGTCTTACATGTGTCTTTAGACTGAAAGAGGCAAACCTTTTTTCTTCTTCAGGTTTGCATAAATTTGACTACAGGATTCATTTGGCAGAGTGTGTTTATTTTACTTCTTTCAGACAGCATGTGATATGAATTCACAGACGTTAGCTGTAGATAGCCAGCACAGACAGCGTGTGTATGTGAGTAAAGTGTGTTTGTGCAATAACTCACCAACTGATCCCATCACAGCTCATGTTTTTTCTGAGCCTTGCGGTCTCTGTATATTATGAAATGCCATAAATTTGTGGTTTTCAATCAAGTTTTAATCTTTTTTATGTACAACCACAATGGATGGTCATCAGTTTAGATCAGATCATCCCCAACACTTTCCTTTTCAACATTGCTTCTGGGTTTATTTTCTTTGTCCTCCCAGGCCCTGGCTGTGCTCAAGCATAGCAGGTCTTCGCTTGGCTAATCTGTGAATCTGCGGTGTATCCATAGCGAAGTGGACTCCCTTTACAATCTCCATGTTGGGTTTTACAAGACCCAGCACACTTCCTATGTCCTTAGGGGAAAGCATTGCTTTAGCTTTAGTTAAAGTTCACAGCCATGCTGAGGGCGAGTCAGCATTGTACCATATATCGGCCAACTTCGGATCAATATGTGCTCAAAACAAGATCACACGCTCTTCTTTCATGCTCACATGCTTTCTTTTTTTTCCAACTCACCAACTCTTTTCTCCTCATTTGACTCCTGTCTCTTTCCCTTGTTTGCACATTTCTCCTCCAAACACACACACAGACGCATAGTATACACATAGAACAGTGACAAATATCATTACTGCGTGGGGGCTGATAAGGTTTTCTACCAGAATCAAACACTATAAGACACAGCTGACATTCATTTCAATGATCTTACTTCTTCTATTTCTCTATATACACACAGACAGTTCTCAGATTCAGGTGAGGGGGAGGACAGCTGAGAAACAGACCTTGAGCTGTCAGATTAGCAAACTCGAAGACACGGCATGAGATTTTACCCGTCTGCAATGTTACATAATGTCCGGAGGCAGGGAGAACTGGCTTATGAATGATTTAGACCTGCAGAATGCACAGATGAGCCACAACATTAACACTGGTAACTGGTTTTAATGTGCTGATCAGTGTGTATATGACAGACACTGTACAACTTTATCCACAGTGGCTTCAGAAGTCTCATCACTATTTAAATATTTTTCAGCATGGGTGGATGATTGAGCTTAGAAGAGTCCTGCAGGAACAACTGTCAAACTGTCTCACTCTCAGACTGTATGATTGAGACAGTTTGAACTTTTCATGCATGTCAAAGCCTCACAGATGAGCCATATGTCAATAATTGGGTCAGTTTTGAAGCATTTTTTCATCGGTTCTAATTCCCTTTGAGCTGGATGATCACCTCAAATAGCCCTTTGTCGTTTGATTGATGGTGGCGAAAGTTGGCATTTTTTCTGAACCGTCTGAACGGATGGGATTTAAATTGAAAGTAAAGGAAGCGAATCAGCAGCTTTCCCAGGCTAATCACATGCTGTAGCAACCCCCAGTGGAGCCTGTTTGCAGGAAGTCCATGTTGCCTCTTTATTAGACTATGCACCATGCAGTACTTTGCACTTTCCCCGCCATCCAAACTTTAGCCAGATAATGGTTTTAGGATCAGCCTTGTGACTGTGTTTGATGTAGAAATATCAGGGTAATGGAAACTTCAAAGAGATAGTTGGCTACTTTGATTTAGTGGCATCTCAATTTCCTTCAGTGACTTAATGCTTTTTCACACTGGACATTTTTTTCTTCTTTCCATCACAAAGATTCCAGAGCTTTGCATTTGAAGGCCATCTGAGAAAAGGAGAGTGAACGATAGTGTGCTTGTGCGTCACCACAGGAATTATTGTGCATCAAAACACAAACGAGCCCAAGGCATCAACATCAAACAGATCACACAGAGACAGATGCACGCATAGAAATATCATACACAGTCCTGTACAGTATGTGTGATAAATATTCAGACGCAAACTCACTATCTCCTTCTCCTTCCCTCCACAGCTCCTGGGAATGGCATTCTCCATGACGCTGTTCCACCACATCCACAGAACAGGGAAGAAATATGACGCTTAGCCTTGCGGGGAGGTGCCCAATAGTGAGGAACCCCGTGGACTGAAAGGATAAGACTCTGATTTTAACACCCAGACCCCAACTCACCCCCAATTGATAACCTCTTTAGAGCATCCTTTACCCCCGCGCCACTTCACAGAACCTCTGTACAGATTCCAGCTGTATCCGCGCTCTGATCTGCTCTTTTCTCTCACTATTCATTTTGCCAAAGAGTAACACAACTGAAGGAACACCTACTTTTGGCAAAGAAGAGAATCCCATCAGTTGTCACTCCTCTTGAGTATTTTTTTTTTCTTCTTCTTTTGTCTTTTCTTTTTCTTGCTTGGTCTAATAGTTTGCTGGATGGAAGGACAGACTTGGAGACACTGAAAACTTTGCTAATGCCCATCCCCACACTCCACTGAGGCAAAGTGAACATACAAACAATAGCCCTCCACCTCTTGTTGAAATTTTTTCTTTTTTCTCATGTTTATTAAAGTCCGGCCCCAATTTTCCTTTGTAAATGAAAAATGTTCCAACATGGCATGCTAGTTTTTTACTTAACTGGTTTACCTCTTGTCGAAATGTCAAAGAATTCATTTTTTTTTTGTTTGTTTGTTTGTTTGTTTAGTTGGTTTTTCTTCTTTTAATCATCAACACTCCTTTGGAATGTAAGTGTTAAACAGATCAGTGCAAAGAGCTCGCAAACATGCAGTGAGTGTGTGTGGGGTTGGATTTGAAGCAATGTTGCCACAGAGGGACACAGATATGGTCGGATGATGTCATATATATATATATATATATATATATATATATATTATTATTTTTTTCCATTTCATTGGTTATAGAGATTTGAGGAAAGCGAGTGTAATGGAGGAACGCTGTGTAAGTGTGAGGAATCAGTGGATTTATTTTTGAGCAAATTCTGAAATATCCTCTGAATAATAAATTGTAATACAACAAATTTGTCTGTAAACACAAATGCACATATACACACACACACACCAACACACGTACTTTGCGTTGCCACATAGCAGCAGTATTTCCATTCCCTATGAGACCATATAAATGGTGTAAAATAGCTGTTTATTAGGGCTCGACCAGGACTGTCAAGTGAAAAGATCTGGGTGATGGAGTTCCTCCTCTGAGAATACAGACTGAATTCTTTGTGTGGCTCTAAGTGTGTGTGTGTGTGTGTGAGAGTGTTACTGTGAGTGTATGTGTGTTTGTGTAGCTTTATTGGTCTGTTTTATCAACACTGCCCAACTTGCAAAGGGAAAAAAAGAACATATAAATCTGAGGAACCATGGGCACAAGGGGCAAAAACAGCAGACATGTTGTCTCGGTACTGCCATCAATTGAGTTAGTGAAGGCGGCTTGAATTTTCTCCTCTATATTCTTGAGATTTCATCCATTCACTCTGCCCTCCTCATTCTTTCTCTCTCTGCCTGTCAACTCCCTCCTGCCTCCATATTTCTATTTTCCCCTCAATTTTCTTCCCATGTGTCAGAAAAATAATGAGCTTTTTGCTCCAAACATAAACACGCAGAACTGCTGCTCATCACCACAATCCACCCCTGGTCTGTGACTTCTCTGATTATTCACAAGCTCTCTTTTTCTTGCCACCAACAGAGGAGTGGGTGGCAGGAGTGTAGGCTGATCAAAGCTGGGGCGGATAGGTATGGCTACAGCTCCCTAAGGCATGTCTGTTTATGTATATTTACCGCATATTTGCTGTGGGAGGCCTGTGTATCACCCTGCCTCAAGAATGAGTATCCACTCACCTGCTGTGGTGATTTCAAGAAAATGACTTCACAGTGTGTCTGCTCTCAATTTCTGGGTGTATGTAAGAAGTGGGGGCTCACAGGACTCATGTTAAAGGACAAGTTTAGCTGTAATTCATATAAATGATCATAGCGGTTATGATGACACAGTTCAGCAGACACTCAGATGATCAGAAAGGTCGTAAACAACACTTGAAAAAATAATGCCTCAATCTGAGGGAAAACAGGTCAAAGTTGAATCAGATATTGTTTTTGATAGTGGAAGGTGGTGGGGTTTTCTGCCTCCAGTTAGCGGTGATGTACCTATTTGTCTTTTTCTTGATTTGCACAGATGCATTTGCAGGTAGAATGAGCAGTTAATACTTTAATGTAGGTCAAAGACCTTCAAGGCTTTTGAAACAAAACCCCAGTAAAGTTAGGAAGTACACTCTGTATAAACCAAAACTGGATCTGCAAAAGTTGTTATAACTACATTGTTTTCATCCAAACCTGTTGATTGGCCTTCGTCCAAAACCACTCCCTCATTGACTCATTCTCAATGAGATGAGATATGTGCTCATAATAGCATCTCATGAAAGTTTTTGCAACTCTAAAGTGACTCTGAACATAGTATCCTCCATACTAAAAGTTGTGAGTTTGGACACCAGAGACAGCGCTCCATTTCTTGATCCCTTTCTTAATCCTGCTTTTAAATCTCCAATTGATTCTTTAGTTTTTTCCAACAAGCCCTCAAAGGTCTATTTCAATTAGTGATAAAACGTGGGCAGTGGGCGGCAGTTCAAGATGTCTCCATTTTGCTTGTGTGTTTTTTGCCCTGTTAGACTTCTTTACAGAAATGTTGCCACATTCCCAGATCTCAGAATGATGGGCAAAACTACCAGATCTGAAAATGTTCTTTAACAGAAGCGGCAGGTGATTGTTTGTTTGCTGTCATTTATAACCAAGTGGAGAAATCATTGGGACCAGAGATGGCAGTTCTTCTAAAATTTTATCTCAGATTGTTTGACTGTGGACAAGAGAGTTGTTGTGTTGCTTTGGATGAAAACTTGAAAGTCGCACACCATGCATCGCTACTAAACACATGCCTTGGCAAAGAAAAAGAAAAAAACATCCACCCGGTCTGGCAGCCTGTTTGCATTACCTAAGATCCTTAGCATTTTTTTTATTGGTTTTCTAATGACTTCATCTACGAGAAGTATTTTAAAGACAAGCAGGGAGGGGCTTCGAGTATCAGGAAGCAACAGATTTGGGCTGTGATGTGCAGCGATCCCGCTGGCTCTGATTCACTGCCTGCCCCCACATGCTTCAACTCCCCTTGTTGTGTCCATGGGGGGAAACATGACAGCTGCTGATGTACAGCACAGGCCCGAGTGGTCACATCTCCTCTGCTTGGCTGCCTCCACAAACTCTCTACACATCCCTTATTTACTGCCTCGCTCTGCTCTACACATGGTGCAACATTTACAGTAGCTGGCAGCACAGACACTGTAGAAATACAGCTGTGCTCTTTGAATGCCTCAAAGCAGCTGTGAGGTAGAGTCTCTACCCGAGAGATGTTACAGCAGGAATAGCTGTAACAGTTCTGTAAATCAGATCCCAATGTATCCTCACTGCAGGCGAGCAGCTCTGAAGAAACAGAGGATAAATATTTTGCTGTGTTGCTTTGTGTTGCACTGGGTAGAAAAGAGTTTAATATTATCAGAAATGTCACAGAAAACGACCCAAAGCAAATCCGGTGTCTGTTTGCGAACCTGACGTCACACTTAAGAGGCCAAGCCTGCAAACTCTGTAACTCTTTGCCTCCGACTGATGTGACTGATCCGACCCTGAGTCAACATCCTGACATTTTCTCTGACGAGTGAACTCCCTCTCAGCTCTGCCACCGTCACCCAGTATTTATGTCAGAGAAAATGTTCCCCCCCAAATTTGTTTTTTTTTTGTCTTTTGTTTTTTTTTTTAAGAAAGAGGGGGTGAATGCTTTTTTAACAAAAGCTGTTTCATGATGTTATTTTTGTACATTTGGTTGTCGCTGATTTCATGTTGGTTTTTATACGATATACTGTTGTTTTGCTTGTCGTTAGGCTGTTTTTCTGTATTTTAATTAATGACAGAGACTCATTGTGAGAACATGACACCATTAAGCATTTGTTTCGGAGAGGATTAGTCTTTGCGATGTTCCTCTACAAGGTGCAAAAATGCCTCTCTGTCTTGAAAGTAATTAAGCCAGAATTGACAGGTAGGGAAGCATTTGGCATATATCATTGGATGAAGCCCACAAAAGACAGTCTGCACGGTTGTCGGCGTGCTTCTTCATTTTAAGATCTAGTAAACTAAATCTGGATTTGCTGCTTTTTTTAGCAGTATGTCTTTTAAAACTGCCATTGTAAGGCCCATGATGTATTTTTAGAGCATGTACCATGAGATGCCACTGCAGCACAGAGCTTTTGTTACTACTGTGTCAGTATCAGCGCTGTATGTTAGCACAGGATGTAAATATGCTCATTTTAAAATTGATGTAACCTGCTTTATTTCTGGCACTTATAATCACATTGACATACAGTTTATTGGCGATTTTCTAATTTTAACATGGCCAACAACCCACACTGTTCTGTGCTCCTTTACAGACAGACCCTTATGTCGCTCGTCCTCTCATGTTTGATCATTTTTTCTGTCTCAGTGTAAATTTGGTGTAAATTCGTGTTCTTGTCAGTATGGCTTTCATATTTTATTTGACAACATTTGCATCTGTAGGAAGATACATTTTCCTGATGTTTTTTTTTTTTGTTGTTGTTATTGTTTTTGTTTCTTTGTTTCTTTGTTTTTGGAAGGAATATACAGTTTCCCCTCTCAATGGAAGCATCCCCACTAGGATGTAGAGATGGTAGATGAAGAATGCACATGCAGAAATTTTTGCTTTTTGTCTGCTGTGAAGAATTTTAACACATAGAATCTGTTTTCTATTATCTTTTTTTTTTTTTTGCCACCCTAAACATATTATTTCTGTAACCTCCTCCTAATCCTTCCCCCGTGCTAATGCTGAATATCCGAGCAGTGGAAATGTATGCTCTAGAAATGGTGTGTTTGATGTTGTGTTCTGCTGGGTGACACTGTCTGATACCTGCCAGCCTTGTCCTGTGGAGTTTTCTGCTACATGTGAAAGCACTCTGAATATCTATACTAGGTGGTGCACTACCTTCTCTTTATTCTCAAAATCCACTATTTTTTAAATAAAGGAAAGAGTGTCACAAAAAATCCCACGATACCGTACACTCATTGCCTTTCATGTTTAATGACTCGACGCTCCTGATGTGTTCCTTTTTATGTCACTCTCAATTATAGAGGCAGCATCTATGTAAGTTTGAGGCCGTATTTGATGATGGATTTTTCAGCAGAACTTGGCATGAAGAGGAAAGTGAAGCTGTGTCGCAGCAGGTCCCATGGTGTATTTAGTAAAAGAGAGTGGCATCACTGCCTTAAATGACCTCTTTTCACAAAAACCCCAAAAACCTGGGGGACCATTGTCCTAAAGACGCAGAGATGAGCTAATGGTAGTCAGCCGGCTGCAAAAAGGGTTTTATTTTTTTATTTTATTTTTTTTTCAAAGAACAAAAGGAAGATGATGAAAGTGGGAACCATCGCCAATTTGTCCAATGTTTCTGCAGCTGGGATGAGCAGCAGAGGTTTTTTTTTTTTTCTTGGTGTGTGTGTGTGTGTGTGTGTGTGTGGAGCTTTAGCCCCATTTTTTAACCTAATTGTTATCAGGCCCATGTGTGACCGTGAGTGGCGTTTACTGTGCCATTCCACCCTGGCTTTTTGTTTTACATCACTGTTCCTTCTATGCAAAAATATGACCTATTTTCGCCTTTGTACAGATTATTTTGTATGAGTAACATGTATTGAAATAAAGTGAACAGAATCCAACCATGGATTTTTTATTTTTATTTTTTCCTGGTAGTTACTATAGTATTTCACAGCAACCCCCCGCCAGTCATCCTCAGCCAAGCTTATTTCATTAACCTGAATTGGGAAGGTATTCCTTTGGATGAGGCTGTTTAGTTTGTTCCCACACAACATTAATCAGCTTGTTAGCCTGCAGTGGAAGTGATTTGCAGGTTGTTGCTTCTGCTGCTATCTCTTCTCAATCTGCCATGTTTCCCGGAGAGAACTGCCATCATCTTAACTGCACCGCAGCCGGACTAACCCTGGTGGAGGCTACATAATTACTACAGTTAACTTTAAAGATCTATTTCAATTTCCTGCCTAAAGTACATTTGGTTTTCATTTTATGATGTTTATATAAATGTAATTAAAATAAAATCAATTCAAATTCATAATGTATTTAAGGTAAAAAGATATGAGATTTTCAAAGGATTACTTTGACCTTTGGGAAATTAAAAGGAAAGATGGAGTATGTACTGGCTGCATTAGCCCCGTAAAACAAATTCTTTATTCTACAATTTCCCCCGTTGCTAGTTTTTGCCTATGAGCTAAGCCAACCATCTGCTGGCAGAAGCCTCATCTGCATACATGACAGTGGTCTCAGTCTTCTCATCTTTCCCTCAGTCCAAAATGTAGAATTTAAATGTAAAAAAGCCAAAGCAATATTGCATGGATAGGAAGGGAAAAAATAGGTTATGTTGTTTATTAAGAAAGACAGAGCGACCAACCGCATTAGGTCTTCTTCCACCACTTGCAAGGAACTGATGTACCAAAGGAAGCTTATGTCCTTCCATCACTCCACAGGACATACTTCATGTGATAAAAACAAAAAAAGAAAAAGCCTGTGGTTAAGTATTCACATATGGTACTCTTACTGCCAAGGACAGCGCTACACTTTCATAAGCTGGTGTTTGAACAAAGGGTGAGCGCTTAATCCTTTATAAATTTAGAGTAACTTTATGCTCCAGTGACTTTTTTGCATCCTCAGATCATCCCTTGGCTAACACTGAGATAGGATCCATTTCCCAATAGATCATAAATGGAGTATTGCATCTAAATCTCATTACAGGTTAGGTGGCTCGATATTATTTTCTCTGTGATTCATCCATGTTTCCCTTATCAGAGACAAATGGACACTGTACAGCAGAAAATTCAGAACAAACTGCCCAGTGTCATTTAACAATATTAGATGTTCTCAAAGATGCCATTGCCCAGCCTCTGTCAGAAGTCATTCTGTTTAATTCTTTGCAGCCAAGTTTTCAGACCTAAACACAAGCTTTTCAGAAGCAATAAAGAATGACACTGAAACAAGACAGGATCTAGGAGTTAAAACAGAAAGACACAAAGAGTGTGGAAGGCACAGAAGGTCTACTAGCCAACAGCGGGCTGACAATACTCCAAAGCTTGTAGGCCATTGAGCTGCAGTCAGGCAGAGAAATTTTTTGTGTAATCCGACCCAACAGCCTGCATAGAGAGTTCTGGGCCCTACCGGCATGGCAGGGTAGCATCACATCACCAGGCCTCCTTTTTTAGCAGCGTGCATATGACCCCGCCACACAGATTCACTTGGTGGCTGAGTGTGAGCGGGGTGGGGCCAAATCTGGGGACTGTTTTGAAATAAAACTTGTTCTAGACCTTCGTTTCAGACTGTAAGACCACCAACAAACAATGGACAGGAAGCTGAATCTAAACCGAGCTGAGACATTCTCATTTGTCAATCCCTGGATCAGATACTTTCTCTTCTTCTTCAGCTTCTTGTTTTGGGTGAGTAGAGATTTGCAATGTTTGCTTGATGATTTTTTTCTTCCAGTAGGTCACTGTGACAAAAATACAGCTGTTAATGCTGTCCTGGGACACCATGTAATATTTCTGAGCATACAAGTCACCAGCTATCAGGGAGTTATAGCTTTCCAAAAGCCAGATCTGCTAGGAAAAGAAAGGTTGGAAAGAAGTTTATAAATAATAAATAAGGGAATATAATATAGGTAGTAAGCAAGGCCTTGTGCAGCAGGGGAAACCAGCTTCTCTGCTGCTACCTAATTTGAATTTACTACAGTTATATATGGACACATACAGTGCTCATAAATCACTGCAGTTAATGTTGGGAGGTACGTTCTTATCAAACCAGTTCAGTTCTGAATTATGCTGAAGTATAAAACACCCAGGCCTGCTGGTAGGAGGTTACGTATCTTAATGTTTGTCTATATTTTCTGCCAGTTCCCGTTACTATTACAAAGCCATTGTTGGTGCCAAAATTTGGAGTTCTGGATTCCTCCCAACAGGCCTGTATCTGCTATAACCTAGGTGGTAGACCTTAAATTGAGCAGCAGTAGTGGGGTTTTTTTTGTTTGCTTGTTTGTTTTTAATGTTTTTAATCAAAATAGAAAATAGTTGTTGGATAAAGTTTAATAATGAATAATGGTTAGTGAAGTATTAAGCTTAAGGGAAGCCTTGGTCAAAAATAATGGATAAATGGCTAAATGCAGTATTGCTACTAGTTGCTTTGTGATGGCAAATAATCATCTGAAGTTAATTGATGACCAACAGTTAGCTGAAGCAATTGATAAATGGCTAATACTTAGGAAAAAGAATGACTAAATACCCAGATAAAGATATTGACTATATGACTAGTACTTAACTAAATGCATTGGTTAAATTACTAAAACATAGCTAAAGCTAATGGATTAATGGTTGAAGTAATATTTTAGAGGTAAAGGATATATGGATATATGTCTGAAGGTCCAAGAGACACAAAGAATAAAAACCGCAGATACGCTCCACTGCTGGTTGTTAGAGTGGCTATGAGACCAGGAGACACCTGGCAGTCTACTGAGAAAGAGCTATAAAGCTATGGGAGATACTTTGATGCAGCCACTGAACCATCCATCAGGTTGTTCTCCTTCATCAGCCACTTCACCAACACAGAGACACACACACACACACAAAGTAAAGACTCAATGTCTTTCTTTTCTGTCACATTACTGCTCTCAGCTCACAGATCCCATCCGTACCACCACTTAGTTCATACATCTCCATCCTCCATCCAATCCATACACAACCGTAGCCAGGTGGTAAATACTGTACCACACTCTGACTAGGTTTACAGCCAATCAGCAATAACTGCAGTCCCATCCGCCACACTGCCAAGTCTATGTTGACTTGTTTATCAGACACGGGCTCACAAGTGAACACTGCAGCCCCTAATCCATCAGGCCTTTGTCCCCATGTCCACACAGCTCAGTTGGGCTGGCTTTCACCTCTGCACGCAATCTGCTGGGAGAAACCTGATTCATCCCTTTGAAAAGCCTGAGAACAGAGCTGGAATACATTCTCTGTGTGTGCACCTCTTGTTGTAAAGGCACGCTGCCACCTGTATTCACATAGGCACACACTGCAAATTGACAAATGGAACTGCAAGTGCACACACTCCCACAGACCCACAAAACAACAACGAGAGACCTAAATGTGCTTTAAAAATTTCTTAAAAGCAATGCAATCCCAAGTGAAATGTGCATCATCGTCTTGTCTTTTGTCAGCTACTTTCTTGCCCAGGCAGATTATTGCTTGTGTGGGTGACAAAGCACTATTGAAAATAAATAATTTGGTTCTTCAGAATACATAAAAAAATTGATGGGATGTGACAACTGCTGAAAATTACATCTATTATTTAACAAATTATGCCATGGACATATTCCCATGACCTCCAGAGATCCAGTAGGAGCTTTTTAACCAGAAACCAAACCAATCTATGTTTATGCAGGCCAAATAAAAGGCATTCTGTATACACAAAGTGGCACATACAGACACACACTAATAGCAATCAAGACAATGTCGGAATTGTGGCAGTGGAAATGAAAGCCATGTCATGCAGACTGTTATTCAAGGTGAGAAAAACAATCAAAGAAAGAAGGGAAATTTGTGTCAACAGAGTCCGTCTGTTTTGAAGCCTCATCACAGTTTCATTGTGCAGCTTCTGTAAAGATGCACTGACTTTACAACACACCTCAACACAATTCCATTTCTTACTTGGCTGTCGGTGCCTGAATGTTGTGAGGTCATTAAAGTAAGTATTCCTCCCTTCATCTATGGCACAGTGGTAGCTGCTGATGTCTCTTTTGTGATCAACATTTGACATTGTACACTGTAGTAGCTGCAGCAGCACACGTGTCAGACAGATCAACATCCTTGTACAGCTCACACACCTACGCACCACCTCCTGCTCCTCTCTGATTCTTCCTTTCTGTTTCTCCTGCAAAAAAAAAATGAAAGAGGAATAGTAATTCTTTACCACCCACCTATAGTTGTGAAATTGTTGCAAAGCTTAAGTGGACAGGCTGGTAATGGTGTCCCAATTAAGGTCAATTCTACTGGAGAAAAAAAAGAAAAAAAAATACTTGTGTAACAAATGAGCGAAAAAAAGTTTTGAATCCTGGAGGTTCAGCACAATTCTGATGATTACAGCCATGATACATAAGGTATTGTTATGTTTCACCTGCTGACATCCATTTGGTTTACCACAGACAGACTGATGATGTTGCCGTGGTTACGGGTGCTTTAGTTACTCAGCACCTGAGAAAATCTGATCTGATCACCGTCCCAACTGACAATACAAATTCATTCTGTTCAGAGCACCAAGCAACAGTAACAAGTTTATCCGCAGTGAAAATAAATCCAACAGAAGACTTTCATAAATGGCCAATGAGGAAAGCCGACTGTGGTCACAAAGCTTCTCTTGTGAAGTCCTAATAAAAAAAATTAAAAAAAAAATGAAAATTAATTAATACCACTTTACAGACTAAATATGAAACTTTCGCCAGGAGACTGCTTGCATAAAGTCCTATTCTGACTGAAGCATCTAAATGCAAGGAAAAAGCTGTAGAAACACAAAATGCTTTTCAGTGAATGTTAGGTTTTTATACAAACATGACAAAACATGTTAATCATGGTGCCCACTGGAGCATTTTTAGCCTTTGGAGAGAGGAGCACTCCCTGCAATGTTAAACCCAACCTAAACTAACCGTCCGTGAAGGAGAGGTCACAGTAAGTCAACAACTTCACATGGTGAGTCCCAGTGCAGAAAATATTCATAACTCTGGTATATTTTGCTGAAAAGACTCTCTCTTGTCACCCTCCGTGTGCCAGCAAACACAAACAAATGCCCCAAAGCTACTGTGTGGTAGGGTGATCTACTAACAGGGTAAAGAACCCTGATCTAAGTTTTTATAAGCTGTCGAACAGAAAAAAAATCCTTTTAAGACGAGAGAAGTGGATACAAGCAGGAAGACGAGAGGCGCCGTCGTCGGGAAAAACTGGAACTGAAAAACTCTGGGATGCTGACACACAGTATGAATACGTGTGTAGCAAGCATTTTGTCACTGGTAAGTCAGATATCTTGAGTGCATATCTATTAGGCTAACTATATTGCTGTATGTTCAGCTAACGCAGCCTTGAAGACCGTGCAGTCAGAGTCGGCTGGTTTATGGTGGTACACAACTTGGACCCATCCGCTTACAAAAAAGTTATTGGCATCCAAAGATGTGTAATTTCTCAGTGTTGTGTGAGTGTATATTCCTAAGAAAGAGGAAGATAAATAACAAGCAATTGGCCCTCCCTGGATATTCTGCTCATGCCAAGCTTTTATTAGAATATTTTGTAACATAAGAGGTGTAATGTTGAATCTTATGAGGCTAATAAAAAGATAAGGCAACGCACATTAATTATTTTTAACTCTAAGTTAAGGTTGCTGAATTGGCAAGGCTAACTGTAGGAGCTGAAGCTTACCAAGGCTAACATACATCCACCCAACTATGTTTTAACCCCATAAAGTGGGGCAGGTTTGAAACGTTTGGGTTATAAAAAGCTATTTTAAAATGATGATGTAGTAGTGTGGATGTAGCCTAACTTATGCAATGATGATCTTACCGGGGGACTCAATCAGGTAGTTGTAAATATCGATGTATATCACCTCCGGCCATTCAGTGGCATCATTTCTCCATAAAAATGAAGGCAAGCAGAAGGGACAATGAGAAAGGCCCACAGATGTGAGTTTTTCATTGTACAGTTTTTTCCTCCGGTACAGCTAGCATGTTAAAATAACCATTTGACATGTTGAAATAATGTTTTAAGATAACTACTGGACAGTGTTTTTGTTTTTGTTTTTTTGTGTGTGTGTGTGTGTGTGTGCACCACCGATTGTTTTCCCCTCCGGTGGGCGTGGCTTTCGGAGTATGATGCGTTGTGCTCTGTCTCTATAAAATATCAAAATTTCATGCATCTGCTGTTGTCATGAGTTTTCTCATGAGCTTCTTTTTTTTTCATTGCAGCACAGATTTTGTTTTATTTATTTATTTATTTATTTATGCAATGTGGCTTTTTGTTTGCTTTTTTTTTGGGCGGTGTTTGCAGTGGAGTGAGCTTTATCGGCCACCATACTGCAGACCACCTGAGGTCATGCGGAATTACTCAGTGGGGTGTTATACAGGTAAACCGATATTACACAGAGAAATCAACACTTCTTAGAGGCTTCATCAGGAGAGAAACAGCTCGGCAAAGATAAAACACGTTTCCTTATTCAAGCAAACACAGTAACAACACAAGAGCTGCAGGCAGAGAGGGTGTATTGCTCTGCCGACAGGTGTCCTTTGTCTGGAAATCTTTACCCTCTACACATCACCCACCTGCTTCCCACAAATTACTAATGGAAGATGTGGTATTATTCTTTTTGTTTAATTCAAGATTAAAAAAAAAAAACTTGCACAAATGCTTTTTTCAGAAGGTCTAACTATTTTATTTGCTGTATCTCATCCTTCATCTCATCGTACTTAACAAGTAAAGGTCAGTAAGATCCATCTGAAGGGGAAAATGTCAGTCAAGTCTTTTTTTTTTCTTTCTTTTTCTTTATCTCTTTCTCCAGGTTTTCTCCTTGCTCATTGTTGCAATTGGGGTGTATGCCAGAGTCCAAAAAGCTACAGGTAAATAAATAACAGACTTCTTCAACATACAGGCACATACAAAGATACTTTTCCACAGTTCTCTCCAGATCATTAGATTTTTCTGTGCATTCGATTTCATAATATTGAGTCTAGATTTGCGTTCCCAGTGACATTTGGCCATTTGTATTTGTTCATCAGCTAAGCAGGCACAACAGGCATGTCATTTTCAGTGTGGCAGCACAGCAAGCTTTAACTTTATCCTTAGTTCAACTAAATCTTTTCACATTTATTTTGGTAATATGCAATAGGTAGACACCAATAAAGGATTAATTTGGGCTCATCCCACGAAGGGGGACTCTGCATGCTGCATAATCCACACTATCTCATTGATATTTTACAGGAAAGAAAAAAGCTAGTGTAAAACAAAGCAAGGGAAGAAATCATTTCAATACAGGTTAGGAAGGAAATTGGATTTAGAGCACAATAAATAAATAAGGGAAAGAAAGGAGATAAGAGGATAGAGGATGACAGACATCTAAACAGAGCTGTTATGTTCCTGTCTCTCCGGCAGACACAGTCCGGGACACGTTCCTGATCGACCCAGCTGTCATCCTAATTGTGGTGGGGGTGGTCATGTTCTTCATTACTTTCTGCGGCTGTATCGGAGCCCTCAGAGAGAACATTCGCCTCCTCAAGACAGTAATAGAAATAACAGACATTTTACTAACCCTGGTGCTGTGTTTCACTTGTAATATGCAAGCTCAAATATTATTTAATCAGCAGTCTGACATTGCAAGCATAAAAAAAATCTGAGCATTTTCAGTTCTTTGTGAGTCAAACTGTTCACTTGTGTCTTTTTTGTCCGCAGTTCTCCTTCAGCCTGACGCTGGTCTTCCTGACCCAACTGGCCATAGCAATTCTGGGTTTCTTCTACTCAGATCAGGTAATTCCTATTTACTTACAACTTTGTCTGCTATACCTTAAATATTTTATAATATGAAGTCACTTTTAGGTTACATTTGGTCTCTGCAGTGACACCGGCAACACCCAGGCTCCACTGATTTTCTACATTCTTTCCCACTTTTCAGACTGTCTGTGCATTTGTAAACTACAATGTATAAAACGTAATGAGGCATGGCATCTGAACCCACAGATGTGCTTGGTGTGCACACAAGGGGGAGGTCTGTCAATGTGTGAGCCACACAGCATACACACAAGAGAATCAGTGTGTGTATTACTTCCAAGCTCTGTTATTATGGGGCAGGAGAACAGGTGAAGAGATGGATGCAGTATTTAAAAAAAAAAAGAAAAGCATTTATTTCAGTTTACAGAGTAAAGATGGATTGCAGGTTAGGAGGTAGCTTGACCAAGGAGGCTGTGAGCCGAAATCTAAAGCTGGGATGGGGCAGTTAGGGGCTGTGGTAGAAGGTTCAGAATGTGATCCAAGAGGATTGAGTGGGGCGGGGATCCAAGAAGAGCAATAGGGCAGAGGCAAGAACAAAAGGCTTGACCAGACAAGGTGGAGGTGGATCAGGGAGGACTGTGAGGGGAATGAATAAGAGGATGGTATGTCAGAGGACAAAAGACAAGAACTAGAAGAGCTAGGGAAATAAAACAACTGAAAATTGCATTGAGCGCTAACTAGTCATAGAATCAGGATGGCACATGCAAAGCTGGTATTTGTATGAGTCTTGATTACAGGATGGGATGCTGCAGCTGGTTGGGCTTTGCTCAGACTGCAGCACTTTGCCACATTTGTGAAGACACACAGAAAAGAGGGACAGAAGCACTCGCTCTCTCTACAGGTTAGGGAGCCACTGAACCGCAAGTTGAAGGTGCTGAAGACAGGGGGTCTGTTAGCGGATGCTAACACGCCCTTCTGGTTAATTTAAGTTACAAAGTCTCATGTTTCTTTCAGAGACCGCCACATATAGAAGGAAACCTTATTTATTTGTTCTACCCACATGGTTGTTTAGAGTGACTTCACTCTAAAATACTTAAATCTAGTTCATTACCATCAGCAAACAGAATTATGAGATTAGACAGTTTCGAACAATCCTCAAAGTCAACCATACATCTTTGGTGGAGAAAACGGTGGCAAATTCTTACCAGAACTGTTCATTGCTAAGATCTAAAATAGTTTAAACACAAACCCTCTAGTTCAACTTTTATGCTTTTGGCCATCACATTTTAGACTTTCACCTCTAAAGAAAAACATACATATGAGGATTTTTGCTAAATAAATATCTGCCATAAGATACAGGATACCGTGAAAAAACTAAACAGAATGAAATTATAGTTCCAAAAAAGCAATGAAAATATTTAGGATTTTGTTTACACCAACAAATGAAGTGTGTTGATTTTCACGCCACCTGCATCTAACTACACTGTAAAGAAAAGTTTGTATATTTTCTTTTCTATACATTTTAACATACTTTAGAAGTACAGTTACATATATATATATAACAATAAAAATGAGTTCAAAGAAAGAGGATAAATAAATATCATATCATGCTTGTACTTTGGGGCATTTAGTTAGGATGGCACTGATTAGAAGTGACTGTGTCTGGATGAGAATAGCTAACCCGGGCAGTGGCTACATAATAAATAGCTGAGCTGTGAATATCACATGGTTGACTGTTTTGAGGCTCTGTGGGATGGTAAGGATCCTCCTTCTAGCATCCACTTATCTCCTACAGTAACATCCCATTAGGGCTTCATTGAGGATAAAAACACAGCACCCAGTGGTGGCGACATCCTCTGACATTGGTGTCTGGTGGTGAAGTGTCTGGTGCCTGATGATACCTTCCTCTCCCTTGTGTTCTCTGTCAGGCGTTCGGACTTCCTGCTGCTAAACAGAGCAATTTAACAACCCTCCCAGAATGCTCTCTCGCTAAATGATTCAAATGCTTCGGCACTTCAAAGTGGAACCAAATGTTCCATTTCAACAGATCCCTTGAAGGAGACTTTGCCGCTAATGACATGAGGAGGTGTGTTTCTTGGCGGGGGGGCCCTCAGAGTCCCAGGAGCATACTGTAACACATGGAGACACAGAAATAGAGGGTGGGATGGGGAGTGGGTAGAGGAACGTTGGAAAAATCCAAACAAAATCTTGTAAAACTACTTCACAATAAAAAATGTGGGCTTTTTCTTTGCCGCGGCTCACAGCATTTATCACAACCTGTTCGAACATGGGCTGTTATACGAACAATTCAGAAAGCCTTCGGCAAGACACTAACAGAAGTTAATTTCAAGTTAATGAAATTTTAAAGTTCAGCAGCTTATTAGCATACAACACTCCTATTAGCAAATTTTACATCTGAACACCGTATAACTATAGTCCTCTCTGTTTTCAGAATTTCTATGGGATGGAGATTTGCATTAACTACATTTTCAAATGTCTGTTTATATGGGGCTATAGAAAATCTAAATGTTAACAAAGTAAGGCTTCATAATACCCTGAAAAGGGAGGAAGTATAATGAACTGAATTAACAGAATTAAGAAGGACATTGTTTTAATGTCTAGATTAACTGTTTTGTCTGAAAGTGTCGTTACAAATTATTTAATCCAACAAATGTATTACATTTATAGAACATTTGGGTTTCATTTATTCAGATTGAGGTGATCTAGTGAAAATTAGCACATTAAAATCACAAATGAGAAAGTTCAAGCAATTATATAATGCTGGTGAATTGGTAGGTGTACCCATTTTTCCTGTGATTGACCCTAAAAGGCATGAATGGTTTAATTATTCAATATTTCAATATTCTCTAATCCTGCAGCCATCACACGCATCATTTATTTTTGTTACTATTATTGTTTTAATTTGAAAGGATACATTATCATTGGATTTTTAATTTTCACTTTGCAGCTCTCCATAGATGCAGCCCAAACAATTAATAGGAGCCACAAAGCCTGAGAGGTTTCACCATGAAACTGAGCCCCTTAGCAACCTTCTCAGAAACATTTGTAGATAAGTTTAACCTCTGGCCATTTTAATTACATTATTAAATCTTAGCAAGTTTCATTACTTTAGAAAGGTTTATATGGAGGCTTGTATTAAAGTTATTTAACACTCCAATTTTCTTTCCCCCCCTCTAGACTCGGGATGCTTTGGAAAGGTTTGTGAGGAAAGCCATTGTGCACTACAGGGATGACCTGGATCTGCAGAACCTAATGGATTATATCCAGAAAGAGGTGTTTGTTTGTTTTTTATTTTTTACTTAGCGATAGATTGGATGCGTTTGTGTCTGTTCTAGTCCACATCACACAAGTCTTCAAATTGGAGACTAAACCATGAAACCACAGCCACTGACCAGAGCTGTTATGACTTTGTTTATTATTTTTGTCCTTGGTTGTAGTTTTCCACATGAGAGGCTGCATGTAAACATCCAGTTCCTGCACTGTGAGACTCCACGTGTTCCATCTGTACATATTGGCCAAATTGCAGCCTGGGTTTTCCCACACAAAGCCCAGACTGGCAGGATGCACAATACAAGACCACATTTCCAAATATATACATGTCCTGTGTTTTTTCCTTCAGTTCCAGTGTTGTGGGTGGAACAACTATACCGACTGGTCTTGGAACCTGTACTTTAATTGTACACACACAAACCCCAGCTCTGAGCGCTGTGCTGTACCTTTCTCCTGCTGCACTCCTGTTCCTGGAGAGGTGAGTCCTTTTTTTCCCCCCTTCTTCTTCTTCTTTATAAAAAAAAACAACCAAAAAACAAACAAAACAAGAACAAAAAAACGATCCAAAAAAACTACTCAACTGTCAAGCAACTTAAACTTCAAGGTTAGTTTGTGAGCTATAAGAACAGATTTTAGTTTAACACCAAGCACAAAATTGAAAGTGCACTCTGTGAAAACCTGTAGATGTATCTGCAAAGTTGGGCACAAAGTGTCATCTGTTTTACACGTCAAAGCATGGCCAGGCAAACTTATTGAGCTGCAAAGCTGCTGTGCCATTATGTTTGTCTTGCACTGCTTACATTCAGGAAAAGTAACGGGCATGAGTGATATGTTTCACCCATAAAATGAAGGAGGCCTGCAGATGTACACTAATTAGCTACAATGGAACCTGTCAAGTTAATATATATTACACAGTAGTGAACAATGTGTTCTTTAAGTGGTGTGTTGAAAGCAGGAAGAATGGGCAAACGTGAAGATTTGAACAACTCTGGCATGGGCTTGCCTGTAATGTGCAGTGTGTTTTGTATCCACCTTGTTGGATAAATAATCGGCTGCAATGCCAACATAGGCAGTGTGATGCTCTCTGTAACCTTTGGTTCCCCCTAGCATTAATGTGGATGTTATTTTTGACACACTGACTACTTAATTAGTGTTGTTGGCCATTTATGTGGCAGTGGTATCCCCTG
Organism: Remorina albescens; assembly: GCA_034769265.1. Lineage (NCBI taxonomy): Eukaryota > Metazoa > Chordata > Actinopteri > Carangiformes > Echeneidae > Remorina > Remorina albescens. Next base: position 51,316,958 of record CM068475.1, read on the forward strand.
GTGGCATTGGCCTTTTTCAGCAGAATAATTTGCCCTGCCACACGCCGAGTTGAACTTGGCCTCAAAATTCCCCAAATCTATTGTGGACCCTACAGTAGTAGACAGGTGCTCTTCATGTTTAGGCTGATCAGTGGAGGTATGCTAACGTCCGTCATCAACGAGAAAATGGAAGCTTTGGAAAAGACATGTTTGACATAAGAGTTTCACAGGATGTTAGTTTGAGCCGAAACCTCTGAAATGTTGAAAACTTCTTCAAACTTTTTCAGCAATTCAAAAACCTCTGCTCTTCTGCCCACTGATGCATATCGTACTCAATTAGAGAGACAACTGACCATGTGCTCCAAAATTCAAGTGTTCTTTCATGAAAATTTTATATTTTGTCTTCCCACAGTAAACACACATACACACACAGCTGCCAACACATGCATAAAATATGAAATGTGTGCAGATAAGGACACATGCTTACAGTTTATATGTAAATAGTGTACTCGTGTATGCATGAGTAACATTCCCACTCACAGAATACAAAGTGCCTGTATACCCTCTGTGCAGTCACACAGCAGCGCAGCTTGGAAACCACCACTGACAACTCCTAGTCTGTGTAAAGACACAAGACTGAATGAGAGTGAATGTAGATCCATCACACTAATATTGATTATACATCATTCTACATGGAAAACATCACAGCAGTCTTCTTCTACATAGTTGGAAAAAAATCAATTAATTACGGCAAACACTATTGGACCTGAAACAGTGCTTCAACCTGCTGTCGATAGCCTGCAACTGCATTCCCCCACGGAGGACTTGAATAGTCACATCAAATGGACGAAGTTGTCGCGCTCTCGTTTCCCCTCTTTAATTTCATCTCTGTAGTTGGCTTCGACAAGCTATCCCTCAGCTAATATCTTTGTGAGTGCAAAATATCACAAAAAAAGATGTGCAACAGCAGCCTCTGAGAGCCTCTTCTGAAAGTTCTTAGTGTGTGCAGCAGCATGTGGTAGTCAAGGTCATCTGTAAACCTCTCACATCATCTGTCTCTTTGTTGCAGACAGTGATTAACACTATGTGTGGTTTTGGGGTTCAAACCCAGAACTACCTGGAGGCAAACAAGTCGATCTACCCAGTAGGTTGCGCAGACAGGGCGGTGATGTGGATCGACTCTCATCTGCTGCTGGTGGGGGCTCTCGCACTGGGACTGGCTTTGCCTCAGGTAACTGCCTTCAACCCACTCACTTAATGCAGGTTGTGCAGGAACTGGTAACACTGCTTTGCCATTGATAATCTCAGACAATCCAGTGTAGAGGTGATTCTAACCTTGTCCTAAATATTCTCACTCTTTCTTTTACTCTTTCTCACACACACACACACACACACACACACACACACAGTAAATAGCATGTACTGAAAGTGTACTAGAGATATTGATGGCCCCTTCTATGCCAAAAGCAGGCTTGCACGGTGCATTTGGATGTGGCTGTGAAGTAGTCTGAGCAGGTCTTCATCAATCAGGACCCTGCACCTTTCATTAAGTCTTACAAACGTAAATACCTCTTTGTGAGATTCCAACAACTTGCACAAGTTCAGCTTGTGTCACACAAGATAAATGTATCCTGGTTCAAAAAGGAGCAGGAATCGAATAAACGTACAGAGTAGGGTTACAGTAAGGCCACTGGGATCGAGCTGATTTAAAATGGAGAGCTTTATACCTAGACAGCAATAACAAGGCACAAAGGGAGAATAAAATTTTAACGAAACATTATTCATTTATTGCACTGTTCTAGATTGAAAGTGCAGTTTACTGTGTAACCAAAGTAGAAATCTGTGATAATGTTAATCACCTGTCTCAGACAGGAATGTACTGTCAATTCCCTCCAATCCACAGGGCACAGCTGCACAAAGCACGTCAGATCCCAAAGCATTAGGTAATGCTGATAACGCAAGTCAATATATTAGATTGGCCACAAAATCACATTAACAATTATAGAGCTGTCTACATAATCGGTGAACTTGTTTATCAAAATGGTTCAGGTGCTGTCACATTGCATTCTCGCACAACTAGCAACTTTGTCGCTGAATCTTCAGCTTGATCCATTTCGCTCTAAAATCTGCCTGATTGGGTCCCTAAAGATTCTGTTGAGGGGGAAACATCTGAATTACCCATGACTCCTGTCAAAACAATGGCATTAGTATTCCAGTTGCTCTGATGTGCAGTTTAACTGATGAAGTTCTTTCTTTGTCTTGCGCTGCCTTGCTAAACACTATTACTAGATTTGGCTGCTTAACAAGCCACATTTAAGTCAAACTGTTAATTATTGAGAAATTAAGTCAAAAGATGTTTGCTGCCAAAAGTGTGTTCTCACTGCCAGCATCAGAACAATGTACTCTAATTTTTGAAACTTCTCTCTGTGTCAGTGTGTACTGTGACACCCTTTTGAGGCATCGAGCATACTCGGCACAGGCTGTACAATTACCTGGAGCCTTTTCTGTAATCTAAAGTGGCTGCTGCTGTCCTCTAGATTGCAGGGATTGTGCTGTCCCAGATCCTGATCTCTCAGATCAAAGATGAGATTACCTCAGTGTTTTGAGAGTTGGTCAACACAGGGGAAGAGGAGGGAAGAAAAGAACTTACAGTACTCCGCTCAGGTCATCTGACACATGCAAGGAGATCTTTATTTTTTTTACTGCTACTGTACCGCTGCGATGTTTGATTATATTTTTTATTCTTAATGTGCTGTTGCCCACAAGCATACAAGTGTGTAGCACTTTGTGCTGTAACTAAAAAATTCATTAGTTATGCAAAGTGCCAAGTGTATATTTAGTTTTGATAATGGTTTTTTTGTTGATATTGACATTAAGATTTTATCTTAGAAAAGTATTATTATTTAAATGTGACATTTGCTAATAAAATTCAGGAGAAAGTCTCATCTACACTGCTTAGGTGTCTGCTTTGCTAAAAGAGTAAACTCAGATAAAGCATCTGTTTATCAATCATACTTTAAAGAAAGTTAGCATGCAAATTAACAACCTGCAGTTAATATTAGCTCATAATATTGAAATATGTGCAAATTAGTTCACTTAGGAAGTTTAACAGGCCAGCTCTCTAAAAGTACTATACTGAAGAATGGGTGAAAGTGTTAAAACTGTCTTGACTCCAATCCAAAGTCCTTGAGGCTGGTAAAGGAGTCTCCTGAAGCCTTCACATGATGTTATGATGTTGCTTTGGTGATTTTTGCATGGCCCTCAGGACCATTCTAGACATGAAGAGCCAGGGCTCTCTGCATCAGACGATCAGTCAGAGGTGAGTTGGGCCTCACAGCATCGCGTTCTACCAGAAGACATCTGGTGGAATTGAGCAGAACACAAGATGGTGCATAAAAATGAACAAATATTCACAGAAACTACAAGCCTGACCTGATCAATAATGAAAGTGCAACATGGTGTACAGACATGAAATGTTGGTTATATAATGGGAGTTTTATCCACGTGCTTGTGTTCTGCACATGGAAACCCCAGCAACCTCAACTATACACCAGTGGTTCAAATGGTGCCAGATCTTCCACTTGTATCTCCCTACTCTCAATAGATCACAAAACAACATGGACGTACAGACTGAAGCAGTGTACATCCCAGCTGTGCTTTACCTTCCCAGTTTATGGTGGCGCTTGCTCTCCGATTTCATTGCTGCATGAATAAGCAGTTGATTGAAGACATCCCTCTAGAAACAACAGTGGACATACCCATTAGTAAGCACAAGACTTTTCCAACACCTTATATAAAATATTTCTACCCTTTCCTCTTAGGCTGTACGTAAACTGTTGCACCTTTGGGAATGGTTTTCTGAGCATCAAGGACAAAATCTCCATCAGCATCCATCACAGGAATTTATTATTTATACGTTGGTGTACTGTGTTCTACATTACCACTGCATGTCGTATGTAGAGAGACTGAAAGGCTGTTATGTAGTGTTCTTGACCTCAGGCCTATTTTCACAACAAAAGATTTCTGCTCTACTCTATAAAACAATGCAATGTGGTCTTTGACATCCAAAGAACGTAAAGTCTGAAAGCTTTTCAAATGTATGTAGACATCTACAATTGCATGCGGTTTTGGTTTGGTGGTTTTTTGTTATCACACTTCTTTAATTCCTTACCTGAGCATCACTGCCACCTATGCCCACCATGTGGTAGCGTAACGGGTACAGGAGGTCCACAGCTCTACTGTAATTGCCTTGATCATACTCAATCATGGCCTTACACATCGGTACACCTACAGTTACAGCCATCTGATGTTGCTGATTGTCTCCTGGCTCCCTACAAAAAAAAAAAAAAAAAAAAGGTTAAGAAAAGACATTTATTGATGCAAATTTAGAAACTAGTGCTGAAATAAGACTTTTCATGTCTGTGTGGGAATAAATCTCAGATCAGAATGAAATAATTCATTTGTAAAAATGTGATCCAGCCATCTTTGTACATCTGTATAAAACTAACGAAACAGTTTCAGCAAGATGGAATAGATAAAAGGTTACATTTGCTTCACTTTCATAGAAAATAACAGGTCACTTTATTTTAGGTTTAGTAAATATCCTCTAAGGATCATGTTGGGTTTTTTTCATTGAAGAAAAAGTGTGTCTGAAAAAATATGCATTCTGGTTATATTTAAAGATGTTTCTAATTATTCAGACTTCAGAGCACTCAGCTCAGACTGTTTTACAGACAATGAAGAACTAAATGTTGTAGCTCGCCTTCAAAGGTCAAACACAAGCTTCCTGTCAATTGGATATGAAATTTACTAATATGACAGCTATGAATGGTGCCAATCCGTATTCTCTTATATAGAAAACAGTTCCACATCATGAAAATCAATAAAATCTTAAACTTCCGGATTAGTTTATTTGGACAGACTGACAAGGGTATTAGAGCATTACTCTACTGAACTGTGAAAAGCATGAATATCTGAGTAGAATTCTTTCACTGTAAAGCCACAGATTCCACACTGTTATGAGGCTTCTTGGATTAGTTAATGCTTAAAGTCACTGCCTCTGACCGGAAAATGACATTATGACAAAATATGGATTATGTAAAACTGCAAGCAATCCTTCCTAACCAAGGTAATAAAAGTGACACAGCATATGTGAGTGATGGGATTAAATGCATGCAAAGCTTGAACATGTCTGCTGTTTCCCTGATGATTCAAAGTAGAGCAGAGCTGAGGACCCCCCCCCCCCCCCCCCAAAAAAAAAGTTTAAGGATTGAGTATGAGAGCTGCTTTTTCCCTGAAGGTGCATCATTCCCTAACTTCTGTGACTTAAGTTACATTACGTAACAGAAAAACATGAGAATTTCAAGGACTGGTTTTAAATGGCAGCTTGTCTGTGGGTTGTGTGCCGGACAAAATGCGTGAGCACAGGCTGTCCACGGTCAGGATGCCAGAACACATTATAACCACAAAAACTCCACAGAGGCAGCAACTGCTGGTGCCACATCTGCTACAGAGGGAGGACCCTGGTCTCCGAGATGGCTGCAGCTTTAAATTCACTATTACCGCATTCACTTTGTATCTTGCCATCCTACGCTCTGCCTTGTCTCTCTCTCCGTTTTACATAAGGCCTGAGTGGCTCTTATGTAAGGCTGGGAGAGTGTTGAGGTGTGCAGTGAAGGGAAGAAATGGTGCAGAACTTACTTAGCCAATTCCTGGAGGCCCTCAAGCAGACGTTGAGAAGTCCCATTCTCTTTAGTTCCCAGCGACACCATGAGGAAGTGAAGGTCGTTAAACAAGGTCACGTGATCATCTGTGTGAGGTTGTGTTACCTGGAGCATCTCCCGCCAACGATCCTTCACACACACACCTGAAACATTCACCAACATAAACACATTCATTGCTTCACAGATGCAAAATTGTACTGAGAAAAAAAAAACTACCCAAATGTCATGCCACTCTTAAATCTCTGCTTTACTTTGAATGGTGTGAAAAAATGTGATCAGAGGTTCTGCTAATTAGATGCTTTACACATTTCAGATAAATGATGTATGATAACTGGGATTATCTGACCTCATCAGCAATTTCACTTAAAACCATACAATGTTAAATCACATGTGGTTGCCCTTCAGCTTAATAGCAGCAATTTAACAAATTTTCAACATCTACATCAGGCAGTTTTATGCCATTTTAGAAATATCCTACTCACCAATGACACAAATGATTTCCTGAATTCTAATCAAAGATTGATCAGTAATGTCTGAGATACCGAGCGGCAGACGAACAGGAAAATCCGCTTTTAAATTTTTCTTAATATATTTAATTTCCAAATTTGCCAACTTCTTACCCTCCATTTCCAGTCTGTAGAGCATTGAACTGGCATCTACAGTGTCCAACATGGATCCTGTGGCTTTAACACGTCTGAATACCTTTGGGAAACAGGACTCATTTCAAATCTTGACCTTGAACACTGAAGCCTAAAGTATGTGTCTATTGCCATTCAATAGCACTTCTCAAATTAAATATTCATGAATGTCAGCTAACTCAATGTAAGAACGCCAGTTATCATACTTATGGCAGTGCTCAGTAACATTATGAAATATTCTTGTAAAGGTCCAGAACATCGGACAGCTCCACTTTCAAAATGTCTCTGAAACTCTCTGCAGACTGAATTTGACTCACTCCAACTTCACTTTCTCAAACTCGACCCCCTGACACACAATAAACACAATGCATTGCTTTTAGTTTGCATCCCCTGTGTACTGGTACGTGCATGACGTTTGAAAGAACATAGTGTACTCAAGCAGATTTGCCATTGACATTTTCATTGCAACTCTCAACATGAACCGACCTGAGAATCGTATATTTGCAGAGCTGCTTCGTATTGCCCCTGTAGAAGAGGAATAGTGTGGAGAGAAAGACAAATTTGAACTTCAGACTGGAGAGATAAGCGAGATAGATAGATTCTGTTGCACAGATGCAAACACAAATTAATCTCCCAATATGCTCAACTCCAAATTCAAATTAGCCAGGGGAAAGGATATCATAAATACTTGTTCCCCAAACACTCCTGCTGACAATTATTCGCTTGACTGAGAAAACTCATTATATTCTTTACCTTCTCGATGAAGTATAGAGCCCAATGCCAATAGTTATGACTGGCCAGGATGTCGGATACCTGAAATTTAACAATACATATTTCAAATATTTTTCCTAGGGGCTCTTTCAGTTTGTAATTTGTTACACCACAGAGTGAGATGTGATTCCTGAAAAAAACAAAACAACAATAACAACAATACACACAATAAAAGAAACATTTCAGGAGATATTGTACCTGCCAGTCTTTCTCTCTACCCTGCATGAACTTCAAGCCTTTGTCCACATCTGCCTTCATCTCATAAACATGGGCTACAGAGTGGACAGACCAAGCATCATCAGGGGTCAGAGCGAGACCCTGCACAACCCAATTTAACACACTGAGTCAAATAGAAGGTTTACAGATTAAAGAAAACACAATATTGTTACACCAAAGAAAAAGACAATTCAAAAATACTGCCATTCTTAACTGAGTTATCTTTCCCTTGTGTGATTTTCCTCAGTATTTTTTTCAAGTGACCCTCATGTGTACACAGCTGCTTTTTAAGCATTATGCATTCAGCAGAGAAGCTACTGAGGTTTGAATCAGCTGATTATCATTGGTCAACCACAATTTTTTTGCTGAATTGAATGAATCAGCACTAGCACACACAGCCAAAACCACCAGACCCAAACAATGATTTCCGACAGCAACACGAGGGGGGGAAAAAAAAAAAAAAAAAAAAAAAGTCTCACCTCCATGGCTACTTTCTCGGCCTTGTCATAGAAGCGGGTCTCCAGGAGACCAAAGGAATACAGTCCTTTTAGATAACTGAGTACAAATGTACCAAAAATGTATTAGTTTCTCTAAGATGGTGAACGCACAGACTGGTTTTATGAACATGCCTCCAACACTAACAGTGACAGTTAAAGGTCAAAATGATTATTTTATCTAAAAATCATCAGCACGATCATTAGATTGTTGTTTATGTGCCATCACCGACTTTTTGTCATGCTCAACATTCTGGCTCTGTTGGGGCTTTTACTGTTACTGTGGTATTGTTTAAGTCATTGATTTGAGGTCAAAGGAAGGATTAGGGAGAAAACAATCTAGTCACTTTTAGTTGTCACCCAGAAAAGACATCACAAATCTTCAGTTACTGACTGCACTTAACTGACTCCTCTTGAATTACTCTAATCATTCCCACACCATTGCACTGACAAGTATATTATTGGCAAATTCATGTCCAGTGTGATTTTGATGATCTTTTTATATTCTTGTTATTCTCCTCTTTTTTGGCAGGGGGGTTCATCTGTAACTCACATTTATGCCAAATATGCTGGTCACTTAGTCAATACACAGAGCTCATTGAGTTTCCATATGATTTTGAAGATATACACAAAGATTTTATGGTAGTACAGTAGCTGTCTTTTGTACCTGGATAACGGCATATGTGGTTTCCAATGAGGCAGCACCCTGGCCACAGAGTCCCTCATCGGGATTTGGGCTCCCATGTAGAAATACCCATCGTGGGCAAACTTGAGGGCCAACAAATCAGTGGGGTGATCAACCAGAATGTCCTCCCATACCTCACAGGCCTTGGGGAAGTTTCTAACAGAAACATCAGTCATTGTTTAAGACAAGGACATTTCAGTAAAAGGACAACAGAAGAAATGTACCATGAGAATAAGAAAGATGTGATTACACATCAGGCTGAGTGGAAGGAACTAGAGGCCCTGGAAAATCATAAGTACCCTTCAAAAACAATATTGAGAAACAAAATGCCTTCTTGGTATTACCATATATCCTTGTATTCTGCCGGGAAATAAGACACCACTGATAGAAATCAAATATTACTTGCTAGACTAAGCTAGAAAAATTACAAAGACTCTTTGGCACACAATTTAGACGAATGCTGTGGATCACAAGTAAGGGAAAACATCTGACAGTATACAGTAGAGTCTACTGTCAGATGTGTTCCTTTGTCTACTGAGTAGACAAAGGAACTTGAGAGCTGATGAATGAATAATGCCTCATAATTCTTGAATTTTTTCACAAGCAGCTTATTTCCTCTGGCATGGAGGGAAACAAACTGTTCTCAGGCAGGATGTTGACACTGAAAACACCACCAAACTAACATTTGGACAGATTATTGAACAGTTCGCAAAATGGACTTTTGCTTTTATAATAAACAAAGAAGGGGAGGGGGTTAAATGCATTTAAAATAAAAAATAAAAAAAGCAACCTTTCAGCTTGTTAGCAGCATGTTAACAAATGTTGCGGCATTTAAATCAGGCTGTTTTATGCCATTTAGAAATATCCAACCCATCAAGTGAGTGAGTAAGGAGTAAGTAATAATTTCAAGAATGATAATATGTCTTGCCATTGTACTTCTGTATTCCAAACTGAATAATAAACAAGTTTTTATTTTGTTTAACACAAACAATCGTCTTTGTAATTTAAGATGTACTGTACAGTCAGAGTACGAATTACCCTACAGAATATGTTGGTCTGTTACGAGGAACAAAAGTGCATATTCTTGTAAATATTTTGTGATATAGGGGCCAATTGTAATAAATAAATAAATAAATAAAAATGCAATGGACTTACATGGGGATGAAGCTGTATCTCAGAATGATATCTTGGGATAAAATCCTTATTCATCCCATTTTCACAGAATTTCCATCAGCAACCTGGCACTGGATCTTACCCATGGGAGAAGAGCTCCATAGCCTTGACATGGAGCCTCTCTCTGGGAGTGATGTCCTGGCTGTTGGCCAACTCCACTGTTCGCTTCACTGCAAAGGCCAGTCGCTCATTCAGCCGAGTGGAGCTTGTCGTTGCCACCAGCTCCAGCCCTGTGCTGATCACATGCCCCATAACTGCAGGAGATGGGAAAAAATAAATCCCTCAATTTCTGCTCAGATTAAAAAGAAAAAAGAAAAAACGAAAGATGGAGTTACCATGAAAAGCTCCTATTCCCACCGTGCATCTATCCATTCCACACATAAATAAAGCGTAAAATTTAAGAGCTTCTGCAATTGTTGTGTTTACAATGTAAAAGGTTATGACTGGTCAGTGGTATTTCTTTATCCTCCCATATTTGACTATGGGCACACCAAATGTCACAGTGTCAAATTATCAAAAAGTAGTACTTCAAGATGATACAAGCACCACTGGCTGCCAAGCCAACTTCAGCTATGCCATGACAGCAAAACCGTACATATAGCACCTTAAACATGATCAACACTTAGCAAATTATTGCTTTTTATCCAAATGTATGAGACAAAGGCACTAGCAAAGACAAGAGTGTTTTATTATTCATACATTCAGTTTGGATACATCTATTTCTTTACAACTGATGGTATTAGTGTAATTGATGTAAAATCTGAAGATTTAAATTTTTCCTTGCATACTTGATACAGAACAGTAAATGTTAAAACCAATGCAATAATTTGCATGAAACCAAATACTTAAAATGCTTGAGGAGACTTCAAGCTTAACACGTCCCATAAAATTGCACATTTTGATAAAAGGTACTTAGCAACCTCTGCTTCATCACCTCAGGGTCAAAAGATCAATGTTTCCTTTGAATAAACAACAGCACACACAGTCATAGATAGTGAAGGCTAGTTAAGTATCCAAGGTCATCTTATTTTGCCGTTTCAGCAAAAACTTACATACAAGTTAACAGCGGCAGGCCACTTGAAAGGATTGCCATAATTACCAATATCATTATATACCTGATATACCTATACACCTGTATTGAATATCCCCTCCCCCTGCTCTCATTCTCTCCCTACTCTGCCCAACTCTGCCCCCCGTCTCTCTCTCTCTCTCTCTCTCTCTCAACCCAATCAGTTGAGGCAGATGGCCGCCCCCCCGAGCCTGGTTCTGCCTGAGGTTTCTGCCTCTTTAAGGAAGCTTTTCCTTGCCACCATTGCCAAGTGCTTGCTCATGGGGGGATCTGTTGGGTCTCTCTCTACAAAGAGTTTGGTCTAGACCTACTCTATATGTAAAGTGCCTTAATGTAACTTACTTATGATTTGGCACTTTATAAATAAATCTGATTTGATCTGATTAGATTTGATACATAATACTTGAACTTTTTACATACACATAAACCTCTGACCCTTAAAAGGAAGTTCTAACTTGCCTTTGGTGCCACATGAAAAGTGCTTCCGGGTAACTTTATTATTTGGCGCTCTATAAATAAAAAAATTACTTGATTAAATGAAATATGGGAATAACATTTGACTAGCTGATTACTTACCAAAATTAGGGTCAGCAGCCTGCATAGCAGAAATACATCCTTCAAATCCTCCCAAGGTTTCATCATTCCTCCATTTCACATACTAGCAGCCAGACAAAATTGAAATGTTTGTAATTGTGAATGTTGTTTTAAAGGACGGATTAAAAAAACAAAACAAAAACAAAACATAAAATAACGGTGTGTGCACAGTGTGTGTGAGGATGGTTCGGGTTACCTGAGTGATTAAAGCATCGTATAGTTTGCAAGCCTCATTACTGCTGGTGGAGAGCTGAAGACCTTCATCCTTCCATGCCTGTAGGAGACAGATGACACTAAATGACTGAACAAACACAAATAGAAGTTATGACCAGGTCCCTATGAAAACTGTTTTTTTATTTTTTTTTTTACAGTTTAATAACGTATACATACAAACACACACATTGGGACCATGAGGTCAGGAGAGGTGTGTACCGTTTTCACGCTGTCCTCACCGAGAAAACGGTACACATCTGTGCAAGTTCTCACCCATTGAGAGGTTAAAGGTCAAATCATTAAATAGTCATTTGTAACATCCGAGTTAAACTGCACAGCTGCATAAAACATTTAATGTAAAAAAAAAACAAACATCTTATTTTCTTGGAGTCTCATCTTAACACGTTTAAGGTTGCTGCAGTTCACAGCTATCATTAACTGGAGTAAACGGTCTAACAAATGTATTTCCTCCATCGCCATATTTTCGCCGTCGGTCCATTCCTGATAACTCCAGCCGTCCTGGCCGCCACCTGAACATGTCAGTCTTTGGGCAGTTTAAGTGTCAGAAGTTTCCTCCTGATAGTCCAGCACTAACCTGACAGTCCCTTAGCCCGGCAGCTGACATCTTTCAGGAGCAGATTTAACTTTCCTTCAACTTTCGACCCAGCAAACAGCCGGAGCGCTGACAGGAAGCACAGAGGTCGCGTGCGGAGGCGTTTCAGAATAAGTGCATGGACCCAAAAGAAAAAAAAAGCGTGTGGATTTTATTTTTGTTGTTGGATTGCGATAAACTCTTCCACCTGTACGTTAGTTTTGTTTTTTTTTTTTGTTTTTTTATGTTGTTGTTACTTTTTTAAATAGTATCTGTGGGGAGTAAAGTGAGGGGGAAAAAGGAGAGAAACAGTGGGAATATCTGCTGTTTCCTCCCGGTATTTTATTTTGTAAATTACTATCTCTTTAGTCTGCACCATAGACAGACAGACAGATCAATAGATAAATATAGATAGAAAGAGGGATAGAGAGATCAATAGATAAATATATAGACAGACACACAGACAGATAGACAAATAGATAGATAATTTATTTATCATGTGGGAAATATAGGGAATAATGTCTTCAGTAACCCACTCTGTTTCTGTGGTAAGGCTTATCCAGTGCACAGCAAAAAGTCAGGAGTTAAATTCAACTCCAACTGAGTTGAATTTAACACTTTTTGAGGGTTTATATAGGTTCACACTCTCCAGAGTTAAATTAACACTAAATAGTTAAATATTTAACACTATGCCAGAGCTAAAGTAACACTCAGGGATTTGAATAACACTACTCTGAGTTACATTTTCACAATTTTGGTAGTTAATTTCACTCCCTGAAGTGTCAAGCTTCAACACTAAAAAATGTTGTTTAAAAAATAGTCATACATATGTGTGTCATTCTAAAAGACACAATAATTTTCAAAATAACATTTATTTTTCTCCTTTGCAGTCATTTCTTTAAAACATATAATGTATGTTATAATATAACGTATAATGTACAAGGTTTCATCTGAAACATCATATGAACATTGAATATCAAACGGCGTATGAAATTTAAGCTCAGACATCTCTTCATTTTTGATTTGAAAATTGATGATGGGCTTTTTTTAATTGACTGCTGGGTGTACATTATGTCTTACACTGTGAGGCGCACATTGCAATTACTGAAAATGTTCAGCAATTTACCGTATTTTATGTCTACGAATGCATCTGAAGAAATCAGAGTCTATCAGAGGAGATTACAGATTGGTTTTAACAAAATACAGGTACATTTTCAAACATTTTTCCTAACCAAGCTAAAGAAAAATTAAATACCTTTTTCATGAACATGCAGAAAGTCAAACTGTCCGTCAACCTCATCCAACCTAACATACTGTTGCTTGTACCTCACCTGCACCAGCATTTTTACTGAAACATGCAAGAGAGCTTGACAAAGTAAATTAACACAAAGGAAAAACAGTAAATAAATAAGTAAAGAGAAGTCCAAGTCACACAGATGACAGGTGAAACGTGTCTGTATTTGTTGCAGCCCCTTTCATTGGCACGTTACGGAAAAAAACCAACAACAAAGAAACACAACCGTTAGCTCGAGCCTCAAACAAGATTTTATCCAGAAAAAAAAAATAACCTGAAGCTTTGGTTTGGTTTTGGTTTTCATCAGTTTCAGCTTGAACTGCACATGCGAATTGTTGTTAATTTGTTGCCTGTTATTTTAGAGAGATTTTAAACTTTTAAGAACTAAATCAACCGTTTAACGTTAGCTCAGTTAACTTACTCTAGACTGCTAGCTTACCTCGTCAAATTTACTGTTCAGGCCTGGCAACAAACAAGGCTTCGTAAAGCGTATTATTCTCTGTAGATGCTTCATGCTACGGTAAGTTTGAATTTAATTGCACTTACCATGTAGGACAGCATGAGAGGTGGAAAACGGCGCCGACTTGTCTCCTCGTCCGAAGGGAGGTGTGTGAGCTTAATTACATGTAAATTAACGCTGTGATCAAATCTGTCAGGTAACTCCAACACTGGACATTGTTTAACTCAGAATGTGTTAAAATTACACTTTGGGAGTTAAAATCAACTCCTAAATGATTGACTCGGAAATGTCAAATCCTCAGCGTTAGCTGTGATGTATAGTTTGTTTGTTTTTTTAAACGAAGAGACTCAAATTTTCTTGATTTCTTTATTGTAACATCTTGTTTTTTTCCCTGTTTGTTTGTTTTTGGGGGTTTTATGGAAGAAGATTAAACAAAAAAAAAAAAAAAAAACTTAACAGATTTTAAAGAACTGCATTGTTTTATTGCCATTTTCAGCATACATCCAACACCCCTATGCATTTTAGCTACATTAAGCATTTACATTATGTGTCAACAAAACTTTAAAAATTAGGATTCTTTTTTTGTTTATTTTTCTTACTTTTTTCTCTTTTTACATATAATACAGTTTGCACACATGTTAATAAATATCAATACAATCATGTCAAACTTATCACACACCATCTAAAATGACAACCCTTAAAATTATGTAAGTTTTGTTTTTGCTTTTTTATTTACAGCTCACCAAATCATAAATACAGCCTCTAGTGTTTCTGTGCTGTAAAACAGTGACCACTTGGGTTATTTATTGTTCTTTAACAGTTGTCAAAAAGGCTATTTTATTTGACTGACCACCAGATGAACCATTATGTTCCTGTCTCATACAAGTTGCCCATAATGCACCTTGCACTTTTTTTTAGCACCCCAATTTAAAATCCTCCATTTGTTTAGAAGGGGAACTCCTGTATAAACGTAGTTGGGTGGGGGGGGGAGCTAAATCCTTGAGTTCCAGTGGGACACACAGATGTGACTACCAAAAAAACAAGTAAACTCAGAAAAAACTTAAATATTAAGAATGAAAATTAAAAAGGCATCTTGTTCAAGAGCAAAGGATTAAAACTGCCATACACTGATCTGTGTGTTTTCTCATGTTGTGTGTAAATTCTTGTGGTGTGCTCCTTTCATATCCACCAACAGAGACAGTCCTGTGGCACGAAATGAGTGATGTGAGCTACACTGCTTTCACATTACCAATATTGAAATCAGATTCATGAATGACATCACAATATTAACACATGTGATGGAAACTTAATTGAACCTGAAAATCTTTAGCTCATCACTGTTTACCAAAGTAGGAAACATAATAATCCAGTACAGAATATGGACAAATCATTGTAAACAGTAACAGGCAGTGTGACATACCATGAATGGCATCTCACAGAGAGGGCAATCATTATCAAGTCATGTCAAGTGCTTAAGTGTTCATACATTGTGTGAGTGTGTATTCTATGTCTAGCTATCAAAGATAATATAAAGATCTCTGTTCCTGCAGCCTTCATTCCTGACATGCAATGGCTTATGGTTGCATGAGAGTTATGCACATGTGCAAGATAATGATATGGTGGGCACTCTCCTGTGAACGCATAAAATAAAAAGTTTATCTGTTAAAAGCAAACAAAAAATAAATACATAAAAAAACATGGCCATATTTAACGGGTACTTTATGTTGCCTCAATGAATACTGAGGGTGGGAGGGAAGGAAACAAGCATTCCATGGTGTTTGTGGTTCATTAGGATGTGGAAGTTTGCCACTGTATGTCAAAAGGCAGCTTCAGCAGAGGATGTCTTTCTTATAGTCAAAACTGAGAAGCCCAAGGCTGGAGATATCGCTCCAGCATTTGTACGCACCTCTGTAGCAGTCCTTTTTGGAAAAAGAGAACAACTTCATCTGCTGAAAATATGACTTGCGCTACACAACTATACACAAAAACGCAATTCTTTACAATTCTTTTACATCAGCAGGACCAAACTGCATTCTTCCCTTTACATAATAGAAGAATTCTTTCAACATTCTTCCAAAGTTTCTCCCACCCCCACTTGAGAGGATCCACTTCAAGGCTGTGATTATAAAGTTATGAATGTGCTTGCCTCTCCACCCACAGAGAGAGAGTGTAAGCAAAACTGCAGAGTGATTAACTGGAACTGCCTTTGGGCAGAGGATATGTAAACGTTGCAGACTGCTTCGGAGGCAGCTGTATACTGCGTCTGTGTGTGTGTGCATGTGGTGGGGAAATCTTTACACATTCACTGCTGCAGGTGTGTCAGTTTTGGACCAAATCTTCCCATCTCAGTATTCAGCAGACTATTCTGATCACGGAAGGTGATCACAAGTCGACCAGTTTTCACTAAAGCTGATGAGGAATGATTTCGTTCCTCTTAGGCCCAGTTCAGGTTGAAGCCTTTGGAGAGCATGACAGCTTCCAAGTCTTTGTCTTCCTCCTTCTCCCGAAGCCTCTGCTCTTCCAAAAGGGCCACGAGGGCATCACGCTGCTCCACCACCTCTAACATCTCATTTAGGATCTGCTTTTCCTGTGCAAGCTCCTTTTCTGTCTTTAGGTGGTCTGAAGGAAGAAAAAGAAAATTGAAGCATTTAGGGGATAAAGAGATAGAGAATAAATTATCACTACAGGTTTGTCAGCTAATACACATTCCTGCCTTTACCTTCCACAGCCATTCGTTCCCTGAGTTCCTGCTGCAGTCGGCTCTGTCGGTCCTCCAGCTCCAGCTCTCTGGCACTGGGGGACAGAAACAAAGAATTTGGATGAGGTAAGTTTGTTTCACCGTTCAAAAATAAACCTCATTTATATATGCGGGACTTTAAGAAATGACCAGTTGGAAAAAAAAGATGACTCCTCTAAAAATCTTCAGTAACTGATAATGAGATAATACTGAATAAATGAATCACTTGTCAGAATAAAATAAATGTGTAGGAATGGATTGTGAATGTGGTCTTACATCATTTTCTGTCATTATTTTGTTAAAAAATTATTATTTTAAAGGAGGTGAAACCCTTAACAATGTCATATTAAGTAAATTAGAACTCTTACATCATGAGTTCAATCTGTATTAGATTATGATTATGACTTCATTGAACATGTCATTACATCCTTAAATTAACATTAAAGACTTGAACTTGTCAGAATGAAACATATGAACAGCTACAACATCAGTTTGTCACAATTAATATCCCTCAGAGATAATTCATGATGACCGGGCAATGATTTAACACCTGAAGCCAACATTTTATCTGCACTTATGCTTGTTGCAGAACTTATCTGTGCACTATGGACCTGGATTTTTTTTTTTTAATTACATTTCAAATAATAATTAGATAACTAATGAAATCCTAATATGCTTACACTACACTACAAGCTTACCCATCTCAACAATCAAGCACTCTACTTACAATATCATGAGTTCTGACTCGTAGCGGACCAGTGCATTTTTCTCCTGCACCAGCTTGAACCACTCTTGCATTAGTTTGGGATCATCCTTCTTGCCCATGCCTGGAGGAAACGAGGAAGCACAGAATGGGAGTGTGAAATCAGATGGCTTGAAAACACTTACAGTGGTCTCACTGTTGTTTCTGGCGTCACACAGACAAGGACCGACACAGGCAGTGCAATGACAGCCAAGCCAGGATGTCCTTGCTGAGGGATGGTGAGGTGGGAGGATGAACTCAACACCATACTTAAAGATGCATACAGAAGATGGCGTGGAGCTACTTGGTATCAACTTTGGCAAGTGCATCAACACACACACACACCCATACCCACATAACCCATACACGCACAGACAAAAAGACAATACCTGTTGTTGCAAAGTTGAGAGTTTGTGTTACCCAGTTTGGAGTGTGTCAGATGCATTTGCCCTTTGGGAACAACTACCTCCTCCTATTAGTTTTTTCCAGAGTGAGTAGGTAGTGAAAAAACAAACAAACACACCAAGTTATTCAAGTTATTAAAGCGAAGAAGGCCCTGTGAAATTCTCCATCCTCCCCTGCCCGTATATTGACACATCCACACAAATAAAATGTTTTGGGCCCCATTCATGCCAAGCAGTTTAAGGTTAGGGCTAAAAAAAATAAATAAAAAAATCTAAACAAAAATATATTCTGTCACCGTCATATATTCAATAACAAGTTCAAATGTTCATGGGATGACTTTTCATCAAGACCAATAGCGAAGTTCTCACTCTTCTCTGAAGTCTGCCTCAGGGGTGATCATGTACATTGCTACTGGCCTCATGCATTGCAGTTGTGCAGTTTTAATGATCAGCACAATCAGCCAGAGCACAGAGTACAGAGCAGCAGCAAACTTCTGCAGTGCCAGTGTGCAGAAAAGATGGGGCATGCTTGGGGAAGGCCTACTGCTAGGGCAATGCAGCCTTTCATTTATCTGACAGCAGCAGGTGGAGCCAAGCCGTTTCAATGAAGGACCAAAAGGCAAACCTCAATGTAGCATGACATACTTAGCTGGGGAAGAGGAGGCTCTTGCAAAATGAAAAGGAAAAACATTGTACACACATAAATTGCATGGCTGTGGTCGTGGGGGCTGGCTTTTGCTAATTAAGAGACAAGGGACAGAGAGAGGCAAAGCTGGGGAAGAGCTGCTCACACTAGACAAGAATACAAAATATGGAAACAAAAGATGAATTACAAAGGCAAAACTGAGTTCCCAAACCTATCCTACAATGCATGACTTTCTTTTTCATTTATACCATTTCAACCTGTTCCACCAGAACCAACCCTCAGCTCAAGGCTGCAAACGAAAAGGAGGGAGGAGCCATCTGTACAAGGTAAAAACCACAATACAGGAACAAAATCCAGCTAACACACAATAAAACAGGAACTTTTTTTTTTTTTTTTTTTTAAACACACAGTGGACGTTCGGATAAAATTTCCCCTAACGGGTGTTAGATACAGAGACAAACCGGATAATCTGTTAATTTTAAAGATTTGTTTTGTGCAAGACTTGAATATTTAGAACAAATCCTCAAACCATGCAAGGTTCTCATTCCTTAAAGCACAAACCTACCCGCAAGGTAGCAACATCTCAGGTGTACACTGCTCAGTCTTTATAATTAGCTGACACTTTTATTCATGTATTAAGAAAAAAATTCTTCAAAAACAAACAAACAAAAAAATAATAGTAATAAAAAGTGGATACTGCAACAGACTATGAAGCTTTACAATTAATTTTAGCCAAACAGCAAACAGAGCACATGCTGTTGATTTTAAACACATGACAGCAGAGTAGTTTCCCCTTTAAGTGAGTGCAGCAACTTTCTCAACCTCCATTTTCTGTGACACCAAAAAAGTTGCGTGTTTATATGAGGATATTAGTTTGATTAACAGCCTACATTATATGCAACAGTATGAAGTCCTGTATTACCTGGTTATCAATCACCATTAGCTAAACCGTGCTCCTGCCCATTGTTGGCCAATCATAGATTAGCAACCCTAACTATGCCTGGACACAGTGTTCTCAGATACGATGACAACCCATTATACCAGTTTTTAGACCAATTTTTTTTCTTTTCTTTTTTGTGTGAAACAAGTCTCTTGAATAATGTTGTTTTAAAGATTAAACATCTTCACTTCCATGAATAGCTTAATCTTTGACCACAGAGCTAGGTCCTACTAATAATTGAATTATAAAATGAGTTATACATTTACATTATAGTCGCAACGAAGAAAAAAAGGATATTTGGTCGTGACAGTCATCACTTATGAGCTACTGCATGATGAGCTGTCCCTACTGAAGTCAGTACCCTGTCAATCATACTAATCAAAGAAGGGGACTTAAATTTGAGGGATACCAGTGAAATATAGGAGAAAAACTGCCTTATATGATAAAAGCCTAACCGCAATATCAAGTGGCCCATCACTTTGTATGGTTACAGGTTCACTTTACAGTAACAATAGCAGTGTTCTGCTCAGCTAGGATGTTTAGCAACTCTGGTCACACTTGAAGATAAAATACATGTTTGTGTACTGCCATAGTAAACAAGAAATCAGTTTCCTTGTGGTAAACACCTCAGTACTTGACTGAGTTTTGAGAAGATTATGGGGAAATCTACTGAGCCTGATCACACACAAACAGGGAGGACAGGAAGAGGAAGAGGAGGAAAGGATTGGGGAGAGGGGCGAGGGCGGGTAACCCGGTTCTGGAAGATCCTTACGGTTGCCATGGTAACCCGCCACAATCGGCAGGGGCGGCGAGGGTTACTTTACCTTCAGGGGAACAGCAGGGGCAGAAGGAGAGAGGTCTTCGGCGTGGCATCCCCACAAAGGGCTCAACTTCCACAAGACAGAGGGAAAGAGTGTGAGGGAGCAATGGGGATGGGTGCATTGTTGGGCATAGGAGGGAGAGAAAGGATGGTGGAAAGGGAAGATAAAAAATGATGTTGAGTGGAAAAAAGGTTAGAGAACACCAGATGTGGGAGGAGGGTGAAAGGAGAAGAGCGAGGACGGGATAGAGAATTGTGAAAAAGAAAGAGGAGAAAAATCAAAAGAGGGCAGGAGCGCTGTGATAGGGAGAAGACAAATCACCTAGAGAGGGGAGGTGGGAGAAATCGTCTGTGTGGCGTGAGGAATGGGAAATGGGGTAAAAATAGGAAACGGAAACAAGAGATGACAGAAAACCTGGAGCACAGAAAGGGGAAAACAATCCTTCTGTTTGATCTGTAATTTTCAGATCATCTTCAATTAGACAACACTGCCATATGTCTGTTATATTGGCAGTCATGTGCCCAGTGTTTATTACAGTCCGCAAAACCCATTATCCCATTATAAAAGCTATTACTCATCACAAGGAGATATATCTCTCCTCACTGAAACAGATAATTGCTTCTTCTTCATAGTCATCTCAGCCTCTCTGTAAAAACTACTTAAAAATTTTACTTAATTTGTTTCCAATATGGTGACTTTTGAAGTGCAGCCTCGTTTGAAGTACAAAATTTGAATTTCCTCTAATATTCACCAGCAAAACAGATTTTCTAAAAAAGTAAGATCCAAGTTTGAGGCTGCTAGCTTTTATAAAATAGTGTAATAACTGTAGTAACTCAAAATGGGGGAAAGAGATTCAAAGATAATACAGACATAACTAAACGAGACAGAGCGTTGATAAAAAACACAAACATAAATAATGCATCATTACATGACACAAATAGGTTCTCAGGCTGGAAGGTGAAGGGCTGTGAAGAGTGTAATACTAGATACTAATTACTACAAGGGACTATCACAGAGAGAAAAAAGTGCAGTTTAGAATATGTGTTTTGAACAGATTCTGTAATGATTAATTTTTTTTACAGCTTCATCAAATCATGCAAGTATGATGATGACATCGTTACCACTTAACACTTAATTAATTCTTAATTGCATCATTATCACTTGAGTAAATAAGTAAATTAAAAGGAGAATTATATTAAAGAAACAACCCCAGAGCTGAGAAATACTTATTGTGACTTTAGTATTGGTGCCATCTACAGGCTCAAGTACAACTATGCTGACAAAACAATTCTGCTCACAATCTGGTGTTCAAACTCCATATGTCCTCATCCCTTGATCAACCAGGACAAAGAGGGCAGCGAGCAAAAGACACACCGCATCCAGATGGAAAACAATGTCTGATTTGAGTTGACAGCACCTCATGCATCAGTTTAGCCAGTTAGGTTTGGTGCACAAACAGTTTATTCATCATTTTAAATCAAAAACTCCACGCAATCTCCTGCCTGAGTGACGACAACCAGCAGGACAAAACCACAGAGAAGCACAGGTCCTGATCAAATTTGTGGAAATACACATTTTTCCTCTCCCTCTCTGTTGGAGAGATTCCATGTAACAAAACGCTGCTGACCTAACCAGCAGATGTGAGGAGGAAAAGATGCCCTCCACTCATTCAAACCAGGCCACAGTACACAGGATAACGACATATAACACTTATCACCCAGACACGATGGACACTGTTATTGCTGGCTAATCACACTTTTTAGAGAGAACAGCTTTCGGTCAAGCATTGCAACATTGTCTAATAGCACAGACTACACACCCACACGCACACACACGCACATGAACAAATTCGGGGAGTAATGCAACTGAGCGGGTATGAGGAAGTCAAGGGAACCATTGCTGGGACTACAGGACAGAACTATAGTAGCACAGAGCTCTGAGGGGAAGCTAAGAGCCAGACCAGCAGTTTAGTATCAGTCAGTGAAGAGGGAGGTTATTCAGTACTTTCTCTGAGGTGTGTGTGTGTGCGCGTGCATAGAGGGGGATCTGTATCAGTAATGTGTATATGTTGCATCATGTGCCTCTTGTCTGATAATAGTCTTTTCTAAATTTATTTTTGTACAAATATTGTAATTTCAAAATATTTAAGCTTTACAATAAAAAAAAAAAAATCACAGTCATCACAAGATAATGTGAAGCAAATCGGAGATGTCATATTAATTTGAGTTACAAGGTAATCTTATGTTCAGCTGTAGAGGAAGCTCAGATTTCAAAATTTTTATGAAATGTTATTCTGCACATTGAAAGGACACAGTGAAATGAAAACAATTACTTCCATCCATCTCTGAATACTTTCTTACTTCCCTCTCCTCACTAAGGGCCATAATTTTGGGCGCTGTAGTTTGTAGCAAATATTACCTGGAGGTAACAGCAGAAACTGTGCAAATAGGCCACTTTCAATTTTGATAATATGGTGTTTATGACACCAGGATGGGGAACATTGGACTGACAAAAATGAACTATGTGCTTACGTTCACCTAGAGCTTTGGAACAATGGGGCTCTACATCTCTATGTACATGGGTTTGTCCTTTTCAAGGGATTTATTGGCAATAAAAAAATTATAATACCAGCCTTCTCCTTAGAATTATAATTCCATTTTCATTCATTGCACTGACTGTTTTGATCGTTATTAATTGCTTTTAAGAACTGCATAATATGAACATTCAAAGATAAATAAGGGGCGTTCTTTTGAATTCATATTTCTGTATGCAATATGAATTTGTGTGGTAAACAATGTGGATTACTTTATGTTGTGTATTTTGAATGGTCCTCAGCACATACTAATTATTTCATTGAATGCAGTGTTTTTTGTCTCTGCAATATATCGTGCTTTGTATTGTAAAATCTGCTCACTTAGGAATGACAAATAAAAGCTACTCAGAAATACATTCATTCATCATTCATAAGTTTATGGAGATCAAAGTCAATCTTAAGAGGATGGCATGAGGCCAAGTGTATGATCTTTGCTTGATGTAAAGAGTTTCTGAACTAAAAACTCAGTGAGGGTGGAGGGATGGGAGAAGGGAGGAAATGGGAGGAGGAATAGGGAATAGGAGCAGAAAGTATTGCAATGAGGCTAAAAGCCAGCCAGCCAGCCAATCAGCCAGCCAGCAGGCCAGTCAGCCAGTCGACGTAGATATGAAGTGTACAAAGCTCAAGTAGTTTAAAAAAAAAAAAAAAAAAAGGGGGGGGGGGGGGGCAGATTGGGTTAGCCATTAGGTTAGATTTAAAGCGACAGATTTGAAATACATACCGCCCAGATGCAAGTCCAGGATTTCACTGTAATTAGAATCTCCCCAATAGTCTACAATGACAGGGATATATTAGAGATACGAGTTATTTTACACTGCCCTAAACTGGGCACACAAGCACGCACACACAAAATTCGCCTGCAAGTCATGCACATTCTTGCAAACACACACACACACACACATACGTACGCAACACTCAGAATAAAGAGAGTCCATCAGTACTCACCACGGTGCATAATGCAGTCAAAATGTCCTGCGCAATATTACAGTACATGGCATTTCTCAAATTAATAAAGAGACTGCTTCATAGATTTGCTGTATTGCTGTGTACTGGCTCAGTCTGTTTAATTTCAAACAAGCCCTCTTGGGCAGTGATGCGTGCTGAAATTTCAGAAGAAAATGTTGTTCGCTTGTGTCATGTGCATTTGATTTGAAAATAACAGTTTGCTCGGTGGGAGAAGATTCAATTTTCTCCAGTTATGTACTGTCCAATCCATGTGCAACAATCTTAAATTACAATAAAAAATGATTTAATGCAGTTATTTCTGACTGACAGAGCAGCTGAGTGTTAAGGGAGATCTTTGTGTGTAACAGATGAAGTCAGAAACGAGTATGGATTATGGTTATTCACCATAACAAGAAAGATAATATATAGCATCTCAGATAATTATCTGTTTCAAGTCACTCAGCCACAGCAAACATTTGCAGAAAATATTCAAATAAAGAAGTTCTCAGCCTCCAGCCCAATTTCATTCTGATTGCATATTGTGTAATAATATGATCTGAGATTAGATCAGAGTACAGAAACTCTCCTGATTGAGAGGCAGTGAAGGAGACAAAACATCCAGAATGAGCACAAACAAATCTATGTCGTGACACACATTCTCCTGACTCGCATGCAGCTCAGACTGACGATGACGGACATGTCGTTAACGAACAGAGACCAACATGTTCAGAGATGGAGAACTGTTGCTGTGTGTCACCACAGATGGAGCCTACGTTACAGTGTCACATGTCATTAATAAAATAAAATAAATAAATAAAATAAATTAAAAAAGGAAACTACAGTAAATCTAATACCTGATCTTCTTTTGTGCTGTTTGGGTAATGTATAAGTACCTTTATACAATCCTTTAAGAGAGTAGAGTAGTAAACATGTTAAACACAACAAAACATATTCAAACACTGTAGGGAGAAGGAGGCAGTGATTTGGTTGGTGGGGAAAGAGGCCAGATTCATAGTAATGTTCAATGCATATGTGCATGTGTTTGCATTATAAATGCTTTGTTATTATTGTGTTACCATCACTAGCAAGTCAATTCGGAAGTAATACACAGTTAGCACTGTACAGGATAACCTCAGTACCTTCCTTGCATACAGAACTCAGATCATTTTAATAATGTGTTATTGATACTATGCACTACTCCTGCTTCACATGCTTCTAAGACTGTACCAAATATTGAAGTGTATTGCTCGCTACAAAACACTCTTATCTGAAATATCTTCCACCTCAGAACTATATTGTCTGTGATAGTCCCTTGTCAAGACTGATTTGGATTTATTACTTTAGTGATCATGTCTTAGGCGTAAATATGCTTCAGTACAGCTGAAGAATGGCTAAATGTAGACAGTGATTTCACCACAGTCTAAACGATCGCAAAGGGACAGCTTTTCTGAGGTAATGAAATTCTATGTTACATAATCCTAATTATCAATATTACGGCTACTTCCTTTGGAGCACTAGAAAGACTGAACTCATATCATATAAAAGATAGAACATGGTCTCACAGAGCCATCACTGATTTACAAAACAAAATAGAATGGCATATACATACTGTAAATTATCTCTAAAAGTGTGTTATGAAACCTACTGCACCCTTTAGTTTACTGATTATGGATGGCATGTCTATCTGTAGTAGTGTTACTGATACACCATAACACGTGGGGTGACCAGACTTGAAAATAACAAGTTGTTACCTGCTTCTCCTCTCAAAGCCTTCTCCACAGCTACGCCCCTTTCTTCCAGCTGCCTCTGCTTCTCCTCCACCTGCTCCAACTGTCTCTGGATAATCTGAGCAGACAAGGTGGTCACACCATTATTGAAAGGCACACAAACTAAAACACGTGTCGGCACAAGTGTATTAAAAACAGCTCGAGTTGCCTCTCATGCAAGCTCAGAGAGAAATAACATCCACCACCTCTTATGAGTGATTTTGTCCCAAACCTTTCAATGCGAGGCAGCTGCAGAGGTTACCTCAACACACCACTGATGAAACAGTTTATTCTCATTAAAATTAAATGTGATGAGGTGAAATGGGAGAACATCTAATTAGAATTGCATTAGGATTGTCTGCACTGATTGGCATTAGAAATTATTATTTATGACTTTGAGGAAAAAAAAATATGAATATTTTATATTTCTCTCTCTCTTTGGTCAAGACCACACTCTTACTTGTTATTGACACTGGCAATGAAAAGGAGCCAGTAATGGAATGGATAAAGCCTCTTAAGAGTATATTTAACATGCTCCTGATCCTTAGTACAAAACTGTGTCATCAACAAATAGAGCATGAGTACAGCTAAAATGTCTGACTTTTTCAGACACCCAAATATTCAAATCAAAGGAGGTTTCTGGTGAGGGGAGCGCCAAGTGTCAATGACATGTCAATGAATATGTCTGGGAGGTAGACAGATGAATCATAAGCTATAAGCAAAATTCCACACCCAGTGCTTCTAGATACCATCACCATTAAAATTATAATTATTCATTTGTGACTGGGGTCTGTTATTGTTCCTGATACAGGTACTGTTGGGTATTGACTGTGGCAGTGTGTGGTGGTGTAGCCCAAGTAGAGTTTTTAAATGAGAAATTCAGCTCAGAGACCCCTTAAGGGAAAAGGAGTCTTTTGCATCTCATGTTTACTGCTACTGTGTGATAGATGAGATGAGATAGACTTTGAGAGATAACTGGTGGGTGAAGTGGCTTTAAGGGCAGAAGGAGACATGTATAAAACGAGCTGAACGATTTTTTTTTTCTCTTATTCAGAAGTTGACTTTGCGGTGAATAAAGAAGCTGTGGTTTGGGTTCTGCAAATAGCCACAAAAAAGGGAAGGAAAACTCAGAGTAGCAAACCACAGCTCCACGAAAGGAGATCAATCAATCAGTCACAGTGGATATTTTCCCACACTCCACAAGATTAGAGTGAGTGTGGTCAAAGAACAGGACAGCTCAGGGTGGTGGGGGCAGCAATAATAATCTAGTATTCTTCCACAAGATGCTGCACACTCTTTGAAATGTATTATTATATTATATAACTGTGATCTTATATTATTTAGTTTTCTGTCCTCATCTGTTTTGTGTTTCTCTTTTTTGTTTCTGTTTTGTATGTTTTGTATTTTAATGTTTTTGTACTGTTTTAACTTTGCTTTGGGAGTTTTAGTAAAGGCCTAACCAGGGACAGGGGTTGCAAATTAGCTTTGGCTAGATATCTGTATGCATGACATCTGTTTTGTATCTATATGAAATAATGTTTGATGCATTTGTCCCTGCTCAATAAACATCTAATAATATTGTTCCATGTCAGCATCCCTGTCTGACTAATAAGTGGTGTTCAGTACACAACTTCTATAGATAAACTAAACAATAAGGAACATATCAACTCAAATTTCCAAAAGATCCAATTAAAAACACCAAACATATGTATAATGTTGTGACGTAGGTGGAAAGTGTCGACTGTTTGGGTACCTGGGCTCGATGTAGTCGCTTGAGTTCTTCCTGCTTGGCCTGTCGTCGTGCAGCTTTCTGGACTCTTCGTGTCAGCTTGGCGTTTAGCTCTTCCTCTGTGTAGGTTTTCTGATAGAAAAACAAACAAAAAAAATTAGTCTAACTGACAGGCTGCTAATCTTTAAAGTTGGCTCCATAGGGCCCTGGTCCTTCAGACAAACTGAACAGGTGAGGAGATGGGAAATTGATAAGATCTTACTACTCCTTTGGCTTTACAGCACAGTTTCCCTCTCATCTAGGCCTATATCTAATTGCAGTCTGAAGGTTTGGTACATCTGAGAAAACAATGTGGCCTAACACATATCAGCAGCACGTATACATTACAATCCCTCTTCAACTACAGTATTCAGATAAGCAGGGATGGTTCCCCTCTCAGTAAACTTTTGAGGACACAAAAAGCTGTTGTAAATAAAGAGCAAGAGAGAAATAGTTCTGAAGGAAAACGTGTCAAAGTTCATCCAGTAGCCTGACTGGAGTAAGAGCGGTGTCACAGTGACAGATAGGCAAGTTAATATCATACCAGTCAGACAGGAAAAGCGCCTGAGAGCAAGAGATGCTGCGGTATCACTGTGACCAGAAAGGTGTGCGTTATTGGAAAAGTTTTGTTTTGAACAGAGTGGATATCCAGCAGTGAGTGAGAGGGCGCTGCATCCAGGGAGGATGGTTAGTTTCAGGTCAGATAGTGCAGATAGATGCACATAGTGAAGTGTTAATGATAGCAAAGTGGGACATGCGCAGAAGGGTGGGGCTCGAGGGGGGATGGGGGGTTATCAATGGAAACAGATGTAATACTACCTTTGTGGCGTACGATCTCTTGAACGCCAGTGCGTGAGGAACATAAACAGACTTGAGGAGGACCAAAAAAAACAAAAACCATAAAAAGGAGGACACAAACATGACACAGATGATATGATTAAATGGGTTAATGATTATGTGAAATTGGTAAAAACAGAACAAAAACAAATATTAAATTAAAAAGTAATATTTAGCAAAACAGGCAATGTTAATATCCCACACCAAAACAAAAATATGACAGGGTGCAATGACATTTTTTCATCTAGGTTAATTCAAAATTAGTTAAATGAAACTAAAAATACCCCCCACTAATTTACAAATCACAGTGTAAGAAACAGATTTTATAAGGATTTCAAAGGCGTGTCTTGCCAAAGACTGGTAAGAAAGGTCTCTTTCTATTAAGTGGACTTAGAACTGGAACTCTATATTACTATACTAGAGACTAGTGGAATAGACTCCTGTGGGCTCTTGCTGCATCAGACGTGGCCTGGTAGGCATGATCCAGCTTTAATCTCCTGTAACTGTAGCTGTATAGAGTCCAAATTCACACTGATATTCATAGAGTGAGAAAACATCAAATCATTCTTCGCATTCGTTGTCAGGATGAATAAAAACAAAAAGAAGTGTGCCTTTTTTTTGTTTGTTTGGTTTTTTTTTTCAAGGAGTTTCCAATGGTTGATGGATTCATGCCTCTGGCCCTGAACTGAACTGTATCTATCTAAACCAGCAGGTACAAAACACAAAGACTGAGCAGCAGCAGAGACAAGCACTTTGAATTTCAGCCATCAGGATAATGAATACAAACGAATTCAAATAAAAGAGTTACTGTTGGAGACATTTCTTGCGAGAGCTATGCTTGCAGCATGTGTAATGAATCAGGGACTGGAAGAATTCACCCATTTAGCAATTTTGATAGTACATACCATTATGATGTACCTCTATTATGTGACACTCTTGTGCTGAAAATGTGTTTTTAATCACGATTAGGGCAGCTGAATTGTTTCTACATGTTTTTATTCCAATTCTCCCTAAAAATGAATAAATTCAATATTGTTATGAATTCATTCCAGACAAGCCTCAAAAAGCATGAGGCAAGCTATGTGAGATATGCGAGTGCTCATGTGTTTATTTGAAATTCAAAATCCTTGAACCACCACTGCACAATACCTCCTCATTGTCTTTCTCCTTTTCTCGATCACCCTCTTTTTCCCGCTCTCTTTCTTTCTGCCTCTTTTTTTCCTTTAACTCCCTCCTCCTCTCCTTTTCCAGTTTCTCTTCTTTTATTATGGCCTCCTTCTGCATGCCTGACACTAGGTCAAAGATGTCCATATGCCGCTAGGAGTGGAAGAAATGCTTTTAAATGGAAGGCGGTTTTCGAGGAAGCAAAAACAGAAACAGATGTATGGATGTGATGAGGACTTGTCTCGCCTCGCAAAGGCTGTCTGCAAAATGCCATTTCATTCACAGTTGTCTGGAAAGGAGCTGTAAATATGCTTGTGGTGTTGTGGTGTACACCCGACAGGATGCTCATATCACCTGCAATTGCTGTTTGTGTGCGATTTTGTCGATTTTGCTGCTATACGTGAGATGAGAAAATCATTCAGCACTGTATCTACAACAAGAGGAGCTCAAAAGTAGTTTGTGGATTTTGCTGACTGGTCTGGTTTTGAGCAAGTCATCTCCACTGATTGTTTGCTGATGTTTGAGATGTTAAAATGTCTGTAATGGTATGAGTCAACTTAAAGTGGCTTTGCGAAACTCTACTTGTCTAAGTACTTCATGGAAAAGAATGGACATTTCTGACTTTATTCACTCACATCTGCCTTTGACCTCTGGGAGGATCTCTCCAGCACATCATCACATGACAGGTCTGAATCCTCAGAGAAGCTCAAGTTTCGACGTGATTTCAAGTCTGCAACGTAAAATAAGCAAAGAAGTTAACTGATAAATCATTTGGAGCCTTATTTTAAAGTCTGGGTCACCTCTCTCACCTGATGATTTCCCAGGAGATGATGATCTTTTCTTCCCAGAGTCCTGAGTGGTGGAGCTTGAGGATGGCGTGCTCGGACAGGATTTCTCATCCTTCTTCTTTTTGTCCTTCTTGTACCCTGAGAAGACAGCCTTCCACAAGGACTTGTGTTTGGGCGGTGTCTCATCTGTGCCAGAGAGCCTGCTGCCGTCGTTTTTGGCTTTTTTCTCCTTCTTGTTCTTGCGAGGTGAGAAGAGGGAACTTCGTTTCTTGCTCTTGCTCGTAGAGGAGCCTTCGGACGAGGCTGCTGAGCTGTCCAGACTCTTGTTGCTGCTGAAGAAACGCTCCGGAAGCGTCTCGGCCTTCTTTGACTCCAGGGCTTTCACGGCTGACGTCTTCGGTGATCCTGCCAACTTTTTACTTTTTCCTACGACATCTGGAGTTACACTCCAGGCCACTTTAGGCGAGGCACCTTTGTCAATGTCAGACTCTTTCATTTTGTTTAGCTGTTTGGCCATGGCATCCTTTAGTGCTTGGCTCTTAACAGACTTTTCTCTCGCCCTCATTCGCTCTTCTGCAATCTCTTTGGCCTCTGGAGAGAATTGAGTTGCTCTTTGACTCTTCAGGGCCTGATTGCCTGGGATATTGGGTTTACCATTTTCCATTGCTAAAGCTAGATGCAGAGGTGGTCTTTCCCTACTGGGCTTACTGGTGGGTGGAGTATAATATTTGTTCATGCTTGTCTCTGGGGTCCGGTCATCGTAAGTTTCCTCTACGTCATCAGCAAAAGGAATCTCCTCCACTGTCTCCACAAAAGACTTCCTCGCCTCCTGCGGTCGAGGCTTCTTCTTCTCCCTCATAACAACCACTGGAGCTGCTTCCAGCTCTGCCTGAGGTGATGAGACCTTCCTGGGTGCAGGCTTGGGAGCAGACACAGGACTCAGCTGGGTCCTTGGCGAAGGAACAGGTGTCTTGGCTTTTGCTGGCTCTTCAGCATGCTCAGGTGGAAGCTTCTCTGTTCCATTGCTCCAGGAAACCTGATGTCTTTGCTGCCTGAGAATGGCTGGAGACTGATTAGCAGGCACAGGTGGTGGTGGACTGGAGGGTGGGGTTAGCATAGTGGAGTCAGATATGTTGTAGCTGTCGCTGTTTGCCGTCTGGCTCGTGGCTAGGCTCCCGTTTAACCCCAGGCCGGAGCTACTGCTGAAGTCTTTCTTATCAGAGCCATTGCTCTTGGGCTCTGCGGGTGCAATGGGAGTAATGACCTGACCCTCAAGAGTGATGTTGAGTCTGCGAATGACAGCACGGCCAGTGAAGGTGGGCTTCTGTTCCTCAGGTGCATCCGGAGACTGTGCCTTGATGGGGGTTGGGTCCTGTGTTGGGGCCTTAACAGCACTTTTCTCTAAGATTTTGCTACTGCGATCCAAAGGAGACAGACCGAGGCTTTTTCGTATCTCTGCACTCTTTAACCAAAATTCCTCGATGATATCTGTCTTTTTAGTAAGACTTTCCTCTGATGAGGAATCTATAGACTTTGAGTGCTCTGGCATGCCCTCAGTAGTTTTGGACATGGGCGTTGATGTGACTGCAGGAACCGGCTGAGTTCTAACAGGCGAATCAGAGGGGAGGGGGGAAGACGGTTCCTGACAAGGCAAAGGCTGGGCACAGATTGGGGAGAGGGGGTTACCTGTTAGAGGGCAAATGGAACGATGGGGATAGACCGGAGATTTAGGTGCGCTAGTCTCTGGTAGGGGGGTGGGCTGGGAACAAATTGGTGAGCTACCTGGAGACTTAACATTGGATCTGACAGGTGACTTGATCGCTGGCTTAAGTGGAGAGGTGACAGGGGATTTAATTGGGGTACCAGAAGGCGATGAGGCAGAGACACTGACAGGAGAAGCAGCAGCAGCAGCAGCAGCAGCAGTAGCAGCTGCAAGAGGAGGAGGAGTAGCAGACGGAGAAGGGACAGAAAAATTATCCTGGACAAGAGCAGGTGAAGGGCATAGTGGACTCTTGATGGCTGGAGGAGTTGTCGTGTCAGGTTTAGTTTCTTCAGGTAAGAATGGATCAGGGAAGAATCGAGTGCCAGGAAACTTCACAGGAGGTGTCTGGAAAATAGAGAAGATCAGGATTCAACCTCAAACACCATCAATTGTCTTCAGCATGATAAAGTTGATGTTTAGAATCATTTCACCTGTGTCTCAGGCTCTGGTGATGGTTTAAGTGGGGAAAGGACAACATCTTCTTTCTCCGTTGGGCTGCTGCTGGAAGGCTCTGAAGGCACAAACAACAAAATTTAACTGCTATGTGTTCCTGTAGAAAATTAGGAAGCATGTGAGCAATTTCAAGGAATGATTAGTGAAATGTACCGATACTGGAGGCCATTCCCACACTCTCTGATTTCTTGTCTTCTTCAGGAAGTGTTTCAGCATGCGCTGATTGGTGCAAACGGGCCTCAGCTTCTGCATCTGAGGGGATGTCATCTGGAATTTGAAGAAAACATAATGATGAATTGTAATGTTATACCTTTATGTATTTACAGTATTTTGTGATAATGAGTTCCTTATTATTTGTTTTAGTTTGGCAGTTTTACCCTGTTCCATCTCTGTACCAGGCTCTATGTCTGGGCTGTCTGCTTTTGCTTCCAGGTCTTCATCCTCACAGGGCTCTGGTGCAACAAGGAAATGGCAAGAAATGAGTAACAGATTGTGTTTTAGATCAATCTCAGAGTGAGAACCATTTGAAACTTCCTACTTCCTTTTTTTCATAGATTTAACTCTAAGGCAAAAACAAAAAAAATGCAAATTCAAAGATTGTTATAGAACATAAGTTGAGCATAACAAAGCATAACAAAGTAAAAATAAGCTTTAAAAAGAAGGCATTCTGGCAAAAAAAATGAAATTATACAAGATAATTCTGCCTCTAAACATAAATAAAAGATGGGAACAGAGTAGCATTTGTAAACTCATGCAACTATCCATTTATAAATTAAATGGATGACATTTGAACCAAGCTAAAAGCACAACATGTTAATAACAATGGTTACGAGACAAGCGGCAGTCCTTCATGGAACAAAATTTGGCGTAAAAGAAGAAAAACTGGAAAAGGGGAAATGGCCTACTCAGTTATTTGCATGCAATATTGAAATAATGTTACAACATTAGCCATCATTTGTGCTAAATGCATAAAATGAGCCATTGTTAGATTATGGGTGAGCAATTACATACTGAAAGAACATTTTTTTTCAAGTGCTTCTGGCAAGGAGATCTCTGATAAGATTTTCACCCAGAACACAAAGGCTGCCCATGAATGTAGGACTCTCATTCCATTCATTCAAGCATTTAAACAGTTGGTGTACATCAGTATACCCCATTTACTGAACTTTTTGCAAGGACGAAAGCCATTAAGGGTTAGTCCAAAAACAGCAACAGTAAATTCCAATGAAAGGTGCAAAAATTACCCGACAGGGTAAGAAATGCTTTGGTGTCAAGTGTTTTCAAGCCATCATAACTCAACAGTTTCAGGAATATATTGCGCTGCAGTACAGTTTACCATGTAAGTAGAGAGAAACAAAACATATTTTCAAAGTTGGAAAGGGCCAGCGGAGAGGTTGGATTGTGAAAGGTTAAACACAGGTGCTGATCCAATCCCAAGAGAGCAGAACTCTTCAGAGTGACAGCCTTACGACATGCATGCTTGTGAGTTTACTGGTCTTTGCACGTGTTTTACTGCATGCTCCAAGAAAAGGCCAGCTGATAGACAGATAAGAGTACAAGTCTAAGACGGGATGTTGTGATCCCGTTGAAGTCTGAGCTACCTCCAGACATGGACTCCAACCAGACTCTCACTGCCTCGTGTCGGGCGGATGTGTGGGCAGGTGCTTTGTTCAAACCAGAAGAAACAGAACAACGAGGGATAGATGGCAGGGAAATAACAGCAAAGTAATTAGACACATGGGAAAGGACACAGAATTACACAAAAGAACAAAGCTGAACAAAAATCAAAGGAATTGACGAGTGGGGGGTTATATGGTGCACTGGGATATGGTCGAGGAACTATACATTCACCCCAGTGGACCAAAAGCAACTCTGAATGACAAATTAAAAAGACTTAACACAAAATTAGACATTCCAAGGAAAAAAAGCAATATGACAAAATGTACAAAATCAGACATGGTTATAAACAAGTGGGTTAGTTGGGAGGAAGTGTCTCTTCCGGTTGCAGACACAGACACAAAAACAAAACAGCAGCAGCCACACTGATGAAACGAGAGCCTGATTCTCAACATTGGGATGCCCACAATCTCAGACAGTCTCCGGTGTTCAGCTCCTCTGGGTGGGTTACCTGTGGAGGAGGGCTGCGTGAGCTCAGAGGGTTGAGAGAGTTGGGAGGCTGAGGCCGGCTGGCCATCATTCTTGTCTCCCTCAGAGTCCAGGTGTGTTCTCACCAAACCTGGAATGGCCTGGGGATCCACAGGCTGCAGGACTTGTTGGATCTTAAGGTTTTTGGCTAAATGAGGGTGTCAGCATACGTGTTTTTGAGTTGTGATGAAGCCGTGTGAAAATTGAAAAGGCAGATGAGGGTAGTTTTGCAGGGAGAGTAGAGATAAATAAAGAAAGTTGAAGAAGAAAAGAGGAAGGAGAGATGAAGGAAAAGACACAAATGAGGGAGAAGCAAAGAGACAGTTAGATTACAGTTGCAATGAAAAACCATCAGAAGCAAAGATGAGGGAGGCTGCATGCACTAGGCTGCAAAAAGTCAAACCATAATAATGAACTTCAAAGAGACACAGTTCAAGAAAAAGTTATTGGTTGGACAAAGCTATTCTACCACTCAATACCAAAACACTGCAGCGCCTGAGTGGGAAACAGAAAAATCTGGCATTTTTCAGATTAGTAACTTCAAGCCATGAAAAAAAAAACCAAGGTAAAAAGAAATAGCAGGTTAAAGTGGGATTCACAGTCAAATTAAACACTTTCCTTTAAAACAAAAGTGCAACCAACAAAACAAAGAGACAAAAAAAATAAATAAATAAAAATACACACACACAAAAAAAAAAGGGCAGGAAATCTACACTCCTATTTTGAAATCCTTGAAAATGAAACCCAAACCAGCCAGGATTAAAGATCACACTCAAAGGAACTGCAAACACATCCGCAGGCATTTCTGCTGCTACCTTTAAATGTACCAACATCCTCTTCATCTGTGAGGTACTTCTCCAGCCAGAGGCCTGACTGGAGCTCTCTGTCCCAGGGGCAGTAATCCCCCTCTGCCGGGGGGGCAGAGGTGATCCCCCAACAAGAGCATACAGATACATGTGTGCACACACAAACAGAGAGGGCATGGGGGTGAAGTGATGAGGAAAAGGAGGAGGGGAGGAGGGAGCAAAGGATGAGGAGAATGTTTGAGACCGTGACACCAGACATGACACAGATTTCTATGAAAAGCAAAGACAGTTTTGTCCGAAACAGAACAAAGACTGGACAGGAGTGTCAACATATAAAAACTGGAGACTAACTCCATTTCAAGACCGCACCAAGAGTGAAAAATTAATTTACCTTCGCTTGACTCCTCATCATCTTCCTCCTCTTCCTCTTCTTCCTCCTCCTCCACCTCCTCTTCCTCTTCTTCTTCTTCTTCTAGTTCTCTCTCTCTGCTGACAGCGTCACCCTGAGTTTCCCCCTCTCCCTCACCCTCCTCCTCCTCCTCGTCTCCATGGTCACCCCTCAGTTTGGCATGGAGCTCTACTGCCTCCTTCCAGGGAACACCGCCAAGGTCTGAGGGACTGGGGACCTGCTGCTCCACCTCGACTTCCACCTCCTCCTGATCCTGATCCTGATCCTCCTGCTCATCCTCCTCCTCCATGTCTGACTCTGAGCTACTGTTAGGAAACACAAAAGTGCAATGTTAGAACAAGCAGTATTGTATTATAGTGAAAAACTGCAGGAAGAAGCTGAAGGTTCTACTTAAGCTCAGACTTCAGCTTCCTCCTGCAGCTTTTCACTATAATAATTAAATATAATAAAGTATGACTTTTTGTTTTCAATGTTAAGGAGCAGAAACAAGCACTAGGATATCATCAAACATACATTTTCAGACGTTGCTTTTTTTTTTATTTCAAACATATGCATGTTACACTGATAGAAAACAGAGACAGGCTGCATATTATCACGTCTTGCTGGCATTTGACAAAAATTTTACCACCAATGGCTTATCAAAATTTGCAATGATCGAAAACTGTATCTTGTTATTCTCCTACCTGGACCCTAAGTCAGCATCAGTGGCCTTGTCGAGCACACTGCTGAGGTTGTGCTCTGCCAGCGTCTCCTCAGGCACCTCCTCCAGCTCCTCCTCCCTCTGCAGAGATAGACGGTAGTTTTCCAGCTCGATGCGCTCCGGAGTTCCCCGCAGTCGTTTAGGCAGACTCGGCTCCTGTAGTCCATTGACCTCTGGTGCTGAGACA
Organism: Remorina albescens; assembly: GCA_034769265.1. Taxonomy (NCBI): domain Eukaryota; kingdom Metazoa; phylum Chordata; class Actinopteri; order Carangiformes; family Echeneidae; genus Remorina; species Remorina albescens. The sequence continues at coordinate 51,353,472 of CM068475.1, forward strand.
GCGGGGTGAGATGAGGGCATTGTGGGGGGGGGGGGGGCAACAGGTTATAGGTAAAAGGGCAGGAGAAAGGGAGCACAAAACAGAACTGAGAATCAGGCAGGTGCAAAAAAGTCTAGAGAAGAAAAATAGTGCAGCTGCCATGCAGGACTGATTGTAAGGGCAAGACTATGCTTCTAACAGCATGTGTTGCTCTGAAAAAACTGATCTAATCCAAAACCAACTGTGTCACTGTTTGTGGAAGATACTGTGTTGACAGATGCAGATTCTGACCATCTTTGGTGTGAAAATATCAGTAATAATTAATAGCAACAACTCCATCAAACATCCAACTGTAAAACTAAAGCATTTTGACACAATTTTTTTATATTAATTATTTACTCTCATTTTCTCCTACTTTACTAAAGCAGCTATGGATTTTTAGGACAAACCGACAACAACACACCAACTTAAGATCTAAAACTGAATTTATTGCGTTATATTAAACTCCTACAGCAGATACTACCAACAAACACATAAGTTTAACAATCTAAAATCCCTCTATTATACTACAGATATAGGTACAAGGTTTTATGCCTTGCCTTTTTCCCATCCTGAGAAGCAAATCTTAAAACTGTATTTCCAAAATGTGGCTTTCAAATTACTTGGGAATTGTTGAATATGAGTGTTATGATTAAAAACAAGTGTTTGATAAGTTATATTACACTTGTTGGTTCTCCAATCACTTAAACATGGATATAGTTGCCCTCCAATTACAACTGCTGTAAGCAATGACCTCACTGTAAATCACCTTGGAAATTATAGGTGTGACAGTGAATGTGTGATATTTGATACTGTAACATTGTCATTTTATGTAGACAAGAAATGTGACCGCTGTAATGGTTTCCTTTAGTTTCCTTTTTGCCATCAAGGCAACATGTCGGAAAATGCAAGACATCTGTGAAGAAAATTACCATTTAAATTCAGTACTCTACCTTTCCATCCAAACCAACCATGACAATTAAAGGGCTAAAGCGACCATATAATCTGGCAAATGGCGATAACACAGTGCTCAGCATTGCAATATAGTCACACATAGTTTAGAGATTTTAAATGGATAAGATTTATCCCAAAAGTATTCCTAAATTACTTCAAGATCATTAGTTTAACCTAAACTTGCTATTACTTTGCAGTAAAGATGGATCTCATGTATCTAATATGATGTTATTTTTTTACCTAAGCAAAAGTAATGGCTTGTATTATTATTATTATCATCAATAGGACGAATTCTCTATCATATTTCATTATTGTAATAATTTTATGCTGCCTATATACTATATTCTTAATTTAATATAAATGTTGCATATATTTATGGTGTTATTAAACTATGTATAAGTAACTATTTAAATTTATAATGCTACACTTGCCACACAGTGCAGCAGGCCTACATTTTACTTAGATTCCAATGATTTAGTGTCTATAAATATTACCAGCCTATCAACTTCAGATTATCTTTACCTCTAATATGCAAAGCAATAAATGCAGCAAAGATGCACTATCCTGACTGAACACAAGTAGGTTTTAGCAGCAATCTGTCAGGGATGAGTGGCTGAGGGATGCAGGCGGACAGGGCAGCCGAGATGGTGTGACAGAGGAGGGAAAAATCACAAGGGAACCAATCACAGGCACTGGCAGAGCTGTCAGTTTTAAACTGCTCTGATAGGAGGGGGAAAGGTAAAGCTCACAAAAGCCCTGATACAGGCACTTAACACAATACATCGTGTTTCAGTAAGAGGGGTACAATAGGTGCAAATAGCTTATACAAGAGAAAGAAACACATCACAAAGCAGGCTTTAAAAGAAACACATCACACAGGACGAGGTAGAGGTAAAAGAGCAGTCACAGGCCACTAGAGGTTACAATCACAAAAGAGTAAAGCTTGGCTTTTCATTAAAAACAGGCAGAAAAAGAAATCAGGTAATAAACAATTAACTGTAAAGATTTTGCCAAATGAAAAATTTGAACAGATATTTTGAGTTAAGAAAGTTACTGCATTGCTGCTTCATAGAGCACAATAAAAATCAGGATTGGAAGCAGAACTAGAGTTATACAAAGGGGTAATATTGCTGCCCGGAGAGCTGACCAAAAGGGACTCTGTCCAACTCTTAATTTCCAAGCCAAGAGAAAAGCAAATAAATGAAATTGTTATGCCAGAGAACCGCTGAAGTGCCTTGGGTTGTAAACTGGCTGCTAACGTGGACAGAAACAATGGTGCGTCTTCAAGATATAAATAAACCACAATTCACAAGAACACTGCAGACTCAGGGGCTCAATACAATCAGCTAAATCTGTACAGTCCAACTGATGTAGGCCAGCAAAAAGTAAAAGGAAGTAAGGAAGGAGGGAGAAGAGAGTCATGCTAGAGGAGGTTGAGCAGGACATTGATGGTGAAACAGCAGAAGAGGTAGATGCAGTAGGTACACAGGAAGGGAGAATCTAGGGGGTTGTGTGCCACCTGGTGGCAGGTCCAGGAGAGCGTGCGGCGGAGGGTACGCAGCGGAACTCCCACACCCATGGCCAAACGGCAGGGGGCAACTGCCACAGCAAGAGAGGAAAGCAGGGTACCTGAGGGCTGGAGGTCGGCCGAGGTCACTGCTGCCGCCATCGCCCTACCGGGTGCATCAACAGTCGCCACAGGTGTTTGGGGTGCCTGGCTGTCCTGCAAAAGTAGAGAGACAGAAAAGTGGCCACAAATCTTCATACCTTGGTTCAAAATAAGGGAAGAAAAGGTTCCTAATCAATATGCTACTCTGCTTCCCGCATGTTAGCTCAGGCGCCCCCATGAGCCTAAGCACTGTATTTTCAAGATAAACCACACGATTCAGTTCTTCCCAAACAGCCATGCCAATTCTGATTTTCTAGCAGGATTTCATGCTGTAAATAAAAACAGGTACCTTGGTTGTGATTGGAGAGGGGGAGGGGGCAGGCCTCTTTCTCTGTGCATAGCCAGACAGACGATAACAGTAGTGAGGCTTGCAGTAAAATTTCCCTGCAGGATAAAAGGAGACAGAGAAAATAAGCTGACATTAAAAAAAATAAATACATAAATAAATAAATAGAGTGAATATTCTGCAAATGTCACCTCATAGACTCCATAGGTTCCATCTGCTCTGTTGATGCAGTTTGCCTAGTTTTCATTCAGAATAAAGAAAAATCTTCCTCTCTGTCTCATGTCAGACCATCAGTGGGTTTCAGTCCCACGGCTGATTCGGAAAAACAGCTACTCTGTCTCACTGAACAATCTGTTCCTTGTCCTTGAGCACAATGGACACCTCCCAGAGAGGAAAATATGGAATCATAAGACTCAGCTCTAAACTCAGGCAGTCTAATAATATAATGTAAGGTCATGTCACAGTTGAGAACTTTTGTTTTACACTCTCAAAGCTACAAAGTATTGACAATTTGTTAAGAATCTGAATGATTTTTCAAATCATCCTGATGCTTTAATTGTTTTAAAATGCATTATTTATTTTATAAAATGTTGCTTTCAGGCCAGCCCTCCAGGTGCTCTTTTGATTGGATTGGGTGGAGTGTAAAGTCGTGATACACACTGACTACTTTTAATATAATAAGACGCCAAAGTTCCACTTGCATGGACTGATACTCTCTGAATTACTTTGGTTTTCTATTCAAATTGTAATCTGGTTGATGGTGTGATCATTGAGCCAAAAATCATTTTAATTTATTTTGTGTGCATTCGATGTTTGGCATTTTTCTGACAATAAAAAAAAAAATAAAATAAAATAAAAAAAATCATCTTCTCACCATCCTCCACATCAAAGGCATACGAGGACAGACGCAGTGTGGTGCCACAGTAGTCACACTTGAAGCAGCTGCGATGGAAGAACTTCCCCTCTGCGCTCAGCCTCTCCATCACGTACACACGCTTTCGACAGAAGAAGCACACGTCGCTGCCGCCGATATTGACGGGGAACTCTTTTCTCAGGGAGCCCTGTGGAAAGATAAAGCATTTCATCAGTCTTCAGATGAAAGAGTGAAAATATGGGAACGGACGGGAGAGGCTTAAGTACATCAAAGACGGAGGACGCATCGAGCCACAATTTCACCACTGTATGCTGGATATTGAGCTATTCTATAATCTAATAACCACATCACGGCGAGTCAAAGGTTATTTATTATTAATAACAAGGAAGTCCGGCAAAAATCCAGAACTTTGGTTACTTTTGGAGTTAACACACTCTAAAGGCCAAAGGAGATGGATCAAGGATCAACTGGGACATAAAGCTAAAACATTAATGTATCAAACACACATAACTGAACGAAACAACAATCGGACAGGCGGGGCTTTGATTTGTGCAGTCACATGCCTCCTTCTTCTACCAGCTGGTACAGCGTGCTTACCAAATCCCTCCTTTCAGGTACCAGTTTGGTGTCTTCCTGAGAGTGAAGATCATCGGCTATCTGCTCAGCCAATGAGCTAACTCCCCCTGTGTACATCCTTACATAGCGCTAAATAACAGCATCAGGAAGAAAAAAACAAATAAACAAACAAACCAAAAAAAAAGGTGGACAGGTGGATTAATGTCAGAAAATGACTGATGAAAACGAGAGAACAGGAAAAACAGATGGATTAGGGGGGTGTGAGGCGATCACTCAGCGTGGGAGGCGTTTACTGACAATAATGCTCGACAGCTCATTTAGACAGGACAAAGCAGTTTTTCTATGCTTCAGTGATGAAGAGCTTAAATGTAATGGCCGAGCCTATAGCTAGATACACACCAAACACACTCCCAACTCTTATATAAGAACTTCAGCACTAAGTCAAACAAGTTATTCCAACAAAACTTAAACCTTTATGGGGTTTGGGACATCATTTGTGCAAAGCAGTTTTTCATCCACATGCAGAATCAAGCACACTAAACTTCACAGAAAATAAAAACAAAATATGATTTCTTTGTTATGGTCAAAATCTTTTGTATAAATCCTGAATTTCACTATACCAGGATTAGGCTTCAACTTATTCAAACTCCAGAAACCTTTTTGATCATCAATTGAGGGAAAATTGAGGCCACTTGTGGTATGAGCAAAACTTAATCATGAAATCTTTTGAAATGAGATTTGAGCACACTTTACAGCGCTGCAGTGCCACTGCTCAGTTGTTACTCTGCCACAGTTGGAACTGTGCTTGTCAACATGGGAGTTACACTAGATAAGATTTTTAGTGCCAAGCTGCTCTTCCAAACTAAGACAACTCCTTGGGACTCCCTTGGCAGAATAAGTGTGGGAATTATAAATGAGATCAAACATGCCCCATCTTAGAATATGCTGATATTCAATAGTGTCACGGAGGGTAATTAATCATTCACGCATTTATCACTCCAATCACAGTAAACTGTTGTTAGGTAAACAGCCAGTTTTTTCAAGCAGGTCTCAGGTGAGCTTAAACCATTTTAAGCAATTTATGCAACTAAGTGAGGTGCAGCGTTTTCCTAAAAGACAAAGTGCCGGAGTAGCTTGTTAGTGTCGCCAAACTCCATTCCATGCGGGCATGACGGGACTACCTGTCTCAGGGCGTCAGAGGAGGAGGGGGGAGAATTGTGGGGACTCTGGGCACGGGCCCGGTGCCATTGCTCCATAAAAAAATGTGAGGGCTTTTTCTTAGGCTCCACAAAAGAGGGGCAGAGGAGAGTAGTTAGAAGTATAGTCCGGAACTTAATGTGAAAATTCACCAGTAGATGATAGTTTTTATTGATGTTTTTGACAATTTTCAATTTCCACAATCTTTTACACAATTTTCCAAAATAAACTATTAGGCAAAATTTTGTTTGGAAAGTATCCAATTGGTCAGCTTCATTCCCTATGAAGTTCTGGTCTATGCGAACAGGTTGGTTAATATCCCATTGTACATTACCACATTAAAAGGAGTGCAAAGAAATAGGCAGTTTGTGAGGTTTTGTCAGATTATAGTGATCGCCTTCACAAAACTGCCATAAAGTACAAATTAATATGTTCATTATTTAGTTTTACATCCAAAGGAACTCCTTAATGACAGGTTGTCCACCTGGAATCAGTATTTTACCACCTAATAACAGCTCCAAAAGCATCTTGGGACACGTGAACTTGGTATTGACTCCTTAATACATAAAGTTGACGAACAGGACAAGTCTCCTGAAACCTTTAATTCATTTATCAGCATGCATAAATGTCAGACTGATAATCTGCTTTGTTTATTATCAGGGAAATTTCACCTTTGGTGCAACTGGCCTGCCCTCAAACTTGGAGGCAAGTTGTTCAGCTCTTTCCTGAATACTAAGCACATGTAAGGGCATTTGGTCATCAGAAAAGAGAGGCCTTGCTGACTCCTGCAGAAAAATAGATTATTCAATCATGGTCTGAGGGACAAAACGTAGTCTTTGAAGTGGCTTTCAAAAAAACGAGCTTCCTTCCAAAAAGCTCATCATTTTGGTAAAGGCCATAGATGGTTGTTAGCTTTGCTTTCATAGTTCCAGCTGACAGCCTTTAATCTCTGTAGTAATGTGAACCTGAGTGGGTAAACTATGAAAGTACTGCCCTGCAGTTCTAAGAGCTATCAAGTGGAAAATACACAGGAAAACACACTACACCTAGAAAAATAAATTGAACTGAGCAAGCTCAAATGATGTAACATCGACCAATGTAATATCCTGACCCCGAAGTAAAATCTTTCATTAGAGGTTATTTCTTAGTGTGACTGAAAGTGATGTGAGTACACAGCACAGGAAACCTAACCTTTCTGGAAGAGTCAGGAGAGGACAGCGGTGAGCCAGGACTCTCTGTTAAGCTGCGGGACAAGTGCCACTGCTCTATAAAGAAACGGGATGGCTTTTTCTTAGGCTCCAAGGACAAAAGAGGAATGGTTGAGAGAGGGCATTAGTGCTAGAGTACACCAGTTGCAAGTTTTTTTTACAAAAAAACCAATGCTTGTTCAAAAACATGCATGTGGGGTGTTCACCTTTGGTGCCTTGTCAGGTTTGCCCTTAAATTTTGAGATTAGGCGGTCAGCCCGTTCCTGTATACCAGGTATGTGAAGGGGTCCTGGGTCTGTCACGTGCAGCGGCTTCCATTCCTGCCAAGGAAGCTCTTTTAAGACCTGCTGCTGACTGGGCATATGTAATATCTTAAGGCTTTGAATACCACGGCTTTGTGTCACAACAGGCACAACAGCCACAAACAGGCAGTGACAAACATGAGTGCATGTCCATGCAAGCACTCATTTACTCTACCCTGTCTTTCAGAGGCCTTTCGTAGTATTCAAGCTCCTCTTCCTCTGGAGCTTTTCGTAAATGCTTGAAAGCAGAAACATGTACTGGATTAACATTTTGATTTTCATCTAGCATAGACTGTTGCAAAAAGGAAGTTGTTTGACATCGCCTTAAAGAACAGTTTGTGAGAGTTTCTGACATTAACTTAAAAGTAGCCAAGGTCTCCCGACTCTGGCTTTATTTACAAGCCATCACATCCCAACAATATACCATTCAACATCTGCTCCTCTGAAAATGACATGCTCACAAGGACGCAAACACAACTGTGACCACTCTAGAAAGTTCATTTGGGGAAATGCAGAATTTTGCTTTTACCTTCACTTCAACACTGCAGGGTTCAAATCTGATGTCCAGGAGACATGATTATGAAGACAAACACAGGCTATAGAGCAGTCAGGGGAAACTTGATGGTTTTCCTGCAGCTTTTTGGCAGAGTAAGACAGACACAAACAGACATACAGCAGACAGTGTGTCACCTCTGAGTGAAGAGAGAGCGAGGAAGTGGAGGAGGAAGAAGGAAGCAGAATGGTTTTCTTGGGGCAGCTCCGAGAGCCCGAGTTGGACAGTTGATCTGCACCACTTCTGGCCTTGAGAGATGAGGAGCGGGAACAGCAGATTGAACATAAAATGGTGAGGATGAGGATGAAAGTGACGATGAGAAGCTAGTGCTAAGATTGATTAGTCTCTTCCTCTTTGTAAGTCAAAGTAGGACAATGCATTTTATTTCAAAAACTTACCAACTGAGAGAAAGCCGTATCAAAAGTATTTGTATTTACCTTCAAGACCAAAGTATTAATAATTTTGGTTTATGGAATTAGTTTAGTTTTAGTTTTTTTAGATTAGTTTTCTACTTCACTTGGTTAGATTCACTTACAACACAGTAACGGCACCACTAGAAGGAATATTCATCAAGTGTGCTTAACAAAACAATACACACATACTCCAACGGCTGTTAAGAGACAAAAAGGGAAAAAAATTCACTGATGCTGTATTTAACTGTAATATAAAGTTAACTTAAAACTGACGCATGGAAATTATATTTATATATTACAGAAAATGGTTGTTTTTTAAAAACTCAATTTTTAGTTCATTATGTAGAAAAGTACTTAGGATTATCACAATTATTTCAAGTCTTTATAACTTACTCTCAGCTCATGTACTCAGCAACAACAGACATAATGTGCAGTGAGAGGACATTTAAGAGCAGCAGCGAATTAAATCCCTTTAATCAGCAGAGTTTGGAGCTTTAAATCAATGTCAGTGATGTGAATGCTTAATCTAGGACCAAAGAAAAACAACTGGTTGTAGCACTTCGCTGTGCTGACTCTGTTACTCATGGGGGAAAAAGTCGAGGAGGGTGGCATCAGAGCAGCGAAACTGGTCCTCTACTGAGGATGCAGGACTGAAGAGAGAACTGGAACTTTTTTTTTTTTCCTAAACTACATATCTGGTCACCATTGAGAAGGACTGCTGACTAGAACAAAAATAGCAGCTCAGCTGTATCGACTTCCATAGGGAGGGCTAAAACACTTGTAGCAGGGAACCCTTAACAGGAACTCAAGAGTGGTGGGCAAATGCAACAAGAAAGAAGGGGAAGGTAGACATCATAGAAAAAGTCTGCCTATCCTTTTTCCAGGTTTTTTTTTAAAATATACCCTTTTTTTTTTTTTTTTTACATTTAAAAACACATTGCCAACATTCAAATTTGCTCTAAACAGCATCTACATACAATGTACCTTCTAGTATTTCAGAATACTAGAAGCACAAGGGAACTTGCCTTTAATAAATCATTACCTCTTAGAAATACCTGTAACACTGTTAGGTGAGAAACCTAAATGTAAACAGTTTGTTTCTTTATAGGGTTCCTTTAATTGGCAGTGTATTATTGTGTAAGTGCTATTTTGTGTTTTGAATATTCCAGTTAGGTAACAATTTCTGTATAATTGCCTGTCAGCTTTTCATATTAATTGTACCATTGCATTTTGACTATGAACCCTTCCCACTCACTGTGTTGTACACTCATAAATGTCAATCACTTTACCAATGGCCTGTAACCTTACCTTAACTACCCAGCATAATCACATCACTCATATTTTATTTTTAACACCTACTGTTGGCAGGTGTTTGGAGTGATGAAACAAAATAAACATCTCTTGTACTTTCATGTTCGATTTTCTTTTTATTCTAAATGGAAATTGTCCATTCATATAGTAAAATTGCCTGGATTACTTTGTTATCTTCCCTTCCCCTTGCTTCTGGATTATGACCAATCTGTATTTATCTGTAGGTGGGAGATCCTGGTTGGAACAGGATGTGGAACCAGTTGGAGGACTACTGGGTCAGCATACCTGCTCCCCTCTGTTGGGAAGTGTCTGACACTTGATCATTTCTTTGTAGCGAATGCTGAGCTGCTCCTGCTGCTGAGTGCGTCTCTGAACCAGGACAAGAGAAGTGGGGAGGAGAGAGACCATGACAGTGGAGCAATTCTTATGTCTCTCTATTTCTCTCTCTCTCTGACACAAATATATGAAGCTTCACATTTATATGACTGAGAAGTTAAAACAGTCAAGCAGGTTTGATAACTATACAAGATTTTCCCAAAGCATCTACATTATTGATTTAATCCAACACTACAGATCTGCAGCACATCTTACAAGAAGATATAGCACGGACTAGTCAACATAAAGCAGCTTTCCCCGCTATGACACACCATAGGAACATTTGGTTAGATGAGTCAGTCTAATGGTTAGTCTCTAAGGGGATAAGGGTGGCACATTTCCAGTCTTTACCTTTCTCCAGGCTGGAACAGGCGCCAGGTGCACTGGCTCATGCACAGGGGTTTGGGGCGGGGATGGGGGCAAAAGGCGGTCCAGATTAGGTAGAGACTCCCCCTTTGTGGCCAAGTAAAGATGATGCAACAGTGAACGTGGCCATTAAGAGTACCAGAACAACCATGCAAGGCATCATGAGATGGTCCATGATGGAGAGATGAAGGCAAGGAGAGAGAAAAATAACAGGATGTGAATCACGCACACAATGGTTGGGGAAAAAAGTGTCCAAAACTAATAAGGAAATGATAAAGAGTCATACAAAGATTATGCTGGGAGAAGAGATATTTATAACAGCGCTAGGAGATGAACCAAAAGTCATGCAAAGTAAACTTTAATAATAAATGGAAAATGAGGATATACACCAATACATCTTTCCAAGTAACTGGTACACTATTTAGTCATTATGAAACATTTAAATGCATACATTTGAACAAGTTTTGGACATACATATTAATATAATTAAGCTATTTTTGTAGACATCTGGTGGTTTGGGGAATAAACCAACACAAGCTTTTATACCAAAAAAAGACCATCAAACCTAAAGCACCTACTTCAAGTCACACAGTAACAGCATGTCTTCTGAGACTGCAATGGCTGAGAGTTGTCTTTCTGTCGGTCCACAATAATGCCCAGTGTTCCCACAGCCCACATCTCCCTCCCACTCTGCTCTGTTGGTCCTCAATAGCAAGAAAAACGGAGCCTTGCAAACCAATTCAACTGAGCCCATCAAGCCCAGTCAACACTGTGAGGCCTCCCACATGACCCAGAGACAATACCCCTGCCTGACCAATATTAGCATTCTGGACCTGAGCTCATTACTACATAGGCCTGCAGCTTGTCTATCATAAGACCAGATATCCTCACATGCAAGATGACAATCTAAATTCTCATCAAAGTCCTCATTGAAAGGAAAAAGAAACCACAATGGGTGTGTAAAAGGGTCATTTGAAGTCCTACACACTCCATGAGTTTTTCCATGAGTGGAAAACTCTTTCCACAACCTTCAGCTGTATTGGCACAAAATAAACCAGGCAACTCCTCCATACCTGTCTTTTCAGGCCTGTAGGCTGGGCAGGGGCGTTCTCCTCAAACTTGGCGAGTAGTTGGGTGGCCATGACCTTGACTTTGTTGTGGTTCCCCACACCAGCAGAGTCCATTTTCCTGTCGGATAGGAGAACAGATGGCCTGTCGTCTCGGCCAGTCCTGAATACCTCTTCCTGCGTGAAAAAAAGGCAAAGCAGATTTTTTGTTTTCTTTAACCTGCTGCCGCCACTCTATTGGGATTAATTAGTCTGTTCTTGTTGGCTACACTGATCAACCAACCAAGCTCAACATCTGAGATGCTGTGCTGTCAAAACTACTCACATCTTCAGACTGGCTGGTTTTCCTTCTCTTCCCCAAACCATCTACATCCTTCTCTTTTTTGTCCTGCTGATGACACGACAGTTATTTTAAGTCCAGGAAAAATCTGTGGAACTGGGTTTTCAGTGAAACAGGCATTTCTTGAGACACTGACCTTTGGATTCCGTTTCCTTGATATGGCTATGCTCTGGCCAAGTTTGCTCAGGAACGAGATGGGAGACTTGGTGCTGGCTATCAGCGCAGCCTTCTCCTCAGGACTCAAATTGTGGTTATCTGAAGAGAAATAGACAGAAAAGAAAATGATAGTGTGTCAGCAAGTCAGAGGAACAGAATCCTCTCAGAATTGCAGGTAATTATGTTTCCACAGCATCTGCCGAGGACAACACTTCTGTATTTACAGACACGTTCCAAAACCAGATTACAGGACAAAGAGTCCTGCTGTGTTACTCACTCTCACCTCCAGGTGGCACTGTGTCCTTAAACATTTCATAGAACTGGCTGAGGTACATGACCATAGAGAGCTTGTCTGGCTCCACCACAGAAGACATCTCCTTGCCAGTCATGCAGGGTGAGATGCCAAATTCCTTCTCTGCCACGTCAAAACCCAACTGGTTGTTCTTCTCCTGGTCACGCTCGTCCAGCGAGTCAAAGTCACTGAGGGCAAGAGAAACATGGGAGAAAGAGGAAAAGACAATGTTTGAATGAGATGGGACATGATGGTAAATTAAACTTAAATATATGGGGGAAAAAAAGAAAAACATCATTATAAACAGAAGGGCTCCTGTCCAATCATCCTAGTCTGTGTTGTCCCATTAAATATAGCCTAAATGTACTTAACAGAGGTTATTTATAAGCAGGAGAGCTTAGCAGGTTTTCAACATGTATGGATGGATAATGGAAAGTGAGGGTGCATTACTGGCACTAATAAAGGCATGTCTATACTGGAGCCTACTGTACATGTTGTGGAAAGCATTAGCGTAAATGTTGTTGTGCTGCAGCTGAAAATACCATTAAGGCAGCTCATCCATACATTTCAACTGCACAATCGGTCTGTTTAAAAGCCTTGGTAGTGCATATCGCATCAAGAATAGAGTGGGCCCTCCACTCACTCCTCCTAATCATCCGTCTTGTACATGCGTGCACATCAATGCAGTTTTCCCAAGATACCTCAACTCATCACCCTCCTTCCCCTCCACCCATTATCTGCCCTATGAAAGGCAGCAGAACACAACTGCTATACCTCTTGGTAAAGGTCAGACAGGACACAGGCACTAACAGCTTATAATGTTAATTGCTACAATGCCCCCAGAGGGTAACAAACTACATTAGGCAATGGAGATGGAGACTGTGTTGTTTATGGAGCACATGAGGGCAAGGAGTGTGTGTGTATGCAGAGAAGGGAAGGTTATGAGGAGGGCTCCGTTGAATGAGCCCAAGAGGCCAGTATGACTGGAAGCTGTCACCTCATTTACAGTGATGTACGGTCCAAAACCAGATAATAAACATCATTTGTAACCAAACAAAGTCCCATAAACACATCAGGCCAGTCCCTCCAGAGGTTGGAACTGTTTTAACCCTTTCACTGTAACCACATCTTGTTTCACTGACAGAATTTGCAAAAACAAAAAAGTTCAGATTCATTTGTGAACAGTATTTTGTATGTTTAGCAAAATTTTATTTCAGATACTCACATGAGATCCGGTCTGTATCGATGAATTAGAGCACACAGGGCCAGACCACTCTTCCAAGACATAGTGAGGTCCGTTACATTAACATTCCTGTATCCCTCTGTTTGTCTCTGGCACCAGTTGAGCAGTTTACTTGATCGAGCAATGGATTCTGGAAAATAGAAAAAATGAAAGTCTTGATGTTTGAGGCACGAGGTTAAACAGAATGTGTATTAACCATGTTGAGAAAAGAAAACTGTCTCTGCAAAACACTACACATCTCTTGCTGGGCAACCTCATGGCCTTGGTCTGGCCAGGCTAGGCAAAGGATTATAAAGTTTTGGCTATCCATGGCCTCATCATCCTTGTTAGTACAAGTTTCAACCAGCCAGAGAGGAAGTATTATGAACCATGAGATGTAAAACATAATTTTTCTGATGTAAATGAATGCAAATGAGATGTTAGAAGAAGATGTGGAATTCACAGGAAACCTAAACAGCTGGAGGGGAAAATAAATTTTGATTATAACTAGGGAGAATATCAATGTCCAAAAATAATGCAAGCAAAGGAATTTTCATAGGCTGCAATTAGTCCATCCAAGTTCCATCATTCCAGGATTTATTTCATATCATTCATGAATACATAACAGGTCAACTTCAAAACTGTTAAGACTATTAGGAATTTTGAAAAGCAACACCATGCACTCAGACTTTGTGTTACCTTCCAACTGCTTGTCAAGCAGGCAATTTTCTAGAGTGAAAATAGTTCATTGTTACATTTCAGCAACAGTGATTGCAGCAAAATCCTCCACTGATCAATGAACACATTAAAGGTGACTTTTAACACTAATATAAAACACGAGAAATACAAACCATTCCTGGCCAACTTAGGTGTCGACGCATTGATAACATTCTCTATTTCGATGCGCATCTCCCGCGTCTCCCCCGTGTCGACGAGGTGCCGCACCTGCAACATATACAGTTATTATATCTGTACTGCATGATCGAACCAAAGTCAGCGACTTGTCCATCAAAACTTTCAAGCACAAATTCGTTATATTTAAAAAAAACAACAGATATGTTCAGGTTTCCCTGTTTATAAAACAATTGTATGGAGTAAGATATCTATCAAAAAATGTGTGCATGATTCAAACCGTTCCTATTCCTAATGTTAAACATTTGTCTGTCAATAAAATTGTTGTACGCAAAATTCTGCTGTCATGTACGTGAGTCTGAGAAATTGTTTGGGTTAGGATTGTATTTATGCGAGTATGAATCTAAAAGCTGTGAGTGCAAAGTCTTGTGAATACGACGTCACATAGGTCAGAGGCGAAACTAATCGAACTGCGATTCCTCCAAACGTGCATGCACAAAAGCCAAATATGGCTCATAGCAGTGGACCGGGTGGAGCTGCTAGCTCAAGTGAAATATCACAAGTCAAGTCAAAAACGTGTATATCCAATATTTATTTCAAAAATTGTACTATTTTAAATAATATACAGTTCATGGACTTAGACACTTACTGCTGTAGCTTGCAAGCTAACGACATGCTGGTGACGCTAAGTTACTGCTAGCATTACTAGCATTAGAAGTGCTAGTTAATTAGCGCCGACCTGCAACTTGGTCAGGTTGCTTATATACCACTTTTCTACTGTGTGTCTTGAGCAGCACTGTGGCGTAGTGGTTAGCGCGGTTACCCCACAATAAGATGGTCGCGGGTTCAATTCTAGGTTAATTGTCCATAGTGTGATAGGCTACAGCGGCAGATGGATGGATTGATATGGATTAGCAGTGACTTGGATCTGACACCAAGACCGGACCCCTCCACAGAGACCAGAGACTAGACCGGACCCCCCCAGAGACTAGACCGGACCCCTGAGCCTGCACAGCGGCCATGAGACAAGTGAATGAGAGACTCAGACCCGAAGACCCGTACTTTTGAGTCATGAACGAATCTGAGTATATGCGGCAGAAAGACCTCTTTGTGAACGAATCTGAGCCTGTGGACCAGGGAAAAAAGAACGAATCACCCTCTGAGATTACTTGTTTACTCCCAAGTCATACAAAAGATTAGTTCGAAATGAACGAATCGTTCACGAACAACACATCACTAGTTCACAGTGAAGACTTTGTAGTCGTCGTATTCACAAGACTTTGCACTCACAGCTTTTAGATTCATACTCGCATAAAAACAATCCTAACCCAAACAATTTCTCAGACTCACGTACATGACAGCAGAATTTTGTGTACAACAATTTTATTGACTGATAAATGTTTAACATTACAAATAGTAATGGTTTGAATCATGCACACATTTTTTTGATAGCTTACTCCATACAACTGCAGTATCTTTAACTTTTAACTGGTACCATAAATCTGCAAGTATAGTGAAGCAACAATAGAGGTAAAGATGCTTGAAATAGTTGGCTGCACTTCTCACCTGACTGGGTTTGAGGAAGTTAAGGCTAATGTTGGGGTAACGGGTGGTGGGATCCACACTGTACTGGCTGAAGTTCTTACTGACGTTTTCTGGCGTGGTCTGGGGCAGCAGGCGGTATATACTCTCCCTAAGGAACAGAGGAAATACTGTTCTATAAGAAATGTAACCCTGCATACTCTGGTAATAACTTAGTCACAGTTACACTCCAAAAAATCGGCACAGAGAGTTAGTGCCAAACAGAGAATTCACATTCCATTCAGGTCTTATGAGAACCTCTTATCCCATTAGTACCAGGAGAGGTGGGACTGATGGTTGAAATCACATACAGGCACATTTCCTAGTAAAGCACTTACAGATAAAAGGGTGTGTTTGAAGAGAGGGAACATGTGTGTGTGCACGTGGATGTGTATTTGAATGTGAATACAGGAACAGAATGCAGAGTTTGGTGTGCATGCATCAGTGTTTCCACACACTTACCTCTCGGCCAGCACCTCCAGAGGAGTTTTTCCCTGAGCCCAGCTCTTTACCATCCAGCCTGAGTCCATCGCTGCCAGGAAACCACGAGCAATGCCAGTGCCCATGGGCCAGAACGGCTGCAGAGAACAGCGAACAACAAATTAAACAACCAAATATGGCCACAAACTTGAGCGTAACAGCTAATCATAGTCTCTTCTCATCATCTCTCACCTCTAACAGACTATCTCCCACAAGCGCCACCAGCAGCTTGTGGCCATTACGTTGCCGCACCATGGCAGCGTTCTCGGAGGCGTACATGCAGGTGAAGTCGAACATGGCAACGTCGGGCTGGCCGTAGTGGTTGATGGCAAAGTCCAGTGTTGGCAGCTGGTGGCTGGTGGAGAAATCTGCAGCTTCACGGGCGTAAGAGAGCAGGGCTGCCTGGTCTACGTTAGCTCTGGATAGCAGCAATTCTGTGTCTGCATAGTCCTACAGAAGAAATATAAGATTGACATGATTTCACAAGATTCATCAAGGCTGAAACTGAAGCAGAGATGTTCAGACAAATGAAAAATCAGCAGTTGTTAGAGGGGCTCACTCAGCATGGGAAAGAGATTTGGTTGCAGCTGTGGGAGATAACTTTAGGCCAAGCAATAAATCATGAAGGAGTGTGAATGAAAAACGAAAAGAAGATGGGAAAAATGTTGTTTGCAGTCAGTTTCTTAACTAACAAAATAATATTAAAACAAGGTTCACTTAAGCCAAGTGAAGAGTAAAATACCTTCAGACAATTCTTGGTGTTGCTGTTGTCATATGATGTAAGAGCACACAAAGCCCAGATCTCAAGGGAGGTGTACTTTTTACAAGATTATTCCACTTGGATAAATCCATGACTGCAGCAAATAATTGCAATATTTAATTTTTTATTTAGTCACTGTGAGAGTGTTTTTAAGGTGGATTTCACCCATTCTAACCCAGACTCTCATGGCAGATGATCATGTGTAAAATTAGCACAAATTAACACAAGAAGAGAAAGAGGGGAAAAAGTAACTTTCCATGAAATCAGACATAGGGCAAGTGCACCACATAAATATCTAGGGAGCAAAACTAAATTGGTGTGATTTGTATTGTGATGAACATTAATTTGAACTGGACATTCTAATAATTGCAAAGCTGAGCCCGGCTGCTTGTCGGGGGCATTAAAATATTGTATTCTATGCCATATGAGAAAGTGACATTGAAAATGTAGCATGAAAAATGTTGGGAGAGGAATGAAAGACAACAAAATAACTAAACACACAAAAAATGTTAGGAATTCAAGGTGTCTGCCTCTGTAACTTGACAGTGCAACAAGGAGGCCCAGCCCCTTGCAGAGGAACAATGTGTGCTGTTCACAAATCTCTCCAACATGTAGCATCAAATCACCGCATGCTTTCAAAGTGACATGTTTTCATAGAGATGCACATTCTTCCATCGTCAAGCAGCAGCCTGAGAAGGGAGTGCAAAATATGAATGGAGGGTTGTTTTCTTTTCCCTTTTTTTATTTCCTGTGTGGACTAACCCATCTTCTTCCAAACCTCCCGCCTTTCCTCTATCCATTTCCAAGGGAGAGCTCTGAGTAGTGTTCATTGCTTTAAAAGGATCTATGGTGGGCTGTCTGTCCATTGGTAGTAATTTGTGCCTTTTCCTTAACATGTGCTACTGACTCCAAATCACTTCAGGGCCAAACCTCATTAAAGTCATCGGCTCACCATGAAAACAAACAGAGTTGCACACACATGCATATGGGCAGTAAAATATTCAACGGCTGTGCCCATGTAAAACAGTTAAATTAGCTAAAGTGATATGTTTGACTGTTAAAAAATAACAGTACACTAATCTATAAGACATTTCAAGGCCATTCAAAATTAAAAGGCTCCCAGACGGCACACCTTCTGTAATACTAGGACATAAAGACCAAAATGTAAAATGGTCTTTCCAGTTTCCTGTGGAAAGCAGCCAGGGAAAGGAAACTGCCCTGCAAAGTGAGGGCACAAACACACAGTAAGTCTGCTTGAGTTGGCAGTGTGTTCCTCAACACTGTTGGCTAGGTTGGGTCATTAGGCCGATACTGGGCAGAAACGGAGGGAGAATAAAAGACTGAAAGAATGAAAGAGACCAAGTGAAAAAAGAGAGACAGTCAGACTTGTGGGTCTGTGCATGCATGTAGCTTTTATGTCTACTACGGACAGACAGGATGACACTCATCAATTGTCTCCCCAACACACACACATATATAGAAACACAAACAAACAAACACACACACACACACACACACACACACACACACCATGCTGAGTTCTGGGCTTTGATCACTCACATGGAGAATGACTCCTTTCTCCAGTAGGCTCTGTTTTTTGGCAGTCATCACAAAGTAGTGCGTGTCATCCTTGTAGTAGACAATGTTTTCCAGGTCAATACCTAAAAAGACCAACAGAAAGAAGTATTGTTACATACCAAGGACAATCCCCTTCCTTATTGCTGTAGCTGGCTGTCATGTCGCCATTAGAGGACAAGAGCGGCATTTACATGACTCAGTGCACATAACAAAAGCCCCCAGGACATCGTCATGTCAGCAATAAACTGTGGACACACTCAAACCTAATGAAAACTATGCAATTGGATGATCTGACAAATTCAGAACCTTGATCAAAAGGCAAATCATTTGTCCATTAACCTCGATCATGTGGCATCAATTGCACTCAAGAACTTGTGAAAAGTACTTTTAATAATAATCAAAAAAATATAGACATCAAAAATATCAAATCTTATGTCTAATGCTGCATCTTAAAGTTTTCTATCAGACCGTAACCTTGAAAAAAGGCCTAAAATCCCTGTAAACTAAAGACATTTATCAGAGTGGAGCTGTGGCAGACCTGTTGCCTCTCTGAGGTCTTGAAAGAACTTCTGGTTGAAGATGAAGGCCACGCCGCTGATCTCCTCGACCTTCGCCTCTGCAGTCGTGTTCCTGTTGATGAAGTTAGCGGTGATGGCGATGGCAAGCTTTCCGCGGAACTCTTTACGCCGAAATCCTGGAGGTTAAAGGGAGGAAGAAGGAGACAGCATGTGACCTGAAGGTCAGGAATCGGTGAAAACATGTCATTCAAAAAAGAGACGCAACTCTCAAATCACCAAACTAGTGAAAAGTGCCAACTCGTATTTGCTTTCACAGCACGCCCAAACTTGTTAATGCACATCATAAATGCAACCAGATGTTCTGTATCAAAAAACAACTTGCTAGCTTTTCATGCTGTGTGAATGTAGTTCATGCTTATCGCAGAGGGAGCCTGCTGCTTCCCGTCTGTGATGCAGCAGTCAGTAGTACAGAGTGGGGTCATGGTACTCTGGTCCACAGGGGTTCACTCTGCCAGTGGAGCTATGTGTGAGGCCCTAAAACTCATCAATGAAACAGACAGCCAATTCAACAATCCCTATTCTGCTCTGGTGGAAGAGCAAACACTCTGAAACTAAATGTAGCAGCCAGACACAAATGCACTCGCACACGCGTAGATGTGCACAAACGCTCATTCATAAGTGAGGAATGGAGTGAGGTCAGGCACCCGACCACAGCTGTACACGAGTGAGGTCATATTCATGATGAGTGAGCTCCATGTGAAGAAACAAACAAACAGTGGTCCTTGTGCTTTTGTTTGTTTAGTCCAGGAAAAACATCATTAATTCGTTTCTACCAGTGTGTGCATCCAGACTTGCCTGGTAGTGTGTTTCTCCTTCCATCTGCTCCAATGATGACATCAAACTCCAGCTCGCTGGCAGGGTGTGTCCTGGGATGGACCTCAGCCCTCCAGCCAATCCCTGAGGAAATACAATGTGTAATCCGACAGAAATGCATTAACATATCCAGGTTGACAGCCTCTGACAGATAGTGACTAATGAACACGATTTTCATATTTCTTGTGCTGGCTTGGCAGCAGTTTGACTCACTTACTTTCATTCTCTTGATCTTCAGGGGGTTCAATAAGACCCTTGAATTCTACATTGACATGGATCTCAATACCCAAGAGGAGAGCTACTTTGAGCAGCATTAGCTGAAGCTGACGAATACCTGCAATACAAAACCGGTGAGTAGGAAAACTCAACACCAACACAAAACACGTCTTCTAAATGCACTTAGGCAAAAATGACCTACAATTAAAGTATTGAAGACAAAGAGAGTAAAATATGTCATATGTACTCACTAATATGATCGATAGCACCAGCACAAAACTTCCCATAGAACTTCTTGGCCCCGAGGCCCCTGAGATCCTGGATAGTGAAGGGCCAGAGGTGCAGCACATTGTTTCTGGAGAACGCATCTCTCTTTTCCAGCAGCACCACTTTGGCCCCGAGGAAAGCAAGCTCGATGGCTGTCCGTAAGCCACATGGCCCCGCACCAATGATCAAACACTAAAGACATAAGGAGACATGCTATAAATATGAGCTGAAAGAACCATACACACAGAAAACCAGGTCAGACCAGAGGCGCCGTCCCAGCGATTCAGACGGCACCTCGACACCTCACATCACCCTTTAAAAAAAAGAAAAATAAATAAATAAATAATAATGCTGTCATTTTATTGGGAAAGGTACACATCCAATTTCTGATGTACTTGTTCTTTTAGAGTTTCAGTGCCTTTTCATTGGAGTTTAAAATGATAGAGGTTTGACTAGATGTTTATTTAATCAAGAAAAATTTCATTATGCAGCTGGCTAACCATTCTCACTTCAACTTCTCAATAATGATGCAGACAAAGTTACTATTTCCAGTCAAACCTTTTCTTTATGTCAACAATGTAAGCAGGGAACCCAATTAAAAGGTGATTAACCAACATTAGGGAAAAATGTATCCATCTGGCTGGTAAACAATGAACATCCCATTTATGGGATTCCTCCCTGTTTAAACCTGGTCTTAAAAAGCAATCTGCACCCTTACAACTTATTCAGATAAGCTCAAACACATTTCAGCCATATATGTGAATGTGTGGTGATCAGGATGTCAACAGACCAAAGAAGCTTCCTTAGGAGTAATGCAATCTTTGACACCCATAGCTGATTGTCTACCTCCTCAGATTACACATGTAGCAATCTGATTTCAATGGGGATAAAAAGAATTCATCCAAAAATATCAGGTGTTAACGCAAACACAATTATTCAGATAATGGATCTGGAAACAGATCACATTTTATTAACAGGTGTGAACAGGATGAAATTTTAGCTCATTCCAGGACAATGTCAGCAAAAAAACAAAAATGCCCTCAACAGAATTTCACAGTTGTACAGTACAGCTTGTGCTGATGCAAGCTCACCTTTGAGTTGGCACAGGCTCGACCCTTCTTGTACTCCTTATGGCTGGCCCTCTTGTCTAATTTGGCCCAGAGTGCCTTGGCCTTCCAGTAGTTCAGTTTGGACTTGAGCTTGTGATAGAAGACCTTGTACTCGGTGGGCTTGACTTCCAGGTGGTCACACAGCTCCTGGAAGGCCTTGAGCGTGCCCTTACACGTGGTCGCCTGGACGAAGTTGTCGAACAGGACATGGGACCGGTTCACCCCATCTCCTCCAGTTGCAGCATTGCTTCCATCCCCCATGGTCCAGATTCACACCAGGCTGTGAGGGCCCTTCACCCCCAAGGCAGGGGTCTCTGGGTCCTGCCCCAGCCCTGGAACACGCTCTCTCAGGTGGAGAGATTTAACTCAGGCCTCAGGCATCTTCATTCTGTCAGTGAAGGGGAGAAAAACAAAAGTGATTGAATCCTTAACGATAACTCCACATTCTGCTTGTAATCTGCAGTATTGTATAAAACATCAGCACAGGCTGCAAAAGTATATCTGAGGAAATGTACAATATTACAGCTCAACATCCTCAAATAACTGTCCAATTCAACAGGAAAGTACAAATAACTTTGGAAAATGTTTGAACTTCATGATGGATTAATGACAACCTGCCTCATTTTTCCCTCTCTTAATGAAATAGGTTGTAAATCTCTAAATGGACTAATATATGTATAACAGCTGGTCAGACAAGCAAGCAAGAAAGAGCAGGCCATCTAAGTTTCTTGCAGTCGTTCTTCTGCAGCAAGCTGACCTTAAACAACCTCTTATCTTTTCTAGGAATGAGGCTGCCGGACACAGGAAGGGCACTGAACCCAGACAAAGTCAAACAGGAAACACAAGGGGCATAGACATGCGCATAGACATGTCTGTGTGGCACAGAATCACTTTAAACACACTCCAGACACAGGAAATGGCCAGTTCATCCAAAACAACCCCAAAAAAAGCCCACTACCACACGTGACGCAATCCTATTCATTCAGGAAAATAACGTGCTATAAGTAAGAGGGTCAACAAATGTCTATTCTGGTTGTTTACAGCCTCATGTGTAAATACTGAGCCAGAGTTGACTTCTGATGTTGTTTTACCTGCTGTGACTTGTGGCAGTTGAACTTAATGTTTTCTGCTTATTAACCCTCAGGGGTTGAGATCTCTCATGTTCTTTAGCGTCTGTGGCTCAGCTGACATGACTGGAATGTCTCTTCCTTGAACTCCAAAATTATTTATTTAGCAGCATGAGCAGCTACAAAATCTGTCTTAGCCAACATCAGTGGGAGTATGAAGGTGAGAGGAATGGGACGAGAGAAATATCTCAAAGCACAGTGACAAAAGTGGCTGTGTCAACCTCAAACTGATTAAAAGAACACTTATTTGATCAAGTGTATTTGCTATCTAATACATTTCATTTGAGCAGTGGTTTTGATTTGTACTGTCTCCCAGGGCAACGAGGAGAAATTAGCCGCTTGTTAGAATTTCACAGTGGCTCAGCAAACAGCATGATTTATGTAACTCTGACATTTATCATGTAGAAGGAAGATTCACAGGAAACTGGCATCAGTAAGTAAGGAAACGCAATAAGAAATGAAGAATTCAGTGATCTTTTGAGGTGTCCTTTCGTGTTTCCCCACATCTCAATGATTAAAAAACAAAATGGCATTACTGATCAGAATATAAACTCTCAAAAATCAAGGAGTTAAAACCTTCGTTCGGGATCTGGCCTGTATTTTGTAAGGAATGTTTCAGGACTCAGTTACAGAAGAACTGAGCTAGTTCATGAAAACCAATGTAGTCCCAGTCCCAGTGGCAACGCATGATGAAACCGAGGCAGGTACAGAGGTCAGCTGGCCTCCCTTTCACACCCTGCCAACTGCTCTCTGCAGAGAAAACAGCAGGGCCCTGGCTTTGGCTCTTCCTCAGTCAGGCAAG
Source organism: Remorina albescens (assembly GCA_034769265.1). NCBI lineage: Eukaryota > Metazoa > Chordata > Actinopteri > Carangiformes > Echeneidae > Remorina > Remorina albescens. Next base: position 51,376,814 of record CM068475.1, read on the forward strand.
ATCAGGGCTGAAGGCTGCAGTGCCAGCACAGACAGAAAGGGCCCTTTTCTAACACAAGCCTTCACATATCAGCCACATCATTTCCTCCAAGTGAACTTAACTCTAACCTTAGCCTCAGAACAGCTAAGATGACCACAATTAAAAAAAAAACTGAACAGGAATTTTTTTATTGACTGAGTGCAGACAACAATCAGCCAATAATCATTATCAATGACTCAATAAATTGTTTTTATTTTGCTTGTCATTAATAATAGTAATGGTAATGATCAGAATCAGTAAAGACAAATATGTGTATGTCACTCAAACAGAAACGGGTGTCAGGTGTCTGATAACGGTTTATCTCCACAGAGACTGGAGATGCTGGGTTTGATTGCTGAGCAGAGCAAATTGATGTGCAGTCAGGCCTACGTTTCCCTTTGTGTCTAGCAACTGGTGGGGGCCTGAAGGAGCGCACTCTGAGCAAGCACAGAGGAGAATTTCAAGGTTACCAGCTACACAAAACTGGGCCAGTTTGTTTGCCATTTTTTGGCACATGGCATCGTATCCATGCAGTGTTCAACTGCACCTACAAACCACAAATGAGCAGCTTATAAACTGCACACTTAACAATGCCAAAAATCCTGCAGCAGGGTCACACTTCATCAGGATTCTGGAGGCAGAGAAGAAGAAAGCAGTTCAACCCAAACTCCTCTTTCAGAGCCTCATGAACCACACTTAAAAAGAACAGGGACTTCACAAGATGGTCTCAGGGGGTTAATAATTCAGTTAATAGTGTAATTGAATCTTTCTTGCAAGAGCTAAGCTGAATCACTTCCTATGTTTCCCTCTGAGCCCACCACTGGGACTAAAGTGATCCCCTCGGTGGTATTTTTATACGACTGTGAAGGCACGCGGGTTATGAACATACATCAAGGACTAAGCATGGGAGATGAAATGATCTTTTATGACACACTTCTGAGAAAGCTAGCAGTAAACATTCAGCACGCTTTGGGGTCTTTGAAGTCACTGGGGGTCCAACTCCTCACGGGCATGCTGAGTCACAGTACATTGCCGTGTGATCTGTCCAAAGATGGTGCAACTCAGGCTGGCCCATCTGCGACATACTTGTCCCTCGGCCAATTTCATGACAACACTAAAAACTTGTCTATAATTTGAAGTAGAGTACCCTCCTGCTGATACTCATATGCCAACTCAACAGGAGTGATTGCAGCATGTGTTTCTGATGGGCAGAGAACAGTGACAGGAAAGACAAAAAAAAAAAAAAAAAAAAAAAAAAATCAAAAACAGGCTCATCACGCAATGAAAAATTTTCTGACATCTGGATAAGTGAGGAAGATTTCACACATTCACAGAATTCACACAGTCTGCACACACACAGCATGCCATTGCTTTCCGCTGGTTGTATTACATCATCATCTAATCTAAAAATAGAGCCAGAGATTAGGCCACTAGGCTACACATTTGACAGCAGTGTTTAAGTGCATTGTAAACACTGTCACAACCAGGAGTAATAATTCATAAAATGGATAAATGACGGTCCAAGTTGCCACATTAGTCTTTTTGTTTATTTTGCCTGTATTCAATTTCATTTGCATTCCTTGATCAAAGACACAGACGTAAAAAAACAAACAAACACCAAGATTAACCAATAAGTTTAATTTTCTCCGTCAGTATAACAAAGAAAAGGGAATTTTTCTGCTGGTTGGCATAGAATAAATGTTGATGACTGGGTCGACTGCAATCCTCTACGCGTGTGTCCTTAAATAGCATATTGTGCTCTGCCAGTCTGCAGGTCAGAGAGCTGATGCTCAGACGACAACGCTGGAGATGAAAGCTAATACCTCCCGACCCATCTCCTCCTCTCATCCATCAGCAGAGTTGGTGCAGAGAAGGAGAGAGTGCAGGGCGCAATGTGATCTTTCTGCCTGAGCCAAGGAAATCTTCGCAATGATGGGCCGGCAAAATATTCAGTCAAACCTATACTTGACCACACCCACTTCACCTTTTCTACAATCCCACAGGAATAACAGTCAATTTTAACTATTTTATGGCCCTGCTCATTTTTTCCTTTTTGCCTCACAACAACTTCCACTCTGTCTTTGTTCTCTACAGTTAATGATAACGTTAGCAGCCCACTCTGACTCATTTTGCCTGTCACTGCAGATGGCTGCATTACACTATGACTATAATGCTAATTACAGACCAATGCAGCAGTTGCCTGTAGCCTCCAAATGCATCACACTACAAGCAATAGGAGATAAAATATAATGACTATTTTATATTGAGTCTATTGTGTGCACAATATTTAGTTTGGCAACTGGAAAACTGTAAATGAAGACATGGTACAACGTTGGGCTAGTTTGTAAAGCAGTGTTTCCTCTACATTCATTTAGGAGTGGTTGGCCGCTACTCCTTCAAATTTCTTTCTTTCTTTCTTTTTTTTTTTTATTGTCGCAAATACACCACCGCCGCATTTCTCCACCTTCACAGCACAGCCTGGTGATGAGCGCAACAGCGGGGGGTCCTATTGGAGTTAATACGACGTCAATTACTCGCGAGAGCGCGGCCTTGAAAATGACGTCACGTCAGGCACCCAGGCACCAGGTCAGAAGGTCAGAGGAGTGTCGTCCTGGAAAATAGGGCAGCGACTTACCGGAGAAAAGGTAGACTTATTAGCTTAAGATAACTCATAACAGATTTTACAAGTTAAATAAACATTCACAAAGTACTGATGGCCAGCTAACGTTACGTAACATACCGGTAGCTTAAGTTAATTGGGCCCGGCGCCAACTCAGTGACGCTAACGTGGGTAAACTAATTGATAGCATTAAGCTAATGTCTACACGCCATGATGTATTAACTGCTGACTGCATTTTCAGATGAGCTTGTTCAAATATTTCTCTAAGAAGAGAAATACAACTGATGAAGATGACGCCAGTCAGGTATCATTAGCCTTTTACTGACTTATTTTTTTTACTCTTTGCATTCAGCCTGTCTAACATTGTATATGGCTGAGATATATAGGTTGTAGTGGTTGTAAGGGGAAAAGCCATTTTCAACCGGCCAGCCGATAAATAGATTGTAAAGGTTAAATCTGTCTTACCTGTCTTAAATCTGTCTAACAATTTAGAGTCACTGATTAACCCAAACTTGATGTCTTTGGACGGTGGGAGGAAACCGGAGTACCCGGAAGAAACCCATGCAGACACAGGGAGAACACGCATACTCCGCTCAGAAAGGTCCCAGGCCGGGAACCGAACCCACTACATTCTTGTTGTGGGACAACAGCGTTAACAACTATGCCAGCAGGTATGCTCCTGATAATAATCAATAAATGCATATTATCTTAAACTCCAAAAGCTTTATATCAAACCTCGATTCAAGAGAACGTAAATCCTTCTAATCCTTTCCACTGTACCTACTCATTTACACTTCCTTTAATTATTTTCTGGCTCCCTTCAGTTGTTGCACTGGCTCTGTCATTGTGCTGGAGTTAGTCTGTTCTCTTTGATGACGATACTTGACTCTGCATCTCTTTCAACAACCAACACATTCATCATTCTGTCAACAGGTAATCATCATCATAACCATCTTTTCATTGGTATCTGGTTAGAGCGTCACAGTGGCACTCCAGACGTCTGCTTACAGCCACACACAACCTTTATTACATGGTACTACAGTCAGTGTGTTGTTGCAGTGATGTGACACATGATTGACCTTTAATTGTCAGCTTCCCTTCACAAGGGCATGAGAAGTGAAGGTTACAGAGCAGCAGAGATGATAAGTCATTGTTGTCTTGATCTGTTTGCATTAATTTCTTCATCAAAAGTAAGCAAGAAGAAAGAGGTGTTCTTTTGTTTGAAGTACATTTAGTAATACAAAAGTGCCACATTCATTTTGTAAGCACCCTGATGCATCCAACTGGATTTTCCTCAACAAAAGTGTGTTGTGTGTGTGTCTTCCCTCTGCACTGCTGTGCGTAACAATCAAGGTGCAAGCAAGACACAGGAAAACAAGTCCATTCCTAAAATTAGGCTGCTTCATCACACACTTAAAAAGCATCTATTCTTTTTGAATATGAACAGAAACCTCCATCATTTCTGCATCTGCCTGCAAACCATAGGTGCAAACATAAGCTTCAGATTTAACTCATCACAGGTAGGTCTGGTGGCACAGCAGTCATGGGCTGATATGAGAGGTGTTATGAAGAATAGACTCTATAAACACCAGTGTAGAAAGCATGTTTGTACTATCCTAAAAATATAATTACCTAAAATGGTAGTAATAATGGATTGCAACTGCACGTCAAATGTAATGACAACACGCATGAAGTTCAAGTCAACAGAGCGGATGAAAAATTGTGTTACTCTGTTTGTTATTGTCTGGATATGCCCACTCAGCTCTCGGATTCTATTCCTATACACAGGAGCGGAGACATTTGTGTCTCCATTCACATTAACAGACAAAGCCTCAGAGCTCACCACGTACACAAACACTTCTTGACTGAAGCTCAACTTGCTTCTGGCAGCTGTCGACGCCAAACCATCTGGCAAGCGAATGGCCTCTGCCTCTGGTAGGTCAGGCCACTCTGCTGAGCTCAGCTCTTCATTTCAGCTCCCCAAATCTGATCCATATCTTCACCAAATCCAGTAGCAGCATCAGCCTCAGAGCCAATAAACTTACAAATTCCATGTTGTCCTCTTTTTAGTGCTAAACAGGTGGACACATTAATACTCAACATGGAAAAACATCCAAGTTTTCAGTCGAGTTTATCACTTCTGTGGTGTCCTGGGACTAGAGCTGAGATGTGAACTGCAACATGTGCTCTGTCGTTGCCAGCCTCACCACAGGCCATAAATTGTGACCACTATAAAGATGTTTTCAGCAAACGATCCTTGTTGCCTCAAATTGGGTATTGTTTTATTCATGTTGGAAATATTCACTACACTTGGGAAAACTATAGTTAATCTGGACAATATGTGATTTATTATGCTGTAGTAAGAGCCATTTTTTCAATGCTTAGCTGCTGGAGTTGAATCAGATTTAGAGCAGCTAAATCAACAGCCACTTGACCTTTTCAAATTATGTAATCTAAAAGGCAGAAGGGATTGAAGATCAGAGGTTCTACTCTTGATTAATACTGCTCCGACTGCTCAGTGCTGCAGCAAAGGTAACTGCCCAAAAAAAGAATCAGAGATTAACTAAATCTGAACCCCATTTCATTTCAACATCTACTGACCCATAAACAACCTACTTCAACCATGACGAGGGATTTCAAATGGATTGGCTTCAACATGTAAAATAGCACAGCCGGTGAAAAAATTAACTCTAAATCTCTCTCTGAGACTACTTAGGAGAATATATGCTGATTACAAAGGGCCTTTATTTCATTAAATTTGTGTTGGTAACAGCTCCAGGGAAATCTGAACCTGTGCTCAGACTGTTTGCTTATGGGTGTCAAACATAGTCGACTTGAGCTGCTTGCCAGTACTTGCAGCAGCTATTTGATTTGGGAAACCTCTGAAATCCCAACTTGAATGCCACATCTCCCACTTTCGTGCCTTTCATAATGAGAGTAGAGCAGGCACCGCAGCTATGCAGACATAAACACAGCGAACCACGAAAGGAATGGAGGAAAAAAACGCAGCAAGTATTGCAAAGCTCAGCTATTCGTACATTTGTACTATAAATAGCCCTCCTCATTAAAACTTAATGGGTGTTATAATTTGGCTAACTGTGCTGATCATTAGCATATTTCACACCAGATTGTGTCATGAAATGGAAGCATGTATTTGGTTACACTTATACTGAGATCCAGGGAACTGGGAAGTGTAATCTGAGACCAGTAGGCAAATACAGTCAACACAGACTAGTCTCCAAGGCTTACTTATGACCGCTGAGGAATGGAGGCATGGCAGAGGGAAGGAGAGGATGCATAAAGACCTGTTCGAATAACCTCTTTCAAGCAACAAGAACATGTTCAGATGGTCCAGAGAGACCAAAACCCTACAACCACTAAAAAATTGGGATGCTGGGGTAGTGTTTGGGATATTCTTTCTTTCTGGATTTCATGTAACAGGAGAACTCTAATTGAAAACTAAATATCTTAGAGCTAGGCCTGATCATGCCTACAATACATCCAACGTCCAATGTACAACGTCAATCAAAGAGGTTCTATTATTGTAAAACCGAAAAACCAAACATCTCGAATCGATTCCTTTGTCTCGCTGCGTGTTCTTACTTGAGGGATGATGGACAGGAAGATAAACAGCTGGGCCAAGACATAAAAACTAACCTTCCAGGCCTCATTACAACATCACAGATTTAACACCCGGGCTAAACCGCAGAATGTTTTTTATCCTGGCAGGCCATGGGAATCTCTGTTCACTCTTTTAGCACCACTCTCTTACCAAAATTAAATACAAAGCTAATGTTTAAATTTCACAAGGCTCAGAAAAAGTCCGTTTTCCAGACTGACTGCTACAGCTATGCTGGAAATTAGCAAAGAATGAATAAGAAACTAACTAATAAGGACATTGTGTGATTTCTTGTGAGAACTGATTGAAGTGAATGGGTGGAAAAGGGGTTGTGATAATATGAATAGTTCTTATAATAATGGAGTATTCTCTGATATTTGAATCTCATATTTTTGAGAGAAATAACAGAAAGAAGACAAAATATTCTGCAATATTCTGATGCATCCATGACAGCAAAGGAAAGGATTTCATTGAGGCAAACAGAACCACCTGTCCCAGGTGTTAAACTGCCAACCAGACAAGGCCTTTTAATGTTTAACATTGTCTGAGTTATTCTTTCCACATTTGCCCAGATCACTACATCAGTTGAAAAAATTACAATAAATCCCATCAGCCTTGATATATGATATATCAAGGTTGATGGGACACGCATCAGTGACAGAGAGACAGCATACGTCATAATCCTGCCACATCCACACTTGGTTTCTCTAATCTCTATATGCGTAGTGTAGTGTGAGATGAGAGGAATCAGCAGAGTGATCCACCAATCCTGAGGCCAACAAGCTGACCAGCTCCTCTTAACCCAGCCTGTGGATGTCTTGACTTTTCTCCAAGGCTCAAACATCCTCAATTTGGCCCTGTGACAACCCGACTGAGTGCAGAGAAGCAGCTGCAGCAAACTAACAGCCCTGTGAACCCAGTCACACTGGACAGCGATCTACTAAAGTGAAGCTCGGGACATTTAATAGGATGTCTGTAAACTGAAGACTATGGAGTGCAGGTATACAAATATCAGATGGGCCAGGACTGACTCTCTCTGGTATGAGGTTTAACCACAGAGTGCATACTATTAAATCTCATTATTCACTCTTAATAATAATACCTGGATTGCTCACATGTGCAAATATAACAGACAGTAGCGTGAGAATATGCAAGCAAGGATTTCTTCTCAGCCCAAGATTGTTCAATCATTTCATTTCCCTCTTGCCAGTTCCACTAAAGGCTTTAGCACAACCAGGTCCAGAGGAAGGTCAGCCTTCTGGTGTGAGCGGCGCAGAGCTGCAGCCTCATCCAGTAGGAAGGTAAGTGAACACCCACACAGAGCCAGGAAGTACACTGATTGATTTACAGAGAGAGGCATAAAAACAGTCCTCGCAATTACACTTTAATCTCTGCTACATATAACAAGATGCAAGTGTTTGGCAGGTGCTGCACATATTACGCTTAAAGACCAGATGAAAACTTGAAGTGCTTGGCTATAAGTCATGTCTCAAAAAAATAAACAGGAATGACAGAGGGGTGGGGAGATGGAATAACTGGAAAGGAGGAAAGTGTAAATAGACACGAAAGGACTTACAATTGACCTCGACAATGAGAAGACAAAAATCCTAATGCAATAAAAGACTCTGGGAAATTCTGTGCATCAAAGTTAATGATGAAGAGTGGGGCTTCATTAAACAAAGACTCTTTCTTTCCCCTCATCAAATATTCAAGGATTTGCAGGTGCCAAGCCAAACACATCGTCTATTTCTATGTTTCACATTTATTATGTCAAGATTTTAAATGATGCTGAAATGATAACCCAGTAAATGTGCTTAAGTCAGGCACAAGTTCAGCCCTCCTCAAAAAGATTACCCAAAGATTGTAAATACAACTTTAAAATAAGATTTTGAAATTAAACACGAGTAAAAATGACTTTTTGTGAAGATATGCATGCTTGACATTGCAAAGATAAACATGGTGTGTTTGCACAGAGGCCAAAACCAACACACGTGTTTACCTACTGTGCTATAGCTGAAGGACCTGCACAAAACCACTGAGCAGATGCTTTTGCATTCTATCAGTTATGTAGAAATTGAACCCACAGGATATAATGTGAAAATAAATCTGCAGAAGAGGAAGTGGAAGGTTCGGATTTGAAGTCTGGCTATCTGTTTCCCTTTGCCTCCAGTCTTTATGCTAAGCTAGGCTAAAAGTGCCCTCAGCACAGCTCTGCTCTGAATGCAGAAAGAGCAGACTGATATCCATCTTATTCTCTGAAAAAAAAAAAAAGAATTATCTCAAAGTGTTGAACTCTTAAGGAGCTACTTATCCATTGAAGGGGTTGCTCTTTTCACCTCTGCTGTAAAGAGTGTTACTTCAGCATCCCAGAAGCGGGCATAAGATAACCATCTGTCCTAAACACATATGGCCTCGCGGGGATACAAACACAAGGCCCCTCATTAACATTCACACTAACATTACAGTGATAAGATCGGCCTTGTGTTTGTCATGTTATCACTTATTATGAAATTGACACCTGCAAAGTACAAAAAACACCGCTGAGCATATGTGTGGCTACGATTCACAGGTTACACAAACAACAAAAATTAAAAAAACCAGGAGAGACGAGGCCCTGTAAGACTGTTCCCATCATTCTTCTGGGAAAGTACATTTAGTGTACCTGTTTCTCCATCAGGCCTGCCAGAGAAGAATCCATCACTTGTCCAGGGAGGCAGATAACAAGTCCAAGGCTCATCCACACACAAGCAGAGAGTGAATGTGAAATATGATGTGGTCTGCAGAGGGCTGAACGGTTGAAAGAGCCCTGGCGACTATAGGCTGAGCAGCTGTTCGTTTCTAAGGCCTGCTATATGAAAAGGTGAAGCCATTATGTAGTTTTCAGAAGATAAAGCTGTGTCAGAATAAGACCTGGCTGGTTAGAGCATGGATATCAGGTTACACCAGCCTTTTGCTTGGTAACATCCCTCGGTGCCACTTTGGCTGTCTGCTGTTTTACACAGAGAAGGTAGTGTATAGTTTTGTTTTTTGTTTTTTATCAGGTCTGCTCCTACTGGAAAAGATGAATGGCAGCTATTAGTTGGGCATAAAACCCAACAATAAGCTATGGAAAGGACTGAAAATCTCTACAAGAAGTGTTTGGAAAAGACATTATTAGTTGATAATTATGATTAATTAAACAATTGGCTATAGAATAATTGTCTGCAGCTAAAAGGTCACAGCATGCATGAAATGCCAATAACAATATAACAATTTAGCAGGAACATTAGCCTCCAATCATCTGGAAAAAAAATTCAGTAGAACTTCATTCGGAAGTTATCTGAGATATATACAGAATGCAGTTTTTGAGTCACCTTGCGCTGCGTGTTTTCCTATCCAACTGGTGTAAAGTTTGCTGAACTCAATAAAACCACCCCACCTCTTGTTAAATACATTTAGTCCTTTATAACCGGTCACATCCATCACACACGCAGAAAAATGAAAACTAAAATTGCACAGCCATTCTATAGTTTCAAGGGGTCAGCATGCTGGCAAAATGTAAACAGTCTTGTTGGCTTGGCTTCAGGAATGCATTTGTCATACTGACCTACTTCTGACCTGCAAAGTACAAAAAACAGCCAGCAAGAAGCAAGTCCTTAATCTGGAGCTGTGAGAAATCAGTAAAGCAAATGGACTGGGGTCAGACTTTTAAAGCCACAGGAACAACTTCCACCAGCAGGTTTTGTTGGTGGATCCTTAAAATCTGATCTGCATTATTCCTCATTCGTAACGTCAAAAACTTTATGACTAGTTAGGAATGGCGGTAAACCGATTCCATCAAAAATCTCATATGTGGAACTTCACAATCTTAGGAAAAGAGAAGTGAGTTATATTGTAACAGGTCTTCGGTTTGTACTTCAGAACATTTAGATAACCTTATTGGTATCTTAATGGCTTGTACCGGGTTATTTGCTTTTACAATATCTGACTAAGGCAGGAAAACACTAATCATCATGACCTCATTCATTAAAGGACACAGCTGAAAGAGTAACATGGCAACAGTATGTCAATATACTATTTACTGTACAATGGGCTCCTGCTGCAAAACAGAACCCGTCCAACTGTTATCAACGTGTATCTAGTTACTGACATGTCTCCTTTTAAGGGTGTGTTGCAGACTAGACCAGTCCTACTATGTCTGGCGGTTAGACATCAGCAGAGCCAACAACTTTTGGATGATTCAAGGTTTTTGCTGCTGGGACGCATTCATCTGTGTACAGTACAACAGAAGCTGCTTTCAGGAGTTTCCTTCCTTCTGTTCTTTCATCCAGCTCTGCTTCCAAAGCAATGGTACTCTGAAGGGTCAGGGAGGGCCAGAACCAGGCAGGAATTCATTCCCTCTAAGTGACAGTCAGTGAGAGGTCACAGTGACTCAGCCTCACCCTCTTCCTCTATATTTATATATTTTGATAAAACATGTTCCAGCATCACATCTGACTCATTCATTTTATGCTGAGCAGTTTTAGGAGACTGCATGAGTTACCTTTGCCTTTGTGATGTAACTTCTGCCAAACATAAGGGTGTGCACTGAACATTGACTAATATAAAAATAAACATGATCTTCATTATAAACACATCGAAGCAGAATACCAAATTTCACAAGACAAGATGATTTTTTTTTTAAATGTAATTACAATGTGTGATGCAGTTCAACATTCAAATCACAAACTGGGATGGAGCTGTTTATTTTTGCCCAATTCATTGAATTTAATACTAAAGTCCTTGTAATCTAACACAACCATAAATCGGATTTTATCACTGATTACAACATTGTTAACAACTGACTAATCCCTAGAAAACATCTCTACTACATCAGGGTACATTTCATTATATTCCTCGGCCCTATGCAACTGTATTAAAATAACGTTCCGCTGGGACAAGTGATTCATATATTCCTTCAATTATGCAAATTGGTGCTGAGAGACGTCGTCAAGTGTATGATTATTAAAAAGGGAGATGAGATCCTGGAAACTGAAAAACAGAACTGACATAACACTGTCACTGCAGCTGCGCTGACAAACGTAACAGAGGACGCTGCAGACTAAAGGTTGACCCAGCTCCTCAAGTATGTCAGACTGCAGTCTTCCTCAGCTCTGAAGCGTGCTGAGTCGGACTCCAAGAGAAAATCCCTCATCATTCTCACTTTCCTTCACATCCTGATCTCTGGAGAGAAAAACTGAGTTGGTAGCATACACATCTTAACGGAAGCTGTACATCCCAATTAATGTCTGCCTGCCCTGTAAGACCCTGTGACCTCAGAGAAACTGTCTGGCCATTTCTGGTGCTTTTATGAACAAAGGAGGTGGATAAAGTGCAACAAAATGCCAGTATCAATCAATACAACAAATGTCACATCACTCAACTGAGACAGCATAAGAGTCTTCGTCCAGGGAAAATGCCTGTCGGGTCAAGACCTTACCGCTCCATTTAGCCACAGACTGACTCTTGTTGCTGCGCGTTGACGTATGACCCCATCTGGGTCAGCTGGTGGAATATTGTTTTGTTATTATTGTTGAGGTCAGTGCACAACCAGCCAACAAGACCAACAACAGGAGCATCAAATAAAGGCACGCACCAGTAAGGAGTCAGGAGGAGGGTTTGAGTGACTTGGTAGTCACATGTCCGCTATGCAACTGTTGATTTGGGGAGAAATAAGAGTGGCCGCAAAAACACCATGACGGAGTACCTGCTTCCATGCATCAAACATGAGCATAATTCAATATTTGGCTTGGTCAAGTAACCAAATTAAAATCTGATCCAATGTCAATAAGGAGATTAATTCAATACAGAACTCAGATGGGGAAATATCCTAAAGGTTAGAGAAACCTGTTGCACTTTGGGGGATTTTTTCAACCTATAACATTTGGAACAGCTTATGATGTGATGATGTGATTATTCAAACTAAACTAATTGTTCTAATGTATGGGGCTGCAGAAACGGCCCATACACAGATAAGGCATTCAACCCAGATGGTCAAATCACGATCATGTAATTTTCTGCTATATTACATATGTTACTGTAAAGCAAACAAACAAAAAGGCACGGTGTCAGTCGTTAAGGGAGATGACAAATAGATGTCAAGGTGCCCTTTCCATTTCAATGATTCCCATTCAGGCGTTTGTCCTCAGGATCAGGATATCCCAGAGTGATTGATCAGGAGTGAATATTATCAGCCGTCCAACACATTCCACAAGCTATCCCATCCGATCTGCAACAGCCTGGGGGGGGGGGGGGGGGGGGCTGGTTCAAAAGCCTGCGGCTGTGGGGGGGGAATCACCACTGATGCACCATTACACTAATGTGCATGTGCCGTGCCTAATGAAGCGGTCAGATTTACAGGCGGGATCGCGTCGTTAAATGGTCAGTTACTCCATCATAAAGGCAGCAGACCGCCACATTCCCAAACGTGCAGAGGCGTCTGTCCGCCGATCAACGTTAAAAACGCGCCGTGTTTTTAATCAAGCGATCACACGTCTTCTTCTCACCTTTCAATCCAGCTTGTTTAGAATCCGCTCGCACGTCCCCGGGATGAGTCCATGTCCGTCAGCAGACGCAGATTTCCCCGGTAAATCCACAGAGCTGGGGCTGGTAGTATCTACCGGAGACCGCCCGTTCAGGCCGGAGCAGAGAAACACGGCAGAGGAGAAGGAGACACTTGAAACTGACAGAGAGGGATCGGTCCAAACCATTCCCACCACAAGGAGGGGGTGGGCGGCAGGTCCATCAATAACAACACGGTACCGAAACGTTATTAACCAATTAATTTCACCACAATTTACACCAAAACTTAAGAAAAGGTAGAAAAAATGTATATACAAATCGGATAAAATCCTCTAATTTTAGCAGGCATTTGACTTTCTTTAACAAAGTTAGGTGGGGCGGCCCCGCTACTACTTTGGGGGGGGGCCTGCGCGTTTTAGTTCAGTTTAATCCGATTGGTCTTTTCCAACGTGACGCAGCAATACTGTTGCCTTCACGTGGTGTCAGAAACATTAGACTGGTTTACACAACAGGGGGAGGCAGGCGGGATTTCTACACGGCCGTCAAACTGCAAGGATATTTTTAAATTCTCAGACCATCCACTCTGAGTGCACACCGATTCGATTTGAAATATAAAATTTAAAGCAGTAAATTCAGACAACTGACGGCCTTAAACGAGGCTTACTAAATTGTAAAGCCACTGATTTCACAGAATGACTCAAGCTGCTGTTAGTAGTTTAAGTTAGATGTTAGTTAGTTTAAGTTGAGAGTAAACAAAGCTGCAAATGTGCTTCACTGACTTATCTGAGTAGTTCAATGAGCTGATTGTTTCCACCAAAAGAAGTCATAAAGTAGGGCTGGGCAGTATACCGGTTCGTACCGAAAACCGGTTTTTATATTTGTCATGATATGAATTTTCATATACCGGGAACACCAGTTTAAATAGCCTAAACATGTCTGGAACACAGCTCACTGGTAAATTGTTTCATGAGAGATCCTTTTCATTGCTGCGCCGCTAAACACGCATTGAACAGAGCGGAAATAATAGTGGATTTGCTGAGTGTGGTGGACATGGGCTGTGTCCGAAACCACCCCCTCACTCCCTACTCCCTACTCCCTATATAGCGAGATGAATGTTGTGGACTGTATAGTGAACTCATTCACAAAATGAACAATCGCTTTCGGACACTACTTTTGGCGCCGTTAATTGCGTCATCGCTGTCGCGCAATTAAAACGTACCCCACTAACGGCTAAGACAGAAAAAAACTTTTCTGTTTATCACTGCATTTTGTTAAAGGCTTTTGATAATCTTGCACTGCACTGTAATTTTGATTCTCGTATGTGGTCTTATTTTATTATATTTTTATTTTCTATTGGCTCTTAGTTGACAGTTTTTAATTGTAATCTAACGTTACTGGAATGTCCGATTACACTGTTTTGCACGATGTTAATGCTCTTTACATTCATGTAAACAGTACGTTTAATTGCATTGTTTTTGAAATGTGCTATAAAATAAACTATTCTGTTCTGCTGGAATCGCCATTTTTGCTGCGAGCGCAATGCATCATGGGATATCTTGCTTGGGTTAGTGACCATCGGCTATTCACTACTTTTCACACTGCATTGTGGGATACTTTGAGTGCACTACATTTTGTCGCAAAACATTCGGACAGCACTACAAAACGACGAGCTCACTATATAGTGATTAGGGGGTGGTTTCGGACACGGCCATGGATGGAGGAAGCTCTGAACAGGCTGTATGGCGACACAATAGTGCCAAAAAGCACTGGTGCGATAAAACATACATTCGGGCGTATTATATTATTTCACACGCGTAGATATTAACTGCGAGCGAGGCGGAATATGTGACCAGCGCGCCACATACGGTTCCCTCCCCCACTGTGCCAAAAGTTTCGAGCGAGAGAGCAGAAATCAACTTCAAGAGAGCGGGGTGATTTGGTGTGCTGGTCACATATTCCGCCTCGCTCGCAGTTAATATCTACGTGTGTGAAATAATATAATACGCCCGAATGTATGTTTTATCGCGCTAGTGCTTTTTGGCACTAATCTGTCGCCATAAATATGCAGTAAATCTTCTCTCAATCAGTAGAAAATGTGGTGGTGCACATTGTAATAGAAGGGAAAATGTTGAGCACATACTAATGCACTGTGTCGGATATCAGGATGAAAGAATTAGGTTACAACAAAGGGTGAGAGAGAGCAAACGGGGTTGGGATTTGGAAGGAATACTAGGAACTAGTGGTGATAGGCTGAGGGAAATTCAGAGAGAAGTATTAAAATTCTTAGTAAACACCGGATTGTTTAACAGAATTTAGTAGGTGAATAAACTCCTTTTTTGTGTGTTATTGTAAACAGGATCCCGTTCTACACACTCCGGTATGGTAGGTGGCGGTATGCACCTATAAGCTGATATTGCAATCCACCAATAAATGCAAAGAAGAAGGAGAAGGAAAGGTGGTCAACACTGAATCATGCATGGAAAAAAAAATACCGTCAAATACAGTGAAACCGGAGTAATTCTGAAAAATACCGTGATATAGAATTTTGGTCATACCGCCCAGCTTTATCATTAAATAATATTTGTCCTCTCCCAAAGAGTCTGTTGTGTCTGTCTGCATGTGTTTCTTTCTCATATTGAACCATGAGAAATATAATTGCCGCCAAATTCCAAAGCCCATTTGTTTGTTTTGTAACAAAGCATGGACACAGATTGCACCGTGGTTTGAGAGGAACTGAAGCTTGCCTTAGTGGAAAACCGCTTAAGATTACAACTTGGGAAAATTATAAGTTTCAAACAATCACTTTCAAACAGCAAGACACAGAAAACAGTATAGTGACTCTTTGGTTGCTTCCCACTGACAGAAATATGCATCAGATGATACGAAGCTTTGTTCTGTTGCAATCACTGCACAATCACAGATTTCTCCTCATACAACAAAAACACACTGTTTAAGTCAACGGCCCAGCAACTCCAGGCTGTAAATCCAAAGGACCTATTAAAAGCTGTAATGATTATCCCGAGAGTCTTGGCTGATTAATAAGAAAGGTCAATGACATGCAGGCCCTTAGCAAAGCCTATTCAAGTATGAAAGTCAGATGTGCCATTGCCATTAGCTGGATCACAGGCTAATGAAAGCTGTGCAATCTGAAAATATGACTACTTAAGATGAAGTCCTTGTTCTTGTACAAACAACAGTTTTTTTTTATCTATTTATAGTGGGTATCACCTTCAGTGAGCCCTTGCACCACTTTGCGAGAAGAAGGGATCCCTCTACCACTATCAGCTCTCTGCAGATCATTTGCTCTTGAACATCCAGCAAGCATGTCACCTCCTGTCACTCAGCAGATAGGTCTGTGTGGCTGGTTTTGGTGAGCACACAGAGAGACATAATCCCCCACAAGGATGTGGTGTAAACTTTAACTTGAATGCAGCCAAGTGGAAGGATTATTGTTACTATGGCATTTCTGTATGTTCATTAAACAGTGTTATCACTTGACAAGTGATTATGAAGGTATTCAGAGCAAACACATGTTCTACACTTATGTGTAAAAGAAAAAGGAAACAGTACATGGATATTTTAAGGACAATAAGGACAATAAAGAACTATATGCTGTTAATCTACCATTGTCTGCTCAAGGTAGAGTCTTTGTTGTTGTACACACACACACACACACATATATATAAAAGGAGAGAGAGAGTTGGGGTTTTTATTGTAGTATAAATTTAAATATATTATTGCACATCAGTTCTTGGAACTCAATACTTAAATTCTCAAACCAAATCGAGAGGAACAGTGTTGTGGGAAAAAGCAATAAAAATCGTTTGCAGTTGAGGTTATGTGCATAATGAAAATGTAGCTCTTTCTTATGTAATCAAAAACAGTAACGTCTCCCATGTTCCTGCAACAGTCGCATGAGGTTCAAACCTACGTTTGAAACAGCAACATTTTCAGTGTGAAGGGATTTGCAGCCAGGAAAGTGCACTGCTTCCACCAACACAAGGACATTTTACACACAAGGTCTCCAATCAGAACAAGCTGCCCTACTTGGATTTGCACAGATTTGCTAATTAAGCAAACCACAGGGGGACACAGGATGTCAGCCGGGTGTGAAAATAAAAGGAAGAGGAAGACAGATATAGAGGAGAAGCAATGATGAAAACAAATGGTTGTGATCATGAGTCAGGAGCAGAATGGCTTGCTGCCGGATCACAACACATCACAGAGAGTTTCGCCACATTATGAAATCACCTTATATTGGGCTGAGCACCTTCCCAGCGCACCTCTGCTCACCACTGAGCTTTGTCATCAGCCTTTTATTGAGAATCAGTGGAAGCTAAATGAAGCATGCACACGAGGGGTTGTCCACCTAAGGTGAGGCAGGCTGCACACATTCCCAACATAACAAAGGATTTACACATGATGTCATGCCAGAAATCTTCAAAGGCATCTGCCATATCACATCTTCAAACACAGATGACAATTGACTGCATTAAACTCCCATTCATTCACATGTGATGAGGCCAGTGAAAGAGGGCAATAAAGCTAGAGTACTTACTGTACTGAGAGCAGACAGGCAGAAGCTGATGATCCAAAAGGTATTCCTCTGGCTGGGATTTCTCCTCTTTCTATTTCCTCCCCTCCCTTTCCCCCCTTTCTTTCTGTCTCTCCTCCCGCCTCTTCCCCTCCTCTTTCTCACCAAAGCAAGATGCTGCCTGGACCAGAGCTCGTTGGCATGGTAACCGAGACTGGGGGGATTTTCACGTGACCGGAGCTCCCTGAGTGCTGATTGGACAGATGTAAAGACGTGAGTAGGGAGGGACGGGTGCAGGGTGGTGATGTCACACACCCGCCGGTTCCCAAATGGGAGGGACCCTCAGACAGGCAGCCTGCAAGCACACATACAGACACAATGGGAGTCCTTTTAAGGTGGGGCTGAGCTGAGGTGGTGACATTAGACAATCAAGGGTGATCCGACTCAACTGACTGACCGACTGTCCGATAAGACTTCCTCCTCTACTGTGATGCTGCAGCTGCCACTAAAATGTGTTCCAGCACACTTAAGCTTTTGGGAGCCCAGGATTCAGAAATAATATTGTGAATGTTGCAAGACATAGAAAAGCACCCATATGTGGCAGCTTGACCTGCCGGCCTACAACATTTCAGCCTCTGCTGCACGGACTGCAGAGGGACTATTAATATCCCCACCAGAAGCAAACTGAAGCATAACTGTTATTCACTCTTAAAAATCTCGAAACATTCAAACGGTAAAACCACAAACTCGCACACAACAGACTGTTGTTCACGCTCATGTCGATAACACGTAAATGACTTCAATGTATGTCATGAACGGACAGATTGCATGGAAAAATACCTGAATGAATAAAGGGCCATGTTGCACACTCTGACCTGCCTAACTGCCATAATAGCATAATGGTAACTGTCCTGCTGTCACACAATTTACAAGCCTTTTACAGACTTGAAAGCTGAGACAAAAAAAAATGTTGGCAGAAGAACAACAGCAATGAAAGTAATATTTACTGTAGCTGCTGAAGGACAGAAAAAAAGCTTCCTGTGTTAATTAAAGCAATACGAAAGAGAGTTTGGCTGTTGTACTCCCTTTTTTAGAAAAAGGTCTCTGTTAGTCCCCTTCTATTTCCCAATGATGTATTGTTGTATTCATGGTCCAGGCTTGATGTCCAGACTTTTGTGCAGCAGTCTGGGATTGGTCCAGTTCTGCCAGAGACAAGAAATGTTCCTTTTCTGACAGTATAATGGTGGTTGTTCTGAGCTGATGTCAAATTTTTGTTTTTGTGAATTTTGTGAGCTACGACCATTTTGTTAGGCCATTTTGTTTTACAGGTCAAAAAAGAAGAGAAACATTTTTGTGTGTATAGATACTCATATTAGAGCACTGCTCTCAGTTTAACATGAACAAATATCCAAACACCTGTTTGGGTGTGTCATTACATTCAAAGCACCATATAATTACTGGGACATGAGCCAAAAGTTACACACCTACTGGTGCTCTGTTTTGAGTCAAGTTTCTTCCCTATTTAAACACATTTTTGGATTAAATCAAACAAACCGATCAAACACCCCAAAAGATACATTGTGTGTATCTTTTTAATTTCAGTAACTATGAGAAATACATATTTCCACTGTGAATCTAAAGAAAGCAACTGTTGTGCCGTCTCCAAGTAGTATGGCACAATTTAAATTGGTCAGACGTGAAGCCGAAACATCTTTCTCGAAAGACAACCGGGCCTATGCATAATGCATCCATTTTTCTTCTAATGCTCTAACAGGGCAGTGAGCACTATTAATTAAACATGCACCACTATCTCCATCGCAATCTGTTTCTCTGCACCCAGCCAGCACAAAGATGTTGTGCACCCAATGAAGTCAAATTCTTCCCAAAACTGATTTCACTGGGTGCTGAGTCAACTTATGAAAACTGACAGGAGGTTTTGAGTACAAATAAAACAAATAGTCTTTGTGTCAAAACAAACAGTGGAGCCAGCCTCATGGAAAATGTTCTGACTGACTGACTGACTGATCATTTTCCCACCATTGGTCGATTGTATGCCATGTGACTGAGCTGTGTTTGGGTGTCAAATGTGGGCTTCAGGCTTCTGTTACAGTCAGTCATCAAGCAGCTCTAGTTTCCTGGCTGCTCTAAAGCTGCAGCAAAGCAGATGACTGCTGCCAATCCACTAAGACTCACCTCCACTCCAGAAAATAAACAACTTTCATCACATATGTCATATGTCAAAGAGAGTGAGAGAGAGAAACCATAGTAACAGATAAGATAAAGAAACTAGCAGCTCTGAATAGCATGTAAACAACAGAGACAGAACTATGACATTTCTATCATTCATCAACCCATCTTCTACTGTTTATCTGTTTCCGGGTCACAGGGGGTGCTGCAGCCAATCCCAGCTAACACTGGGTGAGGGCGGGGTACACCCTGGACAGTTTGCCACCCATCACAGGGCCAACACACAGAGACAGAAAGAGACGAACAAGCACTCAGACTCACACTCAGACCTACAGACAGTTTAGAGTCACCAATTAACCCAAACAAGATGTCTTTGGACGGTGGGAGAAAACCCATGCAGGCACAGGGGAGAAGATACAAACACCGCACAAAAATGCTCCAGGCCAGGAACCAAACCCGCAACCTTCTTGTTGTTGGGCAACAGCGCTAACCACTATGTTGCCCTCATTTCTCTTATATTAAATAAAGAACAAAACAAAACAAAACAAACAAACAAAAAAACCCCACACATAAATGTCTTCCTCTTAAGCTTATTTTGTCAGATGAAGTGGTTATAAAAATCAGGATTATAGCAGCAGACAGACAGCAGCTTGAAAAATGACTATTATTGAACATATATTAACATGTCGTCTTAAAATAAAAAGAAAAAACTAAGAAATACAAAAAAGGTCACTTTGAAATCAGAGAGCAGGATGAGAAGAGAAGAAAGTTATTAAAAAAATTAAGTTACTAGCTATTTGAAGAAGTCAAAAAAAAAAAACATGAAAAGTTAGAAAAGTACATATAGGTAGAAATAACTATAGTTAAAATCTTACCCATCATTTACATGTTCATTTGGCCCAATAGAAAGTAAAACCAAGGCTGACAGATGTTGACCTCAAGGAGGAAAAAGTTATAGGCTCTTTACATGACTCAACAAAATTTCATGGTAAAAAAAAAGAAAATCCCAGATAATGCTAGTCTTATTTTTTGCAAGTGTTATTGTTTATGACGAAGATAGTGCTGATAATATATCAATTTAATTAATCAGCCAAACTTGCCAATAAATGAATTTAGTGATTAGACCGTTTTCTTAGCCTTAAAAAAGAGGCATCACAAGATTAAGGGATGATTTAATGTGACCAACTTGCAAGTACACATGAATACCCAGTAGCACTAGTATCCGAATACTTGGAAACATTTAAATGTAATATTCCCAGAAAACTGACCATGTGATACATGTCATACAGAGTAATTGTTTGACCCACAGTGAACACAATATGAACCCTCTCAGCCAAAACAAATGATATTGAAAAATGTCTTCTGTATTTTAGCTAACATGAATCCAGCCAGTGCTGGAACTTGAAAATTTAATTTCCTCCAAAGCGATGAAGACTAACCCTGTCCAAACACTACGTAAATCATCTCCAGTCAGTTGCCCCCGAATATGACGCGTAAAGGGAGAAGTGAAAGGAGAGTCAGGTGTGTGTGTGTGTGTGTGTGTGCGTGGCGGTAGGGGTCCAATTTAGGAATCAAAGACTTTGTAACATCATCCAATGGCAGCAGAGGAGAGTGAGAAAGCAGACAATGAGGTCAGATTTCAGGAGGTCTGGCTGAGTCTGTGGTCAGTTGGAGACAGTCTAAATATAACTGTTTGTCTTAAGGAGACCTCAGACCAGAGCTGAGTGAGGACTAAAACAGCACCAGTGGTCAGGGTGTGGCCACACTGAACCCATTTCTCACACTGCTGACTTTTTACTGGACTGCTAGCATGATATACTATCCCATGATTCATAGAAGTTAAAAGGATCAGAAGTCATGGCTGTGACCCCGTGTCCCTGACCCCTGCCTGACCCTTAGCTATATAGATGCTCCTGAGCTAAGTATGGCTGAGTGTAATGACTGCGGGCGTAAACAGGTTAAAGGTAAACTGCTATAGGTGTCTAAATTGGGACAATTGGATTAGTGGTTCCCATGAGGATCGGTGAAGGTGTTGAAAAGTATCATATCTGTATAGTATTCAGTTTCTTTCCTGAGCTGAAGGCTAATGTGTGCATGCTGACACTTATACTGTCAACGTCCAAAATTTTGTTTGCTTGCATGCTCGCACAGCACAGGTAAGGGGATAACCTGGGAGAAACTGAAATGTTTGAGAGGAAAATCCAAAGTTTTGGGAGGGGGACTTAAAGGAGATGCATGCTAATCCGTGAAAGACGAGGAGCCACCAGTCCACTAATCAAATCTGTATTTGTGTCTCAGTGAAGGAAGGACAGCCTGGGGTGGTCTTAGCAGGATTTGATGCTGTGTTTGTGTAGTGCCAACAGGCAGCACACCGAGTGAACAGCAGCAGCTTTATATCCCTCAGCACATCACATACTAAAGAGCACTCCATTTTCTATGCCAGTAAATCGATGCAAAATCAACTCCAGCAACATAAAGATGCCTGTCAGCAGTTCTACTCTGACTTTGCTTTGTGTTTGTCTGCGACTTTATGAAAATTTAAGCCAATTTTCATGACTAAGGAGTTCTAAGGGCTCATTTTAACTGACCAATCCCTGGCTGACAGGATGCTGCACATCACTGCACTTACCTTTGTGCTGGCACAAACAAGGCTTTAAACATGATCAGTTACTGTGGCAACAGGATTTCTTCCTGTCCTGACCAATATGAGTATCCAGAGCCGTGTTACTTAAGACATAGCCAAGCATGTCACGTTTCTATGTGGGAGGACAGCAGGGTTTGGTGTTTATCATACAATATATTTCATTGATACACATACACTATATTGCCTTGACTCGCATATGAATTTAAGTGACATCCCATTCTTAATCCACAGGGTTTAATGTGACATCGGTCCACCCTTTGCAGCTTCAACTCTTCTGGGAAGGCTTTCCACAAGGTTTAGGAGTGTGTTTATGCAAATTTTTCACCATTCTTCCTGAAGCGCATTTGTGAGGTCACACAATGATGTTGGATGAGAAGGCCTGGCTCTCTGTCTCCGCTCTAATTCATCCCAAAGGTGTTCTATCGGGCTGAGGTCAGGACTCTGTGCAGGCCAGTCAACATCCACACCAAACTCTCTCATCCATGTCTTTATGGACCTTGCTTTGTGAACTGGTGGGCCATCCCCAAACTGTTCCCACAAAGTTGGGAGCATGGAATTGTCCAAAATCTCTTGGTATGCCACCATACCATACCATATACCATATGGTATGGTATGGTGGCATACCAAGAGATATGTAAGAGATTTTGGACAATTCCATGACTGGCCTGCAGGTTTAGGGTGAGTCCTGGCCTCAACCCGATAGAACACCTTTGGGATGAATTAGAGAGCCAGGCCTTCTCGTCCAGCATCAGTGTGTGACTTCACAAATGCGCTTCAGGAAGAACGGTCAAAAATCCCCATAAACACACTCCTAAACCTTGTGGAAATCCTTCCCAGAAGAGTTGAAGCTGTTATAGCTGCAAAGGGTGGGCCAACGTAATATTAAACCCTGTGGATTAAGAATGGGATGTCACTTAAGTTCATATGCGAGTCCAGGCAGGTGAGCGAATAGTTTTGGCAATGTAGTGTAGACTCACCTTGGCTCTGATTGGCCGAGGCTGCTCTAACTTCCAGTTCAGTTCTGAGTTTTAATTGAATCTCAAATATACACACAAAGAACCACTGAAGGCTATTAACTCATTGTGTGATTCTACAGGGCTGGGAGCTGTTTTCTCATACATTAATACAGAAGAACAGGTAGCAGGGAAGGCACTAACTGCACAGTACTCATCAAAAATGGACCTTTTAATGCATTCTTTAAGGCAATTGCTAATAAGGTACAGTAAATCCCTATTTTACCTGCACTGATTCAGCAAACAGTAATCTTGTTAGAACTTCATCTTAATCTCAGAGGATATACACCAATAAAGGAATCACCCTTGTTGTTCTGAAGTAAACATGCAAAAAAAAAAGAAAGCATGAAATGTTTTGATACGTTGAATTAAATAGCACCACAAAGTTGTACTCAAAGAAGGAATGATGCCTTCAGGTTTCAGTTCATTTTACTTTATCTACAGCTTTACTTTGCAAGGTCAGTGTTTCTAATTTATACGAAGCATAAACTGCATCTTAACCCTCATTACTAAACTTCATTAGTTAATATAATGGATTTATCTTAGACATGCTATAGGTCTAGTTGTATAATAACACTCGACTGATTGAACTTAAGCTTGTATGCCTTCCTTGAGGGAATGTGTATAATATTACATCCAAGAGAAAGGCATTTGATTTTTCTTCTCACTTTTTCTTTGACACGATATTACTGAGTAATGGGAGCTACACCTTCACAAAACATCAGTGCTGAAAATAAAACTTTAATAAAACCTCAGACACCACAAATCTCTGACTAACTGTGACTCTTTACATGTGGGCACATCTGGTACTGCCAGCTCCTAGTAAAGTGTCATCAGTGTCCTGCCACACTTTCAAAATGTGTGGTTCAGCTGAATTATCGTTCTAAGCAGAGCGTTTCTGTGACCAGACCAGAATTTTAATTGTACTCCTCATTGCTAAGGTGCCCTTACTGTCTCTCTCTCTTCTACCCCCTTTTCCATGCACACCATCCCTCCTTACTCTCAACTATGACGCTGCTGTATACGTTTGTGAGTTTGATTGGACAATTTCCCCACCAGCAGCCGCTATCTGTAATCAGTAGTCGGTATACACAACCCTGAGCGAAGCCTTTTCATTACAGTCAGAGGCAATGCAGAGCTCAGTCACAGTTTACACAATGACCCCAAAGCTCAATTTTAAACCACCACATTTTGTCTATCTTTAATCCAAAGTGTACAGATAGATTTACCTACTTTCAAATGGATCATCACATAACACAACATCAGCTGAGTAAAATGGTGCTGTGGCATTCATGCACTGAATCGAAAATGTGCTTGACCCCAACTTGACCTTGACTAATGTGAAAACTGATCCACACTTGGACTGGCTTTCCAGCTCCCACTTTGCATTCTGCCTGCAAGACATATGGGCAGATGTTGACTCAGTAATTCCACAACAGGCTGAGGTCATTGTTTTAGTTCTCAAACCTGATGCAAAGTGGCCACAGTGGTCACGTTCAGCAGCGTTCACCTGGAGTTTGTGCACAAACACGGCCCAAGGACAGAAACCAAATACTTCTCTGTGAACACACACA
Source organism: Remorina albescens (assembly GCA_034769265.1). Taxonomy (NCBI): domain Eukaryota; kingdom Metazoa; phylum Chordata; class Actinopteri; order Carangiformes; family Echeneidae; genus Remorina; species Remorina albescens. The sequence goes on from CM068475.1 coordinate 51,401,563, forward strand.
TACCTGTGACACCTGTACAGGTACTTCGGTATGTGCTATACACACAAAAACACACAACATTCCCATACTTGGTGTCCACTGTTTTAAATGGTTACTGGTGCCACATGAGGCTGACCAAGAGCAACTTCTCTCCTGCAGCTTACAGAGAACTGGCGGAAGACAGTCTTTTAACATTTTTGACTTTTTGGAAACCTGTGACATCTATTAGAAGTACAACTGTTTAAAAAAAAACACAAAAAAAAGACTTTGTAAAACTGGCAGTGCTTTCCACACTGTGAAAACGCTGTGAGTGGACTGTATTCTGCAAGTACTGCCACACTAAAGGTTTTTTGTGGTTTTGTGTACTGTGAAAAAAAAAAAAGAGGTCTTTGTAGTGCTGCTATGTATACATATAATAGGAACACATAGTTGGATAAGAGTTGTCACATTCGTTGCTCTAATATTGACAGCTTTAGTCTAATGGAGGTAATGAAAAGTGACAGAATGACCGGAGCTGTCAGAGAAGTCCCTGACAGGGTTTCTAACAGTCGATTAGTGGTGCCTTATAGCAACAAATTGATCTTCTCCAATTAGACATAAGGAACACACTCAGGGGCCCATTTTCAGGTGTCGTTCTATTTTGTGATTGCAATAATAAATGATGTATTTGATAAAGTGAGTGGCGTGTATAGTGCACTTCATTGTGGTTTTGTGATATTTGAATAATTGACCTTGAAGAGATGACTTTGCAGATAACAAAAGACAAGGCGAAAGCTGAACCCCAAACCAACACATCCTTTTCCTCTGTTTCCCGTACATACGCTCCACATCGCTCAACTCTCCCAAATTCTCACACCCCATCTTATCAAACCAGATCTTTGCCCTCTGTGTAGCTGGAAAAGAGCAAACACACAACTATCATCTGCAGCTGTTCAAATATTGTGACATGTGATCTGTGGCTGGCACAAAGAGCGCTTGTAATGAACGACGAGGACACAAAGACAGGGAGAACAGGGAGCTCGTCTCTGCGGCCCATCTCCGCCTCTTGACCCAAACACACAGCACTGTATTTATGTGCAACCTGCCACACTTTGTCTCTGCACTCTGAGAAATATCTGTACATGCAGGAACTGCACACACGTGAGCAGTCTGCTGCTGTATTACACTTCACCTCTCACACTCATGGAAAATAAACATGGCAATCAGGTTACTGAGGAGGAGCACTATTTAAATGTTGAATAAACACATGGTCATTTTATCATAGGAAGACAGCGATTAATTCCTTATCTTCTGAAAGAACAAAACTGCCTTTGTTCTGTTGTTTGCCCTGCTTTGTCATTCCTCGATAAGATGTTCAGAGCCATTTATTCATTCGAAAGCTAGCACTTGGATTTGTGTCACACCCAGTGATGAGGATCAAACAGACAAGGCGTCTCCTGACACCTCTTTTGTGTACTTAGCTTCACATCCTTATAATTGATACTGTAGTTAGATCTGAAGGGATTTTCTGAGAATAACATTCAACTTACCTCTGGGAGAAGGAAATAGTATCAACACTATACAATGGAATACAACGACACACAAGGACCTATCAACAACTCAGTGATGCCATATGTGGGCAAAAGGAGCTAAGTTCAACAGCAGCACACTCACAAGGACAATGCTAACACGATATTTAGCCGGTGTAATATTTACCATGTTCACCCAAACAAAGCAAAACTACAGAATCATCCCTGTTCAGTTGGTCATGAAAGAAAAATGTCAGTGCCAGAGATAGTACAAGATATTACAATGAAAAGACAAATGTGAAACTTCTACTAAAAAAAAAAAAAGTTTGGGCAGCGCTATAGTTACTTTGTTTGTATTTCATGTCAATTATAAGACACTGAGTTACAAAAAACTAAAAAGAAAAACAAAGACTGGTGGTGACACTAGAGGAAATGGCAAAAGCTCAGCACAAGGCCTCTACAGTTAACTCAAATTCAATAGCTGCAGCAGCTCCTGATGAATTTCAGTCTGAGCCCACATTTGACTGACCTCCCCTAAAGCTCCACAACAACGACAGCTAAGCACGATTTCACAGATGAACAATTTTGTTATGACTCAGTGAAAATATGCATATTTAACATATTCAAAATTTGTCAAGGAAAGAAAATTCTGTGAGCTTTTTCTTTCAGAGGCTGAGAACTTCAGGGAACCTGGATCACTGCATGTGTCAAGCTATCAGCATCTCTGCAGAAGAAAAACATGTCCAGAAGATAAATGCTGTCTCTAGATCTACATTCTTCTTTGTGATTAAAAGCCATGTAACAGGACGACACCATAAATACTGCTGCTTTGTTTAGCGTTACAGACTCTATAAACCGTTTCCTATAAATAATTCTTAATGTGGCAGAAGTGTTATGCAAACAAATCTATCAAAATGGGAAATGAAAAACAGATTGGCAGAAAACAAAGCCTTTCAATTGCATTAAAAGACAAGGGAATCACGTCAGAGACCAGCTATTCTGTAAATCCCAGAGTTAAGTCATGACCTCACTGAGGAAGCCTTGTATGGAGTGTGTCATGTCCACTTTTCCTCTCAGTCTGATGAGGCTCTACAGACCTGGCTTCTCATAAGACACAAAGGTATGAAATAATTCTTTGATCCAAAGTGGCCTCTTATGAATTTTGGGTTTGCTTCAGTATTTCTGGATATAGATACTCTATAGAATCTCTAACATGCACATTTGTAATGTGAAAAGACCAATCCAAATCTCATAGAGATAATACATACCCATGTCAGGTTTCTACTTTTTGTCCCACTGTCAAAAATCATAACACAATTATGTTTAGCCTCACATGAAAGCAGATAGTTCAACAGATGATTCATAATTTATTTTATTGCCATCAACTTTCAGTAATCTTGTGTTATCCCCATTAGAATGTGTTTAAAAGCAGAATACCTTCCAGATGGTGGACAAATTACACAAGAGAACAACGAGTTTCATTCAAAAAATACCTATCCTTTGTTAAGATGGATAAACTTTGACATAATTTGATGCCTTCTCTGCTGAAATGCTTGCTGGCTTCAATGTAAAGAAAATGATTAGTCATATTTACCGTAATAAGTCAAACTGAAATGGTCTTTGCTTGTTTGAGCTTTGGAAACAACTGACTGATGAACTTTAAGTAAGAGATCCACAGTGGAGTGAACCATTCCGCCTGACAAATAACAAGTAAAATAATTAAAACTCTGATTAGAACAAAAGCATTTAAATCTTTTGCTCTAGAGTTAAACATATAGAAAAAGAAATGCTCCATTTTGCTGTTTTTGTAGATCATCTTACTCAAATGAAGTTACCATCCAGCCAACATCTCCCACTGTACTCAGCTCTCCCTAACACAATCACAAAACCTATCATTTAATGTATTCAGAGGTATCTAACTATTTCTGCAAGAATCAAACGAGTGGATTTTTGTTGACGCTAAGCTCGTTAGTTAGCTTAAGCAGGAGTTTAGTCAGGGTTTTTTCTTGGTCGTGGTTTACTGCTGAATAATGAATAACCGGTCTCTGGTCATTACATACTGAGTACCTTTACAGTTTCCCAGAGCTATGAATTTGTGTTTAATTACGGGCAGTGCTTTTATAAGACCTTGAAGGCCCCCTGTAAGTGTGTATGTGTGTGTGTGTGTGAAAATCACATTTGGCTTGCAGCTTTCATCCTGACATCAGCTCTGATCTGTGACCGCACATCTCTGTTTTCTCTCCCCGATTCCTCGACCATCTCAGAGTTTTTAATCAGGAGAGGAAGGGAAGGCTGCTATTATCATGTCTTAAAAACACTCCACCTGAGTTTGGACAATGAGTTCATTGAGTCATTTGAACACGTACAGCACGTGTCAGTATGTTAAACCACAATTAAAGAGTTTTCGTTCCAGATGGTGTTATTATATTTCATCTATGAAACAGAGGCTGTGTTGGCATGCAGTTACATTGAATGCACAGGGACATAATTACAGTGTATGTGCCTTGTACAAGCTGGATTTCACCCAGAATAACAACACTCTCACAATTCAGAAGGAGCAGGAATCCCATAATTTTCTCATCTAGTGAGGGTGTGGAGCCGAAACATGGCCAACTCCAAATCTTGCAGCCTTACCGGTGGTGTGATTTATCAGGTTACCATGGCAAGGTACCACTGACAGGGTAGGAAAGACAGCTCAATGATGTTGAGAGACGCCTCACATACAATTTGTGGACTGACAAGCAAAAGCAGGTGAGAGTAGCACTTCTCCTGCAGATGGCTCTAATGAAATGCTGTGGCCTAAAATGAACTCATTCATCCCTTGCAGGGGAAAAATCCACTGGATGCAAGAATAAAATAGAGCCCAACCACTCCCAGAGTGCCCAACCACATTCAATAGGGCTTTACACAGAATATATCTGAGGCAAAGAAGAGTCCCACAATCCATGTGGAAGGTTGGCCGGAGCTCAACCAGTTCAAGAAAGCAGAGAGATGTGAATTATGAAAATGGCATGAACATCATTCTTTGCACAATCCCTCCTGTTCTCCCACTGAGGGCTGTTGAATCTGTGTGAGTGCACAGTTGAAATCCCCACCCTGTCAGAAAAGTCTGTCTTTAGTCCACTTGACATTTTCACAACAACACTGTCTCTCTCGAGTTTGTGCACAACTCCACAAATCCATTATGTCATTTTGCAAACTGGTAACTAGGTTACTGTGTTTAGTGATGTTGTGGTGAAGAAGCCTGGTCCAAGTTGTGGAAAGTTTGTCAGTGAAAATATATCTGATTTATTTGGATAAAAACGTCACCGTCGAGATAAATATTTGAAGGCAGTTCAATAAAGTTGTTATTATTTCAATAGAGTAATTTTGAAAACAATTTCTGTGATTTGCATGAATTCCGTTTTAATATAATTTCCATTTTCGTGTTGATGTGTTGAGGGCAGCACTGATTGCTGGCTCATATGACTTTAGCAGTTATGTAATGACTCATCCTAAGCTTTGTCTTTGACTGTCTGATCATTGTGACTCTAAATGAGGTCATGGTTCAGATATTACATTTAACTAAAAGTTACCGTTAATTTTTTTTACATTTCTCATTTATAATTTCAATATATCCCAAAAAAGTTCTCCAAAAGTCAACAAGCTAACTCTTTGTTGTCGGCAGCTATCCATAATGTTCTCACAATATCAACCCCATGAATGAATGTAATCTACATGGAGCACTAATCAGGAGTACAATCTTCTAAATTGTGTTTGAGCGAATTAAAATAAATTGACATCCACATCAATCCATATAAACAATACAATATTGTGTAAAAAAACCATGTTCAGTGATTCTTAATCAGAAATATTTAGCAGTCTCTATACGAAAAGTACAACAGAAAGATTGTTTCACCGCCGGGTGAACTTCGTACGACTGACACCCCATCTGTCTGAAAGTTGATCCGGGTGGGATTGGGAAGAAGAACCAGGGGAACAGCTGTTGCACAGACCTATGTCCAGTTTGGACCCTCTTCCCCCCCGTGCATGTGTGCGTACGTGTAATCATATGTCCGAATGTGTGTTGCATCTATTTCTGAACACCTGACACTGTGTCTGTGCTCATGCTCAACACCCCCTCTGCCTCGGCCTGTCGATGTGTTCAAGCCTGTAACTCGGTCTTTCAGCTCTTCTCAAAGTTCAGTGTTGCTGTATCCTGTTTTTCTGCCTCTTTGCTCCGTAAACCTCTGCTCTTGCTCCCCGCTGACCTACTACTTCACTATATATACACACAGACACACACATGCATGTTCACCTGGGCATACAAGCGCACTGACACTCAGTTCTCTCTGACTCAAACAGCTGGTATGCAGCATAATGTCGTGCCCGGTGTAATATTCCTGTGCTGCTGTTGTGCTTATGTGTAGGAATACAGTTTTTCAAAACTTGGAAAAGATTTTTTTTTTAAGCTACTTTTTCAATGTCCTTGTTCACACAGTAATGTAGTCAGTAGTGTTTAGATGTAAACAAAGGACATGTGGGCATTAGCCAGCACATTTGACAAGAGGTAGATCTTTTAGAGCTGGCATGGATGCCATCCAAACTACAACAGATCTGTCTTTGTCTATTAGAAACACTCCAAAAAAAGAAAAAAATAAACAATGGGCTTGTTATTTTTTAAAGACTTTGTTGCCTTGGTTTTCTGACAAGCACAAAATGGCTATGGAAAGGGGCATTGTATTAAAAATCATTTTCATGGTTGATGGCTTTTTGCTTGCCTGACTCATTGTTCGAAATCAGCATCATATTAAAATGTTTCTGAGGATGTAGTCAAACAGAAAGCAGATAGTGCAGTCTGCAGCATTTCCACATCATCATGTGGGGCCCATATTTTAAGGGTAAATGGAATATTCCCAGAGATAAACATACAAATGTCTCCTGTAGTAAAGTTTCTTATCCCTATGTTAGCCCTTCATGTCTAGACTGTGTGACTGAGCTTTTGGTCTTGGTCAGGTCTTGTCCTTCATCATGTCCTCCTTAGGTGTCAAATCCCTAAAGACTAGCAATATTCATCTGTGCTTAAGGATGAATGGTGAGCAGATAACTCTAGTGCAGTAAACAGCAGTCATGACTAACTCATTGAGCGAAAGGTGTGAAAACAACAATTACTGACTATATCTGTCCCAATAGAACAAAGTGCTGGATGGACATTATTCCAGTTGTCACAGTGTTGTCAGTTGTTTACTAAAAGTAAACTTTCTATGTAGTCAGTTGGAAATATCTATTTTATATGATTTATTATTTTGTATTCATTCATGTAAATATATACAAGTTGAGGGTTTATAGTGGTTTGTTTGGAAAGCAACTGAGTTTTATGGTAGTCAAATTCATCACCTCAACTTTGGTGGTCTTGACCACAAGTCTCAAAAACAGTTTTGGTTTGCCAGATACCAAAATGGGGTAATATTTTAGAAACAACTTCATCTGGGGGTCATTTCTATCAACAAGACAAATCCAGTGCAAAAAATGAAAAATGTGGACAAATCGTCTCAGATAATGTTGAATCTGGGTGGCAGTCAAAAGAAAACTGGCTCAGAAAAGAGCTTTTTTTTAAAGCTTCACACACTTTCAGATCTCCTTTCTGTCTTTTTTAACCTTGTGGTCCTCCAGCTGAACACAGCACACTGTATTTTGCTGATGTCTGCTTGAAGCTCAGGGAGAGCATGAAAGCACTGCCAGTAAGAAACTACTCAGCTGAATTGATTTTTCATAGACCCCAGATAATCTACGTTAGGATCAAATCAGGATGAAATGTTCTATTTTGTTATGGCTAGTACATTTGTTCATATCAAGCAGTTTAGCAGAAGATTTGAGGAAAAAAAAAAAAAAATCAGAGCGATGCTCAAATGTTTTCAGAGCCGTGTTCAAGGCAACTGCGCCCAAAATGTTTTGAGTGTGTGGTTGCTCCATAGATACCATTAGAAAGAAATGGGATTATTTATAGAGCACAGCGTGTCCACATCAGGTCTGCAGGGATCCTGCTAATGATACTTTATGACCCAACAGTATAAATTTCTTCCATCTACTCAAACCTTCTAATCTGCGACGAAAGCAGTGTTTTTAAAAATGTGGACTAAGTGAATAATTGCATGTATAAAAAAATATGTGCTGGGAAATTGTGCAGTCAACCCTGATCTATAAAAGAGTCCGAGCAGAAAAAAAAACACCCCCGCAATGCCCATCTGCTGACCGAAACAAAGCTATTAGGGAAATAATATCTTAACAGGATTATCTGATGATTATCGTCTGGACTGTTCACAACCACAAAAAAAACAACAATAACAAAAAAAAGCATTTGAAGCTCTTCAGAACTTAAAAAGGTACAAATGTTCAGTCTGTGGTGGTACACACAAACAAACAAAGAAACTCCTGCTATTGTTTTTTTACCTTTTTTTTTAGGACACCATTGTCTTTTTCATCCACTTCATCTTTATGTTTCCTCTAACTGCCCTCAGTCTGCACCTCTGGTGGGTTTTCAGTGGCTTCACACCCTGCAGAAGTCTCCGTCCTCTCCCATCTGCTCACTCATGCTACCAGTCATCTGGCCGGTCTTGCCTGAGCTGCATTCTTCTGCTGACTCTCCTGTAAATGTCCAGAGGCTGTGGTGAGTAAGACAGCAGTGCAGAGAGATCTAGTGTCTGCCAACAGGGATTAACACTGACAGAAGATCAGCTACAGGATATTGGGTGGCTTTATGAAGTTACCACTCCCACTGGGCCATACTCGGTGCACAGATTTTACATGAAATTGTACATCTTGTTACAATCTTATTTCTGTTTAGGGTGAATGAAGCTTTTAGGGGGAGATAAAAAAAATCAAGGTAGCTATTCTGCATTATTACCGTAAGAGTTCATGTTCCCATTATTAAAAGGAGGTAATTCTATGTCTTACAACAAATGGGTTTAATGTGTCAACCTCTGTGCTCAGGGGGGACAACAGTTTGGCTGAAGAAGAAGGCTGTGCCAGCTGACAGGCAGGATCAGAGCCTGAAGTCAGAGCAGAGGGCAGCTGCCAAGCAAACGGGCAACCTCTTATGAATGACAGCTATTCACCCCCCCACCACCACCACCAACATCACATGAGTGCTGCCTCCTACGCCGCACACAATATCCAGCTCTGTCTGCTGATACAGTATGGCCGGGTGGTGAGGACTGGGAGGCGGGGGAGACAGAGATAACCTGCACCATGACCTTGGGGACCGTGATGGTCCACTGGCAACAAGAGATAGAAGAATCTGTGTGTAAGCAAGGATTACATGACCTGACACACCACAAGCACAACACTGAGCTGGCTTTGGTTCTGACTGGAGGGGAAAATATGGTTCTGTGTTATGAAACAGTAAGTAGGGCAGCAAAAAAACAAAACACCTTAATTTCTTCATTCTTCTCTGACCTTCGCCACTATTTCCCACAGATGCTTGGTCATCTGTTATGAAAACAGACAGAGCTGGGGGTCTGTGTCTCCTCCGGGTAAAATGTCACATTTTCCTTACAAGCTCTAGTTTCTGCACTTCGAGCTCAGAAACCAACTCTGCCCCTTCTTCTCACTGCGTGTTCTGATGCCAATGTCAACACAGAGAGAGAAATGAGGAACCGACCAAACAAGAGAGCAAAGATTAGCTACATAAGAGACGGCTGTCGGAGAGGGAGCAGCAGTGAAGATGATGATAAAGTGAGGAGGGGTGGGGGGGTGAGTAGATGTTTAGATAAAAACAAAGACTTACTGCTGGACTTAGAGTCATACAAAGAGCAGATTAGATGGTAGAAAGTGAGTAAGGTGATGTGTTGGACCAAGCTAAAAACAGTCAGCTGCTTATGTTTTACACACATACACATACACAAAGACACACACGGGAGTCTGTGATGATGAAAACAGTGACAGCAGTGCGAGCTGGGCCTTAGCTTCATACTGCAGGAGCTGCCTGGATGCTGCAGTGTCTCTGTAAGCCAACCAATCCTGCTGCCATTGACTCCTGAGCACAAACTCTGATGCTATGTGACAGCGCAGCAAGCAGTGTTGCGTAATTACATATATTAGAAAAAAAAAATCAAGGCTGGTAAACATGGAGGGTGAGGACCATTTCCTCCCACACACTGCTGCAACAATGTTGACAGCTGTAACTAATACTGTAGGATTCATATCGTCATGAGACCACAGGCATGTCTGTTTCTGACAGGCAGCTGGAGGAACAACACTTGCTATGGTAACAGTGCATACATGCGCACACTACCACACACGTACACACACACATACATATAGACACACGCACGCAAACACACCACCTCCAGATGAAAACAAACATATACCTTGTAGGAAGACACTCTGTCTGTGGTGCTCTGGTTGAGAAACCATTGCACCCAAAATTCCTCAGATGTGACTCTCATTACAGCAGCTGACACACAAAGCAACACACTGACACACATACATACATACGTACACACACACATACATATAGACACTTTACTGAGTGAAAGTCAAGCTGAGAGCAGTTTACTCACAAGTGCTTCTGAATGCTCTGCTGGGATCAGTGAAAAGACAAGATATCCTCTTTTGTCATCTGTCAAAGGATTTGTTTTACACTTGGCCTCCTTCCTGCTCCGGTTGTCTTTCTGTCTTTCACCGGCAGACAAAAAAGTGAGAGAGTACTTAAAGGCAGAGAGGGAGAGAGAAAAAGAGAGAGAGAGAGGTCTGCAGTGCTGGAACTCTGTCAGTATGCTAATGTCTGGATCTGCTCTGCCTCCCTCCCTCACAGTTTTCTCCAAGGTCAGTGGGCAGAGCTGCCTCTTTGACTCCTCCCTTGGTGGACCATTTCTCCCTTCCTCATACCCCCCTGTGGACTGGACACACGGGCAGTAATTACCGTCATGATCCAGATTAACTCCTTGGTGTGCTCTTGTTGTGCTACACTGGGCTGGGCTGGACTCAGCTAGCTGAGACGGGACGGAACAACACACAGACGGGATTACTGCTGGGAGGAGGGAGGGATGGGGCGGGGGCAGATATTTGGACCCCACAAGGAGGGTCATGGGTAGCCAGATAAGACAGGGTGGTGCACTCTTTAAGAGGATAAAAAAGTGGAGAGAATAAGACTATCACAACAAAGGGAAGAAAAATAGAGACATGCAGAATTTTTCTGTTGATTTGTTCACAAAAATAGACTTGTAGAAACACAACATGACCACAACAACACCTCTAGCTGCAATCTAATCTCCTGGGCTGGAGTCTGACTCAGTGTCGTAGGGAAAGAACAGGGTTAAAAGGCTTAGGGCTGGCAGCAGATCAGACCCAAGGAGGCACAGCTATAGCAGGAAGTGATCGCCTGAATAATCACCACTTCTTACTGTTCAGATCAGATACCATTTTCTCTTCTCCTGTTCAGTTACTAAACGAACGCTGTCAGGCTGCCAAAGGATCAGTGCAGGGACTAATGAAGTGTGTGCATTTTCTGGTACCTGCTGATTCGTGCACAGTCCACCCTCAGCAGAGTGAGATGGGGAGATCTGCTGAGTATTTAGCTGCATCGCTGTGGCTTTATGTCCTCTGATGGGATTATAAAGGGAAGCGTCTGATGGGATGAGATAGAAATCAATACACGAGCAGGAAGTACTACGATGCCACAAAGAGATGAGTGAACCTACAACAGACCAGCACAGTGACTGACAGTTATTCAGTTGTTAGTTTGTGGGAAATGCTTTGTTGTTGCTGTTACTGCTGTACTGCCTGGTACATCATCATAATGTCAAGTTGATCAAACACTGCTCAACAAAACACATGCACTTTCATAATTCCCTAACTCCACAAATGTCAGTAATCTCATGAAACAATCTCCTTCCACACACTCCTATAAAACATCCATGGGAACTGGTTACATCATCTGCAGCAAGGGAGCTCTCTTTGTTGAGAGTTCAGCAGATCTGTTTAGTTTTTTTTTTGTTCTTTGCTGCCACCGTCTGGTTGTTTCTGGTAAGTATAATATCCACACGTTTTGTTTAATAGATCCACGAATAACATGATTATGGCATGAGATGCGTGGCATGAACAAAACTTAAAAAAATGTAATCCAAACTAAATTTGGTGACGTGCTTAAACTTCAAAGACACATCAAGTGACAGTTTTCTTTTGTATTTCAATGAATTTGGAACAGCATGCGCAAGCAAACAAAGGAAAAAATACAATAACATAACATGCAACATCAATCAAATGTTAAGTTGGGCCTGCCAACAGATTCTTTTCACTATATACAACAGGTAGAAATAGATGAAAAACAACAACAAAAAGGACAAATGCAAGTAGATGGGCTGTTGCTACATTACAGAGCCAGCAGATGGAGGCATACAGTGCGATATCAGTAACAAGACATGAACACTGAGGTGAAATGAACAGCCAGACTCAAACCCACTTTACAGTAATTGATCATTACTACCTGGATGTTGCTTCATTTCATCATCCATATCAACAGTAATAACAGACTTGTATGGATCTGACTTTTGCATTAATTTAGGCTGGTAATCGCAGAGCCAATGGCAGTAAAAGATGAGACACAGAGAGCTTCTGTCACCCCAAAATACTTGATCTATTCAGGTGAAGTCCAGAAGGCACATCATGTTACAAACAACAAAAAAGATGGGAAGTAGACTCATCTGTAGCATCGGTGGAGCTTCTACTCACTGCCAAAAGCTGATGTTTTGCATACTGAAGATTTATAATCCACCACTTCATACTGGTAACGCTCTTGAGATACATATTTTCAGGACCTGCCTTTAAAATCCATACTTTTCTCTTTTATTTCATTTAAATAAAATATAACTCCGGGCCCCAAAACATCACAAAATATCAGGGATTGGGGGAAGGGAGTTCAAAACCTAGAATTAACCAGTACAGTGACTAATAGACATCTAAGGTGAATATTACATTAGACAAGGTCAATCCAGAGAAATTTTAAAAAAGCACATAAACATGACTGGATGAAATTTAAGTGAGCGCAAATACAGTACACAAATCTCCTTCCGGTGCTATCAAAAAGGCAAAGCAAACTTTAAATACTGCATGAACAGAGATGGTGATTCAGTATATAGTCAATACAGGATAGTGTTAAAACAGAATACTGGTCTCTCTTTCCCTCATTAACAGTTCGTCTGCTCACCCTAGCAAACTGTCATTTCACTAATTTGTCCATTTGCACTCTATTTTTTGGAGGACCTGAGCTGTACCAAGTAGTCTGCATACAGTGCATCAATTACAGCCAAATACTGAGTACATACAGCACTAACTGTACATCATTGTCAAGTACATACTGTTATTTGTTTAGTATTTGTAACACATTTCGCTTGCATCTTTAAAATCTGCTTTTGTAGTCATGTTTGAAGATTTATATGTTTCAAGGCCATTTTACTGTCTGTTAGCTGCTGAACATAAATAAAAGACAAGGTACAAGACAGAACTTGATCATGAAAAATCAATTAATGTAGAGTAAGTAAAAAAAAGAAAAGAAAAATCAACTCATATCAGCTGTGTGCTACTGAAGTGAGTAAAGAGAGAGTAAGTGGTGTTTATGAGGATTAATAGTCTCTAATGGATGCCCCTTTGTGCATACTCTCTGAACTAGCTCGCTGGCTGTGAACTTTGACCCTACTGTAGGCTTGTACAGTAGACCTGGTCAGGTGAACTACATCACAGTGTCAAGGCATAGCATGGCTCATCATGGCAGAAAACACGAAGTAGCACCTGATGGTCATAAAGAGGTTAAGGGCCTGCAATGGAAAACAACAAATACCTGTATGGTAAATTAAAATATGACAATGTATTGAAATCAGATGTCATGTGGAGTATATCTGTTAAGTGAAGGCAGCACGAGAATGAAAACATGACATAGAATACTGAGTCTGAAGAAATATAGGGAAAAAAAAAAAAAAAAAAGTCCAACATGTGGATCCACAGCGGCCAGAACTTGCATGATTCCTCTCTGGTTCCACAATGAGGTGCAGGACAGGAACAGACAGGACAAGTCCAGACATGTCCCTTCATCTCATTCTAAAGGTCCAAAATACTCATTACTTCATCACACTGTCTCAGGTTTGACATTCTGCAGCTGATCCAAATCTGAATCAACCTGCATCAACCATCATGTTGTTTCATTAGTCTGGTCCCTTCATTTAGAAATCTCAATATGTTACTTTTTCAATTCAGTTTAGCAGGACTATCTCTCTGCTGTACACCCTCAGGGACTTCCATGGGAAGCATTGTCAGATTAGGCGAAGCAGGCAGGCAGGGTCAGTGGGATGACTGGTTAGAGCTGCAGCCTGGAGCCCGGGGCTTCAGCTGTGGTAGCTGGGCAAAGCTGCCTGTTTCTGCGAGAGGCGCAGGAGCTCTTCCCTGATGGCTTTGATCAGGGAGGCAGAGGAGTGGGTAGGAGGAGATGTATCCAGGGGTGGTGGGGCTGACAGATAGCCCATCACAGGGGGATCTATGTGGGCAGGGGGCGCTGAAGGCTCTCTGATAGCACTTCTAGGCATCTGGAAGATAGAGGAGGATGAGTAGTCAGGACAGTCCAAGAACTGTAGGCAGGAAAGACAGGGAAAGAGAAGAAAAAGAGAGTATGACAAATTTTGAAAATGGAAGAAAAATATAGAGTGAACTAGAAGGAGCTATTAAGTGGTTCGAGATTTCTTTTAGGAAAGCACAGCATTATTAAAAAAGGTGAAAAAAATATCTCTAATTAATCTGAAATGAATAAATCTACGATATGCGCACTGTATCTTTTTCAGGCTCAGCCCTGGAGAAGTTGTCTTCATGGTAGTGGTTCCAGCCAATGCCTCCATTCTGGCCTGGCCCAGCCCTGACCCCTGCTGGGTAACCATTCATCCGGCTGGACAATCCCACCTGTGTAAGATGATGGAGTTGGGCACCTAAACACACACACACACACACACACACACACACAAACAAGGAGACACAAACACAAGCAAATAGACACACACACAATGCATGAGAGCCACAGTACAACACTCAATCCTCAGCAGCCAATCTCACTTTGATGCAATCATCAGTCTGGAACACTTTGTGCTGTGCTGCACTCCGTACGGTAAATGCCAAAATACATTTCTGTTTCTCCATGTCACATGACTGCAGCAGCATCACGCCAACTCATTTAATAATTTAGGACTAAGACAAGGCTCTTTCAGTTCGACGGTCTCACAGGGTGAAGGTGTGTCCTGCATTAGGGAACAGTGCTGAGGCCCACATCCAAAAGAAATCTAAAATAATTTCCATAAACAATCGCCCTGCATAAAGACAAAAAATTTGTTTTCAACCTTCAAGTGTTTTTGTTTCAAATGGGTGTCTTTACCGTTGAAAGTGTTGCATACTTAAGCATGCCCCTAAGACAATGCTATGAAAACTGAACATGATGGGCTTTGTAGGGCAGTTTGAGTAATTATGGCTGTTTGTATGAGGATGTGTATGCGATTTCCACATGTACCTGTGGTCCCGCCCACTGGTCGTGGTCTAGCAGATGAGGGGAGCTCATCAGCGTAGAAGCCCCTGCTGGAGTACAGGCTGTCTGGCTGGAGCTGCTCACTGTGCCCTGCTGTTTCTCCTGGTGACAGGTAGCTGGAGCCAAGGCCCTGCCTGGATCACAAAGCAATTCAAAATCTATTCACTTATTTGCGATTTAATAAAATTGCTTAGTTTAAGTGTCTACATTTTCATGCTAACAGTACAAAATACAGAAAGTTTTATTTCCAAATCAGCATTTTCTCTTGGCAGAAGAGCAGGAAATGTTACACATCTCACACATAGTAACACATGATAAATACAAAAACATGTTAGACAGCAGCTAATGTCATTTTATTTCCAGCTTTTTAACCAAAACTAGACCAGTCAGGCTTCTGATGGCTGCAAAGATCTAGAAAATGAATGAATGAGCATCATTGAAAAAGCTGTTTAAAGTTTTGGCTCTGAGCCTGCAGAGTTTGTGTATCTGTGTTAAAAATGTTTGTGTCTGTCTGGTTGACTTTGGGTTTTTGGAGCCACTTAAAAGATCACTGCTTGGACCTGATCCATTAAACCAATAAAATAAAGATGACTTTATTTTTATTATTCATGAGCCCAAATGAACTCGCTGCACCTGAAGGAGAATATTGGTGAAGTGCCGTCAATCAGGCCCCACAGATCAATATAAAATCATTTGGTTTTGGGAAGAAATAAACAAATGAACATAAAATGAGGATAATATTTATTCATTTACACACAAACACATACATTTCATGGACTGCTCTACTAACCTTGGTGTCAGGGGTTGGGCTGAAGGAGGGGACATGCCCAGGTCAGTGAACCTCTGAGGGAGACAAAGAAAGACAGTTCAGAATAAAGTGAGTAAAACATTCAATTCAAAACAATTCATCACAAAAATAAAAACAGGGGCACCCTAAGATTACAAGAGGCACTGTATGCATTTGGGGCTCTTAGGTATAATTAACTTCCAAATATTCAAAAATATGGCAGTGCTTTCATGGTATAACTACATGTAGCAAATTTATTTACTCTTAAGAGGGTTTGTGATGGATACTGATATTTTCTTATGAAAGCAAAGCAGGACTATGTCTATTGTTAATTACAGCATATTTTAGCAGTGCTGCTAAATTCATGTAGAGTCAGTTTGATTGTGTTGGATTTTTTTTTTTTTACAGCTGACCTTTTACAACATATGATAGCACTTAACCTGCACAAACAAAGCCAAGAAATGGTCAGTCTCTGTAGCTATCACAGAGAAAACACCAGTGTCGGACCGGACAGTGATGAATGTATCTTTAATGCTGTAAAATGTATTTCAATAAGGATTCAAAAATGTTTAATTAACATAAGTACAGTTAAGCTACAGACAAGACAGTGATGGATATGATATTACGATGAAACAAAACTATCATCTCTAAGCAACTCGCAATTTTTCTCATACATTGCCCACAATACTGAAAACTTTCGTTTTAGCTCAATTCACTACCTTTCAACATGAATTTCAAAGCAATAATTATGCTATAGATAACTTCTACTGTGTCTCCAGACTTGGCTTGTTATATATAGACAGTATGATAGTCTAAATATAAGCTCAAGAGTATTCAACTGTGGATACTGTGCTCATTGTTCAAGTGTGTTCTGTGAAACCAGCCTACACTGACAAGAGCTAATGCAGAAGAAGCATATGCAGACTGCATTACTGTAGAGCCTTAGGAGATGTAGAGAGCTGACAGGGGTTGTAAGGTCAGAGCTCTGTGGGGGTGACAGATGGAGGAATACTTAACTGATTAGTTTGCTAAGAGGACATGATTAAACTTGAAGCTATAGGCTTCATGCTGGGAACAAACTGAAAAGAAATCATTGAGAAAGGGAGGAGATAGTGAACCCAAAGTCTACATGGGCCTGTTTACTGTTTGGGTTACTACAAATTTCAACGGGGACCCTCTTTCTTTTGGTCTTTCTTCAGATTATTGAAATGAACAGATGCATGACAGAAAACAGCTTTTAGGATCTTCAACTAGCAAAAGCATTAATGCGAGGGAGAAGTTTTGAATACCTAGTTTTGCTCAGTGTTGGTTAATGCTTTTTTGAAAGAATAGAAAAAAAACTGGTAGTGTAGATTTAAGTGCCCGGGATAGCTACTTACACCAGGAAAAGGCCCAAGAGCTTGGTGGGAGGGACCCCAAGGTCTGGGGCCCCGGCCAGGAGGGCTGGAGCCAGGAGGGTTACTGCTGACCCCTGGAAGAGTGATTCCAGCTGTGCTGCCCTGAGAAGTGGGCGACACAAGGGCAAAGGCGTCGTCCAGCAGGGAGTGCATCTGCTGCCGTGCCTCCTCTATGGAGGGCTGAGGGGGCATGTAGGGAGGTGGGGGAGGGGCGTGACCTGGAGGAGAGGAAGTGGGACCCATGAAAACATCATCGGTAGGGGAGGGGCTCCTGTGAGGGGATCCTGGTCCTTGGTCAGGGTCCGACTGGAATAAATGTAAACATATTTAGTCGAGGTTAGAGAGACCACACAGTAAATTTTAGACTGCATGACGCTTCTGCTCTACTCACCACATAAGCCACATTGTTGACCCCCGGACACTTTCTATAAGCAGCATCACTGTCTTCAGTGATCAGGTGGTCTTTGTCTGCATCCATCAGGCCTCCATTCAACTGCTCCTTCATTCTTCGTTTGGGAGAGCGCCTCCCTCGACCACTGAGAAACAAATGGAGAAATATTCATTTATTTATGAGTAAAAACAATCCCCTAGACTTTCATTTTCACAGGTTCTCTTTTTTGTCAACTTTTCCTTTACAATACCGAACAAGCTCACTGACCAAGAACTTGAGCCCTTACTTCTTCTTTGATTCCATGAAAATGGAGGGCATCTGAGCATCTGGATCCAAGATCTTATCAATCTGTATCTGTGCTTTCTGATAGATGCGATCTTGGTCTTTCACGTCTCCGAGGCCACTGGTCACGTCATCCATGGCAGGGAAGTCGTAGTGACCTTTTCTCTTGGCTCGCAGACGTATCTTGTTGCGATGATGCTCAATTTCTGACTTGTGTCTCAATGCTACCTGGATCTGATGAGAAAGTAAGAAAATAGAATAAAAAATTTGAAAACCTGGCTGAAATATGAATAGATTAACCTTGCATGAGTTAAAAAATAAAAAAATTAAGCCAGTTCCATTCCAACCGCACAAGTGTGGATTTTCTTGAAGTAACTGTCTTAAATCACAGCAAATTAAGACCATCATACTCCCCAAGTCATTCAACTTAAGAGGACTGACAGATTGCGAGCTACAATTAATATCTTGTAACAAAAACCAAATCAAATAAAGCCAAACCCTCTAAACTCTTGTAACAAATTTTGCGATCCAAGAAAGTCAAAAGAACAAACCTCTTTGTTAATTTGGTTCGTGTCTGACAATTTGCCATTAATGGGAGGGCTGTGGAGTGGCGGGACTGGCATGGGCTGCATGGCAATAAGCTGAACTTTGTTGGGAAGTCTTCTGCTTGCGTCTGTGGCACGAGACATCCGGTCAACATGTTCAAAGATGGAGGCTGATGACAGATGCTCATTTGTTCCATTCATAGGTGGAGGACCTGTGGAAGGAAGACAACAAGTAGGTAGAACAGAGGTCATAATACAGCACACTGCAGTTGTTGGTCTACTGTTAATGACAGAGCACAGAGCACAGGTGACTTCTGTGTGAGAATCTCCATGGAACTTTTAGCTTCTTCTGACTGGCATGACTATAATATGCTGTGTACATGCTTACAGTGGCAATATGAAACGGACAAGGATTTTTATTTCAAATTTTTTGTCAAACAATGACTTTGCCTTTGTTTGTGAAGTTGTGAAGTTACACTCTGAGTGACAGCTCTGTAGACAGTGATGGATGGTGAGAACAAGCCATAAACAAAGCTACCACATAAACACACAGACATAGCTGCTGGGGGCTTGAGGGTCTACAGAGACAGACAGGGAGCGAACAAACTCTTACCAATTTTATTCTTGCCTGCAAACCACAATAGAAACAAAAGGGAGTTTAATTGACATTAGGAAAATCAAATACAAGGACCTTATTAACTTTAAGCTAATAATGAAAGGATAAAAAGTCTAGTGAATTGAAAACTGGCTGCCAGTAAATGAAAGAGGCAAGTGAGTCTTTAATGTAGATATATTTCCACGGCTGATAGAAGCTTCTGTTCTTATCCAAAAGAAAGGAGCTGATTCTGGTGAGCAGAAAATGCACTGATCAAAATGCTCCCCGAAGGAACAAAAGGAAAGATGCTTCATTACATAATACAAAATATGTCTTTTAGACAACCTACTTATAAACATTGTGTTAGAATGTATAAATATCTCAGACTGAGATTTATCATTAACAAAACAGAGACCATTCCTCTGTGGGTGCGTCAGGCTTAAGTCTGTGTGCCTGACTGCGTCTGGCTCCAGTATGGACTCTGTGAGTGGCACTGAAGGCTTGAATCTATCAACAAGCTGTCAGATAGAGTAACTTCAGCAATTTTTTCCCTTCCTATTCCCACTTCACTCCTTTCTCCCTGGACTTCTTTTGACCAGTGTGTAGAGTTCCTTCCAGGTGTTTCTTTTATTTTCAGTTTCCCTCTGTCATCGTTATGTCACTGTTTGGGGTAATGCTGCACTTTTCCCCAGTCTTTCTCAGCTTCATCTTCTCATATCTTCTCCCCTTGCTCTCAATCTGACCCTCTTGTCAATCACATAATGTAAGCCTGAGTTGTTCTCTCTGTATCTTTTTTTATCTGCGAAATTCAACAGTTTCCACTTCCCCCTCCCCCCTTGGATTTGCTCTTTGTGTTTGGAGGACTGGTGTGTGCGTTGCCAAGGTCACTTGCCATTTAAAACATTGATGGGAACCTTACGGGTCTGCTTGCTGTCGCTGGGCGTGGCGTGGGCTCTCAGATTATCCTCTGTGGATTCCCGTTCACTGGAACGGTCACTTACTACCGAGTCACCGTCTGATGGTGAGATCCTAGGTTAAATAAACAAAAACAAAAACAAAAAAAACCACACACTTGCATGAATAATAGAAGTATAAGAATTTACCAACTTGCTGAAATGCCATGTATAATCAAGAACAGTGTCTTTATGGAAAGGTGAAAGATGGGAGTAGTCTTCTAAGATGATTTCATTTGAGTAAAATGGGGAAGTATTTACACCAACAGAATAAACTCACAATTAATGTGTCCTGGCTGTTAATCAATGCATTAAGCAGGGCGTGCTTTCTAACTGTGTTGTTGTCATAGTGAAGCTATTAACCCAAGCAGCAGTTAGTTTACTGGGAGGTTCTGGAAATGATGCACATATTCGTGTGAAACCTAACTATAAATAAATTTGTTGAAACTAATAACTAGGTAGAATGTGTATATCATGCACATTACTTTTAACTGATCGAGCACTAAAATTAAATTAAAAATGTAAATTATATATTATAAATAATAAAAGATGTAAAAAATGTATATATATACATATTAAGTCTTAAAATACTGTCAATTATATGTACAGTCTGCAAGACCACATGAAGATTCCTCACTGTCTAGTGAATTAATACCTGATAACTGAAGTAAGTGGAAGGAATGGGGTAAAAAACACAAGCTTTTTTAAGTATTTTACACATTTCTGTCTGTCTGACAATTTAGTGGGAAAAAAAAGGTAGAAAGAAAATAAAAAAAAACAAACAAAAAAAACAACAACAACAACAACAACCCCAACATACACTGGTAATACTAATTCAAGGTGAATTTTTGGTATGTTTTTGTTCTAGGTTGTTACAACACAACCTAGGCAGACACAATTTTGTGCAATTCAACATCTTTAATTATTCAAATAAATTTGGACCTAATGTTTCTGGCAAAATGTTTCTGCTCAATATCATCAGCAACACTGACCGTTCTCTCCTTCGGCCGCTGCGGGATGCCTTGGTAGAGGAAGCTGAGGTTTTGGATAAAGGTGTGGGGATCTCCCCATTCTCAGAGGGACTGAGGCCATCTTTAAGGGATAGAGGGAGCGGACCAGAGCCGGGCCCTGGCGGGACAGGCTCCTGAATCACCATGACATCATCCTTACTCTGTTGGCCAAGATGCAGCTTGGCAAAATCGAAGCCTTTCACACTGGGAGCCTGCAAATGAAAAGAGGAAAAGGAGTTTTTGGAAATAGAGAAAAGAAACAAAGGTGGAAAAAGGACAGATTTAAAATAGGTAAATGAGAGACTGAAATAAGTTTAAAAGTAATATAAATACTTGCTTAATATTCAGTAAGAATGTCCCAGTGTGGGATTAATAAAGCAAATCTATTTATCTGACATATTTTGCAATGTAAACAGTATTTGTAGTATTGCAACAAAACTGCTCACAAGTGACAGCCAGATTGAGGGGAAAACTAGATTTTAGAGTTCATTCCCAGGTTGAGAGACTGTTGAATGGATGTCCAAGATGGAGACTCAGACAGGCGGTCATTATTGAATAAAGAGAAAGACTGTGAGAAAGAGCAACAGGGATAAGAAATGTAGGGAAACATTGAGCTGTGTGCTCTCCTTTAAGGTGGTGGAGGACTGAGGATGGTGAATGAAGCAGTGAGACTATTTGAGTGTTATGCCCTCGGGACTTTCGAACAGCCAAAGAGAAAACAGAGGACGTCAGATCTCATTATTTTCAGCTTGCAGTTTCTCTCGTCCTATGACACTGAAATCTGGCTACATGGAAAAAGCAAAGTGACGAGACACGTTTCTGTTAATTCTCTGAATTATATGTATGCTTGCTGAGTTTATTGAAGCAAAATGTGGGGCTCAAAGAGGCTTGTTAGTATAAACCTCCTAATCCAGTGCAATGATTGCCAGTATGAAACAGCTAATCCTGAAAGAGAGTATGTGTACATATTTTGCGTGTGCTGCTCTCCACGGCATATAAACAAGGCATCAGTGAAAGGATAGGAATTCAAAAAGCTGCAGCTGAAACTGTAAAAGCTGTTTCAGTATAATTAGCATAAAGGATGAACAGATACCTAGTGATAACTTGGATGAATTATATGCACTAATTACTACTTGGTGTGGTCGACTGAAGAACACTCACAACAAACAAGTGACAAGCAAAATGACATCTATAAATCTAACACTACACAAGATCTAAAGAGACGCTGACACAATAAGTCTTAAGTGAAATCTACCATAATAATACCAAACAATAATAACTGAGGACAGAAGAATCATAATATCCACTAACACCAACCAGCACTAGTCTCTATAGCTACCACACAGTATACCTCCTTCTTTGCTCTCTTCCCTTGAGACAACACCTTCACTTTCTCTTCTTTCTTCATCCCCCCTCTTTCCTTCTGCATTGCTTTGCTCCCTAGTCTTCTTTGCTCTTCTGGTGTCGGTTCTTCCTTTTTAATTTTCTGCTTATGTTTATGTTTGTCCTCCTCCTCCTCTTCTTCTTCTTCTTCTTCCTCTTCCTCCTCTTCTTCCTCCTCCTCCTCCTCCTCCTCCTCTTCTTCCTCTTCCTCCTCCTCCTCCTCCTCCTCACTCCTTATAATCATTTTGCTCTGGGGGAGTGCTACCGGTCTCTAAGCATAAGCAATCGTGGATAGCGTAAATACTTGTAGTTGTGATGTTGTTGTGTGTGACATCTGATATATTGTGAAAACTAAAAATCTGGACTCTTTACTATTGACTGCTATTTTGTTTCTTTAATTAACTGTACAAGATTAAAAGGGTTACTGGACAATGGCTTCTGTTCACAGCAAATATACACACACACACACACTACTGTACGTCTCCACTACATCTCGAGTAAACCAGCAGACACTGCTCTGTACCTTCCCCCTTTGAATCTCCTTCTCCTCCTCCTCCTCCTCTCCTTCTTCTTCATACTCCTCCTCTTCCTCACTATACACTACATCCTTTTTAGTTGAAGGGAATTTCTGCGTGAGGGAAGTTCTTGACTCTTTGAATGATGTAGTAGACTGAGAGAAGAGGAGTGGTGTTTAGTGACATGATTATTTAGTGCAGAGAGGGAAGGCTAATTGATTTTGAATTTTAGATTCAGTGCATTAAACTGATGCTATGGCTTCAATTCACAGCTAGGCTCAACCAAATAAATGCATGTGTTAGAGATAAAAAGAGAGAAAGTCAGGCAACTAAGGGGACAACACATGCACACACGCACACACACACACACACACACAGTCACACATGCTTACACACGCACGTGCACCCACATGCACACACACACACACACACACACACACACACACCAAAAACAGACACAAGTTGTAATTTAGTATGCAAAAAAGTATTTTAGGATTGGAATGGTAGTTCTGTGTGCTTTGTTCTGTGAACAAAGAAACAAGTCACTGGGATCTGAGAGAATTACTCCTACCATAGAATAGAGCTTGTTACTCATAGGAAAGCAGATCGTACACATTTGTGCACAAATCCTTCATGCTTTCCTTGCATTAATAAAACAACCTAAAACAGAAGCTAACTTTAAATTGCTTCACAGATGATGAACATTGTGGCCTTTCTGTGTGGAGTTTGCATGTTCTCCCTGTGCCTGCGTGGGTTTCCTCCAGATACTCCCGTTTCCTCCCACCGTCCAAAGCTATGCATGTTTATGTTGATCTTGGTCTGAGTGCAAGTGGTTGTTCGTCTCTGCCTGTCTCTATGTGTTGGCTCTGCAATGGACTGGCGATCTGTCCAGGGTGTACCCTGCCCTTGCCCAATGTGAGCTGGGATTGCTTCAGCATTCCCTAAGACCTGGAAACGGGTAAGCAGTAGAAGATGCCCATCCTGCTCACCGAAACTAAAAAGATAAGACAAAACACTGCCTGGTAGCTGGGCTTTTAAAGCTTTGGCATTAGAATCCCTTTCAAGGATCACAATTAATTACCTCTTCTGCAGTGTACTATAAGGGCAGTGTATCCCACTATATTAAATCTAAATATTCAAAATGATAAATAATTCATGGTCAAATTACTCTTGCTTGCTCTTTGACTCTCCATTAAACTTGATCCTGTGTCTCTCAAAGTAAACTTATGTTGACTGTTGTGGACTGTGGAAGAAAACATTAAAAAGGTTTTAAAGAAAGTAAAAGTGCAGCTGATGACCATATTCTGTACTACTGACTTCCACTCCAGCTCAAGTCCTTTAATACGTCTCCCTACTGTGATCATTAAAGTTTTATTAATCTATCTAAAAGAAGAAATGAAGAAAAATAGGTCCAGATTCTGCACAGTCCTACAACATATTCATGACAATGACAGATACACCTAGTTAATTAGGAGGGCAATTTGAATTTAGTGGTTATCTGTTTTTTGGCTTCAAAACAGCTGAACCTTTTGATGCAGAATGCAGCAATGTTCGGCAAACTAGTTTTATCAGAAACATAACACAACACTGCATATTTAACAAATATATAAGAGATGCACTTTAGCTTTATGATTCTATTGTACACTGTATGTTCATGCCCATGACCCACAGAACAAATGTTGAATTGTAATCCCTCTTGCAGAGTCGACTACATGTCTGGGCGTATGCACAAATGGATTTGCTTTAGACACTCGAGGACGTTATTCTAACAGGCTGAAGAAGCCTCTAAGAGGAAAAGTGACATGTCTTCAAGTATCTACAATCAGTCCAGTTGCCCTTAATTCAACCCTTCTTTGAAAACAAGTTTAAAGTAGTGGCTTACTTCTGACCTCAAACACTGTGGCAAGAATGAGCTTTTCCTATTTCTTAATGATTGATGTTACAATGGTGGCCATGGTGCAAATTGCTGCCATTTTACACATTTCAAGTATGACAGCTAAACAAAGAGCTGTTGAGCTGATATGACTGTGAAATAATGAAACAATGAAGCAATGGTCAGATACCCTGCAAAACTGATATGACTCTACCTTCTGTCTCTGCTGGATAGAGGTCATGGCGTCTGGCTGGAATTCCAGCTTGTCTGTCCGACATAGTTTCCAGTACAGGATTGAAATGATCACGATGACGACAAGGAGGGGAATAACCACCCCGATGACGATCCACATGTTGGTGTTCTCAGCATCGGAGGGTGAAGTGGTCACTTTCTCAACAGCTTTAGACAAAGAAGAAGGGAAAGCCATGTTCATTTTTTTCAAGCACACCCCTTTTTGAATTCCATTAAAGGCTTTTCGAGAGCATTGCATATAGATGCTAAGCTAAACTTGCAGTCTTGTTGGAGTGCTGGCTCTTGTCTCAATACTGTAATCCTCAATGCAGACCTTCCTGAGTTTTAATTAACACTCATTCTTTCCCCTGGGAAAGTACCATAAGAGAACACAGTCAGCACAGAAACGCAACTCCCTTGAGGTGTTCTCATTAGGCCGTCATCCCTTGTTTAGATTCCTAATGAGGAAGACAGGCTTGTTGTACAGTGTGTACAAGGGGAGTTAATTAGCCCAAATGTTATTATAAAAATACAAAGGAACACACAGAGCCAGCAGTTAGTATGTAATCAATGCTTACATACATGAAAACTCTATTTCCATTTATCCATATTGAAGACCATCTTCTTCACCACTACATCACTTAACTGCCCTTGAATGTGAGTTATCTACTATGTAAGAGGTACTCACGCTGTGCTAAAATACCCTGTACACGATATCCCATGATGATGGCAGCTCTTTGAACATCCAGGCTGTTGAGAAGGTTGGCTGTTTGGACTGCAGGCACCCTTTGCCCACTGGGACCCTCCACAAAATATACTATCTCCAAAGGGTGGTCCACACCCACTAGTCGGCTTGTACTTACAACCTTGAAGTTGACACAATGAAAAAAGGTACAATTTGACAATTTTTCAAGTACTGCTATATAATAATTCGGTACATGAGTAAGTGCACATATATTATTTCGAATGTTAATAAACATATTCATGTACAAAATAACAGGTATCAGAGGTAATCAGAGTAACTGTACTCTATTAGCCAATTCCTGAGGTGTATGAATAACACAATTGAAGAATGGGTATTTCTTTATGGTATAAAGGTGACAAATATATTTAGCTAAAATTAAATATCTGAGATATGTATTGATAGGCTTCAACAAAACAATTCTGCTTGTTTAGCCATGTGACGGGCATTTCTTGTTACACCTACTGTGTTGTATGAGGAAAGGATTAGATGGCCTTGTTGCTTGGTTGTAATTCCGTTACACAAAGCAATCGTAAGGCCAAATGTGTGCTGTGAAATGACTGCCTATGCTGTCCACAACTTTCTTAATCTGCTGGCAGACATCATGGCATCTTATGTCCTCTTCTAAACATAAGCATGACCAGATGGAGTAAAAACATTGAAGGACAACTTATTCCTTCTTTGTGGATGCACACTTGGAAACCACAGTTTTGCGATGTTTACTAATCATCATGTTAACAGTTTTTAAATCTCTTTTACAATGAGACTACTTTTTATTTGATTTAGACTGAAAAAACAAACAAAATTCATTTTTTAATGCATCTAAATTCAAACAGTTATGCAGCATATTTTAATGGTGACGCTCTCCCATTTATTATTATCATAACCTGTAAATGTTGTCTCCCCTGCTACATTTGTGGCTAGTAGGCAATGCTTGAGAATCTGGATAAGATGTGCTTCCAAAAATGAGCATGAGATCCATGGAGGATGAGACATTAGTCTCTCAACATCAAGAAGTAGCTGAATAATGAAGGTCCTAATGAGCGAAATGTCAAAATTTGAATAGTAAAAATGTCTTCTTAATGGTGAACATGGTACCTCATTTTCTATGGACTCGTGTAATATTGATAACTCTTTATTTTTTTGTTACTAGAGAAACTAAAATTAAAGCACTCCAGCACTAGTTGGCCTCCATAATCTCCCCTATGCTGGAATGAATTATTTTTTATGCAAGCCCACAATAAAGTAGCCCATGAATCTACACATTCATTCTCTGAGCTGTGCCTAATGCTATCAGGAACAGAAATAACATGCCAAATATTTTACACATACGTAATTGCACTCTTCAACATAATGTCACTGTTTTGCAAGTTGATTTGAAATTGCTGCAAGCCTTTTACATGAGCTCTATCATTTTTTTCTCTTACTTTTTCTAAACATACTCATGCCCAAGCACAGACACACAGAGAAAAACAGTACAGCCTTGATATATTAATTCCCATCCTGTATTCCCATTAGAGTATTCATTGTTTAAATAGTTCTCCATGTTGTTTAACACTTCTGAGGGAGATTGTATGTGTCTGTGTATATGTGTGTGTCCCTCTGTATGCCCTGAGGTGCAGCGCAGTCTGCTGTCTGCATTACTAGAAAGAGTAAAGCGCAGGTCATGCCTGGGCTGACACAGAAAACGGCTGGGCAGGCTCCGTTATCCAGAGTCTAATCCAGTCCATGCATGGTTATTAGAGTGGAAAGATGGCAGTGTGAATGTGTGTACTGCACAACCTCAATTCAACCCCCTCTCTTATCTGTCTAGGCAGACTCATAAAGTATTCCCATAGGTGACAATGCCACGCTGACTCTGTTATGACAGTCTATGACATCTATTTGAGATACATATGTTTTTGTGTTTGAGAAAGATACAAAGGAGTTCTGAAGTTCAGTCACCTTGTTCTCATTATATCTGACAGACCTTCAGAGAGGAGTGCCTTTGAGATGAAAATAAAAAAAAAAAAGAACCATCCAAATTAAACCTCCTTAATGACAATACTTCATCAAAGCTCGATGGAAACACAGGAACAAAATACAGTTTCTGCATATCCATATTTGAGACTGAAAATGTTATTTTGCAATACAGAAAGATGCCACAGCCTAAAATTAAAGATCTAATCTTAGCACAAAGACAGACACTAAAGGTTCACCATAACTGCACGCGCCTCCGTTTTCCTAAATTGCTCTGTGGGTTTTATGGAGACAAGGATGCGGGAGGCAGAAAGGTCAGAAACAGTGA
This sequence comes from Remorina albescens, assembly GCA_034769265.1. Lineage (NCBI taxonomy): Eukaryota > Metazoa > Chordata > Actinopteri > Carangiformes > Echeneidae > Remorina > Remorina albescens. Next base: position 51,429,575 of record CM068475.1, read on the forward strand.
GGCTGCTACTCAACCAAGGATGATATTTTTCACCTTGACAGCCCTCTAGTTTAAAGACCACCATATGCACTCAGACTTCATAAGACTGGAACAGTTACGCATCTCCCGTCTCATAACAAGGCTCCTTTATTCAAGGATTTGGCTCTCCCTTTTCATCTGATTTTTGAATCTTTTACCTACCCTTGTGTCTATATCTTTTCCTCCATTATGCCTACCCACTCAACAGGAAACACAGACACTCTTAACCCGCCCAATTGAAGGATACAGACAGAAATAGAGAAAGAATTAATAATTGATCTGCTCTTAGCAGTTCTATAGCTTACAGGATCCATCAAGTAATGGGGTTAGGAGAAATGAAGAAGAGGAAAAAGAAAAGGAATCATGAGGCTGTGGTTGTTGAGTGGCTGGCCCCTGGGCTGAATGGGATGCTGTTGCCATGGTGACAGACCCCTATCCTGTCCCCTTAGAGATGAGCTGAGCAGGTGCAGAGTGAGCCCACAAAAACTGAAGCCTGATTAGTAAAGCGGCAAGGCATTCACTGGTTACAAACACTGCAACGCTCACATAATGAGCCTTCAGTACTCAGGCAAGGTAGTTAAAAAGAACTTACATCAGGGAATAATGATATAAATTGTACAAGCAAGGAAGCTTTCTCAAGATTTAGTAAGTAATCCATTAAAAAACCCCAAAACCTTGAGTTAAGCACATTTATAAGTTTTGTTATGTAAGTAACAAAAAATTCAACAAGTAAATCCATTGTATACTATATCTGGATAAGCACATTGGAAATCAGTCACTGCTATGTCACAGTGTTTCAAGTTTGAGTATTGAGTGTTAAAATTCCAATCAAAGATAGATAGAGACAGAACATGTACCTGAATGCTGCTGTTGCCTATGGTGGTGGCTCTTTTAACACGCCTGACTAATCCCATAGCCTCCCCAAGTAACATGGCAACTCGACGCTCCATGCTGGCTTGGAACGTTCTCTCACTCACTTTCTGGTCAAGCACACCAAGGAGCACTATACATAGACAACAGAAATACAATATAAATGTAAAAACGGTGTCATATTTGCTGTATGTAATATGTATTTACACTTCAGCACGCAACAGAATAGAAAAATCCAATATACCTGTTCTAACCCAGGAGGACCGAAGCACCTGCGTGGTATTTAACTCTGGATAATGGAAAGCTGTTGGTAAAAGGATATAATGATGTTCAAGTAGTGACATAACATGTAAATGGAACAATTATAGTGACACAACTACAGTACTCACGCTCAGCAATCTGCAGTACAGGAAACCCCATGTAATAGCTGAATTCCACCATGGTGAGCTTCATCAGAGCATTGCTGACCTCCGACCCTATCAGATAACCCCTAGAACCACGCACAGTGAAGGTGATATCCACTGGTTGTCTCACTAAACGTTGTTCCTGATATTTTGCCGCAGCCATGGTGATATTTACAATCTGAAACACAATTAAACAGAAATGTACCATCAAGAAGGCAAATGATTATACAACAAAAATTTTCCTTTCTGCTATTGATGAAGTCTTTTGGAGAGCTTGTTTGTATCATAAGCAGTTGCAGTGAACACCGGCATAGTGGTTAGAGCTGTTGCCTCACAATAAGAAGGTCGTGGGTTCAGCTCCTGGGCCAGGGGCCTTTCTGTGTGGAGTTTGCATGTCCAATGTGAACTGGGATTGGGTCCAGCATCTCCGCGACCCAGAAATGGGTAAGTGGTAGAAGATGAATTTCTACTTGGCAACAAATCCTTAATTTAATCCTTATATTTATTCAAACTGTAAGACTATAATACAGGCATCAGTTTAATAAGATTACACAAACCTCTACTGAAGCCAGCTAACTACATAGCTAATAAGCTTTTTATTTACAAACAGGAAGATGTTTTAAACCTGTAAAACTGAATCATGAACTCCCTCAGGAACACATCATCAAGTCTAGTATCCTGGGGTTTGGTCCATGAGTGATGGTTAAATCGGGAGTGAGGTAGAGGGGAAGATTAATGCTGTGTCATTGTAAGGAAAGAGCTGAACTTGAAGGCGCCTGAAGCCTAACCTGTATTCATAACCTCTGCACGGTGACTGAACAACTGATTGTGGACACAGCTATCACAAATTAGCCTTCTATACTGTGTGACTTTCTTTTAGAGATTGGATAAGACTACCCTCTCTTTAATATAGACACAGGACAAAGTTGCTGTTATTATCGAAATGAAATCTAGCATTCAGAACTTGAAAACATGGATGATGTGTGAGGTCTGGGCTACTATGAATATGTTGTCCAAATACAACAGCATATATTTGCAAAACTATTTCAAAGTCAACTTATGCCATCACAATCATCTTCCAGTATCCACTGGTGAAATAACTGGAAAAAGGGTCAGATGAGTCCACAAATGTTCTTCAGCTTCCACAAATAGCAAAACAGTCAAGATAATACAAAATGTTTGGTAGAGGTTTAACTCCATTAAAGAAAATATCACTCTTTCCCTTCTTTTTGGACTCACTTACCTGAACTGTGAAGTTGGTTGACTCCTTTGAGCGGCGCCGCACTTCTGTAAAGGCCTTGGTGAGACCTTTTTCAATACTCTCACTGAAGTTGCAGAACCGCACATCTATGTGACTGGGAACAAACTGTAGTACTGCACAGATTGGAAACATGGCGAGTTTTAGCTCAAGTTTTAAGAATTTTCATGCCAAAATTGTATTTTTTCCAACAAACCTGAATGACAGATTATGAAACATCATTTACCTGTGTGGACTTGATATTTATTGTCAGGTGTTGTCCAGTTAGGAGATACAGAAAGGAAACGGCGGCCAGACCTTCTCAGAGTGTTGATGACAGATATGGCTGTGTACACAACTGGGCCAGACACCACCCGAAACACCAAGTTTGGTGGGGGGTCCACAATCTTCACAGACAAAGCAGGATTATAGCACATAGACAAATCACTCTGGTTATTTAGTGGCTTGTGTTAAGTAGCTAACTAATGTTTTTTAAAGATAACTGTGGCTATTGTGGATCTGATCTTGTGTGTTGTTTATTACAGGACCATATTTACCTGAAGCTCCAATGACTTGTTGAATTCTACTTTAAGTATGTCTTTGATTTGGGACTTGGCATATCCAACAGTGGCGCCGGAGGGAAAACCTTCAGAGGAGAGGATGAGGTCATAGAGTCATATTTCAATGTGACAATTTCTCATAGTTGTATAATTTAAATTTTCAAAAAGTCAGTCCCAACATTTATACACGTAGACTGCAAAAGAGTTAGTTGCAAAACGAAATAACGAACCTACCAATTTTCACTAAATAAGCAGGCCTGTCAAGGTTGCAGAGATATTGTCTTGATGTCGGTGTTGTACTTGTGGTGTTTCCACTGGTGGTAGGGATGATATTGATTCTAGTTGAGGCTTCAGTGATGGCAGTAACTCTAGCTGTGGCTTGACGAGTAGTAGTGGTGGCAGTTGTAGTTGAGGGCACAACAGAGACTGTGTTAGCTTCACTGCTAGTTGGGGTCAGGCTCATTGTGGCTGAGTTGTCAGGTCCATCTTCAGTTACCCCCTGATCACCCAAAACGTCGGGGGGGCCCAAAGTGACATTAGATTTGGGTTCAGTTAAAACTAAAGTAATGCTGTGAGTTTCTTCTGTTGTGGAAATTGAGTCTTGGGGGGCTAATCCTGTCGTGCCAGCAGTCGTGTTGGCAACAGAGTCAATGGGAGCAGAAGAGAAAGACAATGTTCCTGCTAAGACAGGTGTGGTGTGTTGGGGGCTTTGAAATAAGGAATCTGTAACAAACCAATGGACATCTGTCATAGAGGATGAAGATATTAAATCATCTGGCAGCAAAGGCGTAACTGTGGGAAGTATAGCGTGTGTTAATACAGTGCTTTCCAGCCCAACAGTATGAGTAGGTGCAGACCAATCTGTGGTAGATGCCTTACCACCCCAAATGGAAGAAGAGGGATCAAAGAAGTGGCTTGGGACTCTTGAAGGATCTAGAAAAGGCTCAGAGACATTGAGCAGTTGAGGACTTTCTTCTGTGGTGACAACTATTGTTGAGTCATCATGAGGTTCAAACCCTGACTGGTCACTAAAGGACTCCTCCTCAGTCCATTTGGTATCACTGGTGACGTTGCTGGTGGGTGTAATGACTGTAGTACTGATAGACACCATGGTAACGTTCCCTCTCTGTTCAGCTGCAGTGTCTGAACTGTTAATCTCTTTGGTCAACTGAATGGTGTAGTACTCCAAGCTGTTCATGTCAGGTAAGAGGACATCTGTTGGCTGGATTGTGAAAGTATCAGCCCAATCTATGTCAGACATATCAGGTATATCACTGTCAGCTATGGGAGTAGGTACCATTGTATAGTGAATTGTTGAGGAAAAAGAGGAAGGATGTATGGATTTTAATGGAACAATTGTACTGTATGCTGTCATAAGGCTGGGAGAAGGTGAGTGGTGAAGAGGATGCATGGACAAAAGAGGTATGCCCACTCTGGAAGGGAAAGATGTATCATAGCGCTCTGTGTATTCCTCTTGGTCATATGAGTCTGAAGGAACCTTGGTGACTAAAGAGTAGTCATCTCCATCAGAATTTAAGAATGACATTGTCTCCAAATAGTCCCCAGATCCCCAGTCCAATTCCATTGTGTTAGTTGGATAGAAGTCCTCTGGAGAAACTTCTGTCGGTTCAGACAAAGGTGATGAAGGATTGGGGGCGATGAAAGTCACATTGTAACTCGCGGCCAAAATCTCCTCTGAATTGGGTAACATGTTTATGCTATGCACTGGTTTTTTCTCCTGCAAGGGAAGACTGCTGGGGCTCAACTGATTCACATGCAAGATTTTAAGATAAGATTCATCTGCTGGTGAGTCGGCAAAAGCAAAATTAAGAGGCTCAAGTGGATCAACAGGTTGTGAGGGCATGGTCGCAAGTGTTTTCTCTGATGTAGCATCCTGTTGTTTTCTGAAAACTGTCAGTTTAGCATCTAAAGCTTTGTACTCAGACGTAAGACCGAGCTGAGTTGTAGTTGACCCTGAAGCAGAGGGACTCAATGGTGTTACAGAGATGTTTGATTGAGACTGTAGCTGGGGTCTTGTAGGAGTTACAAAAAGAGAGGAAGATTGCTTGGTAGATTTTATCCTGGCCAGCTTCCAGTCTGAAGGGAGTTTAGCTGGTGCCTCAAACTGTGGACTTGACCCAAATGCAGGTTCAGATGGGCTTAATGATGGAGTGGAAAGAGGATGTGGTTCCTCTGCAAGGATATCACTTGGTGCGAAGGATTTGGCGTGCTCAGAAGGAATATGTCCTGACTGAACAAGCATGATGTCAGTCCTAGCTTCATGGTTAGTTTCAGTAATGGTTGGCAGGGAACCAGGTAAATCTGTGCTCTCAAAGGCAGTGTAATGTGAGGCTGGTAGGTTGGATGGTGTTGACCCTGTTGAACTTGGAGAATCTCCAAAAAATCCCATGGGGTTGTATGTGGTGTCCAATTCATCTGGTGGTCGAATAAAGAAAATACTTCAGTCTCATCTTGAATGAACCAAATATTTAAGCGCTGACAAAAAACTAATATATGAAGATCAGGGCTAGACAAATTACAAAACAGTCAATTAGTACCAATCATCCATCCTTAGCCTTAAGTAGACTGGGCAAAGATCAACACTGATAAGAGGCAACCCCGCTCATGAACACATTTGATAAGATTACAATTCATCATGAAATGAGTCACTCTTACAATGGTCACTTCTGGGGCAAAGGTTACAGAGTGATAAAAAGATTGTATATTAAAGTAGGACAGTATATTCATTCTGTTGGACAATGCCCTGGTGGTTTAGGATGTTATATGCAACCTTAGTTTATATTGAGATTAAATCAATACTATATTGACAGCAACAGTGAGCATGGTTTTGCAGGAAAAAACTGGTATTGCAAAATGTACAATGTAGCTGATTGACATTTAACACTCCACTCTGTGCTTTGTGCTTTTTGAAACCTTTTTGATACAATCATAATTGTGAACTAATCCAAATTTTTAATTTAGGAGATATGCTGATATGCATGTTGCAAAATGAATTCATGGTTGTTCTAGGCGTGAATTGAGAAAAATGCAAAAATAATCTGCAGCAAACATTTCCTATCCTTTTTAATGGTATATATGGGACATCTCAGTGATGGGTGAAGCATTGCTAAAGTGCACAAATGGCAAAGGCTGTTTATGCTGTGCATTTCCAACTTGACAGTCCAGTATCAATTATCTATTATCTATACCTGTTATCCGTGCAGGGTTGCAAGGGGGCTGTACCCCCAGGATGACACTAGGCAAAGGTGGACAGGTCGCCAGTCTGTCACAGAGTTATAAACAACCATCCATGCTCACTCCTGCCTACTGGTAATTTGGATTCAACAATAGTCCCACGGCCTGTGGATGTTAACCCAGAACCTTCTTGCTGTGATAGGAGACGCATAGAATATTTTTAAATAATAGGCCTTTTTTTGGAGTTTTAGCTAAATGTATATGTTTGCTTTGTTGATATACTGATGTGTTTCATTATTGTTTTATAAGAATAATTTGAAAAACATAACTATCATGATTTTAATGAAAGAAACCTTTACACATCTTTAGAGCTACAGTACTGTGGCACAAGAGCTGATGGTAAATAAATAGGACAGACAGACAGAGATGAGATGAGACGCTTGCTTAAATAAAACAAGTTGTCATCCTATCAGTCTTGGTGCTATGATCAAAATGAATCACAATCCATGTCCACTGTGTTTTCAAATATAAACAAAAAAGAAATTCAAGGGGAAATAATACAAAATAATTCTGCTAAAAAAGCTCAAGGCCATGTCTTGTTTTCATCCTTAAAAGTAGGTCTCTAATGCTGCAAGACTTTTAAGGCGTCTTTGTTGCCATTGCCAGAAGCAAGCAACCATCAATAGCCTCTACATTGTGAGTCAGCAGCAGCTGGTAATGCTGCTGCTCTTTGTAGTGTACTGAAGCTCTGCAGAATCATACACACTTGAAAATAGCTGTAGAATCAGCTGAGGGAGAAGACTATTTTTAACACCGGGAGCACAAAACTCACTTATAAATGATCACTTATAAAAGCCATCAGCAAAAAATAATTTACAACTAGAGCATCATCTTCAATTTACTGCATCACTTCATTTAAGCAGACTGCCCCTGGCTTCGCCCAGAAAAAAAAAAACAAAACTCAGCCCAACTTAATTACAACTTACACTAGTACCTTATCAAGTCAACATGCTATTATAAAAGAGCCCATAGGAAAGCACTTGGGAAGCCAGTGCCAAGACTTTCTCTTCAGAAGGCTAGTCAGTGCTACACATTCTCAAAAAGGCCAGACAGCTCATGGTCTGCTGTGCCAAGTCCTTGAGCCCCAAGGGACGTACCACACAGCTGGGCACACTCTGAACACACCAAATAATGTGTCTAAACATTAATGGAAGGAAAATCGAAAATATAGAAGCATGTATCATACAGTTGCGTGTTTGATGCTGACCTTATTTCACTGTTTTGTAAGAAAGCTAATGAAATCCCTGAAATATTATATCCCCACTAATGTGAACCTGCCTTTGGTACAGATAACATTAAAAATAACCAATCAAGGAAAGACATGCTCTGTAGGAGCCCATGTTTGCTACCAGAACATACTTATGTTTGAGGTCATAGTATGCTCCATGACCTCGAAATGTTACCTCATCTCAACATGGCCCAATTTCAGACAATTCCTCATGTAAGAATTTATGACAAAACATCCTGCTAATTAAAACTTGAGACTATCACTGACAGGTGATTGATGATAATACTGACAGTTGCGCTGACGATGACCAATTATGAAGATGATGATGGAGAGAACAAAGACAAGAAAAAAAATAAAGGTAAAATTGTATTTTCATAAACAATAGAGACCAAAACTTAAAGTAAAAAAAAAAAAATCTAATAGTACGCTCAAGCAAGATCAGCGTGAATTGGGGCTGACATTACAGTCGGCTAAAACTGACAAAGGCCTTGCATACTTAGCAGCACTCCCACCTGTCCCCTGAAACACAAGTGTGTCACACTCGACTGGACACTCATTGGTGGCCTGTCTTTGAAACTAAGCACCATGACCCATGTAGAGGGACACCTTCAGATATCAAGTCCTGAGAGCAGAAATGTCAAGTATTCCACTCCTGCAATGAGTATGCCAGTATCTTTTAATCTCTTTTCATCTCAGTCGCACAGTCATTCAGTGAGTCCCATTTTCTTTTCCTGTAGTAGGTGAGTAATTTTCACAGCAAATTCTCATTTTACTGGCAATAAAAACTCTTTACAATAACTAAATCAGGAGGGTACTGTCTTAGCGGTATTTAAATGCGATTAAGAAACTGTGTTAAGTTTTATGAATTTAAGTATCTTAAATAAAAAAAAACTATTATCTTGCTTATTCAAAACTAAAGAAAAGTTAGAATACCCTGTGTCAACCTCACATAAAAGGCATGAATGAAAAAATATGTATCATTACAACACTGAGGAATTAATGCAGTATGATTTTAATTTATTCATTACATGAAAAATCCCGGGCTAATGAGATTCTATTTCCATTCATCAGGCCATGGTGCATTTTTAGCCCACATGTGGTCTAATGAATAGCAGCCTTGTACATGGCAAAGAACTAAATTTGCATTTGACCAAATTAACAAATTAACAAACCCTACAAGGCTGCAGTTATTTACTCTGGGCCTTCAAGTTGTTTTTGCATCTGGTAAATAAGTGGAGGTATTATGTGTTAATTAAAATACACATTTTGCTGCCTACAAAGTGGTGAACCTTTTTGCTGTGAATTTCTAAGAACATTTTCATCTATAAAAAACAAAAATCTGTCTGTATTAAGAAGGTGAAGGAACATAAACCAATGCCCATTGTGTGGCTTGCTTGGTTTGTTCTGCTTCTGTCACCCGGTTGCAGGCTTGGATCACTGCTAGAAATCACTTAGAAAGGATTCTGACAGGACAAGGAATATTACTGCTGGTGGCTGATCTGATGTTCCTTTCTAAAATCCCTACAATGGAACAAAAATCTACGGAACAGAGACTGTGAGAAAGATACAACTCAGGCATCAGAAATAGCGCAAACCCATTTACCCGACATGGATACTAGCACCAATATCTTTTGACAGCATACACTTGATCATCACAACTCCCCAGTAACCTACATATGTGTCTGAGTGTTATTACACATGGAAATTAATGTGGCAAAGGAGACATGTTTGTTTCTATCTGACTCTGACTAGAACCACAGTTTATTTTGCTAGCTTAAATATACGTGGTTTTGTACAATTTATAATTTACCAAAAGCTAATAAAATAGTTTGGGACTTGTGTATATAACAACTGTTAATGTTTGAATATTCATGGGTCAACATATTAGATATTACTAAGTTCTTAGATCTGACATATAGATATTATATTTCTGAATATGATCCTTAAAACTTGGAAGATTAATTCAGACAGACAGAAAGTAACTGTGAAAACTTAACTTGAAAACACAAACATCCTTACAAGTGAGATAAAACTTAACTTTGGCTTTACTGTCCTCGTGACAACTGATCCCAAGGCTGAAACAGAGTTAGCCTGATAATGCCTGTTTGCAGACAGTGCTTTGCTTATGTCTGGAATTGACTCACAAAATTCCTTCCTTTGGTCTCCTCTACTCTACCAGACCCTGAACTCACATGCGAAGACTAAGGGAACAGGGCAATACTGTTTCTGTTAACTTAATCATCCTTTAACACATTGAAATATGGTGTCGAAGAATTCATAGACAATTTTGTTATTTTGGCAGCAGTAGTTGCAGAACAAAAAGGACAACAAACAGGTTTCTGTCTCTGTTTGCTTTACTGGAACTGGCTGGGAGAAGAACAAATATGATTTGTCTGCTTAGAAGATGAGTAAGATAATTTGGAGGAGGAGGAGGAGGCAGTGCTTTCAAGCTAAGGGCTAGATCCATGAGTCTCAGTATAAACCAATAACATATGTACAGAAGCTGTCCAGCGGTGATTTTTTGGGCTATTTCCTGAGGACTGACTCACCTTTAACTATCCCAATAAGCTTACTGCAGCAGGTATTAGTCAAGCGGTCAAGTTTGCATCATAGAATAATGCACACAGACACATATACTCTTATGTGTCTAGAAACCTGAGATACCAATTACAGAGCCCTATAATGATATCATTTCCTATGTTTGCCAGACTCCTTATTCAACAAAAAAGAAAGTCTCCTAATGGTTGTGTAATTTGAAAAAAAAAAAAAAAAAAAGGAGAGAAAAAGAAAGCGTCTGTTGGTATTAATGCTTACGAACTACAACCCCACATGTGGTTCTGTTTTCAGCTGAGCCCCTTGCGTGACTGGCTCTTTTCAGTTGGCAGGAGCTGCATATACTGAGTGCAGTCAAACAATCAAGATATGGCTATGTTGACATTTGGTTTATCGGGGAAGCTTTTAAGACGGGAAAGATTCCATTGTTTTTATCATTGGAGTTGATTTAGATCTTGCTCTCTGCCAAATCTCAAGAAGCCCCCCACAGAAAAAATCTGTGTGATTTCATGCATTATAAACCTACACCGTGTGCTTTCTAGTTGCACCAACTTGTTGCATCAAACCCACAGGAAAAGTACAAGATTGGAGCTTTACATAAATTAAGCCTTTAATTAGAAACTCAGTTTTGATCATTATCTAATATGTCAATAACAGGAAAGAACCACACAAAGTTTTGTAGTTGAAGAAGTGGCCAACATATACCAAAAAGCAATTAATCTGATTTAGCTAAAAATGAGTATGGGAATGGAGACTCACTGAGGTCATGCCTGAACATCAAATATTCATGTGATCCTTGTTTTGTTTTCCTGAGGGAACACTTTTAAAGAGAAACAGGGGGAGCAGGATAAGGGGGAGGGGAAGCAAGCAGTATGAGAGTCAAACTGAGAAAGAGGAAGAGAGGTCACAGGAGGAGAGTTAGGGAGTCAGAGTTTAAGGTAGTCTTAGTTGCAAGGAAAGTTGGCTTTTTGAAATATTTTCAGGGGTTTAGCAGGTAGTCTCCCTATGTTGGGCTGCTGAATAAGAGATTTAAGATGTCACTGTTCCCCCCCCCCAAAATGCCCTGCAATACTCTGTATGCAGGGACATCCGACTATACTCCTCCACTTTCTGCAGTGCTGATTTTATATGAAAGACAGGAAGGCAAAGACTTGTAACCAGAGAGGCACAGAGGACTGTGTCACTCAGCAACCTTCTCTACCCTGCCTCAATTCTCCCAATACAAGCCACTTTCAGGCTTTAGGTCCTAGGAGAACTATCACTGTCCAAAGACTTCAGGTAATCTGTCATTAAAAGGAAAATGTTATGTAGTTTATCTTACAAAAAAAATCTGTGAAAGGCTAAGCTTAATACTTATTGTAGGAGCTTGATAGTTGAGAGGTCCAAAACAATATGATTTTGCCTAGAGGGACTTGAAAGAGGCCAGGCTGAACTGCACCATCTGCTCTGATAAATATATAAATAATCAGCTGCAGTTCATCAGAGCACAGAGTGAGTTGGGCTGAGCACAATGTGGACTCAACATTGCCTTCTGTCGATTGGGAACTTTGCATTGCACATTTCAAGCACCCAACTCGGGCAGATTGTTAGTGCAGCTGTAAGCACAAACAGGGGGATCTCTTTATAATATACTATATATATATATATATATATATTATAACATATTGCAGAATTGCCTACTCAGCAATCACACCATAAAAATTAACATTTACTATAGAATTGTATACCGACAAGTTTTTGTTTTACTAAGGCAGTTCACAGTCTCAGGGGCTCTAGTAGTATTTTGGTGGTAATTTGATGATTATATAGCAACAAAACATCTCTATTTTCCTAAAATAAATGAGTTGGTTACAAGACCTATGAGCAGAGATTTTATAAGAAAGAATCCAAACATGGAGGTAAAGTCCAATGTTAGCTGTATTCACTGTACTGTACTGTACTCTACAGTACATATGCCGAGTTTAGACACTTGTATGATGCTGAAGATGTAATGGAAAATTGCCTTGGTAAAACTAAAAAAAAAAAGAAAAGAAAAAAAGGTTACACAAAATCACTAACAGATGTACATTCAAAAGCTCCCACTATGGCACCTTCACCTCAAAAACTCCTACTATGACGATGGTGTAGGTAATAATGGACAACTGGAAAAAATAATGTCAGTGACTGTACAATGAGCCTCAGAGTAGCTGACTAAATTATAACTTTAATATTGGAACATGATATCAGAACTGACAGACGCTGGACACATTGCTAAAAAATGTTTCAGCCTACTATCATTGACCCACCCTTGACCACTGGATGAGCTCCCACCACTCTCCACACGGCCAAATAATGCTAGAAGAAGCTATCAGTGAACAGTCAGGGTCATCCACTGGCTGCTGTCCAATAGATCTGTATGGTGAAGCTGCAGGCCTGGTGAGCAAAACAGTGCCCAGTGTTTGGCTTTTGATGGGTTCTAACCATTGATCTGCTACTGGCTCCCTGCTCTAATGAATAATGAATGGCCATATTGTCATCCCACACAGATCACATTTCACAGGGCAATGGACTGCACTGTTAATTAGTCAGGACCTTTTTGGCCTGCAGCTTGCTGTGTCAAACTCACCATTCGCTGCAGTGCAGATAGAGACTGTTGGGGAAAAATTTGCAAGGACCATTTATGGCTATGCACATGAAGTTTATGATTATATCTTTTATCAGGGCTAGACAGTGGTTCAATGATGGAAAATGTTTCAATAATGGTGAGATGGTTTTTAAACACATTTCTGATATTTTGATGCACATTATTTACAGCTGCTCTCTGGGGACCATCACCTTATTGTGGTGGAGAGGTTTGCGTGTCCCTGTCAACCTGGGAGCTATGTTGTCTGGAGCTTCATGCTCCTGGTAGGGTCTCCCATGGCAAATTGGTCTCAGGCGAGGGGCCAGACAAAGAATGGTCCACAAAGACCCCATGAACAACAGAATAGGGAACAAGAAGGCCCTGCCCGGAGGAAGCCCGGGGCCCCTGTCTGGAGCCAGGCCCAGATGGGGAGCCCGTACGCGAGCGCCTGGTGGTTGGGTCTGCCACGGGGCCCGACCGGGCCAAGGCCGAAAAAGCCACGTGGATAATGCCCCCCCGTAGACCCACCATCCGCAGGGAAGATCTATGGGGTCGGGTGCAGTGGAAGCGCGGGGTCCCGGCGGACCGGACCTGGGTGGCATAGACTGGCCCTGGGGACGTGGAACGTCACCGCGCTGTGGGGGAAGGACCCGGAGCTGGTGCGGGAGGTGGAGCACTACCGGTTGGATCTGGTGGGGCTTGCCTCCACGCACAGCCGAGGCTCTGGAACCATGCTCCTTGATAGGGGTTGGACTCTTTTCTTCTCCGGAGTTGCCCAAGACGTGAGATGCCAGGCAGGTGTGGGGATACTCACAAGCCCCCGGCTGAGTGCCACTGTGTTGGAGTTTACCCCGTGGACGAGAGGGTCACTTCCCTGCGCCTTAGGGTGGCGGGGGGAAAACTCTGACTGTAGTCTGTCGTATACACCGAACAGCAGCCTCCGGACAGACCCGGTAAGCCCAAACGTGTAGTGCCGGTGAACTGGGAACGTTTGGGGGAGCCCCCTGTCCGGGAGGCCTTCAACTCCCACCTCCGGCAGAGCTTTTCCGACATCCCTGTGGAGGCTGGGGGCATCGAGCTCAAGTGGTCGATGAATAAATCCTCCATTGCCAAAGCTGCAGCGGAGAGCTGTGGCCTCAAGGTCCTGGGTGCCTCAAGGGGCGGCAACCCTCGGACACCGTGGTGGACACCAGTGGTCAGGGAAGTCGTCCGACTGAAGAAGGAGGCCTTCTGGGGTATGTTATCTCGGGGGACTCTGGAGACAGTTGCAGGGTACCGTCAGGCCCGAAGGGCTGCGGCCTCGGCGGTCGCGGAGGCAAAGCAGTGGGCGTGGGAGAGGCTCGGCAAGGACATGGAGAAGGACTTTCAGTCGGCACCAAAGCTGTTCTGGAAGACTGTCCAACACCTCAGGCGAGGAAAGCAGGGAACCATCTGAGCCGTGTACAGCAAGGGAGGGACGTTGCTGACCTCAAATGAGGAGATAGTCAGGTGGTGGAAGGAACACTTTGAGGAACTCCTGAACCCGATGTACCCACCCTCTGGAGGAGAGACAGAGCTGGAGGATGAAGGGGGATCATCAGCAATTTCCCTGAGGGAAGTCACTGAAGTAGTCAAAAAACTCCACAGTGGCAAAGCCCCAGGGATTGACGAGATCCGTCCTGAAATGTTGAAGGCTCTGGGTGTTGAGGGGCTGTCATGGATAACACGCCTCTTCAACATTGCGTGGGGGTCCGGGGCAGTGCCGAAGGAGTGGCAGACCTGGGTGGTGGTCCCACTTTTTAAAAAAGGGGACCAGAGGGTGTCTGCCAACTATAGAGGAATCACACTACTCAGCCTCCCTGGGAAAGTTTACTCCAAGGTGCTGGAAAGGAGGGTCAGGCCGATTGTCGAACCTCTGATTGAAGAGGAACAATGCGGGTTCCGTCCTGGTTGTGGAACAACGGACCAGCTCTTCTCCCTTGCGAGGATCCTGGAGGATCATGGACAGGATTTCTAGGCGCAGTTGGGGAGGAGAGGGGTTGCAGGTCGGGGGGCTCAGGATCGCATCACTGCTTTTTGCGGATGATGTTGTACTGTTGGCACCATCGGTCTGTGACCTTTAGCTCTCACTAGACAGGTTCGCAGCTGAATGTGAAGCGGCTGGGATGAGGATCAGCACCTCCAAATCAGAGGCCATGGTTCTCAGCAGGAAACCAATGGACTGTCTTGTCCAGGTTGGGAATGAGTCTTTGCCCCAAGTGAGGGAGTTCAAGTACCTCGGGGTCTTGTTCACGAGTGGGGGGACCTTGGAGCGTGAGATTGGATGGAGATTCGGATCAGCAGGAGCGATACTGCAGTCGCTGTATTGCACCGCTGTAACAAAAAGAGAGCTGAGCCGGAAAACGAAGCTCTCGATTTCAGGTCAATCTTTGTTCCTGCCCTCACCTATGGTCATGAGAACTGGATCATGACCGAAAGAACAAGATCGCAGGTACAAGCGATCGAAATGAGCTTCCTCAGAAGGGTAGATGGCTTCTCCTTTAAAGATAAGGTGAGGAGCTCAGTCATCCGAGAGGAGCTCAGAGTAGAGCCGCTGCTCCTTTGCATTGAGAGGAGCCAGTTGAGGTGGTTTGGGCATCTGGTCAGGATGCCTCCTGGGTGCCTCCCTTGGGAGGTGTTCCAGGCATTTCCAGCTGGGAGGAGACCCCGGGGTAGACCGAGGACCAGGTGGAGAGATTATGTCTCCACTCTGGCCTGGGAACGCCTCGGGATTCCCCAGTCAGAGCTGGTCGATGTGGCCGGGGAAAGGAAAGTCTGGGGCTCCCTGCTGAAGTTGCTACCCCCGCGACCCGACCTCGGATAAGCGGATGAAGATGGATGGATGGATGGATGGATAGTTATTTACAGCATCTGTCACTGAGGGTTATTACATGGTCCTGCTGTCACTTCACTGAACTCAAGCCAGCCATAAAGAGCAGAACACAAGAGGCTACATCGGTGACAAATGACGTACACCACAGGCACGCAGCTTCTGCTCAGCAGTAATAAGCTAGGCTCGGCTGCGCTAAGTTTTAGCTGCTAAATGTGACCCCTGACTGTAATACAAATGTGACTGAACAAGACTGCACAACTCATATTAAGCAGAGTAAATAGCTGATAAGAGAGAAGACACTAGAAGAGACTCAGTAGTGTGGAAGAGGTTTGGTTATCAAAGATCGGTTAAACTTCAGATTTCTGTGTGCTACTAAATTTGACGGAGAGGAATTGACTAGCAGCGATTGTGATGGTGTTTCTTGTTTGTATATGAATGATGAATACAAATAAAAAGTGAGCACTGATTCAGCTGTACTGTTTTTATTTCTAAAATATTGTATTGTTTCAAAGGAAAAGGTTTCATTGACTTGGTGGACAAAATTTTCAGAAGTTTGTAAGTACAGACATCCGTTGTGGGCATTCTTGGTAATTTTTCTACAACTTGAATAATGTTCAGATCGATATTGGAATTATATCATATCGACCGAAATTAAGGAATATATTGTGATAAAAATTTTGGCATTATTGTCCCGGCCTATGTTATATATGTGTTAAGATTTATCATTTAGATCTATATATGTAGAGGTCTTTCTTTTAAAATTAAAAATTAAGTAGAGGAGAAAAAAGAGCAAGTATAAAAGTAAGACATATGGAAATGACTGTAAGATGTTGAGTCTGGAAGAGTAATTATATGCACATCGCCTTGCTCTATTTGACCTAGAAACTATAACGTGTGCTTTTCTGAGTTGAGAAGAAAAAGCTATTAAGAACGCCGAACCAGACTGTGGAATTCCAGTTGCCAAGTGCTTGATGATGGGCAAAGTCATACACACACACACAGTATACACACATAGTATACACACACACACACACACACACACACACCAAAGGACGCTTCAAACTAGTATGTATACTTAACTATGTAAGACAAAATTCAAGTAAAAGGATTATGCAAACATTGGACTGTGTAAGACATGAACAGATTTACACAACTATTGTAGTCAATACAATGTAATATACTATACAATTCTTAAGGAGAAAGAAACCTAATAAAGGCTCATCTTTAGATTTCCTGTTATATAGCAATAAAAAAGAAAAAAGAAAAATAAATAAACAATTTGAGCGCTTAACAGACTAATTCAGAACAGCATATAGTTATCTGAGGCCTGTCCAAACCACGACTCATAAATGTATCCTCATGTGAACACTGTTTTACCAGAGAAAAACTGTCTATTAGATACTCCTCAAAGTGATATCTTACCTCTCAAAACTGTGAGAGGATATCAACCTAAACCAGCTGCTCTACTTTTTGAACAACCTGACATCTCTTGTGCAAATTAAGTGGTTAAACAAAAACACGAAAGATTACAGGCTATAACATACATATTAACTTTATTCCCCCAATTCTATCACACAGATTGTGCTAGTTGCTAAGAAAAAACAATATCTCTCTGCACAGTATATTGTACATCACACCAGCCAAATTAGCACAAAAGTATAAAATAAACAGAAATCTCATGAAGGTTTGAGATGAAAAAAGTAAAAACTTGTCAATTACTCAAATAGACAAAATTTGAAGGACTTAAAAATGTTCAACAAGTAATATTGAATAGTTGTTTAAAAAAAATCTAAGTACAAAGTACATACAAGTACAGGCAAAATGAAATGAAATGGAAATTGTTTACAGCACAACTTATTTGTTTTTCATCTATACCAGGTCTTTATGCTTGATAACACCAATTTCCTCATAAAAACACACATAAACAATCAACTGAAGAAAGTCAATAGCCTGCAATGTAGGTCATAAATTGAACACTTATGAATGGAGGTGTTATCACATCAGATGGCATGACCCTGGCAATTACTACATAATCCTACTAACACATAATATCATGAGTTTATTGGCTGCCTTTAAAATAGGTTCGTTACAATGGGCAATGTGTGTGTGGGGGGGGGGACTTGGTGGGATGAAGTCATTATAAAAGAAAGCCCTGGGAAAACACCTATCAAGATGATGACTTTAGACCCTTTCTCTTTCTCTAATTACTGGATATTGGCTTAAGCCCACAGACTGTGTAGGGATAGGGCCACTTTGCCTCTTTTAAAAATCCTGAACAAAGCATATGAGAGTCCTCGTCAATACTATCACAGATCTCTATGGGTAGACAGCAAACTTGTTATTTAACATCAATATAAAGACATTTTTTATGTGGAAGTACACTACCACATAAACACTTTTTTTTTTTTTCAAACAGCAAATATGTACAGTATTTAACTAAAGCAAAACTGAATCTATTAGTACTCTCCACCATTTGTCATTTAATTTCTTTGGATGAAGATGAGGACAAGTTTTAGGTAGAAGAATTGGCAGCAGCGGCCTCAAGGTAATGACAGCAAGCTTGTGACTAGAAGGTCACAGGTTAAGTTGGTCTTGAGCAAGGAACATAATAACAGTACAGCTGTTCATTGGCCCACAAAAGAAATTGCAATTTAACTAAGTGTTGACTATATCAGACTGTGTGTAATTGTGTCAAGTACTGTCACATAAAATGTGACGGTTACATTTTATGTAGTTTCATTAAATGATGAATGAATAAAATATGCTATTTTGGATGCCACACACAACAAAAACTCACTCAACACGTTAAAGTAACTTTTGTCTCTAAGTTTAGTGGAATTTATGTAGCTATTCATTTAGAATAGCCAGGTTATAGTATCATTTGTGGATCTTATTGTTAACAGTTAATTATGTTAAATAATTAATAAGATACATCAATGAAGTTAAAATAAGACACATTAAAGGGCATTTTTTTCCCCTTGAAAATTATCTCTATAGTCAAAGTCATATTCTTTGTTTGGCTTTTCAAGTGCAAGGTATCTATTACTAGTCAATACAATGCTCAATGAATGTTGTACATGAAAAAGAGCTCCATCAGTGATGTGACACGGTACAAATTACAGGGTTCATGCTGTGTGAGTCAGCAAAGGGTATTGTCTTACCTGCAGCAGGTGAGTCAGTAGCAATCATTGTTGCCCACACCGTCATCCCCAGAAACACTGCACGCTGGCTATGGATGTGCATAAAAAGCTCAAGCATCAGCACCAAACCCACAGAGGAGACTAAACCTGCCATGGTATGGCGAAGGCAAGGTCAAGGCATTTCATCCACTTAGGAAGAAAAGAGTTGTGCCAAACAGTCGGTCAAGGTTTGGGTTACTGAGGACCGCCTGGTTTGGTCTCCTTTGGTTTAGGCCCCTCCTTCCGTAACATGTGCTTGCCAAGAAGAAAAAGGGCTGTGTAAAACAAAAGAGTAACAGTGTGACTCTCAAAACACAGCAATCACCAATAATACATGAGCATCGCTCCATTAATCAGCCATAAACTGAAGTTCACATGAGCACACGCTCAATTTAAATGATTCTACACATTTCTTCAATTAGGGTTGCATTGCCTTTGCTTACGTTTTATTTTAGTGGGAGCTCTCTGTCTCTAAAACACACACACACACGAACGACCCAACTTTACATCCTATGTTTAAAATAGATAAATAAACCTGACAGATTTCATGCAGGGGGCCAACCAGGTCACTATGAGGGAAATGATGGATTATAACCTCATTCAGACTCCCCTATCAAAGTAAAGGCCAATAAAGGTGCAGTGTGAAATGTAAGGCAAAAGAGAGCTGCAGACAGCCGTCAGCTCAGACTTCATCAGCATGGCCATCTTTGTGTCCCTCTGTCCGCCTCTCATCATCACACAGTCTCTTGTCCTACATCCCGTCCCGTTACTAGCAAGCTTAACGGTCATCCCTCCTCAGGGTGCCACAGCAACATGCTAAAATCAGGTTAGCTAACATACTCTGATTATATTCCCCATAGCTCGTTCTGAGTACGCAGATAACACGGTATAATATATATATTATATTTTATCATTTCTCCCCAGCCATTCCTGTCAGCCAGCACACAGCTGCGTATTCATACTTACCAAAAAAAAAAAAAAAAAAAAAAAAGAAAGAAGAAAGGGAGCCCAAACTCTGCCAATTCCTTTGTCTGGGTTAGAACAAAAAATTTCCTTGGGAGATCTGAATCGTTGGCTGAGGCTTGGCCATTAAGCGTCCGGTACACACCTGCGTTTTTCGGTCATTTCGGAGCAGACGTGATGTGCGTTAGCTGCTGGTAGCTGCTTTTCATCTGACACTCTTTTGGTAACACTTACCTTCTCTCGTCCTCCGGGTTGCTGGGCCCCGCCTTCCAACAGACCCGATTCGTTCACGATTTATCGAAATCCGCTGTGATAGGCTCAAAGGCTTGTCAATCAAAAGGGGGCTTTTAATATTAGGTTGGTCTTCGTCGACTGGCGTCTGCGGCTTCCACGGCAACGTTACCTGACGTAATGATGCACTGAACAAGGTACAGATGAGCATGTCGGTCGCTTTATTGGCTGAGACCGCTTAACCTTTTTGCCATTCTGAAATAGATCATTTTTTAGGTATAAAAAAAGACCATTTTCCCATAAAAATCATTTACCTGTGTGTGGCCCACTGCTTGTACTACTGTGCTTTTTAAAGTGCATTCGCATTAGCATGTATTGGTCAATTTAAATGCATACCCGACTTCTGACAAATATAACAAAGATCCATACTTATTTTGTTCTGCAACGCATGATTTCTGTCAGGAGACCATTTCTCTAAATCCCAATGATTTTACAGGGCCCGAGATTAGACCTGCTACTTTTTTTTTTATGTGTGTTTGTGTGTGTGTGTGTGTGGGTGGGGGGGGGGTTGCAGACATTGTCCATAGCAAGGTGTTATAGTTGAAGATAAATGGAGATGATCATCATAAACTAATCACGTCAGCGACAGTTCATATATAACATGGTGCACATCGCCACCTAGTGGAGGCATAGTATGACTCCTGTAGGCTGACCATTAATCAAATGTCACTCACTTTTACAAATTGTAGTCAATACTTTTCAAAACATATTCACAAAACATGATGGGTTTTATATTACTTCAATTTTAATAAAATCATTCCTGTTTGGTCAGAAGCCTCTGAAGCTGACAGGGTTTCAGTCAGGGGTAAGAAATACCTCACTATATTTACTAATTTATGATGATCTTATGCAACAAATTAAATAGTTACCCACAGTGTGAATGAGATAAGCAACAATCTAAAATGATAAAATACATAATATTTTATATATTCAATCAGGTAATGTTGGTTTGCAATTATTTTGGAAGGTCGTGTCTGTGAAGGCCCCGTGACCCGACCACGGATAAGCGGATAAAGATGGATGGATGGATGCCTGCGAAGGAAATTCGATCTGCTTTGGGCATGGATTGTCTTGCCAGCACAATGCATAACAATATTTTGGATTATGTAATATATATAGCTGAATATACTAACTATGTACCATTACATGCGATTTAGTTGCAAAGAATGCAGGACATGTTAAAATTTTGCATATATATATGTACCATATGTATATCTATTTTTACTTACAAGAAAGTTTCTTTAATTGATGGATACACATATGATGTGGTTCTTTTGATACTAAAACGATCATGCTTCTCAAATTGGGGAAATAAATGCATCATACACTTTTTTTTCCCTTTCTGAATTATAACACAAAAGATCTCAATCAAACATACTCAGAGTTGAAAAAAGGAGACCAGTGCCGTGACTTAACAGTTTAATGTAAATCCAAGACAAAGTGTGATTACATTTCTACACATATACAATATGCATATGTGAGCATACAAATTCTCATTAATAACTCGATTCACCTCGGAGACCGAAAAAATGATCAAAAGTAACAGTGAATAACAAGCTATAACATAGTTCACCACAACGCGAGCCCCTTCTCACCCTACAGTTAGTAAAGAGGACAATTAAAATAACTATTCTTCTATTTGACAAAGCTGTTTGTCTGTTAAAATCCTCCTGTAAAATTTACAATGCTATCATTAGTTTTTTCGAAGCCTAATATAAATTCACTCCATTTTTCTACAACGAAAATGATTAAGAGAAGCACACAACATCATAATGGTAACACAAGCGCTTAGTAGCAAGTACTCAACTTGTTAGGAGGTTTAATTAATCCTTCTTCTTATTGTCATTATTATATTTATTTAAACATTCTATAAAGCCAGTAAAATATCCATTCTCATAACATACTTAATAATATTAGGCTAAGGAACAGGGTATACATAGAACGCTACATCAACAGATTGAAATAATAAGACATCACACCCCAATAAACAAAAGTAAATAAGAAAAGACAATTAACAGAGAAGTATATTAGGAAATACTGCAGCACACATTAGCTTCATTGACAAAGAATGAGATTTTACACCACTTGAGAAACCATACAGCAATGGACACAAAAGGGGGTCAGGGTTTGATGCACTCTTAGGTCTTTAGAAAGTCTAAATGAACTGATATATAACCTGCAAAAAGGTTGTTGTGCAAATAGCTAACAATGCACTTCAGCTGTACCAATTCACTGCTAAAATAATAATAAAGGGATTAAAACTTTGACGCAAACTTGTGATTAAGATGGGTATTTTTGTAGTGTAAAAAGGAAAATCTGCATTTGCATGTAGCTTTGGTCTACCAATTAAAGAATCTGTTTATTCAGTTTAACACTACTAATATAGCTGACTTTGGCTACAGATCTATCCGTAGTCAGTTGGATAAACAACATTCACACGAATTAGGATCAAAAGATCTTCAAATTGCAGATTAAAGGTGTTGGAAATTAATTCTCACCCTCGCCTAGTTGTACGTGAATTAGAATAAATGATTATAGTTATGAAAAGAATGCTACTTGATGAGTGATGGCATCAAACCTTGACCACCTCACCCTGAATTCCCCCAAGGAATAGCCAGTAAAAGGAGCAGATCTCCTGAACAAAGGTTAAAAAACAAAAAACATACACTCATATCCAAAAGGGCTTTAAGAATGCTTGTGTAGCTTGATGATTAATTTCCTGGTGACAGAAAGTACATCAGCAAATGATTAATCCACCTAACACCCTTTTGCACTTTGGGAAGCAGCTGCAACATTGCCAAATGACAAATTTTTTAACTGTATGAGTGTGCGGATTTCTGTTACAGGTTGCCTGTTCTCTTTTTGCTTAGCTTCAAATCACCTTAGAGGAGTTTGTCCGAAGAAGACTAATGTATAGCACTGTGTGCCATGCTCTCAGGAATGTTTTTTGGTGTTTCCTAAGCTCCAGGAGGACTATTCACAAGAACAACATGAGCAGAGTTGGAAGTTTGAGGGTACTAAATAGGATAATGCCAGGCTTCATAGAGAGTGAGATGCTGCCTTATTCAGTTTTCTCTGATTTAAATGTCACCTTAAAGCTTTAGAGGTATTGTTGGTTATTTGGAAGGCAGTACTCTAACAATAATGTCGCTTGCCGGGAAGGCTATGCTCACCTCAACAACACAAAACATTTTTTACGCTCTACTTAAGCACATTTTGGTAATTGTAAGGTCACTCAATCTACGTTAATGCTCACATTTCTGATTCCCCCCTTCTTCTTCTTTTTTTTTTTAAACACAAAACATTGGTTATGTGAAACAGCATGATAGACAAAAGTATAATACACATCAAGTTATTTCCCACAATGTTGCGCATACAGGGCTACTCTTAATTGGATGTTTCATTTGAGAAAATAGTGATTATTCTATAACCCCTAATCATGAGGACAGTGGTAATTTTACACTATTTGTCTCACAAGGGATTTTGCTGGAGATCAGATGTATAATTATTGCATCATGCATGGCCACAAACAAAAAAAATTATATTAAATGGTCACCCACTGAGAAAGATCTAAAGCCATTTCAGATCTTGCAGGTCACATATTACATTCATTTTTGCGTAGGTGACCATGGTTTTAAAGGTATAGTTGGTACTTTTTTGATTAATTCATTTTTACAGCTTGTTCTATTTCATGGCACGCTAATGTAAAACAAACCTCTTTTCCTTTTTTTTAATACAAATTCTTTTTTTTTTCTTTTTTTTAAAACACCAATAAAGCTACAACATGAACAGCGTAAAAAATAACTGGCTTATAAAACAATTTGGAGAGAGGTTAGACAAATATTGATCATTCAGTCTTGACAGGGGCAAAGTGTGAGGACTAATGAAAGTGAAACAGAGGAAGCTTAAAACAGACTGCAGCGTTTCTCATAGTCAAATGTCTAGATTCCAAACATACTCAAGACTGTGCTGTATACATTAAGTACGTCAAATCCTCCCTGTGTACTTGTACATCTTATGCACACATGCACTTGCTTGGGGGTTAAAACAACATGACCAGGAGTTATTGCCTATATGCTCTAGCAACGTTGTAGAGGATTGCTTGTACTGTAATGTGCTGTGCTGTACATGGTCAATCTGTTTAATTCTTTGGTGGGAGAAGTGGAAAAGTCAGAGCGTGACAACAACCAGCCCCGTGCTGACAAGAGTGGGGACAGGACAGCAGTGTAGCATGGGTAACGCCAAATTCCCTAAAACAGTGGAATGTTTCAGTAGTCTGTCTCATAACAGAAGAGCCAAAAGATTTCAATGGAAAAAAAATCATCTCCCTTATGCGTGTGTGTGCTTAGGCCCCAGTGACCTAGAGGAAATTAAGTAGATCAAATAAAATAAAAAGACAACAACAGAACAAAGTAAAATGATGTAACCAGCAACGTACTTTGTAATCACATCTTTAAGTGCCTGGAACCCAAGACTTACATGCTGGAGCTGACCAGAAGTGGAGAGTAATCGGGGAAAGAAGTACCGGGATGAAAGTCCACCCTGGGGTGTGGCACCCTCAAACCAAGTATGTATCTATAAGAGCCCCATTAGATTATTATAAACTCAACACTTAATATAATCAGCAGTGTTGCAACACTTTACACAGGTGCGCCCACCTCCATGGAATACTAAATATTACTGTACACCATCCCCCAGGTTACAAAATAGAAATGAGCCTGACATATAATAAAAACACACACTCTGATAAAACATCCACAAGAATTATTGCAACAATCTCTAAAAATAAACACAACATGTACTACAGCCATGTCAAAAAGTTCAAGATAACGTTAAGTTAAAAAAAAAAAAAAAATCACTTCAAATGCAAGTACTATGGCATACCAAGAAGGAAAGGGGAAGGCTTTCACTAAAACCACCAGCAGTTCTGATGTGCCCACATTCATGAGGACAAATGAACAGAGGAGATTATTTGTATCATTGGCTACAATAAATGATGTCTGTTAAATCAAACAGCAAACATACAAAGCAACAGCCCTATTGGTTCTCTAAGTGTTCATGTATCCTGTCTGGCTAGCGCAGTGATGTCTGTGGCGTATCTGGTTTGAAGACAAATGGACAGTGGCAACAAATCGTCTACAGGGTGCCCTTCCAGGTGTATGCTGTGGCATTTCCCTTCTGTTCCTGCAGCTCTGTAATGCTACCCATACCTCGTATGCAAATAGTAACTTCCAATTATCTTTGCAGGAGAAAAAAACAGCTACAGCAAGCGAGAGAGAAGGAGAGAGAGAGAGAGAAAAAAAAAGAAGACAACAACAAAAGGATACGTCAAAACTCTAAGCGTGCATTCAGGTTAGGTAGTGCCCCTGCGGCTCCTACCAACCACACGGGCTCAGTATTACTATCAACCTGCTCAGTGCCAACTTGCTACCATTTTAGTCCCATTTAAGATAGAGTTTCGCCATGCCCTCCACAGTCCCTACCTAAATGCTTTCAACCAGCCCCCTCACTCGTGCCTACACAGTATCTCGCTCAAACAACCCTCGATACTCTGTCTCTTTGTTGCAGCCAGGCTATCTCTAGCCTCACAGAATCACCCTCATGGCAACCATCACTTTCTGTCAGGCCCTTCTTTCGGACTAGCTTTTAACCTTAGGAAGAAAAAAAAAAGACCTCTACTGTGTCGCAAACATTGTACTGTAACTCATTCCCTGTACATGAAACTGAGCTAATATCGTTGCTCTGTAATCACGATGCACAAATTCCCTTGTATGAGCTACAGCTATACTTTACATTTTCATATATACATTAATATTTAGCGCAAATGTAACAAGAATTTATCTATGACTTTGGTAAGTACCCCAGGCAAGTTATCTCATGCACACATCATAAAATAGCTCAGCGTGATACCAACTCCGACATTAATCGTCATCATCTATAGTCAGCTGTCATTGAAGACAAGAAACAGCAAGGGCTTAGCCTACACCTGGAAGAGAGCAACAACTGCCCCGACTCGGATGTCAAAACAGGGAAACATGTCTCTCTAAGTATAGCTATAGTCTCGTGTGGCTTTCAGGATCCAAGCCAAGTAAACTGTGTCATTATATCTGTAAGGCACTACGAGGGAACAATGGTCAAAACATAACAACTGAAGAGGGTTTTGAGGTGGACTACACACGCATGGCTGACAGTAGCACACACAGACAATCACGTTGTACATGCCTATGTTATTATAACCACTTTGTGCAATCACATTGAAAAAAGAGGAACAAAAAATCTATTGGTATCAGGAAAAAAATTTTTAAATCTTAAAACAAACAGGTGCAGACTGCTACATTCTAAGAACGGGGCCCAGCTAAGACACCTAGAGCTAAAACTGAAGTATCGTCATTAAGGTGAAACAAAAACAAAAATATCTATAAATACACTAAAAAGTTTGTTGTCTTCTGTTGGTTATATTTCCAGAAGCGTCCTCAACCAGAGAAGGTGGAGCAGGGGGGAGGTTGCCTCTCCTTTCTCCCCACACCACGAATGATTTGGAAATATTAAGACAGTTCAAGGCCATCAATTTTTTTTTTTTTCTTTGAAGAGCAGCAGGTTTCCGTATTTCACCTTCTCCCAAAACTCTTGGGATTCCAAACTTCCAGTCAGTAACCCCTGTTCAACTGTCCGTCCCAAATTTAAGAGGGGAAAAATAAAAGAAAACAAATCAGAAAACCTCCATTGTCCCAAATGGCGTCTTCCAAACCTCCCTGTAAAATTGATGAGACATTACTTTCCACATAAAGTAAAAGTGAAGGATTGACAAATAAAAGAAGAAACTGGCCCTTTCAGAGAGGGGAAAAAAAAGAAAAGATCTAAAGAAAACATCTTGAAGTTTACCCCTCTGAAATTTCATCTTTCCTTTCTTGAGAGGCTGTGAATCTTTTGTTTCTTTTTCTCTCTGTCGTTATATCTTCAAGTTATACGTGACAGTTTCATAAAGATTGCATGTTCCTCTGTCTTTGCTTAAGTTTGAGGTTGAGGAAAGGGTGTTCATAATGTCGATGGGGCTCAGGGCAGATGGGTTTGGGCTTGGGGTGGGTGGGCAGCAGTGCTGGGTCAGGCTCTCCAGTGTCAGTCAGTGTCTTCTCTAGAGGTAAGGGTACTGGTTGACCTTGGTGGGGCTCAGCGGGTATCCAGTGTAGACAGTGGAGGCGGGTGAGGCGCTGATGTAGGCCTGGTGGGCAAACTGGGCCTGGTACTGACTGTGGTGCAAGGTGGGCGAGGGCAACACGCGGTGGCCCATGCTGACTGGGACCTGGTGGACGATGCTTGGCGGGTAGCTTCCGTGCTGGACTGCGTGGCGCGCCGAGCCTTGCGACGCCACCAGGTGGGCCACGGTTCCGGTGGAGCCCAGAGCAGCGGGAGCTGTGTAGGTGTAGAGGTGGGGCTGGCTAGGCAGGTGGGTGGCGGCCAAGTGTGGGTGGACGTTGCCTGTGTGAGAAGGGCTGTTGTGATGGAAGGAGTATGGGGCCTGAGTGGCGATGGTAGGGGTGATGTAAGCCTGCTGGCGCCGATGACCTCCGTTTCGCTCGGCTACCATGTGCTGCTGGGCCTGGAAGACAAGATGACATGATGATGATTTAGAGGCCAATAAATCTATTCTCCAATTAGTTGAACTATTCACAGCTTTTTTACGCATATTTTCGCACACTGACAGATTCATTCTTGTTTCTCCTTACCTGGCTGAGATTGAGAGGCTGCTGCTGGAGGGGGTGTGGCCCTGAGCGCTGTTGTCGGTAGGACCCACCTCCAGTCACGCCCCCTGGTACATGATTACTGCCAGACACTACTCCATTGGAGGATTTAAATTTGTAAGCTGAATTTTGATGGTTCATTGCATCTGCACAGAACAGGATACAGGATGGAGTCATTGGGAAGCAATAACTTTGCAACCGAACAGCAGTATAATTACCAGCAATTGCACAGACTGTTTCAGAGCCTGCCAAAGGCTTACCTGGAATCAGGCGCTCACATTCGTTTGGGACTTCACTGTTCTGGGTTTTGAGAGGGGGGATGATGATGGTGCGGGGGTTCCCATTGTTGTAGTTGTCCAATATGGTGGTTTTTGTGTCGTAGCTGTTGTTGTTGGGGGGTCTAGACTCCACAGTGTAGGGGCTGTTGTGGCTGGAACAATCGGAGTCGGGTGAGTCATGGACCGTCACACAACTGATGACATTCTTCCTCTGATTGGAAGATGAGCTGTGGAAATAAAGACATTGGACAGAGAAAAGATACTGAGAGGTCAACTCAAGGAAAACATTCAAAACTATTTCAGGTAGCTTATTTTTTTTATTACATCTGTATTTTGGTTCATAAGTCAAGAATTGATGCCGTAAGACAAGACTCTATCATGGAGAATAGTAAAACCTAGAATAAATGTTTGTTTTACTGTCAATGGGGGGATCATATGTCTATTATGCTAACCCAAAACAGATGTGTCATGTTTTTAAACTGGCTCTTATAGTTTTTATCTTAACTGGTCTAAGTCTGCAGCTCTTTGTGTTTGTGTTGATTACTATTACTGCATCTCTGTTACACAATTTGCAAAATTAAAATGATTAACACTGCATATACAGAAAATTTTACTTTGTAGGAAAATGACCGCGTTAATAATAATAATAATAATTAAAAAAACAGAACTGACCTGTTTTGTTTATGGTCATCCTCTTCATCTGTGTCACTGCTGATGGTAATGATGCTGACTGCAGGGCTAGGCGTGTCAGGGATGACGATGGTCTGTCTGGGGACGTGGTGTTGGTGCTGATGATCACGGGTGGTACTGGAAGCCTGCTCTGCTTCTCCAGCCCCCCAGCCGCTGCCCCCACATGGCTGCGGGGGCGGACAATTGAGAGCCGAGCTGTTTTGTAGCACGGCGCAACGTGGGGGCGTGTTCTCCTTCACCCTCTTGGAGCGCTGCGGGGACAGCACCGCCTGGGAGGATGACACCTCGTAGGCGGACATGTTCCTGATAGAAAGACAGGGACAGGGAGTGTCTTATTGATGGTGATAAATAAAGACCAAAAAGGTACGAGACATTGTGATCTGATTGTGATGATCTTTAGCTGCCACGATGATAGATTCTAGTGTGTCAAGAGCCACCTGAGTGTTAAAGGGTACCTGGCAGACATCTGGTGCTGTTTGTTCTTTTTGGAAGAGGAGCTGTTATTGGTTGAGTGCTGCCTCATAACATGAGCCACTCCCACATTGAGCGTCTGGTTGGATGGAAGTGTGACGTGGCCAGCCAACAATGCTGGCTGCTGCATGATGGGATTATAATGGCTGCCATGAGGGTGGGAATTCCTGTAATATAACACAGTTTTAGCTATCACAACAATTTGAAACATATAAGTGGCACATCAATGCACAAAATACTACTTTGATATATACAAGTATAATTAAAATCAGCATTGAAAGTGTGGTGAGGATTTATAGGAATTTCCCCACATGAGTCAGCAGGTGGCAGCACCTAACTTGTCTAAAGAAAGCCAAAGGAGAGGCAAGGGAGAGAGCAAAGAGGGAGGGCAGAGGAGCTGACACCAGCAGCTGTGGAGCGATAGCTCTGCAGAGGAAGTGCGACACTTTCCCAACCGTCTCTCAGAGGACAACAGAGCTGCCACTGGCCAGGAAGGGAGGGAGAGATGGGGAGGGTGGTGTCTGGTCACAGATGGACAGCTCTGAATGATTCCATGCACACATGGCCCCAGCAGCCATCCACACATACACATGATATACCTGAATCCGCCTCATCTGCCTGCAGATTGCCCTCTCCCATCTATCCATTTATTAAGTCATCGTAGTTACAGGCTATACTTGACATTATTTCTTTATATGTACATAAATCCCATCTCCCTGAGGAAAATCTGCTCTTATAAAAGCAACACTGTCCACGTGGGGACTGTGATTCACTGAAGATAAAGGATAAGCTGTCAGAGAGGTGCAGACTCCTCGGTTGATCAGTCCTATGACATACCATCTTCTTATAGCACATTTTGACCTATAAAGGCCATAAAACCATCACTGCCCTGTATGAGATCCATTTATCTGCCCTGAACTAGAGACTTATTATGTGCATGAATGTAATTTTACAAAGTGCTTTGATTTGGAAGTATAAAATGACATGTTTCAAGCTATTGGAATCATTTATCCTGCCAGATCATGCCTGGAGAAAGGTGAGCTCAAAGCCTGAAGGTCACAATGTTCAGACAACTAAGTACTCCCCTAATTCAGTTTAGAGGAAAATTGGACAGGGGCAGTTAAAAAAACAAACAAATCAAAAACAAAAAAAAAGTAAGTAAGAAGTAAGAAAGCAGTACTGTTCACCTCCAGTTGGCGAGAGGCTGTGTGCTGCTCATGGACTCGGGGATGACAGTGGCATGCTGGACTGAGGTGTGGGTGAGCTGCTGCCAGGCTGGAGGCAGCAGGATTTGCTGGGTGCCGCTGGGCCAGGCCTGCTGAGGTAGGACAACACAGTTTTGGGGAGACAGACAAGGAGGGAGAAAGACAAAGAGAGAAGGTTCAAATTAGACTGTTGCCATGTCACCAAACATTAATTTTCATTCTTAGATTCATCCATCTTCTGCCGCTTATCCATTTCCAGGTCGCTGGGGGTGCTGGAGCCAATCCCAGCTCACATTGGGTGAGGGCGGGTACACCCTGGACAGGTTGCCAGTCCATTGCAGGGCCAACAGACAGAGAACAACCACTCACACTCACACTCAGACCTACAGGCCATTTAGAGTCACCATTCGACCTAAACATGCATCTCTTCGGACGGTGGGAAGAAACACAGTGAAAACACACAGAAAGGGCCCAGGCCAGGAACTGAACCTTCAACCTTCTTAGTTGGGGGCAACAGTGCCAACCACTATGCTGCCGTGTTGCCCATAACATACATTTTATTGGGTAAAATAATCCATTAATAATCGTAAAACTTTTTCATGGGTGGCAAAGTTACCTATGAGTCTTTTTTGGCATTGGCATTGTTTTTGGCAAAACCTTATGAACGCATGAACAAAGGAAAGTCATTGAACCTTGCTGATTACTTTGAGGGTGCCGTGATAAATTACTGTATATTTTACACAAGTGCAACAGCTGGTTTGAACCAGCCCCTGGGCATGCAAAGTGAACTCTGTCAGCCTCAAGTACCTAGACTTCCACTGACAAAAGAGCAACGACTAAGACTTAATAAATTAGAGCTCCTTTCTTTGTGTGGTTGTGTATGATTGACTGAGCCTGTGTGAATGTGCATCTGTGAGCTAGTGTGATTATGTGTTTGACTTGAGTCAAATCAACCTACGCTCTGATTCATAGGCCTATTCAAGCCTTTTGTGAAAGAGGCTACTTTGTATTTCTGATGCAGAACAGGAGGAGTATCAGTCATAATATGCTCTGAAATGTGCCAGGTAAGTGTGTGTACATGCAAACCTGAGCATGTTGGTGTGTGTGTGTGTGTGTGTGTGTGTGTGTGTGACCCTAATAGTTTAATGCAGTTCTATTGATTAGCACTTTAATGTCAGGGGTAATGAATTGTTCCTTTAATACCATTTGCACATCTATTTACAAAAGCATCTGTATGTACTGCAGCATGCACACATTTAAATAGCGGAAGAACAAGACAGAGAAGGAGGCAAGAGAGGCAGAGAAAGAGAGAGATAAATAGATAGAGAGAGAGCACCATCCAAAAAGCAAAGCAGGTAATCTGTGTATATAGGACAGTAACCTTTTATCTTATGTTTTACTTCTATATTTGTGTTTAGCTTATGCTTTATCTTTATTTTCATATATTTCACTTTGCCGTCTGTTCCCATTATATTCTGACACAAACTGGCTGTTCTGCTCTGTAGTCCGGCTTCAGGCTTGTGAATTGCTTTTGTCTGAAGTAGGTTGCAAAGCCCAAATCAAGCAGCCCTAAAGTGCAGCTTGGGGGCCAGTAGAGCTGCCTTGTCTCTGAGCTGATGACTGACATCTCTAATGGAGCATTGTGGAGCTTCTGATGGTCTTTACATCTAAGACCACAGTCAAGGCCTTTTATCATCATGCCATTAAGAGACACTAATACATCCATCCATCTCCTGCTCCTCCTCCTCTTGCTTGTTCTATCTCCATTCCAGGCACTCTACATGCCTCTCTCACTAGGCATCTGCGTTGTGTAACCAGCTTGTCTGCCCTGAAATGGTAACCCAGTTAAGCAGTCGTTTTCTTTCTTCTCAGAGTCTACCATCACTATCAGCAGCCCACCACCTCCCACCTCAACCTACAATCTCTGGGTGAAAACCCTTTGTCACCTCAGGGCTTTGAAAGCCCCAGCTCTCGCTGCACAATTGTTTCCACATTTTCTGCATTCCTGCTCCAGATAAAGGTCCTGCTGGTTTCCTTGCCTGGAGCCTCCTTCACCCCCCCCCAAAGCACACCCAAGGAGCCTGGGGGGTGAACTTGCATGGGTCTGAGTTTGGCAAAGGGTGCAGGAGGTGGGGTGGGGTGTCAGCCAACAGTGGATGGATGAAGGTACTCCACAGTGTAGGAAAATGCAACCAAGGGTCAAACAACGACTCAGACATGCATGAGACCTCCTACAGTAACAATGTGCACGCATGTGCGCGCGAATGCACACACACACACACACACACACCACACCCAGTTATTAGGTGTGCTGCTTGCTGGCCTATATAAACCATCTGCTTACCATAACTATTGCCTGTCTTTGTTTAACATGTGTGCAGACAGAGTTTACAGTGAACACCTGCAGGGCACGTCAGAGCAATAAATGAGTTGCTCTTGACATATCAATTAATGATATTTTTTTGTTGTTTGTTTATAGATGTTTGGTTTATTTTTTTCCCCTTTGATTGAATCATCATATCCATGAGACTGGTGATGCGAGTTCTCTCGTTATGCAGAGCCTCATCCAAGCTTCCCCTGACCTTCCAGGATCCTCTGAGGCCTGTAATTTGGAGCGCCTGACTTGGAACCAGCCCTAGAGCTAATCACCATTTGGTATCTGACAGATTAACCTGCCATAGAAATACAGGCACAGGCACACACACACACGCACACACAGACACACATAAGGGCATGCTGCCTGCCTGCCTACTGCATGATTAACTGGAGATAAGGGAGTGCTTCAAACTCTCTGGATTCTGAGGGATATTTAAAGCCTTCATGGAAATTTCCATGGGGAAGGAGGTGGTGTGGCAATGGAAGTGGTCTACATGGTGCGGGCATGTGCTGCAAGAGTGATGCACACTCACTCTCTGTTACTTCCAACAACTGAATATTAGCAACTAAAGCTCCTGCTCTGCTCCACAGGCTTCAGTGAAGGCCTTCTCCATGTGAAAGGCTCCTGCCTTTGTGTGCATCAGACCGTGGCGGTCTCAGCCTCCAGGAGAGCAGGGCAGCAGAGAGAGAGCGAGGGGGGGAGAGTACAAGAGAGAGACGCAAGAAGCAATGCACAGAAGAGTGCTCAGGAAATAGAAAGCTGCCAGCAGGAGCAGGGTCACGAACATTGAGTGATTTCCAGCCCCCATCAATAGATACTATTCTTAGTGAGGCCTTATGAAAAGAAGGATGCAGAGAGCTTTGTTTGAACGAGAGCAGTTCCAAGTCTCATATGTACTGTTTTTGTTAAGACCCCTAAAAGTCTATTAGTTTTCTCTCTGTAATACTTGTAAATCTACCTACCTGTGTAAGCAGGCCCGGTTGGATCTGCAGAGGCTGGGCACCAGGGGCCTGTGTCACTATGGGAACAGCATTCTCCATCCGCACAGAGTAACTGGTGTGCTTGGAAGGGGATGCCTGCAGCCCTGTGCATATATAAAGCACACGCACAGACAATGTTAACAAATAAGTGCAGCAACACTTTTTGAATCTGTCGCTTGATGAACAACATCATGCAATCTGCACAGTAACAGAGGAGGGCTCAGATAAAAGGTTATAAACGTTAAACTTTACTGAGAAAGCTAAAAACAGTAGTCATGGCAAAAGCATAAACACAATTACTAATAATATAATTTCATCAACCATTTCCCAGAAAGAGTAAATGAAAAAATTAAACAATGCCACTGAGCTCTTCTGTCCTCCCAGTGCGAAGACAGAGGAGACAGACCTCCTTACCTTGGAAGCCAGGTGGGCAGACGATGAGTGCCTGCTGGAACGGGTCAGGGCGGGCAGCGCAGAGCTGAGGAGCCCCCGGCTGCAGGGGCATGCTCCTCTGGGCCACCGCTGCCATGGAGGCAGCTGAGGGCTGGTAGAGTGCAGATTGGTAGTTTAGTATGGAGACATCAGGACTTGCAAAGGAAAGGGTGGCATTGTTGGTGGTGGAGGAGGGAGCCAGGTTGGTGGCCTAAAGGAATGATGGGACCAAAATAAAAATCATGAGAGTGGAGGATCTGGTGGGAGGGACAGGGAAGTGGAAATGATTCAGGGAAGGATGGTTGAATAGCAGGCATGGTAAAAACAGATAGGTGACAGCACCTAAAGATACAAAAAACAAGCACCAGATCAAGAGAAGATGAATAGCGGGACATCCATCATAGATGAAAGCCAATGGGAGAATGAGAAATTGGAAAACTGACTTAAACGCGTATGCGCATTGTTGATTTGATTAATTAGTGGGAGAGAAAGAATGTGAGGAGAGCTGCAATCAATGCTGTAATTCTTAGAATAATTAGCCGTCAATAAGCAAAATTGCACCAGAGCAGAGAGCTAAGATTGTAGATCATTTACAGCATTTACTGACCTGATGTCTAGAGCAAACAGTGATGCATTGCTTCAAAGGAAATGTATCATCTATAGCGACAATAAGCTGCATGAACTGATGCTTTATATATCTTGGTGCATGCTTTAGAATCAATTAACTTTACAGAAACACAAACTTATTAGCAGACTTAAGTGAGCGTGAGGTCATGGGGGGAACACATTATAATATCATGTAAATGGTACAGAATAATGAATCAATATAATGAGCTGCAGCAAAATTTGACATTTCATGTCACAGCACCGCTATCTAGTCCCACAATCAATATGCCTGACAGGAGTAATATTTCACCACCAACAGTCGTTCTATAATCATGTAAGCTTAGGCCACTCCGGCATGTCTTGACCATTAACAGGACACATGGAACAGTAAGACCACCAGGTAGCATCCTCGAGACAGCCAAATGCTTTTAACAGATATTGTTCGCCCAGCTTGTAAGAAGTATTTGCTCCACAAGACACTGTCTAATTTTAGTCTTTTCATTAGGCATACATAGGAGTGGAGGGAAATACAGAGACAGGGCTTTCATTTTTCATTTGCTCTCTTTAGCGTGTTCAATGAACACCAGGGGAGGGAACATAATCAATACGGCACTGTGGCATTCATCATAAACAAGCACAGGAGCAGCAAAATACAAGCCAAAGATGTATTCCAGGCTTGCAAATGAATCAAGCTGAATAAATCACTAACTTAAGTCTGTCTATATGCCCTGAGAGCCAGGCGTAGAAAAGACAAGCTGAGGGAATGTTAATCCATTTAAATCACAGCAAGATGGGGTTCTTTTTTTTTGTCGCATGCTACACAGTGTGAGCTGGCTCGATATAGTTGGTGATAAGGAACTCTGTTTACTAAAGAATGAGGGGTGGGCGGGGTCTGAAAAACCTTGCAACCCATTGCTGAGTGATTCCGGCAGTAGCCAAAAGTCAGCAGTTTCAATTCACAGGCGGTGCGAAAACGAAACGGGTAAAGTACCATGGGCTGATCCCGGAGAAATGGAAGGGAAGAAGAGAAGACAGAAGAGGACAGGAATGAGAGAAGGGGAAACGAGAGGAAGCCTGGTAAAGGGAATCTTAAGGCCTGAAAGCCCCAGAATGCAAGGCAAGCAGGAAGTAGGGCTTGTCATGTGTGTAATCAGCACTTTGTGACAATCCCACAGGACCTGGGGCACAGGCAGACAGATATACATTCACCACGAATGTAAGCATGGAAACATACAGACAGATAAATTGCATGGAGAAAAAAAAAGGGGGATGAATAGCTTCTCAATGGATGCCAAGCTGTTCAACCATTGATATTTGGCTTCTCAGGGTTAACACATCATTGGACTCCCTTTATTGGCAAAGCCATCGTTCATATCTTTTCTCGCCTGGGCTCGGCTTTCATTATCCATTTTAACAGTCTATGTTTTGTCAGAATACTGTAATTTTAAAGGTCACATACTTAGTACTACTTACTACTTTTCTGTACTTTCTCTTTTTTTCAGTGTATCCCTTAAATGAAACAGTACAGAGCTGTCTCTGCTCTAATTTTTACCTTGAAATGCAATAAATCACAGCTAAAGACAACTGGCATACTTGTATCTGCCGGCAAAGACGCTCAGTATCAGTGGTTGCATCATTGTCTTCTGATGAAAAGATAGAAGTTTATTTTTTCAGTTTTACCTGGCTGTGCACAGTGTTCAGCTGGTTGTTGAAGGTCATGGTGAGGTTGGTGGAGGTGCTCGGGGCAACATGCGTGATAAAGGGCGTCTTGCTCTGGTTGACTGTGTCGTACATGTTGACACGCCGCTTGCAGATTTCCATGTTTTGGAAGCACGACTTCACACTGTGCAGAGAGCAAGAGCAGGGAAGGAATGAGAGAGTGGAAGGGGCAGATGTTCATTCACCTTTCAAAATGATCATCAATGATATATAATAAGTAACAAAAGAATCGGTTGAGGGTCTTACTGTGTGCTGTGTGGGAAATCGAGGAGATGTGACATAGTGACAAATGGGTGGTTGAGTGTTTCGATGGGGGTGATCCTCTTGTCTGCGTCGATGGTCAGCATCTTGGTTAACAAGTCAATGAACTCCCTCCTGTCAGCCTTTTCTGCCAGCATGTCGCTCCCCTCCAAATCCGATGTCATGTTCACCTAGATGCATGAAACAAACACATACATGCGCTTCTTAGTATTTCAGATGGCTGATTGAGTATTCAAGGTCTCTAATGTTTCTGCAGACGTCAGAGAAAAGTTTCTCCCACAGTTTATTCTCATAGAGAAATCTATTAATACTCACAAGGCCTCATCAGTTAGGGTGTCAGCTTGTGTGTCACAGAGCCCAGTGATAACCTTGCACTTTAGTGACATTATAAACATTTGCACTGGTATTCATAGCACCACTTGAAATATCTCCCGGCGCCTTTGCTGAGATTTTTATCTATTCCTAAGATGTGAAAACAAACAAAAAACACGAACCCAATAAATGCTGCCATTGGCTAGTTGTTAAAGAGCCCTTTCACAAAGAATACCGTTTTCTGAGTGCCTCTGAAAAAGCTGACATACGACAACTTAACCTAAATTTGTTCTGAGCCAGTTCTGGGAAGCTGCCATGGAACATCACGTTGCTTCATCTGTATTAAGCGCTGCGGCATAGGTTGTGGATAAATATGGGAAAAACGTCTTTTTGACGCAAGCCTACAATACCACAATAAGCACATTTAGTAGTCACTCTGGGGTCTGGGTTTTACTTTTAAGGTTGTCATGTGGGTTGAGTTGAGTTGAATGAAAGAAGAAGGAGAAGGTCATCATATAGTTTGTCTAGGCACAAGATTGTCAGGCAATGTGAGGACAGGCACAGGGATGCTGGCAACAAACAGGCAGCCTTGTTTATTGTGGTTCTGCCATGCAGAAGTAGCAGACCTGTTTTTCATAAGGACACAGTGCTTATCTGTAGGCCTGCTCCAGGGGCTATCAGATGTGCTGCCAGTCCACACCGTAAATCAGATTTGATTCTCTTTCTCTATGCAGGTTATTCAGGCTCTGTAACCATTCCTCTATGCCTGCCATCTCCGCTGGCTGTGATAAAGGAATAATCTGCAGAATGAGGTGAGAAATAATCATATTGTCCTCAGCTAGCCAAGGAGATGACTTTGGGAACTGTACAGTTCGGTGGCACCTGCATAGCATGTAGCTACGGTGTGTCACAATACTCAGGCTGGAGAAGAAGAATCTTGAAGAGAAATAGAAATAAGTTTCCTATCATCTGTTTAATTAAACTATGTGAATTCACTGGAAAGAGTTTCAGGCTGCAGTTCCTGTCAGCGACATTTCCAAGTCTTGAATGAAAATGTTCTGTAAACAACATAGGGGCTTCCACTAATATGGTCAGCATTGCATGTTTTGCATGTCAACGGCTGTTTACAGAGCCACATCTGTGTCATGAGGAGGCCTGACATGCCGCTCCGGAGTAAGGGCAGGGATGGCAGATGTCAAGCAGTGGGACAGATTGGACTACGCCTCAGGAGATGCGGAGTTAGGTATACAGCATGAAGGCCCATCTCTTATACAGCACTGTAGCATGTGCAGCTTTGCCCATAAAGTTAATTTCTCAGTAGGCGCCAAGGCAGACGGATGGAAGCCTTTATTTAAATGCATGTAATAAAAGATAGATAAGGTGAAGAACATACTGCTCCTCCTGCCGTGGCTTCACTTCTATGAACAGACATATGGAATGATTGCAGATCAAAGTGACTGAATTTTTGAGCAGTTCTGGCCTTTCTTCCATCTGCATCAAGCCATTTGCTCTAAGTTGGTCTCTGATTTACTCAAATTAGATATACTTGTGACTAAAGCCTCCCCACATTTCCCACGACTGAAAGGAGGTTCATTATCTCTTCCTGGCACCCAGCCCCTCTGTCTTGCAGGGCCTTCAGCTATATCATCCATTATACACGCGGAGACAGATGTCCACAAAGCTGACTTGTTTATATGGTCGGGATAGTGAGATTGGGCAAAATAGGCAGTTTTCTCCCACATTAAGCTTGAGCAGCTCTGCTGTATTCCCTCCGTGTTTCTGTAGTAAACCGAGTCTGGCTGCATGAGTGAGAGGAAGATGGGACGGAGCTTGATGCATAGGAGACAGAGATGAGCCAGAGGATATCATACCACTGCAGGTTGCTTTCATTAAACTCTGTGTTGCATGTGTGTATCCATGTGTGTGGTAACTGCAAATTCAACAAATCCAGGCAGTGATAGTATCTTGTCCCTGCCGACAGCATGTTATTCCAGATACGCCTGACAGCGGCCCTGGGCGCTACTGGACAACCATAATTGTCTCCATCACTTAAGTAACTATATGTGTTGCCTATCCACACAGACAGTTTACAGGGGACTGCTGCCAGTGCTGTTGCTGCTGGTGTACCAAGACGGCCGTATTCCAAAAGAAATAATTCACCTGCTTGACACTTAACTTTTGGCTAGTTGTTATCAGAGGTAGGATCGAGAAGCATGATGACAAGAGAGTACTGTTAGAGATTAGGAGGGACCTGGGAGAAAAACATTGTGATTTTCCATCCCCGCTGCTGCATCTGCCAGCAGAACCAGCATTTGGCCAAGCAAGGGGAAACAAAACAACATCACTATCACCTCTCTTTCAGGCATGTCCTATCAAAATGTCATGGCTACATGTGAACTTTCCCACCATGGAGAGATGAATTTACTCTGAGTCACAAAGGCATGGGACATAAGATGTAGCTGAGGTCAATGACACTGTTTCTCCACATATAAATCTAAAAGTCACAGCAAACAGATTCCAGAGTATGACATATGGGGCTGCAAGGAGAGACGGGCTAAACCAGCTGAGTCATGCAGACACAACTTGGTGCGGGTCCCACTGAGCCGGTCTGAAAATACTGGTCGGGACCTTGTGGAATGTGTGCATCTATGAGTTTGTGTCTTTGTGTCAGTAAGATGGAAAAAGGGCAACATTTTATACCTTCCCTCTACATTTTTACATGTACTGCAGATGTACAGAGTGAAGGCACAGCCACAACACTCGTTCCAGCTTAAATGAGAAAGCAAACTGTACATATCTAACACGTTAACAAGCCTCACCACATGTTCAGCTAAAATGTCTGTCTGTAACTTATTAGGTAGCGGTTAGGCGAAATGAAGAGCAGAGGCAGAGATGAGGAGGGGTTTTTGGTGAACAGCTGCTTTCAGTGCTATAAAATTCTATAGAGCTCCATCGCATCTGGAGATCAGGCCTTGGAAGAATAAATATTTTAGAGGTTTTTTAGTATTTTATAGATAATTCTGGGGATGTGATAAATCAAACTGGCCCAGGACCTGACTAGCCCTGACAGAGGAAGCTTCAAATGGGAGACAGGTGGAACAAAAGACAAATCTACTGACGGAGTTGTGGGAAGGGTAGAGATGTGCTTTGTGATACTGAAACAACATACCTGCGCCATATCATCCAAGCAGTTGAAGA
The DNA here is from genome assembly GCA_034769265.1 of Remorina albescens. Taxonomy (NCBI): domain Eukaryota; kingdom Metazoa; phylum Chordata; class Actinopteri; order Carangiformes; family Echeneidae; genus Remorina; species Remorina albescens. The sequence continues at coordinate 51,469,854 of CM068475.1, forward strand.
TGTACTTGCGGGCCTCCTTGGACTTGATCCCCGTTTCACCCTCGTGGTCCTCCGGAGTCTGTGGGAGACAAGAAGCAGATGTTCATCCCAAATCCCATCACACTTCCCCTCTGGAAACTCACTATTTACATTTGGCTCATTACAGCCTCTTGTTGTTGATATGCAGCAGGACTCGGCTTGCCCTTTGAGCAACCCTGGGGTAGCACATAAACACTTGTCTAACAGCCAGGAAACTTACAGAGTATACACTGTCCAACACCCACACACGTTTTACACAAGTTCATATGGGAATGCATTTACATATACTGTATATAAATGCAAAACGCATGTGATAATTACAATTTAATAGTCAAATATGCACACCAAAAAAACTCTATGTTGACTACAAAACTGACTGAACACATTATATTTTTAAACAAACCTACACAGCTGCAGTTACATGGAAATAGATGACAAGGTCAAACTGAAGCTGAGAAAGTGCTCTTCTGAGTGGAAAAGAAGTGGTCAGGAATGCTTGACCACATAACAGAGATGCTAGAAGATCATGATGAGGTACAGCAATGATGTCAAGTGCGAGATAATGGTCCATCTTTGTCATTCTTTCAATACCCTTGTCAACCCCCAGTTTTTAAACTGACAAAAACGTGTTTTAAAAAGGGCCTCATAAGCCCATAGCTCTTACAATTTTTCAGAGTACATAGAAATAAACTTGAGCCTGCATACTATGTACTCACTGTAAACACATCTTCATTTAGAGGCCAATCATCACTCTCATCAGTTATCAGTGTGGTACGTCAATGGGTTTGAGAGGAAATGCACTCGGCTACAGTACGAGACCCGAGGCAGTGCAGACAAGGAAAAAAATACCATTATATCACTGTGCCGTGCGGAGACGGATCGGTGTCTCAACTGCTGTTGAGAACTCAGTGTGCAAATTCACTGTGTGACACATATAAGTTCAAGTTAAGTTAATCAGGTTAGAAAAGAAGAGCAAACTTCCTCATTGAGTGGCCTACATAAAGGGAAAGTGGGAGGGGGTTTGCGCAGACACCCTATGAGCTGGAATGGCCAGGCTGAGTTTCCATTTGCCAAATCCTGTAACGCAGATCCATTTTGCTCCCATAACCCTCTCAGTTTGTTTATAGCCAGAAGTAGGCCAGAGTTTCCAGATTATTAATGTTCGCATGAGTTAAGATTTTGCCTGTGAGGTACAACCCACACTTAGAAGTATATTTAAGCTGCTAGCAGCTGTGTATGTAGATGCGTCAGTATCATCAGAGCTGTACCTTTAGTCTCCAGAGGGGATAGGTTGAGTCAGGGTCTCTGTTGAAGAACCTGGTGGTCTTTGTCCCTGCGCTCAACAGATACTCTGCGGGCAGACCCTGAGTCTGTGAGATGTACCGGATCTGAAAGACAGATGAAAAAAGATGAAACACTCACTCACATCACATGCATGACTGAACAATGAGTTCCACTTAACTGTGGAGCCTGGTAAATCTTTCATGCTGTTCCCTAAAAAAAAAAGCTAAAACCTGAGGAAAAGAAGTTAGAAAACTTCTAGACTGAAGTTAACTACTCCAACCTTCTCCACAACAGTAAAATATGACTTGGGCTTTTAACAGGAGTTTTAAATTTGTAAATGAGAGACTTTGTCCCAAGTTTTGGAGCCTTTGAAAAACCAGGCAAGCTTGTTCATTGATGGAGCACAACTTGCTCAAGGTTTTCCCACTGAGCCTCATCTGAGTGATAGAGAGAGGGGAACGTGGCAATGTCTTGCTCTGGAGCACAGGGGCTGCACTAATTGGACAAGTGGCTCTGTGGCATCTGTTCAGATAAACAGGGAGGCTGCGCAAGAATCATCAGGGGCTGTCAGGGGGATTCGAGAAGCATCCCACCCTCCCAAACACACTCACAAGCACACACACTCACATAGGGAGGACACATGCATACACATAAACTTAATCACACATAGAGAACAGAGCTTCATGGGTTATTCTAGCACCCCCAAAATCCAAACAATCCCAAGCTGTTCAAAGGGGTCAGAAGACAGTTTAAAGGTCTGAGTAATCGTGTGTTACCTGATCATACTCTGAGGCTCCGGGGTAGAGAGGCCATCCCAGGAAAAGCTCAGCTATCACACAGCCTAGGGACCACATGTCTATGGCCTCACAGAACGGCAGGCCCAGGATGATCTCCGGAGCCCTGAGGATAAAGAAAACACAGTATAGTCAGAGAGTTTTTTTCTCCGATAGGAAATTTATAAATTGAGACCTAGCTCAGTTATAATTGGAAAGGTGCATTAAAAATTAAGACATAGTGTAAATCCAACATAACTGCATTGTCTTTTTCAATACGAAGTCATATGTGCGAGAGCCTTGTGAGAACTGTCTCTTCACACTTCCCATGAACGTGTGGAAACCAGCCTGGTGTAGTACACAGATCAGAGGAGGGAATTATCTATGCTGAATACGTAGGACACTGTCCACAAACTTTACAAACATTCCCAGAGCAAGTATGATTCAATTATACAACACACACATTTATATTAGGTGCACCTTTTTTGCAAACAGACCACAGTTCTACAGCAAGACAGGCAATTCCATTAATTTGCTGTGACTGTCATGTTGACAGATTCCAAGGTGGCACCTCACAGATAACTGATTGATGGCCAATGCAGGAGCCTCACTCAGTGAGCCCCATCTCTGCAAGTCAAACATGGGGACTGTGTGGAGGTAGGAGTGTGTGTTTCACGGTCCAGAGCCACAAACCAATGTGGAAGCAATTATGCCACGAAAAATAAAAACGACATAAATATTCTCTTGAGCGTGCAGTGAGGTTCATCCAAGCTTTTAGTAGGCTGGGTTCGAGTCAATAAAGCCAGTGCTTAATTCACAGACAGTGGCTTTCCCCTGTCATACACAAATACGCACACACACAGTGATATACCACTTCAGATCATTTCACTGGTGGAAGAAATAAACATCTATGATTTGATGAAAAGGAAGAAATATTGTTTGAGATATCTGAACAGCGCTGCAGTCCAAAACAATTCCCAAATTTAATTCAACACGTTTTATGTCCTGTCAAGAAGACTAATACACTTCTTGTGAGCTCATGTCTCTGATGGGGCTTAAAATAACCAAGAACATAGTGACTCTGCTCCAGAGTTTCTCAGGCTGTCATCACTATAGGGGGGGATGTTATTTGGTCTTGAGCTTTTGTCCCGTCTTTTACGTCAATCTAGACTGATTGACCAAAAACCGTAATCACTCTCTAACAATCAATAACTTATCAACAGTATGACACACAGATCAGAGCGGCTTTAGGCTGATCTTGGAAAGTTTCTGTTTCACACTGCTAATTACTGTGACCATGGTAACTAGGCTAGCGATCCCCCCACCCCCACCCCTACACCCCCAAGCCTAGGCGGGCTCTGGCAGGGTTTTGGTCGCAGAGAGACAAACGAGGGGCCCTGGCCTGAGGCCTGCTGGAACTGTAGGTACCAGGGAAACAGAGACTGTGGAAAACAGCATGAGGAGACGCTATAGTACTTTACAGGCCTGCAGGGGGGCAATGGGTGAGTGCTCTCAGGGCAGCTGGAGGATTTGGAGGAGAATTAATTAACACACCTCATGTATTTAAAAGCTCCTTTCTAACTGTAGCCACCTGCCCCCAAGAGGGCAACAGGGATTTCATCATACACTGAGATATGCCTAACATACACAGGCAGAGGAAAATGACCGGCTGGACGATGAGGACAACAAAAATCTAAATAAGTCAAAGAGAGAGAGAACGTGACAGAAGTGCAGAGCCAGAGACAACGCAAATGAGGGGGAGCAGCGATTTGCTCGGTGAGGAGCTCCTGTCCCAGAAGGTGGTTATTGGGGTCTGAAGGGCAGCAGTGGAACAGACATCAAGTCAACAGTCTAGCAACAGTATCTTAGGGCACCATTACACACCAATACAAAGACACCTTCACACACAATGAGCCGAGACGTCTATCAAGGGGCTGCCAAAGAAACATAAAAGGAGCCTGCTAGGAGATGATAGAAGAGGGAACAGTCTTTTGAAGGTAAGGAAGACAAGAGATGGACAACAGGATCAGCACGAACCTCCTCTAACAGGCTGTTAGGGCTGTCTGGAATTTCACTGCGGACATCGTGGAGCAGGAAAGATAACACAACGCCCAACACAAACACCAACTCCCAAAGGAGCAAACGCACTAAGATAGTGAACTCAAAACTATATATATAAAAAAAACTCTTTCTGTGCCCCTTTCACCTTCAGACCCCTTCAGACAGAAGTATGCTCAGTCAAATTTGATGAGGAATCATGAGCACATGTTTATATGCAGATTTAAGCCTGTTATTACCCAGCATGGCTTTGAAGTCAGGGTCAATTTAAAGCCCTTAGAAATTTAAGCCATTTTATAAACTTTGTTTGAAAAAACTCCTTTTGAAACACAGGACAATTCACAGAAGTTTGTGAAGATTATGTTCCATTTATTACAGCCAAACATTATTTTTACTTCAGCTCTTTGCTAATTATGTTGCATGTGTAGAAATTTATAATAGAAGTGACATCATCATCACAGCAATGTGTTTTTTTAACCTACGCAATAATATTCAGTATAATAAAACTAATATACAACTGTGATCCTGCAGATCTGCTGTGCATTTGTAATGCAAATAGGATTCACACATTCTTACACAAAAAAAAGCACAAATATATACCCCCTTCATTTGCATGAATGTATGAATTCTCTAAAAACCTTATTTGACTTGACCAAATATATATATGAGCAACGGTAGGCAGTAAAAGGAGATGGGCTGCTCTGACAATACAGGGCTGTGCAGCTGTAAGGAAATTCTCCACATCAAAACGCATTGTGGATGTAAAAGCCGCAGGAAGCCCTTTCATCAGATGTTTTACTAGATCGTCGCAATTCCAGCCAAGACATGCAAACCACAGGACCCTCAACTTCAACCTGGCAATTTTTTTATTTTTTTTTTATTTGCAAAACTTCCTACGTCCATCGCCAATATGCTATGTAATGCATACAAGCTCACAAGCCGAGTAAAACCAAGAACAAGCTAATGGGCAGCTGATGTAGTTGTGATGTCTTATGTGTTGTTACAACCAGCTTCAACAAAATCAACTTCCCTTTGAGGTGATTGCTGCTCAGTGTTTAACATTAGCACTACACATTTAGCTGTACAGTGGATCTTGTGTTGATTTTATGCATGGATCCATTTCAGTACGAACCTTCCTGGGGTAATTTCGGATCTCTACTTAGGCAGCTACTCCTCCACCTCTGACAGAAAGCTCTGGTTTAGCAAAAGACAGAGAGCGAAAAAGAGAACAAGCGAGCAAAGGGAGGGAGGAAGGAAGACAGTAGGAGTAACGTCGTTGCTCGTGATACGAAATGTGATATGAAACCACAAATGTAAATGTGCTCCTACCAGCGCACTGCTGCCATTGCATGCAAAGCTACCTACAGCTGCTGCTGATGCAGGCCTTTCACTGGCAGTGATAAACAGCATACGCACCTGTGCAGCTCACAAGCTTTGCTCCTTTCCTGTCCCCCTTTCCTTCCTAAACCACTGAAGTAGCAGAGCACAAAAGAGTGAAATTTGTTCTTCATCTCTATTGTAGGTAAAACAAACACTGAAGGACTGAGGCGTTCAGGAGGTTTTAATTTAGATAATTCTTGAGACTAACCAAAGCAATTAAATATCAAAGATCTTTTTTCTGTTCTGCTGATAAGCTGCATGATGCTGGTAAACTCCAGAGTTTAGGTACTTGGATACAGAATCTGAGTGTGAATGGCAGGCATTTCCATTTTATCCTCCTTCAAGATGCACCCCAGTTAACTCATCTCCAGCAGATGTGGCCACTACAGACAGAGCCTCTCGGAGGGACGGAGGTGAGCTTCTCACTGCACATCACAGATCTCACATACAGTACATACGGTGTGAAAAATACTGGCTAGCCAGGGGCCTCTTCTGGATTTCAATGGGAACCCAAATGCATGAGAGACCTCACTGTTCAGGGCTAGTGGATCTGACAGCACTGGCCCTTCACAAAAGAACGAAGGAGGGTGGGATGGAAAGAAAGGGAGGGAGGGAGGGAGAGAGTCTTCATACTGACATCCTCCCAGCTGGCCTGGTCATTGATGAGCCCTCGTCCCCTTTGGAGCCAGAGATGGCACGACTCATGAATGGGGCCTTTCTTCTGCCACCACAGCCTACCCTTACACCTCAGCCCCTTCCATCCACCCCCCTCTGCCAGCCCAGCCAACCCCCTCACCTCACCCTGCTTCACTATCTACCCCCTCCTTACAAACCCTCCGCCAGCAAAACCCCCTTCAAACCCCTCAAACTAGGGCACGGAGGCCAGTCTAGTGCTTCCCTCCCTACTTGCCTAGCCGCCCTCTGCTCTGTTGAACCGTGCCTGCACTTGGCTGGCCTGCCAGCCCACACACGCATAGACAAACATGCAGACGCACTCACAGAGACACACACACAGCTGACATCACAGGCTGTGTCCATGTCAGGATGTATCCATCAGGCTGACCTTCCCTTAGCTTGGCTCCAGATGGGAGACTGATGGATCCCTGGAACCCTGCAGCATTTACCCACACACGCACAGACACACACGGACACATCCAATGTGCACAGGACAGAGCCAGTCTATGGTAATGGTTGTGATCCCTTCCCTTTCCATTTCAAAGACTTCATCATTGGACTTGTGTAGCTATGTTTAATTCAATAGGCAGGCAGTTATAAGTAAAGAGCAGCATGTATACTGGAGGTAAATAAGATCTTATGCTGGCTGCTCTTATGTTGAAAGCACAGTTAGAACATAGTGTTGGCTGGGGAGAGAGGTAGCTGTCTGCTGCTGACAGGAAAAAGCACTTCATGAGAAAAAAGTCTGCCATTAACTTTTCTCCCCTCCCATCTCCTTCTCTTTTCCTTTTCCTCCCTTCTTTGTGCCTCTTCCCCTCTCTCCATCACACGCTCTGCCCTTCCCTAATGTAAAATGCTCGGGTTGGTGCTGTGAATGACTCCCTGCCTCCCCTGGGGTATTCATCTACATATTCATGCCCTCAAAGGTTCCTCCAGTCTCTTTGAAGATGGACCATAGAGAAACACTTTTCTAGATATATTGCATTGTGGTCACTGACTGTGAAATCAATGTGCGGAGTTACATCCCCTGCCGTACACCTGTGGCTCGCTGGGACCCACTCCAACCCAGAACACACATACACACACGTATATACAGTACAAATACATATTCACCATATCTCCTAAAACTGCACCACCTGCTCTCATCAAATCAGAAATCGTTGCAAAGTGCGCCAGCCAGGCATAGGATGCAGCGATCATGTAAATGCACATTTATGTAAAGTGAGGAGCGCATTTAAATTTACAGCTTGAGTGTTCCAGGTGGTTGAGGGAGGGGAAAGGGGTGGGGAGAGGGTTGATATCTGGACAAGGCAAACTTTTTCAGAGTCCTTGAGAAATGTTACCTCGTCCCTAAACAGGGGCGACATTCCTAGTGTTCAAGGTCCTGAAAACAGGCCTCCCTCTCTCGTTTTCTTTTTCTCTCCCAGAAAAAGGCAGAGTGAAAGGCATTGACAAGGCTGCCGCTGCTTCACCAGTTCAATTATGAGCAATTCTGGTGGCTCAATAAATGTATTAAACCAAGACAAATAAAAGCCTATACAAGGCAAGAAGATAGGATGGTTCATACAAAAGTAGGCAAACTGTAAGACTTTTGCAATTATGCAAAAAGCAACAGCGAATCTTGCAGATGGATAGTACAAACTCAGCTGTTAAATAGAAATTGTGCGCAACTCAAATGTATCATTGCAGGCTAACGTGCGTTTGGGTGACAGCTGTGTGTAGGCCTGTGCTGATTCAACTAAACGTGAAGTACAGTTCAGCGCAGGAATCTCGGAGAAAGTGAACTGTAACTGAGAGCTGCCGTAGATAGTGCTCTCACATCCAAAGGTCTTGCCAGTTCCCTCTCCTGGTCTCACCAGCTCCTATTGAGCCCCCTCCCTCCTCTCTGGGGCATTTTATATGATGAAATATTCAGTGGGCAGAGAGCCACCTCTGTCACTGTAGAACACATGACACATGGAGCCCTGCCATCACAGCATGGCACAGTCAATATTAGTACACCAGATATGCCACATTCTCTCACATGGCATCACCCTATGTCCCTACACTCAAGCCGTTTTTCAAATGCCTGCGTACATAGCAGTGTTAGATAACATATCAGATTTACTGTTAGGTAACAGAGAGCATCAAATACATATTTTACTGCCCTGGCAGTATATTTGCTGCTGTGGAGACTTTGTCCAATTTTAGAGAAGCCATTTAGTGCCCTCTGCCTTTCTCTTTGCTTCCCCCTCTGCTCACAAAAGCTTCCATTAGCAATGCTAACATCTACAAAAACCAAACAATGAGCACAGCTAAGGTGCAGCTCAGTTGTTGATTTCGACATCTATGGAGTGTTTTATCGTACCCGGTTGGTAATTACCTCTTTCCTGTGGTTATTATTATTCTCTAGCACGCAGCTGATCCTATCAGTAACACATCTAATTTCCACCTGCAACCAGCTGGCCCTCTCTGACTCCCTGCACTACCCTCTATAACACCCCAAAATTCCATCGCCTGGTGAAGGAGTCAAAGCCACAGGCCTCCTTTGACGAGGGTGGGATAGTGGGAGATGGGGAGAAAAAAGGACAGAAAGGAGATGAGGGAGAGAAAGACGTACAGTGCAACAGACACAACAATGGAAGAATGTCCTCTGAATCAACACCCGCCCATCTACCTTCACTCACACACACACACACACACATTCTACGTCTCCAGCTTCTCTTCTCAAAGGGAATAGTGCCGGGAAGGATTTGCGATCGGTAAATGATGGGTATCTGTCATTCTGTGACACTCTCTGCACAGACAGCCTGGAGAGAAAATGTAGTGGATGCCGAGAGGGAGCCTCAAGTCTCTCTAGCCCTATTAGGAGAGTGAACTGACAGTCAGACAGTATTAGGCCAGTCTACCAGCCACTGGCCAGACTCAGACCAACCCTGAGGCATGCGCTTCTTTCCTCTGTCAAACTTGAGTGTCCATAACAATCAGACTTGAGGGGAATCTCTAAGTAATAACTTGAGAATGGGTAATTATTGATAACCTAGCAGTAAAAAGCATAACTTACAAGTACATACATTATTTACATTACTCGTGAATGGTATCATTGCTATCTTGGTCTGTGTTAGTCACCACTTTTTGCTATCAAGTGAGCCTGGAGGAAATATGTGGGTCACATGGAGATCTTGCTATGCAAGGGGTGAAGCCAAACTAAAGACAGACGATAACACATTCTAATGTGCAGTCACTCAGTCAACCAGCTTAACCAGCTGGCAAGCCTGTCACCGCGGCTGAGACATTTACCAAAACAGACAGGAATGGAGGGTAACAGGCGGCGTGACACACTGTTCAGACGGGTGCAGGCGGTCAGTCAGGCAGATGAGATTGTGTGTGCTCGTGGTGGAGGGATGCTAAAGCCTGAGCCTTGATCACCTCAGCAAATTAGAGTGTACAGGGGATTCACTCCATCTGAGACTGACATGCAATCAAAAAGAAAGCCAGACAGTTCATTCAGCACAGCGCAAGCTGCGACAGGGCGGCCAATAACACAAGCAAAGAAGAGCAAAATATATATCATATCGTAATATTCCATCACAGCCTCTAAGTTGAAAAACCCAGTATGACAGTTATGTAAACTGCTGGCCAAACATATCACAATCTCATCTGCTTGCTCGACTGGCTGTCTCTCTCCTTCCTTCTTTTGTGGTCTGTCTGTATTTTCTGCTGTCTGGTTGACGGCCTTTCAGTATAGAGCAAGAAATTGCGAGGCAGTGCATTGACATGTACCATTCTATTGATTTAGTGCGACCAAGACAGAGAGTAAGTGATGGGGGGTTGGAGAGAAAGAGAGGGCACACGGTCAATGTGGTTGGCTAGTTGGAGTCGTACATACTGGACATGATATAAAAACGCCAGACGCCAAAGATCCATTTGAAATGCAGCACCTTAACATACAGCGAGGAGCCAAGGGGGCACCATCTGACCACTGTAATGACATACGTCTCCCCGCCATCCAGTACACACAAAACACACATGCACATACACGGTTTCAATCATAAACCCTGCTCTGGTTGACTAGTTCCTTATTTCTGGAACAAGTGAAAGAGCACATGGGGGACACATTTGCAAGGCAGCCTGAAAAAATCCCCCTCCACCTTACCCCCCACCGCAGCATGAGCTAAAATACAGCACACACGCTACATTTCTGAGCCCCTACCCACCCCCACCCCCCCTTCACTCCTCCTCTCTATCGCTATCCCATGTTTGACTATCCTCTTCCTTCCTCCCACCCAGTCGGGCAGTAATACCATCTCCTGCCTAATCAAATTCTGCTGTGTGTGACATGAATTCTCGGTGCCCAAGGCTGCGCTGCCTCACGACAAGCTACGGGGCCGCAGAGAGCTGTAACTAAACCTCATACAGGTCCTATAGAGCTGCTCACCATCTCCTTCGAAAATTTAACACAGGCAGAGACTTCCTGGATGTGGTTCCCCATGCATCTTTCCTTTCTATCTGCCTTCTTGTCTGCTCGGTGTCAGTCTGTCTGTCTGTGTACAGTGTTACTCTCCTCTTTGTGATGTATGTGTGTGTTTCAGCTTGTCCCTGGAGTGCAACAGCCTCATGGTCAATTAGAGAGGGGGAAAGGACAGGCTGACAGAGCCTGATCCAGATTGTCACCCAGATGTGGTCAGATCTTAATCTTAACACAGTGTCTGACCCCCCCAACCCCCACCTCTCTCTCACAATTAACATCATGCATGCATGACAGCTATCGCATTTGTATGCAAGAAAAATACACAGGTCCCTGAGCACAAACAGACTCACAGACACACACAAACACGCAACAATGTCCTTTGGGGAAGGTGAAGCCTCTGTTGATGGTGAGTCTTCCCTCCTCAGACTCGTGTCCCTCCGTCTGCCCCAGTGTGCCGCCTGCCTGCTGTGCCTTCAGACACTCTTAACACTGCTCGTCATGCTTCATTCTTCCCTGACAAGAATTAGAAATGTCATCACATAGAGAAACAACAGCAAAATTATTAAGGCTTTGTGAAGGAATTTGGACAAATAGGGCATCCCCCTCATAGACTCATCAGAAGCCAGCAACCTTTCCAAGACAAATGAAGGGAGACGGATGGTAAGTATTGTAGGTGCGGCTTATTTTTTGACTTGTAAATGAGGGCAATAGCTTTTTGTGTCATGATCAGTCTTGCGATAGACAGAAACATGTAATGAATAAGACAGATGTTTGCCTTTGTGCTTCTCAAAGCCCAAGCCACTTAAATAGTAAAGGAACTATGGTTCAGAAATCTCCACCTGTGGCGGCAGCTGAACAAAGCACAGCCATGTTTTTTTGTTTTTTTTTATGTCATTGATATGTGCATTTTATGAGCTGGATATTTGTGTAAACATTTTTCACATATATGACTCGGAAAGATGATTAGAGAGAGATCAGAAATATTAATACACCTTACTTCACCAACTGCAGGTGATTAATCACACCTGAAGCAAAACATGTTTTCTGTGTTCATTCAATATCAGCAAGAGTGCTTTCCCTTTAGGAAACAACAAATCCATCTATGCTTCTTCCTAAAACTAGCAGATGTGAATCATAAACACAAAATGAAATGTAGTCTTTCATCATTATTCATCTGTGTTTACATTACCCCCGAATGGGGGATGGAGTGAGAATTCTTTTCCTTACATCCAGTAATAATAATAAGAGAGGTCTTCAGAAACAATCAGTCACAATGACAGGTATTTAATTTGTCCAAGCAACAGCGCAGTGCAACCCTGCATTCATTTGTAAGTGCAGTCACAGTTAATCACCTCTCAGTGACAATTCCTCTGTATTGTCTTTCCTTCCTCCTGTCATATAGCGATGGGATTTTCACCTACTATATGGTCAACACTGTCGAACAATGAAGGCATGCTCTGCATTTAATGTGCCGTACGTCGTCTATTGAGGGAAAACAATTACCGTACAGCAACAATCAATACAGCATTATCTTTCTCATGGAACCATGTTTGAAGATTTAATTATTATGGAGAATATGACTTTTTTTTTCTCTGCTGCCGAGGCCTCACTCAGGAAGACAGTGATGATTTCATCTTAATAGTAATTTGGACAAAATTCAAATTGACTCTGGCAACCACCATTCAAGCACAAGTGGGCGAAGAAAAAAAAATTGTACAGTAAGATAAATGTATTATTGTAACTAGGCTTGGTTTGTCAGCATCCCTGTGGTAGACTTACCGAGGGAGGGAGGTCATGTAAACAGGAGCAAGTACTGGATAAGTGATACTGAGGAGAGATATCATTCCCCTCGGATCGAGGGGCTGTGATGGATCCAGGGGGAACTGGCAAAAAATTGAGGCGGAATTAACTATTCACATTAATATTCATAAATAATATCAACAGTTTTTTGTTGAATCTATGGAATGTAAAGGTCACAGCTTTAACCTAAATAATATGAATTTTTCAGTGTATTAAAACAGAAGCAGCAAACTTATTCCATGCATGTTTGTTTTTCTTAATTAAATTAAAATTATAAAATGATTTAAGTATCTCTTGGTGTGACTTAAGGAAGCATACTCAGACAAAACATGAATGGAAATACTGCACAAGAGACTGAATGAAGGCTGAATTGAGCACTGTGTGCTTTTTTGGAGGATCAGACCTGCCTTACAAATGATAGACTTCAGTTTCCATTAAAAAAGCAACCAGTAAACACATACAGGTGACGGGTGGAAAGGTCATGTTTACTGGCCGAATAATAAAATGTCAAAAGAATGTAAAGCCTGAGAGCACCACCTCAGATCAGAGGCTGTTGCTTGTGGGATTGTAATGAATGACAAGCTTGTTCCGTGCTTACATGGATGTACTCTTTTTTTTTTTTTTTTCCCATGGCAAGACGTACCAAAGAAAGGATGACAAATATGCTGCCATTGTGGAAAACATTCCTCACACACATATGCATGTCCTGTGACAGCGCCATAACTGATGGTTACCTTCCTTAACCAGGTGTTTTGCCGTCTTAGCTTACCTTGCCCAGGGGGAAGGCACACATACACACATGCACACACACACACACACACACACACACACACACACACACACACACACACACACACACAACAAAGGCCGCCTGGCTCTGATTATTTCCTTTTGTTGCGGAATCGAAGGCAAAAGACAGTTTTATAGTACAAGCAAAAACTGTGGCGCAGCAGCGGCACTGGAGGTGCCTGCTGGAGTCAATGTGAATTTTAAACCAGCGCTAAACATGACACATTTACAATCTCTCAGCCAAGAACCCAGATCGCATTGAAGGCTGTGTACAGAGGAATTCTCCCTCCCTCGCCTCCCTCTTTGTCTGCCTCTTTCCTCCTCTCCACTTTTCTCCCTCTGCTATCTGTGTGAGCGCTCCGAAGATGCTGCTGGAGGGAGACCAAAAGGACACAGTGTGAAATGAACACAGCTCTGACCTCCCAGACACCCCCCACACAACCAATCAGATCACTTCTCTGCGACACACAGGGCTCTATAATTGGTTGGTGGTTGGAAAATATGAGCACTGGGGATTCAAGTGGCGGGAAAAAAATGAGCAAATGAGGGAGGGGGCAGGGGAGTGGCGTTAATGCCTTTCTATGCACTTTACCCAACCCTTCACCCAGGACAGGACAGGAAATCTCCAGAACAAAAGCTAGATGTCATCTCTTCCTGACAGGCTTGCTCTGAACAAAGCTGCTCTCAGCTGACTGACAAGCTGACTGATCCTGGAAGGACACAGCTTCTCATAATCTGGTCCTGTCTCACATTCCAGACGTCTCTGAGCTAGAACAGCAAAAAGGCACGCTGGGAACTCTGAAACAGGAAATCAGTCCAAATGTTGTTCCTTTCCGTAGGTTCAGGCCTCAGCTGTGGACAGCAAGAGGTCGCAAACAACATTGCATGTACAGACACATAAACATGCCCATAAGCTGTCACACACACACACACACACAAAGAGGCAAAAACACATAAATGCATCCACAAACTCTCTTTTTTAGCAGGAATGGATGTGCACACGCCCTCTTTCCAGTCGGCACTGCTCACAGCTGTGTGCCCTGGGCCGTTACTATCTCCAGGCCGAACTCAGACACACTTCAACCACATTCCACAGCCTCCCCAAACCCAAGGGGCAGCTCCACAGCTGGGCACCGAGCTAGACGGTCCCCCACCTCCCCCGCCTCCACTTTCACCCATCACCATCCCCGCCTCCGCCCCAGTGCTCACCATCTTTAATGCACCACAAAAACAGAACACATCCTTTTGCTCCTGTGTTTCAAATTGTTCTGGAGGAGAAATTGTCCCGCTTCTCTCAGCTCATTCATAGATAGAAAGAAGGTGGAACAACAGTGGAGCAACATGACTAACAGCTGTCAGTGTGTATAAAACTATGCTCATAGTGACAACGCACAACAGAAACAGGACCCTGGTTAGATCAGAGATCAGTGGCACATCAGTTTATGGATATGACACCTCTACATCAAATCAGTTCCTTCACACTTCCTGCCAGCTCGCAAGAAGATGGTGGGTGAGAATGAGTCGACTGATAGTTGGCTCAGGTCTTAATGAAATAAAAACATCAAAATATAATTTGATACTTCAAATGTTCCCACAGCAATTCTAACATCCAGATGTACAAGGCAAAAAAAAAACAAAAAACGAAACATTTCCCACAGCTTTAACCGCTGAGGAATGTGCATAGCTGCATTTTGGAAAAAAGAAAAACTCATGAAGAAGCCTCAGTGACATGTGTCTTTCCTGTCCACGAGGTTCTCACTGACTTGAAAAATGTAAAAAAAAAGAAAAAAAAAAAGCCTACAGATGATGAAAACCAATTGGGAAGAAAAGCTGAATACATACACCTGCCAAGGCAAATACCGAGCACTGTGTGTGTTTTCATGAAAGTGTGGGTGTAGTGTTCATGCATACGTGTGTCTGTAAATAGTTAAGACCAAGCTCTGTTTCATCATTTCAATAAATGACACGCAGTATATCAGTCTAACTGCTTACGTCTCGGGCCATTTCCATATCTGTAAAAGAGAAAGTACATTTCCCATTCTAGCTGCTCCTCCACTGCGCTCAGAGAGCCCAACACACGCCTGTGCACGCGCACACACACACACACACACACACACACACACATACACGCCACATCTCTGATGAGCTGACACAGAAAACTAGATTTATTAAGGGGAGGAATAGAGGAGGGGATGTGGAATGTGTGTGGGGGTGTAATTTAGGCAACAGACACAGGTATTTGTAGGGAAAAAGACACGCACACACGCACACAGAGAAGGACACAACACCCCTCACAATGCTGTGAAGTGCATCACTCTCCTCTTAGAGAACTGTTTATTTCAGACCTGTGACACAAAAGCCACAGCGGCATGCAGGCTTATCTCCCAACATCCCTTGAAATGCAGCGCAGCCGCCAAAGAGCTCCCCGGCGCTCCACATGCCACTTTCAATTAGTTCCACAAAGAGAGACTTCTACTACCAAAAGGAAGATGGGAGCTCATTACTGAATTCCTCTCAATGCTTAGTTTTGAAATATAGATCAGGAGGCTATGTCTGACTGCCAGGGCCCTGGATGTGGCACCTGCCAACCATGCCACACCAGGCCAGAGTAGATGAGCACAATCTTGAGGATCATCCACTCCTCAGGTTTAACAGCCCAAGCAACTTACCCTCTATCTCACCATTAGCTCTCTGTCTACGCATCTTTCTCTCATTTCCTTTCTCTCTGCTCCATCATCTTGCGCTCTCATTTTCTCTCTCTCTCCACTAAACTGCCCCCCTGAAGCCACAGCTCTTTGCACTAAAACCAACAAATGGGAAAATGCCAGTGCCAATAATCTGATGAGAGCATAAGAGAGAAGCAGTGGAGGAAATGTGGATATCATATCGCACAGAGGTGCTATAATAGTAAGTGTAGACACAGAGGCAGGTTGAACGCAAATTCATTCAAATTTTCTAATGAAACTAAAGCTTAACAAAGGTGCAAAGGGAGGATCTTTATGTAAATTAGCCATTATTGAAGGAGTTCATTAAGGTTAGCTTTACCAGTTTAAAACCCATATATTCAAAAAATACTCGATGATAACAAATATATTGTGACTGCTGATAAAGAAACTCATGCCCATTGTGAATTATTCAGACACACAGTGACAATGCTGTCATAAAACATGGCAGCTTGTATTCTGCCAGAGATTAATCAGTCAGGAGGGGATCTATTTCTTATCTGGCCAGAGCAGAAAACACAATACCTGCCATGATGCAGCAATCCTAGTTAATGGTTTCCCCCTCAGGACCAAAAACAGCACGTTCACCAACATCTAGCTGTTTACTTTGTGACTGATTAACCACACATAGGTCTCCACGCTGCTCTGCCATATTCAAAACCCTGAATGCATTTGTGTGGCCAGTGTGCCCCTAACTGCTGTGGCATCTTCATCTGCGTCCCCTATGTTCATACTTTCAATTAACAACATCCATTAGCACCATTCTCAGTGGACTGCTACCAGCTAGGTTACAAGCAGATCATTAATTAGAAGCTATTGGCTAAAATGTGAGGGTGACCATTAGGGATCAGTAACACGTGACCTGCTGACACTTTTGTCTTGGAAAACAAAATAAATCATTGTGTTGTGCCCTCCAGTTAGCCGATCTTCCCCCACATGTCAATCAGCCACAACATGCAGATGTATCAGACAGCAGGGATGGAGTTTCAGTTGCTAGGCCACTGATGGAGATTCAGCTTAGCAAGGGGGATATAGGGAGGGGCTGTGGGGAAGGGAGAGGAGGAGTGGGTGGCTATAATGGTGGTGCGAGAAGAGGGGTACATGGTCTTGATACTCTCTCTGATTCGCTCTCTATGCAAATCACAACAATCACAGGAAATGCCTGGGCCTTAGCTCCAGCTAATTGCCACGGCAATAACAAAGAAGGGCTTCCTTTGAGCACAGAGGCAAATTAAACATTAGTTTAGAGTTTTCTTGGAGACCGAGGGATGTTATAATTACCCAGAAACCAACACATCAGCACTTTGCATGCCACGCGTCCCACTCTTGAAGCCTGGCAGAGGAAAACAAATGTAGCTCATATTCTGGGAGGGAGACGTTTGGGAGAGGGCAGGGGGGTAGAAGAGGAGTACCAGGAGCGAGATGGAGCAGGGGGAAGCTTGGGGTGTGGGGGGGTAGGTAGGCGAGAAGATGGTGAATGGAATGGAGAGGGACGAGAGCAGAAAGCGGAGGATGGGGGAGGACAGAGATGGAGAGAAACACGTGGGCATAATGAGGGGAAAGGAGATGGAGAATGATAGCCCATCTCTCCAAACCACTCCATGCTGGAAGTGAGGCATTTAAATGCACACCCACTATTAGCATATTGACCCCACCCCTCTCCTCTGGCCTTTTTCTCCCTCATTATTATCAGGCATGGAGCATGTGATATGGGAGGCACAAACCGAGCTCATTTCCCATCATAGGAGCCAAAATGTCACCCTCCCAATGAAATGTGAACACGGAACAAACAGAGCGTCTGTGACGTGCACACGTCTTAGTCTGTCCCATCTGGTTGGCCACCAATGGGTTAAATCTCCAGGCACTTCATTAATGTGGGTCGGTGAAGTGAAGCATGTTGCAGGCAAAACAAACATGGTTGAATTTAGCTGAGATATGCAACCATGGAAACTTCACGAGACGTCCTTGGATCTCCTGCCCTCCAGGGGAGTGAGGCCGAGTCCCTGCCCCAGTCATGGGGGGGCTGACTTTGGGCCTTGAGCAATGCGATGTGTCCTGGGTTGGCTGGTTCTACATTTGATCGATGACTGAGGGCAGTGGCAACGCCTGACACATTCACCCACTCCATCTAACCTAAATGTTCATTCAAAGGGCCTGTGTCTCCCTGCAGCTAGTGCCTGCCCTGTATCTGTCTGTAGGTCCATCTGTCTATTTCTTAGCAATCTGCCGATTTGCTATACTGTCTGACTGCCTGTCTTCCCCCCATGTAGCTGGATTTAGCGTCTACCTATATGTCGGTCTGACTGTTTGTAGGTCAGGTCTGTTCGACAGAGATCCTGCCTTCGCTCACATGGTATGGATGCATGAAGTCATGCGAGCCACTGACCATGCCCTGGAAATCTAATCATCCAGCACAGTTGGATGTTTGTTTGTACTTGTACACACAGATGTGCATACAGGAGTGCAAACAGCCAGCCATGTACACAAACAGAAGTACCCCCCCCCCAGCTTTCATGGGAGCATTTTTTTTTTAACCCTGTCTGTTGTGCTCTTGTTAGTATTTGTGCTCCAAAAGCACAGGTTGTGTGATGTATTAGTGTCACAAGGGTAACCCTCTTTGCACAGACCCACACACAGACACACACACACACACACACACACACACACACACACACACAAATCCAAACAAGCCAAACTCATAAAACACTCACTCTCTCATTGGCATGTAGTAATTTTGCTAGCTCCAACAATAAAACAAAACGGAAAAAAAAAAAACAAAAAACAAACCCAAAGGTTTTTTTCTACCCCAATTACTTCTCCATGTTTATGTAATGGGGCTTGTTATTTTCTGACTTTTAATACCTCCCACCTCATATAACTCTAAGCTATGTGAATAACAGCTTTAATAGACCACAGGTCTTCAAAGATTTGTTACTTTTAAAGAAAACAGGGCTGGAGTGATACAGTGTTTGCAAGAAATCCAGAGCGGTGACATCAGTTAATTACATAAATCAGAGCCGGATCAGACCAGGCATGAAAGAGATCATAACACAAGGGCGGACTGAGGGACACAGCCTGTGTTTCTGACACCAGCTTTCAGGGAGAGAAGGAATTAAATCACTGTGTTAGGGTTATGTAAAACACTAGACCTGCTGTGAGATTGAAAACGCCTCTGAGGAAAACATTTAGGAAGGAAGCAACTTATGGGAGTAACACAAATAGCAATGACCTACCTAGCTTAAACAGAACCTGGTCATTTATAACCTTTTGCTATATTTCTGGATGCAAAATACGAAACCTCCGACAGTATCCTGCTGCCAGCCGGTCTAAAGATATGCTCTGTGTGGTCAAATAGAGAGACCTGCTAGTGAGCTGGCACTAGAGGGGGTGTGATATCTCCTCCTTCTCATCACTATGTCTAAAGACTACCCCGTAGATGCTTAGAAACCCAGAAGGGAGATCAAAGCCTGTGTGATCCAGTGGCTGTTATATCAACCCGGCCTGTTCTCCGACTGTGGGGCCTTCTGTTAAGGCTCAGGCAACAGGGAAAGAGAGGAAACTGAAAACACTGACCTGGGCCGTCTATGCATGCAACCTTGCCAGATCTCTAGTCAGAATTTAATTTCCCTCTCCTGCAACCACATTTACATCCCCACTTTGCATTCCATTAATTTCCATTTGACCACACTTGCATGTTTCTGCTGGCAACATGAATAATCATGAGCTGCAAACGCACTCACAAAAAGCTACACACAGTTTTAAGAACACAAATGAGTTGAGTTTTTATTTTTCAATCCTTGCTCACTCTTGAGAATTTTTTTTTTTTTTTTTTACCATTGCAGCAGATCCAATTTGGCATTTGTACTTCAATTCAACATGTATTTTAAATGAGATAAATGAAAATAGCTGCCGCCTTCTTCCTGCTGTCGCCACTCTATTGTTCACCTTGTTATAAACTCTGATTTAAAGTCAGCGCTTCCTCCCCTCCGACTCACCCCCTCCCCATCCAGTGTGTTACAGGAGATGAAGCGAGGAGCTACACAGGATTGGACCCAGTTTTCTTCTCTCAGCGGAAAGGCATCTCAACAGGCCCCGCTATTGACCACATCCACCAGGGGAGGGAGTGGGTCAATGTAACAGAGAGCAGGGGACCATTTTGGACCACTTAACTATAATCAGTAAATGCACCCCGGTCGCAATTAGTGCAGGGCCACCCTGAGAGTGTTCGTTTTGCTCACAGCTCTTTCTGCATTTCATTCTGCTCCACAGGAATCTTGTAATGTAAATAGCACTCCTCACACCCAGTTTAACAACGGGAAAACAGGCAGGAGGTATGGTGCGGTTGTTTCACGAACACATTTGCTTTCCTGTGCTTTGGGTAGGATTAATCTGTAAATCATTCTATATTCTTCCGGTGCACTTCTCATGCAAAGAAAGTTTGCTATGAAAAAAACAAAACATTTTTAAACTGGACTCGTGTGCTGAGAGCAAACTGGGGGTTATCATCCTTTGCACACAGGCTCAACATTCGTGACCAAGCAATTTGCTCCAGTCCAGGGACAGCTGTCTGCAGTATATCTGAAAAGAGCTGTTTTGGCCTTTCCTTGCTTTATGCAATTAGCCTCACAAAATGGCTTCTTTTCATGAAGAGGGAGGCTTTTTTTTTTTTAGAACAAAGAGGATACACAACTGTGACAGGTACCTGGTGCTATCACACTGAGCCTCCCCAATGCACCAACACACTCCTCAACTCATTTATGATTCAGTGCACTTAGTCATCCATTCTTCTCCCTTTTCCCCCTGCTCCCATGAAGAAAAAGGCAAACAAAACTGACAGACATGCAGACCGTCAGATGAAAAAAACAAACAAACAAACAAAAAGGGTGCCATTTTAACTGATGCTGGAATTTCTGTAGAATTTGTGCTGCAGTTGAGATTGATTTGAGATGCAGTGTGCACCTCTGAGTCAAAAGACAACTCGGGCGCAAAGTCGTGAATATGAGTTCAAGTAGTCCGTTAAATTCTCTCCTCCTGTGGTAACGTTTGCCGTTGACTGAATTGAGAGAAGCTAAGTTAACTCCATCAGCAGCATGGGTGCTTGTGATGTTTGTGGGTACAGATATATGACTGTGGGACACCTGTTAGAATGCACACACCCACACAAAGGGTGGCACAATAGAGAAACCGACCTGATATAACATCTGTCTATACTGCACACTAAGACGTCATATGGTTTTGGTGAGATGCATCTTTTTCCTTCCTTTCAGCTCACCGTCTCAGTGTGCTCAATTCTCATGCAAAGCTCCTGCTTACCCATCACCCCATAACTGTAGGCAAGAACTACAGCACTGACACACACACACACACACACACACATACTGGGTCACTGTGCACTTATGGCAAGCGGTGAGGGGTGAGGCTGATCCTACATGGCTTCTGGATGATTGAAATGCCAGGCAAATTTGCATGAGGGACAGAGGTCAGGATAAAGGAAACCGAGAGAGGAAAGGGAGGGATGGAAGCGCAAGGGGACATTTAAGAAAGGGGGGGTGGTTAAGGGAGGATGATGACAGAAGAAGAGATGTGAAAAGAAGCAAAGAGGGTAAAAGGGGACAAGGGGCAGGGATCATTAATGAACACTCCCTGCTGTTTTCTCAGCTGTTATTCTCAGTGGCTTCAGCAGTGCTCTATACAAGGCCACAAACTCTGAGCATGCTAAGTCAGCCATCTTTCCCTCTTCCCTACTTCCTCTCTGTCACACAAACATACATTCAGCAGGAAGAATAAATGAACACACCTTAAAACTCTAGATTTTTTTTCTGACTTGAGGATTCATTGTCACCATGGTGACACTGTGGATAAGGTTTGTTTTATTCTTTAGTCAGGGGATGGGGATGGGGGAATGGTTACCTCCAGCACATATGAGTGTTATGTCAAGAGCTTGGCACACACATATTGACCCAAGATGGAATCAGAAAATGGGCCTCTGGGGGCCTTTCAACAGCAGACTAGTTTTAAATTTAAAACCTGCTTCAAAACCGGAAAGATGGGAGCATAAGTAACAACACAGCTAACAGCAAAGGCATGCCAAAGAAAAAGAAATTAGAAACCTATACCCTGGAATTATAAGGGAAGCAATCCGCTCATCAAACGAGAGCTATGACTCAAAACCAATAATAATAATGATGATGTTATCATGGGTAAAAATCTATGCCTTTTCAGTGCACAAACGCACAATGTACACAGCTGGTAACAGGCTGCAGATGAAAGCCAATTTGGGTTTCTTTGTGTAACTGAGAGCTTCGGTTGGACCACAGGTCCCTGTGGAACAAAGACAGAGAGAAGTGAGAGAGAGAAAGAGGAAGAGATCGAGAGCAAGCGAGAGAATGAGACAGAGAAAGGTAGGCAGGGGCGAGTGAGAGCGAGAGAGGAAGGGGGAGGGAGAGAGAGAGAGAGAGATAGAGAGAGAAAGGGTGTCCTGGCCCACCTGGGCAAACAATAGCAGTGAGATGAGAGTGTGGCTCAAGGGCCCTCCCTGTCCCTAAAGTACACAGCTGTCGGTTAGGGCGGGCAGGCTGGCGGATCAAAAACAGCCCCAGTCTGGTTCAGGTGTTGCACCTTCAGAAGTAAACGGACAATTTTGGAACAAGAGCCTTGGTTACCAAGGTGACGGATGCAACAGTGAGACTCTTTTTAGAAGTCATGTAAAATGATGCACAATAATGTTTGTCACTCAGAGTGGCAGAAAAATAAAAATGACACATGGCAAAAAGAAAAAAGTGCAGAAGATTTGTATACACTTAAAGATTCTAACTGGATTTCACATTTGATTTAAGTCACAGATGTATTAAAGTCTAAAGTTTGATCTTACACTGTGCTGGAAGAATTAGATTGTATCAGGTGCAGGCCTATGTGATAATGGATTTGTGTCAGCTGCCTATAAGGAGTGAATACATTTACTCAGGATCTATAAAGTGCTCTAAAGAGTACAAATAGAAAGTTTGGTGTATCCATGTACATATTACTCCAGATGAAGAGTCAGTGTATGTGGAAATATACATTCAGAGAGGGGACAGTAAACATGTAATTCCCTTTCCCTTGTTACAAGGACGGACAACAACATGGTCTTTGTTTAAAGAGAAGCCATCTGTTTGATAATGCATACTGTAGATTCTGGCTGCAATGAAACACTGTGCTGTGGTGTTGCTGCTTCCCTGATGTCCCCGCTGCGTTTAAAGGGGTGATGTGCGTTATGTCCAGTTCATGCTGACACACACACACAGAGATGCTCTGTTTCATTAGGTGGTTCGAGAATATGTACGTTGAACAGGTTGGTTGTGTGTAGTGGGACAGAACGCAACGTCTGAGCTTAGTCGGGCAGTCGCACACAGACAACACACAAAGCAAATTGCCAAGTACAGCTTAGCAGCTGCTGATCACATTTATAGTGATTCATTTTCCTCTTGACGTTTTTGTTCTCTTTAATTTCTCTTTTTTTTCATTGTTGTATCACTGCTTTTTTCTGTCTATTATCTACAATCTCACTGGAAGATGTTTTTTTCTTCCCTCTAGGCTGGTATATAGTGTCTTTATGCTCTTTGGTGCCTGCCAGCTTGTGCACTCAATAACCAGCTGAACCCAACAGACAATTTGACGCTCCTTGCTCATAAAACACTGGGATTACTCTTCAAAGCTCGGTGGGCTAGTGCAGAAGGGGAGTTCATTAGTTTGCATTGCTCTTATTACGGGATATTTAGCAATGCATTTTGAGTTTACCAATAAATTACAGCTGTTTCCTTACTCTGTGGCAGGCTGTCGGCAGCAGTGGGTTTGCCCAGGAGTACACCAAAACACCCTTGGATCCCAATGCTAGCCCTTTAAATATTTAACCAGGATCCAATACAGGAGTAATTATTTTTCCAAACAAATTGCACCTCTGGCCAAAACCACCGCAACCTGATACACCACAGCGATACATTCTGTGTCACAAGCTGCTATTAGTCATTTTAAATTATTTATCAAGCTTGGGTTGAATTAGGATTTGCTTCAGACCTGTTTTTATGACTACTGCGCACTTCAACAGAATCTTGAGTGGCCATTATACTCCAAAAAAAGCTATTTTGATGAAAAGCTCCCTTGGCTCATCCCCAAAAGCCCCAGAGACGTCCATATGCGAGGAGGCCACTGAGACACAAGGTCAGAGTGAAAGAATGACAATGTTGACGTACATTGTGTGTGGAAAAAGCCTTTTCTTATGACATCTACAGAACACTTCAACTCAGAGGACTCCTCAGTGTTAATGGGTGGCTACATCAGATACTTAGTCCTGAAAAACATCACATTATAAACTTCCCTCAGGCTTTTGTCGACCCATGAATTGCTTTTTTGGTAAAACACAAAACTCCCGGTGAATTATGACTCTGCTATATATGGTCAAAGCTGTGATACTATTTCGTTTTTGCCGTGTTTCTGACTGTACTTTAATTATATCCCCTTTTCTCTTGAGCTAAACTGAAATATCTTTCTAAAACATGGAAAACCATAAATGTGAGGAAAGCGTGATGTGACTGATACGGATCTAAAAGTCGCATAGCAATGTAGCTTTATGACTTTATGGGCTGAAAATAGCCTGCGTGTTAAGAACAGAGCCTCATTTAATTCTGCCATCTGCAATGAAAAATAGCAATGTTTTTATAGAGCGACAACTGTCACCATGAATATGAGCTATGTTTAACTGGGCTGTGGAACATCTTCTATCAAGCGCAATGAACACATATAAAAGTGGGGGCGAGGGGGGGCAGGACATAAAAGCAAGCAGATAAATTTGTTAAAATGCGGTTAGAAGGAAATCTAGTTATTGTGTTGAGACAGAAATGATACTAAATGGAGAGAACGAGAGAGATGGGTCATCAAAGCCTCTTTTTCTCTCTGTACAGGGGCCCCAGCTGGCTGGCCGAGCGACGGAGAGCTCTGCCCACTTGCCTGCCACAAATTAGCCAAACTATTTACCCTTGTATATGCACATTAGCAAATTCCTCCAATTGAGAAAACAAATGCATCTGTTTTGTTCTGCTGAAAACTTCATGGGAGCCTGCATGGGCCTCTGCACACCAGGCATTCTCTGTCACAGTGGCAGTTAGTCCAAACACACACACACACACACACACACAGCCAGAATTGAGCCAATTGCAGGTCCTCGCCGGGCCTCCCCAAGTCCTCCAGTCCTCTCCGCAGCTGGACAGCTATAGCTTGTATCAGTCTCTCTCTCCCAGTGTCCCTCTTGTCCTCTGTTTGTCTTTCCTTCTGATTGTTAACAGTCAGTATTTTGCCTTTGTAAATCCCCCCCCCTCCCCCCTCCCCCCTCCCCTCTCCCCTCTCCCCTCTCCCCTCTCCCCTCTCCCCTCTCTCTCTCTCTTTTTCTCTCTGTAAGTCAGTCTGTCTGAATTTCATCAGTACTCTCATGACCTGCTTTAAATTGGGAAATTCAGGGTCCCAAAATGAACATTTCTTTTCTCTCTCTCTCTTTTTTTCTTGTTCGCTCACTCTCTCTTAAGAAAGTCTTCGCTGGCTTTGCTGCATATTTTTCCATCCTGGTGTTAGCTTTTAAATATTCATGTAAATGGATGGAAGAGGTGAAGGGGTGAGGGGAAGGTGAGGGGAGGTGGGAAAGAAGAGAAAGCGAAGGAGAACAGGAAGGAACTGAGGCAGCGCGCAGTGGTGGGGGCTACCCCCTTTCTGGAGCTCCCTGCCGAGGGATGGCGGGCATAGAGGAATAGCGGAGGCGGGGGGCTGAAGGGACGGGGACCATGGGTGGGGGGGCCTCATGATTTATTTAGAGCTGGGGGCACCTGTACCAGTCAGCTGCTGATAGCAGCCATCACCCTGTCGACCCACTGGTGCTTGAATTCAGAAAAGAAAGACAAATCTGTTGCAGGAAGGATGATTAATATGTGACTACTGCTGTGAGAAATTTCACCTGTAATGTTAATGATTTTCAGGGACGAAAATTCCATTGTTCTGCGGTTGTAACCCTTCAGTCGAGTGGGGCCATTTTAATGACCTTCCACTTTATGATTTCTGAGCTAGCCCGCGGCGTTGGGCAAGCAAGTCTTCACACAGCTGTAAGGCCGAGCAAGTCCCTCCTTCTGTGCTGCTAACATTTGCTAACCACCTCAGAAGCTTGGGCAAGAAAATAAAATTTCTATGTTTCAAATAAACCAATCAATATAGAGCAGTGAGACTGCAGCCTCAGTGAGCGTGAGTGGGCGGCTCACTGCAGTTTATCAAGGCAGCTTAATTTCCGTCGGCTTAATATCCTGGGAAATGTATGGAAATTGAACTGTGAGAGAGAACAAAGACAAGAAGCCAGAATCAAATGATGTGGTGCAACTCAGAAAGCTCCATCTCATTGTTCGTCCACACAGTCCCACACTAGTAGGGGTGTAGAAACACACACATCTGCGCGCACACACACACACAGACCTGGGCATCCTGTCACAAAGTACTTGAGTATAGCTATCAGATAAAAGAAAAAGTTAAATTTTTTCCTCAAGAGTTATTTCATGATCCTTCTTCATTATTTTCCAAAATGACTCTTAGTGGCTGACTACTGCACATGTTCCAATGCATATGCTCGACAACTGGTAGTTAATTAGCCTAGCTGCTACATGTCTCCTGCTTGCCAACTCCTCTGTGAAGACACATGGAAGCACTGCCCAGAGGCAAATTATAAATGAGAAACAGGTTATTAGGATTCTGTCATGCATACTAAGATGTTATGACTGTCATAAAAAGCACAGAAGTGAACCTAGGGAACGGTAATTATCATTTTTTGGAGTGTTTGTTTTATGTCAGGCCCTGATAAAAGCTGATGATTTCAGTATCTCCAGTCAATACCACCAGGATGGTCCTGGTCCTAAGTGGACAGAGACTGAAAATATGAAGCTTTGGGGGAAAAGGGGAAACAATCAGGAAGTCAGCAAAAAAAAAAAAAAAAGGAACAGTATGCTATACCAGCCACCTAGTCAGGCTGAACCTAATGAAGGCTCATCTGCATTAGTAATAATCTAGCACTGCTCGGGGGAAAGAGAGCCCTGTTCCTCTTTAGTGGCTAGGAATGCAAAACAACGACCTCACGCACACCCCCACCTCTGTCCTTTATATTTCACCCCCCATTCTCCCTTCGCGGTCAGGATCAGGATACTTTCTCAAAAATTTTCCCGTAAACAACACCTGCACTATTAACAGCTCTGCAGCCACTGAGTGAATCTGCCCTTCCATTCTTTTCTAATTCATCTTTTCTCTGTAGAAACCTGATCCTGGTGTTTACCTACCTTTCTCTCTCTCTCTCTGACACATACACACATATGCTTTAACGCACGCTTCACAGAACAGTAACTAATAGCAACCTCATTCATTAACACACCCCTTGATGTTTCGCACGGAGGCAGGGTAAATGTGCTGGAACGCCTGCCCTGACTGTCTGGCTGCTTCAACGCTAACAACAGATAGAGAGATAGATAGACAGGTGGGGCAGAGGCTCGTCTTACACTCATCTGCCTCCGACCTAGCACTGACTGCACCACCCCACGATGAAAACAGATACATATTTCATCAGTTATTAAGGCTATGACATAAGCCTCGGGGTGTCAGAGATCCAACTGTAGCACCGGCAGCATCTATCTTTACTGCCAACATAAATAAAGTTATGGGATCTAAAAGTAGAATGAGAAAATGCAGATACTTTCATAATATGAGCTTTTTGTGAAATTTCCATCTGGATGCATTCAGATCTCCTCTACCCCAGGCGCTTATAGCTTCAGTCTGATAGCATTAATAGTACTATGGCCACTTAAGATTACTGGTGACATCAATGAGCGCATTCATCCCCTCGGAGACACCGAGTTGACTCATTTTCTTTTCACCCACAATGTCTGATTTGCTAATTCTAAAAGATCCAATACTGTAGGATACATAAAGTCTCTGATGTAGCGTATATGATGCTCATGCATGTGCGAGCATTAAGCACGAAGGAAGCATGCATTTTAAATAACAGGTACAAGCTGGCAGGTGCTGACATGTGTGCAGCATGGCTTCAGGCTTCTCAGATGTTAATATTAAGATGTTTAATTACTAGAGGAAATTACTCCGTCTCTGTATGACTGTGGGTGTTACAGGAGGAAGAATGACAATCTTTTTCTACGTGTACATCAGCGTGGGGGGCGGGGGTAAAAGTGGTTATAGGTGTTCCAAGCAGCTGTGTTGAAAGAGGTTCAAGGGATTTGGGTTCACATGAAGCCTGAGACGTGTTCATCAATTTAAATGTGGATATAATAGCACACGCTATCAAACAGTCTCTCCTGAAGGAGATTCATATTTTTACTTTGCAAACTTAAGAATGGAAAGGGAGCAATAGAGAGATTGATCAATTTTGCCTAGTTTGTCAGATTTTGATCATCGGATCACATTCCAAAAGTGGAAAGGTGCAAGCAGAGTTTGACCTTTTTGACCAAGTATGTAATCTAAGTGTTATTAATATTTGCCAGGGCAACTCTTACAAGCCAAGGCATGGAGGGGAGTTGAGTCACCTTTTTGCTCTGTCGGGTTTTCTAATATCGGTTTTCTCTGCCCAGCATTTAGCTTGCTGCCTCAACAAGTACAACATTTTGTACAACTCAGACCTAAAATGCAATGAAAAATACATATATACAGATTTATATATATATATATATATATATATATATATATATATATAGTTCTGTCAAACAATTAAAATGTTTAATGTGATTAATCACAGGTTAGCTGTGGACTAATCATGATTAATCACCATTCATAAATGTGACTGAAAGACATTTTTTCTGTACATTGTTGGAACAGAAAGATTAAAGACAGGAGCTAGATATATATGTTTACCATTTGCATTTTATTCATGACAAATCCAAATGAAGAGTCATTGCTCTTTTTTTTTTTTTTGTAAATATAGGATGGATGGATTGAAGAAATTCCACAACAGTCTTTTGGGCTGTATTAAGAATGTAAAGCAGTTCTTATTGGGAATCAAAGAAAATTACTTTATGAACTTGCCTTTTAGATTTATTTCTAATCAAAAGAAGTGTAATATGCCTAAGGAAATACAATGTATACTTCAGAAATAGCTGGCCTTAAATATGAAGTGTAAACATTTTTAATTCCACTTTACATAAGCTGCTAATTACTTTTGATTTGTCTAATGGGCTGTGTTTGAGTTGCCGTGGCATATGCAGCATCAGGAAGCAGGAAGCTTCTGATGGCTCGATGGCAAGTGAACGGTGCATGAAAGGGACAAAATAGCAACACACGCATTAACTGGTCCCGATCAAGGATGACTCTATATATATATATATATATATATTTATAAGCTACATGACTGAATACCACTAAAAAGGATATTTTTATGAATTGACTCTTTCAACTCCATTTAGGCTCCACGAGCAACTGTTTCAAAGTCACAGCCGAGGATCAGACACCAGACTGAGTATCATGCCCTGACAGACATGTATAAAGCGACAGAGCTAACAGAGCTAGAGACATGGAAATCCCATTCTTAAATGAGGAGGCTTCCGGATAGTCTACGTAGAGGATGCTTTCCTAACATTCCTGCCTCTGTCTGCACGTTACACCTGCCTTCCTCTGCCAGCAGCCACCACAGTGCCTGCCCCTGCCAGCTGCTCTGCCTCAGGAAACTTTACATAAACTTAAATAATGTGTTGCTGCATTCCACCCATCTCATGGCCTTTAACCGATGAGATAAATAGGACGAACGTGCCCAACTGGGACAAGGCAATAATCCCTTTATCTGGCACAGGGTAAGCCTGACTAGCCGGCTTACCTGTTACATCAGATATAGATATATAGATATATATATATAGATATAGGCAAGAGGAGAGAATGGGAGCAAGAAAGGAGGATAAAAGAAGTAGGAGCGGGGATAGTTCACAAGTTGATATAATCGGGGCATAAACACCACAAAATAATTAAGAACGGGACAGAGAGACTGGCTGACTATTGAGAGTTTGAGGTAATGACACCTCCAAATAATTGCAGGGAGGCTGTCGCTGTTGAAGTACAGTTGTACCAAAGTACATAAGTGCTACAGAGAGGCCTATTTGACAAGGTTAGATGAGCACAGCTACATAAGCCTGGATTCACTCAGCACTGAGGCGAACAAAGTAGAAACTGTAAGCGCCACATTAGCTGTTCTTGCAAATAGCATATCACTTGTTTACCTTGAATACCGGCATTTTATTTACATGAGTCAGCCTTGTGGAAAATCCATAACTCATTTGCAAGGCCTTTACAGCACATGCAATGTCAGTGCCATGACTGCAATGTCCTAAACATCCGTGTGTGAGGGGGATGAAACTCTCACCAACTAGATGGAAGCAAAAGCAAGTAATAATGGCTTACTATGTATTTTGTGTGCTATGGATTTTAAAATTACTTTTTTCTTTCAGTTTCATCAACATAAAAAGATTAAAGAAAGAGGAAAAGCCGAAAGATAAACAAGCTGCTCTTTGGATTCGTCTGTAGCTGTCTCTCACATAATTTCATTCCATCAATCAAAAGCAGCAGTTGTTGAGAAAAAACTTAAGTGCACAAGACATAAATATTTTATTCAACAAGAATCAAAGAAGACAACATGTCGCCATTGTGGAGGATAGAGAGCAACGTAGAGCCGGCAAGAGCAAGAAAATCACACCTCTACGTAATCTCTACCCTGTACAGGAAACTGTCCTTCTATCGTCTCATCTGAAATCATCAAAGATGGTTTGATGTTGTCTTCTAAGCTTTTGAACTCACCAGGACCTTTACTCATAGCCAAGCTTTATTTGCTGCCCAAACTGCAGGTGATGTTATGACACCCATAGTGCCCATCTCCCATGAGCTCATTGTTTGAAATAAACCGTAAGACTCAATCTTCACAGTAAATCCTGGTAAAGCACACACACACACACAGATACACTTATTACAAATGTGCACACACACTTTGTCACACTGTATGAGCATGGTAAAGCCAAACAGAAACAGACACACAGATACATACAGCCATGCACGCACACGCACACGCACACACACACACACACACACACACACACACACCACTCCCAATCCTCCAAACCAGGGTCACCAAGGCCCTGGTCTAGGTTTTGGTAGCTGGTTCTATAATTTTCTGGTAAATGTTAGCCTTTCTTTCCCCTCCTCCTCTGCCAAGAGGAAATGAGGGGATGATCTCTCCGCACTCCTTCAGCCATCACTGCTCAAGAAAACAAACAGGAGGATTTTATGGCCTGATTGTTGACCTACTGCCCAGGAGCAACAACAACAGGCTACTAGTGATTGTGTTTACTGCAGGATGAGGTACTTACACTGATACAACAGCACTGCTCTGGTGATATGTACAATCCAATTCCCATACAGGGATCTGTTTATAGGCTCTGGAATAGGGTGAGGAGGGGTGTATCAAATACAGTTCAATAAACAATAAAGCTCAAATGAAGTAATATACCTGGCAGATGTGATATTGTGAATGCAGCTGTTTGAATCTCATTGCTCTTTGTTCTAACTTGTTACCCTCCTGTTGCTACAGGAAACAGTGGCCTTCAGTGTAGAGTATGTCAAAAAACTAATGATAAACTGTAATAATAACAAAACCAAAGTCTTCTATCAACAGAATCCACTAAATGCTCCCCATAAACTTCTCCCGACAGAGTAAGTAGCAGAATCACCACCTGGCATGTGCAAGCGGTTCTATGTCAGTGTATGTGCATATGTGTGTGTGTGTGTGTGTGTGTGTGTGTGTGTGTGTGTGTGTGTGTTTACACATGTGGTACCAGAAGATACACACACACACACACACACAAACACACCTGTTCTTCCCTCAGCACCAGGCCTGAGCCCCAGACAAAGCTTCCCTCTGTCCGGACATGGACACTGTTTGATTCCTCACACAGTTCTCCCACCGCTGCCTATGCTTAAACCTAAACATGCTGTTTGCTATGGGCAAAAAAAATACCGTTGAAGAAAGTGGTGGGAGAAGAAAGAAAGGCCTTCCCAGAGAGTCATCTGGTTCTAATGCAGGGCCCGCTGGTGTGGATTACAGGCACATATTACAAGAGAACTCAGGCTGACCTCTCATCTCTATCCCGGGGGAAATGGGAGCCAGCCATGGTGATGAGGGGCTGAGGGTCCGGGGGCCTGGGGGAGCAGAAGGGTGAATAGAAGCCTGTGGGCAGACTGCCACCCCACATGATTGGTGCTCTTCCTCACTGAGGGAGTTTCTCTGAGATCTTTTGAAAACCCTCCATTGAAAGCAGGAAAAAACACTTTCTTCCCTTGAGCCTCTCAGTGATTCTAAAAAAGATGTAATTACTTCAAATATTCTCTGTGGTCTGCTGTGTTTATACCAGAGCTTCAGCAGGTTGGGAAGTAACTCAATAGACTTTCTATAATTATCAAAGTGACAGTAAAACATGCTTGTTTTATCAGATGAAAAGGTATAAGCAGCTGGTTACTCAGCAAGCATTTGAGCTTTACTGCCCCCTCCCACAATCGAATAGGGGGTTAACTAGGTGTGTGTGCATGTGTGTGTGTACGGGGAGTAGGGGGGTAAATGGGCTAACAAGAAAGGCAGAATTGGAGTGAGGAGAGAAGGCTTCAGCAGCAGCAGCGCATTAGGTTGGCAGCAAATCTGGTTGTTTGGCCGGATAATCAGCTCAACTCTGAAAACATTCCTATTAAAGCAGCCACAAATCAAACAAGATGCTGGGAACACAACGATCATCCAAACAGAAACAAACAAAGTCTCTTTTTTTTCTCTGTGCCATTCCCTCTGCAATATCACATAAGATTCCCAAATCTTACATTTTTTTAGATTAATTTCATAACATACTAATTATTATTTCAAAGTTCCAGCTCTTACCTGTAGTATCTGGACTGTAGATAAGTGGAGCACACTGCTTTGGACACATGGCTGGCTGAGCCAAAGTCGATGACTTTGACTCTGTAGGGCTGTCGAGACGGGTCCACGAGCATGATGTTCTCTGGCTTCAGGTCAGCATGGATCAGGCCCAGGCTCTTGAGTTTCATTAGTGCTGTGGCCACCTGCTGTAGCACAGGCCTGATGTATTTGAGTGGCAGCGGGCTGAACTTGTTCTGCTTCAGGAAGTCGTACAGGTTCTGCTCCAGCATCTCAAATACCAGGCACGTGTGGTTCTTGTGCTGGAAGCACTCGTACGCCCTCACAAAGTTGTAGTCATCTGCACTCTCCGTGCTCAGACGCGCCAAGATGCTGACTTCGATCTGACCCTGCCGAGCATAAGACGGGTGGTT
This sequence comes from Remorina albescens, assembly GCA_034769265.1. Lineage (NCBI taxonomy): Eukaryota > Metazoa > Chordata > Actinopteri > Carangiformes > Echeneidae > Remorina > Remorina albescens. The sequence continues at coordinate 51,503,171 of CM068475.1, forward strand.
TTTCAAGATCTTGATTGCCACAATCTCGTTTGTGCCCCTTTTCCAGCATTTCACCACCTGCCCGAAAGTTCCTCGCCCCAAGAACTCCAGCACTTCGTAGGTGTTGGTCATGGAGCAAAGCACCTCATGTTGCACCAGCTGGTAGTCTCCCTCATTGTTGGAGCCGCTGTTCTTGGATGTTGCTGTGGAGGTGGCGGTGGCCACCGTAGCCACCGTGGCTCCGCTGGCTGCTCCGTTCTGGATCATCGGTGGACCGTGCTCCTCAATGATCTGCACACTACTGTTGTTATCAAGCTCCTCACTTTTGCGCTTAAGACCGCATCGCTGGTAGGTATCTAGGAGACTGACCGTGCTGCGGCGTGTCAGGTTGTGAATGCCAACCCCGCCACCCACACCACTGCCGCCACCGCCACCTCCACCACCACTGCTGTTGCTGCTGCTGCCTCCACCACCACTGCCCAGCAGAGACCCCACGGCCCCTGAAGTGCTGCTGGCTGAGGTGACCACAATGTGGCCTGTGTTGGCTGGGAAGATGAGTGCCTGCTCGTAGGGCAGGGTGGAGCTGGCAACCTGCAGGGAGCTGTTGATGCCCAGAGGCCCACTGGTGGCTGACACGTTCTTGCTGTTGTTGTGGCTGTAGACTTTGCTGTGTGTGCCGTACCCTGTCATATCCCAGTTACAACTCTGCTCCACCTTCAGTTTCTTCACGCTAAAGAAGGCACTTGACTGGAGAGAGTGAGGGGAGAACACTTGCACTTGCGAGGCCATACCTGTGAAAAGAGGGGAGGAGCAAAGATAGGAAGGAATGAAAGTGAGAGGTTAGGAATTTGAGAGTGTCTGAAACACGAGTGGTAGCTAGACGCTTTAAATAAAGACAGCTTGGGTCAGAGCAGGTCATTAAAACACCAGGCATATACACCGATACATCACCATGTCATATCATTGTAAAGTAGCAGCCTTTTAAATAGAATAATAAATGTGAATTTGTTGCTTTGTTCTTAAATTGTTTCTGAGAGGTACCACAAAGCATTTTTGTAATAAAACATCAGATATTACGACATTAAAACTGCAGAGAAAGGGACTGTTTGTTTTTTGTTTTTTGTTTTTTTGGGGGGGGGGGATGTTAATATAATGTAATGAAATCTTTTTTAATATTGTTATATAAGATAAATAAAAGCCAGAATGTTTGGAAAGATAAGCAGATTTTGATTGAGTAGTGCTTATACAAACCACTGGTTCATGCAGAGGAAATGCCATTTCCCTGCTGTTCCCATCTGCAGTAAAGTAAATAGGCTGAGTGAATACTAAAAGAATACCCTTTCATGGGACACTCCGCAGAGACAGAGGTGCAACACAAAATCGTACACAAAAACAGGCCAAAAAAAAAAAAAAAGAAAAAACTCCCAAGGAATGTTTGCAATTTCCTTCTCCATTACACAGCCCAGCCCTTGCATTTGTTGGTACACAATTATTCACTTTAGGGAAGGTGGTGGGAGAAATTTTGCTAAAGTAACTATGAAAACAGGCGAAGGGCACTGAACTGAGCTCTCCACCACAGATCCTGAAGACAACAAAACAAAAGCTAAACTTCAGTGAGGCGGTGCTCTGAACTCCTGGGAAGAAGCTGCCTCAGAATAAGCAAACGCTTCTTCAAGCAAACAACTGCCCAAAAATAGTCCCTTTCTTTATCTCCCTCTTTTACAAACAGGCTTGTTTGCAACATTGAAATGATTATTACAGCACAAGGCAGATTATATGAGACTTGTAGTAATGCTATGTTTAAACTGTTTCCAGTAAACCCACAATTAGTTTACTGCTAACAAAGTAAGAGCTTCCACCTGGCCGTACTGACGCCCACACACACACAATTAGGCCTCGCTGTTGATCAACTGGAGCATGATTCAAAGAATGTTACGGTCGCAGTGTGCACACAAACACTAACAAAACCCATGCATTCAAACAGCCCTTAAACTTTGTTTGCTGCTGGAAAAAATTGCTGCTTTTGTGTGTTTAATAGACATCTTGAAAGCTGGGAAGTTTTGCTCAGTTCAAAGATAATTAGAGGACCATTTCCTTCCAAGATGTTAGGACGTTCGTAATTGTGGGCGCCGTTCTGCGGACACAAAGCAGAGAAGAGGGGACATGCCTGGTCACTTTGTCATTATTAGTCCTTTGAGTGGTGATGATTATTAATTCAGTAGGAAGCTGGTGAGCTGGCGGCCCTCCAGTATACTTTGCTTCATTTGTTTTTTCTTTTTCCTTTTTAACGCTCCTGACCTCTCATCCTCCTCCTTCTGTGGAATTTTTACTATCTTTCCCTTGCGTCAGCTGGTCTTAGCCCTAATGCTGCAGGACTGGAGATACAATTGACTGTAAATTGGATGGCTGCTGTACAGTAGCAGCTGATGGAGCGTAGCACCTCCATGCTTCCTGTACTGCTTATTTCAGCCACAATATCTCATCGTACATGCTCTGATCAATCCATAAGAGGTAGTCTTGTTTTTAATCCAGCTTTAAGGTCCCACACCAAGTCCCTTTTGGTCTAGTCTACTAGGTAAGGCTGGACCAGAGAGGTAATGAAGAACGTCCGCTAGGCTATTAGGGGCAAGGCTCTCTGCTAATCACATAAGCTGCGAAGGCCAGATGTCACTCCTTGGATTAACAATTCCTGTGCCTGGACTTTACGCTAAAAATAATTTGAATGATGAGTTGCGTCACAGAGTAGCATCAACAGTGTGTGACTGAGGGCCTGACAGGATAATCACAGACCCAGGCTGATGGACACAAAGATGGATGGACGGAAACAGAGACCGGCCTGTCCTCTTATGGAAAATTCCAGCCTATCTGCCAGCAATGAGCAGTTTGGAGTTTTTTGCAAGGCCAATTCGAGGCTAGTTGCTTTTTGCATTAACATCACATGAATTTCCCCTCAACCCCCTGATCTTAGTTACTCATTGACTCTCTGTCAGTTTTAACACAGTGGTCAAAGAGTTCACTTGACATCAGCTACATGGTGCAGTGAACTAAAGGACACAAAGGCTCCCCATTACTCGGGCTCTGGAATATAACTGACAAAAGTCTTTAGAAATGCACAAGAAACTCTTGAAATTTACTGTTTAAATTATAGACAGACGGTTGTGCCACAAAACGAAAAGCTGTGCAAACAGTTTGGAAATCTGTGTGGAGCACAGATAAGTAATTAAATGAACCAAAAGTAAGAGGTCAAATGGCTGGAATGTTATCTCATGACAACATGCACAGGCAACAGTGTGACAAATTATACTTCTTTGGGAAAGCAGCTCCAGTCCTCATGAATCACTCTTCACCCAGGCTGAGGTTCAAACGTATTTATGATGTCGATTCTGAACAAACAAACTCACAATGCGGTTGTCAGAACCTACACGGTGCAAAAGACCTTGTCTTGAACATGCCTAGTTGAAGTTTATTTGAATTTCTGAACTCGATGCCAAATGCAAAAACTGTAAAGGTCCATTGTTGTCCGTTTACAATGGTGGAATACCTTCAGTAGCCAAGGCTTTCCATTTAGCATACCTAAAGGAACACTGTGTGTCCTGCACACTGCAATTAAGCATACCAGAGAGGCATTTTCCACTGTTTAGAGGCAGCATGTTGAAATGGTAATAGTCAATGTTTTCAGAGAGATTACTTCTCTGTCAGGGGTTAGTTAATCTTCTTTTTGGGAGGATTGGGGCTGCTCTGCATGCCATGTGAGGGTGAGAGACATACTGAAAGGAAGGAAAGGAGAACAGAGCGTGGAGTGTGGGACCACGAGTGGCTCTCACATTCTCGCCTGTGACCTGCTTCTGTTTGCTCTCTTTTATTAAACCCGTCATTTATTCTCTGCTGACAACATAACAAAGACAATTGATGAGAACACCTTTTGATACCACCAAACCTGCCAAGTAATCTTTTGTAATTACAAATAGTTCTAGTTGTCATTCAGCTTTTCCACACCTGTGCCCAAAGTTATATATAGTTTGTAATTTCAAATAAATCAATGGTGAGATAAATAGATGTTTTTGCACAGCAAGGATGCATAAAATCATGCTCATAAATTTAAACATATATATCCATCAATATCCAGAGAGCAACTGTCGCTTTCCACCAGAAAGGCCGAAGTGAAAAGACACAGTATGAAGACACCAGCCATCACCTAGGAGACTATGCAGAGACAGCACAGTCCGGTCTGTGTGGTCGATGGATGTCCCCTGGCCTGGATAGATTTTGATTACTTCCTGAGGCTTTATGGATGCTGACACAGATGGAGACTCTCTGATGACCCTGTCTCTTTGCTGGACATCACACTGTCTGCAGCAGTGGACAGTTGGGCTGGGTCAAATCGCCTGCTAATGAAATAACTTCTGACTGTCTAGACAAAGCATTATCTCACCCTTTGCTGCTGTTTGCACGTGTGTGTTGGGGGGCAATACTTCCCTCATCTCCACCCTCTTCTCTGAGCAGCCTGACACATTAATAGGAGGCCAACATAATTTGTCTTAGTAAAGCTTAAGGGACCAGATCAGCTTTGATTCTCCGCGCCATATACTCTTTGGTAGCCCAGCAAAGGGACTGAATGGCAGTATTCCAGGAGATATTGTAGTTATAAGATGCATTTGTCCATGCCTATAGGTGCATAGTTGAGTTGACTGCGAAAGGTCATAACATAACAATATGATTCACATTCAAGCATTCAGTGAGTGCAGTTTCTTTTTAATTAGTCACCAGTCTGCAACCATTTTGACCATTAAATAGATCTACTGGTGAAAAAACAGTCAGTAAGATCGACTTTGAGGTGAAATGCGACAGTGAATGCACCAATGAGGAGGAACATATTGTTCATACAGTGAAGCCTAGCCTTGTGTTCCTGCCTCCTGCCTGAGTTCTGCCCTCACTGGGGGAGCTGGAGCTTGACACTGAATAGTCTCTCTCTCTCTCTCTCTCTCTCTCTCTCTCACCCGCGGCCACTATTGACCATCCAGTCTGCTTTTTTAGCTCTCTCATCTCATCTTATTTATAGAATAATGCATCAGATGAGCTTGTACGAGGGATACTGTCATGCAGGCTGGTGCCCCATCAGCCTTTATGCTTATCCTGACCACAGCACTTGACCAGCTGGACCTGTTTCGCCACCCCACTTGCAAACACACAAAAGAGGACACATATCCATCCAGCAAATGGAAAGCCTAAAAGGCAAATACGAATACTGTTGGGCAGACATACCACACAGAACTTCTCAGCTCATAAATCTGCAACATGTCTGCTGTAAATGTGACACTCCCTCAACTCTCCCCTTCCTGGAAACAAACAGCCAAAGATACAACATGTTGTGTTAGCAGTGAGATAACATGCTCAGTCAGTGCTTGGTAATAGATATATAAGCAAGGACGGACACACACAAGCTTATGCAAATTTCCACATCCAGGTGCCCGGACACACAGCTCTGAATAGATTATTGACCTGTCCGGTTTATCAAGGCAATGATTACTTGTAGTTAAAGTTTCAGAGTCGGCATTTCTAATCTTCAGTAAAGCTGAAAAACCAGGTACTCCACGGCAACTCCCAGTAGATAAGGAGACTGCTATAACATTGTAAGTGTGGTCATAAAAACAGTTGGCTTGTTTATACTGCCAGGTCAGCCTAAGCAGGCACTGAACCAAGGCACAGGGTGGAGGTAAGGAGCAAGTGATGAGGAGGAGGAGTGCAGGGGACCAGTGGGGGGAAGAGGAGGACCAAAGGAGGAGAAAGGGATGGCAGAGTGGAGCTGGATTTCTTATTATTCAAATCACAAATGTAGCAAGTGTAGAAAGTACAGCACCCAACTTCCTCCCTGCAAGAAAGACAGAAAGACAGAAAGACCTGGTACATGGCCGTGCTGTAGGAAAAGTTAAATAGCGAATGTGGATCAGAAGAGAAACTTGTCTCATCTAAGGCCACAAAAAATGAGGAGGGAGTTGAAAACGTGCCTAACCATAAACCACAGGCACCTGTTACTTCACTGCAGTACTGCTGAAATCCACCGAGTGCATCAGGCTGTGCTGCTCTGATCACAGTTACAAACACAATGCAGGGCCACACAAGGACATACACCAGATAAGCAGCTGCTCCCCAGAACCCTTATCATTTACACACAGTAAGAAACGCCCCACCTCACCACACTTCCTCTTATGTCATTAGGATCAACAGTGACAGCCGGACACAGTGTACTGTAATGATATTAACATATGAGGACTGCAGGAAAGAAGCAGTGGCCCAATGTGAAAAATAACGTGGGAGAAAATATTGCTCAGTGGGACATCGATCATGGAGAGGCTAAGGAAGTGTAGATGCTGCCGTGTGTGCTCTTGTGCAATAAGCACACGGACTGAAGTGTGTGCTGCTCTTGCAATGTACCACAACTTGAGGTTTGGAAAGGTTACCACTTCAGTGAGCGAAGGATAATGGGCTACACACACAGAGATGCACATTGCTTCATAGACCAACACGGAGATCCAGGTTCCCCTCAGCTACCGTTAACTCTATTATCATTCTGCCTGATGTTCACTTAACAAAAGGCCCAGAGAAGAATGAGGCCTGTAAAGGAACCTTTCAGCAGGCTAGACCTTAATTTTATTTCTAAAGGATTTCACCTCTTCCTTGTCAAATAACTTTGTGTTCTAATACAGAAATGAAAATTGGAAGGAGACAAAAAAACCATCATGATTTTCATTTTGTGTGATCCCTTGCTATTTATGCATGGGTAACAGGTAATCGCTTTGTGAGGTTCTGAATTGTATTAACCTCCGTAATATGATTATCACAGTCAAAGTATGAAATGAGTCAATAATCTTTAGTCATTACTATCTCTAGAGTTTGCAGTTGATAAACTATTGATATTAATTGAGCGAAGAAAGAATTTGAGAGGGAAACTGTGGGAAACAGTAAAATCTGAAGGCAAAGACTAACGCAGTTGCAGGGGAGGTCAGTTGGAGGGGACGGTTGCCTTGGACGGGGTTTTGAGGAGATGGCATCATTGCCCCACCCTGCCACCCTGCCCTGTTCCCTGGAACAGACTGCTACGTACAGTACTGGTTTTGGGTGTGTTCCTGAACTCAAGGGTCAAAGTCTGCTGCTGCTCTCATATCCAACAGAGGCAGCTGGAATAACGTCTGTCCTGTTCAACATGCTCACCTCAACCAAGCTTGAAAACAACAGCACATACACAACTTTCTGGATGTTTGAAGAGTATATACCAGGAATGTACCCATAAACATGCATCTATGCAATCTTGACACTCCACACGTGTGTGTGTGTGTGTGTGTGTGTGTGTTACGTTGAGACTGTTTGTGTTTTGCAGGTTATCTAGGCTATTTGTCAGAGCTCTAACATCTTAACTATGTAGCAATAACCTGTATGAAGGCACTAGCCCAAAACACGTTGGGATTTATCTGAAGCTCCACCCTTTCCAAACCCAGTGATGAACCCCTGACAACAGAGGAACCAGTCCAACCTGACCCAGCACCTGGGGACCAATAACACACAGGGAGGACCTTTACTTCCTGTTTTATCAAAACAACTTGTCACTGAGAAGTCAGTCAATATGTTTCTTCATGATAAGTACTGATGCTTGTGCAGGACGCCTTCTTTTTACTGGTTTCTGTCCTTCTCACATCAGAGTTCTTCATAACCCTCACATGTGATCGGCTTTCTACCCCCGACCCCAACCGCACCCTCCTGTAACTCTGAGCTTGCAGTTCTTTCTGCTATCAAATACACACTGGGAGATGGTGCACAGGCCTCCCCAGGTGACAAAGTTGTGTGATATTTCAGTGGGTAGTGTGAAGCTGCTGTTCTGAACCCATTAGGGCCCTGATCCAATTTTCAGTAGACGCCTTTCCTCTGTCTAAAAAGCCTCCACATTTACTCCTACCTTCACATTACAGGTGACGCACTCATATTCCTTTTTAATAAATTGTCATAATCTCATTTCATCTTTTTTTAAACACTTTTTTTTCCTTTTGTAGCTTCTGTAAACTCCATCTGTCTTCTCTTGGCCGAAGTGAGGGGGCCCACCAAGCTATATATTAAAGCAGCTTTTAAGAGATTACTGCACACAAACAAACACGCTCACATAAAAATTTAGCAAGGCATATGTGTCCTTAATCCAACTGACAGTGTCATAAACATAGCTGTTGAGTCCTTCTGGCCACAGAAGCTGAGGTAATATATATGGCGAGCCAACTCGGTCCTCTGTGACTGATTCAGCGGGAAAATCGTGGCTTTAGCCGATTATATTTACAGTGTCCTCACAGTCACAAATAGCAGCCAAGACCAGGCAGGAAAGGCTATTCTGACCATCAGTTTAACACCCACACAATGAGTGGCCGTGTTTGGCAAGTACACATTCGAACTGGCTTGCATTAAAGGTAAACATTTACAGACGGAGAATAAGAGTTGTTGGTTTTACAATTATACACATGGTGGCAAACTTTGTTGAGTAAACTACATGAAAGAAGATAGATTTACTTTAAGAATTTGCCAGTTTGGTTGTGTTCTTGTGGTCTTGGATGTTTCCGAACTCACACTTCAGTAGTAGCTGAGAGGGCTTTTAACAGATGGTAAAGATGAGCTACAGGAAGTCAGTAAGTAAATGATTATTCATCATACAGTAAGATGCTTTACTGTGAATAAAGATAGACATGTTATGAAAATGTTAGGCCCTGAATAAGGTCAATGTTACTGGGACGGATGCCACTTTTGGTTTAATCCTTATGAGCGGCGAAGAACTCAGTGTCTACAGATCTAAAGAGGTGAAAACACCCGGTGAGGCCTGGACAACTCAGAAGCAGCAAGGCTAAAGAGAACAGGTCCACATAGCTAAAGGTCAACTTTTGGCCTTTTTCTAGGCCAGCTTCCCTGAAAAGTGATGGAGGGGCGGGACCATGTGTGATAGCAGCTGCTGGGCTCCGTCAGGGGAGCCATGGAGATGGACGCCTCGCTGGACAGCGCTGATCCCGGATATAAGAGGGGAGACAGGTTAAATGAGAGATCAGATCTTTAACCCTAACACCACCACCCCCAAAGTCACTCTTAAACCAGTGATCCCCCCCCCCCAACCCTGAAACCTCCTCCAAAAACTACCCACCACACAAGCACCCCTGACCTTTGACAGTGCCCCTGAGGCCCATGGGCCTCAAGGAGATTGCATTCATTTCTCCACTCCAGCTTCACTGCCTCCCTCCCTTCTATTTCTTATTTACTTTTTGTACTCTGCCATTCCCCATCTCACTGTCATTCTTCCTCTCCGTCTCCATCTCTCAGGCTGAATGGAGGGGTCAGTTCAAAAGGCTGCCAGGAGAGAGCTGCTGGCTGGCCATGGTGTGCCTGAGGCTTTGAAGTGGGGAATGGATCAAAAAAGTGTGCAACCTGCTTTTCTTTTTCTTTTTCACCCTCCAACAAAGTTCAGCCTAGAAAAATAAACAGTCAGGCCAATTACTTTTTTTGAACTCTGTTTAATGAGTGCATTTTATACTTTAATCATGCTTAAATGACAAGCGCATGAGGAGTATATCCAGCAATAAATGTCACATTCTTTTTCCTCTAACCTCAGAAAACAGTACCTGCCTTTTCTATAGATTTGCTAAAATAATATGGCTAAAGGGGCACTTTTACATATTTTAGAATAAAATGATGAGAATAGTAAATCTGATATACACCTCAAACTTTGCTGAAGATCCTCAATATTAAAATCTTTCAATACAAGGCTCATGTTTGCATTAAACAACCATAATCCCGCACTTTTGTTGAAATTGAATGTTACCAAAGGTCCTCAGAGATTTTCATGCAGCAGCATTGCAGCTATGAGGAAAGTTGGGGCATTCAGTATTTTGTCATGTCTTTGCTAAAACATTATTGGAGCAGAGGAGCCACTGAATTGTCTAATTGAATCAATGACTTTTGTAACATCACTCGTTCTCTACGTCATCCCTTAAGAGCTCGGAAAAGCTTATCCCTCAGACTTTAGCTGAAAAGGAGGAATCGCTTTCTCTAAATATGTGAATATTAGTAAATACAGAAAACATTTTAGTATTACACTCATTCATTAAACCTCTAAGAGATTCATCTTTTTATATGAGCACAATTTGTCACTTCTCCTCCTCCTTTTGATGTATAACTTCTTGGTTTGGTGAAACCGATTTTTCACAGGGAATGCATGATTCCTAAGAGACTCCCAGATCTAACACAAGAAAAAGGAATCTCTTGAGAGCTAAGGTCAACTTTCTGAAATAGTGACCGTTACATTTTATTACCGTATCTGGTTACACCACAGGAGGATGTGTTATCACATCAGCTTTTGCAGCAATGGAATAATGATAAACACACAGCATGTAGAGAAAGAGCAGAATAGATCAAACAAATCAATGAGAAGTGGAGGCTGACTATACACAAGAAAGAATACAAGGGCAAATATTGTAACAAAAAAGGAGGAAAGAGCAAAGGAAAGGACTAAAGCCGCTCATTTCCATCCCTGTTGACTCTTTTGATGACCCCCAGTCCTTGTGTATTGCTGCCTCTCTTCTCTGTTCTGTGCCTTTTGCCTCTTGGCTCTGGGCAGAAATGGGTTTGAGCACTCTTCTGAGCTTTGAAGTCCTTGGTTATCAGCCAAGCGTAGAGCTGTACCTGCAGCCATCTGTGAAGGGGCCGCCAGCAGCCGCCCATCGCTCCACTTCCCTTCCATGACCGAGAGGGGCCGGAGCCAGGAGTGGTGATGGGGCTGGCAGAGGCACTTAGCCCATGTTGGCTGGCTGCATATGGTAGAGCCAGTAGGTGTGTCTGTGCATATAACCTTAAAGCCTCAACCTCAGTGTCCTAATCCTTTTGTGCAATTCACTTCTTCTCTTCTCATTTCAATATCCGTCTGTAAACACCCCCCCCCCCCCACCACCACCACCACCACCACCATATTTTCCCTCAGAAGAGGGAGAAATATGTGGCGGTTATGAAAGGCTTGATTAAAAACTGAAAACCGTATTTTACTCCGTGAAACACGAAAAGATGGTTATGACTTTTTGTTGAAGTAAATAGACTGAGTGTGGCCATTACTCTATCTGGATGTGGCACCGTTCATCATCTGTTGTCTTTGCATCACGTTCACATTGTTCCAACTATTTTTTAAAGATCTCCATGTGCGGTGTGACACATGGCCAGCTCTCTTCGAGAGTGTGCAATGTTGATTGGACGGGTATGGCAGCAACATTAACACAAACAAAAGGATTAAGATCTGGGACAACATGTACCAAAAAACCCACTAGTTTGGTTTTGTGGGGGTTACTGATGGGATGAAGCAATAAGACAAGCCAGGGGGGGTAAAGTGGGAAGCAATGGGGGAGTTTAAGAGAGCTTGGGTGGAGGTCATTATTAAGGAGAACAAAAAGGCTACAGTAGCCAGACCTCTTCTCAAACCAGCCTCCAATTACACACACACACACACACCCACACACACACACACTCACACACACACACAGGGGCTTCCAATCTGGCCATCAGGCTGTTGCTGAAGTGTCACATGGGCGCCATGTGTGCTGGCCAATGGCCTCTCGGCTTATCAACAAACAGAGCAGGATGGAAGGACAGATAAGAGATAGATGTGGGGGTGGGGCAGGGAAGAGCGGGAAGGGTGGGGGGTGGGAATTGGCGGGGGTCACTGGCGAATGATGAGAGATGAGCAAAGTGAGCAATCAATATATGGCATGTGAGCAATATGCAGATCATGGTCACGCTGCACTATGAAATAATATTAACCTATTTTAAAAAATACAATTGACACGCTCAGCGTATAAAGTGCTCTTTATGCTTGAGGAATCTCTTTGTAATTATTGCTTAACAGGCCCAAGTTAACAAAAGGCCTTATTCACTCTGTGGTGTATTGAGAAGCAGTAAAATGCGAACCTTTGTGTGAACCGTGGCTCTCATAACAGATCAAAGCCCTGGATGTGTCATAAGGTACAGAGATTCCCAGCATCATACTTTTTAACCAGCCTTCCTCATATCCAGCTGTAGAGAGGTTCCTTCATTACTCTTGACATGAGGAGGTTATTTAAAGAGGGTCACTTATTTAATCCCCCCCCCACGCCGATCATCAAATACAATGAGGTGACTTTTCTTTTATTTTTGTAAAACAAGCCACCCCATTAAATTAAGAGCCAGAAAATTGTTTTAAAAGTGCTACAAATCCGTTCAAAAAATAAATAGCATATTTCAGATTCAAGTCAATATTATGGATTGAGTGCATTCATGGCGTTAATTCTATCATTCAAAGCCTTGATATGTTCTGTGCCACCACAGAAGTTTCAAGCTTCATGCATATACTTTATTTTTGCATACTTCACTAAATACCACACTAAACTCATGTTCAAGCCTTCTTAGCAGAGTCTGGAGTTGTTACAGTGCGAGTCAGAGCCAGAGGCAGCTGTTCCACACTAGCTGATACCATACACAGTGTGAAACAACAGTGCAGGGAGAAAAAGGGCCTTCACACACGCATGACAACCAACACGGAAATGCCTTGTGTAAGCAGTCGACAGGGTTGAAGCTCCATCCCAGCCTGCCTCCCTTTTCCCCTTCGATAAAAACCAACTAATGTCAGCAACTGATGTGGTCTCCCACTTCAAGGACCTCGGAGCCAGGCTTTCAGGACTGTTTCCGACAAAGCTCTGAAACATATGGCAGAAGCACTAAAACAGGAGACTTACTGACTGAAGAGAAAATGAGAACTTGCAAAGTCCCCCTTCCAACTCAATTGAATTTCCCTCATGCAAAAAAAAAAAAAAAAAAAAAGTACTGGATGCAGTTTTGCTCTGGAGAAATTTGCTGAAAACACTGTATGAAAAGTTAAGCCTGTTGAAATAGGCAGAAGTAGTGAACCTGTATTCAACACAGCGTCTCCTGTGTCAGACTGGCCTCTATACAAACCTGTCATTTCAGACTGACCCTCCTGTGTTCCTTTCTTTCCCCCCCTCCATCTGTTTCCAAAACCCTTAGATCGCACCTGTGAACTATTTCAGCACATCAGAGAGCTCACACAGTCCCCTGCCTTCACTGGAGTGCTACACATACACACCTCATCTCGCATAAAACTCACATTCTATCTCCCTCCAAAGCCTCTGTTTCTTCCACTAAATGCTCCAACAAATCAATAGCACAAAGAACCCCCCCCTCGCCCCCCCATACTGGATTTCACTTTCTTTTCAGATTGGAAGCTTTGAATAATGCAAAAGCGATACTTGTAAAGACAGCTTATCCATTTTCATAACCTTTTCTGAGTAAACTGCCTTCCTAACAAGTCATGCAGTGATGCATCAGGTCAACAAACAGATGAGCCATGACACTAAGTAAAAGTGAAAAACAATAAATAAACGTACACAATCCTGCTTGGATTTGTGGAGTGACGGCTGTTCTTTCCTCTGCGCTATATGACTATCACCCTCAACTCTTACCAACTGTTCAGCTTCTCTCCCTCTGCAGGCTGTTCTCCTTGAACCCCCCTGGACAGTGAAGAGCTAAACATATGACCCTGCTTGTCAAAACAGCCAGGAAGAGAGTTCCTCAGTTCCCCTGATTCTGCCACCGGGTGTGGCCCTGCTGTGGCCCCCGCAGGCCCCCAGGGTTCTTCCTGCAATTCTAATCAAAGTTTAAAAAGCTGCAACCTTGGACTCTATGTGCAGGTCGTGGCCTGTGAGGAAGATATCAATCAAGCTCCAAACAAGTGTGAGGGAAAAAAAGGGGCGGGAGAAAAGGAGAGTTGAGGGCAGTTTGTGAGAAAGTTCTGCCCTCTCTTTCTGCCTGTCTTTTCCACAGCCCTCAGAGGAATAACTGTCCCTCTACAAGGACAGGGTGCATTCCCCATACCTGGAAACCATAAGATAAATCAAGGTCAAATTAAGTCATAAAAACTGTGTGGATTGATAAAACATTAATCTGCCTGTGATGCTACACCCGCACCACCGTCAACATCATCATCGGCTTCTGAGTCATACGCTGACGATTTTTCCAGGCAGGAATGAATGAATCTTCTCTGGAGTAGTACTGGTTGACCTGTTAGGGGCAGATCTCTCGCAGGCCGCCCTTACAAATGGGTGATGGCACATGCGCGCGGGCTCGTACGCACAGAGACATATGCACATGCATGCATGAGCACACCAAAACAACACCCATATCTAACCAGGCAAGAGGGCAGGCAGGCACTGTCTGAATATTAGCTTTTCCACAGCTGGGGGCTGCTGGACTGCTCTGTTCATCAGACATCCATCAAGGTGTCAGTTTGGGTTATGAGACCGGGCTCCCAGGGTGATCAGACTGCTGCCCTGCCTGCCAGAAGGCCTGCCTGATGGCCTTCTGTCTGAGCCAAGAAGGACCAACGGCAAAAACGAAAAGAAAAAAAGGGCAAAATGACACAAACTGACACAGGGGCCAATGGCACAATTAGATAGTTGGAAAAAATCTAATCCAAAGTAATAATGATGATAATGTGAAAAGGGTCTTGAGCAACTGAAGACACATCTGCTTTAAACTGTAAACAAACTCAGCTTTAAACTCAGAGGAAATAGTCAATCATATAGATTCCAGTTATAAAATGCCCTGTAGCCAATGGTGAATAATTACTATAATAGCCACTCTAATTCTACATGAATGGCGCCCCCCCCCAGCCAAAACCTATTTTCCACCGGAGACGCTGGTCATTTCCATGACTGCTCTACGTAACAGCCCTCTCCGACACTGAGGACGACAGGCAAGGTAATTAATTCCCCCTGCCACCTCTTTCTTTTCCCTTCTCCTTTTCTCCTTGGTGAAGGGAAAAGCAAGGGAATGTAATTTACACTAATTACCTTTTGCATAGGCGTCTCATTTCAACTTTCTTTTTCATGGTGAAACGCTGGTGTCTTGAGCTATGCCTCCAAGCTTCAACACCCTTAATGAAGACTCACTACAATATATTCCTAAAGGGATATAACACCACTTAGCAATGAGTTTGTTGCCACCTCATTGTACTTTATGATACTGTATTTTCCATTGTAGGCAATTATTTGACCTTAATATCCCTATTAGGACCCACTTTGATATCGATATTTTTTTATAATGTCACTTTAAAGTCTTAATTTTCAGTACCTTTTTCTTAATGGATATTTTGATTAGAAAAGAGGGGGTTCCCTTTAATACCAGCAGAGGGACTATAGAGTAAAGAGGAAGACATTAAACACAAGGCTACTCAAAGATAAATACTGGAAACATGAAGGGTCATCATTTGTTTTATGGTACTTCTCAATTTTGCATTAGAGCCCGATCAGCCTGTATACGTGTATTTACTTTGCCAGCGGTGTTAAAGGTGATTTTCTCTTATTGTAGAATAAAAGAAATCTCAACCCTCACAAGCTACTGTACTTCTGAATGACACCTTACAGGGCTACAGTTAAATTAAAACGATACATATATAACAAGAAGACAGGAAATTATTGATACGGACGTCCTTGTTGTATCACACCATTTGCCGGTTTGTCTGTTTTTGTTTTTGTTTTTTGTGTAGTTGCAGTTGGGCCATTTACAGATGTCGATCATGCCTGGATTAAAATGGGCCGCTTGCATTGCTTTACATTTTATAACCCACCTTACAACGACTGTGCAAACCTAATTTACGGTGTGAGTTGCTCTTTTAGAATAAATAAATAAACCTATACGACTGCAAATAATGTGCAAGGCAAGCGGGGTAGCATTCTCTCAATTGGATTAGTCACAGCCACAATGCTGCAGCGATAGCGAATGTGCTGTATTATTTAAGCATGTCTTTCGTTTGCGGAAGAAAAAATAAATAAAATAAAACATTGGGGATCAGTGCACCGAGGGAAGGGAAGCACAAACGGTCGGTCAGTTCACAGACTGGCGTGAAATAAATCAGAGATTGAGAGAATGAGAGTGAAAAGAGCCGAGACCCGACCGATCTGTCTCCGACCTTCTTTCATTCCCTCTCCTTCTTCAGCCACAGCTACAATTTGTACGAGGAACAAACGTGAGGGCAAAACATATTAATAATAGAAAGAAAGAAAGAAAAACCACAACATTTCAACCAAGTGTCCACACATTATGGAGACCAGTGTGTGTCCAACACGGGGGCTGGTCTCTGACCTTATTCAGCGGGGTTTGCAATCTTATCGGAGCTATTTGAACGGACACAGCTCAGTCTGATTGAGCATTTACTCATATTATTGAACAGTGATTTAAAAAGAGAGAGAGAGCCATCAAGGCACAAAGCGGAGGGCTGCCTGCGGGTGGATTTGGAGGATAGAAATGTTTATTTATGTTGTAGGATTTGGACAGAAAGAGCAAAGCATCTCGCCCCTCCGCGACCAGCCGCAGTTCAATTGTACCACAATTGATACAGTAGGTTCAGTGACTGAGCCAGGATGTGGGGGGGTTGGGGGGGTGGGAGAAATAACAGGATATTTTCAAAACCATCTTACCTTCGTATACAGGGGCCATCGGTGCAAGGATTCCTGTTATACATGGCAAAAAATAAAGCGAGATTTCGGTTCAAAACTCAATAAAAATCTGCCATCTTGAAACACTGATGAGAGAGTCACCGTGGTCTCCTGCATTACTGGCCCGGTTCATTAGTGAAGAAAATGCTCATAATTCATATCCAGGCGTTTTTTGTTGTTGTTGTTGTTGGTTTTTTGTTTGGGTTTTTTTTTTTTTTTTTTTTTTTTTCAATCGGCGGGTCCGATGGCGAAGGAAAGCGACGGAGGAAAGAGACCGAGAGAGTCCAACAAAAAAAATAAAAATAAAAATCCCCCACCGGCGAGGCTCGGTTTGTGGAGGCTCGGAGGATGAGCCACGATGACAGGTTTACTTCAGCTATTGTGCGACATGTCTGTGGAGTGAGGAGTCTGCAAAAGTTGCGGCGGTCAGAGCGCAGCGAGTTTGGTGGGAAGTGAGAGAGTCGAACGACGATCGAGTCGATGGGAGGCGACGAGGAGACGCATCAGTCTGGAGCCGAGGCAAACACTAGATGTCTGAGGCCGGCAATAAACATCATTACCGTCATTATCACTGTTAGCAGGCCCTGTTTTTGATTATGTGTTCAAAAAATCTCAGACGCTTCCTAGCTTTGAACAGGCGGAAATGAGGAAATGAATCACATTGGCCAAGGAAATGAATGATTAATGTTTGCAGATGAGGAAGATGGAGAAAAAAAGCAAAAATAAACCAAAAAACAATAATAATAAGGTGGGACTAATGAAGAAAAATAATAACAGTTTCAATTAAGGATTCACTTAAGGTAAAAAGCTGTAGGTAACATTTGTTTTTTGTTTTGGATCGTTTTTAACTAAGCAAAATGTATTCATTGTTTCAATGTACTTTTGCTATTTTGTGTGAACTAATTGCTTCTGCGGGTCTATTTAAAAACTTGTCATTTATGATCAGGCGGACATAACAACAACAACAGCAACAGCAAGCTTTAAGGCTCATGAGTTAAACCAGTTGTTGTGGCAGCAGGACCCGATGGACGTGTGGTCTGCTAAAATATGCTAATGAATGCTACCTGCTGTAATTAGCTGAACATGATGTGACTTGAGGCTCTGCCACGCTGCCGTTAAACAGCTGTTGACATTATCCGCCGCCGTGCAAAGTGCACGCGGGTCGGATGAGTCGGTGTGCGTTTGGTCACGCCTGAGCGTGGCTGGAGCGCTCCTACTGTAGGCTTCTCTGACGACATGAGATCTGCACAGAATGAACTGGAGCGGAATCGGATTACATAGGCTCGCACAAATGTGAGTAATCTGTCATTTGCCAGCGACCCTAAATTTGCACTCCCAGCAACATGCTCAGCAAACCTCTAAATTAAACATATGGATTTAGATCTGTGGGCGTCTCTTCGAACAGGGAGATTCCAGCCTCTGCAGCCTGCCGAAGTGCACTAATCTGAAAACAAATTGAATGAATTTTCAAGCACTAACATAAATATCTCTGGTTATAGTAACGCTGTAGGAGGGAACACATAATGTCGAGTAAAACATCTATATGTCTTCTTAAAGTGAGGTTTATCTGGGGGGGGGGGTGCAATCAGGGATGATCTATCTTTAGCAGACATTGTGCATGTTCCCATGTTCCAAGCTATAAGCTTTGCAGAGTTATGCAATTACTTATTCAGTTTAAGTATGTCACAAGGCCTGCAGCCTGCACAGCCATCATATGGTGCTGACCACTGCAGGCGTGTGATTCGATGATGTAACTGCAGGAAATGCACAAGATTGGGTCTTAGGGGCCACATGTTGAACTAGCTTCAAGCTATTTTTTAAGAATTTAGACATCGATAGCTTGAAGCTCTCCTCCCATGCATTGTTTATTTCCTGCTACTTCCTTAAAAACTAAATAGCATGTTCCCGAGGGGACCCACTATGGGCCTATAGTGCACTGTGGTGAGTTAATCAATACTAAAATTGCAAGTTTTGAGACATAACAATAGGTGGATGGCTATTCAGTATAGAGATTAGACTCACAATAAATATCATTATTGCAAGTCTTTGATTGTTCATGGACTTTGTATGATATCCATCTAAACCCATCATAAGGAACTTTTAGTTTTTCCACATATTTATGAGGATCCTTTTGTGAGGGAAAAGAAGAATGAAGTTGTCCTTCATTCCCCACATTCTCATCAGGATAATGCTAACATCAGCAACAACGTTTTTGTGCAGGAACTGAGGCAAAAGTATAAACCGACCGATGGTTCGTGCAGGGCTGCGATGGGGAGTAGAGAGTAAGGACAAGTGCTAAATCCTCAAGAAGAGAACAAACCATAGATTTGAAAATATAACAGTCAAATTAAAGCTGTATGGTCTTGTGCCTCCATTAGGCCTTTCTGTCCAGTGAGAACAAGAAGCAAATGGAGCAGCTAGATATACACTTCCCCTCTTCCTCTTTGTTTCCTAAAATTACTATGATTCCTATGATGATCACTTTTTTAGCCCTACATTCCCGTTAATATTCAGCACGCTAAGCTAAACGTCTGGATGTAAAGTTTGTTTTAATTACTTACTCTCAGGTTAAAAAATATGGCATTATGGTTGTTTGTTGTACAGTTCATTGTGTAGCAAAACAACTGTTCACTCTTAATTCTTGCAGTGCACACTCGGCCAAAGTAGAAGCAGGGTGTAGTTCTGCGGAAGGCGTTTCCCAGTAGTTTGGAATATAATTTGAAAGTTTGATTTCACCTTTCACTTCCCATTGAGTGCTCTCTGTGAAAGCAGCAACTTCTACAAAATCAATATGGCTGTTCATGTTGCTCTCCATTTTTATTATTATCTCAACTGTAACATGTTACAGTAGCTGAAAAATAACAATGACTGATATTGCAAGACATAAGCTAAAAAACCAGTTTGTGAAAATTGGAATCCTTTTGTCAACAAATTGAGCAACAGGTAATTAGACCCTTGCTACAGCATGCTTTGTTTAGGCCAACCAGAGTCATTTCCACAATGTCCCAACAGACAGATCATCACTGCAAGTTTTATTGAAATGCAGTCAGCTGTGTTGAAAAGTTCATGCATGAACAAATGTCCAGATGATGAAATGCTGAAAAAACAAATACACTGACCGACAGACAGCCTGAAACTATAACATTGGATCAATGCTTTCACTGATGGCGGGTAATTTTTCTATTTATTTTTTTGTAAAACATTCCACGCCACTTGGAACAACAACCTGGGAAGATTTGAAATTAGTCTGTTACATGATGCCATATTTTCTGCCTGAGTAAAGACTATAAACTGTTATTTAGCACAAAAGAACATACACAGCAGATACAAACAAAACCACTGCAATGGCAGGGACTCACAGTGTGTATTTACTCACGAGTGAGTTGGCCTGAGCCTTGTTGCACATGTTTGTATTGAGGACTGCCTGCAGGATTAGAGGGCACAAACACACACACGGCTACATATGACCATTTGAAGTTAAACAGAAGTTAAGACCAAACACAAAATGAAAATAAATTGCATGCATAATATATGTAGCGATTTCAGCTCAATTATTGTACAGCAATGCCCTCCACTTAAACTTCCTGTGGACTATAACTCTTTCATTCTTCTCTCATCTTGTATTGCCTTGTGTAAGTTATACAGAAGCTAACTGTTTTTATGTATAAGTGGGTTATGTAGGTGGTCCAATATAAATTCATCATCTGTCCTTTTTCATTGTGTTCAGTTCGGCTCCATGTGCTCTACTCTGAAAGTCACTTTTAAGGGGAGCCAAGGAGTCCAAATATTTCTCCCCTTGTTTCCCTCAGCCTGTCCCGTGTCAGTGGAAAACACTCTCAGTTGTTACTGACCTTTAACCTCTTGTATAGTACTGAAATAGCTTGTGTGCTGATTCAGTCCCCTAACCACTGCAGTCCACTGTGTAGTCCCACAGGTCCAATTATTACTTCGCACATATTAGAATCGGGGTCTGGACTTGGATGACATCATCACAGACTATTAAATGGACATTTCCATGGGAAAATCACTTTTCACCCAGACCTGTTTTTTTTTGTTTTTTGTTTTGTTTTTTTTTTAATGTCCATGTAAGATCTTGAGTGGAATGAATTCCTTGTTAGTAATTGTCTTACATAAGTTTAAATAATGCATGATTTTGCTGGGACATAGTAATATTTTTCTACATTGTCCTAGAAAAAAGCTGTTTTCTTTTGCTCAAAATCTGTTTTGTGGTTGTTATTTTATGTGTGCGTATGATGTTTTTTCCTTCTGTGAGAACTGGTGATTTACCAAACATCTCAGCAAAGTAAACATAATTTAAATTTGTCTTGACAAAAATTTTGGCATTGACTACCTTTTTGATTGAGCTACCGTGTTTCTTTAACAACAAGCGTGCCGCATAAATTACAACCCAAAGCTGTAAATGATTAACCAATATGCTGCACACACACCAATGCATGCAGTTCTGTTCTCAACAACCAAGCAATTTGCCATGCTTTATAAAAACGAGAGCACACTCAATAGCTTCTCTTTCTCTTTTTTGCTTTTTTTCCCCAAATGTTTTTTTTTTTTTGTGTGTGTGTGTGTGTGTGTGTCTGTGTTCAGCAATATGTTTCTCAAAATGTTCTTTTTGTGTTGCAGTGGCCTGTCTTTGTGTGCTAGTCATTTGTACTGCTGCTCAGCCTGTGATGGTCTGCGGCTGTTCCTCAGAGGTTTATTATTGACACAGTGTTACTGAGGATGGGACTGTCATGGCCTCCTGGGCTACAGTGGAGGGGAAGTCTGAGAAGTCAAACCAACCTTTAGACAAAGCTCCGGGAACAAATAATGAACTTGTTTCCCTGGAATCCAACCAACTAATTCGCATCAGACAAATGAACCACTGAGCACAGTCAAAAGAGATGCACTAAGGTTTGATACGTTATGACTAATAATCTTCAAACACAATCGTGGAGTCATCATTAGTCACCCTTGAAAGTGCTGACACATCCACTACAACAGCTTCTTTCTGTTTCTCTCTGTCATGCAAGCTTATTCCTTTCCTTTTTTTTTCCTATTCTCTTTACCCAGACTTCATCAATCTGCAGTTACATGTTTCATCGACGTGTATGCAACAAGTTTTTTCACTTTTCAAGGAGACTTGATCAAGTGTGTGTGAGTCAAGGTTGCTTGCTTTATCCTACAGGCTGTAATTGATTTCAAAATGTATTCCATGTTGAGGCCAGTGGGTTGTCCATCTGTCAAACTCTCACTCATCTTTCTTTCATCTCTTTTCACCCTTGAGCTCGACACACAAAAGCAGCCAAGTCCAGTGAAAAGTGGCTGCTGCTCATTTGTTGGTCCAAGTCACTCCAGTGACTAACTCTAATGACCGGACGCTGTCTCATTTGGTAAATTATCCGGATAGATTGAGAAACATTCCTCACATAAACCGAATGAAGATCATCACTAAGTCTTTCGTCATTGATTTGATAGGTCACTAGCTTTGAACAGCAAGGTAACAGAACATGCCCATCACAGGCCATCAGAGACAATTTACACAAAAGCAGCAAGCCAACTTCTATAATGAAATATAAAAGCCTAATTGTTTTTAGTTATATGTTTGTTTATGCACGTGGGTACATTAATGTAAAGATAAGTATGTACAGTATTTATTGAGATGGATGGAGAGATGGACTGATCGATAAAATCTGTCCTGGTACTCACTCTAGTTATACACACACTGTTCTGGTCTGGGATGAGGGATAATAAAAAGGATATGTGCCAGTGATTTAAAATGACATGTGGTATGACAAAGAAGAGAGAATATTTTTTGTCATTCAGCACAAACTGTTCCTGTAAATAGAGATTATGCAACAATGAAACTTCCTACTGATGTGTTGTTTAGGACTGTTTTTTGCTGAGTCCACATTGCACAACATGAATAATGTCATGGACGTGAACGTGATCTGATGGGATACCCAAACATCACACTGGAAATACAGACAGTCTTGGTCTGAGCAAAATTAGGCCCTGAGCACTAGAGTTCACAGACATGTTACATAAATCAAAATATACACAACATCTAAAAGACTGCTGTGTAGCCGGATGGTTGATTTTGAATTGTGACATGGTCAAATGAACTGCTTTTTTGCAGTTGAAGGGGCATTTCACTGATGTTAAAATTAGTTCAGTTTACACACCATGAGGGAGTATCACTCATTCTGTGAGTTGTTATATCTTCTGTGGCATTTTAAAATCTGAGGAAATAACTGATATTATTAGATTCACTGGCGGGTCTAAAAACTGCATCATAGTTTGAGTTTAAGACATTAAATAATTCCCCAAAAGTTTGTGATATGAAAAACAGATGTGGAGTTTAAAAGATGATGGCACTCATTAGGCAGAGATGGTCCTGTGAAGGATGCCATTGAGCTGTATTGTGAGAACTGTTGGAGGCAGGATTTTTTTGATATTGACTCCTGAGGGACTAAAAATTAAGGATAGCTCTGCCTCTGCATGTTGTTGTTTCAACCTCTCTCCCAAGTTTCCCCTTGTTTAAATAAGAGGCAACCCCAAAACCTCACTGTCCCCGTCATAAACTGTGTCTGTCACGTTAAATGCAAAAAGGACAACCCGCATATAAAGCCAAAACAAAGCCATCTGTGCTGTTTGTGAGTTTCTGTCTCAGCAGACAGTATTGTTTGTTTACCTTAAATTTACCATCTTCTGACTTTGACGTAAAATCAAACCTGCATGCCAGCAGGCTTTTTAAGTGTCAGGCAAGTTAAGACTCACCAGTGTCAAAAATTGACACTGTAAATAAACGTTAATGTTGTACACTTAACTGTGTAAACAAGAGCTAACAGTTTTAAATAGTTTCAACACACATTATTAACATTTTCTCCATGCTGTGTACAGCTGATCATAAAAAAAAATGAAGAAAAAGAAAGAAGCTAATCCTGTCCTGCTTTTACTCCTCTGTAAAGTGCTGGAAAAAGCCTTATTTACAAGCCTGGAGCCTGCTGAGCATGATGTCCCTCAAAGGGACACATCAGGTTTCAGCTCCTCTATTGTGGGATGAATATAAACCACCAGGATGAAGCTTTGTTAGCTTTCCTTCCCTTGATCTAACTATCAAATGTGGTGTTATTTTTATGCTGTTATTGCATATACCTGTATGCATACACATATTTGCATATACACGTCCAGGCACACGCACATACAGAGAAAGAGAAACTGCCCAGAGCATGTAAATTCATGTCTTTGGAGCTGCAGCTGCTCTGAAAGTTATGTAAGCTGCCATCAGAGCAAATGAAGATTTACATGCTGCAGAACACCATGATGTGCACGTGGGTTCACACTGAATGAAGCCACTGTACATGAAAGGAGCTGTGCCCCCCGAAAATTAAAAATGACAGGGTGCAGGGAAGTCAAAGTCCAGAGACACATAGAGAATTACGCCCACACTTTCAACTTCACTCCTCGGCAAAACAAACTAAAGGTTGTGTCCTTGAGTTGCTGCCTGTCAGTGGTTTCTCAAGTGGTGTGGGTCTATGCACCACCGTTTCTTTCCTGTCTAACTGAAGACTGCAGGCTTTGCATGCCCTGGGAAATCAAAAAGCTTCCCTCGTTTTCACAGAAAGAATGTTTCTCCTCTTCCATTTCCTTGAGATGAATGCTCTCACGGTCTTCCTGCCAAAGCCATCAAAGAGCTTTAATGATCGTTATCTGAAAATATCTTAAACGCTCAGCTAATCCAGTTTAAAACACACACACACACACACACACACACACACACACACACACAGAAACACAAATACACAGAGGTTGGGTTGTTTTTTAAGTAACAAGGAGAAAGCACCCCCCTCACCCCCCACTTGGGGGTTTTAGGGGTGTGTGTCCAGTGTGGCAGGCAGACTGGGTTTCACAGTCCGCTGCTGGGCTGGGTTGAACCTCTGACAAACTCTTCTGTGGTAAAAACAGAGCAATGACTGAACGACTGCTTGACAGACCCCCACCTCTTGCACCCTCACAAGGTCGCAGCAAAGGTTCAGTTGGCCACAAGTTCTAATTGTCTAATGTGGAGATCACATGTTAGAGTGACACCTGCTGGAGTTTGTGTTCTAACCTAGTTACGGCATGAATGTGTATCGGTTTATGACGGTTGCAGTCTGTGTTGAATGCTGAATAATGAAAAAGGAAACAAAAACCATGGATTTTTTCTATGACTCATCAGATGTCTGGGATACACAGAGAGGAGGCTGGTACAAGGACCTGCCAGAAACTAGCCAACTACTGTATCCCCAGATAACCACATATACAACCAGCTACATGTTTGACAGAGAGACAGGCATTTGTTGCTCTGAAAATAGAAAAGGGAGGTAAGCTTTTGCCGCTCAGGGCAGTCTGGTGCCACACGTGTCTTCCCACACCAAGTCCTTATAACAAGGAAGCTGATAGCATGATGAATGTTGTATGAAATACAATGCCCCACAGCACAGATACCTCTCCTCCTATAAAATGCTCTAATGGTAGCTAATGACTTAGGCTCTCTCATATGCTGTGTAACTAAAGTCGGGTCCACTCAGAGTCCCAAGGTTTGTGAGCGGAACTGATGACATATTCTCAGATGATCTCACAACAAGTGAGCTTTAAACTGTTCTGCTAATCCAAATGGTTCCTCTTGGTCACAGACCGAGTGACTCACGGGTCACGAAGACAGAAATGATGCATTTTTATTTTATTTTATTATTTTTTTTTAAAGGGAATGGGTAAAATTAATTATCATCAGAGCATTATTGAGAAGTATTATAGAGGTTCAGGTTCGATTCATGCATGAATTTGTGTTTTGGTAAAACCAATAGTTTCCAGCAATTAAAAAAAAAAAAAAAAAATTCTATCCACTGCATACTATTGGGCTAAGTGTCTCCTACTGGGATTAAGATAAAGTTACAAACATGATTTCACAGTAGCAATGTGCGTTAGATCTGTTCCTCTTTTCCCAGAAGAAAGATAGGATGCTTATCCCACCAGGAATGAGCAGCTGGATACCTCCGCATTCAAGCTGCTGAGTCCTCGCTGGTGATAAAATGCTCAATGTCCTGTCCAGATTGTTCAGGAATGTTGGAGGGGAGCTCAGTGATCCATGTGTTCTTTTCCACATGGTGCAGCTATCTGGACTCGTCAGATCACATCCAGATCAATGCGTTTCATTAGAGCTGGCTGTACATGCTGCCTGTGGGGGATTAACTCTATAAATCACAGCTGAAATCAGCAGTGGGTTTGTGCGTTCCCGCAAATCTGAATTGACTGATTGCTGATGTGAGTAGTTAAGCTAGGTTATGCTGTTCCAGAATCCACTTGGATTGATGTGGACGGTAGTTTGTTAGAGAATACAGTATGTCTCTGTCTGTCTGTCTGTCCGTCCGCCTGTCTCTATGTCTGCCGATCTGGCTGGCATCTGCGAAACAGACATAAAGGGGTTTACAGAAATGCAAAGAAGATCAACCACTCATAGTCTATTGGAGTTCAGACAGCTCACCGGTAGCAATAAGGACGTGTCACTCATGTGCACTTATATTATTCTCCCTCCCGCGAGGTAAGAGGTAGCTTGTGAAAATGAAAATGTTTAGCATACAACTTTCACTGTATTTTAAATTTTTTTTAAATCTGACCTTAATGAGACATTTGATAAACCAAGATTTTCAAACTTGGTTTATCGAACTACCAATAAATAAGTAAAACAAGGGCAAAAGAAAGTAAAGCTTAAGTTGCATATTAAATGTGAACACTTTGCTACAGTTAGATTGGCTCAGAATGATCTTGCTGAAAGGCACAGAGTTAATATCATTAAAGCAAGTTAGCTTTTACGTATTCTGAAATCTTATTTGCAACTCCACAAAGATATTTAGCACCACAAAAAACAAGAGAGGAACACCAGTATAGCCTGAGTGCTCAGTAGTGAGTTACTCACTATAATAAGATGGGAACTCTGACCAAAACCTTCTTCAAACCCAGTTTTCATTCTGATCTCAACAACCTGTAAAGTTTTGTGATTTTGTCTTGCACTGGTGTGAAACATCTGTTGACAGAATGGCATTTAAACTCCTGCCCGACCATGTCTTTTGTTGTTCCTGATATCTCTGGGAAAAGCTTTTTGGCCGATGACACCCACACAACGAGAAACCCCCCCCCCCTACAAAACCAAACAAACTTACCAGCCACACGATGTTGTAGCACGTAATGACACCAAATCCTGCTTGATATTTCCAGCATGGTGACATTTGCTGTTTAATTCTTCTCTTGTAAATGTCTCCAAATCATCCATTTTGCGGTCAACTGCCAATACAAACAAGAGTGCAGATTATTAACAGCTTAATTATTTTTGAGTAAGTAACAGGAGCAAATAACATGATATGAGGAAACAATGTTTGGGGTTCAATTAAAACTCATGGTTAAATAATTAAAACATCAATGAGACTGTAAAGGTCTGCATCACCAGTGCCAAACAACCTTCGCTGTAGTTTGTGCGTTGGAACTTAAAGTTGCTGTTGAACATAAATCAGTAATGCAAAAGCAATAATTGTAAGACACAGAGGTGCAAACATGCCGCTCTCTGTTACAGACCTACTTCAGACAATCAGTGGGCTGATAATCAAGGAATCTCTTTAGAATAATTGGGAAACCTTGAGTATTTTCTCTAATTATTCCTTTTACTTTGTATTTTCTGTCTCAATTAGGGAGGAAGAGAAAAAAAATTATAGAAAAAGCATACTTTTTATGCATTTAGACATCCCAGTGTAGTAGGATCTATTCATCTTGTTTTAAGGCACATTTTTATCATCAAATTAAAAGGCCATATACATGTAAAGCTTGTAAAGAACAAAAATAGTGTTTCCATCCTTTACACATGCACTCATACAGCAAAAACACACATAGTCATAGTGCACACTAGATATTTAGATATTTCTGCTGACTCCACAACTCTGCCCCCCCCCCCACTTATGTGCAGTTTGACTTTTTTGGTTGACTTTTCTGGTGATGGTGGCAGGTGCTTATTGTTTAACTGGGGCTCAGTGGACGACTCATATCACTGTTCACATTTTCTTACTAATGTGTTCTTTCCCTGATGGTCAGTAATTGATGCCAGAGGTGTTATGGTCATGGATTATTACTGTTACCAACAGAACTCCTTCATCGGTCGAATGAACAATAGATCCTTTTGAAAAGTGAACGTGCAAGAACAGTGAAAAGAACAATCTGACCTAACAGAGAACATCCTATAATCAACTCACTCTATTTCTGTCTTTCTCAGCCCTCTTTCTAAATATTTCTCTTTTCTCCCAACATCCAGCCATCAAAAGATGAAACACTCCTGGCAACAGGAAGACCCCCCCCCCCCCTCCCCTTAGAGAGCAGAGAGTTAATCTCCAGCCCTGTTTCTGCCTTTATGATGCTGACGTCAAAGACCAGGCCTCTGTTATTGTTTCTCAAGGACTGAAGTACCTCAGATGTGGGATTCACACCAGCATTGTGCTTCCTGTTAAAGTGGAGAATCGTCGAGAAACGCCCCCTCCCCCCCTCCTCTCTCTCTCTCTTTCTTTCAGAGAGGCAGCAATTGCTGAAGTCACCTGCAGTACTGTGTGTGCTAAGAGTGCCGGCTCTGTGACAGGAAACCCGGCAACCCTGGGGCGACCCGGCTGTAAATATCGCTGTAGCTGTCAGGGCAGTTGATAGTCTCCATGGGTAAGAAAAACACAGTGCTGTGTACGTAGGTGTTTGTCCGTGCGTGCTTGTGGACAAGAGAATCAAAGATGTCACAGGTGGGGGGGATTTTTGTGATGCATATGGATTAAGGGTCATATGCATCTTTGGTGTTGCAATAGGATGGAAGAAATGTCTATCTCACATTTCTACTTCCTTTTTGGTTCATATGTCTAACTTAGGAGTTATTGCACTTATCTTGCATTTCTACACATACTTTTCCATTTTCTCTTTCTCTGTCTACCCCTCCTTCTCTACTCTGCTTTGTCATCTGTCTTCTCTCTCTTTTAGAGGGAAATCATTCCCTTTTTTCTCCTGCCTCAGTGGTTCATTTCTGTCTTGTGTTGTTTGTGGAGGCTCAATGGAGCGTCACTTACTGGCCCCTCGACAGATTTCAGACTACACACTGCAGCTGTGGCTATAGAATAGACATTGGGAGCTGGCACGGCATTGCTCCAAATTACTCATTCTGCTTTCAGTGTTTAAATAATGGTCTTAGCACAGAGTTAATGGCAATAGTGGGAGGCCAAGTGATGAACACAGTGTTTTCAGTGCAAAGTGTTTGAGCTTGTGCAAGATCAGGACGGCCTGGGTCCCTGGGTTAATAGGGACCAGGGAGTGATATGTTGTTTTAATGGAAACGAAGGCTGCTTGAGGGAGGATATTACTGTGATCCTGCCATGTTTGATGTTTCTAAGGAGTGAATGTGGCCGTAATTTCCTCCAATTGCTTTCTCGTGTTGCATCTTTGGGGGATGGGAATTGGAGTGAATGGGTTACAGTCAGGCTTTTGTTGAGAACATTACCTTACATGCAAAAACACAAAGGAGCAGCACATACATCAATGTCCACAGATATTTCTTCCCTCCTTCCTTCCTTTCTCATCCACTATGCGCCACTCATGATAATTGTACATATCTGAGACACAGAAAGAGATTGTTTCATTAGGGGAATATTCATGGGTGGGGAGTTCAGGCTCAGTTATTGATGCACCTCATTGGCTTTTTGTGAGTCACAATGGGTTCCCTTGATTGATTGTGCGAGACGGGCGTTGCTGTGACACACAGGAACACCAGATATGTAAAACTATGAGGTATAGTTTCAGATATACACTGAGCACAGATGCACAGGCTCATGCACATATAAGCAGAGTGAGGACTCTGTAATGAAGACAGTTCCTTGACAGTAATGAATGGCATTGAGTTCTTTATGGCAAGGAGATTGGCCCCCTTGCTTAGATAAAACAATTAATATTCATGCTTAGCTGGCAATTGAGTAATAGCTGAGATTCTCACTCGAGCCCCAGTAGGTTTCAAAGATAAAGGATTGGGAGCAGTGCAGAGGTTTCTGGGTGAGCTCATTTTGGAACTCAACTGTTACAGGGCGGATATGCCAAACTCGTCTCATCTGATCTGTTTTCCCATAAGCTTACCAGGGCTAAAGTCATATTCAATTTATAAAGAGCAAGATCAATGCCCCGTTTAGTTTTTCTTCAGTTTTGTGGAATATTGCAAGCTGGGCCTAACCAGATTGGTTAGAGTGGATCCTTTTGGCTTGTGAGACTCTGCAGTGCCATGGCTTATTAATCAGAGGAGTGTTCTGCTCTCTGTGATAAGCCTGTGTTTCACGTCTTTGTGTGCATGTGTGTGGTGCAACTGTGACCACCAGCCAGGATGCGGAAACCAGGGCTGAGTTAAAACAGACAGTGCTCCACAGTGCAAATACTGACACATGCACTCTCGTACACACACATTTCTTCACTTATGACGAGAAACTATGCCTCGAAGTCAGCACTGTGTCACATCCAGCAGCAAGGGGGCACGCCCCACTCCCACTCCAACACCCCACAATCAATTCTTCAGTCCCGCCTTCCTCCCTCTTCCTCGCTCATCTATTTCCCTTAATTCATCCATGTATTTCAGTGGGTTGGTGTGGGGGACCTCACACAGATCTCATGCTTATCTTTGCATGTGTGTGTGTGTCTGTGTGCTGTATTTGTTTATGTGTGCGCTTGTGCTCTCTGTATGTTCATCAGGGGAGCTTACCCGGCTGTGCACAAATCAATGGTCATGTATCGATGCCATTTTTATGAGGCACTTAACAATAAAAAAGCAATAAGCTATGACATGGATAATCCGGTGGGGCATCACAGGCATTGAAAAGCAATTATAACAGCTCTGCTCCTCTCTGTATGATTTAGAGACATCCCTGCAGTCTTAGAAAGCTCTTTGATACCAACATTTCCAGGAAGTGAAAGGAAGATTTATAGAACTGTTTGCCTCGCTCATGCAGCGCTACCGCGTATCTGTTTTCAGCATTTTAACTGATATTGAGCTGAAGTGATATCATTAATAAATGGAGTGACTTTGCTTCTCCCTGGAGCCTGAAGTGCATTACACCCTGCCCGTGGGTGGGTGCTTTTAAATAGTCACATATCACTCTTCACAGTCCATCACAGCAGAAATACTGTATGTTCACCACTAATATTCTAAAACCTAATGAATGCTTGATTGCATGTGGGCTGATTATATTGTTTGTGGATTTGGCTACAGCGCGCCTACCCACCAATCCTAATGCCGGATTATTCATGAAGCGAAACTGCGGGGAAATTACTGTGAGCTGAGCGTAATTAAGCAGCACCTCAAAATGGCCTTATGTGGGTGACTTAGATACTAAACTCGGATGACACCTGCAAAAACTCCATTTGATTAAAATGTTTGTTTGGAGAACATTTCCCACAGGCCAACCTTTTGACAGAGCATCCTGTCAGTCTTATCGAGGAGGCTTTTATGCATTCTATATATCTTCCTTTTGTGTGTGGGTATGTTTTTCATAATTGCACAGTTAATTTTATTTCATTATAAATTGACAAACTGAGTTTATTTTTACGTAAATACTGCAAAAATGACATAAATGAGCATAAATATAACAACCAACAAAAGTTTAAGTCATCCTCAAAGTAGGGCCTTTGAAGCTAAATGCACCGACTATATTTGTTGTACTGCCTGTTCACAAGCACACAAGTTACTGTTATTGCTGTTTTTCCTCCTTTTTTCTTCTTTTTCCTGTTTAAAGGTGCACTTCAGAAATTTTGGCTGCAGATCAAAGCTAAGTCCCATGTGATTTATGATGCAGCTGTGTGCCGCTGTACTTAATCAAGTCAACAAGTCATCAACAAGTGATACCATCCTAAATTGCTGGCTGGGGTTCAAGATTAAAAGACTGACATCCCTGAGCTATTCTTCGCCCAGGGCTCTAAAGACCTGGATTTCTTCCAAACGTTTTTGTCACATCTTTCGTATATCGTGATTTGCGCTGCATGGAGTGCGTGTGTCACAGATCCTGGGTTAAAGAGCATTAACCTGAACAATTTTTTTAGTTTTTTTGCTTTTCTCAGTGAGTTTGATGTGACTGAATGATTTGTAATAAATGTCGGTAACCAGCAGCAACAACAAACATATGCAGAAACTCGCTCGCTGTATGACAGTGCAGGCCCTGCAGTGCAAAATAAAACAGAGCAACAATAGCCACTCAGTCTCATTCACACAGTTTGAGCAATCATTTTTGTTTATATGCAACCTAAGACTCCTTTAAACTGTAACAACTCATTCAGACTGTGGAGGCAACTGTGCTTGTCTTACATGTAAGTGAGAGCGGCCAATCCCTCGTAATCTGAGCCTTTCA
Source organism: Remorina albescens (assembly GCA_034769265.1). NCBI lineage: Eukaryota > Metazoa > Chordata > Actinopteri > Carangiformes > Echeneidae > Remorina > Remorina albescens. The sequence continues at coordinate 51,535,122 of CM068475.1, forward strand.
CACAATCCAAATCTGTCCATATACACATTGTATATGCCTGGTTCTCTTTAGTTTTACGGTGATGATGATCGTTGTCTACAGATATTCAGCTAAAGCTGCTGAGATGCCTCCAACGAGGCTGAAAAACCAATAGTTAATTTCTATGCATTATTAAAGTGCTAGAAATTTTGAAATCCTTGAATTTCATGGGTTTAAAAGGCATCATTTGGCAATCCAAAATTTCATGAGCTCCAGCATAGGAGGAGCGTAACATCCACTTGACTAATGAGTAGAGTACTCTCAGTACTCTACTCATCAGACTCCATTAGGCAGTATTACCAACAGCTGGCTGCTGTATACTGAGCACAGACTCACTTCTGCTGCAGTCAGATATAAAGAGACACTTATCATCATCATCAGTTAAACCCCTGCCAACAAAAATACCTGTGGTCACAACTCATACTTACCTTTTTCTTTCCAATTCTGCTGTAGTTTTATAGCATATTGTGTTTGTGTTTCCATGGAGTGGGTAAAGCAGCTGTGTCTTTTGTAGGTGTGACCTGCCTTATACACCTCTTCAAACCTCTTCAACCTTCTTTCCCTCCCTCTTCTGCTCACCAAATACATCCTCCTCCTCCACCTCCTGCTCGCAATGCTCCCCCCACTGTGCTCTTATCCATTCTTCACATTTGTTACCCCCTGTTCTTGTCCTTCAGTGTGCATCTGCAATGCATCTATTTTTAATACAGCTCCCACCTTTTGTTATCCTTTGCTGGTGAAGTAGTTAAAATGAGGGGAACTGCAGTGATTGATTAAATGTGTCATGAAAGTACAATGTTCAGTTTTGATGCCCTGCGGGTATATGAGCTCTCTGTGTTTAAACTCCATCCCAGAGAGATCCCTGAATATTGGGGTCTAAACACTTGATGCAAACTGGAACTGAAGAAGCTCTGGACACTCCAAAAGGACAAGGTCATCACTGAATCACGGGCTGGTTTTAATCTTATTTGTAATTTTTTGCAGGCTGAGAAACTCCCCCGCAGTGCCAAGATCGGCCCCAAGCCTTGAACAAATTGGCTGCGGAGTCTGACTCCGTGCTAAACTATTCTCACTAAATCATTTTGCACCTGACTCCCAAGTGTTGGAATGTCCCTCATTTTAGGTAGCCTGGTGTGGTATGATTAAAAAAAAAATTAAAGTCTAAATGACAAAAATCTCTTTCACATTAACTGAAATGTTAGAAAAAAAAAATCTCTTTGTCCATTTATCTATTTGTGAGTAAATAGCTACAAACTGCAATGACACAATTTTATGTGCACAGGACAGTAATAATGAAACAACACAACCTGGACCCGGAGACGGATAAGTGGTAGAAGATGAATGAATGAATGAAGCTCCTTCTCCATCCCTCCATCCCCCCCCTTGCCATCCCCTCTCCTCTTGTTCTCTGCAAATGGAAGAGATGCATCTCCCAAAGTGGTTTGTTGCTCATCTCTCTTTCTCTCTCTCTGCTAAGAAAGGAGTCTCTCTCTCTCTCATTCACACCATCGTTTGCTCTTTCACGCTGCATCCCTCCCAATATGCCTCACTCTTTACACCCCCACCCCTGTTGCCTTGTTTTGAGGGGGAGAAAGAGAGAAGGAGGGAGGAAGAGAAAGAGAGAGAGAGAGATGCTGGCTCCCAGAGGCAGATTGCTCATCCCTCAATAACTCCAGCTGGCTCCCTGCGGTGCTGAGCCCTGTCCTCTACCACTCAATTACTCCCCTCCATAAAGATGTACAGATGGGGTGGGATGCATATGTGCACAGACACACACACACAACTTTCTCTGTTGTAAACACACAAACACATTTGTATGTGCACACAGTCAAAAAAGCATCTGTTTGTGCATGTGCACAAACACAACAGACATACACACACACACACACACACACACACGTCTGGATTGCCTAACAAAGCTCCTTCACAGGTCATTCGATGCCCCCCTCCGCTCCCCTCACAGGTCTCAAGTGGAGAGGGCGACAAACATTTTTGCTTCTCCTTTACTTGAAGGACTTGGAGCTCAAATATTCGTCTCTCTCTGTTGTTCTGAATTGTTTTCTTTCCCCCTTCTCTTCTTTTTACACTCGTTTTCTCGTCTTCTCATATTCTCGTCTTTCTCGTGCATCCATGGGCGGTTAATGAGAACACAGCAGAGATTGCCTTACCTGCCTGCCTTCCTGCCACTGTTCAGCTCACAATCTGACAATGACTCACACTCAGTACATTGAAATTGCCTATAAATACCCCCCCCAAACACACACGCACACACCCCTCACCCCTCTTAAATACAGATGCATAAACATGTACACACACAGCCAGACACAGGTTAATACATAAGCAGCGTAGTCCTGGATTTTAAAATGTAGAATCTGGAATAAATCACTTCAACATTTTACATTTTGAGTGTGAAAGTGGAGGTTTAGGAATAAAAATAATAAGAAATCAGTTTACCCAATAAATGAGTGCTGGTGTCTCAGCATGCTGTGATGTCCCAGAAAGCTCCATCTCATTAATCCAAAGAGATTTTTTCTTATAAAAGTAAATTAACATACAGATGAGCACAATAAATACTTGAATTCAGAAATCAGAGTACCTTAACACACTTCTTCAATGTAATAAGTATCTAACATAATAATTTGTGTCAGAACATATAAAATGTTGTCATCCTAATGAAGTTAAACGTACTGCTTCTGAGGTACAGCGATAATTATTAATAATTATTTGGAAGATGTCACACATTAAAAAACAAACAAACATTCATTCTGTGGAGCAACAGTGTGAGTGTTGTAAAATCAGTGACATGGATTAGTTTTGGACCTTGTCATTCAAATCTTCAGTCTCAAATACACAGTGCACAGAGGTCTCCGCTGAGACAGACTTGACTACAACACTGCCATCTGCTCTGATCAGCCTGAGACGCAGTCAAGCACATACTAACATCACTACACTGGTCTCATATCTGCTGAGTCTGTTTGTGTGTTTGTGCGAGAGAGAAGCATAATGTGTATTTTTGACCTAAACCTGCTGCGTTAGTGCACATTAAACAATGTGTACCAGTGCATGAGGCCTGCATGTGTTTCCATCTCCAGGTCTGCAATAGATATTTTCTTGTCACAAATATACAATCAAGTCTTTTGGTTTTTTTGATTTGTTTGCTTTTGACTGTAGCCGTTTGCTCACATCTGTTGATTTTTTCAAGTCAAGCATGGCACATGTGTACTGCTTGAATCAAACAAAGCATCTCTGTCTCACACACACACACACACACACACACACACCACCTCTTCTCTTCACAGCAACACACACGAACACAGACCTGTTCCACGGCAACAAGGGAAACAAACATCGTTTCTCACCCAGTCTTACAGCTCTTACACTCACTTTAGATGGCAACCGCTGTGTCACTCAAAGCCATAGAATACAATCTATTGAGCACAATAGCAGCTTAGTGTCAAACACAGAGCAACAGTAAGCTGTGTGTGCCATATTATATCTGGGGTTTTACCGCTTAATAATGAGCAGCCCTGCTGAGAGTATCCTACATAAAACACTGTTTATATCAACAACACATTAGAAACATCTTACGTGTTTTCATTTACTTTATTTATTTTTTTGTTCTCTGATTATCTGTACTGCTGGATGTCTGCGAGAAATGTAGAGCCCTAGAAAATAAGCACTTTTAAATTGTTGTAGTTTACGATTTTTTTTTCCTATCAAGTCAAGAGCACATGAGGAGAAACTGGCTGCTGTTTGAATAAAACCCAACAGCGCGCTGAGCAATGTAATCTGCTACGAATAGCATCTATATCAACGTCCACTCCACTTGTCTTGACACGATGGCTCTCGTCTCAGTGCCATTTAGCAGGTGAATAAACCAGTTTGTCATATTTCATTCCGGGCTATTTATAATGCAGGCAAGTTGATTAAGGCCAAACCCTATATTTAACATGTGAACCAAGTAGAAGGAGAGGACACTATGTGTGTATCCGTGTGTGTGTGTGTGTGTGTGTGTGTGTGCATGCGCGTGGGTGTGTGACAGAGGATGTGTGTATGATGTACATGAGTTCTGTCTGTCAATTCTGACACATGCAGCTGTAATTATCATGCTGTCATTAAAATGACTCCGTGTGAGAGCCTGGCAGGCTGCTTTATTGCCAGGCTTAATCTATGATCGGTTCACATCTCATTATTAATATGGTAATGGATCTCCTTGAAGAGATTAAGGGATGGAGTGGTTGGTGGTGACAGTAAAAGCTATTTGAGATTTCAGAATCAGAGAGGGCTTGGAGGGGAGTGAATGGGGTCGGGTGGGGTGGAAGAAGGGTGGCGGTTGATGCTGTTGAAGATGAATACTGTCTTCTAACGTGGGGTGGGCTGTTTTTTTATATATTTCATATTTTTCTTTTTTTTTTTGTCGTTATTTTTACTAAGTTGTAGTGTGTGAAAGAAAATTGTTGACAAATGTAATCTGATACATTTTTGCTGCCATTGTGGGTTCTTTTATATATATATGTGTGTTCTGTTGTACCTGTTGGCGCCTGTGCCCTCAGTCTTAAGGCTTTATTTTCTGTCTGTAAATGTCATCACTGCTCTGCTCCTTCCAGCACACATCAAGGAAACCCATCCAGTAATTGGCCTTTCATCGGTTAAGACATTCCCTGCTGCTGCCGCGCTTCACCCCCTAATATCCCCTTCTCTTTCTTCCTTCCCTTTTTCTGCACGATTCATAGGAAAGCTGCAGAGCAGACACCAGACAGTCAAAACATATTACATGACCGAACAACATCCTGCCACATTCCGTAATGTCCCTCGAACAAAGTCCTATACACAACTGCTCTGTGCACATCCAAGGACTTGCATATCAGCAAAAACTGCGCCGCTGTATCTGAATAATGCATGGAAGGAGGTTTTAGGAGTCTTGAGGGGGAAGGGAGGGTTTTCTTTCCCCTGAGCAAATAAATACATCAAGTGTCATGATGTTATGTGTCTATGTGACAAGGTGCTTATGTTCCATATCCAGGAGTTTAGTTGCATTAATATTGGTTACAATTCTCCCATCATCCACTTATATGCCTTCATGCATCAGTCATAACGACACCCCTGCACACACTCCTTCCTTTAAATATACAGTCCCTCACCCCTCTCCTTGTCCTCTCTCTTTTGTTTTTTTTTTTTTTTGGCAACACACCGGCGTTTCGGCAGGTAGGATTAGACTGAGCAAAGATTCATATAATCTCTAACATCTGCTGCGTCACATTTTCATCCAACATTTTTGTCCATCCCAGTTTTTCCTTTGGCTGTCTTTTCTTTTGTCTTTAGAAAAGCATTTCACCATGTCAAAATCACTTCAAGCCCCTGCATCAGCTCACTCAGACAGACACACACACACACACACACACACACACGCATTCACCCCCTAAGGTGAGAGAAATCTTGCCACTAACATATTACTGCACTTCATTAGATTTGTTCATTAAAGAAGGCTCACGAATAATGACTTTTTTGTACCACGTGACTGCCACATAGATTACAGTATTGATAATTGCATTAGTTTTATGATGAATATGTAAAAAGTGGGAAAGGAGAGTGGGCGTGTTTAATATTGCAAAATGAATAACATTTGTCTGTGACACATTGGAAGAATTGAGGCTGAGACCAAATCAGTGGGGTTTTTTTTTTGTTTGATTGTTTGTTTGTTGTTTTTACTGAAGCGATTACACACTAGATGAATAATATTCGGGCTGCATCACAGAGGCCGTGACAGAAGGAAATAATAAAGAAAAATATACACTCTAACATACGTTATATGCATATCTGTATTTTTCACCACATAAAAGAGCCACAGGATTTGAATGGCACATGGATGTGTCTGTGCAGAGTGGATCCTGACTTGATGCAGCGATCAATACTCACTAGGCCACACATAGTGGACCCAGTCCCACTGTCTCTCCACTGCAGACATTTTAACCAGCTCAGTTATGACCCCCATGAATCTCTCCCCTCTCCCTAGACCTCTCAGCTAGTCAATCAATTTCTGTTCCAGTTTGCTTTATGGTTTTGACATGCAATGACATTTGTGTTGTATACAAATAAAATTATTTGGCAAAGAAAAAGGCAACTGTTATATATTCAGTTTATATGTTTCCTTTGCTCCGATCTGTTAAGTTTCTAAGTTCCAGTCTGACTGAACAAATGGAAGAAGCTCAGAAACGCCTTGTATGTTAATTTCATATAAATGCTTTATGCATGTATTATGTCAACAAAGACAAATATGGACGACTGCATGTTGACGGGCTCATTGTTCTGTTTTTCATCAGACAGAAAATTCAACTTTCTGTCATCAGACTGGGTCATAAGAAGCCATATAGAACTTTTATTGACTTTTAATATCTTTTTTTTTTATTTACTTTTATTATACAGCCTTTATGTTGAACAAACACGTACAGAGAAAATGAATCTCTGCTCCTCTGGTGATTAATATGATTTATTAAAGTAAATACATGATTTCCAATTTGTGGTGACTCACCAAATCAATGTATTAATGTGATAAAATATTAATATATATATATAAAAGTCAGGGTTCATTTAAAAGCTTTTTCTGAGGCTTGCCAATTGTATTTCACTGCCCACTTTTATTCGTGTTTCTATGAAGTATCGCAATATAAATCAATCATTTAAACTCTGAATGGACGTTGGCGGTTTGCGTTTTTCCTCAGATTCTCCTTGGGTTTGTATCTTCATAAGTCTGCAGCATTAGTTTATAGGTTTGAAGAACTTGTTAATGAAATAAATCTTTCAAACACGTGACTTATTTTTCATCTATATCCAATTCAATTGCAAAGAGCTAGAATCTCAAACATCATGTAATCTGAGACACAGAAGTTCACATCAATTACATTGTGAATTTCACTGACTAACAGTGGGATTGAAGGATGGTTCAGGATTTCTTATCAACAACTGTTTTGTTTTTGTTTTTTCTTTCAATTTCTGTTCTCTGTTTTCATCTGGAATGAAGTAGGATAAGTGTTTGTGTAACACAAAATTGCACACCATCCATTCAAAGCCTAAAACATTTGTCTTTCTTTGTTTTCACAGTTTTCCTTGTTTTTCCCCACATGGAAGCTGTTTGTCTTTGGTTCTACAACGTGCCTCTGCACAGGAACATGCAAATGGAATATCTAAATAAGATGCTATGATCCTCTGAGGTACAGAAAAAACTGAGGAAAAGGTGACGATTGAAGGAGTTGTGCTAGTTGTGGTTGCGGCAAAAGCACAGCAGTGGAGATCTCTTGCTGTGCAATGGCAGCGAAGAGCTCCGGCTGTGAGAGACTGAGAAAGTGTTGCTGGTCCTCTACAATGTTTAAGTCTCTCCCCCAGAGAAAAACAAGACTGGGACCCATCATCCTGACTTTAAAGAAGATGATTTCATTTGACCGTCCTCTTGAAAGAAAAATACTGATTAAATGGAGTGTAATGAAAGAGAGCATATTTACACGATGAACAAACATTTAGAGAGCGGAATCTCAGAGTGCCTTCCTGTAATTCTTTATGCTCATCAAACAAAGTGGGAATGACACAGGACAACAAAACACTCTCGTCTGACTGAGGTTGGGCTTTGTTTCAAATGCAAATCAAGCCACCCCCTCTTTACAACCCCGCAAGATGTTATTTCATGTAATTTCGGGCAAATCTGCATCAAAATCAAAAGAATTTGGGGGATGTAAGTTAATTTAGCAGAGTAATCACATGCTCAGAGTCATTAGAGACATAAATGACTTGTTGAGATTGATATTGTTTTAGTGTGGGTTCACTCAGCTTCTAACCCACTACCACCCCCTCTGTTCCCTGAAAGCCCAGCAGTACATTAACTGTAGAGCTACTATTACAGAGGTCCAGTTCCACAGAGCAGCTATAGAGTGCTGAGTGTTACTGTAAGCCCCCACAGGTTTAATGGTGCTGACTTTTTCACCACCTCACTAGTTCATAGCGAGCTCTCCCCAGGAGCACCAAGGTCATATTAAAACAGAGGACACAGCAGCTTCTGTGTATGTGTGTGTGTGCTTCTGACTACAAAGGCAAGGGAGTCATTAACGGGAAAACAGCAAAAAAAAAAAAAAAAAAAAAAAAAAAAGGGGCGGGGGGTTCTCTCTCTTTGGCACGCTTCTATTTTCTCTCACCCTAAATGTGGCAGAGAGTGAGGTCTCGTCATCCTCAAACAGGAATGGAAGTGTCCAATCCCCCTCAGTAAAAGAAATTCCAATAGGACAAACTTCAGATCATCCTTCGTTGCAAAGAGTCAAGAGTACCGTATTGATCTGCTCTGTCTCTGATGAATCCACAATTAGAACGATGGCAGCCTGCTTGAGAGTCTGTCCTCTGTTTGATTGAGCCTGCCCTCTTTGCCTTCACAGCTACAGTATGTGGATGAAACCTTCGGCAGAATAGAAAGAGCTGTGTGTGTGTGTGTGTGTGTGTGTGTGTGTGTGTCAACTGTGAGTGGCAGTGCCTCTTGCATGATAGCAACAATGAAAGAAAGGAGCAAATGAAGGAGAAGAAATAGATGTGATCGAGGCGACAGATTGCCAAGATGCTCACCGAGCAGCAAGGAGGTACAGGGCTCATGTGGTGGCCGTTTGGTTTGAGGGTTCACCTTCAGACAAGAGAGAGGAAGAAAAATGAAGCAAAGTGGAGCGTGATTCCTAGAAAGCACATTTTTAGAGGTTTTGATTGATGCTGTGCTGCAATATTAAGCTATTCGGGACTGTGCACACCTTTTATGAATTGTGGGTGAGTTGTTGGGGGGGGGGGGGGTTCAAGCCCATAGGAATGCCACTGGAGCAGTGCGGGGGGGCGGGGGGCCATCCTGCCAAGTGGGTCTGCAGCTTAATTAACTCTAAAGCAGGCGAGCTGTGGGCTGCCCCGTCGCCTTGCATATCAACGACCTGAGCGCTTTCTAAGCACCTTAGCAGACAAGCCCTCCTTTGTGACTCGGAGCAGCCTATTCAGCCGGGGCCGAAGGAGCCCAGGGAGCTCGTCTCTTGTCTCTCTTCCGTGTGATGGGCATGTGCTTGTTCCTTCACATAAACATTTGAATGGAGCGGTGCAAAGGTGGGGTTTCTGATTGAGAGCTGTAGCTGCCTGTTTTCCATGTCAGAATGCAGAAGGAATACTTTAGGTGTCCAATTTGCTTCAAAAAGCTCATCTCAGAAAGATTTAAGTGTAATGAAGCAGTTTTGCTTATGGTTTTCTGGAGGACTACGTGCCATTGAGGTATTTTTTGTCACAGTAAATATTCAGTTCTTTGATGAGGTGTTTCTATCTCTGAGAGTATCAAACCAGTTTGTTCTTAGCCAAAGCACTCTCGACTAAAACTCAGCAGTCGCGTTCGCGTCACCAATGGTATCAGCTTGACTGGCCACTGACCTCTAGTGGCCACAGATGGAAATAGTCTGATTTAAAGTTATTTAAGATTTTTGTGATTCTGATGAAGAAGGTAATAGACAAGGGGACTTTTGTTTCTCATTAAAAATCAGCAGTCTTGATAGTTGTGATCCATCATCATCAATTTTACTCTCAAGGTGCACACGGTCTTTCATTTTCTATTTTTTCATTTCCATGAGCATCTTGCACTGCCACAAGTGCAGGAAATAGTTCCTATTTGTAATGCCCCCCTCAGGGATTATGTGGTTCACATGTACACACATACATACATAATCACGTAAAAGCACACACCTCTCCGGGATCAGTGGTGCTGAGGTCAGGCCTGATATATTCTGCTGAGAGCTCTCTATGATCTGCGATGAGAGCAAGTGGGATTATTAAATTTGGACCTCCTGGTTCCTCCAGGCTGGTTGGCCGGCTGACCTTGAGATGCTGGCTGGCGGGTAGCATGATGACGGACTTGGTTTGTGGTGGTCGGCCAGGCAGCAGACTTATTGACTTCATGCGTGTCTGCAGGGAGGTCTGGCAGGCTGGCTGGCTGGCTGGCTGGCTCCCTGTTTTGCTGCTACTTTTTTTTTTTTTTTTTAACTGATTGGTTGGCTGGAAGGATGATTGATAAGCTGCTGGTTTGTTAGTTGTTGACTTACGAGCTGTTCAGCCTGCTAGCTGGCAGTGTGGCTTTGTGCTGTATGTTTGACCAGGCCATCACTTCATGATCAGCTCTACAGTTACATAGAAAACACCTTACGCAACATCTATCATCACCAGCACACCTTTATATCCCTGAAGAGCTCTGCATGTGTCAAGCATGGAAGTGGACAAACCAGTCTTAATTATATTACACATGTCGTTTGAATCTCCCCTGTTGCATTTACTCCAAATAATATCTGGATTCTTATGATCATAGAATTTGATGCATGATTTGAGTTAACCAAATTGACAGAGCACATTTTATGTGTAGTTTTGTCCCAATCAAGAAAATCATTAGAAAATAATTAAAGTAAAATGAAGAAATTCATTAATTAGAGAGCTTCAATTTATTTCGTATTTAACAGGAAATGTGCAAGAGGAATAGCATGTCAGTTTGGTATATCAAGCCTAAAATGCTTCTGACTCCTTTACTGTTAAACTTAAAGATCTCCTCTCATTCATTCTCTTTGAGGAGCTTTTATTCTGTTTTTTTGAAGTTTTTTCAGGCTATCACAAACAGATACGGTGGAAGAAAACGAATTGGGAGGCTCATTTGGTGCATTTTCAAGGACACACTACATGAAAAGCATCATTATAGTTTCACCTTGACTAAGCCCAAAAGACATAACGTCTGTATAGAGGTACTCACACAGTAAACACTCTCACGCTGAAGGCCAGATTAACCTGCCAGGTGGCCCAGAGTGCCAAATGAGCTGCTGGGCCATTACTGTCCTCCTCTTCGTGCCCCTTAATTCAACATGTACAGTGATTCAGTGTCTGATATAATATTACAGGCAGCCAGGTCTGCTTTCCTCCTTCCAGACAGAGATCAGGTCATAAAGCAGGAGCTGCCTTAAGACCCCACATATGTCTGTTGAAACCAACTGCATCACAGTGAACCTGAGCCTTCTGTAGGTCATTGATTTCATTTCTCTCACAGTATATAGTGAGAAGAATGTATACTGTATCTGCTGTGAAACAGCATGTTGGTAGCACATTCAATGAACACTTTGGATTGAACAAAGAAATAGACTTATATTGTCAGTCAACAAAACGTATGCACACAGTAGGCTCTTTGCTCTCAGAATACTTGTCAGGTATCACAGTATATCATGACTAGCTCCCTACCATGACAGCCTCCCAGTGGGGATGTCGGTATTAAAGAGCCAAACTCTCCGATGCTTCGCCTGATCAGTCCCGGGCTGATAAGACAGGGCGCTTATGAAAGGCAGATTTCTTTCTTAAGTGCACATCAAAGCAACCAGGCCTGCTCACTTTTCTCCTTCCACACTCTGCTGAGGCTGAAGAAAGAAAACAAGAACGAAAGCAAGGTTGGGAGGAATAAGCGCAGCGAATTGGGTTTTCCATGGCTGGATTTGATGCCAAGACCAGGCGAACTAAGTCAGAATTCAGGGATATATGCCAAAAGAAATTACTACAGCTTTCAACGGGAGTAATCCACCACTAAAGTCTGCATCTCCCTCTCTTTTCTCTGCAAGAGACGCTCGGAGCATCTTTATTCAACCGCCATCCATGAGCATTCACAGTATCAGCTGTCAAAGCATAAAGTACTCGGATGTTTTAACAACACTTTCGAGAAATTTTGTTTCTCCTCAAAGGAGTCAGGCTTTGTAAGTGCTAAAATTAAATTTGCTTTGATTTGAACACAATAGGTTTGTCCTGGCAGCCTCAGCTATTACAACTGAACAGACAGGCAAACAGGAAACTACTGAACAGGAAAACACAGTTTGTCCAAGATAAAACTACCTCTCTCTGAGTTTTCTAACTGCAATTACAATATATCCTTAGAATTTAATAAGGCCTAACTCCGTTCAGAAAATCATGTGTGCTTTGTTGAAACACTGCTAACTCAAAATTTGCAGAATGAGCTCGAGGCAGTTTTGTGCGCATTTTTTGCGTTTTCTTCCTCCTGTAATGTGTAGCCGTGACGTGAATGTGTCACTTCTTAGCAGAGCTTGATTGTTTTGATTAATGATATGCGTGGGCACAAGTTTGCGTCAGACCACCAGCAGTTAGAGGGCAGTGGCCGCAGGGGGCCTGTGGTTGAGCCCGGGTGTCTAAATCAGTCCTGACAGGCTTGTTGCTCTTCTGCGAGTGCGGGCACGAACCATGCAGACAGCTGAAGATCGGCTTAGTTTCTGAACGCTTCTGCGATGTATCCATTTCTGAGCATCTCCTCAAAACATAGTCTAAAACCACTGGAGTAGCACCCGCCTATCTTCAGACCCCAGCTGTGGAAATTAAGCTTTGAGACTATCATGCTCAATTAATTGCTACCCCAATTTGTAGAGAAAATTTTATATCCAATTATCACTTCAGCAATAAAAAGGTCTGAATTACCTACACTTTTAGATTTTTTTTCTTGTTCTCAACTCAATTTTCTTTGTGAAATTGATTCTCATTTAAAATACTCATGAGAGGATAGACTGTTTTGTGTTACCATTTAACCTCAATTTTTATACTTAATACACTTGATGGTGGAGCTACTCCAGCAAAACGTAACCATATACATTTTAGCTGGGTCAAATCATGCATTATCTGACACATTAAACCCTATTTTTACACCTATTCATGACTTATAATAATTAGGAGATGCACATTGTCCCTCTATGACACTAACTATTCTGTTTCAAGCTGTGTACTTACAGAGGGAGGTTCAGACTCATTTAAATGTGCGTCCAGGTGCATAAGGGAGTGTGCATGTTATTCCAACAGGAATGATTAAACTTTCTCCAGCACCTCTCCCTCAGGTATATCAGGATCTTTCATGTTGCAACTAAGGCTTTGTCATTATCAGATCGGCCATACACTGCAATTCGTGTATGATTCAGTCATGCTTTCCCTGCAGGTTTCAGGTGTTTTTTGTGACTACAGAAGCACAATATCAGCCCAATATCAGAGTCAGAGTTTAATTGATTGGCCTATCACATTATGAATGTGAAAAAAAACCCCGACATATTATTATCTGAGTGCTGTGCCAGAAAGCAGAAACAGTCCATGTTTGAAATTTCGTGGTCATAAAATTGGTCAAAGTTCCAGTATAAACAGAATATCAGCACAAAATATTTGCTCTCAGCAGGCTCAGTAAGAAAAAATAAAAAAATAAAAAAATAAAAATCAGGCAGCACATTTTAGTCAAACCACTGTATGTTTCTAATGTCATCAGGCTCCCCTTTTCAAAAATCAAATGAAAAGTCACATTCAAAGCAGTTACAGTCCATTTTGGAGAGTTACCTAATTTGATGCTAGTCAACGGGATAGCTTTCAAGACTTTATACAAGAAACCAAAATGTTGTCCTGCTGTGGTGCCAGAAGAAATGCCAGGTGATTGCAAAAGTCTGCGCGCTCATCTTTTAAGGATATTAACTATTATCTGTGCTAAATGGCAATCCATTTAGCTGTTGAAAAATTTTAGTTTGGTTGCTCAGCCATTATATTCATGCCTGGAATCTAATGTGGCTACAATTACAAACAAAGGAAATAGTTTTTAAAATAAAATAAAAAGTAAAGCATGAGTGTTTAAATGCAAGTGTCGCTACAAAACCCCTTAGTTTCACTCGTGCAGTATCTGAGTAGATGTTTGGTGATAGCCTTGAGATGAGCCATAAAGAAATATGTAATTTAACAGGGTCCTGAATTACTGCAAAAATCCATTTTTCCCTAAAATGAATTTCACTTGAAAAACCCTGAGGCAAATAAGTATCATTGCCTTATTTCTCACACAATCCAAAATGAAACCCTCTCCAACTTTTTCTTTTCTATCAAAGCCAGGGAGTGTTGGCTGCATACGTGTGTGCCTGTTGTCTTTGTGTGTGTGTGTGTGGGGGGGGGGGGGAGTTGTGTATGTGACCATGTATTGTGAAAGGATGATATGTGTTTTCAGTACAAGTTCACACTCTGTGATTTCAGAAGAGTCTTTGGGGCTTTGGTGTCCTCATCCACAGATCCCACAGCTGAACCTAATACAAGAGAGCAGCATGCAGAGTGAAGGGGCAGGGAACAGAGCACGAAGGAGCAAAGCAGGCCAGTGTAGTGCGGAGAACAGGATGGAGGAAAAAGAGGATGTCAGTGAGAGTGAAAGAATGGAGTGAAGCAGTAATAACAGTTCGTATGACGCTGAGGTTCAGGGAAGAGTAGATTATACTTTTGTGATATGAAAATACAGAATAGAAGAGATCTTAGCCGGACGCAGGAGAGATCAGGGCAGATAAGCATCCCACGATCACATTCACAACTCATGATAAGCTGAGTCATGCTTCAGACAGGGTTCAGAGGTCACAAAGCCACCGTAGCTTTCATCATCCTGTATATTGGCTCTTTGTGAAATGTCAAAGGGGAGGTTGAAACAGGCTGGAGGAAAAAAATCAATGCACTCTGGAAACACTGTTGGCTTATGTGCTTTATTTTCAGTGCACACAAGCACACACCAACGAACGAGAGCATGAAGCAGACCTGTTTTGACATTTTACCCACAATGAATCACTTTGATATGTGCTTTTAGCTGACATTGTGGGAGGCATCTGCTTTAATTTGTTATATCACCTTCCTATAAATGAAACACTCCAGGAGCCAGAGCCTGCAGGGGGCAAATTTTCTTGAATAGGGAATCAAATTTCTTTTTTTTGAGTACGAGCAGGCGCAGATCTCTTCTCTAACACGCCAATAAAGCATCTGTTTAAAAAGTTTGCCGATTATGGGGTGTTGGTTGATTTTGAGCCAGTTCCAAAATTTGTGGCTCCTTTTTCCTGTTTCAGTGTCTGAATACAACAGCAGCTTTGAGAATGTGTGGAATTACTACAAATATGAAATTCTCCACTTGCTGTTGTGTGTACAGATACTCTGAGCTCGGTATTCCATGTACTGTAAAAATAAAATGTGCCTTGTCTATGTTTTACTTCTGCGGCCGTCAAATTCAACTTGAGTTACACAGACTGGGAATGTAGCTAACAAACAGCTTTATCTGAAATTGTGCTGTTGATGGTCTCTCCTGTGTATTTATTCGGTGAAGTTAAACAGAACCTCACACTTTGATGGGTGTCACACAGTTAGCAATAGTGCACAGTAAGAAACATGGTTTAGTGCCACAGTGTAAGGGTGCAGAGATGAAAACTGTCACGCAGTGATCACACTGAGCATGCAGAATTTTGATCTGTGTAGCGATAGATGCATATTTAACTCCCAAACATGTCATTTCTGCATTGACTAAGTCACCCCAGCAGCAAAGGAGGAACTGAGTTTTATTTCTGGCTACTTGTTGGGTTTTTTTCTCATCTGTTCACCATCAGTGGAAAAAGAGAGCAACAATACATTTTAACCTCAAAACATCATTCTTTACAAATTATTTTGATACTAAATCATTCTGAAAAACCATATTGTACATTCACTGTGCCAAGGTTTTAAGGGTACGGGATAAACTGCTGTTATGAAAAATACATGCTGGTTAAACAACGAGTCTGTGACATGATGTGAACTCCTGCTTCCTGGATGAAAGTCAGACGATCTCACTCTGTGACAAAGCGAAGACCTTTTCCAAGCTCAATGAACAAGCATTGAACGGTGGAAATAATAAATAAAAAAAGAGCCATATGAGTACATTGTTTTCATGCCATTGATTGTTGTGAGGAGGGAGCGGGAGGGGTTCACTAACTTTGAGACCCGACAGGAAATTTCATGGTACATGGACAAGGCGTTTGTACCTCTCACAGTTTCTGATTCCACAGCCTGATGCTGACATGTACAAATGTGTAACTGGAACCCTGGAACAAAAAAAATCCTAACCAGGATGCCGATGTGCAATGATAACAACACTCATCATTGTAATAATGGAGCAAGGTCTCTCCAGAGACGAGCACCAGCTGCTAAAAGCTGTCAGGCAGCCATGCACCTTTGTGTTCTTCCAGAAGTCTGCACTCCTCTTATGTTTCTGTCACTGAGGCCCAGGGATGGAGGCACTGAAGGTTTAGCAATGATGAGACTCACTGGACTGGACAGGAATAACACAACAGGACAGGCTCTATGACTCCACCATCTTTTGTCGAGATGATTTGACCATCTGGGGCGCCGGAGCCATGGAATGAAATAATGACCTGGAGAATTGCTGACAGAGGATGTAGGTGACAGAGGGGCCGGCAGAGGTGTGATGGGTGGGTGTCGACGGGATGGCAGTTTTTCCATTTTGCAGCCATCTAATTCCATTGTCTGATGTGGACCCAATCAGGAATAGGAAGAGTGTCCTGGAGCAGCTCTATCCCATCCAGTATGAAAGCAGCGAGAATGACTTCTGCCTTTATCGGCCAGCAATGCTCCCTTTTTGTTTTCATCTCCCTTTCATTTTTTTTCCTTTTCTAACCCCTCTCCACATCTATTCTTTTTTCTTACATCCTTGCTCTCAGTCAAGCCTTTTACTTTTCGCCTGGGTTGTCTCTTTTCGATCTAAATCCCCTGTATGCATGTCTGTCACCTGCTCTGGTTCTATAACACCCATAAATATTCATCTTCCCACTATTTATTTTAATAATGTGACTCCTATATGCACGTACATGTTCACATGCTCATCATATGCTCATCTTTTGTCTTCATTTACATCTTCCCCAGCTGTTTTTCTTCATTGTCGTCCTCGATGCTTCCTGATTGTGAATTTAACATTTTTGCAGGGTGCAGGTCAGTCTGGAAGCCTTCCTCATTCTGGATCAGTATCCACACTGCTGCTACGGGACTTTTCAAAACAAGTACAGCAATCTTGCAAACATACTCCCATTCCCTTGTGCCATTTTGGAGCAAAAACGCAGCATAAATTTTCAACATAAATCTGCACAAAGGCCACGGTCACGTGTTTCAATTGCCTTTTAATTATTGCTTTTTGAATTCCATTGAATGTGAGTACCAAAGCAATGATTTTCTATGCCATGTTCTTATTCTGCACCAGTCCTCACTCTCTGCCTCCCCTGGACTGCTGCTTGGGCTCTGACACTATGACAGACCGCCTTTTGACAAGGCTCCTTTTAAAGCCTGGAACTTAACAGTGGGGGTCTCTTGCTTTCTGCTCTTTTGCAGCACTCTTCCTGTTTTCTCCTTCTCTGGCCCTCTGTGATCAAAAGATAAGCTGCACTGACACCATACATCTTTATAACTCAGCCCTAAACACGCTTTTTACTTTGCAGATATGATAAACTAACACTAGTCATTCATATACTTTAGTGTTTTGCAGCTTTCTACTGTTGGCATGAATAAGGAACTTGTTTTCATGGCCAGTTCATTGCACAACTGTGAGGCACAAGCTTATAACACTGTGTGGTATATGTAATGAATATAATAAAACAGCCTGCAAACCTCGAAGAAAATTATTCTTTTTTTGTCTCTATTTTTTCTGGACAAAGACTATTTAGCTGTAAAGCAAACAGAGGCCAACACCAGTGCTTGGATGAGCTAAGCTGAAGTCTAGAATTACTCAAGAGATGCAGAGGGAGAGGGAGAGAGAGGGGCGGTCATTTAGACGGGATGTTAATTGTAATTACCGTCCTGGTGAGATGTCGCCATAGCAACTTCAGTCACCGTTGTTCTTGGCCTGACCATGGAGGCTACATGTGTATTGCTGAGTATGTGTGTATGTGCAACAAAGGACGCGCAGAAATTCAGTTGTCCAAAAGAAAAAAAAAGAAAAGAAAAAAAAACAACAACACCCCTTTCTTTCTTCCTTCTGCACATCTCCCTACCCTGTAAGCGTTTCCCTCTTGCTCTCATAATTTGATCTTCTCCCTTAGTGCCCCTTCTTCAGTTGTACTCAAGTACTTCAGCTCTTTCTCACATTTGTCCATCCATTTCTTGCCTTCTCCTCCCTCCATCGCTCCTTCATGCCTGCTGACCCAATGTTTTACTTTCTACTCCAGTGCTTCCTCCTCTCCTGTCAGGCATTAATCATGCTCAAAAAGTTCATGCACAAAATGTACTTACTTGGCTTTTGTTTACATAGTATCATATTCACAACCCAGCTGTATCTCTCTGTATTAGCTGCGAAGGAGAAGAGCTTTGGTTGAGATCTGTGCCCATGATTCATTCCATGCAAAAGTTTATAGAATAAAAAAAAGGCAGGCTGAGAGCTCTGGACAGAACAAAGACCACAGTGAATTCATTAAGAGTTACACAATTTAAAGATTTTTGTTTATATCTTCTATAAAATCTGATGACACAAATTCATAATGCTTCTATCTTTATACCCACCCCCAAACACAGACAGACAGACAGACACAGACAGACAGACAGACAGACAGACAGACACACACACACACACACACGCGCACGCACACACCCAGACAAGAAAACTGTTCCAAGTTTTAACTTGGGAGACTGATTTTAGGTGGCAATGATTTAGTGTGCTTCTAAAAAGCATCTTAAATGGACCTTGCAGATCCTGCCAAACAACAAACAAACATATTTGACTCTAGCATGTTGTCTAGTTGCCCGTCAGGGTTTCAGTTTACTGCATCATGCTGCCCTGCTGAGACTGCAAAGGGAGATGGAGCAGCCACTGAGTGGAGCTACGGTGTATACGAGTTAGTCAAGGCACTGAGGCCTCCAGTGAAAAACATATCAGCTAAATATTCTGTGACTCTGTGCCCGGGCAATAAGACACAAGCAGTCAGATATTTTCAGACAGTGAAAAGGCAAATAGAAATATTTCACCAATTCATTTCAAATGCTAAACTACTGTCATGTATTTTCATAATTACATAACATAATGCCCTGATAAGTAATATTAATTCTGTAAGAAAATGGGAGAGACTAAGAGTTAAGCACAAATTAGAACCTTTTTTTTTTGAGTTAAAACACAAACACCACTCTGAACATCCTTTAATTACTATAGTAGAGCAGATGGGTAAATTAAAACGACCTCCATAGTCCAGCAGGTAATACTAAGAGGGAGATAAAAGCCTTCCTGGCAGACCTGGTACAGTAAATGAGGATCTGCTGTAATCTAAATGTGTGCTGATAAATGCAAAGCAACCTAACAAATAGCTACCAGGACAGCTATTAGCAGAAGGCCAATGACCTAGAACGACATCAGCTTATCTTAACTCCCAGCCATAACTGATTGGTGAGTTAATCAGGCATATCAAGTTAGGAAAAGTCATTAGGTGAAGAAACAGGACCTGGAAAGCGACCAGCTCCCTAATAATTAGTTCTTTCAAATTAAGGACAAGAAACACATCAAATCCAATTTATTTGCATGGCGCCAAATCATAACAGAGTTACATGATGGCACTTTACACACAGCTGGTTAAGACCAAACTCTTTATGGAATTATTTAAAGAGACCTAACAAATCTGACTAGCAGGAGGAAGCACTTTCTGCTTCTTACACTTCCTTTAAGAGGCAGAAACCTGGGACAGAACCAGGATCAGGGTGGGCAAAGCCAGCTCACTCATCCGGTTGGGTTGAGAGAGAAAGAGAAAGTGAGGGGGGAGAGACAGAGGGAGGTGAAAGAGAGAACAAGAATAGGAAGAGATAGAATACAGTAAAAATGCAACCAAAAGCATACAGCGATATGTAGCGAGGGATTAATGCCTGGTACCACTAAACGTGCATTAGTAAATATTTGTAATAAGTAAAAATAGCAGACGGAGTGATAATGGAAATAGTGTTTTAATGATAATAGTAACGATTGCAGCAGCAGGTTTTGAGGAGGATCATGGAGCCGAGGTGATCCATGATCCACGATAAGAAACTGGGGTGAAAGGACAGTTTTACCATGAACTCCATGGATCAAACTGACTGATTTAGTCACCACTCAAAAAGCCAGAGAGGTTTTTGTAGAATACAATGTGAACAGAGGAACAAGAAAAAAATGACTTGTGTTTCACAGCTTGAAGCCAGTGTCTGTACTAAATGTTCTGAGTAGTCCCTCAGTGGAGAGATTGAATTGGCTGGTTCGAGATGCTGAGGAAACCAAGAGAGAGGTAACATGAAAGATTGGGAAAAGAGCAGAAATGGGGCTAAGGCGTGTTGTGACCTTCAGATTATTGACACAAGGACCTAGAGGGCCAAAACTGAAATTTGGTGCAAACAGAAACTTCAGAGCAGCACAGATGGAAAGTCTGATGGAGAGTCTGTGTCGTTTCAGAATGAAACAAGTCATCAATTAATCTCCAGGCAGTTTCAGAGTACCAGAAAAAGCTTGCACCAGGTCAGTTATGTGTGTGTGTGTGTGTGTGTGTGTATATATCAAAACAAAATGGTTCAGTTATTCTGCATTTCTTTTCAGAACATAGAAGATTAACGCACTAAAAACTGATAAGCATTGAGAATTGATATAAACCAATCTATCGATCGATCTAATTGAGTTCACAGTCCACAGCCATTTTTTGATTGACCGAAGGTTCCCTTCTATCACGTAAAGGTCTGCTGCTGCCATCAGGCTGTATAGATTTTCATTTGGGACACTTGTTTTTTTGCAGAGGAGGATGATGCTGCTACTGTCAAGTCCAATCAACTCACCTGGTCCTCTTCATCTAACCCCTCTTTGTCTACCCCAAGATCCTGACCTGGCATCCACTCCACACTCAGCTGTACTCAAACTGTTACATCTCAGCTTAACTTTAAATCAAATCCAACTTGCTGTCACAGAATCAGAAAAGTAAAACTGTGGCCTGTACAGACTCCTCAGTTAAGCACAGTATTGTATCTTACCCACTGATGTGAGCAAGTCAACTTTCATTTGAGCCAGTGTATATTGATTGGCAAGTAGTTTTGTATGCCAGTGGGGGGAGGACAAGGCTTTGATGTGTAAATGTTGTCCATTTTATGTCTTCATCTCAAATCCTACATGCAAATCTACAAACCCCAAAACAAACTCATTTCCCTTTTCTTCTACCATTCCTTGTTTACTTCTTTTGTCCTTCTTACGTTGTCTAACACTTAGACACACACACACACACACACACACACACACCTCCATTCTGCGGAAGCAACATAGTATGTTTCTGTCCTCTCCATAGCCTCTGGCCCCTGAGCCATCTGAGAAGGGATCGATATCCAGTGTTAATGTCTGCGGCTCCACTGGTGGGAGATGAGCAGGGAATCAAACTGTAACGCTCCCCACTGTTTTTTCTTTGAATCCCTCCTTCTGTCTTTCTTGCACTCTTATTTTCATCGCCCATTGTTGTCATTCTCCTCTCTGTCTTTTCATGCAACCAAGCTGACGCCCAGTGTGTGCGGGTAAATCAGCTGAGAGCAGCAGTCTTTTGTGGCGCCAGAAAATGTCCACGCGTTTGTTTCCTTTGAAAAGCAGCCAGTATCCTACACAGGCAGTAAGTTGCCTTTGATGTTGTCTGCACGTTTCATATTCATATTTTCCGTCTTATGTCAAGTTTTGATGTTTCTGCAGAGACGCTGCACTTGATGTCTGACTGTATCTCGCTCTCTCTCCGTTTTCATTTCATTGCACTCACCGTGCTTGCATGAGAGCTGTGCGCTAATGAATAAATGAATTAATTAGATCTTGTTTGATCCACCATCATTATCAGGCTTCTCCCCCCCTTTGGTAATGACCTCAATAACGGTGCTGACTTTAATGGGATTTTAATTGATTTGGCTGCTTTAGTTTTCTGGTGTGTATGTGTCCTGCTCTCCTCCGACAGTGGTGAGCAAAAGGAGCTGATCCTAAACTGCCGCATGAGTTTTTTTTTATAAAATATAAAGATGTCATTGAATCTAAATTTCTATAAAACACTATTCAGGCAAAATTTCAATACAAAGTAATTCTGTTTTGTTTGACAATAAAAGTGTAAAGCTTCTTTCATGCATTTTTATTGGAAAGTTTTGGTACATTTTTGTTTCCTCATGTTCTCTGGTGAGGCTCCTCAAGAGATGACGACCAAAGGGAATTGCTGGTTTTGCATTCAGATTGTGATTCTGAGTGAGTTCTAAACGAAGAGCATGACCTTAAAGTCTATTTAAAAAACTAAAGCATTTCATTTATTTATTGCTCACTTTTTATTTACCTCTTTTAACTTAAAGTTAACATGACACTAGTATCGGAAACAGGCAACAGGAGTGGAGTCTTGAAGTAACACAAACACACGGCACCCAAACACGTCCTAAAAAGGTAAGGCTAAAGATTTAAGGGGAACTATAACAAATGGTGAGCGCATGTATCATGATTTTTGCACCACAGGTGAAAATAGAACACGAGGAAACTTGAGCAAGTATAAAAGTGGTTGGTGCAAGGAAAAGATTATTTTAAATATATTTCACATACTGAAGGAACAATATTTTACAGGCAATTAAGCAATTAAAGAAAAATGCAACACATTTCTGATTTTGGTTGAGCAACATCTGTTCCGTTATTAGTACATTACATAAAAAAGATTTGATATCTCCATTGTAAAATCAGCAACACTCAAAATGTTATGTAATGAAACCTGTCAAATCTAGAAGACAAACAGTTCGAACACTCTGGCTGTGAAATCCTGAAATGTGGGTATTTCTTCTGATGTACTGGAAGACTAAAATAAGCAGTAGATGTATGCACCCAGATTCACCTGCAGAAGATTCAGTTGGTCATTATAGTCTCACTCTTTTCTGTATAATTGCCTCTGACAGTTTTGTGGCTGTTATTCATGTGTCATTATTGCAGGCCTCAGCTGATAAGCTCCTCAGTGCAGATAGCCAGTAATGTTCCAGCTCCTGTCATAAATAAAGTACATTACCACTGCAGAGCTACACAAATAACCTCCTTGCTACTGTGCTCCCCCTGCTGACCATGAAGATGAAGTGGGTTAAAGCAGTGGTCCCCAACCTCTTTGCGCCATGGACCGGTTTCATATAAAACAATATTTTCACGGACCAGGATAGAAACAAATAAAAACAAAGATACGATTCAGTCAGCTGAATGTATGAAGGGTGACCAAAGTCCTGATAAAGCGTACGTCTCCGTGTGCCCAAGCAGTTTTGAAGTGGAACAGTTAAAAGTAGAACATTAGTTCATTTCTTGGTGGCGTTGTTGACGGGGATGTTCATTTCTAATCAGTCTCTTGTCCTTCAATTTGCTGTTCAGATGACAAGATCATGGTGATCATATTTTAAGATTTGTTGCATGGAAGAGCTGAACATTTATATTAAACGGTTCACAGCTTATACCGTGAGAAGTTTGCTGAAAAACACAATGTGGTGTTTTGTGATAGAGTTCTCTCACAGTCAATTTGTCAAAATAAAGGAAAAAAAAAAAAAAAAAAAAATCTCCCTAAACCTCAATGGTAGCCAGTCACACAGATAGTTTAATTTTTATTTGTGTGAGATTTAATAGAAAAGAAAAAAAAAAAAAAAAAAAAAAGTAAATGGAAGAAAATTGGACAACTTGGTTTGCAGAGATAATAAAATACAATATTTCAACAAACAAAAAACAAAAAAAAACATGTTTAAAGTGATTATCTCACACATAATATTAACTACAGTTGGATAATGTTGGACATTCATTATTCTGTAGGTTTCCCTGCTGTGCACCGGCACACTCTAGCTCATGGACATGAACCTTCATGTCAGATTTGTACAAAATGACTCCCATATTCACTGATCCACACATTTCCTGTACTGACACTTACTAGTTTAGTCAATTGTGAGCAGCAGATTTCAGGTTGATTTTACTGGACAGGTAATACTTCCATTTAATATTTTAACAGGATTTATTTCGAGTTCTGGTTCAATACTGATGACTTTGTTCCAGGAGAAGTTATACTGATTAATATGGTTGAGCTAATATCAGACTTAAGCTATTTCCAACATGACTCGCCCCATATAATTGACACTAAAAATCAATAAATACTGAGCAACAAAACATCATTTTCATTCGTGTCACTGTCAGGTCACACAATGGTAAATTGTGCATTCATAAAATGTGTTGCTTTGTCGATTTTTAAAAATGTATTAAATAATGAGTGATTCTGGACAGACAAAGCTTTTTTGAGTGTCTCAACCAAACTGAATGTCCTGTACTGGCCCTGGCTCAGGCTGTATTCACACACCATTACTACCCTTGTTTGCCTGACTGACTGTGTGTTTCTGCGTTTGTGTGCACCTTCGTGGATGTGTTTGCATCTTATGAAAGCCGTTCTGTCCTTTCCTCCATGCTAATGCCCTGACCAAGGCCTTGGCTGTCTACGCCGTTCTCGGGCAGCCGGCCGACCGGAAGGCAGGATCAAACGCAGGAGGAGGAGGAGGAGGAGAAGATCTCAGTGACTGGTGTCAGACACTCTTTCATCTTTGCTCTGCCATGCCAGCATACAATCTAATGCTTCATTTTCTGAATGCACAGGGGAGTGAGTCTCCACAAAGGGCGCTTTCTGCGTGAACTCTATCTGTGCCGAGCTCCCTTTTTCAATTCCCGCTTTCACTGATTTATCCTTGATTTAAAAAAATAACAAAATAAACTGATCAAGATCAACTTAGTTACAGACCTCTATTTCATATGCACCTCTTCTCCCTGGGAGGGACTAAATATTTGCTTATTTTGGCTTTTTCTCCCATGCAATTCCAACGTTTCCACAGACTGCAGTTGTACAATATAATGAAAAGCTCCATCTAAACAGACTATTCCCTGTGAGGAAATGGGGCAAGCCATCATTTTTGTCTCTTTAAGAGCAATATTTACCTCATAGGGCTTTAGCAGCCAGACTCATGAGAGCAACTTGTAAACTAAAATGTAATGATATCGTTTTTCTCAGGGTAGTGAAGTTATGCTTTTTACATTAAAGTTAATTCACTATACAAAACTTCTGCGGATAATAGCTTCCAATGTCAGCTGAATGAGATCAATTTCTTCTTTCAGCCTCTCTCTACTTGCCCCACAAGTATTAACCACCCACTGCTCTCCATTTCACAGCCTTTCAGAACTGACAAAGAAAAAAACATTTCTGCTCACCTTCTGCTTCTGATGTCCTCTGAATGTCAGCAGACATCTGTACAGAAGTATTTGGCTGGTCTACTGAAGCTACTCGCCATTTATGCACATAATTAAAATTAAGATCAATGGAACCCATAGTGCAGCAACCTTCCATAAGGTCTTACCACCCAGGTCAGTAAAACTGACTGCAAATGATGGCCAACTTTGTAGATACTAAAAATCCAGATTATGCACTTTGATGCCACTCACTAAGATGCATAACATTCGTTTTCATCAAATGCATTTACATTACATTGGACTACTGAGGCAAGTCAAGTCCTAGATATCAAATTGCTTTGAGTAAATTTAGCTTGAGCCCACTTTTTCAGATCTGCACACATGCAGGATTTAATTATGCTGAATTAGCACCCCAGAAGATGATGTGTAAAATTTGAATGTTCTCATTAACAAAGAAATAGGAAAAGCTTCTTTCAGCAAGAGAAATGAAAGAATAAATGATAGAAGAGAGCGACAGAAAGGAAGAGGGGAAATGTTTCTGACTATGAGATGGCTGCATAGCTACAGTACATTTCACCTGCACTGTTGAAGTTATGCATTCATATGTTGAAAGGTGAGAGCGGAGGAAAGACCTAAGACTCATGGCAGAGAGATTGATTGATATCCCCAAAGCACAAACAAGACACTTTTGTTTCTCCTTTATGTTCCTGTAAACAGCCTTTCCTGCCACTAGCGCCTCATACCAAAACGAATGCTTCATGAGCCACAGCTTTACCCTGTCTTTGGCCATGACCCACCCTTGATGCCTTTCATTTAGTCAGTTGGCAAGCACAATGAAGCACAACTGACTAACATTACCCTCTATGCAAGAAAGCCAAAAAAACAATTGAAAGATTACTGAATGCATTTTTGATACATTATCAGAGGTTGGATTGAAATTCAGAGGAGGACTAGGGTGAAGTCTGTGAGTAGCATAGGAGGCAACATCTTGAAGCAAACAACCAAATACAAACAGAGCGAAGGAGAGAAACAGCACAGAAAACACAAGTTTAAGGAAAAAACACGGGAGACAAGGCAACACAACTGGATCTTCCAGGTAGTCCATTACTCCAACAGTCATTACAACACAATTTTGTTGGTATGTAAACTGTTTATGTAAAAGTCTAAATCTCCAGTGAACTGTACTATTAGCATCACTCTGCACCAGTCTTAGGCCTCTTACCTGTTACTATCACCACAGCAGACAGGACCAAACACTGGACACGAATGTGCAACTCAGAGTCAGGCAGGTTCAAAGTCTTTTCTGGCATTGGTTCAGTACAAAGGCAGTCAGTCCAAAAAACAGGCCGAGGCACAAAAATGTTGCTTGAAAAACCCCCCAGAAAACAAGAAAACATTGCTGGAAAGCTTTGCACAAGGGGCAGAGATGATTTAATGCTGAACCAAACCCAGCATACAAACTCAATACTGTTGGGGGGGCAACAATTGATCACAGGTGAGGCAATTATTGGACACAGGTGGAAACACTGGGGGAGGAGCCAGTGAGGTGAAAGGACCTGAAACAAGACAAGAGGTAGGTGTACAAAATAAAACAGGAAGTGAGGAGCAAGCTGAACTGAACAAAGAGAAAATAAAAGCACAGCTTAGGTGGGCTGACTGGACCTGAAAGCAACAGGAAAAAAAAAAATTTTTCTTTTAGTTTTTCTCATCATGACTTATGTTGAATTTATCGAATAATTAACATTGATAAAAGGCGATAAACTTCAAAATTTCAACATGTAGCTTCTAAAAAGATTTTGGTCCCTGTACAGGCCATAGACACTGTAGACATACTAATAATCCTAAATTCTGATTTTATTTAATTAATTTGATAATTCATGATTAAATTTTTGAATTGTGAGACAGAGATGTAGGATAGCAGGTTGATTGTCAGGGTTAGGTCAAGGGTTTTACTGATAGGAGGCTGAATACTAACAAGATGCCTGATTGGTATGTTGGTTGTAGATGCAGATGTTGGTGGTGCAGTTAATGAACCCCCCCCCACTCTGTGACCTCAAAGGGTACATTAACTGTTCTCCCTGACAGACAGCGTAGACAGCAAGTGAGGGAGGAAAAAGGAAATTCTAACGCAGAGCCAGACAGAGGTAAAAAAAAAAAAAAAAAACCCAAACAATGTATGTAATGATTGATTTTTACAGCCTCTGAGCCCTCAAATATATTTTATAATTTGTCAAAATACACAGAAAGCCCAGTGTATTATTATGCGTAAAAACGCATGCAATATTAGAAAATGCATTTGTTTTGTGCATGCACATGCACACATAACAAAAATACCTCTATGCAGTGCCATCTCATCCCTGTGAGTGACCTCTCCTCTCTGCTCCCTTGTGCTCACAGATACCTGTCATGTCACGATGAAAAGACATGAGAGAGAGAGAGAGCGTAACACAGAAGCCTCCGATTGGATTGAGAGGTGTAGGTGATCCCTAAGAAGCACTGCAGGCTTAATATCCTTCTATATCTTTTCTTTGTGCTGTATGGTACCACAAGGCTCAGGGCTGACGTCAGTATTATTTCTGTCCATCTCTTGGTCAGGGAGGGGTCATCATCTCTAATGCATTATTCACACACGCTGTATCAGACCGACCTTATCTTGACAGGGCAACCAAACTGTCACCCCTGGCTCAGCTGCTGAATAAATACCAAAAGCAGACAACAGCTCTGGCTTCACCATTTTTCGATTAATGCGTCTGATTTCTTATATGGCAAATTGTTTGTCATAGACACTTAGTACTTTGAAAAATTAATCAGCTTGCTTTCAAAATCCATGTTGATTTATTTATGGTGACATTATATTTACTTGAGTTTTTTCTTTCTAGCCTTGTGAATAACATCATAGAATTATACATAAGCAATGCTATCGTACGCAAATCGAATAATTTACACAAAAACAAACAACTTGAAGTAAAAATACAGAGACTCATTAATGTGCCTCTCTTAGATCGCCCTACACATAATGTTGACTTATTCACCCGTAGACTTCTGATTGATGTTTCTAATGTCAACAGCTGTCACCTGGCCCACATTGTGAGATAGATAAGTCGTTTCTGCAATGAACCCAAGGGAGGTTGAACCACACACGAACACACACTTAAGGAATAAGAAGTGAAATGTATCCCACACTTCTCTACCATTAAATACACCAGTTAGATGAATAAAGTATAAAGAAAATATATTCCTCATCTTTCATTTTGTGTATCTGTTTTTCCTTGTGTTTTTCAATTATCTGCACTCTCACCATTACAGCTATCTATCAGTTTGTATGTCCCACGCCCAGAGAGCCTTTTGGACCATGCTATGTTTCAGTTGTGTGGCTGAATCATGTTTTATTAGATGCAAGGAAGTAGTTCACTAGTCAGCAGTCTAAGCAGTTCTCTGATGTAATCTTTATTAAGGTTTGCTAGCTTTTGCAATTTCCTTAACACACAGGGGGCACACGCAAAAGTATAAAATATGTTGGAATTGTTATAAAAAGGTGTATTTATTAGTTTGGCTTTGCAAAGCAGACAAAATTAATTGATTAACGATTGTTGTGTACAGGAAGCTTCATGTAGATAATCACAAGTTACAATCAGTTAATCATTTAACACCTGGCCTTTGCAATAGTTAGTCCTCACAGTCTTCTTGTTAAAGACAAAGGAAAAATTTAACTTTAAGGTTGTCAATACCAGATTTGTCTCTAGAGGGAGACAGATCATATTTAACTGTACAAATGATACAAGTGTGGCCACAGGCAATGTAGCTGAATGAGGCTCAGTGAACCCACAGTTAGTGAGTCAGAGATGTTTAAGACTGGAACATTTCTAGGTTTACATATCATTACACCAGTAAGATCGAACATCAATGGTGATATTAACCCACAAAGGTTTCCTCACATCAATAGACGTATGTTAAAATAGATCTCTTTATATTTCCAGAATGAGTTTGTGATCAAAAATAGTAATAGCGCACAACAATTGCACAATTTTGTTTTGTATCAATATAATTTAAGACACATTTGTGCATCAACAGAAATGGAAAGATGAGCGTTGTTATGTACATGATGGTGGTACATACATGATGTTAAAGGTGTGATAATTGGACAAATATTGACAGATTATTCTTATTGGGGCTATTTGTAGCTTTACTTGACAGAAGATAAAAAGCCTTGACGCAATTTACTGTGCAATTCAAGTGGGAGGAAGATGAAGAGAAGGAAGAGGACCCATCTCTGATGAGATTAGGGCCAATGAGTTAATGACAGGAGAGGCCAAACTCTTTACATTTGCATCCATCAGAAACAGAGAAAATGTTTCAGTAAAGGGGGTGAGGAAATGCATCATGTGGACAAATGTCCTCACAAGAATAGAAATACTTGTTGTGTGTGTCTGTGTGAGAGAGAGAGAGAGTATTCCATGATGTCACAAAGACATAAAGACACTTTAGAACTTCAGAACTTTAGAACCTCAGAACTTCGGACTTGTTCCTCAGTCTGGACTCAGCGGCTGACAGACACATAGCACAGCTAACTGGATTGGAGGGTTTTTCTTCATGCTGCAAGGATTTTCTTAATTTTCTAACGTCCGTGGTTTTTCACAAGACACTGAAAAATATTTTTTCATATCAACAGCTGCTATCATTAAAAATATGTTTTTGACCTGAGAAACACCAAAACAGGTAAGGACTGAAGAAATTGGATTTGTTTCTGTTGCACAGTACTACGTGGCTATGTTCCTGACGGTAATGGTAAGGGGCTGGGTTTGTCCTGGAGGCCATTGGTGTAGGTTTTGTGTGGTTAACCACAGAGATGTGACAGACTTGCTACCAAAATGTTGGATTGCATCTTCTTTTTGAACTTGTGGTTAGCCCTAACTAACAAAAGTTTTCCACTGACCCAAAGAAAAAATGTGTTATTGCGTTAAAATTTCAGTGGGAGATCTGGTCTATGTAGAACCTTTGATTCTGGGGCAAGTCTGTAGCAGTGCAGCTACATAGTCAACATAGCTAAATAGCATAGCTCTCTACTCAGTGTTTAACTTTAAAACTAGCTTTAGTGGACAACAGGACAAAAAAAAAACCAAACAAGTGGGACGAGGGGGTAATAAAAGGTGAGTAAAATACTGAGATTTCACTTTACTTGGACTTATTCATGACTGGATTCAGAAGATACATGAAATCATGGAATAGCTGCTGAAAGGTATGGCTCAGCGTGCTAAATAAGCAGTGCAGCTACATAGATAGAGCTACACTACATAATATAGCTCTTTACTCAGTGTTATTATAACTAGCTTTCATGAACAACAGTATAAAAAACGAGTGAAGAGGAATCACAGAGTAAAATATGATGATGTCACATTATTTTGACCTACTTTCAAAAAACATTGCTGCAAATCCTTCAGATATTGACTGAAAGGTAAGGATCGGTGTGCGTCACTGTGTTACAAAATGATATTGCTCTATATGTAATACTTTAGCATGATGTTTGTCTTCAAGGCTATTGGTGTTGGTTTTGTGTGCCATTACAATAGGAGCAATAATCTAGTCAATGCGAATTCAACCGAGGTTGGCTCAGGGTCACATATGTACGATTGCAGTTACATCGATAAATAGAAGAGCTAGTCGAAACAGCCACATAACCAAGGTCTTGATATGATGTCTTCAAATTTTATTTGAAATCTGCACGATCAGGGGTGTACAAGGTGTTGACGTGTTTGTCCTTGCTGATGGAAGTCCTTTTTTTTTTTTTACCCCAATCTTGTTTACCCCAGTCCCAAACCTAGCCAAGCTATGACATGTTTTATTGTAGAAAACATGTTAACAAAGGTAGGTATGCCACTTTTGAGGTGTATGGCCTCATCTCATCCAGCGTTTCCTCTACATTCATTTAGGAATGGTGGGCTCCTTCAAATTTCTTTTTTTTTTTTTTTTTTTTAATTGTCGCAAATACACCACCGCCGCATTTCTCCACCTTCACAGCATAGCCTGGTGATGAGGGCAACGGTGGGAGCACGACTTTGAAAGTGACGTCACGTCAGGCACCCAGGCACCAGGTCAGAGAGTCAGAGGAGTGTCGTCCTGGAAAATAGGGCAGCGACTTACCGGAGAAAAGGTAGACTTATTAGCTTAAGATAACTCATAACAGATTTTACAAGTTAAATAAACATTCGCAAAGTACTGATGGCCAGCTAACGTTACGTAACATACCGGTAACTTAAGTTAATTGGGCCCATTGCCAACTCAATAAGCACGTTTACATGACACCCCTAAAAAAGCTGAATTATTGCTTTAGTCCGACCAAAACTGGACTTTCAAAGTACATTTAAACACGTTAGCTTGACTAAATCGAGTTTACAATTGTTGGACTAACACACCCAAATAATGCAATTGAAAGTCGATCTACTGCTGCATGTATACGGACAGTCTGACTGGAGCTGGAGGAGGTGATCTGCGCATGTGCTAAACTTTCGCGCTAAACTATGACCCGGAAGTCGAACGGTATTTGAAACATAAACGCAAACGTAGGAGGTCAGACAAAAGAAGCCGGCTAACTGTTAATGCGTTGAATATGGCAAAGTCTGCAGCAAAAGCTCATTTTTGGATGGATACAGAGGCTAACTTGCTAGCTCACCGGTCTTTTTTTCTTTCCACCTCTGTTGTGGTCTGTGATGTCATTGGTCAATCGGTAGTGGCCCATTACCCACAAGCTGAAAGAGTGCATATCGCCACCTATCGTAGCAGAGGCGACATGATTTCAACAAATAAATCGATTTCACTCCCGTGCATGTATACTGGGACAAGGACAGAAGTCTGATTAGAAGGCTTTATCGAGCTACAACCATAGCTCGACTTAACTGTTCATGTAAACGTGCTTAGTGACGCTAACGTGGGTAAACTAATTGATAGCATTAAGCTAATATCTACACGCCATTATGTATTAACTGCAGACTGCTGGGCCACCTCTGGGAGAAATCCCTACAACAGAGCCTCAGAGCATTTCTATAATAAGCCAAGAAAAATTCATTTTTTGAGCCTGGGTGCAAACTTTGCCACTGATTCTACAACTCCATCTAGCAGTTAAAGAGATTATTATTTATTATATTTATTTAATTTTATTGTTTTATTTTTATATTTTTTTACTCTTTACATTCAGCCTTTATCTAACATTGTATATGGCTGAGATGTATAGGTTGTAGTAGTTGTAAGGGAAAAAGCTATTTTCAACTGGCCAGCCAATAAATAGCTTGTAAAAGTTAAATCTGCAGTCAATTGTCATTTGTTTACACCACCATGGCCCCCCAGAGAGCCTGCCCTGCTGCTGAAAAAAATCCTGGAGGAAACGCTGTCATCCCTGAATTGGTGCGCTTTTCAATTACAGACCCTCGGTGATAAAGACTTTGCTCAGTGATTGTGTTTTTTTTAAAAGAAACAAAATAGCCTTCTGTCCAGCAACCTCTTAGGTAAAAATGAGGCTGCGATGTTTCTAGTCAAAACAACAGCATGCCGGCCAAGT
Organism: Remorina albescens; assembly: GCA_034769265.1. Classification (NCBI taxonomy): domain Eukaryota; kingdom Metazoa; phylum Chordata; class Actinopteri; order Carangiformes; family Echeneidae; genus Remorina; species Remorina albescens. Next base: position 51,567,734 of record CM068475.1, read on the forward strand.
AGCACAGTTCTTCTGTCTTTTAAAAGACATCACGTGAATGAAAAGGAGGAAAATTTGAGTGAATGTTTACACCCGTACCTACATGCCACAAGTGGAGTGTATGAACACTGACATATATCTGACTGTACATCGTCACATTACATCAAAGGCCAGATACTCGTGCTTTTTGCCCACTGTAAAACAATCTTTACTTGCCGAAAATGCCTCTGAAGAACGTGAAGATGTTAATGAATTATTTCATGAATTGTATTACATAGACACGGCTTACATCATCTACCGAAACCATCGCCAAAAGAGAAAACTACTCTTATTTCAACTTCCGAAGCATTTCGCCGAACTCCAAAAGGATTTCTGGAACAATTTCCTACGCACTAGACGATGGTGTCAAAGCAGTTTGCTTCCTTTATTTGTAACGTGTAACGCCAAAGATTTCTCTAAGCTCCAAAACTGATTTCTGCAATTTTTTCTTGTTTACTACAGGAAGGAATTTTATTACTATTTCAATTATTTACCTTTTTTGATGTTTAAATTTAATTTATTTTTTGCTTTGTCAAGGCTCTCACAAAATCTTAACACCTTAGAAGAAGTCTCCTCTTATGTCTTTTTCCAAAGAATTCCGCAAAACTCTCCAAATAACATTTCTGGAGTCATTTCTTCTGCACATGAGGATGGTATTGAATTAGTTTGTCTTTTTAATTTTTTTTTTAAATCTCATTTGGTTTTAAATATTTTGCAGATTTCTTTATTTATTTTTTCTACTTTGTTGATACTGTCAGATGCCTTATGCATCTGACAGTATCTTTCCAAGTATTTCTTCAAACTTAAAAAGCAATTTTTGGTGTTATGTCCTGTGCACTTGAGGACGGTGTGAAATCGGTTTATTTCTGTTATTTTCTGTATTTAATTGCTTAAATTTTATTTATTATTTGTGTTGTTGATGCTTTCAAGCTAATGTCACACATTGGTAGGAGGTTCCTCTTGTGCCATCTAATCATGGATTTCTCAAAAATACGAAACCATCTTCTGGAAACATTTCGCGTTTTCCCTTTGTCAATATTGTCAAGATACCAAACCACCTCGTAGGAAGGTTCCTCTTGCGTCATCTTCCCAAGAATTTCTCCAAACTTCAACAGATTTTCTGGAGTTATTTCTTGTCCACTTGAGGACGGTGTCAAATTCATTTGTTTACTTTGTTTATCTCTTTTTTTTTTTTTTACTTTGTTGATACTGTCAAGATGCGTTATGCTTTGGAAGAAGGCTCCTCTTGTGTCATCTTCCCAAGAACTTCTCCGAACTGTTCTTCTTGTCTGACAGGAAATCATCATACAATTTTCCCTTCGACAAGTAGCTTGAACCTTTCAGTTGTTTGGCCCTTTTGGATCACCAAGCACCTTGATTTCTTGGGCTTGAAGATCATCTTTGCCCAAGAAGCCATGTACTCCAGTTCCGCTAGGACCCATCTTGCCTGCACGTGAGTTGATGTTATTTCGGTAAGGTCATCCATGAATGCCCTGATTGCTTGCGGCCGACATCCTGCAGCGGTCTTTGGTCATCTTGACTTTGTACTCGCTGCAGAGATGATCAGGTTCATTTCCATAACAAACAAGATGGAAGAGATTGTGCATCCTGCCACTATCCCCTTCTCCACTGGCTGCCACTTTGTTGTAAACAAGGCCGACTGGAATTGAAGCTTGATGTCTCTCAGGTAACTGATGAGTTATGGATCAAGTTATGAGGAATAAACCCATACGCATTTGCAAAATCCAGCCAGACAACCGTTAGGTTGTCTTTCTTCTCCTTTGCTTCTTGGATAAGTTAGCTGAGGGCCCCTGTATGTTCCAAGCACCTGGGGAACCCTTTGATACCCCTCTTCCATAAAAAATGTAAAAAATTTTTCCAAAGAAGAACCTGGAAAGATACAGATGGTAGCAGATGATGAAACACTACATTACATGTAATTGAATCCATTAATATATGTAATACATATAATAAATATATATAATACATATTCCTTACCGTAGCTTTTAAAAGTCTAGTCTATAATTTTCAGCCTCTGTTTACCATTTCTCTCCAGGAGATAGGTTTGGTATGTTACTTCCATGAATATTATAAATTACATTCTTATATAAGTATTTAATGATTCTCTAACAACCTGCATATCTTGTGCTCACTACAACAGACCTCTGGCAGGGCAACTAGATCAGGCTTTCATTTTTATATCGGCCATTTCATATTAGTCTCTGTAATGAAAACAATGCTTCCTATTAATATAACCTAATTAATATGTATCATCAACACTATGCTCAAACCACACCAATGTGCTTTTTTACAATTGCTATGAGCAGAACAGAAAGGACTCTGTCTGCCTTTAACTTACGGCTATTCATCATCCATGTCATTTCTGTCTCCATTCCCACCGTGATCCTGGGATTACTGTATATAAATGTGGAATTCAGAAAAACACTAGCAGGTGGATTGTATACTGCAGCATTCAGCAGCCTCTAGTAGTACGGTAATTGAAATGGTAATTTTCTAATACAGGTTGATGACCTGTGCATAGCCAGAAATCCCAGGTTTTAAAATGGGTAATGAACGGAGAGAAAACCTTCTCATGCAAACAGACTGGTGAGCAGTTTTGCAGTGTAGTGTGTTCAGACAGTGAGGAGTGTGTATGTTCAATCCGTCAGTGTCAGTTTAGCAGCACATATTCCTCTTGTCCATTCACCACCAGTAAAGGCTCAACTGTGATGTGTTAATGTACTATGAAAATTCTTTTATTAGATTTAGTGTTTATGCCTTCAACAGCTCTTCACTATTTTACCTTCATGAGGAGGATGTGGTGTGAGTGTGCATGTGTACCAGTGAATGTCCATGAACAAGTCTCTACACAAATGAGTTTGACCGGAATGATGTCTTTGTTTTTTTTTGCTTGTTTTTTTGTTTTGTTTTACATTCTTCCTTTTTTCCTACATTTTTCTACACTTCTACATTTAATTTTTCTTCCACACCAGCTCTCATCTTCTGTTCTTTTTTTGTGCCTCTGAGTGGCACATGGCCTGATAGGCAAATGTGGTGTTATTTGTACCGTATGCCAGACAGGTAGCTTTGTGTTTTTGTCATTCAAATCATTATCTTAATTGCTTTGCACTGATTTGATGGCCTAGGGGCAGCCAGCTAGTAAACCTGAACAACCAACTCACAGTGACCGGCTCTGTTTTTCTCTGCTCCTCTGATTCTGGACTCTTTCCAGACAGTAATACAATCAACTTTCCCCCAACACACATAGACATATACTTTTAGCAATTACTCAAACTAATTAACAATTTGGTGATTTGAATATTACCCCTAGAAAAGCTGAGAGGCATACTTAAGGGTTAGTTCTCTTCTTGCTTTACTCATAATTCTGATTGTCTGGCCAAGTTAAACTGTTTTCTTTTCCTATTCTATCATAAATGTAGCTTTACCCTCTCTCACAATACTCAAGGAGTCCTCCTTAAACTAGTAATAAATGATTTTTTGGTCAGCTGCTTCAGGACACTGCAAATAGGCTGTAAATACAACACTGGCATCACCTTTTAAGTTGACAGGGTGAACTTGCAGTCAGTTTTTGCACTCATTTTTATTTTTGTTTTCTGACCAATTCCTGAGGGAAATATTTGACTCTTTAGCTACTGAATATTCAACTATGTTTACCAGTTGCTAATTTTCTGTTAACCATTTCCTGCTAAGGCCTGCTTCACTCTGCATTGTGTGTGTTCTGTGTCTATATCTGTAGTTGTCTCTCAGCAGGCCTAATTCAAATCGGATGTAATATAATGTAAATGAGCTGGGTTGACACCACAATGGGAGCAGCCTGGGCCTGAAAGTCAAAATAGGCTCTGACTAGAACGGGAGGCAAGACAAAGGAACCCAAAGGCCTAAACACAAAGACAAATCATGCATGAAAGGGAGGGCCACCATGGCTGACATTATTTGCAAAGTAATTGGCTGTTTTGGTCATTGAATTGGGCCTTTAAATGAATAGATTGGAAACAAAATAGAAATAAGGACAAAGCACTTCATCTCAAGATTTTTTTCCTTTTTTTAAATGCCCTCATTACTTAACCTTATTTCACTGTGGAGAAGTTAACGCGAGCAGAAGCTGTTGGATGTTCTGACCTGGCACTGCTGGAATCTCCCTTGAAATTTTTGGGCTTCTCCTTTGAATAGAGATATATTCACAGAATGTCTGTGAATTTTTAATACAACATTAAATTTGTGGTTCAAACTGTTAGATGTTATTTCATACATTGTCTGGTGGTTAATGCTAATTTTGATGTAATTACTGCTGTAGGATGGGTGGCAGGGATATCATTAGTTCCTTTCCCCCTGTCTCTCTGCAAACATTTTATCCTGGCTCATTAAGCATCAGCCATGATATATCAGACACTGTTACACCAGCATTTAGGCTGTTACTATGCCAAGGTCTGCCCTCCCTGAATAACCTGCCAAAGCTGAAAGCTACTTTTCTCTCATGTTCTTAAACCCCCCCCCCCAAAAAAAACTCTCCTTTTGGTGGTGCACATTTACTTTTTATTTTAAGTGCCCGACTTACCTTGACTAAATATTTAGTCAAGGTAAGACAAAATATTTAGTCAAAGCAAGAAATGTGGCGACAGGATTGCTTGTGCAGAAATGTGCGGCAAAGTCAAAGGTTGAAAATGCTTTTATCGCTGAACAGCTTAAAATAAAAGCTTTGAACAATGTCTTTTGGGCCACTTTAATAAAAATCTGAAACTTTCAAATGGTCCAAAACAGTTATACTTTTCTGCTTAGTCTGAAGGGAAATTTTACCTTTAAAAATATTATAGATGTACTCTTCCAGTGGTTATGAACAAGCCACCATGATTAACAGCTGAGAAAGTGTGCTCTAATCACACAAATAGCTCCTGAGATACTCACTTTCTCATGAACTACAAAATTGATGTCTCGTGTTTTATCTTACGTTTTCCAATGCTTGGATTGACTTCAGGGGTTATTTGGCAGTCTTAAGAAGAGAAAACTTTCTTAATCACCAACTGACAACATATTCATTCCAATTATAGTTAGTTAAAGTCATAGTGTGATTGATGTAAGCTCAATCCATGATGGAAGCCCTTCTGTAGATATTTTGCCCTTTAAAGGTTGTCCTACAGACTGTGCTCTTGAGCTTGTAAAGATTTTAACTGGTTTAAGCAAGTCTAAACATCTCTAAAGAAAAAAAAAAGGGGGGGGCATGTATTTTTAACATCTAGCCTTGACAGGGACAGGGATCTGAGTGGTAGTGCCTTAATATAAGAAGCAGAGAGGAATCGTTATCATGGTTCATTTCAGGCTTCAAGGGCCCACTGGTGGTCCTCATAGCAGGCGATATCCAGCCAACCTCAGCTTTCTTTCTCAGCTTGTCTCGCCATTAATAGCTTAGTGTTGCTCCAGCTCCCATTGTTATTCCTGCCTGGCTGCATGCTGCATAAAGCATGCTGCACGTTTATCAGACCATAAATATTGTGCATCTCTGCTTTGGGAGAATAAACTTTGAAAGAGCCCACCACTGAATCCAGATGTCATCCTTTGTGTACTGAAACTTCATTTATCTTTGACATCCTATGTGATTCTTTTGTGTCATATGTGAAAAGAGAAGAAAATTTTTTAGGCCAGTGGTACAAACTGTACCTTTACTTGCCTTACTCTTGGAAAAGAACAGAGCTCTACAGTCCTGATTTTGTTCCATAAGAATTGTGAATCTTTGTTCAACCTGAAGAGTGTGTATGCATTTGACACTGAAACAGCTGGTGCGCATAATTTAGCACACAAATTACATAAACCTTTTGCACCTCCTCTATTCTGTAACATTATTCTTTATGCAGTAACATGCTGATTGATTGCACACATGTCAGATGTGCACGTGTGCACAAATACTGTGAACTTAAAGAGTCAGCTTTGTTTAACACCTCAAAGGATTTGGATGTGTAGCTGTCATTGAGTATGCATAATTAGGACACTGTGTCATCTGAATTTAAATGGACCATTTGCCCCAATGATCCGTCACTTTTTCTGGAAGTCAGACCCAGGAGAATAGACACTGCATTGCTTGCTAATTTTTATTCTATTGAAACACATTTTCTCTTAATGTGTGAAATGAAATTCAGCCGTAGATTGATGAAGTACATTGTGCTTGTCCTCAGGGAATATTACCTTCTATACTGTGGACACTAATAGAAATTGTGGTATTTGTCATTTAAATCAATTTTCTTCAAAAACAAAATAACTTGGCTCATGCCGCTGAGGACATTGAGACAAACTATGCTCATATGTGTGCTTTTTAATGCGGTCGACCTCAACTAAGACAATATTTGGTATAGTTAAATGCACTTTGAAATAATAAATAATACATTTCCTGATGTCTGCTATTGTTAGTTTTACCTGTTTGCACGCTGAGTGTTAGTACATGGATGATATGGTATGTGAGTGTCCTCTGCAGGCAATTTAGCAGAACTGCAACAGGAAGCAAATCCAGAATCCATTACCACATTTCTTTCTTTTTGATATGTTTACTGCAATTTTTATAACTGTTCTTAAAATGTTGGACAGGTACAGAATTTGAAAGAAAATTGGAGCAGCTGCAGAAAAGTCTCTCTCTTCAAGTTTGAATCCCATTCTTCTTTCCCTTGCTGTGTGGCAGGGATACATTAGGATTAAGGTTAAATAATTTTTCACAAAAACTTATTTCTCCTTTGAAATTGGATTAAGGGCAGGTATTGTTTATTTCATATTATGCTTAGTCATTTCACTATCAGCTGACTTTTGGAGAGTGAACCCCACACTCCCCCAAAGTCAGAGGGTCTGGGGTTTACCCTGGACCGGTCCAGTCTACCGCAGGTCTTACATATGGAGACAAACAGAGACAAACAATCACCCTTTCCTTCAGGCCAACAGGCCAATTAGAGTCACTTATTAACCTAAACATGTATGTCTTTGGACTGGGAACTTATGCAGTGACAGGGTGAACATGCGCACACAGAAAAGCCCCAAGCCATGGACCTGAACACAGAGTTCTGCTCATGAGGTCTGACATATTTCCTCCATCACAGGACGTCCGAACAATTTAGGTGCATGTGTCTTGTTTATAAAATAAAAGTATATGGGTTTAGGAAAAAAAATAGCTTGAACAAAACTCACACTGAGTTAACTATGTCCCTGTAGAGGCGCCTCACCGTCCTTCCATCGATGTGCTCCTGAGGGGCCAGGTCAATGTCCCCCCTCTGATCCTCCACCAACATTGCAGGCAGTCTCTCTGGCCTTATGCTCTCAGTGTTGTTGAGGACTGCACAGGCCACTACAATGTCTCATGCCCGGTGTGGAGTGACCCTGAGGCCTTGCAGAGTAAGAAATGTTGGTTACACATCGCAATCGTACACTTAAAGATGCTCTCCTTTTGTATTCAGGATGAAGTATACGAACACATGCATGATTTTCCAGGACAGTTTCACCCCTTAAATTAAGGTGCCATATACACCTTACCCCCACTTACACAAATAAATACCCCGCCATGCAATATACACATTACTCCAAAAGTGAAAGCTCATTTGGTAGAAATAACCATTCTTGCCTTGAGCTAACCTCTGTGCCGGTGAGGGCTGCTCGGAAAATCTTGGAGTCCTGCACAGAGCTGGCCATTTTGGCTTGATGTCGGAGCTCATGTTGTATCCATTAGTGATGTGTCGTTCATTTTGAACTAATCTTTTGTATGACTCGGGAGTAACAAGTCATCTCAGAGGGTGATTGTTCTTTTTTCACTGGTCCGTGCATGCACGCCACAGGCTCAGATTTGTTCACGAATGGGTCTTTCTGCCTCATATTCTCTGTGTAGGAATGACTGATTCATTCACAACTCATAAAATAGGGTCGTCAGGTCTGAGTCTCTCATTCACTTGTCTCATGGCCATGCGCAGGCTCAGTGTAGAAATGATTGATTTGTTCACGACTCCTAACTACGGATCTTTGGGTCTTTTGTTCATTATTCACCTGGTTACAGCAGTAACATGACCGATGTTGTCATTACTGGTGAGGAGAGCTAGCTGACGTTAGCACGAAAGTTAATGTTAGCTATGTAGCTATGGGATGGATGATTAATTTGCCTTTCCGTTGGAACGAATTCATACACTACGGGTCTTCAGTGACCAGGTAGGCTAAAGTGAACAGCCACCATAGAATGAGAATTTTTTAATGATAAGTACTCAGTAATTTCAGCTTCAGTAGACTTTGGCCCAAAAGGGTGCTCAATAGTTTAACAAAAGCAAACTTGTGTATTATATGCCAAGTGAAGCAAACCATGTAGCTCTTCAGTGTTTGAAAGCTGTGCTTTTTCAGTCATCACTCAAATGACAGTCACTGCTCCACACTAGTTCCAATGAACGAAATGAACGAATTACTTGAAAAACGATTCGTTCATTTTACTGAACGAGATTAAAAGACCTGAGTCAGTAAAAAGATCTGATTATTAGATTAACTGTAAACACGCGGTGTGGGGAAAAAAAGAAAGATGTGGAATATTTTTCTTGGCAGAGCATTTAGGATTGTATGGCATGACCAATGAAAGCTTAGGACACTTCATTAAATTAGAAAACCTTTGACCGTACCTCATTAGCATTAGCATTAGCATTCCTGTCGATATGATGGAAGCAGATGGGGCTTGTAAACGCCCCCCTCCTGAAAAATTGTTTTGAGGCAACGACACGAAGCCACCTTTCAAAAACAACAAGAAACAAACAAGCAAACAAATAAAGAAATAAACATGGAGTGGTGGCTGTGACTCTCCGGAGCAGCAGGCGGCAGTACGGAGCTGCTTCACTGACTGATGGACGGATAATGGAGACAGAGAGGAGGACTTCAAAACAACATGTCCTCTGTGACTGAGTGAGTACAGATGATTTTCTCAGTTTACGAGCAAAACAGTGCAAAGGGATTTAACTATAAAAACACATTACATGTGACTGTTGTAAACGTTAAACGACCTACACACACACACACACAAAAACCCCACATTAATGATTAACACACGCTTCGACATCACGGACTCTTAAAGACTGTTGTCAGCGCTGTGTGTCTGTTTGAACAGACGGAGGCTGTGATCGGCAGCTTCGGCAGGGAGGACGGCGGTTTTAGGTGTTCACCATTAAACCGTGATTTGTCCCAGTGAAGCGTGTGACCAGCCAAATGCAGGTTAGTGAGTTAGTTGTGTAACTCGGTTACTCATTGTTTAAAAAATGTGAGTGAAAGGTCAGATCCGCTTAAACAAAAGCAGCGCAAACACATCGGTGACAATGCATGTTGAAAAAAAAGAACCAAAACAAAACACGGCACAGGAACAGGAGCTGCTGAAAATACTGACAGGGACAACCAAATTGTCATTAATGTGAAAATTCAGCATCAATTTGGACTGGTGGTATTCTTTGTTTTGCAGACACTTTGAAGTAACGTCAGAGGTCTGAGATCTGATTTCACACCATGTCGCTCCTGAATATAATCCACATTCAGGCCTGTGGGTGGTCTGTGACATTCAGCCTCTTCATCATCCTCTTAGGTCTCCTCTACTGGTGAGTAAATCCATAAAATATATCTCTGTGTTTTTGATGTCGCAGCTTTGTTGTCTTTATTATGACACGAAGTACCCAGGGAGCTCTTGGCCCAACGCGTTGGAGAGCTGATAGGGAAAAAAAAAGAAAAAAAGGTTTTATTCAACGATCATGGAGAACATCTGTCTTCTTCAATGCATTTGTTTTATTGTTCTTCCTCTAGGTATTCAGTTTACCCCTTTTCAGTCCTTTCTCGATGTGGCATCAAACACCCGAAGCCAATACCTTTCTTTGGCAACATATTCTTGTTTCGCCATGTAAGTAAGACGTTGCACCACTTTCCACAAAAATTTGATATACTCTCCCTTTTTCCCCAAACAGCACACTAAGCTGAAAAAAATATTCCTGCTTTTTACTTTTTCTTTTCCTTACAAGTGTACATAACAGCCAAACCTAAACCCATAGTTTTAGTTTGAGGCAAACATGCTTTGTAATGCACATGCTACCATGAAGCATTCATGGATGAATTTTCAAATTTTTTCAACAATAACAGTTGAGTTTCAGAGCTGGTCTGGATATTAGGTTGTTTGTTCCCTGCTCTATGTGCAGCATTTAAACAGCAAAAGAGTCAGAAACTGCCATACTGTTTTCTTTTTCTGAAATTTATGTGCAGCTAACTTTGTTATTTGATGCTCTTTTCAGGGCTTTTTAAACCCACTCACTGATCTCATAAGGACACATGGCAGGGTTTGTGGGTAAATAAAATAACTTATTAATGAATATTAAATTAACATATGGATTTTAGTCCTTCCACATTCTGAAATGAAACTAATACTAAGTAAAAACCTGATGGTGTAAATCAGATACTATTTGGGGCGCCGGCCGGTCGTGGTGGTAGCTGACCCTGACATGCTCAGACAGGTGATGGTCAAAGACTTCAGCAGTTTCCCTAACAGAATGGTAAGAAGATTAATCAGTAAAACACCATGTGCTTAATGATTCAAATGTGAACTGCAGGTCTTGACGTTTGAGCCTGTTTCTCCTGCTCCCCTATACAGACTATTCGCTTTGCCACCAAGCCCATGACTGACTGTCTGCTCATGTTGAGGAACGAACGCTGGAAGAGAGTGCGGAGCATCCTGACACCATCCTTCAGTGCTGCCAAGATGAAAGAGGTGACCTAAGAAAGCTCGGATTGTAACTGATATTTGTTTCACGACCTGAAAAATGGCTTTCATATGATGTTCTGTCTGTCACAGTTTGAGGGAAGGAAAGAGAAAGTGGAGTTGACATTCTCAATCTTGTTTTTGTTTTTAAAACAGTCTTAGTTGAAAATGCATAAATCTGTTTCCACTATAACTAAAGGTTCAATTTAGTGTATTAGTGGGTTTTTTTTTGTTAGTTTATTTTGTTTTTTGAATTTATTGTTAATCCAACTTGGCGTTGTGCTGCTAGCAGCGTTGTGTAAGTAATTTATGACTGCTTTTAACATAAGTAAACATAGATCATATAAATCATATGGTTCATCTTTTAATTATTGAACCAGTTACTTCATATGTATTTTTTTTTGGTATTTACATCTTCCAAGTCTTCTGTGTGGTGACACTTTGCTTGTTGTGCCACTTTAACCGTGTCGATCTTTGTCAAGTTTATTTTTCCATTTCCTTGGCATCAATGCCTGCTCCAACTCGTTAAGGGCCTGAAGACCAACAGAGAACACTAGACACAACTCAGCTTCTTTCTTGTTCCTTCTGTTTATTCTTCACGAAAGCAGCAGTAGTAACAGCAGGAACAGTAGCAGGTTGATAACCTCAAGGAAAATAAAGTGAATACCACTGTCATTAAATCATCTCAGAAACATCCATAATCAAATTCATGAACTAATCAAATTTATACATTTACCTATTTAATTATTTTATAAAATAAAGATTTACTCATTACAAATTAATCTTACAATGTCACTAATTTAAACAATTTAAAATTACTCCCAATTGCTTTTTATCTAGGTCACAATTTCAAGTTAAATTTTAATACATTTTAACTACTTATTAAAAAAATATATTGCACAACTTAATACTTATGTTCACTTTCTCTATTTGCATCAAATCTATCTCAAAGGATAAATTTCAAAGACTGATTTTATAAATTTAAACAACGAAAGAGATGAACAAACAAATTCTCCAAACATGTCAGACCTCAGACCACCAGCAGCGCTGGTTATATTTCATTTCAAATGCACAATACACATAAATACAAACAAAAATATCACCATTTTAACCTTTGAATCTTTAAAATAAAAGTTTCTTTTCTTTGTCAGTGTGATTAAAGTAAAGCATTCTTACCACTAGCGTCTCTGAGGTCTTCCATGCAGTAATGCCACCAAATACTTTGGCTGTCTGACAAAAAGATGACACAGCTGCCTCTGATCCTATTAATTGTCTCTGAAACCATCCTGAATGCCTTTCCCCGCCTTTACCTGCATTTGGGAGTCTGATCTATAAGGGATTCTATCACCCCCTAGTGGGGAGGTACTATTAAAGAAATTTAAACCCAAAATATTAACCCAAATGCAAAATGTCCTTTTGATTGGCTTAACAATCTTTTCTTCCTATTTGTGGTATTCATGGACCAATATGAGCAATATTAACAAGACAGTTACATATTTCTCCTTCCATTTTATAGACATTCAGCAGAAAGTGTCACTGTCTTTTCCTTTTTTTTTGTAGATGGTTCCACTCATCAACACAGCCACTGAAGCCCTGATGAACAACTTGAGTGCGTATGCTGAGTCAGGAGAGGCCTTTGACATCCACAGGTAATCACACACACAATTAGCTCAGGCGATTAGAATTATGGTTACTTTGTGGTGTCATGCCTGTATTTTTATTTGTCTGTCTGTTTTCCAGGTGTTTTGGTTGCTTCACAATGGACGTTATCGCCAGTGTGGCATTTGGAACTCAGGTGGACTCTCAGAACAACCCAGATGATCCGTTTGTCCGCCACGCTCAGATGTTTTTCTCCTTTTCTTTCTTCAGGCCCATCATGCTCTTTTTCAGTGAGTCCAACATTTGAATAATTACATTGGAGACATTTACACTGGACATTTATGTAGCAATGCAACAAAAAATACAATATTTTTTACTCTTGATTTACTACATGTGTTATAGTTTTTACAAAAACAGACATTTTATCAGTTTGCAAGATAATCCCATCATGTGTGCCCAGTTGCTTTTCCTTCCATCATGGCTCCTCTGGCGGGACTCATCCCCAATAAAAGACGAGACCAGATGAATCAGTTCTTTATCAAGAGCATTCAGAGGATTATTCAGCAAAGAGAGGAGCAGCCACCTGAACAGGTGTATATAATATTAATTATGATTAATAGATTATTTATTTAAGTAGCTTCAAGAGATTGTATCTTCAGTGAAACAGTTTCTGATATATAGTTTTTAAATTAATCAAATTTTTGCTTGTAGAGGCGTCGAGACTTCCTTCAACTGATGTTGGATGCTCGAACCAGCAAAGAGACTGTGTCTTTAGAACAGTTTGACACAATGAACCATACTGATGAGCTCGATCACAGGAACCAGCAAACACAGCCATTGATCGCAAATCAGAACAATGACAGTCCTCTCCCACAGAAGCCACACAGCCGGCTTCCTCAGAAGAAGATGATTACTGAGGAAGAAATTGTGGGTCAGGCTTTCGTCTTCCTCCTGGCAGGCTATGAAACCAGCAGCAACACATTGGCTTTCACCTGCTACCTCTTAGCCATCCACCCTGAATGTCAATGCAAAGTGCAGCAAGAGGTGGATGACTTCTTTACTAGATATGTGAGTGTTTCATTTTTTTTGGTTATTTTGGTTTGGTCTGTTTTGCTTACTCTAGTTTTGACATAAAATGACTGTAGATAGTTACACATTTATCTTGTGCCCCCTTTTGCTGTAGGATTCACCAGATTATACAAATGTTCAGGAGCTTAAGTATTTGGACATGGTTATATGTGAAGCACTGCGCCTCTACCCTCCTGGATTCAGGTAAAGGAAGATGTTTAATAAGGATGCCCAAAGCATGGTTGTTATTCATTATTATTACAGTAGTAATGATTTTATTTAACAGGACTTGACATGGCCTAAAGAAGGACAAATTAGTTTGACTGAAATCACGCAGAGTAATTCTTTTTCATTGTATATTGTCCCATAGGTTTGCACGGGACATTGATCATGACTGCGTGGTGAACGGCCAGTTCCTCCCAAAAGGGGCAACACTTGAGATCCCGGCGGCCTTCCTTCATTATGACGCAGAGCACTGGCCAGAGCCAGAGAGGTTTATTCCTGAGAGGTAGTAGGCTGCCAGAATAGTCGAGTAAAACTATAAATCTTGTGTTTAAGTCTGCTATAAATCTATAAATCTAATCTGCTATAAAGTATTTATTTATTTATTGTCAAACTGTACAGCTACACTTAAACTGAATCAAAGTAAGAATGGGACTACCCGGGGTAAACTTTGTAATTTATACAACCTTGAACCCTCCTTGGATAAATCCAGTATATTACTTGGTATTGAATTACTCCTATTCACTACCACTTTTAATTCATTAAAAAATGCTGTTGCGTGCTTTTGCTCTCCAGATTCACACCAGAGGCCAAGGCCAGTCGACATCCATTTGTATACCTTCCATTTGGGGCTGGTCCCCGTAACTGTGTGGGAATGAGACTCGCTCAGCTGGAGATTAAAATAGCTTTAATCCGTCTTTTTCACAAATACAGCACTGTGGCCTGCTCTGAGACCAAGGTGAGTTGGATACACTAAGCTGCTTTATTCATATATATATATATATATATATATATATATAGGTATTAAAAAAATCATATTAACATGAAATAAACAGCACCTAAACTGCACTAGCTGACCTGAATTATTTAATTAAGTTGTGAACAAATCAATCATTAACTGATATAATTTGTTATTTTTATTCGACATCTAAGTTTGTAACAGTTAACTGATTTTACTAATATTTTTTTCAAATATTTACAGGATATATTTAGTAAACATGAATCTGTTGGGGGAAAGTTTTTTAGCATGTGGTATTCCTTTCTTTGTGCAGGTTCCTCTTGAGTTAAAGTCATCAAGCACTTTAGGACCTAAAAATGGCATATTTGTGAAAATTACAAGGAGAAATGTGGGATCAGGCCAAGGGAATTCACCACCAGATGATTAAAAACTCATCGGTTAATCTTGGATTCTGTGAAGAATTATAAATCCTGCAGATACATGTGACAGCGACACAGCATGTGAGCAATTTCCTAAATCTGTACTTTCCATAGATTTCCTTAGTTCCAGTGTCTTGCATAGCTGGATTATTGTACTCAGTTAGTTTTTTTTTTCTTCTTGACTGAGATAGAAAGAGGATTGAAGATGAGGATTATCATGCTCTAACTTTACTTTGTACTCCCTCCGAACTCTTTACTGTGGTGGCTTCATCAGATATTATCAACAAACAATAGAATTGAGCTCTACTGAAAGAGATGTACTTTTAGCCAGTTACCAATATATGGTGCTGCTGAACATTTTACAGCTGTGACCAGGTCACATCACTGCTGTCACAAAAGGTCATTCATGCTCAGTTTAAACTGCTATTTCAGATTGAAACTAATTATCGGTGTATGAAAGGTTTTTATGTTTGATCACTTTTCTCTTGATTATGTCAATTATGATTATTACGATGATTATGAGTATTCTTAATGAAACACTTGATTGAAAGGGGATTATTTCTCAGGTTAGTACGTTTACTTTTGGTAGCCTAATCTGTTTTGCACTGAATTTTAACCCACATTTAGGAATGACTCTAAATTCATCAGTTCATGAATGGTACTTTGAAACTATGCAATAGGAAAGTTACTGATGCTGCATTCAAATGTTTCTGAGCCATTGAAATATGTATATTCCGGTGAGAGGAATCAAAGAAGATCCAAGGCCAAATGTCACTTGCGTGTAACTAAATATTCTAATTCAATGGATTGTGAAAATAAAGCAGTTACATAATCACAAACACTAATTTAATGGGATTTTTAATGGGAAGTGAATTTCAATCCATAGCATTTCCTAAAACTCGATCTCACTTACATAGTGAAAATGAAGGCTGCGGAAGGCAACGAATGATCTTTTATCATTCGTTGCCTTCCGCAGCCTTCATTTTGGCGGAACAAAACAGACACCACCTTTCACAAACACAGATTATTAGCAGGGAAAAGCATACTTGTTTGGATATGCTCTTCAGTGCAAAAGCAGCATTGTAAAAAATTCCCAAAAATTTCCATTCCTTCTAGTTTACAATTCTAATTCACTACATTTCACAGGGTCATATTGTAGATATCAGTTTATAGAATAAAATGATTTGCCATCAATCAAACCAGTAGTGTCATAAGGGATCTAAATTAAACAAAGCTATAAATTGCTACCAGTCAAGCATAAAGAGACAAAGTATTTCCTTGATTAAAATCTTCAGGAAAGTAAGCAACAGCAGCATGACTTAAGAGTAATCAATAAGATACTCTGGATAAATCTGCTGTTTTTCAAAGACAACATAGATGCTGGGGTTGCTCTCAGAGTCAACACAACTGTCATAGAAGGCTCTGCCATTTCCTTTTACGGGGGGTCGAACATGGTTGCTCCTTCCTCTAGTGTACTCTCCAACCAGGACCAGAGCAACAAACATGATCTTGTTCTGGGTTCTCTCGATGCTGGCATACCTGTCTGAGTAGGATGCATCTCTGGCGAAGTAGCTCCCTAACAAACAAGAAAGTTTTAGTGTTCACACAGTTTAGTAGAGTAAAATTTGGCACTGTTTTCAGTTTGGTACCAGAACTTGTCACAGCCATTTTGAAGAAAAGACACATTATCCTCTATGGCTTGTTAATATTGGATACTGTGTCTTGATTGTATAACTGGTCGGGCTGTTTTACTGTACCTTTCCCATAGGCAGTGCCATGGACCCCACATATCCTCCAGTCAAAGTTTTGCTCACAGATGGCCTCAACCAGGGACTCATCTGTCCCATGGAACAAGTACAGCTGATTCACTTCCTTCCCATTGTTCCTCCCCTTCATCTGCTCTTTCTGCCTAAAATACACCACATAAAACATTCTTCTGCAATGATGTGCTTTAGGTGGTAAAATGTGTATTACTGTCAGTGTATATGGCAGCCATGTTGTGAGGAAAGTATAAGGCTATAGCCAGCAGCTGATTACCTTAGTTTAGAATGGTTTCATTTTGGGATTTTCACTGGATGGAAATTTGGGGAAAGAGCAAATTGTATTCTGGTGGCACAATAGCCAAGCAAACAACTGTAACTTCAGAAGTTACTTTGCTGAGCTAAGGGTGAGGGCAGCACATTAACCCCGTAAACCCATTGTGTTCTAATTTTTTTTCTTAATATACAAATGAAATAAAAGGGTTACGGTTATAAGGGTTAGGCGATAGTTTCATATTTAATATTGAGAGTTTTACCATTGAAAGATTTGCCACAGTGAGGGATTCTGGATCCGCCGGATACTGTTAATTTTACTGTGAGGCATAGTCTGCTTAAACAACCCCTCAATCAAATTATAGTCCTTTGCCGTTTTGGAGAGGGTGGAAAGCTGAAAGATAAGTCAAATGCAAATAAAAAGCCATTAATGAAGGTATATGAAGATATATTCACTGTTAAGGAAATGAAAAAAGCACACTAATAGATACCCCATATCCAAAATCCGGTAGGGTGTTCTTGTCCCAGTATGAGGGGACAATTTTAGATATGGAGGAGCTGGAGCTGGAGGTGGGTGATAAAGCGCTACAGAGAAGAAAAACATTAAGTAAAAGCTCTCACTGGTGAAGTAAGAGGCACTGAGATATCTAAACAAGTGGTGGTGTTAGAATTGCAAGGACTATGCAAAATGTGTTCATGACATGAAATGAAAATACCTTTCCACCTTTGCCTTCACATCATGAGCAGACACAAAGTAAGGCCTCCTCCTGACCTCTCTTTTAGTCTTATATTTTAAGTCTTCTTGATACATCTGTGGTGTTCCTGGTCCGCCTTTGAAGTTGAGAATATACTGTTGCTTGCCAGCACTGAATGGAATCTCTGTATCATCGTTTGCCAGGTACACGTTCTCCAGAATTTCAGAAGTGACAGAGGCTGGGGTGTCACCATCACCCTAACACAAAACGCACAGAACAGTCAAGCAAAGTTTAGTTTGTCAATGATACATGTGGAAATATTAAGTGATGAAGAGTAAAGAGGGGGTTGACTTACCTTCCCAAACTCCAGCCATTGCCCAATGTCATCCTTCCAGTACCAAAGCCACTGCGTAGTAAAAATGAAGTGAGGGGGCTTTGAGACAGCAGAAGCAGTGGACAGGCGGCGAACTGGAGACCCTTCGTATGTCATCTTCATGAAGTCAACCCCCTGCACAATGGGTTGAGTGTAGCTGAGAGCAAAGTACAGTTTATTAGCGAAATTCATTGAGGGAACTAGATATCTATATGCATTTCAAATATGTATGCACCTCTGGAGACGACGCAAACCAAAAATCCCTGCAATGGACAAAGGTTGATCCATGCAGCTTCTGTCACGTCCTGGATCACAGTAGACTTTCTCGATGTCTTCCATATTTGGCAAATCCTTCCAGGTCACCCCATCACTTTGTAAAACCTGCCATCTGTAAGGTAAGTGCCAATGAACACGAACACACTTATCTGAAAAACAACAACAACAACAACAACAAAAAAAACAGCACAGAAAGACACTTATTAGGAAGTGGTACACATCGATAATTGGTATTCTTTTCACTCACAGATCTCGATATACAATACATATATTTCTGAGTTTCTGTACTGTAGATGTGATCAGTAATACCGTTACCTTTAAAGCTGCAATGCCTGCGGATGAAGAAAAGGCAGATTTCATTTTTGTCAACATCACTCAGGGCTTTAGATAGACAAGAAGGACTGGTGAGGGATCCAGGGTTGCATGGCTGCTGGGAAGACTGCAGAGTAGGGATTTTCACTTTTGGTGACACTACTGATAACACACACAAATACATTCATACAATTACCCAGTGCAGATTATCACTCTCATTAGATGACAAAAAAATACGAGAGATAAGAAAGAAATCTTTACCAGGAACAGGAGCAGCATATTGACCCATGATGATGAATTTATTTCTGTAGAGCTCATGAAGGTTTCCAATATTCTCCTGACTGAATCCTCTGAATATCTTGATCCCTTGTGCATCAATAGCATGGGCTCTCTTACAGGAAGTGCCAAACTTACAGTCACCCTGGAAATGATGCTGGCAGACATGAAGCTTGGTACAGGATGTTTCAAACCTGCATGACCCATGCAACCCATTGCCTTTGTTGTAATGTGGGCATATCTAGAGGGGTGTTTAGAGGGGGAGGATTAGATCATAAAAAAAATAAAATACAGTTCATTCAGATATGCATATTTTTTTCCACATCGGAATTTGACCAAACATACCTCAGGAAGCAAAAATGAATCATTCTGCAGTAACAGCTGGAACAACTGTTTTTCAGTGAAGTCCAGAAGATCATGTCTCCTTAAAATCTCTGCATTGTGTGGAGAATCCAGACTATGGGGTTTTTTACACTTCTGTCTAAAAATTAGAATTTTACAGAATAAACCAAATGAAATAAAGCAGAGAATTTAGTTTGATGTACTATTACAACTGCTACCGTGTTCTTGCTCAGTTCGTACTACATTTAGTCCATCTCACATGTCGGTGACATTTATCTGTTTACGGTATTATTGTTTGCCTTAAAAAGGAAAGGGCACACATGTTGATCTGGATTCCATGTATGATTAAAATCCTCCTCCTTATGATAAAAATACTATATACAGTGAACCAAAGATTGTGATAGCCAAGGTCACATATACAGATGTGAACCAACTATTATCAAAGCAGATATTTGGGGTTGTCAAAACAAAACAAAGGTGTTTTGATAATGCCACATTCCATTTAGGTTACCTGCCTGTACTGCCTGTAGCTGCCCTTTAATCAAACTAGTTTCACCTATGCGTTTCCTGCCTTGTGAAGTCAAACTGGTCCATTATTACTATCTTCTGAACTTACACAATATTTTACATACAAAAACATATAAAAATATGTTTTTGATTGTGTCACAGTAAGTTGTTCAATAGCAATAGTGAGTATCACAAACAACATGCTTGATGACGCACTGTCAGTGTTTGGGCCTTTAACTTTTTAATATAACCTCTTTCATTATTCAGCTTTTTTATTAAAAAAAATCTAGCCAAAACAAATGATACCTTCAAATAATTATTAACTAACTGTTTAAATTACGTTTGTAACTTTAACTAAAGCTTAAAAAGACGAGTGACAAAAACTTCCAACCTTCCTAAAAACGATGTGAAACTTACCCGAAGGTGCAGTCTCCGCAGACTAAATACTTGCACAGGTGTAGGCCATCGCAGGATGAACACTCTCCGGGTTTCCTCTGGCAGAGCCGCAGGCTGCTTTTGGCCACCAGAAGGCTGTCCGGGCTCATGATTTGACCCCCGCCCGGCTCCTGTCTGCCGGCTCTAATGGCTATTTTACCGTCGTCGGAGAGGACATTACGGAGCACCGAGTTCGCCACTGTGAACCTCTGTGAGATGGTGTCATCCAGACGCTGGAAGTCCAAAAAACCTTGATGGTCACAGAGAGTCTTGAGGACGAATTTAGAGATGACTGAAGTCATCCTGAGCTGACGATCCCCTCAGATCTGTCACACTTAGCTGCTGTAATGGACGAACGGAGCGAGCTTCTACGCCACTTATTCCTGCTTTCAGAGAAATGAAACTGAAACTGAAAAGAGGGAGGGTTTTTTTTTTTATCTGCCCTTTAAATAAATACGGTGGCATCCCAACCATTTTTTTTATTGTTAAATAAATAACCGAGTTATGCGGGTGAATATGACAAATCAAATATTTCGGTAGTTAATATTGACACCAAAGTTTGTGTTTCTACAGTCATGTTTGTTAGTTAAATCTACACATATACGCACACGCACACGCGATATATATATCCTCTCATCCAGGCGCTGATAAATATATATAAAATCAACAATCCCCAAAATGAATAAAAGTCGTGTACAATTTAATTGAATGAAAAATCTACACTTTTTTTTGCACGTACTTGAAGGCAACACTTGCCCATAGCAACCGGTGCAGGCCAGCGTGTACCTTAGCAACCATGGAGGGCGAACTGGTGGAAGAAGGAAAAAACGAAAATACACAAAAACAACAGCTTTACGAGCAAGTGAAAGAACTAAAGTAATTAATATATATTCATCCGATACATTTTCACTGTTAAAGCTTTAGTTTAACCGTGAAGTTTGTTTGTGGTTTTATTAACTATTTTGTGCAACACGCTAATTTAGCCGAGAGGGCTAAATTAGCATGTCGATCATTCCCTGACTGATGTTACTTATTTCATCTCAAGATGTTACAACGCAGCCCTCCTGAGAGAGAATGACATGTTTGAACGGTTCATCAGCCGCCTGGACCCACAGGACCTGGTGTCCCGGGCTGACGGAGAGAGTCTGGGGGCGACTGGTACCTCTCAGGCGGCGGGTGGGGTAAGAGACACCCGGGGACAAGAACCAGCAAATGTCATTTCAGGCCATTTCCATGCCTTTCGCTCTTAGCATAGCATGGGACGGTGAATCGTTTAGAGGTGCACTTGGTAGTTGTTTTTTTTTTTTAAATCACTGTAACCTGTGTACATTTTTCCTTCATAGCATGTTGAGATTTGCCCTGAAATTGTTATAATTCTGCTCCAAAGGAGGGAAAAAACCCCTACATAATTTTGTATATGTTCCTTGTCAGGGCCGTGGACAAAGGTGGAGGTTCCGGTCCTACATATCAGATAGACCCCAGCGGCTGACCGTGGAACAGAAGCTTTATGTGGCCCAGAGGGAAGTAGCAGAAACGCAGCAAGACCATGAGAAGCTCAAAAAAAGATATAGGAAGATTCATGATAACTACAAGGTGAGGTCGTAGCACACCCTCACAAGGTAAGCTTACTTATAGTATATTTCACCTCAGAGATTCTTCATGTCTTTACAGGCCTCTCTGCAAGAGGCGGAATTGCGACTTGAAGAGGTCAGGAAGGCAAAGAAAGAGTTTGAACACAGGCTGCTCAAACCTTTAAAGGACAGCAGACTGGAAATGAAGGAGCCAGGGAAGGTGCTTCAGTACATCGTAGACAAATTTAAGGTAGAAATCTTGTTTGGTGTAATGTCAACCTGTGCAAAGCACCACTGGAATAGACACCATTATCAGATCACTAATTTGAACTCAAAAATATTACAGTTGAATGACTATTGCTTTTACAGGTCACTCAGATGGAGAAGCTAAAACTGAAGATCCAGGCACTCAAGGTCCAAGAGAAGAAACTCCAGCAGCAGCTTCAGCAGAAAAGGGAAATGAGAAAAGTGGAGTATGAGGTAGAAGCTGAAAGTGTGTATACAGAATGCCGATTGTTCAGATTATGAGTTAGAATGTTTTGCATGAAACCAGCAATTCTCTTGGTCGGATAATTATTTGTACTTTCATGAAGTTACTCAACTTGATAAATGTAACACTTTATGTTATGTGTTATTTCCAGGCCATTTTCCCAGAGTACAATGAGCTAAGAATTGACAAAAGTCTGGAAGAACTTCAAGATAACAGTTTGAAAGTACAGCGCATCCTCAGTTCACACAAGGTGACTCGTCATGTGGTTCGATTGACTTTCTTTGGCAGTTTAGTGGAGATTTATGAAACATGTACCTCTTCCTCTTCATCTTATTTTAATTTGTATATGGACAGGAGAAGCTGCAAAATGCAACATGGGAGTCTACAGAATTAAGCAATGACATAACCAACAGAAAGCAGATGCTGGCAAAAATTGAGGAGGAGATCCAGAATGCTGAGAAGGTTAGTTAAAAAATTTATCATGATACGAACTCAACTTTAAGATCATTGTGAGGATGCAAGTGAAATTATTGAATGGTACACTGTTTATTCTACTGGTTACCCAAATTTAGCAGATTAAATTAGAATGAATGTATGTAAATCGGATGAAAGCAAATTAACGGCAATCAGTTAACTGTTGATTTCTCTCCCTGTCATTCTTTAAACAACATTCTTTTAACCATATCCCGTGCTCTTTAAACTAATTCCCTTTGTGGGCTCCATCCCTTATTTGACCTTCTTTGTCTTCAGGAGCGTTTAAAGGCAGAGGCCCTCAACCAACACCTGCGCCGCCAAATGTCAGATTATCATGCTCCTGATATCACTGAGTACATGCATATCAAGGACAAACACAAGAAACTGCAACATAGTGTTCATATTTGGGGGAGGAAAGTTGGGATTGCTGAGGTAAAACAACCTTCTTTTTCCCCCCTAAAACAATAATAAGTGCATTATCTTCTTTTCCACTTTCATCACACAGCAGCAGAGCTCAGTTCAGTTGAGGTTAAAATGGTTGTGTGACAGTATTCAAAACAAATGACTCTTTCTTTTGTTTTCACCAGATGGCATTGAAGACCCAGGCTAAATCCTGGAGCAAAGAGAGAGTCACTCTTACTCCTACAAACAGCACTGTGGCTGGACCAGCATCTGAGGAGCACCAAATCCCAGTTAAGCTCCCACCCATAGCAGAACGCAACACATAGAAACAGAAGACCTTTGGGACTAATTAATGAATTAGTGGGCAGAGGATGCAGACAATGCTCCAGTTGCAAATTTCCTGTTTCATAATTTTAGTTATTCAACATGATCATTTTAAATCAGATTGTTAAAATTTTTTTAACCATGCATCATTACAAAAAACAAACGTACATAATGTTCTTCCATACTGATTATTATGCCATGATTACATGAATTCATTACATGAGATAATCAATACTTTTTATCTGTGATGTTCATGTATTTAAAATGTAAAGTGTGATTCTTCAGGTGCAGCTGAATGTTAAAATAGAAAGAAAAAAATCCACCTCACCCTCGTCAAACTATTTTCTTTATTAGAAAGAAATTCTTGGAGGTACAATCCCTCAAAGAACTCTAAATGTTATGATGTTACATGCCATTTATACAGTCATATACATAAAAGTGCAATGTCACAATGGGTAAGCTGTTTATTTATTATTAATTCTGTAATATAACTGTTTGGAAAATGGCATCATTACTTATTTATGTGTCTTCTTCCTGCATTGCATTTCCTCAAAAACAGAGAATCTGACATGGAAATGCAACAGGGCAGAATGTCTGAAGCTCCTCTAAAACATTTTCAAAGGCACTTTCACAAGTACATACTACAGATGTACATAACACCACAGAGTAACTTAAAGCCTACAGATAGCATAACTGTCCTACTGTTAATGATGTTACATAGTGACAAGAGCATTTTATACAAATGGATCCATAATGTGGGTGGAACACATCTCTGGATTTATTCTACATCATTTGTTCTAAATTGAAGTAATTTCTACTCTGAGACACAACAAAGATAACAACAAAGATTATAAAAATAATTAAAGTTAGTAATTCAGAAAATCAATTAACTTTTGACTATTAAACACCATATCTGTCAAGTCAAAAAGAGTGTAAACCTGTAGTTAGAGAGCATTGCTAACTCATTGCAAACCTTATCTCCTCTACGTGTTATTAGGCTACCCAAACATTCCTAGGACATGCACCCAAGTCTGTTATTTCTACAGTACGGAGGTTACTTACAAAAACGGCTGCAGTCACACTCACTGGCACATACTTTTTTATGGGGCTATTGCATTTTGAAATTATTACTCGACTTGGACACATAAGAGCAGACAGGCACAAGATGTTTGTCGCCGACGCTTCCCTCTGTTCCATGTGTGCGGTTTTTGTGATATTTGAAAAGTAATCTTCCACAAACGCAGCGACTCCACAAAGACAGCCTCAGTGTGAGTCAGAGAGCAACACAAAAACACATAATTGGCATTCACAGTTGAACGTGAAAACTGACTAGAGGGACTTTGAAGCAAGGTGCTGTTTCTAAAGACTTTTTAAAGACAAAGAAAAGCAAAAGAAGCAGTGAACATATTAGGCTTTTACATTAACAGTCATTAGGTCCATGGCTACCGGCAGCACTCCCACAGGGCACTGCCTTGAGTCTGTACACATCAGTCAATATGAGGAATGCCTTATCATATATGGAGCATCAACATCCATGCATTACACTTAAACAGTTATCTCTTTGGATAGATAAAGCCAAGCAAGGTGTAAAAGAAGCTATGGCATGTGTTTCATACTGTATAATAACATGTGTTCTATACACTATAGATAGATTTGTTATCATATGGTTTCACACAGCCCCCCAGATGTAAAGGCATAACTTATGAATATTTTATCTCTTCATTGTGAGTAATTGAAGCAGGAATTCAAGAATGCATTGAAATGTTCAGTTCATAATGAAGTAGTGGTTTTATCCAATAATGCTATCTCTTTCCAGGCAATATGCAAATATGTCAAAATAATTTTGAGCAAATCTGGCACAGAGATGAACTTTGTACATTTCTGACAGACGACTGATAATGGTTTGCCTCTCCAGAGAAAGTTGCAGTTTACACGCTAGTGAGTCAGTACTACAAATTTATTAACAGAGTACCATTAGTTATTAAGGTCTCGTCGGATTTGTTATCAGTCCACATCATTTCTGTCCTTGTAGTCACAGCACCTTCACAATATTTAACATCTATATATCCGTTACATCACAAAGTCAGTAAGGCCTTTGAAGCAGTTCGCCCCTCCCCTCATGGGTCCTCCAAGGTCCTTCTCGAGCTCTATTTGGGGTTCATGGAAAACCTCCACTAGTGGAGGAGCTGCATGCACCATGTTTTGTTCAAAGTTGCACAGTTCAGGAGTTTATGTAAACTAAACTAACTAGTATACATTTTCTAAAACCTTGAGGGAAGCCTTTGTGATTTGTTGTTTATTTAAAAATTATTACCCTAAGCATATCAACGCATTACTGTGCATGTTCTTGACACTAGATTTTTAGGATCTAATTTTCAGCTTCAAATCTAAAAAAAAAAAAAAAAAAGCCTTCCCATGTTCCCGTAAATGCATGTTACACACTTCTATATTATTTTCCATACATCTATGAAGTCTAGACAGTTTGCATTTTTCAACTCCATGGAAGTTGAGTTTTTGTTTTACACCTCTGGCTTCTCACCCAACGGTTACATGGTGCAGGACTTGTCCAGGGCATCCTGAGGAGCTGCAGCTGGAGGCTGTGAGGCTTGGCTGGACTTGGGCAGGACCATAGGCTTGGGTCTCAAGGCGGGGGGTTTGAGCTGTACCCCCATTCGGGGCGCTACCACGGGCTTAAACGTGCTCATAGTGTCACTGGAGGAGCTGGTGCTGCGGCGGATTGGTGGCTCTGTGTTGGCGGTGGACCTCAGCATGACGCCATGGATAGGGCTGAGGGACTCACTTGAGCTGGCCGGCGTTGGACCTCCACCGCTGCTGCTGGAGTTCTGCCGCTGCTCCAGGGTGTCCAGCACCACGTCGGGGGCGTGCTTGGCTGAGCTCTGCCGCTCTAACTCACGCAGCTCGTTCAGAGCAGTGTTCATGGTCTCTTCTATGTCCTGCAGGAGACAAACAGAGTGTGTGTAAGAGAGGAGAGGTGATACGGAGGGATGATCATGACAAAGGTGAAAGAGATGAGCGAGAAAGCGGGAAGTTGGAGTTGATAATGACAGAAATTATATTAAGAGATGAAGATGAAAAAGCTGAGAACATTAAAGGGCAGTGAGGTAGGAAACATAAATATATATCAATAAATATATTCATATTTTAACTTGGACCCCAGAGACAGAGAGATTTTCATGATCAAGCATGCACTATACATGCAGAGAGTATTACTGACACCTCTCCCTCTGCATGATAATACATCTGGAGATGCAGAGATGATTAGATGCGTTCATCTGAGCATACTCTTAGTAAGCAGACAGACAGCCCAGCATTGTTTAGAGTGCTCTTTGTGACCTTTGCTCAATACAAGCTGCATGACTTTACTATTCAGGCAACTGTCAAATTTGAGCCACCACCTTCTTATCAGCAGTTGTGCAAATCTGGATGTTTTATTTTAACACAAATTATTAGAAGTCATGCCTCATTATGTTTTGCTTGCCATTTCATGACAAAATTTGCAAGCTCACAATCCAGACAGCAAAAAATACAGTGAAGAGTCCCATTGTCAGCTCTGTGCTGTCTGCCTGTGAAGCCACTCTTTGTATGTTTAGCACACAGACACTGTAGCAGCCAGAGGAAGCAGAAGACAGGGACTGACTATGTTTTTACAAGGCAGGGCAGGGCTTTGATGGTGGAGGGAGCTGCGGTTGGGTCGCCGCTCGTCCAGCGCTGACCTGTGCGATGCTCTCCGGATCCAGGGGCTTGCCACTGTGGTGGTGGTGGTGGTGGTGATGATGGGCGTCACTGAAGCCTGTGTACTGGCCCGAAGAGGTGGAGCGGCGGATAGGGGGGCTCTCCATCTTCTTCAGTGATTCGTGACGGCTGATGTTTGTCAAACTGCCGTGGCCGGTTCGACGCCGGCGCTCAGGGCTGTCCATAGCCATGTGGTTGCGACTCCGCAGCATGTCTCGTGGGCTGAAGTGGCCAAGAACTGGGGAGCCCATCTCTGGGGTGCCGCCATGCCCCTGCTGGGAGGCATGCACCATGCAGTGGACATCGCTGGGACGGGCAGGTGGCCGTCGGGATGGTGGGTCTGATCGCTTTTTGTGCCTACTGTAGAAAGAGACATAAAATAAAAATTTATTCATGGCTTGATTGACTAATTTTAATCTATTTTAAATATCAATTCTAAAGTTGAAGACACTGTAACTCTGCAGACATGAAAATTCCTTCAGTTGGGGAAAAAATTAATACATGTTATATTCTCTGTAGATTTGGGTGAAACACACAAAACAAACAAACAAAAAAACTTATGTTGGGTAGAAAAAAAAACAACAGCAGGACTTCTACGTGAGGAATATTGTTGCCTTCCACAAACTGAATTGGAGAGCAGGTTGGGTGGACCTGGCTGTCAGCCAGAGGAGGGAGGCCTGTGGTTTGTCAGCACCAAAACCGGCTCCCTGGGAAAAGCTACAGCTGCTCTGGCGGGATGGTTGTCCTCTGTCTGAACCTAGCATGGCACCACACACACCTAATTTAACACCAGAATCTGATACACGGTGCAACAGAGTTAAGTATGCATGTACACACATCAGATCAGACACACACCCCTTCACACTCGTGCTTGCTGAGTTTTACACGATGTTGTTCCAAACTCACAGCTACTCCCTGGAAACAGTTGTATTGCTCCATTAAAATCCAAAACAGCAGCACATTCTCTTCAGTGAGGCTCAAACGAGCTCTGTGCTGCATATTTTTGCGTTCTAGTCAGAGCTGTAATGTTTAATCAAAGCTGTTATCATCACTATCGCTGCTAGAGGCAGAATGACTGAAGAGGGTATTTGACACGACCATTTGAGCGTAGAATTTAATCTAGACGATGTAATAATGTAGTTGTGTGATATTTATTCCATTTGACCCATTCAGATGAAATTTGGTATATTTAAAAAAAACAAACAAAACAAAACAACGTTAATATGCTTTCCAGAGTGTCAGGAACTTGAAATATTAATTAAATAAAGGTAATATATATCAGATAAACTAATTTAATTAGTCTTCCACTTGTATTATTGGCTCTTTCTAATGATGAACAAGCAGTGAATCGCTCATCCTTTAATCACTTCTCCGACTCAAATGGCCTCATTTGAGAGTTTACGTCTGCCTAATGAACGCCATCTCAGCCATTATCATCACAATTTACAAGCAGTATCATTGCTGTGCCAAATAAAAAATAATAATGGGTATGGATATGAAAGACTCTTAAGAGAATGTAATTGGAGATTTTCCTGCAACACTGCTGTGCTGAGTTATCTCCCCAACCTCACCATTTCATCACAGGAAACTGCTCATCTCCATTAGCAAGAAAATCTGTAAAAACAGGCCTGCAATTATGTAACACTCTGAAACCCAAAAGTGCTAACACACGGAACAACACTCCAGATATGTGCCTGAAAGAAATGCTGTATGTGTAAAAATCTGAGTTGATGAGCATGAAAAGTAATGATAATTTAGTCATTGAGAAAGAAAGAGTCCTTGGTTATTTGGTACATGGTGAGAGAAAAACATATTTCCCTGACTGCAGTGGGAAATATACAACAGTAAACCAGTGTAGGAAGCATTGTTAACCTGCTGGGGGCGCAGTTTTACATTCATTTCACCAGTCCCCCCTTCGGGACAGTGTGAACAACAACAGACACTGCAACTTATTCTGCAAGCTGTCAGCACACTGACAGCTCACCCTGTGTTTAATATGGCTTCAGCTAATAATAATGTAAATCATATAACTATCCACCAGTTTCCCCTTTATCAAAGCAGAGAGCAGTCTAACCATTATACTTGTTGGTACTAAAAGAAATTCAAATATAAATGTGGTGTTCACTGATTTTCTATGATTGAGATGCCAAACTACTAGGTCTGTTTGGTGAGAGAGCTGGTGACTGAAAACATCAGGAGAGGAAAGAATCTAAATAAAGCTCAGGATATGAATGATTCAACACATATGGGGATTGTTTGAATGAAAGAACAGAAAAGCGAGCTGGGCGGGTTGACTGGAGAGGAAGAGAGAGGGCTAACCAGGGAGCTGGTGACAGGTAGTGTTGTAGAGGAGATTCATTAAGACAGTTGTGGAAGAAGATGATTCACTCAGACATGTTCTTCATCCGTACACAAATAGCTGCAGTGGTGTAAATATTGCCTCTAGTATGAATCATCAACATTTTAACGGGGAAGTACAGGCAGCGAGCGTGGCTTTGAATAAAACAGCATTTGTTAATGCGTATGGCAAGAGCCGGTGAGAGACATTTCAAGGTCACTTACTCCACTGCTGTATTTTTGCTGGTAAAGAGGAGCAGGAGACAAAATACCGACACACAAGCAGCAAAAAGATGGAGGTGTGATTGGATATGTGTCTGTGTCCTCTGTGTGCATGCTGTTTGTCCAGTGCGTGTCTATTCCAGTATGATTGGCTGATGACTAAGCACCAATGTGAAACAGGCATTTAATACTCATACTTTACAATGTGAACCGCCTGGTCAGTGGAAATAAAGTGTGAGTGGTTTATACCTCTTATAGCAGTTAAGCTGAGAGAGGTGGGCTGAGGATACAGAATGACTGGAGAAGGCAGAATGTTATCACTGAGTTTCTTTTATACAATTCTTTCCTGCTTCAAAGAAACTGAAAAAATGGCATCAAACTTTGCGCTTTTGTGAGTTTGCGATTATGTAGTATGTATATCTATATGAATCCATGTAAGTCTCAATAAAAGGTTTATCTATTCTTTCAGTATCTGGGAGGTTTGGCTGTATTCACACCTGCAGCTCATTATACGTCTGGGATGTTGCACCACTCAAATTGCAGACATGCAGCCAGACTGTTGGTTCACTCTAATTGTACTAAGATGTTAAGTTCAAAAAGTGTTGTGGTCATTCAGTACATTAGTAAGTATGACGGGAGGAGCACTGACATTAATTAACACAGTGATAGTAAAGTAGGAAATAGGAGTTTGAAGTTTGGGGAAATTTTGACTATCATGTCATGTATTGAGACGTACAGTTCTTACCTTTAAATATTCAGGCCATTAAGGTCAATTTTAGTAGTATGCATTACTAATGCCAACTTTCCCTTTCCAAACAGATCATTGCTGCTGTGCTATACAGAAAAAAAGCTACAGAAAACCAGCTGTTTCATCAAGTAAATATTCAAACTCTTGTCAATTTTGTTCAAAATTAAATTGGGCCGCTTACAATATTTGTTGCAGAGAGGGTTAAATATTGCAGTGCAACATACGGCAGTTATAAAGCAGTTTGAAAAACAACCTGGTGATGAAGGCCTCTGAGATCCTGGTGTGGGTGGGCGAGCTGATGTCTTTTCCGGAACATTTATCCTCTCCAGCGTGGCCGCTGCTGGCTTCACTGTCAGCCTTCTGACTCAGAGTGTCTGAGAAGTTGTCGTCTCTGGGACAAAGAGGCAGAGTGACACTGAGACATAGAAATAGAAAGAGGAAGTGACAGACAAACCACCACCACCCCCCCCTCAAAAAAGAAGAAAAGAAAAAAAAAAAAAATCTGCAAATCAGTGGTTCTTTTATTTTTGCCCTATTCTATGATGACAGGATTTCATATCAGTTTCCTGTGTGTCAGCATGTCTTCCTCTCTCTCTCCCCCAAGGTCCACAGAGTCAGATGACTCATATTCCTGGGCTTCAGTATTCTGGTGATGCACTGGAGCGGTGAAACGCACACACCACCCACACACATACATACACGCCCAGACACACACACACACAAGCCAGCTGTATGGTTTTCAGTGAGGTGTGTAACTGGATAGTGGGTACAGTTGGTGGTCAGTCAGGTGGCAGAACTATTGAGCTGATCATGCGCATTAGCTGATAAGTGTGTCTCCGTGGACACACTTATTATGCCACATCAATAAACCCAGACAGAGCTTCTCCAAAGCAGAGGCAGCAGTAAACAAATCTACAGACATTTAAAGACAGACTGTTGAGTCCTGAGGGGAGACATCCTGCAGTAAAGTGCTCAGTCATACGTCTGTGTGTGCACTTTATTCTGGGCTCTTTTATGAGACAAGGGAAGATCTCAACCCTGTGCAGTCCTACACTCCTCAGCCTGTTCTGTTTGAGCAGAGAGCAGGATGTTACTACACTCGCTGACAAACCGTACAGCTGTAAATTCCCCTGTTCTTTCATTAACTAAGAGACAGCCCATCAGCAGTGCCCCTCCTGGTGAATTATTGATAGAAGTACACCGACGGGACAGCAGCAGGGAAAAAGACGAGGAAGGGAAAGAGAGGAACGCATTCAAAACGGCCATTTAGTTGGCCAGCTAGAAAGTGGGTTTATTCCCATCCTAACGGGACAGTGAATCCAGTTCATTAGACAGTCGCCATGACACAGTGTATGCTTGTTAGAGTTGAGAATCAGACACAGTGACAGAAGGGCTGGTTAAGGACCTTGGAGACGGAGAACGGGCCACAGCTGAGCTGGGACAAAAGAGGTGGGCAGGGCCGACATGGCTGAAAGTCCTGTCTGCAGGACGCCAGTTGACTGATGCCCAGTGGCATCTTATCCTGAAGAGTCAACAGGGACAAGTATGTTGTTGAACTTCTGTGGACCTCAGGTGACCTGCAGGATTATTATTTAAACCACAGCTTGAAGCAGAGATAGTTTCACTGCCTGGTGTTGGGTGGTGATTTTCCCAGTGCAGTATGACAATAAATGTTTTTTGTTCATGTTTTGAAATGTATTTTCTACACCTTAAAGGAATAATCCAACATTTGGAGAAATAGGTAGAAACCCTCTGCTGGTTGTTGGGAAACTGTCTGCTAAGAAATAGCCTGGCACATAACTCCCAGTACGACAGTTATTGTTTTGTACACTTTGGTTTTTGTGTCCATTAAACAAACAGGACCATTAAATACCACTTTGAGAACTTTAGAGGTGATAATAGCTACACTGTGTTAGCTTTGGGCAGAGTCAAACCAAGCTAAGCTAACTAGCTGCTGATTGCTGCAGACAGTAGGGCAGTGTCAGTCATCAGGAAGAAAGTGAACAAAAACAAAAAAACCCTCCAAATGTTGAAAAATGTTTAACTGTTCATTTAAAAACAGCCCACAGTAAGCGGTCAGGACATTAGAGGTCATCTGGCTGGTTAGTATTCACTATGTAAACAAGCTCTGTGTATGATCCGGCTCTTTTGATTCACATCTAAAATGAGTTAAAACATGTACCATTTACTTGATGTTTGACAGATGTATCTGCATCGTTTTACATATAAAAACACTCACATGTCCTGGACCACGATATACTGATGTGGCACCAGGCCATCAATGCCATTGTGCCGTCCCTCCCACCAGTCTTCAGAAGCCCGTTGGTACAGCAGCAGGGAGGCACCCTTCTTGAAGGACAACTCTCGGGAAGAGCGCCCAACGTAGTCAAACTTGGCGATGGCTTCAATGGGCTCGCCCTCTATCAATGAAGAGGATTAGACAGGCCAGGTATATCAGACAGGGCAAAGACATCAAGAAAGTGTCAGACATTTCAATCTTTGATACAAATGGTGCAGCAGTATGAAATTAGAAGCTTAATCTTGATGGACAATACATCAGTTAAATTCATGCTGGCTCTGAGGCAGGACAGTCAAATACTAGCGTGCTCCTACACGTGGATGCACACTCTGTACACATGGAGTTCAAAGTGTGCTAAGCCAGTTAGTTATTTCAGTTGTAGTCAATAGTAACCCAGCTCTAGAACAGCAGGCCGGGGCCACAACAAGCCCTGAGGAGCTTTAGCAGGATATTTATAGATGCTGGTGAGAGGAGATCTATATGACTCAGGGGCATGTCAGTTACTGCGTGGATCATCAGATCGGGTTGATAACAACTCAATAACTGTACAAACACAGCCCTGGATCAGTGACATGGGAGATATACATGAGAAAGAGCAGTTATTACATACAATACTAAAGAGTGGCAGAATGAGCAGTTAGTCACACATGATCACAATTTGTTTCTTCAGATGTACTCTTCTGATAAACTGCAGATCAGGTACCCTGAGTCGACTATTCAAAAAGGTACAAGTCTCCAAGCCAATATGCATGCACTACAGCAACACAGGTCTAAAAATAGCTTCTTTATTCCTCCCTCACTGCTGCCCCTGCCCTCCTCCCATCTCACTTTAAGTCAGATGGGGGTCCCTGGACAGACGTAGGCTCACCCGAACACAGCCTCTCTACACCAACGCTGGTAGTTAAGAGTAAATGAGGTTTGTATTGGACGTGAAAAGCTATCATAATATATTTTTCACAGGAGCTTGAAAGTAATTCTCAAATGTGCAGACAGTACACGTGAGAGAGAAAATACAGCTGTGACTCTGAGCAGAGCGGCGGTTTCTTTATTTCCCTCAGTCTCCTTCTCAACCTCTTCAATTTCTATCCTATTTTTTCCCTCCTGCCTTTAACTCGTCAGCTTCCTTGCATCAGCGGGCTGTCAGGATTGGGTTGGATGTAATGTGACTCCAATGAAAGGCGACAGACAGGAATATACTGTCTAAATTAATTGGGCTGCACTGCAGTGGACAAGGTTGTTAAAGCTGACAGCACCCTTCATCAGTCAGGGGAGTTTCTCTTCATTTTCTTTGCCTCACTTGAACTGTTCATCCATCCTGCTTTACGTCTATAAATGTTTGTGTAACATTCCTGCTGAAGGCGCGCACACACATGCTAACACTGCAGTGACGTGGCTGTGGCTGAAAGCAGCGGGTTACCAAAACAAATCTCACTGCGGGAAAGGATCCCCCTCTGTCATGTTGTGCAATTATAACAGAGAATCACTTCAGACTCAACCACCCGAGGTTGCACACACACTCATGCTGCACACGCTCACATGCTCACATTGTGACTAGATTTAAAGAAATGTTGAGCCATGAGAGCTGGAGGCCTGTGGTGTAAGAAATACAAACTGTCTGATTTCTTACACGAGCCAGCGGAGCAGAGTCAGTGTGGATGCTGCTATACATCCACATTTATACATGAAAACAGGGGAGTATAAGTCTGTTCTGAGATTTATTTAGGATTAATATATCAGTGGTTATACACATTTATTTAAAGACAAATATTAATCTTAAGAGCTTGCAGACAAATGGAGCAGGCCTGGAAAAGATTTAAGTGGGTTACACTTGAATTTCTACTTGGAAAATTAGAATGATTCCTTTGCAGAAAAATTGACAGTCATTTAACTTGTGCAAGCCAATATATATACAGTATGCCTACTGGGGGACTCGACAACAAGGACATTGTGCTGTACTTCTGTAAAGTAACATATAATCAATATGCCAGTTAGTTGGCTTCTGACCTTGTAGCCAATTTACCAGCAGATAGAATATCAATGTATTGATGGTTTGCGAGAAGTGCCACTCTGAAAACAGGCAGTTTATCTCCCTGCATGACAGCCACGGTCCATGAGATTGTCATGTATGTTGGCTCTGGGAGGAAAGGCTCTATATTGCCCCAGTTTGGGCACCTCATTTTGTAATAATATTGTTGCTTTAATCTAGTGTAAAAACAAGCTGGTGTGGATGATTGACTTAAAGATACACGCAAGATGGTGTGATGTTCAAAGTTTTGATTTTCTGAACACTAGAAGGTAGTTTCATAAGACTTATCCTTGTTCTGAAAAGTGTCCTACAATAAGAGAGAGAGAGAGAGAGAGAGAAAAACAGCTTCTCAAGTTGCAACAGTTTTTTGAAATTCAAGAAGGCCAGAAATGAACTTTCACCTTTCCTGTTCAGCAGCACTCTTAGTTCAGATTGGGAAATTTAGGGGAAGGTTAAAAATGAAAGCTTAAAAATAGTTTTCATCCAGAGGGTTGAGAAAGTGTTTTCAGAAAACTGAATGAGTAATTCTGTGACTCAGATGTTATGCTAAAATGTGAGGGCACAAAGCGCTGTCGCCCCACAATAAGAAGGTCACGGGTTCGGTTCCCAGCCTAGGGCGGCAAAGTTTGCATGTTCTCCCCGTGCCTGCGTGCGTTTCCTCCGGGTACTCCGGTTTCCTCCCACCGTCCAAAGACATGTTGGCACATTTGGGTTATCTGGTGAATCTAAATAGTTCGTAGGTCTGAATGCGAGCGTGAGTGGTTGTTTGTCTCTGTTTTTCTTTGTGTGTTGGCCCTGTGATTGACTGGTGACCTGTCCAGGGTGTACCCCGCCCTCACCCGGAATATTGGCTTCCAGCACCCCCCGCGACCCGGAAACGGAAAAGTGGTAGAAGATGGATGAGGGCACAAACTGGTTTATAAAATATCTAACAAGACCTAATTTATATCTTGATAATCTGCAACTGTTGCGGCTTTTCCTCCTGTGTCTGCCTGGTGTGTAACTCTGGCAAATCCAGATCACTAATCTGAGGGAATGAGCTCGGTCACACTCCAGGGGGCCATGCTGTTGAGACGGTGAGATTTCCGGGCTGCTACTTAGACCGAGACATGGAATGATTTTTTACTCCCCACTGTCCCCACTTATCCCTCTTTCTCAGAGGGCAAAAAGGGCAAGTGCACTTCGAGAAGACAGGAGAGAATAAAAACATATCTGTACTTCAGGCTGCAAAATCGAGTGCCTGTAACTAAACAGGAAAAGAGGTTTTTTACTTTCGCGTTTGAAATCCTAATGACCAGGATAAATAAAAACAACTGATGACCATAACTTGACAAGTTTGGACATCCTCCCAGTCTGCTCAGAGAAGCTTTTGGGAGAAAAAAAAATCCATGGTAGCAAGGGATTTCTGGAAAACATAATCTTCATTTAATTACTCAAAGAGTTGATATCTGACATCCATGTTTTACAGTGGGAATCCTCACATGCTAAAGTTTTCCTGTCTAATCAAATGTCCTCTTTAGCTGTAGAGGACATTTAGATGATGAGTTCAATTTGCAGGCTGTGTGAATGACAAACAGCTGATGTAATAAGATGTTTGTGTGACAGAGCAACCACATTTCCAATCTCTGTCTATGGAGACGGATGACGTATGATGACGGGAGCCCCTAAAAATTGTCGCTGGGTGTGAAAATTAGACAGGATTGGGGCAGTTGTTGTCACCATGGAAACAGGTTCAGGGAAGTCTGTTACCAAGGTAAGAAATGAAGACTTAGCTCAACTATAGGCTGATTTTCTCTTTTTCCACATTGTCTACATCTGGACGGCTCTCTGGCAGGGATATTTATCACTCCTTCATGAACTGAGCTTTTATGGCGTTTCTGTGTTTCCCTGTAGGTTAAACAGCAACGTCTGATCTTGTGTGATATTTTGGTTTTGTCTAACTATTTGATTTGGACCACAACGACTGGTATTCATTTCATTCAGCCCACATGTATGATCATAGAACTTGAATTTATCCCACCCAGGTCTGGAAGAAGTATATAATATCCTCGAGTGTCTTCATAAGCCTAGTATTTTTTTTTTTATTTCTTCATATCTCTCCCAGACATGTGGAAATGTAATTAATGCAGCGAAAACACAGAATGTATAATTTTTGAAAAGCAATTTCAACTTGACACTCTCGACACACTTCATACAGTTGTTATTATTTTACAAATTACTATAGCAGACATTTCAGGAGGTAATCAAAAGAGAAAAAAAAATGAAGGGAAATTAATATGTTAACCCATGGTCATAAACCTTTCCGTCCCAAGCGGTCCAGTGGGTGCAGACCACCATGGAAATTTGGAAATGGGAATGTGGAGATGTCCAAAAGCCCCAAGGGGAAAGCAGCATTAGAATATGAAAGGCTGTCCATCAGTGGGAGCCCAGTTCCCGAGCCCTTCAAGGTTAGTGCATTTAACAGGCTGAAAGGAAGGATTAGTGCACAGATCCAGGTTTAACCCACGCAACGCCACAGAGCCAGGGAGGGTTAGATTTTGAAGAAAATATATAGATGGGACAGTGCAGGATTAAACTTAACACTTGTTAATGTGTTAATGTTTTGTTATTTTACGTGTGTAAATGTGATGATTGTCCACATGTAACAGGTGTTTCTGTGAATTGGTGCATCATGCATACTGGCAGGTTCGTATAGACACTCACCATCCTCACTGGTGTGCGTTTCCGTCCCACCCTCATTGTCTACTTCCTCCAGCGCTCCATGCTCACTGTAGGGGCTCTCACTGTGGAGACACCATGCAAACCATCAATCTTAAGAACGGTGAAGAGTTGGGGGTTTGGGGACAGTTTCAAAACAGGCGAGAGCACAGAATCTTTTTTCTTTTGTTTAGTTTCAAGTCTATTTCTTTTATTTCCTAAAAAAGGATTCTTGTCTGAAGTCTTACTAATTCGGTTGGCAGAAAGATTTTATCGTCAAATCTCAATTCAGTAAAGATGACAAAGAAGAGAGGACTTTATAATTATTATGACCTAAAGGAGGTTCAGACCACCATCATTATCAGTGTTCTGTGAGAGGCTTAGATCCTCTATCTGAAAAGGTTGGGCCTCTTTTTCTAAATGATCTTCTTCTGGCAATGTGCTGAGAGAGCTGGCAGTAATGCCAAACAGACACGCACGCATCTCAGCAGATTAGCCCTGCCTGGAGCTGAGTGCTCCTCCCATGCTCCTCCCATGTCACTAGCCACCTCCTCTTCTGCCAGAAATGGAGGCAGCCAAGAGAACAAGTCTCCCCAGGGCTTCGTGAGCGCCCCTCGGAGGAAACAGTTGTGCTCAGACAGGTGATGAGTTCTAGTCTTGAATAAATCTCTGTCAGTCTGTGGTGACGTGACGGTAAACAGAGGGAGAAACAGTGCTATGTAAAGAGAGTAAGAAAGTCATAAGCCCTGCTTAAAAATGTAGAGCTGGCAAAGATCTTCTGGTTTGATCTGTCAGACTCCAATGTGTGCTGCAATTCACCTAATAATCGTTTCCCTGCCAAGTGACCTCTTTTCCCCCCCTCCTGCTGTGATGATGGGGGTAATTAAAGTGATTGCTTCAACCTGTCTCACCAAAAAAAGCAGTCCACTGTATAAAGTCAGCCCTGAATAATTTTCTACCTTGTCATGTTCTTTAACCACAGAAACCTAATTGGTGTGTGTAATTGCTCATATCAACGGCAGTGACATACTACTGACACAGCTGTAGTGTTGAGAGTGCACGCATACCTACATGTTGAGTGAGTCCCAAATGAAGGAGGTTTGGCTGAATGCCCCTGTTCCACTCATGGCAAGAAACAATGAGAAAACCATCGCCTGTCCCACTCGCAAACCTACATTACGTTTAGGAAAGTGCTGCAGCTGCATGAAATGACCTCAGAAATGACTGCTGTCTGTGTTTCCTTTTTGTCCTGCATAACCTAAGATTTGACCCCCAAAGAGCAGCAAAAGGGTGCAGTAGCTTCACAGGCTGCACTCAGTGATGAATCACAGGTTGTAAGTCGTGTTTATACAGAAAGAACTTTCTTTATTTTCTCATTCCTCACCAATAGTCTCCGCCAGCCATGCACTTTTCATAAATGGGTCCTTCCAGTTCTTTGGCATCAGGGAAGATGGTCTCATGATGGATGATGATGGTCTTGATTATCTCGTTGACATGGGCCTGGCAGGAGACCTGGTCCTGGCTGTCTGGTGTGGGCATGAGTGTGGGGCCAAAGCATATGGCCAGGTTGTATGGATCCATCATGTTCTCGTCGCTGTACTGGGACAAACTGGAGAAGGAAGGGGAGGTTGGTGGGAGGTAATAGAACAGAAACGGGGACAAAGAGACGAACAAGCAAAAGACGAATGAGAAAAGAATGCAGCACTAGGGCCAATAGTTATGATCAGATGACAGTGGATCCCCATAACTAGGGGAGAGATTTTATTGAGAGGATACAACCTTTGTAATCTAGGATAAAGGAAGGATTTACTGTTGAGGGTCTGTAAACATACTGGTTTAGGAAGGCGAAGAGGTAGCGCATGACGATGAGGACTGATCTGGGAATGGTCAGGAGGATCTTGCGGATGTACAGAGCTCTGTCATACAGGTTCTCTATTCCTAGAAAAAAAACAGGGTATAGTGTTAAAAAAGATCTTGGTATACTTGTAAATGTTGTGAAATGAAATTAAAGAAATAGCCGGCTTCGTTTCACTTCTGGAACAGGAATCCAGAGCCGATGCTCGTCAGACAAAGAAGTCTTTTTCATATACAACTTTTAATGGACAGTGTCCATGTATTGATTATTACCAGATAAAGTGCATATTGAAGCTATCCCAATTACTTATCAGAAGTACTGTGTGACCCTGTGAGAAATGAGCACCTATGAGAGAGTGACTCATTTGCAACAATCTTTATCACTGATCATCATCAGAGCTTCATACAGACGTAAAATATTCAGAATCTTTCTTATATTGCATTTCATTAAAATGCTCGTTCTACTGTGGAACCCGAAGCAGCCTTTTTTATTCAGCTCAGCTGGAGCTGTGCTGGCTTGCTAAAAATAGTCCTGTCACCCTCCAGCTCTGTGCCATCTGGGATTTGGGCTTCTGGGATATATGTGATGTACTTCATTTTTCATGAATAGCTAAACCAGGACTCTGGGAGGCTCTGCCAGACTTCAGGAGTAGGAATTTATCCAGAGAACACTGAAACATCATCTACAAACATACCTGCACTTCACATCCCTATTGCAAATTTCAAATTGAAAGCTATTTGGCGCTGTAAGACAATGCTTTGTTGATGAAAAACAGTCAAGTGAGAGCAGTTAAAGGGAAAAGCGATTTTGTAGCAGGCTTGCTGCTCCATATGGAATAAAGAAAGGGTTTCTAATATGGAGCCTGCTGGGCGTTCAGCCCACATTGCAATCACTGGCATGTTGAGCTGGCAATGTAAACAGGGAATCCCCATCACTCGTCCTGCACAAATGTGTAAAAGTACTCCCAAGAAACAAACACCAAGTGTGTTTGTTTCTTACAGCCCAAAATATGTCCATATGACTCTAGTTCTTTCTGTGCATATTCCATTGCACTTCAACGCAGTTAAAAAGCACCGCAGAGAGCTGAGTGATCCATGAACTGACCCAGTCACATGACAATGACACTATTCTTGGGGGGACTTTAGTGTGGCTTAGTTCTGTGGACATTCAACATTCGACCACCATCCTGTAAGCATGCATGACCAGCTTTGTGCAATTTATGACAGACCTCACCCCCTCAGCCAAATACCACAGAGTGACAAAACAAAAAGCTGGAGCCATTCTGCTGATGACAGAGCTGTATAAGGTGATGAATTTTGATGGATTCTTTTATAAGATTATTTTTTATCTTGTAAAAAACAAAAACAAACAAAAAAAAAAACATCAAAGTTTTGAGGGATGTATTTTAAATAGTAAAGTAAACCAGGTTCATTTATCAGTGAGGACCCAAATTAAATCTGAAGGAGAGGAAGAGATTTAGTAACACTGAAAGAAATTCATGTTAATTACTTCAACAGAAAGACATTGTGTCATGAGTCATGATCAACAACACCAGGATAAAAATGAGTGTTCTTACTTATGCACGAAAGCAGGTCACTGAACCTCTCTTTAGGGAAAAGGGGGTTTTCCAGACCCCGGAAGTAAAGTTTGAGAACACCAGCCACTGAGTTGATGTCGTGATTGTTCTCATCATCCGTCAGAGGGTCGTTTCCTAAAACAGACAGATGACCAGGTCAGACAGCATTAGTAACAAATTACAGCATCCCGGCTCCATGTCAAATATAACTGATTAACAAACACTCAAAAAGTGGCTTAATATGAATTTAATGGAATATGCCAAATTTGATCCATTTGATAATATGCAGCTGTTAGCAGTTTAACAAACATATTGTACCTCTTTCGAATGAATTCTTGATGTCATTGACTTCCAGCTGGGATCCAGATACACGGAATATTCCTTGATGTTGGAGGCCTGTGCCCACACAGACGAAGAAAGAGCGTTAACAAAAATATGGAAGAAAGGAAGGTGAAGAAAAGCTTCTTCATTTGGATCTAAAAAACACATCCTGCTCTTTAAGCCCCTGCACTTTCCCAATTACAGAAAATTAATGAGTCAGGTAGACCACAATCAAGCTTTACAAGAGTGTCTCCCAGCTGGGATTAGGATTTACTGAGAGGTCAAGGGTCAGGAGGAACATAATTAGTCTGCTGTTTGCCTCCTTTTAGATTTCCTTCTGGACATCTTCAGCTGGCTGTAGCCAGCAGCCCCCTGCAAATGCTCACTAGAGCTCACCACTGTCCCATCTTTAAAGCTTGAGTTAACTTTATTTCGGAGTGACTCTTGATCTGGATGAAAACCAATATTCTAACTCAGAAATTATGCAGGTATAAGCTATGTCCATCTGTCTCATGATACATTACATCGTCATATCGGGGTGCGGGGGGGGGGCACTTCACTGCACTGCACTGCACTGCACTGCTATAAACAGGATGGAATTGGCATTTTCCCTGTACACACCCTAAACAATAAAGGTCTAGAAATCTAGAAGTGCCACTTCTCATCAACATTAAATACATCCATAAAAAGCAGGTTGGTTAAGATTAAAAGGTCAAATCAAATATAAATATATCTCATTCGCAATTCATGATTGCTTGACTGAAGTATCAAAAATGTGTACGCAGACAAATACCAACCAACTCACCATACAAATTTATGTAGCGAATGCAGCTTTCCACCACACGGGGGATAGCTTGTCCAGAGTCCTTTGAAGGCAAGATAAACAAAAACACCCAAAGGTCAGATCATGTAGAGTTTGCCCTTTGGTATAAGCACAAGAGTTAGAGCCCGACCCATTCAGGATTTCTGAGAATAGCGATGACAATACAGAGAACAACAATAACTGATAATACTACATATACGATATTAGAGGTTTGATACTTTTTTCCCCATCTTTACTTATATTTCAATAACAGCAAATTTAAGTGTAATTGAAGCAGAAATTCCTAAAAAGTTCTGTAAATAAACAAAAGTATGAAATGAATTATTACATTATGCAGTTCAAGGCTCTACAATGTCTTTTTGCATATCTGCAAACATATAAACTAAAACCATTAATATCTGTTATAATCATGAGCGTGCTGATTATTTCCAGATATTTGGTCGGGCTCCAATAGCAACTCATCAAGACAATGTTAGAAATAATTCAACATGCAACACAGTGTCAGTTAAGTCTGGAGAATAACATAAAGGGTGAAGATTATTGTGTTGAGATCTGACTAAGACAGACTGAGTTGACTTCACCAGCTATTTACCTGTTCATCCCAAATTGATTGCAATGATTAGCAAATATCAGCATCCAGTGCTGCTAAATATACTTTGTCTTTTTATGCTGGCAATCAAGTGAACTGTGTTTAAATTAACAAGAGCTTATCTATAGAGCCACAAACTCAATATGTAGCTCAGTACAGAACGGGGGGACAGTACCATTTCCTTAAGGGAAAACATAGTGATCTCATGTTGTTAGATGTGGACTGTGCTCTTGTTCTGTGTTGGCGCCAGCTGCTCCTGTGGCTCAGTGCTGGACAGTGACTCAGTACATGACTTTAATGATACAGTGGATCTGTTTACAGCCCCCAGGGGTAAACGCATGGGTCCTAACACAGCACCCATGCCAAAATTGACTATCATTGGTGTGGAGCTGTCTGGGCAGCAGGATTATGTAATGTTATCTCTCTGGATAAGTGAGGCTGGTGATGGCTGCCAGGGAAAACTAATTTTAACTAGATACACAATTTTCCTCATAGTCTTTCAGTATTATTGATTGGCTTCAACTCAGTCTGTCTGAATTCACTCATAACTTTAATGACAACAAACACAATTTGAAGTGAAAACACTGTTAAGGAAAGACAGACAAAGAAAATGAGCGCAGGCAAGCAGCATGGGTCCCCCCAAGATGCTTTAAAGTGTCTACCTGATGTCGAGCGTGTGAGTTCCTTCGTCCACGGCTACAGAGAAATGTTGCAAGAGCCAGAGATGACAGAGAGAGATAGAGAGAGAGAAAGAGAGAGAGAGAGAGAGAGAAAAGCAAGACCCAGATTAGGACAGCTGCCCACCAAAGCCTTAACTAAGAGCGCACCCTCATTCCACTGTGCCGGCATCAAACCCCTAAAGGAAACAGTGAGAACTGGACAGGACCAGGTCGGACTGAACGCAGCCACCAGTGAGAGACAGTGTAGAGGCTGAAGGAGAGGGAGGCAGCATGCCTTATCAGTCTGGCATCTGCTCCTCTGACTGCCATTTATTCCCTTGCTTTCACTAGCCTCTGCGCTCACTCTGGCAGAGGCGGAGAGAATATCTCTGCCAGAATAGCTCAGTGATGCCAGGTCAGCAATGAGTCAGGGGAGCTGACGAAGACAAACATTTATCCCTCCAACTGCCATTCCTCTCCTCCTGCAGCTCTCCAAATCTATCAGTGCCACCCTTACATCTCAGACGCAGACAGCAAGAGCTCACTGACTCATGAGGAAGGTTTCCAGAATCCATCTTAGCACTTTTTTTTTGGGGGGGGGGGTAAATATAAATCACAGCTAAGATGCTTTGGGGGAACCCACCAAAATG
Source organism: Remorina albescens (assembly GCA_034769265.1). Taxonomy (NCBI): domain Eukaryota; kingdom Metazoa; phylum Chordata; class Actinopteri; order Carangiformes; family Echeneidae; genus Remorina; species Remorina albescens. The sequence continues at coordinate 51,611,605 of CM068475.1, forward strand.
GCCAGAAAGCCAGAGCAAGACAGAAAATAGAAAGGAGGCGGAGCGATGTCAGGCGGGCGGACTCATAATCAGTACCTTGATAAACGACTCCAAATTGCCATTAAATAACCTAACATTAAAAACAGAGCGGGGTCTAGCCCGCCGGGTGCCAGTGTGGGTTTTGAGAGGCCCATTTGGATGTCTAGAATACAAAGAATGCATTACATTAAGTAAACAATCTAGTTCTCCTTTCAAAATGATTAATCTCTACGAACTCATTCTTACAGAACCCCTGTGTCCTTCGAAAGCTGGAACTGAAGCTAAGGCTGTCTATAAAAATCATCCAACTCAAGATGATGGACAGGTGAATGGCAGAGTTTTTAGACACTGCTGAATAAAGTTTTGGTTTTTTTTTTCCCCAACAATTCAGTCTTTTCTTTCTTCACAAGATATCATAAGCCAGTAAATTCAGACTTCACTGAGAATATTGCATATGTGAGCCTCCACCTTTAGACAGGCCCAGCGGGAGATTGCCTCTCTTAGTTTGCGTGAATGTGTGTTTGACTTAATGCAGTTTGGCTTCTCGTGACCAGTAGGGCTGAGATGAAGTGTTCAGGATTTTGGTCGCTTCTGCTGCTCAGTCATAATGACAAAATTGAAATAAATTCACATTGAACAAAATTAAATTATTTTTCTTTTAATGATTGACCATTTATATAAAATAATAAGTGAGAAATATATATTTCTATGTAGTGAAATTAGTCAAAAATGATCAAAGATGCCAAAAAAAAGCTTAAGCTTCTTAACAGCAATGTAGGTAATTGTAGCCAATTCTACACTGGAAAATAAATTTTGATGCTTTCTCAAAAATGCAAAACTGAGGAATTGAGGATGAAACCGATCCATCCTTTTGGTTCCTCTTCTGTTGTACTTTGAACCTGACGCTAGCATATTTGAATTTTATGCAAAGTTTGTCTCCTTTTCTCTTTTGCCTTCTGATTAGTTTCTTTGGTTAAACATTCTCTCCTTTACAGCCTCTGATTACCAGTTAAGGCCTAATGAGCAGCGCTACTGGGACCGTGGAGAGCACTACATGCCATATGATACCACATCGGGCCTAAAAACAGACGCCACACATCTGCTCCAATTTCCAGAGTCCAACTATGGACTTTTCTGTGTTCACGGTCACAGAGAACTTCACACAAGAACTTCCTGAGGCAAAGTGTCCTGTTGACAAAAGTTCTTGTAACTAGTAAAAAAACATGTACTATATATGCATCTTAAATATGCATGGGTTCTGAAATGTGTGTCCGTGACAGTGTGTACTTTACCTTGTGGTCATGTAGTCAGCTCTGTGGCCTGTGGGTTCAGAGAGAAAAGAAAAGAGATGTGAGGGGAAGTTAAATGTGTCAACATGCCAGGACCTGTATCTGAGGTCCCTGTGGTGCATTGTGCATATGCCTAGTGAACCATTTGAGGCCTGCCATCTGTCTGCAACCGCTGGCCTCTTGAACAGCACAAACGAAACCAATCCACACACCTATGTGCACACACACGCGCACACACATGTACACACAAAAAGGCAACCCTTGAGTTTCATTGCGGCACAAACAAACATTTACCGGGCACAGGGTTGTATAGTTTACATCTGATGCAGGCACACAGACACACTAATCATTATAGTAATTCACAGGGAAACAAGTTTGGACAAGCAAAGATGGACTAGCACAGAAAAGCTTCCAAATTGTTCTGGAGAACATGAGTGTTTTTGTTTTGGTGGCCATCTGTTCCAATGAACAGGATCTGACCTGTCAGTGTGTCTGTGTGACACACTGTGCCTCGGCTCATTCACAACAATATGATTAAGCAGCATGTGGGAGAAGCAGGAGCGTTTTCTCTTCCTCATTAGCACACATCACTATTACTCATTACTCGGACAGTTTGACAAGGACCACCAGGACTGTGGGTTAGAACAATGACTGACAGACACTCTTTGGGTTAACGGTAGATTAACTGATGCCTCGAGGAGATCCCACCAGTGTAGAAAAAGAGACTGTCACATAATGACCACAACCCTTATAATACATTGTAGTCCTTTATGTTGGGAGTAAATCAGTCAGTAAGATGGATAATACAGCTTCATAATCCCCCTCTGCTCTGCCTTGCCTGGCTGAAACCCAGATTACTACCTCAGAGCCTTAACTAGTGGAAAACGCAGGTGAACAACGGGAAACCTGCCACAAAAAGGGGCTGACTGACACTGAGGAAAATAAAAATAACACATTTATATGATGTATATATGATGTTTGAACCCTTAATCTTTTTTTTTTTTATTATTATTTTTTTTTACTAATGACAGCCTGGTGGAAGTGAACTTGACATTCAGAGGTCGGGTTCAAGTGCTCAACATGGTGTGAGGAGGCAGCTACAAGAGGCGGGCGAGTAAAGGGATCGTGACTCTACCTTCACCAAGTGTCCTTTTCAGCAAGTCATGTTTGGCCTGCAGCTTGGAGATGAGATTACTGCCCTCCAGAAACTCCCGGAATTTCTGCAGAGAATTGAGAGTAATTACACAGTGGCTCTGAGTGCCAGACGCAGCGCCCGCTCTTAAGACAGCAATCTATGTTAAGGCAACCAAGGGCAAAGGACATGCTCAAAGTCTTTTTAAACCCTTTATCAGAGCATGTCCATCTTCAGACTGGAACAGGATAGCAATTAGCCTTACAAGATGAAAATATTTTGGGAGTGCGACCCCTCTGTCAGCTGATCAAAGATTTCAAAGGGGTCTGACTGCATGAGATTCAGAGTTCAATAGAATTTACATGCACATTAAAGTCCAGATAAGAGCTCTCACTTTATTTTTTCAGATTAATCTTCGAGGTAATTTTAGCAAGTATTGCACTAGCCTTTTCATTTCAAGTTAAAAATTAGGTTACATTAAGAATGCAAACAGAAGCATCAAAGATGCATTTCTCTCTCCCTCTCTCTCTTTTTTTTGTGTTAAGTCTTTCACTTTAGGATGCACTCACTCATATCCAGCAGGTCTTCTTGTAAATCGCACATCTCCCACACTCACCATAAAGTAGAACTGTTCTGTCTCCTGCTGGTTGGCTCTCCTCTTAGCGATGCTGGGTTTGCTGAGGTACGTTTCAGACACTGTGGACTTGACCGACTCGGTGGACCGGCTGTGGTGGAAACACTCAGACACGTCATAGTCTTCGATGGTCACCATGTCCTGGATAGTGGTCAGGGTGGCTTCAGATGTCTTTTTGATCTGGGAACACATGGCACCGGGGTAGATGATGAAAAATGTGTTGGAGCAAAGAGATGTCTGCTTAAAAGCTAAATGTCATCTCATGATGTTACCATCACAGCATACTCAGCTGCTTGTATCATCACACTTGCTGAGAAACCCACTTTCCATCCCATCTCACACTGAAAAATTCTGGTGTTTTTTGACAAGAAACAAAAATCCATCAGGTCCTGGACATGACTCTGGGCCAAAGCAATCCATCTGTGTGTGCTCAGAGGGACCAGCGGTGAATGGTGTCAGCGGGAGACGGCACTTTCAGTTGCAGGCTTTTAAGATGAATTTCCATAACCACCTCTTCCCTGTCACCAGGAGTGCTTCGCTTATAAATCTCAGGATTTGGCTGAGCATGGCCTGCCACTTAGTGAGAAGGATGTTTCAGCCAGTGCGAGTGCTACGGGCAGTTACCATGTCTACTTTATGATGACAACATGTGACAGACTCTGTGACACACAAATAGGAGGGCAATTGAGTATGTAGCAGCTCCACAAAAGTTAAGAGGACAAAAAATATATAAACTCATAGTGAAGACAATAAATAAAAAAATGGCAGATTATAGAGGTGATGCTCCAACACCATTGGAGCTATATGTAGCTAAACCTAAGATTTCATGAACAAAAAATCAGTTAGAAGAATGAAGTTATAATTTGATTAAATATTAATAATGCCATCACTAAAGTTGAGAGTGTCATTTTTTTTCTAAGCCATATTTTGTTAAATGAGTGCTCATTTCCATAAAACCAGATCCTGGGCCATGCGAGTATAAGTTTAATTCTTTGAGCATTACAGGAAAAGTCAGGGCATCTCTAAAGTCAGAAGGCTTATGCTACTGAGAATTTCCCTTAATCATCCAAACAGTTGTACAGATATTTCAGTTTAAAAAAATAATAAAAAAAAAAGCAGTGGAAGGACCAGTTATTTCCATCCATAGTTCCCAGCTGATGCGTATGTGTCTGGCAGTTTTAAATATTTTATGAATTACATTGTATAATGTTAAGAACAAAAATGTTATGTTCGGACCATTAAGTGAAGGCTAAAAAGCAATTACCCTTTACACTCTACCATTTGATGGTGATCAATAAATTTTGCGGATGACAAATTACCTTTATTTACTACAATTGGACATATGATCAGTGCTGTTGAATGAAGATATTAATTAAGGTGATCACACAAGTGACCAGTCAGGAGACATCATTCAGCCTGATGTTTCATCTTTCAAATTCATTTGCAAACTGTCTACTTTACTAAAATAATACTAATGTATGACCATTTACACCATAAGGGGAAATAGGGGCACAAAAAAAAAGATGAGGCAACAGGCATACAAGGAAGAAGACTCTTAAGGGCTGTCAAGTGTGAGCATGATTCACTGATCTGAAAAATCTGCAAAGGCTAAGAGACCTTCTTGATGCAGAAACAAACAAACAAACAAAAAAAACACAAAAATGTTTTTAAAAGAAACACTCCAGGGGGAAATGAGAGGTGCTGTTGCATCATGGCTTGATTGTGCGTACTTTTAAAAAGGTAGGAGCCCCACAAGGTCAATGGGGGCCTGAGTGAGGCACAGTTGGAATTCTTTCCAATTAATCTTAAAAGGTCAGTAGGACTGCTGCTCAGAAGTGGTGACCCCATTAGGGAGTCTGACCTCGGTGCTAATGAAAGAACAAGGTGAATGTCTGGTTCTACACACCAAGACAAACGTGGCTTGTAGCTTGTTTCTTTAAACTGCATGTCCTGTGACTCATTTGGCCTTCAAGAAATAACAAAAGCCACCTGAGAAGTGAGGTGGACTTGGCCTCTTTCACGTGTTGATGTGATGGATTATAGCGTGGACACACATTGGTAGAGACACAAAAAAAAAAAAGAAACCCTACTGGTTTAAATAGACGGAAGAAGGCCCTGGGCACCACTTCACATGAATGCACTATAGTTTTATCCACAGCTAGTCCCTGAAATAGGTAAATCAATGAGACCTAGAATCACACTTTGAATGTGTTTGGGCTGACTCTCCTGGGTCCCAGGCGGCCTCTCTTCATCTGGTCGCAGTTGAAGCGAGAGGCCAAGCTGTTATCGTAAAGATATGCATGCAAGAGAATTGCTCCTGGTGAAAAATCTGTCGAGTTTATCCATTATTCAGCAGACCAGTAGTAACCAGTGTTCACCACTGGGCTCAATTACAGCAGGCTTTTACAGAGAACGGGTGGAAATGCCCATTAGTCTCTACAGCTGCACCACAGACCTGAAGAAAAGTCCCTGGTACTGTGTTAGGCGTACTTCATTTTAAGAACCAGGGCTCGGCATGCTTTGCACTCTTATGTACGAGGAACTGAATCAGCCAGTTGTTGGTCAGAAGTATGAAAACATGATTTGTACAACCAAAATCCAGAATGATTTCACTTGTCAGACTTACAAATCAGTGTCATTCAGAAAGGCAGCAGTACAGCATGACCCACAGTCATCTCCACGTCCATATATACATATATCCAAACAGCAGACTGCCGTCCATAGCCTACTACAGAGCCTGTGGGTTGTGTGTAATCTGCTGATCATCCTGCTATGAGCGCAAACAGACACAGGCTTTGATCTGCCTCCCTGAGATATATCTGAGGAAAAAACAAACACTCCCATCGAGGGAGATTTCATTAGATTGCCAGAGTTTAGTGCGAAACGTCTCGAGAATAACTGTTAAGTGTATGCTTCCCACCAGACATGGTGGGAAGATGAAAGACAGCTGACAGTCTGAAAACACTGAAATGAAATGAACGATGTCCTCATCATTAACAGAAAAAATTCTGTGTTCATTTCTCCCACCCAACAGGGCCATGTTAAACCAGACAATTTATTAAGAGTCTACAAAATTTATAACCAAGTCACCACTGACGGAGAGTAAATTATTTAGTACTGGTTTCATTCCCCATTTCACAGAAGTCAAAGAGGTTTGAGGAAACAGCTGTACTTCTATTAAGCACTGCCCTGGAGCTTTTCCTGGCCGGATGAAGGCAAACTCTTTTTCTCTGTCGTTCATTTGACATTTGTGCTTGTAAATTGTCACAATGCTTTCAAAGTTCATTTTCAAGGATGTATCTAGCACGCTGTGCCCAGGAAGAGAGGCCATCTGGTGATCCTAACACAAGGCAGCAGCGTCCTCCAATTCTGACCCACCAGGACATCCGCTTCAGAGAGCGCGGCAAACAAGGACATGAAGCAGCCAGGCCTTGTCATCATACCTGCGTGCGCACGCGCACACACACACGCACACACACACCAGAGTATGTGCCCTGTTGCAGAAATACCTTTATTACTGCACCCAGTATGAATTGTAACATCTCCAGCAGGACACAGACTGGTCAGCAAACACTACCTTAAACACTGAGTCTCAATAAGAATTTGTGGGGATATGACTAATGATGACTTTAGCTATCAAGCAGTCGTAAATGTTTCTATTAATCTATGTGATGTCAAAGACATGTCGTGGTATAGCTGCTCATCACCAGCCGTGAATGTCAAAGGCAACATTTTAAAGTCTTTCTTTGTACCAAACAAGCCAAAACCAAAAGAACCCCGATTCAATGTAAAATAAGCTAAAGAAATATTTGGCATTTTTACTCTCAAAGGGAAATTAAAAACTAACAATGGGACTTTTTAACCACAACATAGTGCTAATTGTGAATGGTGGTCCTCTGTTTTCTTTATGGAAAAATTGCAGCTTTGCACACAAGGAATTAACAGGAAGTGGTGCCATCTATTCAGTACTGGCGTCAGCATAATTTTTAGTCTTACCCTTCTACAACTGTAAAACAACTATTAAATTACTGCTAATGCAAACCTAACATTTCCTGCTGCTGCGGCTGCTGCTTTACATTAAAAGGATTAGCAAGCAACTGGTGAAAGACAGTGGATTTTATTTGTTTATATAAATACTTTAGAATATAAGTGCACAAGAAGTGGCAGCCATGATGTGCTGTTGGATGAAGAAATGCCACAATCTCCTCAGCAAATGGATCAACTTTACCACTCCCACCTTGTGCACCTGCGGTTGCTCATGACATGGTTTAATTACAAGCCAATTATAAACTGTGCTTTGTTAGCACAATGTGAGTGTTCTTGGCCAAGCTGTAAAGAGACAGACCTATTACTCCTTGTCTAATTCTACTTAGCTTGTGTTGGCTAGCGCTGCCACAATTGTAGGACTAGTGGTGTTAAACTATATCTAGTTATTTCAGTCCATACGATAGGAAGACAGTGCGCTGATGAGGAGGGAGAAATAGACAGAGCGTACAAAGAAAAGTGCCAGTGGGAGCTCATAGAGACGAAGCAGGTCAGATGTAAGACAATAGTCGGCCTGATGGGCGTGACTGCATGAATCAACAGCAGTTGCATCCTTCCTTCCCTGTTGTCAAAACAGAGAAGCACAGGATGCATTTTCTGCAAATAAAACCAAGACAGAGAAATCTACCGGTGGGAGCAAAAATGACGGTTTCACAGAAAGGGTTTGATGGCTACCTGCAGGGCATGACAAAGAGGAAAATGTAGTACGTGTGCGTGTGTGATGTTTAAATGCACAAAATTTTTGATTCTGCAGAGATCATCAGCAACTATTCTCACCTTGGATGAATTCTGGCTGAAGTCAACTTTCTTTAGTAGCTTTAATACCCCACAACTATGAGCATCTTGTTGCCAACAAATATCGGCATAATGAACGTCCTGGTAGACAGCATAACTGGAGCAGCAGAGAATAGTTCTGACAAGTTTCATATAACGGCACCCCTTTTTACCACAAACGTCTGTATAGTTGGTTTTTGTATTACCTACCTCTTCATTTTCAATTTTCAGAGTAGCAAGGCGAGATTGTAGCTGCTGGAACCTCAGGATGAGCTCTCCATTCACTGGAGGCTGCACTGAGATCTGACAAACCTGGAAAAAACATAAAATAAACAAATGATCAATGATCAGGTACCTGAAACTAGGCTGTGTCATGTAGCCTCTGGTTTAACCAGGACACAAACGGGAATTTTAATTCTGCAATTGCAAAACAAACCACAGTAACTTCTGCCAAGTGACTGCAGACAGCCACACAACACCAGCTAGTAAACAGACACGATATCAACACCGGTCATGGCAGCCAAACAGTAAAACTCTTTGCACATGCTGAGCTAAATGGCTGCAGGGGGAAGAATAACACCCAACTTGTCAATTTAAGTGCCCCATAAAACCAAATCTGACAGTAAAAGACTGCATTTAAGCCACTAAGAATCACAACCCGATTAGTCTGAGACTTTTCTAATCAACTCCAAACTCACTTATACGTTGCTGCGTGTACTTTAAATGCAGTACAGAAGATTTTGGTCCAAATACAACAGTTTTTAGTGTAACTGCAAATTTAACATTTACTGATTTAATTCTTCTTTAATTCTTTAAGTCACATGTTAAAAAATGTCTAGCGATAACATATTATCATGAACACAAACTACTACTTTTTGACCCAAATACATACCTCGTCTCCCATGTGAGACTGGAACTCAAATTTTGCTGGTGGACAGAAGGCAGTTGGGTACATCTCCATGAACCTCTGCCGATCACTTCGCGGGTCCAGACTGTCTACGGCATTTTCTATAATGTCAAGACCTTCGTGGCGTGACGTCTCCAGATTGTATTCAGCTGACAGGTAGGTGCGCAGCGCTCGATTTAGACTGGCATGGTATCCCAAATCACAGCACTGGATGGAAAGAGAAGGGTCAATGTCAGAGAGACTTTAGAAATGACAGAGAATCAGCAAGATAAGTACCTATAGTTTAATGAATTGTTTGAATTTAAATTTCAAATCTGAATTGTTCTCCAAGATCCTGACACATGGAACAATAAAGACAGGAATCAAAACCAAAGACAGTTATGAAGCTGTCACAGTTTCAGAAAGTCAGAAACAGTAGTTGACGAGTAAACAACAAGCACTGCACAGGAGCCTGCCCTGACAGGAACATAAATAATCTCACTCAGGCTAACTTATTTTAGTTAGCCTGATTTGTTCAGTTTCTATCACCGGGGAAAATGAACTAGTGAATCCTCACATGTGAGAGTCTAAACTCTAAAAAAGTGTTAAGTTGCATATTTTATGGAAAATGGTGGTTATTTAATTTTCTATTGTTTGGTTTTTGCTGTGGATTATTTGATTCATCAAAGTTGCTGCTGTTTTGCATTGCTTTTGAAGGCTTTGAAGGTTGCACTTTCTGAGCTTGCAGTGATGCTTCCATGTTGCACAATCTGAATCCAGGACCTAATGCCAATTTTTAATAACTAAAAACCTTGGCCAAGGTCTCTCCTGGGCATACACACATACCCCAGGCACCAACAAAACACACACTCAAATGCTTGCGCACATAAATCTGACAGATTTATGTGCGCAACAGTAACAGGCAAATGCGATACCACTACCAGCCAGCCTGCACATTTTGTTTTCAACCATAAAAAGTCTCCTTCATCAATACCCAAATGTGTGGAAAGCTGCACATACAGCTCACGCAGAGCGCATCGAATAAAGTTGCACACATGCACGCACAGACACACACAGAGTCCCACACACACACACCCCCTGGTGAGATGTAAAGGCGTGTGAGCAAAGCGGTAAGATGGGTAATTTCAGTGCACAGCATGCCGCTGAAAAGAAGTTGAATTTCTCTTCTTCAGCCCTGTCTGGAATATAAAACCCCCTTGCTGGAAAATAAACTCAGCCTCATCCTGTTTCCTGAGAAATGCCACAGAAAATGGTGCATTAAGTCTTTCTCCAGCAAAATAAAACTAACCCGGCTGAGTTTTATAATATATACATATAAGTACATACAAATCATGTTAATCTGCGTGGTACTAAAAATGTCAAATAAAGCAATCTATGTGCAAGTCAAAGTCATGAGGTGTGAGTGCTGTGGTGGATGAAAAGACGATTTAAGGCTATAACTGACAGAATTTGGGGTCTGACCCACCACCTCTCTGACGGTCTGACAGATGTGGAGAAATTTCAAAACAGTGACACAGTGTTAGAAAAACATAACTGAATATAATATCTAGGAGAGAAGGGAAGGAGAAAAGAATTTTTCAATTCTGTCCTGTGCTGTTATTTCCCGGTAAAATCCCACTCCGGTGACCCAACACCTCTTTTAAAATAAACCCACCTGCTAAAATCATCAGTCTCTCCACTGTTCATAATTTTAGATTTGAAAGTCAACAAAAACACCTCTGAATAAGCAATCACTCTTCAGCATGAGGAGCATAAAATATATATATATAGGGTGGGAAAAACTGTCCAAAGATGATTGTAAAGTGTGTCCTGGGATTTTGTAAGACCTGTTTGGTAAAAACTTTTCCCCAATCTGACAAGACACAAACCATCCTGTGCTGAGGGTGAAATCATCCTAGAACAAGACTGTCAGAAGCATGTGGGCTTATACTTACATCAATTAAGTCTGACAGGTCATGGATGTAGTATTTGAAAACGGAGGAGTTTGTCGCTTCCAGTGTCAGCAGGTACTCGTTCCGCGCTTTGATCGACTTCAGCTTGTTCTCAGAGTACTTGGCTTGACGCTGATGAGAGGATTAGAGGCAAGAATAAGGAGCAGGCAACAACAGAGCGAGTGAGAGAATGAATTTAATGAGCAGAGAATTTGCTTTTTGACAGGTGATTGTGCTTTTATAAGTCTCTGCACATAGCGCATGTCACCAAACAGCATCAGTGGAAAACCAACAGCTTCAACGCACATTTGAGGAGACATAACATAAAAATGTATTATAAATAGCAACAACAAAAAAAATCATACGAGAAAAAGAAAAGCCCCAACTAAAAACAGCCGGTCCCCTTTATTTCAACTAGGATGCATCAGTCTAAGCCATCTGTTTTTATCGTGCACTTCCTCTCTACCAGACAAACAAGAGGCAGTTAGTTAGTCACTGTCCACAACTATTTCCCAGGACTTCAATTGTCTGTTATAGATATTTAATTCAAAACAGGCTTGGTAGGAGAAAAGCCTGACTGTAAGGCTGTGATGATGTTTACAGCAAGTTTTCCTCTGCTCAGGTCACTGTGCTTAAAATCCTCAACAGAAGCTTTAAACTACTCAAAGACTTCTCATGGTAAAGTGTATGGTGTGGCGACTAACTCAATTTAAGAGTAAATACGACTGGCACATTAATAGTTTGTGACAGAGGACAGTGGACCCTGTGGCATTCTACCTTTTCTTTCATCTTTTCAATCTTCTTCACAGAGCTTCGCCTCGGGTTCTTGTCCTCCATTCGGATGCTGAAGACAGGATCGCCCCTGCCAATCTGTTTCTCTTCTTGTTTTTCTGCCTCCTTCAGCTTGCTCTCAGCACTGATGCTCTCCGAGTGGTACATGTGGTAGGTTTTCATCACCTAAAAACACACAGAGATGAAAAAAAAGAATGTGTACATGCTGTTTTTCATTAGATCATCTATAAGATGGCCAAAGCATCTTAAACCTCGCTGTCTTGGTTAAGAAATGTCAAGTTTTATGGGTTCCTGCAAGGTCGAGGGTCACAATAACTCATCTTTAAGGTCGAGACGGAGCATTTATAACCCACAACTAAAGCTTCCATCCTTTAGCCCGCTCATTCATCACAAATCGATTCAACTCATCTCACAGCAGGCTCTTAGTCTCCCTCGAAACCACAAACCAAGGACAGATTCTCTGCAGCCTTTTTATATCAGGCCCTCACACAACCACAACAACCACAAGTCACTGCAAACTAAATCCAATGTTCTGCCTTCACTGCTCCGTCTTGGGGAAAAAGCCCAGACTTAGGCAGTAGTAACCTTCAGAATTAAGTGTAAAACCAGATCTGAGAAGGAGGGTGAATTTTCAGCTCTTGTTATTCAAGATACAATTAAATGGGCTTAATAACTCAAAGACAGTTTAAATGCATCTTTTTTTTTTTTTTTTAAGATAATTAAAGTTAGCCTTCTGGGAGCAAACATGGTCATAATGGACGCCATGTGAAGACTTCTGGGACTCGAGGATTAACATTTGATATTTATTTCTCTTTAACACGCAGCTCTGTCCTCTTGCTGCAGTTGAATGACACAGAGATTTACTACAAGGAAAATGCATGACCATGAGGGTGACCTGTTGATTAGCACTACCTTCCTTACCGAGTCATCATCAAAAGAGAAGGTTTGAGTGTGTGCATTACTCATGTGTACTCCCCTGATCAATTGAAGAGTGGCTCATTTGTTAATTAGCAGGTAAACCACAAAACACAAATAATGCGTTCAACAGCAAAAAAAGGTCAGAGATTATGTCTTGTTACGACAAGACCAGGGTGTACGTTGTTAAGAGAATGGAGGCAACATCTGAAGAATCTGAGGCCAGTCCAGATAAATCACTGGTGGTGGGAAAAATAAAAACCGAAGCAAGCCCATGACACTCACATGGAGCCATGTGCGAAAAAATTCACTGAACTTTATGGATGAAAAAGAAAAAGTTTTGTCAATCTCTTTTCGTAGTCACATTTAATCAAACTTTTTGACATAAATTTGATCTTTAGTAAGGCTAAATGAGAACTGATTTGTGTAATGGACTGAAAATAAGGGCAGAAAACACATCGGTATAGAGCACCAGTGGTTTAACCTGGAATGAACCAACTCCAGTAAATTACAGCTCCACAACCTGTGTATGCCACGCATTCATCAACATAAAACCACAATTTCTGCAAAAATAGACTCACCCATCTCAAAATCCAAACATCTTTACCCAGAATGCGTTATTTATGTACAAGTGGAACAACAACGAAAAGCCTGATCTGCCTGCAGCCCTTTTTCTTAGGTGGGGTTTGCCATAACTGGAACCAGTTTAGAGATGGGTGACTGACCTTGGGCCCTGTACTCCTCACTTACTGGTCTGGATTCTGCCGCTTGTGTGTTTACTTTGGTTCTTCTTTTAGAGGGACTTATTTAGAGATGGAGCAGACCTGTTATTTCATTGGCAGAGGCTGACATCGGGACTGTGGCTGTCTGATGCAACAGCTGCGCGGTGTGTGCAAATATATACATAAGTGAGTGCATGTGTGTGCACGCGTGTCCTCCCACCAGGTCAAATCTGGAGTGTGGAGATTGTGGTCAGAGTGGCACACACAAAGTTTGGCGTAACATGTCGTCGTGTTTGGAGCAGCACATTGACTGGGAGTGTAATTGCTGTAGTCGCCTAAAGACAGTAACAGGAGACTATAAGCAAACCACACAGCTCTTCACTCCATCTGTTGGGAAGGAACAACAACTGCCTCGATTTCTATCACCATCTATGCACATCCCAGTTCACTATGACGATCAATGAGGAGCTTAACACAATAATATTGAAGGTTAGGCGAGGAATAGCATGATTGTCGACAGAAAAATATACGTCAACCAAGTTTTTGATTTCTGTGTGTATTTTCTTCTCCAGTACTTTTACTGTTGGGGCAAGTTATTGTGGAGTTATAGTATCTGTTGAGTGCTTCTTGTGATTGATGCATGAAATTGACACAAAGCAGCTTCGATGACATAGATCCTCATCATTCATATAAAAACAACAAAGCATGAGAGTTTTATCTAGCCAAGCTATACAAGAAAGCCGGTGTATAATTGTCTCAAAAAATCTCTGAGACTTTAAACTAAGCTAGCAGGCTTTCCGGCGCTGATTGAGGCAATTAAAGCAGTGGAATTACCTATTCATTCATAATTTAAACACCTTGCCCCACCAAGAACCAAGATACAAAACATGGCTTTCAGAAAAACTGCACTGCATATGTGCAGCTGGCGAAGCAGTTTGATGGTCTGATGAAATGGTACTTAGACCCCGAGAAAATGTAACCTCTTGAGTCAAAGGTCTGTGGCTACGGCTATATTCACATTACAGCCTCTAATAAAAAAAAAAAAAGGAGATAAAAAAATGAAAGAAAAATACACACACACACACACACACACACACTATGACTCAAGCAAACATAAAGCTGAAACCTTATAGTTGAGTTATAGTGGGTAAAAGGGATTGTGTTTTGTGCTCATGTGCTGTAAAAGAAATCAGACGTTTCCTACAGTTTGAAAAATAACTTTGGGTTCATTTGTTTAGATGATTGTTTTGGTATCCCCCAGACATCTCTGAGCTGCAGGTTTAAATATGCAAAGCTTTTACAAGGAGCAGTTTAATATAAACCAGGTTCAGCCACAGCAATGACTAATGTATAAAAGTGCATTGAAAAAGAAAAAAAAGAAGGAAAAAAAGAGAAAAAGAATGGAGTCATCACTACTTACTGTGTATAGCTCATTTAGGACCTTCATTAAGTCTTCCTGGAGTTGAAAGGCTATTTCCTTACTCTAAAAAAAATTGAAATACAGAAGGAAAAACAATGAGAACAATTAAGCAAATCACAAATTTGATGCAATAAAATGTACATTAAGATTTTCCCAAAGCAAATAAACACAGTTGACTGTCAATTAAGCTTCATATCATTCATATGTGAATTCATGAATGGTACAAACACAACAGAAGAACACTTAATGCATTATCTGGCTTCTAAGGCTGAATGTTAAACATTTTTCCTAAGTATCTTAACTTAATCAGCTCTGTCACAAGTAGGGGTGGGAATCTTTTACTATCTCATGATTCGATTCGATTCCGATTTTTGGGGCTACGATTCGATTCAAAATAGATCCAAAACCATTTGATGCATAATGATTTCTGCTTCAACCTATAGATGTGCAAAGGATGCTCCGAGGGGGTCACTAATAATGCATGCCCCCCACCAGTGAAGCGGCCGTCTGAGTGCTAAGTGCTAAGTCAAATGAGAGTCACTCACTGAGCACAACACAGAGGTTTTAATATCATGTACTTCAATGGAGATGTCAGTAATCGGTGGAAAACCAAAGAGCAGGAGGATAGAAGAAATTAAACAGTTTACAGTACAGAAAAAATAAAATGGATTTAAAGCTCTAGGCTCTAGGTAAAAACCAAAATGAGTCCAAATCTTTGCCTTCAACAAGGATGGGGCCGGTTGAATCTCTCTTTCCACCATTATTGTAGTTTCCTTCTTGTTTTGGTGCTTATTTGTTTTATTTTATTTTATTTTTTTATCGATTTCGGGACATTTTAAATCGATTCTGAATCGTAGTAAATGAGAATCGCGATTCTTATATGAATCGATTTTTTGGCACAACCCACAAGGCTGACTCAGTAATACTATCACACACACACCCACATTAATGCATCAGATGGTTGTGGGATACAGCTTAACACCGATCCTGTGATGGATTTAGTGGAGCTTTTACTATTAATATAACTGAGATGCTCCCTTATTTCCTTCACATTGACTCCTATACTATATTTCTGAGATTATGAGTCATGACAATGAATTTTTGATCTCTCCACTTCAGTCGATGCAACTTGCTGCTACCTGGATGATGTTACACCACTGGCCTGTACTCCAGGTCTTTCCATAACCCACTTATCCTCAGACAAATCTCATTGTGGGAGCCACTCCGAACAAAAGGCTGTGAGAGGGTTCTGAGATGGCATTGAACCACCTAGTGCAATAGGATGGGAGGATAGAAGAATGTATTTTTGATCAAGAAAAGGCGTGTACTGTAGATTTTCTAAAGGTCCATGCTGGTCAAAAATAAACTTAAGTTGAATCTACAATTATACTGCATCATTATTAAATGTATCCTATGGTGGTTTTTCTCCAGTAGCACTATAGAGCAGGGCATACTTCAGTGGGTCTCTATCTTATCTATATCAGTCATAATGTGCAAGCTGGCAGGCAAATTGTTATTACTCTGATGGTGGTATCAGGTAATGTGCCAACACAGGCAAGAAAGGAGACTACAAGATAGTAAATGGGGATATATAAAAAACAACAACAACAACAACAACAAAAAAAAAACTCAGCAAATGTTTTAGAAGGATATTCATGTTTGTCAGACCTCAAAAGCACAAATTGCATTAAAAAATGTTACTGTAAACATAATTGGTTTATTAATGAGGTCAAAGGGCACCTTAAGCGATGATCTTCTGCACAGAAAGTGCTAAATAATTTATTATTAAGTAAATTCGAAAGGATCTACAAGATGTATGAGAATTTCCTAGATTTAAAGCCATGTTTTAAAATTGGTTGTATCTTTTGGTATTCAGAATATTTGAGAATAGAAAAGTCCCACATAATCTGTTATCATGAACACTGGAGGCCTCATGTGGCTGTTAGCAACAGGTAAGACACTTTACTGCAGTCACACACAACCACAGACCTCGCTGAGCCAGGTGAGTTTAGCAAACGTGTTAACCAAAATCTTAACAAATTTTCAGCTCTAAAAATACCCTTCTTAACTGGGCGCATAGAACAGACCAGGACAGATGTGACTTCTTCACAAGTCACACACAATTTCCAAGCATGTAAATAGACAGCAAAGAGGATTAAACTTTCAGTTACTGGCTGCCAGGGCGGTGTCTGAATTTAGAGTGCCATGCTGGGTGACCTGGCCACCACCTGGTCAGTCAATTCCTGATTTGTGGCTCTTACCTGATCAGAGCACAAAGAGTCTATAAGCCTGGATATCCAGAGCTTCAGCAGTTCCAAATTTTTCAGGTCCTAATTTTCTGGTAAATTATACACTGATCTGCTCCTTGAGTTTCCTCTTTCTCCAAAAAAAATAAACAAAACAGTACTATAAGTAAACTTCTTATTAATTGAGGATTCTTGCAGGCCTTCTGCTGCAAGAAAAATCTATTAGCAGCTGTCAGTTCAGAGGACAGAACCTTTGACTGTCTGTCACATCCAAAGCTTGTCAGCTCATCCCTTATTGAGGAGGCTGGGAAGTGGTCCAGAGCTCAATAAAAAGCCTTCTGAGGGATCACACGGGCCGCGAGTGAGAGTGTGTGTGTGTGTGTGAGACAGAAGTAAAGACGGAGATGAAAGTAAATACTCATTACATTCAAGACATGTTTAAAGTGCTTTCACCAGAAAAACTACACCTTACATAATGGCTTCCATAAGAACTCTGAAATAATCTCGCTTTTCAAATTGTCACTAAATGTAGCACGCATATACCTCCAATTACAAGCAATAGTGGTTGTTTACCAAATCCTGTCTTGTGCAACTGATGTCAGTGATTTAGTTTGCACCACACACACCCCCCTTCCATTTTGAAGGAATCTAAGTTGGGGGGTTTCCAATTTAGTCTAATTTATTAAAAGGATCCTACAAATGGGTTTTCCCTTTTTAACATTTTAACATCTGCAATCCAACCACATTAAAGAGATGAAAACATCCCGGAGACGAGAAACCAAGTCAGGCTTTGGGGAGTGGTGGGTTTCATATTGCCCCTGACATTAATCATGGTATAGAAATAGCAGTTGTGCACCCTTGGGGCTGTGTGTGATTGTGTGTGTACGTGTGTGGGTGTGTGCACTCAGTGCAGGTCTCAGTGTCTAACACTGAGAACGAAACGCAAGCATTTATTTGATCAATGAGTATTAAATGAGACGATTTATATGAGTATCATGTCTGTGCACAGAACTCAAGCTGGGACATGATCAGCCATGTAGGAAAAAACAGGCAGAACAGGAAACCTCACTCAGTTCAGCACAGCCCTGCTCAATTACATATTGTATATTATATGTTCATTGATAGATAAACAGACGTAAAATTGATGAAAATGGCTTTAAGATAAGCTCTCAGTTCTATGCAAGCCTCTCTGGATAGTTCAGGTCGCTGGATTAAGGTTGCTGAGCACCAGGTTCAACAATAAAGCACAACACTGGAAACCTCACTGTGTGTGGAAAAAAGGACTGCCGAAGGCTGTTCAATCAAATATCGTACCACTGTTGCTTGAAAATAAATAAATAGATAAATTATTTAAAAAAAATATATACAACAAATTCCAAAACTCCAATACCACATACTGTTACAAGCTAATGAATGAGCTTTAAGAGAGGAGGTAGACATTTTTCCCCTTTAACATGGTTAAACCAGCTGGTTTCTAGCCCTGCTAAGCTAGGCCACACATACAATACTTCAAATCAATAACAACGCACCCGCAAACAGGACATTTACTGACACTGATGGTTTCATCTCACATTTAGAAATTAGAGGTCTGCTTTTCAAAATGTTGAAATATTCTTCTAAGATACACCATACCACAGTGTGCCATCCTCAGTGGAACCCGGTACAAATGAACAATCATACTCGCTGCAGACGTTTTGTTCCGGTACAGGTGTTA
The DNA here is from genome assembly GCA_034769265.1 of Remorina albescens. Lineage (NCBI taxonomy): Eukaryota > Metazoa > Chordata > Actinopteri > Carangiformes > Echeneidae > Remorina > Remorina albescens. The sequence goes on from CM068475.1 coordinate 51,630,143, forward strand.
TTAACACTGAAATTGAAGCAGCCAAATAAATTTCACTTATAATTAATTTTATTTACACCTGTGTTTTTTCTTCTGTGGCATGACATGTCTGCGACAAAGGCCTATTGTAAAATAAGATCTCTCCAGCCCTTGCCTTGCCTGTGGAAAAGTTGAAAACTGCCTCTAGCTTTGGGAAATTCACCTTGTAGCTGCAGCCACACAAATGTGACTTCCATAAATAAAATACAGGAGAGTAAAACAAAGAGCTGGTTGTATGAATAATGAAACATGATAAGATCTATCCAAGCATAAAGAACGAAATGGGTCCACTGTTTGATGCTTGTATTGAATCAAACCAAAAAATCCAAAATGGTGTGTTTTCAAAAGGAATTTGACTGAAGCTGCTTTTAAAAAAAAGTTACCACAATGAAGCAGCAAAATGCATGAATGCATGCCAGACAGCAAACAGGGCGATCGAAGGATGTTGAAAAAGACATGGGGGCTCCCTCTGGGGTCCTTCGCTGCTGTTCCATCTCACAGCAAGACACCAGAACATACAAGGAAATAAAAGCACAGGTCTTTGATGTGCTGGAAGGTCGACAACAGTACAGCTGTCTCTTCGAAGCTATGAGAGAGCCCACATAAGATGGGGGACTTCTCTGTTGTTTGTGCCTCGTTACTGAAGCTCTACTGAGATCAAAGGCTCAGAGAGGCTTAATTAGAGGGCGAGCGGTGTTTCAGGTCTCCTATGAGCCGGGACCTCCCACCAGGCTGCCATTTGTCTGCACCGTGTCACCTGGATCCACTGAGAAACTGCATTACAAACTTTAAAAAGGGAGCACTATTGCACAGAGTGCTTGGGTATTGCAGATTCCACAGCAATAATGACACAGGTGAAGCAATTATAGGACTAGTGTGTGTGATTTCCACTGCCCTACAGACTGTTAGGGTTTGGGCGAAGTGTCTTCAAAGGTCCTCAAAAAAGTAAATCTGCATAAGAAGTAGTGTATCATTATGATCATTGAAATGTGTTGAGTCAGGGGAGCCAAGCGACATCTGAAAAAATGATGGTCTGTGTCACATCTGGCCTCATTAGTAGTGCCACAGTGTTTAAGCTGTACTACAAGGGGAATGACTGCTGCAGCTTCCTGTTTGCTCGAACTACATCCATCAAGAGATGTTACTTTGAAAGCAAAGACAAATTTCCCACTTTTACTTGTTGCATCAGGCCAGAAACATAAAAAAAAAAAGAGAGAGAGAGAGAGAGAGAGAAAAAAAAAATCATACATGCTAAACTGACACAAAGGCACTCCTCTGAAGAAAAAGCCACTTTGTAATTTAGGCCTGTGGTGAGTAAATGTGACTCCTGAAGCATAGGAGCTCATAATCTTTCAGGGCGTAGTTTTTCTGTGGTATAAAAAGGCAAGCGGAGGCCGGGTTTCGGTCATGAAGACCACAGTTCAGATGGGAGAGTGAAGGCATACTGGTCTGAAACTGTGGTGACGAAGGTTTCATAAGTCACAAAATGTAACCACAGGAGCCCAGCAGATGACCTGACATCAAACAGAAGGGCGAATATATACTGTAAATGCAACTAAATATATTTCACTGCCAAATGAGTGGGTTAATTGAAAGTGAAAGACCGCTCATATAAACACGAGTGTCTGGAGACTGCCTGATCTAAATGCTATGAAAAAAAATCTGGATTGTGATGGTGGTGATTTTAAACTTCTGTTTTATTGATCAAAGAAAAGACACATCTGACCTCTTGTAGTAGAGGTTAGACCAGCTGTACAGTTGAAAGTAACTTAAACAAGAGTGAGCGAGGTGGAAGTGGTGAAAAGTAGACTTGCAGGAAAAACATAGCAGTCAGTAGGTAAATTGTATTTATGCAAATAGATTTGTGTTAAACTTAGTGCACACTAGAGCAAAGATAAGTCATTAGAGTTGGACAATTTTAATCATAAGCATATATGCATATACGTTCTCCAACGTATGTGCAGAGTATAACACAGAAATCCTTAACATGACCCAAGGTGTTTTCCTTCCTGTATCCTCTTTTAACGTCCAACATTTCCGATGACTTCCTGTGCAAATTTGTTATCAGTCCCCTTTGTGCCTGTCCCCTTTATGCCCCTGCTACTCCTTTCGATGACTAAAAAGTAGTTAAGTGTGAGTTAACACAGTCTTTGGAGGTGCCCTGCCAGCTGTACGTGGGCACAATAGGATCATAGCCAACGTTCTCTCCACCCTCACCTTCTTGAGTAGCCGTGTGGAGTCCTCACTGATCTGCATGAACCTCATGATGACGTTGTTGAGGTAGATGTCACTGAGTGTGGCGTGGTCCTTACTCTCCCTCCTCACCTGATTCAGTAGCAAATACCAGCAGTTGACAGGCGACAGCAGGTTCTGGTCCTTCCTAAATCAACCAGAGAAAACAAACGGTCAGATAAAAAAAATAAACAAACAAACAAACAAACAAACAAGTAAATAAATCTGTTGTCTAAAGTCCATATGGAAAATTAATAACACGGTGTCCCAATAACGCAATATGATATTAACAAGAATTAGAAAAAGGAAGCATCAGATTATTTAGAAGTATTAATGTTGGATCTCTTTGTTCTCTGTCTTTTTCTTAACCTTATTAGAAACGGGTGTTACATGTGTAATGACAGAGTAAACAATACACACATTGTACACAAAAAAGTTGTGGTGTTGTGTGAAGAGCTAGCACATCGACAAATACTTGCATAGCTTCATGGTTTTCCTCAGAGCTCCTGAACATTTTCCTGTGCTTATATTCATGTGAATGTCTCAGCTCTACTTTCTTTAGACAATATTTGTCATTACTACAAGGTGATCGTGACACATCCTCCTCATGCAGAAAGTCTACAAACACTTCTAGTGCACCAGGCCATGTTACTAAAGTGGAAGAGGGATGCGTCATAGGCTTCCCTTGGTGTTACATGTCCCACATACTTCTAGTTCTAGGCCTGAAAAACTCTCCATATACTACAAGGGCTACACAATTAAGTTGGGAATACTTTGTATCACTGACATTTCTAGGGCACTGCTCTAACAAAGCTCTGAGCCAAGCTGACTTCCTATAACCAAAGAACAGCCACAGGCTTTAAATACACTTAGCGGAATAAAGCTGAGAAGCCAAAGATGTATTTTAAAGTTAAGCTGAAAAGTAGAATTATGTACAAACTGTGACAGCAGACAGACGAGGGGAGAGAAGGCAGAGAAAAACGGGAAAGATAGAGATCTGAGTAATACAGGGCTAAAAAGTGGGGGGAGAAGCCCAAGAGCTGTTTCCTGTGCTGTGTGCCGGCTGCTTCCAAGCTAACTGTAGGACATTGTCCAGGCCAGAGCAAGTGGGGGCCCTGTATTAACACTGGCCTGCAGGCTGACTTCCTCTGGCTTAATCTATGACATTCCTTCTGCCTGCTAAAAAGCAACACAGAATGCGTGTGTGTGTGCGTGCGCACAAAGTGTTTGGGAGAGGTTTAAAGGTTGGGTCTGAGGTCAAGTCTTGCAGGAACCATATGGAAACTCGCCTCTGTTCTCCCCTCACAAAGTTAGTTTGCATAGACAGGCAGCACTTGTCAACACAACAGGTGAAACTCTGCACTCGGCAAGTAACCCAGCCCTGAACTATCATTCAGAGCTGGCACAACATCTGCTGTAAGAGCAAAAAAAAAAAAAAAAAAAAAAAAAGAAGAATATCTCTAAATGAATAACGGATACAAATACTCAAACCAGCTGAAATGTTCCTGAAGACTCTGCGAAAACAGGAAGCAAACTACATTTGATAAAGGCAGAGCCAAGAACTCTGACATGAAAAACATCCGAGAGTCATTTTTCAGAGACAGCGGGAAGACGGTAAATGAAAAAAACTGATTTAGCTAAAAGCAGGGCGATGTACTTGACGTACATGGCCAGGCTCCAGGACACGTGCAGAGGGAGCAAAAGTGAGAGAAGGAGAAAATAGGTGAAGCAGTCCCAGAGCTGCAGCAGCAAGACTGCCGGACAGCATCTCACACACAGACACACACACACACACACACACACACACACACAGTCAAAGTGCAATTACCATAAATCCTTTCTGCATTATGTATCAGCAGTGAGCAAGACTTCCATGCAATGGCACTGGATCAGTATTGTGAGGCGAGCACATGTGTCTGCATGTATGTTTATTAATTCATAGCCACTTTCACATGTGCCGATGCATAATATTCTGGTGGCCACTGACATAAGGCTGGACAGAGCACGTGATGAGTCTCTGCCAAAGTGCAGAAAACATCCTCTTTTTCATTAAATATAGACCCAAACGTAATAAAATGTATCAAGAAAAATTATTGCAGAACAGCTGGAGTTGCAGCAGGATAGTTAGAGATTTTCTGACCTGTGGTCTTTGCTGTAATTTACAGAGAAGGAGTCCTCACTATTAAAGGTTGACCTGCAAAAAGCTGTACTCAGGATGCACAACAGACAAAAACAGTATCGATCCTCAATGAATGAATTCATTTTAGATGCTCAAAGAAAAAAAAAAACCGCTAAACCCATTTATATGGCAGACATACTGAAACTGGAAATCTTAAGTGCATGTATGATCTTACTCAGAGTTTCTCTAAACCTAAGAGGTTTCACAAATTCATCAATACTCCTTTACATGTTTATTAAATGGCTGCCCCATTAAATAAAAGAAAAAGCCCGCAGTGAAACCAGGACATAACTAGGAAATAAGGAGGGGAAAGAGACTGGCTGTGATGACAAAGTGACCTCTGGGAGTTGATTACCCCCACATAATGGCAGGAAAATCTCTCAATGTCATCATTTCCCCAAAATCCAGGGCAGGAATTGGATCAGACAGACTCACAAACACTTGGATAGGCCCCCAAAGGACTAAAATATAGGTATAAAAATGGGGGGGTGGTGGTGGTGGTCTAATATCCAAGAAAGGCAGGCAGGGAGATAAATGAGAGCTGAGAATTTGTTAGCAACTTACTGCTTCATATACAAATGCATATGTGTGACTGCTCTGCTCATCACTACAGCCTGAATCCAGGAATTACTGAGTAATTGTCAACTCTCATTCAGTAGCAGGATGCTGACAATGAAGAATAATTGCGACTTCAGTATGCTGGATATTGAAACAGGAGTCGGCAGCAGAGGCAAAATGACTAAGTCCTCCAGTGCCTCACTGATAACACTTTTCAATAATGAACTGTTGTGGCAGCCTGTATAGCTGCAGCAAAGTGAGTGACGTTCAGTTGTAATGTAGTCAAAACACTGTGATCACTACCAGTCCAAAATGATCTGATCCTATTATAGAAACAGTTCAGATGTAAATTTTGATGAAAAACAAACTAACACTCTCATGACAACATTTTTAACTCCATTTGTGTTTGAGTTTCCCCCTTTTCTTAGATTCGGTTCACTGGCGATATATACGTTAAGCAGCCACAAACTTTTCATCCTCCTGTACAAAAAGAGGAAGTCCTGTCACTACAAACTTAATTCTGGATAAAAGTAGCCTATTTAAGATGATCCCAGCTGTGGCTTTGTTAACATAAATAATTCAATGAATCCTCTGCTCACCATCTCCACATCCCTCCTTGAACAAACTTTGCATAATACAGTATATAGTTTTTCCTTTTGTGGATGTGTGCTCTGCAAACAGTCACTGAAACTCAAATGGATAAAGCAGACTGAATGGCTGCTGCTGTGAGCTGGACACTGCTTTGCTTTCTCACAGGAAGGCACATAGAAGATACTTGTGGAATTGAATGGCTCCAAGAGACATGCAGCTGCTTTGACCAACACAATAACTCATGTTGAACACCACGTGCTATGTAGGGTTTTCAATGAACAGGAAAAGTAAAGCAAGAAACACACAACGATCCCTTCATATTTACATCTTGTGTAGCAATGTTTGACTTAAGAGTAACTGTAGTAATTGTAGTGTTATAGACATGACAGTAGATACAAAGTGTGTTTCCCGCTGTTAAAATTATGGCAACTATAATCGTCACCCGGTAAAATAAACAAAACCAAAGAGACATTGTTGGATTCTGAATGGGGCAAATACACTAGTGGATTTAGCATGTTAAGTAACAACCTTAAATCACTGCATAGTTATAGTCACCATTTAGAAACAAGAATTGCAGTTATTTTAAATTAGAGATTGACAGGAGGATGAGATTTTTATTATTTTTCAGAGACTACATCCACTGTTATATGCAGTCTGTGGTCCTAATGCCTGTGTGTGTTTGGAAATATCTTGTGTGTCCTCCATCTTTTACTGTTGCCTTGCACTCGGCTTGTCAGTTTCAGACAGGGAACAACAGCATCACACAGGGTACTTCCCCTGAAGCAAGATGGATTCCTCTCCAGCAGTGAGCTGGCGCAGTCCTCCCACAGGTGGCACAGTGTCTGTGCTTTCTGACAAACCCAAACTCCCAAACCCCAAAAAATTTGCATTATGGACTGAACTCCTACTCTTTTTCTTATCTTGGAGGCTGACAGAGTGAAGCAATTATCGACTTGTATACGCCAAGTTAAGACAATGTTAAAATTTGACAACCCGTTTATGAAACTGTATGAAAAAGTTTAAAATTAACTTTTTGTACACCGATGGTTAATTAACTTTAGTTTAATGATATCAAATATTATATCCCATCAGTAAGATGGACTGAACGAGTATATTGACTTATATTTGTTCATAGTAATTATGAGTAAATGCTAATATATCTGTATTTTTGTGTAAAGCAGTGATTTTTGTTGTAATGGGGTATTTCTATAATGCACCATTGGTGTGTTTACCCAAGAGCCTGAATAGATCTTCTACCACTGATGTTTACTGTTTGGTGGGACCATGTGCTCGCAGCTTTAAAGAGCTGTGTGATTTAGCACGGTGTGTGCTCGCTCCATTGGGTAAAGATTCTTAACGGCAACTGAAACAAATATGTGTGTCAATGGGAAGCCTGTGGCTGACCACAAGGAAACTGGGCACATGTCATATTTGAGAAAAGGGGAGAATAAAAAAAAAAAAAAAGTTTTCAAAAGACATTTCATATATACATACTGGAAAATCATTTAGGTTGAATGAATTTAACGTCTTGTCAGAGTATTTGAACATCAGTTATGTAAACTGGTTTTAAAACTACAGCTCTGATGACGGCAGGGACAGTGCCTTCCCTTCTGAATGCAGCCCATCTTTACTAATTACCAAAAATGTAGCTGCTCATTTGCTCTGCACAATTTGCGCTCTGTGAAAAACAGGCTATAGGCCATAGACAGAGGAGATATAATCTTTTTGACAACACAGCCAGGACTATCCAATGAAAACAATCAAGAGAATATGGGGAACCCAAAAGCCTTTTTGTATGTCTGTTGGTATCATAGGAATATAAAAATATCAGGCACACGATTTAAAACCCACAGGAAGGTTTTCCTGTTATTCAGGCATCTTGTATTTACTTAAGAACGATGGCACACGCCAAATGTTTACCCTGTAAATGAAGTGACCAGACTGTACATCACGAGATGAAAACCACAAAACGCCATACCAGAGTCCCCTCACCAGTAACACACACACTGGCATACTCACAGCTGCTAGAGCCATTGGAGCGTCAGACAGACCAGAGGATATTTGCAGACGCCGAGGACAAACATAGGTTTTATTTTTGGTCCCACCACAAGTTCAAACAATATGCAAATGTCTGCTCTTTCCATGAGCAGACTCCTAAGTATAATAAGGCCAAAAGCTATGGCACATTTAAGTGTGTCAAGATCTTTAAAAACAGCTCTGAGTCAAACTGGTTCAGGTTCCTATGCAAGTTCCATTGGAATGCAGACTGCACGGTGCATATCACTGAATTAAAGCTAAATTATTCCCAGAAGAACTCGACTTTACTGTACAACCTGTACAGTACAGTACTCTGTTGTGGCTCATAATGCATAATGAAAACAGCTAAAAACTGATAAGCATTAATGTATGCAAGGCATAAAGGAGACTGATATTTAAATCATCCTTAATTTGTGGTAGATAAGAAAACTTCTGGACATTTTTAAAAGTGGAAAAGTTAGGACTAAGAAAAACAGCTATCAGCTGAATTTCTCAGGGCTTTCTCATATAGAATAATTAATAAAAGACATGAAAGTAATACATCACCACTGATGTCATATTCTGTTTTTGACTGACGTGAATGTGATTAATATAGCTCATCAGCACAATAGTCCCTTTACAACTTAGAGACAGTGTCTGTCATGGTCAAGAAATGAAGAAAAAATTAATTCAACCAGCGTCAATCACTCCGATTCTCAAAGACTATTCTTAGGCTCCTAAATAAGCTCATATGACACGATAAACGAAAAACAAACTGAGCAAAGAAACACGGAGACAGCCTCCTCACTTGTACTGCTGGTGATCTTTGGTGCTCCGAGTCTTTGCCATGAAGCGCTCAGCCAGTTTCTCCAGGTTTCTCGAGTATTCCATCTCAATCTCAGCCTTCTTCCTGAAGAAGTCCTGGAGATCCTGCAGCAGCTGGACCCTCATCTCTGTCTGCTGGTCCAGACATTTCTGCTGCTCCACTAACTGGGCCCGGATCTCTGAGGGAGAGCAGTCAAACACATGCACAGGTCAGGCTGAAACCAGTTGATGGGTGAAAATGAGGTTTACACACTTTTGTAATGTAAAGATTAAATTTGTATAAACCATTTATCCACATGGTGGAAACATAGAGAACCATTTTTATCTCTGAGGAACAGACTCTCTATTATCTTTACAAAGTGTCATTTATGTCTGGAAGAAACAAAAACAAAACATTTACTGAGCATACTGTTGATCATAAAGACACCAACATGCTTATCAGACAAAGGTCAAGTCTTTCATCATGTCACCCAATTACAAATGATTAAATTTGGTAATTATCCCCATTTATCATCTACCGCTCCAAATCTATTGATTAGTATAAACAGTATTAAGAATCTGCAAGATGAGCAGTTGCAGTTCAGGGTATGTACACATCAGTACAAGAAACTGGTCAGATGCTCCTTATTATGTCTTAGTTATTTCTCCTCTGGGTGTTTGTGTGGATGTGGGCTTGGCAACATTGGTCTCAGGTGTTTCATTAGTGCTGAAAATAACCCAAAGACGAATGGAAGGCCATTCCCACCCAACAGCTATAGAGCAAAGTATGCACACACACACCCCCATAGGTACCTCTGCCTAAAAACCCAAGTCACCAGAGAAAGAAGAGGAGTGACTGTGGGTCTCGCTTGAACAAGTTGTACTTGCAAGTAAATTACCCTTTGAGGTCTTTGAGGAATCACAACTGTCAGATTGCCCCTCATTTAGGTTTACACACACACATACACACACATATGCGCACACACGCACACGCAAATTGTTTCCTTTGTGTGTCCTGTCTGGCTAGGGCTGTGTATAATGGATTTCTTCTAATGGGCGGTAGCCTGGGCCAGAAATCTTCAGCAAAGGAAGCAGATTAATGAGGTGATTTAGAGCCGCATGGACACCAATGGAGAGGGGCACAGCGTGATCCCTCATATTAAAGGTAGAAAACACTAAAGCTGCCACATGACCTCACAAATAATTTCTACAACTGGGTATCATTACAAAGTGAACATCTCACTGCCTGCTTCCTGGCATGGCCGATGTGGTCGGACAAAAACGGTAGTTTCACAACAAAGTTCAACATATCTCGTATTTTCGGCACTCATAGTTGATGAGGTAATGATAACGCAAACCCAAACCATAAAGATCCTGTACCTCACATCTTCGAGCCTGATTAAAATTGCTCTGAAATACATGCAATGAGTGAGATGAAGACCACAGGAAGTGTGTGTGTGTGTGTAGTATTGCTTTAAGGTAGGCGTGTACTGATTTAATAGGATTTTTTTGGCCCTAAAAGCCTCTTGATTAAGTTCAGATGTCTGGGCCCCCTCATCCTAAATCATGACGACAGTGTGGTGACAAAGGACTGTCAGCAACACTCCAAGCACCATTTTTTCCTGTTAGTTTTTAAAAGTTTGACTATATTACTTCTCCAATGCACTGAAAACAAGCAGAACAAATAGGTTCATTAAGGTCCCAAATGAAGTTCAGTGTCACTCAAACAACATTTTGCCCTATTGTGTGTGTTGTTGTGACTTGAGAAGGTATAGGTTGAAAACAATGTTTCACGCTCTGCTGTTAAACCCATTTATAAAGCAGAGAAAGTACATTTGGTACTCTGTGATGCAGAGAAACCGTATACTGTCGACCTATTTGATTAGAAATCTGTTGCCATCTGATCCCAGCTCTCTGCTTCACCAATTAATCAGTTACCATGATCTGTCTTATGAAACGTGCCATTTATCACTTTTTTAGTTTAGGTTGAGTTAAAAATATTGGAGTTCTTTAAATGTTTAACATGTACACCCAAACAGCAATCTATTTAACAAAAGAATACAGTACGTTTCCTAAATTACATTATCACACAATAGAAACATCTGCATTTCAGATTTGATGATACTGTGACTGGTCATATGAACACATTGTAATGATAAACCACCTTGTTATATTATGGTGTGCAGTTGTTTTTTTTCCTATTTGCTCCTTTCAGCAGGTTCGACAGTTCTACCCAGTTTAAATGTAGGCCAGTCCTCAAAAGCACTCTGCCACAGTTACCAGCTTTCTGGATGTCACTGTGCATCAGTGTGGCTTTTGGTAAGACATTCTTGAGCATCTGTTAGTGGCTGACAGGAGGGTTTGAATGGCAACCCTACCACATAAAACATTTTGGCTATTGTTGTTGCTGATCGAGAGAAATTTTATTATTTTTCCTGGCTTGATATCCATAAGATCTGTGTCACTCCTCACACGTCCTTCAAATTTCCACTTTTCAACCTTCTCTGTATAATTTGCTTGTTGAGTGCGCTCTGCAATGTCACTGCAATTATGATTTCCTTGCAGTCATCGCAAAATGGAAAGTTCTTTGAATGTGTAGTTGCTCTAGTAACTGCTGGCTTTTACTCTCACCACCTGCAGAAAAAATCCATCCTGTCCATTTCTATGAGAGGCTTTTGTAGTCAACACCACTTGAAATATAGACTAAACTAACCCTGAGCAGACAAAGTACATTCTTGGCCAAAAGTTTCAATGAGACCAACCTGGTGCTAAATGAAAAATATGAAGTAAAGTGGGTAGGATCAAAGATAAGTATTTGACAAGAAACGATTAGACAGCAACAAATGCCTCCGCAAAAAAGCCAGAAGAGCCTTTAAGGAAAACTATTAATAGTAGTCTGTCATGCTATTTAATGGCCAAATCAACTGCTGACTCAATTACAAAGCTTCAAGTCTAAGAAGAGTGAGCACTGCCCTTGTGTGTATTTGCAAGTGAACATGGACACATGTCCTTAATGCCGTAATCAATTTCCAAAAGTCTGCCCTCCATATATCAGCATTAACTCTTCTTAAAATCTTGATAAATTATTGATTTACCTCCGGTCTATTGGAAGCTGTTGATTTTCTTTTGAATATCCAAGTAGCTGCTCCATCTCTCTAGCACGCATAAGGAATTAAACCACTTAGAGACAGATGGGACACAAGGGAGGTGTTTCTCCGATGCTAAATCTGAATGAGAGCCTATCACAGCAGTTAAACTCTCCAACACAGATTTCAACAACCGAGTCGTGCCTTGTTTGTAATAACAAATTCAAAAATTTAATATTAAGCACACCAGGCTACTGACAAATTAGGAGACGACCAATGAGCACAAAGACGGAGGTGGGTAAAATGGGACTGAATTGAAGTCCACTAGGACTTTTTGATGAATGAGTAAAGCTAGCAATTGCTTCCATCCCTTAAGGATCTTAAGGATAAAAAAAAAAAGCTACCATGGCACTGACACAAAAGGCGTGTACTGGATCATTTAACACAATTACATTCATGACGGCACACGGAAACTCATGAAATTGTTCACTTTCAGAGTCAAACACTGGCCATTGATGCTGAAGCACCAAGTTGAAGTATGAAGAAATTAATGATAAAAGCAAACCACCTGTCAGAGAAGATTGCAGGCCCAGGACATTTTCCAACACTACGATGTGCTTTGCAAACGTGTGTTTTAGTTCAAGAAAATTCAGCAGTTAAACCAAATCAAACCAGGGGAAAAGCAAATCATTGAAAAATCATTTCCTCATTTTGGTTCCTTCCTTGTCTGAAGGTGGTGTTTTTAACACCAAGTGATCCTTCTCATAACTGATATCCACATCCACCTGCATGTCAGAAAACCTCTGTGCATGTTCACCCAGCTGTGCCCAGGAGAGGCACACTGTGGACATGACTTGTTGGTCTCGCCCCACGCCAGGTCAGCTATAATGCAAAATTTTGCAGTGAGAAATGCTGCCGTTTATACTGTTCTGCGGTGTTTCGGTGTGCTGGAGTATTCACGTTCATAAAAAAGACTCACAAGAGGCCTCCAACTATGATTTGGCAATAACATAAAAGTAGAGAAAGTTACCAAGTCCCAGAGGCAGATACTTGGAATAACATCACTGTTAAAGCTAAACAGCTCCCTTTGATCACACTGATGCTTCAACTTAATCCTGTACTGCAGGCAACATCGCCTGTCTGACTGGTTTTCAACAAAACTAACACAACCAACAGAGATTAATGCGTGTGACTTTCCACTGTATTTTAAATAGGCTCAATGTAATACAAAGTTTTTTTTTAAGTTACATCCATATTACTGTCATAGCAATTGTTGCTCTACTACTACATAGTGCATTCCTGCTGTTCTGAGGTCATCTGTATGGCGAACACGTGTGGAGGCTTCTGCGCTGAGGGATTTGGGTGTGGGGAGTGTGTGTGTGTGTGTGTGAAGAGGGACATCAAAGCTCTCTGTCATCCCTTTCAAACTGGGGAATGAAGGAGAGGTGAGAGCACCTGTGGATTGTGTTGAGAAATGACGCTACAGAAGGAAACAACATGTCACTCCATTTCTGCCCGACAAAACTCTACAGGCTTTTAAAACCACATTTAGGTACATCGAAATGGGGGGACGCTTGTCTGTGGAATCAAGACAGGGCCAATAAAGCTGTCAGCAACAAATTCAGCTGACTGATGGACATCCAGTCAATGTGGTCCAGAATGTTCGTGTTGTCAATATAAACAAAGAAAGAGCACTGTTTGGTCTTTGTGGTGATCAGTTTGGACCAAAGCCCTTTTGTTTCTGGGCTGGATGTTATCCAATTGCTCCTTTGGAGGCCACATCACATACTTCCCATTACCCCATTCACAGTGACAAATATGTTCAAAGTTGCAGTTCAGAGTGGCTTCTGATATGCCAGATAGGCCTGTTCTATTGTCAGAGAAAATGCAGAGTAAGCAGGATGGTTAATGACCCACAATGTTGACCTACAGAGAGAGAAGCTGGGATTTAGTAAAAACAACTCATTGAGTGTCAGAGGGCCGGAGACATGCATTTCTTTTTGCTGTCTCTCTTGAACTCACAAATATGCTCTCCCCTGCTGCTCTCGATTAACTTTATCATGAATCAATCTGTCGAAAAAGCATGTCATCTTAGCCAAGTTCTGCAATGCATTCCTTTAAGGGTACCATAATAGATTATAAACTCAGAGTTTCTACAGTTTCTCCTGGTTGATTACAGTCTCCAACAGCAGCTAACTGGGACATGCTGTACCACATCAGTCCCAGGGCTGCATTTCCACATTCAGGGTGGCTGATCAGCAGCACCTGAAATAGCAGTTGAGTCCTGGGGAGGGACGATACAGGAGGGTGCCCAGCCCCACCATCTGCTTCAGATCTAGGGTTTGGGAATTTGGGGGGGGGGGGGGGGGTATCTGTTCCTCTTCTGGAGGCTAGATACACAACAGGATAAGTAGCATCAAAGGCAATTATGAAACAGTCGATCAGTTTTTAACTGAGCTGAAGAAGGACTACATGCCAGAAATAGCGGAGTATCTACAATACATGTTTTGACATATTTTCTGTATACTAATAATCCAACAACGGCCTACTGCCGTTATAACGAGGCTATCAGCAATTCCAATGCCTCTTTGATAACGCAGAACATATGGTAAAAACTGCACAAAAAGTATTTCCATCCAAGCAATAATATTGGTAAAAGATGTGCCTACCACATTGCTAATTTCCAGAGAGCATGACTCACTGTTCACTGCGTTAAGTCTTCTGGTAAACAGGGATCTATAGTTTGGTCTAATCTAAAATCTAATGTCTGTACATATTTTTCTTGGAGCTTTTGAAACTATAGATTGTTATTTACATGCCTGCCCGTGAATAATGTCCTCTATTATTACTACCGCAACAGACAAACTTTCTTTAAATAATCAATGCAAATAACATGACAGGGCCACATTTAGATGACTTATCCTTCTGCTCTTATTAAAGAGCAGAAGGATACAGGAAAGATCACAGAGAATAGTGTTGAAAATACTAAGTTGAACAACACATAACAGACTTGTGCCAGTGAGGCCAGCAGGGCAGCATGCACAGTTAGTTTACAACAGATTTACTGGAACTCTTAGTTAAATGTTCAACCCCAAATTTAAATCCACTTCTGTAAGCACTCTGAACAGCTTGGCAAACCCCTCTCCTTCTCTCTCTCTCCACCTGAAGCGCTCTCTTACTTTTCTCACTCTACATAAGGTTAATGACAGACAGATGGATGGTAACCACAGGCCTGCAGGGTTCAGTCCTTTTCAGCCAGGCTACCATCGAGCATTTGGTGATGTGATGAGGCTGGTAAAATGACATGCCAGGCCCTGGACTGGATGATGAAGAGACACTTGAGAAACTATGACACTTAGCATTGACAAGCATTGACACTCAGTACGTTTACATGCACAGTTAAGTCGAGCTATGGTTATAGCTCGATAGAACCATCTAATCTGACTTCTGTCCTTGTCCCAGTATACATGCAAGGGAGTGGAATCGATTTATTTGTTGAAATCATGTCGCCTCTGCTACGATAGGTGGTGATATGCACTCTTTCAGCTTGTGGGTAATGGGCCACTACCGATTGACCAATGACATCACAGACCATAACAGAGGTGGAAAGAAAAAAAGACCGGTGAGCTAGCAAGTTAACGACTCAGAGGTAAACTGGCACGATGATGGACAACCACCTTGCAAATTTGTACATATCGTACTTTCTGTATGCTCTAGTTTTTTGTGCAGATGAGACGCACGTTTAAGTTTTAAATGCCGTTTGACTTCCGGGTCATAGCTTGGCGCGAAACTTAAGCACATGCGCAGATCACCTCCTCCAGCTCCAGTCCGACTGTCCGTATACATGCAGCAGTAGATCGACTTTCAATCGCATTATCTGGGTGTGTATAAATTCGACTTCAGTCGAACTAACATGTTTACATGTGCTTTAAAAGTCCAGTTTTAGTCGGACTACCGCAATAATACGTTTTTTTTTTTTTTTTGGTGTCATGTAAACGTAGTGAGTGTTGCCCATGGTTGCATGTCACATACATACATATACACATATACAAATATATACACTATGTGTGTGTGTGTTTGACATATGATATAGCAGTATAATCAGAGCAGCATGCAGCCCAAATTCTCTTGAAAGTTGAAAATGAGTAACACAAAAGTAACAGCTTGGAACACAACCCTATATCAACAAAAGGTTACATTTTGCACCCTAAATTAGTGTGTCCATATTCAGCTCCTATGATTTTCAGTACCTTCAAGAAGCAGAGCCCACGACAGGCAATCCCATTCACACTACCAGTGCAATAGCAATTTTAAACAAGCTATTATTGGCCAGCCTACACCCACAGCTCACTTGACCTACATTACAATTACTGTGGCATCCTCAACAACCTCCCAGATGAGAATAGTTTTTCCATCTGACATCCTGACTCATTAGGACCAAAAAGTTATGGCCAAGAGTCACACACAATGCTCTCGAAAGAACGTTGTGCCTTGACTCAAGCTGAAGAGGTCACACGTCATTCTTGTGAAGGGGCTTGTGTACTGACTTCATTACATTGGTGGGACAAGTCAGAAATTCATCATGTGCTTGGTATGTCAGACCTTCTTGGACTCTGCCACCCACTCTGACTTAGAACTGGGCATGACTGCTGGAGTGTGTCACTGTTTCTTGTACCATTCCTGTTATCCCAGATTACCTCACTACTGAGATTAATGGATTTCCATTGACCAATGAGTATCATGCCCAATCTGTTTGTAATAAAACATAAAAAAAAAAAAAAAAAAAAAAAGCACTGGAAGGTGAACACTTACTTTGTTGGGTGAAATACAACTGCCATGGACTCGAGGAGCACTCGAGTCTGACTGAACTAATACAGAGCTGCCAACAAGGCTCAACAGATTCACTCTCATCACATACAGCACAGCCAAAGTACACACAAAATCCTGCCAGTGTTACTAAAGCATTTTATCTGAAAACATTACAAAATTGGCA
This sequence comes from Remorina albescens, assembly GCA_034769265.1. NCBI lineage: Eukaryota > Metazoa > Chordata > Actinopteri > Carangiformes > Echeneidae > Remorina > Remorina albescens. Next base: position 51,646,620 of record CM068475.1, read on the forward strand.
AAGTGGGCCCCATTACAACATCTGACTGACATGTTAGCGGCTTCCAAAACCACAGAGGCGCTTCCAATAAAAAAGTCCAGGCTACTGTCATCCAGGGAATGGCTGTTAATTCACAGTGGAGAAGACAGTCATCTCCTTTCAAGAGCTATGAGCTGAACCAAAAGGATATTTTATGATCCAATAATGTGACTCTACTCATGTAGAGTGACTTACAAGAGGTGTGTTTTACAGCAGCTTATCTGCAGTGGCAGCTTTGGCTGTTGGTCACCGCTGAAGAGAGGAAGACTATCAGCTGTTATTTGATTTACTCTGACATGGACAGGCACACAGCTATAAATGTTAAAGGAACACGCAACTCCCGTGTACACACCTCAACAGAGATGGAGGGGGCAAGAATAAACACATAACCAGCAACTTCTCTCGACAACTCTAATGTACACACAGGATACGCAGTGGCTGTTGTGATTCAAGTTCTCATGTTTTCGCTTGGACTCAGGAGTATTGTGGGCGGCAGACCCAAAGAGCTCAGGTTCCTTCCTGCAATCTGATTTTTATAGGCTGATTCAGAAGCAGCTCAGCCGTGGTGCGCTTACTTTTCCAATACAATGCACTCCAGCAGTCGATAGACAGATGTGAGGTGTGGTGAGAGTCTGACTGAGCATAAATATACACTTAAATCTATGTCAGTTCCATTCAACATGGTAATATTCAAATATAATGTAATAATCTCTGGCAATTAGATTCAGCTCCATCAAACAGTATGTGAGCCAAAAAGCCGTTGTTGCTAAGGCAACACCCCCACAAACCAGAAGCCTGCGGTGAGCAGGAGGGAGATCAATCACTGCTGACATTGTGGTGGTCTGTGAGGACTATTGTTTTGATCCAAACAAAATAAGAGAGTGAGGAGCTGAATGCTGGGACAAGTAAGCACACTTTAGAGGCGGGCCTGTTTGTTCAGCTGCTGGTTAACATTTAGACACACTGTTTGATCTGGACACCAGTTTGGTGTGTTTGGTACGGCTGCGATTTGGGTTGCTGGACGTGTCAGCTTGAGTCTGTGTGTGTTTGTGTCTGTGTATTAGTGAGTTCATATATGCATGCATCTTTTAGTGTGTGCACTCAAGACTTGTCCACCTATGTCAAACCTCCACACTTTAAAGGTGCCTCTAAAGTTTTGGCTTGTTCATTACGATTGGACTGCAGTCCCAGTCAGTTTGATTCGCACTGATCTACACCCAAAACACAAAAGAAGCTAACTGCGATATTTTCAAATGCAACTTAAAAGCCTAAAAAGGGGGGTGAAAATTTGACAAAAACACTTCGGGATGAGGACGATTGGACGAGTTACGCTAAGGACAGGAAGTGGCTGCATTTTTGTGGCTCCGCACACAATGTTTTTCAATCTGTGAAAAACATTGATCTTTTTCAGCCTCTTGGCCAGACCTCACCCACTTTTCTCATTCATCTCCAGACCAAACCCAGCTGCTCCTTCTGTTGCCCTACAGGGACCACTGTCTGTGCAAGGAAGAAAGAGAGACCTAGATAATCTATATAACTCAAAACCAGTCCAGGCAAAGGCTTTCAGCTTGTCTTAACTTAAAGGAAAGTACACACACTGGAGTTAGAAAAGTACATTCGACATACAGTACATAAGGTGTGTTAACAATTTCTGTTTTTCCTAATGAAATACAACACCTTGCCTTGCATCTGGTCTGTGCTTTGTGCTTTTGTTTGAGGATATTAGTGATGGAAGAGATAAAGGAGCTAAAGCTCATATGTCAAGGCAGCCAGTCAACTTCTCTTTCTGAACAAAGCTAACCCAAGGCTAAAGACTTGGCTGGGCAGGCCTACAACTCTTACAGTTGGGATGTTTGTTTGGGGTAACAATACTATGAAAATTCTGCAGGCGGACAGCTGAAGAGATAAATGCCTATAAAAAGGGTGTCGCATGAGAAACATCTGGCTCTGAGGCACACACGCTTTTTTTCTTCCCCTCACAGTAAACAGATGAAAATTGGAGTATACTGGTGGGGACTATGAAAGATGAACCTAAAGTATGGCAGAACAGGCCTGTGGCAATGAGCCTTTGAGGGGTTTCTTCTTAGAGACTGTGGATATAATCCCTCCTTGTGGGCCACAAGGAGAGAGAGAGCCTGAGTCAGTGGCAGCATATAAATGATTATTCACACATGTGGCTCCTCGCCCAGACACCTGCGTACACACGGATCTCAAATACAAACATGTGCATGGTGCACCAATGTGGGGCTACATTGCAGGTATGCCTGCCAGACGGCTTTTGGTCGGGGATGGGATGGGTTCAGTTTGATGGCTCTGTTACCAACAGGTTCCCTGCCCTTCCTGACTCTCCGGTGCAGCCCCTGACCTCCATTCGTTTCTCTCCACTGCACACTGGACAGTTTGAGCTTGCTTCAGGTTTTGTCAGTAGCCTCTGATGGCACCAAGAGCTGCCAGAGCCCGCCCTCCAATGCTGCCTCTTATTTCAGTCTGTGAGTGACTGTCAGTCAGTTTCTGTTTGCTTAGTAAAAGCTTTTTACTTCCTTTGAATTTAGTGGGATAAATAGTTCAGAAATCAATGATTACCTTCATTGTATGTGTTTTTTTTTTTGCCTGAGCATTTATAGTCTAGTTTATGAGCACAGAAAAAAAAACCTTCAAAACTACAGAACATCCCACAAACAGACACTATTAACTTATATTGATTCAAATAAAGAAGCAGAAAACAGTAAATGTATTCTCTTAACATTCACATAACATTAACTTACTCTTAATGTTACTGTTTTTGATGAATATGAACCAGATCTGGGTGGTTGACGCTCTGCAATCCCAGGTTGCATGAATGTTTGTCTCCCCACTGCCTGTTTGACTACCTGCCTCCATTGTCCCTCCATCTATTCCGATGCCATCTGTCTGTGTGTCTGTCACACTGTCCAGGTTTTTGTTTACCCACAGTGTTTGTACATCTGCCTTCCTTCACAGTATGTACATCTCTATTTTAGAGGCCTGTTCTTTTGCCTGTCTTCCCACACAGCAACGTGGAGACCTCATAGCCGGGCAGGAACTCCATGGCCCGGAGCCAGTTGGAGCCGCTTCCAGTTTGGGTTGACAACGTGTTCCCACAGTCGGGACACTGTGGCACCATTGGGCCAGAGGAAAGTATAGACGAGAAGAGGAGATGACTGTACACAGCGATGGCTGAAGTGTTTCTGACAAGCAGCCAGCCAACAGACTAACAACCCCCCCCCAAAAAAAGAATGCACTTGAAAACTTCATCAAAGTGTCAGACCAAAAGCAACATCTTAATTTTGCGTGACAAGCTCAGTTTTTTTGTTGCTGTCCACCACACAACGAACTGCATCCAATATGTCAGAGACAAGTGCCTCCCTTCACTTAAAAAGTTCATGGTTTTGTCTCAGACTTCTGCAGCAGATCCCAATCGTACTTGAGGCAAAGCACAAAACATGTAATTGATGATGGATGATATTCAAGAAACCATGAGGCTACTGTATTACCTTTAAGTGCTTACTACCATTGAGGTTAAAACAGTCTGCTGGCTTCAGAGCATAGTGAGACTGGCCCCAGTCTTTCAGGCGTCTCTGTCAAAGCCTCCCATTCCTCTTATTACACACTCCATCTCCATAAACACCTGGCTCTATACGTCCCTTCAGACTCTTCAGAAAGGCTGAGGCCTATAATGCATTTTAGTTGACGTCGCTCCTAAATGAATTCTACATATTACCACAGCAGACGATGGGGAAGCATACCTCTGAATTATTTTTCAGTCTCCTTCTCATGCTAAAATGTTTCATCTCCCCACTTAATGAAAACAAATACCAGCAAAGACTGACCAGTGATTAGCTTCATCCATCTTTTTATGACTCCAAGAAAAGATCAGTATCATGAAGGAAGGCTGTTTACTTCAAAAATATGTTAATGCAGGTTCAAAAAGAAGCTTCTGCAGAACATAAACAACTTGAGACAGTAATAAAGTAATAAGCTTGTGGTTTGTGCTTTAATCTAGGTATGCACTGCAGTCGGCCTACATTACTGTTTCCAAATCCTCTGAGGCTAAGTGTGACCCTGTAGGTGAGAGATTCATAGTCATGTGACTGCAGGTATCGATTATGTTGCAGAATTAAGTACCATAAAATGCAAAGTCAACATAAACTGAAAATGTAAACTGAAAGCCTGAACCCACACCAGTAAATTCACATGTTAGCATTGATAACAATAGCTACCTAGCATTTAAGTCGTCTTGGACATAATTTGTGCATACACCAAAGTACTAGCAAATTAAAATTACCTGTAGTTTCACTGCAGACTGAACTAAAGCGATGGACTCACCAACCAACAGATAGCTTTACCATCTACATGACAAAAGATTCCTCATAATTTGTCCCCACTGCAACTTTTCCTCCTCTGCTGTAAATTGAATCAGGTATATGGAGGGCATCGTATAGAGTGGGGCTATCACAATGTCAGATTTTCACTACCAAACTATCATGAACACAAGAATTCACAACAGTGATGTTAGCAGATATACAGAAAACTTAATGCTCGCAGTCAGATTCCCCTTAACTTTGCTAATTGTGCGTTTCATCTCTTTTTTAATGAATTTGACTTAAACATGGCTGTGGGTAGGGGCACAAGGCAACTCAATGCAGTTAAAATGGAAATTGACTAATGAACAAAAGGCTTAACATTTGCCACCATGAAATGAAACCTGAATATTATTGACACAATATCAATGATTTAAATATTAATGTTATTATCAATACCAGTATATCCTTACACCAAAAATATGGAGCATGTTTTTGCTAAAGGTCAGAAAACCACAATAGTTAATGTTAAGTGAACTAAGAGTAAATCAGTATCTGTGGTTACTTTCCTGCAGCAGGGAGGGAATAGATTTATCCGTACTGATTTGCAGTTAAGTCAAACATTGATGTCAGCTCTAGGACAGCAAACAGCCACCCAGCATGTGTGTGCAAAACAGACACAAAGGACAGGGGCCAACCTCAAACTTGCACAGTGAAGCACATTATGGCTCATATCAGAGGGGTGCACAACTACCCCAAAATGAGAGGGAAAAAAAAGCCCACATGGGACACATCAGGCATTCCTTGATTTGTGCTGTATCCACTAAACAGTGGAGGAAAACATTATCCTCCATTCATGTGTTTTCCTTCTCATTAATGACCACCCCTTGCTGTGCCCCTCCCATTGCCCCGTCACAAAAAAAAACAAAAAACAAAACAGCACCTCGCAGGATGTGCGGTTTCTGGGCCTTTGATAGGGTTAAGCCAGTAGAGGAGCTGGGGAGGGACAGAAGAGGAACAGCCCTACTATTCAAATCAAGTCCTGTAATTCCAGAGGCATGGGCATGTGCTGCAAGCCCACTGAGGAGAGAGAGAGCAAGAGCAACAGAGAGGGGAGGCAGAAATGGTGAAGGGCTGGTTTTTAGAAGGAAAAATGTTGGAGAGGAGGTCTGATGGCTCTGATAATCTCTGAGACAGAAAAGAACTTGCAGCAGAGACTGCAGGCTGTCTTTATTTTTCCAACAACATAAAAGTCGCAGAGAGACTTCCCTGAAGTAACTTCTTCCATGTTTACTTGGAAACTAAAATAAACTACTGTTAGTCCTTGACAGGGAAAAGACTCATTCAAAGGTACTTTATTCATGTACAAACTACTGCGATCTGTACACAAGAAACATTGGTGGGTTGATGTTGACTGTTTGCTAGATTGTACACAACAGTCTCCATCTGGTGTTGTCTTTTAGCTCATATTTAAATCTTAGGATAGTTTCAGTATACTTGCTTGTCATCCCTTTCCTTCTCTTGTTTATCTCCAACTTCAAAGAAATGTTTTTGAGAATCAATCCCCAAATTCATTTGAGGCAATTCATTTTTCTAGAAGAGTCTCTAAAAAGAACAACAAGCCACAAAAAAGATAATCGGCTCCAGTCTCTCCTCTCACATCTCCTTGGGACAAGTCGAGGAAGACGTGGCTACCTTCAAGGTCAAAAAAGATGGATAACAAGTCTTATCTACAAAGGAGCAGCTGGCTCAGACAAAGAACAGCTGAAAGTTTGTACTGTCATGCAGAATCTACACGAACACCAAGCACAGAGACATGCCCATTCAGCCTTCTCTAAAAATACTTTCAGAAACCCCACTGTGTCTAAACACAGGCAGTATTGATTACCAGGCTAATTCCTTTAAATTGGACTCTAAACACACAGCTTCCTTGTGCATTGGCCTTGTGAGTGTTAATAGAATGTACAAATGTTTATCTAGGGATGTGCACTGTTGCCCAATCCCAATGTTCACCCTACTCACTACCACTAGCCCTTACTCACTACCCCTAGCCCTCACCCACTACCCCTTAACCCTCAAAAGGAAGCCACAAGGGGTAGGGCTTTGTAATCTTCCTAGGAATTGGGACACCACTTGCTACGTCACCGCATAGTTTACATTCAGGCACGCAAGCAACTGCGTAGTCCCAGCAGCAACATGGAGGCTACGGTTCATGTAAATTTCAATCGGCATGATTTTATTTTCGTATGTAATGCCCTCACCCTGTTCGTACTCTGTCTGTCAATGTAAATTTTGTCAATATATAAAAAAAACAAACAAACAAAAAAACATGGAGTCTACGGTCGCGACCAGTTGCGATCGTTTTTTTTCTAGCATTCATCATGCTTCGGTTGATAAATAAACGAAGAGGTACACGGAGAAGAATACACCATCGACGTCTGTTGTCTCTTGGGAATTTTTTGTGGTTTTTTTTCTCCGACTTCTCCACATCCTCTCACTCTCTGGGGATCGCGAAACTGGCCCTTCCTCGGGAAGTCAGCATCGGAAAACCCCTCGCTCTGAAGGGCTAGATTCATACCCCCTACCACTCGTTACGCCCCCTACCCCTACATGTAAAAAGGAATTGGGGCATCACCAACCTCGCGGGAACACACAAAATTTAGGGGTAGGGCTAAAAAGTATGAGTAGGGGGTGTATTGGGACTGGACCTGTGTGTCATTGGTCTAGCTGCACTCTCTTGTCAATCATCTTTTCAATATTCCTGTGTAGATGAACAACCAAAAGCCATTTCTTTGCCTATTTTAAATTTTTTTCTGTAGCATGGAGAGGCTGAAAAGAAAGCAGAAACGCCCTGTGAATAAAAACAGTTCATCTTTTCCCACCTGGTGCTCAGAGTTGTGACAGCTGAAATAATCCGCTCTTGGAGACGACTTCAGCCTCGTGTAAACATATTCACTTTGGGAATGCGGAGTCTGAGCTCTGGCAGGAAGAGTAGAGTGATTTAAGAGTTGTCCTTCAGCAGTGCTCAAACATACAGTCCTCATTAAACTTTTTGAAATGTCTGAGTGAGCATTACATTTATTTATATTAAGATGAAGCACACAGACACAAATGGGTTTTAGTACACTGAGATCAATAGATGTGATGAAATGCACTTTGTTAAACCTTAAAAGCGTCTCAAGGTTACAGTTTGTCAGATAAGGTTCTCTTCACATTAAACCCTTTGTTTGCTGGGTTTTATTGTATGGGTGGTCATGGGTGATAGCATGTTTTGACTGCAGTTAAAAACATTGGTCAAAAGGAACTGTCTTAGCTAACTGATATACAACTCTGAAATCAACATCCACAATCATACAATCATTTCCACTGACATAACTTGAGCAATATAGTCAACTCTGTGTACAGTGGATGTCATTACCTCAGTGAGAAATGTTGAGCAGATCGAACACATGATATATCTGGACAGCTGATTGTTCAATGAGAAGAACACCAGAGTCGGAGTCAAGGTCCCTGAAGGGAAGAAAGTCTAATGAACTCAGTTTCTTTGTCCAGCTCCAGTTTAGCTATGACACTTTGGTTAGGAGGAGGAAATTGCACTCACTGAGCACTTTATTAGGAACACCTGTGCACCTGCTTATTCATTTCATTATCCAGTCAGTCAGTCATCTGGCAGCAGTGTATTGTAAAAACTCAAGAGGTTCAGTTAATATTTATATCAATTCACTTCAGCTTTATTTTTTCCCCTTTTGGGATTTTTAGAGTTTAGAAACAGTAAAGATAAAACTGTTTACAACATCTCAGAACGAACATGTGAAACCTTCAGGCAGATGACATCAGGTGTTGGTGTTGTCAGCCAAGAACAACAAACTGAGGCTGCAGGGGACACAGGCCTGCTAAAACTGCAAGGTTGAAGAGTGAATTTTTTTGCTTGGTGTGATGAATCTGGATTTTTGCTGCAATACACCGATGGTAGGGTTGCCTTGTGTGAGTTGTAGTGTAAAAGTGTGGTAACTATTTTCTTAACAATCAATCATGGCTTGACTGCCAGTTTGTTTGTGTAGTTTTGCTGACCAGGTTCATCCCTACATTGCCACAGTTTACCATCATCTAATAGTTACTGATAATGCACCAAGTGACAAAGTCATCCCAAATTCAGTTTAAGAATATAGCAATGAGTTCTATGCTCATCAGATGCCTCCCCCAATCACCAGATGTAAGTCCAACAGAGCACTTTTGGGACGTGGTAAAACAGACAGGATGAATGTGCAGCTGCAGCGATAATGTGATGAAATCATGTCAACGTGGACCAGATTGTATAAATTTATGGAATCCATGGCATGAAAAGTGAGGCCATTTGGAGAGGAAAGGGAAGAACAAACTCAGTATTTGTATTGTGGGACTTAGTGAGTGTATACTAATTTACTTAATTAAAATTTGTTTGCTTTGTTAATGTTTGCTCTTGGTTTAATTTCCTCTTTATTTTGATTGTATACGGATCAACCACTTTTGTTAGTTCAGTCACGCTGAGACATCACTGTTTATGAGTCAGATCACATTAATTTTATTCCCAAGAGGAAAACTTGAATTGCAGACAAAAGGTAGATAAAAAAAGAAGGTAAGAAACAAAAAAAGTGCTGCAATATACACAATATAAGCACACTCAAAAGCACTGAACATAAAAAGAACGTTAGACACTAAAAAACAATTAGAAAATGCCAATCGACTTGGAAATTTAGCAGGTTTATCGGTGGAATGAAGCAGTCCTGCTGGACGTTCATTACATAAAAGATCTAGCGTAGAATGAAAATATCAGATGAAACCTCAGACCTTGGATGGTATCGATAACAACCACAACCAGGCTGCAGGGCTGATTGCCCTTTGAAACACTAAAACTACAAACAAAAGAAAGCAAATTTTGTGAAAATTAATTTACCAGATGTTTCATTCCAACTAAACCAGGCCAGATTTCTTTAGTGTTTATGGTTAACATGATACCTCTGACTGAATGTCAGCTGAAGAGCATCTACATGACTTAGACCTTCATCTGGCTGGTCACAGACCGGGTATTAAGGGCGCAGGGGTTGGGACTGAAATAGGAAGGTTCGGGGTAAGGGTAATGAAAAGCATGGATGGGTGAGCTAAAGCTGGGATTGAAGATTGAGGGTAGAGAAATGAGGGCAGGTGGAGGATAGTTTGGGGGTGGGGGGCTGGCAGTTTAAGTAAAGAGACATGATTTCTCATACACAAGGTTTCATGGACTAGTGTCAACGCAGACATTAATGGTGGGTCTTTTCCTACTGCCACAGAATTTCTTTTCTAAAAGCTAATTTCAAAGGAGACGCATAATCTAAAATCAAAGATATAATTATGCTGATATGATGCACTTTGGAGTTTCAACTAAATAGGCACGCATGCATTTTTAATGGCTGTTTAAGGGCTGTGAATGAATCATCAGAGAAAAAAGAGGAACTATCATAAACTTAGAATCATTATAATTTTATTATCATGCAAGTTTGAAATATTCCCAGAATTAAACAAAATATGTGATAGAAACCTGTTACTTGAGTTGCAGCTAATCAAACTGACAGCTAAAATAAACTTTAAATGAAAGAGAGATTTTAATGCTGTACTACAAGATCTGAATATCTTTTTGCTCTTAGCCTGATGCAACAACCTCCGTAAGGGCAAAGCCGTACCGCAAGGGCATAATAATGAGACTGCCTTGATCGAAATAGCTCACTGCAGTGCAGCCGTGTTTGGTGGTTTAAACTGAGGCATGGATAAATATTTGCACCACATTCCTTTTCCCAAGATCAAACGTAGAGATCCTCACCTGACAAAGGAATCTTAAGAAGAAGAGGGGGGAGAACAAGTCAGGAATAATTACATGTTTATATCAGTGTGAGTGCTGGAGGACAGGGCAAATTACTAAAGAGAAACTCTGAGTTGTACTACGCTTTGATACGGTGGGGGGTATTCATTTCCTGAAACTTAAATATGTGGTTTTCCGGTGTAGTTGCACAGCAGTGCGGTTCTACGGACAGTAATCCCATGGGTGATCCTCTGAATCGTCTAGTGCGATCTCTGTGTAAAGTTGTAGAGTTTATCACCTAATACCTATTAATGCCCAATAAGCTTAACTAAGATGGTGAACATTAAAACATTAAAAGCATGTTAACGTGTTGGTGTTACGTATAGTGCCATTTTGAATTAAAAGCTAAAAGTGAGGCCTTACAGAGCTGCCTGTATGTACTTTTTTAAGCAGAAACCTGTTGCTGGGGGATGAACTTTGCTCTCTAGCTTTTTGTTTCCTCCATTCTTTATGCAACTATCTCATAGGTCTTTTCTCTGTGCCTACCATCACTTGAAAAAAAAAAAAACTGTTGTAGTTCAAATCACATCCTAATTTCCACCCTCATTCAGGTTTCAGATTGAGCTCCCTCTCTGTGTCCCACACTGTAGCCTGAGGACCAATCAGTCCCCCTCGACACATTCCTGATCACAACAAGCAGAGACTGATTTCTCACAAGGCATTGGCGGTGAAAGGCAAGCTGTGGAGAATCAGGAGGTCCACAATGACGACACCTCCCCTCCCACTGCCCCGTTACTCACAAGGCAGCAGTGGCCAAGATAATATGTTATGCTCCAACACACACACACATATACAGAAGAAAAGAGAATGAGAAGGCTTTACAAAGACCTAATTTCCAGATAATTACAGTGCAAGCCAATATGGAGGAAGTTACAGCGAGTTATGTGACATTATCTCCTCTGACCTACCCTCAGGGGAGCTTTAACTGCCAATCCTCTCCCCCTTTTCTAAGTACCAATGGCAATGGCTGACTCTGAGAGCAGGCTCTCAGCTTGGCTCCTAGGCACTGAAATGACATGACTTCCACTGAAAAAAATGTCTGTCAGAATATTTCATTAAAGGCCTTTGTCATCTTCTCCATGTGAACACAAACTTGGCATGACTGGACAGGTGAAATCAAGTGCAAGTTGTGCCTGCAGGAGGCAACACCACGCAGATCCAACCAGTGATTCTGGATTCCCACATGAGATCTGAGCCCAGTGCAGCCCAAGAATGTGATGGACCTCAGGGCAGCTGCTCAGAGTGTGAGAGTGAGGGACAAAGAAGTATGAAGAAGAAAAGAACAGACAGATCAGCTTTCACAGCTCCTTTGTTTCTCTACACTATAGCAAGCAAGACTGGGGCTTTCTCTTTTCTGTCTCCCACAGAGTCCAGAGATAGAGGCTGCCCTTTCGTGAGTGTGTGTGTGTGAGAGAGAGACATTGCTGTCCAGTCATGCATGTGCCACACACCTAGCCAGGTTGCCATGCATCATGCCCCACCGACATGCCATTAACCAGGACAAATCACAGGACCCCAGGGGAGATGGTAGCTGCCTCCACATAGCCTGATTAAAAAGTAAGATGTATGAGGCATGTTCACGGTGCCTGTGTCGATGCTGGGCAGCTACTGAGCAAGTGCATGCAGAGAAACACATTATCGAACTGTGTGAAACAATCTTCTTCTCTAGCTATTTTTTTACTTCAGCAAAATATTCCTCCAAGAGAAGATCATAATCTATAATTATTTAATAGATTATTTTTATTATTTAAATCACATTGGTTTTGCAGTTCCTATGGTTATGAGAAAAAGGGTACATCAGGACAGTATCACGCTTCTTCTATTTCAAGACCAACCTAAAAAATTAACTTTGCTTTGCAGCTCATGCCACTCCTATTAAACTGTAATAAAATAGACTTGCAGAGTTCTTGCAGAGAGTAAAGCGCTCCACTTCATCTTAACCTACAAAAAAATCTACCAGAAAAAAAAAAAATTATGCAAAGTTTTCCAAGAACTGAGCAGTAGCTATATGTAATATTATGGCGCTCGATCAGGTGAGGGTTGGAGACATAGGCTTTTTGTTCTGTTTGTTCTGTTCCATGAGTTCCTCACTAGACTAAAAGGAGAAAAAGAGTGCCTTTTTGAATGGTCTTAGAGCATGCACAAATCATACAGTTGGAGTAGTGCCTGAAATGTAAGTGAACAGAAATAAAATGTGTCAGTTAATTAATGCACTGCATTATTTTTAACATTATATTTACTGTAGTAAAACTCTAAAGAATACCACAGTGTTTTTGTTATCTGACTAACTTTCACCTTCACGGTACACTAATATGTACTTCCAAGAACACTCACAGAACAATAATTATGCATTATTCAAGAGGTATCCACAACCTCTTTTGACAGCACGACAGGAAAACACACATCTGACCAAAGAAATTTGGCAGGTCAGTAGTTTGGTAGCCAGCAAGTCAAATTGCCGTGGGCAGAAGGCCGACAGCAGGGGTTCAGTGACAGGACGGAGGCAAAGGGGCAGAACAGACAGAAACTGAAAGCCAGAAGTATCGCATGGAACATTTACTTTTCAGCCTCTAATATTAATCACATTCCTGTGTGTGAATATCTAAGTGCACTAGAAACAGTTGATGACTCAGCCTTCTCTTTTATCTCACTGTAAACTCAAGGCGAGAAGGAGATGCAAAAAAAAAAAAAATCAGCTACTTCATCTGTTGCATAATAACCACATGACATGAAGTCTCATGACAATAAAATGATTGTACTATTTATGGAATCAGCTGACCAGTGTTGCACAGGAGCTAGGAGAGTTTTCAGGGAATGTGAAAGCATTACAGAAGATAGAAGTGAAATATAATATCTAGTTTAATCTGTATTTGCATTCATTGATTTATTTTAATGTTGCTGCTAGCCATTGAGAAATTACTTTGAAGCATTGGGAGCATGTGAGCGGGGTTACAACAGAGATTTCTGAGTGTGTGACCACCAGCAGTGAGACACAATGAGCAGTGAAGGAACATGGCTGACAGATCTTTATCCGTAAATGGCTTTTTTTCCCCTGAAACACCCCACATATGCATGTATGGAACCGCAGCTGTGGCTCTAGTTTCCATGTTGGGGGAGGGTGGAGAAAATTTCAGGCCAGAGCTCATAAGACCTGCCTAGGGCTGCTCAGACACCAGCAATGGCTGCAGCTCGGGTAACCTCCCGCTGCAACCCACAATGGGGCTTTATAGCGAGGGTGATGCACTGAGAGCCGAGACCATGAGAAACTCTGTCCAGCGCCTCTCTGCACTACCAAAAGCAGCGCACTGAAGGAACCAGAAAGGGGATGGGTGGACCACAATAAACAATGTAGACATTTTCTGCTGTCCACAGCAATGAGTGCGCATTATATTTTAAAATAAAAGACAGAGGCATGGCTTAGCTCGAAGCTATAATCAATGAGACTAACAGACACAAGGGAGACGCAGCCTTTAGTTGACATTTCATTGACAGCCTCTTTTTATAATGCCATTTCACACTCAAACTTTTCCTCAGGGTAGCCCAATATAGCAGCCGTACCTCAAGGGGTGGTCTCTGGCTATTGATTAGGAGGGCAGCAGGCTCAAAGCCTGCTTTCTTCAGGTCATGAGGTCAAGGTAGAAAAAAGGGAAAGATTTGGGGAAGGGACAAGGGGGAGTATGCATGATCAGTAAATTAAACTTCTGTTCCTCAGTGTTAAGGCTGGGTGGGAATGAGAGTTGAAGACAGACGGTGGATGGAGGGATTGTTTGGAAACATCAGACCTAAAAGGATGTCTGTCTGAGTATGCCTGTGTTTGATAACTCACATCAGAAATGGCTGATTTGAGGATGCACATTTCAGCTTTTACAGGAAGATGTGATCATGTTTACAGCTGAAAGAGGCTTTTTAAACATAAGCTAGGGGAAAGGTTTGCCCACACAGACAACTGTTTTCAATATTTCCACTTGATGTTCCAAGTTCCACTTGATGTAATGTATCAGAAAAGAAGTTAACATCAGGGTTTGATTTAGTTTTACCAGGCCTCATAACTATGCCTCAGAATTGGATTACTGATGTGGAAAGCAACACTGATCCCTTATTGGGATTTTGTTGTAGAGAAACTAAGTTCTGAATAACATCATACTGACATACTGACATACATTTAAGATACCCAACATCAAGCATATAGTGGGAATGGCGTTATATATAATATGCATTGTATACAGCAAGTAATATCATTTGGCTTGTCTGTGTAAGGTTCAAAAAATATGAGTAACCATTTGATGAATGATGTTGAAGCTTGATTTGTCAGCACAACTAAAACCTCTTGGTTACTATTCCTGCCAAACACTTGCCTGTTTTGAATTGCATTATATTAAGGAAGCTGGGAAGGATGCCAGGTGATGGCAGTCAGAAGTAGAGAGATACTCAGTCAGTAAGTGGAGGTCCAGGATCAGATAAGGTAAATACACTGCTTTTGTTGCTTCAAGTGTGTATCTTCCAATTTTAGGCAAATGTCTTTCTTATCACTTTACTTGTTGCCTCACTGCTTTCAAAGCATTAGAAAGAAACTTGGTCTAAAAGGGGAAGTGTAACTAAAAAAGTTGAAATTGGCTGTCCTTTTCCTTAGGAGTGTATCCTATTACTGAGCTCCATGCACCCTAATAAGAAATATTAGACATAAAAATACCAAGATGTTTGGAGTTTTGTCTGTTTCCCATTAGTATCAGCTTAATTTTTATACCACTGCAATCAACGGAACAAAGGCACTGTTTCTTAAAACCTAAAAGTTTGTCCCTAATGTTATGCTTTAAACTCTGTGACACTGCACACGTGCCAATCGCAATTCAAACAACTGCCAAGGAAACCAATTTTTTATTTAGTTATGTTTACATCATTTAAGAACGTCTGAGTAGGATAACCTGATTATGTCAAGATGCCTGTTGTAATGCATGTTGAATTACTTGAGTCATAAACAAATTAGAGGAGATGATATAAAAGCAGTGATTGACATCCAGCTGCTCTGGGCACATCAGTGATTGATCTAATGACCAAATGATACAAAAGTTTACATCACACAGAAAAGAACACGAGTTTGTCGGGAATACAAATCGCCTGATATTCCAATTAAAATGCAACCAGCAGCAGCTCCAGATGATGAAGATGGCACATTATCCTCTGCAACAGCACAGTCTCTACTCGGGTTGTTGTTATTTGTTAAGTTGCTGTATGTTTGAAGTTTTTTCATGTTGTGCAATAACATGATCTACATTGCCAGTTGAAGCTGTGCAGTGCCTGTGAATATGCATTTCTTCTTGGGGGCAATTAAGGCTAAAATCTAAAAGTCTAAACCACGAGAACGCCAGGTTTTGCCAAAGAGAATACATAAAGGGACTCCAGCTCAGCTCTGGTTACCATGAGGTTAATCTCAGACAACACAGGAGTACCTGAGCCCAGTAGCAGCCCACTGTTTGGCAACAGATTTTCATGGTAAGTAAAACCTTTGACACAGAAAAGAAGGCAGAGCTGTCAGATGTTACATTACTTGAGTGAATGCAGGAAATAAGGACCAAGAAAGAAATTTCACTTAGAGCGTGTTTGTATTGATCTTAAAAAGCTTTCGCCACCGATTAACACATAAACAGCTTACATCATGGAGATAAATCGGCTGAACACACAGAGAGACGCAGATTAAAACAAGTCAAGCAAGTCAGAGATTATGACCTCCGCCTTCACTTATTCCTGCACTGACCTCCTGCTGTCCCCTCCCATCCCCCAGTCTCCTTCCTAATCCAGCCTTACTGGGTGGAAGGCAGCAGCATGGCCTGATGGGTCACACTGTGTCTGTCTGCCTTCCTGTCTGTCCGTCTGCTGGGCCCCAGCAGTGGTTCATATGAAATAAATTTGTCCAGAAATTTGCCAAAATCTCTCCAACCCTCCCTTTTATTTCTCTTCACCTTCCCACTCAGTTTTAATTCCTGTGTTTTACTTTCTCTAAGCATTGTCCAATTCCATTAACACACTGTACCTCCTATTAGCTAAAGCAGTGTAGCTACACACTGAATTGCATCCAGCTCATTATCAAGCACTCAGGTCCCACACAGGGAGGGCTCAGAGCACAACATGGCATGTGCAGCCACTTACACAAGAGAGTGGAGCGTTTATTTTCAATTGCCAGATGATTCATTGAGAGGCAAAGCAGCGTCACTTGGCGTCACACTGCGGTGGGATTGATTTGATCCCTTTTGGGAAGAAACCAAATTAACCAGTGTTGTTACAACTGAAGAAAACACACCATGTTTATTGTTTTGTCTTCAACTGCAACATTGCCACGTGAATATTGCAGACTTTTAGTTTGGTTTAGGAATGTGGGACCATGGATAGGGGTGTGTGTGGGGTTTGGTTTTTTTTTGTTTTGGTTTTTTTTTTGAGGGGGAGGTAAGGGTCCAGAGGGGCTGAAGTAATATCCTACTAGCCATTGTGGCTAAAATGAAAAGCACAGCAGGGAAAGTGAAGCGTTGCTTGTGCTCAGCAGTTTATTAAAACTGCAAAAAAGGGTGAGTGGTCACAGATGGTGCTGTCAATGACAATTCACCCACCCATGCAAACGCACGCTAATGCACAAACACAGTGACACCACACCAAGTGCCATACCACTGGGTGGAAACACGCTACAAACACACACAAACACACACACACTTATTGAAGGACAGGGCAGAAAAAACAGAAGCTAAGTGTGTGAATGGATGTGTGATGCTGTGAAGAAAAACTGCAGGAGCATTGGGATTCCATTTCTCTTTAAAGCTCTAAACTCCATCAACACCTCTGAGATACTTTTAGGACACAGTATCTCTGATCCACCAATATCCACTGAGAAGTATTACACAACTTCATTGCTGTAGGAAGTACTGAACTGGGACTGAGTTATTTAGATGTTAGTAAAATGTTGAGATTTGTCCCTTACAATTAAAATATTTCATTTCTCAAAAACATTTCAAGCACAAATGAATCAAAACTATTTAATTTTGATACCTTGGAAATATTTAAATAAATATTTGTATAATCTGTACCAAAACATACCAATAAAACAACTGTGGACACATTTAGGACCCTATACTCCCTACATACTACTCACTGAAATAGGGTGAGAAATTGATTTATGTTGCTAAAAACAAAAACAAAATATACACAATCCAGATGTTACATATACATGACATCTGGATTGTGTAATGATCAACACATATATCTCATTCTTCTGCTACACAATTAGAGAATATTAATTCCAACTATTACTAATTTAAAAAAGACAATGATATTGAACCACAAGCCACATTCTAATTTGAAAGTTAATCAACCCCCTCAAAGCACTTTCCTGCCTTTAATACCCCTGGCTATAAACATGAGATGACCAGGCTGCTGGAGTATTTAGAGGGGAAGGACTCTGATTTCAAACGACAGTGGGGGCAGGTCACAGGGGCAAGCCTTTATGGTGATCTTAGGAGAGGACCCCGGTCAGGGGCTCAAGGGGTCCTGCTTACAGAGTCACGACCCTCAGGTCACAATCAGCAAGCCACAGACTGACATCGAACCAACACTTTGCCAGTGCACACAAACACACAGCTGCACAGAGAATGCCAACGTACCCACAACGTTTCCCCTGCTGGTTTAAAATGACTTCAATTGAGCACAGCCAATGTGCATTATTAAGCACAAATGAGATCCATTGTCATAATCCAGTATTCTTGATGTATTTGTTTTCCAAAACAAACTTCAGTCCAGATGTAGATGCCAATTTAAGCAATTAGCAAATCTCTAATCCCCTTTTAATAGCTTTTACAATGAAAGGATAATTATCTTTACCAAAATGACATCCATTTTCATTTCTTCTGTGGGAGGGTAAAGAAATTGGCTGGCAGATGAATGACAAGTCAGGCCAAGAATCGTACTGTCACCCATTGTTAGGAGGCTTTCAGACAGTAACTGTCGGAAATTATATGGAATACCTCAAATAGCATGCCACCTCATCACGCTATGCAACCATGATTATGAAAAATACTGAAACTGTATTTTGGGGCTTTCATTCTTTTCCCCAGAAAAAAAACCAACAATGCTTGATAGCTGGAAGATAGCAGATGACCACAGTGCGAGTGGCAAAAATTAGGACAGATGGCTCCAGACGAGAAAAAAAATAACTGTGCGTGTTGAAATATTTTTAAAATTACACAAATTATTTAACTGTGAGACAGACAAGATGTAAAACAAATGGTGACGCATCCCTAGTTACCTTCTGCTGCTTGTTGTTCTTCAGTAGTCAATATCTGCTCAACAGAATCTACCTTTAGCTATCACAGCTACACTGCAGATATGATCCCACTCATTACTACTGTGAAAGCTGAACTCATAAAATGCTTTACAGCTTCAAATTTAGGAGCTGCTCCAGAACAGAATACTTAATGTTGACTGAATGCAAAAATCCTAATACTTTACAAACCATTTTCTTCCACTTCTAACTGCTGATATGCAAACAAGCCTGCGAGCTGTGTTTCCACATCAACAGCATCTGCTTTTATAGGAGTCTGACCTACTGTTTACTTGACAACAAGCACAAACTTGTGAGTTTTTATAGAAGTGATAGATGACTATGATTCAATATGGTGTAACATAATGCGAGTACATGGTTGTTTTATAAGTAAAATAAAATCAGCAATTGCATTCAAATACAGCATAATGCAAAAAGATTCTCCAAATGTGTTTGTAAAAAAATAAATCAATATGTATAAATTAAATAAAGTGCTGCAACCCGGAAACAGATAGGCAGTTAAAGATGAGTGAATGAATGAATAAAATTAAATAACTCTCAAGGTGATTTGCAATACAAGGCAAACAAGTACAGTACTTTATGCAAATAGCTCAATGCAACCTGTGATGCTCACTCCCTCTCAAGGAATAAAAGATAAATAAACATCCCAGCAACATTATTTCCATCGCATGACAAGCCTCAGCTCATTGCCCTCATAAGTGAATTCTGCATCTTCAACAAAACAATACTCATGAGGCTTCAGTGGTCCCATTAAGCAACAGCTAGTCTTATCAGCATCAGGTTGTTATCACCCCACTGGGTTCTGTATGCCAAATGGAAGGCTTCGTCATCTCTTGTTCAGCATCCCCTATGAATGTGCATCATCCTCTATTATCGGCTAAAAGCCCTTAGTCATCCTCGCAGGGAGAGGAAGGGGCACTGAACATTCCTCAGAAATGAGAACTTGCACCCAGACACACGAACATCTCAAAATCCTCAAACTGCCCTGGGTACTTCTCTCTTTCACCACTTCTATCTTCTAATCCCAATCGACCCTTACACCTTCCCCTTTCTCTCTGCATGTCAGGTTGGATGTGGAGATTTCAATAGGTGGTATTTCAGCATGCTCACAGGAGTGAAGAACAGAGCTGACTGGCTGGGGGCCAAATCCCCATGGTTACCCTGGAGCAAGCAACTGCCTCTTTCCTGTGTTGGTCCGTCTGGGAATAAACTACCTCTGTTTTGCATGCATTGGAGGAAAGGGGAAGCAGATAAAGGACACAAGATAAATTAGGATTGTATCACGACGGTGGTTAAACCAAGACACAGCTGTCATATGGTACACTGTGGAGTGGGCTTCGGAGATTAAGTGGGAAAAATATGGGACATAGAGTAGTCAAAAAATACCCCAACAGGTAACACGTGTGTTACCTACTGGGGTATTTTATAACTTGACTGAACTCCTGCTCATCCTCTCTTGAATTGCATAATCCTGCTGCGAAGCTGCCGGATGCATGAGTAACTACAAAGTCTCCAACTCAATAGCGAGGAAAGCTCAGTCACTGACATCATAACAGTAACAGGTTGTTGGGAAAAAAATTAGTTATGAGTAGTAAATGAGCAGTAATAATAAATAAATGCTGTAACCCGATAGCAAGATAGATCTCTGACACTGCAGATCATTTGTGAATGATAGTGATCTCCTCTATGCTGGTGAGGAATCTGCTGAGTACTTTCTTGGGCTTTCACATGCAAAACTAGTGAAGCAAAGGCTCAAAGCCGCCCCCCCAGCACAACTATCATTCTTTTTATATTGTTCACCCCCTTTGCAATGTGGACATGATTATCACTAAACTGTACTGGGGCTATGTGTAATTTTACAGTTTTCATATTCTGGTATTAAAAGTTTACCTCGCACTTAACTGAAACAGGTCAATTTTTACCTTTACCAACTTTTTTTTTTAATTTTTTTACTCACCACATGCCTGACAGGCAGTGATAACTAAGAATATTTCTTCTTTTTTATATATATATCGGCTCCAACAAGCACATTTTCCCATCGGAACATGTCTCTGCCTCTCACCTTTCACTTGACTCTCGTACTCCGCGATGATTTCTTTATCCTTTTTGAACCTCGGCGCGGACATTTTCTTATCTCCAAGTGTCCGAAGCTTGTTGGAAACTTCTTCTTTTTAACTGTTTGTCAACAAGCGGGATCCTACAGCAGCCGAGGCATCCCACACCGGAGGAGGACGAAAAAAATGAAATGAAATAAAATAAAATGAACACGGGGGGAAGAGGTGCGACACAAAATGGCACTTTGAAAGGATTTCAGTCAGCAACCAGCTGGACTTGGATCCGGAGCCGGAGGAGAAAGGTTTAGTCCCTCATTGTTCCTCTTCCTTGTGGACGGGCGGTGAATTCACAGCAGGGCCGATGCTCCAGTCCTGCTCCAGTTCTGCTCCGACCGATGGATCCGCTCAACTACCGGAGCGGCCGGCGCGACGCAAAAGCCCAGTGGCTGCCGCCGCCACCACCGAAGAAGAAACACTCCAACAGTCACGCAACTTTTCGCGTCTCCGTGGCGGCTTTTTTTTTTAACATATGTATAAATATATACCTCAAAGTAGTATCAGCCAGCGGACAGAGGAGTGCGTGTGTCTGGTATTTGATAATGCTTTCTAGTTCAGTTTGGGACTGGGAAACGCACGCGCACGAGCGAGCGCGCACACGCACACTTTATCCGCCCCCCCCGCGACTGACTCTCCCACGACGGTTCCTCCAGCCAACCAACCAACTGCCAGCAGGCTCAGAGGCAGACAGGGCCGGCCGACTGCAGCACACAGCAGCCGGAGCCAGGCGGGGAGAGGAGGGGACGGAGAGGGAGGGATCACACACACACACACACACACACACACAGCTAGTGGACACCACTGGAGTGACACTCCTGATCCTAAGGATTCTTACATGTCCATATCAGTCGGTACACTGGTCCAACTATCACCATTTTAATTAGAGACATAAATACTCGGACAATCAGTCTTAGAAATAAAACCTTTTAAAAATAATCTAACGCCCAGGTGAGATAAGGTGTCCACATGGCGGAAAGGGGTAATATCGGGACCACCCCAGGAGCCCTGCCTTTTCTATTTACGTTCATTTACTCATATCGACTACTGCTAATCCAGATGAGTGTAATTAAAGGTGCTATATTATTAAACAGGGGGGTGTAAAAAATCTCAGACTATTGTCCCATTTGGGAACACGTATATCTGTATCTATCTCCCTGACAATCAGCATGCATATTAGTTTGTCAGTAGTTTGAAGAGTCCTCAAAATAAACCTCCAAGATGATACACTACCTTTACTCCCTTACATACATTCATCTGTGTTGATCTGGAAAAGTCAAAAGTTTAAGTTTTTTTCTTCATTCAAAACGCTTTCCCCTCACACTTACATTGAAATAACTGTTGAAAATTAACTGGTCCACAGCACCACCAGCAGGAATAATTGAAGCACAGGATGAGCACATCAACAGTTTTCTGCCCAGGACAGCACTCCATTTTATTGTATTGCACCATCTAAAAAAATGCAACACACCACTGAAATAAATACTTTTTTTTACCAGAAAAGGGACACATGCAATTTCTAGCTGTTCACAATACAAAATATACATGATTTGTGTACCATTTTCAAATACGGCCTAAAACACTTCTCATCTCACCTCATTTTATACCTAATGTTTAGTGTTTTCTAGAAATCACCATATGAAGTACATACAAACAGATTTATAAAACATAGCCGAAATTATGCAAGGACTTCAAAATGCAAAGGCAAGTCATCATTCATGAACTCTAGAAGCCAAGACATTCCACAATTGTAAACATTTAGGTAATAAATATACAGTAATGCCATGCAGTCCTTTACAGGACTTAACTTACTAGTGTAGGCAGGTTTTAAACTTTACCATAGACATAATTTTTAAAAACCTGCATCAGAATATCACACCGAACATCACCAGGTTCACTATTCCAGTAGTACACCACATTTCTCCACACTAAATAAATAACATCACTTTTCTGGTATCCCTGTTAAGCTTTTAAAGGTTTGTTAGTTAAGCACCACAATCAGCCGCTTTTGAAGAAGGTCTCCTCGATGACATCAGCAAACCTCTCTTTCATCTGTTGACGGAAACTGGCGTACCACTCCAACAGCCTCCTCCTCCTGTCCACCCTCTGTTCCTGGCTCATCCCTCTTTCCCTCTCCAAGATGGCCGGCAGTTCTTTCCAGTCACTGATGAAGATGAAGGGTGCTCCTGCAGCTTTCAGGAGGCGTAGTGGGGAGCTGGGCCCCGCCGCACAGGTACCAGGGGTCAGTACATCTTCCACCACGGGAACTGAGCCATAAGAGCAGGCTTCATAGATGCGGTAGCACTCGGTGTTGATCCCAACTGGGCAAAGGGTGAGTTCGCTCTGGGCCAGAGCTGTCTGATAGTTTCTCAGACTGTCTGCTGTCTCCTGAGGAAGCCACCTGAGGCGAGAAGGAAGATGAGTATGCTATCACATAAATATAAAGGATATGGGCCATTCCTGTACTGTTCCATTAAGACATGTCATGTATTTATCTCATTGCACCAAAAAGTCAACACAAGTATGATGTTTAAAATGACCTTAAAAGCTAAAATTACAGAAATTAGAACAGGAGACATTCTAAAATGGATTTAGCTGTCACAAAGAGTTATATCAATATTTTTTCAATTTTAAAAAGGGACATACAAGGAAGTGCTAATTCATGTTATGTAACAATGAAATACAAAAATATGTAAGTCAATAAAACAAAATCGCCATTAAATAATTTCTCTTCCATATTAGTCCTAAACAATTGACTCAAATAGTAAATGACATACTTCTCTCTGGCAGTGGTGATGCATTCCTTATCCATGCCTGACTGCTTCAGCACCTGCATGAATGTTTCTCTGGAGGAGTTCTTGTAAACAGTTCCTAGGAAATTGCAGAGGTATGGCCTGCTGGAGGTAATCAATTGGGCATTTGGCCTGATCATGGGAAACTGTCTGTACCTGCACAGAAAAAGGGAAAACAGCTTAACATGTTAGACCATGTTATATATCATAAAACAGCCTGCAGAAGCTGCTTGGCACTAATAATGTCCACACATGAATACACATAATACTAATAGAGGATGACCTACGTAGCAACACCGAGAGGCCACTGAATGACATCTTTGTCATTGACCCAGGGGCTGTCATACACCAGAAACAGCAGGTCAACAAAGCCACCATTCCTCTTCAAGTACGGGCCGATCCAGTCATTGTTGCAGTGCTCGTTGCCCAGTAGGACCACAGCTACGTGCAGCACAGTGTGGGAATGAACTAGAGCTTGAACATGCTCCAGCCATCGTGTGGAGTAAGAGACCTTCTGCTGTTCACGCCCATTCAAGACCAGAACCAGACTGTTCATATCCAGAGGAACATGGCCTTGGACCACAGCAGGGCCTGTGTAGAAACTAAAGACAGAAAGTTAGGATGGAAAGGGGGAAGAACAAATCAATTATATATTTCAGCCTTCTTCAATGGTTATATGTTGTGCTTTATTTCAAAGAGGCTGTAAATATGTTTGGGTTCGGAAGACTTGTGGAACTTGTTACCTGAAATCAATCTTCCCTAACTGCAGCTCCCCCTCTCTCCATTGTGCTACCTTGTCAGTAGGGTTGAGAGGTCCTTCTAAAATATGTTCCCACAGGTAAAGACCTGAGGATGAAAGAAAAATGCACCACAATTTGCTATAAATGCGAACATGTGCAGTACCGTGACATAATCACTATGATGCCAGGCTTCCACAGCAGGAGTATCAAGCATTTTGCCATTTGGATCTTATGTATGTAGATCATCAAAATGTTACCCCTCTCCCCTCTAATGCAAGAAAAATAAAACTTAGTATTTTTTTTCTTGGAAAAAAGGATAATTAATTATTTGAGATATTTTTATATTTTTCCTCTCACATTTGCTCTGTTAACATGGTAAATGTTGATTATTAATTAACAGTATGGGTTAAGTGAATAAACTTATTATATGACTGTATCAAATTTACTTTTGGACCACAGAGGGTATTGTGGAAAGGATTGGTTTTAATTACACACAATTACTCTAAACTGAGAAGCAATGTTCTCCGTGTTCATTGATCCCACTTGTCATGGTATCTACCCCTGCACAGTAGGGTTCAGCCACAAAACAGCATGCATACAAAGATGCGGATCAACAAACGAAAAATATACTAAGACCTGTAATCTGGATAATTTTATTCCTTCCCTATACATATACTCTCATCTGTACTATCTCTAAATGTGGCCTTAAATCAAACTGATGTGGAAAGTTTGAGCCAATTTTACAAAAACGCTATCATTGAAATTTCAGATCAAAATGAAAAAATCCTTGATCTGCAGTCTTTTCCTCCATTTACTAATCTATGGGACAAATTATCAAACTTCACTTTATGGTCTGTTAGTTTTATAAGGTGTAATTAAAAAGAAGACAACGCTCTCTTTTCAGTTTTAGTTTTATGAATTTAATATATTAGATAATTAGGCCTAGTACCACCAGGGCCACAGCTGCTTGAACATACAAGAAAGGTATTTCTCTAAATTGTTCTGACTTAATGCAGTTTTTAAACACATTGTTCTAAATAGTGAATTATCTATATCATTTCACTCTGGCACTCTCTCTTCACTTGGTTAGGCAATTTATATTTTGTTTCCGAATGTAACTGTACATGTGCTTTTGAGAAAATATTTGATTTTGAAGAGCTTTTGGTAAATGCAATACCAAACTACCCTTAACCAATTTGAAAATCAACATTTTCTGATTTTATTTCATTTTTTTAAATAATACTCAATTCATAATTCCCACTTAAAAAAAGGTCTGAAATATGTTAAATTGTACAGTCAATGAACACTTATGGATGAAAAAACCACCGATTAGACATAGCATTACTATTTCAAAATGACAACCAGGACCTTCCGTACAAGCTGTGATAGATTGATTACACCTCATGAAACCGCGATTTACCTATGGCAGCTTTCCCCCAGATTTGGACCTTGAATCTTTTAGATTTGCTCTTGTCAATTCGAGCGAGGTGCTGTTTAAAAGCCTCTCTCTTTTTGTTGAGAGCAGAGTTGTAGTCCACCTGTTCATCCTCCCACGGATTCCACTCGTCTGCTAAAAATGGAGCAACTGCGCCGCCATCTCTGACAACACCTGCAAATACAACACACCGTTTCCATTGGGCTTGTGAAAACGCACTTCCTTAAGCTACATTGCAAAAAACAAACGGGCTCCTAACTGTGGATTTATTAGGGTTTTTGTCAATCAGCCCTTCTGCGATAGAAGCTAGGCATCTCTTAAGAGAAATTACCCGAGGGTGCCCCTGTCTCTTTCTTCACCACCCTGTGAACGCGGGAGATTACTTTGGTGCTGAAGAAAACATTATATGCCGCATACAATGAAAACGCAACATAAGCAAAAATAATTAGAAGGAATAGTTTTCTTTTTGGTATTTTCATTTTTCTTTTCCTTTTTTCCTCCTCACGTCACCATTGTGTAAACCGTCTCCATATTTTGTGAGAAAGCCCTTGTTTACATCACCAGGACCTTTGGATATAGCTGGCTTAGAGAAACGCCTGTGCAAAATTTGTGGTTATTTCACATTTTGTTTGTATTCTACCACTGTGTCTCACACTATCCTCGTTTTTAAGAAGTTTTAGATAGATCATTATTTTTTGTGGGTTAGAAACTGTAAGGCTATTTATTAAGTTTCTTTAAAAAAAAAAACAAACAAACAGGATATTTCGTTCAGACCTTCCGTGATGAGGAACGTAAGGTGGAGACTTAGCAGTTTCTGGTGAGGCAATTTAGAGAGCGACGCCTAAGATTTGCTCACACAAGGTCGTGTCCCCAACTGCGGGGTTTCTAAATCTCAGGCAAAGATGATGTCGATAGCTGCCCGTTCAGGGGCTCTTTCCCTGTACTCGCAGGCGACAAAACAGACGATGAGAAGCCTGGTTTTCCCCGGAGCTAAGGAGCTGGTTCCGGCCTCTGGTAAGGACAAATTGCGGTGGTTGTCAAAGTTAGCGAAATCTGTTACTGAGCTACCTGGTGGAACATGAAAACCTGAATATTGTGACTTCATTTCGAGTAGGTTTTGTCGTTGATTTCGTGTAGAACTGGTGTAGCATGATTTTTAACCAGTTGTTATTGTCGGTATACTTAAACTATTGTAAACAACCTTCTGTGGCTAACAGGAAGTAGAATCGAAGGAAGTGGAATCTGTGACCTG
This sequence comes from Remorina albescens, assembly GCA_034769265.1. NCBI lineage: Eukaryota > Metazoa > Chordata > Actinopteri > Carangiformes > Echeneidae > Remorina > Remorina albescens. Next base: position 51,673,476 of record CM068475.1, read on the forward strand.
AGAGATTGAGCCTTAGGTTAACGCCGATGTTTTCAAATGAACTATTAAGAAGTCAAGAAACAGGCGTGAATATAATATTCCTACTTCTAGTATAAATATGCTAATATATGAGTTGTTTTTTTTTTTTTTAATAATTAGCTATCCCGGTATGCTATGTGACCCGTTCTTATATATTTATGATTATAACAGTGATTATTTTGCAAATGAACTTCACTCTGGCTAATTATCAGAGCTATTAAATTGGCACTCATGGGGTAAAATTTATAAGTATATATTTGAGACAAAGCTAGCTATTTGCAGATTTCAACTGTTTGGGGGGGGGAATCGTTTAAATAGGAACTACATTCTGTGAGCTTCACAGAATGTTCAATTGATGATGCGCTTAAAATGTGAAACATTTAAAGCCTCCTCAGACTGGTGTGATATCATCTCAAATCATGACATTGTTGGCTCCAGTTATCTTCAGTAACAACTAATTATTAATATGAATTAAAATTTGTATAATTTAAGTTATCAAAGGTTCTTTGCCATATTAACACTAAATTCAAATGCCAAGGCACTACAAGTTATTGATCTGTGTTCATGACCATGGTCAAATAGATTATTAAGTAAGGGTGGGAGGATGCAGTGTGAGGTGTTGAAAATCAACAAAATTGATGATCACAGTATACTGCATTAAATCCATCTATTAAATTTTTTCAAATACTGAATTTTAAGTTTTTTGTTTGATTGTTTTGTTTGCTTTCTTTTTAAGCTCCTGGAGGAATCCGTCTTGCCCACACAGATGTCAAGATTCCTGACTTCTCAGACTACCGTCGCAATGAGGTTGTCGACCCCAAAAAGTCATCCCAGGAGAGCAGTGAGTCAAGAAGAGCATTCTCCTACCTTGTGACTGGAGCATCCACTATAGTAGGCATCTATACAGCCAAGACAGTGGTCACCCAGTTCATCTCTTCCATGAGTGCATCAGCTGATGTCCTTGCCCTGTCCAAGATTGAAATCAAGCTGAGTGACATCCCTGAAGGGAAAAACATGACCTTCAAGTGGAGAGGAAAGCCTCTATTTGTCCGTCACCGTACAGAGAAGGAAATTGCCACAGAAGTAGCTGTAAATATTGCAGAGCTCCGTGACCCACAGCATGATAAGGATAGAGTGGTTAATCCCCGTTGGGTAATCGTCCTTGGTGTGTGCACCCATCTGGGTTGCGTGCCTATTGCCAATGCCGGAGACTTTGGAGGGTACTATTGTCCTTGCCATGGCTCCCACTATGATGCTTCAGGAAGAATAAGAAAAGGGCCTGCTCCTCTGAACCTGGAGGTTCCCTACTACGAATTCCCTGACGATGAGACCGTTGTTGTTGGATAAACAATGGAGCTCTGTCAGAGATCTTCTCTGTAATATGTATTTTCAGACGGCTTTGTGAAAGAGTGGGTGGTGACATACAATATGTCTATGTAATAATAAAGGGTTATTTAACACTTATTTTTCATCAGTTATTTTGATGTCTTTGAGTCGCTGCAGTTTCCCCACAAGGAATATTAAAGTTATCAGATTTGTAGCCTTAAGGAGGGCTGCATACAATATTGATAGCATATCAATAGTACTATAGTACCTTACGCAGCATTTCAGATACAAAATTTGAAAGCATAAAAGTGTCAGCAACAGGAAAAAATGTGTGAAAGGAAGAACCAAAAATGCGGGAAGAATCCACAACCAAGTAAATTACTTTAAAGAGGTTTCACAGACATTTTTATACTTTTACCTGCCTGAGTTATACTCAATGGAGGGGTTCCTCTGAAGGAATACATGGAGGTACAAGTCATGAAGTTCATAGGCTTCACACAAATGTAAATATAGGAGCAATGTTTGCCTGCAAAGACAGCAAAATGGGGACTATGAATAAAACTACTGTATCAACTGGAAAAGATGGCAATTTCATCACACAGATGGCAGCAGAAATTACTATCTGAGCTACTTAGTAAGATAAAGTGCATGTGTGACTGCATGAACCACTGAAACCTGCAGTCTTTTTGGCTTTTGCTGTTTTTACTGAAGCATTAAATAGTTCAAATTGACTCAGTGATGGCACAAGACCTTATGGTACACACAGGCTGGTTAAATTCCAACACATAAATTCAAATCAAATCAAAAAAGTTCATACTATACAATTGTTGCCTACTTGGTGCACAATCCTCTACATTTAAATATGGCAGGAGACTGCACGACTGTTGCTGCAGTTATGCAGCTAGTTAATTCAGAGTAACTTTAAAAGCCGGACATGATCTTTACAAACATTCAAGGCTTAATAAATAATTCCATACATTACCCCAGATAAAAGGCTGTTTCAATTCATTGTAATATGTCAGCCTTCTTTTTCACCAGTGTTAGCTGTTAACAGGACTTTGACAGCATCTGTGTAATTTCACAATATGTGATTTCACATTTAATCAAAAGTCTCTCCAGCTCCATTAAAAAAAATCCAGTGTCCATTATTTTCAAAGAGTCCATCCTCTACAGCACTTAGGCCTTTTAATCAGGTATCCAATGTTTCCTCAGGCATTAATCTACGTAATGCACCTCAGCCTCAAGCTCCTTGGTAACATACCGAAGAAGTGCAGCTGTTAGCTGCTGCTTAAGGGTGGAGTTGCCCATCACCAGAGCAGTTAACTGGACCAAATCTGTCCACTGAATGTCTCCCAAGATGACCATGAGATCATCATAAAGCTTCTGCTGCTGCTGGGGATTGAGCTCCATTATGATCTGTGGCATTGGTTTGAATTGTCCACTGGTCAGCCAGCAGCCCAGAAGGCCTCCAACAGCACCACCTGCAGGGGGAGAGGGGTTTAAATGTGTGAAATTAATCAATAGTAATGATCCGTCCAAAAGTCCGACATATGTCTGCTATGAAGCATTTACCACTGTGATCAGTAGAGAATGCACATGCTGGTAACAGATTGCCAGGAGCCACAAGTAAGTCAACAGACTGCAAATCAATGTACAACTTAGAGGAGCTAGAGGAATATGTCTCCACTTACCCACTGCAATACCAAGAGGACCCCCAACCAACCCCCCAGCAAAGGCCAGTCCTCCAGCTGCTGCTGCCCCCTTCCCTGAGCCTTTCACCGCTGTCTGGATCTGCTGGTTGGCAGATAACTCACAACAGAGCTTCATAACATCATCAATTCGATGACACATGCTGTAAATTAGATTGAAGCAAGGAGACATTACAGAAAGTGTCACAGTAAAATTCCAACAATGGGCAAAGAATAAATAACCAGGACACAGTCACTTCTCATACACAATCACAAAGAATGGACTAAACATTATCATCCACCCGATGTAGAAAAATATTAGATTGTGGCACATTAATAAATTTTCTAATGCAAGGTAACACTGCCTCATACTGAAATTGGGTTGATTGCATCAGAAGTCACAGTGAGGCTCAGTCTATCGTTACAGTGCAGCTTCTGATTTCCTCTCTGAGTATTATTCATTGGAAAGCTGCTGCTGTGATGGCAGTGAACGCTGCTTACTAACCTCGCTGTGTTCAGAAATCCTCATCAATAGTGTTCAGCTGTTTTGTGTATATTATTTCACCGATGCTCTGTTTGCCCAGCTGATGTCTCTGACTTCTGAACTCGTACGACTGTAGGCGCAATGCCTTATGGGGGAAAAAAAAACAAAAACAAAAAAGATGCGTTCACGGACATTAGAGAAGTTCCAAAATCTCTCTTCTGCTACTGGTAAGAGGGTTACCCACTAAAGAATAAAGGGTTCATAGTCTACAGTGAACATAGTTCCATGTAATCTCCTTTTGAAGAATACATTGACATTGTTGATCGTTACAGATTATTAAAAAAATCATATTTGATGTGGAGGACGTTGATATTAAGGATATTATTTTTCCTGTACAAACACGTGTAATGTAACAGCAATGCCCGAAATTGAACTGATTTTATAGCTATTTTTATTTTTTGTCGGCAGTTTGGATTGGTATAATTGATTTATACACTCTTAATCTCGTAGCAATTATTGAAATTATATATACATATCTATTATATATAATATAATCAATCAATCAATATAATTATACATTAGGCTGAAGTTAATTCATTATAGAAGATTAGTTTTCACGTTTTTTTTAGTTTAGTGTAATTTTTTGTTTTTGTTTTTGTTTTGTTTGGGGGTTTTTTGTGTAGTTTTTTCAATTTTGTTGGAAGTTGTGAAATTTCTGGAAACAATTAAAAGCAACAAAAACAGCCAATGGGTGCCTGGTAAAAGGGGGGCTGGGACCATGGATGGATTATATTAATTTCCCCAGACCAAAGTTGCTCAGCACATCTGCCCCGTCCGAGTTTACGTTACCTGCCTATAAACATATGGGCAGAATATGTGTGTTTCAGTAAGATCTATAGTTGTGATGAACGTCAAGCTAAAGGCAGATCGACCATGTCACAAGTGACAGGTTTAATTTCTCTCATCTGTTAATCTCTGAAAAAGCTTGTGTATGTGACTCCGTCCTGATCGCTGCAGCTGCACTTACTCCTTTATATTATGACGACTGTTTATATTCATGCAGTCGTCCACTTTTACCCAGAATACACCGGGACACACAAAATGAGTTGTGTAAAGTTGGTTTTAATTTGCTACAAAAAATGAATTATCATTTCTCGTTTTCAAAATAATTATTATATTATATTGTATTATATCATATTATACTACATTACATTACATTATAATACCACGTGTGTGTTTGTATTCACCCCAGTGCGTTTTCCTTTCATATTTCAGCACAATTATTTGCAGCGGAGCGAAGAGATCTTTTATTCTGAAGTCTTTGACCGGAATTCCGTTGCCATTCCCGGTGTCTTTACAACGGATCGACGTGCATGGCGAAGCGAGAGTGACGAGGAATATTTGCAAATCTTGGATCGTTAAAATAGTGGAATTTTTTTTTTGAAAATCATGCAGAAATCCTGAAATGAGAGTGTGAGATGATATCGCTTCCGAGAGTGTGGATAACTATCACTGCCCCATTGATGAACACGAGCAGAACGGGTCTCAGGAGTCGCTGCTGCTGCATTCATAAACACTTCTTTAGGACTCACAACAACCCCTGAGCGTTTGTTTGGGGTCACAAAAACCACCGACAAATCCCCCCACCCACCCCCTCCGCCGTTGGGGACGTGGGTTGACAATGGCAGAGAAAGGTAGTATGAACATGGAGCATCTCGGCGGAGTGGCCAGGCTCCGGGAGGAACACGAGAAGGTAATGGGCCCAAAACACCAAACGTTCGGCTGGCTGGTGTCTGTGGTTAGCCCGACCAGAGCCGGCTGCTGGCCACGAGGTGGACCAGCAGGGCAGAGACAGCCGGCACTGTGCCAGCCCAGCTGCTTTTAACCATTAAAACACACATCTGTGCCCAGTTACACCACCCGTCACGTTTCTAAGTTGTGAGTTGACTGCCCCCCCCCCCCCCCTTTTTTTCCAGAAGCTTCTCCTCTTTGCAGCCACTCACAAATGTTCAAATGTTGTTTCTTTCTTTTTTTAAACGGTTGTCTGCAGGAAGGTGTGTGCACTTTCATTTCTTTAAACTTGTCTTGTACATGCAGGCCTTCAGGGTTTAATAACGTCCAGACTGACACACTTTCACTTCATGGTGATTAGTCAACAGCTAGCTAACAGGGAGCTATTTAGCTACTGAAGCCACCGTGTCAAAGACCCCCCCACCCCCGTTTAGAAGAGAAAAACAGGAAAGTTTCAAATGAAACTAGTCTACTCACTTCTACAAGAAGTTCACTTGCAGATTAGGATATTGTGTAAGAGTGCATTTTGTTGTTTGTACTTGGTTCCTGAGAAGTTTTACTGATATTTCTGATTTTGAGTCAGGGGCTGCAACAAACCTCACCATTTGTCTGAGTGAAAAGGTGTTCATGCAGAGGCCCTGGCCTTTTGGATCAAGTTTTAATTCCCTTACTTGCATTACTAATTTGGTTGGATATTTTGTCTATTCTTTCTTATGACCCAGACAAAATAAGTATAATTTGGGTGTTTGTAGTATCATCGCAACTAACCGGAAAAGGGATGTGAATTAAGAACGTACTTGTTGCAAAGATTTTCTGGATTACTCATGTTGAAATTATTTGTCCTAAAAACAGGTGGTGAAAAGCTGTGAAAGTCAGATTCAACACTGGTAAGCATTTAGAAAGTCCTGTGTACTATTTTCTGCAGTTTCATACTGTTAATGTTTTAAGGGTTTTGTTTGTTTTTCAAAACACTACATGCACTACACAATTTTGCATACTACAGTGGAAAATCTTTTGACATCTCACAAAGCAGCAGAAAACAGCTGGTCAATACAGGTTCCAGTATGACTGTGTTTTATTTAAAAATATAGCAGCTATGTGTTTCTTTGCAAAGAAAGACCAGTCAAAAGCTCAGATCTAATCACTGACTAACTTCGAATTTGACTTGGTTAACTTCATAGACAACTGAATCTTACGGTCCTATCCTGCACAAACCGTTGACCCGTACAAAATAAATAAGTCACAGCGGAGGTTTTGTCAAACCAGCAGTGGCTCTTCTGCACTTGCTTGTCTCTGAGTAATCCATTATATATGATTATAGCTAATGTGACAAAGAAAGTAAATGAATATTTCACTCAGAAATGAAGCTCCTGTCATTATCTACTATCCTTTCTGTTGTTAAGATTGGTGTGTTTTGTTCATTTTATAATAATAACCACAAGTTAGGCTTCCAATTAATCAAGCATGATTCTGTGTAATATTGATGGCTTGCCTTAAGAGTGCCAACTCTGGTCAGAATCATCAAATGAGACACTCCCTGACCAATCAGAGGCATTTGTTTCAAGTATAGCATAATTAGCACATTTATTCCTGCTTCCCAAACACAGTTGTGGTGGCAGGAAGGAGAGCTTTCAGTACAACAGAAACTAAACAAGGCCCCTCACACCAACACAGTGGTTTTCAGGATTGAACTGCCAGATGTGCCAAATACAGTTATCCACCTTTGTGAATAATAAAATTTTTCTCTATTTGATGGCACTCTTTTAGACCTCTCCTCAGATTCAAGTTTGGCCAAAGCTGTGAAAGTCAAGAGTGTCATCGTAATCAAAACTGAGCAGCACTACTCTCAGTTTTTAAAAGGCCAGATGTGGGACACCCACCTTACTGTTGGTTAGAGGTTTTCTCTGTATTTGTGCAATATCATTCTCATTGGTGTATTGAGTCCTTTGGTGTCATATAATTCCCACCATATATCCGTTGAGCTTTAACCTGATGCTTGCATCCTTTACCACAGTATTATAATTATGAAGGTCCCACTTGTAAACAGTATTTACATCAATTTCAAAGTCATAACAGTTTCCTCAAAATTACGCCTAGTTTTTCAAACCCGAATCAACTCAGCCACAAACCTGAGTATTTTAATCCTTGCATGATTGGCTCTGTATTTTTGGTAATATGGGGTTCTTTCCCAACTCCAACATCCTTCACAAATGAGGTGAAAATCATTTAAACAAATATCTTATGAGGCACAATAACTGAAAACTTATTTGTGGATGTGCAGAAGGCCCTCAACTGAGCAACTGAGCGCTCTTTTTCTTCTTTTTTTAAACACCAGAAGATATTTGTGCCTATTTAGTGAATTTCTGTGTTCATTCATCACAGGGGTTGGTAATTATATGAACAATGGCTTTGTTCTATTCTATTGTCTTAGTAAGACATAACAGCGAGACAGGGTACCAGTATGCATGTAGCAGGACCCTTAAACTGAATCAATTGATGGAATTCAGCCATTATGAATGTTGCTAATTACACCTGTGCTTTTCCTGATGTGATGTGTTAAAATGTCACATGAGTTTTATTTGCCCCTCTCTTATATTTTTATGTGTAGATATAGTCAAAACATGACAAGTTATATTTGAGTTTTCCTTCTCAGAAAAAATTATTTGAGGATAGGATAAATGGAACACTAAAAAGATTGCTGTGGAGCAGGTTAAGAATACCTGAGAGATTAATTTGTCTGTGTTAGAGACTTTTGGCTCTGTTGTGCATTTTTCTGTGGGAAAGATTTTGGAAAATACTACAATGCTAACATAAAGCTCTGGTAGCTGTCTCTCCAAATGCCATTGATAAGGGAGACACTGAAAGTGTAACTGGACACATTCCTGTGAGCCCTCATCGTATGGTTGGTATGTTAACTTTTAGATTGTCCTCCTACAAATGTATACAATAGCAACCTCTTGAGGCTATTCAGTTTATGTCCAGTCTTCCTTAAAAGAGAAATCTACGAACTGTGGTTTGCTTCCTATCATACTTCTTAATTTCCCAAAATAAATCAAACAAACAAACCAAATTGGGCAACATAATAGAAACTGAAAAAATTAGGTGTTGGTCTAATATCAATGTACATCCCTGAATTTGCAGGAAGAAGGTGTCAGGTGACTATGAAGCCCTGAGTGACCGTCTTGAAACTCTTCCAGATCAACTGTCTTATGATGTCATGGTGAGGGTTAACCTTGTTCTAAAGGTTTAGGGTGGACATTTTACAGTGAATTCCTGCTGTAACTGGCAATATCACCTATAATCTGTGTCCCAAACTAGTTGATATTCTGGACTTTTTTCTTTTTCTTTTTTTTTTACTTTCATGTCTACATTGAGCCACTCATCCATCCACTCATTGTGCTATAAACAGGTGCCCTTTGGCCCGCTGGCCTTCATGCCTGGGAAACTGGTGCACACCAATGAGGTCACAGTGCTGCTCGGTGACAACTGGTTCGCTAAGTGTTCTGCCAAGCAGGCTCAGAAAATTGTCGATCACAGGATGAAATGTGAGTCTGTATACCCCTCTCTGAACAGCTTTGTAATCACTCAACACTGCTTGTCTTTATCCACCAGAGGGTGTAGCTGCATCAAATCTAGATGGCTTGTCTTAATACTGGAGTGACAAACTTAGTTTTGGCTGCGATTCACCACACAACTGCAGGAGGACGTTCTGTTTATGTCTCGGCTGTGCATAGATAACGTAATTCTAATGTTATTTGTAATGACTGTAAGGAAGTGTTGGGTTATTTTAGGCTTGTGCTTTATTATCAAGGCACATGTTGAACTGATCCATTGTGTTACTTTCTGCCTTTTGCTACATACCGTCACTGTCATGGCTTCTGTTGTAAATATTGTGAAAGCAAGTCAAAAAATGTTCATCTCCTGTGGTCAAATCATAAAAAATGGAACAATAAGTCAAATATAATGTGCGTTTCATGTAGCTGTGTTTTCACTGCTGTTCATTCTATGTCTGAAAATCTCATATCAAGTCAAATGGGCCCAAGTAACGATCTCTGATGTGAACATTATTAGGGTGTTTAGTGAAGCAGAAATGTGCTGCCACAGCCCATCCGCAGACGTCTGCCCCCCCCCCGCCTCCTATCTCCTGACCCTGCCCACCCCGCTATTACAGAGCTAAGTGCTGTAATACAAACATAGCTAGCTGAAATGTGTCAGACAGCGGCTGAGTTGTCAGGCCTTCTGTGTTTGACCTTTCTTCTCTTCCAGTTGATGCACTGACTGGAGGGGCTCCCGATCACCATGGAAACAAGGGCCCTCTGCTGCTATTAGTAAAAGGGCTTAATTGTTGTGAAGATTTAATGATCCGGACTAGTATTCAGGGCAGAAGATATTATGAACTGTTTATGTCATCATTTTTCAATTTTTTCCCCCCAACTTGTTTAACTCTTTAGCAGCTGGTTGTCATTGCTCTGTTAAATGGTTTATTGAAATTTCCTTTAGCCTGTAGCAGTTGTTTTTTTTTTTTTTCTGTCGCTTTATCTCCAACTCTCTCCCTACATTTTCTTTATAATTCACCTTTTTTCTCTACAGATGTGAAAAGCGAACTTGACAATCTATCCAAGACTATGAAAAACTTTGAAGCCAGAATTGGGTTTACAAAGGATTTGGAGACGATCTCAGCTGTATGTTGCATTACTGCAAGTTGTCTCACAAATAATATTGCATAAACCATAAAAGAGGACAGATCTATTGACTTTGCTTGTTCTATAGAGTAAAGGGGACTACGTTGACATCAGAGAAGAGGTTGGAAACAATGACACTTCTGTCACCAAAGGTATATTTCCTCTGCCCTCGTTTTATTTGTACACCCCTAACAGTCTTATGAGAAAGCAAAGAAAGCTTATAACCCATAGTCAAATTCTACACCAGACCCAGATTGACATTTTAGTTTTCATTTTGTCTTTCAACAGGGAGGCAACGAATAGCTCACAAACCAAACTCCAAGCCCAAGCTGGATGCCATATTTGATTTAAAAGAGGAGGATGAGGAGAATTATACGGATAACAGAGATGGAGGGATCAAAAAAAGCATCATGAGTGAAGAGGAGCTGTGGGCTAGATTGGATGAACTGGAGAAACTGGAGGAGCTACAAGATGAGCAGGACAGGTACATGAAACACACTCAGGATTTTTATTCTAAGTAACTTTGATCTGATAATGAATTGGACTATCTTGTGAATTATTTTTCTTCAGATTATCTGATAATGCAGATGTGAACGGGGATGACACATCGTCCTCTTCGTCGGAGGAGGAGAAGGAGGGAGATGCTGCTCCCCCTGTAAATGGACTCAGTCTGAAGCCAAGCTGGGCTTCTGTGCCCCACAGCAAAGCACCACCTAATGTGAATCGGAAAGAAGAGGAAGATGACGAGGAAGAAGGAGGCGACTGTTTGCCTACCATCTTTTTCTCTCACACAGTTGAACCCAAGAAGGTTGGATTATGAGATATTGAATCTGTTATTCTTCATTTAATATTCTGAGGTTCATTCTGTTTTGGTGACTTTGCCTTTACCTTGCCTCTCATCTCTGAATTTTGTTTTCAGGTGAGGATCAACACAGGAAAAAACACCACACTGAAGTTCAGTGAAAGGAAAGAGCAGAAAGAACTTTCAAAGAGGAAAAAGAAAAACGGACACAATAACGGACACTCCCATCACGAACTTCACAAAATCACAACACCAGCAGATGTTTACAGGTATGAACAACACGTTGGAATCAGTGAATTTTAATTTAAGTATTATCAAATTACTTACTGACTTACTGGCTGATTGTTGTTTTCACTCAGATTATTTGTGGATATGAAGAATGGGGAACCCATCCCCCGAAAGTCCATCCTAAAGTCGCGAAGCCGAGAGAACAGCGTTTGCAGCGACACGAGTGAGAGCAGCACAGCAGACTTTGACGAGCGGCGGATGATTGGACGCAGCTTCAGCCATGATGAGGCAACACACAGCGACACCAGTGACGGCATTACAGAGGAAGACAGTCCCACATCAATGCCATTGCACCCTACTAGCAGATTTGAGGTACCTCTCAATGTCTGATTTTCTAATTAGATCCCAGTAAAGTTTCTTTGTGTAGTCTTCAATCTCAGTTAAGGGAGTGAAGGCCTCGACAGTATACCTATATTATGAAACAGTTTATGAAAACGGCTCCTTTGAGCCATGCTTGTCTTAATGAGAACATAACAAAACTCTCACAGAAGACTCTTTAAGTTAAAGTGGGAGCTGCCTGTGGTCAAACCCCCCTTAAATGTCAGTCACAGTAGGCAGTGTGAAACAAGAATACGCAGCATGAAAATATTTTGCACGTTCCTCCAGGCCTTTTCAGGTACAGTGATTGAAAAGGACCCGATGCCTTCAGCTGTTCCGCATCTGACCATCGCTCCACCAGCATTGCCAACCATACTGGAGAGGAAACAAGAGGAAGTGATGCCTGAGGTTGCCCCACCCCAGCAGGCACCGAAAAGGGTGTCAAAGTTTAAAGCTGCCAGGTTGCAGCAGAAGTGACTGTTGACAAGCTAATATCCATGTTTCACAAAAATGTCTTTCTTCTTTTTGTAGGAAAGCCTTTGTTTCTTTTCCACAGCTGACAAACCATCTTTTCTTTTCCTTTATTTCATGAATCATAAGTCTAACTTTTAACCGTACAGGGTTTCTGTAAATGAATATGATGTTCACTGAGATAAAGTACAGTAGCAATGTTAATGCTTTTTAACAAGCTCTGAACACATGGCAATGCAGTCTCTTTTGCTCATCTTCTACTGCAGCATAAATGGCACGTCCCCACTGTCCCTGTTTCGGTTGGTCTTGTTTAAACCTCGTGTTTGTCATAATTTTTTATCTACTGTTCCTCTGTTGATCAATGTTGTCGCCAGTTTAGGAATCACTCTAGGCTGCCATAGCTGCCTTGTTTTTGTTCCCTTTCCAAGTACTGATTATTTAACAGAACTGGGTGTCTGGTATAGCTTTTCCTTTCACCTTCCTTTGACTTGCCTAATGATTGTATGTATTCATTTGTCACAAGCTTTATGAAACATCGAGAAAAGATTATTGGTGGAAAGTTATTTGAAATTAAACAGTTTTGGCTACAAATCTTGTTTTCTCGTACTTGCTTGAAAAAAAAGTTGGCTCTTGGTGGATTTTTATTTTGTTCAGCGCGGTATTCTGCTGACAGCATCTTCAATGTCAATATCTTCAGCAGAAACAGTCTGGAGAGGTTTTCTCAAATATTTGTTTGACAGTGAAGCAATAATGTGTAATGGTAATGCATTTCTGCTCCTGATACCTAGTGTAAATTGTTTTGGTCTTTAAACAGCTATTACCAGACACTGACTGAGTTAATGTGGTCTCTTTTTTATGAATTATTGTTACTCCTGGTGAATTTCCTGTTGTGCATTAAAATTTGAAGCGCTTAGTAAAAGCACCAGCTCAAATTGCAACCAAACCTTCTAAGGGAGCAATAACATTTCATCAAAGCTGTAAAGCTAACCAAACACAAAGTGCCTACTCCAGTTAGTAAAAGTAGAGTCAAACGCTAACCTTAATGGGAGAGAGGGAATTTCCAAGCCAACAGCTCTTGACAACAAATCAAGTTTAGCCTGGGCCCAACAAACACAATTGGACTGTTTAAAGACCAGGAGAAAGTCTGGTTTGTAGATCAGTTTGGATTCTTGGCTGCACTCTGACTGTCAATGAGGTGGAGGTGAAACGCTTCAAACTTTCAGCTCTTAGACAGCAGCCCGAATTAAACTTTGGACAAAAGTGCAAAATTCCTGTGATTAACCTACTAACCTGGAGCAGTGCATCTCTTTTTTTCTCAAATGCAGAGTATCTGCACAAACATAGTTCTGAATTAATACAAACATTTTTTTTCATTCACTTACTTAAAGATATGCCATTACAGGTAAAAGGGCTGAAGGATTATGAGCAAAATGTAGTTCAGTGGCTATTCAACAAGTTCTGCCATTAGAATTTGTTTTCATTTTTCCGACTTTGCTTTGTTAAATATACAATGTTTTCAACTTATTTGGGCCTTGACTGGTTCAATAAAACAATCAGAGGAGTTCAGAAGGGAAAAATGTCTCTATGGTTGAACTACTTCTAAACATATGAAATATGACCTGGGTGCTCAGCGAGCAACTGCTTTTATGTGGAGGAAATACTCCATTAAAGTCCAAGTACCTCAAAATTGTACAGCACTTGTGAAAATATACTTTGTGTAACAGCACTGCATGTCTCACCACTGTTGAAGTGTAGAATAGCCGCCAGAGTGCAAACTGTGTGTAAAACAAGATGTGAGCAAGATTTTGTTCATCCTCTTATGCCTGTACTAATACACAAAAAGAAGAAAGAAAGAAAATTATCCACCTCTTTTTTATGGTTTTAGGCAATATTACTGCTATTAATATGATGATGATTGCATTTAAAGTTTAACAGATGTAAAAACAGTAATTCATTGTTGAGAAGGATCCAAGATTTTAAAAAGTTCCCTTGAACTTATCCATTTATATTACTTTACTTATTCCTCTTACAGTTCACTATCTCCCGTTAAAGTTTGCGTTTGCTCACAAAAATCACTTTTATATCAGATTAACATGTTATGCAGAGGGAGGTGTTCTATAGTGGATGTGAAAAGACCATAATAGTGGGCTGGACTATATTGTTTTGGACACATTTTGATCTCTTGAAGTGCAACTCATGCACACCACCGAGCTTCATCTCACCCACAAATAGCTTTAATTAAAGCTGCGGCTTGTGAGTTGAAAGGCTATCACTCCTCTTTTAGTCAAATTGTGGGAGTGCAAGTCTCTGATAAGGAGCTTTTAAACAGGTCCTGAGGTGACTCTGCCCCCCCACTTCCCCTTCATCAGGATTATTTCTCCAATATGAAAATCCAGGTAGCATGAGACAGATTAGGCAATACTTAACATGCTAGCCTTGTGTTGGTGAGACACAGATCAATGGATTTATGTAGGGTAAGCTGTGAAGGTATATGCTGGAACATAGCAGAACTACATTTCAAAGAAATTTAGTATTCACCAACTATGTAATGGGCTGGAACACAGGCGAGATCTCCATTTCAGGGATTAAGAGGGATTTTAAGAGTTATGTGATGAAGGATTCAAGCAGGTATTGTTGTCCAGACAGGTGCTTGGGCCCTAGAGGGGGAGAGTAAGAGTTACACTTAGCTTCAAATGTCAGACAAATACGTTAAACAGCAGCCGGTATATCTGCTTTGCTGCATTTTGAACACGTAATATCAATAAACACCCAAACGTATTGTATCATTTACACTCATGGCCCATGAGAAAACCTGTTTTTCCATCCATCGGTCATCCCACTAATGAGCCTCAGGTGGAAATCACAGGAGAGAAACACACGATCCACACGGTGATGTCACTGCTCCGCAACTTCGAGACACTTCGCACTTATTAAATTCCCTCTGAGAAGTTCCACAAAGTTTCCCAATTCAAACATATCATGCAGATTTTTGTTGTGGCTCTGCACATCTTTGAAAGAAAAAAAAAAAACCCTAACATGTCTGGACAATGTTTCTACATAGATATATCATATACATCCCTTGAGTGGAAGTTATTTATTTTAAGGCAATAATCAGAAAATCAAAGAGCAATTTAGAGTCATTTTTCAGCCACAAATATTAAACATTGTTTGGATCCATCTGTCTTATATCAAAACACATATCACTGTGCTTTTGATCAGACTAAACAAGCAATCTGATGATACAATTTTGGACTGTGCTATCAGCCTGTTTATATAAACATTTTCAATATTATATATGACATGCATAGTTCATCTGAGTAAATCACTGACAGATTCATTGATGGTGGAAAAAACACTAGTTGCTGCTTTAATCTTTACATTGCCACTTTTGAAACTAGGTGAGCTGCTTAAAATGCCACACATGCCTAAAGATCATCCAACTTCCAACTAAAGAAAAAGACAAAACACGCAAAAGAAAGCAGTAAAGCCTGTCCTGTCCTGATATACATATATTTATATTTATCTAAACTACACCTGCTGTATGGATTAGTATTTTGTATTTTTATATTTTGTGCTTCACTATTGACATTATGTCCCATTGTGCAGGAATTTCACATCAGCTCATCTGACACACTTGTTGAGGGGAGGATGGTTGGAAAGCATTCACTTATTCACAGTAAAGAGGCTCTTCCTCACTCTGTGCAGGATAATGGACAGTGAAGGTCAGGTATGGTGAGGGTGTGATAAATGTTACAAGCCTCCCGTTAAAATTCCTTAATAGAGCCATTTACCAACTAAAATGCTGCATCATGGAGGTGTAGTCATCCTTTATCGGGTCACACACCAGCAAACAGTTTGGGTTCATAAAGCAGGAAGCAACCACAACACATGGGGGTAAAAGCAACACACACTCAAAATGTGTAAAAAAAAACCCCAAAACAAAACAAAACAAAAACCCAACAACTTGATGTCATCTTGATCTCTTGATCAAGACACTGCAACATGATCTCACAGAAGTTTCAGCTGAACATAAACTGTCCACACTTTGCACTTAATCTCTGATCAGCTCTGACACACACAACACACACAGCAGCACATCACATCGACACATGTGTGAAGCCCAGAGGAGGGATTGAATGGTGTCTGCGTCCTTTTTACGCACGGTGCCAGTGTGTTACACTTACACACCAGCGGCCAGATGAGGGAGACATACGGCTTCGGGACATGTCGAAGTATCCCGAGTAATTTTTATAAGATAGATTTCATTAGCTCTTTCTCCAACTGGAAATACTACACAGCAAAGCCTGCCGCTGCCTTCGCCCGGCGAGACCACTGAGAGGTTGTGCTGTGCGTTTTTTGAATATATTTATATAGTCTAATTTGTTGTGTTGTTTTGTTTTGGTTTTTTTTTTAGACAGGAAGCGGGAGTTAAAAAAAAAGGGGGGAAATCTGGGTCCGACTGGGCGTTTTATGATAAAGCGTGTGAAGCAGTCAGTCATTCAGTTGAACATCAGTCTGAACTCCAGCTGTCAGCCGGCGCGTCCTCCGCGTCTCTGCGCATTGACCAGGTAAGACCACACTCCTCTCTCCTCTCCGCGATTTTACTCTTTTACTTGTCTGTGTTAAGTAAAAAAAAAAAAAAGTGTGAGTTAAGTTTCTGACGAGTTGGATTCTAATGGACACTCGTTTCCCCCAGAGCTGCCACTGTTTTTGTTTCTTATTTGGCGGAAAAGTCACTGAAGACAAGGACTAAAATGTGACCGAAAGTCCGAAAACGGGCGAATCTTTCTAAAGAATGCAAAAACACATCAAATGTGTGTCTCCCTGCGTGCTTATTTGTGCATGCGTTTCGTGAACAGTTGACAGTGAGCATGATCTAAAATGCTTTCTTAACGACCTCCCATTACGTTTTTGTATTCGATAATGACGGCTGATTGCGATTTAGAGCCAGAAATCCCATCATTTAAAAAAGCAGGCTGTAGTTACACCACAGCAGTGTCTGTACCTACATTTTGGCTCATGTTTATTGGAATCATTGAGCTGCCTTGATTTACACTATTCACATGTTTTTTGTGTTTTGTTTTTTTTTGGTTTTTTTTTACACCTTTACCTGCTGTAACAGTCTCTGAGAGGGCATGCTTTAGGTATGATGAAACCCCCCCTTTTTAAAAAGCTGTCACCTGTACGGAGTGGCACAGCTACTTTCAAAGCCACCCTCACCCTCTGCCTGCCCCCTCCTCTTCCTCCTGTTTCCAAATGCTCTCCTTTGAAGCGATGATGCCCCATCTGTCATATGTGAGCAAAGAGAGACCATGCTCTGCTCTTCTCAATTACTGAATTCTCCTCATGCCAGCTCCGGTGGGACAGGAGGAGGAGCAGGTGGGTGGCAGTCAGTACGATCAATCAACATGAAATATTCAGCTTTGAATATACACATCATTTACTGCTGCTGCTGCCGCCCTTGTTAGAGACACCCAAAAAAGAGTTAGGGCGTTTGTCTGAAGCCTTTTGGAGAAGGATCCATGTTCATGCTGCTGGGACACAGTTCATGACACAAAATAATGGCATCTATAATCTATATTCACTTGACACCATCTTTTTTTTTTTTAAATGTAAAACTGTGACCATTCTGAAGGAGGAGGGGGGTGGGTTCAAATTTATTCTGATCATAACTGAGAGGAAATTAGAGAGAAGGCGGGTGAGTGGATGAAACTGTATTAAATGTAGCGCCACAGCCGTTTTCTCATTATGCTGCACTAAATTCACAGAGCTTACATGACAAAGCTCTGCTTGGCAACTTTCTCCCCTGATAGCAGTACTTGTTTGAACATGAGGCACATGATTTGAATATCTGTAATCCATGCTGAAATCAACAGGCCAGATGAACTTTTTGGCACCCTCTTACCACCACATTGAGTAGGATTTTCTTTCCCCCAAAATGCCTAAGCTATTTAGATTTAGGCTTAAATTCACTTGGGAGAAAAAAAAAAAAGAAGAAAAAAGCAAGGCAAAAGTTGTTTGTTTTGTCTTTCCCGTGCAGACCACAGAAATCCCAGAATTTTGAAATCCTATCAGAGGAGAATCTGAACCTTTCCAATCGTTCAAACTCTTCAGGAAACTTTTAATCTCCTAAGTGTCTGCCTTGTGATAATAATATCTCTGTGATGTTGCCTCATGAAATTTGCCCGAGTACCATGGCCCTAAGTATTTGAGCTATGAGGCAATACAGTGAAAAGCATAGCCCCCTCATATGAGAACACAACAGTGAATAATTAATAACCTTGCTCCCAATTCCAGGAAAACAATAGCATATTGTAGGAACACTGCACTAATTTAACTAGAGGGAGAAAAAAAAAGTCGACAACTTCGACAAAATGTGGAATCCATCACCATTGTTATCACGCAAGTCTGCATGAGTTTTGGTTTTGTTATTCTCACCACTGGTTTTGCACACTTTCTGTACATCTGCGCTGTATGTGGATATACTGCAGCCTTGCATCCTGTATAATGCCGTAGTATAATGTTGTTTGTCTTTGAGATTAATCAGAACCCATTAAATACAGCTCTCTCACCTGCTGGCACTATGTGAGGTGGAAGTGCACATGCAGGAAGCTATTTTCCACAGGCCTCCTCTCTTGGCTGTCAGCTCCCATTAAGGGGGAAGGTGTCATATCTGTAACACAGCTGAGTGCAGATGGCAGAGTGGAGGGGATGGCTCACCGATTTAAACAATGATTAATGAACAGAGATGGAAAACAAATTACATTGGACTATTGGAGGCAGGGAATTGTTTTTATGAAAATGTTAATTGTGTCTGCCAGGCTGATACCAGGAGTGGGGGAAGGGTGGAGTGAGGGCAAGGCAGTGAGGCAACCAAAGGGCTACTGATAGGACATCTACTACTCCCCTGGCTCAGATTATTGGCGTGTCTCAGCATCCAGTGTTTAATACCGTACCTTGGCTTTAAGACCTCTAATGTGCCATAACTTTCAAGGTTTGGCTTTTTATGATGAACCCCATGAAGAATTGTCGCCCACCACTGCACCAATTAGCGTTATCTCTAATAATAAGTGGTTGTAAGTGACGAGAGAAGGCGCCCTGTTCTAGTTGTAATTATTGCAGGCGGGTGCAGCTGCACTACTTAGGGAGATGATGATAATTATTTTTCTTTTTTTTTTTCATTGCGGGTTGATTATTTAAGAGCATCATACACTCATCAGAGTAATCAGGAGAGAGTGATTAGTGAAAATCCACGAGGCTAACAGCTGCCACATTAAACACTTGATTCTGTTGCCAACACATAGAGGCAGAGCCCTTCCACAGGACAGAGACAAACCAAAGCACTTCACCTTCAACTCCAGGACCACACGTGTTTGTTAGAAAGTCAAGGCTGAGGGCACACAGAGAATTAGAGTAAACAGAGCGCCCCATGAAAAGGCATGTTGTTGTGAACCAAGGTCAATCTTCAATGCTTCAATTCACAAGTACAGGAGTGCGCTGAGGGGGAGTCGAAGTTTGATACGACATTTTTTGGAAGTGTGGGAAATGGAGGGAGCTACTGTGCAGTGACCTTGCCCTGCTCCTGAATTGTCTCTCATTGTATTCAAATTAATACATCCTGAATGTTTTGTTGAAAGACGGCTGTTTGATAAAGCCTGTGATCTAACACCCAATCTGATACAGAAAACCCCCCACCCTATCAGAGATGTGTGCTACGGCCATGTCCGGTGTTCATGCGGTGTTGCTTGCCACTGTGTAAGGCCTGCCTAACTAAGGGCTAATTCTCTTAGCCCAGATGTTGCCTGAGCACAGTCCTGGGATCCCACTGGGTTGATGAGCTCAATCAGTGAAATGATGAAAAGATGATTTTGTCCCTGTAATTACAGTGTGTAAACTACTTAGCTAGGATTGCAAAGGAAGTCATTTTCTAATTACGCTGGTACCCCGTTGTCTAATGGTGGATGTTTTGTTGTTTTAGAGAGCGCGGGAGAGAGAGAGGGAGAGATAGATTGAGAGGAGGAATATAAATATATATATATATATGTGTGTGCGCGCGTGTGTTTGTGTGTGTGCGTGTGTGTGTGTTTGTGTGTGCAGGACAGAGAGAGAGAGAGAGGGGAACTTCACGAGGGGCCTGTGCTCTGCTGCTGTGGCTGAAAAAAGACCATCACAAGGGCAAGATGGCTGCCAAATGAGAGTTCATTGAATTATCAGCCCAGTTAATGTGCCTTGGATTATGCTCTTTGTTTGTCAGTTTTTTCCTGTAGATGCCATAGCTTAATGAGATACTGTAAGTGGCATACCAGACTCCCGCTGTGATTTTGTGATGACTCGTTTAATGACTTTTGTTTCAGTGCCTCCAAGTGCTTTAGCAACCGAAAGAAGACAGATCTAGCTTTTCCCTCTCTTTCTGCAGTCTCTTTTGATTTCTGGTTTTGCAAATATTTAGACAAGCGCGCAGCAAAAAGAAAGGGATCTTGTCTCTTTAAATGATATAGTGACAAGACTGTATTGGCAATCTGCTTTTCTTGCGCCGAAGGAAGTTGTACTTCTTGAGAAAGCAAAGCGTGTCAGTATGTTGCGGACTGAAGAAGCTCCATTCTTTGAGATCTGTGTGAGTTCTGTTGGAGCTGGCTGCTGTCCTGCAGGGCCCAACCATCTGATGCAGCCTACACCATGTGGATAGTCTTCTCTTGTGCAAGGCATCCCCTACGCACCCCACACTGTTAACACACCCCATCGTACGCCAAAGCTTTGTTTGTGTCCAGAAAGAACAGGTGGTCTGTGCAAACAAGATCAACTGTTCACACATTAGTGATTTAAAATACATTCTATATGCACGTGCCTCTGTGTGTATGTCTTTGTGTGTGTGTGTGTGTGTGTGTGCGTGTGTGGTGTGTGAGAGAAACAGCATGAGAGAGAGAGTGGGTGTCTTTGCATGTGCATGACGAAGAAGAGTTTAGGACACAGTGTTTATATTTCCCTGCTTTGTTCTGTGTTTGCCTTTGAAAGCAGAGTTTTTATAGCCTACACACACGCGCGCGCACACACACACACAGTAGTGAGGTTATTATATTACATATTTCCTAATTAATGTATGCTTTCCTTTAGTCACTTTCACATATTTTCCTGCTGCATAAATATGATTTGCAACAGTTTATCATTTGGTAAACTTGTGAAATAGGAATATTGACATAGAGGAGAAAGGCTTTCCATCAACTCATACAGGTATAAACACAGCTGGTCAATTCTTGGCAAACCTGCTCTTTTCCGTCAGGCCTGCAGTTGCTATATATGTAGCTTTTAGTGTGTTATGAGAAGAACTTATTTTCCCTCTGCTGTATTTAAGGCCTCTAATCGGCATTAGTGGGTGAGACAAACAGAACAAAATGAATCGAAAGCCTTCTTTTGCTTAACATGTGAAATAGCTGACTCAAATAACTGCACATCACCACTGCGCCACATGCACGCCAGATTTATTTTTACAGGGCATAAGCCAGATTTCTGATAGTTGTAGAAGGAGTGGCATAGATTTACTGCATCCACAACAAATGTGTATGTATTCCTTTATGAGTTCTTTAGCTATTACTCACAAGGAGCTAGTTTGTCAGTGCTGTGTGTGCTCTTTCTGTGCTCTGTAATCCTGCAGTAATGAATGGAGCTGGTTAGACTATTCTGTCTCCGTCAGGCTTTTAGGGGGGTGGGGGACCTACAGAGAAGCTCCTATAGAGTTTCATTAATCTGGCTGTCAGAAAGTATATGGGTGTTATCTTTTGTACGGGTCATGGTGGGCAGCTGTGTTACCACTGCCCTCTTCCTTGTACGGGCGCTTCATCCCCTGACAGGGCAGTTCACAGGATGGCTGGCTGGCTGATTTGGTGGGCTGGGGCGTGGGTGGAGTGATACGCAGGGGGCATAATGCGTGGCACGAGGCTTTTACTGTCTGCACATAAGCCTGCTCTGTAATAATGAATAAAACAATTGTTATGTGCAGACTGGGATGTCAGGGAATTCCAGGAATTTGAAGCGTCGTGATCTCTTGTTATGTGTGATTTTGAAGTGGGCCGAGGCATGTCGCAAAGAATCTGGGACATTGACAGTTATGCATCGCATTGAGCTGCACCCTTAGTTGAGGTGTATGAAGTATAGCTACATATCATGCTGCATCATTTGATATGTGTTTCATCAGAATGTTATATCAACACATATCACACCTTAACTGAATGGACTTAATAAACAAATGAAGCTTTTATTTGTGTGTCATTTGTGGGCTGATTCCAGAGTGCTGGGAGCACATTTTTCAACAAGCACGAAGAAAAGAAATAGAAAAAGGCAGCCACTGGTGTAAGTGCTGGTTAAATAATCCACCCTTCCATCTTTTCCAGGCTTTTGAAATAACATTTGTGAACTTAAACACTTAAAAACTGAAGAGCAGTTTAAATTCCAAGTAATCTACCCTCTCAGATCATTATAGTGTATGATTTATAAGAACATTCTTCGTATGTTTAGGATTTGGTGAAGTTTTCACACTGCCTAGTAGTTCATTCTACCTCTACTTTTGAAAATCTTAATTGTAGTTTCTGTTATTACCGTAACTGTTGGCTGCAGGCTGGCGTAGCTGTTTGTAGTGCATTAGTTTTTCTGCTCAACCATCCACATAAATTATTAATGCTTTTTAACTGCTGTTAAAAAGACACATGAAATATGCAGTTCTGATCTATAAATTTTATTCACTTGTTTCATTCCAGTGTCACCTAGCTATGGATTTACAATACTGTCCATCCATCCTGACTGACAGCATGCTGCAGCTACAGAGGAGGAAGAGTATACATCCACCCTCTTGTAGATGAAATACTGAAATACAGAATCCTTAGCCTGACTGCAGTCAAAATAAATCTAACAATGTTTGAGAGTGTCAGATCTAAAAATTTCCAGAATGCACAGCTCCCAGGGCTGGTTTAAATGTGTACGTGTCACTTTTTTCTTTTATTGCCTGTGCTAAATCACACCTGCTCCTTTTTCGTCTGAGCGCGGCCACACCTAAGAGGCACTACTGTGACATGATGCTTAATACCAATCAAGCACTCTCTCACTCTGTACCAAAAGAGCCTAATTCACTCTGACAGAGAAAACACCTGATGGCCTGACGTACCGCTCCCTATCTTGGGACACACATGAGTGATGAAGTTCCTAAGCCTCCTTTCTATGCTTAGTTAATCAGACGAATACCACTTTAGTAAATATGAAGTGGATCTAGTGTATGTTAATATAATTCCCTCACTTTCTCCCTGTCAGATATGATTAGGTCAGACCTGTATCTTCACATTGATCTCAGCTCAGAGCAAACACGCAGCTCCCAGCAGCCTTAGCTGCAGGTATGCCAGCTCTTCATCTGTGTGGTTTTGTGTACAACATTTTTGTTACTGTATTTAGAATGTAAGCAGCAGCAGGTGGCTCAGACTTAGTGACAGACATTTTGGGGTTTTTTTTTTTTTTTTTTTTTTTTTGGAAGGCCTTGAGTTGGTTTAAATCCAGTGTTGTGCTTTTGGTTTAAGTTGTGTTAAATGCAGGTGACTTTCTTAATACTTGCCTCACTTGTACCTTCAGCCAATTGGATGTGACAGGCAGGTATGTGCATTGCTTAATGAAAAAAAATGCACACAATTATACACTAGTCAAACTCATATCATAAGATACTGCAAATCCATTTGAACTTGAGAATGATCAATCATTATTGATCGAATGCAGACTTCAAAATGGATGCTTTGTACACCATTACACATCCAAGGCTACTGTACAGTAATGTCATTAATAGAGGCAAATGCGATAATAGTTCAAATGCCCGTAATCCTTGGAGTTGGGTGGGAGGTGGAGGGCAACATCCTATGACCCCCCCCACCCCCCACCGCCCCTCCCTCTCTGTGTTGACTGCAGAGGAATAACAGTTTAAGTAATTCGTTCATCTTCTAACGCTTACCCGTTTCCGGTTTGCAGTGGGTGCTGGTTACACCCTGGACAGGTTGCCAGTCCATCACAGGGCCAACATACAGAGACAGACAGAGAGGGACAACCGCTCACACTCACATTCAGACCTACGGACAATTCAGAGTCACCAATTAACCTAAACATTAATGTCTTTGGACGGTGGGAGGAAACCGGAGTACCCGGAGGAAACCCACGCAGGGAACCGAACCCACGACCTTCTTGTTGTGGGGAAACAGCCCTAACCACTATGCCTCTATGCTGCCCGGGTTAACTAATACTGTATCTATTATATTCTGATATGATTTAGTCACTTTTTTTCCCCCGTCAGATATGATTTGGTCAGCACTGTTTGGTTAAATTGATTTTTGATCTGCAACTTGAAGCAGACACACTACTCACACCAACCCCCTGCTGCCAGCCTGCCAGCTCTTGATCTGTGCGGTTTTGTGTACATCATTTTCAGGACTGACTGAGGTTGCAGTCCAGGATGATGTAAGCCTGTGTTAATTCAGTGGGGACAGTGCAGGCTTTGTTCTGTGCCCTTTGGTGCTGCAGTAGAGCTGTGCAGGGCACGCTTATGTGACCTCTACCATTGTAGCACGATGTGAATTTGAAGCTTTGTTTTGCTGCTACAGCTGAATCAAAAGAAAAAAAAAAAAAATTGGAGCTGGGCAGTGGAAAATTGAAACATACTTTAGCTTTCCATTTGGATACTCTGCCCTTAACTTTGCATTTTTGCATTATTAAGTTGTTTATTTTCTTTAGGACTCCTGTGACGTAAATATCCTGGTAAAGGTTTCATTCAAACATGCAATAGATTTGCTGAAAAGGCGGAACTCTTTTACTTTAATCTATCTTTTAAGACGTCTCACAGGTTTGTGAAATGCAAAGGAAGGACAAGAAGAAGCAGACAGTCTTTGATGTTTGTGCTGCCTTTGTATTTTGTGTCAGAACAAAATGAGATCTAGACAAAGATTTTCACCTTTAGTAAAGATGAGATATTTGTTGAGGAAGCCTATGTGGTTTCACTTAATCAGCGTTTTCTCTGTCTCCAACAATAATCAAAAACCACAGGTATACTTAACACAGGATGAGGAGAGTCAGAACCTACTTTGCTCTATTTCCTGACCTATTTGTGGTGCATCTCTGGCAATATACAACAGTTGCAAAAGAACATTTAATTGCGCATAACTCTACTTTCATGTTTTATGTGCATGTTACTGGGCTTTCCAACGTTCCAAATATATGTATTTGAATACTTTCTTTGTTTCTGTGGAATTTCAACTCACTTAATGTTCTTTTTCCTTTCTCTTTAGGTCTGAGCTACAACAAACAGACATTTCATCTGAACAGCATGAATCCACATCCTGTTTCGACTGAATAAGAGCAAACAGTAAGCACGCAGTTTGACTGCTAACCTTCGGACAGTCCCACATAGACACTTCTGACCACCATACTGTAACATCAGCCAGTCCCTGAAAGGACAGCTTCATTACCCCATCCACCCATCCAATTAGAAGCCAGATGGCACTTCTGGCCAATCAAATCATGAATGCAAGGATTCTCAGCAGTATGAATGGGAGAGTAGAGCTTTCCCAATTCCTCAGAGTAACTAATCAAAGCATTGCCTCCCAGGCTGAGGATGACAACCGCAAGAACAGGAAATATCCCTGCCCACTGTGTGGAAAGCGTTTCCGCTTTAATAGCATCCTTTCCCTTCACATGCGCACCCATACTGGCGAGAAGCCCTTCAAGTGCCCATACTGCGACCACAGGGCTGCACAGAAGGGCAACCTGAAGATACACCTTCGTACTCACAAGCAAGGCATTCTAGGGAAAGGCCGTGGGCGGATTAGAGAGGAAAACAGGTTGCTTCATGAGCTTGAGGAGAGGGCGATCTTAAGAGACAGGCAGATGCGAGCTGGTCATGTTAGCCAACAGCAAACATCTACTTTACCACAAATCCTAAACCCCCAGCTGACACAGGCCGTCCCAACGCAAAACCAGTTCTCAACCAACTCTCGTGCAGCGGAGAGTCAGCCACATACATCTACATCCCCTCAGGTGACTACTGTGCATGACGAGCCCAGCCAGCCCCAACCAAGTGGCTTCCGCTGTTCCTTCTGTAAGGGGAAGTTCAGGAAGCAGCAGGAACTTGAGCGACACATCAGGATCCTACACAAACCTTACAAATGCACCCTGTGTGAGTTTGCTGCTGCACACGAGGAGGAGCTCATTGGCCATGTTGAGACAACACATATAACAGCAGATTCAGGCTCAGGACAAAGGCCTGCCACGGGACCCGGTGATAAGGGAAAGCCCATTGGTGAATTCCCCTGCGAGGTGTGTGGCCAGACCTTTAGCCAGGCCTGGTTCCTGAAAGGTCACATGCGTAAACATAAGGACTCTTTTGAGCACTGCTGTCAAATCTGTGGCCGTCGTTTCAAAGAACCTTGGTTTCTCAAGAACCACATGAAGGTCCACCTCAACAAGCTCGCTGCTAAGAGTAATCTCCCTTCTGAGCACGACGCCCCAGTAAGCCTGAGTAACCTAACACAAGACCATCACAGCAACCTCTACTCGCAGTACATCTCCCGCATCCACAACAGGTTTCTCTCAGCTGAGAGAGCTGACCATCCAGATTATAACCAGATGGTCACCACAGCAGGAGTTGACATGAAGGTTAGGGAGATGTTAGGGAGGATGATTTCCTCTGGTCCAGGCCCTCTGACGGACGCAGAGAGGTCCTCATTGTTGGGTTTGACTCCTCTCCACCCTCAGCTGAGCTCTTCTAGCATGGAATATCTGCAGAAGATTATGTCTAATAGAGATACACTCAACAGTGGCAGCAGTTACCCAGGCTGGCAGATCATGACCCCGGGGCTGACCCTGGAACAGCAAATATTCAGCCCTAAAGACCAGCAGCAGTGCTCCTCCTACCTGCCTGAGAGATGCCTCCCTGTAGATGATGGGAAAGTGTGTCTCAGTGACCCGGACACCAAGGCCATCAGCAGACCCAGTAGCCCCAGCAGCGTGAGTCATCATGGGCCAACAGAGATCATTGCAGAGACAGGGAACTCCCACTCCGCCAGTACCATGGACCATCGACCTCAATCTTCTTCTCCAGCTACAGGTAATGCAGCCATGGGAAGCTAATTTTATTTTAAAGGGCTATTTTAAGATCTTATTAAGGCGGCACTCGATTTAACACATGAAGTTCAGTCTAGCGAAGACACCTTGAAATACTGCTCAGCCTGTGAAAATGGCTGGTTAATGTATCTGTGGGAGGACCTGAACAAAGTGTGGAAAATAATTAGCTTATATGTTAAATTTATTTTATTATTCAAAAACATTTTTTCATCTCAGGAACTTATCTTGGCCTGTGCTGCTTCAGCTTTGAATCTTCTTTTCTAATTTTATTTAATTTTTTGGTTTTTAGATTTGAACCAGCAATTATTTTTTATTTGTGTAGATTTGATAAAATTACAGAAACAAACAGGCATTAGAGCAGAAATGATCAGCTGAGAATGTAGCAACAAAACATCAAAATAATCCACATCATAATCTTTTTTTATGTCCTGTTTTGTTTTGGGGTTTTTTTGTATATTTTTTTAATTTAAGTGACAGCTGTGGCCTCATTATTCTTCCCCACTTACTGTAGGTGCGCATGAAGCGAAGGGTCAGTTATACCACGACAGGCATTACTGTCATCCATGAGGACTTTGTCTTCCTTTTAAAGATAATGGCATCATGTTGAATTGTAGGGATAATTAGTACCCTCTATTTTATATCCGTCACATCCCCACCCCTTGCCTACGGGGGCACAAGATGTTAATGCATGCCATCTGGTGTTTTTAATGATTTGATATATACCACCCAGTGATTTTTATGATTTGATCTACCACCTGGTATTTTTATTGATAGTGTTCTGTTCCACCTGGTGATTTGGATGATTTGGCTCTCGGGGTAAATGCCTTTCTTGTCATGGCATCCTGCTAACATGTTATCATGAGCCTAAATTACAGCTATAACAGTGTTGTTAAGAGAAGAGAAGGAAAATAAATTCAAACTTTCCTTGGTTTCTTCACAGCTTATGACTTATGGTTATTTTCCAATGAGGACTGCTGTTATGTACATGAAGTCTGATGCGCTCTTGTGGGATTCGATCCAGTATCCTCTTAAATGATGGCCGTATAGCAGAGATAAATGGATCAGGTCTAATCTCATTAGATGTTTTGTTTCCATATTGTACACACATACTGGTATCTGCATATTTACATGTAAATGCTTGCTGTTTAAGGCCAAATCCCTTTCTGGTTGTCTTTAAAGAAACATATTCTAACTCTGTTGTTTGTACTTTCCCTCTTTTTCCCTATCTTGAAGACCATACAGTGTCACTTCCAGAAACATTTATGATAGCTGGCTAGCTGAGGATTTGAGTGTGCACAGTTCTGGGATGGCACATTCTGTATCAGACTCTAATTTCAGTCAATATTAAGCATGGAAACTAATTCATTGTAAAGGTCAGGCGTCATTGCTTTAGTCAATGATGGATCCGGCAGGCTCTCTCTATCCCTCTCCTCCTCTCCTCTCTGTTCTTAGTCCTGTGTAATGGTAGACTCACTCTGGGGGCTTAGCACCGCATTGTTTAGCTCTGACAATATATCCCAGAGACCTCTGCAGCTGTTCCCCACGCTCACAATGACAGATTAATTAACACAATCACACGCTGCTGGCCCTGGCTCAACACACAGGTCTGCTGCGGGACAGATAGGTAAATCCTACACATATGGAGAACACGCACCACTTGATGAGGGTTTAATAACAGGGATAAGTTTTTTTGGAGGTGGGGGGTTGTAACTGATCAAGTCTGTCTGTCTCAATGGTTGGATGTAGACGGAAAAGAGAGCGAGTGTTTTCTAATTCAGGAGAGCGGAGATGCTGAGGAAGAATTACCACTGCCAGATGTTCAGCTTGAGGAACATTGATTAGTCCAGAATTACTGGCTGCATTATTCATAGTCAGCCTATGGTGGTCATGAAGTTATTGATGTCCTCAATATGGATAGCAAATATAGTACAGTCATGGCTGTCAGAGTGAGAGACGGCTTCTTTGCTTGATACATCCAGTTATAGTGCTGGATTTAGATTTTAACTACAAATATCCAGCATCTTAAATTAGAAATCCCCCTTTGATTTCAATAGAACGCGTGTGTTACAAATGACTTCTTTCAATATCTAATCAGGACAGATTTGAAAATGCACTTTGACTTTAATTATAATCTGAGATTAAGAATAACGACTCCTTTTAAAATGATAAACTAATGAAGGGTGCATGCTTCAGGCCTCTGACCTACATTGGACCAGTTAGATCCCAGCTTCAAACAAAAAAACATGCTCAAACATAAAATGCTCTGACAGTTATTAATTACTCCCATTCAATACTCTTAACCTCAAGGTCAATGATCAGCCATCTTGTAATGATGTTGTCCCCACATGTGCTTTTTGCTGCTTTTATGATTGCTTTTACTGTAAGCATTGAAGCGACAGAGTCTGAAATGATAAGCGTCTGTAAAAATGTGAATGGTAATATGAGCAGTGGTTTACCCAGAAACCCAGATAAAACAGGCTGCTGTACAGAATATTACTTTCATTTGGCTGTTCCAGTTACATCAGCCTATTCTTTGTGATTGCTGACAGTAAAAACATCTTTCAACTAAACGGGTTCTTATCTAACTCGGTCCTGTGTCGGGCTTCACAAATTCCACTCTTATTCAGAGATCAGAGTCAGTCTGACTGGTTTGTCTAAACTGATTACCTGTTGGCTCTTCCGTCTCCCTCTCACTTCTGTCTTTTAATCCTCCTCTTTTTAATTATTATTGCAGATATGAGGCTCAAATTAAGCTCAAAATGCTTGTTTTCCTAGCATGCAGATAAAAAGATTTACCCAGGGAGTTCTGAACACCTGCCTTGAAATATTGTTCCACCGTCTCCTGAATGCCATTTGGCTTAATTGACTTGGAAACGTCCCAAATGCGTCATTGACTATGTGGTCTAATTAATATTAATAATATATGCTATTATAAACATCAAAGAACATCTGGTGCCCCTGTTTTTCTCACCAGTCTTGTGTGTGACTCTCACTCTCACTCTGTTTCATTTTAAACCAAGCCAGCCACCATGTATCTCTGTTTTGCATTTCAGGTGCTTGATTGCATAAGTAGACAGAGCCAAAGCTCCACTTTATGTAGAGTTTGATATCTACAACATAACTGCCAAATGCCTATGTAAGCATATAGTATGTGAGCCTGTGATTGCATTGACGGTGATGTATGGCTGTAAATCTTAAAGCCTATTTCCATATGAAATGAATCACTTGTCCAAGCCCAGCTGCATGCTTTTTTCCATAGACACAGCTCACTTGAAGCTTTTTATTTATTTATTTACCTTTTTCCTCTGGCTTGCACATCCAGTAAGGGCGGATAACTCATACGCATCACTTCATTATATGCTCTGTGTTAGGTGCGAGAGGCTGGGGTTTGTAATGATGCAGTAATTGGAGTTTTGCTTGATAAATCTAAGCTCTAAAATTACTCCCCTCACATAATGTGAGCCTCGGCAGTGTAAGTAAATCTTAAACTGATTAAGTTAGCATGAACCAGGCAATCACAAAGATGGCACCCATCCAAAGGAAGAGAAAAAAGGCAGAGACTTCAGGCTTTGTGCTGTTTTACTGCTCTCGTGTAGGCTGGGAAATGGGTTTAGGAAGGACCATGCTGAAAGATGAGGTCAGATATATGTGTTTTCTGCATTTGGAGCTAGCCGGTAATGTCATCGTAATTTAAGCCACAGAATAATTAAGATATATGGCGTGTCTGAAAGACTTCCATTAAGCTGTTTGAATTTTTTCGACTGTTACTGGAGACAAGGGTGTGGCACTGATGAAGTCTCTTTCCCGCACTTGCACAGCGGCGTACGTCGCCACGCACATGTAATGTATGCTGACATTAAATCAAACATACTGTTGGCAGATTGACACACAAACACAGATACAAAAAGGGGCAACTGTCTTTAGTTCAAGGACCTGGATTTGCCATCTCAGCTATGATGGTTTTCAATTTCATCAGGTTCAGCTCTATTTAATTAATACGTGGGTGTTGTTTTATGTTTTTTCTACATTTGAAATGGTGAAATACATCCTCTGTGTGCTCCCATTCAGCTTACAATGGCGGATATTCTATCAAAGTTGGAAACAAAGTAAAGTAACAACTACAGATCATTAGATTTAGATTTACCTCAGTGAATTACCTCAGGGTCAGATCTTGAGGTGTATGAAATTGATATTTCTCTGGCGGGAATGAATCACTGTTGTAACTCAGATATTAGTCCATTAAAGAAGAACAATAAGGCATCAATATGCATAGAATTAAATTAATGGTGGTGGGTTTATCTCCCTATCCCAGACGCATCCCTAAAAGACACAGTATAATGTATGACCTGACCTTCAAATGCCAGGAGAGTGTTGGGCAATAAACTGCCAATATTTGTGGCTTAATGGCGTCGGATGACTTTTACTGTAATTGGAATGGCAGCGAAACAGCTGGGCTGTTTAAAGACAGTGCAAGGCTGAGGTCTCAGACAATCACTAACTCAAAATGGTCACAGGGAGTGTGTTTAACCCTGGAGGGTGTTTCTGTGATCGCCATAAGGATTAAACTGTAGGTAAACAGAGGGAAAAAGACATTTAAATTACCTTTAATTAAAAGTTATGGTGCGCTGGATCAAATCTTATATCCCGATGGATATTATTCACTGGCTAAAAGGAGAAAAATTACCCTTTGTCATTCTCCACAATAATACACTTTGTACTTTTTGAATTATGCTCCCATCACACCATTTTTCAAGTATGTAGCAAAAATAAACTCAACTGCAGTTCATGGTGTAGTTAATCAGAAGTGCTCACATGTTGGTCGTTGTTATTTCTGACTGGGAAACCCACTTACTGCTTTTGATGGAATGAGGTTTTTGTCTGCGACATCTGCCTTGTTCTTGTTGCTTTACAATTTCACTGTTTATTATTTTTGGAAGAATCTTGTTTGGTGTTAACATCTTTGGGTGTATTTATTGCACATGGTGGTGGCGTCTATACTGTAAAATGATGGATCACTGGAGCTGAAAGCTGATTACAAGCTTGATTTACTGCAGGGCAGTGCTTAAATCATTCAACTCAGCCTGGTGTGGGATTGCAACATTTTTCATGTTTAGACATCAGTTCTTGGAACATACTTTTTCTGAGAACACAATGCTCAGTATGCCTCATATACCCATATTTTCCTAATTTGATTTGGGCTGTATTGTGTTTTTTTTGCTGTTATTGTCTGTGTTAGGTGAGAAAGTCTACAGGTGTCCACTCTCCAGTGACTACTCCGCTGTACAGACAGCCTCCCTCGGCTTCCACCTGGAATGCTACCAATTCCCCCACTGGCAGAACAGCAGAGATCTCTCGTCTCCACTGCACCCCACCACCAGTAGCAGCAGCTCCAGCCCCAACCCCAAGCTCAGACCCAGATCTACGGAAGATTGGAGCCCGGCCGCAGGTCACTACCTTGGTCTGGAGAACCCCACTGAAAACCCCCTGCTCATCAACAAGCAGTCTGACCTCACTGAGAAGGAGGCAGCCGTAGATGGTGCTTTATCTTCTCAAAGCAGGAAGACCCAGTATGAGCCCTTAGATTTGTCCGTCAGGCCAGAGTCTGTCACGTCTCTCTCAGCCATGTCTCCTGCTGCACTGGTACAGATGTCTGGTGTTTTTAGTAATGGACTCTCCTCTTCCATTACCCGTCGGCTACAAAGTTACTCTAATACCACAGCTGAACTCAGTGTGAAACCTGCATATCAGTGTGACCTTTTGATGCAGGGAACAAAAGAAGAGATGAACACACAGAAAGGAGGCTCCGCTTGCCACGATGTTGAAGGGGAATTTGAGAAATCGGAGGAAGAGAGGGAGGGTGAAAATAATGATGCTGCCAAGTGGCAGGTGCTGAAAAATAATGCTCCGGAGGTAAGACAGGCCCACACTGATTTCCAGGGTCTTGGTGAGAATAAACAAGACAAGCCAGGTCAATGGGGCAGAGCCGTGGCTGAAAATCCCATCTCCTCTCTGGAGAACTTGACTCCGGGACAGGCCAATCCACTCCAGCACCAGGGTGGCCTGCTCTCCTTCCTCAGGTCTCAGGGGAGCCTGAACAGTGCGCCTGCCAGCGCTCACAAAACCAGCCTGAATGGTGGGGTGAATCTGGAGAAAGATGTTGCATCAGGTGAGCATCAGCGTATATATCAAATATGTTCAATGCAGCTGTAACAATTATCAAGATGTAGCCAGTGCTGTCTCCAGATTTCAAAGTATCTGTTGCCACCTAGTGGACAAAGATTGATCCTTCTGTTTTTGGTCCTCAGAGGTGCCTTGTAGCCCCCATCTGAGAGATAGACCGCTGCAGATGAGCATTAAATAACATAAAATTGTTTAGCCTCATTCTGTGTATGATTGGCTGACTGTTGTTCTGGCTGTATATTTTGTACCAGAACATGTTGTAGGCAATGGCAAGGCTGCAATAGAAATACAAAAAGTTTTTGACAGTATCTCAGCCCACCTCACCTGACAGCAGAAGTGTGAAGAGCAAGTGTGAGTGTGTGAATGAATCAGGGCAATTACAAACCACACACTTATACTTACAGCACCCTAGTTTTTTTTTTCCATCCAGATCTTATGTCTGATCTCAAATAAGGGCTAAAGAAGACACAGGTGTGTGGCACTGATTACCCCCACACTTTAAAGGATGATATAATCTCCTTGTGTGATAGGTTACAAATCGCCCAAGCCAGTGGAGCCCACTGATGGAGAGGCTTAAGCTCTTGTGATGGTGTGATATGCTTGCTGAGTGCAGATTTAATAATGCTGTCTCTCAGGAGAGGGAATCCAACAGCTGGGGTCTTTGATATGCATGTATTATGAGTGCAACGTGATACACCTTCTCTCTGATCCCCCTCTTATTCAGAAACTCAATATGTTCATGTGAAAGACAGGAAAGTGCCTGTCAACTCCATTAGGGATTAACATCTGTTCCCTTTCTTTATGATTCTAACAGCAAGATGTACTTTTGTATTTGATTGTACAGATGGTTATTATCATATGCCAAAAAGCAGCCCCCCTCCCCATCAGCTTCTGTCCTTGCAGTCACACTATTCATGTTTCTTCATTTCTTATATTGCTTATAATAGTGTTTGGATTGAAAAATTGGACGGGGATTGCCTTTTTCTTTAGCAAACCTCATGTTTTTCGCTTTTCTTTCAAAAATTCAGAACAATGAGCATCATTAAATAATTTTTCCCCCCACAAATATGGCATACTCTGCTCTAACTGTTGCTTCCGTTTCTTCACCGAGCGGACCAGTGTAGCGTTAGAGCCTTTGCTACAAGAAGTCATTCAGGCATCTCTTCCGTTTTGTTTACTGCCGACTGATCCACTATATATTTCTTTTTTGTCACCGAGGAAGTAGATGCCAAAGACACAATAAACACCTGTCAGTCAAACTGGACGTGGAGGCAGTTAACTGACATTGAGAGTCCATTGAGTGTCCTCTAAAACTGCACTAAGCAGGTGGCCCGGCAGCCTGTCCTGTCTGCAGTGTTGACCAGGTGGCTTTGTCATGGGGCTGTCTCCTGTTGCCCCCATCCTCTCCATACTGTATGGCACGTCGAGTGGCATGGTGACATATTGCTGCGCAGTTTGGACATGGAGTGATGTGTTTGTGATGACAGTTCAGGTCGGCTCCAATGTGCCAGCAGTGGTAATTGGCCAGATGGTGACCTCTGGTTGAACCTGTCTGCATGCTCATTAGTCTCACCGAGCCCTCCCTTGTGTCTCAAACAGACACTCTTATTCTCTGCACTTCTCTGACCAAACCACTAGATGGCAACATTTACCACACATAAAGTACAGACGCTGCAGGCTTCAAAATATTGCTTCACCAGGTACCATGGAATTTTTGTTATGCATTCATATTTCACAGGTACCATTAAGACAACCGTTATTGAGATAACAGCCATGTAGCACCATACATTAAGGTTATGAGCATTATCTCACTCTAAACCAGTTAACTGGTTCACTAAACTGCCTCTCTCTTCTGTGGCATCAGAGCAGGCCTCTCTAACGCATGAGAACAAGTGAATATGAGAAGATCGATAAAGAAAGGATTAAGAATGAACATGGGGGACAGAGAGAAAGAAAAGGCCCTGATTTGAAAGGTTGAAAGGGGTGAGTCATTATCTCATTGTGTGACCTCTGTATACCCTCCGCGGAGAGGGTGACAGAGAGTGAGAGAAAAGGAGAGAGAAAAGGAGCGAGAAAAATCACCATAGATGGAGATAGATGGAGCGACAGCGAGGTGAAAGAAGAGCGGTAGTGCGGCTGTCTCCATGAGCAGATGTCGTTTGAGGGCAGCGAGAGGGCAGCGCGGCCTGCCTTTGTGCAGTTCTTCTCCCCATAGAGATAATGAAGGGTGGAGCACTGGGAAGGATGTGCAGTCATCACTCACTGTCTGTGTGCCATCAGAGCTCAGGCCTGTGTCATCCGTCACCATTCAGCTCCTCTGGCCCCCGACGGCCCCGCCACTGTCATCATGGTCATTATGTCAGCCTGTGACACACAACACACTCTCACAGCACACACACACACACACACACACAGGAATACATGCAAAAACATATATTTGCCCAACCTCACACAAATATGCATTTAGTACAAAGATAAGATGTACTTTGAAATTCTTTGAGAGTAATGACAACTGGATTTTCATGTAGACACGATACTCTTCCCAAACCTATCAGCAGGTTATGTTAAAGACTTGTCTAATGTTGTGTCTATTTTGATATAACCCAATAATATATGAATTTTGTTTTTAAGAGTGGGTTAGAGTCATACAACCATTCATAAAATATGAAGTTACAGGATCTTTACAGCTCACAAAGTCAAATCTCTTTTCATAATGTTGTACAAAAACCAAAGTGTAAAAGCAACATGTTATGGTACATGAAGATTTTCTACGTAGAATTCAGTAGTCTAGGGGAGTGCCAATGGTCAAATGATCATTCAGATTTCAAACAAAGCTTCTAAATGTTTTTGAAAGATTAAAGAGAAGATGGACTGTACAAAAAATTTACAATTTTCCTGTGCAATTTGGGATTCCATTAGCAAAGGGGTTAAGATCAAGTTTTAAATCTGACTAAAATGTATACACAGTGTTTGATCTGGTTGCATTCACGTTGCCATGATCCCAAATCTCAGTAATGATGTCGATGAGTAAAATGTTGATAGAAATGCTGGGCAACATTGGGACATTTTCTCTTCTTTGTCTTTTGACACGTCTTTACTCATTCTTTCATCACCACACAATCACACAGCTCTCATTTCCTGTCCAGCCTCTTTCTGCGTTCATGCATGTGCAGCTGTATAAAAGTGCAGGCGTTGTGCATTGATGTGTAGTATGTATGGCTGGTCTGAAGCTGTGGCTAGAGCAGCCTGTGAGTGGAGGATCATGTGGTGAAGAGATGGATTGCTCTGAGCCCACTGCTGTCTTCTCTAATTGTAAAATATTAGTTACATTAGACTCTTGCCTGTGATTAATGGAACTTATTTGGAGGTTGCCCTCTCCTGGACCTCCCCTCTCCTCTGGTGGGAGGGAAGAAAGAACAGCAGACCCAGGAAGACGAGGAGGAGGGAGAGAAAGAAAGGAGTCAAGCAGGGCGACAAGCGGCTGATGTAGACATGAGACCTTTTGACTTGTTATTAACTGACTTTATGGAAGTGTAATAGTGTTACAGGATTTTTCATATTTGATTGACACAAGTAGGTCGAGGGAAGTCTGTTTGGTTTATCAAGTAACAATGGATATGTGAAATTTGGGGAAGTTGGATGACAGTTTTCCTCATGAAATGTTCTTTACATGCAAGATGATGCTTTTAAGCTTCAACAGTAAGAGCTTGAGAAATGTTCGGCATCACAGATGTTCATTTTTGGTGACACAAACCTGTTTCCTGTTTTTCCATCTTCTATTGACTGAGGTTGGAAGACGTTGCAGTGAGACACCAACTGTACCTGAATTTTGACAAAGCTTTTCCTGTATTATTGTCCCTCCCAGTCAGCTCCCCCTCCCTCAATGTAATGCTCTCTCCACCCCTCTCTCTCTCTCTTTCTCAGTCACTCACTGCCTCACTCTCTCACACAGAAGCACACACATGTACACATACAAACACCTCTTTGCCATCCTGATGATATTCAGATGTGTCAGGCCATATCCTCTCTCTGACTGGTGTGTGTGAGTGTGCGTGTGCGTGTGCGTGTGTGTGTGTGTGTGTGTCCTTTACGGCCATCAGGTTATTATACACCGACAGATGGAGCATTACCTTTTATTGCTCACACCTTCTGTGAGTTTTCCCACTTTTCCCCCTAAAAACACCTTTTTTATGTAGATGTGAAAGTGAGTGTTCAGCTGCGTACAGCTGTCTCAGCTCTGATGAGGAGCATGATAGAGAGGAAGAGGCAAGGGTGGGGTGAAAAGGCTGAGACAGCCCTCAGTTTTTGGGAAGTGATGTCAAATGACATCAGCACATAATGGTTTACTGTAACCATGAATCACAGAAAAACACATTGAAGTGTTAGACAGAGGGGAAAAGAGAAAGTCATTATATGAGGTAACATCTCAAAAATAGCACAGCGGTGAACAAGGACGCACGGCTGTCTAGGTAGAAAGGTAAATGAGTCATCCAGCACCCTTTCTGTTTTGATCTTAGCAACACTCTCAGGCTTTGGTGTCATACTGATTTTTATTAAGGTCAGATAAACCTCTGGAAGCTATTAACGACACACTTTGTTGTTTGCATGCTGTGCCATGTAGGTTCACATTATTCGGTGGAGCAATGTGGCGGGCGCTAAAGAGGGGGACAGACAGGAAGTTTTGGCATGCCCTGCCTCCCAGCTGCAAACGTCTGTCATTCCTCAACTCAACACTTGTGTGTGTCTTTACATACGTCTGTGTGTGTGTCTCTGTTTGTGTTGTGAGCAGGAAATTGATACAATGACTTAGAACTTACAGCCCATTTTTATAAAAACCTGTCGGTCCATGAGGTGTCACTGTTTTGGTAAATTTGGGTTGCTACAAAAATGCTAATTGTTCTTATGAGGCCAAATCAATGTTTCGTTTTCAACGACTTTTTTTATTTTAATATTTTTTGTGGAAATAGCACAGACTTTTTCACATCATAAAAATTGGAAACCTTTTCAACTCTGCTGAAACTTGTAAACTTTTTTCTTTGTGGTATTTCATAGGCTCAGTGTCCAAATTCTGTTTCTCACCTGCCAACATCTGCTCTGTAGTACTTGCAAAACAACCCACCAAGAATTCTATTAAACATGAAGAACTATAAACTTTCTTCACAGAAATCACTCTTATCTACTTTATTTTCACATAATAATTTATAGACAGACCTAAAATATGTAAAACATTTAAGTTTTGCCTAGAGCCAGGAGTGTTAGAGTGCAGGTAAACACACAAGTATAATCTGTAAAATGTTTAATCTTAACAATCATCTTATTGATATTTATACATATGGCACTCATCCACTTTAAACTACTACAAACCGTATATATATTAAGGCTCGTTTATCTATCTGCCTTTTGTTTTTGCTTTTTTTTTCCAGCTCGGAAACCATTCCAGTGCAGATATTGCCCCTACAGTGCTTCCCAGAAGGGTAACTTGAAGACCCACGTTCTCTGTGTCCACCGTAAGCCCTTCGACAACAGCCTCTACCCCGATCGCCGCCTCCGACGCTCACACGCGCCCCAGAGGCCCTCCAGATTGCCCCCGAGCATCACTGGAGACAGCCATGCGCCGGGGAGGGACCAGATTGGCATGACATCACTCTGTGGGACTTGATGTTGTCATGGCAACAGCAGACACAGACAGTTATGATTATTGTTTTAGCTTCACCTCAGAGGGGTTAGGATGATTGAGATTGTTAAAAGAAGAAAAAAAAAAGTTAACCAACCTTGATGTACATTCCAGTGTTTACTTGAAGAGCCGCAGTACGTATTTATCTGTAGCAAAAGACGCTGCCTATAATAATAAAGTCCATTGTGATGTGAAAGTGTTGTGGCGGTATTTTGTGCTGTTCATTTTGTCAAAAGTGTCCAAACGATTTACTTCTGTTTACATGCATCTATCAGTTCAACACTTGTCTGATAGGGAGAATGTACCATGCCCACCTAAAGCATTTGTTCTTTCATCCAGTAAATACCCTGTGTTACATTTTTGTAAATATCGCTCGATTTCCCTTCCAGTCCAGAAGTCTTGTCTATCTGTCAGGATATGGTGCCAGATGTTCAGGCTTTAATCGCGGCAGATGTAATGAAGTAGAATGTTGCACATCGGAGCTTCCATTTGTTCTCGATTCCACTCCAGGGAGAAAGCCTCTCTCACATATAATTATTGCCCATTAACTCCTATGCTTCATGCCCTCATGCTGGAACAATGCTCAATTAAGGGGAACCAAGGAAATGGAAAAACTGCAGAGATGCATTGATAGTACATTCAAATGTCTTTTTTTCTACTTTTTTGAAATTGAGTGGAACCAGCCATGTGTGCATATACCAGATCTGCCCACTAGTGTAAAATAGCCCCAATCAGGACAGCTATTGTATTATGCTGCGACTACATTGTATGATGATTTTAGCTTGATCTAAGTTTCCTCAGCCTCCTGTGCCAGCAGTCTGCCAGTACACCCAGAGATCACCCTGGGCAGCTGTGTGCCTGTTCAGCCGGGCCCTTGTAGCCACAGTGATGTGACTTTGACTGACAGTCGGCCTGACAACTCCATTCATGCGCCACCTGCTAGCTGTCAATCAGGGTGGCCATCCTGGGGCTATTGATGGAGCTGTCAGCCTGTGTGAGATGTGTCTGTCAAAGCCCACCCACTCTGCCACTCTGTCTCCCTGCCTGGGCAGTCCAACATTCGTTTACTGTCCTCCTTCCACCCTTGCTTTTTTTCTCCTTCCACCTGTTTCTCTTTCTTCCTCTACCTGTCTGTCCGTCTGTCTGCTGCCTGTTTCCCAACAGAGACATGCAGCAGCCCCTTAATCCCTGATCCAATCACAGATTCTTTGGATACACATTTGTCATCCTCAAACCCTCTGGTTTTTGTAATGAAGTGCTTCACAAACACTTCTGCAGGTGACTCAGGCTGGATATACATGTGGTTTTTATTGCCACTTATTGTTTTTGTGTGCCCACGTCACCAATCCTTTCTCTGCTCTCTCAGCCCTCTTCCTCTTACTCCTCCCCCCTCCTCTTCTGCTCACTCACCCTTCATCTCTTTACCTGACAGGTGACAAGGTCTGGGCCTCCAGCTGACTCGCTAATCGGAAGACTGTCATACCTGTCGATACTTTTTGATCTTAACCACGCAAGCCAGATCAGACCAGAACAGACCATCTTGTGAGTTGACCAAGGGCACAGAATTTTGTGGTGAAAAGAGGAAATGCCACAAAAGCTCCCAGCTTTGTAGTAAGTCTGTCGCATGTACCCCTTCAACAGCCCCCTGGATATGGATCACCCCTGAGGCCTCATCCTGTAAAACCTCCTAATTATGCAGTTTCCCTTAAAGCAGGGCCTTTTAATTAATGCTGGGGAAGTTTGTTAATCACTCCTAATGGTGATGAATGTTTTAGTTAACATCTTTCTGCCATAGTCAATGTCATACTCAGGCTTTTTTGGTTGCTTTGTTGGGGCTTGCCGGTCTAGTGCACAGCCCTGTTGTTTTTTCATTGTTCTGTGTTGTGTGTTGTCTTATAAACTCATCATGTCATTGTTTTATTTAAAAGGGCATTTTCACTGTTACCATGTTCTCTCACACCTTTCATACCCTGACTGGCGTCAGAGACAAGTGAAATACAAAGATGCCAAATTCCTGTATTTTATCCACCTAAGCTTTGGCTCACCTTGACCTTTTTGTTGTGAATGGTATCCTGTTTGCCTGCAGTGAATCAATCCTCATTCACTGGCAATCTATAAATAAACACTTCTCTGGAGAAAAGGCAGACATGTCATCTCACAGCCTGTCAGTGTAGGGTTTATCCAATGACCTCAGCCAAAAATTTATGTCATTTTTAATTGGCTTAAAGTGAAATCTTAATGCAAAAGTATACATTTGAGCAGCTATGAACATCAAGTCTTCGTCATCTTCTTGTTCGTTTGGTTTTTTTTTTCAGTTTTTTGCACGCTCATCCTCCCATCATGCGTACTATTTAGAGTTTCTTATCTGCAGACCATGTTTAAGGTCTCTTTCTCAGCTTCATTGAGAGGGGCGGGCCATGTACAGCTAATCAGCCTGAATAAGTAAAGGAAACAGTTTGACAGGCCAGGTAATGAGAAGTAATGAATCACTAATCATGGTCTCTTACAACCCTTGGAGCACAGATGAAAAATTAAAGGTAATTAGCTTGCACAGTTGTGAAAACAATATTTAAGACTGTTGGCATCACATGGCACAGACTTAACAGATTTTCTCTGCCGACAACATACATCAACACTGCGCTGAAGTCCTAATATCAAGCTGTTATTGGAAAAGCTTTCTCGATGTAATTTTAGTGACTGATCTGATCAGGCTATAGAAGTCTGCCCTGTTTTTTTCTCTCTCTCTCGCAGGCAATCTCTCCGAGACACAAGCATGAAAAATGTTTCATTTAGGTGTTCTTTAAGGATTTTCTCTACAGAGGGAAAGAGAGAACATGCCAGGAACATCCGTCTGAGATTTAGTTTTGGCAAAAGTAACATTGTGGAACAGTGGAGTGTGAGATAATATTCACTCTCTACCTGACACACATCTCGGGTTTAAGGTAATTCGGAGACATGCGGTCAGAGATGCGAACCCTCTGCAGCTCTCCCTGGTTCTTGTGCCTGACAGCAGAGTGAGGGATGCTTTGACAGAGCCCATGTTTGACAAGTCTGTGCGAGACTCAAAGTACAGGATCCAGACATGGGCTGTCAGTCAAAGCCAGCACATCTCCCAGCTGAGACGTGCCAGTTTAGTCACAGTTACAAAGGAACTAATATGCGTTAACTGGAGCAAGGCACACATATGGGCCTGGTAGAGCCCTGTGTCCCGAGGCTGGGATTGAATGGATGCCAAAGAACATAAGCCCAAGATATAAAAAGAATTACAAGGGGACAAATAAAACATGGGGATTATGTCAGAGTGAGAAATGGAGGCGTTGTAATTCTGCATGTGTGCCGGCTTGCCTCTCCTGTTTCAGCATCCAGGGCCGGTGGCTGTAGCCCTGCAGTCCTGCACCTGTGCTCCAAGGATCCAGGAGCTTTGGAGACGATATGGATAGGAGGTTGTTATACTGTATGTGTAAGGGAGGGAGAGCTGGTAGAAAAAAGTGGGACAAGATCAACTGGCTGGGGTTGTCGGAGACAGCAATCAGGGCCCGGAATGCTGTATTTGCCAAATCGGATGCCAGCAGCCATGTTTTGAGTCTTAGTTGTACATGTAAGAGAACAGCCCCCTCCCTCACTGTACACAATACATGTGTTCACTTAAATACCAAAGCAGGAAGTCACTGGATTCGAGCCCACAGCTACTCCCCTGCTCAGCCACCCGTGTCTTGTTATCACCCAAAGTTCATTTGATTTTCAAGCCTTCCCTCTCTCCCAGTCTCCCTCCTTGCTTTATGCTGAAGAGGCCCGTCTCGCATAACAAACAATTGCACCAAACTCCATTAAAATCACTTCATGGTGATGTGATAATGCCTCAAGTTAAAGGCTGTAATTGAAAAACATTTGACAAACCATGCACCACAAAGTGACAACAGACAAGCTGAGATTCTCACTTGAGTTACTCAGTGGAAAAGATTATCAACATTTTACTCCGTGACCTACTCATCTTGCTGAGTCTATTCTATGATTCTGTCCAAGCTAACAATCTTCAGATGGATAGAATCCAAATAATGATGTCCTTTTAGCTACACAAGTTAGTATACAACGGCCACCACAC
Organism: Remorina albescens; assembly: GCA_034769265.1. NCBI lineage: Eukaryota > Metazoa > Chordata > Actinopteri > Carangiformes > Echeneidae > Remorina > Remorina albescens. The sequence continues at coordinate 51,716,435 of CM068475.1, forward strand.
ACATTTTTCTCATAAAAAAAAATGAAAAATGAGTGCCTTTTGAATTTTTTTTTCTTGATCAGATGACAATGAAACAGGGCTCTCTGAATTCCACTTTGACAACTTACTATTCTCCAACCTGCACTGAAGCGCAATGTAACCAGTCAAAGCCTCAGAAGTGGAAAGTCTCCCTGGGAAGATGCTCCCGTCCATTGATTTGAAGTGACAGCCACATCCTTGACAAACACACCTGTCATTGTTCAAGTCACATCACATTTTAAGTTTCACAGACGGAAGACAGCGGACGTGTGCAGGTGTGTGTTGGGTGTGGGTTTTTGTGAATATGCACATGTGAGCATGAATGCCCATAAGAAAGTTTCTTCATAAACCCCCCTTGTTTGTGTGTTTGTGTGTGTGTGTGTGTGTGTGAATAGATGGGTCCACTCTGCTCCAGCTGTTGTTCAGGAACACAGCCAGATTCTTTCATTGGCTTCTTCAGCCAATGTTTATGAAACAAGACATCTGGGGTATTTATTTTCAAACGCGTCAGAAATGGATTTAATGTGCCAAAACCTGCTGACCATCACTTTGTGTGTGTGAGTTAGTGTCGTTGTGCTGGTCAGATGATATTCACTGTGTGTGTCTCTGCAGTGGTGTGGCAAGTTTTTTGGGGGGAGGGGCTGGTTATGGGGACTGGGGGAGGGGGAGGGTGATGAGCTGCTGCAATAATAAGCAGATTTTAATGATTTACTATAAATCAGCAGCCGAGGCCTCTGCTTGGGGAGACTGAGGGGGATGACAGCTCCTGACTCACACACCTCGCAAATGCCTTGCTGATGATGTGTGTGTGCTTCAGATCATCAATCACAGAGTGCAAGTACACACACGGACACAGACATACACAGATCCACGCACGCGCACACACACACACACACACACATGTGCCTACACCACACTTTAACAAAAACATGCTTTCAACACACGCAGGCAGGTGCACATGCACACACAAACACATGTGTGGCCACACACATGTTTCTTGTCTCTAATGTCTCCTCTGCTGTGGCAGGGGACAAATCAATCACAGGTACAGAAGTTCAAGGGGGTAAGAGATTGTCTGGTCCGTTTTTCCCTATGCTATTGATCCCATTTTACTGGCATCATCGCCAAGCTGTCTCACAAACCGTGGGACGGCGATGGATTGAAAGTGGATGATTGAGAGAGGCGGTAGGGTGACATTCACTGTAATCTCAGTCACCACCCATACCCCCACCCCTACGCCACCCCTCTCCTAACACACACAGACAAATCCAATGACATTGAAAGTTAGTATTGTACTGGGAGTTTTTGGAGCAGATAGAATCAGGCCCATCAGCTTAAATCTGCAATGTCTCCCAGTGAAGGAAACACACATGGCAGAGATTAACAGTGGGTTTGTTTTTGTTTTTGTTTCGCTGTCTCTTTGGGTTTCTTCTCCGGCCGTCATACTGTACGCCTGACTGTCTGAAGGTGTTGTGCCATCTCCTGGCCCCTGAATTTGATGAAAAAGACATAGGAGAGAACACCTCCTGACAACACGTCAGAAAGTGTGTGGGAGAATAAAAAAAGAAAGAAAAAAAAAGGAGTGACATAGTGGCCCACGAATTTTTTAAATCAGGCTCATATAGAAAATATTGATGCATGAGTACATTTTGTACATTACTCACAGTTTTCTCTTATCTCTCGCGTATAAACAAATGAGGGGGAATTTTCCTAGTAAATGATGGATTGTGGTTCATTTGTGTTGTAGGCAGCACTCCTTAAGGCATCTGGGAGATCATAAGATGAACATATCGCAAAAAGATTTTCCAAAAGATAGTCATTTCTGATGCATCCTGTGACATTTTTACAACACTGTCTTCCAGTGAAGTACTGATTACAGCTGGTCAGATGATACAGTTAATAAACTATCTAAAAACAACTTTCACTGACCAAATAGTGGAGAAGTTAAAATTTTATATCTTTGCTAATGTCCTTCAAAGATTTAGGGATGTATTTGGTATCCAAGTGTCGGTTCTATTTCTAGAAGCTCTTTCATTGGGCTTCATCAGAAAGTTAATGTCGTCATGATAATTAAAATCAATCACTCCACAACGCTGAATGATCTTCAAGTGAAGATATACAGCAGTTCATATCATCCTGCACCAAGTTTTACATTGTAAACCAATAATAACAATATAGCTCAAATTATTTACCTTCAGTATTACAATGCAAACTTCAAGCAGTGATAAAGCTCGAATCATTCACCTCACTATCAGTATCAGTATATCACAGTCGAGCTGTTTATCACATTATATCTACATTATGATGATGCACAAGTTTAATTACAGATAGATGAATGCTTCATTCATCTTTCCTGTTGCTGACATCTTGATTAAAAATGTTTAAAGGATTATGTATGGGGCTCCTATTTGTGTCCTTGTGTTTGTCTTTTCAACTTTCATCCACTCGCCTGATTTATTCCCCCTGTCTATAAATAAGTGGACAGGGTCCATGTGATTGATTAGTCTGTTGACATTGTACCAACTGCAGGTAAACAATTACTATTCATGCTTCATCGTCGCAGAATCTATACCAGGATGCTGCCACTTAGCAAGGTACAAAAGGTTAGATAGCAGAGCTATTGTTCTGCATTTGGTCAGATGTCATTATTTTGATTTCATTTCGCTGCAATAACAGAAATTTTGAAGTTTCGGGAGGTATCAAACACTCAACTTATTGACCTGAACTTCTTGCGTAAGATGAAAGAATTTCCTGGAATTGGTTGAATCACATAAATCCCGTAATCAAAGGCAAACTTGTTTTCATGTCAGCACAGTCATGGTCAGTGTCTGTGGACTATGAGTATCCCTTTACGTTGTGACACACACGCAAGGCTGTGGCCACATCCAGCCCCTCATCATACATCATTCATTGTTTATTCAGAATTCAGTGTTGCCCCATCTCTCTGCCCCTGTGGGCTGGATCAGTCTGCGGTCATTATGCTGATATGAACAGTGAGTCACTGGGAAAAGAAAGCGCGGGTTAAATGTGTGTGTGTGTGATTATATGTAGTAGGCCTACATCTGTCAGAGAGTGATTACAGAGTTAGGAGTTTATGAAACAGCCTCTGTATCAACAATTATTCATGTCCCTTAGGCCACAGAGTGAAAGGCCTTTTTCAGACAAGACTGTGGAAAAGAGGATTAGGCAGAATACTATGAAGATGTGTGGCAGAGGGAAACATGTTATACAATACCAGCATTCAAATGCTATTCAACCAGTCTTTTCTCTGGAAGATGATTTGTTTGCTCAATCAGATTCAACTATACTTAGCTATTGCTTGCTTTTGTTACAGAAATAATTAGAGGAAAATTCTCTTGTTCCCAGTCAAGAAAAAAGAAGTGCGAATGACAGAGAATGACACGAGTCATTGATCTGGATCATATGTGGTCAAATTTCTGATACGGGCTGCGGTGTACGCTTCAGCGGTCAAGCAAATGAAATAAAACTATGATGATTCACAGGAAGACCACCCACATTTGATTGTCCGGGTTTATTGCTGCTTGAATCTTATTTCATATTTTTGGCCATTGTCTTGATCGTTTAAAGAATGATACACTGAACTTTAAAGTAACTGCTGAGATCTTGGAACACGCCTGCAATTAAAATTAGACAGGGCAAGAAACATTGGCAGACATACAATTATCTAATTATAGAAACAGGTCTAAAAGCACTTGAGGCGAAACTGTAAGAGAGAAGTCAAAGTGAGCTGAAACAAAGCAATAACAATAACTGGCCACATGAAAGTGAAGCATCGATGCGGTTAAGGTGTGTGTTTATGAGGAGATGCATTAACAGACAGTGACAGCAGCAGGCTGCTGTTTGGATTCATCTGTGATGGAGAGACAAAGCTGCGGCTCGTGGTTCATTGGCTGAGACATTACTGGGCCATTTCTGTCTGAGGTGGTGTGATGCCTTGTCACCTGACACTGGGCTGCTTTGACAAGCTGTAGCACCTTAGCTGGAGTGCTCTGAAGACCTCGTGTACACACACCATCAGTTTCTCTTACTCATGTTATCTCGAGGCCTCACGCAGACTGTGTCCAGGAGTTTCTGCTTGTCTACTGTGTGTGTGTGTGTGTGTGTGAAAATCACAAGCATGTGTCTCTCACTTTCATTAATAACGGGACAGTTTTTGAACTCAGGGCAGACAAAAATAACAAACGTATCGGATACTATACTGTGAAAATAAATACAAACTTTATGGAGTTCAGAGATGTTTTGCCTCAACTCTGCTCTGAGGTGATTTTTAAACCAGTAATTTGCAGTAGTGTTGTTGCTCACTTTCTCTGCATGTAGCTCTCTTGAGAATCAGTGAGATATGTGGAAGAGACTCCAGATGTCCCTGCGATGCTCTTCAAGATCAATCTACATTTTATCGCATTTTGTCACAGCACCTCTAACATTTTATTACTGAGTAAAACTTCATCTACTGCAAATATTTTGAAAAGTTCCACGTATATAACTCTACAATATAGATTCATTAGATGCTAATCTGTGTGATTATAATGGCAATTTTTAAAAAGAACATCCTGCCCGACCCCCCCCTCCCAAAAAAAAACCAAAACAAAAAAACCCAAAAAACAGAAAAGCACAGAATGAAAACTTTACAGTAAGTTTTGAGAGAAGACATATTATACTCCGTTGTTGAGATTTGGATAAGAATATTGAAAGAACTCATTTGTCAAAATATCATATTGTGTTTTTCTATGTGCTGTTTTCCTGAAGTCAAAAAAGCAGAAAGACACATTTGCTCTACAAGGAACTATTCCAGCGAACAAAATCCATGCAAAACAACATTTAATCCTGTCTGATGTTTTATTTGAAGATATGACACCCACATAAATGTAATTGTGGCTTTAATGACCAAAAACCATCTCAGTGTATTTTAATATCTCCTCTTTGAGATTTTTTTAAAGCTGCAGTAAGAGCGAAGTGTTTTGTGTTGACATCTGAGCCTCTTTTCTGATAGGTTTACTTTTTTCTGAGTGACAAAGAACCAGGCAGTCCACCAATTGTTGTCTATAAGTGTAGACTAGCAAAAATCTGCTGATGAACAGAAATGGCAACGGTCAGTCACTGCTGAAAATAGACAAATGGACAAATTTTGACTAAATTGCTCTGGCTTTTCAGTCAAGAACTTTGATTTTCCTTGTAAAGGCTGTGAAATGACAGCTCCCAGAATATTATACAGCTTGTCTGACAGGCAGGCTGACTAATTAACATTGTGTTTTCAATTAAAAAAAAAAAAAAAACGCCAAAAGGTTTTGATGGCAGGTCTGGCTGGGTCATACTGGCTGAGTGGGGAGTTGTGACATCAGAAAATGACAGAAATCGTGAGGACTCGTTTTATTGTAAAGTTTCTGTATTTATATAACTGGTCCATCACAATTAAAGCTGAAATAAAATGTAAAGGTGTTGAATTCCCCGTCTAACTCTTAGCAAGGCAGAAAAGTGTATTTCCCAAAACATGGAACAATTCCTTTTAAAAATTTCAAAAAATTCAAAGGCTGTAAAGACTCAACATAAATGGTCACTTATTGTTCTGTTCGTCATTGCAGGTGAAGAACTTGTTTGCTTGTGTTCTTACTGTGAGACTAACATGAAAGGTGAGAAACAGGATTTGGAAAACAGCTGTTCATGCTGTAAATATTGATTGAACTGGAGTACACCATGGGGAAAACATGTGAATTGTTAAAGTGAGCTGTAAAGCCTTTTAAGTGGTGTGTTTGCTTTAAACATTAACCTGCAAACGCCTGCAGCATGCAGACAGTTGGGTGCTTCCAGGTATTGTACATCTGTTTCCTTTCTTCCCAAAAGACAAATTACAAGATTTACTGTATATCTATTGTTACATTTTATAACCTTATGAATTCTCTGTGTGTTTTATGGGTGCCACAGTACAATATAAACACTGTATGTGCATGTGTGTGCCTGTGCGAATATCGACATTTGTCTGTAAAGACAATACATTGTACAGTCCGTCTCAGGAGGGATCATTTTCATTGCCCCTCCTCTCCTTCCTCCTCCTTCGACTCTCAGGAATGGAAGACATTTCTTGTGAGAACAAACCTTTAATTGTCTGCCCTGTTGACATGTAAGGGAAGTGATGCATTATATTATATCATCACTCTGCCTGAAGTCCTTTCAATGACCCCCAGAATCAACAATTCAGCTAAATGGACCTATTGTTGCTCATGATTTAATTGTAATCTTGCAGTCATCTGATGACACATTTACGTGACTTTAAGAAATGCAGTGTTTAAATCCCTTCCCGTGTCTATTTAACTGACATTACAGGTGCCTGATCAGGATTGACACAGACTCTAGTTACGGTCTTCTCCCAAAGGCCGTGGTCAATGAAGAACATTCACCATCCTGGTTGAGCCCTAAACTGTTACAGCTATATCTCTTTTGTTCTTCCCTTTTTGCAGCAGCACCAGAGGGAAGAGGTGACCGGGGACTGCAGCTGAGTGACAACACTGACTGAATTACCCTCCTCCCCCCGTGAGAGTGCAAGTTTGGGTCACTTACTATCGACAAGCCTCTGTTGAGCTGGAGGGAAGAAGGGAAGTATTGTTGTCCTCTTTTTTGTGCCACTGATATTGAACTAAATGTTTCTGCAGGTAGACAAAACACATAAAACTACAACTCAGAGCCAAAGAAAGTAAATTGAGCATACAAATTTCCCAACACAATATCTGCATTAGCCTTTTCTCCGGTGGTGATGGAGGTGGGGGGCACGCATTCTTTCCAGTGACTGACAATTAAATCAGCTGTGGAATTGCAATGCTATTTCTCTCTTTGTACATGCTGCCTTCCACAAGCTGAGCTCTTATTGGATAACTAATTAGGCAAAGAAAGTAAAGTGTGAAATCCTGTATCACTGAAAGGCCTGAGAGGGAGAGACGGCAATGCATTCTCAGACAAGCGACTGTTTGGTGGACTTTATTGATTCTGAGGCAGGGGCAGAGATCAATGAAAAGAAACAGACTGAGACAAAGAGTGGCATTTAAGGGTGGAAAAAGCTGACATTTTCTCCATCACTGTCACAGCCGCGGCCATAAAGCAGCAGCAAATATTAAAACATTTCTCATATGCGCTGGAGTATTGGCAGAAGAAATTGTTTTCTCCGTGGTGTGATACTCAGGCTGAACTCCCAGTAGAATCCCTGGGGACTGCAGATTGGTGCCTGTGACATATCGGCTCTAGCATTTACACACACCTGCCACTCATTCCCAAACAGCCCAGGAGCAGGGCTGTAGAGGGCAGATAGCAGCCGAGGAGGCTGTTGGTTGGACTGCTGTCAAGGTGTGTAGGTGTGGTGGAATTCATCACTGATAAGACGCTTATGTTTGCAGGCCACACAGAGTGCCTCTATTAGTCAGCAATGCCCTCGATGCTGTATGCTGGTTATGCATATGTAATGAGCATGTGTGTTTATGTGTGAATGACGTTTCTTATCTGGGTCTACGTGCACTTGTGTTTGCCAGGCAGCATTAGTGCATCAGCTCCGGCATATGTGTGTGAAACCTAATGTATGTTTATGTGTGTGCACTGACCGGATTGTGCGAGTGTGTGTCCTGTCCTTCCAGTGCACTCCTGAGTCTTGAACTCTGAGTGACACGGGTACTGCAGGGTCATATGTCTATTTGTAGGATAGATTATATTATGCTACACTAAGAGAATTACATAGAGGATGTCCCTAGGAGTCACTGGGCTCAGCAATCAGTCATAGTTACTTTGTGTGTCTCTTAAGCCCCTCCATCTGTACTCATCCACTGGTCTGGAACGGGTGTTAAATGGATCCGCGACCACATCCTGTCATTATGAGCTTATGATCTGAGCCTTATCACTGAGACTTTAAGGCAAGAGAGAGAAAATCACAAAAGGAAATTAAGAGCGAGAGAGATCATTAAAAGAATACAGCACATTTGATTGTGCAGTCTTCATTCTGCCTCTTCTTTTTTGCATCACCCACGTGCACAATCACACATAACCTCCCTCCTCTTCACACATCATGTCTTCATCTCATCTCCCTCTGTTTTTATTTTCCTTCATCCCTCCCTCCCATTTGTCTCCTTCCTTGCCTTTTCTCTCCAAATCCTGCTCTCCCTCCCTGCCTTGCTTGCAACTTTTCTTTTGCCTGCCTCCCTCCCTCGCTCCTTCCTTCTCACTCCTTTGCTCTCCCTTGGTGGTATTTGATAGCAGTAAAGCAGGATGCAGGAGAGCAAACAGCAGGTGAACCCACTCTAATACTCAGCTGTGCCATCTGCTGCAGTCACATGCCTGAGATGCAAACTCGCTCTAACGCCATGATGCCCCATCATACCTGACACATCGATCAATCATGACCAAAGAACAAGACAGAGCGAATGAAGAGGAATAAAAATGAAAGCAACATTAAACACTGTATTTCCGATGAATGCCGCCAACCAGACATGACTGACTATATTACCTTGTTTTGACTTGTAATTAAGGGAATGCATCAGCAGCATATGAATTATTCAAGTACATTGTATCTGCAGCAGCAGCTAATATTTCACGCATCATGTGTTTAAAAAAAAATTGGTCAAAATTTCAGCATTTGTTTCTTACAAAACTGCCAAAAACATCCAGCATTAAATAATTAGTATAACTTTAGCTCATAGATTGCAAATATCAATGAAAATCATCGCTGAATCTGATTGCTGAGTGTCCGTGTAACAAATGGGTGAACAATAAGACGTCTTATTTTAAAAAAGCGCTGCAGGGAAAACTAACAAACCTCTGCTTTAACTGAGAGGTCTTGATCGGGTGTGAAGCACACATTCAATTACAGAAACAGAGTCCACAGGAAATGATTTTACTCAAAACTGTCCCCACCACAATTAAGCTGTGTTAATTATGTATTTCATTAAGTAAGTGGATTAGAAGCAGCGCTGATGAAATCATAACAGGGTTTGCCGAAGGCCAGACTGCAGAGAACAGACAGGAAACGACTGATATCTCTCCCTCTTACTTGCACTTCTCTCATATAGCCTGAAATAACCCTATAAATACTTAACACCTTTACCAGCCTATCTGCGGTGTCTTCAGTCGCACACAATCACCTGGTCTCAGTATCTGCATACTGTTTTCGTGCAGGATCATATAATGTAATTGTGCCATAGATACTGCTGACATCCACATGCTGTTTGCAAGTCCTCGGCAAACGATGAAGTCTCTCCATTTCATCTCAGCCAGTTCATTACCATTCAGGTGCAAAAAGGAGATAAAGCTAAATGCCGATCGTTCTTTCTTTCTCCCGCTGTTTTGCACCCATAATCTCTCTCTTTCACTCACTCGCTCGCTCACTCACTCACTCACTCACTCACTCACTCACTCACTCACTCATTCACGTGCACTCCCTCATTCTATCTCTCTCTCCCATTCTCTGTGTTCTCTGATGTTTTATTTGATATCCCACAATAAAGCCTCTCTTTGAACTGCCATCAATTGTGTATGGATTTTTCCTCTGAGGAGAAACAGAGAGCTGTCTGAAAGGGCTCCAGTCCCGCAGGCTGCCTTCATATTGATGCAGAGGAGTATTGCCATCCTCATTGCTGGATCAATCACTCACGTCACTGTTGTTTTATGGCTGGGGCCACTTCACAGAGAGAAGCCTGACAACATCACCGCAGAGGTTTGCAAAACGATACAGCTCTGATAGTTGAGGTGGGTGGAAGAGGCAGTGGAGGGCTGTGGGAAGCTTTCCGAAGCAAGGGGAGATGAATTTAGATTCTGCAACTGTCACACACATACATAGAATAGCACATATCTCTCTTATCTTGAGCTTTGGAAGCCTTCTGGTTTATCGTTTGGCGTTGATAATCCAAACAGAAAAGGCACTGACAAGACCACAGGTTGTCATCAAAGCCTGGTTTGGGTCACCTTGCAGATGCCGATCCTCCACTTCCACCACTTACCTGTGTACTCACTTTCAGTATTCTGTGGGTGATGCCCAGGTTCACAATGTATTCTCTTATAGCAACAAAAAATAAATAATAAAGGAAAGAGGCTCACTAAAATCAAAGTGGTGCCAAATATTTTGTCATTTCATTATCCTTGTAGTGGAGATTTGTTAAATACAGACTCGTAAGAACACTAAAGCCACTTCTGGCTCTCTGATAAAAATGTATCTCGATAAGAATCATCCCAATCTGTCGTCACTGAGTCCAGCTGAAGTTGAAATCTTGAAATCCTTGCAGCTGTCGTGGGAAAATGCATAGTTCCTTTGCTTAGGCTCAGGACTTTGGGAACAACTGTAGATTTCAGGTGTTTTCCTTTCGTCAATCAATTATCTATGGCACTTATCTGTCAGGGTCACAGGAAGGCTGGGGCCAATCGCAGCTGACATTGGGCGAGGGCTGAATGCAGCCTGGACAGGTCACAGGCCCCACATACAGAGACGGACAATTTAGAGTCACCGATCGTGTGTGTTTCTGATTTGATAACTTGATTTGGTGTAGGTATAGTCACTACAGGCCACAACTGATGTCTCTCTTTTAAAAATAGATTCTGTAGATGAGGTCATCTGTCATGAACTTTACTTGCAAACACAATCCTTCCTTTTGCAAACGAACTGTGGGCACCAATAAATTAGGAAAGTTAATGATGGTATTTAACATAAAATCGAGCCTTGAGTTAGTTTTCTACAATACCGTAATACCGTTTTTTATTAAATATAACATCAGCTCGTTAGTATTAGTCTCTTCACTTATGCTCAGTGTTATATATATATACATATTTGTTTCACTAGTATTATTCTACTGATTCCTCATGGAACACTTTTTGCTGCTGCCTCAACTCGTCCACCAGGATCTAATGAGACTATGTACGTTCTGAACAGCTACGATGGTATATTATGATGAGATGAGGGGTGCAGTTCTCCTGGCAGGATCCTCGTTGCTTCTCAAATTCTTTGGCGAGTTACATCAAAGGGCAGAAACCCTTTTTTGCCAAACGTAAGTGTGTTATAAACAGTCACTTCCTTGGAATAAAGTGGATTTACCATGCTATACATCTACACTACAACAGCTGCAGGGATTTCTATGGGTCTAGCAGACAATTTTATGTCTTTACTTCCAATTGGATAAAAGATTTCTGTGAATCCAAGCTTTTTTTTAGACAACTGTGGGGGCTTGCCACAGCTGGAGTCTCTCTTAAGCAAATATGTTTCCCATATCACTGTCACAGTCTTGGTGAATAAAACATTGTGGACAAAATATGAGAATAAGACTTATGTTGGGAAACACTAGAAATTATGGAAATTTTAGTATTGCAGTAATCAGCTTCTTATGAGCCATTATTAAGATGGAACCTTAATACGGAAAATTGTCTTCACTCTGCTAGAAGTAACAGCATATACATGTTTAAGTTCAAGTTGAGTTTGGTCGGCTTTTATAACTGAACGCTATAATATCAGCTGAGCTTTTCATGTTGAACTGTAAAGAGAAAGAACAGGCTTTCCATGAGTTGTTGATCAAGTCAGCAATAGATCCAACACCCTATGACTTCGGTTTAGCTCTGGTTATCTTTGGTCCAGTCCAAGCTCGGTTTGACCAGTTCACATCCAGTGAAGCCTGGTCTTTGAGGTGCCGCAGCAGACACCATAGTCCCTCTAACCATCAGTCGTCGCTCTCCCTCTGAACTCTATCCGACCTTCCCCTCTTCTCTGGAAGACTAATTGGCTATGTGCACTCTAGCATTTCCATATTCACCTTAAAGAGACAGCACCTACTTTTTTTTTTTGTGAATGAACGTATGTGGGAAGTTGACTCTTTCAGCACCTATTAAGTGTCAGAGAGACCTAAAAGCAGTAAGAGTGGGGTGGGACAGAGTGGATGAGGCCTGCTTGGACAGAAGTGGAAGTCTTCATGTCTGGTGAATGGCCCTTTAATTCTTTCTCCTGACAGAAGGCAATGGCAGCCTGGAGGAGGGTCAGGACACCAGTTGGCATGAATAGACACATTTTTGTCTTGGCTCCAACTTTCTCTGCTCCGTGCCTCCACTGACTGTAACATCTCATTTTTTCCCCCAAGCTGGAAGTCTCAACAGCCATTCTCTTGTCATTGGAAGGCGGGCAGGCAGCTCTCTGTCTCTTCACTCACAGATGAATAGAAAACATTGTGCCAAAAGCTTCAGTGCCACCAAGCTGTTTTCGATTTCATATAAAATACAGAATTTGAGAACATGTTATAAAATGACAGGCTGATTGGCTGTGGTCATTTCAGGCTGTGTGAGCCTCATTTTTTCCTGTGTTTCATCAGTGGGTGCATTCATCCATTCAGGATAGATTGAAGCAGTAGCCTTTAATAAAGTCACCAGGCTTGAAAATATATGAATAAAATGACATCCACTGCCTTGGATGGATCAAATTGACTTATCCTGGTAATAGCCCAAGGATAATGTGTATGTGTGTGCGAGTGAGAGTGTGTCTATGCCTGAAGAGAGCGAGAGAGAAAGAAAAAAAAGAGCAGATCGAGAGATAAATATAGTTGTAAGACAAAGGCAGGAAGGACAGGAATATCAGAGAAATAAAACAAACTTGACCTAAGGGGACAGAATTCAATGAAAACCTGGAGCTGGACACATGACTTTGAATCTTATTTGTATTGGTGAAAGTGACCCATCTCAGACGCGAGCATTATTAGGGATGCTGGGAAGGAGAAAAACAAAGCCATTAAAGGAGAGAGCAGAAGAGGAGAATTGACAAACTTGAGCCTAACAAAGTTAAAGGGTTATTCAACACAAAACGTCAAAATTATGAGTCAAATTTCTCCAATTCCAAAGCAATTTCATCACACTGAGACACAGAGGACTCCCAAATCCAATGACACACCAGAGGGAGGCAAAAGGAGTTGAACAGAGGGAACAATAATGATGAAGAAAGTTTCATATATCAGTCAATTGTGAGAAAAAGAAACACGCAACCATTTATCTTACCCGTCACGCCGCTGTACTCCCATTTTTCCCCTTTTATGGACCGTCTTTGGTGGATGGGTGTTGGATTGTGATTTTGACAGTTGCGGTTCTGAACCACAATAATGACAATGGCTGTACAAGGAGACACATGTCTGTTCTCCGCTCTTCAGATGTCCAGCTTAAAGTCCTGTTATGTGTGAATAAAGAGGACAGGAAGTGGCAGTTTGGCAGCTCTAACCAGGAGTGTCACTCTCAATTGCGTCCCCTGCCAGCTCCAGACACATCGCATGGCCGAAGAGGTCACGGGTCTGACTCCTCTTTTTTTCCTCTGTCTCTCTCTGTGTCTTCCTCTTTTTCCTTTTCAACCCTCTTTGGTCTGTTTTACAGGGCACTCTGTTTCAGCGCCACCTACACAATGCATAACAGTCAAGCAGAAGACAGAATGATGTACGGAAGACACAAGCCAGAGCGACGGTGGCACATTTTTTGAAGGGTCCGATAAAACATGAGGCTTGTCTTGTCAGATTACCCTGACACTGACACCCAGTGTCAAAATCCCTGCCATGTCTCTGTAAAGCAGAGAAGCAGATGTCCTGAGTTTGCCTTCCTTCTATGGACAGAGCTGTCAAGATTTCCTTGTGAAGGACACTGAAGACAGCCCAGATGGAAAGAATGAGTTGTCTTGAGGTTTCAGCTTGTTTCTCTGTCAGGAATGAGTTTTATGATGGGAAATTGTGAGCACTGTGTTGAAAATTGTTTGGCTCTCTGTAAAAAAATCTATCCATCTCAATAAATCACACAGTAAAGTGTTGAGTTGTCATTATTTCAGGCTCAAATTACCACATACAAATGCATCACATGACTTTATTCAAAATGCTGACCATAAATAGTACCACAAAGAGGCCTTGGTTTAAAATTAAACGATGACATATTATTTGAAATAGTCTAATGTTACATGTGTAAAGGGTAGTATTACTACTTTTATACATGTAAAATATTGTTTCTATTTTTACTTGAGAGACTACTGTATGGCGTTTTTGCACTGCAGCCCTGACACACTCACTCTGTTGTACGTTGTGTCACAACGTACAACAGATTCTCTGCCTTGGATATCAGCGTCTACACTAGCAACAGTTAGAACAAAATATCGTATGTATTAAATGAATTCAGAAACCTAGATTAAAATGCACTCATAAAGGCCATTTGTATCTGATAGGAAATGGTTTTTGATGATAATAAGCCTTAGCCAAACAGAAGGGGAGTCAAATGGATTTTGATTTCACTCCAAATCATTCAGTAGCTTCCCACTAATGTAACTTGATCAGAGCACTCTCAAACCCGAGCTCTGTGAAATGACAGTTGAGATTAATTTTGTCAGCCTTGTAATCGTGCCTTATTGATGTGTTTCCTGTGAAATGGCACATTGAAAAGAGCAGCTCCAGCCACGGGGCAACTGTGTTTCAGGCAGTAGTCATGGATGGACATTTGATGTTGACCTCCTGATAGCACACCTTCATACTGTTGGGCAGGCACGCACACAAACTCACAGGTAATGCTCTATTATGTTGATTTATTGAAGGTTAATTTAATCACTCTTGTAATACCTGACCAGAGGGTGTTCTTATCCGTGAAAAACCTAAGTAGCAGGGAAAAAAGGGAGAAAAACATGACAACAAATCAAAAAGTGATTTCATGAAGGTGGCACCAGAGACAGCCCAATCCATCAGAAGGGCGGCAGAGTGTGGACGTGTTGCCACGCGTGGTGCCAGGCGAGGTGCCAGGCGGTCTAAGGCACATCCTCCATGCCAACACCCTGAGGCCGTGTGTCCTCGTCACAAGGACACAGAGGTTGTTAGGACCAACTGCACTAAATCACATACCTCCATCCACCCACTGTCATGGCCAACAAAGCAGGTTGGTGCAGAAAGACTGGGAGAAAATCTACTGGTCAAATCCACTGGTTTTTTCCAAGTTATATACATCACATCCTTTTATTCCAATTGATATGGTGATATATGATGTTGTTATGACACTTCCCCACTTTTGAGAGCACCCCGATGTCAACATGGCTTTATACAGAGTGAATGATTCCTCCTAAATGCATTTTAGAGTTTTGCACAAATACATTTTCAGGGCTAAGTAAACAATGCAGGCCATTATCTAGATGTATTGTTTATGCATTTTGCGCTTGGTGGCAGAGCGTCTGAGTGAGAGAGCAGCAAAGAGAGAGACAGAAAGACAAAGAAGGAGCGAGAGAGAGAGAGAGAGAGATAGAGAGAGAGACAACCTCCTCCAAAAGACATCAGCTCAGTGAACAACACGGGCAGATTTTCCATTCTGTCAGCATTTTTCTTTACGTGCCGAACAGATAGCTAAAGGTACCACTTAATGTGATGGGAGACAGGATCTAATGGATTGATACACAGGTTTTGACATGCTATTTGAGCATGGAGTTCCCTATAATTGGTCTTGTAATGTGCATTAAACTAACGATATATAGAGTAGTGCCCTGAGACGAGTATCTTTGGCAAATCTGTCAGATATCACACCAAAATACCTCTGACAGCTATCTCAGACAGCAGCGGAGCACTGCAACACGAAAACCTGCAGCCACTAGTGAATGCACATTTGGAAACCAGACCACCTTAAACTCACCTTTCAGCCTCTTTTTCTCTGAGTCTCTGACTCCATCTCATACCACCAAAACCTTTGCGTGTTATTGTTAGCTTAAATTGTTTGTGCCATCTTCATACATTAGAGTTGCTCTTGGAATCAAAGGTGATGTTTCCTTTCCTGGCACGAACAGAGATGGGACAGTGACCTTTATATTGCTTGTCATAGAAATACGTGATGCCTCCCATATATTACAGACAGGGGTCAGAGGTCCAAGGTGACGCTGACTTCACCTCTACCCGTGACTCCTACATTGCTGTCGAAGGACATCATGTCACTTTTGGTAGAATGGACAAAACAATACGTCAGGACCCTTATTTGCAGACAGCAATATATTTTAAAATCAAATTATGTCAGGCCAAAGAGACGTGAAGGAGCATTTGATTTGTTCTTCCTTTTTAATAGTGGTTAAAGCATTTTACCCTCTAAACCTGTTGATATTTTTAAGACTTCCTGTGATTAACACAAAGCATTAAAGACACAAGAGAGCTGGCTTCTATAAATCTTACTGAAACCACAATTTATGGCTTTTCAGATCTGCATACTTGTGACACAGTGGCCAGTATCAATTTGCACAACGGTACAAGCACACCGAGACAGGAGCGATATAAATCAGTGTACTCTATATACATCCACCACTATTTTGGCAGCCATTTTGTTTTTCTAAATACATAGCCTCTCCTCCTCAGCTGTCGGTGCTGTCAGCCACTCTTGTGTGATTGGTCTGATGGGCTTGATGCTCATCACTCTGTCAGGCTCTGCTCGCCTTTCATTAGTCTGGGCCCCTCCATCCGCCACACTCACACAAATCACATTGACATCCAAACTCCTCAGATCCACAGAGCAATTTAACTGATATTCATTAGAGGGATGACAAGGGCTGATGGGAGATCTGTGGAGTGGAGGAGTCGGGGGGGCTCATCCTGCTCCTATCCCATCCCTGTCCTGTCCGCCTCCTTTCTTCCCCCTTCACTACTGACTTTGTTTTAGGAGCACTGAGGCACATCGGCATCTATAACTATCCAGCCCTCAAGGATAGTCAAGACAAAAGAACAATGGATAACACATCTAATCTCCGCTTTATTATAGCAGAAAAATACAATTGAGAGGAGTTTTGTGTTTTTTATGCTAAATAATTGGCTACAGCAGACCCGTAGTTCCTACATTGCTCTGCTCTAGCAGCCACTATAATGCTCATTCGAGCAGAAGTCCAATCATTTAGCCTGCTCCCTCTAGCCCCTCATTAACCCCCAAAGTGTCAACTATCTCATTAACGCCCCCAACCATCATCACCCCTGAGTCCTTCACTAAGCCTGAAGCATTCATCAACACTTACAGTGCTGAAAGAAAAAAATTGATCATGTCCGAGAGATCATTTTATAGCTGCATAGACATGGTATGCTTGGAAAACTCACGAGATAT
Organism: Remorina albescens; assembly: GCA_034769265.1. Lineage (NCBI taxonomy): Eukaryota > Metazoa > Chordata > Actinopteri > Carangiformes > Echeneidae > Remorina > Remorina albescens. Next base: position 51,733,532 of record CM068475.1, read on the forward strand.
TTAATAAGGCAGCTCAGCGTTTTTCATTTACATTATCAATGGCTACCGGTCTGAATCCCATCTTTCAATTATCATCCTTTGTTAAGGGCTTCATTCTGCTTGTCAGATGTGACTCATCACTGGGTTCTCCCACAACGTTAGACCAATGTCTCCTAAACGTTGGAGGGCCGGGAGCAAGTCTGAGGCGGTAATGAGTTTGTGTGAGAAGACGGGGTCAGGACACAGTGTGTGTGTGTTAATTAATCTGTTCCCGGGTGGGAGGAACTGAAGCGAGATGATGAGATTTAAGAGAGTAAATGGGTGTGCTGCACTCGAGCTGTCCTCTGTTGAGTGAACGAACAGGGTTAGAGGCTGGGCAAATGGCCGTCACCATAGTAACCAGATAACTTCCCCGGCCCCAAGTCACTCAGTCAGTCCGTCATGACAAGCAAAGCCTGGGAACATCAAACACAAAGAACATGGTGTCCCCAGGCATCTTCAAATAAGACAAAGGTAGATGGTTGGAAATCTGTGGAGGGAATGCGTGTGTGAGTGCGCCTTTATCATGCATACAGACAAGATTTAAAAAAAAAAAAAACCCCAACTTTCTCATTACATGGCACTGAGCCTGAATTGTGACTACTCTGATGGCATCAACACCTGCCAGTAATATTGTTAAATCCAAAAGCCTGCTTTGAGGCAATAGCACCTGTCTGTGCATTCTGCACCACTGTCAGCTCGTCTCAGAGCATGTATATAGGATCCACTTTATTTTTTCCAAGGGACAGTCTTGGAGTCCAGGTGTGTGCCAGATCTGCTGTCTGTGCCCAGGGCTCCTGATGGCATCCAAGCCCCTGTGGTAATCAGCCCACTCTGCCTGCTGTTGCAGCCTGCCTGCCTGCCTCCACCTCCTCCTCCTCCTCCTCCAGTGGCTCGTTTCAGAAACATCTGGTGGTTTACATGCAGCACACACCACCTGCCAGACGCCTTGCAGGCAGTGGCACCCGCTCGCACCTCTCGAGTCCGCCCCGCAACAACGCAACGACACGGAAATCACCAGGAATATCGAGACAAATTGCGGTTGAGAAGACAACTGCAGAGATAAATGCTGAGGGTTTTAAGCTCTGTTCAGGGTTTCTGCAGATGTAGGCTGGTGAGCAATCTGTCAGATGATTTGTAAATGCTTAGTCATTACAATGTGGGACAACTATTGGGAGGGGTGTGTGTGTTTTTAATTGTGAGATGCATATTTTTCCACTAAGCCAGATGAAAAATACGATAACACCTTGGAAACTACATTTTGGACAATACTGCCTGCTGAGGTTCATAATGCACCTTGATCTACAAATTTCCATGATTGATAAATATAAAGGAAAACAAATGTTTTATGCAGCAGTTAATTAAATTTAATCATAGAAGCACAAGGCATTAACATATTTGTATTTTTTTTTTTATCAAATAACATTTATAAAACTATTGTGCAAAACAATGTCCTTTTAATCTTCTTCAAAGGCTCTGCACCAGTGGATAGTCATAGTCCTCTTAAATTAGGAAATATAACAAGTATGCATAATTTAAACAGAAACTTGTACGCTTATATACTATATGTACATTTTTACAGAGACCTGGATTTTAAGTGCCCCCTTACTCAATGATAAAGAACAAGGCAGCTTTTACAATCAGCAAGAAAAATCAAGAGGCTGTACAGAGAAAAACATAAAAACAAGCAATGAACATTTGCTGTTAGGTAGACCCTTTTAAGGAGCTTTCCCAGGCATTTGGCTGTTTTAAGGTGTTGAAAAAATGACCAGAGGGCATTTTAAAATCTGGACAGGACAGGACTGTACAAAAACATAGCGGTAAAACTTGTTGAACATGCAGTCTACCATCAAAACAAAAACAAAACTCACAAAAAAGACAAAATAAATACAATAGTTCATATATTTCAAGTTATTTGCTGACCTTCTAGTCAAGAGATTCCCCGTGGTTATGAATCTGTCCTCCGTTGTCTCACCTTAGCAAAGTTATACATAGTGTGAGGGAGACAACAAATTGGGCTGAATATCTTTGACCAGTGTATTTTGAAGTGAAACAAATGTCTTTTGAACATTTCAGAAACCAGAAATGTTTATAGACCGAATAGATGAACACCTTGTGCTGACGTTTTTTTTTTCTTAAACAGTAGTTCATATTATCTTTGTGCATGACAACATTTTTCAAATATTCAGTTATTTTTTCTACATGTTTTTCAGTATGTCTGCCTTTGAGAGTAATCTACTGTTTCTCTAGTTCACACACATATAGCAGATGGTCCTCTGGAGACTTCCCATGGCTCTTGCTGAGGTGAAGCTTGATGGCGTGCTTAGTGGCAAATTTACGGACACAGAGCTGGCAGCGGTATACCGCCCCATTACTACTGCAGTCATCTTGTGATTGTGGCGAAAGGAAGGGCTCCAGCGGCACAAGTTTCTCAGTGTGACAATGGGAGTCCCTGACAGTTTGTTTGGGGGTCAGTTTGGCCAGGTCCCTAATTCTGAACCCGAGGTGGGCTTCCAGATGACACACATAAGCTGCTGGGGTTCGGATCTGCGATGCACAGTCACTACAGAAGAATATAGGCTGACCGGAGTCCAGGTTCTTTAGAAACTTGGTTCTGCCTGTTCTCCTTAGCTGGTACTTGACATTAGCCAGCCAGTGGCTGATGGTGGTCATAGAGAGACCGGTGAAACGCGATACGTGCATTCTCTCCTGTGGGCTTAGGTCATTTATGATATACTTCCCCTCTGATGTCTGCCTCAGGCTTGAAGCGAACTGGGCCTGCAGGAGGAGGAGGTGTTGGGGGTTCCAGTTGGAATGGCGACCCTTGCGTTTGTGCCCATGCAGTGACGCGTCGTCATCGTCATGAGCAGACCCCACAACCTCAGCTTTATCTGAGACCCGGGTCCGTGATGGAGGCTTTGGGACGTGGTGGGACTGCGTCAGGTTCCTCAGCATATCTGAGATATCTGACAATGCATTTTCATGTAGAGGGCTGCTGGACGTGTAGGGAGACACCACGGTTAGCTTCGCAGGAGTCATGAGAGAGGAGGGGGAGATGGAGGAGGCGGTGGATGAGGGAGTTAGGGAGGCTGAACTTACCGAGCCTCCTCTTTCATTTTTCCCTTTTGTGAGGTCCATAGGCTGGTCATCAATGGGCTGGTAAAAACTATTATTGACTACGCTTTCTGGCTTTTTGGTCTGAGAGGGAGGTGCAGCCACAGCAGCTCTCTCAGCCATGCTCTGGCTGAGCCTTGAGAGCAGGCTCAGGGGATCTTGGTTTGGCAAGGAGGGCTTGGCTGCTTTCCCCAAATGAATGTTCATTACTGACTGAAGAGCACTTAGAGGGTTGACAAAGGGCTGCTCTGGAGGAGTATGGCCAGTAATAATGGCAGTACTGCATCTCAGCGTTGAGGCAAGTGGGGATTTGACTGCCGTCTCTCTCTTGGGTTCTGTTGCCGGGGATGCTCTGTCACTATTGCTCCCCTTGTCGCTATTGGCTGGAGTGACTGCTCTCCACTCCCTAGGTGAGTCAGACTCTCCTCCCTTATGTGAGTCTCCAGCTTCGCTGCTACAAGGGGAGAGATGGTTCTCCCTCTTAGGAGACAACTGCTTCACCCTTTGTTCTACTTTTGCTACTTTCTCTGTCACTTTTTTCACTAAGTCCTCCATTGCCTGGAAGTTGTTGCTGGGGAAGGGGGAAGACTGAGTCAGTGGTGGGGAAATGAGGGGCTGGTTCTTGGATAATGCTCCGTCCCCTCCATTGAACAAGAACTTTATTGGGGAATTCTTTTCCATGGTGCCCTGTTGAATCTTGAGGGCACTGGGGAACTGGTACGCTGCATGGATGCTGGGGTATCCCCCCCAACTTGGATTCCCACTCTGGGCCTTGTTGATGGCTGATGTCACAGTGTTTTCCAGTGATTTGAGAATGTCTAAGCCCCCTTTCGGGCTCTCCTTCAGGTCTTCTTCAGTAAGATAGTTGTACTTTGAGATGTCATATTTTTCCTCCTTTTCAGCATCTTCCTCCTTTCCAACAGAAACTGCAACTTGCTTTTCACTTCCAACAGCCTCTTGCTTAGTGCACTCCTCCTCAACCTCCTCCTTCTTGATCTCTTTGAGAGGAGGGGAGGTGGCAGGGGGGGTTGTGGTAGTTTGAAGAGGTGGAGGAGAGAAGGTGGAGGGTGCCAGCGGGACAGACTGGACCCTCTGTTCAGTAGGTGTGGCCACCCTGCCAGGGTTGGGGGAGGTAGCCTCAGGGAGTGTTTTGATTCTTTTTCCTGCAGAGCTGGTTACCCTTAAGAAGTGTCCTGTCACCATCATGTGGGTTCTCAGCTCTTGCAGTGTATTATGGGAACTTCCACACTCCATGCACTTAAGGATCTGATATTTGTTGGATTCAAACTGCCAAGCATAACTAGCGCCATTCTGATGGCCGTAGCGGTTATTGGAGGTGGTGTAGGGGCTAGTGGAAGGTTTCTGTAGGGTTTCGCTCAGGTCTGACTGTGGATGCTTGGTTTTAGGGGTTCCATCTCTGGAACGGGCCGAAGCAGTGAGGTCCAAACCAACAAGCCCCCTTTTCTTAGAAGACATGATTTTGCCTGCCACGGGGGCCATGGGCTCCTTCAGAGGCACTTTCTGGTAGTGTTTGGTCTTGATCATGTGGACACTGAGGTCCTGGAGCGATTCAAAGGAATGGCCACAATACATGCACTTCAAAACTTTCTGGGCGTCCTCTTTCCCTTCCATCTCCAACAGGGACCGCTTGCGTGGTTTTGACCAGCGCTTTGCACCACTTCCTGCCTTGTCCTGGTTGTCATCACGGTAGTGGCCTGTGTCATTCATGTGAACTGTCAGCTCCACCAGGGTGTCATAAGCGGCACTACAGCCCTTACAGCGAAATTTACTGGCCCCTGTGAAGATTGAGCCAAAAAGCTTTGGGTTTTGCCTGTGGAGCTGGACTGTACTAAAGAGGCTGGGCTCAGACTGAACGGGGTGACGGCTCTGGGGAGGATGCTGTTGTAGTGTCTTTGCTACTGCAGACTGGTGCCAGTCATAGCTACCACTGCTGCAGCTGCTACTGCTACTAGTGCTATTGCTGCGAGTTGGCTTGTCTGTAGAAGCCGACGATTGCGCCAGTGGCGGAGTGGAATTAAAGTTCAGCGGTGACCACAAGGGGCTGGTCAGGAAGCTGGAGTAGATAGCTTTCATTTGTTCTAAGGTGTCCATGCCTACAGGAAGTGTCTTAGTGCCACCATTTAGAGGCGGTGAGACCAAGATGCCTTCAGCTTTTCTGGAGGGGCTCTCAAAGTCTGAGAGCCGGTCACTGGTCTCACTGACATGTGACTCGCTGTCCATGTCTTGTCCAGAGAGCTCTGTGACCCCTGCCGATTCCTGATCACATGCTTGCTCTTTGGCAGGCCCCGCACTCTGCTCCACAAACTCATCTTTCATGGGAAGGTCATCCTGAGGGGCTGAGGGCAGGTCATCTGCTTCCGCCTCTTCATCCTCCACAGTGTGCTCTGTCAGCTCCTCGGGAGAATAGGCTGCAAGCAGAATGGAAACAAAGAGGGAAAGAAAGAGATGAGTTAAATTGCAAGGAGTGAAAACGCCATGTTAGAATAACTGGAGAAAAAGTTTCCCTGCTATGTGTGCCCGAGGACTCCCAGGGATAAATGAGCCATCTGTGTGGGAGCCTTTAAAGCTGAGCTGAGAAATTACAGTCATCCCATTTCACCTCATCAACCGTTGAGGTGTTATTTTCCTCTAGGCGAGCCTGTATTTATATACTACCCCAGCCACACGGAACTTATGCCTCCCCTCTTTTCACTCCTTCTATTGGAGGAAAACAAAAAAGAAATATCTTGGCAAAAACATAATGCGCCATTTTATTTATCTCAGGGCGCAACAGCTTGAAATGAAAACTAAATCTGAAATTAATGAAGCCCAATCTCACAGTGGCATTCTCCTCTGGGGTAATAAATGAGTTGGATCAACCTCCATCTGTCAGTTAATATGTCTGACGCCTCTTCATCTGCCTCTTCTCTGATTACACACACATGCATACATGCACACACAGACAAAGAGCATATCTTGAAGAATTTCAAGAGAAAGATGTCAGGAATTTGTTGTGAAATTTTGACAAGCTGAAGAGACAGCCAACTATGTCATCTAGACTGAAGTGAGCTCATTAGTTTCTTAACATGTAGATGGTAGTCAATACTCCTCTTTCAGCTACAGTCTGCACTGTCCAAACAGGTGTTAAAGGTCATCTAAACATGAGGTATACAAAATGTGACAAATTCTAAAAAAACAAAAAGAACAAAAAAGTGAGGAATCAAGATCAGGGATCATGGTTATGACAGTGATGCTTATCCGATGTGTTGCTTTTCAAGATGGCACAAACTGTTCACATGAAGTGTGTGCATGTGTTTGCATACACACACACACACACACACACACACACACACACACACACACACAAACTCCTGTGTTGAACGGCAAGCCCACTCAACTGACACCAACCCACCCACCACTCACCACTCACCCCCTACCTCCGCACTGTCACCATGCCCCCCCCATTTCCTGTCCACCTCATTCACCAAACTGCTCAATTTAAGGAAAAACAAATAATCTCTGAAAACAGTGGATGGCCTGTGGACAGGTCTGAGGCCATTTGGACAATATTGTAAACTAAGACAAATGCCACAGAAAGAAGCTGTAGGTATTGGCTTTAATGGTTTGGGCACAGTTTATTCTGCGCATGTGGAGACAGACACACATACACACACTGTGACTAAATCCTTCATTCCCCCCACCACCACCGAGACACACGTCCAGTCTAAACAAAAATGTCATAGCTGAAATAACTCTCATTTCCAGTGCTAACAGCCAATCTCTAGGCAGCCATGCAGCAGGCGCTGGTCTGATTTGGCCCTGGGGGCACAGTCAGCAGGCAGCCCTACTGAGAGGCCAGCCTAATGGAGACCTGGCAGGTGCGGCCCACTCTTCGTCCTCGCGGAGATTTGGTTTGTCACTGGGTATCCATTACCTGCCATTCTCTGCTGATAGGTCGCGACAGGCCTGATCAAAAGATGTCGTCGGGCCCCAGTCCGCTTGGCAGTCAGCGGCATGTCGTTTGTAAAAAGGGCCAAGCAGGGTGTAAATAAAATGACATGATCACTTCCCCGGCCCCTCATGTTCTGGACACAATTATGATAATGTGGCTGTGGAAGGGAGGGAGGAAGGGAGGGAGGGAGGGAGGGGTCTGGGAGGATAGAGAAGGGACGAAGAGGTAAATCGCTAACGCTCGGGCAAACACACAAGGAGGAAAACTCACCGTAACCAGCATTCACGCCACTGCCAACACCCTCTTTACTTGTCCTTTACTTTCTGTCCTGCTTCTCCCCTGGAAGATATTCACATCAGATTCTCATTTAAAAAGGGGAAATCCAGCCAGGATGAGGTAGTTAATGTGTTTGTGGCCTGGCTAGCTGGTCACAGATGTCAGCTTGCATCAGGCCAGCCAGGCACACCGCTTGACCAAGTTGTCAGGTCACTTTTCTCTTCCTCAACAAGAAAATGCTCCACATATTTCTTCATATTGTCTCTCCATTTCATCAAACTACTGCTCTATCCGATTTCATGTCAGGCAATCACATCTGTAAGCCTTCCCCGAACTCTCTCTGCACTTTAACTACACAGTAAATGTTTTACATTTCATACTAATAGAGCTGCAGCACTATAGGTTATTCTTCATTTGTCATTAAGCCCAGATAGCACAGCAAAGGCGAGAGTAGTCCAAAAGGACCAACTATAAAACCTACTGAGTCTAGCGGTGCTCCCAGGCAATTTAAAATGCAAAACAAAAACCATTATGTCTGAGCACTATCTGTTAATTTAATCCCCAATGACTGATAATCCATCACAGAGGGCGACAACCACATCCAATTATTCTCCCTGGCTTGACTGACAACAGAGGTGATTTATCAAGCTAATAAAAGGTGATGGGAGTATAGAGGCTCCCTAAGAATAAAGAAGGAAGAGGATTATGAATACAAAAATACTCTTGGATGCAGTCTTAACCAGTATCTAAGCATATGGTATATGCCCAATGTATGAGTTTTCCTGGTGTGTGTGTGTGTGTGTGTGTGTTTTCCTGCAATGATAAAGGGAGCTGATGCCATGTGGGAAAAGACAAGAATCATTAGGTTACATGAATGATTCCTTTTTGGGGGGGTGGGGTTGTGGGGTAGATAAGAAGGGTAGGAAGTGCACATGGCTCAGACAGAAATAACAGTCACACATTTACGCAAACACACAAGCTGCAGAAAATATACAGCGCCCGAGCAGAAAATACACAACCTCAAATATACCCTCACGCAATTAAAAATAAAGCTACTCAGTCAATTATGACACCCCCACCACTCCTCCCCCAAGCACTCAGACACACACACACACACACACACACACACACACTCCACCATAGATGCAAGCAATGAAGAAAGACAGTGACATCTTGGCTTCCAGGAGGCATTCCTGTGGAGTATCATTTTCATAAACATAAGGGCCGCAGACGTGAAGGGAGAGATCATCTGATAGAAATACTGCAGTGCTGCTCTGACAATCAGGAACAACAGACAGGCCAGAGACAGGGGGTGATTAAGTAGGAAGGTGCTGTGGCTGCCTCTAAAGCAGAGGCTTTCAGTCTCTCTCTCTCTCTCTCTCTCTCTGTCTGTCCCATGGGTTATTTCTCCCCAAGTGCTCCTGAAAGCACTGTCTGTTTTTAATGCCCTGTTTTAAATAGGCCTCATATGCAACAGTGATAATACGTATTCCCAAGAAATACTCTATTATGTGTTCCTCAAATAGAAATCTTTTCACTTTTTGGGTGTCAGCAGCAGCTCCTGTTAGCACACGATTTCACCTCCAAATACATCTGTGTCTTTTGGTGAATTGGCCTAAGTGTCAATCATCAAGCTACTTCAGTGTGTTTTTGCTTAATCAGCCCCTTGATGACCAAAGTGCATATTCCTAGTCTGACCTCTATAGCTGAATGAATAGTCTGGGAGCCTGATCACACCCAACAGCAGTGGGATAAACAGGACGTGTCATTAAAAAGTCTACCTGAGTCTGACCTCTCATACCCAAATGATTGCTTGGATTCTGGAAAAAAAAAAAAAAAAAGAAAGAGTACAACCTTGCCACAGGCGTCATGACATAAAAAAGCGCAGTCCTTTGTGCTGTCATCATGAGTACAATATTTCATCTATTTTTTATTCTAAAAAGGGCACTAAACAGACCATAGCACCAATACTAATATATAAAATAATTGTAAAAAATAAATTCTGAGTGTATATTACATTGTATTATAAAGATACAAAAGAGAAATTAGAAAGCTTAATTATCACCCTAAGAGAAAAAATAATGTTAACATGGGTTTCATAACATGATTACCATGATTGCATATAACTTTTATTACCATATGCATTGAAAACTGTACCATACACAAAGACACTACAGGGATCCAGGAAAGGGAGAGGAAATTGTCTGGATGGGTGGTCCCTCAAAGCTTACTGTAAAGATTACAGGAAAATCTTTATAGCATTGTTAAAAGACAACAAAAATTCAAACACAACGCACAAAGAAAGGAAAAGAAAAAAAAAAACAAAAAAACACCGGCTATTGTTGCTGGTTTAAGAGATTTTATGCATAGTTTTTACCCTAAAGGTAAAGAGCAGAGGAAACAGGTTAGACCTCTGTGCCAGAAGCTTCGATCACAGACTGGCGGAGAGATTTTAAGTCAGTTGGCGCAGAGAGGAAGGAGTTAAACTGTATTAAAACATGACAAGAGTTTCTTGACATGTGTACAGTATCTTAACTGGACCTTGACGCCCTTAAACCAACATGGCCCCTCAGCAGGGGGCTCTTTCTGACAGGAAACAGCTCCAGAACACTGTAGGACGGGAAGTCACCCCAGTCTCAATCAAAAAAAACAAAAAAAAAACAACTACAAACCGCAGACTTCCACCCACTTTCTCAAGTTTCCCAGCCGCCTAAAACTCTTTAAATAGATCAGAATAATTTAGTCCAAAAACAGCCCCATTCTGTCAAAAAAGCAGCAGATCAGTAACATACCTAAAATGCCTTTCTGTTGTACACATTTGTCAAAGTAATGCACTCAATCAAACTTAATTCTCTGCCTCCTTTCCCTTTGATCCTTACAGGCTGCCTTAAGGTCCCACGAGAAAAAAACGTAACAGGTGATCTGTGGCCGTCTGAAAAATTAACAAGTCCTGGCATTAAGTTGCTTTTACAGATACGACCAGTGAAGGCTATCGAGTGCTACTCACATTGGGCTTTTTTAATGCATAACACTGGCGCTACATCACTCTCAAGCTATCATGTTACAAGCAATCATGGATGTCTTTGTCAGTTTTTATTTGTGTGTGTTCTCTACCCCCTGATGGCATTGTGAATACATTGTGTCCGCCGATTGTAGTGCAGGATGTGTGATATGGGAGATGGGAAAAACAGAGAGATCATTCTGGCCCCAGGCAAAGCTTAGGGCTGAACCTTGTCAATGCACATAGTAAGAGGAGAGAGAGACAGAGAGGGAGTCAGACAGAGAGAAAGTGAGGCATAGAGAGAGGGAGAAAGGAAAATAAAGAGAAAAAGGCCACTGACACTGAATAGATTCAACCCTCAGCTGATTGTTGTGTTATGACCTCAGAGCTGCCAGGTGCACATACAGACCTTCGAGACCTGAAAATTCATTTTGTTTATCTAACACAAGGCAAGCCACTAACACATAAAGGCCTCTCGTTACTAACACTAACACGGAGGAGAATGAGGTGACCAAACTCATAAAGACCCCATTTGAAACTCGATGCAGTCACAATAAGCGATAAACAAAACGGAAACAACCCTCCCCAAAAAAAACCCACATGCGACAAAAACAGCTTCCACAGGTGCAAATCCAAGGGCAGTAATAAGGACGGAGGTGCTGCAGGGAGACAATGTTCCAGTACAAGGTACACATCCGAGTCTGTCTTGATATGTAAGTCAGTTAAAGTACCTGCGTGGGGCATTTGCTCAAGTAAAGCTCCGTCAGGCAGGACCTCCATTTCCATATTATTCCTTGAACCGTTTCAGCTCTGAAACAATGCTGTTAAAAGGTCATCACATTGTGTGAATAAGGCTGAACAGTAAAGCAGCTGGATGAAGGCGGGGCTTGAACTAAATTTAGGAAATTCTCTGTGAACTTTTTTTATATCCTGCATCTTAATGTCATAGTTTATGTCACAATGTAACATTTCAATAATCTAAACTGTCTAAGATGAGCTCAGCTGAGGTTTGCAAAGGTCGGCTCAGTCGGTTAATTAGAATGTTCATATTGCTTTTGACCTCTACAAAGTTTTATTGCTGATAAAACTGGACCTGTTTGAATGCTGTTTGATCAATTTTCCTTGTTGCCTGAAGACACTCTCAGTCATATAATGGTGGTGTCAGGATAGGGTGTGTCAATGTGTCTGTGTTTCTCAATAACTGACAATCAGGAGCTCAAAATGGGGCAGGACTACAGTAACATTTTGGTTTCTCTGAGATTAAGGTTTTAGCAGGTAAGGTAGGAGTTTGAGCTGAAGGTAATACTGAAGAGGTGGACTCAGGACTGAAGTTTGTGGCTGGGGCTGAACCTGGGACTGTGTTCCATACTTGAATCTCGGGTTAAGAGGGAATGTCAGGGCAGACGGGGGTAAAGTTGGGGCTTGGGAGCAGGACAACCAAACCTGTCTCACATCTCACAGCTGCTGCTGCGATCACCTAGCAACGAGGAGGTGATGGACACAGCACAAAGATGGATGGCCACCATAAATAAATCACAGTGGTGTGTAGGAGGTGGAGGAGGAGGAGGTAGGAGACACAGCAAGGGAAAAAGAACAGGCCCAAAAACAAAACTACTGTTTTTTTTTAGTTTTTACTTTTCTGCAGCAGCAACAAGGCTGGCCTTGCTTTGACCCCTTACTGTACTCTTTTATTCATGATTGTTGGGGAATGGTGCGTGGCTGTGGACACTTCTGGGCAAAGCTGAATGGAAACTCCAAGGTAATCTTTACAGTCTGTTATATTGGATCCTATGGGTCATTTTGCAATTTATAATTGTAATAAACTCCATGGAGTCGCCTGTGTGCCCTTTGGTGTTGAGAGTTTTTTTTTTTTTCATGATTCCTCTAACTTTTTAAAGATGATAATAATGACAGACTACACCTTTCATAAAGCAACCCTTCAGGCAAGGCAATCTGGGTAGTGTAGTTGCGGGATAAACATCCCTGGGCTATCTGATTATGGCCTACTGCTGCGGCACTGGTGTCTAGTAACACTCAGAGAGAGCGCTCAGCCATCCATCACACAGTGAGTGTCTGTCTAAGGCTTTCCACCCTGCTTCTTCTCGTCCTGGCTCTCCAGTTACAGCCATACACGGCCGGCCTAAATAATATTCTTCATGATAAATGGCACTATAAGCCTGGTATCCATCATTAATCTGATTTTTAAAGAAGCATCCATCTTGGAGAGAGCCTGTTAGGGCCACGGGAGAGCAGAGCAGCTCGGGTTCATTTAAAGGCCAGGCTGCTACATGAGTGATACCTGTCAGCTCTGCTCATCAGGGAGCAGCACACACACACACACACACACACACACACACACACACACACACACACACACACACACACACACACACAACATTACAACATTATACACTGACACCATATGGCCGTACGTTTGCATGTGCATGCCACACACACACACCTCTATAGAGCCTCCATGCATGTCTGCAATGCATATATTATGAGTACACTTGTAGGCCCCTTTATGCTCACAAAGCATATTTCTTCCCTTCATTTAGACATCTACAGATTTGTCATGGAAGAACATTCTGTCACTCATCAAAACACAACTCTGTGTAACTAAATCCTCCTTGTCATCTCGAAAAAATCTTCCCTCCCAACCAATTCTCCTACTGGGTTTGAGGAAAACTCACTCTTCCCTGGAAAAACTCGCTCTCTCACAGTCTCTTTTCCCAGCTCTCCTCTGACTATGTACTTCTTTCTCCATTCTTCTCCTGCTTTGTCTCTCCGTCTTGTTTTCCCCTCTTTCACTCTCTCTTTCTCTTCCTCTCTGCCCCCTATCCACCTCCCTTCTCTGTGTGTCTGGTAAAGCCTGTTTGATAAATGACACATGTCACCGTGTCAGAAACGAAGGGTGGGTCAGTGATAAATGACTCTGTTGAAAAGGAAATCGGCTCTCTGGCATGGCCAAGCTATTCTCCTCCTGGATTGAGTTTCAGGACCCCTGAAGACCGGAGCGGCTCAGTTTCCCCGAAAAGAGCACACATCCCACCAGGCTCTGACGCTCTCTACCTCTGGGAAGGGGTGGGAGAATGAGAGGGGGGGTTGGGTGGGAGGTGTTTTGGAGGGATCTGGTCTGTCCCAATTGTCACCACAGTGCAGCTGCATCTATCACAACAGCGGTGGGACTATTTTTACAAAGCCTCCGACTCAGTGCCCAGACAGCAGTCCCAGCTGAAAACCTCGGCTGAAAGCACAGTGAAAGCTGAAAGGGAAGAGTGGATGGCTAACGGTTTTCTATTTGTGACACTACTACAGCACTTACACTCCTCTTTCTCTCCCACAGTCCAGCCCTATGGCTTGACATCTGCCAAGTGCATGTTAAAAAGGAGAGAAGGCCCACCGCCCCCGCTCTTCTTCTCCTTTTCGTCCCACCACCAGCACCTCCTCTTCCTCTTCCTCCACACTCTCTGTCCTCTTTCTCTCTTCTCTTACACTCTCTCTTTCACTCCCTGGCTGGCAGGGTGGCACTGTTATCATTACACAGGCAGGATTTATGGTGTCAGGGCCTATGGCAAAAACAAAAAGGCATCTGTCAATACCTGTGGGAAACACTCTGTCAGCCTTCCTCCTTCTTCCACTTGTGCTCTCAGCCTCATTAGGTATGCACTTATCAGACACATAGATCACAGACGTGACTCAACCTCACCGGAATCCAGCCACAGGACTTTCATTAGCAACAGGGCTGCAAGGCCAAAACATTCGCCACACTCACACCTGCAAACAACGCCACTGGAGGCGGGTTGTTGTTAAAGTTTGCTAATGCTGTCGGGCTGTATGTTGGCCGAACAATTACGGTCGCAACTCCGGCTCTCCTGCTGCTTCCGTAAAGGCATGCTTTTCACACATAAACAACAGGAAGGCAGACAGATATAAAAAAACTTACTTCACATGAACACTGCTTTTACAGCCCAGTCACAACAGGGGCGCATGTGTCTGTAATGGGTGCTTTAAAAGCTTGTCTTTACTTGTGCCAACACAGCATGTTTATGTGCCATGTTTTGTGTTTTTTGTGCTGGCATATGCCCTGTGTAAGTAATGTGTGAAGACAGAGAGAAAACAGAAGAAGAAACTCGACGATGTAAAAGACCCACAGGGTTAAGAGAATTATTGCACAGCAGCAGCAGGGGGTTTACAGTTACAATTCCTTTCATCGTGGTCACACGGCAAACACACCCACACACACACCCAACAAATCAGAAAGATCATGCCTGCTGATCTGAGAATTCACACACACCCACAAACACATACAAATGCAAACACTCATAGAAAACAAGGGAATGATGGCTGCCAGTCTGGCAGCCATAAACCTGACCCTGCAGAAAGAGGAGGCTGTTACTGTGGGGCCTGGTCCACATCAGACTACCCCACCCCTCCACTTCTGTGTTGGACTCTCTTATCTAGACTCATAGACAGATGACCTGCATGCAGGTTATGACAGTCAAGAAAGGGTAGAAGGTGGTTTTCTCTTTAGTGGCCTGACAGCACACTGACACACACAGCACTCACACACAAGACTGTAAATACACTGGCAGCCCTCTGCAGAAATACTGCGCAGGTTATACGTTCCAGTGAAATAGCCATGTCTTTGCCAGTGTGCTGTAAAGCCGCTGTAGACTTCCTGTTAAGTCGGTGGGATATTTCGACTTTCTGCAGCCATTTCAACAGCTCTGGGGTCTGGGTTCGCAGCGCCGCAAAGGAAGGAGGTCTGTATTTCCACAGTTGGGAGAGTGTTATTCTCATGTTTGCTCTGCTGTTTACATGCCCAGCTGCCCTCGGTTGTTAAGAGCACTCAGACCTGACCCAGGTACGCAGGCCCATTTGTCACCTGCAGCGGAAAATTGAGTTACAGCACAACCAAAGGCGAGCGGCTCTGTGTAATATCAAGTTGATTACATCAAAGTGGTGGCAAACCTCATTGGGCTGGGCACCCCGAGCTTGTCATCTCCAATCACAGTGCCTGTCAGGACTCCATCAGCCTCACGGCTAATTGGACCAACGCTAATGAAGCAGGCAAAACAAGTTTTCTACAATGGAGAGAGAAAACTCTCCCAGACAGAGGAAGGAAAGAAAGAGAGGGAGAAGCTGAGAGAGAGTGTGTGTTTGAGAGACAATGAGAGCAAAACAGGGTGTATGTGTGTGTGTTTATGTGGAGGGGGGGGATTTTTCATGCAAGTCTCAAGGTTGCAGTGGGCTGACTCTCCCCCTAAGTCCCTAATCAAGGCCCATCATCTGTCATCCTTTTCTTTGCTCTCTCTATCACCATGCTCTGTGCTGCAATCAATTCATCATCACCCTTTGTGTGCCACTGAACAGTTGACAACTTTATAACTTGCAGCTGCACAGGCTGACTGACAGGGGTGGAAGGGGAGCATGAAAAAATGAAGAAATGAATAGATGAATGAATGAACAAAGAAGCATGGTTTAAGGGAGAAAAAGTTGTTTTCTAAAAACACAAAACGATCTATATTACAGCCTTTTATTCCCTTTCGTCAACAGAGAAACAGCAGTGTAGCAAGGAGGAGAGGGTGGAGAGGAGAAGAGGAGATGAAAAAAAAAAAAAAACATCCTTCTCACTGATCTGAAATCAGAAAGCTTTCAGTCATTCTTTATGTGCTCCCCGCGGCCACTCTGAGCCAGTGAGCATGTACATTAGGCTGGGGCATTTTGATGAAATAAAAGCCCAGGCCAGCTTATGGCTAAACAGAATGGGAGCACTCACTCAGCCTGTCTCTGATTGACCATTAAAGCCATTGATGAATGGGCCTGTCAGGGGAGAGACAATTAAATCAAACATGAAACAAAGCCGTTGTGACGGCCTGGTCTGACAGAGCAAACCCATTCCTCCCCTCCATTACATAGCACACGGCTCCTTTTACAACCCCTAACCCACTCCCTCCGCCTCCTCAACCCACTGAGTGTGTGTGTGTGTGTGTGTGTGTTCAAAGTGAACAAGTGAGCATGTGCACATAAGAGTGTGATGTTCTCTACTGGAAGTGTGTGTCTGTGCGTGATGTCTCACTGTGAAACCACTTCGTCCCTCCTTCTTTCACTTTTCTGGGAGTTACTTGACCATTAAAGTGAGAGAAAGGAAAAGAGAGAGAGACAGAGAGTGAGAGTGAGAGTGAATGAGTGTGTGTGTGTGTGTGAGAGAGTGTAAAAAGTACACAGGGCCTTTCAAAGTGGTTTAAACGTGACGTCAGGGGCCTGCAGCACATGGTGGGAAGTGATTTTCTGATGCAAATCGGGAAGGATCAGATCAAAGCTGCATGACAGCCAATCAATCAACCGTCAAATCAGACATGGCAACTGTCGATTATGGCTCCTTCCAGCCCACGAAACCCCATTGTCTGCCCTCAAATTGTTTATCTTATCCCAAGTAAAGAAAAGAAGGGGAAAAAAAGCTCAGAAGGTATGGGCTTTTTTCTGCTTGTGCAAAGAAGTTATGCGCTGGGATCAAATGCGCACAAAGCCCCTCTCGTCCCCCTTATGGCACGCCTCGGGCACCCACCATTATATTAAAAAAAACAAAAAAACAAACCCAAACAAACTGCTTATTTGGAGAAGGTTTGTTCTTACTGATATAACATAGACCGCAACTGGGGGCGATCGACTATCAGGGATTCAAGTTTGGAACAATAGGAAGCGAAAGTTTAGAGTAGCCGAGTCGTCCGATGGACGCCACAGAAGCGTGTTGAGCGAAAACGCAGATCGCTGCATGCGATGCAGTGAACATCCTTTCTTTTGGGAATATATATAAATTATGAGGGGGCAGCAGTTTCTAGGAGATCTCAAAGAGTAGCCAGGAGTGACAAAGCGCATCGCTGGAAAACACAAAGTGGAAACGGAAATGCGGCGACTGTAAAGTGAGCTTTACAAAACAAAAGGTAACATCCGCAGCTGTGCGATAGAGAGCACATTATAGTTGGACACACATACCTGCTGCGCGCTTCGGTGCCTCCTGTTTCCTCCGTGGCATTTTTTATTTGAGGGGATTTCCGTGAAACTCTTCTTTCTCTTCCCCCCCCCCCCCCCCCCTCTTTTTTTGTGTGTGGTTGTTTTTGATTTGATATGCCCTCTCGCTGTATCCGGGAAGATCCACCTCTACTCATGAGAGATTCACGCCTCCGTGTAGTAGACCGCACAACATCGGGGAGTCCGACGGAAAGGAAAAACTAAAAATCATCGTCGCGGAATCGCAGCCTGCGGCGAAAAGTCAGCGGAGGTGTAAATAAAGAGGCGGCGGTGGTGGTATTGGTGGAGGGGGGGTGTTGTTGTTGTCTTCTGGTGTGGTCGCGTTGAGAATGTCAGCCGTGATAGCCAGCGTCCACCTCGGCTGCCTGGTCTGGCAACAGGCAAAGTTGAGGGATAAGAGAGCCGATCGCGTCACTCACAGCGGGAGAATGGGCAAACCCACCGCTCCGTTAACTCTTTAGTTGTCAGAGAGGGGCGGACACCACACACCGAGTGTCCTCCTACCTCTGATCCCTCCTGTGAATCACACACTACGGGCTGTTAGTGGATCACTCTCACACACACGCACACACACGCACACACCCTTCTGGGATCATGATAAAAAAACAAAAACAAAAACAAAATAAAAAAAACAACAACGCCAAAAAAAAACCCCCTCAAACTCCATGAGTAATATTCCACTGACGCCCACGGATGAGATCACTGAATTTAACCTTCATCACAATTTAGTTTGAATCTGTCCAGATAGTGTTTCTTTTGAGATCCATCATTTCATTTGTCATTAGTGTCTTATTGTGGTTTTGAATGACATATATTTGTTACAGGCTTTGTCTTACTGCGCAAAGCGCACAAATGACACTTTGGGAACCTCGGGAATTTTCAAAGCCATTGTTCAGCTTCATAATAACAATAATAATAAATAATTAGATTTCACTTGTTCTGTGCAATGACAAAAAAAAAAAAAAAAAAAATCCACAATCACAATCCAGAACAGCATTTGTAATTTCTCATTATAAAAACAACACATCCTACTGTGAATTGAATAATGTAATATTAGATTGTATTTGATTCAGTCTGTTCCCAATACCAGACCAGCACAATCCTTTTTAGCATCAAAATATAGGTTGTAATAAAAATAGTGGACAGAGTAGATGTATATTCTTACAGATTTACAAATGCACAGAGTGAACTGTAAACCAAAGGCTTAGGATTTAATAGGGAGGAATGAATTTAGAAATAAACAACATCCTAGACAGAGACTGATTATTTGCATCTGTAGCAAATTGAATCTGACTAGATTATATACAGCATAAAAACCAATCAGACATGTAATGTTTACAGAGTATAAATAAAACCTCACTTAAATACAGCTATACTGTTGGTAGCACAAAATGCCTTTAGAGACGACAGCCCAATAGTGTCAGCCTTAAACATATAAGAGCTTAAGAAGTCAGTTTGTAATTGCGTGCACTCACCGTCTATAGCTTACAACTGGTGCAAAAATTTGTTAAGCAACCCCCCCCCCTCCACTGCCCCAAAATGCAAACATGCCTGATGCGTTCTCCTTGCTAATTTAATGCGAGCAGTTAAACATTAGCTTTCATCACAGTAAAAGCATCAGTTCTTCCATATATCCACATTAGGAACAGATCAAAGCCAGTTCAAGGAAGGAGCGTTGAGTCTCAGTGCTAAGGTAATGAGTTTTTTTCTCCTCATTTTTCCACCACTTGTCTTTCTTTTTTCTCAAGCCAGCAGTATCTCTGCAGAGTGGGATGGGCCCAGATCTCCCCCTGTGCCTCTGATGTGAGCTGACCCCTGTGAGCAAGATAGATACATACAAATACCAAAACATGCTGCGTATGGGTGCTCATTGCTGCAGACATATTTTGCACACACACAAATGCAGCAGAGAGCGGATCTGCTCAGTCTCTTTGAAACATCAGACACTCTCACATGGCAACACGCGCACACTCACTTTCACTCTCCCTCACACACCCATATACTTGCACACACTCGCATCCTTACTCAGAGAAGAATTAAAGGCCTCTCGGATCATGACTTGCCCCTACCTCCCCGTCTCTAAGAGCACAGACTGGGTCCCTGTCACTTTAACAACATGAAATTACAACCCAAATGGGATGTCAGGGGTTAGCAGTGTCTCTAAGAGAACTATGCGAATATATTTCCTCCTATGGACTTGCCCCCATCGTGACCTCCCCCAGGAACAAGAAGTAACCTGGTGATTGGCGTTTTTACAGCCAAATTAAACTGTCTTGCAGCCTGCTGAAGGCAAGAGGAGAAAGCAGCCGTTCCAAAATTAGTGAGCCATCATCGTGACAGAAAGTAGTAGGGACATGGTGTCATCCAGCTACTATATCGATTAACCCATAAATAGTATATGGCCTCTACACTGTGGCTCTCCCAGGCTTACACTGTAAATGGAAGTTATCTCAGCTGTACATCTGTCTTGCTCTGCTGTGCGCTCTAAAACCTTGATGTCTAGAGACTGCAAACTGGTGGGTGTTTAGTACGTCATGAAAAAGAGGACATTATGCATATCATTACCGAAATGCAAATTGTATCTTGGATGCTTTTAGTGCTCCAACATCATTGTACTGATGAAAGTGCAAAACAGAATGTGAATGTTTTTAATTAAAGAAAATAATCAAAGCAGATAATTCAAGCAGACTTTATTATCCCCTTGTTTTTAGACTAAGCAATTTGATAGAGAAAGTATGCATATTTATTTACTAAAATATTCATATTCCTTTTTCTTCTTCTTCTTCTTCTTTTTTTTTTTTTTTTTTGCAAAGGACATTCTGTGATTCTCTCTTATGTCAGGTAGCCCTGCTGTATTATTCCCATCTTCTCGCTCTTGACACAAGGATTATCATAAAAGAGGAACGTCTGTCAGAGCCCGCACTGATTTGCACACATGTTCGCCCAGTCATTCTCAAAGTTGCGATTAAAAAGCAAGAGCAGCTCCTATTTTTCTATAGAAATCTTTTGCCAAAAAGGGAGAGGCCTTTCAATTTCATAGCCTCCAGAACACTCAAGTATTCATTGCACTCTACTTTTCACTTTCAACCTCTCTGCGGGAGGCAGGACTCATGACATCTATGTATGCTGCTCCTATTCACGATGCTATTCAGCCTTCAGATGTGCGCTGCAAGTGATCCCTCAATACCATCAGATTGCTCTTATAGCCATACGCCCGGTTATGGGCCTGTCCAGAGAGGCAGTGTGGTGCAGTGTCGGAGCTCAAACTGTTAGTTCTGTTCTCATGAGGAGTCCCATTCAACAGCACTTTGTCCAAAGTAAGGACCAATTTTCTATTATGTGACAAAGTTGTGCTGCTGCTCAGGAAAATGTGTCTGAATAAAATGAACTTAAATAGCAGCAAATTGACACCGAGTAGGTTTCTCCACTTACTGCTTATGAAGAGAAACATGTGTTTGTCTGTGTATGTGCTTTTGTTCTCTTATCTGTGTATTCATGTGGGTATGTTCATGTGTGGCTGTGGGTGCGTAATGCATGGCCCTGTTGAGAAGAGTGATTGCTTTATTCCTGCCTTGTATATGCTGTGGGGGCCAGGCCTGTGTCTTTGGGCAGCTGTATGGATGGCTTGAGGAGGTCTCCATCATTCATAAAGCACACTCCTACATGTAGAATTGATCTTGCAAAGAAACAGGGTGGCAATAGCAGTTCATCAGTCTTCCCCAACCACAAATCACTCGGAGGTGTCCCCCTCGGGGAGAGGTGACACCATTGTCAGTGCAACGCTACTCTCGGACAAAAGAAGGGGCAGGGCAGGAACTCTTGCTTATATGGTGGCCCCAAAGTGTCCGGTGAAATGTGAACAGAATTCGTGTAAATATCCACAGTAAAACCCCCCAAAATATATCCACTATAAATAATGCGAAAGAAAAGTCTATTACAAGTACTTTGGCTGACAATGCCGCTAAATCAAGCCATAAAAATAAATAATGCCCGACTCCTTTTCTAATATCTGTTTGAATACACATTTTCTTAATTTACTGTCACTGTTTAAATCACGTAGAACAGATATATTAGAAGCAACTGATGATTCAAAAGGAGAAAGAGGAACAATGGCTATATTAACTCTCATTTTTCAAAAATCTGATTAATTTTAAAAATGCACATACACGCCAGGCACTGAAGTCAAACAGGTTTTATAAAGGATGCATAATTAAAGCTACCTTTACTCATAGTGTTTAATAAATGCATCTCTGCCTATTAATAACTCAGGTCATTAATTTGTGTAAATCAGCTATGTATGGCACAGAGTAATTTCCACTCCTGTAAAGAGAATTGGTGAGATGAAGCTCTTGCCTTTGGCTTTGTGTTGCACATTACACTCGTCTTACATTAGGGCACATGCTTCTCCTGCTCCTCCTCCTCCTCCTCCTCCTGCTGCTCCTCCTCATACCGTTTGGACTTTGTCATTGATCTTCATTCTAAAATAATCTCTTATCATTTCTCATTGCAAGCCTGCAGAAAAACCTTTTCCAGATCCCAATTCATTAGCTTCAAACTGAAAATAGAAAAGCTCACAGTAAGGTGGACATGTGATAAAGGCTCAGAGTAAGCACCTTTAAAATATGTCCACCTTAAACACTCATGTTCTTTCTTTAAACGCTTGACATGTTACATATTTCTTTTTTTCCCTGTGCCGTTTGTACCCTGCAGCACCAGATATTCACAATAAAAACAGTTTTCAGCTAGGATGTCACTCTAGCTTTGGTTTTTAACACATTTCCCCCTTTTATCAAGTTGTATAGTTAATTTTTCAGTTCATATCTTCATTAAGAAACATCAACATTCTCAAACTGAATGGGTCAGACATTGAAAAGGTCTCCTTAACATTTCTCAGTGCATATCCCCAGACAGCCAATAAGCAACTCTTTCTCAATCATTGTCCAGGCAGGAGAGGAGAGGCATATGTGAGACGAAAGTAGATTTTATAATTTTGTGGTAAATTATTGTGAAAAATGTTATAAGGTTCATCCTTTAGGGGAGGTAGATGAGTCTACACTGTTTCAATTAGTGCACTTCTGATTGTAGAGGCAGAACTCAGACAATTGATCAAGTCTCTCTCTCTCTTCTTCTCTTTCCCTGCCTCATTGCCCAAAAGACCCTTTTAAAATATTCAGGTAGATTATGAATGGTTACACCCCTATCTATTTATATCTCCTGTATTGACAGTATTACATTTATATGGCGTCAAGGTGAGGGATTTAATTTAAGACTCTTGCAGAACTGCGCGACATACTTAAAAAAAGAGACTGATTAAGGTACAATGATTTATATGATTAACACTTTTTAGAGAAAAAAGTTCAACACAGAATCAGCTGTAACTCTATTATGGATTCACTGGCATGCACATTTCTGAGCAAATTCAGGAATATTTCAATAAGTTTTAGGAGCTGTGGTCTCACTGAGTGACTAATAATTGTGGTGTTACCTTGTTATGGGAATTCAAAGCTGCGTCTGGCACATCACTCCTCTGATGTCACGTCAGTCTGCTTAGTGCTGTCAGCTTGTGTTTGAGAGAGGGCTGATTTCTCTCTTTCCCCTTCCTTCTCAGGCGGGGAACATAAAAGGGAGGATGTTTATGATGGACGGGCAGCTTTTTAAAGGGAAGCATCACAGGGTGTAGGATGGGAGGGATCCGAATCAGGACGGCTGTGATGTGACGAGACAGACAGGAACATCCTTCTCCTCATGTCGAGATGTCAAGCAGGGGGAGACTTAGCAGAGTAGACAGTATCATCACTCTCCTGAGTCAAGCAAGAATTCGCAGGGGAGAAGAGAAGTGGAGGGACAGTGGTGCAGAGCAGGCATCGTCTCAGTCGCTGTTGGCCTTATTTTGGGTCAGGTCGGCCTTTTTTGTTGTTACCTAGCACTTTTGCTCATTCCTTCTTCCTTTGTCCATTTATGGTCATGGAAGAATATATGTCTTTGCATGTAAAGCTTAAATTGTAATAGCACTTCAGCTTAAACTTTCCATTTGAGTATACTTTTTTAATCTTCAAAAACTAAACAAATACTAATTACTATTCATGAAGTATATTTAATATTAGATAATGTGCTTATTCACTTTCTTGCTCAAAGTTAGATGAGAGCATCGATGAGCCACCTTCCTACCAGCACCTTTAAAGTTCAACAGATATAAGACACTATATCTAGATAATCCTAATCACCATGAGTTTGACATTCAACTCGTGGAAACCTCTGGATGTCGATGCTGTAGGCTGAGAAATATACATACTAAGATAACCTAACTGGCTGTTGGATTTGCCTTGCTGTATGTTTACAGATGTCTAAAGGCAATTAGACTATATCCCAGATTAAAATATTGAATGAGAAA
This sequence comes from Remorina albescens, assembly GCA_034769265.1. Taxonomy (NCBI): domain Eukaryota; kingdom Metazoa; phylum Chordata; class Actinopteri; order Carangiformes; family Echeneidae; genus Remorina; species Remorina albescens. The sequence continues at coordinate 51,757,319 of CM068475.1, forward strand.
ATAATGAAGGGATTAGGTGGTATGTATGTCGTCACGTTGTGTCATCAACACAAATTGTTTAATTTGTTCCCTCCGTGAGGTAAACCAAAGGTAAGTGCCAGAACAGACTGTGTGCTTGTGTCCCTTCCGTTGAATTACAGCAGAAAGACATTGCAGTTTGAGAAATAATCTCCATAAATTTACACCTATTAAAAATGTGACTGTTCTGTCTTTCTCCTCCTCTGCCTGTTTGGTAATTAGCCTTTGACCTCCCTGGGCTCACACAGGCATGGAGATTGAAGGACAGAGATAGTTTAAGCGATGGATTTGTCATAGAAATTTCTCATCTGTCTGAAATCTTCGGGGCAGAGCTCCCAATTTATTTTATTATAGAGCACATTTTGTAGCACTATCACTTAGGAGGGAAGTGTCAAGCAGAATCTGGCTTTGACTGTCGTGCCAACTCCATTTGCTTGGGTCTTACAGCATGCCCCTTGACTTTGCCATGTGTGGAGAATCACTAGGCACTGGTGATGGGCAGTAATTCCCTTGCCTATATGAGTGAGTGATCAGAATTCATATTAGCATCTTTACACGCTGATGGCAGCCTGTCACTCCAGGTGCCAAGTGGTCTCTTTGGACTGCAGTCATTCACTTGCAGGGAGGAAGCAGCATCCCATTTTTATCCTACTAGAGAAGAAAAACACGGTTAGTTTCATTAGTTCCATCTGGAAGACAGACAGGGATTTTTTTGTTTGTTTGTTTTATCAGATTTCAGATCGGGAAAAGTATTTCCTTTGCAATGACAAATTATAATTGTTGGGAAATAGGTCTCTTCTTGTGTAATGCACATGTTTGTAATGTGGGTGTCAGTGTGAATGTGCATTCTCCAGCACAGCAAAAAAAAAAAAAAAAAAAGGTTCTTTCTATGTACATTTTCTGTTAGCAGCCTCTAATTTTGTTGTATTCGTTCCTCTGTAATTTCAAGAGATTAATGACACTGTCACACACTTGTGAAGCGTCCTTAACTAAGATTCAGCGGCATAATGTCCACTCCATCTTTGTTTCATTTTTTCCCATTCAAAAGGCATTCCAATCAGCATTAGGCCATCTTGAATCCCTCCTCGTTCTGGCTACTGCGCAGCGATGGTGCCAGTGTTGGAGGGGGAATGTTTTTGCCAAACAGATGGAAAAGCATCACTGTGTTGCACACACACATACACACATACTTCCACTTGGTGATTTCACGGCCTGCATTGACATTCAGTCATTCATTACAAAGTGAATTAATGTGCCAGAGTTGCAGTTTCCTCTTAAAAACAGATGTCGCCGGAACATCTAATTAAGCAGCACACCAAATCATTGCCTCTTGGTCATCTTCAGCCATTTTGCTGCTGCATAAGAAACCCCCCTTGCAGAAATGTACAATAAAAATGTATCCTATCTAGGTCGGTGTTGTGGCTGTGACCTCAGTGTTCAGTAGCCTAAGTCACCATTTAAATTATTCACACAATAACGACACTGGAGGACTCCATTATGAACATTATTGCTGAGAAATGGGCTCTGCTGGGGTGAAGGATGAGTCTTATCTTTCGCTGTCAGTTGGGGCATTAGTCATGGTAACGGGTCCCTCAGACCAGTGTTCATTCATTGGGCTTTACACAGCAGATTTATCACAGATCACTAGCTGATGTCAGTGTCCTAACAATGAGATGAGATGACCCTCTAAAGCTGTTTAACTTCAGTGTAGTAATTTAAGGTCTGGGTGATGCCGTATGTGGATATAGGCATTTCATCTATTAGGCTGTGCAGGTTTCATGTAAAGTTTATGATATCGAAATCACATGTTGGGGGTTTTTACAGAAAACCAAGAAACCCAATCCACCACCGCACTACTTTGACATCTACATTTACTGTGGCTATTGAGTAAATGAAACTTTGCAGACAGGAAAAGTTTCCATTTGAACCAAACAAGACAGAATAACAGAAAGTGTTTTCTCTGTCATTGCTCTTTTTTTCCTCCGTCAAGAAGCCAAACTCAATTTATGTCAAACAAGGTTTAAAGGACCTTGGGATTAAAGCCATAAACTGGCTGCTGTCAGACCTGAAGCCCTGCTAACAATTTAGTGCCAAACCGGCGTTGTTCAATATCATTTCATATTATATCATGTCACTACACTGTGACAGCTACACATCACCCCAGTCACAGCTGGTTTGCCCTGAAGAACTCCTCCGATGTCGGCTCCAATCGAAGCTGACTCCACTTTCTTCAGATCTAAAATAGGAAATCTATCTGAAGTACTCTGCGGGGAGCGCATACAGCTTTTGGTAACGAATACTAACAGGTCGATCAGGTAATGAGAAGAGATATTTGGGTAGGTGGGGTGCGGAGTGGGGTGGGGGGGTGCAGTAATGGGCCTGCCAAAAGCCTTCACTGGCTCCATTATAATGGCTGGAGACAGCGCTAATGGAGTACTCACCTATATGGAAATACAAAATAGCTACAGTGAAATCAAAAGTTTACAACTGGAATATTTCTCCTTTATTTCTGAAAATGTCTTTGAGATGCCATTTAAGCTTCGTCGCTATTTAAAGTCGTCAAAGGCCCCGTCCACAGTGACATGAATGCATTCTAAAAACACTGCTCATGTGTCACACCTCTAAAGATCCCTGTTCACCTTTTTTCCAAAATGTTCACACAATTTCCAAACGAGTAAATTTTTTCCACAATATAATGCCAACACACTCAGCTCAGTTTGGTGCACGCAAGCCATAGCTTTCCATTTCTTTTAAGCAGTTTTAAACAGTTGCGAGGAAACCCAGGCCAGCACTGGATATGACAGCCTCCCCATCCATACTACAGCTCAAGTTCAAATGATTACCATTCAACTTAGGATAGTTTTTGAGAATCATTTTTCCACCAGGAATAAATAGAAAAAAGAGGTGCAACTGCATGTCCATCAACATAATATTTGTGGGATTTCTCATTATAATAAAACTGGGGGGGGGGGGCGTATGTTGTGTATTGTCAACAATATGTCATTGTATGAAATTCAGATTTCAAAGTCCACTCATTATGAGCTAAGTTTTTTCCTCAATGACAAGACATTTCCCATCCTGAGAGCTTTATCAGCATTTTCATAGTTACTGGAAGTAAAGCTAAATGTTAGTGTCTCAAAATTGTACTTGGGAAGATGCCATTTATAAAATTCATCACTGCAGTCAAACCAGCTTCGAGGGGTTTCATGTAGTTTAGTTGGTGTGGTTTTCTTTAGGCAGGAACAGTCTACTGCACATATTAATGCCCTGAATATTTCACTTTTTTGTTCTGTTACTTTATATGTCTGCCTATATATACAGTTACTATACATGAATACATCAACAAATATAAATTAAAACTCTCTGTAATTCCTGTATGGGCACAGTTAATATTGCCCTTTAAAAAAAATGTATGTCTGTATGTAAGAGGTGAACATACAATGTCTCCTTCACATAATAAGGAGGTCCTGGTTTTAAAACATTTTTTTGTGACCTTGTTCATCTGTTTTTCATTCTCTAATCTGAGGACACGAGGTGGACTGTACACATGAATGTGACTGCCATGATACATATGTTCAACCATGATGAGACCAAGTAGTCTCCAAATTCTTATTTCATTATCACTATTCTGCAAGTTTCTCCTTCTTAATAGGTCACTCACCAGATGCACAGAGATACGGAGCACTTCATTACAATGTATGTCACTGTTTCTGTGGATCTGTTGTTCTCTGTGAGACCCTTTAAATTGAACCTCTTGAGGAGAGACATAGGAGATGGTAGACTGCAGGAGCAGAAGGACGATGGGACAATTTGTGCAATCAGAGGAAAAGGCTGAGAAGGAGGGTGACAGAGGGAGGGTGAAACCTCCATGTGTCTGATGGTGATTGGAGACATCACTTACACAAACAATGAGGCGGAGGATGACAACATCTTCTGCATGACGAGTGTGTTTGTGAAGGCTGTCCTCACACAACGAAATGGCACTTTGAATCATCCTCATGCCCCAGACATGTATGCACAACGACACACACCATCACACCCGAACACACATGCACGCATAAAAAAGATTTCACTTTACATTTTCTAGCCTGATGTCAAATAACGTGTGTGACTGCGAGAGGTGAGGCGGAGACGCAGGGTCATTGTGTAAGAGAGGGAAATGCCTTGTTTGTCAATCAGTACGCAAGCACGCTCAAAGCCGAGGAATAAAAGCAAGTGTTTGAAATGTGGTCAAATCTCTAACACTCAAAATAAGCACATCATTCGATGAGAGCTCTCCTTTCCTCCCTTCTCGCTCCATCTTCACATACCCGTTCTATCTTTTTCGCCCCAACCTAAATGGCTTTGACAACTCACTGTTCTATGGCCAATCCACAGCACTATCCTTTCATTCGTCTTCCCCTTTAGGGTGATGGGATTTTACACAGTGGAAGTGGAAGCACTTGCACATCCAAAAGTGGGGGGCAATAAGTGAGTTGAGCTTACAGGTCAGATGGCTCTAACAGTGGGGTCTAACTAGACGGCCGGTAAAGCTACAGTTAAATCTCTGGGAAGTGAATAAAAAACTACAGACCCCAGTGCTAGCTGAAGTCCTTGGACAGTATTCACTGAGCCAGGCTAATGTTTCATTTAGTCCAGAGAGAAGTTCACAAAGTTTTTATGAAACTCTCAGATCACACTGCTTCTTCCATCTGTGTGTGACAGTCCTTTTGGATTTCATTTCAGCGTCCATGTTAACAGCCCCTGTGAGACCTGGCCTGAGCTGCTATCATCTGGTTTCAGCATTGAGCCTATTTTTCCTTCTTTCTTTTGCAAAATGGACATTAAAAAGATCTGTTGCTCCTGCTTCAGCTACTCACATTAACATCACACTGGTGACATTACATAAAACTGACACCTTTGATTATAGTTTCAATGTCTAGGCTTCGGGCAAGAAGGTCGCGGGGTTGGTTCAGGCTTCATCTGAAGTGGTACGTGTCATCAGGGAAACTTTTTTAGAAATTCGATGACTTAAAGGTTAATATTAGAGTTACTGTGGAGCTTTAACATGCTGCCACAAGCTTTTGATTAGTTCATTTTTCATCATTTCATTAAAAGTAAACATTCACAAATAAACAACCAAAAAGCAAGGAGGAGGTTTGTAAGTAAACATCCTTGGGCTTTATTTGTTAATAGATAAACACTCAGCTAATCTGCTTCACTAGGTCTATGTGGGTATGGTTTGATCAGATTTGACTGACTGTCCTTACGACATCCCCAAATGAGCCATAAAGATCTGAATTCCCTCTGTTTGAAATGTAACTCACAAGGAAGTATCTGGGTTCGTGTAAGACTCTGTTAACTACAGCAGATAGACTGATTAGAGGATTTCAGGGCTTTAGATCATTGTGTATTGCTTAATGTTTTCTCATAATGTCACATGAAACGCAATGTGTATAATGACACGTGAGAAAAGGAGTATATTAGCTGTTCCAAATGTGTCCCGCTATTTTAAATGTTACATTTAAACCCCTAACTCATGGATTAATTCAAAATGTATTACATTAAATAAGAAAAATTAAAAATATGATTGTGCAGTATGATCAGGTTTTGGAATGTCCTACATGAGGAATTGAGGCTGAGCAATCAGCGTCACTAATTTAGAAATTGATTGTTTCTACAGATTTATTGTAATTGTTTCAATTCTGCCATTGTAACACTGTTATAAAACATGTTTAATCAATCATCGATATTTAATTTGTTTTTACACGCGCCTGAATACGTTCCAAAGATGACACAGAGTCATTCAAATGTGTGTGATCACTTGAGAAAACCTCGTCTTTTTTTTCTTGCCCTTTTCACAGTGAGGTCAAAGTGCAGAGTCACACACACAACAACACCACTGGAGGTGATCATTTTTCAGTGCTCAGTGGAGCAGATGATGCAAACATGGTACTGGAAAACAGGCCTGCATGTCAGACTTTATTGTATTTCGATGCCTGATTTTGCCAACATGTGGTTCTAAAAACATGTGTATGTTGTCAGATGTCATATACAGCGCAGTTACAACAGCATATTGCACACTTAGTGTCATTACCATAGAGTTCAGTGCCACCATGCATGCTGTCCCGTATAACACGTGTCCTCCTCAGGTGTGGTCCTCCTAGATACAGACCATCAGATGTGCAATCCACCATATTGTGCTGCCAGGCTAATAAATGGCTTGTGTCAGAGGCAGTGTCAGTCTATTGGTTGCTCATTTTGAGTTTGTCTAGTGGTTGGAGAGGAGCTTTGCATTCTCCACTGCTCTGCTCAGTGACTGGCAAAGTCCTGACTTTATTGATTTCTTTCTTCACTGCTCTTTGTCAAAATATCCAACTGCAGACCTTAAAGACCTCCGCCATTGCTCAACATCTGCAGCCACACACAGCTCCTCTTCTAATGGCCGACTCTGGCACTTTGTTTTTTGAAAAGGGGGAGAGGAAGGCATGATAGGCCATGTGAGCGTAAGATGATTGGAGAGCAACATCTAAAGCCTCGGTAGCTGCCTCTCTCTCCCTATTTTCTCTGTACCTGACTCTCTCTCTCCTTCCGTTCTGACACAGAGAAAATATTGCACACTGACTGGTTCCCATTGAATCCACGTTGTGATTCATCGCCCAATTTCAAACTGCCAAGCAGCTAAATTGCACCAAGTCTGCCAAAATTCATCCCAGGAACACGCAGGAGATGTGAAAAATTAAATGTCATCGTGGCACAGTGGAAAACTTTCACCTCTCATCGAGCAGAATATGCTCGCTTCATTCTGTACTGATGGATGATGGCCCCAAGCTATACTTAACCTACTTAGTAATGTCATGTACCGCAGAATGTGTTTACTTTTGAAAAATGGTGAGAAAACATAAACTCTATCAGAGTTTGACATCTGCGCATTCTTCCTCCAAATAAAGTGGCTTTTTATGTTGATGCAGGAATGAATTTTCCCCCTCATCAGACTTGTTTGCTGTATATCATGTGCTAACGCTGGAGCTGTAAAATAGTGTAAAGGAGATGAAAAGTCAAGATACTGTTTCTAAATATTAAGGGATGCCTGTTAGACTTCAGTGGTTAAATATCTGGATAAGCTGTAAGCGATTCGATTTTTTATCACATGGCTACTCTTTAGGTGCCAATTTGAAGTTTTACCAGGGAAAGTTGTTCTGTGCAGACATTTTGAAGCAATAAAGGTATATTATTGAGTGTGAATGAGAGGAAGGTTGAGAGACAATGGGCTGAAAAGCAGAGAAAGGATGAGGTTAGGAGGCAGGGAGAGGGTAGGAGGGCTGAGCGATGACTGGCTACTTTAGCAATTAAAATGTGGGGCAAAGACACAGAGGCTTGGTTTGACCGAGAGACTGCACCATTCATCATCCCAGCTGCCATAAAGCAGCAGTAGATGGAATCTTTGATTTGAGCTTCACAGGAACATAAATCAAAATCCAAACCATGGCCTGTCAGGGCCATCGCCAGAATAACCCATTTGAGAAAGGAAGAAAGAGGAAGAGAGGGGAGGTAAGGTTGGAGAGAGTAAAGGTAGTTACTTTTCTTGCTTGGCACTCCATCCCGTTACATACACACACACACAAAGAGAGATACAGTTTACAGACACACACCTTTGTCCCTCCATATGTATTTGAAGTTCAGACGCAGCTGCCTCAGACCCCGGCACAATATCGAATCCAGGGATCATTGATCAAGTGGCTGGGTCCTGTCAGTGGCCAGTGGTGTGCCTGACCCGCCCCGCCCTGCCAACATCTCCCCGTCCACCCCCCTCCTCTCTTCATACCCTCGAATACAAGGCAGAGAACAAGGAAGTGAGGTCATGCCGCGTGTACACCCATCCATCTAAATAGCATGACAACGACAGCTAATAAATCATTCATTCATTGTTTAATCTATTGTCTGCCTGGGCAAAAGTCATGTGGCTGATATGAAGACAGATTTACCCCATGCAGGTGGGGCCCATTGGAGAGGAATTTTTACTGTTACTAGTTTCCTTATCAATTAGTAATGTGTTCATTATACCTTGGAGCAATTAAAACCACTAATGATTGAAATAACATGGAGGGTCCTTTATCAAGTCAGTGCCAAAGTACTTTAAGCCAATTTAGCTGTACATTTTATTTTCGCTTCAGGCCTCGGGGTTTCAAACACAGTGATTTACTGATACGCAGTGGAAGTCTGACTGAAAGATGAATGATTGCTCGTCTGCAAGTTATTTCAACATTACATTCATCTACACATATGCAATAGTGACTCTAATAATATGTTCATTTGGGTGGAGAGGGAGGGTTGAGGGATGGTGGTGACGCTCTTGACTCACTGGCAAGGTCAGGGAAGGTTCACTTTAAATGCAACGCACAATCCCAGAAGGATGAATATTTAGGTTCATCTTCTCCACTGTGAGCCATGTTTAATTTATTATAATTACAGAAAGCCTGAGTGAAGGCAGCGTGTTATGAGCAGAGGTAACAACCCTAACATAACCCTATTATGGAGGGGTTACGTTTTCCCAGTGCAGAATCAATGTAAAACATGTGACCTGAAACAGCTCAGGACTGGTTAATGAGGCTACATTTGGGATATGCATCTCATTACGGTAGCCGGAGGGAAGGTCACTAAACACCACTGTTTACCTTAACAGGCTCATCCTTGAAAAGCAGGGCAACATGTAGCTGAACACCCCCCAAATCATCACGGTGTTATCATTTGACTTGGGTACAAAAAGCTCACACTGAATTTGGAGAGAGGTTGTGTCACGTATGTCTCAGGGCGAACAAGACCGGCACGTTTGACCTGTTGTTAAAGCAACGATATGAATTGTTTTACGCAAGATGAGTCTGATACACAACATGATTTAGAAGCCATAAAAAGTGATGAGGTAGTGTTGATCTCTCTGACAGCTATCACTGCTGATGAATGATTGAACCCCAGATGGGCTTGAAGCCGACGATGGGAGGCCATGAGAAGGCGTGTGTTCATTTATGTGGCGGCGTATAGCAGCCAAAAGCGATGTGTGGCACACCTGTCTGTGCCCGCATGCGGAGCGTGGCATTAGTCAGAGTGTGTAAAGCCCTACCAGTCAGACGGGAGATGGGTTGAGGGAGATGAATGGGAGGCAGGTTCACTTTATTACTGTCACTCTGCTCTCTCCCAGTCTGCCTCAACCTCCCCACTACCACCCATCCATTAATCAAATGTTACTGCCTCCTCCCTCCCTTTCTCACTGTCTATTTCTCCTCCCTCCACCTTTCTACCCCTCCATCCCACCAGCTATCCATCTATCTGTCTATCGCTCGCAATTGCATCACTTTTTCCGAACTCTCGTTTACTTTCTCTTCCTCACGCCCCCTTTCTATTGTCCTATCAAGCCTCCCTTCCTACTCTTGAGTGGACTTCAACATTGAATTATGATGTTATGTAACAAAAATATGCTCTAAATGTGGCGGATATCAACATAATATGAGACTCCTCCTCTGTTGGAATTGCGCTGCCTTTTGAATTCATGACAAAGTTTAATTGTGTGTTTCCTAAGTTTTACAGGGTAGCCATCTAAAACTTTAGTAATAAATTAATTGGTTTTCAGGAAGTGTTTGTAGCACCCTCCGATCAAAAGCAACTGCCTATATCAAAACAAAGTCACTGTGTATCGCAAGCTGCCAAAAACGTTTTAGGGAAGTCTTAGAGCTTATCCTTTCTAAGTATGATTTTGTATTATTTATTTAAATGAGGAGAAACTGTGTGTTTCAAAGTTTTAGGGTCAGAGTGAAAACATGCACATGTTCACCTAATTCACAGCCATGTAGTCCCATATTTCCAACAGGAGGTTGCTATATTATGTTCCCCTTGTAAAATGGTTATTTAATGTCTTTGTAGTTGGGATCACTATTAAACACCATTTTGATAAGATGTTATATCTCGTACTTGCTTTAATCTTAAATCGAATCAGGTCGTGTGTGAGCCAGCGCTGGTCTTGTCTGTTGGCTAAACACTTGCGTCACAATAGGCTGAGTTTACAAAGAGCTAGTGCATCTGGCTCCTGGTCCTTAGAGTTGAGGTGCTACAGAGCAGTGCGGAGCAGCAGCATTGCTACCAGCTCTCCCTGTGTCCCAGCAGCTATCAGCCTCTCTGCAGCTCCCAGGGGCCACACGTCACACAGTACTGCTGTGTTGATGCTTTTGCTACATATTGTATGTATATGTATATATATAGCCAGCTAGCTATGCCTCTCTGGGGTACCTGGATGAGCTGTGTGCTACGTGGATAACGTTTCTGAGGAGGAGGAGGGATGCAGGGAGGAGAGGCCCCCATAGGCTGGCCCTGCCGCCGCTCCCCCGGATCCTATCGCCTAATGGGTCGGCAGGGATTTGGGGAGGGGGGTGGAGGTGGACAGAGACGGATGGCTCCTGACAAACTCACACTGACAGCCAGTTAATACAGGGCAGCCTAGCAGAAAGGTCAGAGCAAGGATGGATAAAGGGCCGCTTCACTTTCAAAGTTTCACCCTGCTCGGTGCCACTGCACTGTCAGCGTGGAGAGAAAAGTGTTTACAGCTCGTCACTGGGTCCTTCTGTCAAGTTAGCTGTGTGTGTGTCTGCTAACTGCCTCTTCTGTACACTGCAAAACTTTTAGACTCCCACAAACATTTACATTCTATGCAGCACATAAACAGATTTCCACTCACAGTCAAGAAATAACAGTATTCCCATATCATTATGTTTTAAAAGGGCAACACATATATGCAGCAGAACTGACATTCTCATTAAGTCCTTAGTAAGCTCTCAAGGAGTAAGAATCAAACCCTCTTTAAATGAACTAATCTGGTGTTCACCCCAGAGGCTTAGTTACTGTGTGTGTATGTGTTTGTGCGTAGGTGATGTGTTTATTGACTCCAGCAGAGGAGTGGATAAGAGGAGAGACTGACTGAAGAACACTGATCCAGTCAGATGTCACAGGCCCTAAGAAGTGCCTCTAATGGGGCCCCAGGGACTCCATCTCTCCTTTACCCTCCTCTGCTTTCTCTCTCTCTGCCTCTCCAGCTCTACATAGCCAACCTCCCTGTGTGTATTTGCCCCAGGCATTCTGCTCCTGTTACAATTTGTGAATCAACTGTTCTACATGTGTACATAGTATGAAGAAACCAACCCACAATAAGGGGTGGCACCAAAACAACACAGTGCATTCTCACATGTTTGTGCTGTTCTCACAAAGTGCTGCAGATTGATGACACACACTAATGCTAACAGATGGTTAGCTTTGTTAGCTCCGCTGCAAGGTAAAGATTTCAGATTTTCTGCTGGGTGGAAATAAGTGGATGCTTAGTGGAGTTCTCAACAGCTAACAAGCATGCAAATATATATGGACAAAAAAATGTCACAACACAAAAACGTCCTAATATTAAAACATTTTTTTTTCATAGCCCTTAGACTGCAGCTGTCTGTGTGGTTGCTCAGTGTAATACAGGCCTATGGGAATATATGTACCTCCATTTTATTACCATGTAATCTAATATTTTAGACGTTAGTGGGCAGAAACTTTCGAAGTACATCCAGAAGTACTAATGACAGTCATGCTTGCCTAGATTACATGTGAAACTGTTCACACTTAACCACATTTGATTTGCCTACTTGAGCGTGAGCCTCATCATGTGAAATCAGCGAGGACACCACTTGTCAGCAGAGAGGGGAACCGGAAGGGACAGTTCCCGGCAGGACGTGCACTCCTCCCACCGCTCCCAGAAGGCCATGCTTCAGCCATGTGTCCATCATCACTGTCGGGAAGCATCCATTTTTGAGTCCTCGTGTCCTGTCAGAGGCACCCCTGTCTCTTTGACGAGTTGTGTGACCTTTTCCCCACGTCAGGTGTCGTGCTTGGTTACGTCAGGGTGGCGGCTGAGTGTCAAAATGTGGTCCTGTTTGTGTCCGTTGACTCTGTTAATGGTTTTATCCAAAGAGCAGCGCTTTGGAGTGAAAAGGGATCTGATGTGAGATGACAGGGGTGACAGAGGCAGGGCCAGCCTGGCTGTGTTCGACGAGGTGGCCTTGGCGCAAAGGAAAGCGTCTTATTAAGATGTGACACACATAGTGTCCTACCGCAATGGCGGAGAGCAGATTCCAGAATAAGTCCAAAAGAAATGACATTTGCACATGTGTGCATGTGTCTTTGTCACCTGAGGGTGAGGTATAATCTTTTCAGCATAGACACCTCAGACAGATCCAACACAAAACCTTGGAGGAGTACAGTCAGCACCGAAGATTGTTGTGAGAGCCAGCATGCATACATGCTTTTTGACTAGCTCTCTGGGGGAAAATCTCAAAGAGAATTTCACTAGGTGAAATGAAGTATCATTTGTATGTACCTGCATGTATGTTCATGTAAGCATCACTTACATCCCCAAGGAATCTGCATCTGATGTCAAACAGTGTGTGTCTCTGCACTGTGTCATAACCCCTTTTCTTCTCGTTCATTACATTCTTAGGGTGCACAAAACACATTGAGCTCACACACCATTGCCTGATGAATGTTAGAGTTGACTGGAATATCAGAGCTAGTGTTCACTGACTTCCCCCTGAGGCTTCCTCCTTACCCCCTACTGCTTTTGTACAATCACTGGGACATGGCTCTTCCCATCCAACCCCTTTAGAGACCTGCACGTTTTCTTGTACATTGACATCACAGTGTAGCATTTATGTCCAGACACTTCTTCTGCAGAAAATATTCAGTGCTGTGTATTATTGTCAGTACGTCATTGTGTACTGGGAGTGTATCAAAATAGGACTTAAGCAAATCTGCATTTGTTTCACCGCACAGCAGGTCTTTTGTGTAGTTTATTTGGACACAGTTTTGCTTCACTGAAAAATCTCTGATGGTTTTGTTCCAGCATTTAAACCTGTTTCAAAGACCTGTTTGAAGCCCTGAACATTTGGTGTTAATAGGGCAGAACGGCAGGGTGTACTTGATAACCACAGCAGCTACAGTATGACATCCACAGCCAAACGATGGCTACCAGCTCTGCAAACAACCACCACACCCTCGATCCATTTTTATTGTATTTGAGCAGCAGTGTTATATTTCCTGGCCTCCCCTTAGCACCACACACACAGGGCACTCCAAACAAAAAATCCATACTATCGACCCGCCAATGTCACCACAATTACTCTTCCCAAACAGCCATTGAGGACAAATTACATCTGCACTGCCTTTTCACCCGGTCACTATGGCTGAGCAGTAGCCCCCTCACAACACCGCCTCCTTCCTCTCATTCTGCTCCTATCAGCCCCCCGTCTCCGTTCCTCCATTTGCCCCCTATCTGAAGTCTGGATGGAGTTATGGAGAGAGGGGTCACAACGGGGGGACAGAACAGCAAAAGAGCACGAGAGCCAGCAGCTTAGACTAAACATAACAGAGACACCTCATGAAATATAGCTTCAGCTTATCACCGATCACACAATTTCCAGCCTTCTAGGCAGCTGCCACTAAATGTGCAACAGTTATTCTGCTTGAGCACTCACTTATCAAAGTAGAGATTTTCCCTCTGTTGACATATAGCGTGGGCAACCAGAGAGAAAAAAAATTGCTTTATATTTGCATACGTTGTTTTGGAATAGGTGATGTCCAAATGTCATCTTCCTGCCGGTGGCAGACTCAAGCTGAGAGCTGCATCTTCCTCTGCAACCGGGCAGGCCTCCAGTGGTGAGTCGCTCTGAGGTGCAAAGAAAACCACTTCCCATGTTTACATGAATACAGAAGCCCAGCGCCACAGAAAACCCTTTGGTATTGATTTCCCTGTCTGTATACACTGCCAAAATCATTTATTCACTATTGGCAGCACTACTAGCAACAACCAGCATTTAATGCTCTTAGCTATTAAGTTTCTTTGCAAGTAATCTCAGAGAACGTTGTCCCCCGTCCAACAGCAGACAGGGTGATTGAATTTTCCTGATGTTACGATGGCCCAGGAGGACATTTAAATGACTTCTGGTGCAGGTGGTGTATACCTGGGTGTCGGAGTCTGATTCTGTTTCAGATAGCGTGTCGGTCCCTGTTTTGAATCGGGATCATCAGTCACCGCCCACATGTATACACACATGCGCATGTGCCCACAAACACACATACTGCCTTTTACCTTCATCTTGAACAATGAAAGGTGTCCCCACTTCTTTAACTGTACTAGCTCCAATGCCATCTACTCAGTATTTCTCCTCCTTGGAGCAGTCGAATGGAACTGGTTCCCTCTAAGGCACATCAATGGCCTCAGTGAGGTTTTCTGTGATTGTTTCTATAACTGGAATCAGAGCAGGTTTTCCTTAATGTTCCCATATCTGGGACAACAGTCAGATGCAGTATACATAGGTGTCTATGCAACAGTTAAAGCAGATCATAGAGCATATTACTTGAAATAAAAAGAAAGAAGGTACATTTGAAAAGAAAGAAAATAAATGATTTAGCTAAACTTATTGGGATGAATTTCTGGCAGTGACTGGCTTTTTTCAGAGGCAATAAAATATTAAAGTTTTTTCTAAAAAGGAGAGAAAAGTAAGAAATAAATCTTTATATTTTTGGAAAATGTGGCAGCGTCAAGTCATACATCAACAAAATCTCATATTCTTGAACTTGACTGATTTGAATGACGGAGGATATTCGGCTCTATCGGTTTCTGAAAACTCTTATGTACAATTTGTTGCAAGGAGACTCTCATATCTTTGAGGGAAAAAGATGAAACTTGAAATTGCATTTGCAAAGGCACTTCTGCTGTGTTTTAGGTCTGCGATGACAGAAGCAAAGCAGGCATTTTGAACGAGTTTGTGACACAAAATAGCAACAAAGATTCATCCAAATAAATCACACTGCCTCCAGTTCACATGACAACCTATTTCAGTTCTCCAGATTTTGCATTAATGCACAAATCTACATTATAAAACTGAAGCTCCACCTATGAAGAAATTGTGTGTGTGTGTGTGTATATGAGTGTTAGGGAATCATTCATGCATCTGTAAGTGTGTATGTGTATGATATATGGTGATCAGTCACAGGAGGGGATTTTACTGCGTGATTATTTCTGCTGTGACACTAACGAGCTTCGGCTGCAGATCCACTGCAGACCAATTACACTGGAGAAGAGGCTGCTTGCTTATTACACTCAGATAATCAGCGGGTTTTACCCTCCATGTTACAGCTCCTGCTACACACATGAACATTTGATTTTTGCAGGATGTGCATGACATGAATCCTGCAGTAATATTTCTCTCTCTCTCTCTCTTTTCCTCCATATATATATATATGTGTGTGTTTATGTATATATATATATATACTCTATATGTGCACATCTGTGTGTGTAGATTACCACCCCTCTATTCAGATGGACAGCGGGCTATTGGCTGTGATGCTGTGCTGTCTACATTGGAGAGCACCAGCTTGTTGATTTATCACTCCTGCATTGTGTTGCCAGAGCTCTCCACTCGATTGTATCTTTGGTGCACCAATATGCCACCTCTGCATGTGTCAGATTGTGGGCAAGTTCGGTATGAGGGATTTGTGACTAGAGGGGGTTCCTGCAAACAGGAGACCTATGAGGACAGAGAAGATGAAGGAAGAAAGAGGGATCAAAATCTCTCTGTATTCAGTGATTGGGTTATTCCAGACAGCACTGTCAGCACTTTCCACAAAGAGTTGCAGAAAACCAGGGAGGGTGGAAGGGCAGATCTTTTGATGTATACTGTACCCAGTGTGTGTGTGTGTGTGTGTGTGTGTGTGTGCATTTGACGCACTCTAATCACCTTAATTATTTCCTCTAATTACCTGCAAACAGCTAATGAATTCCTCAGGAATCCTATCATGTTGTGTATGTGCTCACATCATCATCCGTTTTGCACGGCTGCCATTAATTTGCTCATAAACAAATACAATTAGCATAAAATGTTTCATTACAGGCTCATATATCTGGTTTAGTCTCTGTTAAGGATATGAAACAGCTGAACAACACACACAAAAAAGCATAATTTTGTTATATTTCTCCCTTGGATTATAAATGATATGATGAAATGAATGTGGTTTAGAAAAATATTTCATGGTGTGTATGTTTGCTGTCCTTGGGGATGTTAATGGGTGCACTACTATGCATGTTTGCATGTGTCTGTGTTTGTATTTGTGTGTGTGTGTGTGTGTGTGTGCTCGTTATTTTTTTTGCTTTATAAATTTTCCATCCAAGGTCGTCTGCAGAAGAGGGACAATGGACTCGGTCCTGGGTGGACTGATGATGAATGTGTACATTTCATGACAACAAAAGCATAATGACCTTATTCTATAATGAATGGATTCATCATTAAAAATCTCTGGCCTGCGGCAAAGTCTTTTTTGCATATTCTGATGTCACCTCCTCTCTGAACATCACATGCATTTGTACTCTCCGCCTTTGGTGTGTGTGTGTGTGTGTGTGTGTGTGTATGTCTGTGTCTGTGTGCATGTTCAAGTGTGTTTGCATTTTTGTTTGTTCCTTCTACATGTGTGTGTACACACTGTGCCTCTGTGGTGCACCAACAGTCCAGACGTAGCTAACTGCACCACCCATTAACCCAGTTAGACGTGCTAGCTGGGCTCTGGACTGCAGACCGGTGCTCTATCACTCATGTCATGGACATGTTTATGGAACTACTTTTGTTTATGTAAGTAATACCTTCATGATTGCACTGTGTGTATTCTCAGATAATTAGATTAAACCTCAGACTGACGCTCTGCGCTACACAATGTCACTAAACAAAACTGTGAGAAACCATGTTTATAAAATCATGAAACTACTTTGGAACTGTACCTTGAAAATCCCACTTCAGGTTATGGATGATCTGAAGCTATTAAAGAAATCTAACCGTACTAGCATGTTTGAGGGCCACTTTTTGTGTCTCTGATGTAACATTTCTTTGTTATTAACAGAAACAAAAGAGCCACAGAGCTGTTTGGTTGTAAATGGAGGAAAGTATTCAAGTGCTTGCTGAAGTGTTTCTGTGAAGAACAATTTTTAAGAACTTGTGTTTTACTCAAGTAATTTTCTAATTTTCTGGTATTATATCCCTCTACTGCACTTCGTTCCAGCAGGAATATTGTACATTTTATTTCACTTTATTTATCTAATGTTGCTGTAACTTTCAATTTAAACATTGAGCATGTGATCACTTTATATGACATGATGCAGTGTTAAAAGGTAATTAGGTAAAATTAGCTCAAACTGACCAACTGCAGTAATAAAATGCTGCTTGCAGAATAACGCATCTTTATCAATAAATGATATGATAATAAATGATCATTTTGTTACTTTAAGGACATTTTCCTCATGACAGTGACATTGTGAATAATTTTATTTTTAAACGCTCCTGGAATATCAAAAGTAAAAGCTTTGACTAAGCTCATAATGATATCTATTATATATATTATATTATTTCATATTGTAACACTACAAATGGAAAAGATGGTACTGCTACGCAGATTTTTCTACCTTAGTTATCTATCATTTGTTTATTATTTTTGCATTAACAATCTTAGTCTGTAATATATGAAACAAAAATTAATGTAGTAACATAAAAGAGATTAATTAGAGTACATCAACAGCTCTACTAACTATACTACTTAACTAAATGTGCAGAGCAAGGCATTTTCTTTGAATGTAGTATCTTTATGTTGGAATATTTTAATTTGACTGGGGTCTGACCACTTCCTCCAATTTTTACTACCATAAATTATGAGATAAATAAGATACCACAGTTTTATTTTTCAAGGTTTTCCAGTCTACGTCTTCCTACAAATAAATATTAAATGGCTGCACAAACACAGTGCTGACTGATTGACAGCAGTCAATTATCAGTACCTCTCTGTGCCGTATTGATCCCCTAGCAAGATTAGTATCGTTTCTCTATCTCTCTGTCTTGCAGGTCATGTAACATGCTCTGACCCTGCCATGGATACAAATGGCACATATATCTCTTCAACCGCTCCAAATGTCACCTGTCAGACAGGAGCACATGGAATGAGGTGCACAGAGTGGTTTGGGGTAAACACAGACACACACACACATACCCTAACACACTCAAGCATACACAACCATCAGGTTGAAGGACCACAAGCTGTAGAAATATTGTTATAAAATGGCAATAATGTAGTTTGACAGCTTTGCATCTCCTTGCCCTGTAGGACCTTTCTGGTTAACTATGTCTGCCCTGTGGGTACACATTTTCAAGAAGTGAAACAAGAAGAAGTGCTTGAACAGAATCACCCATTCACCAAACATATAATATCTAATAGAGAGCAACATTATTACTGAGCCAGCCACCACACAAATGCATTTCAGGTAAAGAAACCTACTGAATTCAGAAGCCACAATGGATGTACTGTACAGCAGTGGGGGAGGAAGCAGCAGAGTCCGGGTGCCAAGTCGAAAATTCAGAGCTTCCCTTCTGTCTGTAATCAGGTGGGATGACAGGGGGCGAGTGCTGGTTGGTGGCTCACCGGCGGCTCTGACAGCCTGTCACAGGGAGATCAATGCCACATGCCTGTCTGTCCACAATGCTGACGGCTGACCCGTTCAACACGGCCCGGCCTGCTGGTCATGCCATCCCTGTCTGCTGCTGGACATCTCTGACAGCTGACAAGACACCTGGGACACGGCAGGCAGGGGCCAGAGCACTGCTACCTGTACAGACATCAGGACTTACTGCTGCCAAGGAGGAGAGAAGAAAGAAATGTGGAGGAAGGGGCTGAGAGGAGAGAGGAGCATTCACCAAAAAGATCTCTTACTGAAGTAGGAAAAATCAATTATTACAGACAAAAGGGATTTGCCTCCAATTAGTGAGTTGTTGTCATAATTTCTTGCCTAAACATAGATACCAAGTTAGTACAGCACATCCAAGCTTTAGACAAAAACAAGTGTGTGTGTGTGCGTGTGTGTGTGCGCGCATCCAAGTGTGCTTTGTTTGCGTATGTGAGCATTGCATTTTTCACAGCATAGTTCCCTTTAGATGTGGAGACAAAGGAGGCTGGCGGCTAGAGTCTCGGCTGCTGAAACATATGGGCCATGTCATTTATCACGTCTGCTGGTGAAGGAATGAGAGCCCATCAGTGGCCTGGCATTGATCCCTGTATGGGCCAGCCATTGTTTCCAACAGCACCTGGTGGAGTTCTGTCTGCATCTAATGGGGGAGGAAGCGACACACAGAGAGGGGAGAGGATTAGTTTGTGGAGGGAGGCGTTGGCACTTTCTAGGCTACTCTTTTTTGAGCAGCAGAAACAAATGTGAAGTTTGAATTTTGATATTAATATTTCAGAAACACTGGAGTTGTTTTCTCCTGTTGAACATATAATTCTTAAAATTTGACTTCTGGTTTATTTGGTGAGCCTGTTCAAGACTACAGGTCCCAGAGTTCTGGGACTACTTTGTCAGAGAAACACCAGAGGAGCAGCTGAGGTATCTGTTTACATTGCCGCCAAACAAACTGAAGTTATAGGTCTGCATTGTTTCAATCCATGACGCACTCTGAAACATTATTTAATTGCTGTTCCTGAAAAAATGCAGACCAAACATTACATAAAAGAGGTTTTGATTTTTAATTTTTTTTTTTTATAGCGATGCAGTAAATAGAAAAGTGTGCCAAATTGTAATTCTATATTTACATATTTAGATTCTAAATATGCCTACATCAGTCTGGAGCCACGTCCAGACAGATGAAAAATATGTGTAGAAAGAAAAAAAAAATTAATTACATCTCAAAGCTCATGATTCAGTGGTTTTATTTGTAATACAATCATACAGTATGTGCGGTGAAATGCAAGGTGGGATGACTTTGAAGCTCTGCCAAAAGAGATCAGTGCACAGTGAAGAATAATCATTAGAATATGAGTAAGAGTAAGAAATTAAAAGGTATAAAAAAAAACATGCCCTCAGGTACCAAAAGAATCCAACATAGATGAGTGTGTCTTACAATCTGATGTCTGACACTCTACAAAGTAGCTGTAATATTTTCACCTGGCATTGTTAAAAACACATTTGCTTACTCAGCATTGTTTGTCTGCAGTAATTCATCACACAGGCTTTGAGGTATTGATGGAGCCAGCATCCGTTTGCAGGCCCTTGTCAATGATTCACTCACTAAGCCCATCTGTCAGGCGCCCTCTGCTTCTCCCCTCTTCCTCTCCACCACTGCTGTTAAGCCCGGCCCTCCTCTTCCTCAGTGATGGATGGACAAAGTCCTTGACAGCCTCAAACGGCCACATTCAATACGAGAACACAGTTTCGCAGTTTCGGTTGCCGTCGTGTAATTCCTCACAAATATTCAATCAATTATTGTCTCAAAGTCACCTGTGGCGCAGGGGAAAACCATTTACAACTTAGGAGAAGAAAGGTGAAGGTGATTTCTGGAGGTGATTGGTAACTGTTTGAGTATTCACAGCTCAGCTGCAGAGAGTGATCAATAAATCAACTGCTCACAGAATCCATCATGATTGTGCCATTAAACGCTCCCAATACAGTCAATGATAAACTGTGGCCAGTGCTTTTCTGTGAGGTGTTGTGGTGCATCCTTGCAGACTCGAGTGCCGGAGCAGTGAACCACACAGGGAGGGGATGAAGTATCTAACTGTCTCAGTCTGAAAAGAAACCTGAGGATCTTGGAGTGAGCTCAGATCAGTGGTGTGAGTCAGAGCCCTGGCGTGGCGGAGAGTGCCATCTGTGGGCTGACGGGAAGAAGTGCATGATGGGGTCTGTGTGTCACTCCCTATAGTCCTACCTTGAACTTGGAAATGGCAGCTGAGAGGTTCATTTAGAGGCTTTTCTGGAGCTGTCAGTCATATCGCATAGTTATTGTCAGCTAATGAAGTTTGATAAATTGTCATGAAGATAGTAAAACTACCATTTTTGCCGAGACAAGGCTGAAAAAACAATGAGATCATGTGTTCTCTAATAGAAAATGCAGCTAATATAGTATCTCCAAATAATTTGTGGATTTTATTTTATTTTGATCCCTCTGCTGTATCATAGTACCAATACCACAAATAATAACCCCCCCCACCACCAAAAAAAGAGCAAGAAGAATTTAAAATGACGCTATTAAACCTCAGTATCTTTAGAAGTAATTAGAAGCAAAATGACCAGTGTCTAAATTTCTGCAAGCATGACAAAAGAATTGAATTTTAACATGGGAAAACTCTATAATTACAATTATCTATAATTATAAAAATACAATCATATTTAATCAATGTTTTTAAGGAATCAAATCTGGAAAGCTAGAGATAGTGGGAAAAAATATCCTTGAAACTAAAACAACAAAGCAAACCCAGATCTTCTCTACAGACTTGATCATCAATTATGACAACTGGACAATGGGAAGGGGAAAGGGGGATACAAGGACACAGCTTCTCTTGTAAGCACCACTCCATCCTAATCGTCTCAGGCTAAGTCACGAAAATTTCTCATGCAAGATCTTAGTCCATTTAAAAAAATCTTAGTTTCTATGAATTTTCCCTTGTATAATTTGCTGTCCTATCCATGAAGTCGCACCTTCTGTCTCTAACCATTAAATGGTAGTCTATCCAAAAATAATGACTATACACAAGCAGTTGTGCTTCCTGTTTCAGATGAGACGTTGGAATTGATTTTTCATTTTCCCTCCATCTGCCATCTGTCCTCTTGAGAATCTCACAATATTTGGATTCCCATAGCAAGTAAAAACAGGGGCCCTTCTCCTGTTGTGTGAAGAAAATCACTTAATCTTTTATTATAAAGACAATCCAAGATCCAACAAAAAAAATCAAACACAATATGGAGCCAGGTGGAGGAGTGTTTTGATGAATTATTGATGTTAACATGTTGCATGTGAAACATTTAAGAATCATGTCAGCCCGTCTCTGACAAAAACAGGTTTCTCGTACATCCATTTAGGAACAAAAGACTTTAAGTGAGGTGTTGCTTTGTCGCTGTGTCTCCAGCTTTGGAGTGATCAGTGCAGCTTTCACTCACCCTCCAAGAGATGGGGCCCTCAGTTGTGACCCCCTCACATCAAACTTGACTGCTCGTGTCCTGTCTGCACGCCAAGTTGTCGTGTAAGCTGTGTTGCTCTGTCACAAGACATGTCCCACATTTGCAGTCACCATTGCTGGCCAGCAGGATGAGAGCGTCCGTCAGGAGAACTGACAAGCATGCCACTTTACTGGGCGACTGACAGAGGGCCACATTGTCACTTCTCCCAGATCTATTGCCTGAGGATAAACATGGACACACACACAAACACAACAAGACAGACGTGTACACATACACACGCATTAATAACACAAGAGTAAACAGAGCTGGAATCTCAGAGTGAATGACTGACAGCCTGACTGGATGACCGGCCGGCGCCGAGGAAGCTGGAGCTCTGTGTCACCCCTCATTCTTACAATCTCCAGCTGTCACATCAAACACTCCGTTCCTGCGGTGCTCCGCCTTCACATTCATCCCTAACACCACCACCTTCCTTTGTGCCCACTACCCCTACTCCCACCTTCTTTACTGAGATCTCATCAGAAATGCACCCTGTAGTGAGTGAGAAGACGCAGTGTATCATCCACCCTCAAAGTCGCTGAGTAAATATTGCCTCATACTGTTGTCACTCTGTTAAATCTGCCGGGTTTGAAATTATTATCTAGAGAGCACAGACTTGATTTTAAGAGTTTATTCATTTCACGCTTTGAGGTTTGTGGGAACTACACTAAAGGCTTTATAATGTGATTAATCCTATGACACATTTGCATCCAAACCCACCATTAAATGTCTTGGTAAGGCCTTAGGTCATAGGTCACGGCACTGATTCTCTGTGAAGTCTGTGAACTCAAACTCAAAAGTGGAATGAGCCCATTTTTGAGATAGTTAATTACTTTATTGGAGTTTGTTACTCCACAACATTTCAGGGGAAAATATTTGAACTTTTACTTCCCTGCTTCCAATTTATTATTTAAAAAAATGTTGAAGAAGTTTTTAAAAGATTTTGATCTTGTTGGCCTGTGTCTAAATGTTGTCCCTTCTTATGTTTGATTTCTATTTGGGTAACTGCCAGGTTTAAGAGTAAAATGCTATTCATGCATAAATTATTCAACCGCATTCATCAATTTATTTGCAACACAGTGCTATATTTTTGCTGTTGGTGTTAGTACTTTTAATGAAGTCAGCCAACAATATGAGATATTAGCCCAGTTGGATTGAGATACTGTACGGTGACTGTGAAGGTCTGAGCATTTGATTCTGACCATTCAGTTTCTCTACTTATTCCTTCATCTTTTTTTTTTTTTTTTTTTACCTCCTACTTGCCCCCCCACGTGCTCCAGCAGTTTGATCTTGTCCCAACAGTGCCCTCTAATGGCATAAAGGGAAATTGCCTCACTTGTAAAGAAATAATTAAATGACAGCAGGCTGTTGCTTATCCAACACTCAGGCTTTTGCAAAGAGGGGTGCCCACTTTTCAAGACAGATCGTGTTCCCAGTCAGACCTGAAACCGCCTCAGATCTGCAGCCAAGGAGTTCTTGTTCAGGCTGACATTGGATTTTATCTACACCATGGCTTCTTATCATCTATCAAGTGCATGCAACACCGTGAACATTTCTGACTCTTAGACTGTAACCACACTTAGATTGTGTCATGAAACTGCTGCTGTAAATATGTGAAAAATACTACAGTAAGTGAAATTTGCTATTTCAATTTAAAACTCACCGAGCATAGTCCATGGATTTTTTTTTTCTTTCAACTAAATGTAAAAAACTTAAAGGCTAAATTGTAACTCCTTATTCCTGAAATAACCATGAACTCACTGGAGTGTCCTTCATTCCCGCAGAGGGAGAGATCCAACAGGTGTGAGCCGCAGAACTAAAACTGTAAATGAGAACTGACTTCAGAGCTGCTGTTTGTACTAAAAGCATAGCCTGAAGCCTGCCAGTAGGTGGCAGTGTGCATTCATATAACATATTTAGCTCAGCAACCACCGGACATGACTGACTCCACTTAGAATTAAGTGTTAACAACCATACAGAGACACAGATGTGCTGTGACACGAGGGCAGTGATGATCTGCGAACTCACACTGAGAACATTACAACGAAACTGAATGAATAGAAAATGTGCAAAGCCCCTTAAAAAACCACTGGGAGTTGTACCCCCCTCCTACTTTTCCCTCAGATCTCTCAGCATGCTGCATTATGTAGGTGTGTAGATGGACTGGATACAGACATCAAAACCATCAGCTGCATGCCGTACTTGCTCCTGTATCACAGCTGTTTAACTGCTTTAATGCAGGACAATTGAAAATGGTGGGGGCGGGGCTTAGTGGGACCTCCAAACTTTGGAGAGTCCCAGATACTCATGCTGCGTTCCAGACAACTCGGAACTCGGAAATTTCCCAGTTGAAATCTCCGAGTTCCGACCTCAAAGCGTTCCAGGCAAGTTACGACTTCCGTTTGAGCGCAAGGAATTCTGGTATGTAAACAAGCCAACATGACGGACACTTTAAGATTTATGTTTCATCATTACAATCGCCAAAGGTGTCTGCAACTTGCTCATTTGGATGAAACGGAGCATAAGTTAACAGAAGCTTATACTTTTTGTTTTACGTTATTTGTCGTTATTTTGAAACGTATTTTGTATTGATTGACAATACAAGATTAATTTAATTGATTAATTAACACTGTATGCCTAATTTCGCCATGCTGAGTAATTGCACATTGTTTTTTTTAATTAGCATGATCGACTTTTTAACGTTAGCTAGCATTAGCTATTGCTAGCTAGCACTAGCTATTTCTTGTCGGCGACATATTTGGGCACCGTTTCGAACACATTACAGATTGTAGTACACAATCGTGTGTGTAATATTGTGATTACAACGTGCGAATTTACATTGTTCTAAAGTCCGTGTGTCACACGCAGTACGACCGCATCCATGGAAGCCGCCATATTGTTTAGGAAGCGATCTGACGTCACAAATCGTAACTCGTAGCACATCGATTTGGTACGAGTTCACGAGATGGAAGTTACAGTTCGACTGCCGTTCCAGTGCACTTTCGCGAGTTACGGGTTGCCTGGAACGCAGCATCAGGTCAGGAGGCTGCAGGCTGTGGACATGAACGATGAATCCTCATATTCACTTTGTTCCTTTCATCGGAGCTTTGTTGTTGGTCGCAGTCAGTTAAGTAAGACAAGAACAGCTGTTCCAGTTTATTTCCTGCTCATGAATCGTTTTATACTAATCACTGGCAGGAACGAACTGGAAATACACAGACGGATTATTCACGTGGAGGTAATAAGAAAGATATTTTACTCCACTTTGTGTCTGCTGACCAAAGAAGGGGAAAAAACCAGCCTCACCAACATTTGATGATGAAAGCGTTGTTGAACTTCAAAATGGCGAGAATCGACGATCATTAATGCGAACTGGTGTTTGAACAAGATCAAGCCCGAAATATTATCAAAGATATTCATTTATTTAAAAGGAAATAGATAATAAAATGAAAAAAAATAATTTTGTCACATAAACGATTTCATGAGTCATTAACAGCAAAAAAGAAATCCGGTCCTCCTACAGGAAACTCATTTGCCGTCTTACTTGCAGACTTCACGCTTATGAGTTTTATGACATGAGTAGTTTTGACACAGGGCGCTTCCAAAAAAGTGCTTTCTGTAGAGTAAATACTGTACAGTGCAATGCCAAGTAAACAATACATCACATCTGATCATTCATTGGTAAACATCTTTTATATCAAAGAACTTCAGTGTTCAGAGTTTCATCAATACAGTACATTTATATCAGACTTCACACAGACCTTGGGCAACCTCCCAGTCTCAGTATTTCACATCTAATTATCTCCTTTTGGAATTCGTCCATCACTTTCTGATTAGTATTGCGTCGTTGCAACCTCCCCTCAGTTTTCTCCAGATGCCGCCTCACCCACTCTTTTCGCAGTTCAGCTGACTTTTGCTCTCCTTCACTTTGTCTCTCTGGCACTCTGGGGTCTTGGACTCCCCTCTCAAATCGCAAACCACAGCCCGGAGAGTCTTGAACCTGTCCAGCCGGTTGCTCTGGCCCCCCTGAAGCCTGACCTCTGAACCCTGAGTTGCGCTGAGGGAGCTGAGGGAGCGCACCGCTGCAAGGCTGCGCTCCTTCCCGGGGGGGCGGCGCGGTGTGGTCATGGTGCTGACCTCGCCCGGGTGTTCCATGTCCCTGATGACCTCACACAGGTAGCGGGCTAAGTCCTGGCTGGAGAAGGAGAGGGTTTTCTGGGATCGTCGGAAGGTCAGAGGGGACGGCAGGGTTTCCATCTCTGAGGGGGGAATAGCGAGACGCAGGGCAATGGCTGCACTGCCGTTCCCATTTGACACCCCCTTTTTGTTATTGTCCTGGGACAGTTTGCTCTGTGGGTAGGATATGATGCTGTGTGGATAACTGTAGCGGAGAGACTGTGCCGGGCTGGGCTGGAGGGAGCGCTGCAGCTCCACCATGTTGAAGGCGTTCTGAGACAAGAGTGGGAAGAGAAATCACGGAAGAGGAGAAAAGAGATGTTTCTCTTGTTCCAGTGTAATCTTTTTAGGAATTCGAGAGATAATTAAAAGAAACATTGGCACATGACACCAAGCTGTGCCTGGGGTAGTGTTGCACAGCTAATGCATCTGGTAGCAAATGAACTTGTTCCACAGACTAAGACGAAGATGCACCACGTAGGAAGAGATGTTGGCAACAACACCCCCATTGATTAGCCAAGTAATTAATTATCTGATTGCAAAGGAAGGGGGTGGGGGGCACCAGCACTATTAAAACAGAGGCGTCAACAGCTATTGGTGTCTAGTTGCCTAATTTCAGCTAATTGACTCACATAAATCTCCCAGGAAATGATATTTGGTTTTCCTCTCAAGGCATCAACACACACTGTTCTCCATCAAATGTTAATGTTTATGTTGTTAATTTAGTTTCTGCTCTCATTTATACTCCTTTGTCCTATCATATTAGCTGATGACATTTAAAAATGTACAGCCATGGAAATGAGATCTAAAAAAAGTGCTGTGTTTGTGTCGCTGTGTCTGCTTAGATATCTGAGTGTTTCTATGTTTACCTGGTCTTGCTCTCCTCCACCTTCCTCGTCGTAGTTGAGCACATTTTCCCGGATGTCCTCCCACTCCCCGTGATGCGCAGACACATGGTAGACACCTTCCTTCAGGCCCTTGTGTCTCCTCCAGCAGGAGTAGAGAAACAGGCCCAGCATCAACACTGAGGGGTGCCAGAGAGCAGGTTAACACAGCTGGAAGACTCAAATAATTACAATTGAGATTCTGTGCAGAAAAACATATCTGTGGGTGTAAATGAAATTGACTATGCGAGCAGAAAGTGATGATATAACACTGAAATACTAGTAAATAAAATACCATACTGGTAATATGAGTATATGTTCTTTTTTTTCACCAAATGCAATATAACAGCTAGTATCCTCCTGAATACAAAGATATTTGAGTGTAAATGGATTTATCATTGCACAACCTATGAACTGCACCCACTGTAAAGTTAAGACATACTAATGGAACATACATTGAAACGGGGGCAGCACCTTTCCACCTATTCCCTCTGATGTTTTCTATCTCAGACAAGACCACAGCTCCTTGGAAACCTATTAACTGAATTTGTACTCCTCCCAACTTAAACTCAAACCCTCAGTGGCTCAGCTGAACGAATGCTGCAGGAACTGAGCAGGAAAGGTCCCACAGCATACACATCAATCACAGCTATTGTGTACTGAATTATACAACATGCTGGATTGACCTTTAAAGTCCATTAATCTCAACCAGTATTTTTCTCCCATCTGCCATCCCTCGCTCTTTTTCTCTTGCTCGCTATCTGTTTTTACACGTTCAGACCGATTTCGTTCCATTTTTTTGTATCTCTGTAATTGATTTTGTGTGTGTGTGTGTGTGTGTGTGCGTACGCCTCTACATTAGAATTTCCTTTTGTCTTTCCCCATGTCTTTTCACTCATTAAGGCTTCACTGTTGCTATTTTTCAGCCCCACTCTGGCCTCTGGTTGGCCTCCACTTTTATCTCGCATACTAGACGGAATCCATTTCAACTAGAGTAGTTTATATGGTGCGTGTTATGTGTTAAGTATCAGTTTAATTGGAAATCTTCAGAGAAATGCGGGGTAATCACATTAGTCTGGATTTTTAAAGTAATTGCTTCGAAAGCAAAGAATGCACCAACAGCTCTTTTGGGTCACACTAAGAGGCAGGTACCCATAAACAAGGACAGACAAACAACTCCCAGAGAGTTACTCCCTGCTTTAAAAAAAAAAAAAAAAAAGTTGTCTCGATTAAAAATCATCATCTTTATTTATTCGCTGGAGTGTCCTTTAGTACCTGAGCTGCTACACTTTTCGATTTCTATGCTGCCCTCATAGCAGCCCAAAACAAAGAGACTGTAATCTTCCCCTTCGCTCCTCAGTATGGGGTGGACAGGAGAGCGGTATTGATCAACTGACCCAGCTCCTTCAGCTCTGCGTCCAAAGCACCCTTGCAGAAAATACCAGAATCTCAATGAGGCTCAGCACCAAACAGGCGCCAACCAGCATCCTCACCTCCAGAATTACCTGC
Organism: Remorina albescens; assembly: GCA_034769265.1. Lineage (NCBI taxonomy): Eukaryota > Metazoa > Chordata > Actinopteri > Carangiformes > Echeneidae > Remorina > Remorina albescens. Next base: position 51,785,978 of record CM068475.1, read on the forward strand.
TGCCTGCAGGCCTGCGCTCACCTCAGCCCTCAACATCACCTGAGCCAATATAAAACACATCTCTATAGGTGAAGAGTTCAGTACACAACCACTAATACCAGACACACACATAATTAGGCACAGGTAAACACACAGTTGCTCACAAACTCTGATTGTTTTGGCTTCTCTACTTGGAGCCACTACTGGCTGGAGTTTGGCGTGTGTTTGTGCATATGTGTGTGTCTGAAGCAACGTTTCAGTGAGATCGATATCACCCAGGGTGAGAGAGAGCAAACCTCACAGTCATAATGCTGCTGCCTCTTTGCCCTTTAACTGTTACTATGACCAAAGTATTATAATGTTAGCCTGGAGTGGACTGTGCATTATGAATGAGTAAACAACATCAGCTTGATCAAAACACTTAACCCCATCATTTGGAGCTCCAGTCTGAGCTAAATGAGATGGATGAAACATCAAGGGAAGATACAGGAGGAAAAGTGACATGGGAGCAGGCGGAAATGAGACAGGTGAGAGATGAGGAAGAGTTGAAAAAAAAAATCATTTATTTATGAATCACTCAGGGAATAAAAGGAATAGGCACTTTACGCAATTGCTCGGCATCTAGAAACCCATATGGGGGGCTAATTCCTTCCATTCTTCAAAAAGCGAATGTCAGATTTGATGCTGAACTAATGAGGCTTGGTCAGATATCAGCTCATCTGGCTGAGTCAATAGCTCAGACCGAACTCATATTCTAGTAGGCGTGTGATGGGTTATGTAAAACTTAATAATGGATGATCATTTTAACTTTTAATGCATGTTGAGGCAGAGGAAGAGTCCCCCTTTAATTTAGCGCTCAGCAGACAGCAGCTTTGCTCTGTGCAGCAAGTGTACAGAGTGTGAGTGTGTATTTATGGCAGTGTTTCCTGTGGTGATGGGGGTTATCACTGAAGAACTGCATCCTGCATTACTCAATGCTCATTAAATGTAACCGCTGAACTCATTTTACTTCCATATCCAGGACTGTTGCCTTACCTGATGCCTTGAAATCAAACTGGACTTTCTTTATGTTTGATCTAGAAAATGATTTATTCATCTTATTTTATTTAAATAAAATGCGCACAAATGTAAAGTCACCAAAAGAGCACTCCAGTGAATGTGAATCATAATGGAGGGCAGTGAGTGATTCTGGTTGAGCTGAGAGGTTTGAGCCTTGAATGTAAATGTCTCATCAGCAAGAGTGGGCAAGTTACTTAAAACGGGCTGCACTGTCTTTTAGTTAGCATGCAAGCAACACATGGATTTTCATGAATGATGCCAAGGCCACACTATTATCTTTGAATTCATTATCAAATATTGAAGACTGCTTTTTACGTTTCACTCTCAAGTGTCAGAATAACTGATGTCCCAATACTAGCCACATGCCCTGGAGGGAATGGTGAGTCAGTTATAAAGGTAGGGACAGTGTATTGAATCGGCCAAGCGTTTTATAAGGCTGCCTCTGACAGAAAGACTCATAAACAGTGATGTGGCCTACAGACGGTAGTGAGTGCAACAACATGCAAGCCACTCACACACACCCTTGTGCCTCAACCTTTGTGAGAAGAAAAATCAAATTTCCTCAGCTACAATCCCTGAAACTAACTCAATTAAAGCACCTCTTTCCTGAGCCTTAACAATGAATCAAAGGGATAGTTCATCTTTATGATGCAGGGATGCTGTTTTTCTGAAGCCATATCAACACACATGCATTTAAAAGACCCTTCTGGCAGCAGATGTTTAGTCTATGCTGTACCTTGATCCTGAGATTTTGACATGGCCGGTGACATCAACCTGAAATGTTAACGGGCTGTTTACATAGCTTATTCATTAGAGGTTCACGTGTAGGAAGGGAAACTGAGTCGATCAAATGATCGACAGAAAAATCAATCAACTATTCATCATTTTCCCAAACACTATGTATACATCCAAATGTAAATAATCTCTATTCCCCTAATTTATTGTGTATTTTATTTTCTTCTTCCTTCTTTTTACCCTTGCACCAACCTTTTGGACCCTAATTAATATGTTTGCTTTGTTTTTTACTCTGTGCTGCTGCAAAATGCCATTTTCCCACTGTGGGACAATTGAAGGAATTTGAATTTAAATAAAGACCATATGAGCAGTTTTGTTGGTCTTCTCAGTATTTTACTATTGTAAAGTGAACATTTGGGCTGTTTTCACCATCATTTCCCATGTTGCTAAGTAAATCATTGCTGGAAAACCATGCATATTACTCAAATATAGTTATTAGTTGCAAATATACTCAGGTTTGTTTTTATTTGTTATTTGTTTTTAACAAATAATTTGATCAGTTCAAAGTTCTCCATCTGAAAATATCACTTCTGGTGTTCCTCTAGGTTATGTTTTCGAATCTCAAAATTTTCTCTATCTACATAAAAGTTAAAGACTATTTTTGGAAAAATTTTCAAAATTTGCTTCAAACAGCTACATACTTGGTAAAATGCCATCCATGTACTCATATTTTCTCCCTGAAATAACGGTAAGCACCCAGGCACCAATACACCAGTTATAAACTTATATGACTTATTCAAGTTCAAAGTTTAGCAGCAGGGCTCTAAACAGACACTAAGAAGAGACCACATAACCTACATCTTATACTTATTGATTCCCAGATTCTCCTTCTCACCTACAAAACAATCAATGCTCGGGCTCTGGTGCACATTTCTGAACATATGACCTCTTATATGTCAGAGTGCAGCCTTAGATCATCTGATAAGTCAAAGTCTTAAAAGAGAGATTTTTTTTTTTTCTGTGAAGGTCCTCAAATTCCCCCACCTAGGGTGTACTAACTCAACTTTGTGAGTAAGAATTTACTCAAAACTTAAGTAATAAATTATACTTACTTAAATTTTTCAAAATTAAATGTGTTTGGGAAGTAAATGATCAATCACTTCAGAGACTGACAAACACATCACAGATTAATAAAAGCCACCCAGGGGAAGTTACTTCCTAACAAATGGTCACTTTTCTCCTTGTAGTTAAAAGTTAAATGCCAAATTAGTGAGAATTAGTGATCCAAGGTCACTACTTAGATACAGTTGTAGGGCCAATTATCGGAACTACTTATGGTCATCTAAATCTGTCCATTTAGTATTGAAATATGACAATTTGGAGATCCTGTATATGTAATTTGATGGTGAGAATGTCAACAGAGAAAATAATAAGTTGTGTGCAATTCAGAATTTTTTTTCTCTCTTTCTTTCTTAGGAAAAATTCGAAGCATTTAATATAAAGAGAACCACTTCCACATGTGGTGCTTTTATTTTGAAGCCATAGTCCTCTGTGGGCAACCAGCAGTGGGGTTTTTTTCCCCATCAGAGGATGTAAACAACAAGCTGCAGCCATATTTTTAGAGCAATCATGCCTTTACATCTTAAAATACACAATGAACACAACTGTCTCACAAAACTGCAAGATGAAGTTGGTGCTGTTGTCGATGCTTCAGATCTTTTTGGCACAAATTTTTTTTATAAACCAGCCTGCTGTCCACTGTCTCTTATTTCTTTGTTATATCCTGATTAACCACAAGAATCTTTTCCTATGTATCTCCATGTATCTTTATATTTATTTCACTGTCAAATCTAAACTATCCTAACTATTCCTTTTTACAGATCTTACAATCCCATGATTAATAATAATTTTAACCCCCTTACATTAAAAGTCATTTTAAAACATCATGTTTGACCTAACTGTGACCCTTGGTTGGAATGCACCTCAAATGAATATGATTCATATATATGAGGTTTTCCTCGGTTATAGTACATTATATTAAATTAAAGTGTACAATATAGATACATTCTGGTTAATTTGGGGGAGCATAATCTGTACACACAAAAAAAAAAGACATCGGGGGGTAAAATGATTGGTTGGTGGGATATAAAATAAGTTGTACAAATAAAAGTAAGGCTGAGAGTGAAATTGACTTCTAAAGTCAGAGTGTAACATTGGAAAAGACACAGAAGTGACGAGAAATGTAGAAAAATACAAAGAAATTCCACGACTCCTTGGAGACATTTTCAGCTTCTCTGTAAAACACAAAGTTAAAGTGCACAGTATTTCCCTCCATGCTTCTCCTTCCATGCATTTATTCTTTTCATGTTTCCAACCTCCATGAGCTGATGGAAACATGAAACCTTCTGCATGGAAACACATCCTGGCACAACTCAAGAGATCAATAAAGCCACAGGATACGCATGTGAATAGATTTCACAGACTCAAACAGGAGAGGAAAACAAATAAAACAAGAGATGTTACAGATACAAATAGAAAATATCATGTAACAATTATACCATGAAAATGACAACTAACAGAAACGCAACAAAATGAGACTCAGTGTATTAGAGATGAGAAGGAAAGACAAAAACATACAAAATACATTACAAAAGGCATGAAATACGGCAATGACAGTGTTGTTACCACAGGTAGAAGAGAACATAGTCGACATAGCTACCTAAGAAGGCCATCACACAGATGCTGATAGCAAACATGGAACTGAGGCTGAGGCTGTTGCTGTCCTCGTGGAACATGGCGAGTGTCACCTCGCAGTGTCGGCCCCGGTAGCCCTCGCTGCACTGACACGAGTAGCGGGATGGCGAGTGAGCCACACAGGTGCCATGGCGGCATGGCCGGCTGGCACACAGTGTGTAGATGCACACTTTTCCCAAGGAGCTCTCTTTGGTAAGGTGGCCTGGAGGGCACCTGTGGTGTAAAGCAAAGAAAAGAGATACTGGGAAGATGTGGGATAAAAGGAAAGCTGAATTCTACCGAGCCATGAAACCTGCGCTGATAGTGTAAAAATAAATCCTTCAGGAGTTACACATTTTCTATCATATATGTGCCCTTTGAAGGTTACAGAGCATCAACTGTATTGCAGAGAAACCAAGAAGCTAAGACTGGCTTTGTGGTGCTTTTCCCTCAATATATTTGTACAAAATATCCCCTGAATATCATTCACCCTTGCCCCTGCTTCTCCCAGTGCTGTGTATCCTGAGGCTGTGCTGCAATCACATAGTATGGATATGCAGCAGCAGCAAAAAAAAGTCTCACACTCGTTTGGAGTGTTGAAATCACAGCCAGGAGACTCAGTGGCCCTGCAGAGTTTAAAGGGGTAGACGAGACTCTGACAGCTGCTGCTGTTATACACCGTTCTCTCAGATTGACACACTGAGCTGAACTCAGTGTAGCTGCCATCTGCTGGACACTTTGATTTCAAAGGTGCTGCAGGAAACTCAGCAGAGCATGAAAAATACTTGAATGCACAGACTGTGTGTGCTGGGAAGGCAGTGTATGATCTGCAAAAATACACTCTCATCTTTATGTGCATTCTTTTGTGTGTGTGTGTGTGTGTGTGTGTGTGTACTGGACTGCTTTACAATACAGACCAAATTAAAACAACTCTGGGCACCAGCTCCTTTTTAAAAGAGCTACTGCAAAGGTTTCACAAGTTTTAAATAATTAAAGCTCTTATTGGTCTATAAATTGTTTAGTAATGATTAATTACAGGTAATTCATGCACAATTTCTCAATGTTGGTTAACGAAAAAATTTGTGCATTTCTCACTTTCTAATAAGCAAACAGTGAAGATGAAATAATATGTGGATTTAACTATAGTAAACATTTCCAAATCTTCTAATTACACCACAGAAAGAACATATTTGAAAGTGGCATTGAACTATGTAAGCACACTATAGCCTACAATCACTTCAGGAAACATGGAAATATTGCCACCTTTTAGGATGATACCAGCAAATGTGTCAGCAAACCACTCCTTAATTACACATCCAGCAGCTACAGAGTGGCATTGTAATTAGTTTGGAGTTGTGCTTCTGGTCACCTGCTGAACGTAAAGCTCTCTGGTTTTGGTCTCTCCTGAGGGAAATATGTGGCTCTTTAGATGCCTAATTCTCCACTTCATTAACCAGCCTGTCAACTGTTTGTCTGCAGCAGGTAGCATACAGCGGGCTTTTAGAGCATTTTCACTAAAAACAGCGACAGCTGTCACCAAAAATAAAAGTAAAAGCAAACAAAATTTGTAGCCAAACAGCTAGACAATGAGCTGAAACTCATTGTAAACCTCCATAAAGCCGAGGACACCTACAGATCCAGGTGGTAATTCTGTCACTGGGTAACTACTGCTCTGATTTTTATTAGATTTTGGTGAAAACATTGTCGTTTAATTCATCCAGTCCCCCCGCCCCCCCCCCCCTTTTTTTTGTTAAAGAAAAAAGCCTTTGTGGTTTTATTACATAGGACAGTTTGAAGAGTGAAAGGATATGGGGGACAGAGAGTGGTGAATGACTTGCAGCAAATCACACTGACCAGAACCGAACCAGTTTCACTGAAAAGACCTTGTAGCTGTATCCCCGCTCTATCCACTATTCCATCGGCACAGTTTTTAGCAATTTTATCTTATTATTGGGCCCATATATTTTCCTATTCTAATAATTATTAAAATTATTGTTATTCATATCATTATTAGTAGTAATATAGTAAAATGGGTGTCCATCTTTGACATATAATGTCTTTTTCAAGGTTGTTCCCCTGACATGATATTTCTGGATCCCTGCACAGTTGGGCCAAAGGCCATTTGTATTCATTACATCCTTTTTTGTCTCATGGTGGTTTACATCGAAGTGCTTATTGCCAGACCTTGTTTATACGTGACAAAGGATAATAACAAACCCCCTAAAGTGCAAGTGTACAGTTTTTCATGTCATTTTTTAGTACAATTTGAATATTTAGTCTTCAATTTTATCATAAGCATAGCTATGGGATGCTGTCCTTGTCTCTGGGTGACAATGATGTGATGTGTGTGTGCAAATGTGTACAGAGTCTGCTGGCATCAGTTAAGACCTCATTAGCATCCTGGGTTATTTTTTGTGTATATTTACAGCACCTGCAGTCATGCTGTCTCCAGAGATCCACACAGACCAAGGGAGGAGAGCAGTGATGCTGCCTGCAGGCGTCTGAAGGGCAGCTGACAGAGACTCCCTGCGAAGTGACCACCTGAAGTTCCTCTGAAGGCTGCTCTCTATCCAGGAGGATGGAGCGGCCATTAAACCTCACATCTCGCAAACAGCCTAGTGGAGACGGAGAAAAGAGGAGATGGAGGAGGAGAGAAAGAAAAGTTTACAATGACAACCTGAAACACCCATCCTCAGGCAAAATCTTTTATGCACTCACATTTACACCTCGGCAGGGGTGTAAAGTCAAATACGCAGACACATACACGTTGAAACATAAACTGACTCACTGACACACCTGCAGCCCAACATTCACTCTCATGCACACAAACACATAAACAGCCTGAGGCTAAGCTGTCAGCATGGACCGCTGTATTTTTACAGGATATTTTCTCTGCTGGTTAATTTGCTCACTGTGTGGGAAGCATGGGGTCTAACACATCATTTAAATAGCGATCAGACTCACTGATTCAGTTTCTCTCATCTGCTTGAAACTAAGGGATCAAAATACCTTTGGGCCAGGTTGTAAAATGCAGAAGCACCAGTAAGTGGCAAAGATAAAACTCCATTTTTTATGTGCCCATTAAAGGAGATATACACGTCCATTCTTTTGGGTATGTGTTTGCCAATTAATCAATTCGTAAATTGGCTTGTTAATTCATTCATCAGTTATCACTTGACTTTTCCACTCAGCTAACAATTCATCCATTCACTCATTTATCTTATACATTCATTCAGCCCCATTCTTTCAAAACAGATAAGTAGCCAACCCACCAAGGAAGCTCCGGTTGTGGCCAGAGGGAAAAGAGTTTCCAATCATCACCGCTGAGGGGTCAATAATGATTTCTTGACTCTGTCCAGGTGAGGCTGTGACCTCTCGGCGTCCTCCCCCTCCGTCCAGACGCAAGGTGAACTCTCTGCCATACCGGTCCAGTTCCACCTCATGCCAATCTCCATCATCAACGTGATAGTAGGGCAGTGTGATGTTGTAATCCCCATCACCAAGGTTAAAAAAAACTGCCAGTAGACCCTGAATTACCTGAAACACGCAGCAGGACATCAGACATTCAGACAGAAGGAGTGTAAACAGTGTAATCTTTTGGTTGGGCTTCAAATTCATGCAATTTATGACTACTGGATTATTTTACATTGCTCTCAAACAAGCTGAATTAATATCCATGGAATTAATTTGGCATTAGCTGAATTAATAGTGTTGTGTCAGTTCAAGGCTTGGTTCAATTTTCTCTGAGACGTATGCTATCCTGACAAACATGGACTGAAGCCATATTGCTCTGTGTTGATGGGGGGGAATCATTGGCAGAATGACGTTATAAGAAGGAGGGCAGACAAAAGGAAAGAAAGAAGCTGAGATTGTACCAGGAAAGAAATCTTTTGTTTAAACTATCCAGACAAGACTCTCTGCGGTGTGATCCTGCCAGAAAAAGGGTATTAAAAAAAAAATCTGTGGTAGAAAAGATTTCAGCCATAATGCAGCCATGACGCTTCACTGCACTGGTGTACAGATCATCACTTGGCAGAAGCCAGAGTCATCCCAAAGGGAAGGTATACAAGAAACAACAATTATCTTCAGCAGTTAAGGATGAGCGAACACAATGCACTTAACCAATAAGGGGCTCCCATAACTGCAGCTTGTACATGTCTAGGCTTAATTGGAAACAGTGGGGCAAGATAATTCACATTCAAGCCGGCCTGCGTTAACTATTGCTCCCTCAGCATGGACGTCTCAAATGCGTCTCCCCCACTGGACGCACACAAATAGCAAGAGCTGACTGCGCTCTCCCCTCTGTCTCATCTTGCCCTCAAGTCCACAACAAAAAAGAACAAAGGACAAAGGACTCAATCAATACTCAGTAAAAAATCTGATTGTAGAAAGTTTTCTGCATCGCCCGAAGAAATCTATGAATTTCTAAAGCTTTAATTTCTATAGAACTTTTCAAACTTTACACACATTTAACTAAAAAGAAAAATTATGAAACACTATGTTTTTTGGTTTTTTTTATATTACCTTACTGAAGTGTGGCAGACCAAACATAGCATGACAGTGACTCAGATATACAAGTGATTTAGATAAACATTTTTTTTGACACCAAACCCCTCAGAGAGTTGGATGCTGTTTATGCCCTGATGGGCCCTGGTAACCTTTGTGTGAAAGTGTGTTTATTTATTCAGCGTGCACTCTATCCCATATCTACCCTTAAGGAAAAAAAAAAAAAAAAAAAGGGAACAGAGACAACACTTTAAATTAGTGCCTGTTGTCGGCAAACACACCAGGCTTGTGCTCAATTCTTTCTAAGAACTTTGAGACAACCAGGCTGTGAACACTTCACCGTGTTTCTGCAGACAGACATCAGATGTTTTATACAGTTCACCAATTCATCTCCATGGAGGGTTTCACAGTGAGGCTCTTCATAGCCCACACACAGTGAAGGCTAAAGCCTTTTCCTTTTCCTGTCACTGTGGACTCTGATAGGGGAAAAGGACAACGTTGTTTTTCCTCATGTTGTGTAAAGACCCATAGAAACAGAACAGACAAGGCTCATGCTGGAAATGATGCTGTCTAACAAATACCAAACTCAAGCACAAAGAAAAGATGTTTCAAAGACGGACCGCTGGTGTGGAATATCCCACATCAGAAAACAGGTTAACATCTGCCCTGTGCATTAGCCAAACATAACAGAGCCATTTACTTCAAGCTGCTATTCACACTCGACCTGTCATTCAGTGAGATAAAAGGCTTTGACTAGAAACAGTGGCCTCATGTCCACACAGGAATGTGTCAGGCAGGAAAAGTATGCTTATACGAAGATTTGTCAAAGTGAAGTACACTTGGCTGCCGAAGAAACTCACTGTGTGAGAACCGCTCCGCCCCAGTTTTGGCAAAGCGGCCAGCATGACTTTGAGCTCACCACTTGAAGCAAGCTGTGTCAAAACCCTAAAGTGCAGAGCAGAAGATCTGACCTTCACTTAAGAGCAGTCAACCTTCAAAATAAAGTGCACACATTCACTGCCTTGTAATACTGAATTGTGCTTGAAACATTAACTGGAGATAGACATAACCTTGAATAAAGCAGACTTCATTTTGGAAATAGCAGCCGTTCAATAGTAGTATCCTGTAGGCTAACTAAAAGACCTTGTCGAGAACATACATATGTCTGCCCCCTCAGTATCCACCCAAATGTCTCCAACCCTGATATTATTCACTCTCAGCCTGACAAGCATTTGTAGCAGTCATTGTCCGGGCCCTAATCATTATTTTAAGGCTCACAAACAAAAAAATCTGAGTTGTCAGGGGTGGAAGGGAGTGACCAGACGTGACTAACCTCTAAACGTAGGTATTCATTCTGCTCCAGGGAGAGTAGACTTAGGATGACACCGGCAACCGAACGTGTCCGGACTCCAACCTGGACTCTCATCTGTCGCGCAGGAATGGACCACAAGAGCTGGAACTGAATGTGGCTCCGGCCGTCAAAGGAGAACTCTGGAGCCACTTGTCAATCAAAACCCACAAAGGCAGACTTGTTCAATTAATTCAGCTGTCATATGGGAAATACATCAGCATATCAGAGCGAGTGCGTGCTGTGGTGCTGAGGTGCTTTATGTAAGGTGAGGTTATCTTCCTACGGCAGCAAAGTGACATTTTGGAACACAGAATTTCCGACATCACCTATTTGGTCTGCACACTCTGTGAAGCTTAAAATCCTTTCTCCGGAGAGAGCTCCCTGTACTTTCCTTCCAAACCTCATGGTCAATTAACAGCAATTTTATATGCTCACCCTGGTCACACCGTTGGCCTGTGTGCCCGGGTTCACATCGGCAGCTGTAGGACCCCCACTCGCTGTGACAATGACCCTTCTTGCCACAGGAGGGAAGCTGCTCCATGTTGGTGCACTGGTCATCAATAAGAGAGCAGCCAGGCACAGTGTTGGAGGATTCAGCTGGGAAACCAAGGTTGTACAGCTAAATGGAAGAAGGAGTAGTAAATATGAAAAAGAGAAAAAAAAAAAAAAAAAAAAATTGACGGGAGGAAAATGAAAGGGTGGATTACTTTGACCTTGCAATTATAGTAAATGAGTGAAAAGACATTTGAATATAGGTTGAACATCACACCTCATGATTAAATGTAAGATCATACAAATTGAAATGTGATTGCAGCATTAATGCTGTTTAAGGCATTTTGATAGTTTGCCCTGTATGTTTTCTGAGAAGTAGTATTTTTGTAATATCATTATTATTTCTTAAGATGAGCATAAAATCCATTTTCATTGATCCTTTGCTGGGAGGTGTGAGTATAAAAAAGATGAGGAAAATAAGTGATGTAACCTCAACAAACTAGGAGAACAAACCACTAAGTACACCCTGAGAGTTGAAAAACACATAATAACAAAAGAAATTGTCCTAACATAATTTAGATGTAATAAAAAGATGAAAATGGCATTGAACAGCCCGTTAGTTGCTTTGTGTCTGCGGACAGCAGCGTTAGCAGCATAAAAATAAAGTTGTTGTTGTTTTTAGTGGAAAGATGTCAGTGCAGAATGCCACACACAATTTGCAAGTGCATTTAGCCAAGTGCCATATATGAGTGCAATTTTCAGGTATGTGAACTGTACTTGAGTATTTTTTTATTATATACCAATTTATGCCGCTTCCTGTTTTTAATCCATGCCCTCTCAGACAAATATTCTACTTTTTGATCCTCTCCCTTTTAACAGCTGTAGTCACTACTGATTGAGATAAAGCATTATGGTGTGTAATCATAGATTGGACATAATCTCTGTATTATCTACTTATTGCACATTATCTATTTACTATCATGGATTACACCACAGATTACAATATTTCAGTAGAATTTATTTTTAGTGATGCAATATGACCATAATTAAATATAAATGGATTTCTATGGGTCCTGGTAATATTGTCTAACTTCCAAACATGAAGTATAATGTTGCCATGGAATGGAGACGCACACACATGAAAACATGCGCACAATACTCAGCCAACGGCTTTTACAGCATTTTAAGCAATGTAATGCACCAACCAAGATACAGGCAAGAAGATAATGATCAAGTTAATATGAATGTAAATAAGGAACCCTTTAAAATTGGCTTTGGTAGGAAATACAAACAATGCCAAGGGTTAGGGTTAAGGTCCAAGATGTCCCCACAGTGCATCTTTTCAGTGCAATTGTGGATGCAAGGATGTCATAATAATAATGTTTTTTGTCATACATACACATCTTACATAGTCATTGCTTTCACTTATTTAATAACTGAAATGCTTCTTCCACCACTTTGCTTTTTTTAATAAAAAATCTGTAATAATCCTATTTGGCAAATTCCCGGGAGCTCCCTGTTGACTACAGACACACAGGCAGAGATAGTGGGAGGGAATTTGACCAGAATCAAAAGGAAAAGCGAGAAACATATGCATTGAAGTGAGATTTTTTAGTCTAGCCTTGAGGCCAAATTGACTTTTCTATTGAGGAGGAGTCATTTGGCATCTATGGGGTCATTCTACAAATCAGGTAAAGAATAAAGGGATACAATAAAGAAATCTATTCAGCTATAACTGGCCTTATAAATAACTCTCTTGGCAATGTGTATGTTGTAAACTTGAGTAAAGGTTTCCACCTTGCATACTCTACCTTACTGTCCACAAGCAGATTTCTTATACAACCAGTGTAGTCTTTGTACTGCAGCTGTGGGTATTCATATGATGTGTTTCTACTGACTCCACCGAGCTGCAGTACATGACTTCCATTCAGATACCTGCAAATGAAAAAGCAACTCTAAATTTACATGTAAACAGGGAAGAAGAAGGTGAGCAAAAGAAAAAAGGGAACAAGCTCCATGTACAGAGCTCATGGTCACGATTTGAAACAGAAAGATCAATACAAAGAAACACAGAATGCAAGCCCAGAGAGGGAACACACACGCACACACATACACTATATAAACTGTCAAGATTAAAATTCAGGGCTCCATTCTTTTCTTGCTGAGGCAGTCATCACTATAACTGCTTTCTGACAAACAATATGACAGCTTATTCTTTTTACCTTACTTTAAAAATATTTGCATGATGTGTTTGCCTGAAACGATCAAAACATAAACTGACTGGCTCAGCACAGTAACTGTACGATTTTCTAGCTATCATATATTCTCTATTCAGTGAAATACCTATTTGTGTTACCTAATATTTAGAAACTGAAACAGTGAATGAGTCTGAAGGGCATACACTGAAACGGTTGTTAAAGGTTCTTAAAATGTAAAACCTATTAAAATTAATAGCAGTGGTGGATTTTTAACCTTCATAAACTTAATTGCACAGCGAAAGAATGAGTGCAGCAGCAGGTTAAGCTCACTGTGGGAAAAACAAACTCAACTGTGGCAAAGAAAACCTGGCTATTTGCAGAAACATTGTCGGAGAGGTTAGCTGGTATTTCAGGGATTATACCTAAGGATTTCATCAACAGCTCCTTCCCTCCAGAGAGGACAGCTTGGCACACAGAGAGATTGAGTGCAGTGAGCCTACAACAGTCTGAGTCAGTATCCGATTAGATTCTGATTAATTATGTACTCTGCAAATAAAAAATGCAATATTTAGTTTCAAAAGTCAACGTCCTTGTCCTATTTGCAAGTGCTGCTTATTATTACAACAAACTACCCCATAACTATAATTAAATCTTGATATTAATTTTAAAACACACCTCTTACTCTTTCAGAACCCAATTCAAAATAAACAGCCCCTGATTCAGACTGTCTACTCCATGTTATGTCAATCCTCCATCATTAACATGACTTAATAACACAGTCCCTCAAACGCTGGCTAAATTAGCTGATGCAAATAGGAATGCAGCAATTATACTTACCAATGTTACCAAGGAAATATTGCATGCAAGCACCTAATGGACAAAATTCAATATCCAGCTTCAAACTATTATTACCAGAGTACAACTTACAAATCCTTTCAACAAAGCTTGAGCTTTGTGACTGAAGGACAAGCATTTGGACACCTCAGGCTGGATGTGGGTCCTTACATGCATTTTATTTCCCATATTTAAATCGATACCTGTCAGGATCCTAGTGTTTCCATGTTTTCCCTCCCCTTTTTTTTGATTGTCTTGTTTGTGTGTCTGTGTGGAGCTGGGCGGAGCTAGAGTCACTAATCACCTGCACACCTGCCAGTCATCTGCAATCAAGCCAACTCCTCTCCTCTCTGGATAAAAGCCTGGTTCAGCACACCACTCATTGCCAGATTGTCTGCTTACCCATGCGGTACCTAAACCTTGGCTCCAGATGGCTTTTTTTTTTGGTTCGTGTCAAGTTCCTGTTTTGTGTCTCTAACCCAGCTCTCTTTTTGCCACGAAGTCCCCAGTTCCTATACTCCAGTTGTGCCTCTTAATCCAGGATTTCCTGCTTCCACCTCCCCTCCAGCCTTTGGAACACTCACCCCTCAGACTTGGATCTCCCCAGTCAGCAACCCAACCCTGTCCAGCTGCAACCACACTCACCCAGACAGCTACAGTGAGCCATTCACAAGAAAGACTTTGCGTCCCAAACCCTTTTTGTTAAATAAATCCACCACCTTGTCGATTCATGAGAACAGGAGTTCTTTTGTCTGCATTTAGGAGTCCTATATTCTACCCATTATGACAATACCTTTGTTCTACATGCCTGTGTACAAATAAAGAACTTTGTTGTTCATTTTACCAACTTGCACACTGCTGCTGCTGCTGCTGTGACTGCTCTGTAGAGGATTGTTTACCTTCAGGGGGGCATGGGCCATTTGGACTTCATCCCTATGGGCCCTGCTTGTCTTTTAGTTTGAAAAACAGTGAGCAGAAGAAAACCTCAGTAGAGTATTAGTTTGCAACACGACAGCAAAGCCCCAGAAGGATCTCTGGGGAATTTCTAAATCCCTGTCGTTGGTTACTTCCACCATATTTATATACCATATCAAGTGTATGTAAGTATTCCTCAAAATAAATGTGGTTTATTTATTGACTTATAGGTATGTTCATTTGTAAAAATGCAATTTATTAGTTGCATATTTACTACAGATTTAAGATGGAGGTGTGAGGTACTCATTAGCTCCCTATAAAATTCTGACCAGATAATATTTGTACAGTGTTGGACGGACTTGTTTCTTTAAGATATTGATCTTACTTGTCTCTGTTGGGTGTGACTCCCCGGATTTCACAGGAGGAGCGGTCTTCTGTCATCGCCCATGAATCCACACCTTCTGTCTCCATGACAATCGCGGTAGAGCATCGATCGAGAGTGAAGCGCACTTCCTTTAAAGTGAGAGAGAGTGGGAAGGGGTCATCACTGCCACAGTGATCAGACGTGTGAGTATCCTGCAGCCTGGCACTGTGTATCTATCACAGCATATATTCTTATATTCTCGTCCTCAAGCAGCTTCATGCACACAGAGAGTAGCATGTATAGGCGCTGTCAGGAATGCTCTTCTCTTACTTTACTGTTGCTCGTCACATCAAGCCGATGCCACCGTCTGTCAGCCACCCTGATGTTATTAGATAATTGAAGGACCAGGGTCCCAGACCCGTGGTTAATTTTCAGACTCGGCGTCCCTCCAACTAGCTCTGAAGAAAAGAGAGTTCCAAATTAACAACAGCCAAAAAAAATGATTATCAGGCCTTAATGAAAATTTAAAAAAAAAGACAACTCCTACAGATTTGTAGTGTAAAAGAAACAACTTGTTTTCACAGAGAAAATGTGCAACCAAGGTCGGGGGGGGGACTGTGATGAAATACATTGCAAAAAAACAGGCAAGATGTAAACAACTAGTTTGAATAGAAATGGGAAAACCCAGGGGACATAAAAACTTATCTCTCCTCAGAACAAACACACAATATTTTGAAAAAAGGGATGGCTATAAAATATAGCGGTGCTAGGTTATAGCAGAAAATCTGAATGTCACCAGAGCCAAGTTGATGGAAAACAGTTCGAGACATTCATAAGATAAGAAATAAAAGTCAATTAAAAGGTCACTTGGGCCAAATAACTGCTCAGAGGGAGCTCTGTGGAGGATCCAGAGTAATGATGAATCTGTCTATGGAATAAGATATTGCTGTAGTTTTTTTTTGTTTGTTTTTTTATTATTATTTTTTTTTTATTCACCTTCATCATATTCGGGTGGAGCCTGAAATTAGAGCAACTCACATCTCAAAACCTGAACAAAAAATGATCTGGTAGCACCCGCGTGGCAAAGTCAGAAAATACTTTTGTGTCTTTTGGCTAAAGTAAAAGGATATGTATATGTGAATGTGTGTGTGTTGTCGTCATGTTGGTGATTGATTACAACATGATAGCTAGAGGGCACTGTCATCAAAAATAGATTACTTAGACTGTTTTGTATCATATTTTCAGATATTTATTAGGTACATAAAATTTCCTGAATTTTAATATCCATCCTTATTATTCAATTATCGCTGCAGTCATTCTTTTCTGTAATGATTTTCTTTGGCTCATTTAACTAAGAAAAACATCATCATATCCAAGACTAACATTTCATGTAATGTCTGTATGTAATATGCTACTCTTGGCTCCTATACAGGCTGGTTTTACACAAATAATATTTCAGCGACATTCTACCCTCATACCAAACCATCACTGCTTATTCAAATCGATAAAACATTCTACCTATTGTCCATTTGCATGATTCAGGTTCAAGTCTTTGTATCAGCAAGAATAAACCCTGCTGCTGATGTGTCCTTGGCATTGACAGTCTGTGTGACAGTGTTCAGAGGCTTTGACCCTGAATCAGAGGGTTTTAAGCAAAAGCACAACTCTGCAGCACACAAAGTATTACATATAAAATAGTTAGTAAAACTGGTTTTCCACGTGTAGCGCCACAGTAATTCTTAATTCTTGTTGGGTTACTCAGGAGAGTGAGGGCTCATTTTACTTTGCAGTGCACAAACAAAAGAAATTTGCTTCATATATTGGAATAGCTGCCGCCTGGTAATTAACCGCACAAAATTAAGTTCCAAGTTTAAGCGTAATAACAGCTCAGAGGCCCCTTGGCACACATCTAATTATCCAAACCCATTATTTACCTATGGCCATGTAGTCCTCGGCATCCCCAGGCAGGAGAGTGGCTAACGGACCGGCATAGAGTAACAGTCCATTGTCTTCCTCTGTCATAAACTCCAGTGAAAGATGGCTATCAAAGCATGGCCTTATGGGGGGAAACCAAGCATAGCCGTTGCCAAGGAAACTAAGTCTTGTCTGCTGACAGTCTGGCCCCTCAAGCTGTGGGGGGCAGTGGCACCTGTAGCAGCGGGGAGGGGAAAAAAAGTAAGGGAAAACAAGAGAAAACACGGGGAAACAATCAGCCATGTTCACATTTCACTTTCTGACAAATCGTCACACTGTCCAATCTCTGGATCTGTGCGTGGTGACTTCTTCGGCAGACGTGACAGTTTTGTTGATTTCAAGAGGCAGGGGCTTTGACTTTGACTCCAAGGGACAGCTAAGAAAGTGTTTTTATCACTCAGCTGTTTGCATTGGCCACAAAACCCAGAGTATTCAATTGTATATTAAATCAATTAGTCATTAACAAAGCATTACTTGCTTGTATTCTTTATCTATCACAGCTGCCCAAGCTGAAGCCTGTGGAGATTGTTTCTGCTCTGCACATCACATCTCCTTTTGTTAGGAGATAATTAATTCCATTTCTCGCACTTTTGTATGTGCTACATGACGTCTGATTTTTCCCTTATTCCCCACCTGTCCCCTTATCATTTTTTTCAGGTATTACACACTCTGGTTGATATCTGTGCAATTGCCTCCTCTTGTACTTATCTACTTTGATTAGAGCGTGAGTGTTAAGGATCATTGCTCTTGCAAGAAATGGAAATGAAATGTTTTCTCTTGCTTTCTTCAATGTGTTTGTGTATAAGAGCGTGGGGGTAAATATTAACAATCGTACAAAAACACCATAAAGAAAGAGATGGATGAGCTGATGAAAAACAGCCCATTCAATCACTGCGATGGTGAGGATGGAAGGGACCAGTTGATCTCATCCTGTCCTCTCCACTGCAGGCATGTGAGACAAGCTGGCTTTGCTGATAATGTCAAAGCCATCTATTTTCATGCAGTGTCTGAGGAGGGCTCTGTGTACTGAGGCTGTTGGGCGCTGTTTCTCCCCATTGCTGTTTATTCTGCAGTGGGGCAACACATGTCAGGAATACTGATCCATACCCTGTTAAAGGAAAGGCTTCAGCTGAATGTAGCCTTATGCGTACATATGCAAGGACCAAGCCCAGCACCTTGCTCTTTCACTGCTCTTTCATATGGCTCATGAGAGCAATGTCAGTCCAAATCAAGAAATATGAGGCGTGTTTTTCTCACTTGAGCTAACAAAATCTGATCAGCTGCTTTCTGAGGTTCCCTGTTAAGCTCCTTTGACATCGAGGATAGGACCAGAAATGGGATTCTTTATGGCTGTACTACATTCACATGAAGGCACATGCTGTACAACACATGTGGGGAGATATTCTTCTCACAGCAGAAAAAGCTTCTATCAGCAGTGTGCAGATCAACTGCAGTGGAGACTATTTAAAAAGATAAAAGTGGAGAGGAAGAAAGTTCTGTACATTCAGCCTCTGAAGACTGTGCCTTGTGCAAACTACATGTTCATGTAAATGGCATTAAATGAGATTTTCTAAAGTTGTGAGCATAGAGGGGGCCATAGTTGTTCTAATCCCTTTGCCCTATATTTATTTAATCTGGGCATTAGTGCTTGCATGAAATGAGCTGCATGCTGAGTCTTTGGCGGTAGGCTCCACAGAAACCTCTTCACATGAAGGTGAGGGCTTTTACATTGCCTCCAGATGTTTATCAATATTGAAGGTTGATATTCAAAGTACTTGCTACTGACCTTGATAAAAAGACTATATTCATTATGGAAGGTTAAATTCTGCAAAACGCAGAGCACCAGGACTTCAATCTGCACACTTAAATTTAAAATCTCTGCAGGATACACTCATGGTTCAGTTTTCAAGCCCCCTAACTTGTTTTTCATCTTAATATGTACATCTGGTATTTGAAACTTAAAATCGAGTTTTGCATGAGTACAATGACACTGTGTGAGCCACTGACAGTTATTCAGTTGATGCTAAAACATATCCATTTTGATGCTTGCTGATTTTTAAACAGTAAACTTAGTGTGAGTGGGCTAAGGTTGATCCAGAATAAATCACTTCCTTTTCCGAGTTTTTTATTTTTATTTTTCATGCATGAAAACCATGAAAACCAACTATTTATCACAGCAGAGTATTTTTAATATAGTTTAAATGTGTCTAAAGTTTAACTTTAAGAATATATGCAAATAGATGTACACTGCTTGCATGGCAAATACACCAAGGCCAAATAATCCTGCCACTCTCTTCTCAGCTGACAACATAAGAGAGCAGCTCAAATAGGTTTGCTGAAATTGCAGGTGAAAGAGAACCTTCACACATGGGACACTGTTAGTAATTCTTGGCTCATCATGCCTTTCTCACAGCAAATCCAACAACACAGGAGAGAAAACTGCATCACGTCAGTAAAGGTGTATTATTGTTTTCCTTTTTTCCAGCTTGAGTTCTGCTGAACAGCTGCAGCCACGCCGCTCACCTGTATCCATTCTGGGTGTTGACACACTTCCCCCCATTAAGGCAAGGGTTACTGGGGTAGGACGAGCAGGACTGGCGGGTCATTTCTCTGGCAGCACAGCCACATATAGCTGAGGATGTCACCTTCACTGACACCAGGGATAAAGCACCTGAGTCTACCAGAGTCGGCGAATCACCGATGCTTAACTGCGTGGAGCAGCCGCCAGAAGTCTTGCAGTCAGTGTGCACACACTCATCCACTTGCACCTGGCTCACATTCACGCGCAGAAGTGTCTGCAGCTGTGAAGACCCAGAACAGTGAAGAAGGGGGGAGATGAGGGACACAAAAGTGGGAAATACAGTAATTGTCATTGAAGAGTTTGTAGCTTTCAGTGTTCGTGGTGAGGTACTTAGTGAGACATATTTAGAGAAAAGAAATGACAAGGCAAGGCGTAACACCCATCTATCCATTATCTGTAGCACTTATCTGTACAGGGCTGTGGTATGGCTGGAGCCAATTCCTGATAACACTGAGCAAGGACGAGATGAATTCTGGACAGGTTGCCAATCTATCACGCAGTAAACATATACAGAGGCAAACCATTCACATCTATGGGAGCAGGGAGAACATGCAAATCCTACACTGATGCCCCAAGCCAGAGGTTCAAACCCAGGACTGTTTTTGCTGTGAGGCGACAGTGCTAACCGCTGAACTACAACACTGCCTTAGCATAGCGGGGTATTTAATATCCTATAAGTAGACTCAAGCAGCTTCAAAAGAGACAATTCACACAGAAATTGCACAAATAAAACATGGAGGGAAAAAAAAAGCATGTCGCAAATTGGGGTGAATGAAAGATGACAAATGAATAGGAGAAGCGAGGAGACATGACAGGGCCAAGCAGTAAACAGACACAAAGTTGGTGTGAAAATACATGGGGCAGATAAAAAGCCCTGTTATCTCTCCCCTCGAGCTCCCAGGTTCATCACTTGATGTATGAGCATTGATCACTATCTATCTGACTCGTATACCTTCCTTTTATGTGTGGCAAGCACAGCATGCAGTTTCTCTGGTTGCAGGTAGCCGTTATCAGTGAGCACATAGAAATGAATGTCCACTGTGTTCTCCTGTATGTCGGTTATGCTGAAAATGTTGATGCTCCCCAATCTGACAGACAGGGCTTCAGACATGAAGTCCCAGAACATCTCCAGTCGACTTCTCCCTTCGCCACGAGTGTTGATAAAATCTCTCGCTGTAATGCCTTCAGGAGACAAAGAGAGAAGAAGTTCATGCGGTAAGAACTACTGACTTATCAATGACAACTACTGAGTCCAACAAAGCCTACTGAGTTCCTAATTCCATTAGGACAAGAAATAGCCTGACATCTCCAGCTATCGATCTGTTTCACTGAATCATCCATAAGGACTAAGAATTGTGTTGCTTTCAAGAATAAATCATCTCTCTATTGAATGACACAAAGTTAGCCTCGTTCAAAATATTTTAGTGACTGGAGGATCTATCACATATGTGACACCACCTTCCAATAATATCTGGAGGATGTGGACAGTCATCTTTAATGTTCAAAAATGATAATGACTTGCTGTGAAGTCAGAGTTATCCAATAATAGCCATCGACTCTGTTTGCTGAATGGCTTTTTAAATGTCAAGGACTTTACCTGACACTTCCAAATTGACCTTTATCACTCCGAGTTCCTCTGAAAGACTGACAGAAAAATTAACAGGCTGACATAAACTTGAAACTTGTAGTAGAAGAACAAAGAGGAAAAAAAAACTATTACTGGCAGGAACTCTGCAGAGTTTCTTTACTATACTTAAAACGGATAAATAATGCAAGTATAAGAATTTCTCTTGACAGGCTATTATTTCAGCTTTAAATGGATTGACAACCTGATAATCATTCAATGAAAAGCCCCCATGCCTGTGGCCTGTCTCTTTGAACATCAGTTTCAAAAGGGAAATTAACAACAGCAGTGACAACAAAGAGCAAACTTTCTATTTTGCAGGGGATGACTGAGCCAGGGAATCCACTTGAAAAAAAATACACTCAATAGTTTCTGGGCTTATACATCTTGGTTTCATGGAGAGATATAACAGATAAACTAAATCACAGCGACACACGTCCACGCGCAGAGCTTCATGTACCCAGTGATTCAAAATGAATACAGTGAGTTATGCAATCAGGTGAGTCAGTGTTTCTGCCGACATTACCTGTCAAACGGAGCGAGGCCGACGACTGAATGGCCTTCGCCTCCAGGTCCCTGACATGAACTCTGATACCTGACATCACGTCGGGCCACACTCCATCAGACACACCAACCCTCAACCAGTAACTGCCCACTGGAGTGTTTTGTTGGATGGTCAGGACACCTGAGCTCTGGTTCAAACTGAAGTATCTGAGAAAAAGAGAAACTGTTAAATAAAGGAGGAAGGTTTCACTGTAAGATGAGAGAGAGAGAGAGAGAGAGATAAAAGGACAAGTGACTTCTTTTGATTCTGAGCTCTGATTCAGAGGAAAAGTATCTGACAGATGGCAGAAAGATAAGTAGAGAATTGGTCAGCTATAGCTGGGTTACCTCCAGGAAGCAAACGTGAATTTGTTTAAAAAAAAAAAAAAAAAAAAATCCACACACAAGCCAAAAAAACAAAAACCACCCAAAGAAACAATGGAGACAAAAAAACTTCCTTGGCTCTAAAAAGCCCATAAAAGAGCTTGATAGTAGTCATGGTAACTGTCAGAATTTGTAACATGAATAAAGCAAATATGCAATTGGTATTTCTAATCTGATTCTGACTGTGTGAATACTGAATAGATGCATTAAGTCCCTGAAGGAGTCAGACCCTGTTCACATGTTTAGTCTCACTAACATAATACAGGTGGGCCAAGTTCGCTTAGCTTGTTGCAATCTGATTTTCTAAAACCTACAATTGGTGTTGACAGCTAGTGAAGTTGCTCTGAAAAGTGTGCCATATGTTAGAGACCAGAAAATTGGACCTATAGATTTGGCAAAATACCTTTTTTTTTTTTTAAAGTATATATTTTAGACCGACTGACATCATTAAAAGAGGCCTTGATGGAAAAATATAGCCGCATTCTGCTTATTTTTTTGTTCTGAAATTCTACATCGTTGGCAGTTCATCTAGTACTGTACTGCTTAAGCACTTGTACTTGTGCAGCACATTTGGAGATCAGCATGTTTTTCAACAAAAATTATATGCATTTGACAGTGAGCTCTTACTTGGCTGCGCTTGTCTCCAGAGTGTAGGTCTTGTTGTCCCAGTCATCTGGATCTGGGGCAAACACCTTCCCCAATGCCGCATTTTCCATCCTTCCTGTTAAAGGTAAAACACACACACACACACACACACACACACACACACACACACGCCCACACAAACACACATTGATTCCGTCTGGACAGAATCTGCTGATGCCAACACTTATCTTTTCATCCCTCTCTTCTCCTTATCTTGCATTCTTGTGTTCTGTTCTACTTATTATGCTCATAAGTGTGGAGGCCCCACTGCTGGAATGAAAAGGCTCTCACTGCTCCACTTCAGAGAGCTCGGAGCTTAAGGAAGCAGGGCTATCTCTGTATGGATTATGTTATTATCGACCTGCAGTGCCAGAGTACTGCAGCTGGGTAAACAATGGCAACTTGGATGAGGCACGGCGCTTCTGTTTTCCACAATTACCAAACTGCCATGTAGCTGAGTGTGCAATAAAAATACTAACAAACCAACACACCTAACCAAACTACCTGGAGGGTAAAAAGACAACAAAAGCCAAAAACAGAATCACGATCCTTATCATAATGTGGTGTTCAGATGAGCTTTAGGCACAGGCTTGGCAGGGGAAGATTGTGCTGGGGGCTTGAGAAAGGATTTGACAACGATATTACCATAACAAAACACTGTTAGAACGTCAAAGGGAGATCACAATTATGAATTCCAGACTATACTGTGCAGGTATGGGAGTGAAAAGCTTTCCCTACAGCTGTAGCCTCAGTTTCCCCTCTTCAGTCAAGCTCTACCTGCTGAGCAAAGCTCTGTAGCAAATACAAGAGGCAAAGAGAATGAAATGAGGGGAAGCAAGCAACTCACCCTTGTGGCTATGCACATAGACATCTTTTTCTCCTGCCTGATGGGCGTTATCATTCTGGTCACCGATGGTGATCGTGAGGGTATTTGTGGCTGTCATGGGCGGATTGCCACTATCAATCATGATCACTGGCAAGTGGAACTCACTCTGCCTTTCCCTGTCAAACCTCCTCAGAGCAGTGAGTGTGGCAGAGCCGTTCCCATGATCCTGTAGGTGGAAGTCGACAGAGTAAACTGAGGGCAAGGAGAGAGAGAACGGAGGCCCCTGCTCTGGGGAGTCTCTGTCCACAACATGAAGCAGAGTTGAGGTGCCATTGAGCCAGACCACTTGAGGAGCTGGACTGTTCTCCCACAGGACCGGAGCGTAGGCTGCCTCCAGCTCTGGCGCGTTGTCATTCATGTCGAGCAACGGCAAGTGGACCGTGACACTGCCAGTCAGCGCTGGGATGCCCTGGTCTGTCGCCATGACGACCAGTTCATAACCTGCCACTGTCTCCCTATCCAGCGGCCTAGCCACTGTGACCAAGCCAGCACGGCTGACTGTAAAATGTCCATATGGATCGGACAGGGGGAGAATGCTGTATAAAATGTTCCCATTTAGACCCGAGTCGGAGTCAGTGGCCACAACCTGAATGATGCTGGTTCCTACAGTCACGTCCTCAGGCAAAGGAGTGAGCAGGTGGGAGCTCGGTGCAAAGACAGGTGTGTTATCGTTCTCATCCTCCACTTGAATCAGACAGTGGATGAGGTTGGAGAAATCAGAGTCCTCCACCTTAACTGTAAGGTTAAATCGCTGCTTCCCTGGCTTCTCAAAGTCAAGTTTCTGCTTCAGCCTCAGAGTGCCTGCCTGTTCCAGTCTGTGGCTCACCATGTAGAATTGCTGCTCTGGGTCTCCAGCCACTACGCTGAAGGTCAACTGTCCATATGTGCCAGTATCAGGGTCCACAGCAGTCAACTCCAGGACAGGAGCATCTTCCTTAGTGCTCTCTGGCACACGAGCACCACACCAGTCCTCTCTGAACCTTGGAACGTGGTCGTTGATGTCTGTCACCACTATGGTGGCAGTAGCTGTACCTGTCATGCCCCCGCCGTCCCGGGCCTCCACTACCAGCCGGTGGCTGTCAGCAGACTCCCGGTCCAGACCCTCTGCTGCCACAGATATGGTGCCCGTGCTGGAATCAATAGTGAAGAGTTCTCCATTGTTCATGTTGTGCACATTCTCAGTAATCCTGTAGGTGAGGATTGCGTTTTGACCTACGGCTGCATCATCAAGGTCTACTGCCGTCATTTCCATAACAAACGATCCAGGGGGGGAATTCTCTGCCACGCTGCTGTAGCAATTATCCGGGACGCAGGAGAAGGTGGGACCATTGTCATTGATATCCCAAACGTTAATAATAACATCCGTAAAGCCAGTAAGTCCCTCACCCTCTTCATCTGTTGCCATGACAACAAAGCGCCAGACAGCACGCTCTTCTCGATCCATGGTGCGCTGGGCATACATTTCCCCCGTGATATCATTGATCATGAAGTGTGACTCTGCCCCTTGGCCATGAATGGAATACCGTATGGCGCCCTGGTCTGCGTCTTTGTCTGGGTCAGTAGCGGTCACCTGCACAGATGAGAACAACTTCTTAAAAAATGGATATTCATTCAGCTAGCCAAACCCAAATTGCTGCCTCCGCTTATGTCTTTTCAGCTGTCATATGGGTCTTTGCTTTTGGATCTTTTCAGACAACATCATCGATATTCTAAGTGGCAACATACGGCTATCCACAAGTGGCTGTTGAATGCGAAAAATTGCTTTCCAAAGATAATTATAGTTCATACTGAAGAAACTTCACTATAAAACCTCTTAGCGATAATTTTTTCAACCTCTCACCTGCAGCACAAACACAGGTGACCCATCAAGCTCCTCTGTGACAGATCCATAGTACTCATTCATTGAGAAAACAGGCGCTTCATCATTCTTGTTAGCCACAGTAACCACTACAGCAGCATAGTCTTCCCACTTCCCGTCGGAGGCCAGGACCAGTAGTTTGTATCTCTTCTGCTGCTCGTAGTCCAGTGCCTGCGCAATGAAGATCGTCCCCACCTCTGGCTCGATGTCAAAAACACCACCTTTGTTGCCAGATGTTATCTGGTAGCGCAGCTTGGCATTGGCCCCTGTGTCAGGAATTACAAAATAAATGACTGGGAATGTGAAATAACAGGCATGAGGCTGCATACAAGCTGTTTTATAGTAATCTAAAGGTGAAGTGTTCATACATGCACATGAAGTTCTCCATGCTGCATCATGGTGCATAATTTTAACAGAAGCCCTACAATTCTGGAAACAACAGAGGGGCATAACCACAGGGGTATTACACCTCATTTCCTCAGAGACCTAAACATTAGTAGGTTTTCGTGTGTGCCTATGTTGTTTTGATTACTTAATTAAATGGAAACGTTGTACCTCGGCTCCTCAGCTTTAATCAGATACTAATTAAAAGTAGAGTGCCGAAAAAGTAAAAGGCAGAATGAGAATGAAAAGCTGTATAACACACGCTGATAGAGGCCTCGAGGGAATGATTTTGGGGCCTACAAAGGGTGGAGGGGTGCAGTTTAGTGAGGAGGAAGTCAATATCTCAACTTATCAGCTGTGTCTCCATGGAGACCATCCAATCTACTGGTTTAACATTAGAATAGATAAAATAATCTCCTGGAATGTACAGTATTTGCTTTCAATCATCCTGTTGGGTTAAAGTAGCTTCAAACCCATGTAAATACACTAATCTGTACTATTAACACAACCCGAGCCGACAAAGTGCTCCCTGCCTCCCACAGGGATCTGGCAGGCTTACAGTAGCCAAGACCACGATGGAGTTTTTAAACAAGACAGATTGAGGGTAGTCTCACAGGCACAAGTGCAACGTTATTGTAACTTTAACGTTGGGGGCTGGTGTTATTCTACAGCAATTCATCATTAGTTCTGCAGTCAGCCCTAAGCTGCACCCCCGCTTGCCATAAATACTTGATTAACGGACCTAAACATGCCTGATAAAGGGATCTTAGGCTACTGCTGTACAGAGGATGAGCAACTGCTTTATTGCTTAAATCCCGCCCACCTACTGTGTGGGAGCGTGTCACTCTTTTTGGAACATATGTGCTACAGTGCATTACCCAGCGCCCAAATGACTACTGCTAAATCTAGGACAAGGCATGATTTCAGGAGAGCTCAGGCCGGATTGAAGAAAAACTGCCCATAGGGTCAATTCATGCATAATGTTGCAAATGCAGGCAATTTTGCAAAAAGGTGAGCGATAAGCTGCCGAAATAATTCTGCTATTTCAAGAAAGAGAGCCCAGTGGAAGATAAAATGAGCAGTCTGGAAACTGTAAAGTCTCAAAGTGGCTCATAAAAACTTTTTTTATTGGTTCTGGTTGGCTTGCTTCTATAACCTTTATTCCTAGGAAGTGGCATCAGTAAAATCATCACAGGACCTCCACAGTAAGCTGCCTCATTTAGCGTACCTTCATCCTCGTCATTAGCGCTAACAGTGACAACAACGAGGCCCACGTCTGCATTCTCGTCGACACTGACTTCATAGAGTCGCTGAGCGAAGACCGGTTTGTTGTCGTTGACGTCACTGATGAAAACCCTCACATATGCTGTGTCTGCGAGAATGACAGAGTGGCAGAAGATTAAATGACCCAGCCCACAAACAAACACACACACTCACTCACTCCAACACTGCATGGGCATATTCTAACTTCATTCTGTTTATTTATTTTACAATTCGTCGTTACTGTTTAGTGGGGAAGAGGCACTTAACCCAACCCATTCTGCCTCATTGACATGGAAATCAGACAAATCATTATTCACATAGATGTGCTGTAAATTCCAAAAATTATTCATTTTATTAAGAGTTTATTATTTTAACTGGGTAACTGTTTTCTAAGGAGAATTATAGTCATGTGTTCAAACCTCCTAAACAAGGAGCTTTTTTTTCAGACAGTAGATAAAGAAGCTCCCTACTTGGAACATTAAATATTTATAAGATGACAAGTGTTTGCGTCTTATCTGTGTCCTCCTCATTATGCTGTTTATTCCTTTAGTTTGAAAGAGTAAATTATCTGCTCACAGAACACACAGGTGACATGTTAATTTGGAGCTGCTGCAGTAAAGAGATGACGCCGGTTGAGGGTGGCCCTATTTCCTCAGCTTATTTTTACATTTTCCTCCTCCTCTCAGTGTATCCCAGGGATAACACAGAGAGACAGGTAATGTTTGCAGAGAAGATGAGCCCTTCTGGATGTGGGAGATACGTAACACAGGACACGGCTAAGGCTCATTGCAAATGTTAAGCGGTCCTGGCAACCCTGGAGAAAAGGCTTTGCTGCTCCAAAACATCACCCTTTACCCCCAATACCTCTCCCACAAACACAAAGACCGACTTCTGAATACAAACGTCATATTATATCATTATAGATAGACTGAGGTTTCACCACTGCTGAAATGTCACTAAAAAGAAGATGGCAACCAAACAGAAGCCAGTCTGGTTAAATATTGAACTAAAAACATTACGATAGGGGATAAAATGGATTGTCTGGGGGGGCGGTGGGGGGTGGGGGGAAAGAGAAATTGCAAAAATATGAAGGAAACTGTCTGGACATGGCAGTAGAATAAATAAAATTAGGATTCACTTTCCAAAGTCAAATGTAAATGCCAATGTGGTCTCTTTAAAACACTGTGTGCAGAGGAAGCACTCCTTGTGGTTGAGTTTCCAGTGTTGTCCTTTAGTCTTCCAGCGAAACAGCAATGCTCTTTTATGAATAGGACATTTCACTATGGCAGAGGCCACTTCAAAGTTAATTCTGCCAACTTCCTTTTCCTAGAATGCAACAACAATGAAAAACAACTATTTGTGTGACTAAAAAGGGAAGATACGCACCGAATCTGAAGCAACTTTTGTGTACTTTTTTTCAACTGAACAGTAACATAAAATGGGAGTGAGAAAATTGTTAAGACTTCTATTACTTTATGGTAAACAGGAAGCCTCTTTGACTGTAAACAAAGGGACACAGCTAGCTCTTCGATTTCAAATTCTAATAAAAAAAAAATACATTTCCCAAAATGTCAAACTTTTCATTTAAAGAAAAGCATGTAAATCTGACCTGAGTTTGGCTGTTTGTTCTTTCCAGGTCGTGCTGACTCCTGGCCATCTTCTGACTGAACCTCCAGCAAATAGGAGCTGCGGGCCTCACGATCAAACACAGCTTCTGTGTAAATGATGCCAAGTTTTGGGTCAATGCCAAACAGATGGTGGTCGCCACTGCTGTCACCCAGAAGTGAGTAAGTGATCTGTGAAGCACAAGGAATTTAAAAATTATGCCACTATAATCCTGCAATAATAAAAAATAACAGAAACCAAAGGGGTGGAAGACAAAAATGTTAAAAAGTCAAAAGGATTCAGGGTTATATACCCAGAGTCTAAAACCAGATCCAAACACTAATACTCTATCCCACTTATATTATCACAGTTGGTCACACAGCCACAACGGCACATTTCACAAAGCTACTTCAATACTTGACAAGTCTGAAACAAAAGCTTCCACACTTAAGGGATTGTGGTTCAATGTTACAGAATGCTCCTTCTAGCGTAAAAAAGATGGTTCAGCAAGGATGAATCAGTTTTGAGATGTGGCTGAAGAGACTTCTGTTACATCTCTTCATTTGTCTGTACCTGCACAACAATAACTCAAGCAGATAACCACAAACCTCTCCATTAAGACCCAGGTCTTTGTCATGGGCAGACACTTGAAGAACCAAAGTGCCTATCTGGGCTCCTTCTGTGACTGAGGCCTCATAGATGGAGGATGTGAAAAATGGCACGTTGTCATTGACATCTTGGGAGAAAAAACAGACAGATAAAGATAATGTCTTATCCTCAAGATAGCAAGTAGGTCATAAATACTCTACTATCAAAAGCTGGATCCTTCTCCATTGAGGAGATTGGGTGCATTCAATATGACATTACGTTGACTATTCCATTACTGCCATTTTTTTGTCACTCCACTTAATTATACAAGAATAACTAAAAAAAAAAAAAGACACAAACACTGAAAAACTGAAGAAGAATAATGTTAATAAAACCTACTAATGAAATGATAAAATCTGCCAATTTTAAATAGCCATTAAAGAACTACAGACTGTTAAATTGAGAAAAGCACGTCATGCCTGTAATATTGACATAAACTGTGGTGAAAGCTGCGAGAGGCACTGCAGCCACATTTTGCGCTCGGACCCGGAGAGAGAAAAAGGGTGTCGTCTCGTAGTCCAATGGCTCAGACACCAGAATCGAAGCAGATCCATCTTCGCGGTTGGGGGAGAGGTAAAAGCGGACTGGCATGTTGGTTTCAGGGACCATCCCATCCTCCAGGTTGTAGGTCACCCTTGGGTCACCCAAATGAGAGGAAGCTTTGATTGTCTGGGAAGGATAAGAAGTTTGATCACTATTTCACTGGGGTAAAAAAAAAAACTCGTCTTTTTGTCTTTTAAAATTAGGGAAGACAGATGCAAAAAAAAAAGGGGGAAAGGACTCTGAGCAATGTTTTTTAATCTTGTCAATACTGACATGAGGAGATCAATACGACGGAGTGTCAAGCCAAACAAGATTGGAAACAAGGGGCAATGGCCTGCCTGGCTCTGTTCAAATACAACCACGAATAAGTGTACCAGCTCTGGAGACTCCAGTGCCTTTAAACAGCATCACATTGCTCACCTAATAACTTAAAATTACGATACAAAAGTCTCCAAGAAAACACAGAAACACCTAAGAAATAACGTGTTAACTTTATAGATGCAGAATGCCTATAGTTCCAGTTTCTCTGTCTACATGCTAGCGATGATTGCTCCATCTTTATGCTTAGTATGTAACTGCTTTGAACAACTAAAAGGGTTATTATTCTGGGTTATGCTTTCTTCCAGAAACTCAGATTATGATCTTGAGCTGGGAGGCAGTGATCTCTAGAAACTAAAGAATATACCAAATCAGGCAAAACAAGCAAGATTCAACATAGCAACTAGCTGATTAATTAGTGATCTCCTAAGCTCCTGGTAGGAATATTTATAACCTTTGGAAAAAGCCAGGCTAGCTATTTGTCCCTGCCCCAAGTCTATATACTACGACGAGCTTACCAGCTAAAGGCTTGTGCTCCATAATTAGTGTTAAGTCATGTGAGTCGTTTAAAAACAAAAAACAAACAAACAAACAACAACAAAAAAAACTCTTTTGAGGATTGTCTTGAGGTTGGTCACGCAAAATTTGTTTTTATGAAACACTGTGTTAAAATCCTTGCACTCGTGGGTTATAGAGTGAAATACAAAAATACAAATTATGTCAAATTTCCATTGCTGCAATGACTGATTATCTGGGTAAGAAGCGGAGTGGGATGGGAATCAAACCTGTTGTCTGAGCCCTGACATAGCCACTTATCTTGAAGTGAATCCACTTGTGACCATGAAGAAAAACAAAGACTTTTGTGCTCTCCAAACTGACAGCTATATGTTTTTCACATCAAAGGAGACATTTTGAATGGATTTAATTATCCTGCCGTCATGAAACCTGCTTGGGACATATAACTCAATGTCAACTTTCACGTACCGAAGCAAACTAAAGCACATCTGCAGATTTTTTCGGTGCGCTGACAGGCCATCAAAGCCAAGAGAGAACACAGCGCCTCACCACTCAAGACTGTGCACTAATCCAGGGCAGTAAGCAAACAAACACTCTGCTGATTCAATTACAGCATTTCAAAGTGGCAAGAGATGGCAAAGCCACAAGAGAAACACACGTCCTTATATAAATAATGCAGATGCATACAAACCACTATGGGTGTGTCCCTGGCAGTGTTTTCAGGGATCACAACACTGTAGCCCTCCTCCTCCCACTGTGGGGGCTGGTTCTTGACATTGGTGATGGTGACAGCCAGCTCCACAGAAGTGTTTCGATTTCCCCCGTCGGTTGCTATGATGTCCCGTGTAATGTAGGTCCTCTGGGATCAACATTAACAGTGTAGACTTAAGTTTAGATCATCATCATGGTATTTAAAGCTCACATGAATAGTCGATCAATTGTTTGACAGTTTTCTTTTTCTTTTAACACAAGCAAGTGGGGATTTCTGATTTTAAAATGCGAGAATTTTCTGCTCTCTCATCAGTTAAATTAGATTTAGTATTTGTGAAAATTGCTTGCAAAAAACAACTTGTTTGAAGAGGTCACCTTGGAAATTCTGGATGGTCACTAAATTGGCTTCTCTGATAAATTACACCATAACCTCATGAGACGAATAGTAGAGGCATAACGGATAAAGTATGTCCAAATGCTTAATGTTTCATAGAAATATCCATAAATTAGCTAATAGCCCATGAATCATCTTTTAGTAAGACACAGTTACAGCTTGAACTCCAGCAGTGGGCCAAAGGAAAGTGGAAAGTGACAGCAAATAGCAGCAACAACAAATGTGTAGAGCTGGATTTTTAAATAAACCTCTATCGTAGATGGGTGGAGCGGACGCTGTGAGCAATCAGCACGTTATCAGATTACTTCATATTCCTGCCTCTTCCTCGAACTCCATTGAAGAAATCATTTCATTAAGACACGAACAACAAAAGCAGCAGTTTGAGTATTCAAATAAAAAATTGAAGATACAATTCCGGTTTTCTCTTTCTTTATTATTGTGTTAAAAATTATCAACTAGGAAATAAAAGGGCTCCATTTGACTGAGGAAGTGTATTTCATCTAAATGGATACTGCAGGGAAAGCTGAAAATTTCCTGAAGAGGTCATTAGTGTGTTTGATCCTGTTTATCTAAATTAGCCAGAGTGTAACATCAACCCTAAACTCATTATGAAGAAAGAAACCCTGTAACCCCCCTTAAAGGACCTCTTATTGTCCACACAAGGTAATTTTACCTTTCACAGAAGCACCACATTGTTAATGAAAAACTGCCCAAATAAGTATTGAATTGTTAAGATGTGTCATTTCACCCATCAGCTGCAATTTTCTATCAATGCAAATCATGGCCTAGCGACCCTATGACTATGCTGCTGGAGACAGATAAAAAGAAATCTCACTTAACTTCAAAATTACATTTTCTCTTCCTGGGACAATCCAATTAGCATTTGTGAACAAGCACAACTCTTTTCTAAGGCTTGAAACCACAGAACAAAGATTATAATCAGTAATGTCCAAAAGCAGCAGCTGCTGCTTTTACAATAAATGACTGACTGACTGACTGACTGACTTTGCGGTAACATCCAACTGAGGTTTAAAATATATGCAGCAGTAAAATCAGATCAGACCCAGAAATTATCCATAATACATTCTGGATGCAGAAAAATTATTTTTCATCTTCTCCACTTATTTCTCAATGGAGCTGCCCTGTACAATGTGTTTGTTTGTAGTGGTACAGTCTTAGGGCATTTACAGCTACTGTAAAGTGGGGCGTGAAAATTTTGCCTGAATAGTTGTTCAGTGTAATCAGAAACTGTGACAGGAAAATCTAAACAAAACTAATATCTCAGACTGGCTAACACATTTAACATTTAATGAAGTGCTTTTATAATCTTCATTACTGAAAGGAGATTGTGGGATGATTATAATAGCTTCTGAAACCATCCTCAAATATGCAACAGTTTTGTTCAGTGAGATTTTCGGCTTAACACGTTCAATTTTGCATGAAGTCAGCGGCAAAATTGCTGCATCTGACGCTGGCGCACAAAAAGGTATGCTGAATAATAGACAGCTCTATAGTGCAATTGCAAGTTTTCTAGTGAAGGAACAATTCTTGGCTTTGAATAAGTGAAAGAACAAAACAAGGAAGAGGAGCCTCAGACAACATGAAAATAAATAGGAGCCCTATTAAAGATGTAAAAACTGCATTACATCACTGACAGCAACGTAGTAAATCACTTAAAAGATATCAGTTAGCAAAGAATATCAGCTAATGGTGGACATCATGCAAGTTTTAATGGCTAGTTTTCATTTTGAACATGACCATTGAACTATTTCAACTAAAACGATTCACTCCTTAAGCTGCCTTATCAAAATAAATCTCTGTAACTTTTTACCTGACCATATGGCTCAGCCTTTTGGTTTCTGAGAAGCCATTAGTGTTGAGGTAACCATCATTTACAAGTGTAATCTTCCAGCCTCCGAACTGTTTCATTTAACAGCCTAAAAACCCATAAATTGTCTTGAGCTGCTGCATGGTGTCAGCCTCCTCATAAAAGGTTCAAGAGATCACTGAAAATCAAAAAAATCTTGAACTGAGTAAGTCAAAGACAGATTTTTTTAGATGGACAAAGAGACTTGGCTTGTGATGATTAGCTTCTTAAAATTTATTAAAAAAAAACCCAAACAAACTGCATTCCTGTTTTTGACAGCCACTGCAGGTTACAGGGCGTACAATCCCAAACTGTTAATGTCCATTTTAGGTTGGACAGCTACATCCAGGAATGTCCACGAGTGAATGCATGAGAAAGTGACTCCATCGGTCAGCCGACTGTTGGACTTAAAAGTCCTTTAGCATTTCAATTGACAAAAACCTTTGAACAGGAGCTTTATTGCCGTGCTGATTTGCTGCAGTAAGCATATTGTCTCATTTCCAGAGGCTGGCATATCAGATTTTTCTTGACTTTCTTGGTACATTTTTCCTGTACACAGTCTTGCCACATACTTGGTTTATTTAGCCTGAAATAGTGTCCCTCCATATGAAGCACTTCTGGGAGCTCACATACCCCAGATTGGTATTAGCAGAGAGCGGCACTATGAGGTGGCTCATTCATTAACTTTGTTGACACAGACCCACAGGCCTCAATGTGATACAGACTCCATGTGTGCATGTGTGTGGGTGTGTGATGGCTAACAGAAAGCATGGTAATAACCGCTGACTGACCTGTGATATGGGCTGGTTAACGTAGACCCATCCAGTGACAGGGTTGACCTGCAGGTACTCTGGCTCCTCCAGGGACATGGAGTAAGTGATAGCTGCATTAGTTCCAAAGTCATCATCGTGAGCTGCTACACGAAGGAAACTTGTACCAACCAAAGTGTCTTCTCTTAGGAAGTCTGCAGGAGATAGAAATAATGTATGTGCACTCAGATTTTTGAAAAAAAAAAGTGGAGGTTTATAAAGCAGAGGCCAATGAATAGAAAAGGTCAAGCATGAGGGATGCTATGGGTATTTGATGTAAGGCAAAACTAATATCAGTTTTTGCCTCTGGGGACACCAAATTATTCTTTAATTTCTATTTTTAATTTTCACACAGACATGCAATTCATTTAACCGGGGAATGTGTGGTATTTCATATTTTCATGAAATAAAACCCAATCAGACATTTTTAATATCTTCACACTTGGAAACACATTCCCTCAAATCAATAATATTATTGAATACAAATATTAAAAAAATACATATGGCCTCACAAATCCCACATTATTTACCTCAGTTTTAAAGGTTGTGGTTATGCTCTGCTTTGGTGATAATACACACTATTTCTTTTGAGTACCGGCAGCACTTACACTCATAGCGCAAATTCTCAAACTTGGGGCTGTTATCATTCTGGTCCAGTATTTGGATGGTGAGCTGACAAATGCCAATGAGCGGCTCCTCAGCCCAATCAGTAGCCGTTACTGTAATTGAATACTCCCTCTGCCGCTCCCTGTCGAACCGCCTGTCTGTCACAATCACTCCTGTAAATATGGAATAATAATCAGCTTGATCCCCAGTCCCAAACATACAAGCAATCAATACTTATATACATACTAATATATACTAAATGATATATAGAAATATAGTCATTCATCCATTTGGCACTTCTCTATTTCACCCTTCTGGGTACATCCATCCATCCATCAGTTCTTATAAGAATCCATCCATCTAGATATCCATCTTGCCATCCACCCATAAATCAAAAAAACAACAGTTCTACATTTATTCTGAATAAGTCAAGCAGTCCTTTCAAGCGCAGTGACTTTGTTATTAAATCTTAAGATGAAGACAACAGAACACAAGCATGAACGAAAATGACTGACAGAATAACATGTTGAATCCACGTGTTCCGACTTCAGAAAAGCTTTTTCTATTTTCCCTTCCTCCCTCTATTCTCTTCATTATGAAGAGCCATTTTTACATACCGAGGAGGCACACGGCACTTCAGCACATTAAATGATGATTGACGGACAGATTTTGTCATTTGAATTGTATTCTTGAAATAACAAAAAGCAATTGCCTGAGTGTTTCCTGTGCTCTCAGATCAGCTGCGATGATCACTGGAGATGTCAATTACCAATAAAATGCAACATTGTCTCTTCACACTAAAGTCTCTCCTCTATTTCTAATTGAGGCAAATTTTAGCCCAGACAAGCTGCAACTGCTCTACCTGTGTCTGGATGAATTCTGAAGGCAGGCACAGCGCTGTCTCTGTGCATTAAGCCATATTTGACTTTTCCATTTGCTCCCTCATCTGCATCCACAGCATGCACTTGCAACACAAAAGTCCCCGTTGGCTGGTTCTCCAGCACTGAAGCTTGCTCGCGATATTGCTGGCACTGAGACAGAGAGAGGAAACGGGGAGAAAGAAAGAGAGGCACACAAAAACAGGAGACAGTTCTCATATATGAGAATACATTGCTTGGATATGTTACATTAAAAAGAATGCTGGGATCAAAGAAAATAAACTCATTAAATAGAAGGTCACTACACGCATAGTGGGAGGAACTGGGCATGAAACAAAAACTGGAAGTCATACAGTTTCAGTACTGTCTATGGAAATGGAAACACACAAGCTGATTTCTTTTTAAGAGCCAGTAGTGCACAGTTTTGTCTTAGCCAAGAATTCAATGCATTCCCTCTAATGAACATATGCCCCAGATAAAGAGCTGCTCTCTGGAGTCTGTCTTTTTTATAATCAGACATAAATGCTAGTTACTCTCTGAACAGAATGGCCATGAAAAAGAAAAACAATGTGCAAAGAAGAGTGAGAGTGGAACAGAGAGAGGGAAGGAGATGGATCAAAGGATGTAAATTAGCGATAGAGAGAACAATGCAGAGGTTCATGGGACATGTTGGCACAGATGGTATTGCCTGTAGGTAGCTCCTCATAAAAAAAAAAAAAAAAAAATCAAATAAATCCCATAATATCATGCTAGCCTTGACGGGTCTGAGGCGTAAGTTGATATTTGAACGAGTCGAGCTGCCAAGACTTGCAGCCCACCCAAAAGACCTCAGGAGCTTCGTGTGTGCATGCGAATGTGTCTGCTACCGAAGTTCAGGCCATTCCCAATTAAGGAGGAAGTTAATTAAACAGGTATAGTATATTGTGATGATACTGCAATTTTTCTTTCATAAATTAATTGAAATCCCAACTGAGCGCCTAAAGATAGAGTGGGTTATGCGGGCTAATCAGAACTCATGGGAAAACAGAGTGGAGGGAGAGAGAGACGGAGGCCAGGGAAATAAGAGCGCCAGGGCAAAGAAATAAGAAAGCTTGTGAGTGGGAAGAGGAGAGGGAAGAGGGAGTGATAGACGGACGAAAAGCTGAGGAGCACTAAGAGTAGGAGACAGACAGGCGAATGAGAGCACATTCTTTGATGTGTGGTGAAAGACAGAAAACATGAAGAAACAGCTTGGCTCTGTCAAAAAGGTAACCACATCTGCCACTTGATTTGCATGAATCTCTTGCCCAACAACTGGTCTTTGCAGCAGAAAAGTGGAGATATATTCGGACTGAGCCAGAGTCAGTGTTTCTTCGTGATTTCAGTCTATAGGGTAATTTAGAACACTTTACGGTGGAGTTAATCTTCTCAGCCAACTTTTGGCAAGAAACAAATTTTGCTAAACACATCGAACAAATTCGTTTAAAGTGACAGGAATTGAATATCGTTTTTATTTGTTGTTGTTGTTGTTTGGTTTTTTTTTACTGACTAACTTTCATTTCATTCTCAAAACAGTTTGCCATCCATCATGCTAATTCTGCACTTGCCACCTCCACTCTAGACAAAGTGACTCCAACAAATAAGATATATTAGTTTAAGAAAGTCGCAGTAGTAGTAGTAGTCCCTGTGATGAGTTACTGTGGCTCAAAAATGAACCCACTGAAGGACCTGGGCTGAATGGAATGATTTTTCCTGGAAGAAAAATATCCTCACCTCCTCGAATACGGGTTTGTTGTTGTTGACATCGTCCACCCCAACAATGACTTGGGCGGTGGAGGAGAGAGGATGCAGCCCACCTGAAGCATTGTCATCTGTGGCTGTTACATTCAAAACGTACTCCAGCCCTTGAAGCTTGGGCAGAGGAGTGGAACGGAGACGAATCAGCCCTGCAAAGACCACAGGAGGATTAAAGCATGCATTATAAAACACGGCCCATCATAACAGAGCGAGTGCAGCCATTCCATCAGTCATTGAGCACAATATGGTTGCCACTGTGGCCTT
Source organism: Remorina albescens (assembly GCA_034769265.1). NCBI lineage: Eukaryota > Metazoa > Chordata > Actinopteri > Carangiformes > Echeneidae > Remorina > Remorina albescens. The sequence continues at coordinate 51,824,221 of CM068475.1, forward strand.
GCATGGTGAAGGATGTGCTTTTGATAAAAATGCACCAGAATATGAACAAATCTTACTGTCACTCTACAATGTGGCAGTAATTCACCCCAGAAGTCAGCAGAAATGCAAGAACGGGATATGCAGGCTAAATCCAAAAACCCATTTCACAGTTGTGATCTTGTCATATTTCTAATCTAATAATTGCATTCTCTCCTCTAAAGATGCCCATCCAGCTCAAAAACTTGCACAAAAAAAAAAAAAGTACTAAGTGACTCAATTAGAAGTTAACCAGGCTCAGCAGATGCCTCTTAGCCGTTCCTCGCTCCCACCTTTGTCTGCTTTCATGTAACAGTCAAGATAAAAGGTGGGATAAAAAGATGCAGCGTCTGAGTCAACATCTTTCTCGTCAAAAGTAATACAGAAACATCAGAGGTTGCAGGACGAGCAAGCGGCCTGTGATGTGGGGGAAACTCATTGAAGTGAGAGCATGGGAAGGGCTTTTTTTTTTTTCTTATATTGCGTTGTGTTTCTAGTGATCTTTTTCAATGCTTCTGATTAAAGACAGCACAGCATGCTGATACACAAAGACAGGAGTGGCTGACTTTCCCATCTCCCAATTTACTTGGGAGCCGGGCTGCCCACAGAGCAGAAAAGGGTCCTAGCGCCTAATGACAATGTGTGGCATTGCCACTACAATAAAATAAGTGAACAGTGGGATGTACATGGTAATTCTTCCAGCTTGAATGTCAACCTTGTTTACAAATGCGACATCTAGCAGCTATTCAATGAGAAAGCGCTCTTCGTACATACAGTAAGTGGGAAGTTGTATAGTAGTCTCACCCGATGAATGCCAACCTTAGCATTTTCTTACTCCGAGGATACACAGAAAGGCTAGAAATGAATATAAAAGACAACACAAAAGAAAGAGGAGCTGGTGGAGCGCCGTCTGAAGATTGTGAGCTACGATAGAGCAGTTGTTGTGAAATTGAATTGAAAGGGTTGGGTGACAAATGTCAGAGCGATTGCCACTGGTTTCGGATCAAAGGGTAAATAAAAAAGATAAAGTGTGCAGTCACCAGTGGTAGAAATCACCGAAACATGGAGGAATATTCTTCTCTGTATCTGGAAAAAAAGATCCAAGTGTGGGAATTTCCGAAATAATGTTGTTGTTTATATTTATGACTCCAGTAATAGAAAAGGCAGAACTCATATCGAAATGACACCTCTTAATATCAGCTTCCGATATCTTCCCGCAATGACTTTGAAAGTAGAGGGCATTCATTGCATACCATTGTAGCAGGAATACATTAGAGAAAATTTAATGTGTGATTTGACGGAAGGCCTGTCAATTAAATTGAGAGGTGTAAATGTGAAGTCTGGATGGAGAATTAGGAAGAAGGATCACCTTTCTGGCTGTCAATGACAAAGTTACCATCCTCATTGCCAGCTGTTATAGAGTAGATTATACCATCACCATCTGGATCTTTGGCCAGAACTGTGGCGACAAGGGTGTTGGGACCTGCATCCTCGGAAACAAACGTTCGATACCTGCAGAGAGAAGCCCAAGTTTAACAAGTAAGAATAAAAATGTATGGAAGTGACGAGTCAGTGACAGAAACACACACCGACAGGAAGTATGAATCATTTACACAGCTCAAAACATCAGCCGGCTTATCAGACTTATGGTTGTGGGTTTTGCGTGTCATGATGATTTAACCTGTCCTCTTAGCTGGCAAGACCAGAGACAAATGATAACGTCGACTGGGATGTTGAAGTCATTGGACAAATAGTGCTTCCACACACCCAGCCCACTGTGGGCCATTTGATCCAGTGCCTTTTAAAATGTCAACAATGATTTGCTTGCTCTGTGGTGCTGGGCAGCAAGATGCCCATCGAGACACAGGAGACTGATATACCACTGTGGTACAAGGCACAATGGGGTGGAGATGAACTACGTGACTTGGAGGACACAAAGATGAAAAAAGATGAAAAACAGAGCAAAAGGGAAGAGGAGAGCAGGTGACAAAAAGGAAAGCTGGCACTGAAATGACAGGTAAAGTGATATCTGGGGGTGGGAAAGGGAGGTAGAGAAGAGCTAGATATAAGAGGGGGCGGTGTTCACTCACAGAGTTCAAGTTGATTCGTCAGCAAAACTCATCCCCTGTGAGATTTTGTGCTGTATCCTCATCTAATGCGCGAGTCTGTGTAAGTATCTGTATCTACGGGAGTGATGGCGGTGGGTGTCGGGGTAGGTGGGAGTCTCGATGTCTGCAGTGAGAAGTTAGAGGTGATTGATGGTTTACAGAAGGACACTGATGGGTGATTCATCTCCTCCAGCTGCGACAGTCTCCGTGGCAACATGAATGACCCGTAATCTGTCACCCGGCTCAGAGGCCGTCTCTCCGCAGCTCCATGGGATGAGACACATACACTCCCTCTGCTTTCTTCTTGCATCTCACTGAACTGCAAAGCCGTACTCAGACTGAGTACGCTTGCCTGTCTGTTGGCAATCCTGCACGTTCTGCTGTTCACATTTCCGTAGGCCCTCTGTCTGTCCATCCACCCCTGACTTCAATTACCTTCAGCTTTTCTGCAGCTCATTCAGACGGGAACCAAGCGGACATGTTGGGAAATATTTGACTCGTCCGATCATATGCCCAAGTATTTCAATTAGTCTGCCATAATCAGCATCATTCCTCCTCTAAACGTCTCTCTTTGTGCTTCTTTTGGACCGTGTCCTGCTCTGCCTTCACCGCATTTATCTGCAGCTCAGTGAGCCACAGTATGATGAAGAAGCCAAAGCACCATTCCTGGCAAAATGCCTGCATTTCTAACTATCTGTTTGCTGGTCTGGCAAGAGTATTTGACTGAGTGCTGACAGCCTTCTATATTTATCTGCATATCTTACTGGCCGACTCCTGTCTACTCACCACATATGTTTTGGTATTCTCTAGTTGTTTGCCCAGTGCCCATTCTTCGGTGTGTTTTTCTCCTTAGTTACATGTTTTTCTGGCTGCATCACCACCTTTCTACCCGCCTGTTTGTTTGGCTGTGTCTGGCCACCCACCGAGACTGACACCTGACAAGGGAACAAGACTGGCTACCAAAGGTCCGCAACGGTCCTCTCGGATGGTCATTGAGACATGACTGACAGGACGAGTCTCTTTTTTTTTTTTTTTTTTACTAATTTTTTATTGTGGGGGAGAAGCCTCATACTTGAGTGGGGGAATAAATGCACTGGAGCCACAATGACAGTTGTTGTCCACCCACTCATACGACTTTGCCAAAAAGGCAATTGAAGACACACTGGATTGCATCCATATGACAGTTTACTGCATACCTTTAGAGAAGGCCAAAAATAAACCCTTTGTGAAGCTGTGTGGATGCATGATTTTACTCCAGTGTTTAATGAGGGGCATTTTTAGCAAATCGAAAGGATGTGTTATGAAAGCAACAATGTCACACTTTGTTGCTTTCAAAGCAGACAGAGGGGTGTGATTAACACAGTTAAGTTTAATGCAGAGGAAGAGTTTGGCTCGCTGCAAATATTTTTGCTACTGCAGGTGGGACTCCCAGCATGAAATAATATTACGATGATGAGCGTGAAGGAATCCAGGTCTGTGATGTGTGATGTAACAATTTACATATCCGTGATGCAACTCCCTCGTATGCCCTCAGAGCAAAGCTTGGATGTAAGGAAATGTGATCAATCTGTGGACTGGAGGTAAAATGTTGCCACGAAGAGGAACATTATTTAAATGTGTCTCCTTGGTGACAAACTTTGATCTTTGAAACTGATATCAGGCCATGATTAAGATCCAATGTTTGCACTTTTGTAATATGGCCTACAGTAACAATCCATACATTCATTACTGCACCTTGGGCTTCTTGCATTTTGTGCACTAAACATTGTGTTATTGAAACTTAATAACATTGACATGTACAGGGACGCTCACACACACTGAAAATTTTTTGCAATTGCTAATTGATCAACGTGCTTTTGTGTTGTCTAGTACTTTTTGATGCCAGTATATAATCTGCTAAATTTGGCACTGACAGCCTCAATAACCAGGTATTGTTATCAATAACTACACCACTAACAACTCTCTCTTTAAGTCCACACTTTGATGCTGACTTAATTTTGAGGTGCAAATTTAAAGAAAATACAAAATAAACAGAAGAGGTGATGGAAAGACTGTATGCGTATTTTGTAAGTATAAATGATAAAGCTGCTCACATAGGCTGCGAGAATTCTGGGGCCTCGTCATTGACGTTTGCCATTCTCACACGGACTGTAGCAGTCCCAGAATGAGGCTCATCTCCGCTGTCCACTGCCATCACCACAAATTCATACAGATGGTTGGGCCTCTCATAGTCCAGCCGGCCCGCGGGGAAAACTGTCCCATGGGGAGAAATGCTGAAGTCCGGACTCAGGGTGTAGTAGGTGAGCTCGGCATTTAACCCCGAGTCACAGTCCGTGGCCAACACTGATGGGAGGGAAGACATCACACAGGACCATCAATTAGCAGTTAATCGAAAGGAGCTGATGAGATGGCATCAGCTGATGAATATGTTGACATCTGTGTACATCATTATCTCTTTATAGCTTTGCTAAACATTCAATAGATCATAAGCTCTGACAGCTACAATTACTAGCACCCGAACTGCACTGTGTAGTTTTCTGCCCCTCCAGAATGATTACCATCATTTGCAAAAATGAGCTTAAAGACAGCAAAAAGACTCGGAGAAATGAACGGGTTGCGTTTTCTGCAGAGAGTATTAGGAAATGATTTCATTCTGAGGTAATCACACAACAAAAACTATAGATTTGTTTTGAATGTGTAATGAGATTTTTTTTTTTCCTAAGACTACAGCCACAGATATCAACACCCTGGGTTGCAAAGCTAATTTAAGTCCAAGTTTGCTGTTTGGTGAATTTCACTTATAGTCAGTGTTCCCCTCTAGCTCATAACACTTGCATATTGCATATTCTTTTGATATGTTTATTTCCTTTGTGTCAAGCATCGGAACTTGCAGCCTGTGTATCTCTGTGCTTCATTCTCTTTCCATCTAAATGTTGCATAATACAGTTGAAGACTGCCAATTTACAATCCACTCTTTGTACTGTATAGTCAGTGCAGTGTGACTGACTGACTCTTCAAATGTTGAAGAACTGAAGAAGGTTCCTCTCTGGTGATAACAGTTGATATCTTTTTGGACCATCATCCTTCGTGGTCAAGGTTCAAATGATTGCCTCATTGGAACATATTCATCAGTGTCTTTGCCCAGTAAAGGCAGGTGTGATAGGATAATGGGAATTTCACTCCCTCCCTACCTCAAAACTTTGACATTTCATTAGTGAGGATGAAGGGAGCCCTGCAGAGCTGAGTTGTTGGGGCATTCTGGGCATTTATCTGAGGAAACTGGTGAACTATAAAGTCAGACTGAAGCTGATATACCATTTGCATAGTATATTGTAGCATAAAGTTCTAACTTCTCACCAGACACATCTTTCAGAGGACTCCCTGTCTTCTGTTCCTCTACCTTTGATCCCTCCCCTGTTGAGATTTTCCTTCCATGCACCTTCTTTTATTTATTTATTTTTGTGTTGACATGCTGGTTTCAATTGAATGCCATTTTATCCCACCGCTGGCTCTGCTGTGGCAATAATTTCTACTGCTCCAGGCTGTGTGTTCGAATGTTTTCAGATTAAATTTGTTCCATTTTTCTCAGCCAGAATCCACTGGAGACAATCGCCCAGCTAGAGATTCCCTTGAATCACCATGGTAGCCCAGGGAAGACAGAAGTTCCTCAGGCACAGGAGGATTTGACAGATAATAAAAGAGTAAATGAGGTTAAATGTGAATGAATAGTTGTGTAATTTATTTATTTGTTGCGCTTAATATGCATTATCTGTACTTTCCTTTTAATTGTAGTTAAATATGGAAAAGGGTTCTCCAAAGTGCTGTAGCTTAAAACACCTGAGGCTCGTAATACAAACAAAGTGTAATTTTTCCAAGCAGCAAACTGGAAAAAAGTGTTATCAATCTCTTTTAGGAACACAGGTTAACAGTTATAATCAAACAAACACTGTATCTGATTAAAACATACCCATTTTTTTTACACATCCCTCGGCACAATATACTTCTTCACTGGTGTGTATTTTTAAAATTCAAGCGGCAATGGCACAACATACGCCTCATAATTGGTAATTACAAGGTAACCTCATGCCATAAAGGATAAATTGACATGCCATAATTCATACAGAACCCAATAAATCAGATGTATAGCGTCCACGTAGCAGGTACTTTGGTTTAGCATAATCGAGATTATGATAACGGATCTGAAAGATTAAATTTTTTTTTCTTTTTTTTTACTGCATGCATGTGGAAGGAATATTATGGGTCTGAAAACACAGCTGAAGGTCTGAAATAAATCTGTGGCTTTCACCCAAAATACATCTGTTGTTTTCTTGTAGAAGAGTTACTTTTTTTGATAGTTTCTCTCTCCACTTCACAAAGAAACAGATGGATGTGAAATATGGGGTCATAAGAGCCTCACCCTGCAGCAGAGACGTTGCCGTGGTTACAGTCTCAGGGATACTATCCACACTGTAGATGGATTGGAGGAACTCTGGGACACAATCGTTCTCATCTGTTATCAACACCTGAACCTGATTAGCACCAGCATTATGGGATAAGAGGAGAGGAGGAGAGGGGAGGAGACGAGAAGAGAGGAGAGGAGATGAGAGGAGAGGAGAAGAGGACAGGAAAAGAGTGGAGTGGAATAATACAAAATTAGTCAACCTTTAATAGGAGACAACCATATGAAATTCCTCTTTTCAGGAATCTGAAATTTCTATCTAAATTGCATTCTATAGTATCTCAAGTTACCAGTTCTAAACACCCTTAATCTTCCACTTCATGATTTCCCAGAGTCAAAAATAGAAATGTTCTGAGCATGTGTGTTTCACTGTGTTTTTGACAAAGGCCCTTAGCTGCCCTCAGCCCTACAAGCTCCCTGTCACCACTGTGTGTAAAGTGTGAAGTGACAGCTGAGTAATAGTCCTGAAATAACTGACTAGGTTTTCCTAGTCTGTATCTCCTGCTCCGTAACATGCATCTGAGCAGAAAGAGATTTTGTCAACTAAATCTGTGCTAGAAAGTGAGTGCCTGACATGATAATTGGGTAACAAAATCTTCAAATTAATAATTTAAATGGAACTGAATTCATGAATACTCTATCGAGAAATATTCATTTCTGAATGAAGTTTTCACATTTTGATTTCTTTTTCCAAGTGCCTCAAAGTGTGTTCTGTATTTTACACAGTTAATTTACAGATCACAGACTCCACAGGAAGCACTTAACTGAGACACAGAAACAAAAAGGTGAAACAAAGCACTGAAAACAAAAACCCGGTCCACTTGTTGACCTTTCAAAACCATTCAGCCATGCCATTTTCGTAGAAAACCTCAAACTCAGCTGCCCCTTCTTTGTGGTTATCTCTGCTTGTGTGATGTCAATAGGTCAGCACAGGAATCGGATCCTTGCTGTTAATACAGCCTCAGTGAGCTGATATGAGCCACAGAACATTTAGGTTAAAGCCAATTTGTCTAGCAGCTTTCTAAAGGTCCAGTGAGGAAGCACAACCCCACCAATCCCAGCTCTAATGGACATCTTTTTATTCTTTTCTAATTTTTGAAAAGTAAGAGTAAAAAAAGTACAGTTACTATGATTTAATAATAAAACAGCTTTGGGGTTAGTTGGCTACATGACTTACATTCACTTCCTGCAAACTAACCTCTGTGGCGGTGCTGAGGCTGCCGGGCTCCTCGCTCGCTCGCACCATCAGAAGGTAGCGTCGCTGGTCACTTTCGTAATCCAGTGTTCTGCTCAGGCTAATCTCACCTGTTTCCTGTTGGATGCTGAAAAGGCTGCTGGGATTGATCAGCAGACTATAGCTGATTGGCTGCTTCTGGAAGGAAATGGCTAACACCACCAAAAAGCTGTGGAGCAAAAAGGAGGTGACTTAAAAAAAACAGACAAACAAAAGCAGAAAAAACAGTCACTGAAGTTTGATTTCAGTTGCACACATCAATTGAAATATTGAAATCCCCTTCTCCTAAATTAGCACTGTGCCGTAATGAAATCAATCATCATTTGGCCCGTTGGATATAAACCATAAGCATGGCCACACAGTACTTCACAGCTCTGTTAAAATGGTACTGACCTTGGTCTTTATTTTATTTTTTAAAAGAGACTAAGTGCTCATTATGGGTATGTGATGATGGTACGTCAGCTGACACTGTCTAGTGTGAAAAAAATTTTAATTCATCAAGTTTTAACAGCTAGCATGAGGAAATTGACACCTTAGAGTCTAAGGTGCTAAATTCAAGGCCTGTGTGCCACGTCCGGCCCGGGATACAATCATATCAGGCCCACAAGAATGGCCCGGCTCTATGAGGCGCCCCTAACACTCATAATACAAATCCCATGATGCAGCGCAATAGCTGCCATGCCAAACAATCGGCTACCTGCAAAAACTCTAATTTCAGCTTCCCTGACAACACAACAATCAGGCATCTGTGGATGTTTTCAATCGTGCACAAAATGTGTCTTGTTTGTGGAACTAATGTGGCTGTAATTTAAGAATTAAAAAATTTCAATTTTTATTTATGCTTTCAAGTTTTCACTTGACATTTTCATGGAAAACAAAATATTTATAAGTCTATTTATTTTGGGGGACAAAATATAGTATTCTGTCTGTTTCAATTCATATTTTCATTCAAAACATGGTTAGTTTTAGTCTGTTCAATACATTTTTTTCCTCTTTGGCCCACGACCTAATGTGTGCTATGAGTTTTGGCCCCTTGTGTGATTGAGTTTGACACCCCTACCTTAGACAAGTGAGTGTCACGAAAGTCTGATTACCTATTATAGAAGCAGCATTTGAAAAAACACGTAAAACTCTCACTGAGTGAGTGACTGACTGCTGGCAAACCTGCGGTGAAGGCTCAAGCTCATAAATTGTCCATTGCCGGTTTGGAGAAAATCTTTCCGGAGAAGGGTTAGCCACAGAGGAGTGGACCTATTCTGTGCTCAATTGTAATTGTCAGGTAGATCACTGTGTGTGGTAAAGTTTGTCAATCACAAAGTAGCCACACCCTCTTTTTAAACAATTTGCCTCTAAATGGGACCATAGCTTAAAAAATAAACATTGTGTTGGATGGAAGAAGATTGGGGCATAAACTCATTAGGAAATGTTTACTCGACTAAAAAATAAGTGAGAAGTGGTGCTGTACTGATGGACTAAACCCTGACGCTCATTAAATACAGAGCAGGGGTGTGTTGTCAATGTGTTGTCATGCCTACATTCACCTTAGAGTTTCGTGTACAGATGTGATTTTACCGTCAACGCTTCTGCAATAATGTTTGCATTTTTAACAGTGTTTATCATTACATTGCAGTGCTAACCTAAAGTCTGGCAGTTCCACTTCCTGAGGTAACAAAAAAGAATCTGAAAAGTGGTTGGTGAAAGCCACCTGGGACTACTCTACATTTGAATAAAAGCGTCAGAATAACTGTTAAATGAAAAGAAATGAAAAAATAAAATAAAATGTATAACTGTGAAAAAGCCAAATCCAGCTACACAACATTGGGAATTTTAAAAGAAACGTAGGCATATTTGTTTACTTGACATGATGCTTGTCTTCCAGCTCAAATTGCCGCCTGCTTATATATGTGCAGGTGGATGTTACTCACGGCTGTCCCTCAGGCGTGTTTTCTGGTATGGAGATGGCATAGCTAATATTGGTGAATTGCGGTGCTCTGACTCCTGCCATCACAGACAGCATGGCGGGCATGCTGCGGCTGCCCAGACCGTCAAGGGCCACCACACTTAACAAGTACTCTCTGTCCCGTTGCAGCACCAGCCCCGTGGTCACCACCTGGCCTGTGTTCTTGTCCACTGCAAAGCAGCCGTCACCACCTACATGGGAATACAATCACATCATTTTCCAGCACTGTATCCAAACTAATCCAATGTTGCTGGTTTGAATACTAACAGATATGCACCTCTGAACATAATTTTAAAAAACGAGCTTTTGAATACAACTCAAAAATGACTTGATGAGTTAAGGCCCAAAACATATAGTGTGCTTTTCTATAATATTTTACAAATTTGGCTCAATCTGAATGTTAGAGTTTGTGTAGGTTCATGCTGTGTTGGTAGCCACTCTCTAGGCACATTTATAACCACTAATGCTTGCTGGTGTAAATAAAATTTCCTCAGGTGTAAAAGAATATTTTGGTTTGGTAGAAGACCTGATAAAGAAAAAACAAAAAAAAAACCCACAATCATTTTCATATTTATTTTCGAGCAAAATAAAATGCAAAAATAGCCGCTCCAACCAAAATACATATTACAACATCAGTCAAAATAATCTCAATATGATTTTTTTTCTTGTTTCTGGTTTGCCGTGGCTATATTATTTTATTTTAAGACTGTTTGGAAGTAATAGGAATAATGAATGGGACAAAGCTAAATATTTTTCATGTGTAACTTCTATAGCTGAAGCAAAGTGAGGTCTCCTCAGCATGTTAATATGGCCGGATACTTTACATTTTTATTTCATTGCATTTTCATAATATGTTAATTTTTCATCTGAATTGAAAACTTGGCTTATTGTAGCAGCAGTTCAGGGTTGAAAGGATTGACTTGAAGGTGAAGGTATATTATTGCACAATTTATTGAGGATAATTTATTACCATTCAGGTTAAAAGCAGAATTCATCAGTCTGTTGGCACAGTCAGTTGTATAAACTATGTTTGGAAGCTAGCAGCCTTTGTTTCATAGTGTGAATATTGTTAGGACTGCACAAGATGAAAAAAAAACAGGGCTCCACTCATAAAGACATTGTTCCATATGGTGCTATTTTGTTCCTTTACTGCTGTATAGTAATTTGTAGCTCAGTTGAAAAGGTCAGATTAATTATATGAAATTTTTTGTCATTTAACGAACAACTTCACTATCTCGCTGTAGTGCTCAGCACAAGTCATAAAATAAAGCAACAATATTCATTATTACATACTGAATACAGCTAATTTGGATACTTTGGTGTACCAACTGTGGGACTTGTGGTTGCAGTTTTGGAAGATTCAGTCAAGTATACTCTATAACATTTCTAATCATGGTTTATGAGTGGGACTGGATTTTGTTTATATTGTGTTTAAACGCCGCTATGTCTTTAAATGGATGTGAACAAATGGTCCAGAAAACAAGATTTTAATTAATTAATTTTTTTTACGCTGTTATGCTGGTTGACGGTTTGTCGCAATGCTGTGTAAATAAATACAACGGCCAACGAAATCAGTGAAGAAGAAGAAGATTGCTATCAAACATGGTTATTAGTGATGCAGTTGTGTTTTAATAGTCCAAAAAATAAAATAAAGAAATCGCTTTGGTGATTTTTTATGAGAAAGGATCCAGACAATATGTTTAAATGACAAACATTAACTTTGTTTGTGAATAAGAAACCTCCACAAAGCAACTTGAAAAGAAGAAAAAAAAAAGATCTAAATAATTTATCCAGTTCTGTAAATAGTAAAAAAATGGGTCAGACAGACTGACCCCACTCATCAAAGGGCCACCTACTTTCATCCTCTTGAAATCTTAAAAGTTAAGCAGTGGATAAAATGGTTGTTCAATACATGTGAAATCTTGGAATTGGGTCTAGATTACGTTGAAGGGAAACTATTTACTTAGTACAGGCTTTTATTGACAATCCCAGTGCTTACTTGAGTTCTCAGCACGGTCATGTGGACCATGGGTACATTGTGGCAACTGCACTTAAAGTAATATCAGCAGGCTGTGGGATGGACTAATGAAAATCAGAGGGAAGGTAGTAGTTGGGTAAAGCCCTGAAGGCAAGATTAGTGCATCCCGCCATCTTTGATGTGCCAACAAACCTCTATCCCCTCAAGCACCAGGGGGTCTACTACTCTGGCTGTTTTCCAGAAGCCCACTGTGTGTGTGTGTGTGTGTGTGTTTGCATGACTCCATGTGTATCAAACAGAGAGAAGTGAACAGATAGACAAGAGTGCATTATAAGTGCATAAACAAATGTGTGAAGGCCTCTGGCTGTGCCTGAGATGGCGTATGTGTGCTTGTGTGTGTGGAAGAGAGAGCGAGACAGATACAGAGTTAGAGTCAGGGTAACAGAGACACAAAAAATAATGGACACCTAAAGAGTCTATGAATGTATGAATGAATGTGTGAACGCCTGTGGCTATCTGTCTGAGTTACTGGGCTGGTGTCTGACTGGATGGATTTATTTCGAAGGCTCTACAGCCTGTCAACTTATTTTAACAAGAACACAACCTATTTTAATACTTTTTCTGCTTATGTATCTTCACTGGGCGCTTTTGTGTGTGTGTCTGAATAGCAGAAAGCTTACCATCTGACAAAAAGTATTCCACTTCTCCGCTTTTGCCCTCGTCCCCATCATGGGCCTGGAGCTGGTAGACAAATGTTCCTGCCGGGGCCTCGGGGGAAACTATGGCCAGGTAAGGGTAAGGCTTCATATTCCACTCAGGGACGTTGTCATTGACATCGACGATCTTCAGCTTCACCTTGTTCAGGTACCAGTCTGGGCCTGAGGGATAGTACAAAGATAGTGATGGAGCTTTGGTTACTGAATGTGACAGCTGTCACGTAACTTTGTGTGTAGAGTGAAGACAAGCAGCCCGGGGAACCCAAAGCAACGACAAGTAGCGAGTTAACTAAGGGTAAAGGTATGGGAGTCCTCCCTGTTCAGTGGCAAAACATATGGCTACAGAATTAGCATAAATCTCGCTGATTTTCAGATCTGCAGTGTGGAACAGATGGCAACACAGTCTCAGTTTAGCTCAGAGTTTTGGTCAGTTATCACACAAATCCATGACATGGCAATTTACTCGCTATCTTCCTTTTGTTTCACTACGGGCACCGGGTTTTCTGAGGGATGATGTGAGTGGATGTCGGAAAAGCTTTTCGGATGAGCGGATGAAGTTTCTGCAAATGACGTCATCCATGCATTTTGCATCAGGGCTCCCATAAAGGCATCTAGACATCCAGGGTCCCGTGGGAGAGAACCGCAGCCATAGTCTCATCTAAGTCTGGGTAAAGCTACCTTGATCTTCCCACATGGGCCCAGGGATGATGCCTCATGGCTGCAGGCATTTTGTTGCCTGCACACTGCCCACTGCCTCAGTGGAGAGAATAAGAAGATTCCAGGAATCCAATTACCAACTTGCTCACCCTGAGCTGGGCAGACAGCAAGAGTGCACAGCAGGGCTGAAGGAGGAGCAGTAGACAACTGCGTTGCAGTCTCTATGACAGGAGTGTGAGGCGTGTCTTTTGCTGGGACTGATAGTAGAGGATCATTGTCCACATTAAATACCATGACACAATCTGGAAACAACGTGCACCAAAAATTTCTGACACTGTCACGGCCCCCATCAAGTGTCTTTCTGTTTAGAATCTACTGCTGCAAACCAGAGCGAGTCACAGAATTGTGAGCTAAGACACTATATCCACAAATATTGGTTGTGAGCTTGAGTCAACATAGCATGAAGGATCATGAAGAGCTGCCAACCAGTTCAGTAGGCTGCCATCCACAGAGGCCATCCGTCTCATCCCAAAACAGGGAGGACCCCCTGCCAGGACAAGCAAACCGCACAGATATGAACACGAGCACAAAGGTTTGACATACAGGAAGTTGGCCCGTCACACCCAGAGACGTTTGCACACCTGACAGAGCTGAGCATGTGAGCATTAGCATGTCCTTTCCTGTCTCTCTTTCTCTGTCACAAACACATACACACACACTTGTGCGTAGAGGTGAGTTACCTAAGGGCTAAAAGTAACTATGGATTTAAAATCCCATTATGTGAAAGGTCTCTTGTGTGTAACCCCAGGCTGTAAATGCACTTTTTAATCCAAGACAAAAGCAGCAGGAGTTTGTGATGCATCCTTTCACTGCCTTGGGGCTGACTCAACAGATGTGCTGTCAGTGTACAAACCAGTTCTACTTTGCCGCTTTCCCTGATCTTCTGCAAAATAATGTCTCTACTAAGTCGATCAGTGCTGATAATAGAAAACTAGAGGTTGGTAATGAGAAGTGCATGCATACAGCAAATGGTATGAAGTCTTCAAACTGAAAGAAATTGCTATAATAAATCTCTTCGAGCACCTAGTCTTCGCTCAAATGGGCTGGAAAGCAGGAAACAGATGCTGAGATCACAATTTCTATACCTTTTTTAACTGGCTTACAGTTAAGATGCATTTTGATGGAAAATACAATGTTGCACACCAGACTAGCTGTGGAGTGTTCACAACTGAAACACACTAGCCATAAAATGTGTGACAGCTCCTAAAAGGATTGTTAGAGGGATAATAACGAAGAGAGGAAGAAGCTAGAGGAGAGAATTAATCTAGCTTTCTGCTCAGGCTTTAAAGTTGCTCTGCAGAGAGAAAAGTTCTGGCTCAGATCTGACGATTCGTTCGTTTTGGATAAATAGCCACTGTATCGTGGGGGCAGAGAAACTAATCAATGTTCAGATACTATCTCCTAAAATGTCGACAGCGGCAGTTTATGCAGTTTAAGCCAGATCATCCTGCCCTGTAAGACAGAACAATCCTTTGGTGATGAATAATGAGGACGGATAAAGATTCTATTGCAAAGTAGGAGGCTTTAAAAGCCACTTAATCAAAAAGAAATCAGAGCTTCAACACTTAACATTTAGTTGGCTATCAAATCATTTCGGGGAGCAGAGCAAGATACATTCCTTGCCTCTTGCTTGTTGGTGTCTTTCCCAGCCATGTCTCTGTGGTAATGGCAGTGATGATTTTACAAGGCTCCATCTAATTAGCTTGTTACACAGAGACTAATCAGAGCCAAGGCAGATAATTAGAGTCTATCAGCTCTGGAATGATAATGAAGAATGTACTACTGTGTTTGTGTGTGTCTGTGTCTGTGTGTTTGCGAGATGAGAGATGATACAGTGCACGTTGATGTGCTGAGGCGGCGATCGTGTGCAACGTCTCTCTGATTCAGTGTGTTAAGTGGAGAGCAGCTGTGAGCAATGCCCCATGAGCACGGAGCTGACAAAATCTGCCTCACCTGACTGAGACAAAAGATGTGATCAAACAAGCTGGCGAGTAGGAGGCTCAGAAACTCAAATCTACTCTCTGAACTGTGTGACGAAGAGATGCCCAATACTGTACGTTACCCAATACAGTGCCACAAGGATAAGGGCTTCTGCTGGATGACTAACAAAATGTAATGTATCCTCTAAAGGTGGATGGCAGGGATGCAGTGTGTGGTTGGCTGAGGCTCGGCGAGCATAATGAGTGTGGAGTGTTTGCGTGCAAGTTGTGTATGAGTGTGTTCTATTTTACTGCAAGCCATTCTGTTGATGTTTCCCGCTGTTAATCCCCTCCTTGGGTCATTGCTATATAAAGCTGCTAAGTGGCTTGCCTGTATGAAAAAAAAAAAAAAAAAAAAAGTTGCACAGTGCTTCTGTGCAAATATACACTGCCCAAAGTACAAGGACATTGAGTGTGTGTGGGAAGGCGATGAGAGGAAACAGAGCGAAGGAGAAGAGGCACAAATACAGAAACACAAACATCTACAGAGGGAGAGAAAGAGACAGAGAAGAGAGGAGAAGAGAGAGGCAGGCAGTGTGGAGGAAGACGTATTGCGTGATGCTAAGCAGAAAACGTAGAATAACGTTATGAAGACAAGAGCACAGTGGAAGCACAACAACAAGCAGTGCAGCAAAACAATCAATGCTGGCAGCACCCATGTTTGAAAAAGAAAAGGGAAAATACAGTCACAAAGTCACAAAGCCCCAGCCACAAGTGGACAGCATTCAGACATAGCATACAGTATAATTAAAAACATATGATTTCTCTCATCTTATGTCCAATGAGAAAGGAAATTAAGACACAAATAATTCTGTGGCAATAAACGAATTGCACGTGCAAGCATAAATATCAATGGCCCGTGTGAGACGTGGACTTTTGTTGTTTTTTTTTTGGCAGGGAATGAATGGAAAGTCAAAGTCAGCTCAATGGAGGAGTAATAAGGTACATTTACCCGATGTTTGCAGTGTTAAAGAGAATCTATTCTAACCCTCCCACCACCACTCCATCTCTGTGCTTAAGGCTGAGGGTTAAAGTGTGAAACCGTCAGCAGGAGATCAACACACTAAAAACACCAGGGACAGAAATCTATTAACTCAGGGATCCCAACACCACACAATCTGGACTCTGCTCAGCTCAGCTCAGCTCAGAATGGCTTACACACTAACCACTTAGACACACATGCAGGTAATTTCTTCTGAAAATAATTACAAAGGGTCAAGTTCCACATGTTTTTCAACACCAAATTTACATGGCTGCGGAAAAAGCGCATAGACGTGACACATAAACCACCGAGTATGTTTTTAAGCAGCCATACATGCAACCTTTTAGCTAGGATTGTAGTAAGTCTGCAAGAAAAAGACACAACACAGACAAATATAGACGTGATGTAACATCTGTAGTGTCATCAGCATTACTGAGGATGGAGTTCACCTTGGAGTGCTGCAGGAATCACTTCCAAAGCCCAGAAATTTTAGGACACCAAAACGTTCCCGTTTTGGTGACTCACAATCAAAAACTTTTTTCTCAGTTTGTCTGTTATTAAATGTCTCAAATCAAGTAGTAGTAGTTTACCCAGGCTGGAAACATTTTCACATTTTATTCAATGGCATAAAATATTGAAGCAATAGTGATGCATGATGTGGCTATGATGTCATCTGAATCTGGATGGAAGCATAAATCTGACCACCATCCAACCAAACCAATGACAGAAATCTACAATTCATCACACATCACCATTTATTCTAAATGAGATATTACATATGATGATAAAGGTAAAATATTTCAGTTTACAGTTTAACATTAAATACTTTTTTGGGGGGGAACTATGAAAATAGAAAACAGGTATCTCTAGAAAAGCGGAAACAACAGCTGACAGTTTTAATCACACTCACTCATCTTCTAGTACTTATCCATTTTGCGGGGGTTTGCTGCAGCCAATCACACCTCACATTGGGTGAGGGCGGGGTCACCCTGGACAAGCCGCCAGTCCGTCACAAGGCCAACACACAGAGACAGACAGAGACCAACAACCACTCACACTCACACTCACACTCAGACCTACGGACAATTCAGAGTCACCAATTAACCTAAACATGATGTCTTTGGACGGTGGGAGGAAACCCATGCAGGCATGTGATGAACATGCAAACTCCATCCAGAAAGGCCCCTGGCCCGGGAACCGAACTCATGGCCTTCAGCGGCACTAACCACTATGGCGCCGTGCCGCACCTGAAAGTTTTCATTTGTAATAACATTTGACATCAATGTCACTCTCACTCTCTCTCACTCTCAATCCTAAAATATGTTCCCATTTTAGAAGATGTAATTAATATTTATTCAATTCACCCACAGTCCATCTGCCATTAATCAAAATGTTACTTTTTATGACTAAGTCTGCAGATTAACTGCCGTGCTCACAGATATAACAGCGATCCGCACATCTCTAGTAAGTAAAAACCACATTCATGGTTTTTAAAGCTTTTACCTGACTTAAAAAAGTGGCAGAATGAAACTACACAGCTTGTCAGGGACATTAAACGTCATCATGTCGAACCCTTCAAACTCACAGCAACACCAACTCTACAGCTTTACTGGACTATTACTAGATTTATAAGAGGAAAGGATAAAGTGTTTAAGTATCAGAAAGTTTTCTTCATGATACAATCTCATCAGTTGTTTGTCGAGAAAACCAATTAAATGCCGGTTAGTCCACAAAAGAAATCAATTGCGCAGCACTGATATTAGCAGGCTTTCCAACATACCAAGTTTTACAATTGGATATCCTTAAATTGAACAATGTTGTTCAGTGTATTCCAATATATTACAAAAGAGAAATTTTACACTACACGCTGGAAAATGATTGACTTTGCCTTGACTATTTTGCAACAGAATTTCTCATCCACTGAAACACACCTACAGCCAACAGTGGGTGGCCTTAAGTAGACATGTTCCACATTTACCCAAAGTGTTATTCACAATGACGAGCGCAATTGCAAGTGAGTCACTAATTAGTATATATACAACAACTGCTACCATACGTTGATAACGATGAATGCATCTATATTATGAATATGAACTGGTTAAAGCTCTGGCTGACTGGCCGACGGGATGGATGGCTCTCTCCCATCAGATCTCAGACAGCCATAGTCTCCTTTCTGGGGGGCTTTTTTATTTTTCTTGTAGTTCAGCCAAAAGAATTACAAAACTCATTCAATCCCCTTTGTTCTGTTGCTTTGAGCAGAATGTGGCCTATTCACGTCTATTCACTCACATAAAAGAGGAGGATTTGGAAAGAAGTGAGTGTCAAATGGAAATATACTAGTATAGCCTTCAGGGGGAAAAATGTAACATGAATTAATCAATGCTATTAATTTCATTTCAATTTAGAACAACTACATTTTAAAATAATGTCACAAATTTATTCAATTGAAATGCACATTTACTTTAAAATTCTTTGTCTTCTGCAGCTCAATCATATCATTCAGACATTTTCTATCTTTTTTTTTTTCCATTGAAATTAAGATTAAATAATTAATGTGTGTGACTTTTTCTCTGCAATGAAAAACGCCCCTTAACCTCTTACAGTCAATTAATGACCACACTGAATCACTCAAAAACTGTTAATTATTGGCTGGAAAAGAAAGTAAACACAAATGATTCATCAATAACTGATTATCATTCTCACTGCACTGGTGTTGTTTTTGAATAGGAGAAAAAGATGTAGCGCCACATTAACCCCCCCAACTCCACCCACATTTCCTAAGTGATGCCAATTTGTATGCATCATTGTCTTCTCTCAGTGGGATACTTCATAACTTTAGGGTCCAAGGTTTAAACTCCAGTGAAAGCGAGCACTGCAGGCATCGCCCACACACAGGAACTCTGACAAAAGCAATGAGTGTGAAAAGAAAACTTCAGCCTCCCTAAGGCCGATGCTGTATAATTGCAGCAGTGCCAGTTTAAATCCAACAACGAAATTTAACTGCATGTCGCTCCCCTTTTTGTCTCTCCATGTTCTATGTCTGTCCCTACTGCAAACTGCTGACTAAATGCACATTTCTTTCAAGAACGTGTTATTGTTGGTGGGCACAGAAGTGAATGTGAGCTCTCAGTAAGTGCCGAAGCCCTCTGAGTATATTTTTTTCCCCACTGTTTTGGAGCAGAGTCCTCCATCACTGAGTCGGGCTGCACGGTAAATAGCCATTTTCCACAGCCTGGCATTTCAAGCTGAGCATTGACATGTACTTGGGGTGATCCAAACAAAGGTAGACAGCCGAGACACATCAGGATTTTCACGTATCTATCATGCATCGCAAAATGCCCACCTGACCATTTGTGGTCAGATTTCGTTTGTGTCTGTGACTCTTCTGCTGTAACTGCACAGGTCAAGTGTACAGTTACAGCGTCACTCTGTCACCAGACATTTTACAGGTTACAGGCTCGTTAGGAGTCTGAGTCAGAATACAAGAAAAAAGAGTATCAATATTCATTAAACCTTAGACCCGTGACAGCCACAAGAGTCTGTTTAGCACTAAGTGTTAGATATTGATCTCAGCAATAGTGAGAATCAACATTCACAACTGACCAGTGGCTGGCATATTTTCACATAAGGTTACTCTGTCTGTAGAAAGCAGCAGCTGATATCGAACAGAGAAGAAATGCATCTACGTCACGCCATGCAGCAGTTGAAGAGGGTTGTTACAGTATTGCCATTTGGCAAACTGGAGGAAATCCTCAACAGCTTTGTAGAGAGACGAAGCTTCCATCAGTGCAGTAGATCATTGTAATCATGCAAAGCACTATTACAACTCCAAATGGAGTGACAATTATATTGCAAGCTGTAATGAATAATTTTTCGGGTCAGTAATGTAAATCTGGTACAGACACAAGCCAATCCCCCTGCTGACTTGTTGATAGACCGAAAGTGCGCGAGTGTAAATAATAATATTATTGATGTTTCCACTCCAATAAGTGTCCCGCTAAGCCATGTCAGTGAATGAGCAAATAAAGCACCGTAGCCCTGAAACCAATTAATATGAATGGAATGCAGCCATCATTCGTGTTATTGATTCCGCTTGTGCTTTTCTCATAGCAACAGGTCAAAATCTCTGCTCTGAAAAGGGTCTACCATGTTAAAACTATGACTCAGGCCTGAGGGAGACTGAATAATGCAGCATTTGCATTTGGAAATAAACAAAAAACACACATACATACACGAGGAAAAGAAACTCTGTAATTGCTCCCGACACTGAGACTGTGTAATATAAAGCATGTGAACTGTAACATGCTGAAGGAACATGCTGACCAGACGTCATGCCAATGTGAAGTGACAGAAGAAAGAAGGGTCAAAAATACATCTGTGAAGCATTAGTCACTTTCAGAGTGACTAAGTTCTGCCAGCAATAATGAAAATGTCACATCTGTAGTGAAAAAGGGCCTGGGTCCTTCCATTGTGTTTGAGCTCTTCAGATTTGAACCCAACAACCTCAATAATATATAAAATTAAGATTTATGTAAGAAGACAGGTTTATGTAAAATTCTACACCATTCAGCCACAGGATTATGACCACCTGCCTAACACTTTGTAAATCCCCTTTTAGCCACCAAAACAGTTCTGACCCGTGAAGGCCAGAACTCCAAATGTTTGTTTTCCGCTCAATATATCCCACTTTCTGACAAGTATCACTGTAACCAGAGAGTCAGAATTATTCACTTCATCTGCCATAACATCATAATGTTACAGCAGATCAGTGGATGTGGTTCTCCTCTATAATCCAGAATCATGGATGACTAATGTATGTGATTGGGTTGAGTACAGGCTGAAAGAGAGTTTTCAGAGCCAGAGATCTCTAAATGTGAATCAAATTGAACAAGATGAATTATGAGGATTGATCAGAAAGTCAATCAAGCCACTCCACATAGTTGAAAGGTATTTTACGCTGTGAGGAAGGAGAAATATACCATTCTGCACCAGTTCCGATTTCCATCCCACCAAAATGTTTGGCTGGCTTTTAAAAGAAATGTGAGTCATGAAGCCGTGGAGGTTTTAGTCATGTTGTTATATTCATCATACCGAAAAGTTCAAAACACAAAATGAGTCAGTGTCATGAGAATATCCATGACTACGTTAGTTGTTGTGGTTGATTCATGCTGTCAAAATTTCAGGAATTATTCCTTAAAGATTAGCATGTAGCCTGATGTCTTACAGTGTGACCTCAAACACATGCTGTGTTCTTACTCCGGCATAGATTATGTTGTGTCCTTCGTAGACAGAGGACATTTTATCGATCCTGGACTTTGATTCTAGATAATCAGTGTGACGCTGAAAAATGGCCCAATTCAGCCCAAAAGCCTGGAACAGGAGTGACAGTTTTTCAAAAACACTTCAATTTACTGAACTACCTCCATGGACCTTCATGTCAGCAAATAAACAAAAGTAGTATTTTCTCATTTGCTTTCACACAAGTGATCACAGTCACAGGGACACCAAGTGACCTTGTGGTTTAAATACTGGGCTTTGTAGCTGGTCAATCAACTCTCTTAGCAACTTAAGTTCCTCCGCATACACCTTTCAGCCTGGCCAGGTGCTGCAGAAAAATGTTTAGTCACACATTTCATTCCCTCTGTCATATTGAAAGCTCACAGTTTTCATTTTAATTTAAGGGCAAAAATATTTCAAATTTTATGTGAAACTTTTATATCGACATGTTTCTGTGAATATTTACCTAAAAGTGCTCGACACTGGACACCATGTTATAAACTTTGACGTACTGTGATTGTGTCTTGCTCTGCGGCTTAAAATAAAAGTCAAATTTAAAACAAGAAAATCAATTTGAGGTATTGGGTAATAAGCCACTTTATCTCCATTGTGCACATAATGAGAGCTGAGTAACAAGCTACCCAGCTAGTCACCAATGTATTTATTTTTTTATTTGGTTTGACACTGCAAAATCCAGACTATTTCAACAGGAAGGAATGCTTTCAGATTGCACTTCCTCAGATTAAAATTTTTACATCTTTTGAAAAATTAAATGCTTGACTTTTGACAGAGGTGGGCTAGTTATTTTGCTTTAGCTAGTCCAGTCAAGCTGAGCTCATATTTTCCACTAACATCTAACACACACAATCCATCCATCCCAGAACTTCAGCATGTTTGGACTGACTGCACATGCATAAGTTGATATGACAACTGTTACCAAACCAACAATAAGACCGACACTTTTAAAAGAAAGAAGACCAAAAAAAAAAAAAATGCAAAAAGAATCATAATAAAAAAAATAAATAAAAAAAATAGTATAAAATCCATGGACTGTCTGTGAAAATGCTAAATACAGCATCAAAGCCAGCAGGAGCCTGTGCTGCCAACAGATCAATATTATTCCTTTGGTTTAATGAGGGCAGTAACAGGTTAGCTGCTGAATACAAGTTGATTAGGATTTCAGTTTTGTCTTTAAATAAGATAAGATAAGATAAGGTAAGTGTTTCTGTTCGCATTCATAAAGGCAAGTGGTTTTTAGGTCTTTGAGGCCGTTAGTGAAAATCCCTCCTGATGCCATTTTTTTTAACTTTGAATCAGTCTAAACAGCAAAGCTTTATCTTCAGATATTCTATATGATTACTGCAGATTTGGAGTTAAAGCCTGACAAACTGTGGCTGCAGACAGGCCAATCGTTGCATCAGAACACAATATTGAGGCCTAAAGAAGCTGAAATGGGAATTTGACTGCAGTGACATTCTTATTAGATGTAAAAATGCTTCTATTCCAGATTTGATGGAGCCATGAAGATGGACAGTTGAATCTGGAATCAGAAACTTTAAAATAAAATTAAAGTGAGCAGTGATAGACAGTGTGTGGGACTAACTGTACACTCAGATATTACCTCATATTTGCATAAGCACTACATTAGTAGTCAAGTATTGCAATCTTCACATACCTCTACCTGTGATATCGTCCGTAATTAGATCTGACAGTGAAGTATCTCTTCTATTCTCTAATTTATGTTGGAACAATGTTGCTGCTATCCAAACTGACACTTGTGTATAGGGCAGGATATTGGGGACTCATACATCCTTCCTCCGGCCATCCCATTTGACTACAAATGGCACGGACGAACAATGGCACAAATACTTGCCTTGTCGCACAGTTCACAGAAAAGATTATTCATTTGGAAAGGTGGCGAGTAGAGTTAATTCAAAACTAGAAGAATATAAAAGAATCCAAGAACAACCGAACACATACAATCATCCCTATAGTCAT
Organism: Remorina albescens; assembly: GCA_034769265.1. Classification (NCBI taxonomy): domain Eukaryota; kingdom Metazoa; phylum Chordata; class Actinopteri; order Carangiformes; family Echeneidae; genus Remorina; species Remorina albescens. The sequence goes on from CM068475.1 coordinate 51,847,644, forward strand.
CCATCCATATGAACGTATCTAATATATATATCCATATATATGCAGACACACATACAGTGGGATATTATAGATGTTTAACTTTATAGATGTAAAGATAAAGCTTTCATCGTAATAGAAAACATATATTTCTAATACACAAATATATTTTTAACTGCCATGAGTCAACGAGGAATATAATGCAAGCTGATGTACCTCAAGGACATTTTATATTTTGTACTTTTTTTGTCAGTTTTATATAAAAGATATTACAAGAATCTATCACGACTCCACATCTATATATCCTTCATACGAAATTGGTCTCTCTCTGTCCTGCCTTGAACCTATCTCTGGGCTCTCATGGTTCGGGATGATATCTGCTCTCCCATGTCGCACACCAATTTGTTTGTTCAGCTGTGCCATTGTATTAAAAGGTTTACTAAATAGTGTCTTGCTTGTGCCTTCACGTGTGCAGAACTCTGTGTACACCTACGGATTCGATGTCAGCATGGTTTACTTACTGTGTGTACGTGTGTGTTGTTTGTGTAATGAGGTGTAACAGCAGCCGTGTAGAAGATGTGTACAGAAAGTGGATAAGTGAGACGTTTCTCCACACCCCTGAGCTCACAGTTGCCTGGGGTTAAATGGAAAGTGTAAGAAGTTGCAAGAAACCCAATACAGCTTCAAAACCAAAATAGATATATATTCCTGAAGGAATGGTGAGCAGGGCTGGGTTTGATGTTCATGATGGTTGATGGGAAGAGAAGAGACAAGAGAGGAAGTAACATTTGATATGTTGTTGCTTTGTTCCGTTTGCAGCCAGAAAGGTGCACTGTTTATACCAGAGGCTTTCATTTGGTCATTAGTCTCTATAAGCAGCCGTCTGTTAGTGTTAGTGTGTGTCAGAAAGCTATCTTTCTCTCCCTCTCCCTGGTTTGATGATGGAGGGGTAATTTCAGCTTTATGATGACATGATTCTATGATGAGGATGGGAGTGCTGAGAGCATGTGAGGGCGGGATACAGTGAAAAATGCTTTGTGCGTTTCTGCATGTGCACATACAAAGTCACACATCTGTGCCTTTTCTCTGTGTGTGCGCGTACACGTGTACAAGCGTGCACGTGTGTGTGTGGACACAAGCAGGATGGGGTCCAACTCCTTCTGCTGTCCCCATCACTGAATGGGCTGTTAATGGAGAGTAATGAGGGAGTACTTTCATGGCAGATGTGCCCTCTCTGCAACTCTGTTTTACTCTGAGACAGTAAAACTGACCCAGGCGACACATCACCAGGCAAGCAGCCGCTCCCTCCTCTGATTAAGCTCTGTATGCATGCGGGAATTTGAATGGTTTGTTCGTTAAGTTTGCCTCACATTGCCATACCCCTGGAAGTAAGAGCAAGTATCGTTTCAATGTAGCACCTACAGTCACATTAAATGACAAAAGCCCTGGCAGTGTCAGCCAGACCCAAAATCTGTTAGAGGGCCATCTTCTTCACTGGAGTGTGAAATTATTTTAGCTCTCTGCTCATTATAGGATTTTAAAATGCATTATAGTTAGGGCTTTTATGGTGTGCTGCGGCATTAATTCAATTTGCCCCATTCACACTTTCTTATTATCATGCTTAGTTCAAGCTACAGGGGGAAGAAGCTGCTGAGCAGTACTCCCCGGCCTTATCTCTAAAGGATATAAACTACACTACCCGGCTCAATCAGAGCCAGGACGGATGGCTCCATCCATTCATCCATTTTTCCTCTGACTCCCCTCTCCTTTTTCCAGATGCTGCTTCCTGTGGTGACCTCCATCTTTCTTTCCATCCTATATCCCTCTCTCCATTTCCTTCTGAGTTGGTGATTGATGGGGGTTGTCCCCGGAGCCCTTTCAATATCTTTCCATAGAAACGTGTACATAGGCAAACAAACACACACAAGCCCGTGCACGCTCGGAGATGCCGACACACACAAACAAGTACCCACTGCAAAAGCAGCACCAGGCAGAAGCAACAGAGGGAGTCATACAGGTTTAATGGGAAAACAAGCCACAGTGTACGGGTGAGACAGCAATAATCTATCACTGAAACCAGAACCTGGGTATGTGTTTGTTTAGGACTCCAGAAAGGGAGGCAATCTGGGAACACCCCATCACTGTCTGTTATTGTGCAAAGGAACAATAATGAATTGAGCATCACAAATGTATTCCAGTGGAAGAATAGCAGATTATTATGGAGCAGCAGTCGTACTGTGGGCTCTCACAGTGTCCTCCCAACACGACTGCACCCTGCAAAACATACATGAACACGACTCCGCCATTGACTACATTGTGTACACACACACACACACACGCATGTACACAGAACACACTACACAGTACACTAGTCGCACGCATTAAAACGGTAATTCAGCATGTGACTGGCTTATTGGTAACGGGGGGGAAGAGGAGGAGAGGATGAGGATAAAGTCCTCATTTAGATATCTAATCCAGTGAGCAGTCTGTCCTGTGTGGCCCATCATCTCCTGTCATTAGCAGCAGGCCAGCAAGATTAAACAAGATCAATGTTTATCACCCACTGTGCGCGAGAGAAACCAAGTGTTAAACTCCCCCAACTCATCATGATTTAGCACAGCATCTGCTTTCAGAGCAATTTCAACAACGGAAATCTCTGATTACATTGACCACACGTGTTTAAGAGCAATATTAATCAATGTTGATGCCCAACGCTGGATGAACAGGATCTCAAAAATAATATTTTTAAGAAGCACTGCTCCATCAGTAGGATTTAGTAATTCGTGACCTCCCATTCAATCCAAATATTAAGACAAGTTGAGTGACTCATCTCTGTAACTCTGAGCGTACTATTATTCATGGGGCTAACCAAACATTTCAGGACAGATTCTCAATTCAGCGTTTGACAGACAGCCATTTCTCAGTGAGCGATATCCATCAAAAACAAGTTAATGCACATTCACACAATTAATTATTGAAATTACACAATTAAACAACAGCTGTGGTGTCGGGGCAGAAAGGGCAGCAGTAATTATGAGTCGATAACTTGTGAAAAATGAAATGCAAAAACTGTAGCTAGACTCCAAACAGCAGAAATGCAGTTGGTGCTGCACAGGAAACAAAAAGTGAAACTTCAAATTCTCATTTTCCATTAAAAATTTTCTTTCATTTCATTTTGAGTAAACCAGGTTATGAGGGCAGGAGCAAAACTCAGTTCCAGGTCTTGATCCTTAATGTGTAGCAGTGGCGTGTGTCTTTATATTTCCACAGCAAGGCTGGCACTATTAACTACACAGCAGCATCTCTATCCCATCCTTCTCGGCACATCATAAGACTGTAGAGACCATATGGTCTGATTAGTCCACAGAATTAAGCCCTGCGCTGTCGAGGCAGCGAGAGAGAGAAAGAAAGCAACACGCATTCTCTAGTTCCACTGAGAACAGACACACATTGGTAGCTGGATCACAAAGAGAGAGAGGAGAAAAAAAAAACAAAAACAAAAACCACTCACTCACACCCATCCACCCCCCAATTCACATGCACAAGCACATGAGCCAAGTTTGGAACAGACAGAACAGAAATGTCAAAATGTAGATGCAAAGCCAGATCACAAAGCAAGCAGGAACAAAAATGTTATTTTGTATGTCGTCCCTTGTGGTGGTCAGGGCCTCTGTCTGAACGTCTCTCTGTATACCTCACACACACTCAAGCACACTCGATCTTACATCTTAAAATACCTTTAACAGCTTGAGTCGCCCTCTGCTTTCTCCTGGATGCTCATCAGCCCCGAGAGATACTACATTTTCTCTGCATCAAAGACACCTGCTACTGTAATCAGCCGTCCTCTGCCTCTGATGGACTTGCGGATTTTTTTTTTCTGTTTCCCGAAATTGATTAAAAAACTGAGCCATGGGATGGTCATCATCTTCAAACACATTTTCAAATCTGCACTGCAATTCTTTTGCCTTCTGCATAGTCTTTTTGATCAGCAGTCAAAATAAAATTTAGCAAAAGTTTTTTTTTTTTCTTCATTCTACCATCTCTTTCTACTCGGCAGTCATTTTCATCTTTTCAACAAAAGCCACACACTCGCTGTGTAAATTGGTGTCGCACAATTTCTGCAATTTGTGCGGTTTTCTCCAAAGCCAAGTTCATGGCATGTCAAAACATCTCACCAGGCAACTTAGCCAGCCATGTGATCTTTTTTTTTTCCTGCATTAAAAATCTCCTCGTTCACACTTCATCCACCAAAGCTTTCAAAGTTGTCTGTGTCCTGCATGTTTACCAGTGCCTCCTTTGGCCACAGAGAGCACAGCCACAAACATTGTTATGCTCAGTTAATTGGACCTTTGGGTACAAAAGGTTGAAAAATTCAAGAGCAAGTAGATAAATAAGCACAAGCATTGAATTCCCACGATGTATCCCCATGCAAGCTCCAATTCTCCCTTGCTCATTGCAGCCTATAGGCAGCCTGGTCTGAGAGGCTGATTCATTAGAGTGCTTCAGGACAGTTCCATCAGCCCTTCCACTCAATCACATACCTACCTATCTGCAACTTGGTAAACTATCAGCAACAGTCTGTCACTGCCTATTCTGCGACATATAAATTGTTGTTCAAAGTGATGTTTTGTGACTGGGAGCAAAACAGCTCCTGGTTAATCAATACCACAAAATCAATTCAGCTCTCTCTGAAGAAATGCCACTGAGAGGCTCTCCACCACGCTAGGGTGGAGCCTAAGCAAAAGTTTTTAGACGGATGGGTGAAATGGCAGGTGTAGAAAGGACTGTGCAGTTAATGTGCTCACTCTTGATCACGCTCATTTTAGACAATCGCTGCAAAACACCACACCAGAAAATTAAATTACGTCAGCAAAACCCCTCAAATTCAAACGTCTCCCACCCACTAAGCTGGTGTCAGCGCGCCGCCGATTAGATTTAATAAAGCAAAACCATCTCAGTTGGTGATGATCTCCCCACACAATGTGCAAGTCCTGCTCATTTATCACACAGGTAGACACCAGGCTGCACAGAGGCATTCTGGGAGTTTGTGCTGTTGGAGGTCAGCAAGACATTTACCTGACAGCACCTGCCTCCATGCAATGACTGGAGTTGACAATGCCTGTGGTAATGGGCATCAATAATGCAGACCCTTTGCCAGATAAAAATTCCCTGTCGCCATGACTATACTCACCGCGCTGCACCTTATGCAGCACTCATATCTGCCTCACACAGGAAACTTACAGAATTTACAGAATGCAAGTTAAGGCTCGATTTTTCTGCCATAATGAGATAAACTTTCATGTAAAGAGAATGACAGACACATACATACCCCATCCTTCCACATCTTTGGCCCCAATAAGTACTGTATATGTCTTGCAAACTTGAGTCATTTTATTCTTTTCAGCATACACATGCACCAGACACACACACACACACACACACACAGGTTGTCTTTTTCCGTCTCCCTACTGTAGTTGTAATTGGGATACAGTGATTGGTGCCTCTGAATGGCATCAGGTTTGCTACTGACCTTATTAAGCAAATCAGATACAGGTCACAACAGACTGGTTCACATTAAAATCCAGTTTCTGCCATGTGTTATAGGAGGTACTGACAAGTAATGTAATTCTGCTGCTGTTAGGGCATCAAAAACAACCTCATGTATTATTATAAAGGAAATCTCCAAATGTGTCTTTCATGTTGAATCATCTGGCTGCATGTTAACTTGCTTGATAATTATCCCTATTAGTCTGAGGTTTGAATTTGGGAAAACTGCCCCTGAATCAGATCAGTAGTGTAGATGTTCAGATATCCTGGAAAGAAAAAAAAAGTGAGATTGCTATAGAAACACACACAAACACACACACACAATTTTTGCTTTCTTCTTTCATTCCAAAGGCCAGGCCATACTTCTCATCTTCTCTCTATTTGTCCACCAAGAGTTTTCCAACAAATACGAGCGCACACTGCCCTTCTCTCAGTTGTACAGTACTATATTTTTCCCGCCCCTCTGTGCCCTGTAACCATCCACTCTGCACTACAGGCTGGAATACACGCACACCTCATTCCCCTTCTGCCACCCCAATTGTTTTTCATTTCTGCCCTGCAACCATCTGACAATTACGTTTCACCAAACTGACTTCTCATCAGAAGTATACAGCTGCCCGCCTCTGATCTGGATGCCTTTCACTTATCTTGGGTCAAGTTTACTGCCACACGGGGGGGATGATCTCACAAACTGGCATGCTTTTACACACTCGAATCTTCCATCTTCTCCTGCCTTCTTCCTTCCCTGTATTTCTTATTCCTCCTCTGGGTCCTTTCCTTTGCCGTAACCTTCTTGATCTTCACCATGCCCCCAGCATTGCAGCTCATTCTGACCTTTCCTTGCCCCTGATAGCAGAGGCTTGTAACCACTTTAAATACCGCTTCTACATGTATAAAAGGGTCACTTTCCTTCATCCTGCTCTTTGTGCTTAAAAACCATCTTTTTTTATTTTTTTATTTTTATTTTTTATTTGGGGATGTTGCACAGACACATCCATTTGATATCTGAAAGACCACAGAGCAGAAATCAAATGCTCCAGGCATGTTACAGCTTCGCAGCATGTCATCAGATGCTACATATCTGAGAATCTCTGCTGTGAGGGACCAGGATACTGAAAAGACAATTGTAGCATTGAACACGTGCACATATTGACACACAAACATATTTACACAATTAGTTGTGTGAATGGGGAAAAAAAGAAAAGCTCATGCATATGCACATAAAAATCACACACATGCTCCAAATCATATAAAAAACATTATCACCACAGGAAAATTTTTTTACTACATTGAATAGATGCAGACAGCTTTTTGTGAAATTGTTTTCTACTTAAACAAACATCCCCCACAGTCACAAATTACAAACAAAAATGAGATCGGGTCTCTTCTCAATTCATTTCACATCACAAGGGGAATATGCAAATATTGTGAAGAAGGGGGGCGGAGGCAAGGGGGAAGAAAAAGGGAAATGGGATTAAAGACAGCATGAGGCAAGATGCTATGAGACAGAAAAGGGAAGAGGGAAGAGGACAGATAGAGAAAGAGCAGAGGAAGGTTCCCTGACAAAACAGGCTGAGAAGAGATGATTACCACAAGCTGAATGCCACCCTGCCCACATATACCTAAAGGAGAGGGAGAAACCATTCCAATATCCCCCACTGCAACTCACAAAGGACTGCACCACTTTTTCAATACTTCTCCAAACCCATCAAATACCATTATCAGATTCCCACTCAAGTGAAAAGAAAAGGGTTCTTTGGGAGGGACAACCAAAAGCAGAAATTCCCCACCAATACAAATCTAAACTGACGTCCCCTGTGGACCAGGAGAAATCCTTTACAGGAAGAGCTGTAGAGGTCCCTCACTCCCTTTCCTCAAAACAACACCACAGAACTGTGTGAATCATGAGTCATGGCCTTCTTTCCATTGCCTTTTGCCTTTTTTTACCCTTCCTTGTACCGCTGGTTTGATACACAGAGGCCATGTCAGAAAAAATATCACTTCATTGTATTCTCCGGGGATTGTTAGTGTTCTCAAGAGATGAATATAACAAATATTTCTACAAGATTAGCAGGGGATCTAGTAAAGGAGAAAGGGGAAATGTTTTGAAGGCATCCTGAGCAAGAATAGACTCCTTACACAAACAAGGTGATACTACTGTGTACAAAATCTGATTCATTAGAGTGAGAGGAGCAGTGTTGAACCTTTATGTACATTCAGTAAGGCTCTAATTAGATCCACGGTCCCCCCAAAAATGGCTTATTATGATCTTTGAATAAGAACCAAAAAATAAATAAATAATGGTCCATACTGTACAGATTGTCAGATAAAATGTTATACAACCTAATTTTCCCATCAAGTTGTAGAAAGCTTGGAATGCAGTATAATTAAAAGAAAATAAATCAAGTCCAATGTTTGTTTTGTTTTTGCAAAAGAGAAAGTAATCCTAACTTTGAGGAGGAAATTAAAAAGTAAGTGGTGTAATGAATCATTTTGCCATGAAGGTAATATACAATGTAATATTCCCTCAGAAATTAGTAAGAGTAAAGAAAAAGTACATACTGGTTAAACAACATAATTGTTCTATTGAGCAGTCAAATGTGAGAATATGTTGTGTGATTACATTAACTGATCAATTTCTGTGAAAAATACTAATCATACCATTGACTAATTATATCAAATGAGGATATCAGCAGCAGCTATGGTAAATTATTTTAATCATATTCATAACTATGAGGAGCAAACACATTTTGGCAGATGTTAGCCTGATTTCTTTTCTTTTTATTGCACGGAGGACCAACTGAACAAATCCTGCGTAAAATCTGTGCAAAATAATGTGGATGTCCATCCTCTGCCCCAACAGTAGACCATTTTTGTGGCACATACTTTGCTAATTATAGTGTTATTATTGAACAAATATTCCAAACAAAACACTTCACCATTGTTATTAATCAATACAACAGACTACAAAGATAGCTCAGTGTTCAAAAATCAGTGAACCATGGTGGGGACAGAGGATGAGTTTTTAGTAAGCACATCTTCTTTCAGGTATGTATCTCACCGAGGGCAGGCCCCATGCTGAGAGTAATCCAGGACTGCTGTTCCATCTCCCTTATCGTTATCCGCATTGTGCCAAAATCATTTATCTAAGACATCTAAGTGTCAAACTAGACTTTTTAATCTCCATTTGAACAGCACAAATAACAGCTCTGGTCATAACACTGTACCCACAGCAAACTTATTAACATAAGAAAGCCTTTCAACGGTGTGATTAGCATTTCATGCACGCATTAACCAGTTAATGAACACATTCACTACACATTTAGTGAATCGGCATTAACCAGCGGGAACAGCATTCTTTTCCCCCACACGGACTGTAATGAACATGTGTATTCTTTAAATAATCCATGAAAACAAATGGTACAAAGTTATTCAGAAAATCTATCACTAATGTATAAATTTATATGTAAGCTTGAAGAGATGGCTGTGTGGAAATTATGTTGATAGATGTATGAATGTTGCTGAGAGACTAGACTTTCAGGTGTGTTGGTTACCTCAGTGTTAGAGAAGTGACAGGCTCAGTGTGCACCAGGTGTATACAGAAAGAAAGGAAACTCAACAGCCGAGTAGGATCCAAGCAGCGATGCTGCAATAAGAACTGTTATTACAAAGGAACAGGTTGTTCTTTACCTTTGTCACTGCCATGTTTATCTTTCAAATTCTGGCACTGTTTTGTTTTTTGTTTTTTTGTGCTACTGTTGCACTGGTTTGTGCTCCAGTGTACCTATTGTTTTGACCGGCCATGTATGTGAATAATTTGGGAAGTGTTTTTAAGGTTAGCGCTGAATGCTGCTGACTGGACTGTTCTTTGAACTGCTGCCAGACTGTTGTCTGACGGTGCTTTCTATTTGACATTCAGCAGGTGACTGTCAGCACAACAGACAGCTCGGTGGTACAGAGAGCACACCACGGTAAAATAAGTAGAGACAATGCAACGCATGGGGCCTTATTAAAATTGTTCTTCCTTTACCTGGGGTCAATTTTAAAATGATTCTGCAGTCTCACACTTGCATACAAACAGCTACAAGGGCAGATGCACACATACAAGTACCTCACTCATGCTATCTTCTTTTCATGTATCAGTGTGCTTCTTCCTATATCTGTGAGACAGACCATATATTTATTGATACACTCAAGTAAACCCAGAGGCAATAGGCAATAGTTGCAGACAAATTCTCATGGGCGATTAGCATACATCTCTAAAAATTAAGAAAAAAAAAAAAATAGGATTGGGAATAAGGCAAGCAGAAGAAAGGCCTGTCCTCCCAGACTTCGATCAGGATTCTGTCTGGAAAGCTGTAGTCACAGGATAAAGGACATGCCATGCCTTTGATCAGGAGAGGAGAGTTTTGCAGGTGAGAGAGGTAAAATGGAGGAATGTGTCTGAATATCTTTCAGGCTAGAGCAGCTTATTTCTGTTCAACATCTGTAGGGGGAGTGGGGGATCCGTCAGAATTCTGACTATTTTTGCTCTCTCTGAAAAACCTCCAGACACCCCTTTACAACAATGTGTCCCAATCAGGCTTGCAATTACAATCTAGACCATGCTGTGCAAAGTAACAGCAGTACACAATTCAAATGAAAACAGTGCACACGGTTTCCTGCGCACTATGTAGCTCAATTACAAAGCAAATCATTTTGATTCCTTGTTTTTGTTTTTCTCTCTCATGTTTTTAAGCTTGAATCTCAACTTTTGGAGAAGCGGCACAAAACTTTAACAACTGTCAGGATTCACCTTTCCTCCGAGATTTCAGAGGATGCCTGAATGTGGCAGTACTACTTCAAATCCATGGAACTAGAGAGTGAATGAGAGGAGGATTAGAGTGGTAATGCCAAATGATGAGAGAGAATGGGTCGCAGTGGATTGCCACTCTGCAAGGATTAGCTGTGAAAACAACTTCACAGTCAAACTATGTCAATCAAGGGCATAATTCAACCACTTCACAAGGACCCTTAAAACTTGTGTGGACCCTGTTGCAAACCAGCTTCTTAGGTCAGTTCACAATCCAAACATTTTATACACATCATATCAAACTGACCAAATATGAGAAGGCATTAACAATCTCTGCACTGAATGTGTCCCCATTAAAAGGAGATTTCAGGTATGTGGATGGGTGAACAGTATTGAAGCCCACCTGTGGAGTGAACATACAGTGCAGCTACACTGACACTCCTGCATGGATGTGATGGATATGTCAGGCCTGTTGGGGGACTCCACTGACGAAGGGTGAGGTGACCAGATGGCGGCACAATTTTACCATGTGCACACAGTGTTCTGCATTCCATTAAGGACATGGACATGACCACCACAATGCATATAATTCCCCTGGGGAAAAGAGGCGAGTGCATGACCCAATTTAAATGCGGATTAATTGCAATATTCTACACACCTCGTTTATCCTGGATCTTAACCGTGAGCTCCACGAAGGGCTCTGTCTCCCTATCCAGCCTTCTGGTTATCGTAATATCACCACTGTCGCGCCCTACGGTGACCGGCGAGCTGTCAGACTCCGGGTAGATCAACTCGTAGGCGGGCAACTGGAAACTAGCGGCAGTCAGGCTCGTTATAACCGAGCCGATGCTGGCATCTTCAGACACGTTGAGGGAAATCACGGTGCCAGGGTCAAGCAGCGCCCTGGGCGACCGTCCTGCCCTTCCCGAGCGCGCTAATTTGGCAGGACGCGTCGCCCACCGCTGTGGAGACACGGTAACCACAACACCTTTACTGGTCAGGGGGGGGCAGCCGTGGTCTCTGGCAAAAACGCAGAATTTGACTTCCGATGGCAGCCCCAGGATGGAGTCAACCAGCAAAACTTCACCCGTTTTCGGGACAACGTAAAAACTGCCATTTTTGGGGACAGAAATGAATGTCAACTCTGCGTTCTTGCCGCTGTCCGCGTCGGCAGCCTGCAGCCGGTACACCACGCTCCGGAGCGCCGTGGTGTCGTCTAAAGTTAAGTGAAGGGTGTCTGCACTGCGAAAAGTCGGCTGGTGGTCGTTGGTGTCCAAAACATCCACTTTTACCGACGCCACCTCGGAGAAGGCGGGCACCAATGCGCGGGTCTGGCAGCACAAACCTACGGTCAGCAGGTATTCTGAGCGAGTCTCTCTGTCCAAAACCCGGGAAGTTTTCAGCAATATGTTTCCCCGCTTGTGGTGGACAAAGGCGCGGAAATCTTCGCTGCCGTTTCCGTACAGTTTGAAGCGCATCCCAGAGACTGGACACCATTTTTGCGCGTTGATGCGCCTCATCGGAATGCTCAGTCCGCTCACTTTAGAACCTGTCGGCGAGTTCTCAAAAACATGCCCGTGGAAGAAAGGCAGTCGCGCCTGGGTTTGATATCCAGCGGCCGCCACCAAAAGGCAGCTTAAAAAAACACCCAAAATCATGTTGGACGGCAAGTTATGCACCTCCAAACAACTCGGGGTGGTGGGTAGAAAAAAAAAAAATCAGCAGAAAGGAAAAGAGAAACACTTGAGAAACATTTCCCGCATAGTTATCTACCGTACGATCCTTCCTGGAGACCCCCCTGAACTTCGGGCTTTCTCATCCTGGGAGATCCGTCTCGGGGCTCCGTGCAGGCGGTCCACGGCGCTGCAGGCAGTCGGCTGTGTGCTCCGCAGCCAGCGTTCAGCACCACAGCGCCGGACAGCGCCAAGCGCGGGGGCGTGGCGGCGCACGGGGACGGAACTCCTCGGTGAACCCCACCCAGCGAGACGGTCAGCAGGGTGCCCGCCTCTCCCCTCCCTGCGCCGCTTCAGCCTGTGCGGCTGGAGCTCTCAAAAAGGCCTGACAACGTCCGCCACAAATCTGCTCTGAGCGGAGAGAAGCGTTGATGGAGAGGAAAACAGCCCCTTCTGGTCCAGAGAAGGTCGAGGGAACACATCTGATCCTTCTCCTTGTCTCTCAGTTCGGGCTGCAGTGTAGCAATGAGGGCTGCCTTGCTCAAGAACACTTATGCAGGAGGGATAACTCCTGCACTGCACTCACCCACTCTCTGTCTATCTGAGAGACTGAACTCACCAGCCCCTGGTCTCCAGTCTTCTCTAAGCTACAGGTCACAGTTGCTGTCATGCACTGAATTTCTACAATCACATGTTCACACAATCACAATTTCTTTGTAACTGGAAGGGAAAACTCTAAAAATCCATCAATATAAATGCAAATGCTAGGATCTGGGCCGTTAAACTGTGTAAATATGATGATTTGAGACAGCCTACGCTGAGTCGTTCCGTGTGTCTTTGCAGGCTGTGTTATGTGCACACCAGAGTTCAAATTAACATTGTCACCCTGACTGCTCTTCTTCTCCCTTCCCACTCCGCTAGCGTGCCAAATACCCAGAGCACTAAACCTAATCTGTAGGTGGCTACTGCTAATTCCCACAGACTCCACACTTCCAATTCCTCTCACTCCCCCTTACGTGACAAGTCAGAAGATTAAATATTACATGGACTTGAAGGCTCTGAACTGTCAAAAAGATAAGGAAATAATGGACTGAAGTGCACAGCCTTATGTTCTACTGAGGATGTCTCCCATGTCATGTCAACCTTTACTTTAGATGTGCATGGATCAATATTCATATGCATTTGGGATGCATTGTTATGGATGGTACGCCATACAATGCCACGCAGTGTTCCCCTGCTCGTACATACTGTAGACTACATTTGTATTCTGTTTGGAAATTCACCAAAGCTCCTGAAAAAGATCCTTATCAATCTGAAACCACTATCCATCACTGCAATTTTAGCCCAATCCACTATCTGCAGTAAACTGCTCTTTTCAGGCAATAACTGGTAACTGGCAGTGAGTCCCCAGACAATTTTGAATCTCAGCCTACAGCTGGAGGACAAAACTCATATTGGGTGATCATTGCATCTTTTTTACGTGACACAAGCTGCGGGCTGTGACACTGCGACACATGAGCCATCCCACATTCACCAATGTTTTTACAATCTCTGACCTGAGGAACGAGAGGCGATTCAAAAATAAAGGCAAAAAAATTGCCTCAGACTAAAATATGACATGAGCCTGTTGATGGGAAGTGGGCTTGTGTAAAATCCCTGGTACTGTCATTAAGGTGAAACTCTGAAATGTAAAAGAGACACTGTTTGAGAGGGCACTGCGTGCTCTGTTCTGCTCTGCAAGTTCACTTTGAACTTCCTAAGTGCTTCATGAATGCAAATCAAATCCTGTCTTTTATCATGTCGTCTCACATGGTGAAATTCACTATGACTGCCAGCATCGGAGATAGCTGTAGCAAAGGCTAATTCAATCACAGGGCCAGGCCAGAGTGTGAGGGATAGTTTACTTGAGGGTTGCAGCAGTTATCTACTCAGATGAAACAGCAAATCACCCCCCACCCCCCCTGTATTTAAAATAAAATACATAAATAAATAAAAAACATCTCATCATTCCTCTCCTCCAACAGATAGCTGAGAGCTGCAGGGCATTTGAGGGGGGAAAAAAAAAAATCAGACTGAAAGAAAGCAGCCTACGAACATTAGAAAGCTTCATGGTTACTTAATGAATAATTGACCGAATCCATTCCCCTTCACTCAGACAGAGGCAGAGGCAGACGTAGCTTCTGAAGGTTGGAGGTTGCAGCCTTGTACCATTTAAAACATTCTACCTTTGCTCCTTCGCTCCTCAGAGGTAAGGGGATGATGGGAGAGTGGACGGGACAGGGGAAAGGGGGTCAAGGTCCCATAATGTACTTTGCATGTTCTGTAAGTTGCAGGCTGTCTGTTATTTTTCCTGGAAACGCAACGTTTAAAAAAGAACAAGAAATGATGGAAGCCAAAGCTAAGGGGACCTGGCACAGACATTGGTTAATAGGCACTTCATGTCACAGAGTAAGTACAGTGTTTAAAACGTCTTAAAAATAGACTGATCAACAGGAGTCTATGCAATAATTGGCTGAGACAGGCAAGTTTATTAAAGAGTGACAAGACAATTAAAATGGATGACTAAGCATTTAGCTCTCTGGTTGCTATTCAGCTGTGAACATTTATGAAAAGCATACCCTTCATACTCTCCTGGAGGAGCTGCAAAGAGCCATTTCTGGAAACACGATGACACCAGACAGTCTGCAACAACTCTGTAGAACTGTTCATGGTTGTGTTCCTGACTATATGAGTCCCTGAAGGCAAAAAGTAGTTAGAGGAGCCGGATAAATATAAAAACAGTTCCCAAGTGTATTAGGTACAGCTAATTAGATTTGATCTATGATCCCCTTAAAGTTCGTACCACCTACTGTAGCATTTAAGCTCTTCTGCAGAAATCATAAGTGTTTTAATGTGTATTAATATAGGTATTAATAGGTATTAATTATCGAGCATAGAGTGGAATCTGGTTCAGAATTTACCTTTTCCTGGGAGTTGCACAAAAGCCCAACAAAACCAAACCCTCTTATTTCTGTGACTCTTTTTAACACATTTTCTTTGAATGCCTCAGTTCCCAAAGGCTGAGGTTTTGTTTATTGAAAGACTCAATGAGTGTAATGAAATGAGAACAGAAACCACTTTGGGGGGGGGGGGGGGGGGAGTCAAAAATAATTTCACAATTAATTCTTAGCCTGTTGTTTTGTGAAACTTCAGGGCCACATCCTGTCTGAGGAATGCTTTTATTATATCAGAGTGATTAGAGGAGCATGGGGTTGGCTCGGTGATTAGCGCATTAAGAGATGATCATGAACAGTGTCTGATGTAGCCTCAAACATGGCCGACTTTCTATTAGCATATTAAAAGACTTTTTACATTAAAAGACACAGGAGATATTCATTGGAAAATAAAACAAAATCACCATTAGCTCAAAAGCTCAATTTCCCTTGTGCTCTGCCTAAGCAAAAGGTGAGATTTTAGAGAGAGGTTGTGATAATGTTCTCTTTGAAAAACAGTTGCGAGAGTAAAAACATTGACAATGAAACAGTTAAATTTTTTTCCTCAGTTAATTATCCCAGCAAGCCTT
Source organism: Remorina albescens (assembly GCA_034769265.1). Lineage (NCBI taxonomy): Eukaryota > Metazoa > Chordata > Actinopteri > Carangiformes > Echeneidae > Remorina > Remorina albescens. The sequence goes on from CM068475.1 coordinate 51,863,194, forward strand.
GACCATTAGGCAGGTTTCCATTACTGGGCCAGTTCAAAGCTACGAAGAGTGTAAATTCAATAATGTGCTGTTTGTGATTTTGAAAGGATTATGAAGGACCCATTTAGAGAGAATATGAAAATACTGAAAGCTCCTAGATCCAAGCCGACTAATAATTTCTTCAGTCATGGTGGTCCTGAAACATCTCTTATATGATTTACAAAGGGGGCCAAATTCAAAGACACCACTCATGCTAATTATCCATGGTTAGACCAATGGATCCAGCTGCTGAATCTTAATTATGTGGGACTATTAAGACCTTCTGAGCCTCCATTTTTTTTCTCTACAGATCAGAGAAAATTGTCAGTGATGACTCTATCAGAGAGATTTAAATAGATCCCTTATATTCCCCCCTGTCTAAAAAACACACTCTACCCAGATTCCACTTTTTTTATTTCTATGAAGCCTATTGTTAATGGGTTTTTTTTCAGGGTACACTGTTAAGTGGCCACTTCGTAGGAGTGCCTCTGGACTTCACTTGCATATATTACATTATACCCTTCAACACAAGTCTCTTAGCCGGGCAAAACACAGTGTGGTTCGTCCCCAATGGTGCTTGAGTGGGGGAAAAGCTTTATTCAGTCAGTTCAGAAGTTGTTTTCCAGCAGATCCTGTCAATTAAAGAATAATGATAAGGCTTTTACATCACAGGCGTATAAATTTAATATATTCTATACTTCCAAAGCTGGCCAAAATCAACTTGTTCGCTGCTTCACTGGCACTTATATATTGCTGATTCTGTGAGCTATAGTTTGGCCAGGGAAGTGAGAGAAAAATCGGTTTAGGTCATTGTGTTTCTTTGTAAACAAATCTGAGCATACTAAGAAAGCTTGTTTAGGTCTTAGCTGTTTCATGGCTTTAAGAGGATATCTGTTCATGCAGGGTGCTCTGAAACGTCCTTACCTGCTGTTCTTCTTTACATTATCCACCATCCCAGTCTGCCAAGTGTGTGACTAAGTAAGTAAGTAATGTCGATGGATAACCTCCATTATTGTCCCTTTCGGCATCATCCTCAGCTCAGCCACAGTGAAGGATCTTTGGCGCCCTCATCTGTGATTTTAGAGGACTGCATTAGTTCTCATAAGGAAGGTTCGTGGACCCTCAGGGATCCTTGAGGGGGTTCTTGGGGTTTTCTAACAAAAAGTAGAAATTTATTTTAGGTTAAAATTAATTCATAATTGATACAGTGGCAGAATGTATGACCCAGTGATGTGCTTCTGTCATTAACCATTTGATTTTAAATAAATAAATAAATAACTTACCAGATTGTGGACCTTGGACAAAACCGTATTGAATGGGGGACCATGGTCCAGTTTGTATCAGATTAAAGACACTTAGTGTGAAAAAGTTTGAGAAAAGTGTTAGTGAACAAACCAGAAAAATGACCAAGAAAAAGAGTGATGCAAGTTAGAATTAAAATTTTCCCCACAGGGAAAACTTTGACTGCACTGGTCGAATCATAAAACGCTGATAACCAAATTACAACTGCAGTATAAAATGTCAAGTAGAAAAAAAGATCCAGAGGAAATGCAGCTCTAATAAAATTCAAGTTTCAAAATCTAGAGACAGTAATAAAAAATAAAACTTCAAAAAAAGCTGGTGTTAATAGTTGAGGCCCATTTTAGATATGAATAAACATTGGTAATGTTAATCATTGCAACTGCTGCAAAGTAAACTGCATACACAGGAATAGTAATTTTTGTTATTTATACATTACAGTTTTTAACAATGACAATCAAACCATTTAACAGTAAAAAGCCTGTTTAATTGAATAATATATTGACAGTACAGTACAGCAATAAAAACACTGCCATATTGCTCCTATTTTACATGACTTACACAGCTGCTGTTCAGCTTATGAGTCAAAACAGTAATATGGTACTTGTACAGTAATGATGAAAAACATAGCATACTGACAGGCTCTCAGAGCACTTTGCCCATCACTTTCCACTGACAGGTAGCTTTGTTAATTAAGAAACGCACAATATTATAATAATCATAAGAGTAATAACAAAGACACAGAGCATTCAATCCCATGATGTACAGTAATGTCGTCTTGCTCGCTGGGTTTAAAGGAACCAACCAGGCTGAAACAACTGGACACAGGGAGCAGAGATGCACAGCCACAAAGCGGACAGAGAAAAAAACCCAAACAGAATAAAAACCAAAAAAATATGGATTACTGCGTATGCACGCAATACATACATGACATAAAACTTGATGACTTGACACTGTCCGTGGTCACTCATCTGTAGACGGGCCTTCATTCACCATGTGTTACATCCTCTTTGTTACTTGTGACTTAGTTCAATTATCACGTATGAGTGGTGTTGTATTTCATTACAAAACTTCAGTTTGTAAATAAGGACATCACAACGGCTTCTGCACAGCCATCCTCTCCCTCAGCTACCGCAGGATCCTAGGAGCTGACCTGTCATCAGTCACTGTCTTACGGAGCTTCACTCCTCGACGTATCGACACCAGCACGTCCACGTCCTCCTGGGTCGCAGGGGATGGCTCTTGGGACACAAGTTGGAGCAGATCCCGTGGTAGTGAGCTGGGAAAGGGGAACTGACTCTCACCAAAGGCATGGGCACTGGCTGCTAGTTCTCCTATCTTCTCCACCAGGCTGTGGCGGTTGGCAGCGAGCATGGTGTCTTCTTCACCACTGTTGGGGGCCATGCTGGGTGCCTGCTGGGGATTAACAGTCCTGTCCACCCCTCCACAGTCCCATGTACTGTCCAGGTGACTCATTTGCTTTGGAGAACCCCTCATGAAGTCATTAGCAGATGGGTCATCACTGTACAGAAACTCCTCGCTGCCGGTTCGATGTTGTGATGGGCTGACATACCCCGGAGAGTCTGGCACTTTAGGGGTTTTAACTGGCACAATGGGGGGGCGGATGGGAATAGGGCCAGATGTGGATGGTGTGCGTCTCACACCAGTCTTGGAGGATGGTGTCCGGCGAATAGTTGCCGTCCCAGATGCTATGGCTCCAGAGGTACTTCCTCCTGCACCATTTGAAGTTCCCTGTAGGGTCTTACCTGCGGGCAGACCTGCTGTGCTGGCAGGCCTCTTGGTTTGGATCATGCGGCGATAGCTCTGGGCAATGTTACTATGGCGTGGGATGGTGGAGGACTTGTCAAAGTCTGCCTGCCCTTGACTGTCAGCATCCCCATTGAGCGAGTAGCACTCATAATCTGAACCTAGAAGTGACAGTGAGCCATGAATACCTACTTTGCAAACCGAATGACAAAAATTGTCACACAATCAAATCTTGAACAAATTATTTGCAGCTTTTCATATAATTTACAGCAATCATATACACAACACATACATACAATCACACAAAAGGCAACTAGCACTGCACTTTTCTAAAACACACACAAGTGCCAAGGCTACAATCAAAAGACATGGGAAAAACAACACGGGATTCATACCGTCTGTGCTATATATGGATGTTATGTGCACTGCATTCTACTGTATACTGTATACAGTAACTGTCCAGTGTGAGAGTTACCTTGTGAGGGAATGGTGTCCTCTGAGCACGATGGGGTGTTGGTTTGGGTGCTATAGCCGCTTGAATACTGCAGAGAGTCCCTGCTGCTCTTCTGCTGCTCCATACTCAAACCTCTGGTCAGAACCATAGCTAAAGTACTGGCTGCTGGGGAGAGAGGCTCACCATGCTGCACACACATATCAAGAGATACAAGAAGGTGGGAAATACATAAAGATTAGTTCTTATCTACATATGCAATTCACCAAACTGCAATATCCATATAAATTTATATACTAACATCTAAATTTTCACTCCCCGAGGACTTTACCTTTGTTGCAATGGTCCCTGGGCCAATTCTTCCTCGACGTGGATCATCTGGCTGTATCCCAGAATACCCCTGTGGACTGGGCGGAGCCTCCAGTTCTCTCATCTTATCCACAGACTCCCTTCTACGCTGCAGAGTGCTGGCCAATGACGGCTCACAGGAACTCAGTTTGGCCCAGTCCTACAGGAGCAGACGGAGCAATGACACTTCCAAACGAGGATCCCAGCGTCTGCCATCCAGCACTCATAGAGGCAGCTAACATGGAAGCTGCTGATTTGGTTCATGAACTGGTTAGATGTTGAGGAAGATATGGGGCCAACTACAGCAGGTGATGTCAGTGTTGTTGAATGATATCAGTTTAGCAGGTCTTTGTGAGGAAAGATTAGAAAATTGAGGTTGATGAGCAAGAGCAAAATTATGATTGTGAGGTTAACATTGATTAATATGCATGAACACATTATAACACAAGAAGCAAAGAAGCAAGAGAGATTAAAAAGAGAAACAAACCCAAAAGTAAAATTGCAAATCAAAACAAACCTTCCAGCTAGGAACCTTTGATGTGGGTGAGGGGGTGGTGGATCCAGGGGGGTGGTTAAATGTGGGGGACGCAGGAAGTATGACAGAGAGAGGCCTGATGGTGCCAGTGTGAGAGAAAGCAGGGCGGAAGGTACCAAAGGATGAGCATGAGCCAAACTGCGGAACGGATAGACAAGTCTGAGTCAGAGTGCTCAACATCTATGAATAGTCCACGTCAAACCACACAGCTGCCAAGTGGAACCCACAGGACTCTTAAAACTATGGATAACTATAAGTGAAATGCATTGCACGATGTTTCTGTCTCTATATGCGCTCGTCTGCATGTGTGTCCAGAAAGGTAAGTTGATTGGTTAGATGCATGCAGTACTAACCGCTGTAGGGGAGTTGCACTCGCTGACAGACTGGCAGGTTTCTGAAGCCTCAGAGGAGGCTGAGCTTGTTGATTTCTGGGAAAGGGAAGATGAAGTAAAAACAGTGGAATCGGGGAGAGCAAATGGAGAGAGGGGGGTAGGTGTGAGAGATGGAAGAATTTAAGAATTCAGCATTGGAATGTTGGTGGGTTTTAGAGGGGGGATTATTTTCCTCTGAAGACATCTAAAGTCCATAGAAAGATAGAAAATAAAGTAGTCTCCTAGATTTATTTAATTATTTATTTTTTCAGATACATTGCATCACTTGGTGAGCCAGCATGCTGCCAAGTGTATTCTGTACACTCTGAATAAGTCTGAATAAAACTTTCAATCCAGTGGGATAGAAAGTTTACATTCGCAACTGATAAAGCATTATTGCACCAAAACACGAAGAACTGACTAACTATGAATGTGGGTTCATCACTGAAATGCAAACAAGACAAAACTTATATCTCATATTGGATTGGAGACACTAGATGGAAAAGGACTGCTGTTAAGAAGACTGAATTGTTGTAGATACACTTTGACAAAGGAGTTTCTGGTTCTGTTTTGTTCTTAAGCCCTTCAGCCTTGCTGCCTGATGAATCTGTGGAGCTTACAAGTTTGCTTTGTTCTTGGATTCTGGATCTGTTTTTTGACTCTTGATCAAAGATTAACTTTCAATATTGCATCTGAAACCATTACCTGACTAGTGATGTCAGAGGGCATGGGAGAAGGAGGTTTAGAGTGGGTGTTGGCATCCTGTGAGACAAAGCCCGAGTCGTGAGAGGACACGCTGCTGAGTCGATGTACTCCAGCAGAAGGCATCTGAAGGAGACTATAAACAGAACACCACATCAGTAACTCGCTCAACATAGGGGCTGGTGAAAAATATTTTCCCTTATTTTCTCTTTTTGTTTTGATCTGAAGATTTATGAGTAAGCTACAGCAAAAAAACAAACAAACAAAAACAGAAAAAGGTAGATAAAAAATTTTATCAAAAAAAAAAAAACAAAAACTGTGAATATGAAGGCAGTGTTCTATGAAAATTGTAAACAAAACCATTCTTCTAGTTGTGGTGTATCAAAAAGCAAAGAAGTTATCCCCTGTTTGATTTTTCTTTCCCACTACTTTCCCCCAAAGACAGTTGTCTTTTCCTCTCCCACTCTGCCATTCTCACTTAGCATTGCCTCTCTTTGGCACCTACCCAATTTTAAAACTGCAACTTGTGCTTTTCACTTTTCTCTCCCACAACTTATTATCCTCTCCCTCTGGAATATATCTGGAGTTGTCATTCTTCTGTAATCACTGTCCTCCAGGGTGAGGATTAAGGAGGTATGGCAAATTAAATATAACTAATGAAATAACCTTATATGATTTCTCTGCCCTGCATCATTCTTTTTTTCAAGTACTCAGTAAGCTTGTTTTTCCTCTTAGGACTGTCAACAATTGAATCATGGCATGTTTCTCTACAAGCAGAAAAGATGACAGGGTCGCAGATACACTAAAAGACATAAAGCAGCAGCACAGCGGCATAGCAGTTAGTGCTGTTGCCTTAAAGCAAGAAGGTCATAGATTTGATTCCCGGGCCTGGGCCTTTTCTGTGCAGAGTTAGCATGTTCACTCCGTGCTTGTGTGGGTTTCCTCTGGGTACTGCAGTTTTCTCCCACCGTCCAAAGACATGCATGTTTAGGTAATTGGTGACTCTAAAATGCATGAGTGTGAGTGCTTGCTTGTCTATGTCTGTCTCTCACTGTTGGCTCTGCGATGGACTGGTGACCTGTCCAGGGTTTCGCCTGGAGCATTGGCTGAGATTGGCTCCAGATTGGCTCCAGCTTCCCCCCGCGACCCAGAAATGGACAAGCGGTAGTGAGTGAGAGTGGATGAGTGAGTGATATAAAGCAGTCAAACTCACACTTCACTAATTCTGATATACAGTCAAAGTCTGTGTTAAAATTTGTAAAATAAGCTGCAGAGCCAGTGCCTCAATAAATACAGAACACTAAATGTAAGGTGCAGTGTTTGGATTTGGATTTAAAGAACAGATTTTTTTTCTTTACCTTGAATTACCTTGAAAAATTAGATTTTCATGTAGGCTGTTGGGTTTAAGGCTGTGATGTTTCACTGCTAATCTGGATGTAAGAAGTTTAAGAATTGCAAATCTGCAAAAGTAAGAGCTGGAAGCTGGCAAGATACATCATGTGGTAGCTGTGTGGCAAGGGAAGGAGGATGGGAGGGGTCAAGACTAATGTATTCATGATGACCTTTGATATTTCATTCCTTAACTGTTGAGATAAAACTTGAGTTGAAATGAAGGATGCCAAGGTGTCCAGCATGAACAAAATCCTCTAAAGAATTTGATTAACACACATAAACACAGCACACAATGCATATCACATCGCTATACGACTAACACATTGCACAGCAAACAAAAGGGCAAAATTAATTAAGTTTAATGGAGAAAAAAGAACAACAACATGTATGGGACATACCTGCACATGCTGCTCTTTCTGGAGCTGGTGCTGCTGGGGGAGGAGGGAGGGGTCTGGTAGGACCAGCTAAAGTCAGAGCCTTTTAAGTCCCGGATCACCTTCAAAAACAAATAATCTAATTGCAATGATGCACTGGCAACAATATACACCAGGCAAAATTACTTTTTCCCCCCCAAGATAGTGGTAAAACATTTCATATGATAGGCTGTTGTTGTAATAACATAAAGAAGGAAAGTAAGAGCTGAAAAAAAGCAGAACAGACTTTGCAAACACATAATTTCAGGAGATAAATACAACAAAAATGTTCCACTTCAGACCTAAAAAACATACATTACAGCATCAGACACAACAGAATAATGGCAGTGATGCATCTTATCAGAATTTTGTAATTCAAATGATAAGGCAGTTTACCATAATTTTGCTACTGTCAACAAATGTCATGAAAACACAAACCAACAGTGCATTAGTGTATCTCAATACATTCTGCAGCCACGCTATTTCTCTCAGGCTAGAGCCAAATTCGCTCATGCTGACATCATAAATCCTTACAGACAGGTCACAAACATATTTCTAATTGTAGAAAATGCCAAATAATTTTCTAAAACAGCAAAGTAGTTTGTAGCAATTACATACCAGGTATATAGTACAGTATAGGAAATTATATATATATTAAGTATATTCTTTGGACCCTTTTTAGAGGTGGATTAATACACATTAATGTTATGGCAAGCATTAATAGTAGCTGTATTTGGGCTTTATTTAAAAGAAACTACAATTCCCAGTTTCTTTTTTTTCTTTATAGTTTTTCTTTTTGGACAGCACTGGGGTTCAGTGGCACTCACAATAAGTTAGATAAGTTGTTGGTGGCATTAGGGGCATATTTAAGTTTCACGTCTATCTATGTTACCTGCTCACTGGCTGGTGGCAGTTTGTGTGGGTCCTCAGTCAATGCAGTGAGGTCCTCAACAATGGGCTGTAAATGTGTTACCTCTCCCAGCATAGCAATCTCTACATTCTGGAGGAAGAAAACAGGACATCGAATTAAACAGCTATCACAAAAGCAGCAGCATGTCTAGTGAAAAATTACTTTAAATTGTTTTAATTTACACATAATTTCTACAACGCTCAGCAGCACAAAGGCTATGTATTTCTCACCACCACAGGCTGCAGGAGATTAATGAAGGCACAGTAACGCCCTCTCTCCTCCAGTAGGGCTCTGCGCACTGCCTGCTTTTCAGTCTCCTCCATCAGCAGGTACAAGTCACTGACGTCCTGCATGGCACTGTCCAGCTGGGGGCGCAGGTTACCCCGGCCTGACCAAGGAGAAAGCAAATGGGATAGGCACACAGATGAGAGGAGGGAGGATGGCATTATGGAGAACAGAGGTTTAGGGGGGTTGAATAAAGACAGACAAGGGAGGATGAGGACAAAAAGAGATTTAAAATTGCAGTGGCAGTTAATTATTATGGAAGTGAAATGAAAGAGAGGTTTACTCAGTGCACGGAGGATAGAGGGAGAATAAAAAAAATGAGAAATGATTAGAACAAATAATGATAAACTGCATGTGTTGTAGAGGTCAACGCACTGACAAACATCGAACTCCAATGAATGATGTACATGAGAATGAAAGGACAAAGCATGTAATCAATCACTGCTGCAAAGCCACTGGTGGTGAGATCCTGAAATGAATGTGACGCAACCCAAGACCACAAAAACACTCAATGACAGGCAAACAAATGAAGGAAGGATGAGATAGAAATTACCAGTGACATTTTAAAATCTTGGTAGCTCAGAATAAAATAAAATAGAATTTATTTATATTGTGCAAAATCATAATGGAATTACACCTCCTGCTTCATGATTTGCACAGACACACTGCCAGTTAAAATATAACACCCTATAGTATAACATGTCTTAGCCTTTTTGGTTAATTCTTAAGTATGGCACTCATTGTGCTTGAAAATAAGTAAGGGATATGAAGATGAATACATCTAAATTTATGTCTTGTGGTGTTAAATTCAAATAATCTGTCTTCTGCATCTCTCCAAGAGCATAACAGTTAGAGTTAAAAATAAAGTAATTACATGTCTGTTTTACAAATGTCCATGTGTGTAACACTTATTAGCTTGATTGGCTAATCTTTCAGCAGACCTGCATTTAATAAATCACAAATTAGATGATAAAGCTTGTGGGGATCTGACAGCCTGCCAGTTATGCTAATAGGCCCTTACAAACAGAAGTTTAGGTCTTTGTTAGAACACTTAGCTGTCATCAGGAAGAAAAATGTCAGATGACAAAGACAAGACCTAATTACCCAGAGGAATGATGGGATGCCATAAGATTGGCTGTTTCTTACTAACCCTAACACTAAAGCATTCAGTAAATGCAGAAGAATAAGTTGAAAGTAGTCAGCCAAACTATGTATGCAAAAGGAAGAGAATAAGTATATATCCTTTAACTCCAAATGCAAAAACTGTGCAGGGTTTTCTTTAACTGGCAGTTTCACCTGACAAGGATGATTGTGACTATGAAATGATCTTGTGAAGATCACATTCACAGCTAAGCACAGCAGACATACCTAGAAGCTCTACAGCCGGGGGAAATAGCCAGAAACAAATAGAGGAGAGGTTGCATGGACAGGCAAGGGGAGGAGAAACAGAAGAACAGGCAGCGTTAGCTGTATCAAATCAGGACACATTGCATATTTATGACTCACCCATAACACTGGTTCTGTTTGGAAATACGAATTTAATGACAACCAGCAGAAGGGGCTAATACATGCACAGCCAGGAAAGGAGACTATTTCTTTGACTTAATGTAGTCAATGATAAATCATCTCAAGTTGGAAAGGAGCCTCTGAAACTTTGCCAGGCATTTTGATTTGATTGAGGAGCCATGTCCAGCTCTACACTGTAGATGGCACCAGTTCAATCTAAAAACATTGGTACAGAACAGGGATCAGCAGCCAAGCAGACTTCGATAACAGCAGCAAATGTTAGCGTTTTATCACTGGTCTGTTAGTTAACAAGGTGTTGAAAGACTTTCTTACCTTTTCTTGCCTTTTTTTGAAGCTTAATGGTGTCTAATGACTTCCTTTTAATTTCCTGACGAGAGCGCTTATATTCTGTGGAAAATGAGTCAAACCCAAAGCAATATCAATTTCTGTGCAATAATGATTGTTTAAAACAGGGTATGCCATGCTGGGTGAAACTCATGGAGAATGGTATACCACTTGTGTTTTTTTGCTTGTTCACCTTTGGCATGGTCTTTGTCCAGCTGATTAGCTGTTTTCTTCCATTCCTCTATCCTGTCTTGAAGTGGTGTAACCAGACCTTCCATGAGAGAACTGCAGCGACAAGGAGAAAGAACATGATGGCAGACAGTGAGAGAACGCAGGACAAAACAAATAGTTTTATTTCCATGGCACAAAAAACAAAAAACAAAAAAAACAAACCACTCAGTAGAGTGGAAGGCCAAAAGAAATGGGGGCATAGATAATTGCAGTTGAGGAAGGACAAAGAAAAGAAAAAAGGAAAAAAAAAACAAAAACAAAAAAAAACAACAGCTTACTTGGTGAAGTGGCGTAATTTTGCCTCAATGCTGCGGTGTCGCATACACATCCTTGTCAGAGCGGAGCCAATGTCCCTTGTGGCACCTTGAAAAAGACCAATATGAAAAACAAAATTTAATTTATGATATGAACTTTGCAACGTATCTCACATATTCACCTCTTGGCCTAGAATTTGATATTTAAAAAGAGACGTAATCTATCAGGAGAGCATTTTGAGTGTAATTCTCTCCTGTCAAATTTTTTTTTTTTCTCCCTGCCAAAGAAAAACTAGCTGCAGCCAGTAGGTGGACAACTGTGGATTGTTATGGACTGCAAGCCTGTAAATGTCATATTTGTTTAGGGAAAGCAAATGTGACTGCAAACTAAAACGCGTACTCTGTGCCTCATGCTTGACAAAATTTGCATTTTCCCCTTTGACACTTCAAGATCATCATATGATTCTCTCCTGTGTAAATACCAGCTCACGTGAATTAGTTACTGTACTCTTCCTCTTTGCTGAAGTGTAATTAAATGAGGTTTTAAGCCCCTAAAGCCTCGGTTGGCCCACTGTCTCACAGATAGTTTGCAGGCTGGCGTAATATGTGGCAGTACTGACCCAGTTGTAATCTGGACCACATAGGGCTAATCTGAGGGTCTCCCACCACATACCCATACAAACACACACACACAAAGGGAAAGAGAGGGGACATCTTTCAATGGCAGACAAGCCTCAGAGTGGAGGTATACATGCTTGTGTGTGTGTGGGACAGGTGGTGTGATTTACCACCCCCCCCCACTCCGCCCTTTCCAAAGTTCTCACCCCCTCTATCCTGGAGGAAAAAGGAGGGAACCCTGTAAGGGGATATCCCTCTATTCTTCCCTGCCTGCTCTGCCTTTCCTGTTCTTTCTGTTTCCTAAACACCATTCATGATGCAGTGCAGACAGAGAGAGAGAGAGAGAGAGAGAGAGAGGAATTGGATCAAACCTGCATTGCAAAAACATGCAAGGCGTAGAATAAAACTGAAAGAAAAACATGGCTAAAATTGCAGGTCTAAAATATGACACTTTGTAGGGAATGCTCCAGATGGTTGTCAAGTGAGATCAGTGGCCACTTCCAGCTATCATATAAAGAAACTAGGTTACTGTCTCCAGTTGATATCACGTCACACTGCCAGATGACCATTTCACTCAAGTACTTAGCTGTCAACTGCACTGTTGCACTAGTTCAAAGGCAACCAGCTGCAGATCTGGACTCTATCTCAGAGAGGCATATTCAACAAGCAAATGCAGGACACCTTGAGGGTGCTTGTGTATAAGGGAAAAGAAGGTTGTCCTGTGTCTCCCTTGCTTTTCTGGCATTGGAGATGAAAGGTCATCCAGCTGTGTCGCGCACAGGCATTTAACACCAGCAGGAAGTGATTGAAGTAACATGTGGAACCAATAAGCCGAGCTCTTGCTATAAATACCCAAAGAATTTCAATCTTTAAAGGAATGGTGTTGAGTATCTGCCATATGACACACTCAGTGCTTTACAAAGCCAAGGGTGAAGGCACAATGTGAAATACAAATGTGAACAAAGGACACATATCAACAAGTGCATCTTGTTTCTCCTCTTAAAAGCATGACAGGAGGCTTGCACAGCTGCAAATCAACTCTTGCTGGGTGAACGTGCCGGATAGAGGAAGACTAACAGAGATGGAAGGGAGGGTAAGAAAGAGGCTAATGTGGGCTCCTTTATCTCTATGACAGTGATTCCCAATGGCACTGACAGCCAGTGAGGGCCCTCAATCCCCACTCTCCTGTCCCATCCACACCTGCTTATTTCCCTCCCAGTCTCCTTCTCTCCTCCTTCACCTCCCAGAAGGGGATCAGCTGACAGCTACATCCTGAGGTAGCCCAGAGGCTTCCTGTCCATGTCCAAGAGCCCTGCTGGCCTCTGGCCTCGACCGGATGTAAAGGGACACAGTGATGTACTCCCACAACACCCTGCATTCACACAGAAATGTGACTACCAAATACAAGCAGGGAGGAATGATTTGAGGACTGATTTTCATCCCCCTTCAGCATTCTATCTTTCAAAAGGATCGTTCTTTTTTTTCAAGTGAGTTGATGTGTGGTTTTGGGCAACATAAACAAAATAATTAACTTTCTCTCCATCTAGATATACAGATACTTGACCACATAGCTGCTTGTAACCTGGTGAAACATGTGTAGTGAATGGGAAAGTGATTATTTCACAAACATGTACCCCTGGCGCTTTAGGGAAAGGAGGTCTGACCCTCATAGCAGACACCTGCACTTGCATGAATGGACCAAAACACAGACCAGGAAGGAAGAGAGTTGTTATGCAACTCAGATGTATATCTTAATACATGGAGCAAATAATTAAGAGCAACTGAACAGTGCAGCAATGTGTGGCTAACTATAACAGCATTGCTGTGCATGTCTCTAATGCCCAATTCAAACATAAATATTAATTGCCATTAGATCTGCTTGTATTAGGGATTGTTGGTGGGAAGGTCAAGCCCCCACTGTTGTTTTTAGTGGGAACCTTGAGCTCCAGTATCCAGGACAGGCACAGTGTTGTCTACGCCTTTAGTGAGTTGTTCAATCCAGAGTTCTGGTTCTATTTAACTCCCTTGATTCCTTAGGGAAGGAGGAGCATTTTAATAGGTCTGCTTTATAGGAGTCTCTCCTGCCAGACGTCGGGAGCCAGGAGCTAAACTGCCATGGGCCTCATTTGCTGATGTCTTCAAAATGTGAGCTCAGCTCAACTATCTGTCTCACTTTCAGCATCTAAACCCTGCTGCTCTGCTCAGATTTCATTTTTACTCACAACTACCAAATTGGAGTGAGATTCTTCTGCTGGTTTTCAAGCTGAATACAGTTCTCCTGAGTGGTGTATGTGTTCCCACTCTCTCTCTTTCTCTGTCTGCTTCCTGTGTCAATAAAGCATTATGTGTGATGTAGAGTAAAAAGGTACAGAACATCCTCATGGTTACATTTCCAGGAATATGAAGTCCCTGTGTTTCACACTGATTAAGAGAGTTGAGCTTAGGTGAGCAAATTCCATCATCTGTGAGACAACAATTATTCCTCACACTGGCACATTGGCCATGGAGCTGACTGCGGCTGGCACAGACAGTTAAGCCTCCTGCTTTTACCCTCCCTCATCCCTTTTAAGTGCTACAGAATGCGAACTGGCAGGGACACAGCGGAGACCACTGATGGATGAAAAGGGCTGCAGGGTGAGAGGGAAGGATGAAAGAGGGTATACGTTGCCAAGGCGTCAGTTGGTTTTGGCCAGTTAGGGGGCAGAGGAAGTGTTAGCTAGCTGCTGCAGGTGTATCAACGATTGCCAGGACAAAGTCACATACTTTAACCCAGTAAATGCATCTTCTAGCTCTAAAATATCAAGAATGACAGTCACCTGAGACTTCTGAATTTGAAAAGTCACCAAACATCTTATATTCAAACATTCGCTTCAAAGCACAGCTGGAGTTCTGGTGGTCTAGCTAACTAGACGCAGTCAGTACTGTACTATATATATATATATATAAAAAGCACCCCATGAGTTCAATGGTAAGGGAGCAAGGTGTTGAAGGAGTGAATAGTAACAGTTAAAAACAGCCATGTGCAGAGAATGATTGTGAAACAAGAGTACGGGGATGTACGCTTGCAGCTACAGAGTTATAGAGCTAAGTGAGGTCACAAAAATAGAGGATGACAAACACAGACAGTGTGCGAGTCCTTGGACAATCTCTCCTGACAGCTTCTTGGTTTGTGAGTGTAATATATAGTAAAAAAAAAACTAAACAAAACTGTTTGACTCAGTTTTTAAGTTTATAATTTGTCTACTCTACATGTGCAAAATGAAAAAAATGGGGTTACAAGTATAGTTGTAGAAATTGTAAATAAAGTAAGCCAAGCAAATTCTGAGTTTTTGAGGAGGAGGTTTTACACTAAAATGAGCCTTAATTACTTAACAATGAGAAATCTTTTGTATTTATGGCATATATTTGGCACTGAAAATCGCTTTTAATCAAGTTAAATGCTTTCTGCAAAAAGACAGATCTGCTTTTACTTCCTCCTTCATTGTTTTTCAGTCCCCATGTTGCTACTACCATATCTAAATATATTTTAACAGCATTAATCAAAATGACAAAATATTTTTTTTCCTTCTGCATGTATTTAAACTCAGGATCTATTAATCTGTAAAATGTCAGAATATAGTGTAAAAAGCCATAACATCAACACAACTTCCCAAGGTGACAATTAAAACTTCCTTGTTTTTTTTCCACAGAAACAGTTGAAAATCTGAAGATACATATTTTGCAATGTAATAAAACCAGGAAAGCCGGACATTTCTAAAGGGAGAAAATTAAGCCTGACCTTCAATAAATGTGAACAGGTTTATAAGGGAACACATGTGTCTGCAGTACCAATCAAAACAGTTTTCAAAGTCTTTGTGTCACTTCCTTTCAATGTCCCTTCATACCAGAAAAATACTAATGAAAGACAGAGAAAACAGCCTTAAGATCACAACAGTTTTAGTTTCATACACACAAACCAACACACACACTCATCCCATTGTTGTATGGTCTGACAGTGCACACGGCAAGTTTTACATCATAACCAGAAACACCCACAGATGCAGACAGAACTCAGTGTGTCCTTATGTGGTGTAAACATGTTCTGGAGTGCATTAAGACAAGACTGGAGGAGGAGCAGGAGAACAAGGAGGAAGTTTTATTTTGCTGCTGGAGGAGCATCCTGTTCAGGAACATAAATGCTGCTAAAAATAAACAGCGATTCAGACGTAGCCAGACATGCTTTTCACTGGACATGAAAAAGGGGCAGATAAGAAACAAGAAAATTTAACAGAAAGGGAAGTAGAAAGGTAATGTATCAAGCAATTAATGAAAAAAAAAAGAAGACCCACAAAGGACTGTGGACCTGCAGGTAAAGGAAAGGATTGCAGATGTATTTACACTCCAAAAAGGAAAACAAGACAGACAATGAGGCAACAGACAATGGCCTGTTAGTGACTTTGTATTAAATAGAGCAAAGCCTGCGAGCCAATTCAATCATGTAGGACGCCCTGCTTTTCATTTAAATGCCACAAAATTGTCTTTATCTCTGCTAACAATGCACCTTACTTCAGGTTTCCTTGACCAAAGTTGCTTATTTGTAAACTATCCTCTATATAATGCTGACAGGACAGCTGCTAAGGCCTTAGAGGCTACAGCTGGACATGGAGTTAACCTGAGGGGAAGGCAAACATCAAATCAGCTTCCTCTACACTGAGCATAATGTATGCTTAAAAATCTTGATGTCATAATCTGTAAGTGCTAGCAAAAATCATTAAAACCACCAAATTTTGGTACTCATCTGTTCCTAGCCTAAATAAACTTGAAAAAATAACAAACACTGTGATTTAGAGTGAGTGAGTGATGGTGATTACTATTAATAAATATGATAGCAACCCATCCATACTTACTGGGATATTTCACTAATAACCACTAATGTAAACCGCATGTTGGTGGCAGAAGAAAAGTCAGTCAATAGTAAATTCTATTCTCAGCAAATTTATGCTGTTAATCAGCCACTTTGTTTGATACAAACTATGCATATATCATTTTCATTCCCTCTTTTAATGTCTTCAGTAACATTCCTCTATTAGTGTCTCTCTTGTGTATTTTCCCGCCCCTCTCCAGCTCCCTTCTACACTGACTCTGTGTTCAGGATTTAGCTGAACACAGTGTTCCCCTCAGGTCTCCTGTTTGTCTACTCAGTTTGGTATTCAGTCCTCAGAACGAAAGTTACACTGAGCCTAAAGATTTGTTTTCACTCCCATCATTACTCCCCTCTTTTCATCTGTTCTTCACATCATTGTTCCAGCCAATTTACCCTTCATTTTTCACAAGTAATCATTATAATAGCAGGAAAACATTCATTTGAGTTTTGAGGTTGAAGCCTTAAACTCTCTCTCTCTCTTTGGGGGGGGGGGGGGGGGGGGCAGAGGGATGGAGGATGGAGGATTTTGTTTGGAACTGTTTAAAGGTAGACAATAAACTTAATATGATATGTCATGTGAACTCGTGGAATACATGAGGAGCACTCATGCAATCAGCACAGTGTGGATTCCAGTCATCATTGTGATAGCATATGTGTCCAATCTATAACAGTCAAAATCCATTTTCAGACCCACACAAGATGAAGAGCTAACCTCTTTGTCTTAGTTCATAAATCGTACAAAATTTACCCATATCAGGCTTGAACATGAGAGCTTGATGGATGTCAGCGGTGGTCACATGAGCACACTCTCATTATTTGACACGTCTGTAAAAATAGCTACGCTGCTGGGATAGCACGGAGGACAGTAATCCCCTGATCTCACTCTACGCAAGGCCTTGGCCGCATCTCGTCCATGCCAGGATGTCCAGATGGCAGTTAAGGATATCCATCCCATCTGCCAACCCTGAGAAGCACAGTGGCCAAGCAGATTACTGCTTCGCTGACACACTGATCTACTAGTACCTCCAGATCTCCAGTGAGTACAGGCTGTATGACTAAGAGAGAACAGAATGAGAGAGAGGTAAAGAGGGCTTGCACTGACCCACTGGAACATTATGTGTGGATGGTTGTGTGCAATGGTGTGTTTACTCGGCAGTCTCTGGCACAAAGATGTGAAGGGAAAATGGTTTTGACTTTGAGTTTTGAGTTTGTTGAACACAAACTTGCAGTACATTGC
This sequence comes from Remorina albescens, assembly GCA_034769265.1. Lineage (NCBI taxonomy): Eukaryota > Metazoa > Chordata > Actinopteri > Carangiformes > Echeneidae > Remorina > Remorina albescens. The sequence goes on from CM068475.1 coordinate 51,880,779, forward strand.
AGTCTGGCTCGTGATTCCAGAGTGTGAATTTTTATAGCTGGGGGTGGCTGATCATGAAGGGAAGGGAAGGCAGCCTGTGTCAGTGTGTTATAGAGTGAGGCTAAGAGGATTAGCTAAACGCCTCTGCCTATCCTGGATATCCAGGGCTGTGGAAATCCCACTGCAACCACAACCCCCACACAGGTCCAACCCAACCCTCACTAGACCCACCTCGCTCTCCAAAAAACAGACAAGCCTGTATCTCGTACCATGATGGAACATTAGTCCTAAACTACCAGCTCTTTGACCTGTATTCAGTTCAACCATGACCAAAAATGGAAAGAAGTGAAGTCAACTAAAAAACATGTCATCCAGCCTAGCAACAACAAAACACCAAACAAAGAGCCTGCTATTCTCCAGATAGGTCCTGTTGTCTGAAACACATCACACAACAATTTTATTGTAATGACAAAGTTGGTCTAGACAACACATCAGAAACCATTAGGTTGACCAATCACTATAAAAAACATTCCAGAAAGCTGCATGGCCTCAAACTAAGTTCCAGGAATTGTAAAATATTTGTCTTTAAAAAGGCTAAAATTCTCCAAATACATCCATCTAATATAGACTTTGCGGCTGGTGGAATTTTATTTGACACAAATGGTAGCCACCACCTCACAGAGACAGACATGCCTTTAGACAAAGATCTGTCAACACAGCTTAGAGAAACAGTGCTGTCAAACAGTGCATAAACACCTGGCAGCCAGCTCCTCCAGCTGCTACATAAAACAAAGATGACGCCATGACTGTGACCATAAACTCTAAAAGTGGAGACATGGGCAAGAAGGACGCTGGACATGAATGCGGATCACAAGAGACAGTAACATGAGCATGCAGACATGGAGAGGAGGATGTACGAGCTGGAAATAAAAGGGATAATCTCAAAAATTATTTACTTATTATGGGCATACAGGAAAGGCCACCAAAATGTTATAGACAGGACTAATGTCAGGACAGGAATTCTCCTTTCATTCAACTGCCCTCTCTCCTTTGATTAATCTACAGTCACTGAATGAAGGGAAATGTTGCTTTCCTTGGCAGGAAAAAGTCTTCAGTCTGGAGAGTGTGTGTGTGTGAGTTAAAGCTGTGAGTGTGTCAAAGGTAGATTAAAGGAAGCAGAAGAAGAATGTGATGAAACCTCCAGCTGTGCCAGCAGCTGCAGCTCGTCCTCAACACAAGAGGGGATTCGGGGTGACAGTGATGATGGCCAACAGTCTGTAACAGAAGGCAGCCCCTCCTGTGGCGCAATCAGCCCTATATGGCTGTGCAGACACTGAGGCAAACATGATCGCTGCAGGCAAACAGACCCACACGGATGTGAAGGGAGAAAGACAGAAGGAGAGAGAGAGAGAAACCGCCACAAAGACATAAATAGAGAATTGTTGCGCAAGTAATCCTAGAATCCCACTTTACTACCACTGTTTCCTGAGCAGTCCTGAGTTAGGGAGTATAAAAAATAAAGTGAAAGGAAAGGAACATTTGAATACCAACACAATTTGGGACGGAAACTTTTAATTTTGCAGCCGCCATAAGAGTATATTCAGCTTAACTATGTCTACAGACCCTGCAGCCTAGGGTCAAGGGTTATTCTAGGCCACCACAAGCCCAGTCAAGTAAATATCGACATTCTTCCTGCAAATTAATTGCTGGTGTCCTGAGAGAGTAACACAGCTCCCACAGGAGACATAGGATTGAAATGCACCATTTTAATAAAAGAAATACTTTGGTGTTGTAATCACATAAAAACTTCAGATTCTAAATGTTTAATAAAGCATCGATTATTTGATTTTTCTAAATAATAAAAATGTTCCGTCCTTAAACTACTCAGTCCTAGTCTAAGTCATGTTCCATTAGTTCCCCCTTAATTAATACAAAGTCTGTCGACTCAAAGCATTTTCTTGCATCCCCTCATAGAATCTGTGGCCTGAGAAGGATGACATTAATCCTAAAGTTAATGTCCCTGGGAGAGTAGCACAAGACTGAGTAGGCATGTGAGTGACACACTTACAGGGATTTTATGTATCTATAGTAATAAAACTTAAATCGACTATCTTTTTCATCTCTCTCTCTATAGACTTTCACACTATCTTTCATGCAGTTTTCTCTACTTTTTACTGCAGACACACTTCTCCTTTGAAGTCATGCCTTGCCATGCTCCATACATCTGCTTTATTGACGCAGCCATCTGCCAGCAGGTTGAACTTAGCCTAGCTTATTTCATCATACAGTCCAAGTGCACTTACATCAGGAATAATTTAACAAACCTGACGTATTATTGTAGCAATAAACTTCCTCCATTACTGGAGTAAAACTGATGACAATGTGTGAACAGGAATGCAGGAATGCCTCTTTAGCTGTTTTTCACAGCAATAAGTGGTCAGTAAAGGGCTGTCCTGTTTAAAAGCATTGTAGCATGTGACCTGTAAGGTCAGGTGGCCGGCTACCAGCTGTCACCCTTTGAATATCTGTGTGTGAGTGTGCATGCATGTCTTTACGCTTGTGTGATTGTGTTTGTGCATGTGTCAGGGGTCTTTGCACGCTCATCTGGGTTTGCAGGGTTTTTTTGCCCTATATACTGCTCTCGATGATCAACTCCAAAGAAATCTGCTGTAATCGGTTTCCTTTCTAGCCAGCATTACAGGGTGACAAAGCAGATCAGCAGACCTCATTAAGGCCAAAGACACAATAAGATCAGATTTTCACTTCTCTGATCCAATCCCAAACAATCACTATGGAGCCTCTCATGAAGAAAACAAATTGATATGTTAAAAAATAGGTGGTGTTTTTTCCCCACCAGAGCTTTAAGAGTGTGTGACCTTGGATTAATTGAAAAAAAAATCCCTCTTACCTCTAGAGTTTGTAGCCATGTCTGCCACCTTTTGAAAGGCATCTAAAAAGGCCACTGCTGCCAGAATTGTGGTCCTGTAAATATACATGGGCACATGCTCAATGGCACTTCACTGCATAAAAGTAGATCTAAATATTGTACAAGACTCTTTTAACTGAGCTTTATCTTCCATGGGAATGACTTCTCACCTGAGTTGAGAGTGCAGCTTGGTGGCCTTGGCACTAAAGTCTTCCCACACAGGGTAAGAGCTCTGATAAGAGAAAAGGAACAAATAAGTCAAATAAATTTCTTGCCAAGGACATTTACGCACACAGACATGCTTCTCTCACACACATACACACGAGTGTTTGCAAACAGATTTAAGAATACACAATGTTCTCTCCAACTGGAGAGCTTTTTTAAATATCAACAACAGATTTATTGACTGCAAACAATCTTTCTCCTTAATTTACACTGACAAGATACTGAAATCGATATAAGTCTACAAGAAAGAGCTTGGCCTCCTCCCGTATGGTAACAGGTAACAGGTTGTTGTATCAGCTCCATACTCTGACTTTTCAGTGTTATTTAAAAAGGTGCACATATGTTATTTTTATTTTGTTATCCTGCATCTACCTGCACACGCACTTTTTTCCATGGGTTGCTATAATCCACATGTTTGTGTGTCTAGTTTACATGCATGATCTTTGTGAGTTTATGAGCATGGCAAAGGTAATATGAGTGGTCTTTGAAAAATCTGAAAATCTGGATTATATGTACCTTAGGATCCTCATATGCTGCCGGCTCTGAGAGCAGTAGCCAAATATAAAACACATTCAGGCCTCAATCCCATTAGGGCAAGAGCTTGAGCTCTGGTGAAAGGAGAAGAAAGCCATAACCCCTATTTGCTGCTTTGATGGAGAGGAACCAAAAGCTGCCACACATCCTGGCTATATATAGTCAGCATACAGTCTGAAAAGAGTCTTGCTCTTCAATGATAGTTTTTCACTCCCAGCTTCTCATACTCAGATAAAGCCTTCAAAGCCTTAAAAAGTGATTTAACAGCCATCATCCTTAACAGAAATGTTAGCCATGAACCCTTCTGCCTCACTGTCTGCACTTGACTCCAACAGGTGTCTAATTAGCTTGGGTGGCCTGTGACTCCCAGGGCAGGAGGGATGCGCTGCCAAGACAGCTGAGGGAAGAGGGTGAAGAGGCGGGCAAAGAGAAGCACATGTGGAGCTGAAGAAGGAAGGGGGGGGTACATTTCTCCCTTCATCCACACCCAACGCCAAGGGAGGTGAGGAGGGATGAAAAGGGGAAGGAAAGAGAGACCGGCACTTCCTTCCATGCCCTGTCATTCACACTAGAGGGTGAGGTCAAAACCATCCTTGGAGTGAGCAAGGACATTTTTGAAGTTGGCTGTTTTACCACCATAAATTAGTGTCAAATTAAGAATCTAACCAAATCCAATTCTTGTTTGGTGATCTAATCCAGCTGAATCATTTTGCTTGATCTCACATCCTAGCTCCTCTTCTACCAACTCCTACTCTACTCCTACTTTCATTTCTTTTCCTGTAGCTTGGTCAGGCAGTTATATAACCAACAGGTGCTGCTTGTAACAGCACATTTTATCTGTCCAGCACATTAAAGGCTGTGTATATGCACTGTGTTGATATTGTACACTATCCAGTAACATTGTTCAGAAACAGGGAGATCAGCACAGGAAAGCTGTGCTTCTGCTTTGCTCACAGGGAGTAAAGCTGGTCTGACAGGCTTGCGTGGCCCAGCCATGCGGCAGGAATGAGGTCAGATGTGTGTCTCAGGCAGTGGACTCGGGCACTGTGTTGACTCTGGGCTTCAGCCTCATTCATCTGCATTGCTTATGAATACACAGACTGCCTTTTCTAAGAGCTCCTGTCTCTCCCTCTCTCTGACCCTGGCATGAACCCAACACAAAAGAGAAATATATGAAGCCCGACCAGCTGCCAATAGTTGAGAGTTGATTTCATTGGAGCCTGACAAATGAGAGTCCATAAATAGTCTGTCGAAGGAACCATGGCTCTGTGATCAATAAGAAATCTGTAGATTGAAAGCGGTACCCAATTCCTGAGTTCTTTGCAACTACCAATACTTTTTAGCGCAAGTGTCCTCCTCAATGGGAAGACTGGGAGCTGCCTCAATGCCTGATGATTACGTTCACACTTTCCATCTGTTGTAGTGAACAACAACAGACCACCCTGATTCAACTTCCTTGACGTGACCCCTCCCCCAACACACACAAACACACTTACTTGCATGATTAGTGATATATAATAGGGCACATTTAGTTGCTGCTCAAGAAATTTGTATAAACTGCCACAATAAGTGGAAAACTTGTGTTCTACACAAATAAGAGGCAACAGAAGCGAATTAACTTACTGTAGCAAGGCAAAGATCAGTTGTGTATCAAACTGCTTATTGGTAAAGTGGTAATTTCCTGCCATAAGGGCAAGAATTGGGAAGCACAATCAATAATCTTTCATGCCAATTTCTGTTTAGAAGACTGAGGTGATGGAAACAGTTATTTCTATCACAGCATCCTTCTATGTGTTGTATCTATAAAAACCTTGGAGGCTGAGATGAAGGAGAAACAGTAGCTTGAGGTCATATGGAAACCCAGATTCTTTGTGCTATGATGGCTGCATAAAAGCAAAGGAAAAGTGTCTGCTACTTTAAGTTATTGGGGGTGATATTTTTATGTTCATCATGTGGTTAGGGTTTGACCGCTGGACCAAACACATAAGCCCTAAAAGACTCAACAAAAACATCTTTGCTGCCAATCAGTTCATGCAAGTAGATATGAGGCTATATGACACAACATCTTAAGTATTGTTAAATGGTACCAGACCCTGAAAAACATGCTGCACATTATGCAAATAACACAAAGAGAAACATGTTTCATCTGTCAATTTGTCCTCCAGCGGTGTATCCAATGGGGGAGCATCCGGTGAAAGCGACAAAGGCAGTAAAAATATGCTTATATAAAAGCCACCGTGAACCCACAAAGGTCACATAAAATCCCTCTCTACTTTAAAACAGTGTGTGCGTTACCTTCATGTCGTTCACGATGGCCTGGAATAATCCTCCCAGCGCTCCACACTCCTTCTCCACCGACTCCATAGTGCCAAAAACAAACCAAAAAGCTCTTCGAAAGACAAAAAAAAAAAATCTGCTTAAATATCCGACTGTTGAAGCGTTTCTAAAACATCGGACAGGGAGATCTTTGTTTTGTTCATCCACCCTTCGTTGTCCTCTTCCACCACAATGTTAGTCCGCAGCAGAGAGGATGCGAAGCCGCTAAGCCCACGGCCAGCAGCCTGCGGAGCGCACAGACAATAAGAAATGTGCTGCTCGGTGGCACCGGGGTCCGCTATTCGCTGAGCCGGACGAAGGGGAGGGAGGGTAACCGAGCAGGGACGCGGTTCAAGCTGCCCTGAACTACAGCCAGGAAACGTGGAGGGCAGAGGGGCTCCACATGATCTTTGCTGCTCACACAAATAACGGAGGGAGCAGATGTCTCCGAGCTTGGGTCTCCAGTAATAGGATTCATGGGAATGGAAACGGGGTTGGTCTATTTTTTTCCTTACATGCCGTGGGTATGGAGGAGGAGACAAGAAGCAACACCCCCTCCTTTACTCCCTCCTTCTTTCCTTCCACCTCCATGCAAACAAAAGTGAAGGCTGCCTCCCCATTGAACAATTGACTGACTTGCAAAAGAGGATTTCCTGGGTTTCTTAGTGTGTATTCAAACACGCGTCTCTTAATGATAGTTTGCACCTCAATGAGTGTGTCTTAGTTGTTATCAGGAAACAGCGGCTTGTGGGCCATAATCACCTAATGTTGCATTAGTTAACGTCCTCAATCTCCATGCCAGAAGACAGGCGAAGTTCATTCAGTTGTGGGCTCAATGAGGACATATGACTTAAATTAGTAGTTGTAGTAAGCCTAAACACGCCTGTTATTTATATGTTTTTTATTATCCAAGAGTAAACGCTAGCTAGCTGAGCACAACAGAATTGCTGCCCCTTTAGCTAAACATGAAGCTATTGCCAGGAGCTAGCAACATTAGCCTTGCTTTGTCGGAGTTTGGTTTAATGTAACCACTTACCAGCAACGGCACCCCTCCAGCACAATAATTTAAATATTTTGTTTGCAACGCTTAACATTACAAAGTTAAATAAACAAAGTGCACTTTTACCAGCAGACTGCTTTGTGTGCCAAATGAGTTCACTGTTATGTTGCCAGGTAACCAGCTGAGACTCCAGGAAGTCAGTGCACCAGCACACAGTATATTGTTGTTTTCCTCAGATTTGGTGCAAATAAGCAAACAAACATTAGCAACTATTTAACTGTGAGCACGAGGTTTTGCTGACAGAGAGGATTTTCATATTCTCAGAAAAAGTCTGCAGTTTCCCTTTGCTTAGACAAGCCAAGGCAATGAAGTCACGACTTCGCGTCGGGCCGAACGACTCTCCTTATCTGGGATCCCATAAACGCGTTCCGCCGAGTTCAGTGAGCTGTTGCTGTTATTGAACAATAACTAAGTATAGCAAAATAAAAAAAAATTAAAAAATCAAACTAGTAGACAAAGAACTATGATTATTTTTTGTATTTGATCAATGTACAATGCTTAATAAATTAAAAAAAAGGAGGTCGTCCTGGCTTCATGCACATACTGAACTGCGGTTGCTATGCAACAAACAGGCTACATTTCATGACTTCTGTATTTTTCTTTGTTGATTCACCTGTTATTTCGTTTGCTCCGCATGTCGTTTCATCGTGTTGTTTATATATTTTTTATATATATATGCACATATTTTTTTAATATATTTTTTTTCTTAAAACCTTAATGTTATTTAACCGCTAGCTAGCCCTTGCGTTTTTGTTAAGATGTTGCTTGCCAGTTGCAGAGTGATACGGGTCTGTGAAAAGTCATTCGACTTCATAGCTGTTCATTGCGCTCATTATGCAACACCTATGAACCAATCAGATCGCTTGATTCGGGCTAAAATAAGTTAAGCTAAGATAAACAGCTGCTGACCGTTATAAAATATATTTGCCATTTGGGATAGGCTATGAGAAAAAAATTAGCAGGGAAAAAAATCTGTTAAAATGGGATAATATAATTTGGGGGTTATAGAATCTTAAAGGGCATATGAAACAGGCTAATTCATTTTGTTAGTGTAGAATAATAAGGCTTTTACTTTTTGCAGTCTACCACACCACATTCAGTCTGACAGGGAGAGTTAAGAGGCCACCAGAGTGTAATGTATTTTAACCACATCATCACTGATCTGTTATCGAGTGGTTACAGGGGGACAGGGGTCACCCCGCAACACTCCTGATAAACATCCTGTCAATTTATAACAGCACACATCTGTCCCACACACCTTTCCGTCTCATCCCTTGTTATTTTTTCACAGGGGAGCATCCACACTATCAGACAGACTTTTCTGTGGATCATGTTTCACTCCAGCCAAAAACCACAGCCTACTTCGGCAGACAGACCAAACCCTGGGGAGGAAAAGTGAGTCTCTGCCACAATTCAGAAAGATTATTTTTTTTATAAGTCATGCCCCTCTTTTTAGTATGCCGTTTCCTATGCTTTCACTCCCTTCAGTTCATGTCCATGAAGTTTGCTCACAAAGTAATTACATACTTTGTGATAATAAACTTTATACTTTCTATGCAGAACAAAACCACGGTTTCTACTGTGGGTATTTATAGCAACCAGATACCCATCCTGTAATGAGAGCAGAGTGTCATAAACATCAATATGAACAAAACGAATCTGTGATTAAAGAAAACATAATCATACTGTCTTTTTTATCAACTTGTGGAGATCTAGAAAATATGTCTGGTTTGGTATCTCGTGCCCACGTGGACAGATATGAGGTAAAGGCACTGGGACTGCGGCCCAGTCCCTGTTATTTTCACCACAGAACTCATTGGCATCTCTGAGAAAACAGCCATAAAAAAGAAAATATCCCAAACACAGATGCTGACATTCCTGAGTACTGCCATCAACCCCCCCTGGAAAAAAAGGGTCTGTTCTTTTCTCTACCATGTGCATCTGCGGGAGTTTCCTTAATTCAGCGAGGTTGGGTTTTAGTAAGGAAAAAATGCAACAATTTCTGTTTCACTTCGGTCTCCCAGTAAGGCTGTGCAACTGAAAGTAATCAATAGTCCTAAACACATCAGGCTGGAGAGACTGAGAAGGTTTTGAAGGCTTATATAACCGTCTTTAAGGGCTTTGAGCCTCCTGAGTCCAATTTTTATCCACCATTGTGTGATAATGCCTGTTTGTTTTTCAGCCTTTGTGGTGGCTGTGTTTCACCTTGCTCATTTGAGAGACCAAAGGAAAACAATTTATCATTTCATTGGCAGGGGGCACACAATGGAAGCAATCTGGCATTTACTCAGCACGTAGGTAAGTCATTGAAATCTGAATAACATTAGGTGTTACATTGTAACATTCAGTTATGTAAGCCTACAAGGTAAGAAGTTTAAAACAAACTGTTTATTTTTCTTATCTGGCCAAATTTTCTGCCAGGGTTTCCTTTGTAGTAAGGTTCCTTCTTGTCTTGAACCAACCACACAAGCAGCTGCCCTTGATGCAACAAGAGAAACAAAGGCAACTTGATATATTGCCACCTATCACCTTAGAGTCAGGCTCTACCCATGATTCAGCCTGAGCTCTTGTCCAGCCTGGTTTATCGTCCGTAGTGAAGGATAACATTCGGGAAGCTACAATCCCACAGTGATGTCACTGCAGTGAGGTCACTGTTAAGGTCCTGTGTCCACTTGACCATAAAATCAATCAGGATAAATTGTTATGTAAGTTGTGTAAGGGATCTTTTGTGACACTTACTTTAAACCATATGATGAGCTCACCTGCAAAGAATCAGGAGAACACATAATAGCTTTTTGAGTATGTGGAAGGACAGACAAGAAGTAGATTGCATAACATGAAAAATTCTTGCGGGTACTTTATTTCCACCATGAAAGCCCATCACCATTATACTCTGGTTTGACAGAATGAATTCAAGCTGCTGTTCTCTGTTAGGAAACTGCTAATTTTCAACAACCTCCTTTGAAATCTACAGAAAAGGAGTCTCAAACTATTCCACTGAAGGAATTGTGTTTACTGTCTTGTTACTGATTTCATACTCACAAACATTTAATTACTGATTCCTGGAGTCAAGGATTGCAGCTGTGCATAGAAGTGAATTTTTTCCATGAAGAGCTAATGAAAATGTAAAGGTCTTTATTTGCTCCTACAGGAATATAACTTTATTTGATAGCTTTGTTGATGGGAAAATAGCAGGGGTTAGTCACCATTTTCAACTTTTTTTTTTTCATGTTTAGCTGCTTTACCACAAACTGTGTACCAGGTGATGACAAGCAGGTTAATTTACTCGCTGATATGTATCTGAATAATATATTCTTACTGTCTTCTGCAAAAATTTGGATAAAAGAATGCCAGAGTTGATTAAAAAATGTTGATGTGCTCACTTGTTTAGGCTTGAGTTATTACTGTTTCAAACCAATAAGCCTCACAGGCAGCAGTGGGTGTTTGTGGACTCAGAAGATCTATAGGCACAAACTAAATATTTAAGAGCATTTCCACCTCATCTACACATTTTATGTGAATCCTCATATGATTCTTCTATTCCAAACAGATCATATGATCTATTTTTGAAATTGTTTTTTCCCCCAGCACAAATGCCTGGGTATCAGCTTTTAAAAATTTGAAACCTACCTACAATCCATAATCTATCAAGTTAGCATATCTTATTTTGTTATCTTTATTTTGCAGAGTTGTTTCTGTGTGGTAGCTCAGGTCTGTATTGATTGAAGTCTACAGAATTTGCAATTTGATGGCTCAAATAAATGATTTATTCATAGCCTATGTGGATGGAAAAAAACAATGGGCAGTTGTTGGTATTGTGTGATACCCATGTGAATTTTAGAGTTTCTTGACTTGAAAAGGTTTAATTCAACAGAAAAAAACAGGTATATGTCTTAGAAGCCACTTGCGCCCGGTAGTAACTGAATATGGTAATTTGGAAAATGGATTGCAAGATAATTCTGACAAAAGTTATCCAAGGAGAATGGAGTCGAAAGTGACTGGATGTGTTTTTTTTATCCTTGAAGACGTTGTGCCTCTCATCCAAGGGGCTTCCTCAGTTCGTGCCTTCTGACTAGGTAAAGCTAGTTTAGCGTTCAAATTAAACAAGTGCAATTTCATATGCACTTGTTTAATCTACTGGAACTCTCCATAAGCAAACTGTTTTTGGCACTTCAATTTAAAAGCAAACTGCAGCCATTTGTCTTGTTTCAGCAGCTGGATCCCTCTGCTCCTGTGGGTTCGAGGGGGGTCTGAGTGCTCTTCAGTTGTGTAGAGCCACTCTCAATGTGACACACAACAAGCCCATACATCAACACAGCACAAATGGACAGAGAGTTGTCCTGGGAGAAAGATCACAATGTGTGGCATGCACTCAGTGGAGTGCATATTCCACAACAGTCTACTGAATGAGATAATGTAAACTGAACTGCTATGTCTGACTTAGATAGACTCTCCCTTGAGTCCTCGACATCTCTTGCTTCTTCTCTTTTCCTCCTTCTTGCCCCTCTATTACTTTCATCTACCCCTTTTTTCTTTCCTGCCCTCAACTTGTAATCCCCATGGCATCTCTTTGCTCTTTGCTTTGTTGAGGCCTTTCCTTCATTCCAGTCATTACTTCCTAAACCTTGTAATAGCCTCATGTTTTTCACCCACCAGAGTCCTGGTGCCCCCTCAATGGGCTCACCAGCCCCATGTGAGCGTATGGAATTTCCTCTATAGTTTGCCCGGCAGACCTTTCATTCCTCCTGAAGGGTCCCCCACTTGTACTTCTGTATGCATCCCACACAGATCAGGGCAGAGATACCATATAGGCTCAGGCACGTGGAAACACATAAAAAAAAGGACTGAGAGGAGTTAGACAGAATTGAAGACAGAGAACCCTCTGCTAATGTCGATGTAAGGCTCGTGACTCACTTTACAGGGTTCTGCCTGACTTCCACAGACATGCATCCACCCACTGATGTATGAGCCATGCATACATGCAAAAAAAAAAAAATGGGGACACATACACAAGCAAAATAATATTGTAACTGGAGAGGTATAAATGCAAGTACTCATTCACTACAGTAAACAAACTGAAAGCATAAATTTGCTAAGCTTGGGAAATGATTAAGCATAATTCCCTCTTCTTTTGAATGTGGAAGACATTTATTGAGCTGGGCTTTGTTGAATACCAGTGTGCATGCACTCAAAAATCAAACTAAACACTCCACATTTAGTGCACATTTAAGCAGCTTTTTCTTGCTGTATAGTTGCAGATGCATTCGTTTAAAGGGTCTTTGCTCTAATCCAGAATATAACAACATACCTAACACATGTATGAGGAAACACAAAACTCAGTAAACTTGCTTAAGAGCAGCAGCAGAAACAGATCAAGATCGGTATTAAAACCAAGCAGTAACAAGCTGAACATCATGAATACAGACACATTGAAATATAGAAATATAAATCTATGTGGAAGCCTGCAAATAGACAAAGACAGGGATATAGAACAAGTTGACAGATTTCACTCCTGGTAAAATGCCTCAGTTTATCAATTTGTTTCATCTCCAGCAAGGACAAGACAGCACAAACTATTTGGAAAATAAATTCTGTCAATCATGATGCCCTGTTGTTCTGGTTAATTTAAATTAAAATGATTAGCTTGGTTGGAAATGCTCTTATTTAACCTATCATTTGCTATTACTGTTCGCTCTATGAGACAAATGAGAAAAGTTGGAACGTGTCCAACCGCTATTGCTGTTAAAAACTCTAATCTATCATACACAGGATTCAAAATGAGCTCTGACGAATGTGCAAGATGAAGAATCTCTACAAAGACAAAGTTGATCCCTTCACTATGGCACCATTTACAGTGATGTGCCTCCCTCAGATACACAACATAAACACAGTTATTAACTGATTTCAAGAGAAGAGTGACCCAGGTCAGAACAGTGTTTGGGTATTGCTGCCATCCATGTGTACTCCCCCCTGAGTAATTATGAATCTAAAGTGTATGGCTGTGTGGACCTATGTATGTTTTGTGTATTAAACTGTGCATGCCAAGCGTATCTGTGCATATGGACGAACACATGCAAACTTGTGTGTCTCTGAAGAAATATGCTGCTTGAACTAAACATGCTCTGAAAATTAACCACAGGGTCAACAAACAAGGCAGACAGGGAGCCTCTCCTTGTGGTGCTGCTGTTGCTGTTGCTGCTGTTTTGTGCATGTGTGTTTGTTGTGGGGTAAAAAATGTGCTTTCCCCTCTGTTTTCCCGCCTGCAAAGCAAACAGAACTCTCTGACTTTTCTGTGAACTATCCAGCAGAACCCCAGTGTGTGTGTGTGTGTGTGTGTGTGTGTGTGTGTGTATGTGTGTGTGTGTGTGTGTGTGTACCTCCACACACACCCTGGGTTAGTCTGGAGGAGTTCAGTCCCAGGAAGGAAGCTTGTCCTCAGAGGAGTCACCCTTGGGAGTCATGGATCTGGAGGTCACTCAAGACAAGCCTGTTAAATTCAACACCCGTCAGTGGAGAATGTACTGTATGTGAAGGAATCAGCAGAATCTAAAAGCAAACAGTCATTTGGCCTCAATGTTTAAACAGTTGCCTCTTGAGGTTATCAATCATATTAACTACAGAACTGAGGTTGTCAGCATTTAATAAAAAAATGAATCTTTGCAACAGCTACTATGACTCTGGCTCTTTGGGATATAAGCTAACTCAGTATGCACGGTGATGTTGCTAATGTTTTCAGGTGTGATATCACTAATTTCATCTTCCTAGTTTACCATGTTCCTTCCTTAGCATTTCAGGACGGCTGAGTCTGATGGGAGCATCATCAGTTTGGAAAGCATTTGTTCGACTGTGATTCCCTGAATTTGATTTTGTGCTAATCTGGAAAATGGATGATACTTTTATGTGCTAGTTGAGATGGAGGAAATGTCTACAACTAATCACTCATCTTCTGACAGGACCGTAAATATGTGTCAGGGAACAGCATCCTTCACTCCATCACCTTTCATTACTACTTTACGGGATGTACTGTAGATCCTGCCTGTTAATTGTCTGTATACATGCTGCCATCTAGTGTTAATTTAGTGTTGATCTCCAGGTGCTGTTGAACATGTAAACCATCACAGCACAGGCAGTTAAAAAACAAACAAACAAACAAAAAAAACAGAAAAATATCTTGCAAATGGGTCAGAAGCCACAAGTACCTGAGCACCACCAGAGATTTATGTGTACATGTGCCTAAACTGGACGGTAGACAATTTTACAAATTAAAGCCATTTTAGAAGTCATAATGAGGACTATGAATGTCTGCACCAAATTTAAAGAAACTCCTTCATGGCATTACTGAGATTGCATTTAAGAGAAAGGACATGGATAGACATATTAAAAACACAAAACCTTTTCTGGTTCAATATATCTCAATGCAGATAATGAAAGTCAAATTTGCTTCTAACTGTGTTTGCAACACTTCCTCCAATGCATCTCTGGGACAACGAGCAAGGAGGTTCTGTAGGATTCAATCAGAAAAAAATATAAATAACCCAGTCAAGAAACGGCAACAAACCACCCACTGCACCAGTCACAAAAGGGCAACAAAGAAATTAGAAAACAGCCACAAATCAGTCAAATAGAATATGGCTTCAATTGCAGAATCTCATTAGACCTTGCCCTTTGACCTTTTTATGCTCTTGTGGCATAAAATCAGGATATATTGGCTTCAGCTGCCGCAGTTTTTTTTTAAGCTGTCCTTTGTAAATCCCCCTCTTTTATTGAAATAGTCAGCTATACAACTGGAGACCAGGAACAGAAATTAGATAATTGCTTTTTCTTTGGTGGTTTTCATATGAAACCAAAGATAATTTGCTCATTAATGGTTAAAAAACTAAAAAAACAACAAGAATTTACCAATCTCTAGCACACTGACTCCCCACCTGGTTTATTTTCATCATTCAATTGGATATATCTAAAGATATGCAGTTTTGATTCAATCCCAACAGCCACTGGATTTGCTGGAGAAAACTAATAAGAACACATATACATGTGCCTCATTTCAAAGAGAAGCTTTAATCATAAAAATACAGCAGGGGAATTCAAAATATTAATTAAAAAATCAACAGCGAAAATGTGTGTTGTGCAACTTTCTGTTTCAAGAATTGACTTAGATTTATAGAGGATGGTTTTTTTTGTTTATTATTATTATTATTATTATTATTATTATTAATTAACTGTGAGTCTATATGCATATGCTGCTGGAATAGATTTCATATGGCTCAACAGTATTACATCGTTATCATTAAGGCCACTGGAAGGAATGACAAGGCCACAACAAATATGTAGACTTACACACACTCAAACACACACACAAACACACAAGGACATCAAACAGTCTAATCAAATGTCCTTTAAGGACAAATAAGGACTGATGGTGAAGTTACCCAACAAAACAAACTACACATTGCTTAGCTCTATTCCTCTAATCTTATGTTTTTACCACAAATACAAATGTCTCAGAAATAAAACACTGACTATCCCCATGATTTTCCAAGGATTTCAGTTTTCTCTGAAGTTAAACATCTCCACTGTCATTTCTTGATCTGTGTTTAACACCAGTTGGCAGGGAGTAATGTATGTGATTAGATGCTCCTACAATATGGATGTACCATTCTGATTGAAATTTTCAAATGTAATGCACTGATTGCTTCCGTTACATAATAAATATGACTTATGACTTATATCAGTCATGGATACGTGAGCGAACATAGGATCTTCAGCACTTAGGGAAATTGTGAAAAGGCCTAATGCTTCACTTAGATCTAACTGACCAAAGTCATGCTGAAAAAAATATTCATTCTACAACAGTGACAAATCCACAACTGGGACAGCACGGAAAGAAAACACAGCAGCTTGCATTTAAAAGAGCTCATGGGTATTCATGAAGACTTCTGATCAAGAGTTTACCCATTTCACTCAAGATAAAAAGGCTTGTTAGTTTGTTCTGGTCCCCTTAATGGCTGCATGGCCATCTGTTTGTGTTTTACAGTGACGTTTCCTTGGATTCTAACACAACTGGTTGGAAGATCAAGATCTCTGTGAAGGTGTGACCTAAAGAGGGAGGCACAACTGACATTAGAACGAGCCAAAACTAAAATATTTTTGGCTCCATTGTGCTATAATCAATCCAACAGCGCCTCCTCCTTTGTCCTTACGTTTCCAGTGATGTAGTGGCTGGTCAGTGTTGTCTAGTGAGTGGTCGTACGGCTCTGCTTCGGTCTCCTCTTCCGGCTCTCTGAATTCGGTGAAGTACGGCAGCGTGAGAGCCTCCGTAGCAGTTACCCTGCTCTCAGGGTCCAGCAATAACATGTGCTCCAGTACAGACACCGCTGAAGAAGGAATGAGTTCCAATGGGAAATAAATTCACTGACTTTCAAACTGTAAGTGGATAGAATCAAAGATCTGATTGTGTCTTACCTTGTGGGTTAGCTGTGGAAAACACTTTCTGAAGGTCTTTCTTTTCCACTTTTGGAAGACCTTTGATGTATCTTTTAGCCTAAGAGAGGGAATGAATACATTAAATGTCAAATAAATTATGATGTTGACATTAGTTTTCAAGGGGTGTGTGTTTAAATGTGCCATATATGATCTTAAAGCATTACGTTATGCTTTTGTGATGAAATCGAGCCTCTAAGTTGTTAAACTATGGGGGATATTGCGGCAAAGTTGTGATGAACAATAAAACTAGATAATGTAGCTTGTTATCCTTTTGTTTTTGTATTAATTGCGTTTGCCTGTGTACTCACATCTTCCGATTCCAGTTTTGATATAAATTCCTGAGATGGTGTTCCTGTGATTTTCATGATCTCGGTCAACTGATCTAGGTCTGATGAACAGTTGTCAAGGGTAAAAAGTTCACAAGGTAATTCTTACAAAATAGATTAAATACATAGATGGTTTCTCTATCATTTAGTTTTTGCATGCCCTGAAAATGTGAATGGAAAGAGTCCAGAGGATATAAGGATACGGTCACTGCCTTTAAAGAGAGGTTTTCCTTGCAGCATTTCAGCCATGATGCACCCGGCAGACCAAATATCCACTGTGGAAGAGACAGAAATCACCACTCATTACAGACCTCCTGTTCCTTTAAAGAGCCACAATTAAAATGATATCACTGGCCAGCAAGCAACAGCATGAAATACATGAACTCTGAAAGTGAAAGAGCACTGCCTAGTGGATAATACTTATCACTGCCATCTGACTCCATTGAACTCGGATCTTTATCACACAGTCTACTGTGACTCAATGAACCAGCCCAGCATTTTTCTTAAACGTATCTCTGGATGCGTATGGGGCAAATATTGACGGTGTGATGACAGCACCATCTGCCTCTCTGCCCCACCTCACCTTCTGGATCCCTCTCCCCATTGAAACTAGATACTCTACCACCCTCTTTCTCTCCCAGCCTTTCTAGTGTCCTCTCTGGCACTCAAGCTGCAGCCTCTCTACCTCCTTGGCCCAGTTACCTTGAATGCAGCATCTTTCATGCTGCTGTTTTGTGTTTCATTTCTTTTTACAAATTGCTCATCTAAGTGTCTTT
The DNA here is from genome assembly GCA_034769265.1 of Remorina albescens. Taxonomy (NCBI): domain Eukaryota; kingdom Metazoa; phylum Chordata; class Actinopteri; order Carangiformes; family Echeneidae; genus Remorina; species Remorina albescens. Next base: position 51,898,404 of record CM068475.1, read on the forward strand.
TAATACCTTAAAAGCCCTCTGTGAATATATATATATACACACACACACACACACACACACACACACACATACATTAGGCTGAATTATATACCCGTCAAATCAGTTACACAAGAGAAATACTGATGATCCCTGCTGCCTGAGGCCTCAATAGACCGGAATGCACCACAACCACAAAAAATGTACCAGGTATTTTTAGAAAAATTAAGAGGGTAAAATGTTCCAGCCTGTTCTCCTTGGGTTTAAAAAGTTGTATTGTGAAATTCTTGCAAAATATCCTATATCATAGCTGAAGCAGAAGCCTTGAGTTAAGAGCATTTATAAATCATCACATTCAAAATAGAATGGAACATGCACAAATGACAGTATGAGCATTATTTTGCCCTGCAATTGGCTCTACATTACCAGTCTGAGTATAGTGCATCCAGCTCAGGATGACCTCTGGGGCTCTGTACCAGCGAGTTACCACATACCCTGTCATCTCAGTGTCTGCCTGTCGTGCCAAGCCAAAGTCCAAGATCTGAAGTGACATGAACAGATACATGTTCTCAACAAGACACAACAACATTTACATCAAAATAAAGAATGGGCAAATAAATTCAAGCCAGATGGAATCGAATTGATGATTGCACATGCACAGTTTGGCCATTTTTATTTGGAACAGCATGAAATAAGTATGTAACAGATAATAAGGGTTGTGAGTTCTTTGTTTGTTATCAGAGTGTGCAGCAGTACCTTGAGCTCACAATCTTGGTTGATGGCCAGATTTCCTGGTTTTAGGTCCTGCAATAGTTGATATAAAAAGACTAAAAATGTGACTGTAAGACTGAAGAAAGAGATATAGTTAATTCCTGTCATAACAATCAAACGCAGTCGGGAGAGTGGGCCCAACTCCCTCTATTTAATAATTTATATCTGTAAATATATATATAAGACAGCTTACCCTGTGAATTATACCAGCTGAATGAATATACTGTGATAAGAGAATTATAAAAAAAGGGGGGGGGGGGGGGGGGTTAAACAATAGAACAAATGAAATACAAGTCATAAATTGACCACATTATATGATGAGTGTAGTTCTCTACCTTAAGTCCTTTGAGCATCTGATAAACCAAATACTGAATTTTTTCTTCTGACAGTCTTTGCATCTTCATCAGCTTTCCCAGATCAGTTCCCATGTAAGGCATTACCAGATAACTTCAAGAAACAATTTTTTAAAAATAAGTAAGCAACAACATTACTGCCTTGGATACTTTACAACCGCAAGCTACTTTTAAACAAAGCTATGGTCAAACAGGATAAGTAAATACGGTCCCACGAGATTGTTGGACGAATGAAGGGCACTTACAAAGTGCGAAATCCGTCCAAGGAGAGGTCAGCAGTGAAGACATCTAACAACCCAATCACCTGCATCAGACAGAGACACATGCCACATCACCAGGAGGCCATAATCATCTCATTTGTCACTATTAATGGAGTCGTCTAACTTATTTATTTATTCTACATGCAAAATCACAACTTTGTGAATGCTCATATGTTCTGATTCCACGTAGTCGGAGATAATAATTTGATGGTGTGTCTTACATTCTCATGCTTCATGTGTTTGAGAAGCCTCAGCTCCCTGTAGGCACGTTTTGCAAAGAGCTCAGACTGGAAAGGTCTGTACAGCTTCTTGATGGCCACTTTGGCTCCCGTTCTGGAGTCCACAGCTGAGCTGGAGGAGAGAACACATTGGAAGGTGTGAGACTAAATGTTTATAATAACTACCAAGGAAAGCTAATCCGAAAGATGAGGAGTATGAAGAAATAACAATCTGCTGCAGGGACTGATTCTTATTCAATTGGGATTTTGGTGCATATCATCCTCGTCCTGTCCCTTCCGACTGTTTAGCTGAAGATGTATTTGATACTTCCTGATGATTCACTGTAGGCGTAAAACTCTGGCTACGCACTAACACACAGACACACACTCCTATGGCCTGTCCCGTCCCTTCCCCTCATCTGCTACATCCAGCTGTGACCTCCTGCTGTAGCTGGCGGGGGGGGGGGCTCCTTCTCCAGATTGTGTCCGATCGCAATTGTTCACATGTTGTTAACTTGCTCTCAGTGGATGAGCCCAGTTTAGCATCCGCCCACACCGTCAATCATTGATAACAAAGGGCCTCAAACTGCGAGACGCGCAAGGTGCCCAGAAAGGAGCCCGTTGTGTTAGATATCTCAGTAAACTTGGGTGAGCTCACCTATTTCCAACTCGGCAGCCCTCACGCTGTTTTCTTATGATTTTATAATAATAATGTTGGAGTGGACAACCGGTGAGAGGGGAGTGGGGGGGGGGGGGTTTGGTTGGAGGTGCGAGCGTCTCCATCATATGAGGAAGTGGAGCAGCGTGTGTGGACGGAGCGCAGACACTTTGCCTTTTGTGTGACCGTGAGCCAGTGCGGCTGCCCATCTGCTCTCTTTGTTTCCGACTCCCACTCACAGTGCGATCTGCAGCTAAATCTTCCGTCCAGGCGCAGCAGTTTTTACTTACCAGACCGTCCCGTACGCCCCGGTCCCCACCTGCCTCAGGTCCCGGTACCGCTCCGGCACTTCCCAGGAGGTTTTGTTGACATCTTGGCGGTAATATCCCGGCCTGACTCGCTTGGACATTATTTTCGGTTAAAAGGTGGTGAGAAAAAATAAAAGAAGTCTCGGAGAAGTTGTCTTCTATTGGTCGCTTTGTTTGGGCTCTGGTCGCTACACAGCCATTGTCCCGGATCCCACCTCTGCGCTCAGCCCGGATCAGTGCGCAGCTCTGCCTGTCAGTCGCTTCGGGCGCACCCTGAGGTCAAAGAAAGCCACTCCTGCTCAAAGCCTGCGATTAAAGGTGAAAGGGGCGACGGGAATGCGAGTTAACAAGAAGGCACAAGCCTAACAACATGCCTAAGAAATGGACTAGCAAGTACGCGCAGTTTGCTGTGCAGCTTGAATGACTCTGCCCTGATTACACCTACTGAGGGTTTCTCTGATCACACCTCAGACTTAGTGAGAAAACACTCTGGACTTGCTGTGACATGAGTATTACTGACGCCCACAGGTGAAGGCAAACTATGTGGTTAAATAAACAGTACACTGCGTTGTTTGTCCAGGAAACAGTGTTATCCTTGAAACACTGGAAACCTTGAGAAGAGTGTGTATGACATGTATACAAATGTAAACACATTTTACTAAAGTATCGACCAACAGAATGGAATTATTCTGATCGGGTTTGACACAGACATGCGGAGGAGTGGAGTCTTAAAATAGGAATGGAAGACGTGCATTTGGCGCAAAAAGGAGCCAATGAGTGATCACAGCCCAGTTTATTAGGTTTGGTTAAGGCTAACTGAGGAGGAGCTCATCTTACATTTCACAGTCATTAAGGAAAAATAAAACCGAGACAAAATCTCAGTCCATATCCACTGCGGTTATTATTTCATGTGGCAGAAGCATTAATGGAGACAATGAATTTGAATTCAATTGCCCAGAAAACAGCTAGAACCTGGTTCTGTGAGAGGAAATTATTATCAGCTCAGTTTCCCAACAAGATGATTCTATAATACAAATAAATCCATGAATGGGTATTAATGTTTTTTCGCCTGTATTTGTTTGGTAGCATTACTTTCACGGTACCACCAGTGACGAACTTCCTCTGTCAAGTTTGCCTGGTCACAGCCAAACTGAAATGATCAAATACGTAGTTCCCCCTTTCTGCTTCACTAAAATCTAGTTCAGCTCTCCACGCTGTGATGTGCTGCTGTGACAGTGATAAAATGCAGTGTTTTGTTTTACAGAAGAATATATTGTGCGTGTCGATCTTCTGCGGCTCCCTGGAGGAAGTGCAATCATTTTCATTCATCTAAAAATGGGCCTCAAAGATAACCACTTTCAGTTTCACTCACTCACTCACACATCCACACAAACACACATTATTTGGTATTACTGAGGTGACACCCCGCAGTTTATCAGATTCAGACGGGTCATGCTTTGACTTGTTGTCTGAACCATCATTAGTATCTAACTAAGTGCAAAGCAGACAGGGAGCAATTTAAGGGGTTTTTGAAGTCAAAAGAAATAGAAAAAAAGAATGCCTCACAATATATTTTAGAAACTGCATGCATGTGCACATTTGCTTCAATTTTTTTTCTTTCCCTTATTACATCTGGGACTCATAGCATCAATGGATTTTGGGTGACGGAACCATTTATCAAATTCTTAAAATAACTTTTCATTTCATACCTGATCAAAAGCTTTTGTTCAGGCATGGCAACATCATACTTTGTTGTGTATTTATACCACCAAACTCAAATCCCTCCCTGTCTGCTTTGTGTCAGTTAGGTAACCTGGGGAGTGTCCTGCCTCGCAATAACTCCCCTGAAGCTGCCTGCCAAAGAAACAGAGTTGCACAGTGACTTTGAGTGGTCATGAAAGTAAAAAATATGAATTAAAAACCATTAAACTGTCTCATCATTTTAGGCAGGCAAGCTAGAATCAGGGAAGTTACTAGGAAGATCATGTGACACAGATTTCATGGGCCCAGGCAGGGGGCTTGCTGTCGTAGGGAATGGGACTTCTGGCTGTGGATGTAGTTGCAGCCTCTTGCTGTTGTTCCTCTCCTTCATCCCTCTCTCCCTGTTCAGTGGCTCCACCTCTGCCGGCCCACGCAGGAAGCTCCAGACCTGGCTGGGAAGAGAAAGGCTTTTCGAGTACCTTGAGGACCCGCTGGACCTGCAGTGCAGAGAGGAAGCGAGAGCTGAAATTAAAATACTAAAGCTGAGTACAGCAAAAGGGAATCAAGTCCAACCAACGTATGTCCTGATATCCATTTGAAAATCTCTCTTAATCCTGCAGTTCGCTTAGGTGTGTCACAGTGAGACCAAGTCTGACCTCAGAAAAGTCTCCATTCTCAGCAGCCTCTATTGCATTCTGGGCAATGTAGTTCCTGAGAACCACACGAGGGTTGGTGCTGTCCATAACCCTCACCCTCTCCTGCTGCACAGCCAGCACATCACTCTGGGCCTCTAACTCACGAGCCAGACGTTTCCTGGAGCAGTGATAACACAAAACACAGAGAGTTACAGGAATTGAGCTATGAGAGACTCAACAGCCCATTTCCTCTTCTTGCTCTCTGCCTGGCCCCTTTATCAGTCACATGTCCAGCCATCCCCATCCACCCCTCCTAAAAAACATTTCATCTGGTCCATGTAGGTCCTCGCCCTCTGCTCGTGTTTTACATGAAAATGTCTTTCTCCTGCTATCTCACCTATAGCATGTGATCCAGCGGGTCCACTCCTCAGCCTGTCTGGTTTTCAGCTCCTCCTGGCTTGTCTCCATCAGCTCTTTCAGTGTGCTGAGTTTGTCTAGCTGTCTCGCTATTGTCATCCTGTCTGAAATCATCTGGAACAGCGCTGGGTTGCTCTGAGCCATAGAGAGCAGCATCGCCAGCTCACTGTCAACAGCAGACAGAAATCATAACAGTTACAATTGTTATTGGCATGTTAGAGAAAAAAGAGGCCCAGAGGTGCCACCACAGACAGCCCAGGCTTTATCTATGTTTGATACCTCACAAAGGGATTGAGGTTAAGACAGACATTAATTATCCTTATGACATGTTCACTTCAACTGACTCTGTTTACATCCACAGATATCAAATAAAGCATTTCCATTTGTAGTTCTGCAAACTCAAATCAATGTTTACATCTGGTTCGTTTGACTGTCTGTATTTCCCTTTAAAGGCTTCCAAAGAAACAGGACCAGACAGAATTAGACAGCACACAACTGGACTGCACTGATGGATACTCATAACCTCAGCGGTATATATTACTTTAGTTATGTTTACTTCCAATTTTTCAAGTTACAGGTTGATACTTTCAAAAAATTTAATAGATTAACTAGAGCTGAATTACAAAGCATTTTATAAAATCAATTCCAAAACCTCAAGCTTACACTTATTAATATTAATAGAGTATTATAATGCAACACTGCAGCTCCTGGAACTTTTCCCCACATATTTAAACTCATTGCTTTTTTTTTCCTAATTGGAACTTTACTGTATTTGAATGGATGCTACTCTTGCTCTATGTTGGCAATATGTAGACTCTGGCCATTGTTCATCAACGGCATTTGATATGTTGAGTCCAACTTCGAACTTTGTTTTCAATAAAATGTTGTTCTCCTAATACAAAAAGCCACTTGTGACAACCAGAAACTGAAATGAACAAACAAGACAAAACAGTCTGAACATAATGAACATAGTACAGAACTTTTACTACCTTTTTGTGAAGTGGCCAAGAAAATGCCAAGTTTGTCCTGAGGGTGGCAGTAAAATATTTCTCAGTATATAATGCTCTGGTGATCTTTAATATCACGGCCATCTACTTGGCTCCATCTGTTTAAGTGGATATTAAGGCACTGTGAACATTTATCCTCTTGAGGGGATGAATATCATTAGCTTTTAGTTTTTTTTACATTCTGTCACAACCCAAAGTATTAAACGTTAAATTGTGATCTGATTGTGGAGGTAGAAATTATACCTGGGAATGAGTTTCTGTTATAAATTCACTGGCGATATCTGCTGGCCTCACTCACTGTGACACTAAACTGCGTTAAATATTTACACCAATTTAGAGCTGGACTGGAACTACTATCATCAGTGGGGAATATAAACAGTAATCTCTTTTCGTTAAATAGTGTGAATGCACTGTAAGTAGCAGCCTTAGCTCACTCACCGTGGATCCATAGTAGGTTTGTTGGCGGCCTTGAGCTCCTCTAAGGAGGCACACTGTTCCAGCAGGAGTTCTGTGGCCTTCTTTACAAGCTCTTCTTCTCCTTCACCTTCTCCCTCAGTGGGACAGGAAATCTGACTCAAGCAGCGGAAGGCGTTTGTGAAGTCAGCACCTTCAGATAGAAGACAGAAAAGGTTACAATATTGGTGCAATAGGTGGCAACTTTTACATGTTCTATCTGCAGTACAAAATGTGCTCCCAAGACAGATTTAATCTTATGTCATCAGTCTCAGTTGTGAGCCAGTACAATGATCTCTAACTCTGGTCCCACCTGTGTTGTGCATGGCCTGCAGCAGCTCAGTAATCAGAATTTCATCCTCAGGCTCTTCTTTCTTTAATAAGCCCAGTTTTTTCCTCATGTTCTCCAGGTAAAAGCCATTAAACAGATCCAGATACTCATCCATAACAATCTGAGCCCGGTCTGGTGGCAGTTCAGGAGCTAGAGCCTCTGCCAACTTCACCAGGTTCCACCTGCAGATAGCCGGCTGGGCCTGGTAGGAGTAACGGCTAGAGTTATCTGAGGCATTGCAGGTGAAATCGGGATCAAACCTGAGACACATGAGGAAATTCAAGTTCTATAATCTGATATAAGATGGATATTTATCATCGTTATATATATACAGAATTAAATACAAATGCCTGACCTATCCATGAAGCCATATGGACCATAGTCCAGTGTGAGTCCCAGGATGCTCATGTTATCTGTGTTCAGGACTCCATGACAGAAACCTACACACTGCCACTGTGCAACAAGTCGAGCTGTACGACGCATCACCTGTAAACAGGAAGAGGACACAATCACACATCACAGTGCTGTGCTGTGCTGTGCTGTGCATTTTGTTTCGTTCTGTAGCCTGATGTTTCTCTCAATTACATTCATTTTCTCCCCCCATAGCAAAACAGTGAATACAGAAATTCATGTTGAAATTCCTGACTTGGGCTTTAACATCACAAATTATGAAAGAAGAAATGATCTTTATTCATTTTGAATGCAATTTATGTCCAAAAATATCTGTATTTGAAAATAAGGTCTGAGAAGAATGAATTCTTTGATTTGTTTCTAAGTAGATCGAGGAAATCACAAAAAATCTGCCTACAGAGCTCTTAATGTCTCAATCTCATACAGAGCAGAGTGCACAGTGACTCAGTGCATGCAGTCATTCAACCATTTAGAGCAGATTAACAGGATAAGAGGATCCAAATGTTCTTGGCCTCAAACTATAAGGTCAGTGCCTTGAGTCAGCTAAAGGCTGATTTGAATAAACCTCACAGTTAGTAGTCTTAGAATTGTGGTTACACCTGGCTGAGATTCACATGTGGACAGGTGGAAGAGAATGTCACTCAGGTGCTCTGACCTCTCTGAAGAAAGCCACATTCCTCTCTACTCGGTCTGTGAAATTTTCCTGGATCTCAGGGTAAAACACCTCAATGACGTAATCCATCATCTGACCTCGGATCTCATCGCGCCCATAGCTGGGACCCTGGCGCCCTGTGAACTCGTCCGCCTGCTTGAAGATTTCAAAGGATCCAAACCTGCATAAAAAGGACACAGTGAAGACAAAATTACTCTGGTATGTGCAATTCAAGAACGTCAGGCGACCATGACAAGTGACACAGAGGCAACAATGCGCCACCTGAGGAAGGTGGGAGCGATGCGGACGACCACAGAACATCTTTCATGGCGAGGGTGTCCGCTGTAGTATATGTCCCGTATGACCCTGCTGTCAGAGGTCACGACGGAGCCGGCTCTGGTGGTGGGGATGCCCAGGAAGAACATCGCTTCGCTGCACAGGAACTCTCTAATACTGGAGCGCAGGACCTTACGGCCATCAGCTTGTCTGTGGAGGGACAGACGAAGAGCTGGAGTAAATACAAATAAAATGTCCAAAATCATTTTCTAGGTGTGTCTTGGTTAGATGGTTTGTTTGAGTGTTATAGAAATCAATCAAATCAAACCCCCCCCCCCATGGATACGCCTCATGCATTACAAACAAGATTTGTGAATCTCAGCTGTCTCATTTAATCCTAGTAATTAAAAACAACATAGCTGAAACTGACACAAACGACCTTCGTACCGTGAGTAAGGGGTCAGGCCGGCCCCTTTCAGCTGGATCTCCCACCGACCACTCGGGTTTTCCCGCAGTAGCTCTGGATCCTGGCCCGGGGGCACCTTCACCTCCCCCAGGTAGCAGGCCGCCCCGTCGCCCAGCTGGCCGGCAAACTGTCCGAACTGGTGTCCGCAGTAGCAGTGCGCAGCGGGCTCGGATCCGGGCATCAGCTTGGATCCGCTGAGGTACTCCGGACCGAGCGGGTCGTTCATGACTTCTTCCCCGCTGAGCCCCAGCAGAGCCAGGGCTTGGTGCGACACGGCCACGAACCGGGGTTTGGTCAGCGGCTGCGGCTTCACCCGGGAGAAGCAGGCCCCCTTCACCTGCCGGATCCCCGGATCCTCGGACGGGTCCAGGGGGAGTTTTTGGAGGACGACGTTGTCGAAGTCCAGCCGCTCCAGCGGGGAACGACTCAGAACCGGACCCATGTCGTCCATCTTAACCGAGCTGAGGAGCCTGAACACGGACACACTGGGGACAAAGAGTCGCAACGGTCCCAGCCGAGGTCCTAAATAAGCCATCCAACCGGGGCCATCGGTGTGTTCCGGTCCTGTGGCGCAGTTAGAGACTTATTACCGGTCATGCTTTCATAATCCAGCGCGGCAGACCGGATGTTTGCGAGGCGGCGGTGTGAAACCAATACTTGTCCGACCGGAAACAAGCAAGACGGAACTAAATCCACTGAGACCCAAAGGAAAGTCAAATTCATATAGTAAATAAATAAAATTAAGATATAATTATAACACAATAAAATAATAGCTCTGAATATTCCCGTATTATACTATTCAATCAGATGCAGCATATCACTGTTTGGTGCATTTAAATATTTGCAGCATCAAGAAGAAAGTGACATCTTTGAGGCAAATATAGTTTATCTTTACTTAAAATGCTTTTATAATTCATGACAGTTTGGATTGTAACAGCGACAATACAAGGGTACAGGGAAACAAATCTTACAACAAATTACAGGCATTCACAAAGTTCTTGGCAATTCTCAAATGTACAGTAGATTAAACTGAAGGAGACAGACACAGTATGTTTAGATTTGACTGCATTATACCTCTGAGGGAATGAAAGGCTCGACTATATCTGTACGCAGCATTTTCACTGATCTTGTATATGAAGATGATGAATTTATGAGTTGGAAGACTAATTGTCTGAGTTAGTTTCATGTATAGATAGTTTGCAAATAGTCTAATTATGTTTGTAAAATTAAATGACACTACTTCAAATAATCAAATCCCATATTCATTAATCGGAACATTTCAGAAATCTTATAAATACATCTAAATAATGTATTTTACAAAATTACTTAAAACCAAGATGGGGAAAACCTGAAAATTCACATTGGTTTCTCATTTTGCAATCACATCAATATTTACTCTACCCAAACACCCCACCCAGATAAATTACAAGGTTGTAATTCAGCCTCTTTTTACATGTGCAATAAATGGCTCTGTAATCCATTCATAATTTCATTGTACATGGTAAAATGACAGTAAGACTCTGTGGGATGACTGTTGGTAATAACAAGCAGAAGAGGCGTTATCAGGGTCAAAGGCAGCAGTGACAGCAATGTAAGGCTTTACCTCCCAACACTGACCAGCTTTAATAGTCAGTTTCCTTCTTAGTGGTCAAAACAAGCACATAGCTAATCTCCCTTCATGAGAAATCTAATCATCTGTTCAATTGATCTCTGGTGCCATTTTAACATCAGACTGGGAAGTGATAATGCATATATCAAAACAGTACAAACAGCTGGTGTGCTGAATGCCAGACGTTCTAATTTGAAGGTTTTTAGCAATGGCTTTCTGTGTACGATTCATAATTCAGTGTCAAGTGAAACCTTTACTCAGAGATGGAGTTGGTTAAAGCCCAAAGATGAAGGTGCCTCATATTGGAGGTACAATCAAGTATACAAATCACACTACTCATGCATTTGTCTTCCTGAGGCACATTTAATCCTGTCCTGCATCAGGTCTCTGTTGAATATATGAGTGACTATAAAATGTAGAGGGTCATGGTGACATTTCAGCTGAAACCGAGACAGCACAAATGTAGACAGATGTCTATATTTAGGACGACATAATTTGTCCTATGTTTGTCGACTGGGTCTCATTAATATAAGGACAGATTCTTGCGAAGCTGCATTGGCCATTTGGTTATAATATATAACACACATTTTTGCCATTTCACTTAACCACAAGCCCTTACAGCTGCAATATGAGGCACTTGTTTGTTGATGTTCCATGCGCATATGAAATAAGTCAATTTTGTCTTATGCCTGGCCTATATGAGAGTTTTGAATAATATGCCTTTTAAGAAGGAGATTTTCAGCAACTAAGAAAATGATGGTCAAAATTTTCAATTCAGATATTTTTTTTTTTCAATTTTACATTGAGCCACTCTATGCATCAAATATAAAAATTCAAGGTTTTTAAAGAATTCTTAAATTATGGTTCGACAGATCCTTTACTGCAGTTCTTGCTGAATTTCAGTTTTACTTTCTTGGACCTTCCATAGACTGCATGTACAATACAAGAGTCAACCTCTTCCAAAGTGCTAAACTTGAAATGTGCCAATTACTGAAAAAATTTAATGCTGGCTGGCACACGAAAGATGACAGGAATAAGTAGAGAGGATTTTAAAAAAAGTGGCTCAGTCCTATCAGGGCAGATGAAATGAGGACAGTTGCTGATGATACTTGTTGAATAAAATGTCTGTGTGTAAGTTATGAAAAGGAATAGTGGGAAAACATACTGTAGCTATTAGAAAGGAATTATTGGCATTTGTAAACCTCCAAAATGCAGGGTTTTCTCAAAATATGAAAAAAAAAAAAAAAAAAAGTACTGTCATGGTTTCTTTGGCAGTACCCCCCTGCTGCTCTTACAGGGACATCAACACAAGGTGGGAGACTGTCAACCTCCCGAGGTTCTTGTTAGTTCATCGTGTGCGGGCTGGTGAACCCTTTCCCCCAGCCCCATATCCTGTTTTTAAGGCCACTGGTGAGAGATGCATTGTTTTTTTTATAAATCAAAAGGTCATGTCACTGATGGCTTAGAAAAGAATAGTGGGGTCAAGCAGGGGATGGCCGCAGAGTCTCCAGTACTGATTGGACAGCAGGTAAAGACAGCATGGCTCTACCTATACTCCCTCCAGCACGGTAACAGGCGTATCCCAGCATTCCCAGCATGACGCCTTTGATGACTGTGCACAAAACCCAGCCAAAACGCGAGGGAGGTGCAACACTGAGAAGGAGGCAGACATACACATTGATCAGCTGTTGTCCAACACAATTACACTGGATTTTCTACAGCTAAATACATAATGTATATTTGTGTCAGAACAACAAAACAAAAATACCTCATGATTTCATTGATGTTAAGCTGTTTCTCCCAGTTTCTTTCTATGCCAGGAACGTGACCCATCCCTACGACTCCCACCACCACAGCGGGCACTTCTACAACAGTAGAAAATGTTTTATATTAACAGTCTACACTACCACAGCCTAATATTCTTCAGAATTAACATCATCTATTAAATCAGATAATCTCCTGCACCACTGAGCAAGTCCCCACTGTAACAGTTTTTAAAAATCTAATTATCATTAAAATTAAGTATAGATTTCATGATATAGAAATTTTGTTGAACAAATGCAGTATTAACAAACTACAACATCACTCCATAGGCATGAATTACTGTGGGATCACAGTAACTACAAATCCAGCTTTTCAATTATTAAAAAAAAAAAAAAACTAAGCAAAAGAATGAGAAAATCCCCCGATTGTTTCTTTAAAACAAAAGTTTGAAATGTCATGCTTCTCTTACCAAATATGACTTAGCATTTCCTAAACAGTTTCTGTAGAGTTCAAACCATATTAATGATCTGTTTATTATGCAACAATTTAGCAAAAGTGTGATGACAGATATACGCAGAGTATTGTCATGTCTTACTGGGAAAGAAAAAAGACTGTGTACAGTTATGACATTAAATAAAAAAAGTAATGTCAAGTAAAGTGCAACATTTGAATGAAAGCATAACCATTATAATCATATCTACATGTATCAAAATATACATATTATGTGCAAGAACAGAACACAATTATAGTGCTAAAAACCTATATGCTGAAATATAATTAAGAAAAAAATAATGAGGATGTGACCATAAACTTATTGAACAATGCAATACACACTCTGAGCATTGGGGGGAGCTTCCACACAGCATGTAGCCTGACGGAGCGTATGTGTGAGGTAGATGTCTCTTTCTGCAACAATGGTCTGGTGAAGGGCGGGAAACTCGCCAATCATCTCTGACATGGTCTGTTCCAGCAGATCCTTCTGTTTGCACTTCTCTACATCCTCTTTACTGCAACATGAAAAACAAAATGCTGTTTTCTGTTGGTTATGACATTATACAGTGAAGGAAGAGGAACTGACAGTAGAAATGTGAAGAGCTCAAGTGTTAAAGTTAGAATTTTGCATGCGTGCACACACAGACCACATGCATTAGAGAATGCTGCAGCATTTTTAACACACAACCTAAGAGACTCTGGTAGATGAGCACACAATCACTTCATTCAGGAATCTTCCAGTTTGATCTTAACACGTCAGCTCTTTAAAAAAAATGGGCAATATTGCATGTGTCCTGGAAAATATGAGTGGCCGCACATTCACTGGTTCTAAAGATAACACAAATACCATTTATGCTCACATGTTTTTTGTTTTTTGTTTTTTTCTCTAACCAAAATCTTTTCGACTACTATGACCCCTAATTTTCCAATTTGTGGATATCTGGTTGTTTAATTTAAACTCTGTTTTTAAAACCTTGTTTTCTATTTCTACAAAATGGTAAGCTCTTCAGTGCTGAATTCATTAAGCCCCACAGTGTGGGGCGGTTGCTTCCCACTGACTAGACTCATTTTCAAATCATTTTTCTTCAAATTTTGCAAAAATTGTTTGCAATTATCTACATTTCAGAATTATATAACCTATTTTTTTGCTTAACATTAGCATTAATAACAAGCACTGAGAAAGGTAGTCTCATGACACTGTGTTATTAAGATGAGTTTATACCTGATTGGGTCTGACAGGAAGCAAAGACCCCAGGCTAGACGGGCCTTCTGCCATAGACTGAGGGCAGCAATAGCTCTCTTGAACGTCACAGGGATTGGCCTGTCGCCAAGGTGAAATTTACAAAATGGTACCTGTCCAGCCTGTGTGGAAGGAATAACTTCAAGATTGAAAAAAAAAACAACAACATAAAAACAAACAAAGTTTGATCATCTGCTTTCTTAATTTTTTTGTGTGCTTTACCTCTTTGAATGCCTCTCTAAACTCTCCTCCAGGAGCCATCCCCAGTTGCTCTGTGATGTGAGCTGAAACTTTGAGGAGGAGAATCTGCATCAGCCCTGACATCAGCCCATTCTGTCGACAGAAATATTCATTCAGAGAGAAACAGTGATTAGTGTATTAATGTCATTTTGGAAAACAAAAAAGGTGAATTGCACAAGTGGGGAAAACAAAAAAAGCTTCTTACTAAAATGTAATCTGGCTTTTGCTGCTACATAGTGCGGTATTCATTTTCCCACTAACACGGGGTGCATGTCTGCTTGATTCAGAGTAAACTTAACTATCATCATCTCTGTTTTACTGTTTCAACTGTTTCACATCGGCCCTCTCCATCTTTGTAAAAGTCTGACCTGTTTGATGGCATGCTGAACCTTCTCCAGGTTGATGTCTTTGGCTTCCTTCAGCAGTGTACTCTCGTCCATCTTTAACATAGACACCCTGTACTGGCACAGTTCCACCACCACCACGTCTGGCTGAACAGCCCGGATCGTCTGAGAGAGAGAAGGAAAGAGCAGTAGGCATGTAAGATAAGATCAGGAATAAGAGACAAACAGAAAATTAGCAGTGAGGGAAGAAGTGCAGACAAAGCAATCGATTTGGAATGAAGACAACAAGATTACGCTTGACAAAATATAAATGCAATTGTAATTACTGTGTATAAAGGCAACTCATCACTTCAAAGTGATTTAGCACTTCTCCATATACACAAAATTGCTCTGTTATTTCACTGAACGCTCACAGAGTACCACATTTAAAAGGGTGTAAATGGCATTTAACATTGTATGAATCCTCTTGTAAATCCACATTGACTCACCGTGGCCACATCCTTTTTGCTGCTGTCACTGAAGTGCGCTGTGCCCACCAGGTACAGGAGGCTGCCATCAGGGGCAGTAAGACAGGTCACTGTCTCTGGGAGCTCAGGAGACGTCTGGCGGCGCTGAGCTCGCAATTGCCAAAGCAACTCCATTGCTTCACCGTCAGCTAGACAGTAAGAGCAGAAACAGAAAAATAAAGCAGAAAAACTATTAATTCTATTGTTTTCTATTAAAGGGAGTATATATTTAATATTTTCACAAATGTTCTTTTATTTTACATTTCCTTAAATGAATTAGCTGCAGATTTGGCAATTCATTCCTCAGCGATACAAACTTTACACAACCAGAAAAAACACCAGTGATGGAGAAGAGTTAAATTACTGCTTTTTATAGACGCTCTCAAGGAACAGCCCAGCACAACCAGAAGATCATTGGAATATTCAAAAAACCTTTTTCATCTGTGTGTCAAGAAAAGTTGAAACTAACCCTGTAGCCAATAGTAAAGACAACACAAAATTTGTGACACATGCATTTGAAACAGGAAAAACTGCATTCTGAAATTGTGACAAGTGACTATCTGGAGATCGAAAGTTGCTGCAGACAACAGCACTTAATAATATCTAAGTCAAACTTGAACATAGAACCCTGAAAACTTTTATGACTGTACTATGCAGATTTTGCCATTTATACAGCAGCTGTTGAATTGTCAGGCTGTTAAAGACAACTCTGCACAACAGACAAGTAAAATTGTAAAATAACAGTGTCTGATAGCTACCTCACCAACTTTCTGATGACATACAGCATGCGTTAATACAATAACTTACATAGCCCTGGAGGTAGACAAGGAAGTTCCTCTTCTGATGGCCCCACTGACTCATCCTGTGACACATCAAAACAGCAAACAATGTCTTAAACAGATTAGGGAGATTATTTTTTGTCCAAGTGTGACCAGTCAGAGAAGGTGCACATTATTGGGTAATCGATCTGTGTAACTGTTGCGAAACATCTTAAACAAGTCGGTAATAATGACAGGAACCCTATCACTTTGAGAAAATAAAAAACACAACAAACCTCTGAATTGTTGTCTTGGTCCATGTTTGAAGCACTGAAAGCTGTGACAGAGAGCAGAAAGAAAACAGCCGTTCACCGACAGCGAGCTGCGGCACAAAACGTTACCGACTGCTGACGTTGCTTTACCGGGGTGCTGACTAGTCTAAACGCGGTCAACGATTAAAGGCTCCCGGAGGAAACCTGGTCGATGTCACCGATTCTGATGGAGTTATCGTTGTCTCCGCTGAGGCCAGAAAAGGTGGAGGTACACTAGGAGAAGGGTCTTGCCCAGCAGCAGGTCTCCATGCTAGCTAGCCTTACTTCTGTTTACCCAGAGATCAACGGTGTGGTTAGCAACCCGACAGCTAACTGAAGCTAACACAAGCTAGCATGTCCGGTTAAAAAAAATCTTTCAAATATAAACGTTAAAATTGGATAGATTCACAACAAATATTGCAAGTGTCCTGTGTTAAAACAGGACACGTGTCTACAAACGAATAGCTTCAACTTACTGAGCACCAGCCCGTCTGTCAGTGTGCTGCTCTTCGCCTGTGCTCCGGTGCTCGGCTGACAGCAGCGGTGCATTCTGGGAGGTGTAGTCATTGATTCGCAGGACGCGCACGTTTATTTATTTATTTTTATTAAAGAAATTGGTTTCTTTATTTGTTTTCAACATAACATTTTACACATTATAATCAAAGTCTGGACTCCGTTTCCACCTTTTCATTAAGACTGCTGGAGATTTGTTTCTCCAGCAGCCTCAATGTGAAAATCTACACAGAAGATTCGTTATTAGTTGTATCTGTGTTACAACAGGTAACATGCTCTTCCACACACTCGTGCTACTAGTCTTAAAGTGCTTTTGGATGCATTTTTGTGCTTGAGTAGTCTAACAAGGGAATTCTTGAGCCATCCAGTATCATAACAATGACATGAATTATCACTGAAACTGAAGATGAGTGGAGGGTGAGGTGGGAAATTTTTTTCTCCCCCCGAGTTGTCTTGAAGTGTGTGTTATGTGAAATGCCCTGGGAGATGAGTATAGTATGCATAGGTCCACCCATAGTGGCCCAGATAAAAGCACTCAAGTCTTCTACAGTAGATGTCATATTGGTGTCAGTGCAGACAGTTCCCTTTTTGACTGAAGCTCCTGTAATCATATGTGCAGCTGCAAGATATGCATAAAGAAAAAGTGTGGTAGGCCTAATCCCCTTGTCCATTCACTTTTTCCCTGTGAAAAGTGCTAACTTTACGTATATGCTTAGTTTTACATCAAACAAATAAACTATTCTAACTATTTATTCCTTCATGAGTTTTTTGCCAGTCAAGTGAGTGTTAGCACAATATGAGGACACGACTCCTGAAATAGAAACAGATCACATCAGACCAGCAGATGACTGTCAAAACCTTTGTCTTCATAGTATAAACCTTCCAGCAAGGAATGATTCAAAAAATACTCATCACTTCTTCCATTTCACATCACAGCACTCCTACAAGAAGTCGGCAGAACACAGAAGTCAAATACTTCACCAGTGAGTCCAGCTCCATTCATCACGACAAAGTGACATTAAAGTTTTCAAGAAGTAAACACCCACAGGACTTCTCTTTTACTAGATCTCAAAAGATTTCTTTCCTATTAGACACATCTGAGCGGTACTGAAATTTCATATTGCCTTACAAAGCCACACTTTCATTGCTGTTCTTTTGTAATATATGCCAATTTCCTTATTATTAATGACGTGCAAGTATAGTTCAGTCAAGGTCTTAATACAGGTTCCTAATTAATGGTGAAATGGGAATGATAAAGCCATGAAACGTGTTATACTTTATACACCCCACAAAACACTGAGTCATGTACAGTGTCTATATATGTGAAATATGATGCTTTAAGCGCATACATTATTGCCACAAATATATTGTGATCTTTTGCATATCAATTGTGCAGATCTCAACACTTGTATTGCGTGAGCTACCTTTCTACTTGGCTATTGGGATAAAGGGACTAAGCGTTATCATATGTGTTAAAATACATTTTGTTTGAAGCCATAATGCAGTCCTGTTTGCAAATAAGCATTTCTAAGGTGTAATTTTTTTTTAACAGAGTTCACTCATCCGTCTTTGCGGTTCATCCTGTCTTTACACCTTATTGATATAGTTTGTTTCACCCTGCACTGTAGCACCCTGTTGAGTTATATCACTGCTGGTTTCATTGGAGGGTGAATAGCTGTACACAGTCATCCTGAGACATGAATGTGACATCATTTCCAACAGTAATACTCTGGTTAACACTATCAAATACACAACTCTGTCTTAATTATCCTCTAATTTTCTGTCTAAAAGCTCAAGATTTTTTTTGTTTTGTTTTGTTTTGGGGTTTTATGCTTTTTTTTTTTTTTTACAACTATTCCCATTTTACATCAGTCAACCAGGTCCACCTGTCACAGCAATGTATGAGTTAATTCAAAGAAGAGGTGGCTGTTGATAGGAAGAAGATATTGACATGTTGGTCATGTGCAGAGAGCGTTGCGTAGTGAGGGAAGGAATCTGAGTCACTGTTCCTTTTCTTATTCCTCTTCAACATTCCCCGGCAGCAATTAGCTCCCCCGGTCTCTCTGCCAATCTGTCTCTACGGTTTTCTTCATCCTCCTCTTCCTCAAACAGAGTGTGATGTATACTCAGCAGCTGGTGTGTGGGGGCTCTGGCCAGGGGTGGTGTCTGAGATTCTGGGTTTTCTGCTGTCTGAGTGAGAGGATCCCTTTGAGGAGGGGAGGACTTGGGACTGAGTGGATCCTCGCTGGATGGTGGGTTGGGGCTCACGCCATTTACAAATGTAGTGGTGGGCAGAGGGACTGTAGAAAATGAAGTGTTGGTTGATTCTGGAGAGCAAACCTTAGTCTCTGTAGGGTTAAGGAGGAAATACCAGAGAAGGTATGAGAAGAGAGAAACAACAATAATAATTCCTCTCTGACAACCCGGACCATTATATTTTCCGGACAAATTTCTGAAAAGTAAAATCATATATATTTAATGTTTACCATTCCTAAAAAAAGAGATTCATTATTAATTTACATCACATGTAATTTAAGATACATCACATTTTGCATGTTAAACTTAATTGGCTAAAGATTACAATATTATTAATATTTACTGATATGTACCAGTATGAAGTAAATAATGTAGCCGAATAGTTCACAGGTCAATGCATCGCTCAGTAGGATGAAAAGTTACAGTCTGTTTGACTAGAAGCAAATTAATTCCTTTAATATTCGACCCATTCCTCCAGGAACCATAAAGAGACAGAGAAAGATGAGGCCTACCTGTAATTGCACCAGACACATGAACAATAGTGTGTGTTCCTTCAAGATACACCGTATCCATGTTGTGATCTGAGGGCAGAGGATCTGTGGTTGTTGCCTCCACTTTGGGCTTACGTATAGTCAGCATGTATGGGTGAACGTCCAGTGAGAAGTTGCGGTTGTGCTTTTTCTCAATACCACTTAGATCTATTTACGAAAATAGGAAGCAGAAACTGTATTTGAAGCAGCATTAACCGATTTTCTGGCCTTTTTGAAGCTATGAACATTGGAAAGCTTTGAGAGCATTTCTTTTTAGCATTTATTTGATTTACTAGTTGGTCACTTAATTTGTGTTTTTGATAAGGATTTATCAGAGTTGAAAACAGCTACCTGACAGTTTGGTGATCAAAGAGATAAAAATGGGCCAAAAGAGTAAATATGCATACTGTAAAACCAAAACAACAAGCTAAAAGACACTAATAGCTCTGGAGATCTAAGGGGCGGGTGGCAGATACTAATTCTTTGTAGGTTCACCATTAAGTGTATGGAGTCAGAACAGTCTCATAATGAATGAACTCTCGCGGGGCTTTTCACGAATGCACATGCTTTGTTTCGTAGTCGTATTTCGGGCTTCACAAATGTAATTTTGAGGCACACTTGTAATATAAATTCACAGAGCATACGAATTGCTGAATGTGAATTGACAGCTTTATCAGCCAATGGTGACGTTGATTGACCTGCGACGTCAGATCAGTCTCAAAATTTATGTACAGATTTCTTAACGCACATTCAGCAATTCGTTATATTACAAATGTGCCTCAAAATTACATTTGTGAGTCCGAAATATGACTATGCAACAAAGCATGTACATTCGTGAAAAGCCCCGCGAGAGTTCATTCATTATGAGACCGTTCTGACTCCATATAAGTGACTCCTTTGACATTACAGTTTGTATTTTCAACCATGGTCGAAATAAAAAACATTGATTGAAGCAGGTTTGATTTAAAATTGTTTTTTAAATAAAAACCTACGATTTGTTGTACTACATACCTTTTGTTGCTGGATGTTGTGTACTCTTGCTATCCACAAGTGGTGCAATGAAGCTGTCTGCAACCGTTTTTCGTCGCACTGGTTTGGGTTTTTCAGGCTTGGTGTGATTTTCTAGACGTGTCAGGGTTAGGGGTTCCTTTACAAAGCACAGAAAACACATAAGCAGGTTATTAGATCACTGCAGTTCAGGTCGCTAAAGGCAACAAACAAAACAGCGTTCAAGTATTCTGTCCTTTATAGAAGTCCTAAGTGAAAAGTACTTGCTCAGTCTCCTTAGAGAAGAGGGAGATGGTGTTTGGGAGCATCTTGTTAATATGGCAATATGAAGCGCCTTTATATAAGATGAAGTATTATTCTGTTTTATTGTGCATGGAAGGATTCTGTTTCACTTCTACAGTCTCTGATGTTTATCTAAGGGAACAGGATTGAAAATGTTTTAGGCAACTGCCATACCTTAAATGACTGAGGAAGAGGATTTGAAGTTGGGATCCATTTAATCTTCTTGCGGGGCCGTTTGATGACCAACGGCTCCCCAGGTACTTCTCCCACTCCCAGATCAGAGGGATCCATATTGGGATCAAGCGTCTGTATCCCAGAATCCCTAACCGTGGGTGTGGCATCGTGGTTGGACTGAGCAAGTGCAGCCAACAGCTGCCTGACAACATTGTCATACATAAGGTCACTTTCATTAGTGATGAAGTCTAACCTATTGAGTGACTTGATGTGGTCCCTGTTCTCATTGCAAAACATGGCCAGGATGTTGATATCACAGAACTGAGACTTCTGCCAGCGACGCCGTGTTTTGATACCAACTTTATGCAGTTTGTCAAATACAAAATTGGATTTGCGCACCACAAACAAATGCAGCAAATTAACCAGGATGATGAGGTTCATGGTGCAGAGCAGAGCTATGTCCACTGCTGCCATGATGCGCTGCAGCTGCACAGCAGGCAGCTTACAGTTGACCCTGAGCTTTAGTTCCTGATAGCTGCTAATGTCCGGAGGCTCACCAAGTGCACAGGTGAACTCATTCTGCCTTTGGCGGGCATAGTAGGCGCTCAGGTAGGAAATAGGAATGGAACTAAGGCAAATAATAGCAAGGTGGCGTGCCAGGTAAAGCTTAGCCAGAAAGTTGCTTTGACCTCGTCTCTCTAAGTATTTCTCAAAAAGGTTCTGCTCAGGGCTTTTCTCCTTCTCCGCGTTCTCTATGATCTCCCTCCTCTCTCGCTCAGTTATGCCTGGTCCCTTGGATTGAATCTGCTTCTCAATCTTTGGGGCTCGGCCCTCTGCAGCTCTATGATAGCAGTTGTCAATCTCTTGAAGCAGGAAATTGAGCTCCGAAGTGAGCCGTGTAGAAGCAAGGAACTCCCAGCCCAAAGCAGGGATGTACATAATTCCAGCAAAGGCCAGCAGGGCGTAGGGCAGGAACTTATGTTCAAACAGTGAAGGCCAGAGTTGAGGTTCCACACCAGGTACAGCATCGCGCAGCTCCGTCCAGCAGTAGCCTCTTGCGTACAGTGCCTGGTCTCTGGTGAAGTTGTGTGGTGTATAGCAGTATATTGACTCCTCTGTGGAGAGTACAGACAACAGTATCAGGCCAAACGTCACTTTAACAATTTGGATGATTATACCTTTCAGTGAGTTTACTTGCTGAAAGTAAAGTGAAAGTGAAATGTTGCAATGCTACAGCCTGGGCCTTATTTTGACCATATTTTAAAGGTGAAGGTAAACATGCCTAAAATATTTACATGACTGCACTTCACTGAGACCAGGTAAACCATTCAGTGCTGATACGGTAATACTTTAAGTGTTTGCATTCATTTCATATCTGAATAAGTGCTCAAGGAAAGACAGGTCTAGCCATTGTTGTTTTTTTCTTGTAAGTGCAACTTGCAAAAATAGATTCACATTTACTTTGTAGTATCGTGTATCTCTTTGATCTCGGTTTCATTGAATCGCCTTTGTATCTGTGTGAATCTTTGAGAATCATTCATGTGTTGAGCACAAATCGCGTATGATTAGCCTGTCTCAGACAGAGGAAGTGAGAACTCCCCTTCCTTTCCAAGTCGTTCTTTATCAGTCAACTCATTTCAAGTCCATTTTTAATCTTTGATATAAAGTGCAGCGATGTTTGATGTGAAAAAAAAATGAATATACAGCTACCATATATTTTTTCATAAATACCCAAAAAGTTGTCAGAACACCTGCATCGTTCTGCTGCTTAAGTTAAACACTCACTGCCAGCTGGTTCAATGATTTCCTGCAGAGAATCTGACTCAGCAATGAACTAACATCCCTCTCATCCATTGTGACCAAACACCCTGTCCTAACCCCTCCCAATAGTCCATCACCTCATATCTCCAGTCTGTCTCCGTCACTTTCAGGCCCTTTGTTGCTGTAGGCCTGCTCCTTTTCCTTTTCCACCTAATCTCCTCCTTACACTTCCACTTATTACTGTCTGTCACAGAAGACACTAATGCACCACTAAGCGCTTCTGTATCTTTTAGATAGTGAGAATTGAGTTTTGACTTTTGGACTCATTTGTATGTGTATATTCCAAAGTCTGACTTGAATGATGTTGATATAACTTTGACATTCTAACTTAATGAACTCTCTCTAGTGGCTGTGTCTCACCTGCAAAGTTCCTGGTGAAAACGAGGGTGACCAGCAGGATGGGGATAATAACTGTCCCTATAGTAACAACACGGTCAAAGGGCAGCTCTAGTTTGAGCTGCACCATGAGGCTAGCCAGCGCGCCACCCTTTTCATCCTGAGAGGAGCCCGGCAGGATCAGCTCCTTCAGCTTCTCGCCTGCGAGTAGAGCTGTAGCCATGTCTAAGTTCTGATCAAGGATATTCTGCATCCGGAACAGAAAGGACGCACACTAAAACTCCCCTCTGGATTGGAGGGGAGGCCAGATTCTCCCTCCTGTAATTAAATAGTCCTTAATAGAGTCTGCTACACACATAAACCTGCACAAAGCCACACACACACGCACAAACGTGTGGCCAACTTCAGCTTGTCACCATGTGTGGGAAAGAAGCAGGTCATACTGTGTGGTCTGTGTTCTTCAGTTTTCTACAGTTTCCCACAGCTCTTCCCTTTATAAGAACAAGTTTAAAGTGCAGAAACACGGTCTTCACTCTGCTTCTTCGGTGTGCGTCCCTATGTTTTGCCCCGTCTCCACAGTGCCTGGCTTCTGTCCACACAGTCTGAGGCAGGATGAAGAATGAGCCGAGTTTAGGAGGCGTCCTTGTGTTCCCCAAGGAGAGTGATTGTTGGCTGAAGAGTTATTATGTGGGCTTTGGTCATGAGAAACTCGGACCAGTCCTTTCCTGAAAGACAGAAAACCAATTATTTTTTATAAAGGTACAATGATGTACATGCTGTTATTGCTGGGGAATTATTGTCTGTGCATTTAGTGTTTATCCATAAAATTAGCCAAAGTGTGAATTTGCATTGTCTCCTGCCTTCCTCAAGAAAGTCTCATGCTCCCCTTTACTGCCCTTTATAATGCAGTCATGTGGCTGAGGCCATCTAATCTCCTGTCTGTGATCAGTGGAGAGTGTCACTGTGGGGGATATTTGCTTTTGGTGAAGCAAGGACACTCAAGGACGAGTTTAGCTTCTGAGCAGCGTGCTAACCTGAAATTGATCAAATCCAGAATTTATTTGGTTTAAAGTGAACAACCTTTCATGTTCTGGACCATGTCTGTGCTATCCCAGACTCTCTCCTGCCCCTCTCTGGACTCCTGGTGGTCATTGTCTGTGTAGAACAGTGTGTTCACATCGGGCTGTCAGTGAGATGTATTGTATAGGAATATGTGTCAGAATGTTAGTTTGACTGAGTGTGTGTGTGTGTGTGTGTGTGTGTGTGTATACACTGTATGTAGGATAAAAATGTACTGTGCTGTAACTGTGCAGTGTGGACCAGAGGCTGCTGCATGTTCATTGAAGGTTATGTGAATGTCCTTTGTGAGGAGCATGAATACATCAACGCTTCCCATCAACAAACCTCTCACTCTGCCTCTTCCTCCTTTTTTTTCATCCCCCCACCACTTCCTTTGCCCTTCTCTCACTTTCCTTCTATTATGCATGCACACACACACACATACAACGCTAATCTATGAAATCCATCAAATCAATGCTCTCTGGTCCAGGTCTGGAAAGAACACTTAAGAGTGTGGAACCTTGAGTCTGCAGTTTCCCAAGTATAGAGGGCAGCGTTCTGCTGTCAGCTCTATTACAGTCTCACCCACATGTTGAGAAAGATCAGAGCAGATTCCTTTGAAATATCATCGATGAGCATTATTCAAGGCTTCCAGCCTCATGCAATAGTTGGAGTTATAACTGAGGAAGCATCCAAGACATGCTTTAAGGGGTAAAAGGACATCCAGTATATATTTTTCACTCTTGTCTGCACATACCGCATGGTTTCAGCCATGGTAACTTTGTCAAGATCCAAGATCCAAGGGGGGAAACAAACTTTGCATAATTTAAATCTAAAGGGAACAGCATCATATTTTAGTCTAAATTCAGTTGGAGGCTGCTGCTCTGTGAGCCACTGGCTCAACTCCAGTCCAACAGATTATTCCTCTTGGGTGATGACACCAGTAGTGTTTAGAGAGGGAATCCCACATTCCCCGGCTACTACAACATCTTGCTTGGTTATTTTCAGAAAAGCTGGATGCAAAGAGATAGACTCCAGAACAACAGCAGATGGAGGTCTGCTCATTCATTATGAATGTGGTGACGGCTGAGGAGGACTGGACTTTCAGTACCCATGTCTTTGACACTTGTTCTCTTTCCAGGAGCCCAATGATACATTTAGGAAGACATGCTGTTTTAGACTAGTAGAAAAAATACAGTATCCTCAGTGAAGCTCAGCACGTCCTGGTTAGCTCATGCTGGGTGATGCCTGTCGCTGGTGTCTTCCTAACAGTTCAGTGAGTCCAGGACACTGGGAGAATGGCAACCACGAGGACCACGCTTCCGGCGGAGACATTACAGTGCGGAGAATTGCAGCAGACGAGCTGTTTCAGCACCTGAGAGGCGGACAGCTCCCGAAAACCAGCGAGGAGATGAGCTGCTGGACGTCAAGTGACGCCGCTTCAAGCGGTGTGTGTGTGTGTGTGTGTGTGTGTGTGTGAGTGTGTGTGCTGCTCTGTGTCTTTCTGTGTGTGTGTGTGTGAGAGAGAGAGGGAAAGAGTGAGGAGATACTCAATACCTGCATCAGCTGTCTACCTGTCCACACTGGGAAGGCCAGAAGCGGAAAAGCCACCCTGCCTCCTCCTCCTCTGCTCAGATATCTTTTGGACATCGCAGCGAAGAAAATGACAAAAATCCACTCACCATGTCTCCGCTGTACCGCCCGGCACTGTAAGAGTTAATCTGCAGTGCGGGCGAGCAGCTACAGCATGTATCCGAGCACACCGGTTTGTTCCGCCTTCCCACCCCCCTCCACCCCACCCCATAACCACCACCATCACCACCAACACCCCTCCTCTCCGTCACCCAGCCGCCCCAGCTCCCCTCCCCTCCTCCCTGCCCTGACTCTTCCTCAGAAACAAGGGATGAGACAACACATTAAGATTCTCTGTAGTTCAACACATCGTCCTCTCTTTTACCCCCCCGCATCGACTACCTGCTGAACAGCAGCGACGCACCAGGACATATGTATGATGGTGACACCGACTGATAAAGTTAATTATGTTGCAAGAAATCGATTTCTACATTATATTTACACATGATCATTTCAGCTCTCCACCTCTGATATATGACAAATTCTGTTTCCCAGATGAACATTACTAGACTGTTACACTGATCCAATCGACATGATACTAATTTTTAAAAAGTACTAATAAATGATAAATAGCAAAACTACTAAATAGCAAAAACTACTACACTATTCAAACCGTCTACAACCGAACTCCAAGGCGATAACAGGCTTTTACTTACATATTGATAGGTTCACAGCCTGTCTGTCACCCGTGAATGTGGGCCTGGCTACAGAGATGAGCAAACAATGAATGGGAAACATGTGTGTCATTCAAACTCACGGGGTGTGGCGAGCAGCTTTCTCTTCTTTTTTGGGGGGGGTGGAATCATCAAAGACAGAAGGAGCATCATCCCTTGCTGCTGCTATGGGTTCATGCGACAGAAGCTGAACTCTACTCAAATGTATAATGAAGCAGAGCCTTGTAGAGCCCACAATGGAGTAGCCAACATTTGTATGGGAAACTCAGGCTTATAGGGGGATGGTGACTAGACAGTGGGTATCCTTGGGGGGAAACTGTACAGATGGATTTAACTATTAAAAAATTAAGTGGGGCTATGGTGCTCTTTCTTTATGACGCAAATTACCTGTTAGTTTAGTGCATCATCGCTGACTGGAGACTGTTTTGCAGCAGCTTGATAAATTGCAGCACACTCTGGCTTTCTATGTTCATCAGGTGGACCGAGGCACAAGTCAGTTTTTCCCACAAGCCGGTTTCCTCCGGTTAGGCAAGCCCCGCCTCTTTACATCTGCTTCCCAATATAGTCTCTCTCTTGCTCATGGTGATGTTCATGTCCAAGTTGTGATACAGCTTCCTGCCTCCCGCTTATAAGGACTGCAAAAGAATAACGCAGCATAAAAGATATGTGCCTAATGTGTTAAGACATATAAGATAAACGAACTATATTTGGTTCATCTGCACAGTCTGTTGTTATATAGATGGTAATGTGTATTTTCAATGACATTGATTACTGAGGTCATAGTTAGGGCCAGTATTGTACTGGAATAATCCATACTGACAAGTCAAATGTTTTGGCCTTCCTTTGTTAGCGAGAGGGACTGAAAATTAGAAACCTTTGAATATAACGTCTTGTAAGATACAAAAAAAAAATGTTAAAACAAATACCCGAGTTAGCATATCAAACAGTGTGAAAAAACATAATCTAAGACTTAAAGGCGGATCAGTAAAATTTGTAGCAAAAAATTGATATATAAAAATAAATAAAATTAAACAAATCATGTCGAAAACAATGAAACAGAGGCACAGGAATGCATTAGCAGAAGGAAATGAAGTAAACTGGTGCAGCAAATAAATTGGACAACAACAATAATGAGAACACCATTCTCGTTCATAAACACAAAAGCACAGGGCGGAAGTTTTATGAGGTAAACCTAGACATAAATAACCACCTGGAGTTTACACATCACAGCTTGACATCTAAAATAGGAAAACTTAATATTTCTTGGATTATTATTTCAGGATCCAGGTAATTGGTATCATATGTGTGATGTCTGTTTCACTCAGTAGTTTGTCATCCAGCCATGTAAACTGTTATATCCGTAAATATTTAACTAAAGGAACAATATCACCCACAAAACATTATTGAGATGTTTACATACAAACGTTTTATTTTTCTAAACAAAACGGTATTTCAGTTAAGACACACAAACCTACTCATGAAAAAAACTATATATTGTATATGTGTGTGTGTACATATACATTGCTTCGCTGTGTTCACTATTTCAAAAGAAAATCAGCAGGAAGTCTGCCACTTCAACACATTTCATGAGTTGTGCAAATCTGTCTTATGAGATGATGTCACCACATGTGTAGAGAGAAAGCAATGAACAAATGTTTATATTTTATGAATTCTTGACTATTTTATGGGCATGAATAGAAAAGTGACAATTGACATAACATGCACCAAGTCTGATGTTTTTTTGTTTTTTTTTTTGTATTTCTACACATACTGAGGTGCTTTTCTTCCTACAATAGAAATACAACAATGATGATGACTAAACACCATCGGTGTGGTGAAATCAGGTGGCACCTTATTTTAAACTTTAAGCTTAAACCTCTTCAAGTGCTCAGAAACCAAAAATAAAAAGACGATTGTTCATTCACCGCTATCTACAACATAAAAAGTTCAGTTCCCGGGCCAAACAACAACACTTTTCACTAGAGTGCATTCACAACATCAGTAAAAACCCGGAAAGCAGAGAAAGCAAAGTGTTGTGCAAATATATCTTCAGTGAAAACAAGTAAATCCTTGTCTTTGCCTTGTATTCTCTTCTTCTTTTTGTTGCCTCCCTTTTTTTATTTTGCCTTCTCTTATTTCGTCTCAACTTTGTTTCCCTTTCTATTTTCCCTCTGAATGCATCTTTACAGCTGCTCCTTCTTGGAATGTCTGGATTGTTCACTTTTGCTCACAGAGTTTGTCTTGTTCCATCCTTTTACACCTCCCATCAAACTTCCCCATGTACTGCTGCACTGTTCATTGGGCCATTTGGACCACCACGGCCTTCCAGGTTCTGTCTTTGTCCAAATCCTGCCTTCCACTGGATACTTGCTGCTGTGGGGACAAAGGAGGAGTAGGGAAAATGAGACACAAAACATAGAAGGGGGAAAGGTGAAAAAAACACTGAAATAAGCAGGACGGTGACATTTTGCATGTGACTGGCTCATTGATTTTTATGTTGTTCATACTAACATGTCATTTACATGAGCTACAGCTGTTGAGCCTGGAACAGGATAAAACATATCATTTTAATAGATTTACAGACGTCTACTCATGGAAATGGGCAGACAATGGGAGAAGAAGACACAGATTATTCCTCTTGAATCCACAATTCCTAGTTGAACAGGCATTACCTCATAGTAATGAGTCAGGGGATGCATGCTGTCTTCATACTCTGGAGCCCCCATGCGGAGCTGACTTTTGTAGGAGGCACAGTGCACCACAGTGGCTGAAGTTAGAACTGCCTGCACCAGCAGGAGCACCATCAGGATCAGCAACAAAATGTCATACGATTGCTGGACCACACCGACGAGCACATGCACATGCACATGCGGGAAAATTCTCATTAGTCAATTTCACAGTTAGATAGTAGGTGTTTCTCGGGTGGAAAGATTTTATGGGTAAAAACCTGCACTTTGCATATTAGAGGAAATTTCCACTTCATTAAGCTCACCTTCGCTGGAGGCACATCATGCAGAAAAATTTCAATAAAGCTGATCACACTGCAAGACAGGAAGCCAGAGGCTGAAAACAGCAGGGGAGATGTCACACTGCTGATGGCAATCAGCACCTCCACCTGAGGAACCTCAGAAAGAGACAAAAAGAGGAACTTGGAAAAAAAGGGACAAAATAAAAGAAGGAAGGAATCAAACTAAAACATTAAACAGATCTCTTTGGTATAAATGAAAAATGTAGTTATGAATATGCAATGACGGCAGCATATTTACCACAGACTGGGCCCTGACCATGCAGAGCTCTATCAGGTGATATACAACTCTGCATGGAAGACCTAAAATTGTGTTTTATAGTTGCAAATAGAAATTAAGATTGGTGTTCCTTTGAGCACATGGTTAAAAGCTCAGCAGCAGCCTTTTTTGACGTATATTTGCTGCGCCTGGTGGAGCTGGAGTTACAAAGGTGGAGATAACTGGGACCCATGAGGGGGCAGTTTTGCAATACCTCACACTTGGGAAAAAAAATTCAAACACCAAACGTTTTGTCATTCCCTTGTCTGAAACATACATTTCGAAGGTATAAAAGAGAACTGGACTATTTATAACTGTGGGGACAAAACTTGAGCAAAACTAAACATTTTATCAGCACAGTGCTTCAGGAAACGATCTGTCATGGAGCCATTTAATTAGAGATCCCACTGACATCATATAGAAAGCAAACTGGACTGGATGCAGGAGAGACCCTCAGGGCAGATCACAATATACTTTCAGATGAATTTTGCCAACAGCAACTAGAAACTTTAACATTGGAGGACAGGCACTGCGGGGCTGAGCTATACTGCTCAAACAATAACAACACTGCCCTGTACTCACCAGACATTTGTTGGGGTATTCTGACACGACGTGGCTTGCAATGGCACTGGGAAAACACTGATATGCAATAAAGATCAGGCACAAAGTTATGAAATAAGACCACTTATGAATGACATTTAAGTTATCATTCCAAGCTGTGATCTGTGTAAGCTTTAGGAGGGAAAACTTACTGCCACAAGGATCCAAAAAAATGTGACAGACAAATAAGGACCTGGCAGCAAGGCGTCCATGTTGAGGGCAATAATGCCTCCAAATACAGCTGAAATTCCCACGATCACTTCAATCACCTGTTAGAGACAGTCTAATGATTGGAAAATAGACACAATGGAGATGAGCAGCATCATCATTTGCAATGAAACTGAAAACTACTCACAGAATATGCTTTAAGGAGTCGAGTGGGGAACACTGCAGGTGACATTACCATGGGTCTGTCATAAGCTGCTGACTGGAAGATGGACAGAACAATCCAAAGAGTGACAGTTGGAGGGAAAAGTCATTGGATGGTGGGAGAAAAGCACATCACAGACACACACACACTTTCCCACCTTCCTGTGGCAGCAGCAGTCCTCTGCAGAGCGGGCTGACAGGATGACAGTGCTGGCCATCAACACCTCCAGCAAAATCATCAACATGAGGTTAAAGTTGATCTGAGAAGATACAGAGTAAAACAAAACACTGATGAGAGGAAATAAAGGAAAAAATATTCATTTTGAAGAATAATTGGATATAAAACTAAACGATTGGCACTTCTCATCATGTTACTGTAGCATACTTACATTTACAGCAGACGGGTTCAACACCAGTTTACAACCAAACCAAACCAGGCAGGTGGTTGTTACAGCAAATGTTGACACATAAACCACCTGAAAATCTGACACCTTGAAAAAATAAGAATAAATGAGGGCTATATTAGTACGTAGCATGGATTGTTAAAAAAAAGACATAATTTAAAAACACAATTATCATTTTAGCCTTTGGTGCATTAATTGCTTACTCACCGCAACATGCCTGTTCTTTGCAATGGCAAAACTAGCTATGGCTGCGGGGAGGCCCTGTGAAGAACAAAGACAGGGCTGCTGCCTTTATCTGTTTAGCAGGCAAAATTGGCACGGAAATGTAACTAAGATTACAGTTGCATGATGGTCACTTACAGAGCCTGCAGCACAGCGCAGGTAGTCCATGGCAACAGGAAACAGGTTTCCCAGGTACAGAGAGAAACCAGATGTGATGAGCAGACTGCCCTGAGGACACACAGACACAGCCATGCATGCACACACCAATACAGGTACTAGAATATGCAACACTCCTACCAATGCACCTACATTTTAAAAAATTCATAAATCTGATGTTATACATTTCACATGCCCCAAAGTCAAATGGCAGATTATTGAAATACTGACAGTAAGCAATCACATCACAGCCTCCTGTATCCAATTTTATAAAGTTTGGGACTTTTATTTCTCTCATCAGATCAAATGTCCATCATATCTTTTTCTGTCTTTTGATATAATAGGACCTGGCCTACAGTATTTTATGGCAGTTGATTACTTAGAGCTTGTGTAATCTAGAGACATATTGTTGCATTTTTTTTTCTTCTTGCTTAAATTAGGAAGAACAAAACAGGATTTCTTGTGATCGCACTCAAATTTTGAAGATTGGGAGATACTCTCATCAGACAAAATATTACCCCAATCTTTTAAATTTGTGTGTTTTGTACAATCCTGTAGTGTGCCTCCTCTCCAACTCTCCCTGACCATCTTTCCTCTCACCCCTATGAGGACACTGTAGAGCCAGGCCCTGTAGCTGAAGCACGGGTGCTTTAGAGGCTCAGGCTGCGCCAGCTGCAGGTCACTGGCCCTCACGTCCACTGTGTAGCTATCCCGCTCAGGTCTATCCTGCTCCCCCCTGTCTGGCCTTCTCTCAGCTCCCCTGTCGCTCCGCCGTCCCAGCGTCCCACTGCCTCTTTCCAGAGTGGACATGTGGCTATAGGTGAACTCCTCTCTGGCTGACAGCTCCTCACGTTGCATTTCTGAAACAGGTGGTGGTTAACTGTGGAAAGAAAAGCAAACAACCAGATTACAGACTCTGGGAAGGAATTAAAAAAAGGTTAAATAGTGACATTCAGAAACTACAGAGGAAATATGGATAATTGTGCAGCAGAATCCTCAAACATGGAAATTTAAGTTGAAAGGTCCACGAAAAGCATTAAACTAGAATAAAAAGTGCCATTAGGCTACTAATGCAGTGTCACAAAAGCTATCTCTTCCTTTTGATCTGGAAAGGCCAAGAGGTGAGCACTTATTCCATCTGTCACTGATTCTTTCTAACACTTCATTCTCTCCTCACTCACCTGTTGTTAAGTCTCCTGCAGAATCTCCCCAAAAACAAAGTTATCCTTCAGCAGCTGAGATCAAACCACCACATGGAAGACTTATTTTCATCTGCTGCTCCTTCATCTACCCATGTCTCTGTTCTTTACACTTGCACTCGCCCCCCCCCCACCCCCACCCCCACCCATGCATGCACACCACCCCTCTCCTCCTCTTTTCTCTCTCCCTTTTACACGATGTTTCTCAGAAACAGTTCTGAAAAGTTTTTCTTCTTTTTCTCTTTTCTTTGAGTCCTTCAAAGCGTGGGGCTAAAACACTTGGCTCTTGTGCTGCCAGACTGCTCTGTGCCAAAGGGAGAGCGCCTGTGCATGACAACAAGGGGAGGACGAAGGGGCTCGCGCTGGGGGCAGAGTTAGCAGGGCAAACACCCTTTGTACCCTCCCATTTGCTGAACTGAACAATAGATGTTCACAGTTGGACACATGACAGCACACAAAGTTATGTGGTGACTGTCCAAACCTTACAGGGACAAAAATGAAGTACAGGCAAAGTAGAAAATCACTAAAATCCTGATAGGTGCTTCATCAAACAGCTGGTTTTGTCCTATATTTGAATGTGTCCCCTCTGTGGAGCTTCCTTCAGGGTCCACAGCCCAGTCAATTAAAATGCCCAGCAGTGCTTTAGGCAAGAGACAAAAGACACATTTCTATTGAATAATCTCACAGATAATATGATGATGGAGAATTTCTGCTTCAAAAAGTAATGTCCCAACTTGTCACTCAGGAGTAAGCACTTTTGGATGACAACATTTTGTTAGTGCGTCCACTGTGACACACTTTGCACATGTATGTGCTCCTCAGGATCCCGCTCAGTCTTTACCACAGTAGAGCTTTCTCAGCTCAACATTGCTCCTGGGCAGTGGTAACCATGGAGACTACTTAACAACTGCTGTCACCACGTCCCTCGCCAATTTCTTCACCCCACACACAAACTGCAAATACCGAACACACTGAAAGAGAGTCAGATATATTGCAACAGTTCTCTGGAGACATTTAGAAAGATCCGAGGAGCAGTGATGAGGTGAGACACAATTCAATATCTGTGAATGTAAAAATATTAAGAAAGCCTGTCAGGATGGGACTGTTTACTTTCACTGATGTGATTGTGACAGACAACATCTAAAAAAAAAATAAATCCACCTCGCTGCCTCTGGCATTTTATGTTACATAAAGAAACATGAAAAGCAGTATCATGTTCGGCACTTGACTTGATCAGAAGCAGACTGGCACAAAGCCTGAAACAAAAAGACCACTCAGTGATTACTGTAATCTAATAACAGTATGGATATCCTTACAGGGGAACTCTTTGGCAGCAGCAGTGCAGTGACCACACACATTGAGGCTCGACAACCATGACACTCTCTTTACCGCTGAGATTTCAGTCAAGGGGCATTAAAGCTTGCTGATTGGCAATAACCTAGCATGGGCCCCCCCAACACAACACCCATTCTGTCAGCAAGTTACCCCCCAACTTTAGATAGCCTCAAAAATGATTTAGAATATATAAAGTAGTGATGTGTTGTTCGTCAACGATTTGTTCATTTTGAACTAATCTAATCTCTGGTCTAGTCTCTGGAGGGATCCGGTCTCTGTGGAGGGGGTCCAGTCTAGTGTCTGTCCATTTTCCATATCCATCTGCTGCTTTTCTGTGCTGTACCAGTCCATCACTCACACTACAGACAGTTAACCAATTAACCTAGACATGTTCGGCTGCTCAGGCCGGGAATCAAACCCACAACCTTCTTATTGTGGGGGCGACAGGGCTAACCGCTACGCCACCATGCTGTTGAAGACACACGGCAGAAAACTGGCATATAAGCAACCTCCATCTGTATTTTTAATTTACATCCCAATTTTAATACAGGTGCTAAATCTGGATCAGGTAAGAGGCAGAAAACTGTAGTTTGAAGCTCTGCTTTTTTTCTTCCTATCCCGCAGGAGTCAGTCACAACATATTATATGCAGGGGGGCACATAACTGGTACGCATGCGCGACAGACATCAGGAATGAGTAACGTCAGTTGTATCGCTACGCGCATTTGTGTACCTGAGCTGGCAACACTACACATCTCAATTTACAGACACACACTATGGAGTAACCTACTACTGTGTAATATGTCCAAGAAACAACAGACATTAAACAGCTTTTTCTGTGTTTCGCCACCGACAAAGAAACGGCAACCCGAGCCGAAGAAAAGAGTTTCTTTCGGAAAAGTGGCTGCATGATGTGCCACGGCTTGAAGCTAAAAGTAAGCGCACTGAAATGTGGTGCAAGATTTGCGGCTCACACCCACATCCATCAGACAAAACAAGTGCGTTTTATACAGGCTCAAAGAACTTCAGTCATCCTTTATGTAAAAGAGCAAGGAGCACATGAATGTGGCGCAAGCTATTGCTAGTAAACAAGCTAGCCGAGAAGAAATGTCCCAAAGCCAGCTGTTGACCTGTAGATGGAGACAGCTAATCGAAGGCTCAACCAGGGACAGGCAGGTGCATCTGCAGCATCTTCATCTACCATGCAGGAAGCTGAAGCAGAGGACAGTGAGGAAGACTGCACTTATTAAGACAATGTTACATATGGGGTGAGTACCACACACCATCTCCAGGTACTCACCTGAGTAATTCACTGAAAAAGTTATGTGCACCCCTGATTATATGGACACAATAAACACAGTCTCAAACTCCGCGGGCGGTCTCTGGTGGTTGTGCTATGTGTTACCTCGTGTTGCTGTCTCCGCTGTTCATTTTGATTAATAGACAGTAAATTGTTATCAAACTTATACTTAGCTAAGAATTCAACCTCTTTTCTCTTTCCGTAAACTGTTCAGACGATTCTGTTGCTCCGCTAATCTAACTAAACGATTAGCAATGTCCTCCTGCTCTCTGTCTCCACTCTCTCTTCCTCCTTCTCCCTCTCCTCTCCTGTGTGCTACATGTCTAATTCCTCCTCTGCCTCCTTTTATGATAGTACTTCTTGTCATAGATGCAGGATGATGGCAGAAATGGAGGCGAGAATTAGTGAGTTAGAGTCGCAGCTCCGCACATTAGCTAGCCCAACTTATGCTAGTGTAGCTAGCCGCCCCCCTGTAGCCGGTGCGGGCAGCCGAGAGTTTCCTCCCCCCAGCAGCTCCTGAGCAGCTGGGATCTAGTCATGGCGGCTGGGTGACCGTCCAAGACAGGAGGCATAGTCGTAGGCAGCAGCCCGGTTCACCACCAACAGGTTCTCCCCACTCAGCGACATACCCGCTGAATGCGGAACGTGAACTTAGCAACACCGGCGGCCATTAACTGCGCAGGCTCAGTGTAGAAATTAGTGATTAGAAATTATTCGTTCACGACTCCTAACTACGGGTCTTCGGGTCTTTCGTTCATTATTCACGTGGTTACAGCAGTAACATGACC
Organism: Remorina albescens; assembly: GCA_034769265.1. Taxonomy (NCBI): domain Eukaryota; kingdom Metazoa; phylum Chordata; class Actinopteri; order Carangiformes; family Echeneidae; genus Remorina; species Remorina albescens. Next base: position 51,934,502 of record CM068475.1, read on the forward strand.
AATGCTGTCATTACTGGTTAGGAGAGCTATCTGACGTTAGCACGAAAGTTAACGTCAGCTATGTAGCTATGGGATGGATGTTTAATTTGCCTTTCCGTTGGAACGAATTCATACTCTACGGGTCTTCAGTGACCAGGTAGGCTAAAGTGAACAGCCACCATAGAATGAGAATTTTTTAATGATAAGTAATCAGTAATTTCAGCTTCAGTAGACTTTGGCCCAAAAGGGTGCTCAATAGTTTAACAAAAGCAAACTTGTGTATTATATGCCAAGTGAAGCGAACCATGTAGCTCTTCAGTGTTTGAAAGCCGTGCTTTTTCAGTCATTACTCAAATGACAGCTACAGCGCCACACTGGTTCCAATGAACGAAATGAACGAATTACTTGAAAAAAATATTCGTTCATTTTACTGATTAAAAGACCTGAGTCAGTAAAAAGATCCGACCTTCCCACCACTAACATAAAGTGACGTTCCTCAGAAATTCCATAATTCGTCAATCAGCCTTTTTAAACTTGTATACGATAAATCGGGTTGAGAAATTAAATCTTTGTGTGTGAAAAACTTATTTGTCTCTAAGAAAATTGGATTTGTTAGGAATAAAAAAGGCTGTAAATGAAAAGTGATCACCTGCTCAGTGGTGAGGTGAAACAAAGAACGTGAATGAAGAAATTCTTCTGTGGCATCAGAGCAGAAAACTAAAAAAAACTCAGTGATGAACAGTGGCCATATGTCCCAGTTTGCTCTGACACAGACCACTACGAAGTCAGTGTTACACAGCGTGGGAACATGTGGGTGCCAAGTTTCATAGGTTTCTCCTCTGCAACAGCAGAGATGGTGACAAACGCACAGATGATTGATTTGCAGTCTTTTAAACATAATCTCTCAGACATAAGCACCATTTTATCACATGCATACATTTGAATTTTTCCTATAGATTTATTTTACAGGTTTACAAAGGTTGATTTACAATTGCTACTTTACCACTATTACTTGGATAAAGAGAAAGCAGCAGAAGAATCTAGCACATTCGTAGCATTCTTTATATTAATCTTTATAGAGGAAAGAAATATCAAGTCACACATACAGTCCCATGGTTTCACAATCCCTGGAGAACAGCTGACAGCATAATGCTCCCTGTTCAGGTTTTAACACACAAAATGATGACACTGTTTGACTGGTACATTTATAGAGAGCCATGCTGATGACAAAACTATTCTCACCCTGTTGTGAACGCAGCTCCTCAGTGTAGTCTTCCAACAGTTCAAACAGAAAAGTAAAACACAGTCAGTCCCTCAGACATGCAACATTGAAACAGATATTTAAAAGATGTTAAAAGATTAGCTTTTTTGTTTTTACAGCGATATTCAACAGTAACACACATGAGAAAACATCTGTGGATATATACATTAACTTACTTACATTATCAATAGCTCTGTATTTGCTATGAACAATATGTACAAAGCAGCCAAGAAAGGAAAAGTCCTTGATTCCAAACTGCTTTAAGTCGATGCTGCTGAAAGTCCCCCCCCCCCCCCCCCCTTTTTTTTTTTTGCATCAGTCACATTACAGGTACTTGTCAGTTGTTTAACTTGTTTGGCTTTTGAGTAAGAGTAACCAGCACAATTAATGTTTAATGACTGACTGAATATACAAACTCGTTACTATGTACAGTTGCAGATGTTTTAGCAAATCGTCACAATATGAGGCAGCAACTCTTCCTCACAGCCAGGAAGGGATATACTGATTGCTTATCACATTACGCTGAGGTTGTTAATCATCTGAATGAGCAGAGTTATGTATTCGGATGTTCTGACTCCAGCTGTTTGCATCTCTATGTCTTAGTTTCCTCTGAGTGTCATCTGATACCATCAAATCGACATGTAACACACAATGTGTTCAACTAAGCTGACAGGTTCCTGCTGGTCATGGGAGTTTGTTACAGTGATGGATGTTATTGGCAAACTGTAGCATAATGAATCTATCTGATGACCGTTGTCATATGTTAATTCCTAGCAGACAGATATCAACAAGGCAGACCGATAGACTTGTAACCGCCTGTGCCGAGATAACAAGAAGCATATTAGCAACTGTTTGGCTTCATAGAGACAAAGATTGTAACAGTCTGCAAGTTTTATTTGTGTCTTTCACTTGAAATGATCTGTCACTTTGATGTGTCTCAATACAGTGTGAAGTTTTTGATGTCTCCCTGATGAATAGTCTCTGTCCCCATGTTCATGAAAGTCTGGAGATCAGACGATAGATCCCTTGGAGGAGGACAGGTGGATGGACTGGATGCGGGTGGCCAGGGTTTTCTCCAAGTCCTGCAGGACGTCACAGCCAGGACTCTCTGGAGGCGCATCATACAGCAGCTGCTTGAACGGCTCTGACTCTATCAGCATGACCATGTTCTTCAGGAAGTAGCCCTCGATATAGGACGCCAGGTCCGGAGAGTCAAGGAACTGTGAGAGAGAAGAGGAGAGCAGGTTGGTTTTGCGCAGTGAAAAACTTTATGTGGCTCGATGAGGATTTCAAATTGTGTTTGCACCTTTGTGTGGTTGTAGATCTCCACACAAGTTTCTGTGTTGATGTTCTTGGAGCAGATAATTTCACAGTGCCTCTGTAGTGCCTCCAGCTGGAAGAACTTGGCTGCAGACAGAAGCTGTGACCAAACCACAAATAATTAATATTATGATGTATCATATTAATTTGATAATAGTTATTAAATTCAACTAGTTCAATATCCATAAAGCTTTGCGATTATAAGATGTTTCATAGTATTGGGGTTCAATTTCAATGTGCACTCCACATTTTACAGTATATAATTCAGCTTCTGACCTCCATAACATCAGTGTTCCTGATATGAAGCGCTTCTGTTCCTCCATAGTAAAGATACTGCATCACCATCTGAAAGGTAAGAAACACACATTACACAGCTCCCATGCAAAAAAAAAAAAAAAAAGGAAATTAAGCCAAATTTGTTTAAAATAATTCCATTACCTGAAAAATATGATATTTGACATTGCTGATCTCAATGCACGTGTTTTCACCACAAGGCCGGTTTGCTAGAAGGGATTTGAACCTTTGGATACAGAAACAAGAGGGAGAGGAATTATTCCATGAATGAAAATAAATCTTAGCATGGTGATAAGACAGAGCACAATAAGCTGCCCATACATAAATGGGTCAGTAAAGTTAAAACGTTCTGCTCTGGGGACATCATGTCAAAAACACATTTGAGTGACATTTCATTTCAGTCACATTTTGACAGGCCTCATTGGTTAGTGTCAATTTAACATGACGGGGTGAAATGGACATTACGCCTATATCCCAAAAATGCTTTAATAGATAAGCAGAAAGAAACACACTGCACTAATATTGCATGTCAATATAATATAAACATAGCATGTTAAATATGTGTATAGAAACCTGTTTATACCAAACATACAAATTTCTTGAGCTCATGCTTTTTGAAAGTTGATGCATGCAAGTACCTGTTGGAAGCTGTGAAGAGCAGGACTTTGTGGGCATAAAAAGGCTTCCCCTCCACCAAAAAGGTCACATCTGACATCTCTTTATTGTTCAGGAAGTGAGGATCTGAAAGACATATGGCCAGAAAAAAAAAAAATGTAGGGCACAACTTAACCTTACTGTCAGCTCTCCAGTCAGTAAATTTACCTTTTTGGTTTCATTCTCTGAACACTAGGTGGCACTTTCTAGCTACACTGGACAGCTTTTATGTTGCCTTAACACTGTATTTTATTTACACTGTAAATTCCCCCAGTGACAAAAATAAAAGGATAATGACAGGGTCTCACCCAGGCGTGACGACTGCTTCCTCTTGATCTCTGCCAGTTTGGGAATGGGGTAAGGGCCGTAACACTGGGTGAAGATTGCAGACAGCTGCTGGCTGATCACCTCATTCTGACAAAACACAGACAGTGAGGCAAAACATCAGAGGGTGAGAGGAGCTGCTTGGATGGCCAGGGCTTGGCTCCGCAGGTCTGCTTATGTGCTTTAAAATAAGAAAAACATGGTATAACACAATACAAACACACACAAACTCAACACAATCTTTGCAAACATGAGCATGATGAGACAGATTTGACTTTATTCAGGCAGATTCAATAAAACACATATTCTTGGCCAGTCACACGTTGTGAAATTGAGTTAAATTAATATCAGAGTTATTCATTACAAACCCTGTTCCTCATATTGCTGTAACAGTGAACCCTGAAGGAGTGTGTCAAATATAGAACAGTAAATTTGTCTATGTGTGGTGTGTGTGTGGTAAGGAGGCGCAGTGCCATTTGTTCAGTCAGGCTGCTTGTTCGGAGTTAAGCTTGATGCTAAAAAAAAAAAAAAAAATGCCATTCATGGGAGCCTGTTAAGGCAGCAGCAAATATGTTTTGTTGGAATGTTGGAACCAGAATGAATTTAATTGAACTGGGTTGTTTAGTGGGCTGAGGCTGTACAGTTTCTGTCAGAGGAAAGATGAACATCCTGTACTGTGATTCTCATGGTGGGTCATCCCCAAGGTCCTTCTGGAGATCAGGGTCACTGCTCACACCATACATCATCCAAAACAAAGAAACACTGACACTGCAACACTCCACTGAAGGCTAGCATGAGTGTATGAGTGTGTGAGAGGGATACTGTTAGTATGAGGTTCTCATGCATCCCAGGTTTGCTTTTGTGTTTTATTTATGCGTATTTGCAGTCTGACTAGCAGCTGCAGTGCTTCTTTTCCCCTCTCATCAGCAATGTTAGTGCCAAACTCATGCCAGCAAAGCAGTGCAAAGCCAGAACAGAGAAGTCAAAACAAACAGATCTAAAATAGCCAAGCAAGGAGAAAATGAGCTTCAGTAATGAGGCAAGGCCCTGATTTAATAAGTAAAAAGAGGGGAGGAGGGGGGGGGCAAATCATAAATCATTATCATTTAAGAAATTGACATTGAGTAAGCCTCTGAGGCTCCGTTAGTGTAAAGCCAACTACCTAATGACAATCACACAGAAAGAGGAGGGGGATGACAGTGGACAGAGCAGAGAGCAGAGAAATTGTGAAGACAGTTGGAAAGACAAATTTTTTTGTTCTTTTCCACAATGTTTCCTGAAAAAAATAACTCCAGTGTGATTTTACGGGCGACACGGACACAATGGAGTACCTTGCTGGCTTTGAGGATCTGAAACATGAGAGGCAGGCCGTGCGTGATGAGCTCCTCAGTGTACTCCTCTTCTTCGATGCAGCTGAACTCCTTCAGAAGGCCCTGGATCAGGGGCCGGCGATGCTGGTGGAAACATGTCCGCAGGGACTCCAGCCAGGTGTGCAAAGTCCAAGGGACCCCTGAGAAATGTCCACAGAGGTAAAGAAACACAAACATACACAGAGAAGGTGTGAGAGCTGAAAAAAGAATGTGCTCATGTAATGAGCATGCAACATGTGCTGTAAAAAATGCAGATGCGTTTACAGCAACTAACCAAGGCTCCGTATGTCTATGGTGATGTCTACGTGCCCGTGCTCTGCACTGTGGTACATGGCTTCTTTCAAGGCTTTAAGTTTGGCCTTTCCTGTTCGAATCAGGTCAATCTGAGATGGACTTCTACCTTCCAGCTCTGAACCCTCGGCCAGAATCTCCTCCAGAGACAAGACGTCCCCTTTGCCTGTCTCTGTATGGGACAACAGCTTACGAAACACATTTCTGGAAGAACAAGAAAATGTTTGGTTTGATCACAGATTGCAAGAGTCAAGAAGTGATTTTTATTTCATTCGAGTTTGTTGTTTGTGCCCTATACAATATTAGCATAAGTGGCAATGGTGCAGCAAAGAGATTCATTTTTATCACTGATGCACAGTTTGAAAGTGAAAAGACAGTCAAGGAGTTATAGTTGTTAGTGTGATAGACTGTGGGCAATCTAGAATCAACAGTCGCACAGCTTTGATATTTAATCCTGCATAAAACTGTGTTTTAATTAACAACTGTGGTGAGATAAACAAATACGTCACATGCATATCCATTAAGCCAAAATGTCCTGGGGGGAAAAATACTCATTATATGCAAATAAACACTTGTCTATCTTGAAAAGCTTATAACATTGGAAATTATATAACAAACAAAAACTGAAAACCGATTTTAAAAATTCTGTGAGCGGTAATGGATTATTAAGGTTAAACAAATGCAAAATGTCGCTGCTGCTTCTTACACGAACACATTTATTGTGAACAGTCTCAGTCTGCTGAGCCTTTATTTTCACATGTTTCAGATGAGCCTGTAGAGTTTACCAGTATATTCTCTGAAGTATTAAACAGCTACTGACATGAACCAAGGCAGCAGCAGAGGTGTCAATTTCATGGACATGCTCTGTTGAATTTTGTTTGTGCTTAAACACGATTTTAAGATGAATATACAGAATGAACAGAGGGTGTTTGTGTAAATTCTGTTTATTTGACCTGTGTGTGTTACCCTACCTGTGTCCGTGAGCTGCTGCCAGGCTATAGGAGTTCATGTCTCCCTGCGGTGCGGTGGAGATGCCGTTACGGTACATGGTTCCCATCATGGGGTCGGCTCCACGCTCCAGCAGCAAACTCACCAGCTCAAGGTTTCCTGTGCACGAAAAAATGATTGGCAGAAATTTTGTACACGCACACAGAGGCAGAAAGTTGGATCATTTCTTTTACGTGCACACTTCCATCTTTCTTTATTTTTACGGCCCCCAGGACAATTATGCCTCTGAAGTTGTCACTCAGCCAATGATCCCACTGACAGTCAGGTGTTGCTATCAGCTGGTTATTGATGGCCAGCTGCTGCTGTTGGTGTGCTACAGCGAAATTGGACAGGAGACAGAGGACTGGCCTGTTTTCTGTGTACCTGCAGCGGCAGCCAGCTGCAATGGAGTCTCTGTGTAGTTCTCCATCCCATCCTGTAGAGACCCCTCCACGTTGGCTTTGGCATCCAGCAGCAACTGCGGAGGTCAGGTGGGGACATGGAGGGACATGATGGTAGAGTGAAGTAGACATAGAGAGGAAGAAGAGAGGGTTGGCTAATGGTTCAGCTTTGAAGTTGGGTGTGATATATTTAAGCTGCTTGCCTAATGACTGGTTCTTGAGCAAATTAATACATTTGTAGTGGGAATGATGAATATAGTTTAGAACGATAGTTTACAACAATGAACTACACCATTACTTTTGTCAAATCCTTCAAACTGAAGGATGTTGTTCCAATGCTACATTTGCATAATGTTTCCACTATTTAAAGAAACGGTTTAACATTTTGGGAAATAAACTCAGCTAAGAGTTAGACGAGAATATAGACATGGTATCAAATGTACTTGGGCACTTGCCAATACCCAATGCTGTACTTTGGGCAGTATTGTGCATTTTTGACATTATTCTGAGTATAAGTACATATAGCACTGCTCATACACTGGCTGAAAGGTATTTATGTCTCATAAAAGATTCTGCTGATCTATCGAGGGAACAATATTTTTGTAGATGAGAGAATGATCTCAATAATTGCCAGAGCTTCAAAACCTAATGCCATCTAATTAGAGCAGCATAAAATGATTAAAAATGTATTGATAAAACATTTCAGGATTTTAGCCAGATTTTAATCTTGTTAATCTGTCTGATGGCCTTAGAGATCAAATTTCAGTGTCACGTGGCTTAAACAATTTTCCATTAGAATTGAATGATTTAAAATCCAATGGACAGATCATTCAGAGGGCAAACTGAATTACTTAAATGAGTTCGATGACAATTACGCCACTGTGTTCCCACTTTCCACTCGCTAAATGCAGTCTGATTCATTTCCTCAAAAATGCAAAGTGACAGGAAGAGGCTGTATACAACACAAATGTTCCGATGTTTAAATTGAGGGTAAATGCCCTCTTGAAAGATAAAAGGTTAAAACTGTAGCTCAAACAAATAGCAGGCGAAACCTCGTAGTGGAGAAACATTATCATCACCACCAAGAAGTTCTGATGACAAAAATGACAATGATGACCAACCATGAGCTGAAGCACAACGAGAGGTCATGGTGAAAGAATCACAGGTGAGAAAGGACGTCACTACCTGCACCACGGGGACATGTCCATGTAACACAGCAAAAGTGAGGGGCGTCGCCTGCCGTGTTTCGGGAAAGACTGAGGGGTGCTTGTGCACTGAGTTTGGCACCTGGGGAAGGGACACAGGTTGGTGGGTTGGATAGGTGGGAGGAAGAAAGGTGAAGGAGAGAGATATGAAGCCATTAAAACTACTACATGGCCCACGGAGCACAAGACAAGCTGCTGCAGGGAGAGGACAGGGAGGACAGGAAGCTCTAAGGGAGCAGCTCAAGTAATTAACTAGAAACCCCGGGGCTGCAGAGGACATCCTGTCACTGTGTTTGCCTTGTAATGAACACAATGGATTGATCTGTCTAGTTAAGCCTCATGCTAATGGCTTAACTCTGATCTCATCAGCCTCCACTCTGGGTTTCTCTGGCAGGCCTCTAACCTGACCTCTCCAATGCTTATCTCTCTGGCTGAAGTAAAAAAATCATGAGCCAAATGAAAGTGTGATTACACATGAGACACTTTCACATGAACAAAAGACAAAGGCTGCCTTGGGAGAAAAAGGGAATCTGAGGGGCAGAAGGGACACATGTAGATAAAACGATTCAGTAACACTTGATAATACAGACTGAAATGAATAGTTTAATTAATAAAATACTTAGCAGCTCCTACTGCACGTGTACTTACACTAGGTACAATAGAAGAAAATAACAAGACTATGGGGAATGAGGGAGTGATAATTTATGTGGTACCAGTGGCTATCACTTCTACATTAATCATTTTGAGATTCAAAAAAACCTGAAAGCGAAACTTAATTAGTTGACAGCACTTTGTGCTTTGTTCAGGCATCATGAATACACAATGGTTGATGGATCATGTTGCTGAGGTGACTAACAAAGAGCAGGATCATGAGGCTTTAACTGGGCGTCCTGTCTGATGTCTGTGCAGAGTCAGAGTATGCCTGTGTGAATCCCTGCAGGAAATCAGTTTGGTTTAAATCAGGACATCTATATCCTTTCTTCTTTCCACTGGGCATAATTCTTGACTCAGAAGACTTAAATGCAAATAAATTTGAGCGCACATATAATTTGAATGTATTTGTACAGTAATACAGATTGTGAAAAGTGGCAGGGCAGTCAGTGCCTCATGCTCCTATTTAAAAGTTTAACAACAGACTCATGGGAAAGACCAAAGAAAGGAAGATAAGACAAATATTTCTACTCTACTGTTAATAGAAATAATTATAAAGTTTTAAATACTTATGCAGTCTAATAAATTAATCTAAGACTATCTCTACGAGATTCTTAATATCTAAAACTTTCTATATTGGATGTTGAAGACAGCATGTGACAAAACACTGGGTAGATCAATGTCATGCTAAAAAATTATAAATATTTCTAAAAGTTATTTCTATTTTCTGAAAAGGGCAACATGGACATTTTTGTAAGAATTATCCATCCTTTATTTGACCTTTATCTCCCCAGTGTCTGCGTCAGAAAAGCAGTGGAAACTTCAGCATCACAGACCTCACTGTTAATATCGGCTCCTGCATCCAGCAGCATCTGCACCATTGCCTCATCTCCACGGACACAAGCATACATCAGTGGCGTCATCCCCTGTAAAATGTGCAATGACGGGAATGATAAGGCGATCATTGCATAAGTTAAAAATACTCATTTAATTAAAGAATCATATTGCAGAAACAGTTGACGGCTTTCAAATGAAATAAAGCCGTATAGAGCAAGGCTGAAGTTTTAGTTCGCTCTAAACTTTCCACTCCTGGCACGTTGAGCGTGATGAGCGTAATATTCTGCTATTGATCAAAGTTTTAAAGGATACAACATGAATCAATACTTCCTCTTTGCCATCAGGGGCATCTGCGGAGCCTGCCTGACAGAGACACACTGTACTACACATTGCTTGATCAGCCCAAAACTAAATGTTGATTTTCCCTTCAAAAATCATCACAGTTACACAAAACAAGGAAAGCCAGCTGCAGGAGAAACACGTCAGAATGAGCTTAATATGTATGACTGCCTTTCAGGTGAAGGAGCCACCATTTACCAAGCAGACAAAATTTTCTCCACCGGTTGTGTATGTGTGTCAATGTGTATGAGTGTAAATATGCTTGCATATGCATTATTGTGTTGTGTGTTGACTTTTTCTCTAACCTGCTCACTCATGCTGTTGATACCATCCGGCCCGAGCAGGTTGACAGCCTGCTTCACCATGTCTGTGCGTCCACAGCTCAGCATACGGAAGCCGAGGTCCTGCAGGAACTTCGCCTCAGTAGAGGCAGCATCAAGTTTCCTCGAGGCACAGAAGCAGTCATCCGTTCTGAAGGGCAAAGCACACAAAGTGCTTCATGGCTGCTAAGCTGACTGTTTTGCTTTTCAATGGACAACATTTTCCCTAAACAAGTGCAGTGCTTTATTTTCTAACACTTACGGACAGGTGTACGAGAAGCATGCACATCTTGTCTTTTGTGTTTCCATGTGAGTTTATGTGTGTGCCTGCTGGGGTTTTGAACGCACATCTGAAGTGGCACAAGCTCTGCAGCCCAAAGGCCAGCACACTGCTTGCAGCCTTACCGGAGCTGGCGGGGCTCGCAGTCCACTCCAGGCAGCAGCAGTCTGGCAGCCTGCCGAACATCATCACTGTCCACGGAGAGGCTGCGTCTGTGCTCGGTGTGAACCACAGCCACACGCACCCACTCCATCAGAGGTGGCAGCACCATGAACGGTCTGTGGGGGGAGATAGAGGTGCACAGAAATGTCACATTAAGTACTTGGTGTGCCCTGGCACTTGCACAGAAAATCCACCTAATACAGAATTTGCATCTGTTATTTCAGTGATCTTTCCCAGTGCAGCAGGTGTGAATAAATCTAAACTGAGCAAGATGAAGTTTGGATTAGTAATGCAAACATCTTTTTCATACAAAATTGATTTCCACTGTCTTTAATTTATCCACACTCTGTCGTCTTACATTACCTAAAGTTGTACAGAGTAATATTATAACATTCACCTGAATCTATCACACTGCATACATATATATTGATAAAACCTCATAGTATATTGCAACATAATGCACAATGCATTTTAAGGTTCAATATGCAGTAAGATGCATTGTGAAGTTATATCATTAACACTTTAGAAGGACATGGATGGGAAGCAGTCTGCTTTAATGTATGTTGCAGCACATCATACAGTTTTATATACATTAGAGTGCACGCTTTACACTTAATGGGTGAAGATGATGGTTATACCAACCCACATATTCTATCTAAGGCAGGTCACTGCCTGTGGCGATTAAAGTGAGTGTATTGGTATGTTGCAAACAGCTGGTACTGTTCAGCAGAGACAGGAAATGACCACTGCACGGCTGCTCCTGACGGCACAGCTCACAGCTCACTGATGTAAAATGAAGCAAATACAATAACCATGAGTATGACTGAATTACAGTGCGTCTTTTCTTGTCTACCTCCACTGATCCTGCGCCAGTGTTTATTGCAGCCACATGGAATCCATATGCATGAAGATACATATGCATGATGTTGCACTTTGACCTTTGTTACTTTACTGATGGCAGGTTGTGGCTATAAATACACCCTTCTTTCACTTAAACCAAACAATGAGCTGTCATAACTACATTATGCAAAACATACTGACACTGTTCATCCCTTACTGATGCAAAAGAAACAAGATATTCAAAAGACTTTGGGTTAGATTTCATGCAAAAATAATAGTATTATTAAGCTGGGATACTTATGTACTATACTTAATACTAGTTAATATGCTAGAACTTGTAATTTAACACATGAACAACATATTGTCATAAAACATTTTCAATATTTGCTCTATAAAAAGTCATACCATTTGGTTTTATACTTTTAAACTAATAGAAAACCAGTCCTCTGGGATTTATCATTCAATCACATCACATTACGGAGGGTGTCTAAACATCTAGACTGTCTTTGACACATACTTGGCCCATATCTGTCCCTCACTGTTAATTAGTCACTCATCAGCGCTGCTCTGAGTTTACATCTTTTAATAAAAGATTGTTCTGCTAGAAAATTTAAGTTTTTTAATTTACTCACTTCAAAGGAGCCCTGTACAACCACATAATGCTGGGGGTACCACAAACGTCGTTAAAGCAGGTCATAGCACCTAATCAAGAGGCAGGGAATGTATGGCAGTAATGCATTCCCTCACAAGCCCAACAGAAACACCAGTTCACCAGCAGTTCAAGGTTCTGCTATTTCCATGCACACCTCTTTCTGCAATAAAGTGCAGACATTCCTGAGGAGGTTTTCCCAAATTTTCACTCTGGCAAAAACCTTAAATATGTCTAAAACAAACATCCATTAAGGTGCTTTTCTTTACAACTGGTGATTAGAGCTAAAGCAGACGTAAGTGTGACACTTGAGACACACATTAGTTGATAGCTTGGTCCACTGCAGGGTCCGGATCCTGTCTGAAGCCCCAGAGGAGGACTGCTCAGGCTCAACTGTCAGCACTGTTTCCCACCTCCACTGCAGGCTGACAGGGCTTCCACCAAAAGTGTAAGAAATACTGAACAGCTCAAGGTACAAATGTTACAGTGGAATATGATGAGGAAAAAAGAAAAGCAAAAAGAAAATATATCATTATAAACTCAGCACAAAAAGCATTTCTTGAGGAGAACCTTTGTGGACTGTTCTGTGCTTTACTGAGATGAGGAATGACATGAGGTGTCCAAAAACTCCAGGATGAAGGATCAAGGGCATTAACTCTATGGAAACACTGGCTAATCCTTGTGTCATTTGCACATTAGTCACCGTATGTCATCCAGCTGCTGCCTGATAATGTCCCATACAGACTGGCCACATATCTGTGCACGCTCACTCCAACTGCTGCTTTCTGCCACTCCTCAGGTCACCCAAAGGGTTCACTCAATTAGCCAACAAGTTAACAATTCTGTACTTTCCTTCCAGAGGGAAACATCTGGTGTGCCATTTCAGGGCAGAGCCAGATATATAATAAAGGAACAGTCTGCAAAGGTATACAGTTACAGCAGAATGATCTCTATAATGGGAACATTAGCACAGAACTGAATCTATAAAGTTATATGCTGAGGTGAAAAGCTGGACAGATGCAAAAGTGAGTGTAAGTCGGGGAAGAATGAAGGGAGTTTCCACCTTTTTCAACCTGCAGTCCCATGGTGTTCCCTTATTGTTGTCCTTTAAATGTGCAAAAAGGGAGACGGAATAATCAATGCCAAACACTTCTGTTACTTTTACCTTACTTTACCGTGTTCTGCAGTAAAGCGGGATTTAAAAGATCAGACGTGCATTGTGTAAAAGAAATCCACAGTTAAAGTATGGTCAGAGTGACACATTAACATCTTCATGTGGCAACAACTTCTTTTCTCTCCCCATTGAGCAATGTTAACACTTCGTTGGATGTTTATCTTACATCTCTGCTCTTGCTACCTTGCTTCATTTATTGGCCTATTTTGAAAATGTGAATCACCCATTGCGCTGTCGAACAGCAGGTTCTCAGCATTCATCGCAACTATCTCTCTTTTTTCAGTTTGTTCTGACTGAGTGTTTCTGCATTCATCTGGGAATATTTAATACATATTTCAAACACCAGTAAGTGTTTACAGAAGCAGGAAATAAGATGGCATTGTAGGACTGACTCATAATAAACCACCCAGGCTCCATTTTTATGGCGATGAAGCAGCATGTTACCCAGTGAAAAAGCGTGGCTCCTTATATAGTCCTTATAGTTTATGGCCAACAATAGGAGGGCACATCAGCCTTTGGATATGTGGACTGCTCGTAGGATCACATCATCCTTAGTTTAGTTTTTTCATTTCCGTTGTTGAGGAAAAGAAAAATATAGAATATTGAAAGTCATGACTGTGTTTGTTTCTCACCTCTCTGTTTGCAGAGTAACCTTGGAGGGCTCCACATTGGGGTTCTCCCACTCCATCTGAGGGCAGTGCATGAAATAACACAGAGTGTAGATCGCCTCAGGCGCCCAGTGAATCAAACTGCTTTTCTGGTGGATTGGCGTCCCGTTGCTCTGATTCTTTATATACAGCGGCTGAAGGTGGTGCATGGCTCGGGAAACCAGGTCACCTACACACAACACAACACAAATAAACATCAGTCATCCCAAAAGGTAACACATAGGCAAAGAGAAAGGAATTCTCTGAGACAAGGGAGAAAAGACAGGAACATTTTGAGCGCGGGGCCTTTAAAGATATGTCGGGGAATCGCCGTCATTCCTTCGAGGCCCCTTAGAGCTCATTTTGTCAAGGGAAATCAAAAATTTTCCAGCACCACACAAAAAGAAAAGGTTCATCCCAGTCCTTACTGTGCACCTTACAAGGGGATCAAGGAGCAAGAAAAAAAGCAACCGTAGACTAAACTGTGCAAAGAATGAATATTTATGGATAAACATTAGCTACTCTCAGCTATTTCCTCTGCATAATTTGCCAGTAATTTAAGGTCATCCAGTTGGATCTAGAAAAATCAAAGCTATTGAGGACTCTGCTAATGAACATTTGAATATTCTCTGGGCTGGTTTAGAAGAAAAATAAACAGTTCTTGGATAAGTATCTTTAAAATTCATTTTTATACTTAAGGGACAATACTTTCAATGCAGCAGATTCACTTCATCAGAAACTAAGAAATGACTCAAAAACTTCTCCAGTCGAGCACTTCATGGAAACATCAGGACTGTGGCACCTTTGTTGTTAAACGGCAGTGTAAGCTTACTTGAAAAGCAACCCATTATGTACTCATATCCCACCTACTGAATGATCTCTGTCACTTCTCCTTCCTGTCTAGGTTCACATTGCTATGAGAAAAATAAAATGAAGTTCTGAGGTGGGGTCAATTTAAAAAAAAAAAAAAAAATCACTATGTGTCATATGGTTCTGGTCAATTTGATGCCATTTAAGGCAAAAAAAAAAAAAAGTAATAGAGCTGATGGCACTTTGCTCCTCTGTCTGAAGTATCTATACTGTACAGTTTGTCTGCTGACACAATAGAGAGCGGGAACAAACAGTAATTCCCACAGTCAAAAGGGTTTGTATAGCATCAGAATTGGGCTATTTGGCACTCGCCAAGATTCCATTTAGGTTTGACAATGTGGGAGGCTGGCGTGAAAAGGATGCCAGATTCAGGGAAGAGCATTCACACAATAACAGTCAATCTCTCAACTGTCCATTGGGAGGAGTGGGGATGTGCTGACAGAAACATCACTTCCTGATGCAACGAACAGGGAATATGATGACAGAATTTACCACCTGCTGTACAAACTTTAGATTAGAGGTCTTGCGGTTTCTCCCCGTCACTATCTGTTACTACTCACGCGTGTTGCTCTCCATTGTACAAAGGGTAATCTAGATGAGCTTGTAACAGTGGCTTCTTAAGCTTGGTAAAGGGAGCTGAGGTGGTCAGCAAGCGCCAATCCTCTTGGCTTTGTGCTGGCAGAGATGTGGCAGGGAGGGCCAAGGACGCTGATTATTTCCAACAGTGACAGAGTGCAACAGTAGTGGCAGCAGCATAACACATAAAGCGATTACTGCTGCTCCTTCAGCAGGTGCAGGCCAAAGAAACTGCTGAAGAAGGATTTAACTCCTCATTCAGCTATAAGGATTTGTTTTGGCTAAATGATAGGAAGGATGGGCAGAAGAATGAAAGTTTAATAAGATTAAATGTCAATAGCCTTTTCATTATAAGACTGAAGCCTTTAATCAATAGCTCATCCAGGGTAATTAATTCTTTATGCTAACAAGACGAGGAGAGGTGGATGACACACACTGCTGATCCTGATCCACAGGTACCTCAGTAATTACCTTCAGCAGGGGGGCAGCACGCTCTTTAGTTTTCACGATTTAAAATCCCCTTAGTACAAACCACATCATACAAATACGTCAGCACAATGGTTCTGCTTTGATTCAGGAGGCATTTTGCGAGAGTTTTCCAGTAACTGGCAATGCAGCACCCACAAAACAACCACGCTGCTCATTACTTCATAAAGTGTGAAGGGGCGCTTCATATTTAGAGAGAGAGAAAATATATACCTTTGGAATGTGGGATTAACTCATTTCTGATGAGGCAATTATATCCAAGCCTTTATAGAGAAATGAATACAGCTCTTCTTTGGGGTCGTGCTCCACTGTGAAGCTGCAGCCATCATCACACTAACTGTGTTTCAATTACTTGCTGTTACGCGGCCGTGATCACATTTAATGGTTGCCCGAGGTGATCCTGACTCAACAAGATGCTAAGTCCTTCTTAGCATCTTCTTGCTATTATTTTTGTCAATATCAGATAACAAGGAGGGCACAAACATCATCTGTATGCCGTGGTCTCATCCAAAAGTTGTGCGGTTAATGTGAAAAGACTCACACTCTCTCTGAACATAAAACCCTCCCAAAGAAACAATGGTGAAACATCTTTTCCTGCTGATTATTACTCCCCACTCTAACTTTCAGTCTGAATTCACGTCATACATAGTCATCTTTGAAAGGAACAAGCACACCTTGTGCCTGCAGTAGGAACACCAAGCTAAATAATGGTTCAACTGCCCCATTTGATTCTTCTGCTCTCCACAGATACAGTATAAGGTCATTCTATTAATCATAAAAGTAAACGGTATTTTCAGCGCAAGGATTAAAGAGCAAATCCATACAGCATCGCTGCTGCAATGTTTGATGCTTGAAATTTACTACACAGAATACGGACCAAAATGTCTTCTATCAATACAGCAAAAGATGAAAAGGACCAGATGAGACACAGTGAAAGACAAAATTTCCATATGCCGTAATGTCCAACAATAACAAATTATGATGTATTTAATCAGCATTGATAAGTAAACCTGTATGACAATAAGAAATGGTAAACATGAATTATTGATGATGGCATTATTTTTATTATACAATACCATTATTAGTGCTCAATACAGATGTGGGTAATAAAATTAGCGCACAAGCTAAGAGGTCATAATGAATGGGACCAACAAATATAATATCTGAGAGAGTCCATTTGGCTCTCAGAGGGTAAATCAGGACCTACTTTTATTTGTTCCTTGAAATTTAAGCATGGCTCAGTATTTCTTGGCTTGGCTGAGGGAAAAAAACTCCACAAAATTAGTGAGTGGATGAGTGTCCTTTTGTTTTCTGCACAGAGCAAAGATTGTTAGCATCATCTAAAGTCTCCCCAGGAACCCAAACAAGCTGATTTTCCAAAAAAGTTGGACTGTGAGCTACTCTTGGAGACTATGGGACAACAGACACACATCATTCTTCCACATCAGGACAGGTCACTACCATTTGACCTTTTTTCACTCAATATGTTTTTATCTGTATAGATTTATGTTTGGAAGTTCTACATGCATAATATCAAATCCTCTGCATAAATCTGGATTACAGTTTCAAGGCTGGAGCTCGATACCACAACAACTTTGACCCTCTCTTGCTTTGTGGAGCTGATGTTCTACAACTGCATAGATTTTCATATATATATATATATATATATATATATATGGTGTACATGTATTTGGTATCCTCTACCTATTGGTTGTCTACATTCAGGCAGATTCAGGGACACACTGAGTTAAACTAACGACACTGAGTGAAACATATTTGAAGTCAGTATGTTGTTGAGCATGACTGAGTGATGAGGACATACTAACAGTAATAACTGCAGTGTGGGCAAGACCATCAT
This sequence comes from Remorina albescens, assembly GCA_034769265.1. Lineage (NCBI taxonomy): Eukaryota > Metazoa > Chordata > Actinopteri > Carangiformes > Echeneidae > Remorina > Remorina albescens. Next base: position 51,952,277 of record CM068475.1, read on the forward strand.
TTCCAATATGCTAATGTAGCATTTTGGCAGAGTAGAAAAAGAGAAAATACAAAGAGGTAAATCTGTGGCAAACCTCTAAGATGGGGTCTAAAAGCAATGCAAGACGAGGCCTGCGCAGGATGCAAATTTTACTGCGCTGCATTAGTCAATGTCATTTTATGCCTCAACCTTGGTGACAGCTGACAGGATTTATGTTCTCAGGTACTTCATCTATACATTCTGCTCTCATAAACATGAAACCTCATAGAGAGGCTAGAGAGGTCTCTTTAATATGGCACAAACATTTTCTTGGCCTCAAAGACAAACTGATAAGACTTTGGTGCTCAAGACTCAAAGGTCATTGTGGCCTCACAAAACAAGTTTTTGGGCATAACACTGAGACACACACTCACACACACCCACACACACCCACACACACACACACACACACACACACACACATATATATATATATATTAGGGCTGTCAATCGTGATTAATCAGTATTCCTAAATATGAGCAAAAATTAACATTTTCTCTGTATATGTTAAACAGTTGTTTTGATTTTGTGACAAATTTTTTAGTAAGTATATGATAGATGGATTCTGGAACTTCACAACAGTGATGACCAACATGTTAACAATGTAAAGCAGCTCTCACCAATGTACCTCGATTGGGAAGCAAAGAAAATGACCTTATAAACTTGCCTTTTAAATTTTTTTCAAATCAGAAGTGTAATAGGCCTGATGGAACAAAACGTCTACATCAGAAGTAAAGTTTGCCTTAAATATGAAATATAAGCTATTTAATCCGCTTTAAACAAGCTGCTAATTATTTGTGATTTGTCTAACGAGCCGTTAAGCAAACCATCAAAATCGAATCGTTGTCGTTCACCTTCCCAACGTATGCAGAAAGCAGGAAGCTGCTGATGGCTAGATGGCAGCTTAAGGGTGTGGCTAAGGGACAAAATAAGAGCAGGCAATTAAGGAGATAAAAAAAAAGTGTAAATTGCAGCCTTTTAATCGGTCCCTACTTCTCACTTCATTTATTACCGCAGCAAACATTTTCCTAATAGGTTTATAGTCTCAGAGTCGGGTTTCACGTCTTCTTCAATAAAACATGATGTTAATTTCTTTAAATTATGGTCCCATTTTGGGGAAAATAGACCATAAATCAAGGTGTCCATTAAGAGGAAGCTACTCCTCATTCCTTCTCAGCTCCATTACATCCACCAAATATGGGTTGCCACTTGACCTTGTGCGGACATAGATGCCAAGTGCAACTTTACTGGTTGGCAGAGGCAAACAATCGCGAAGAGGTGATTGTAGTAGTCCATTAATTTGATTAGTAAATCCATCTTCTGTTTTATTTTTTTAATTTGCTCTCCTACAAATGCTCTACGTGACATCCTGATAGGGCAATCATCTGGCTGGCTTTTCTGCCTTGGTCAGTTATTTATAATTTATAGCTCGAGTTGTGTGTCTGTTTGCAGATCCTATAGTTATTTACAGAATTCCTCTCCAGAGCTGATGACATTACCACTGCACTAAGCTCTGCTATTATCCACAGGCTGTTCTGTTGTCTCAGGGTGTATTTGCAGTGTCAACAGTGCAGAATGAGTCCTTGCTTGACCTTATCAATAGAGTACTGATTGCGATTAGCCTCAGAGCTACACCCCGACACTACCGACTTGAGAAAACATACACTGAGAGGAATTGGCTCACTGTTTATTCTGATGATAAATGTTTGCACGGGCAAAATTTTTCCAGCCTTGACATAAGGATGCCATGACAACAGAAACACATACTTTGACCTTTTTCATCAATATTTGGCTTGAAGATTTTTCTTTTGTGTTAACACAGTGTAACATATTGTTAAGTGCAGGAGGAGAATTCGTGTTTCTCCTGTTAGTGGATGCAGCAGTACTCAGATGTGTTTTCTGGAATGAGCTATGCACCCCACAAACAAAATATCTTATCACTTCCAATGAGCATCTTGATTCTGTCATTATATTTGATTATATAAAAGGAAAAAACATGTAGTTATGCATTCTGTGATTTGCAACATGGCTTGCCAGAGCAAATTTACTCTGACTGCTTAGAAGTTTGTCTGAAAAATTCAAAACAGAGACAGAAACAAAGTAGAGACTCTGCTTTGTGTTAAACCTGTATTTACTTGAGGACAGGAGGGTAAAACCTAATCAATATGTCATTTCTTAAATGATGCATAAAACCTATTAATATTACATAAAATGGACTCCTGAAGTCTAACTTAATGACGTTTTACTATGTAATTATACAAAGCATATAGAAATCATTCTGGTGCCCATAATTCTTTTAATAATGACTAACATTGTAAGTGGACAGACATTCAATTAACTTTTAAAGTACTTTTGAGTCAAACTTATGATGTAAAATCATTTTTAAAAATGGCTCTGGTTCATTAAAGCTGCTGTCATTGACAGTGTTGCTCTCACTGATTCACATTTATTGAAATAGACACATATGTGATGCCTGCGACAGACTGGCGCCCTGTCCAGGGTGACCCCACCCTCGCCCAGTGTGAGCTGGGATCGGCTCCAGTAGCCCCCGTGACCCGAAAACAGATAAGTGGTCGAAGATGAATATATGAATGAATGACAATACATGACGCACAGATATACTTATACAGCAGTTCAATAATTGTGAATTATTAAACATCAGACAGCCAAAACAGCTATCCAACCGTGAGAGGTGCTTTTAGTTTACCAGAGCTGCATATGTTTAATAACACCTGCGATTAAAATATGATGTTATTGGAACTTTATTAAGACTCAAGAGTCTCAGTTTGTGGTTCTCCAGCGGTGGTTTCAGTCTAATACCCAAATTAAGCATGTTATAATCCCCCCCAAAAAATGTTATCAACACGAAATACAAAATACGGCCAAGAAGAAGCAAAATTTGTAGGATTCTTTCTCAAAGGACCATGAACGTATAATATAGATCCATGCAAGGATGTCAATGAAGCCTGTACCAAAATAATTTAATCTATTGTATCAGATGGTTTGAATGCAGCTTCAACGGGATTTCAGTCCAAGAACAATCTTCTGTGTATTGAGCATAGAGTTTTGTTTTGTTTCGTTTTTTGGCACAAAAATCATCAAATTTAAAACCCTTGACTATCAGCCCAAAAGTCCAGGTTTTGGGCTGATAGCTTCCAGCCATGTTGATCAAAGCCTAGTAGATGCAGACTTAAGATTCCATTTCCTCAAATAGTCCTTTTCAGCATCAACCTATCTCACACTCATACGTGTGTCGTCTGGACATTCAATTCCTTCACTTATATGTGACTCCAGTTAAAACATGAGATACTAATATGCTCCCACACACACTGCAAAAGCCTCCCCTTCACCCCTTTTTCACCAAAGACACTGGTACTTGCTACAGTGAGAGAAGCACAAGTTTAAATAATAAAATTAGTGTTTTGAATCTGCCTCAGGATCCTGATGTTAAGTGTGTTGGCTCACTGTCACAGAGTCATGAGTAACTGGGATACTTGAGTAGGACGGAGCCACTGTTATTGTTGTTTGTAACACTTCTGCTTTTCTTTCTACAACAAGTCAGAATATCTGCTGTGGAAAAACTTTTGGGATGATGCTTTTGAAACAGACAGTCGTCTAAACCATTTTTATGTTATCTGCAGGCGTTTATGAAGGTATTGTGCTGAAACAGAAAAGGGTTTGTTGAAAGAAACATCGATGGACAGTGGTGACCAATGAGCAGCTTCACCAGAGGAACTGGGCTGTTAATTGCCCTGCTCCAGGGCACACTGACTTCAGAGTGTAGTGAGGAAGAGGTCAGCACTGGGTCAACATTTATCAACCCAGACATTTCCAGTCACACCTACATCCACACACACACACACACACACACAGACTCACTGAGTTCAGAGATGCTGCCCACTCTTGTTGCCAGTAAGCACTGTTCAATGGACCGCAGCTCAGACTGATTGAAAGCGTTTCCGTCTCCGCTCTTTCCTGCTCGCTGCTGCTGCTGCTGCTGCTGCTGGTCCCTCTGAAGAGTCAGACCCTCAGGTAGGCTGAGCACACCTGGAGGGGAGAGACAGAGACTGTTACTCCTGATTTCTGCAGTTAACTCACATGTATTGGTTCCAAACTGGGATTTTTTTTTTTTTTTTTTAAATTACAGGGCATGTGAATACGGTGCGACACATAGTATCACCTCTTAGTGAAGTCTCATTATTTCCCTGTATATATTTGTCAAAGGCCATGTGATAAACCCTCCATGATCCTGCACACGGATAGGCGGTATAGATGAGGTATGAATATTTGTCATATTAATGAAAAAATAAAAAGGCTCAACAAGTGATAATTAAAAAAACAAAACAAAATTGTGTTAATAATTATTTGTTGGAAAATTAAGACTGTTAATGGAGAGACAACTGATGCCTTTTGACATACTAATTATGCCTCCTAGTTGCATCTGTCATACTTCTCCTAAGAGGTGTAATAATTTAAACGTGTTTTCATTATTCACACCGCTGGATGTTGGTTCCTCTTCCTCACTCTGAGGGTGATGAAGCACACTGCTCTCCATTTTGCCTTCTGACAGTTACTTATTCCTTCCTACTGTTTGCAGGGTGACAACTCATGAAAAGGCTGAAAGCACTGACTCTCTACTTACCCTCTAATCACTTTTTTTTTTTTTTTTTTTTAAGTAGCTTTGGTTTTAATGGTTCTTCTCTAATAATATGCTGCTAATTTAAGGCACACACTGCCTCTGGCAAAGGTGACATTCTTCATTCATCTTCATTTCAATGTTCTTTAAAGGAAAGGCAGTCAAAAGAAAGGGACTGTATATAAGTTACTGCCTTGACTTTCATAAAACTGGGAAGGTTATGTTTTGTTCATTGCTGCTGAAGTATTTTTTTTTTTAAGTAAGATTGAGAATGGCTGAAATCTTTTGCAAAGATTTTTCATTTGGTTCTGTGTGCCATAATTTTTACATTGCTAATTCAGCTGGCCTTTTGAGGCCTCAAGAAAAAAAATAGTTGCTGCACTGACTCCGAGATCACACATCAATGTAATGGTAAGACTTCTGGTTTTATGAATAACCGCAAAAATGTTCTCAACCAATATTAAAATTTGCTGTTTTTATATTCAAATGGTATTACTTGCGTATTTGCAGTAATGCTCTTCCAGTTCACCATTTAAAATTTTTTGTGCACCTTTAGGAGGCTTTTTGTGAAATGAAATGTTGACTCTACCTCCTAACAACCCAATCATTTTTATATATTCCCTAACAATACAGAAAATATGGTCAGTGTCAGGATCAATCATTTCCTTTCAAAATAAAGAAACTAAATCTAAATCTGCTGATTTGAAAACAAACTTCTGCACATGCTTTCTTGACATTACACAGGTAAGAAAACTGTGGGGCAAAAACATCTGGAAGTAGGTTTCTTGGTAATAACTCTGAGTTATTTAGCTTATAAACCTTCACAGCAGCTGCTACTGGAGCAGAGCTGTAGCTGTGACACCATCTCTTCTGCATCTTTGTTCGAATCCGACCGGGTTACTACTGACAACCATCATGGCTCATGAGGACACATCACCACCTACTGCACCTGTGTCAGGTATCAGTTTTCAGCCAAAGCTCCAGACGTGCCAACATGATCAATTATGAAGGAAATAAACTTTCTTTGTTTTACTGCAGGAACTTGTCTACAGGGATCACTTTGAAACAGCCCATTTATTGCTTTTATTGCTCACATTGTGCCCTCTTTAGTGAGCTGTTGTGCAAGCCCCAGCAAATCCATCTGAAACCGTTTAAAGCAGCAGGAGGGCTACCCTGGCACCTTCCTCACTCCCACTTTGCTCTCAAACAATTATATACCAAAGTAAATAGCCCACTCACAACATAACCACAGGAATCAACCGTCTTTTGATGTTCACAGACTAAATGCCCCAGGTTTGATTTTGCAAAGCATCCCACTGCAGATCCCATAATTGTAACTATAACTGGCAACAGGATAAGAAAATCACTCTTACTTTTAACCTGCAAGCGCCTCCTGTACTTTGAATTCATTCTATGGACTCCCAGCATGAAAATCAAAGACGTAATATTTGGGACAAGACAAACAGAGAGCATTATGAAGGCAAATTCAGTACCTAGTAGCTACCATGGATCAAGGTCAGGATGTCTCTTTCTCTATTCTTAAAATAAAATAAAAATATACAGAATTATGCTGAATTACATTTTGCCTTGTCACTTTCAAAGATCTGGTTATGTGCGAGTGGGCCCACTGCCACACGGGATGGTAACAGAGTCATTCTTCATGTAATTAGTGTCAATTTGCCTGCTGTGACATAACAAAACACTTGCTTCAAAATGCCTGTGACTGAATAAATTTAATGCAGGCAAAAAAAAAACAAAAAAACCTAAATCATTTAAGCTTTTCCCTGCCCAGCTCCTTAACCCTGGATCACGGGAATAAAAGGACCAGCTGACACTGAAGTGCTGAATGGTCTCAGTATGGACCGAGGCGAGGTGACTCACTTGCTCTCTGTGTCCTAATGCAACACAGCTTACCCTCAGGGAGCGACTGATGGAGCTCTTACGTACAAGCCAGCTAATGTGTATAGTTGCTCTCTCTGTGTGTTTGTGTGAGGAGAGCACTTGTCTGTATCTTCCTCATCATTGTCACGGCACCAGAAATCTTCCATATGTAATATTTTCAGGTTTAAAAGTAGAATTTAGGGCAGCACGGAAGCGTAGTGGTTAGCGCTGTTTCCTCACAACAAGAAGGTTGTGGGTTTGGTTCCCGGCCTGGGGCCTTTCTGTGAGGAGTTTGCATGTTCTCCCCGTGCCTGTGTGGGTTTCCTCTGGGTACTCTGGTTTCCTCCCACTGTCCAAACACACCATGTTTAGGTTAACTGGTGACTCAAAATTGTCCGTAGGTCTGAATGTGAGTGTGAGTGGTTGTCTGTCTCTGTCTGTCTGTGTGTTGGCCCTGTGAGGGACAGGGTGTACCCCCCACCCCCCGCGACCTGGAAACGGATTATTGGTGGAAGATGGATGAATTAATGAAAAAGTATACATGAAAAATGTATTTGAAAGTATTTGCATGACCATAATGGCACAAGTTGATATTAGGCAGCTGTCTTGGTTTAACTGGACCAGTCCTGCGTTATGGTAGCTATTGAGTGTTACTAAGGAGATGAGAGGATGCGAAGAGGAGAGGAGGCTCTAGGCAAGATGCTGTCAGTGGAGGAGAAGTAATGAGTACCACAGTTCCTTTTAAGATGTTGCTGAATGCACCTTAACATATTTGTGATAGACAGCAAATCCTGTCCACAGTAATAAAATAAAATATATATATATTGTAAAACTGCTGAACCAACAACATGTTGGCAGCTAGCTTAGCTTAGCATTACTGAAAAAGGGGAACAAACAAATGTTCTCATTTTAAACTCACTTATTAACACATGCTAGTTTCATCTGAAGAAAAACTGAAGTGAGGATGTGTGGTCAGAAAAAAAAAAAGCAAAACAAAATCTACCTTGTATAATTTCTCTGGAAGTGGATTCCGTGTGTGTGTGTGTGTTTTTACACTTTTACACAAAACCATGCCTTTGTGATCTGAGCTACTCTAAGATAAATAAGGCAAACTAAACTAAGACAAGACAAAATTGAGAAAAACTAAATGATGCTAAGACATAAGCGTGGTATCAAATGTCTCATACATCATTTTTGGGAAATGTGCATATTTTAAAAAAATGTCAAATGTTTGCATAATACAATTTTTAAAAGAGCTTGGAAGGTTATCACTTTTTTGTTCCATGCATAAACGCTTTCTTTTTTTTTAAAGAAACCATCAGCTTTTTGGATCTCACATACACAGTGACGATAATTGTGTGTATTAATAACTTTACTACTCTGCCTGTCTGTCTGTCCGAGGGCAGACTACTGTAGTTCACATCCACTCTTGTCTCAGGGTTGACTAGAGCAGTGGGGCAGGAAGACAATGACCCCAATGTGGCTTTTACCCGGCACTTAAATCTATTTTGGAGAGGACATAGAGAGAAGTGCACTTCCCTAAACACACTGCAGCTCTGAGGGAACGCTGACCTGAGGTTGGAAAACTCAGATGAGACACAGATACAGGCTCGATCAGAAAAATCTGAAATGTACGGTTCAGGCAGGTACTCTGCAGCAGCACTTGAACACATGAGATTTGATCGAGATTAGACTTGAGTGCAGTATTTGATTCGAGGAGTGACAGAATGCAAGAAAAGCAGAAAAGTTTGCAGATTCATACAAATACAAACTGCCTGACGCAAACATATTCCAAGTAAAAGCAGAAAGCAAAAAACAAATGCTGTTTTTGGTGAAGCGTTATGTCTTGAAGGGGTTAATCATGTTGTTGCTGTACATGGATCACAGTAGTACTGCCCCACTCTAGGCTCCCGCTCTGTCTTGCCAGGCCAGATGGCTACCATATGTATACCGGCTAGTGATCATAGAGGGAGACATAGTGAGATGGAAAGTGGGAAACAGAGTATTGATGTATGCTGAGATGTGTTACGATGCCTTCCACACTCTAACTGCACGCTCTGTTCAGACTGAACAATCCTCTTCATGTGTCAAGCTGTAGAAATGGAGGCAGGAATATGAAACTGTGCTGGCGTGCCCGGGCAGACTGTAAATCTCCTGAGGTACGGTCTCAGTTTGGGTTTCCAGGTGACCACAGTATGGTCTGAGAGAGCCGCAGGTCTTTAATTGGTTAGTCCTAAACCAGCCGCAGGAGCATAAAAGAAAACTGTACAACCACGAGTCCTCTGAGAAAACACATGCACACATGCAGACGTCTGTTTTAATTAGGAAACTGAAAGAGGGAGAAGGCAAGTGAAGACGAGATTAACCACAAACACGAATGCTAATATCCAGTCAGGAGCTACAAACAAGTTAATAACAGCACCATTACAAACAATGCTGTGTGTGCACACAAAAGCCACCACACATGCATATTATTAATTAAGAATCTCGGGCACTTAATGTCTTGTTTCAATGTGTTGAGGGAATGAGTCATTCAGCAAAATCAAAACTGAACAATTCTTATAACTGCACAACCACAGTCTGTAGATGGAGCTCCTGCTGTCCTCAATTCAGAAGATTAAAAAAAAAGTTTTTCGGTTATCTGTCTGAAAGAAACACACAAACCTCCTGTTGTGTTCCTACATGTCACAGTAGGAGGAAACTACCAAGGGAAATGTTTAAATATATTTTTTGCTTTGAGAGCTTCAGAAAGGAGAGCCCTCTGCTAGCATGTCAAACCTCTCCCCTGTAAATGTAAATAATCATAAACACAAAAGGCTGGTTTCTTTTTGTTCTTTTTTGACACCTTTGCTGCACATGGATATTGGAGGTCAGATACAGAGCAGTGTCTCTGGGAGCTGAGAGAGACTCAGCGTCTAACATCTTCAAGGACAATTGAGTGAGGCTTCTCCTTGCTGAGACGGGGGCCTCAAAGAACCCAGTTAATCATCTTGTCACCCTGTTGCAAAAGCTTTTATGGCATTTTATTTTCCTAATTGAAGTCACACTTCACTGAGACTCTTTGAAGCCAGTCCATCTGATGCCATACAATTTTCAATTCACAGTCTGATTCAGTCCACTCATCATTTCCTGGAGTTTTGCAGCCATTTAAATACAGAGCTGTTCTTTTCTTGTTTCTATTTTCTCAAGTGGCATCTTTTCTATTAGTGAAATCGATTAATGACGCTTTACTCATTAATATTTTCCAATTAACAATGGACAAATGGTAACAGGTAATGCAAAAGGGGTCACCGATTTACTGGTGGGCCACGTGTTTTAGCCAGTTCAATGGATGCTCACAGAAAATAGTTAATAGTAAGGGTGGGAATCTTTTACGATCTCACATTTCGATTCGATTGCGATTTTTGGGGCTACAATTCGATTTAAAATCGATTTTCAATTCAAAACGATTTGATTCATAATGATTTCTGCTTCAGTCTATAGGTGTGCAAAGGATCCTCATGATCTACTCCAGTCTGCTTTGTAAGACAGAATGACAAATGGAGACATTAAAGTGTCGTTTTCACATTTATTAAGTTTTAAACATTTATCCATGCTTAGATGGAATTGTTGCAACTGTTGCATAAAAGCAATATCACATATTGCTTAAGTAACAAAAATAAAAGTGTCTCTTTATAAAAAATAATAGTGCAGTTAAACATGGGTTCCCCAAGTGCTTAATCCTCATTTTGCAAACCTTGCACACTGTGAAGCTCATGTCAAGCTCGGTCTTCCCAGGCATTCGATAATTAGGGCCTTATAAAATCCGCGATCATGGAATCACGGAATTAGACATTAAAAACGGAATTCATTATAAACACGGAATAACATGGAACTGGCCAATATTTTACATAAAAGTTTTTTTTTTCCGGAATAAAAAGGAATGTATCTGTCGGGAAAATGCTCCGATGGGGTCAATAATAATGCACGCCCCCCTACCCATGAATGAATGAATGAATGAATGAATTAATTAATTAATAAATGTGGTGACTTGAGCGTAGTGGGTGCGATTCGATTCCCAGTGGGGGCACCTGAACATGTCTAGGTTCATTGGTGACTTGATGTAAATGTATGTGGTGACCTGAGCGGCACGGTGGCATAGTGGTTAACGGTGTCGCCCCGCAATAAGAAGGGCACGGTTCGATTCCAAGTGGGGTTAATTGGTAACGAGGGGGCTACAGCAAGGAACGGTGACCAGACTAGACCAGACCAGAGACCGGACCACTGCAGAGAGTAGAGACTAGACCAGATCAGACCAGACTAGACGACACACCGGACCCCCCAGAGGCTAGACCAGATCAGACCAGACTAGACGACACACCGGACCCCCCAGAGGCTAGACCAGACCAGACCAGAAATCGGACCCCTGCAGAGAGTAGAGACTAGACCAGAGACCGGACCCCTCCAGAGACCAGAGACTAGACCAGACCAGACCAGACCAGAGATTGGACCCCTGCAGAGACTAGAAACTAGACCAGACCAGACTAGATCAGAGACGGGACCTCCCCATAGACTAGACCAGACCAGAGACCGGACCCCTGCAGAGTAGAGACTGGACCAGACCAGACCAGACTAGAGAAGAGACTGGACCCCTCCACAGAGACCGGACCCCGGTCTTTTTTTCAGAATAAAAAGGAACATATCTGTCAGGAAAATTCTCCGAGGGGGTCCCTAATAATGCTCGCCTCCCACCAGTGAAGCGGCCGTCTGAGTGCTAAGTGCTAAGTCAAACGAGAGTCACTCACTGAGCTCAACACAAAGTGGTTGACTATCATGTACTTCAATGGAGATGGAGATAATCGGTGGAAAACCAAAGAGAATGGGGATAGAAGAAATTAAAAAGTTTACAGTGGATTTGATATTTCCACCAAAGTTGTGGGACGTATGTTTCATTGTTTTATTGTTATGTTTTTGCTTAAATGTGTGGAAGCATTAAAGTTTTCAGTTATAACTGAAGAAATTGTCTATATTTCATTACTTAAAACGGATTTAAAGGGCCCTAGGTAAATACCAAAATGAGTCAAAATCTTTGCCTTCAATGAGGACGGGGCCGGTTGAATCTCTCTTTCCTCCATTATTGTAGTTTCGTCCTTGTTTTAGTGCTTACCGCGCATGCGTATGTTCCAGAACCGGCTCCGTGGTGACGTCAGGACGTCCTGCATACAAAATGGAGCAGACAGCCTGCGGATTTGTTTTATTTTTTAAAAATCAATTTTGGGACATTTTAAATCGATTCTGAATCGTAATAAATGAGAATCAGGATTCTTATATGAATCGATTTTTTGGCACACCCCTAGTTAATAGCTACAAATAGACAGAAGTTCAACTGTACCCATGCATGCCATCCATCTAATATCTATACCACTTATCCATCACGGGGGGGGGGGGGGGGGGGGGGGGGGGGGGGGCTAGACCCAATCCCAGCTGAGGGCAAGCTACACCCTGCGCGGACGCCATCGACCTATCACAGCAACTGCTCATGCTCACGATCAATGCCCACACACATTTTTGTGTTCCACAGCTATGCATCAGTCAGCTTCACAGATCTGTATCTACTACAGGTAATAAAGCGACAATAGATAAGTACTTCACACAACCCCACAACAAATAACCCAAACTATCACTTTAATCATTGATTTGGCATTTAATTTTCTAAGTGATCACTCTGCCTCTGTAAGGAAATCTGCTGCAGAGCTTATTAGTCAGTATCATTTGTCTAATGCTGACAGAGAGGAAGAAAAGCGACGTGATGGTTATAAAACAGGTTAGCTGATTAGACACTATGGCCATTGAATATATTGAATGTCTGGAAATAGAAACACAAAGGAAGCAAAAGCTAAAAAAAAAAAAAAAAAGAGAGAGAAAAAGAAAAAGAATGCACGGGCAAGCCCATACTATACAAGTCTTCACCACACAAAATATCCTACACTTAAACGCACACACAAACAGAGTACTTGAGACGGGTGACCGATGCACAACAAGGGCACAACTAGACTTGTGCAATTTCCTCCAATCAGAGGGAAACCAGCCTTCCTGCAGGCTGTGTGTTTTTCCACCCCGAGGTAGCAGCTCTCTTGCTATTATTCCTCCCTTTTCATCTCATTTCTTCTGTCAAGGGTAATAAGTCTGTGTGTAATATCCATGAGTCGCACACTTCCCGCAGGATGCTTTCCAGACAATACTGGCAATCAGCAGAAGCAGGGAAAAATCTGAAGTCATTGAGCCGTAATCTCTCTGCTCACCCTACACTACCTCTATATGAGCTTCTGGTAAAGTCTTGAAAAGCAGCTGTACAGTATTTCTTTTTCCCTTATAATCATCTTATTTAATCTGATATGGGGAGGGGAGGAAAAAAAATGTTGCATTTCAGTGTAATCAAGGATGGAGTACATTACAACTCAAATAATATGAAAAGCCTTTGAACTTTTGGCAAACAGACACAGACAGTGCTACTAAATGCACCAATGCTCTGAAGTAATTGCTCATTTAGCACTAAGGGCACTCGAGTAATTAAAGGATATGACTAATGTCATATATCAAATAAAATTAGATTTGCCGCAAGGGGAAGTTTTCCTCTGAGTCATTTTAAAGGGGTGACATCATATTGAGCTTGTAAACACTGGGAGCTTTTAAGTGAAGACACCAAAACTCAGTCAGCGCCATAAATAGAAAGCAGAGTGCAGAGTTTAATACGATGGCAATTCCTGAAGGCCTCTCTGCCTGTATGAATGTCCGCTCCTACGTGGCTCTGTGTGTGTTTGTGTTGAAGGTTTACCATGAAGTGCTGGTCAAAAATTAAAACAAACCACAACTCTCATGCAGTATTCAGAGTGTTAACCAACATTTGAAGTTGTTAAATGAGTAATTCTGCATTGTAAGTTTGTGTAACCCTAAATTGGTACTGTAGAGATTCCGCATTATGAAAACAAACTACTGCTATTGCTATTATCCCAACCCTTTACTGTCTAATATTAAATGTAATTTCATGAAATATCACTTTTAAAGGCACAAGATGTCACGTAAAAGATGGGGAGGACATCTGCAAAGGGCAGAAGGAAGGGTGATTCAAAGTATTGGGGCAAAACATTTCAGAAAAGTCACGGACATGAGGAACCAATGATAAGAAATGGTGACACCAGGATTTGTAATCCCCGGCACCACGGCATCTGTTCAGTGGAGGGTGTACAGGGTGAAGGATGTCGTGTGCTGAGACTTTTAAAATGATAACTCTGGGGACTTTTTTTTTTTCTTTTCTTATTGGCAAGAAATGCCACAAAAAGACCAAAGCCAATGATGAAGCGATCCCACAAACACGCTTCCTGTGTCACAGAGCTTCATTGTTGTCAACAAATTATTAAATGAGCTACACTGCTGTACCAGGTGACATGCACATTACAACGTTCTGTCCTTCTGCTGTAAATATTCACTTGAGTGTTTGTTAATCCACAGCCCAAAAACAGTCACTGTAAAAAAGGCTGTTTCCTCCAGCTGGAGTAGTGTTTGATAAAAACTACAGTACTCTGTGGAAATATCTGATATCAGAAATGATTTCATTTCATTTTATTGTGTGTACCATCATGAAGAATAATAATGCCACAGAAAGCATTGAGAAATGGAATGACACACAGTTTGTTTTGTTTTTTTATTCATTCATTTGTCTTGTACCGCTTTTCTGTTTCCAGGTCGTGGAGGGGGCTGGAGCCAGTCCCAGCTCACACTGGTTGAGGGCGGGGTACTCCCTGGAAGGGTCGCCAGTCCACCACAGGGCCAACACACAGAGACAGACAGAGACAAACAATCACTCACACTCACACTCAGACCTACGAACAATTTAGAGTCACCAATTAACCTAAATTTTCATGTCTTTGAACGGTGGGAGGAAACCCACGCAGTCACAGGGAGAACATGCAAACTCCAAACAGAAAGGCCCCAGGCCAGGAACCAAACCCCTGACCTTCTTGTTGTGAGGCAACAGCGCTAACCACTATTCCACTGTGCTGCCTAGTTGTTGTTTATTTCAGGGATTTTGTTAATAACAAGAAAAATATGAAAGACCAGTATATACATTATAATCCATTTTGTCCTGTGAACTTTTTTGAAATCCACTAATCAGTGCAAATGTTTATTTATTCCCTTAAAGCTCCCGGCTGTGAGCCTACCTACTGCCCCCGTGATCCTCCCCTTCACCTGCTGCCACTACTACTCTCATCATTATAATTCTAATAATTAGCAGTAGTAACAGTAGGAGTATTATAATAATAATTATTATTATTGGTATTACTTTTACTGTTATCTATATTATCATTCCCCCCCCCCCCCGCTCCTCTGAGGAGTCTACAAACCGTGGAAATATTCTGAAAACTGATGTCATCCCAACAGACAGACCAAACCATGCTGCCTCGACAGAGTCACGTCATCTGCGTGCCTTTACTCATTCACTTTCTCAATGCTAGTTTGTGTATTCACAGTAGGTAGAACAGTGAGCTCTGCTCTACCTGCATGAAAACAGCTGGGACAGTGTAAAACTATGAAGGTGCCCTGACAGTCTTCCCTTGGTCCTGTCCATATCAGAATAAAAACACAATGTCACTAAGTATACAATGTTCGTGTTCATGAATCCAAATGTATGCTGCATGTGCCTGGACATGCATGTTTATGGTTTTTATCAGCCTGAATTTAAACCATTCAATATGCTAACAGTCAACAAGGCCAAGCAGCACAGTGTTGAGTCTACAAAAGTCAAAAAACAACACTATTTCTCATAACATAGTGATTATTAATATCACAGTGTGGGCTTTAGCAATTTGTCCAAATTTCTCCTCTAAATGTTGATTTGTTAGCCCCCTTAAGCTGTGACATGATGAGAGACCAGCAGTTTAAGAGGCATAGCGGTCCCAATTGCTTTTTAATTGTTTAACTCATCTACCGTCATTTATCATTCTGACTTGCAAAGTGGCTGCATGTAGCAGAGACACTGACTGGAAATGGGCCATGCCTGGCAGAGAGTGATGAGGTCTGGACTGTGTGATGCTCCCTGTTACTTCTCCCCTGCCCCCAGCCCCTCCTCCAGGGGATGACGCTCACTGTTCAGGGGCCTTTGTTAACAAATATCTCTGTCATTCAATTTTGAACAATGCTCTAAACCACAGAGGGACGCCCTCCAGGAACCTCAAATATATTGTTTATTATGGAAAACGTGGAAAGTCTGACAAAAAAACAATGCTCTCTTTGTTAAGTCTTGTGTGTGATGGATTGCATTCATATTCAGAGGTGAATATCCAGGCCAAGCTGTAATTGAGCAATTTGCATTATCACTCACTTCAACAGTCATGCAAACTCATCTTTCAGAAATTGTGTCTTCTTACACTTGTAACGCACAAAACTCCAAAGATAGAACCCCAACAGTGTTGCTGCATTAAATAGCAATCAGCAAAAGAAAACTGTATGCAGCACAAAGGCTTCCAACAAGGATGTGTTACCAAAGCAGGATTGTTTTTGCAGGTTAAAACCATCACTGCCCACACCGACAGTAACATCCATTAACAAAACACCCAAACTGAGCCAAGGCAAATATTGAAGTTATCGTATTTTGGGTGTCTGCCCTGCGCCAACTGACTCCAGTCAGCTGCAGGCAGCAGGTAGGCCTGGTCTCCCCCTTCCAGCTCCTCCAGGTTCTCCTCCACATGTTTTCCCACCCTCTCCCAGAGGCACACAGGCTCTGCTGTGGGAAGCACACAGAGGGTGGGGAGGCTGGCTGGCTGGCAGGGAGCAGCCACTTCAAATCCAAACACACAGGCATGGAGCTGGAATGTGCACGCCACGCTCACACACACATACACACACACACCTCAGTGGACACATCTGTGGTATGTGCAAGCACACAAACAGATGTGCACACAAACACACACACACAGTGCCCTGCTTTTTTTTTACTCTGTTCCAGCTTCACTCTGCAGAGTTGTTAGATTCAAACGCAATGCACGCCAGGAATATAAATGCAAAAAGGAAGCCATTGTTGAATTGGCCAAGTTCAGTTCTCAAGTCTTTGCTCCGTTCTTGAGGTGGGGTTGACTCGAAAGTCTTTCAGAGACACAAATAGCTTAGTATTAAGCTAATAGTCATTTAGAGATTTCTCTCCTGAAGCTCGTAGTTTGTTGTAACTGAAAAAGATCTAGAGAAGCTTTTTCTCTATGATTACAAACCAGGAAACTCACAACTTTATTATATTTGTACTCTTCTTCCCTCAGTGATAATTCATGTTCACCATCAAAATATCTCCGCAGCTACACCCTCAAACCCGTGCAGCCACATTCTCCCACATGTACCATCACAGTGTTACATCCTATATCCTTTCCTTTCCATGAAAGGGATGCACCGTCCATCACCATCAGATCATTCATGCTCAACTCATTAGTGGTAATTAATGGTGGCCAAGACCCAGGCCGCCCAGGGCTGTGTGGAGTCCAGGACTAACCCAGACTGGGACTGCCCATCCCAGCCCAGTCGAGGCAGGCACAAGTTGTTTTTCTGCTTAGCTGGCTGTGCCACTGCATCAGTGCAGCTTAATACAATTGGCTGCATAGTCAAAGCTGGAAATTGGCCAAACTCAGAAAGCTCAGTTAAAAAAAGTGGATCTTTAAAAAAGCGAAGTTGAATATTAGTTTCTTCATGGAGAATGATGGTCTGACTTTGAAGTGAGGCAGCCTTTGAAAGGACCACACGTGACATTTCACTTTGAAAATGCTGACGGTTCATATGAGATTCTGTGAAGTGTGTCCATACGCATTAACACCTCAAGTGTATCATCAAGAAATACAGTTAAACAGTATCATTTATCCTCCTTTTGGTACTTTTGAGAAGGAATGAGTGAAGGATATATGCATGCGATACATCAGCCCAAAATCCCAAATGGGTGTAGTGTTAACTTGTTTTCCAAATGTTCTGCTTGCCTCATTGCTCCACTTGAGGCCAACATCTATGGTCCCAGAGTCAGTGAGGCATTAATGCAAGTCAAGTACAGAGAGTTTCAGGAAAGATTAGCACGAAGATGCCAATGGCATTATTCATTGCATGACTGGTTGACTGTTATTGCAAGAAAAAAAAAATCTTTTTAGGCAGTCATTATTAATTGTACTGAGTAGGCAAACGACATTAGAGCCCATGCACTCATAAGCCTTGTGCCAGGCTTATGAGTCCTGTGTCTTGTTCAGCCAAATGAAAGAGTTAATATCCACAGGCTACTCACAGCTTAATATCATGCTGTCAACAGACTTGTGGTGAAAAGTCTCCACACTCGTATTAATAGGGTCGTGATTTTTTTGCACAAGCCGCCATCCATTCTTCATTTATGTCTTGTTGTTGCTTTGCTTGCAAGAAATGGGCTCTGTAATTGATTTTCTCTGTTTGCATTACTTAGTGCCCTTAAACCATTAAGAGCAGTCTCTTCTGTTTCCACAATAGACACTCAAAAGGATTATGTAATGCTGACTTTGCTGCCATTGGTATTACAGCCAAGGTCTTGATGGAGGGTGTATGAATGGTGGAGCCACACCTTGAACTGAAATCCTCCTTCTAAAGTTTTTTGAAACACTCAGCTGCCTGTTTCAAACTGAAGAAATATCAAAGTCAAACCTCGGCTTGACCATTAGACTTGTGGTCTTTACTTGTTTTCTTTTTATTTTCACCAACAATGCCCCCTCTTGAACTGCACCCATGAGTGACCCTTGAGTGTGTGTTTTTGGTATTAGTGCATGTTTGTGCACGGTGACTATTAAGCGTGCCGTAGTGATGAAGTGCCCCACAGCATGTGAGCTGCCTCTATAAGCAGGGCTGTGTTTTCTGCCTTATGATAGATGGGCCTGCATGTCTGCGCACACGGTCACTAATCATCCTTTGACTCCTTTTGGTAGATTTCAAAGATATCTATATGAATCCCTTCATGTCATGTCACGTTACTTGCCTTTGTGCTATCTGGGCAGGGTCAGCAGGGACCCTTCCGGTCAACACTGATTGATTTAGAAACACAAATACTGAAGATAGAGAGAACATCACACTTTAGTTTATATGGTTGTTCATCTCATACCTACAGGTTGTTATAATAATAGGACTATTTAATAAATACATGCCCTTTCTTGCTGAGAGTTGGATCTATACTCGTCTCATTTTGATAAATACAACTGCCAGCAGCTGCTAAGTAGTTTAGCTTCGCACCAAAACTCAGAACAGCTAGCCTGCCTCTGTCTAAAAATAACGGCAACTTCCTGAAGACTTTTCAGCAGGTTATCCTGTTACCAATCGAGGAACAGTCACCTCCCCCAACCAAACACAAGTTCCAGATCTGTCTGACCAAGACATCCTGTTTTGATACTTCAGCTAAGTTTATCACATTCTTGTCATCATCATCATCATCATCATCATCATTAATACTATTAATAAATTATTAAATAACATTTACTATACATCACTTAAATAAAGGCCCATTTCCCCTGGAAAGATTTTTTTTATCTGATTCTCAGCAAGAATGAATATAATAATAATGAAGCCTACTTCCCAAACTTGAAAATATTAAGTAGCAGATTTAAGTAAAAAATGTGAGCAGTTATAAAGTGAAATGATGTGATATTTTGTGTAACATTGTTGTTTTGTACAGTGGATGGTGAGAGAACAGAGGCAGGCAGGGATTTCTGGGATGTGGAGATAGCACGAATGAGATTAACCAATATAAAATGGCAGCTGGGATATGCTACCCTCAGCATAGTGGGAAAGTAAAGTAGGTGAGGGCTTTGCTTGTTCTTCTGCAGCAGCATTTAGCTCTACTGCATTACGTCCCTCCCAGTATGCCTTGCAACGTAACCCTGAGCTGATAGAGCTGAGAGGAAATGGCTAAAAATTAATTTGATAGCTCACAGGAAGAAAGTTATTACACTTCTATGAAGGCAGTGAATTTCCGGAGCAGGTAGGCAACCAGGGAAATGGGAATCTGTTTCTTGTGAGAGCTGCTAGTCCTTGAGAAAAAAAAAAAAAAAAAAAAAAAAAAAAAATCACATCTTATAGCCAGACTTAGTGTTGCAGTTAGACAGCAGAGCCGGTTGTGAAAAATTGTGTGTGTTGGCTGTGTGAAGAGAGGATGCTATCAGAAGAGGCATATGAAAGAAAAATGCTGAGGTATACTGAATTGGGTATACAGAGGTGAAGCAGTAGAGCTGGTAAGCCCGAATGAAAGCTGAGCAGTGACAGTCTGTTGCAAAGTCAACTTTTACAGTAGTAGTCAAAGCAGAAGAAATGTGTGTGGCAGCAGTGGGAGCCTTGGAGCCGCGGTTTCTGGAGTAAATAGACATGAGATAACTTAAAAGAAAATAATAATGTGAAAAGCGTTTGTCTGAATGAAAGATTCTTGCTGCTGTGTTGATAGGACATATTTTGTATTTTGCATTTGTTGATTGAAAAATCACGAGCACAGCTACTGAAAGCTCCAGGCCAACATTTTTAGGATATATATGCACTTTATTGTTAACAGGTATTCACAGTGGTGTTGCTCTGGCCCCCCAGTGTAATAACAGTCCAGACCTGTTAACATTAACAGGTTAACATGCTAACTAACCTGAGAGGTGCCGACCTCTAGACTCCTATTTACTTGATACTAGATTTTGAAACTGAGATATCGGAAAACAAAATGTCTATTCTGAAAAGGAAAATAAATGTATGAAAGCATTAGAAATAATGACAAAAACTGTTAGGGATCAGCATGTAGGGTTTAGTAGCATCTAGTGGTGAGATTGGAGATTGTAAACAACTAAATAGGTGAGCGTAGGACACATTGAACCGGTCAGCAGTCCACCAACATATAGAGACAACAATCATTCACACTCACCTTCATACCAAAAGGCAATTTAATATTTACACTGACTAACGAAAACATTATATTCCATTTAGAGCCCCTCACATTGTCCACATTGGTCTATTAATTATTAAGGGTGGGAATCTTTTACTATCTCACGATTCGATTCGATTCCGACATTTATCCATGCTTAGATGGAATTGTTGCAACTGTTACATAGAAGCAGTATCACATATTGCTTAAGTAACAAAAATAAAAGTGTCTCTTTATAAAAATAATAGTGCAGTTAAACATGGGTTCCCCAAGTGCTTAATCCTCATTTTGCAAACCTTGCACACTGTGAAGCTCATGTCAAGCTCGGTCTTCCCAGGCATTTGGTAAATAGGGCCTTATAAAATCCGAGACCACAGAATCACAGAATTAGACATTAAAAACAGAATTCATTATAAACACGGAATAACACAGAACTGGTCGACATTTTAGATAAAAGTTTAGTTTTTTTTTTTTCCGGAATAGAAAGGAACGTATCTGTCGGGAAAATGCTCCAAGGGGGTCACTAATAATGCACGCCCCCTTACCCATGAATGAATGAATGAATAAATAAATGAATGAATAAATGAATGTGGTGACTTGAGCGTAGTGGGCGGGGATTCAATTCCCGGTAGGGGCACCTGAACATGTGGAATTGGTGGAACACCTGAATTGGTGACTTGATGTAAATGTATGTATTGACCTGACCAGCATGGGGGTGTAGTGGTTAACGCTGTCGCCCTGCAATAAGAAGGGCACGGTTTGATTCCCGGTGGGGTTAATTGGTAACGAGTGGGCTATAGCGGCGACCAGACCAGACTAGACCAAAGACCAGACCCCTCCAGAGACTAGGGACTAGACCAGAGACAGGACCTCCCCAGAGACTAGACCAGACCAGACCAGACCAGACTAGACCAGAGACCGGACCCCTTCAGAGACTAGAGACTAGACCAGACCAGACCAGACTAGACCAGAGACGGGACCTCCCCAGAGACTAGACCAGACCAGACCTCCCCAGAGACCAGACCCCTGCAGAGAGTAGAGTCTAGACCAGACTCGAGACCGGACCCCCCCACCAGTGAAGCGGCCGTCTGAGTGCTAAGTGCTAAGTCAAACGAGAGTCACTCACTGAGCTTAACACAAAGAGGTTGACTAACATGTACTTCAATGGAGAGGTCAGTAATCGGTGGAAAACCAAAGAGAATGGGGATAGAAGAATTTAAAAAGTTTACAGTGGATTTGATATTTCCACCAAAGTTGGATTTTATAGGGCTTTAGGTAAAAACCAGAATGAGTCCAAATCTTTGCCTTCAATGAGGGCGGGGCCGGTTGAATCTCTCTTTCCTCCATTATTGTAGTTTCCTCCTTGTTTTGATGCCTCCCGCCAATGCGTATGTTCCAGAACCGGCTCCGTGGTGACGTCAGGACAGTCCGCATACAAAATGGTGGCAGACAGCCTGCGGATTTGTTTTTCTCTTTTTTTTATATCGATTTTGGGACATTTTAAATCGATTCTGAATCGTAGTAAATGAGATATATGAATCAGTTTTTTGGCACACCCCTATTTTGTGTCTTGGTCTATTCTGGGTCTGGTGTGCTTTTTATTTTGCTGTGTTACAATATCTGAAATCAAAGCCAGTTTAATATTATCTGGTAAAATTGAAAAGAACTGAAGGAGTAAATTATTCTGTCCTCCCTGCCTGAGATTTCAGACTCTATGTAACTATGCAATATTTGCCTAATATTTGTTATAGGAAGAGTCTACTTGTTAACATTTGTTAAATGAGCTTGTCTGCTGTTAACTGAGTTATGATTACAGCCTGCTGTCAATTTATGGATTCATATGACTTATTCATTTTTGACTTATAAATTCTAAATTAGTAAAAGCACCACAAGTGTATCACTTTGTATTAGTATTGTGTACCCATTCATTTTATTGTTGTTTTTATTCAAAGTACAGTGTCCTTGAGTGTCTTGAAAGGTGCTTATAATTAAAACGTGTTATTATTATTATTCTTCACAAGGAGAAGATTCTAAGCCCTGAAATAAAGAGCTCCAGTTGTTGAAAATTAAACCATTCACTGATTCTTTCTCTCCAGTCATGCGGTCTTCTCTGCCCACTCCCAATAAAAAGCACATTATGCTGCCATTCAACAATGACGAACAACCAGGCACCAACACAAAGCAAACAAATGAAGACCAATTGATTTACACCACACAGTGTTGTTTCAGACAAGAGGGAGCACAAAAATTAATATTGTGTGATTGGACATGCATCAATGGAGGAACTAGCCCTGCGACCAGCCATTCTTTGCCTTTATATTACTGCATGTTGAGGTTTTTAACAAGGTACAAAATCATTTGATGCAAATGTAGACCTAACTAAATAGACATAAAGGTGTTCACAAACAAAGTTCCATGAGGTATTTTAGTCCTGGTGGAGTAATTACAGGCAAAAATTATGCCCAAGGTGGTTTAAATTATAAATAATATGATCAAATTTTAATAATTTTACATCATCTGATCAAATTTTAATCATAAAAATAAATTAGAAAATTTGAAAATGCTCATTAAAAGCCTCCATTCTACAGCACCTAAAATCTTTACAAAATGTAAACGTCTATGAGCGCGTGTAACTCTTGTCCCAAAATAATTATAATGAACCTTCCTTTTCACACCACTCATATCACATTTATTTGTCAGATCATTGATGGCATTCAAGGTAAAGACACTGTGATGTTTCACAATTACTCTATCCATGTTTTCCTTTTTTTTTTTTTAAATTGAAAAAAACTACACAAGGAAAGCTTCCAATGTTCCAATGATTGTGTAGCGTTTTTCAATCAAGGTTGCATTTGCGGTGAAAATAAGATGAGAATTATCAACACACTCACACATAAAACTACGCACACACTGAAACATATGCAGGGAACATAGTAAATCCATGCAAAGTGGACAAATTAGAACAAAATACTCTACAATTGCTTTGTTAATCATCCAGCTCTGTGAAACTGCATCAAAAGCAATGGAGATGCACGGGGACGTCTGATTAATATCCTTCCAATTGCTGTCCACCTCCAAAGATCAATAAAGTTAATTTAGGTGCTTTGAACGTCAAATTAACAAGAAAATTGTGTACTGGCATCTGATCTTTAAAGCACCAGTTTAATGGCTTATATATGGTGTGAGTATTTGAAGGAGAAGTCAAGAGAAATTACAGGGAAATGGTCTACTGAATGCATCAGGAGTGAAGATGAGCCTTGGAGGACAATCAGTGTGTGAATGGAAAAGAAGAAATAGGGCTCGCGTCAGAATAGCAGCTTGTGCCACACCGGTGCCACTCGGACCCTGCAGAGAAGTCATATTTGCCAAAGAATCACTAGCAAGCCGTTCATGTTCCCCCTGAAGGGATGTGTTGTTGGTCCATTTACATATTTATGTGAAAACAAAATAAAATCAAGGGTCAAGTCACCAAAGAACTATCAAGACTGGAGAGATGAGGGGATTTGCCTCGTTTTATTCGCCACATGCAAGAAAACACTTGATGATCATGAGCAGAAAATAACTCTGTTCTGTGTTTGCTACTGAAGAAGGATTCAGCTCCTCCTCCTAAATGACAGGTAATCTGACTCTGCAGAAGATGTCTTTGCAACAGATGGCATCCACGCTCAGTGAGTGGTGTCGTGTGCATGTGTAGGTGTGTGAATATGCACACGAGCACCAACAAAACGAGATCTGTGGGTGTGTGTGTGTTTTTCTCCCCTATGAAACCACTGTTGTGAATAATTCACTCTGATGGGATCAAAGTGACTCCATGGTTCCACGCCATACCATCCCACATACAGCATATAAACGTATAAATACTTATTCACATTTCTATACTGTCATATCCTTTGTGGTCGGGTGAACATGACATAAAGCTTTGGCAGCGTCAGGGGTTTACCTCACATGCATACAATTTAGGCTACAGTATGAAAATTATTTCAGGGGGAGACTAGCTCAGAGAACGGAAAGCATTCAAATACAATGTAAAATGTTCTCACCTGATATTTATTCCTCCTCCAAGTGATTTAGTGAATATGTTTGTATTAAATATTTGTAAATGTAAATGTGACAGAACAAAGACTGCTTTTGTTTTTGAAATTTAATACTTTTTCTCTCTTTTTTTTTTTAGGTAGTTATAAGACGAAACATTTTCCAACATGCTCAAGCAAGAGGCCAGTGGATCATGTAACTGATTTTAAGCCACAATCATCAGGCATCACATCTCATACCTCTCAGGATATATCTGACCTGAATAATTTTTTTTTTCATTAAATAAAATCAGTAAATAGTCACACAAAGCAGCTCACTTGATTACTTACCATTTTGTTAAGTTTACTTAATAATAGTTTTACATATTGTGGAAGGAAGAAAATATAATGACTTTTGATGTTGTTAATGTTGTTTTGTTTGTTAAATATAAAATGCCCAAATCATTTTTACACACTCCCTTAAAAAAACATCATTTGAAATATCCAGCAAATTACATTGGACCAGACCAGATGAATGTACTACATGGAAAACACATAATGAGCTACATGATAATATGTCCACATTTACAATTTCAGCTAAGAATAATAATAATTTCATTATAATAAAAGTGGTCACTCATATTTACTTCATGAGGAACCATGTGAGACCAGAATGATCAAATGAAAGGTGATCAAAGCGTGAAATTAGATTTTGAGGGGATAAAGAATTGAGTCTGGGAAAGTGGGGTGCTAAAATCATGAGAGAAAATGACAACAGGGAGACAGTGACGGACAGTCAATAGACTTGGGAGGCTTTGGAGACGACATGGCCAGGAAATGTCAGTCATTTCCACAGTTTTCAAATATTATGGCGATAAAAGCTGCCAAGACGAGACGATCAATCAGCTGTAAAAAGGCTGTAAAAAGGCTTCTGGTGGGTATAGTGGTGACCTTGTGACGTCAGGCCCCAGATGCAGAAGAGACAAAAATACAATCTGAAGGTTTGAGCACTGTCACTGATGCCCTCTGGTAGAAATGTGATAGTGTGTCTGCCTCCTGGCTGTGTGAGCTGCACAGAACAGCCTGCAGGAGCGTGTGAAACACAATCGTTGCCCGTCAGCTCCAGGTCAGCAACTTTTACAGCACCAAAATAGGCTTTTGTTGTCGACCCCTGTAATTAGTGTTTAAAAGGGCCACCACATTTCACTGCATCTTGTGTTTGTCTCCCGTTTAACTTCGCTTATGTTTAGCAACCAGTGGCATGATGCAGGCTAAAAAGGGCGATGGGAACAAAGGAAGTCTTGCAAATTGCGCAGATGGAGTTGCCGCTGTTGTACTATAGAAACAAACCCCCACAGCTGAGCACAAATTGTGAGGATGTTGATACGAGGGTGACATCAATAGCTGGAGGCTGTCCTAGCCACTGGCCTGCAGACCTTCAGTTAAGGGCTCCAAGACGAAGAGTTACACCCACCCTGAAGTTGCCTGGAGGAACACCATGGCCTCAACCAGAGGGCTGACAGACCGCTGGCTCACCCATCCAGAACATTGCACTGATTGACCAGAAACGTCTATAGACATAACAGTTGTACATGAAACTGACAGGGGAGAGGGAGTAGGGGCAGCAGAGTAAATTGTTGGATTGACTTAACACGAGTGGTAAGCAATAAAGCTCCCCACCACACAAACTAATGACTACAGCATGCAGGCAGGGTGCAGTCCCTCCCTCTCCCTCTCTTTTTCTTCCTTTTCATTCCGTCTCTGCAAGGAGCTTGGGAAAACCTGACCTTTTCATCCAAAACATAGGACAGAGATCTCACAGTGAACACAAAATAACTCCCTATTTTAAAATTGATCCAACCTTTGCAGTTGCGATAATACTAATGCTCATGTTGTGCCACAGACAGCTGAATAATACTAATGCACATCTGACAGCTACTGAGGCCAACGACTAGAGATGACCTTTCTCTGACCGTCCACTTTTCATCTGTGATGATTATTTAGTGTTTTAAAGGCAGAAAGACATCTGATGCCATCCATCACACCTGCCAGGCTATATATTCTGTATGTCAACTTGCAATGACCGAAAGCAGAAACAGCATCAGAGCAAAGTGAATGCAGCGGATGACCAGAGGGAGGAAGAGCTAGTTCAAAGGGTCACATGCTGATTCTCTTTGTAGGTGTGTTCGGTTTCTGACCTGCAGGTGTCCAAAGCTGTAAATAGTGGCTCTTGTCCTTAATCAAACATAAAAGGGAGGCAGTCTTGCAGGCCTTGGCTATGAAAGAGGGCAGGATGACTCAACAAGAAACAGGTGGATAAAAGGTGTGAGCTTCCACTTTCTCTGTTAAAAATCACTATTGATGAGGTTTCCTGGTGGCTTATCTGGTATAAGGTGTACCACAGAGACTTTGCCCAAACCGTAGCAGCCCCTTTTCAAATCTGACCTGTGGCTTGCTGCTGCATGTCTTCCTCCCTCTTCTGCTCTGGCTTTCCTTTCCCTCTGTGGCTCCAAACCTCTGCTGTAGGAATGTATTTACTAATGTTGAAATAAGTTATCCTCTTATGACTGACCACTAGAGCATCTGATCATAAGCTTTTTTTCCCTGTGCTTTGTATCTCCACCTGCCTACGAACATTCATTCATTCATTCATCTTCAACCGCTTATCCATTTCCAGGTCACGGCAGGTGCTGGAGCAAATCCCAGCCATGAACTTTACAGGTTTGTTTTCACGCAAATTAAACAAACAGGACATTAAGTCTTTATTTGTGAGATTTAAGGGTGCTGTTTCAAAGGAGCCAAGCTTTTTCCATTTGTTTGCAGGCACTACACTAACCTAAACTAACCTTCTTGTAACTTCATTTTTTGCATACAGACAGGAAGCAGACAGGCCTCCTTTAGATGGACACTGAAATTATGTTTATTTGTTTTTTGTGAAATTCCAGAAATTAAACCTCCTCCGCTCTTTTCCTTCATCCCCCGTTTCTATTTTATTGCTGTCATGTGACAGAGTTGCCTCCACGGGGAGTCAAACCAAAAGCGAAAACAACTATGAAAAATTGTAGAAAAAGAAAATCTATAAAGCAGAGCTGCTATAAAAACTATCTCTGCAAATGTCAGTTTTACTGTCATATTGTATTCACCCAGTTCCACGTCAGTTTTCTATGTCAAAGTCCACTGATTGTTAAGCTGTCACGTCTGAATACATTCTATATTTGTTATTTTTTTGTTTTATGTTTTACATGTGCAGCCCAGTTAGTCTTAGAGTCACATGCTGTAATAATTGAACGCATCGCATGATGATCATTCATTGATCTCAAACGCGCTGATCAAATACAGACTTATAACCCCTTGAATGGCCAGATCACTTCTGAGTACATAAAGAAGAATCGATGAGCCATCAGCCGAGCCAAACCTGACCTGTGTCAGGACTGAAGGAGACGAGAGTCCACAATACAGCAGCAGCAGAGATACAGAGAGCTGTCAGCCATCTGGATGGTGTGCAGCGGCCTCTGGAAGCAAGTTCTGTACAGGAGGTATGTGTCTTTCGTAATTCCTCTCTTTCTCCATCTCCTCCGGCAACTATGGATTCCTATTTTTTTCCACTGATTCTACTTTCATCCCAAAATGCTTTCTGATGCTTCAACAAAAAGTACTCCCTTATGGAAAACAAATACAGGATAGAGGAAGATTGTCAGTGAGAGTAACAACAGCCAAAAGTAAATATTTCAGTTTTCATAAGGAAAAAAACATCCTTCTGTTTTTTGTATTCTTACTTCAGTGCGGTTTGGAGTAAGCTGAGTTAAGTCAAAGCTGGATCAGACCGAGGATGTGGGCAAAGGCGACACAGCAGAGACTGTAATGAGGGCACACAGGCTGGAGATCAGAGCCATGGTGTGACATATTAAGCTCCTTCCCCTGGAGAACCTGACACAACAGGTAAAAGTGACAATTCAGCTTCCTGTTGTCAGCACAAGGTTTGTTGCTCAACCTGGTTATAGACTGATCTCATTCAATGTCTACCGTTATTTTTGCAATGTATATAAATGGTTTGGCTGGGTTTTTTTTTTTTCCATAGCATCGAGACTGTTCATAGGGAGGGACTGGTAGCCCAAAAATGTTTTCGTATGCTTCTAGTCTTTGTGTTCATGTTTTGATGCTCACCAGCTGCTGCTTGTAGTTATAACTTGCAGCAAAAAGTGAATGAGGTGTTTCCCACAATTTCTCAAAACTTTAACATGTTTGCAAACTTCATTGCAAACTTTCCAAATAATTGAAAAATCAAAAGATCACTGTGCATTGATTGTTCTTCGTGTTCTTGGCTTTGACTCATTTGCCTGACATCAGCAAATTGAATGTCAGTGTTCAGGGGCTCCTAGCTAGTGGATCAGGGAATGCTGCTCTCATATTAGGCCTTTCTTCATGTGGCTCTCTGCCATCTTTCCTTCATTACACCATGGGCCTAAAAACCCTCAAACCAACGTGACCACAGCCCAGGCATGTGGGTCTCCTCTGTTCAGTACGCCATCTCATCCAAATAGGTCCAGCGAGGCAAAGTGTGGTGTGATGTCATGGGGCAATATTCATTAGCAAAACTCCCTGTGAACATGGGAAATCCACGCAGGTTCAGAAAGAGATGAGCAGTTAATAATTATGAATGAACAGTGTCCCCTGCAGCCAACAGTGATACTGTGAAGGAGCAGCTGGGAGTGTCTGTTAATGTGTTTGCAAGGACAGAAATGACTAATTAAGAGGACTTCATTTTGCAAACACTGACCAGATAATCTGATGTTACACTCGTGTAAACGTGAGAGTGCTTAACAGTTCCCTTCCTCTTGAACAGCATCCACAGTGATATCACTACAGTGGTTTAGGCCCCCAGAGATGAGCTGTTACACACTGTTCAAGACCCATCATTATGGGCTGCAGAAGCATCCACTACAAAATCAAAAGCACATTCAGTGAGTTTGTAAATCTGCATACAGCTCTCATAGCACAGCGAATACACGCTAGGCATACAAAACGCAGCCAGAATTTAAAGGTGGTCTCTTTCCTGTGTGCCATTTTTAAGATATTAAATGCTTTACACATGACTATTAATGATGATCGCCACTGAGCTCCAGCTTCCATTGTGTAAAGTGTACACTAAATATTACACCACACTCCAACAAGGCACTTCATTATCACTGTCAAAGCAGCCCCCCGCTTCGTGCCCACTCCGTCATTACATGAGAAGAGCCCAACAGAGTCAAACACAAGATCCAGCCACATTATGGAGTTTCCATGTGCAGAGAAATGAAATAGGTTGGATTTTCATAGTATAGCATATCTTAATGGTTCCTTAATGACGCTTAAATTCCACTGAAGCCCTGCCAGTGTTGGAGAGTGAATCCAAGCAAAAAGAGCTTCATAGATCCGATACATGCTCAGTCAGCTCTCAATAGGATAAGATATGCGCTTATGATTTTTGAATATTATAGGATTTGAGAGTTTTATCTTGAATGTGTGGAATATATATATATAAATAAGATCTCAGCTCAACCCTCTTTCATCGGTCTCTCACACACACACACACACAGAATATTATGTTAAAAAAAACCAGTATTGGAGCCTGATGTCACTGACTTTTTATAATGAAACTCTGTGCCAACCACTTTCAGGAGTCAACTACTTTTTGTGAGGACTGAAAGCCTAGTAAACACAACATTACAACCTTCCTATTTATCTTACACTGCATTAAAATAGCTATGGTTAGTCTCCCTAGACTGCAAAGGGAAAATAAATGTTTCTTAACAAAGTTGTCCGTCTTTTAACAAATTTCAGGGTTTAGGTATGCAAAAAGTATTTTTGACATATTTGACTTACAGAAGATATTTAAATAGCCCCTACAATTCTTCATCATGAAGCTAATCACATCCCATTTTCTTGAGCTACTTTTCAAATATCAATATTTCTGGTAAGAACAAGAAAAATCCTGAAAATATGACTTTGTCAGTCACAGTAGAGGGAACAAAGCGATTTTTCTTTCATCAGGTCCCCGAGCAACTCAAAATTCTCCTTGGTATCTTTTCATTTTTTTCCTACTCACAATCAAGCCTTGAGAGTTTTGTGCGATAAGTTGGACATGTTTTATTTGCTTCGGTTTGCAACACAGAAAGTCACATTTCAAATTTCCACACAGAAATTTCACAGCTCATGGTTCCCTCAACTTTGATTATTCACAAAATGACCCTCTCTGTCAAGCATCTATGCCCCTATTCACTCTGAACCTTCACAATGTCCACCTGAAATAAAAATCAGAGAATAAGAAATTGTCTTATACCACAAATCAGAAATCCAATATGCCTTTCGTCCGAATTGAATTGGATGGGGCAGGTCAGCTCTCATCCAGCAAGTGTGAATATGCAAATCACTTCTATCTGTTTTGAATGTTGAGCAGTGATCCTTGTTCATGGAGAAAATCAAATCTCACAGCATCTTCAAACACTCCATCTCCTTGGCTGATCCATGTATTAATATATATATATATATAAGAGCAGCCATGTTTCTTGAGGACAAAATGATAATGTGCTATTGTCCACATAAGTAATTGTAAGGCAGGGGTTAGCCTTCTCCAGTGCAGCAAACAACATGACAGATGAGGTCATTTCACCTACTGACAGGATAGATGACAGGTATTTGAAGTATTTAAATAGCTCATGTCAATGCAAGTCCGCAGTGTCACTTACCTCCTCTATCATCTAAAGGTTTAACTTCCCGGAGGTGACATGAGGAATGCAGTCGGCCTCTTATCAGACTGAATCTGACTACATCATTTTATCCATTTAATCTTAAATGCTCACTGTAATTAATCTAATGTGCTCTTTGGATGGTGGGACAGAAACAAGCAGGGAAGAAGAGATGAGAATACTGCATCATACCCTGGACAAAATGTTGAATCTTGGTCTTTTCCTGTGGTTCACTCTGTTACTCAACAACCCCTTCAGCTCCTCTCAGCTGCATCGGCTGCAGCAGCCACTGTGAAGTCTGTGATAATCTTTTTGCCCCTTCAGGGGGTAACAGTTGGGTCAACATCACTTGCAAGTTCCTCAGGCGTCGACCTCTCTCTGCCTATGTTATTGTTCTCCAAGAGCCAGAGGGAGCAAAGGGCAGGGTCCATCTTAACACCCCTGCAAACCGTTTTTACAGATTAATCTGCCTTAAAATATCACCCAGCAGAGAGATGCACTCAGGGTGTCAGAGGGCATCATCAGTCAGAAGAGGAAAAGCATGACAACAATGGAGCTTCAAGAAAAAGTTCTGTGAAGGCCACAAAGTTCAACTCATGTCCGTGCTGTGGTTATCTAAGGTCCTGACCATGTGATCAGCAGAAAGAGCAGGGCTCACAGGCAATGTGCTGTCCAGAGTAAGTTGCTGCACAACCAGATGTTACACAGGTAGAGTGCATTTTGTGCACTCCAGGAAAGTACCAACGTTTATTATTTGAAAAAATCACCTACCACCTGGCCAAATCTGACTGCTGGCATACTGCCACGCTACAATCTCACTATCAGGGTCATTATAAGCTTGAAAGGTGATCCAGCACAGCTCTGACAACAAAAAAGTTAAAGGGCACAATAAAAAATATTGTGCAGCACAAGTGGAAGAGTAAAAAAGTTGAAGGGAGGGACGAATGCCTCAATGTGGAACGTACTTCAATTTGAATAAATGAACTTATTTACGCACTAATTGCACTAATGGAGCCCCTGGCGGCCTTGCATTTTCAGCATGTGATTACAAAGGTATGAAATTTTGGTTCACAGAAGCTTGAAAAACATTTCTCTTTCCAGTACAGTAGTATTTCTAGACATCCTCTTTTGACTAACCCTCCTGTTTACCAAACCCCCAAAACACCTCACCCACCCAACTGTAGTTCAGTGAGCTTCTATACCTCCTGCCTCCTGCTCGGAGCTGTTGTCATCCATCTTTTCAAGTCCTGGATGTTTCAGCAACTGTGGCAGCGCCACTTTCAGGTGCCGCTTAGCTTATTTGGTTGAAGCCCCTGACAGGCAAGCAAATAGAGCAAATTGGATGGATGCAGCTTTCCCCCTGCTAGCAGAGCCCACCCTAATAGTTCACTTTAGATCCCAGCTCAGCCTTCTTTCATCTGTCACACACACACACACACACACATACAGAGAGAAACAAAATGCACAGTGTCTTGTTTTCAAGCTCTCAGCCCAAATACTTTTCACAAAGTTCTTATATCCTGCCTTCCATCTGCTTCTCTACTCTACCTCGCCCTCACTCGGTAACTATCTGTGTGTCAGATTGCACACATTACACAAAACATGATGTGGGTATGTGGGGGAGAACAGCAGAGGCTGAATCTAGCATTACATTCACAGTGTAAGTTGTACAGGTGTGCAAAAGGTTTCAATAGCAGAAATCAGTTTGGCAATCAGTCATTGTCACCTAGAGGCCATCAATAATTTACATCCCAGTTGACAAATCTGTCTGAGTTTGCCATTTTTCGGGGTGCTTGTTGTTACACCTGATATCCCCACTGAGGTGTCTCGTTCCTCCTCAGAAATATTTGTTAATGAAGGTGAACGATAATAACAGCAGGAGCAAACCAGCAGTGCAACTGGTGGACGTAACTCCTTCCACTCTTGAGATACAGACATGAACCTCAAAGCATTTAGTCTCTTAAATCATAGATTTCATCCCCCTCCAGCAGGTGGTGAAACAACATATTTAATAACTTGTTAAATCGTTAGACTGCACATTTCTGACAGTAGAAAGGCAACAAGCACCACAAGGCATGAGCAAGAGATTTAGTTGTGAATTTCCTCAGAAAAAAACATGAATAGGCAACACAAGAGTGATACTTCCATACTTCCAGCTATGAGTAAGAGTCAGTGGAGCAGACCCATGTAGCCAAGCTGATGTCACATCATGCCAGGTATAGAATGGACAGACAAACCTGTCTCACCAGCAGTGTGTAATCCTCTTATCTCCACGCTCTGCTGAGTTAGAGAGAACCTTAAACATCTATTTGTCCAAAGGGAGTCAGCGAATGAACTACAAAAATAGTCCAGTAATACAAGGCTGGCTCATTTATACA
The DNA here is from genome assembly GCA_034769265.1 of Remorina albescens. Taxonomy (NCBI): domain Eukaryota; kingdom Metazoa; phylum Chordata; class Actinopteri; order Carangiformes; family Echeneidae; genus Remorina; species Remorina albescens. Next base: position 51,985,837 of record CM068475.1, read on the forward strand.
GATGTGGGTTTTAGGTGTTTCTCATGCATTAGCTTTGGTTTTTGTTTATTTAATTTTACTTCAAATTTTATTAAAATTCCAAAACAGCAACTAGGACATATTTCTTCTTTCTCTAAATCCCACAGTCAGAAATTCTTTGTATTAAAATCTATAATTATTACACAAGTGCATAGTTTTCTAATGTTTTCAATCAGTCCTTTAAAATCTAACTATGAAAGGTTTGAATGAAGAACTATTAAGTTCTTCTTAATATAAAAAAGGCACTGTACACTGCCAATATCTGCCATAACAATGCAATACAGTGAAATGTTTCAATTTGGTGTTTTTTCTTATGTGAACATAAGTCTGTTACAGTTTGCATAGCACTTTTCATAGTGTCTGTTATTCTGCCAATCACTGATCCACTTAGAGAACAAAATTTGAGTAAAACAGGAACCAGCATATGTTAGTAATAGAGAATGGCCTGAACAAAATGGACATGCACCTTCCCCTGTGGTAATCTGTACCATATGGCTTTAATTCAGCTGGGGGTTGAGAAATCTCACTCAGTTGGAGTAAAGGATTGGGAAGACCTCTGACATTCAGTTGTTTAAGAGCACATTTTGGAAAGGAAATTGTTTGGCACTGGATACATGGATGTATTGTTGAAAATGTTGATCGATACCCCGGCACGGTCTTGCTGTTTGGGATATTTCTAATTTTCTGTCTCTCACTTTCACCCTCATGCAGCCCTGTTCGCTCTGCAGCTCAAACTGCAGTTAGAGATTGTAGTTCGATCTCGAGGAGATCTGTCATGGCTCGGAAACATATGTCTGTCTGCAGCATGACACCCCCCCGCACCCCACAACACGCCCTCCATGACTAGACTGACAGAATTATTAGAGTCCTGGCAGACTTGTAGGACAGGAGAAGGTTACCTCAACTCTGCATTCATTCCCCATCAAGGCAGGGCCAGATTGTTATTTCAATATATCTGCAGTGAATAAGAAAGCTGAACTGAAATAGATGGAAGAAAAAAAAGAAGCACAGCAGAGAGAATAAGAAAAGACCAGCAAAATTAAGACAGAAGGGCAAAACAATGACAGAGCAGGGGGAGACATGTAAAAGACTTCTATTCACATCATGATTAGTCTTTCATCTTTCAATAAATCTTTCAGGTGACCAGCTCTGATTGAGGTAATTGCACACTATAAAATAGAAAGAACGAGTGTAGTCACTTTACTCAAGTATGCATGCAATAGTACACACACAGTCTGAAGGTCAGTGCACTGAGCTCTCGTGGGATGTAATGGGATACTGGTCCAGTGAAACAGAATCAGTACTGCATCAGCACAAGCATCATCTATATGCTGTTTTAATTTTTTTTCACAGAAAACCTATATACTTTATTGAAAACCAGCAAAAAGTCACATCCAGCTAAGAACATAGCAACCCTTTTTTTTTTTTTTTTGAGTGACAAATCAAATATAATGTAGAATGTAGCCAAATCTCCTTGAAAATTAATAAGTAATGTCCAGGTTACACTGCTAATAGATTCAAAATGAAAATGAGCAATGAGTATAACTAACTACATACTAACAATACTAAATGTTTGGTTTTAACAGTATTATAATCTTTTTGTAAAGCTCTATGCCAGTTTCTTTTCCTGCTTGAACAGACCATAATGCATTGCAGCAGGACAAGTCCTAAATAGGAGGTGCGACTGAAGTCAACAAGAAAAACTTGCTCTCTTGATTTTAGTATCGCTTTCACCTTCACTACTGATCTCTCCACGGGCAACTGAGTAAAACAAGTTCAAGCACATCCAAAGGATTAGTAAAGGGCATTATGGGAAAATTGGAAGAGCAGTCACTGATTCAGAAGTGCCAGGGGCAGATTGAGGGAATGTTTACATAAAAAATGCTTTTGCAGTTGCTCTTCCTTATAAACCTGACTTCTGATTTCAAGGCTCTCCCTTTCATTTTGATCCCAAACCATTGACCAACATGTAAAAGATTCATTGACTTCATAATAAATGGAAGCAGTGATCAATGCATACCAGTGTATACATCCATATATCCAAGCATAATTATGTCCTCCAGTAAAAGTATATTTATTCCGTGGGAACCCTAGCTTGTCAAAAGCAGTGTGTGTTTATTTCTGTCACATGAACTATATATGCTCTGTGTTTTTACAGCTGATATATTCATCACATGCAGAGGGAATATGTAGAAAATAGTTTACAGAAGACTCAAATAATAGTCCAAGAAGTCAAGCTCACCTCAAAGATCCCAGACATGCTCACAACCCCATGGCTCAGTGTGCTGTAGATGTGTATTATAATGAAAACTGCAGGAGAGTTGAACAGTGGCTGCAGAGAGGGTGTATCAGAGGAAATCACCTTAACTAATCCTCTGTAAATGTTCAGGATACCAAAGGTCCCGGGGAGAAAATGTGATTAATATTCCTGAAAGGTATAATTTGACATTTTGGAAAATGCACCTATTCCTGTCTTATATCTGACCATTGAGGGCAGTAAACCAGTCTGAGGGCTGACATATAGAGACAACCGTTCATGCCCACACTCAGGCCTTCAGGCAAATTATCTTCAACAATTTAGTCAGCGACTGTGGGAGGACGGGCCCAGAGGGAACCCACACAGAAGGACCCCAAGGCCCAGGATTTGAACCAAGAATCTTCCTCTTGGGGATGATCGTCTCTTATCTAAGCTTAGCTAGCTTTTCAGTCATCCTCTGTTTACTTACACGTCTAGAAGATGGTGAAAAGCAACACACAATGTTAACTCTGTCTTTTCTTCTACATTAACATGCTAATCAGTTAGCACCAGCTAACTTTCCAATGGTGACTCTGACAGCCGATCTGCCTTAAAGATGTTGTGCTGCTCAGAGGGGGCATTAAAACCTGGGCTGTGTCCGAAACCACCCCCTCACTCCCTACTCCCTATATAGGGAGATGAATGTAGTGGACTATATAGTGAACTCATTCACAAAATGAACAATCGCTTTCGGACACTACTTTTGGCGTCGTTAATTGCGTCATCACCGTCGCACAGTTAAATCGTACCCCACTAACAGCTAAAGACAGAAAAAAAAAAAATTCTGTTTAGCTTTTAAAGTGTAGCAGTTAAAGGCTTTTGATAATCTGATGTCCGATTATAATGTTTTGCACGGTGTTAATGCTCTTTACATTCATGTAAACAGTACGTTTAATTGCCTTGTTTTTGAAATGTGCTATAAAATAAACTATTCTGTTCTGCTGGAATCGCCATTTTCGCTGCGAGCGCAATGCATCATGGGATATCTTGCTTGGGTTAGTGACCATCAGCTATTCACTACTTTTCACAATGCATTGTGGGATACTTTCAGTGCACTACATTTTGTCGCAAAAGATTTCGGACACCACTAGAAAATGACGAGCTCCCCATATAGTGCACTAAATAGGCATTAGGGAGCGGTTTCGGACACAGCCTTGGTGTCTTGTAAAGACAATGATTGACACAATGCAGACCTCTTTCTAAACAACACCCACCACCCACAAGAAAGACTGCCCCTTTGAATACAATGCTATGGTTAGCTTAGCACAAAGATCAGAAACACAGGGAAACTCACTCGCTCAGTCTGAAGGTAGCAATGTCTCCAAAGTTCCCTAATCATTAGATCATCTGTGTTACACATGACGTAATTCCCCCATTTAACCACAAACTGTCTTGTGTAGTGTGTGCAGACTTTGTTAGCATCATTCAGAGCCCTGCTAGCTGTTTGTTCCCACCTTTTGTTTTAAGCTAAGCTAACCAGCTGCTGGCTCTAGCTTCATAATGTATGACGTACATATGCGAATGCAATGAGAGTGCTCTCATGTAACTCTCAGCAAGAAAGCAAAAACAAAACAAAACAAAACCTGAATCCTTCAACTTCAAACAAATCCACTTTATATGATATATTCAGCTCTGAAACTCCATTATTTAGTGTGAGACACTGAAGCTAAAGCAATCTGAACAGAAAGAGATATGTGAGCTTTTCATCCATCCCAAAGAACTAATCTAAGCTTTGTAGAAGAGGACCCAATGGCTACACTGAGCAGATAAGAGTTGCTCTTTTCACTGACACAGTGATTGACTTGCTCGCTCTGCTCGGTGCCAGACTGCTGGTTGATTTGGGGAAATGGGAAATGAGTATTATCAGGAGAGGATTAATCACACACTGAGAGGAGGCTAACGAAGACTGTCAACTTTGTGATAAATTAGGACAACAGACCTATCTGGATTGACAGTGTTGCCTGGAAATAATGCTGACCACTACAGGTGACAGTTCTGCACACACAATTGTTTGGTTCACATAAATATTATGGAATTTGATTTGCAGCTCACCAACTGTCAATCCAGAAATATTCCGACCTGTCCTGACATGCAGCTTTCCCTATCAAACCTATCACTTTCTTAGGCTTTTTCCTGAACTCACATCAAAGACGTGAGAGAAGTTAAAAGCTTGCTTAGCACTGTTGTCTTCATAACTTCCTGCCAGACTGCCTGATATTTAAACAGGATCTTTTCCCTCTATACAACAATAGGGGAGTATTGCATTGTATACAAAAACAGAAGAAGAAAACAGTGGATACTGATGCTTCACCTACCTAATCCACTTGCTGGTACTTGTTTTCTCAGACTCTTATTCCTTCTATAATAAGAAGTACACATTGCTTGTCTGGGTCTCATCTGTCACCCACTGCTTCTTTTATGGATTTTCCTGTTTTGATCCTTGCCATCTGTGCCTCTTCCTCTCCCTATGCATTTCTTCCAATGTTGACATCATGAACAATTCATTCTTAGACACAGCTTCAGTGGATTTGGCTCTGTAGTGCAGAGTAATTGTTAAACTATTCTGGTCTAGCACTGGTATGTTCTCATTGTCTCTACTAAACTAAGAGTTAAGGTAGATTCCTGAGAACAGGTGAACTTGGCAGCAATTAGAAAAGTTATTGAGCAATCACCTAAAAGATTTAAAAACAATTCTCTCCCTAAAGGTGGAAATAAAGCTTCCTCGATTATGTTACACAGAGATAAAAAAAAAATAAAAATTAAAATGCAGTTTTTATGCTGATGGCAAATGTGAGTGATTTTAAGAGCAAGTGTACACTCTCTTGGTTGACATTGTCAGGGCTATAATGTAGTAAATCTAATTTTGGTGTAAAAGGTCAAGCATGAAAATTAGAAAAATTTACTAAATTGGTCCTGGCTGCAGCAACTGCGGCAAGAGCTTTTTCTCAGATGACATCACAGTTTGGTGCTGTGGCTTTTAGCCTCAAGGAATATTGATTAAACTGGCCACGACTATAATATTCAGCTCTTTTTTAAGTTAAAACAGGACACAATGTCACCAAGTTTACACTGAATAACCCCAGAAAGGGTCCTAGACAGAAGGCTATTAATCTTTACTTTGTCTCTTCTCAATATGTACAAAGGTGCTCTTACACCCACATAAATAATACTGAGCTTACATCCTCCAGCTGCATGAGTGACACCATGACACATTTTTATTCAACCCTCTTAGGTGCATTAGAGCCACAAGATGTTAAACAAGGCAAAATCACCCAATCTCTCTCAGAGAGCGCTAGCTGGATGCAGAATTAGCTGCGTTCTATCACCTGTCTCTTATTAATCATCTGAAGTAAACTTGGCTGGAGCTCTCCCTTGCTGTACCAGACTCCATGTCATATCAGCATTCCCCATTTCCCCTCCAAACTTGCAATTAATACCAGATCTGCTCCTGGGCCACGTGTGATTGTGTGAGTGAGTGTGTCTCCTTCTCTGTGTGCATTAATCTGCATGTGTGTGTTGCTGTGTGTGGGTTTCCTCAGCACAGATATGTTATACCTCACTCCCAGACATCATGGGGACTGGTTTCCACCGGTACAGAGTGGTACCGTGATAGACCACAGTCATTCCTGTCTTTCTGCCTTCCCCAAAGCATGTGTGCACCAGGCACCAACCTCGCACACTGACTGTTGGGAATAAGAGACCTTTGAAGGGAATGGGATCTGCAGTCTCTCACCCCCGTGAAGCTGTACTCTAAGAGCACCAAGTTCCCTACTTAGCAATGCAACTGATACACACCCAGTATGAATTTTCTCTGCAGTCCATACTTTGACTACACCATGCTGACGGTAGAGCAATCAAAAATCTCAAGCAGTGTAAGTGGCAAGCAGCAATACATTAAACAACAACATGCTGCAAACTTAGAAAACAATCAGGAATTAATTCCCAAAAATTATCGGGAATATGATTTGATTGGATGCAATGAAATGGCTCAAAGCCCTGCACACAACAAATGACAGGGAGTATATAAACAAAGATTTTCATCGTGAACCAATTTTAAAAATTCACAACAATGACAATCTAATGAATCTGCTGAAAATCAGGCTTTAAAAAGTAAAATCCCTCACTGTTTACACTCGTAACGCCATAATGATCTACTGGTTTCTGAGGAATGTGCAACACTCCTGTAATTTTCTATTTTTGTGTACCCACTTACCCCCTGTTTGCCTGTTTAGATGGTGATTTTCCACATCTCTCAAAGTCTGTTTAAAAGACTCACATAGGTGTGGATTAGAGTCTCTGACAGCAAATGATGTTTTGAAGGCAGGAAAAGGTAGGAGCAAAAAGAACAATGCCACAGAGCAGCATGTCTAGTTGTTCTAATGATCTTAAACTACTTCTCAGCAGCGTAGTAGATCGTAGTACAAGTTATGACTGTTTGAGCTGCTAACACTGAATTATAAATTTCTTTTATATGATCAATGAATTTCAATGCAAATATGACAGAAATATGGCAAAAAACAAACAAACAAAAAAAAAGCATTAATAACAGCTTGTGCCTGTTTGGATCCCTTTCCCATTGCAGTTTTTCAGTTCATCAATGAAATGTGTTGTCTATAGAGCATGTAGTGATAAAAGCTTAAAACACTAAATGCAATTCATATTTATCCAGTAGTTTAAGGCTAAGTGTCAAAGTGGTCCACCTTGTTAAAAAAAAAAAAAAAAAAAAAAAAAATAGTCAACTGCAGCTGCACTCAAAATATTTCAGCATCAATTGGTGCGTATTTGACTGCCTGTCCATGTGAATAAGAAAAACAGACTAATGCCACAAAATAACATGGGTCTAGAATTGAAAGGAACGTTTCTGTACCTGGTTTACACAATTTTAGTGTGAAATTTAGCTTTAAATCTTTCAACACAACCAGTTCTGCCCAGACTTGAAAGTCATCTCACACCTAAAGTGCAACTGAAAATTCATCCTCAGGGTGGTACCCTACATAGGGGTGAGCAATGGATATCATATTCTCACTAGACATTTTGTCTGACATACTTGTCATTAAGGAAATCAAAGAATCACTGTTTTCCAGGGTCTAGTGGGAGCCATAAGAAATATCCCACCATATAGAGTAGTTTCCTGCTCTGACAGGATACCGCTGCTGAAGAAGGGAAACCCTACACCCACCTGCAAATAACACTGAGTCAGACACAGTGAGAGGAGCCCCTGACATCTTGATGTATGTGTATGGCTGACCGTGTGTGTGTGTGTGTATGTGTCAAGCTGGTGAGTGGGAGGCTGGCCATATGTTACATGTGCCAATGCGGAACTGTGAGCTGCAGTAGGCGCAAAAAAACATTATAGTGTAATAGATAATTATAGATCCCGTGATGAGGAGTTGCATATTAAATCCTGAAGAAAAACAAGACCAGCATTTCTCTCCTTTCTTTGAATAAATTGATGAATTATATAAAAATACATGAAGGGAGCCTGCTCTCAAAGACTTAGTCCATACCTTGTAAAATACATTTATTTACATTTCGAATACAGTGAGAAGGTTAATAAGCCTATACCATGGTAGCAAATGTGAATATTTCCGAAATGTCAAACTATTGCCTATAGCTTTGACCAGCTAAAGCAAAGAGACACCTTCCTCCATACTCCTAATACATGCTTCAAAAATCATTTTTGTTGGAGGAGATGCAATAAAGATATTCATAAAGGCCTCCTCACAAAGTTGGGTCCCTGGCATTAGCATAATTTGAAAAAAAAAAAAAAAGCACCTCAATTACTCCCACTTGGCAGAGAGAAGCAGAGAGAATGGATCGAGCAATACACAGCTTCAATTTGGCAGGGGTGGTGGATCCTTTAAGGTCAGCCCACCCTCAGACTGACTGGGTGTTTGGTTTAACTGGGAAGACGACAAATGATGTGCCTGTGTCGCAGCATCATTTGTCACAGCAGATAGAGAATACCGTGGAGTTTAGAGGTCCTGAGGTGTCACAGTGAGAAATGAGGTGGAGGGCAAAAGCCTCCATGACATAGAACTTCCTATAAATTGATGCAGTTGCACACCTGTTTGTCTTAAACCTGCAAAACCTGAGTTGACCTAACAACCATCTCCTGCTAATTACGAATCAACTGTTTGAGCATAGCTTGTTTTTGTGCTGCTTAAAAGCTCCATTCACAATTATTTGTTATTCTACAATGTGAATTTTTATTTGTAATATAAAATGTGAAATAGAGCCACTGGTTTTTTGAGTATTTTTTGGCAATTTTGTGCCTTTAGTATTTGAAAGGACAGTGTAAAGAGAATGGAAAAGGGACGGAAAGAAGGGCAATATAATGTAGAGAAAGTGAAAGTGAACCGGGGACTCCACAAACTGGGGATATGCCCTAACAAGTTAAATATCACTTCACCCAAAAGTTAACATTTATGCTCATAATTGCAAGACATTACTCCAATATGACTTAGATATTTTACAAAATAGACTTTGCAGTAGCGGACCGGTGGCATTCAATGCACCACACTCACCTCATGCCAAATTGCCTGAGAGTGAGGAAACTCAGCACTGTACAGTATGGGCTCATACTATAAGCTCTGTCAATACTGTGCAGTCTTGTTGATCCGTCTCACCATGTTTGCACTGTGTCAACGGATGCAGTCACATAGTGACAATGTACATTGTTGTCACATTAAATGAACACATTTTTATGAGTTTGATTCTGCACAGCTGCACAACTGAAGCCTCACAATTACACACCATTGAAAGCAACATGCAGAGTGTAAACAAACCGACGTGTGTTTAAAGGCTTTCACTGTAGCTTACAGTGAAAGCTACGGTGAATTAAAATGCTCTTCTCATGCTGCCAGGCTTTTGTTGGTGATTCATCAATAGTCAGTCTTTCTTTCTTTCTCTCTCTCTTTCTCTCCCTCACTCTATAACTTTGTCTTATTCACATCATTCTACCTAATGCATGATAGCACACTGTTCCCCCAAGGCCTTTCATTACGTAAACCTGTTGCAAGAGAAGCCAGAGCAGCACTTTTACTGCATCCATCAAAACAGAAGCAAGCATGTGTAAGTGTGGTTTGTGATCTATTGCTGCTCAAGCTGTGGTGAAGCCCAAATACAATTAGACTTTTTTTCAAAGCACACACCAAGTATATCCTAACACTTGGAAAACCAACATGAAACCTATGAAGAAGGTAGTGCGTGTACCCAGATCCTCTTTGGGCAGCAGTAAAACAAAATAAAACCAGCCTCTCATTGTAGGAGACAGGGGAATTCCCTTTCACTGAAAACTGCCAGGGTGGACGTTAAACCTGGGAATCTCAGGCCCAGCTTCCTTATTTCTTAACAACCAAGCATAAACAGGTACGAAGAGAAAGATATCTGAGCATAACTGCAATACAACAGTGAACAGATATGGGTGATGGGAGGCAAGAGGATCACTCTTTCTCAGTCAGTCATCACCTGCCCGCAACTCTTTTGCACTTGAAAGGAAGGACTCATTCAGCTGCAAAAAAAAATGTCTTTCAGTGTCAATTCACAACTCCACAAAAAGAGAGCCTGGCTGAGCTATAACCTTTTCATATGCTTCAAGAAAGTGACTCTAAGGAACCTTTTTCTATAAATACTCATAGTGGGCGACACATAACTTAAGCAGACTTCCCTGTTGGATGAATATGGCTGATGGAGTACATTGTTTAAAAGAAGGCTTTGCTTTTGTGATACTGCTGAGATGAGAAGAGGGATTCTACAAGTGAGCAAAGGATTTAGAGCAAACAAATGTGGTGTGTGGTGAGGAAGACCTTGTTGGACTTTCAGTATTCATAACTCACCATTTGCGTTCTTCCCACAGATCAGGTGTTGCCAGGGCTGCAGGGAGCCCCAGATCTCTGCATCACTGTTCACGGCCTGCTCCAGGCTCTCCGCGCTGAACTTGGGCATCCCGTTGTCGCGCTCCAGGATGGCACTGCGCAGCACGCGAGCGTACACTTCGCGGAAGAGGCTCTCCATGCACGCGGCCAGGTAGATGGCCGCGTGCTCGTGGATCCTGACCGCCACCCGACTGTCAACCATCCACCTGAAGAACTTCCCCACGTTGAAGAACAGCCCGCAGCGCGCCGACTTTCCGCGGCTGAACTTGTCCTCCTCGGTGCTCATGTTGTACAGGGACAAGGCACCGAGGGCCGCGCTGATGCAGTTCACCGAGACGGTCCACGACAAGGCGATCTTTATGGCACTTTGGATCTCGTATTTGGTGCATTTTGCATAGCGCAAACTCAGCCGCTGCGCCTCCTTGGCGACCCGGACGAGGGCCCGGCTGACGAGCGCCGAGAACCGGAGCAGGACGTCCTGCGGGGGGGTCGGCAGGCTCGCCTCCTCGTCCCTGGTCAGTGCGCTCGCCACTTCCCCGAGGCTCCACGGCACATCCTCAAGCTCGGGTAGTTTAGCGCACTGCACGGTGCACTCCAGGATCTCGGCGTCTTCGACCAGGACCGTGTTAACAGTGTCCAGGCTGTTGTGTCGACTGTGCATCGAGTCGGTTAGATGCCAGTAATTCGCCCCATGTGCATCCGAGCAGCACAGCGACGCACTGGAAGACCTGAAGGAGTCGGCGGCTCCACCATAACCCGAGTCCAGCGTCAAATCCTCCAGGGTCCTCGCTGCTGACTTGCTACTCCTTGCCATAACTGCACTTCATACTGCAAAAGAGGGCTCAGGAAAAGTGGAAGAAAATATTTAGATCGGTGCAGTTTGGGTACGGATGCGTCCGGCAGGAGCTCTGCTGCTAAACTGACTGTCGTGGTGTTTTTAGTTAAAGTCCAGCCGGTGCTGTGGTTTAAAGTTAAAGTGGAGTATCTCACTACAGTCCATCCACGGACATACTGACAGAAGAGGGCGAGGCCACCCGGAGCCGAGCACAACTGTCAGCCAATAGACTTTCGGGATGAACGGCAGAGAGATTTCATTGGATCGCTTAGAATGTCCAATTAAAAGTAATTGTTGTATCTTTTTATTAATAAAAAAATCAATAAACATAAAAAGTAGTAAACACGATGCTTGTTTGATACTCTACTTTTGAGAAACCCTGAAATCTCACAATGTTTGAATAGAATAAATACAGATACCGTACTAAGTTTCAGAAGTAAAGTATAAGACATAAATTGCAATAAATAAAAAAATCACATAATGTGCAGATGATTGCTTTTATATAACAATGTTCAGAGGACAACTCCTCCAGAGTATCAGGCTTTTAAGATATTTTCTCAGGGACCATGTCAGATGGTAACATGACTCAAGACCATTAATAATAGATTGCATGCATAATGTACCCTTTGTACCCTTTCCTCTGGAGGAGAACTCATTGAAAAGATTGGAATTACTTTCAAGGACATTTGCAGGGATCACTCACAGGGTGTATCCTGGGCTATGTCCATTTTGTTTCCTCTCACTAATCCCACAATCTCTGGTTCTGAGGAATTGACATAAACCTTCATTTACTTCTGTGCTATGAGCTGAAATGACAGCCTCGGCAGATACTTGAAGAAATAAAGTTTAAATTATTGTAGAGATGGTTTTAATATACAGCAGTGAGGCATGTGAGGTGTGTGTACTGAGAATAACTGCATTCATATATTGACACAACCAGCTCAGTGCAAGTAAATTGTTTGGCTCCAGTGTGAATAAAGAGTGTCTGAATCTTAACTGGTGGTAAGAATAATAACTTTATGATCTACAGGTTGGTCATTGATATGGATCTTTCATCTGGGATGCAGAGACTGTAGCTTCTGTATTTGACAGCAGGTTGGACATGATTCTGCAGCAATAGTGAGCCCTGGTGTTGTGCAGCCAAACTTCAATTTATCTGTGCAGTAAATGCTTTACCCTTGGGTGACACTGACTCCAAACATATGGGATTGCATTTGGTGCAGAAATAAATCAAATCGAGGAACAATGATTAATTGATAATAATAATAATAGATAGTGACAGTTAGTTTGGTAATAAAGTTAAGCATATATATGAAAATGGATATCTCCTGCAGCCCATTATGCATTTAAACAAAATACACCTTAAAAATGTTTACCATGTTAATGTGAAATTTCTTTCATATCCACAAAAAAATGAAAGTTATAATTTATTCATTCCTGGTACTGCAGCCATCTTCCTACATTAATGCTGTTTATACATTAAAAACATGTGCATATAGACGTACTTTCCAGACTGAAGGTCATAGTCACATGGGACAGATTGGCCTCCAGGTAGCCATGCCTTACTTCATCTGGTATTATCACACAGTTAGCGAGATTACCACAGACATTGGAGGTGAAGCCAGGCTTTTCTCCTTTCCCATAATTTTAATCATATTCCTTTACCTCCACCATTTCAGTGGTGTCTTACTGATGGCTCTATGCTAAACGGAGAAAAAAGCCTATGATGTTGGGCGCCAATGAATTTTAGAGAAAAATTTAAGTGGCTGCATCAGGATTTGCAATTAACATTGATAATCTTTTACACTCATTATAGTCAAGGAGAATAATCTAATATTGCAGTTTTTGCCATTACTGAATGCAAATTATCACTGCTCTCTTCTCTCATCAGTCGTAATTTAAAAGGAGCAGTGTGAGAGCAAACACTCTGAGTTTTGAAAAGGATAATTTCCATAAAGAGCCTAGCAGAAGTCAAGTAACCTGAAGCCACACTACCAGCATGTTCATCTAATGGTTCGTCTGATGGTTGGTTGGTCGGTCCAGATTGAAATATCCAAATAAATATATCTGCTGGCTCACTATAAAATGTGACACTAGCAACCATAGTGACGTGAGGATGCATCCTAATAATTTTGGTGATTCCCTGACTGTTCCTCTGTTGCCAGCAGTAGCAGTTACTTTTCCTTCCTCTGGGGAATAGCTCAACAGTTTCTGAATTAATTGTCACATAACTTTTGTACATTCAGGGCAAAACAATGCTATTATTTTTGTTGCTGAAAGAAATACCCCAAGAACTACTGGATGAGCAGACAACCATAAAATGTGAAATGTAATATCCCTTGTGTTAGCCATGGCCTAACACTATCATCAGGTGAGGCACTGAGGAAGTAACATGTTTCTTTGTGTCTAATGGAGTTATCAGCCAAAGCTGTGAAGTCAAAATTTTGAAATTGGCTACATTTTAAAATGGAATCTAAAGATAAATAAATGGAAAAAAGGACAAATGTTTAAAAGTGAGACATAACTTTGTCTATGGCCTATCAAAAATAGTTCCTGTTTAAGACTACCATCTAGTGTCTACTTGCAAAGCTGCATACCATGACACATTTATTCTCCATTGAAGGTAGGCTCATCCTGTGAAAGTAGCTGTTACTTTTGAACACAAAGACCAAAAACTGAGATGCTGCATATCTAACTCATAATAATCTGTTTCAACAACTAGTTTGTGGTGAAACTAGGTCTAATCAGGTCCACGAGCCATTTAAATACACAATAACAACTACAATTCTTCAACTGTTTTACTGAGAATAATGCACTAAACTATGGGTTAATATTGCCACAAAACACTGATCAGTGATGTAGCCATATTTTTGATGCAACAGAACTTTATCTAACAACTTACATTTCCATCCAAACAGTCAGCACATGCCCAAAAGCGAATCCGCTGCAGAGTTGTGGTCCATCAGCTTCCTATCTTCTCAAGTAATATGGTCTTAGTCACCCATCATGAGTGTTTGCTGGAGGAAAGCCAGAGAAAGCCACCAAAAGACAGGAAGCTATAGACATATCCACTATAATTTACACTGGAAGAGAACAATATGTGGCCCTGGAGCCAGTGGGAAGATTGTTAAGAAGTTGAAAGCAAAGAAAGACACTCTCTTTGGGTTAGAAAGCTTCGACCACACCAGTAATTGGAATAGTCACAGCACAGTCTTCATTGCGTTACATTAAGCTTTAATGCCAACTGTCAGGTTCTGGTTTCCGAATCACAGAATCACAGTGTTTCAAGCTGAGCTGGGCCATTTGCCTAGAAATCTCATGTAGATGACTTGCAAAGAAATAGATATTACCAGAAATAATGTTGTGAACATATTAAAAGCTTGCACAAGTAGATACTTAGTATAACTGTAACTAATCGTCTTGTCCAGAGGCCTGGTCAGTTGCAGTAATGTATATTATGACATAGTGCTCGATGGTGATACCATTTGTTTTTCTTCTTTTTTAGCAAAGCTCTTTAATCCAACATAGAGAAAATGCATTATCTTTAAAATTATATAAATTGTAAATAAGATATATACAGAGTTGTGTTTTTACCCTGACACAGAGGGATGCAAGCTGTTTTGCCAAGTCACCAATTCAACCATTTCACTGAATACCACAAAATTAGCTAGCAACAATTTGTCTGGTCTAACAAAACCAGCAATTTAAATATGCTGACTGAATCTTCACAATCGCTTGTGATGGAACATTATTGTGTTGCCACAAGTTTTCCGTCAGCATTGCAATAGAATAAAACAATTTATAAAAACACTTGACATTTAAACAGCTGCATCAAAAACAAGTAACTCTATAAAGCAGGGCAACAAAACGGATGGCCATCATTGTGTGTTTACGTGCACTTCAGCGGCTCAAACTTCAATTAAGATATTTATGATTAATTAAATTATGTAGGCCACCCCAATAAACCTATGTTCGGGTTTGAGGCTGCTGGATAGTTATTTACTTGGTTGATATTAAAGCATTGCTGTTTAGATTGTGCTTATTATTATTAGCCACATTACGGGTTTATGTAATTTAACGCGGCTCACATTGGTTACAGATTACAGACCTTTAGAGTGGGCGGGGCAGGACATTTTAGTCCAAACGCACAGCTACCGTGTAAGCGGGGCGCTCTGTGAGTTAAATCGAGCACTCCTGATCCGACCCCGTCCTCGCCGCGCGGCATGTGCTCATCCGGGTAACTCTGGAGTTACCGCATAATACAAACCAAAGACTCCGATTAGCTGCTTCATCTGGAACCTTTTACGTTTATTTCGGATTTCTGCTTCCCCCTAAAATGAAGCCTGACGGGATAAATTGAGGGATTTACAAGCGGACATCGACTGTTGGATCTTTGTTTTTTTAAACTGCGTTTGTCTTGTAAGAAGAGTTGAGAGAGCACATTATAGAAACGTGACAAAGAAAACGTTGCATAACGGCTGACTCAGACCAATCAGAGCGCTCCGTTCCTCCCCACGTGCCCCTGTGGGTGGAACTGTTGATACAGAAAAGACGTATTACACGACCGATGACTTTACCAAGCGTCACCGTCCTCATATGTTTCTCCTGTTGTCGGGCTTCAGTGTGAGGTACATTTGTTCAGAATAACGTTACAGGTTGTTATAGACCGCTGTTTTTGCGCTGGTATGTTTTTTTAGCGACCCAGTAGCTTGTGCTACGCGGGTTTCCGTCGCGCCTCGTGTGATCGCTCCACAAACTTAGTCGCGACTGGCGGCCCTTAACTGTTTGTTTTCAACTTTAACCCGTAAATATTGTCACTTTGTCGGGCTTTCTGAGCCGGACAGGAGTTGTGTTGTTTTTCCTCCGTCCTCTCGGGTTACCTGCTGTCCACACATGAAGCATCTGCTGGTTAGGAGACCCAACTCTGCAGAAACGTTCATGGAGCAAGGTTAAGGTCATACAAACCTATCCCTTCCCCATTGACTTTTAACCAGGTTAAAAAAAACTACTTCGTTTTCGGATTTAAAGGTACATTTTACTATTTTTCTACCAAATCGACGCAAGAGGGCGTCTCTTTGTTTTTGGTCCCCCCCCCCGCCCCAATCTGACCCCACCTGGCCCAAACAAGGAAGTCAGACGACATGGGGGTCAACACCATCCACTGGTTCAGGAAGGGGCTGCGGCTGCACGACAACCCGTCCCTGAGGGACTCTATCCGGGGAGCGGACACCCTGAGATGCATCTACATCCTGGACCCCTGGTTCGCAGGGTCCTCCAATGTGGGCATCAATAGATGGAGGTAAGCGGTGGGACAGAGGGGGGCAATGGGGATGATAGGTGGGAGGAAGGTTTAACAGGGTAGTTATGACTACTGCACCTCCGACCTAAGTCTCCTCCTACATCCAAGACTGTTAAACTCGAAATTAAATGGTGATATTAAACATTATTATTGGTTGCCAGAGTTACTAGAGTCAGAGTAGTTTAACTGATTGGAAAATTAGTGTTGATCACTGTAATCTACGCTGTAGCTGACAATGACCTGTAAAGTTGCCTGTTAAATCCCTCCTCTATTTCGGAAATTGGATTTTTTATTTTAACACAAAATGGTGTTTCTTTAATTTTCAAAAATATATGCAGAAGGTGTAGGTCATCCATGTTTCTCAATTAAATTAATTACTGTTGTTTTAAAACTAATGTGTTATGTTACATCCACTGTAGGATGTTGTTCTATGTTGTTCATCATAAATGGCAAAAAAGTGTGGGGTTCATATTGCACCATGTGTATAGACAGGATGTCACCGTGTGGAGGCTGGCATGGTCACCCACTCTTGAATCATAAACAGGCAGTGAAAATGCAGAGCCATTATTTGGAAAGGATACAGAATTAGGATGCAAAGAGAAGGAAAAATAGACCACCTTCTGAATGAAGCCTGTTATAAAATCTGTTTAAAACTCCATCCATAGATTGCCAGGATTCATTCTGGTAGTCCTTATACTTTGATTATTTGTCAATATACACATATCCCTGCCTGTGGCTACTTACGATATAAATATTCTACATATTCTTACATTTACATGTCTTTGTATGGTTTATGATGTCATGCATGCTTTTTATTTATTTATTTATTTATTTCAATCTACCAACTCTATCTTTCGACCAGACTAGTTAAATGTCAGCATAATTGACTACCAAGTCATACCCATCATTGTCCACTCTGGTGGCCTTTAGTTTTTCAATTTCCTCTGAGCCAAGTTCTCCCCATTTTAGCAGCTGCATCAGACTTAGTTTTGCTAATAATTTTTGGAAATGTAGTGTGGAATGTATCACAACAAAAATGTCATCAGTCATTTTACTGTAGATTCTCTACATCTGGTGTTGAAATAGTGATTAGCACTTGGGGAAATTCAATCTAATTTTGGGTAGCTGAGGAAGAAAACCAATTTCAGCATCCCTTTCCCCCCAATTCCCCTAGTTATTGACAACTTGCCACAAATTTACATTTTTATGGATGCAGAGCTACTCAACTACCCAAATATAAGACGTGTGTTTTATATATTGATGTTGATATGTTGTTCCAGCGTTAAGCCATTATCAGCAGTAATTACGGAACCAGATCAACATCTGTGTAAAAGGGAGGACCATCGTGGCAGGACACACGCTCCTGCTGTTGTGTAACATTTCATCCCTCTGATTCTGGGATGCCAGCAGGCTAGCTAAAATAAGTGTGTGCGGACCATTTTATGCCCGCTTTCTTTGGTTTTGGCAAGCAAAGGTGGTATACTGAAGAGTGTCCTTAATGGCAAGATAGCAGCACCTTTGTCCAAAATGGATTGCAGTATGAAGGCTCTAAAGGTGGGTAATGACCACAGTGACACAGGAACTGAACTTCTAAGCTCCCAATGGAGAGCTAAGGAAATGGCTCAGTGTGTTGTGGTCATTACATCTTGCCCCCTTAAAGTTTTGACCTACATTTAACACACATCCACCAGAACCACCCCCACAAACATCACGCCTTTCATACCCCCTTTACTTAGCATCACCGCTTCATTTATACAGTGTGCATTATTTCTAGCTCATCACATGCATCCACCTTGTTAATCTTTTCCAATATTAGTGAAGACACTGACAGCATTTTATATTTAACTTTCAGTCAGTTTAATGGCCCTGTTTCTGTGGATTTTCCCAATGATTATTTAGGAGGGACTTGGATATTGTCCCCACCACACTTATTTTAAGAAGAAAAGTAGAGATAAAAATTTATTTAAAAATTACAATAGTGGCAAGGCACTATTGTCGTAATGATTTCTTTGTAATATTAAAACAAAAGAAATCAGAATAATATTTAATTTAAATGGAGCAGTTAAAAAAATATTTCAGGTGCAGCATATGGCACTCTGTGTGTCTCTGTAATAAGACTACACCAGAAGAGGGCTGTATGTGCACACACTTGAATCCTCCACATTATCCACGCTTTTGATTTATGTGCGCTATTTGTCGGGTTGTCTATAGTCTGTTGTCCTTATCAGATGAAATGTGGTCTTAATTTAAGTTTTTATTAAAGGTAATCTAACTGGTATATTGTAGTAGTGGGTGGCTGTGAGTCTGACATTTCATGAATGACTGCTTCAAAATCTTTATGCAGTTTTTATTTTCCCAATGATTATTTAAGAAGGACTTGAATATTCTCAAGATGCTGGCTTTATGTAGTTGCTTTGTGTAATAGAGTGTTAGGTTAATCTCGGGGGAAATTACTTTTTGTTAATCAAGTAGTCTAACACCAACGGATTTACAGCTAAATATATTTTTATGTCAGCTCCTCTTTTTAAAATACGTGTTGTTGAAACATTTGATTATATTGAATATAGTCACAGTTGACCAATTTTACATGAATACTGTTTTCTTGTTTAGACAGTTCACCATTATGCAACTTTTTGTTCAATAACCAGCATACATCCTAGTAGTCTGACACTCTTACTTAATTGATCCTTCTGTTTATCTCCTCCCAGGTTTTTGTTGCATTGTTTAGAGGACTTGGATGCAAGCCTGCGCAAACTCAACTCACGGTTATTTGTCATCAGAGGCCAGCCTACAGATGTCTTCCCTCGGCTTTTTAAGGTACCAGAGACTAGATAGACTAGAAGACACAGTAGTTGAATTATCTTTCCTATGCTTTTAAATAAATGTAAATAAAAAGCATATGTATTTAATTTATTGATTAGGGAAAAAAAAATTATATCTTAAATATCATATTATTGTTAGAAAGCACTCGTAAGTCTATTTATATGTCATGTGACCCTACATTCAGACCTCAGCCCTTACTTGAGGGTAACCAATTTCAATTTGCCATGAAATCATAATCTCTGTGGTCTGTCTTATCTCTGTTAATCCATTGTCCACCCACACACTGATTTCCATGCATTTCTGTTCAGACCATTGTAATGTGTATATACTCACATTTTTCCTCAGGAATGGCAGATCAATCGTTTATCTTATGAATATGATTCGGAGCCTTTTGGCAAGGAACGTGATGCTGCCATCCAAAAACTGGCCAATGAGGCTGCAGTAGAGGTCATGGTGCAGATATCACACACACTTTATGATCTGGACAAGTGAGTAACAAACATTTTTGAAGAAATGTGGAACTTGACTCCCTGCTGGGTCTGTGTGTCTGATTTCCTTTTAATACATCCTTTGTTGCTCTATTAAAGGATCATTGAACTCAATGGTGGTCAGCCTCCTCTTACATACAAGCGCTTCCAGGCCCTCATCAATCGCATGGACGCTGTGGAGCTGCCTGCAGAGACAATCACATGTGATGTTATTAAAAAATGTGCCACACCCATTGGCGATGATCATGATGACAAGTTTGGCGTGCCTTCCTTGGAAGAACTTGGTATGTTTTTGTCTTTTATTTATATGTGTGCAAATGCTTTGATCCACTGGTGTTGGCCTTTACTGTATACACAAATGAAACCAATCATAGGTGTACACTGCATTTGTTTTTTCAGGTTTTGAAACAGAAGGATTGACCACAGCAGTATGGCCAGGTGGTGAAACGGAAGCCCTCATGAGGCTAGAGCGACACCTCGAAAGAAAGGTAGCGGTATTTTACCTCCCAGTATAGACGGGAAATTAATGCATTTTCAGTTACCTCAATTTTTAACTCACCAATAATCGTGCTCAAGTCATTGTTTGGGTGTGGCTCAGTAGTTCAAACATAGAATGAATATGAACATTAACCCAGACAGCTTTTTCGTTGAAATACCTGTAGACAGATGTACTGCATGATGTCAAGCATTGTCATTGGAATCAGTTAGTATCTTTCTGCTTAACCAGTGTGGGCTTGCAGTGGCAGCAGGCTAATTGTGGACTCCACAAGTCTCTCTTTCTATTAATAATATCCAGCTCCTCCTGGGGGATCCTTATATCTTCCCACAATACTGTGATATGGAATCCCTCCAGCGAGTTTAGGGTCTCCCACATGGTCTATAGTCAATCCACTCCGAGCTTCTCCGGATGTTTGCAGTCTCATTCGTTTGTTCACTTCCCAGAGGTCTTAACCAAAAGTGAGAGTTGAAAACAAAGCTTGACGGATAAATCAAGATTTTAGGTTGAACTAACTCTTCATCATAACTGCCTGTACAATGTTCAGGAAAAGATCAATTTTATCATAACTAGTGAGCAAAGAGGCATCATTAGAAAATATTTTTGTATTGGAAGAACACCAGAAAACCAAAAAATTCAGATAGATATAATTTGGAGAGTTCTTCAGTGGAATTTGCAGACACTCAACTCACTTTAAGTGCTACGTGATATAACCATGATATTTTAGTGAACGCTGCCTATCCATGTTTTAACAGGCATGGGTGGCAAACTTTGAGCGTCCTCGTATGAATGCTAACTCCCTGCTGGCCAGCCCCACAGGGCTCAGCCCCTATCTGCGCTTTGGATGTCTCTCTTGTCGGCTCTTCTACTTCAAACTTTCTGATCTGTACAGGAAGGTATAAATGATCACACACAAGACATGTACCACTGAATTTAGGTTAAGACTTATATTCTACAGATGATACACTTCATTTAGAATAATTTGGTTGTCTTTGTGTTTTCTAACCTATCAGGTCAAGAAAAACAGCACCCCACCACTTTCGTTGTATGGGCAGCTGTTGTGGAGAGAGTTCTTCTATACAACTGCCACCAACAACCCCTGCTTTGACAAGATGGATGGAAACCCTGTGTGTGTCCAGATCCCCTGGGACAGAAACCCAGAAGCACTAGCCAAGTGGGCAGAGGGACGGACAGGGTTTCCCTGGATAGATGCCATAATGTCCCAGCTAAGGCAGGAGGGATGGATCCATCATTTGGCAAGGCACGCTGTGGCCTGCTTTCTCACACGGGGAGACCTCTGGATCAGCTGGGAGGAAGGCATGAAGGTAAGAATGAGAAGGAAAAGAAGAAAATACATGAAGCCACCTGTTTTGGTGGTTTCTTGCTCTAATTTACAACGCTATAAATCTTAGTTTTAACTCCCCCCCTGTCTTTTTTCTCTTTTTTTCATACAGGTCTTTGAAGAGTTGCTGTTGGATGCAGACTGGAGTGTAAATGCTGGCAGCTGGATGTGGCTCTCATGTAGTTCCTTTTTCCAGCAGTTTTTCCACTGCTACTGCCCTGTGGGATTTGGGAGACGCACAGATCCCAACGGTGACTACATAAGGTCGGTTGGTACTTTCATTTGGAACGAATGAACATAAAACTCCTGATCTCTCATAAGGTTCCCCATACAGTGATGTAAATTAGAGAAGGACCATCATGTTGTTAGCTTGTGATTTCTTGCATAATTCTTTCTTTAGATAGAGGAAATAGTTTGGCATGGTGATCAACAATTGATTAACCTTGCATATAATTTAACGTGCATGTTTTGTCAATTATTATGTAGTGTTTCTCCATCATAAAACAAAGGTTGTCCTAAATGTGAAATTTGATGCAATCGCTTGCAGTAATTGGAGTCCTTATTCTCTCATTTTCTGCTAAAAGGCATTATTTACCCATATTGAGGGCCTATCCAGCTAAATACATCTATGACCCATGGAATGCCCCAGAAGAAGTACAAAAGGCAGCCAAGTGCGTCATAGGAGTCCACTACCCCAAGCCCATGGTGAACCATGCTGAGGCCAGCCGCATCAACATAGAGCGGATGAAGCAAATTTACCAGCAGCTTTCCTGCTACAGAGGACTGGGTAGGGACATGACCCACATACTCACATATGCATTTTATCACATTTTGGAATATCTGGGATGCCACCTGCATTTATGAAAATCTGCTTAACAAAATAGGCTGCAATACTATAATTTCATTTTAAGCCTCCGCTGTGAGACCCAACCCCAGTATCCATTTCAGACTGAGTAGCTAAAATTTAACTTCCTGATTGCACTAGATTGGTAGCTTTGCTTGCCAAATTTCTAGCCCAAAATATTGTATTAGAATTATTATATTATAATAAATTATTGTATTATTGATTGGTATGTAGAATAACTAAATACCTGAAATTCTAGTCCTATTTCTTTAAAACAAATTTTGAAACCCAAAAATACAAAAAACTGTCTGATACATGACACAGCCTGAAGGTTAATTTGAAAATCCTAATATTGACATTTAGTTTTCTGCATTTACACTATCCATACAAAACCAAGTTGTTCTCTAGGTAAGATTCAAGTGACACAACATTGCAATGAGGCAGTAATCACAATACAGACATAATCACAAATTAGCTTTGATAAATGCAAAGCATTGTGAATCTTTTATATCAACACTTAGTAGTTCTGCTAAAACAGTTTGCTGGTGTTTATAATGTCTGCTAAACATCATTCAACAATACCTAAACTACAGATTTCTCTAACACTAAATAACCATTTTACCATCATGTTAAAGAAGAAACAAATCCTCAATCAATCAATCATTAAAGACTGCACAACCAGGTTGGTGGAATTTACTTTTGGTACAACTTGGGTAAGTTCAGCCTCAAAGTTTAAACACGTGACATGGTCAGTATTTACATTCAAATACACAACACGGACAGTTCAACATGTTCAATGTTGTTCATGTTGGTCCAGGGATATTCACAAAGAACCAACTTGTGGGTGAAGTGAAATGCTTTTTCTCCTTGTAGGCCTGCTGGCAACAGTACCTGCCAATCCTAACAATGGAGCAAGTGGCAGCAATGTTGCAGGAGTCAACACAGGGACCAGTCAAGGTCCAGGAGGGTCCTCTGAAGACCAGTCATTTCAGGAAGGAATGTCTCAAACAGGTACACAGTCTAGATGACTGGCATCATCCTAGAAAATTTGTTTTAATTTCCCCCAAGGTTATATTCAACTATTTCATGTCATTTCAGTTCATGTTCCTTTTACCTTTAGAGAAACCAGTTCTCTTAGCTTTTTAGAAAATTTGTTTCATCCCAGGAGCATTTAAAAAAGATAATAGCATGCCCTAAAGAGAAGTTATAATTTCATAAATATATTCACTAACTGTGTTGGACTGTTTTTTTTTTATTTATTTATTTTTTTTATTCTGTTCACAATATAAAATATGAGATGATACTATATGAATTTGAAATAATGTTCTATTATTAACATGTTCTCCATGTTCCATGTTAATGCAGAAAGAGGTCAGGTGACACAGAAGAGGCGCCGTGAAGAGGCTCCATCTGAGAGCAGCTCTAAGTCCTGGAGGCCAAGTAAATAGGGTGTGAAAGAGAGAACACAATGGGTCGGTCTCTATCACTGGGTGTGAACTTCTCCTGCACCGCCTTTGGCTAACAGTAATAACTGTAATTACCAACCGTAAAAGACCCAGAAGACAGCTGTTGGACCCCTGTGTTACTATTGGCTGTCAGTCTAAATGATCCTCCATGGTGCATGATAATTACAGTGAGTCATTCAGTCACATGTCTTGGTCTTCAAATACCAGAAAACAAATCTCAGGAATCAGGTAAAATTCTTCAAATTGGGATGCCCTGAGTTTGCCTGTTGTCTTCCACCAAAATATTTATGATCTCCACCTATTTGTGAAAATGTCAGTCTCCCGTCTGACTGATGGAGCCAGGGGGACTTGTGTATAGCAGCGGACACTCTCGGCCATTGTTCACATACTGATATAAGATGATAACAGACATTTATAAATTAGCGGCATAAGCAGTCACTTTTTCTCTCTAGAACAAGCCCCTAAAGCTTCATATCACTATTCAATGAAGAACTCATGAATGTAAATAATTCAGCAAAAATCATATAAAAGAACGAGGAGCCTGATGTACAGCAGTAAAGAAAAGTAGAAGCAAATCTGCCAAGTTTGGCAGTAAAGCAAGCCTTACAAAGGCTGTCATATATGTATGTAAATATTAATTGTTTTTTTGATTTCTAACTTTTGTATATTTGGTCCTGGAATTTCACAACTCCTTTTGTAAATACTGTTACAAAAACTCCAGAGTTCTATTGTGAATGCATGTGCTTTTGTCTCCTTTGTAATCGTAAATCTATTATTTTTGTATGTCCAAATACCAGTTGTTTTGGAGAGGCAATACATGATTACAGTTTTTTGTTGGCGGTTTTTTTTTTTTTTTCTTTCTTTCTTTTCTGTTTGCACTATAATACAAATTGCATTGCCATCATTGTCATCACACAAGGAATCCCAGTATTTGTGAATGCTACTCAAAACATTTTGATGAAATTAGTTTCTCTGTAAAATTTCAAAATTAAATTGTTTGTGTTATTGCTTTGTTTTTGTTTTGTTAATTGCTTGGAAAGGACCATGATTGCTGCCTGATTTTATATTTCAAAGCCAAAGACTGGAGAGTAAGACTCTCTATGTTTTTGAATTCAACCATTCTATTTAAAATATTATGGCACCACAATAATTTGTTGAGTTTTTTGGGTTTTACATGTATTACTTTGTACATGTTGGGTGAGTCCTCACAACATACAAAGATACAGTGCAAAGACAGTCATCGTTGGTCTGGCCCTTAAAAAAAAAAAAAAAAAATCATGGACCCTGTGTGTGAGTGTGTGTTTCATCTCTGGGACTGGGGTCATTTGGCACTTTATGTTCCGCTCTCAGATGAGGGGTGATGATATCTTTCATCCATTCACTGGCTGATGAAACAAATGAAAGTTAAATTAATCTCATGCAACGGACACATCTCACAACTAATATTGACTGACCAAAGCAGAAACAACTAAAAAAGAGTCACACTTCGATTTCAAAGGAAGGCATCAAGTGAAAACACTGAGGTCACAACATTTTCTCCTTTTGGCTTTTCCCTTCAGGGGTCGCCACAGCGAATCAGTTGCCTCCATCTAAGCCCGTCTTCTGCATCCTCTTCTCTCACACCAACCACCTTCATGTCCTCTTTCACTACATCTATAAACCTCCTCTTTGGTCTTCCTCTAGGCCTCCTGCCTGGCAGTTCAAAACTCAGCATCCTTCTACCAATATATTCACTATCTCTCCTCTGGACATGTCCGAACCATCTCAGTCTGGCCTCTCTGACTTTATCTCCAAAACCTCTAACATGTGCTGTCCCTCTGATGTACTCATTCCTGACCCTATCCAACCTGGTCACTCCCAAAGAGAACCTCAGCATCTTCATCTCTGCTACCTCCAGCTCTGCCTCCTGTCTTTTCCTCAGTGACAGTCTCTAGACCAAACAACATCGCTGGTCTCACCACAGTTTTGTACACCTTTCCTTTCATCTTAGCTGAAACTCTTCTATCATACATCACACCTGACACTTTTCTCCACCCGTTCCAGCCTGCCTGCACACGCTACTTCACCTCTTTTCCACACTCCATTGCTCTGGAATGTTGACCAAGTATTTAAAATCCTCCACCTTCTTTATCCTCCCTGTAACCTCACTTTTCCACTTGGGTCCCTCTCATTCACACACAAATACTCCGTCTTGCAGCGGCTAACTTTCATTCCTTTCCAGGGCAAACCTCCACCACTCTAGCTTCTCCTCCACCTGTTCCGTGCTCTCACTACAGATTGCAATGTCATCTGCAAACATCATAGTCCATGGAGATTCCTGTCTAACCTCGTCTGTCAGCCTGTCCATCACCATAGCGAACAAGTAGGGGCTCAGAGCTGATCCCTGATAAAGTCCCACCTCCACCTTGAACTCCTCTGTCACACCTACAGCACACCTCACCACTGTCTTACAGTCCTCATACATGTCCTGCACCGCTCTAACATACTTCTCTGCCACTCCAGACTTCCTCATACAATACCACAGTTCCTCTCTGGGCACCCTGTCATAAGCTTTCTCCAGATCTACAAAGATACAATGCAGCTCCCTCTGACCTTCTCTGTACTTCTCTATCAACATCCTCAAAGCAAATACTGCATCTGTAGTACTCTTTTTTGGCATGAAACCATACTGCTGCTCACAAATGCTCACTTCTGCCCTTAGTCTAGCTTCAACTACTCTTTCCCATAACTTCATTGTATGGCTCATCAGCTTTATTCCTCTGTAGTTGCTACAACTCTGTACATCTCCCTTGTTCTTAAAAATGGGCACCAGCACATTTCTCCTCTGTTCCTCAGGCATCTTCTCACTATCTAAGATCCTGTTGAACAACCCAGTCAGAAACTCTACTGCTACCTCTCCTAGACACTTCCAGACCTCCACAGGTATATCATCAGGACCGAGTGCTTTTCCACTCTTCATCCTCTTCAATGCCCTCCTCATTTTATCCTTACTAATCTTTGCTACTTCCTGGTCCACAACAGTCACCTCTTCTACTCTTCGTTCTCTCTCATTTTCCTCATTCATCAACTCTTCAAAGTACTCTTTCCATCTTCCCATCACACTACTGGCATCTGTCAATACACTTTCATCTCTATCCTAAATCACCCTAACCGCCTGCACGTCCTTCCCATCTCTGTCTCTCTGCCTTGCCAACCTGTATAGATCAGTCTCTCCCTCCTTACTCTCCAACCTAGCATACAAGTCATCGTAAGCCCTTTGTTTGGCCTTTGCCACCTCTACTTTCACCTTACGCTGCATCTCCCTGTACTCCTGTCTGCTCTCTTCAGTCCTCTCAGTGTCCCACTTCTTCTTAGCTAACCTCTTTCTCTGAATACACTCCTGCACCTCCTCATTCCACCACCAAGTCTCCTTATCCACTTTCCTTCCAGATGACACACCAAATACTCTCCTACCTGTCTCCCTGATCACATTAGCTGTAGTTGTCCAGTCAACTGGAAGCACCTCCTGGCCATCCAGAGCCTGTCTCAACTCCTTCCTAAAGATCATACAACACTCTTCCTTTTTCAGCTTCCACCATTTAGTCCTCTGCTCTGTCTTTCCCCTCTTCATCTTCCTCACCACCAGAGTCATCCTACACACCACCATCCTATGCTGTCTGGCTACACTCTCACCTACCACTACTTTGCAGTCACTGATCTCCTTCAGATTACACCGTCTACACAAGATGTAGTCTACCTGTGTACTCCTACCTCCACTCTTATAGGTCACCCTATGTTCCTGCCTCTTCTGGAAGAAAGTATTCACTACAGCCATTTCCATCCTTTTTGCAAAGTCAACCACCATCTGTCCTTCTGCGTTCCTCTCCTGGATACCAAACCTGCCCATCACCTCCTCATCATCTCTGTTTCCTGCACCAACGTGTCCATTGAAGTCTGCACCAATGACAACTCTCTCACTTCTAGGGATGCTCTGCATCACTTCATCAAGGTCCAACCAGAATTTCTCCTTCTCCTCCAGCTCACATCCTACCTGTGGAGCATACCCACTAACAACATTGAACATTACACCTTCGATTTCTAGCTTCAGACTCATTACTCTTTCTGATACTCTTTTAACCTCCAGGACATTCCTAACAAGCTCCTCCTTCAAGATAACTCCTACTCCATTTCTCTTCCTATCTACACCATGATAGAACAACTTGAACCCTGCTCCTAAACTTCTAGCCTTGCTACCTTTCCACCTGGTCTCCTGGACACACAGTATGTCTACCTTCCTCTTCTGCATCATGTCAACCAACTGTCTACCTTTTCCTGTTATAGCTCCAACATTCAAAGTCCCTACTCTCAGTCCTAGACTCTTGGCGTTACTTTTCTCTCTCTTCCTACGAACACACCTTCCTCCTCTCCTTCTATGACGAACAGTAGTCCAATTTCCACCGGCACCCTGTAGGTGAACAGCACCGATGGCGGTCGTTGTTAACTCAGGCCTCGTATGGATGTCATAGATTTGATTCGCATGTTTGATTTGGCAAAAGTTTTACGTCGGATGCCCTTCCTGACACAACCCTCTGTATTTATCCAGGCTTGGGACCGGCACAATAAGGCACTGGCTTGTACCCCCTTGCGGCTACATTACTGAGGTCACAACATCAATGTTCGTAATTTAGCTAACAAATGACCAAAGAGCGTGTCCATCCACAATGACGGAAACATTTTATTTAATCCAGACGTCAGCTGAGGCTCCGGCCTCAATCTAATAACCGGACATCTCAGCAATGAACTCCAACACCTAAAAAAAATAACAATATATATGTATATGTATATATATATATTACCATTTTGAACTTGGAGTCTACTTCTGACAGTTGGTTTGGTTCTTACTCAGTTACCCTATATAATGTTTATTTTTATATTTTATATTGATTTATTTATTTTCCGTTTTCATTTATTAAATTTTTTATCCAATATTCTAAGCAGTAGGGAAAGTCCAGCGGATGGTGCTGCATGAATCTGTGCATTTCAAGGATAAAATTCCTAGTCTCGGTTGATCAGGTCTCGGGGGCGGGGCCGCGTGATCCTGATCACGGTGTTGTGATGAGGGCAGTCAGGAAACACGGTACCTCAGACTTTCCACCTTGACCAATGGCAACTGCCGGCCGGTGGGCGGAGATAACGGAGTTCAAACCGAAATAAATTGCATCCATGCACGCATTTGGACGCAGTTCCTGTTGCACATCTGGATCCTGTTCAGGCGAGATCTTCGCGTTTGCCAGTTTGAAGATGGAAAAGAGTCTGGACCAAGTGCAGAAGAAACCGATCTGCCTCATGGCAGCGGCCTGCAACAACATGGGGATCGCGAAAGATGGGAAATTGCCCTGGGACGCACCGTAAGAGCGAAAGCATGTGTGACGAGGTGTCTTTGATCAAACAGCTGTGGCTTACTAAAACCAGACTGCTTACAGTTACAGTATGAGGTCGACTTTAAATAGCAGGCAGAACATCTTCTTGTCTATCATAGTTTCTGCTCATCACTTACCTCACACCTTCTGCAAATCTTTCAACAAGGTTGTGAGGAAAGGTTTATCCTTTAAAACCAACCACTGACCATCAGTCAGTGGATCATATCTCCAAGGGATGATTTAGCGCAGAAATATGGGCCAGAAGAGCAAATGTTATTATTTTGTCGAACCAAAAGCTTATCAGGTGTATATATATGGATGAAATAAATTGTTTTATAATATAAGCACATCGGCAGATAGATGACTATAGAGTAAAACACCACAAAACAAAAAAAGTTGTGTTTTTAAGTCATTAACTATTTTTAAACAGGGCTCCTCCACTAAAATGGTACCAAAAATGACGGTTAAAAGAAAACAGGAGAAGTGTCAGTAACAAGGAAAGGTTAAGTATGTCTAACTGAAATGTAACATACAAAAGATGTGAGAACTGTAATAAGTTAACTTTGTGTTGTAAGTGTAAGTGTTTAATCAAAAAAGCTTGAGAACTCGGTTTAGCCGAGACATTAACTGGTCTAGTGGGTGTGACAGCTGTTACTATAGGTGAGGCATGTGTCTCCTTAAGTGAAGAAATGATGTTATGTTTTTATGTTTGATATAAGTTTAGCTCACACATATCATAGCCATCGTGGTATTGATAGCACTGTTTTCTGCATGATTTCATATTGAAAATGCGACTTTTCACAGGTCTGAATTCCGGTACTTTCTGGACACTATCACAGCAGTGTCGAAACCAGGTAATCGTCAACATTAGTATGTCTAAACATTGGACTGGATATTGTTTCAGCGTACATGAATTTAAGTTGGTGTTAAATATTTAATTCATTCAATTTCAGGGAAGATGAATTTGTTGATCTGGGGCAGACTAACATGGTTCGCCCACCCAGAATCAACATTTCCAATGCCTAATGCTCTGCATGTGATCTTAAGTAACATAATGACGTGCGTAATCACACTCTCTCTCTCTCTTTCTCACACACACACACACACACTAAAAATCAAAATGAGGAGAACGGGATCTCTCAGGTTAACTATTCATCTGTTCCCCTCTTGATGCTCTCTGTTGTCTTACAGCACAGTTCCAGATCACGCTCACTTCTTGTGTAAAGACTTTGATGACATGACGCGGTTGGCTGGAGAGCCCCCCCTTGCTGACTTAATAGAGACCATCTGGGTTATTGGTGGTGCGCAGGTCTACAAGGTAACAGGCAAAACCACTCTTTGAAACCACGATGGGCTGATTAGTCAGACCCCTGAGCAAAAATGAATTGCGGGCCCCCTTATCATGCATCGTTCCCAAACCCAGGAACAAAGTCACCATTACTTCTATCCTTTCATTACAGTGTGACAACAATATCTGGTTCTTCTTGTTTCCCTCCAGGAAGCATTGACTCATCCTTGGTGTGACTTGGTTTACCTAACGCACATCATGGCTGACTTTGACTGTGATGTTTTCTTCCCCGATTTTGACAGAAGACAGTTTATTTTACAAGAGAGGTTAGTGTCGCTCGCATCCACAAACCTTTACAGTGCTGACCACTGCCTGGTAAAGCCTTTATTTTCCGCCCCGTGAGAGAGTGATTTTTGTTCAAGGTTACAAAACAAGCATCAGCACCATCTGTCAGTCTCTATCCTCTTTGGTCATAAACGCTCAGTTTTGACATTGTTTTGAAGAGTCATGTTCCTGTTTTTTATGCTGAGTGAAAAAGAGTCTTTTTATTTTATGCCAGTTCATTCTGCACTAAAATCTCATTAATATGTCCTGGTTTTAAAAGGGATTTTACTGAATTCTGCCAAACTTTCAGTGTTTTGCTTGTTTCATTAGTTCATGCATTGACTTCTCATAGCTCAGTTTTTTGACAAAATGCCTTTTTTTTCTCTTTTTGTTCCCAAATAAGATTTCCTGGAGTGCCAAGTGGCGTTCAAGAGGATAACGGCATTAAGTACAAATGCCAAGTATTCAAGAAAATGATTGGTGATGCTGTGTAGAAGAGAAATGGAGATGTCATCTCAGGTGGATTTTTCATCTCTTCCTTGAAAACCTGATCTGCTGAGAACAACTCCATTGATTAAACATTCAAGGAAAACCAAAGTCATGCCACCATTCACAATCATGTTTATATAATATTATTACATTAGATTAGATTGCATTCCTTTATTGTCATTGTATACTCGATAAAACAAAATTGCAAGAGCTCACCACAGTAGCAATCACAAACATACACATAATAGCACATCATGGCAATGCACAAACAAATACATATGTATATGTGTGTGTGTGTATGTTATATACATTATTGATTATTTTAATATTTGTTATACAGTCAACAAACATTCCAGCTGTTGTTATTAAGAGCCATGAAAAACCGGAAATACAACAGAGCAGTTCATTTTTTTCTACATGTATTTAGTTAGCTAGTCTTAAAATGACAGAAAATACCCCTATAGTGAGTCAGTCCTTTGCTCCTGATGCCACCGCTGATCTGGTCCTTTCACCACTTGTGATGAGTGGGAAGCGCCTACCTGTGTGCTTTAGTACTTTAATGATGTATCTTGTTGTTCAGATCAATGTGGAGGGACACGACATCTTTATTCATCTTCATTAGGTTGGAAATTCTGTACACCATTTTTATCTTTATTGTGAAGAATTTACTTTTCTTTTTGTTTTGCATATTTGGAAGGCTGAGGACATGAAAATAGTAATGGAAGGTCACATGTCACATTTTAATGAAATGTTTCATTTTTTTTCCTAAAACCAGATTCAGTATCAGTGTTCATCTGTCTGTATGTGACTATTTTTCCACTAGATGGAGTCCTTAGTACAGGCAACAGGACAGAAAGCCTACCAGTCACTTTCTAAAAGCTGTTGATGGTTATGTAGTCCTCTAATAATACATTTTTATATAACAACTAACACAATTAACACATATATTATGTTACATCTGCTGTAATTTGAAACCTGAAGTGTTTGGAAGTGTGCTCTAAAAATAAAATGACTAAAAATCAGAATGATTAAACTAAAGGACAAAATTTCTGCTCCATGTCATTGGATTTTCTTAAGCTCCCCACCACTTAATGTAGCATAAAAAGCACCCTTATAGTATCATGGATTTTGGTTATGTTTTGCAGCGAAAAACCACCATTGCAATGTCAAAAGTCTGACACAGTAAGGAATTAGCGTACGTGCATACACTGTGGACCTGAATGCAGATATTTAAACATGGCAAAGCATCAAAAGCCCATGTGTGACTGATCACATTAACGTTGTTAACATTGTATTGGAGTCCTCGGGTACACCATAAGAGGGAGCTACCATACTCAGTCTAAGGAGCCTGAAAATAAAGTAAAATTAAAAAAAAAATCTGTCATCATTAATTTCATGATTTATGCTTGTTCTTTTCCTATTGATATAAATGACACAGTGGTTTTGAAGAGCAGCAAGTCTCAAGGACAGCCTCTGCTTTAGATGGTCAGTGGCATTATAAAAACACTCATGAATGAGTCTGAAGGATTGTGAGGACATCCTCATGGTGTCACAACCAGTGGTCTGATCCCAGTAGACTGCACCTCTCCACAAAATGATATTACTGGGAGTGACAGATGAGTCTGTTTCAGTGTGACTCAGATGCAATATTCAATACAGAATATTATTTACTTTTTGTGCATTCAGCATCCATCATTGTGACATTTATTTTCATCCCACTGCATGTGCAGTGTATATGTCTTTTCTCATCAGGGGGCAGGTGCGTTGGAGAGAGAAAAAATTGGCATAAAACCAAAAACTAGCTGTTTCTGTCTACAGGGGTCCAAACTTATACTTAAAAATGCAGCAACTTTTTGTTTCCCTTTGTGATAAACAGATATAGAGTAATTTACATTTTTCCCAGAGTCACATAAGAATGTAGAAGTTGCATAGGACTTTAATTTTCAACTGCAGTAGATAAACTGCTTTTGAAGAATAACATTTTGAGTTTCACTCACACTGACTTCAAATAAGGAATATTTACTGCAGCAGTAGTTGCACATGCTCTGGCTTCAAGCTGGAAATTTTCACTGCATTGTTATCTGTTTCTGGTGAGATATGATTAATAAAAACAATTTTTTAAGCAATTTTGAAATGAAAAAGGACTATTTACACTCCCTTTTATTAACTTCCCTGGTTTGCCAGTGGATTCAGGAGGACAACGTGACCACAGCAGTCCAGGACAAGAGGACATTGAGTAAAAAATATAGGTGACTTGCATCTATACACCTGTCTCATTTGCTTAGTCTTGATGCATCCTGATTAACTCCTTGTAACTGTTACTAGTGAAAGACACAAACCTGCAACATTATGAAGAGATTGTGTTTGATGTCTGTGTAGAATCATCTGCCTTTAGTACATCAGCTGCAGAGAAGTGGAGGCAGTGTCCCAGCCCCCCGGGGGTTCCATGTTGTGAATGGGTAGAAAATGAACTCTAGTCAAGCATCCATCTGCTGAGCTCAAACTCATTACCAGATGCACTCACTTTCACATCATCTGCCCAGTGGCTATCACCATGACTACAGGACCATGCTGAGTGATGCAGACGGCAGCAGATGGGAAGTGGAAGTTGTTAACATATATTAACACCCCCACCCCTCTTCTCTTCCTCCTCCTCTTTCTCTTCCTCCCTCCAGACACACAAGTCCTCTCTCTCTTTGTTGTGACCCCCATCGTCCACATTACGAGAGCAAGGGAACCTTGAGGCATAAAGTCATGGCTTCATTAGCTGTGAAGCTCACTCCCATTAAAATGCCCTCTTAAGAATGTTTGAAGGGCTTTTGCTGTCTTCCAAACACTAAGACTCATTTAAAATGAGACAAGAAACATTTCACAGTGTGCTCTCTTAGACAACGCTCGGTGAGACAGCACTGATTTTATGGTATACACTACAATAAGTATGGGCACTAACTCACATGACGCACATAGGTATGAAAACCTTATGAACAAAACCAAATATAATGAAAAATTTATTTCACATAAATTATCTGATATTCTACAGTTTTTTGAGTAAATATTGCTAAGTGCATTCAAATAAATCACTTCCAACCCAATCTAAAAGAATTTCCTTTCCCTTTTTTCATCTGATTGTGTGGGGTTCATTTGAAATGATAATGAAGAGATATTTCAGTAGTGAAATAGCTTATAATAAAATGTCTCCATCTGTAAAGGAACAATAAAAATCTGAGACACAGTTAGATTTCCTCCCTGAGGGGAACATTTGTGCTGCCAAGAACACTGTGTGAAAATGACTCCTGCGCAGGCTGTAGATAAAATGCTTTGAAAGGCCTTGTTTGTCCCCAGTAATACTCAGGAATACATTTGACGGATGAATCAGCACATCTCATATCACACACTTATGTCACGCAGCATTTTGTGCGAAGTTATTGTGATGAGCTAACCTGTAAATAAGATGTAATAAATCCTTTATTTGGCAAGGGACTACATTTTTCCTCAAAGGCAGGACATATTAAGATGGCACTGCATTTGTCTCACTCTCTGATATCACTCTGGTAGGATGCTACTTAACCACATTCCTGCAATAAAAGCGCCCTGTTCTTTTATTTGTAATACCATCAGACTAACAGATAAACAGGGTGCAATCAGTTTTCTTTAGTCTGAAATACAAGTGAAAATTTTAATTTGAAACCTTTTTGTATTTGCAGAAAAGATTCAAAGTCCCTAATTAGATCAAAACTAGAGCCTGACAAATAAAAACATTTACATGACTCTCAAGTTGTTTGCTGATTTGATTACCTTTCATCCTACAAGACTGGAGATGCTGGCAGGAGGAAACAAAATCACTTCACTCTCACTTTGCCTCATTGCGATTCCTTGTTCCACTTGAAGAAAAAGGTGAATTTAGATCAGTCTTTATGCTCAGTTTAACTTGCATTTCAAGACAGTTTTCTGTAAACAGTTCCTCTTAAAAGTGATTTTTTTTCTGTTCAAATTCCACTGTCAAATCCAAATGGCATTATTGTAATTTTTCTAATAAAACTGCTGAAAAAAAAAATCATATGACTCTTATTCTAAAGTAATTGCTTGTTGTGGGTGCACATGTAGATGTAAGATAAATTGTTGTAAATAATCACAGGAACAGTATTTAGGTTACAGCTTTAATTCACTTGCATTCATGCAGAAAACCATTGTCAGTCATCTCCTTTTAAAGGGGCAACTGGGTTAAAAAGTGGTCTCTCTCTGCGTAGCTGCAGTCTTCCATAACTCATCTCAAAATCTTTCTTAGTCCCATTTAGGACCTCCAGACTACCAGTCCTTATGTCATAGCCATGGGCCCTCAGTCGCTGGATACGGTAACTCACTATCTGTGTAGTCAGTTCCAGCACAGTCGGAGTCTCCATGATTTGGGACATGCTGATCCCAGCGTTGAGGAGCCCATCAAAGCGTTCAGCCAGAATAGCTTCAGGGTAGTAAAGCAGGGCAGGGCACTCAAGGACAATGTTCCGAAGCCCTTCTTCAGAGCAGCCCATGGTTTCCTGAGAGTACGCCAGGGTGCGACGCATGCTGTCCGGGTTCAGCTCGGTGACAAAGCCCCTGAGCTTTGAGAGCATGCGGAGAAGCTGTGCTGTGCTGAAGCCCTTGTCTCTCAAAAACAGGAGGTTCTGCCTCAGCACCTCTGGGGGCTTGAGGAGAACAAACGGGTTCTGGCTCAACAGCTTCTGAAGCCAGATCTTCATGTTAGCCTCCTCACCTCCCAGCTCTCGGTAGGCCTGCTGAAGTGTACATATCATCACCTCATTCTGCTCTACGGGCCTGCTGAAGCTCTGGGGTGCACTGGCCATGAGTTTGGTGATGATTCGTTTGTTGAGGTTTAAGCTCTGGAAGTAAACAATGTTGTTGCGCTGGTTGTCGTGGTGGCTGAAGGAGGTGAAGAAGGAGGCAGGGAATTTCTCAATGATGCCAACCAGTTCTCTCCGATTTGGACACACAGTCATCCACAGGTCCCTCTGAGCCTTCATGTGTTCTGGATGACATAGGACCGCCTCAGGATGAACCGCTAAAATCCGGGAGATTATGACACCTGAGGCTCCCATGTCATTCAGCAGGTCAGCTACCTCCTGAGTGTAGGCTGGGCTCTGATTCAGGACCCAGCCTTTGAGTTTCCGGACCTTCTGGATGTCCACAGAGAGGTCATAGAGAGCCTTCACGGTCTGCTGGTTTTCTTCTGAACTCAGTGTTGCACATTACCTGGAGCTTACAGGTAGAGCTGTGACATACTGGCACCGGAGGCACAGGGATGTCGTGATCAAGCGCAACATTGATGCAAACTCCTGATGCAGATCACCTAAGAGAGAGAGAGAGAGAGGAAGGAACTGCGGTGGGTGACAATGGACTGAATGAATCGAAAAATGACTAAAATCACCAGCTTCCGGTTCTGATGTACAAAGAGCTAGTCTAAGGCAGCCGGAGTAGCAACTGTCAATACTGACATTTATCAAACGATCATGGTATCTGTGATGATGCTTGTAAAGCCAGACGTTTGGATTAGGCTGGTTTTCAGTTTGTTTATTTTATTTCATTGCATATGTGTAATTCAGCACTAAAACAAGCTTGCTAACATGAAATCCCACTTTAGTCTCCCTGTTTCTGCAGACAGGTACTCTGCTGTTGACCTCAGCTAACTGATGCCACAAAACACAGATCCCAAAACCAGTTACTGATTAAATCTACCACCGACGGCTGTGCTGGACAACAAGGTATTTTCTTGTACCTTTACTGTTACGCTCGTGCAAAGAAATGTCTCAGGTAACTAATACAGAGTCAGCGATTTCAAAATAAAAGCTCGGTTTCCGAGGGATGCTAGCAGCAGCAGCTAAAAGCTAACTGCTACAACATGTCTCCGCCGGACTTCGTGGTATTTACCGCCAACATTTAACATAACAATTATCACTTATAATTGATCGGACGCGTGTGACACATTTATTAGAAAACGAGTTACCTTTAGCTGCGGTCAAAGGAAGTGACGTTTTGTTATGAAACTATTTTCTTCTTCAGCGGCTAATTAGTGTTGTCTTATTGATCAGAGCGCCGCTTAGAGGTGTTTACAAGTCCTGCAAGGAAGAGCCACAAGCATTAAAAACATTGAAACATCCTTGATTTATTTATTTATTTTTGGAAAAATAATTTGAAATGCAGAATGTAAAAATGTCTGTGTAGACATGGTGTGAGCTTTATATCATTTTTTTTGTTCCTGTTTCGCCGGTTCCCCCCTCTTTTCAAAGCTCTGTTCCTTTATTGCAGGCCATGTGTCCAGTGATTAACTAATTTTGGCAAAAATCTGTATCTCAAACAGCAGTTGGTGTGCCTCCAAACCCTTCAGCATACGGGGCCCTGATAAGCGTAATCAGCGCAGGGCTGAATTGGACTGAACACACGGAGCGTTTTCTCGCAGTTGGTGCTTAATCATGATGCTTGATCACCGGCTCTGCAAGCTGTTCCCTCAGCAGCACAGGAGCTGCTGCTGCTGAGTGGGTAGCTAGGTTCATTATAGTTTATGTACAAGTAAGATGATATGCCTCAGAGGAAAACAACGCTTGCATGTCTTATTGTTTTCAGTATCTGGTCCGTCGACATGGGTGAGATGGTCATCCAAGTACACTGATAGTGTTGTTGTTAGAGGTGTGTGCATCTCAAACAGATCATGTCCAAGTATTTCATGGGGAACAACTTTCTTTACAAAGGAATGACAGGTATACAATAACATGTGGGCACACAAAGTAAACGCTGTCATTCACTCGTCTTCCCTTCGCAGTCAAGTTATTGACAGTTTCCAGACTTTCATCAAGGCTTTAAGCAACCTCACGCAATACAAAATGAATTGGGAACTTAAAATGTTAGCAGGTTTTTAAAAGACAAGGTAACAAAAGAATCGAATGCAGACAAATGGTATAAGAAACAATGGAAGGATACCCTCAATGCCAGCCATTACATCTTTACTGGACTTTGATCCAATATGATTCCCTCCATGATGGAAACAGAAAGTCTCTGGGTTCATGTGAAGTCCATCTGATAAACGTATAGTTGGAATTGGATGTCTAACTTGTCTGAAATTGAAATATAAGCATACTGCTGACAATACAGTACTTGAAGTACTTTTACAAACTCAATGTGCGAAAGACAGACAAAAGCATCTACAGGAGACAATACAGAAAGGTGCAGGGAGGAGACATTCGCACAAAGGCATTAACAAAGGCAGAGAATTGGAGGAGAGAAGGAAAAGCTTTTCCAAATTGCCGCCAGGCAACAAAGGCAAAATATGATACAGGCTGTCAAAGCTCTCACAGATGCTGACAGTCGTGGTGTTGTTTTGGGGAAGTGAGACATGGACAGATTACGAGGGAATGGAACCCAAAGCACAGATAAGTCCGATCCAACCATCTCACAAAGACAGCCCTGGCGGAAAGAGACACAAAACAGCTACAAACAGCACATCTACACACACCTGTCTTGTGGTCATCTTTATGTAGGAGTTTGGCTGGTTTTGTCATTACATGTCTGTTTGTGGCACTTTCATGCCTCTTTATGGTCAATTTTTGCCTCTTTGGAGTAATTTGGAACCTTACTGTGGCCACTTAGCATCTTTTTGGAACAACTTTCATCTCCTTTTGCTGCTTTTCCATCTTTAGAATTAGTTTCATACCGGAATTACCACAGTATGAGTCTTTGGTCTCCCACACCCCAAAGCCCCTATTCAGCCTGTGAAATAAGAAGCAAAATTTGCTTCCTCACAAAAATTAATTTGATAAGTAGCTTTCCAAACTTTGCATTTGTTGTTATCTTATTTTTCTTCGACTTCTCTTAGAAACTATCTATGCTGACACCAGCTAAAATCTCTATCTAACAAAGGGACAATGAGATGTATTGCACAGTCCACCAGTGTTATTGAGCTTTATCTTATCACCACATAATACCAAAGTTGCCACCTGCCCCATTTACTCTACAAATGGCTAAAGAATGTGGGTCTTTTCATGCAGGTACTGTTATCATTTACTGAAATACCAGAACAAGTTGCATGCATTTACACTTTAACCCTGTGTGTTTGTCTCGTAATTTCCACTTTAGAACCATTTATCAATGTAACACGAGTCAGAAATATACACTTTCAGAATAGTACAGTTAACATGTGCCTGGAATCTATTCAAAGTTTTCTAACATAAAAGTTGTCTTCAGTTGTTATTTAGATCAAGGTTGACTTTTTTTGTGGTTACTTATTAATTAGGGCTCCCTTGGGTCTTATCAAATCACAAACCAAGTCAAAAGGAAGTTATGACGTGGGAGTTATACCTCCAAGCCCACAGTATGTTATCTGACGGAATGACAGATTGCACACTATAAAAGAAACTTAAATAACAGGAAATGTTTTTATTCCTAAATATAATTTGGTTCAGGATTTTTGTAGAACAACAGAATACATTTGGATTTTATGTGTTGGGTATTACATTACTCAGCTCTTTCACTGAATGAAATTGATAGGGCATGAAAGAAATGAATGAATAAACATACTCTGCTGCTTCACAGTGACAAAAGATTACCTAATTCTTCATACATTTAGGTCACATAATATTCTGACTGAGTAAGAGCATGATGGTAGAGAAAAATGCCCTGCTTTCATTTTAAAACATGTTATCATACCATCTTGCACAGACTTTACAAGAAAACAAGTGTGCTTATGAACACTCCCTCTAATTGCCATCAAGTGACCTAACACGGTCTGTGACCACACCTACAGCAAGAGGAAAACCAGTCATACTACATCTCAAAACTGTTTATGTCCAATCAGAAGTGGAACTTCAGGTTTTTGTGTTGTCTCTTTGTTTACCTTCATTTGTTGTCTCAAACTTTTCACAATGAATTCAATATTTCAATGACTTTACTCCCTTCCTATCCACTCCTGCCACTAATGCTGAAAACCTAACTAGACATGGATGTGTGTGTTTGTCTGTGTGTGCATATCTCTGTCTGTGTTTGTGTAGCTGTTTGGAAGAGGAGGGAACTACCTGGAGGTGGAACTTAATGACGGGCAAAAGTTGATACATTAAAACAGGCTTACTCCACACACACTTTACAGAGTGTGACAAATACATGGATAGTTACACAAGATGACCTCCCTTAGCTGTCTCAAGTTTCTGCTTTCCCTCCTCCTCCTCCACCTCATCTGCACTGAAGATCCAGAGCTTGTTTTTAGAGCAAGAGGCACCATGATTGAGATCGGATATTGTTTCGGAGTGGATTATATTGTTGTTTATAGATCTGGTCAAAAGGGAAACCAGCTGCTTAGTAATTCCTCAGAAAGCAACAGCACCACCACTTCATCTGAAGACCTGCGGGATCGTATCTTCCCAAGCCACAGTGATCAACTGTTGGGGCTGCAAATCATTAACCTTACACACAAGGACTCTGGGATTTATAAGAGGGAATGTTGGCAGAATGAGGCACTAGTCAAACATTACTCACAACAGCTCATTATTTGTGAGGATGAGACTGAGTCAAAGGAGATCATTTTGAAGGAGGAAGCTGATGAAACTGAGATTCAATGCACTAGCACTGCAACTATTCCAACAGGATCCTCTGTGCAGTGGTACTCTGAAATATATCCAACTTATAAGAAAACGCTTTTCCTGGACAGCAGTGTTTCAATGGAGCCTCTGGTTGAAGAACTGCAGGGAGTCATGAAGGTCAAATACAATGGGGCGTCACTCGTGCTTAAAAATAGCATGTTAAAGAGCATCCACCAGTTTCACTGTCTTGTGATCAGCGGTGAGAAGTGCCTCAGTTTCCAAAATTTTTATTTACCAGACCAGTCTGACAGCAGGGACATTTTTGTCTCACAACAGGACAAACTGGTGCTGAAATGCCCCTCAAGTGATAAAAACCAGCATTGGGAGACACCTCTGGGGATGATGAACAGCAGCTGCTTGAAGAACAGTAAGATGTTTATATCAACTGGTAATAAATCAGAGGACTTCTCGTTAGTAATTCCTGAAATCACTGAAGAACATAGCGGAGACTATACATGCATCTCCAGCTCATTTGAGCTGCACTACTACCTGATTCTTTGCCCCAAAAATCCCAAAGAAGAAAAAATTTATTTCTTAGGCAGTAACCTCTCACTGGACTGCAAAAATGGAAATGGTGATTCACAAAGGGTGCAGTGGTACCGCAGAGGAACATCAGGGGAAAATGTCCTCATCCGTGACTCAAATGAAGACGTTTCCATCCCGGAAGACCTAATGGGCAGACTGACTCTGTCTGACAATGGCGTGCTTACAATCTCTGACATGGTGATGACGGACGCAGGGGAGTACCACTGCGTTGTTCTAAGTGACGAGAAGTCGATCAAACATGATTACGAAGAATATCACCATGATGGTGATGATGATGATGATGATGTTGAATATGTCGATGAAGAATACACTTTCATTTTAAACAGGTGCATTTTTAAACAGGATACACTTCTGACATTAAATATTGTAAGGAATGTCTCTGACACTGGTGCTCATATAGCTGGAGCAGGAATCACTGTGGGGCTGCTGGTGGTCGGGCTGATTATTGCACTGATTATTGTGAAGAGAAGACGAGCAGCATCTCGAGCTAGACGACAAACGAACACTGACGTAAGCATGAGAGAATGCAGGGTGTACTGAACTTTTAACTGGTGAATGAATGATGAAAAATGAATATGGTAATGATGTTTGTAAAGTAGATTCAAGGCATTTTATATTCTGTCCATAAATTGCATCTCCATCCAACTGTTCATCAGTTGTTGATTGTGAAGTGGTTTATTTTACTTCAAAATCAAATGTCCATCTCCCTGCCCTCTTTCTCTGAGGTGCCAATGACTAATTCTGGCTTTTAATTTTTGGAATCTAGTAAAAAGTACCACTATTTTGGCTCATGACTGACAGTCTCAATCTCAAAATCACAATGTTGCTCTTGAGGTCATAAATGAATCATGTGCATGTTGAAGCACAGTCAACATGAACAATCTTTCAAGCTTTTCTAATGGCTTGAAAATGTGGCATTACTGTAATGTGACTTCGTTAATGACTAGAAACCAGTTGGACAGCTCCCCTTTCAACAGATTGTTCAATGCCAAAGCAACGACCAGAAAGCACCTGAGGCACCTCTCGCAAAAGAATTCAGGCATACTAAGGAATACTGACTAATTGCAGACAGACTTGAAGTTAATGTTCAAGTTTCTGTCCAACAAATGGCTATATGTCCAGTATTTGCTCCTTTTTGGTCTTCACCATCTCCTAAAGTAAATAGCTCTCCTGAAATGAAAGCTGATGTCAGTTCTCTGTGGATACAAACCCACTGATCAATTGCTGATGTAACAGCATGGATTAGTGCAGGTTTAAGGGGGAAATGTTTTTGGTTTGGTTTTTACTGGAGAGATAATGACCTACAAAACTGATTCAATTTGCATTTACAAATCAAGGAAACACCAAACATGGTATCATTTTGAAATCATTTTTGGATTGCCAAATGTCTTTAGTTTTGAATATACACTTTAAAAAATATGAATGAATCACGGGCCTTTTCGCCTTTGAACATACATATTTTCTTTACACAAAACAAGCAAAAACACAAAGTTAAGCAAGAAAATCAAAGGAACATGTTCAAGCTTTCATCATTCATTACTTTGATTCTCCCAAATGGCTAAGAAGTGCATCTGGACTCTGAAAAATCAGCCAAACAAACACAGACAAATGGAAATGTTAAGTATTTTAGATTTCTGTGCTTAAGGTCTCTTGTCTTTGATTAAATCTTCAGCTATAACACTGAACATGAAAAACACAAATTGGAACATTGAATCAATAGCTCCTGTGGCTGAATACTAAGCAAGTTCAGCAGCACATGGCTGCATAGTTAACATCAGTATAGATCCAGCAGTTCAGTTTCTGTTTGCAACACAAAGGATGAAATACAGTACACAACATGATTATGTGTGTTATTGATTAGCTGGCTGTGTTCATATTGATTCAACTGTGCATTTCATTAAATGTGATAATATACACGGGATAATATTCAGTTCATGTTTTAACAAAATATGAGCAGCTGTCACATTGTCATTGTGTCTCACTCAGGAAAATGACCTATTTCAAGGCTCTCTTGTAACAAGCTCACATGAATTTGAATAAATCTTTTCAAGCCAGAATCTGGAAAATGATTCACCATCACATTATCATAGAGTTAGAAGCTGAGCGTAGCTGAAAAACTGGAAACAGCTGGCCTGCAGCTTGGCTCTGTCGGATAACAAAATTAACCAGCAAGAACCATTCTTTTCTCTGCTCTAAAGAATAATCAATATGTTTAACATGTTATCTTTAGTCTTTCCAAAAGCCTACTGGACATCATAAGAGCTACTGCAACATACAGTAGCGTGAAAGTAAATAAACACACCGTTCCTTTAAAACTGGCCAAAATATCATCATGAGACTTTACTTCCGTCTCCACTATCTGAAACAAACCACATGACTCTTCATTATGCCTTTATGGTTTTTACAACACTGTTCCACTCAGATGTCAAACCACAATATGAAAATTCAACAAGAGGCAGCAACAAGATGCATCAGGATTTCTTTCATTTCCATTGTAGGCTGTAATAACTAAATAATGACTTTTAGTAACTTCAGATTTTGCTCTCTGACATGCAGAAACACTAGAGAGAGAGTTGAGAAAAGCATATCACTCTCTCTGTCAAACTAGCATAAAACAGATCGAAACGGGATGAAGCTGTGCTGCCTCAAACAGCCTCAGCACACTCTGACTCTAGTTAGTCCATTAAAGTCGGTGCTGGTTTTTGTGCCACTGCTTTATATAGATCTTCTTTGCATTTATGATTGAATTTTTTCATCCATTGTGCTCAACAGTTTTCCCCAAAAACTTTTGCAGCGATACTTGCTGATGTAGAGATGAATTTATAGCAATGGCATTGTTGAAGATTTCCATCTTGCAAACAATGGAAATATTGTGTTTCAGCAATATTCTCAGCTGCCAGATTCTATTACTCCCACACACTTAACCTTTTGGAGCTCTGATAAATATTTATGCTCCACAACAGTGCCAGTACATCCAAAGGAGAAAAATGGTTTGTCTAAGGAAATATTTGCTCAGCTGGCACACATAAAGCTCAAAATCTTATTCCACCTTTGTTCTTAATTTGATGTTTGGCCAATATCTGGTGTTGCAGGTTCAGCATAATGCAAAGAAATCTGAAGCAATTGTTTACCTGTTGA
Organism: Remorina albescens; assembly: GCA_034769265.1. Lineage (NCBI taxonomy): Eukaryota > Metazoa > Chordata > Actinopteri > Carangiformes > Echeneidae > Remorina > Remorina albescens. The sequence continues at coordinate 52,030,422 of CM068475.1, forward strand.
TGATATTACCTATTCCTTTGGTTTTATTTAATCCCTTTTCCCCTTTCTGTATTCTCTTCGAACATTCTACCAACACACACCCTTTCAACCCAGAGATAAGGTACTTCAAATGCACTTACGCTAAAAAGCACCCAAAGCTTTAAGGGGTGTGAAAATCAATATCAATGTGCATCATGATATTGTGTTTTTGATGGTGTTGATTGATTCTCAAAAACACCACAACACATTTACATGCAGAGATTGGCAAACGGGAGAGGTCAATTTTGATTTGTGTTTAAACCCATACTGGTAGTTCGCCGTTTTTAAATCCAGCTCTCGCCATTACATCCAATGTAACATTAGCATTAGTGATACTTACTGACTGTGGCGTACACAGGTGAGGTTTAGGCTCTTTTTGACTACAAAATTAGCAAAGGCAAATGGGAAAAGGCCAAGAGTCATGCTGTTTTTAATCTAAATCAAAGAACACACTTAGCAAGACACCAATCTGACATGCAGCCAACAGACACACCAAATGACTAACATTAAACAGATAGCTCCCTCTCAATTCACTCTGAAACAAGTTCATACATTGAGCCCACCTCAACTTTAAATGAAATAAAAAATAAAAAAAAAATCAGGCTAATACTCTATTTTGCCAAATCCAAAGACGACCATTCTAAACACTTTCAGTGTTGTAGAAAACAAAGACTAGTGATGAAATAATGTGGTGAATAAACTTGAGCATAATTAAATCCTGACATGAGAAGTGCAAGGGGGATAAAAACAGTGTATGACAGAGTATGTTGTATGGTGATGGATGACCATAAATGCAAATTTGGCTATATTGTATCACACATCTCTGAAATAAACAGACTTTCAGCCCTCAAGTGCAAAGTAAACAATGTCAAGTGGGTGAGGTCATACTGAATATCTAAACATAGCTGAAAATCTCACACAAAGTCAGAGATATCAACAGATATTAACTTAATTAAGAGAAGACCTGGATTTTCCACTATGCTTTACGTATGGCCCTTTGTAGACTTGATTGATGTAGACACAGATGTGGAAGAGGAACAGCTGTTCAATGCTCTCAGGTGTAATTAAGAAAGTGCCCAGTCACACAGAGAGGCCCCAGGAGGCCCGGCAAAGTGGTGAGGAGTCAGCACAGCTCAGAGAATAGCAAGATCCAGCAGCAGGCTTTTTTCGGGTCGCTACAGTCAGAGACGTTAAATGGAACAGCCTAATTGTTGAGACATCTCTCAGACCATCTGTGGATGTGGGAGGGTGTGTTTGAGCTGCAAGCGCTGCGTCTGTGTTTGTTTCAGTCTGTGCTGCAGAGTCGCAGCAAACCGTGAGCCTTTGTGGCGACAGAGCAGAACTAAAGATAGAGAAAAAAAAAATCTGTGAAATCAGAGAAGAAATTGTGTTTACAGAATTTTCTGCTCAATGTGTTCACTTGGGTTCGCACAACTTCTGCAGAACACACCCAGACGTGTGACTAGACTCCATATCTGAAGATTATCTAATGTTTTCTCAAGGACTCACATGCACATTTGCACGCAAAGGTCCATTCAGGTGTCAGAATCAAAAATGGTGGATGTTCCTTGGACGTCTCCTTTTGTCTGATCAGGGGGGCCATGTCCTAAAGATCAGCCCGTCTGCTTGGTGCTCCCTGGTGGCTGCAGGGCTGGGGCCCGATCTGCTGTAATTTGCCAGGCCCATTACTCCCACAAATGTGATGGCTGCAAGCTCTGTGAGTATGAAACAGTTGGAGGGATAAAGAGTAGGAGAGAGAGAGGGGGGGGTACTTTGCCATTGCTGCTGTCTAACCACAGTGCCTGGGAGTGTGTGATCTGTCCCACTAATGGCACCAATTATGCACCAGAGAGCACTGCTGATGGGCTTGTTTTACAGTGAAAGTGCTAGGGGTAAGGGGGGGAGCGGTTCAAATTGAAGGCGCGAGGTCCAAAAACAACAACGAAAAAAAAAAAAAAAATTTGATAGAGACAGGAGGAGATGAGTCACCTGAGGATTTTCTTTGCTAACAGTGCTCTGCTTGCTACCTAGACTTTCGGAGGTGTCTGGTTGGATCGCAGCCACACATGAATTTATGTTTATTATTTTCAGAGGGGCAATCCAGGCGAGACCTGGGCCAATCAAACGCTCTCAATAAAACTGACTTCCCTCTGGAAGTCTCAAAGGCTTTCAACAGATTTGATTTGAAGTCTATAACCCAGCAGCTAGTGGGCGTGAGGCTGTGTAGCTGTGATACCTGTTCTCTGTCAAATCATGAAACTTTGAACTCCCTTGTGTGATGAAACTGTTGGGAAAGGAAAAGGCATATCTCAGGTACTCTATTGTTTAATCCCAAGGATATATCGTTCTCATTATGAGATGTTTATGAGCAGAAACTACTTGAGCTGCCTTTTTATGTGTTAGGATGATTAATCATCAGGGAACATTTTGTAAAGAGACAGTTATCAACCGGTTGGACTAGAAAATTCTTAGACACATAATTGGATCTTCTGGTATCTGAGAGTTATCTGTGAAAATCTCGATGGGTGACATGAGGAACATTTAAAGCTAGGAACTAAAACCAGGAACATACTAAATCATTTTCAGTTACCTGCATGTATACAGCAGATAATTGCAAGTCTTTTCTCTTTTTTGGGGGGGTGGAGGGGGTCTGTTTTTTGCAGATAGCAGAGTTCAACAACAAAAGAGCAATTTGTTCACTCGTGCAGATACTGGTAGATTAAAGCTGAAATAAAAAAAAACAAAAAAAAAACAGAGGGCGCTCTGAGCAGCCAAACAAGTGAAAATGAGACCATCTATATTCAAGAGATCTCTCCTTCAAAAACAATCACACAGACGTGTGTCGTGAACATGAGCCAGCACAGCCACACCTATGATGCACAGATGGCATGTGTAAACTTTCTCCTTCCCTCCTCCCGCTCTTCCTGTCCTCTTCTCGGCTGCAATCTCCGTCTCGGCCTCTCTCATCCCTCATGTCCCACATTCTTCCTTCCTCTCATCATCCCATGTGTCACTCAACAGATTTCTCTCCCTCTGCCAGCCACAAAGCCCCTCGATTTGCAACCTGTCCTGACAAATTTCAATGAAGCCTTGAGAAATTGGCAAGCGGGATGGGAGTACCATACTTGGGTAAATAATAGCTGAGAGCTTTAGTTTATGAAGATGGCCTGTGCTGACTCTAATTTTGAGTTCTCACATATTAAAGTGAGTTATGGGACTGTCTAAAGGTGAAATAAATTCATGCTGGATGATCCTGGTCCCCATGAATGTCTCAGTGAACAGGACAGAAAGACAAAGCCGAGTTGAGCCTGGTCAAGAGTTGTGGAGGCTTCGGGATAACAAGCAATCAAATGACTGAGACACCAAGTCTGATTGGGGTCAGAAACATTGAATACGATCATGACCTCCCATTGACAGTCAAGAAATATCTAAAGGATAAAAAACACCTTTGCAACAACTGGGGAATAAAGCCTGATTAATCGCATAGTCCTTCTTAGTTTTTGAAAAACAAGAGTAGCAATTGCACAAAAATGACCCTGTTAACCATTCTGTATATATGTCGTTTATTTCTTCACCCCATTCATTACATTATAAATGTATTGTGATAGAAAAAGCTGCAGCATGTTCTCTTTCTCCTACATGAGGAGCCTTACATGTAAGGCTACTGCCATGCAATAAAAGGTCCATTTGAAACAGCATGTCTACCTACCAGCACCTCTAAATCTCTGAGGAAACGTTATATCAGTTCAAAACTGTTCAAAAATTGAAGTACTCGAAAGATGACCCTTCTCTTTGCCCCTTATTGAATAAAAAAAAAAACTTTTTCAATTGTGGACACAAATTTAAATTTTTCTGTGTGTGGAAGAACTGAGATATAACATATTCAGCTTTATGTTTGTATGTTTAGTCAGAATTTATCTAAAGACGGAGTGATTACAAAGAAATTCAAGTTGGTACATTTGCTGTTTGGAAGTGGCTGTTTGGATGTTAAATTCACATCAGTGTCACTCATCAGTGTTGGCTTTCTGTCTGAACTCACCTTTGGAAGAGGTCAAATCAGTGGATTTTTTTAACCCTGAAAAATCAAGTACAAAAAACTGCAGTTCTCCGAATGGCTGCTAGAGGCTGTTTCCTAAAGTGAGTCAATCCCCTGAGTTTCCCATTTTCAATTGCTCAGTTTTACATGTGAAATGAAAATGTTAACAGTCTGTTACACAAAAAGTTTCTTCCCCCTCCGTGAAAACTGCGGAAGATTTATAAACCATATTATTACTCATCTGTTTTAAGCTTTCTTGAATCTTAAAGTTCAGATTAACTGAGGGTTTTTGGAGACAGGTGGATGAATGTGTGTTACCAAATACTGCAACAAGGACTCGGCTTGTCTCCCAGAAGTCTCCCACTTTTGTATTAGCTGGGAGTTTGGTGGAGTCAGGCACTACAAAGATGGAGATGGCAGAGCAGCCCACTCTGAGCTTCAGACCTGCGGTTCAGAACCCCACAGGGGGCGTCACAAACACAATGTATGTCTCCACTTAGAGTCTAAGCTATCCAGTCTGTTAGCGGGGCAAAGCTGACCATCATATGCCTCCAACTTATATACAGACATGTGAGTGGTATCCACTTTTTCACTTAGCTCTGGGGGAAAAAAAGCCATTTTTAAACTGTCACTTTAAATGAAAAAAATGTCTTTGTAGTTCTGTTATTCTTCCTGCAACAAAGCCTGCAACAAAGGCTGATGCCAGTTTAGTTTAGTGGGAAATACAGAAAGAGTGCTGGTGTGCTGAGGGGTCATTTGCTGGCATACCAGTGGGTGAAATAAGATTTCTTTGCTTTTGCTTATTGCTCTTAGAGTGAGGAGGAGCTGAACAAAGGAGCTGCTTTTTTTTTTTTTTTTTTTTTTTGTCTTTTGCCCTCAAATGAGACAGAGGGTATAGAAAAACAAATTTCCTCCACAGGCAAAATTCCTCCCTTCACTTTTGTGATACCTTCTTTCCCATGTGACGAGCTGACTGACAGATAATCTGACAGGAGAGTTGTGGTTTGAAAGTAAAGTAGAGGGTGCAGAAGTTGCCAAGCACGCACAGATTCAAAAGAGCAGTCAGTAAGCTGAAAAGACAAGGTTATCCCAAACATTGAAAAGATTTCAGCTCAACATTTCCATCTACTTTATGATGAAAGGCTGGTGCCAAGGTAAAGATTAGATATGGAGCAGATCATAGAACTATGGAGTACAAAGGGGGCAGATTGGCGAGGCATTTAGGAAGAGCCTGATGGTTTTGGAAGAGAAAAAAGAAAAGAAAAGCGCTCTGAATCTCTACATCCCTACAATATGCACATTTGAGTTTGTGCACTTTGCATTCATGCATGGTGAGAAACAAGTGTGGGTAGCTAAACAGGGAGGCCCACAGAGGATTGAGCTTCTGCTCACAGAGATATCCAACTTTTTCTTATTGCCTGTTTCAGATATCACCAAGATGATGTGGGGGTGTTTGGCTTCTCAGAGCCAGGAAATCAATGGTGTAGGCGGGCAGAGCCAGGGATCAACGCAGAGAGGTGTGGAGGAGAGGACACCCTTGTAACACTCCCCAGGTATCCTGGGTACTTCATTGTCTTGGTGGGGTAAAACCTTTAGCTGGTAATTTTCTTCAGCCTTGTATCAACAGAAAAACCTTGTTCTGTGTCCATGTAGGTAGACTTCCTGCCCCTCCGGTTCTTTAATCTGAGATCATTTCTATCTCCCTGTGATTTGGTGTATTTGGCTGTTCTGCCTGAAATGTTTAAACACGGGTTACAGAGGGGGCAGATAAAGTGGAACAACTAATCCCACACTGAAAGAAGGCTTTAGACTTCTTATGCTCAAGAATATTGTGCAACAGCAGAAATTATATACATGAGATGTGAGATGCTGCAGCAACATTATTTTCCGCAATCTCTGTGCATCTCAGTACAGACGGACTTTAGCCGGCATGACTCCGCCGCAGCAGGAGATAAATCTGATAGACCACAAACAAAACCGGACCCCATTCCCAGGAGTAATGGAGCTGTCACTGGCTAAATCTGACCCTGCGGTAACCCCCAAGGGGCGATGATATGGCACCCATCCCTCCACACCAGGGGTGTCAACAACAGAGTAAGCATGGGAGGAAGGATGGGGGGGTTGGGGGGTTACCAATGTTAGCAGTCATCCTCACTGGAATGAAGAAAAATAGAGGTCATTGTGTCACTGCAATCTCTTGGGACAAGTGTGTGGTTGCCGGTGAAAGGTGGTGGCGGCAGAGGAGGGTTGACACTGATGGCTCTTGGTAAGATTGTGTGGGGGGGTGATTGTTGATGCCTGACTGAAGATGATGAAACCTGCCTGCATGAAATGGGCGATAGGAAACTCTACCAGCTAATAAAATAACAAATGACAACAGAAGAAGAATTGTATGCAGATTCTCGTTTATTCACTGCCTGTTCAGATCACATTTCCAAGACGTAATGAGACCCCCCCCCCCCCCCTCACACACACACTCTGGCATCACAGCGTAAAGCGCGATAAAGCGTGATCTCTCGTCCAATCCAGATCCGCGGCTCCGGTAGCCTGTGTGGTCTCGGGAGACGAGTGTGTGTGTGTGTGTGTGTTAGTGTTTGTGTGTTTGTGTGTAATGGGGGGGAGCCTCTCGCTCCTCTCCATGGCGCTCTGAATCTACTTCTGCTGTGGACACCGGCGGCAGCACGCCCCATCCGCCTCTCACACACACGCACACACACACACACACACACACACACACACACAAAGTGTGTATACACACTTTTACAAATGCAGAGTAGAAGACCGAAACGGAGAAATCCTACCTGATCGAGTGCGTTGATGGTAAGACTTCTTTTTACCTTTTTTTGTATTTGTTATGACATCTATGTGTGTATTTTACGCGTGATGAGTCTCAGTCTGAGTGTCTAACAAACAAGATGTGACACGATGGCGATTATAGAGAGAATATGAGGAGAAACTCACAGATCAGCCGCTGATGTTTCCACTCAGCAGCGAGTTTATTTTGATTCTGCCCCACTTTAGCTCTTTTTTTTTTGTTTTGTTTGTTTGTTTATTTAAAGATTATTACAAGCATGCTATAGTTTTTGTTTGTTTATCAGAATGAAAGGCCTTTGGAAAGAGTTTATTGACACTTATTTATCAATGTTCTTGGATGGAAATGTTTATTCTACAGAAACAGGCATACAGGCAACTCATTTATTCCCAAACAACCTTTATTATCATCAAATCCTTAGTGTTTCATGCCCATTACTCACTACATTATTCTTTCATTTTACGCTGAACACCCACCACTGTTCACTTTCTGTGTGTGTGTGTGTGGATTTGCACTGTTTGTGAATGAACCTCACTGTAAATGACCAACAGTTAAAAAATTATCTAATGGACAAGAACGGACCTATCTCTTCCTTTTTCCCTCCTCTCCTCCGGTGCCTTTGCTCCGTGTGCGAGTTTGTGTGTCTGGAGGAATCATGTAGGAAAAGATTTGTCTCCTCATCCTATCACAGGAGTGCCTGTGTAGGGTCAGATGCAGCTCCTCTATTCGCTGCAGTGTTCTGCCCTGCCAGGCTCTCAGCCTGTGGTGTCTGTCCTTTGAGAGAGAAAGCGATGGGAAAAGATGAGTAGAAAAGAAAATGAAGAGTGGTGCAAGGAAGACTGACTGGAGACTTGAACTCCTTGTGGTGGTGTTACTATTACTCAACTCCCTGTGTTGTTTTGTTTTTTAGGACTGATGATCAGGCTTTTCCAATAAACACCTTCACATGGAGGATGGGTGAATACACTGGGGTGCTTTAAGGGAAAAATCTTTGGCACGGTCGCATCCCTCAACTACTTCCATCCCAAATCCCACAGTCCCACTCTCATCACTAACATCTAACTTCATTTGTTGCCTTTATTTTCCACAGAGGCTGCTTCCTTTCCCACACCACGCACAAATGTCATTATCTCCAACACCTTTGCTGCTGGCTATGTTATCTCAACATACAGCAATGCCTGTGTTCGTTGAATTTACAACTCAAAGCTGCCAGAGGAGCATGAACCACACAGTGTAATCTTTGCTTGATCCTATCCCTGAGGTTTTTATCCCCTGTAAGCACTGTTATAGTACGAGGGATCCAAAGGCTGAGACCATCTGAAGCCTGCAGTCCCCTTCCAGCTGTTGGCAGAGTGTCTATTATTTGTGGAGTCCCGGTGTGGGAGGACTTATGAGCCAGGAAGAAATGAGGACTTGCAAATCAAATTGTTTTAATCCATGGACGCATCTGCCTCGGTTCTCCAAAGGGCAGCAGGGTGTGTAGCTTAGGACCTTTGAGCTCAAATCAGAACCAAAGAGGAAAACAAAACCTGTCGCTGAGGAATCATATGATGTGCCTCGGTCAGCTGTGCAGCCCATGTAGTGTAGGGATGATGGGAGTATCAAATTGGTTGACTTTTTTCCTGCCTTTTAATTCTAACATGGTGAAGTTTCTTATTATCCCCAGTCACTCATGCTTTTATTCCTCTGCCTTTTTCTTCCATCTTTCTTGTCCTTCAACAAGACTTCAAACAACTTTAAAGTTGTTTAGAAACAAGATACAAGCAGTACCGTGGCCCTGTTTTTGTCACCCTGTCTGCAGCAATCAGTCAAAGATACAAAGTTTTTGTTTTCTTTCTCCCCTTATGAGTTCATTCTGTGATTGCTGTTTTTAACCATATTCAAACAGAATGGTTTCTGATGTCAGCTTGATTTCTCTCCCGCTCACCCATCGAGCAAATGTCTTTGCTTCTGCGTTGTTTGTGATTAATGGAACGTCAAAAGCTGATCTCCACTCAGTGTGATAAATTTCTGAGGATATCAGTCTGCTAGGGACACATTAACATCATTGATGAACAAGAGGCAGACTGGAGATAAACAAATTGACAGAAACTTGAGGGAAATATTTATTTTTGTCAGCAAAATGATGTATATTTACCTGTGGTGTTGATGATGATGGCTTCTGTGCAGCCAATTTGAGTGATGGAGAGACAGCGCAGGAATCTCTTGTGATTTTTGTAACATCATTTTTGTATGTATGGACCAAATGGATGGCAGCACCTTCTTTTCTGTTTGAATCCATTTGGTAAATCACATTTCCATTTTTTCTTTTATGCCCAGTGGCCAAGAACTTGGAAGTGTACAAAGAAAACTTCTACTCATGTACATGAAGACAGCTATATTTATCTGAGTATATAGTTCTCTGCTGGGCTTAGAGGCTAATTACCCAGGAGAGCAAAGCAAAATGAAATGCAATTATGCAACTTTGTGCACTGTATCCTGAATAGAGGAGCTATTGTAGATAGGGACATTATTTCTGCCATTTTCCACTAAGGGTCTGACCCCCAAGTCCTTTTATTCAGAACAACAAATCGCAGGAAAAATCCATGGATCTGTGTCCTATAGCAAAAAAAAAAAAAAAAAAAAATCAAAAAATCAGTAAGCTTCTTCTTGTTTGTTCAAACAGAAACATGTCTGTATCTTTTTACACATAAAACTGTGTATATGTTCAAGGCTAATTTGGTAAATGCTAATACTCATTACTCACTTGCTAATGTGAAGCTAGAAACAGTTGTCTTGTAGCTTATCTGAGTAAAAACGACTGGCAGCTAAAGTGTATTTATCAACCTGCTCCAATTTATTTGTTTACTCCCCATAACTGACAGTTTAGGAAGGATTTCATTACCTTTGGACTGAGCCAGTGTTTAGGTTTTATGCTGAGCTGAGCTAACTGACAGTGGGCTGCAGCCACAAATTTGCTCTACAGTTATGCAACTGGTGTCAGTCTGTTGTTTTAACTCTCCATAAGAAAGCCCATCAGGATATTATCCAAAATGTTGAACCATTTTGCTTTGCCCATTTTACGTCACCTGAAAGTGGTTCTGGGTCTGAATAGGAAATTTTAATAGGTAATACTTTACTTTCTGCTGTTGAAGCACCTTTGAGCAGGAATCCTACCTGCTTTAATATTGGCTTTCACATCGGCTGATAGTATAAAGGCTGCAGGTGTGAATAACCAGAGTCTGCAGTGGTATGGAGCAGAAAAGAAAATGCATCAAATTAAATCACATTTTGTGTGTCTTTGTTCCTTGCCGGCATTGCCAGTGTGAAGGATGTAGAGCCAGAGGGGGGGGCAGGATGGAGTGCTCCTGGAAAACGGTGTTGCTGCTGGTGTGTGCATCTCTGGGGGTCCAGTACACGGCCATTCGGACCCTGAGGGACTCATTGTCTGGACCCTGTCAGGGAGCCTACCATTGCCAGACCAGACATCACAGAGGTAGGCTTCAACAGCCAGTCCGTTTAGCCCCACATGGGGCACTGACTCTAAACAAGAGAGCAGTGAGTGTATAGCTGCAGGCATGTATGACTGAGTGCTCATGTTTAATGCAAAAGTAACATAAATAATGAAAAATTCACATCTATTGTTACAAAATGTGGGACCTCAGCACCACCAGAGGGCATACCCACTCACTACTTTGTTGGTATATATTAGCTATATAGGCAATATTTGTTATACTTTGAGGAAAGCCTCATGTAAAGAGAATCGGTAAAGACAGAGCCAACTGCAAGAACAAAGACGCAGCAATGCGCTGCATCTGAAGCAAAAGAAAAAAGGAAGCGAATCATTAACTGAGGGAATTCCCAAGAAGTGGGGAGAATAGAGAAATGAAATATGTGTGATTCATTTTAAAATTATCCTCTAATATATCTCCATTAATCCGCTCTCATAGTGCAGCTGCAGCTTGCCGGCACCAGCCTCCTGTGTGCAAAAGCAACATCCCCTCTGCAATCAACTCCTCATCAGTAGTAATTACACGTTAGATATTTGGATTGCATTTAGAGATCCGCCATTTCATAAAGCCCCCTCGATAACCAGCAGCAGACAAGCATCTTACTCATGCGTGTTTACCCTCTGAATTATTTAAGCTTGATTCAGTAGACAGTTTTCTCCTGAAGTCCTGACAAAAAACTCACTTTCACTTTTATGATCTGGAATATATCTTTTTTGTGTGTGTGTGTGTGTGTGTGTGGCATAACTTTAAATAAGGAAACAGCGTGTAATGTAACACTAAAAGTTGTTATTTAGCACATTGGAAGACAACACGATGAAACTGGCATCATCATGCCAACCAAAACACATTTTGTTTCTCAAAGACTCCAGGTGGAGAGCGCTGTGCGATGACAGCTGGATGCCCGTGGAGTCACCTCGGAAGCACATCCTGCTGTTTGCCACCACGCGGAGCGGCTCCTCCTTCACTGGGCAGCTCCTCAACCAGCATCCGGGGATCTTCTATGTCTTTGAGCCCCTCTACCACGTCCAGCAGGCCTTCACGAACTCCAGCAGCAGACTGCGGCGCAGCTTTGACCGTCGGGCTCTACTGGGAGCATACAGGGACCTCCTCCTCAATCTCTACACCTGCGACCTCCACTTCATGGAGAATTACATCCGGCCGGAGCCCCAGGAGCACGTCACCAGCTCCTTCTTCCGCCGCAGCTCCAGCCATGCACTTTGCTCCCCTCCTGTGTGCCTGGAGGGATTGGATGCAGCGACCTCAGAGCCACCCGATGAAACCTGGTGCCCCAAGAAGTGCGGGCCCCTAAACCTGACTCTAGCTTCTGTTTCATGTCTGGCAAGAGGACACGTAGCTATAAAGACTGTGCGGGTCCCTGAGGTGGGGGACCTCCGCACCCTCACTGAGGATCCACGTCTGGACCTGAAGATCATCCATCTGGTGCGGGACCCGAGGGCCATCCTCGCCTCACGCATGATGGCGTTTTCAGATCAGTTCCGTGCCTGGAAAATATGGAACGCAACAGGAAGGCAGCCTCGATACGTGGACCTGTCGCAGATCACCAGCACCTGCAAGGACATGGTGGCCTCTGCAGAAACAGGCCTGCAAAGGCCGGCGTGGCTGCGGGGGCGTTACTTAATGGTACGCTACGAGGACCTGGCGTTCAACCCAAAGGTCAAGGCTGCTGAGATTTACAGGTTTGTGGGGCTGGAGATGGAGCGCAGGGTGCAGACGTGGATTGCAAAGAATACCAACAGCAACACGTTGTCTCCGTCCGAGTGGAACTACAGATACTCCACAACCAGAGACTCCAGAGCGACCGCGGAGAGCTGGAGGCTCCGGCTCAGCTTTGACATCGTCAGGAGCGTGCAAAATATGTGTAATGACACGCTGGCCATGCTGGGATACAGGCAGGTTTACTCTGCAGCCGAGCTCAGAAACTTGTCCCATAGTTTAGTGGAACACAGGACCTCTCAACCACCCACACGGTAGATTTGATTTAAGGTTTCAATAAACCTCGACAAACTATTTATTTATTTATTTACTCTCCCTGTCATCGGGCCGATGAAATGAATGTAACTTGTTTTATTTTTTGATGAATGCCTAAAGCAATTTAGTATCACACTTTTTAAGGTTGTTTAATATTATTGAAGGGCCAAATCTCAAGTGCATTTGAAGCCGGAAAAGGTACTAATCCAGAATAAAGTCTACACTGCTGTATGTCTTGAGTGAAAGCTCTGAATCCTGATGTGATTACGAGAAATGCTTTTTCCCCCCTTCTTTTCCATTGTTCAGTTTCCTCATGATTTCAGTGTTTTCGGATTCAAGTGAAAAACAGAAAACACAGGAACTATTTCAGAGTAAATGTGACACTCATGAAGGGGAGACACACAGGAAGTGAAGGGGATTTATTCATTTGGAAAAATTTCAGGGCTTCAGGGCTTTCAGGATTACTTAAAATATATCTGCCAATGCAGTCTCCTGCTCGGCAGCTCTGTGAAGACGTTGAAAATATGAAAATGTGTTTTTATTTTCTTTGCTGTAAATATTCACATACTGTAAATACATTCGCTGATGGAATGCAAGTGTGCAAATGTTAGATACAGGATGTGTTTGGGAATTTTGTCAGTGTAGTTACAGTATTTATACTTAAAACATAAAAAAATGAATTATTCATATGTAAAAAATACATATCTACCACATTGCTGCAATCTTGTTGCAACCATTTTTGTTTGATGTGCTCTTTTTTTTAATCTCTTCAATGCTGAGAGGAAAGTACACAACTTTTAATGATGAAATTAGAAAATGGTGCATATTCATTATCTTTCATGTTGTAATCCCTCTATATTTTGTTTGCCTTAGTGCCAAATTCCAATTCCAGTGATGTGTCTTTAGGAGATGTGTTTTGACTCAAAAGAATGCACACTGCGCGTAGTGTATTTCATTTTCAGTTGACTTTGAACCTCAGAATAATGCTGCGATCATTCAGTGGCAGTAACTGTCTGGGTGTAGACAGGGTGTAGTAGAGATTAAACAGCAGCAGGTTCTCTGGCAGTTCCAACATTTGAAATTGGTCTGTGTGCATTTATCTCAAGGGAGCACTCCATGGAAATAAACGGGCTGGTGTCTGGAGATGGCATGCTTCTTTTCTCTGTTTATATAAAAAGTAGTTTCTGAGGAAGAACTCATTGCATGAATCATAGCCAGGCCAGTGAATGACTGTGATTTCCATACCTTTCAAATGCGAGCATTGCATCTTCCTATGGAGGGTGCAGTTGTATCCCACTGGGAGCGATGAGCTTTAATACTTCCACCAAAGAAAGCCACTCCTCAAGTGAGGCAAAGTAGGCAATTTAAGTGGAACAGTCATGCTGCTCTGTGAACACTGTTATGTCCGAGGTGAAATTGTCCTTTAAAAAGGTATTTTTAGATACCCACTCCTCCCTATTCTTTCTGTAGCTGCTCTATAGCTGCTGACACCAGGGATAACTCAGCAATGTAAGAATTGATCTACACATCCAGCAGAGGAGAAACAGGATTTAAGATGCATGGAGAAAAGACTGGCCGTCTTTCTTTGAACTTAATCTTCAAGGCTACACAAACTGGCCATAAAGCAAAGCTTTATGACACCCAGGGAGATCCGCTTCATCGGTTTTTCCATCCCCACCCTGACTCCAAAAGCAGCAAGTGGCCTGAGTCAGCCGTCAGCTAATTATCCATTTCTTTGCACTCAATACGGACAAACTCTCGGCCTCCTAAACTGTGCTGACAAATTTAGGTGTTATCAATACTTGTAACAAAGATGAGATGCCTGCTGATATTGGGAAAAGCAAGACAGCACTTAGTTTAACTACAACAGCGGTTACCAATCTTTTTGTTGTTAGATTTCCCCACACAGACACCTCAAGAACCTTTATGCCATTTACTTAAGCCTTTACGCATTTATTTAGTTAGCAGTTAGGCCATTTTAGCAAAGTGTTTATTCATCCACACATCTCTCTTAACAGTTCATCCCTTCTTATTGCTTTGACTGATGGTTCTTTTCTGTTTGTTTATCTACTGTTTTTCACACACTGAGCGTATTTAAAGTTACAGTTGATTCAATATGTGGATATTAAGGCTGGACAGAGTCGGAGGAGCAGACACACATCTAAGAAACAAGAAAACACTTTTCACCTCTAAAGTGTGAATTTAGCGTTTTTATTTTATGGGGCATCAGATGTGGATATCTGTTACTGGCTGGCAGCTCTCTGGCAGCATGTGAGGCATCGCTCTCACTTTATCCTTTCTGTTGTTTTTGGAATTAGGCAAAAATGTCTAAAAGTTATTTTCAGATGTTCAGCTGTTTTGTTTGCTGTGGGGTTTTTTTATGTGTAAAGCTGCTCTTACATCAGCTTGTGTTGAAATGTGGGAGCAGTTGGGCGGTGATTTACATGCATGCAGATAAGAGAGAAAAGAGACATATTGACATTGAGAGTTGAGATTTTTTTTCAATTTATTTATTTCTGTCAGCATGATGAATTAAAAATAGCACGATAAACTAAAACTTCTGGGTGAAGAATTGAGGAGGAAGATCTGTTGTGGCTCCCAGCTGCCAAGCGGTGGGCCAGATGAAGCCTGGCAGTGGTGCCCAACGTGGTGTTTCAATCTTCCAAATCAGCTACTGTGTTCTTCCAATGTCTGAGGAAAGAAGGAATTCAGAGTCTTCAGAGCCTTTTGAGGATGCAGTTTTATTCAAAGTACAGCAAGTATTTTGAACAAACAGCTGAGCGGCTCGGACCCCGGGGTCTGAAAACACACTGAAGTGAATCTCTCCGACTGCTTACTTATATATCCCTGGGGTCCCTCCTTTCTTAGTTTGGGGCTCCCCCCTCATTTCTAGAGACCACAACCCATTCTTTTTTAAACATCATCCTGAGCAGAGTTCCCACCAATAGAATTGTCCCATCTTGTCCCCCCAGTTTTCTGTTGTTCGTCTGCCACCATTAGACTGGCCCTTCCATTGACCTTTGGCCTCTCTTTTTTACCCGTGGCAGATTCCCATGGTTTCAGAATCTTTTAAAATAACAGTTTCACTGCTTCTCCATGTTTTACATTTCTCTGTTTTCTCTGTTTTACATCATGTATGTCTCCATCGTATTTCACCTCTACATTGTTGTGACTATGGGATTAGCCTCGCCCCCATTTACCCACATTCTTCCTTCTTGCCCCTGGTACAGGCTTGTAATTGTTAGTGTTTTCCCAGGCTTTTTACTGCATCCACATAAATTGTACACTTAAGTGTTTGAAATAGTATTGCTCCAATTCCCTTCAACAGATCACACTCAAAAGGTTGAAAACTTGATTAAGTAAGAATCTCCATTGCTGTGCTTTGGTTTGCACTGTGGCCATCAGGAAGCAAAAAAAGAAGCTTTTTCATGCCAACTAATGTTGTGTTTGTCAGACTCAAACCGAATCTTTTGCTTCAGCATGGTGCCCAGAAGGAAAAATCAACAAATGCTTCTCTTCATCCAAACTTCTCTGGCTATTAAAATTCATGACAGATGAATATCACATTTTCATTGCTCTCTCGTAACAGCTTCCAGGTCACACCAAGGAGCACACATGAAGCGAGAACCGACCTGCAGTGATGTTTTGAGAAGCACCTTCTTGACCTAAAGGCATCACTGTTGAGTTAGTGTCAGTCAAATCGGCTCAGTCAGGTACAAACCCTTCCCTTCCTCTGTTTGGCCTGCCTGTAATCAGCGGCCTTCACCATTGGCAGGTCATGATGAGAAGTGGGAGTGAAGGAGGTCGTCCTTGGATGTGTTTCCTCCAGCTGCAGGTGCGTCATCGTGCTTCATTATCCCAAAGCCGATTCTTTATGATCCTTATCTGGGCAAGCGGCCAGAAAATAGGCAAATTACGAGCGCCCCGTGTGTCACGTTGGCTCATAACCGCATGCTGTGATCAAAACCAACGTATTCATCATCACACACATGTACCTGCATGTTCAGTGCAGAATGTGGATGGTGTTTGAGGCGACTCCCTGCAGCAAAGTGGCAGAAAACGATCTTCATCTTTCTGTGCCAGCTCCACAAATTGCCTTCCTTGTAGAAGAGCATTGATTTGAGAAAGGTCAGAGTCTGGTAAGAGCAGAGCATAAAGTCTATTGACAATCCTGTTAAAATGATGTGTAAAGTGCTGTTCATGAGCATCACCAGGAAATGGGCTTCCCTATTTTGTATCAGAATTACATCAGCGCTCAAATGTAGCTTTTCACTTCAGACAGTATTCATCATTTTTCCCCATCAGGACTGAGAGCCACTGTAGGTTGTGCTTTCCATAAATATTGAAATGTTTTATAGGAAAATGTTCAAAACCGATGAGAGAATAAATCACACTCTCTAGACTTTTAAGATCTGCACCTTTTCTTGTGTTGACACAACCATGAAAACCCAAGCAGCACTGGCACAAACACTTTTTATCTTTCTTTCTCCTGACTGGAAGCCAAAGACGTCATTTACGGTGAGATTAAGGAGTATTTGAGACAGACTGAAACCACTCTGAGCCACAGTATCTTTATTACTGGGGCCACTCTGGCCCTGAGCAGACATCAGCCTCGGTCACACCAATCATTCAAATGGTATTATTTCCATCCCACGCACACACAGACACATACAAACACACCAGCCCTCCATATGCCCTGGGGCACTTCATCGGTCATCTGTACCTCTCTGTCTCTGCTGCTGTGCTCTCTCTCTGGTCACAGCATCCATTTTTTTCGCTGCTCACTGAAACAGCTCTTTTAGTATGGCTGTGATATCTTTTGGAGCCAAAGTTGCAGTTTTATGGCATTTCTCCACAGCCTTTGTTGCCACCTCTAGTTCACTCTCAGATTATTTATTGTGTTTTCCACTGATCCTAATAAGGGGCTTTCAAAGCAAACATCAAAAGGCAAACTGGCAGAGCTGCATCTTGGGTACAGCTCCTCAAGGTAAATGCAAGCAGGACCCCCATCAGACTTGGCACTGTCAGCAGTATAACACACACACAGACAGTTTAAAAAGACAGCAGCAACAATAAGAATTTCATCTATCAGTGAATAAGCTTCAACAACAGCGATCTATTTGAAGCTCCATATGTATACATTATCAGGGCTGGAGTCACCTCTTCACTGTCAGCACGATCCAAATCAAGAGTTTACATCTTTGCAAATTAAATGCTCAATTGATCTTGCCCTTTATTGCTCTATTGGGTGGAAAACACACTCCATGAGGGCATATGGTGATTGCTAAGCTGCTGTGATACTGTAAAGGGTAATTAGGCATATTACAATTGGAGGTAATAGGCATTTGAAATGTTACATTTTAAGAAGCATCTATAGCTCTGGAAACGTTAGACCTATTTAGAAGTTTTTTTTTTCTAAATGTGCCCTGAAACTGTAGCAGGATCACTGGTGAGGGAGAGACAAAGGAAATGAGAAATAACTCGGCAGCGTCAAACAAAAGGGGATCAACAAACAACAGGCTACTTCTCAGGCTCCTCTGAGGACAAAGACCTGAACAGTCACAGTCCATTTCTAATGCTGCTTTGTCCTAATGAGAGGCCAAGGTTTGAAGAAGAGTCCACATACTGTACAAGTAAAAATACCAATGCCACATTATTAATATATAAGTACTGTAATCTAAAATAAAAAAAAGTATAATTACAAGAGAAAAATAAGAAATTGGGAAACATTAAACAGGGGCACAAGGAAATATAAAACAGAAACAAAAGCAAAAACAAACTAAAACATTAAAATTAATATAGATTAATTACACATAACAGAAAGCCGTGGCAAGTAATGTTTGTGGCCCTGATTTAAATTAGCCAGTGGTCCTAGCAGATCCCAAACACAGAAACTAAATGCCGTGACCTCGTTTGACTTTTATTGTGAGAACAGCGGCTAAAACGGCCCCAGACGACCTGAGGTAGGAAAGTTGGGTATTGCCGGTTTAATCTTTCATCGCAGGTTATGTGCAGAAAATGAAAAGGAGCAGAAAGGACTGTTCTCTCTAAATTGCAGTGCAGCAGCTATGTTATAGTTTAGGATAAAATGTATGTGGTGAAGTCCAGTAGCTCAGAACATTTTCTTATCACCACTGATGTGACAAAGGCTGTATGACTGCACTGAACAGAAAATGGAGATTTAAATAAAAGAAAGAGCCACTGAAATTGCTGCCGGCTCTGCAGCTCGGAGCTGGTTTCGTTACTCCGGGCCTCCTTGGTGTGCTTTCAGGAAAACACTGTAGATCACTGGCATTACTACTGATATTCAATCATACACCCCACTGAGTCGGACAGCCTCAGCTCCTCTGGAGGAGACTACCCTGAGGACAACCTTTCTTCTCTGGAACTTTTTTTGCGTGAACAACACTCAGAGCTTTTAGATGTTGGTATAGGTCCACCACCAACACTCCCACTTCATCTCCTCTCTGTCTTTGGCATCGCTTTCATCCTTTCATTTCCAGCTCCAATTTCAGAAAATGGTAAGTGCGAAAACGTCTGAAGGATTTTTATTCTTGTTTTATTTTCTGTCTCATGGAAGTCTTTTGGCGGAGTCAGACTATGGCGCGCTGTGGAGTGTGGGCTGCAGAATCACAGCAGGAGTAGGAGGAAGGTGTGATCACAACTCCGCCGGCTTCAGATCTCATCACACATTACGTCTTCAGTGGTGGTCTGTGAGTTTGGTTTGGCCTCTGATTTTCCAGCCCGCACATTCCGGTTTACAGCAGCTGAAGGTTTCGGGGGAAAGTTTGAAACACAAAGACTCAGGCAGTCCCTTCTTTTCTTTGTTTGGCATTTACCTAACATACTTTGTATTGAACCACTGCACTCTCACACACACAGCTACACACAGAGCTCTACTGTCTGGATTAAGGTATACCAACACTGTCAGCAGTTTCTCGATGAATTCCCAACAAGCTTTAATTTTCAGACTCATCCATAATTCACGAAGAGGTAAACGAACTGAACAGTATCTAGCTGGATTAAAGGCCCAACCACTGTATCTCCTCCTTTCGGTTTAATTTGAATAGATTTCATATTCATTGAAACGGCATATGGGATATCCAATTTCAGTAAGTTGAAAAGAGGAAGAAGCAGACGTAATGGGGGGGAGAAGGAGCTGGACATGGAGCCTGGCTACAAGAGCATCAGCATGGTTGGATCAGTTTCATTGCGGATATCTGCAGATATCTGAAATTGGCGATTTAAAAGGATGAATTGGCTTTTGCAGATCTTGTCCATTCTTTATGACAATTTTCTTGTCAACTTAAAGTAGTATACTCATGCTAATTGTGGATAAATTGTGTGGAATATCCTGCCATTGGGCCATACATTTCATGAAAGGTTTTATTAGAAGCTTTGGGATTGATTACAGAGTTTTAGTGGGTTGACCACAGAGAGCTATCTCCAAACTTCCAATTCAAGAGGAATGACTGAGAAATGTTTGAATTTGACTCCACCAATCAGTTCCTCCACTGGCTGTTGTTAAAGTTTCAGTAACATGAAATGTTTAAGTCTACCGGCGCAATAGGGGGCACATTTTTTGTGCAAGTGGGGATTTGCATATTAAAAATATCCAGGAGTGGACCTGTTTAAAGTGCTGTGCCATTGTCTGGTGTAAAAGCACCTCAGCTGCACAGACGATAGGTGTGTTGATAGTGTTTGTGCTTTAAAAGATGTCACAGCAGAGAGGAGGAGTGAAATTTTGTTTCACACATGAATGTTTCGTCTCAGCCTTGGACAAAAAGCAAATACCAAACTATTACCTTATTTGAGCGCGTGGCAACAGTATGTCATCCTGATCGTAAAACCTGATAGCCATCTTTCTTTCCCTCTCTTCTTTTGTTTCCAGTCACACAGCCGTGGTCTCATCAGTAACTCGGGGCTGACATGTCTGCTGATGCTAACAAATGACAAGCATCCCCACTGACAGTGAGTCCATCTGTCTGTGTCAGAGTAATTGAATTTCATAAATATAATCATAGGGGTCTGCTACGAAGGGACCTGTAGTCTGGTCTTCTTTGCATCATGGCTGCGTATGATTGCATACACTGCCTGGTGCCACATTAACAAGGGGGAGCACAATTGCAACTACTGGAAAACAGATAGACATTGGCTTGGTATCCGAGGAGTAATGAACAGAGAATCTGCTGCACCATTTGTCTTATAATCTAATAAGAGGAGGTGGTTGCCAGTGGCTTGCTGGCTTGATTGATCGGGTAATGGAAAGACAATTGATGCCCCACACTGGCGTCATGCTGATTTGCTATGGTTTGAGAAGAATTTATACTTAAAAACTCCACTAGAGAATTTTACCTCACTCAAGTACACGAATATACTGCAGGCATTTTGCCTTCATTGATCAAAACAAAAAATGAAACAATGAAAACTGAAACTCTAAAGCTGCTGAATGCAGCTTAATCATTATCAGTCAAAGTGAGACCACAGTATTTCCCACTGACCGCCATGTGCAGAATCAGCATTAACTGTATGTTCTGCTGAAACAGATGCTTCACAAGAACCATATGCTCAATAGAGAGCATCTAATTAGCTGTTAAATGAGCCAAGCTTTGACCTAAGAAGCTCTCTCAGAGGGGTAGTTAATCCCTCTTGATGCAGTTTGAGGAATTATTGATTCGAAGAGCCCATCAAACTCTGCTCCACGAGGACGCAATCAACCACGGCGCCCTGAGAGTCCTTCCATTCCAACTAAAAAGACTTACTACACTGAATTAAAAAAATATAAAAATTCCAAATGTAGTTGATCACAACAAAGAGTAAGCTGAAGGCCTTTGGGGCTTCTCAAACTAATTAGTAGCAATAAAGACCTCAAAAAATTCTTTGACGATGACGCACTTGGCACAGATGATCTCAAGCGGAAAAGAGTGGCGGTAACAGCAGAGATGAGGATTCTCAATTTATTTCTAAGTAGCTTCAGTAAGTTAGACTGTGCAATTGCTCCTTTCAGACACCAAATAAAAACTTACTAATGATACCTCTGAAGTTATGTTTGATTCGCCCATCGTGACTTCAACACACACCCACAGGCAAAACAACCATCCATATGCTTACTTTATGTATTGTAGCATGGAGCTCAAAGCCACAAATAACAGGATGGGTGACCACTCTGCTGGCAAGCATTCAGACAACTGACTGCGGTATCTGCCAAGCTGCAAAAAAAAAAAAAACCCTATGTGGAAGAGGATCGTAGATTCGCTCTCTCATGTTCAAGTCCTGATAGATTTCATTTTCAAAACAACTGATAATTTGTTGCATCTGCTGTGCCGTGGGACATGCATCCTGGGATGTGAGGAGAGTGCCAGCATATGGCAGATTTAATTAATGTGAAACATCTCGTCGTTTACCTCCCAGATGACAGTTTAGGCCTGGTACACCCAGCAGACCTCTTGTGTTGTTGGGATTCACACACGTTTCCAGACTAATTCACTCAGTTGGGTTCACCTTGCTGAATTAGTTAGAGTTCCCTCTTCCCACCTGAGCCTGGGTCTCACATGCTCCCACACCAAGCAGCCAATTTGGACACTAAGAGATTTCAAATGAAGTTTGATTCTGCCTGTGTGATGTAACTACTGAGGCTACTTGGATTTTGGACTTTTAGATATGGCCTTTGGGGCTGTATATTATCTGGCTTGCAGAAAAACAGTTCCAAATTTGTTTAGTCATTTTTGAGATTCAGTCACTGACATTCAGCTGGGATGCAGGAAGCTTATTCCTCAGATCCACCAGATCAATGAACGTCTTTCAGGGCGTATATTGTTCTTAGTAATTTTTTTCCCCCTCTGTTCTGCAAAGGAGAGTGCTTCTTTAATGGATTTGAACTGATGAAGGAGCATTTATTGGCTTATCGGGACAAATCACATTTTTGAAGGGGCTCTTAGAATCAGAGTTCCTGTCTGTAATGGAATAAACAAAATGACCTTGTCTCAAATGAGA
This sequence comes from Remorina albescens, assembly GCA_034769265.1. Lineage (NCBI taxonomy): Eukaryota > Metazoa > Chordata > Actinopteri > Carangiformes > Echeneidae > Remorina > Remorina albescens. Next base: position 52,052,761 of record CM068475.1, read on the forward strand.
GAGTGTGTGAATCCACCGTTGCCAACAGAGAATACATACCACAAATTGTTGGCTCCTGTGCACAGTTTTGTGAAAATTTGATTAAAACGATTTAGCCTTGTGCCTGCTGGCATGCTAAGTGCCTCGCTGGATATTAACCCTTTACTTTCACTCATCAAGGAAATAAAATTGCTCTGTACGAAGTGCAACAAAGCGTAATTTATAAAAAATAAATAAATAAAAACAAAGAGTTGTTTGGGTGAATGTGATGGAAATGATCAAATAATGCATTTCCAGCTGCATAATGCGAGCCGCAGCATTAAGCTTTAACTCTACTCCTTCGCTGTGAACTGAACTGTCTCAGTGCTGAATATGCAGAGTACCCCAAAATACAGAAGCTATGAAATATTAAGATTTTGTGGGAAAAAAGTTCAATAACTTTTTTGCTTCTCCCACCGGTGGCCCCATGTTTAATATATGCACCGAATCATTTCAAGAGATTCAAAGGAGCACAGTCAATGAGGTGAAAACTATTTTTTTCTAAAAAAGACAAAACAAAATATCATCACTCACAGTCTGACAGCATGACAGCTATATTTAACAGCACAATCTAATGTGCCACATCTTTGAGTTATTAAATCAGTGTGCCCTAAGGAAATGTGAGAAAAACAGCATTGACAAACACAGTGCTCTGTCATTATCGACTGACCCTGCTGTCAGGAAACAACCTGACAAACTATTCACTCTGGAAGCACAAAGAACCAAACTGGTTAATCCAGCCATCAAACAGGTCGGCAGTGTGAAATCAGTTCTGGGTGATTTTCAGACAGGCGACATTAATGAGATCCAAATAGATGATGTACATTCAACTTACACATTAAGATTTAAAATGATTATCTCAGCCCTGCGTGAATAAAAGAAACATGAATAAGGGACACAGCAGCTTCTCCTGTATGTCTTTCCTTTATCTGTTATTCCGTGTGAAGCTCACTCTCCGTTTTTTCAGTGAAACTATAATGAAGTCACACATCAGGTGGCTATAAGGTTGGATGGTTGACCAGCCATTTTCTCAGGAATGCGGTTGTATAAAAGGTTTTTAGAAACTTAAATAGAACCATGAAAAATCTCAAAAGGCCAACCATGTCGACCATGCAGCACATGAAAGACTTTCCATTATTATCATGAACACCAAAAACCCAGCAGAAATTGACTGAAGGGGAGGCTCATGTCGACTAGTGACAGTGGGGCTTTGAGTTACAAAGCTATGGTGTGAAATCTTATATATAATATTACCTCTCCCATGAATATATGCAGTCCTCCAAAAGAAGGAGAGAAAGAGCTGTGGAAAATAAACTGGTGCGGATATAATATGATTCTAAATCTTTCATGAAAGCTGTGTTTGTGAGAAAAAACACAGATGCGTTTACATCCAAACACAATTTACGCACTAACTGAGATTTTTTTTTTTTTTTCTGTTTTTGAACAGCAGCATTAACAAGTGTGACATAAGTTCAACAGTGACTCTCATTTAAGCACAACTGGTGATGGAAAAAAAAAAAACACTTTGCTGCTAAATTCAGTCATTAGTCCCTGTTTAATATGTGAATCACTGACTGTCTGCTGTTTGGTTTCAGTGGTGTGAATGTAAATGTAAATTTGTGGTTTTGTTGGTATGGTGATGCAATCTCCTGTAGACAAATATTGATTGTAACGGCTTTAAATGCAACTTTTTCAATTATGATTAATTCTTTAGTGGCTTGCAATGACTTTGATGGTAGTAGCTTGCTAAGGGTTTGTTCAGAGTACTGAGTAGCATGCTAGTGTGCAACTCATGAACCATGGGGGCTGGAACTTTGCTGGAGGGGGTACCCAGCTGCTTTACCCCAATTAGAGCAACCCATTCAGTCCAGCCCCTTGCTGGTGTGGAGTAAGCTCATAACAATGACAGCTTTGCTACTAATCCAGTCTCCTGTCAAGAAGAAAAGAAAAAGGACGGACCGCATGTCCTGAGGTTCATATAGCGGAGCCTGATGCTGCAGACTCCATTTCTTCATTTACCAAGATGCAGTCCTTTGACTATAACTTCACATAAGAACCATTAAGACCAACACCTCATAGCTTTTCTTCACACAGACTCGTAGCTAATAGGTAAGAAACTCCAAAGTCTTTTCATTTATCTTTTGTCAGATCTGATAACTCTGCCCATTTGTGGTTTACAGGGTCTGATGACATGGTTAATGGTGTCTCAGCGATCCGATCACTCAAGAGCTGTGCTCAAGGGTCACTCACCACCAGGAGGCACTAGCTGATGTTTTTACCATCAGAGGGAGCAGAGGCTTATTCCGAGAAAAAACACAATGCAAGAAAGCTGCTCAGTTAAGACTGTATTCTGAAGAGTTACAGGGTTTGAGTCTGTGTACAAAAGGTGTGTAATGATAAGCTCGAAAGATCAAGCAATTTTGATCTTAGAGGACATTATTGAGTATTAATAACTTTCCCTTCAACTGAAAACTGATTTCTGAGAAAAGCTGATGATGTGTCTGATCTAAATGAAAAGTTCAGTATCACTGTGTCGCCTTTATTTGTCAGCCCTAGAGATTGCCACTTGTTCACTAAGTTAGACTAACAACCCCCCAGGAAACTGCATGATTTAAGTGCTCTGATGATCTGACTTAATTTAGCTCATGAATGCAGTGAGGGATAGAGCAGATAAAAAAAGCAAAAGAACAGGTGAGGCTCCATCCATCTCTGTCTGTCTCTGAACCTTGGGCAGATGGCTCTCTTATAGACCAACGCACACACACATTGAATACACAAATACCTCACATGGTGAAGGGTAAAGAGCTTTATACTCTGCAACATTTTTAGCGGGGCATGGTGTCAGTTTTCGGCTCCCTCAAGTCTGACGAGTGTGTCCTCATTTCAGGCCTGGAGAAAAACATATCTGTGGATCCTTCACCTTTTAAGTCCCTTCCCATCCTTTATGACACCAACCTTGTTTTGCGTATTTTTAATTCACACATGTGACCAAATCCTGTCTCTGTGCCCTTGGTATTGTATGGGCTCCTATTGTAAATTATATTTGTCATTGGAATGAAGAAAGGTTTATATTGAAAAATGTAATAAAAACACAGTGTCATATTTAAAAGCAACATATGTAAATCATTTCTATGTGAATGAAACCACATAGGATTAAGCAATGCAGCACCACATGTCAGAAATAGGCCTCATCTAAAAGGCTGCTAACACAGGTACAGAGAGTGAGTAATGACAGACATAAACAATACAGCAGACAGCTCGGTGTTTGAGCTGTTGATTTACGAGCACTGATGCACTCCAAAATTATAATCAGAGTAATAATCGAGCTAACAGTCATGCAGGATTCATGTAATGAGAGACATGAATCAAATACCTGAGAGCTTTTACTGACAAACGACACAGAATGACTCTGCTGTTAATGGCTGAAAACATCATTTACTACATGTTGGGAGAGCTGCAATAAAGCAAATGAAGTTTTCCAAGAAGTGTCGTGTATTTTAATTTGTTTTTAGAGGGCAATACATGTGACATACAGCATGAATGATACCCAGTTAATAACCAGTTTAGAAGTACAGATACGAGCAGGGAAAGTGCCTTCTGACTGCTGATGGGGGGGATGACACAAAACACAGTTTAAAGGATGGGCCATTATAATTAGAGTTTTTTTCTGTGATGGCTTTAATATAAAACGTATATATTATAGCTTTAAGGACAACTAACAATACAACAATGTGTGCATTTCTGGATATTGGTGGGAGGGGTACTTTTGATTGATCCCTGAGAAACCAGGTCAGTCGCCTGTTCCATCAACCATCTGAAAACAGCAACTTCTGGACAGAATCAAAAAAATCTTGAATCATCTGAAAACTTCTGAGTCTGTACACAGGGCTCAAAATTTGGGCTGATCATTACTGTCATTTGCCATGGTGGCTATTAATGCAGTTGTCAGACAGGAGACACAAGCAAACAGGTCACAACTGTGTGTGACAATGTATCTGGTTAATGACTATCAGTTTTTAAAGTGCAATAAGCTTAGATGTCATTTATGTAACTTGCCTCACACACCCACACCCACACTCTCTGAATTGAACTTGAAAATAAGGACCTGTGTGATATGTTTGTCTTTTGTCTTATCTTTTGTGGCTTCTGTTTGTTAAATGTGATTGACGCAAAGGTAAAGTTTTCAAACCATGAAGTTTCATTTCAGCATAGTTGTTGAAAGTTGTTTGCATAATTTAAGGCTTTTTTTTTTTTTTTTTTTTTTTGCTCTTCTGGTGTCTGAGCCATAAGATCTGTCATACTGGGACACTTTGGACTGAATATCAAATAAACAGAGCTGTGATTGGTCAAGTGTTGATTTCATTCAGTGACCAAAGGACCTGAGGATCCTCCAAACTGTGGCAGTTTGGGGGTTTGTTTTCTGATTTTCTTAATCGGGATTTATGGTAATGTGATGTGTTCTGGTGGTCCTTCACAAGCATGTGCCAAAAATATATATAATATATTTTCCCCTGCAGGAGTGAGAAGGTTTAATGTTTTCCCAGTTATTACAGTCAAACAAGACATTAGGGGGTTGCAGGACTACAAATTGTTTAATAGGAACAATTTATGTATCTAGGTCTCTCTACAGGAGAGCTAAAGTGGTGTAATCAGAGCCAGGTGCTGGTCCTAAACGGAAAAAAAAGTTACTGCAAACTGATTTAAAAGCTGCTATAATCTTTTATTTAGAAAAAAAGGATCACAAAACCAATTTTACCTGAAAAGAAGTTAATTACAGACTAACAGACACTGATTTTGTGAGCATCTGTAAGATCCTCTATTTTACAGTACCCAACTTACATGATTATAATCATTAGCATTTTTTATTTCAGCCAGAGCTGACAGCTGTTTACAGAGCGTATTGAACCAAGTAGCGTTTAGTTTCTGCCAACCAGATAGTTTGCAGCTAGTGTGTTCGCAATTTCCCTTTTCTTAACTATACACAGCACAGCACTGATATTCCTCAGAGTTGTTTTTAAAGAACATTAATGTCACACAGAAGTTGATCTTTGACCTTTTGCATATAAAAGATCATTGTTTCCTTCTATCTGCTGATAATTCCTGATTAAATCTATAATTCATATCATTAATGTATGAATTTCTGAGCTCCATTGAAACACATGTTTTGTGAGGTAATAGAGACCTTGACCTTTGTTGATCAAAATCTAAATGGATGTTGGAGCCAAATTTGATGCCATTCCCTTTAGATATGACTGAGATAGCTCATTAAAGAGACAGACAGACGACCAGACAGACAATCTGAAAACCAAAGCAAGAGTTATGAATGTGAATATTAGAATGAATATTAGATTTTCATTTGTTCAACTGCAAACAGGAGTCTAAATAAATCCTAATAATGGTGCTCCATATTTGCTGAATGTTTAAGTGGCTGTGGTGGCAAAAAGTTAATAAAGAACTTTAAAAAGAAAGTTTTCACATGTCAGCGGTCTTTCTTGAGTTTTAATAAGCATTCATGAATGGACTCACGTGTACGACCGCATGAACAGTCAGTCAAGGCAAGTGCGGAGTTCTCACAACTTACAATTGTTACGAGTGTTAGTAGACAAAATATATGGTGTTAGTGTCAATACTGTCAGAACATAACATCCATCGTTCCTGACGTGTTTGAACAATAATCCTCACTGAGACATCACTATCTTGGGGTCTCACCTTGAGGTCTCACAGGACCACAGCACCATCTCTTTGTTTATGGTACACTCAGTTTGTTCCTTCTATGTGTCTGACAATGCTATTGTGTTGTTACACAAGGCCACTTATGTTTACGACAACAGGTACAAGGTTGTAAATACCAAGGGTTAAACACCAGAAAGATTAAATGCCAGAATTTTCCATCACATTCCCCCCTTTTTAGCATTTTATGCTAAACCACACTTAATGGAAAATTTCACAAGATCTTAGTGCCTAATGACCCATGAGTCCCACCCACTCCAGCAAGGCGCTAGTAGCTCTGGTCTCCAACATGGTACATGAAAAGCCTAGGCAAAGGTCACAGGCCACAAGCACAGACGAGCCAAACATCCCCAAAACAGGAAAATATGATGAGGAAAAATCCCATAGGTTAACTGTAAGGTAGAACAAAAAAAAAAATAAAATAAAATGTGCTTTTACTGAGAATGCGCACTTGTAAAAAATAAAAACAATAAAATCATCATCGACTCTCATTCAACTGATTATATGAAAGAATAACCAAAAATCAAATCCCAAATGAAATAAAATGAATGAATATAAATGAAATGAATTGATAAAGTGAATAAATGAATTGAGTAAAATGAATGAATATATGAAAGCAATCAACGATACTTATGAATGTGATTACGCTAGTCAAACTACTAACCCTCTACCTACTTTATTGAGCAACTTTTTATGTGCAATGTTTGTTTACATACAGAAACTGGTGGTTACAGAGATTAATACAGCACATGTTTAGTTCACTTCTTCCTTATCAAACAAATGAAACAGATCCAGAAGAAGAGAAGACAACACGAGCTTAGTGCTCATTTGTCAAAATAAACCATTACATGAAAATCAATAGATTCATATGTATGACAAGTCATTCAGGATTGTGATGAATGCAGAACATAACTTTGACCTGTTCTACAGATAAATAGACAAAAAGGTATTAATTTACTGCAACAAATGGAGAGTCTCAAATATAAAGGAGATTTCATTTTATAGATAATGTATGTGACAATCAATGGTGACAATTCAGAGCAACGATATAAATGTATCACTTGATGTTTTAAATTACGTTAAGACATTGAGATGAGAAGGGTGCTATTAATTTAGAGCTGAATCTCACGGACACTTGGTTATCATGGCAATGTGACACCTTCATAGAGCTGCAGGAAGAACAATAATGGCAAAAAAAGGGAAAAATATTCATGTTAGGTTCATTTGAAAGCTGTTGATGAAAGATATTAAGCTATTGATGATGTCCTGTAAACGTAATGGGGATTCTTATATCTTGATATATAAGTAATTTTGTGCGTATGAAATCATGTCAGGCAATCATATCTTTTTATTTATTTATTTTTTTATTTCTTATTTTCCAACTGAAACCAAGGCAATCTTCCCGCTTCATCTGGACATTGTTGTTTATTCTATTCTATCCGATTGCTTGGGTTGTGATTGGTGTGTGCAGCTTCTTTTCCAGCCCTCTGGTTCTTGTGCTTCCACAAACCTCCTGGTGAAGGATGATCTTTAAGATGACCCTGAGTCACAGCATACTGGAGGTAATAATGAGTTCTCAGTGAAGTAAAGCAAACATCATCCCCTGCCAGCATCTCCACAGCATACAAGTTTCAAAAACGGAAGGAGAGATAACATATTTCCTCACTGTTGAGGAGGAGAGCTACCAATGAGCTAGTGTCTAAAACCTAAACACAGGCCTGAGTGCATTATTCACATTAATGGTGTATTTTAGGGCAGCATAGGGAAGTGTCACCTCCCAGTGGCAGTGGACAGGCCTATTAAAATCTCAAAACAAATGACTTGAAAGATTTTCCTGTCACAATGCAAAGTTGACACTCCAAACTTTCCTTGCAACCTACCGTTCTTGTCAAAACACAACAGACACCTGCGCTCCCTGGAGTCACATGGCTCTGCATGTTGTCTGCCAGTTCTGCTTCACCCTTCAACTACCTGGGATTCCTTTGTGCCATGCTTTCTCCTTCAGAACAAACAATCCCCTTAGATCAATCAGTGACCCACTCTCCAAACGCTCTCCTGGGATGTTGGATATGGTCACCTGCTGGGGATTCAAAATGGTTGACATGGGGAGTGTTTAGAAAGTTAAGTCTGCTGCCTTCACGCGCACTCTGTTTTCCTTTCCTTTTCAAATGCTGCTCCATTGGGACTGTTCCACCATCTGACAACTTAAATGATGTATAGCCACCATCTGTAAATGTTTTCAAGTAATCCCAAAGCTCTGAATTAAAAAATAACGGATGACACTCCTGTCAAAAAATCTTTAAGTGATTATTTTGTGATATTCTACAAAACCTTAGACATGAAGAGCAGCTAATTTCTTTTCCAGTAAATAAACAGATAATGGGCTTTTATCAGTGACCCTTTCTTCTTCTAGATGGGCTTTGACTCTCTTTTTCATAGAGAAGGACCTGGATGAGAAGGACCATTGTCTATTTGCTGGGAACTGCATTCCTGTTTGGAAGAAGCTTAACTGTCATTCAGCACTTGTGTGACCTGATTTAATGCGATTTACATCCTTTGCATTATAATAGTTGATGCTGTGATTTTCCTGCCGCTCACTCTGTTACTCACTCTGCGTATGCAGCTGCATTGACAAAACATAAACAAGCTCTGGGGCTGTCATGCAGAGCATGTGCAGCTGAACATGTGAGGAAATATCAGTCATTTAATATCTTTCACATGAAAGGAAAATGATCCTCTGATTAAGAGAACAGTTGAAATGGATCTGTGTTTTCCTCTTTTTACAGATGCTGAGACCACAATGGAAGCAAAGGAAGAAGAACATCTGGCCTGCAGTTCTTTAATAAATGAACCACAAGCTTTAGATGTTTGTTTGGACCAGATTGTATGCTTACTTCAGCATATGCCACTTATCTTAGACAATCCAGTGGTATTTATACAGTATATATTGAGAATATTTGGCACCTCACAGCCGATGTGACAGCTCATCCACACATGTACTTCACCGCAGATGGACATTATCTATCATTCATAAATATGTTGCCCCAACCGTCCTCTGCTCGCAAGCTCCAATGATAACACAGTCTCAGTGATTTCAAGTTATTATTAATAATTCCACTCTGACTCCACCCAACAGAAATCATTAAAAAAAACAAGAAGGCAGAAAGAGAGGAAGAACAGGACAGATTTGGAAAAAATGAAGGAACAAGAGAAGCAATTGCTCTTGTGAATCTATTTCAAGAAAAATAACGAGTTAAAGAAAGCATGCACTGAGAGTTCTTCCCCTTCATATGAAAACAGAAGCACCACTCATTCTTCAGAGGAACTTGCTCTTGCACAAAACTTTATTCTTCAGAAGCATATTAATTAGGGTATTTGCATACCTGCAGAAATGAGTTGTTTGTAATACAAGAATAGCTAACAGACACCATTGTGTAAGTATTTTTTTTTTTTTAATCAGTTTCCCTGGACAGTAAAGTATATTACTCTGTTAATACGATCAGTACTTTGGCAACGCCTGTGAATGCATATCCAGCTGGAGGATATAAAATAGCTTATAGTTATCGCTCCCCGAGTCACATGCAGCAATAATTAAAACAAGGAAAAATCAATCCAGTGCGGCTCATTCTTTTGATCTGTATTAATCGAAGAGTAAGCTCTGTGAATAAATTATGTTTTTTTTTGCATTCCTTTTTTTTCCTGCTGGCAGCTTGCTGTGCATATTTGTCAACTAAGCCCAGCAGACTGGGTGAATCAGCTTTTCTCAAACCAAGTGGCTATAAAATGACTTCATAAATGCTTTATATATACTTTGTGTGTGGCATTTTTCAGTAGACTTGATATAGTGGATCTGTATATTATCTAAGCTGCAGCCTGTTGAAAGTCAGCAGAAAACTGAAAGGTGGTCAGACTGAGTTAACTGTCTACCATCGCCCAGGGCTATGGTTACTCCACTTGGGACACTAATGTTGTTTTTTAGTTGGATGTTTACTGGAAGGCTGAAGAAAGAAGGACAGAAAGGTTTTTAAAGTATTTTTTTTACCAAATGGTTTGTGTTGCTTTCCAAATGAATTCAATGGCATACGAAATGTTCTATTATAATCAGGCAGAGAGAATTGAACCAAAATGCTGATTTAAGAGAAAGTATGCGAATAATAATAAAGATGGTGAGATGAGTACGAGTTGGGGATTCATGAGCTTGCCATTTTTGAAATCAAGAATACAGCCCACTGAACTTCACACTGGGATGTAAATATGTTCCTCTTATATGACTCATATGGCCACAGAGACATCATTTTAGATCTCCCATTGATTGGTGTAATAGAGGAACACTGATTTTTAACTGTGAATTCAGAGAAAATGTCCAAGGAATCCCTTTTTACATAGGCTCCAATGACAGGAAACATGGAGACAGTGTTGGGTTACATTAAATTTTCCAGTGAATAAAGTTCAGTTAAGTACCAACATAAGTTTAGTCAATGCAGAGCATGTCGGCTGTTGAACACACAGCTTACAGGAAATTCATTTCCAATCATGAAAGAATCAGGAATGAACAGTTAGCTTTAAACACACCACTACATTGATCTTGTTTGACTACAGACGGATTTTTGATTGATTTCATTGGTTCAATATAACCAAACTGAACAACAGGGGGAGCTACAGCATTCGTTTGCTGACTGGCAAGTTCACTCTAAGTACTCTAGTGCTCAAAATCTGAGGCATCACTAAAATGTGGCATTCCTGTTTTACACATTCCCATAGTGTTATTGTATTAACGTGGCTACAGCATTACATCAACAGACTGTTTTCCATATTTTATTTTAAGAACTGAACCTGCTGGAGGAAAAATAAAAGTCATGACCTTCCAACATTAGGTAATACAAAATAACAGTCTGAGAAGGTGTTCAATATATCACAATTTATTTATTTTTTTTAAATCAATAACATTTGTCCCAAAGGGACTGAGACAAACTGAGCTTGGTGCAGTGGACATAAACCCGAACCTGTTCTAGACCAGACTAACATGCTGGCTGCGTGGAAAGCTTTGCCCTTTTTACTCGACGGAGGGGAGCCCCCCCCCCCCCCCCCCCCCCTTCTAAATCAAATACACATTTCTTCAAATATATTGGTCTTTCCTTGGGTTCACCTTTCTCCTGATGTTTGACCATCAGGGACTTTCCAGCATTCCAGTGGTGGCACATTTCGGCCTTGTCCTCGGATTCAGCTCATATCATGTTTGGCCTTGCACACAGGAGCTCAAGTTAAGCCTCCACATTTATTTCCATTATTTCCTGACAAACTACTGTGGTGGGAAAAAGTTAATAAAGAGTCTTCACGCGTCAGCTGTCCTTCTTGAGTTTCAATAAGCATGAACTCAAACACATACAACCGCATGAACAGTCAGTCAGCGAGCAAGTGAGCAAAACTTACAATTCTTACAGGTTCTCAAAACAAGTGTCAATTAACAACAACCCTCACCAAGACAACACTCCCTTGAGGTTTCATTCCTGTGGGAGCCTCCTCTGTATCTCATAGTGAACGAAATACCACACCAAGCATAAGTAATGCAAAACATAGCATGGGTTAAATATCAGAATTTTCTATCACACTACTTATTGTGTTTTTAAAACAATCTAAAAGTCAGCTTTTAATACACATACAATTTTTAGTGAATAGAAAACATTTGTTTTGATGGTTGGCATTTCAGTAAACATTTAATACCTTAGCCTTTTGGCATAAACACAATCTCTACTTTCCCAGTACAGAAGACTGCTTGCATTAATTTGGTTATTTATCTTATACATTGGTTTCCAGACACTCTCGTATTTATATATGAAAAACTCTCCAAGAATGATTTGCATTTAACGTCTGAACCCTTCTGCGTCCGTGCAAAGACCAAAAATTATGGTGAAAGAAAGCCACCACTCTTACACGGAGTCTCTTGTGCTGTGCACAGAATCTCACACAACACAGTCATGGCAGAGGAGCTCCCTGAACAAATAAGAACAACAGTTTTTATACACAGGATAACACCCCCTGGGAACCTGCTTCAGGTCAGAGATAATTCACAAGGCCACGGTGACTGCTTGCTTTGCACAGAGGCCTGAATATTTACGTTGCATCTCCGGAGGAGGACATTATCTTACCTGTTATGTGGAGAGGGAGATGTCTCTGTATCTGCGCGCCAGGTCAAAGCATTCACATCAAAGTCAAAGCCAAGGTACAAAAGTTTAAAGTCGTAAACATAACAGGTTACATGTAGTTCAATTCATAGTATATAGAAACACATAAAGTCCACATAAAGACAGTTTCACTCAACGGATACCGCTGCTGATGAAAGTCTGGTGATCCCGTTTGGAGAAAAGGAGCGGGGGGGGGGGGTAATTCAAGGATGCTCTCTGTGCATGTGAGGTGAATGGGAAGGCAGGTTGGGGTGGGGGGATTCAAGGTTGCAAATCCCATATGAAATCCAGTCACCACACCCACGGCCATGTGAGACAGCAACCATCTGTTAAACAAGGCAGATCGATGGGGGGGTGCTGGTCCAGGCCACAGGGGTCAGCTCTGGGTAACTTCAATGACAGGGGGGTGGGGGGGGGGTTCAATTGGGCTTGTCCACCTCCACCAAAAAGCAATATCTTTAAACCTGATGAGAGCCAAAGGGTTCCTGTAATAACAGCCTCAGGCTCCAGTCCTCACCAACAGTGGACAAACACTATGTTGTTGATAGCAAAATGTATTCGCATATACCTCATAGTATATAGTCATAGTATATTAAAAATGTGCACAAGCATATATCTCATAGTTATGTAATCCCATGATTTAAACAAAATAAGTGCTGTACTACTTTGAACTCTCAATCCTCAGCGTATTTACTTAAACCTCCTGTGCAGAGATGTGTCCCTGAAGAAAGAGTTATGCGTAGGAGTCTGTCTCTGCAAACAGAAACGTCTTCTTCCAAAAGATAAATGAGGATCATGATAACCTGTTCCTGAGATGACATGTATACGGTCAGGCCTGTGTTGGAGTGAGGAGGAACCATCGCCTTGTGAATTTTCTATGTCCAGAAGGGTGATGCCAAAGGGACTGTTATCTTGGGTATAAAACTTGTTACTCCTCTTTGTTCAGGGAGCTCCTCTGCCATGACTCTGCTGTGTGAGATTCTGTGCACAGCTTGAATAAAGAGACGCTGACTTCGAAAGACTCCGTGGTTTTCTTTCACCATCTGTTGTGTACGACTGTGACTCTGTCACACACACACACACACATATTTTGATCTGACTGAGGTTTAGATTTCCAGATCTTAAGGTATTTTAGAGATTAACAAAGCAGTGCTACTGCTATAATTCTCAGATCTCACCTTTCCCAACTTGGTTTACATCATTTTCACTACTTCGAAATTATAGTATACATGATTAGGTTTTGTTTTTTTTGTTTGTTTGTTTGTTTTTGTTTTTGATTAAATCTGATTAATGCCGAATCAGGCTGAGAAATCAATAACGTAGTTCGTTTGTCACGACCATCTTCTTATCTTCTACGCTCACGAGCGGCACGGTGGGGTGGTGGTTAGTGCTGTTGCCTAAACAGCATATAGGTACCAGGTTGGATTTCCAGTTTGAGAGGAAGAAGTTAACTTCTAAACTGCCAATGTGAATGTTTGGATGCCCTGCTACAGACGACCCTGATGTCAGCATCCGGCAGATGAGAGGAATTGTTGAAAAAGAGACAACGAGAAAACAAACAAATAGCCAGATGTTCACACAATACCAATAACAAAGTTCGGTACATGTTAATCCGTATGTTTAATAACAAAGTTTACGATCTGTCTATCACTTATTTGTCGTCTACAATCCAAAACACATCCAGTCGGAACCTTCGCAGGGGGAACGTCCCAGTTTAAGGAAGTCGATGGACTCTTTGTCCGACACTTATTTTGTGTCCGTGTTGAAACTATATTATGATCACGCTGGGACGGATCACGGCTCTAAAATGTAGCCGGCATGTGAACAGATTTTCCCGGGTGTCTGTCTCTGACAGCGGTCAGTCCGTGGCGGATATCCGGAGATTCATCGCGGAAAACACGGAGATATGCGGACCGCAGAGTCTGACTCCGGAGATCCGGCTCAGACTCTTCACCCCAAACTGCCGCTTCTGGAGGGAGAGACCGGAGCTGTGGCCTTTCGGTGACCCCTACTGGGCCATCTACTGGCCTGGAGGACAGGCACTGTCCAGGTCAGATCCGAGTCCCGGTGCTGGCTGCGGTTTGTGCTGGAGGTTTTGATGTTAATCCCACCCACTGTCCCACAGGTACGTCCTGGACCACCCCGAGGTCTGTCTGGACCGGACGGTCCTGGATCTGGGCTGCGGCTGTGGGGCTGCAGCCATCGCTGCAAAACTCTGCGGGGCTACACATGTTGTCGCCAATGACATTGACACAGGTGTGTTTCGATGTATATTTTCAATCATTTCATACTTTTGAATAATTTAGATTGTTTCGGGTCAATTTGAAGTTATAGGTGGCAGCTTTGGCGCTTTTTCTCACCGGTATTGAAATGCATCCTAAAAGCTCGGCTCACTCCCTGACTAGTGAAGGAGATGTGACTCTTCTCCAAATATCTATGAATGATATTAATTACTATATATTCATTACTAAGTGAGTACATGCTTGTCCTGTATCCCTTTTAGTTATTCAGACAGATGTTATCATATGCACACAAAATTCACAGCCAAGGGGCCTCGGGCCCCGGCTCTTCACTATTTCACAGTTCTGTACTTGGACACCTTTAATAGGACCCAACTCGTCCTTCTTCCATTAAACTCAACAACTCATCCAAGCACTGTGACTGGCCAGTGTCACCGCCACATATGCCCAATCAGACAGATTAGTGCACACATACACACTCCTGTGTTGATGAAGCTGCACCAGAGCACCCTCCGTGTTTCTCACAAATACATAATCACAATAAATCATTTAACACAACACCTCCAGATGAATGGTTCCACCCGAGACCTGTAGCTCCCTCTTGGCCTCTCTTCCTCCCAACAAAATTCAGAATTTTCTCTGCAAATTTGCTCAAATCCAGGATTTAATGAATTAACTCTTAAAACATTGGTTAATTCAAGTGCACCCAGTAATGGCCAAGGATTCACCCCCCACAGCGGAGCACTGATTGTAGGTTTCACGCCAACCTACCTTTTTCTGCAGATTTTTGAGCGCCCTCGGTGTGGGACGCCCCGGCCTCCCCTCCCAGCCAGCGGACCCAAGCTCAATCACATCCGGGTCACCAATTATGTTGTGGCAGAAAGACAAACATCAACAAAGATCAAATGTTGAAACAGACGCTGAGACACAGGTGTGAAATGGGGAGTCTCCTTTATTCACAGCAGCCCTATTAACAACACAGTCGAAGATATCTTGAAGTATTACAGGGCCTGGAGGAGTGTTTTATACATGGATGATGGTGTGTGTGTGTGTGTTTGTGTGAGTGACAACATGTCATGTGTGAGAACATGCAGGCTCACTACTCCTTATTTCCAAGGGAATGTAACTCACCATCCAAGAACGTTTCATAGTACTATTTGTTCTGGAGATTAGGAAATGGTTAAGCAGTTGTTCACCCCCCCGTGTGTATTGTGTTGTCCTTTGGCACAACCTTAGTGTCCTGACTCAAATATAGAGATGTTTCCTGGAATTTCACCATACTGTTATCATCAGTGCCCAGGGCACGATGACCCAGCCAAACTAATGTCCTAACAGACTAATGTCTTTCCTGTCATTCAATATTATAATGTTTTCCTTTTTCTACAGTAGTAGTAGTAAAAATAAATCAGATTCATTTATATTGTACTTTATTGGTGCTTTAATATTTGACACATCTGCAGTCTGTTGGATTAGCAAGGAAAGAGGGGATCTAGTTTATTCCCAAGAAGGAGGTGGATTGACCATCACCCTTAGAGTGGTGTCATTCATACTCCAAAATGTGGAGTCATTGTTGATTAACATGAAGCTGGTTCAGGATAATTCTTCCAGCAGTCCAAAGACATGGAAACAAAGAGACTTCAGTACCCACCTTTGTTGTGGCTCCCAACTGCCTAGTAGTGGGCCAGTGGAAGTCAGGCAGTTGTGCCCAACATGGACTTTCAATCCCAAAAATCTGTGGCAGATGTCTTCCAATGTTTCAGGAGAAAAAAGATCTCAGAGTCTTCAGGGTCTGGCGTGGATATAGTTTATTCAAAATACAGCAAGTATCTGAACAAACACATGAGATGTTCGGACCCCGGGGTCTGAATGCACACTGAATAATACTTCTTTAACCACTTGCTTATGTACCCTCGAAGCTCCCCCTTTTTTCTCAAAGGCCACAACCCATTCCTTTTTTAAAAACTTTATTTTGGGCTGCTCTGCCACCATTAGTCGCTTGATTTGGTTTCCCACCATTTGCATTCATTTTTCGTAACTCTATTCTACCCACGGCAAATATTTCCTGGCTTGGGTCTTTTTTTAAGTTCCTGGATCCCCTTGCATGGCCGAGGTTTCGTGACGCTTCCTAGGTCACTCGTGGGTCAGGTTGAAGATTTCCGTTCTTAAATGTCCGGCCCAGGTCAACTCTGGGCTGCACCTTTCCTTATTAGACTTCTATTGGGACGAGGCCCGGGCCATGACCTCTCTTTATTTCTTTCCATTGAGCTATTAGTGGGGGCGAACATGGTTTTAGCCTCCTTCATTTGCATTACAATGCGTTGTTGAAGGAAGTCTGTGTATATTCTCATTCATCCAGGTCATAGTCATATGCCGTCGTTTGGAGTCATGTTAGGAGTCATGTGAGCCCACTGGTGAACGACTGTCGTGGGTTCACATGACTCCTAACGACGACCGTTCTTTGGAGGCCTCACATGACTGGTCATGAATGGTCAGTGAAACTCCACTTACGGGCTACTGTCACAAGGAGCTTTGTGAACTGTTGTGGCTCCCAACTGCCAAGTAGTGGGCCGGATGAGGTCTGACAGTGGTGCCAACGTAGTTTTTCAATCCTCCAAATCAGCTGCAGAGTTCTTTCAATGTTTCAGCAAAAAGAATCTCAGAGTCTTCAGAGTCTTTTGAGGTTGCAGTTTTATTCAAAGTACAGCAAGTATCTGAACAAACAGCTGAGTGGTTTGGACCCCGGGGTCTGAAAACACACTGAGTGGCCTCTCTTCAATCCCTTGCTTATATACTTCTTAGGCCCCTCTTTTCCTAGTACAAGGCTCCTCCTTTCTTTGTGGAGACCACAGCCCCTTCTTCTTGAGACACTATCCTGGGCAGAGTTCCCACCATTAGAATTTCCCTTTCTTGACCCACCTGCTTCCTGTTTTTTATCTGCCACCATTAAACTTTATCCTTCACTCGTCTTAAGTCTCTCTTTTCTACTCGTGGCAAATTCTCATCGGCTAGAAATTTTTTTTAAACAGTTCTTCTGCTTGTCTATTCTGGCCTTGACCCCCTGTCTCCCTTGTTCTGTTTTTCTCTAGGCCAACGTCGCTTATTAGGTTCTCTTTCCCGGCCATTATCTTTAGTTCCCCCTCCATCAACTTCTAGGGCCCCTCTGGTTTGGTCTCCCTTGTCTCATACCTTTCTGCTGTACATCATATATGACGTGTGGTTCTGCTTTTCCACTTGTACATCACACATGTCCTGTGCGGCTCTGTTTTATCATCCGTACATCATACGTGTCATATGTGGCTCCTTCGTTTCACCCCTGCACCCTGTGCCTGGATGTTTTTGTCTTCCCCCAGGCTTTTCTTACGGCAACCCATTATATGTGCCCCTCAGTGTTCAACATAGTATTGCCCACATTTCCTTCAACAGAACACTCCCACAGAGATTAAATACCTGGGTCCAACTCCACTGTTTTGTCAGACTAGGGAGGACTAGTCAGACCGATGTGTTACAAACTGATGAAGCCCCTTGGATAAGAGTCCAGTTGCTTTCGCTTCAATTGTTGGCCGGATATGGTTGTTGAAGGAAATTTGAGCAGTACTATGATGACCACTGGAGGGGCACAAAGAATGTATTGTAGTAAGTAAGCTGCCACCGGAAAACATATAGAGTGGAGCAGGTCACAAAGTGCAATGTAAAGCAATTAAAAGAACATAAAACACACAATGTAAGAGCACATATGACATATATGAGCAATTAAGAGCATAAAAAAACAACACAAGAGCATATGTGACATATGGCACAAGGATGTGAGACAAAGGAGACCACAACCAGATGGCCCACTAAAAGTCAATGGAGAGAGATTAAAGAAAAATAATGGCAGGGAAAAGGGAACTTAGTGGGGGGCTTTGGCCCGAGGGAAGACATATACAAGGAAGATAAGGGGTTAAGAGCCAGAACATCTGACAGATACATTAATTTTTATTAATATTATTATTTTTACATGGTGCTGGTTTTGTTTTATATGGTCCTAAGTATGTACAGCAGAAAATGTGTCAGGTATAGCTGCACTAGATACGTTTAATTTTTCATTAGATTTTTTTTATATTCTTATAGAATTGTACAAAATACTGTTGGTTTATACTGTGTTGTCAGAATGTTTCAAAAATATTAATGATTATTTTTCAAAATATTTTTGTAGGGAGCTGTTTCATTGTGCCAAGAATGCACCACAGAAGATGGGTGATTTATCAGTTGCATTTATTTTATTAATATTATTATTTTTACTAGGTGCTGGTTTTGTTTTATATGGTGCTAAGTATGCACAGCAGAAAATGTAGCAGGTATAGCTGCAACAGATACATTTAATTTGATTTAAAAACTATACTTTTGAGTTGAAAAACCTTTTTTAATAAACTACAAGTAAAAAAAAGCATGGAAATTTCTCTTTTTTTGTATCGAAAATATATTGAACCGAACCGAACCATGAATTTTTTGTATCGTTGCACCCCTACACTATATGCAATGATATAGCCAAATTGCTGTTACAGTAATAAGCAGTGTAGATATTTAGATGACATACATTTTAATTATGTTAAAAGTACTCAAGTGTTGTGCTCATGCATGTGACTCACAAATGATTGGTGGATCATTGATCAGTTAATCTGACCATACATTGTCCTGCAGCAGGGGTAAAGCACTAAATTGGCCTTTGTGTGTTGCAGTTGCATCCGTTGCGACCCAAATGAACTGTGAGCTGAACGGCCTGGAGCCGCCCGTTTGTGTGACTGACAACATGATTGACTCAGAGCCCGAGCACTTTGATGTGATCTTACTTGGTGACATGTTCTACGACGAAGCCCTGGCCACCACCCTCCACAGGTGGTTGGATTGTTGCATCAAAACCCATGGCACCAAAGTCCTGATAGGAGATCCAGGGAGAGCCCAATTCGAGGGACACGAGATCCGACGGCTCCTGCAAGAGCTGGCTTGCTTTGAGCTGCCAGAGTCAGTTAGAGAGGAAAACTATGGCCTGACCTGCAGCAAAGTTTGGCGCTACCATCCTGAGCTCTGAAGACAGGAGGAGATTCCTGCATGGTTTTTTGTTGTTGGTGGTGGTGGTGGTGTTTTTGTTGGTTTTTTGTTTTTTCAATAAATTCTATTAATGTCTTTAGAGTAGATCTTGAATTTGTCTTTTCAGACACTATGATACACGCACACTGTAACAAGAAAAAAAAAAAAACTGAAGAAAATGTGGTGTTACACTAAATTACACTAAAAAACCCTAACCCTCTGAGTAGGAAACAGAGAAGTCTGCAGTCTTACAACGTTATTACTCGGCTGTCAGTAGCACAGCAAAGAAACAGAGAAAACTGGCAGTAAAACTTGTTGAAGAAAAAGTGGATCATTAATCACCCCCTCATCTGGATTAAATAACTAATGTTGGAATAAAACATTCATGCATAAACACAATTTCTTTAGTCTACATTCGAATACATTTAAGCAAAGAAGATCATGAAGTAAGCAACAGAACAATGAAAAATATAAACTAAGAACAATTCACTATTAATCTAACACACAAATTTTAACTAGCCGTGTAGTCGTGGTTAATATCAATTTAGTGAATGAATACACGAATAAAACACATAATTCACTTCCTACACAGTTGGCAGGTTTTCTTTTGTTAAGCAATGTTCTAATATTAATTACTACTGGTATTGCGTTACCTGAGAGGAATACTCACATCCAGAAATTTGAGGGCAATAGGGCATGGTGCGGCTCTTCACTGGAATGTGATTAAATTACAGACTTGAATCTTTGGCAAATATCATGCTACAGGATTCATTGAACGTTTTCTCTAATCAGCAATTAGCAATGCATATGGATTTGTAACTTGAAAATACTTATAACAATGAATAACACAATTTTCATAACATCAAGAAATAACAGTTCAGTGGATAGTAGAGTGTTTAGCTGGAATGTTTGCTCTTTGTGTTACCAGGGTTGTAAAAGCAGGGTATGCGTAGTCTGTTTCACGTCCATGGCTCTTTGGGCCCTTGAAGTGATAGGTTCTTGGGGTCATACTTTGGCTCCCACCGTCTTGAAATCACCTTAAATGTTTCTTCTGTCAGAAGGTGTGTTTTTGTGAAAGAGGGTGAAGCAGATGTCGGGGATTAAATCCAGCAAGGAATGCCATTAGCAGATCAACTTGTTGAGGTTCACACAGAGTTTTAACTGCCAAAAACATCCTGTTGTCACATAGTTTCTGGTGTGGGGCACTACACAGGGCAACAAAAAAAAAAAACAAACTGGTGCAGAGGCCATGTGATGCCAACTTGCACAATGGCAGGGAAGGTTTTTGAAAAACCAAGGCAAGAAAACCTTGCCACGAATAGATCATAAAAAACGGCCAAAGTTACCAGTTCGGTGAAAGGTTAAATATAACAGTGGCAGACCGGTCCAAGATGGAATTTTAAAAAGAATGGGTTGTGGCTTCAGGTGAAGACAGGAGGGGCCTCGGTGGTATATAAGCAGGTGTTTGATCAGTGTGAACTCAGACCACGGGGTCCGATCCACTCAGCTGTTTGTTCAGATACTTTACAGATTATTTAAGACATCAGTTGCTGATTTTTTAGTCAAGTAGTTCAAGTTGGGCACTGCTGCTTGACCTATCTAGGCTTTGGTCAGGCAGTGGTCCGCCCCAACACCCACACTGTTCACTAGGAAATGGTTATAAAATCACATAAAGAAGAATCACATAATTCATGTCTCCATTTGTTTAATACATATTATTAGTTGTTTTTTTTTCCTGGGCCCTCACAAAAATGTTGCTTTCAAAAGTGAATTATTTAACACACATCTTTCCCCAACAAAATGGGCTGTGCTGCTTTATCATGCAAGATAGGATATCTGACTCAGATCCCCGAGATGCAGCAACAATCTCACCTGTAAGTAGAAGTGAAACCTCTGGGAGGGAAGTGTCCCCACAATAGAGAGCAATAACCCAGAGACAAAAAACTCATGAAGAAATCATAAGAAAAACCATTGCTGTTGTAAATGAAATTTGCCACATTTTATGAAAATAACTGGCTGTTTTTCCCACCGTGGCGCTATAATTGAAATATTAGAGCAGTCAAACGAGGCAGGAAATCAGAGGTTGCAAGCTTCTTTGAACTGAACTCGTAAAGCATTTAAAAATATTAAAACAGGAAATGCAAATAGCTTGATTCTTTCTGACACCTGATTATACCAAGCTATTCCTGCTATATGTGTCCAATATGTATGCATCTGCAGTATTAATGAGTGATACGTGCAGTGGTCGCTGCATGTTCTAAAGCACAGAACTGGATATGATCCAGCGATCGCCACTTTGCTATCAAAATGCCATCTCAGGTGGATTTTCCACCAATAGAGTTGCCTTCTCATTGGTCCGTTCGCCTCCTGATTTAATTGGCCACCAATAGAGTCAGTCTTCTGCACCTCTTTTTTACCCTTGGCAAAGATTTTTTTAAAAGGGTTCCTGGCCCCCCTTTTACATAAGCTGAGGTTTCTTAATGTCCCTCGATCACTGGTGGGTCAGATTAGCCGTTCTCAGGTTTCTTATCTTGCTTGGCCCTGATTCCTCGCCCCCCTTTAATGATCATCAATAGGGCAAGGCCCCTGTTCTGGCTCTTCACACCTTCTTCTGCTTTTTTGCTGATTGGGTTAACATGGTTGTAGCCTCCATAATTTGCCTGCTCTCTTTCAGTGCATGCTACATGTTTTAAATATGCTTTTTTACGTATCATACGTTTTTCAATTGTCTTACAGCATATTCCATGACTTGCTACATCTTACATGTTGTCCAGGGACATAGTGATTAAACCTGTTACATAATGTTCTAGGCACACATTTTAAATGTTTATGTGTGCGTTACATAATGCTCCAGAATTCCCTTCAACACTGCCCAGTTTCAAACCCTCATTTCTTTTGCTTTTGTAAAAGATGTTACAGAGCAGTGAGTGATGGATGGACTCCATTACATTCAGTTGCCACAAGATACATAAGGTCAACGTTATTGACCGAATTAGATGAAGGTCAATTGAAAGGCTTTTTGAGATTTTTTTTATTGAGAAAATAACATTTCCTATTAACATTCAAAAATATCAGAGTTCTTGTGTACTAAAAAAAGGATGTTTACAATGAAAATAGAAAAAATTAAATAAAATTTTGTGCGATATCAGAAATTGTACCTGACAGTAATAGCTTGAAGTTTTTACAGAAAATGTAAACGGTTAAGAACTTTATGTGCAAAAGACGAGAACAACAGATCTCATACAAGAGAAACCTGCTTGACGAAATGATACGGACAAATACAGTGAGGTGCTTGAATATACAGTACAAAAAACACACAGAAGAATTTCCCAACAAGTGAAAAAACATTTGCCTTCCAATCAAGGCTGCATGTTGTGTTTTTTGGCTTTGGTTGGATGCATCTTCTCCTTGTACTTCTTCTGAAACTCACGAAAGATGATGGAGGTCTGTGGGCCAGAGGGCGAGGGAAGAGGAGAATGCTTCTCATGTTCTGGCCACCATGTGCCTACAGTGCAGTTTATTCATGATTATTCTAAAAAAGTTACCAAATAAAAATAATAATAATAAATAAATGGTATTATAAATGTATTTTTACCTTTTTTCTTTGAGGTAGTTGCACTTTTGTTTTTCTTCTTTCTCACGGCAAAGTTGTCGTCATCTGGAAGAAAAAAAAATGTCAGGCTTAGTTTAAGAAAAGAGAAACAAAACCAGATGCTAAAAAAAGTATAACCGTTGAGTGCTGCAATAATCTGGATAGTATGACTACCTGACATGGCATTAGTAGTTTCCCTTCTCCTCCTGTAACCATCACTGAAGTCGAAGGTGTTGGGTAGTAGATTATACCTCAGGACATTGTGCTTATCTAAACTTCTTGTAGAATGCTGCCCCTTTTCATATCCCCTTCTCTCTTGATCGGGCCATTTGAGAGTAACTTCATGCTTCTTCTTGTTCTCTTCCCCAGGCCTGCGTCTGTTAGAAAAGGATTTTCTGCTCTTCAAATTCAAGCGTTTCCTTCTTTCCGGGGCAGCCGGCATCTCCTTGGTGCTGGTGGGACCAGCTGTTTCAGATTCTTTCTTCTTTCTTTCTTCTTTCTTCAGATTCACCCCCGATGAAGAAGCAAAGCTACTCTTTTTTAGTGTCTGCTTCTTAATTTTAGGTGGTAGATAGCTTTTTGTCCATTTTTCATAAATGCGCTGTTTGGCTGAAGATTCAGATGTGGGATCACTGGACTTTCTCTTCAAGGGATTAATTGTGACAGAGAGGACACAAGGAGCCCTCCGGACTGCATCATATGAAGAATCTGGAGCTGGAACAGGGCACTTCTTTTCACATTTTGAAAAGCACTTCCTTTGATTCGATGAGCCAAACAGCACCAGCTGTAGAGTTTCATCTTTTGAGTCTAAAGCTTTAGTATCACCTTCATTAACAAAACCTTTTTTAGTTTTTTTGCCCTCGCAGACTGGTTGTGCATCCCGATTATCAGAAAGTCTGCATTTCTTGTGGAGGAGAGATAAGTCCTCATCATTGCTTAGTCTCTTGGCTTTTTTTTTTACTTTTTTACGTTTAAGACTTAACAGTGTTTTAAGGGCAGATATCACATTAGTTTCAGTCTGTACTTCCTTTGTTTCCACTGATGACTCCACCACATCTGTAGGTGTCCATTGAGCTTGTGTGTGATCCTCTTTACAGTCTGATATGGGGCGCAAAGCTTCTCTGCTTAGGGCCTTTTGCATTTCCTTCTCACTATTGTTCATGCAATCTTGCACACACTCCTGCTCATGGTCAGACACCATATTGCTGAAATCTGGGATGTGGGTGGGAGTTTCATTTACGCTGCTGGAGAAATCCTCATCAGAGTCACTTATGCATATAATGCTATTATTTCTGCTAATGTGGGAAATGCTCTTTGTTTCCTTGTCAGCATACGAGTCTGGTTTCCTTTCAGCAGTCAGACTGGGAACAGCATATAGACTGGGCAAACTGCATGTCAGAACTGAATTGTCAGTGTTCTCCGTGATGTTTGCTTGATCCTGTCCTTTTATGGGAGAGTGGCATTCACCTTCGGGCCTGATCGCACACAGTTTATTGTGTTTTGGTCCGATTGTGTCCTCCTTCTCAACAGCTCCGTCAGAACAGTTTCTATTGCTTTTCTCCTTCTCGCACTGGCATTTATTCAGAGAAGGCCCAAACAACTTTTCTTTCCACCTATTAATGCAGCAAACTTGTTCTATCGAAGAGGACACTTCAGTCTCCAGATTTAAGCCCGTCAATGTAACATCAACAAGTCTTTCCTCCACTGAACTCGTCGTGACTTTCTCTGGCTGACTCTCCACATCCATACTTTGCGGTGTCTCACTTTGGATTTGCTCAAAGATCATTTTGGCCTCTTCTGGAGGCAAAACGTGGATTTCAAATGAGTAAAATGGTTCACAGGTATCATCACTTTCTGTCTTAACAGGAGAAGAAGTTTGAGTTGAGACTGCTTCAGAAGTGGGGGCTTGATTTTCTTCACCTGGGCCAACAGGTCCGAGCTCTGTTTGTGACACAACCTTGGTTGTCACCTCACTTACAGTTTGAGAGGGGATGCTGTTAACTGTCGCAACCTGATTTTGGGTGTTGAGAGACTTAAGCGTATTAAGACCATGCACCAAAGACTGCGGAAAGCCAAACTCTTTATCAATGTCATCTAGCTGCTTGTTGATATTCAACCATGAAGATTGATAGGGTGGTTCTGAATAGATTTCATTATCTTTGAGGATATGGAAGTTATTGAGTTGCATCTCAGAGAATTTTTCTGCTTGTTGTATAACAACAGAATCCAGTTTTAAATGTTTGCTGCAGTATTCAAAAACATTAGTGCATATTTCCTTCAAGACACCTGACTTCAGCTGAGACAAAATATCAGGATTTTTGTTACTCCAAAACATGCTTACTATTTTTTTTAAGTTTGAGGAACCTTCTACCTTCATTGGGACTTCTTCGGCACCCATTATCAATCTTCTTAATTTGACAATTGTCCATGGAGTTGTTGGGACTGAGGACAGGTCACAAACAAGGGCTTTTGGATGTGTGGGACATGCAGCTTTGTTCATATTGTTATTTGGGCTTACTGGCATCAGAGAGGGTACTGACCATAGTGCAGCCGGTAAAACACGCTGGCATGTTTGCATGTTAGTAGCAAGTTCAGATTCTTTGCCATCTGGACAGACATTTCCTGGGTTGCTTTTTTCCACCGGTGGAGAAACAAATATTCTCTCTGGGTCGCTAAGAAATTTTTCTCTCTCAATGGACTCACTTGACTGATTGTTGGTGTTGGGAAAGGTATGTTTGTTGGCAACCTGGTAGCTTTTTTGTGATATTGGTTGCACAATCGCAACAGCTCTGCTGCCGGTGTGACCGGGAGATGAGTGAGTGGAACTGTTGTTTCTGTTGGCCAATGAGTGGCTGTCAAATGTGTCAAAAAATTCACTGTTGTTTACTGCAGATGATTGGAAACTGCCTGCCTTACCACCATTCCTACTTCCGTCTCCTGTTGTTGTGGCAAATAAAACATTTGGTAAAGAGTTTGGCTGAGGCGGTGCATTTACAATATGCTGGCCTGTTTGCATAACATTCTGGTGTGGCAAAGACTGTTCAGACAGGCATTTTCGGAAGAAATCTGAGTTATAACTCTCATGACATACCAACTGCTGCATAGGTCGATTAGACTCCGTCCCTCTGAGGTTACTGACCGTCTGCATCCCTGTGTAAGTTGAACCAGCATGCACTGGACGATGACTATCTGAATACGAATTGCGTAGGTAATCAGCAATTCTGGTGATTTCCTGGGCTGCTGTGCCGCCGGGTTTTTGCTGTTGCACATCAGCATCTAAAGAAAGCTCGTTTGTTTTCTGAAAAATACTGTTGTTTTCAAACCGGCGCCTATTTAAGTTGCAGTCCAAAGAGGAAGCAGCTTCTGGCCTGTTGTGTAGTGAGTTGAATTCAGCTGAATATGGCTGAGTTTTCTGACTCATATCCAGAACGTTCAAGATCTGTCCACATGATGACAACTTTGTTGTAATGTTGTTTTTTATGAGATGCAGCATGAAAGCTTCATTGCAACTTGGGGGGAAGACAGGATGAGCGCCTACATTTGGAGTAACATTTTGTCTTTGGTTCTGGTTATGAGCAGCCTGTCTTTTGCATGGAGTGGAAGACTCTTCATATCGCAACAAGGTAGCTGGGAACTGGTTAAGCAGATTTCCAGTTGCATTTTGATACGATTCATTCTGGGTCCTGTGAAGTTGGGGATGAGACATAATGTTTTTATTCGTCGTCGTCATTGATGTTTTATTAACTTTCCAGTGTGCTGTTATCCAAGGCTGGTGGTTCTTCATCGTGTCCTGGGTAAGTGGAGTCGGAGCTTGTGATGACCCGAAGGATGATCTACCTCGTTGGTGTGATCTCTTCATCCAAGCATAAGAATGCATGTTTCTCCTCTGTTAAACCTTGTTGTGGGTCGAATAGGCAACTTTCCTGGAAGAAGAGTAATATATATATATATATATATATATATATATATTTTTTTTTTTTTATTGTCATGGAAGTTGTTTTTTTTTTTTTTAAGCACTCTGAACAACAATTTAGTAAACGCACAAAAACCACTGATTGGTTGGAAGGAATATGTACTGTATATTGTGTAGGAACATCCTCTTTGTTAATACAAAATCATCATTTGAAAAGGGGCACCGCTTCCCATTACTGGTTTAATTTAACTGTGTCAGGAAGAAACACAGAAAGTTATCAATCTCATGTTTGATGTAGTGTTCTACAACGCAGTGATCTAATTCTCTGCTTAAACTGAAGCCACAGATAACGACATGCTACTAACGGTACGTTTATTGAACTGACTGATGAACAGCGAATGAATTAAATGTCAATGCGAACAGCAAAATGAATAATCAACCAGGATACATTTCCAAAATGGCGTATCAGAAGTGATGAACGAGTGATGGTGAAATGTTTGAGGGCGTACTTAAGGCTGAGGTAATTTAACTTATAAACTTCTCTAAAGAATTAACTAGAGTTCAATTTAAACGACACCAACTCTTAATCATTAAGGTAGGTGGACAGGAGTTATGTTGTTCAGCCTACTTTGCTTAGCATTGACCTCAAATGACTCAGCGGGAGATCAGCTGTTATCCAGAGCATCAAATCAGAAGATCAGCTGATCTACAGCAGGGTTTTCACTCGTGAGCGTTGTGGGAACCTTAAAGAACTGTTTTAGTGTCACTAAAACTGTTTCTCGATTCTCCGAATCACCACTGGGTTCATCGTTACAAAAGGATGAAGGCTGGTCTTTGTGGTTGTTTTCCTGGTACAAAACTTTGAAGTGGTCTTGACCCGGAGAGAGCAGGTCTTTTTAATTGAAGTCTCTGACTGGCTGACTTTCTTACTAATTAATTTGAGAAATAATTTCCCTGGCCTAACGGACTATACTTCAAGATAAAAAACGTTAAAGAATTTCAACCTGAAGTTAGTTGTATTGAAGTAACATTACTGCACGTAGCTAAAAAAGCAAAAATTCACTTAGAAAATCACGTTATTCGAAGGAAGTACGGAGAAGATTAGGGTGGTAGAAGTCTTCAGGATGCGACGTGCGTCTTCTTAAGAGAAGAAAAAAACTGAAAAAGAGCTGAAGGAAAAACTGAAGAAATTAAGTAAACTGAAGTAAAGAAAAACTGAAGCTAGGCTACTTTTATCAGGGCTAGCACCAGGATGGGCGCGAAACAGAGAATCCTTTGTCTACAGAAAAACACGTGACCTTCTCTGAGTTGCTTAAATTTCAACTGAACATTCCACCTTGTTCATCCACACTTAAACATGAAATTGCATATAGTATGATACTTTACTAAGTTCTAATCACCGTCACAATTACTGAGTTAGAGCCTTTGATTAGGTTAAAATAAAATGTAATCTTTGGTTATACCTCCATTAACACACAAAGTTAACAATCATCAGGGCAGCTTACTTAAAACATAGTATAGTAATTTAATGAACTTTTTCATTCTACTAACTAACATACATTATAACTACTAGCGTTAATTCTTTGCTAATCAAAGTGATCCCTCATGCATGTCACATTCCTACTAAGTTATATAGAGCAGAAATATAATTTAATAGATATATCTGTGGAGGTCTTATTTCAACATTCACCCTTATTGGAAGTTGTCCATTGGATGGCACTGTGGTTCCATTTGTCAGGGCGCACAAACTGCCTGGCAATGGGCCAGTAAAGGTCAGGCAGCAGTGCCCAACATGAACAAAAGTCTAAAAAATAAGCAACTAATCTCTTCCAAAGATTTAGGAGAGAGAAAAAGTTTATTCAAAATACAGCAAGTATCTGAACAAACAATTGAGTGGATCGGACCCCGGGGTCTGAATACACACTGAATAGTACCTCTAAACCTCCTGCTTATATTAACCCTGAGGCTGCTCCTTTCTTCACCTGAGGCCACAACCCATTCTTTTTTAAAATTGGAATCTAAGCCAGTCTGCTACCACTGAAGTTAATCTTTCATGAATATATGAGTTTTTGAGCTGGTTTGCCACCATTAAGGCCAGTCTTTCGTGACTTTATGACTTTGGAGATTCAAAGGTTATCCAACCATGGCAGGAGGCCCCTGGCCTGTGTTTTTTTAAATTCCTAGTTTACTAATTGTATAGGAGGAGGTCAGAGAGCCTCTGCACCTGTTCGGATTGCAAGCCTTACACCCCTCTTCCTAGGTGCATTCCAAAGCATCAGCAGATCTCTGCAGCTCTGGGTTGTAGCCTCTCTAAATTTCCTTATTCTCATTCTCATTCTCAACATACAACATATTGTGCCTTCCAGTATGTATGCTCTCCAGTGTACTACAGTGTTTATCCTGTAGCATAATGTTTAAGATACTGTGCATGCTCTTTGCTCTCTCCATACAAAGCTTAACATAATGTTTCACTTAATTTGCGTCACAGTATCTGACTCAAAAATTCCTTCAACAAAATCTACCAGTGTATGTTTCCAGTGTGAGGATACAACATAGTACTCGTGCTTAACATAAAACGCAATGTGCAACACACTATCTGACCCAAAAATTCCCACAACACCTACTGACAAACAATGAGAAACTAATTAGGTCATGAACTTCATTTCTTTAGGAATTTCTTCTCATTTTTTCTGGCCTTCTGTGTCAGACCCATTTGTGCCTTTATCCCTAATGGTATATTGGTCAAGATTAAACATTATAGTATCATATTATTAATTTACCCTAGAATTTGGATAAAAATTGTATTTTAATTCAACCACACGTGCAGCTGACATTATAGGCCAAAGAGGTGGAAAAATACTGTAATCTGTAGTTAAAATGCTGTAATCAGCAGTTAAGTGCTGAATGGTGACCTTAAATGTCAGCAGCCAATAAAAACTACAACCATGACGCTCCTCAGAGGTAAAGATAGAACATGTCTAAACGTCCCTTTAGACCTGTCTCACAGGAAATGAGAAGTGTCGGGGAGTGACATGGTCCAAGGGTCGTGTCCCTGTTCAGGCCTCAATATGCGAGCCAGGTCACCAGGACCTGTACTGGCAGCGAACAGGTCAGAACAGCAAGTAGAGAACATCTGGAGTTTTAGGAAAGAGTGAAGTACACCACACACAGTAACCAACATGGTGGAAGTTCAAGATAAGTGAAATTGGGAAATGTTTCCCCCCCTTCCTTGGAAGTTGGGATTGCCAAAAAACCTGGTAAACAGGATGAAGCCTATCCACCCAATACACACACATAGCCTGACTTGAGTATAAAAAGGTATGTCACGTTCTGTAATGTTGGAATTTGTCTCTGACTACATTGTTAGTAGGGCTGCTGTGAGTAAAGAGATTCCCCATCTGACACGTTTGTTTCAACCAACTGATTCGTCTTTTGATCCAACCCTAACCCTAATCCTCTTTCTGCCACAACAGAAAAAAATCTGAGCCTGTACAAGACTGAGTAGCTGACATCTACTTCTCTCCTTACATCCTCCGTGGAAGCCCTGCTTTCAACTGCTTTTATCCTGATATCCAACTATAAAGGTGTAGAAGGAAAAAGCACTTAGGAAAGTGTGTGTGTGTGTGTGTGTGTGTGATAAGAAGCCAAGATGTTTGCTGAAATGCCCATCAGCGTGTTCCCTAAAACTTGTACATGTATTAAAAGCTGACTTTTAGATGATTAGAAAAACCCAAACAAGAAGTAAGGTCAGGACTTAATGGAATGTCCAGACTGAACTTGAGCGGCGCCGGTGTACGAGGCCAAAACGTGATCCTAGTAAAATGTGCTGGCAACAAAATCCACAGTGTTCATGAAAAGAATTATCACAATCCACTGAACATCCTTCTGTTATTGTCCTAAATCCAGTACGTTCACATCATAATTCCCAGCCAGTGATATCCAATCAATCAATTCCAGAGAAGCCCTCCACTCACATACCACAGTAGGGTTTTTATAGTATACTCCCCAGCAGTTGCCCTCCGTGCATACAACCCAGAGCAACTTGTATGTGTAATAAAAGTTCCTGCAGCTGCTCTCTATGCCTGTTTTCCATACACCCCAAAACCAGCCATGGGATCACTCTGAAGCTTTACAATGTTATATCCAGGCTTACATTGCAGAGCACATTTCTCTTTCAATATCACAACATTGCCTTCTGCATTTTTAAAACTCTTCAATACAAACATTCAAATGTAGCATGTTACTGTTGCTCTGTTTGTTTTGAATGAGACTTAAAGTAAGTTAGAGAAACTTCTGCAAGACCAGCCACATCATTTCTTGTATCTGATTAAATACTTGCTGCTGCTTGTCACTCTAGTTAAATCCTGCAGCTCAAATCTTCATCAGCTGGTTACTGTTATGCAAATAAATGAGGAGCCACATCTAAAATAACAACGTGGTCCTCTCACAGCCGACTATAAAAAAGAAGCTTTCACAGGGACAAAATGGCATTTTATACATCACACGTTACGGAGACTGTAGAGATTTCATGCTGTGTCTACACTGTTTTCAAACAAAGTTTAAGATGAGGATGCAACATGTGACTGCTCGGTTCCAGTAAAAGCTCCACCGCACATGCATGAAAAGGAAGTATGCAAATGTGGCTTTAAATTCAGATGCAACCTGAAATGATGGCTTTATTTAATTCTCGGTGAATGTGAGCGACCACATCCTTCCTCCGGTATAATAGAGGCCGCGGAAACAAAAGCAGGCGGACAAAAACATTTTGGGTGCTCACCCACCAGACAACAAGTCAATTTAAGCTGCAGCACAACTTACTCTCAGCAAACTCCATCTTCCCCGGATGTCCGTGCGCCAAAGTCAGGCTCCTACTCCTTGTTGTTCTCTCATGCACGTACGTGTTTGCTCGCATTAAATACTACAAAGGAGTTTTCTGCTTGCTGTCCATCCTGCGGACTGACGCACTTTCAGTCTCAAGTTGAAATGTTGAACTCGGCTCCGCCTAACACACATTCTTAATGCATGACATCACCGACAGGAGGCGGAGCTACATGGCTGACGCCCCCCCCCCCCCCCCCCCCCCCCGCGGATGGCTTTTTCAGACCTGGTGTTTGAGTTTAACTGGCGTCCGTGATAGTCCCCTGATATTTGTTGTAACCTTTCCAGCTCGCTGAAATAAAAGTATCCGTATTTATTTATTTGCACATTGATGAAATAAAAGAGAGAAAATGACTGGATTAGAAATGAAACACGGTGAGGCAGAAACCCAGGAGGGCTAATCTGAAGGCCTCACATTCGACAGTGTTGGAAAAAACTGAACACTGAGAAAAGACAAGAATTTTGACAAAAGGTTGTAAAACTAAAACAAATGTCCAGCTGTAAAACATTATCACACAATTTACAATACTATGTGCCGCCACTGGAGCAGTTCTTCAGAATCCAATACTTTGAGGAAGTCCCTGTACTGTGTGGAATGTGAGGGTAATCTGAACGGTGTGACCCCAAATGCCCTGTTGATATATGCAACTCCTGACTGATCCCTTCAACTGCTTAAAGATACCATTTGTTGAAGATCCTGTGGAGATACTCGGGAAGTTGCATTTATCATAGGACAAGGAAGGCTATTGAGGGAGTTAAAGAGAATTAGAAGAGGCCATAACCCAGGTCTAACCCCATTTGTAGCTGTCCCCACATGGTGTAAGACAAATGATGAAGATGCAGGGACAACACAGGCATCCCTAATTGAGGAACAAAGAAACGAAGAACCTTTTCATACCAGGGCACTTAGCGATTGAAGACTTCAGGCTCTGAGAATGAAATTGAGGTTAACAAGCTAGGTTTCCTATTAGCAGACCTACTAAGAGCTTGTTGAAGGGATTAACTCTTCAGTCAAAAGAACCACACTCACTGGTGCTGTCAAATGAGCATAATAACAACATCTTGACCAAAATCTAGGAAGGTAAAAATAATAATTTGAGCCCCCACACATAAACACAAGATCTACCAGTACACTTGCAGCCGTGTATCCTATAGTAGGGCCTTTGTCTATTTCAATTGTTACATTATTGCAGAAAGTGTGCTTTCTATATGTAACACAATCTGCAATACCCATAAATACAATATGATGGGGTGGATTTCTATCTCGAAGACAAAAACAATATGGTGGTTTCTCAGTTACTCGCACTTCATCTATAGGTTTTGGCCTATTTCTAAGATCAGTTGTTTTATGAAGCAGGATAAGTTCACCATACTTGTTAGTAGGACACTGATGATCTAAATCTTTTCTAATGGTTTTTCTCCAAAGTTGCTGACAGTACTCACAAATAACATCGACTGTATCATCTTTTCTTAAAGGTCTACCTACTGGACGTAAACAGGTATCTATTCTGGTGCATGGTAGAACAACTAGAGCCGTCAAATCACTCCTCCCTGGATGTGTATGATGCACCATATAAATTATCATAGAATACCATGTATTACCCTCGAGGTCTATTACTTTCAAATCATCGTCTTCCTCTTTACCTTTATTTTCAGCGTCACCTATGGCCTCTAGTTCTGGCAAAGCAAGTCTCATGTTGTTCCTGCTCTATGACGTCATTCTTGTGTTCCTCAGGAGGGTTGGACACTAAATAACCTCCCCTTGCTATTAAATCGGCTACTAGGGAAACTAGTATAAAATTATAAATTTTTTATTTACCTTTAATCATGGTGGAGGACCTTTTTTACAATGAGAAACATGGATCCATGTAACCCTTTCCTTAACCTTAATTGCCATTGGTGTAGTGAGCAACACTTGATATGGACCCTTCCACCTTGGAGAATGCCAATGGCGTCTCCTCAGATCTTTGACCAGTATCCAGTCTCCCGGGTGGTAGGGATGAGCTGTCTTTTCATCTTAGAACAATGCCTTGTAACAGATGTTTAGCAGTTGTCTTTGCATCTGCATGCCTACATGCTTCTATCCACTTTGAAAACATGTCAACTACAGACAGTATTTATATCCTCTGGTGGGAGTTAACTCAATAAAATCCATCATGAGAAGTTGAACTGGTGAATCAGGAATAGGAAATGCTGCTTGTTTCACATTTGGGTTTTTTCCCCAATTATGCTGAGCACAAACCAGACATCTCTTACAAAAACTTTCTGCCACTGTGCTATGATAAGTCAATAACAACAACCTTCTTCTTTGTATTAACATCTTTTACTAAGTAGAACTTCAGGCAAAAATAACAACACTGTGGCCACTGCCATTGACATAACAAGCTAACTCCACACAGTGCGCAAAACAAACTGGGTAGTACCGTAAACCCTCTAACTGAGTGGCTGCACCGTAGGTGCCATAATAGTGTGCAACAGAACCTTTACAATCTCCCACTTTTCTTTTTCTTTTTTTTTTTAAACAGAAAAAATCAAAGTCTATAATTTATGTCCAAAGGCACGTAAAAGTACAAACAAGGTGACCAAACATATATTACAGTTCAAACTGAATAGTCTATTCCAGTTTCCACACTCCAACACTGAGCGCCTTTAGGAGCTGAAGAGCGGATGCACCTCGTTTTGTCAAGCAATCAGCTAGCTGCTCTCCTGTAGGTGCCCACAGTATCTGTTGGATTCTTTTACTCTGGAGAAGTTCCTTGATGCCACTTATTTCAATGCGGAGCCTTTTCTCTGTCACTGACTTAGTAGACTTGATAGCATCAGCAAGGGAGTGGTTATCAGTGACACACAATATTGGTAAGACATGCTGTGTTACATTCCCTGTGGTAAGTTCTGCATACAGATCAGACAGGGAAATGGCACTGTCAACAGCGTCTGCAAGGGCAAGTGTTTCTCCATAGTGCTTCGGACGACTCTCCTGATCTTTTTTGACTACCAACAAACAGGTGAGAATCTTCCTTCCACACCCATCAGCACAATGAGATGTCTCCCTTGAGTGCCACCATCTGGAAGGTTTCCCAGCG
Organism: Remorina albescens; assembly: GCA_034769265.1. Taxonomy (NCBI): domain Eukaryota; kingdom Metazoa; phylum Chordata; class Actinopteri; order Carangiformes; family Echeneidae; genus Remorina; species Remorina albescens. Next base: position 52,087,464 of record CM068475.1, read on the forward strand.
AGGCATCACAGAACACCACTAGCTTTAGAGAACTGTCTTCCCAGGTTCTGAAACTTCAGTGTCACTTGTTCTGATTTTAACTTTCTCACCACCTTATTTGTGTCATGCAAAGTCTGCACAGTAGCATGTTTTATGTTAGCTGCAAGGACACACGTATCAAACATTATATCAGGTCTACTTTGTCAGGTCATCAATTTCACTTTCAGTGAGAGGAGCATCCCGTCTCACAGCTCAGGAGGTGTCCACGTGAATTGCCTGGAGATTCTGTATGTAACTGTCTTGATGCATACATGTCATTCCATTTTCAGTGACATACTCCATGCCTACATAGCGAAAGTTGTCATGTTCTTCTCTGCCCACTTGAAAGGCAGATTGCAGGCGAGGGATTACTGTTGTTGCGAAGGTGTGTGAACCACCCCAGATGAAATCATCAACATGACAAGCAAGCACCCCACACACTTTACAATCTTCATCCAACCAATAAAAAATGGCAGGGTCAACTTGTGACATCTTTCCTCCAGTTTGCAACATTGTTTCTTTGACTCTATTGTACCAGTGCAGTGATGCGTCATTTAGTCCATAAACACATTTATTCAGCTTCCACAGATTTCCCTCACTCTTAGCTTCAGGTGGTGGACGGACATAAATATCTTGGGATAGCTCATTTCCTTGAAGGAATGCTGTGTCCAACGTTGGGTGTCCAACGGTTTTGACATATTACTGACATGAGTAGTCTAAGAGACTCTGAGGTACATGTTGGCAAGCTTTTGGGAGTTCTTTTGTGTTTAACTCTTCAAATCCTCTCGCCACAAGCCTTGCTTTTGGAATTATGCCATCTGGTGTGTCTTTGATTGTGCACACCCATCTTGTGGAAATGCACTTCTGTCCCATGTTTTTTACTTCATCGAACACTCCATGTTTCTCCCAGTTACTGATTTCAGTGAGTTTAGCTGATTCAAATGACACATCCTTTGTAACAAGTACATCATCGTGCTGTCTGTCAGATAACTGTTCCACGCTGTCCAATGGTTCAATTTGTAGTGTGTCAACCTATGAAAGGTCAGCCGACCTTGTTGTGCCAGTAAGGCTAACTGGCTCAGTGTACCCCAGGTTGTACCAGTTCTTATTCTTTCCAGTTGCCTTTCCTGCTCGACCAAGCACTTTTGCTGTGTGTGAAATTCCAGTGTCTCTTTCTACATACTTAATGAATTGTCCAGCCTTTAGATTCATACTAGAATCTGTTCTTATGATAGAAGGTTATCGGTTGGATGGATCATTGGCATGCGCGTTATTCTCTTTGTCATTATTAGAGCCCCCTGCAGCATTCTCTGTGTCAGGTACACTGTCTACATCACTAGACACAGTATCAGGGGGTAGATCTACAGCATTATTCATGTCACATTCTGCTGCATTATGTTCTGTCTGACTTTCATGGTTGTCACCAGACTTGTCAGTGTAGTGATCTTTAGCCTTGCGTAGTCTACAGTGATGCACCCGGACATAGGTGCCTCCATGTCTTACAAATATTACCACGCCGTCCTGTCCAATAGCCACCCCAGGGCCTTTCCATTCATTGCAGTCCATTCTTTTGTAGTACACTTTATCTCCAGTTTCATAGTGTTCATCTGTGGGGCGAAGCTGTGTGTGCAGAGCTCTCCTGATTCTCTCAGAGCACTCTGCCTGAGTAAACGCCATCCTTGCTTCATGTAACGCTGAAATGTGCTGTCCTACCCATTTACTCATGATAGTGCCCTCCAGGGCAGGCGGTTTATCAACCAGTACAGAGGGTAGGTTCGGATTCTGCCCAAACACTAGCTGGTATGGACTAAATCCATGTACATTGTGCATTGTATTCTTTGCCATCAGTGCCCAATCTAGGGCTGTTTTCCAGTCACATCCACTGCTTTTCTTCACCTTTAACACTATCTCTGTAAGGGTCTGGTTATGTCTTTCACACAACCCATTGCTCCATGGACTGTATGCAGCAGTGGTTTTGATTTCAATATTAAAGTTCTCTGCCATGTCTCTCATTTCCTCATTGTTGAATTCGCCTCCATTGTCAAAAAAAATCTTAGACGGAGCTCCATGAACACTCACCCAGGAATGTATAAAGTGCCTCACAATTTCACTGGATTTTTTTTGTGGTCACAATGCTACCAGCACTGAACCTGGTGAAGTGATCAATCATGTGGAGGTACCATACATTTGGTTCTAGCTCATGTAGATCTAATGCCACAGTTTCATTGTATCTTGAAGCCATTGGTAGACCAACTGCTGGCTTTGGCTTGGGTTTTTTGTACTTAAGACATGTTTCACAGCTGCTTACGATGTCTTTTAGATTAGCCATGCTCTCATCATCATTACTTCCAGCACCATTCAGTAATTTTTTAAGTTTATCAACTGAAGCATGTCCAAACTGCTTGTGAAGTTTCACCAAGACTTTGTGTTTTTCCATCTTTACTCATGTTATCTGTTATGGCCAGAACCTCATCAGCTTGGGGTTCATTCTCACAAGTGGCTGTGCAATCTTTGTCCACTATGCTGACACAGTAATGTCCTGAGGATGTAATCCAAAGAGGCACTGGTTTCTGGAACATTGTGCCTTTATCATTCTCAATGTCAAGCACTGCTTTTGCCCTTTTAAGTGAAAATTTGCTTAGTAGTAAAGGAATGTCCACTGGGACCACTTCAGTCTCTATGTGGCACTTAGTTTGGCCTATTTTTGCTGGGACTTTAACTTTTTTTGTGGAATGAACAACTTGCCCATCACCAAACTTGAAAGCTCTTCTGCTCTGTGTATTTTCAATTTTTTTCTTGACATTCTCCTTCAGTATATGTATATATTCACCACAGACTGTTCTGGTGCATGCAGTGTCAATTACAGCTGAACCTAAGGTCTGTACCATGAATATTTCAGCATCAGATACTGACTCTTTGGAAAACAATGTAATATTGCACTCTCCAATTTTATCTGCCTCCTCATTTTCTTCTGTCAGTTTTACATGTTCAGACTTGTGTGGGCAGTATTTAGCCCAGTGGAACGTACTCTGGTATATGGCACATTTTGTCCGCCTCCCATACCTGCCTAGTGGGTTTGAGACGGTCAATGGCGGCTTTCCCTTGGTTGGTTTGGGAACGGAATTTGTTGCCGTCTTTTCGTTGATCTACATAGAAAGCAGCATCCTCTTGACGCACGTGAATTCCTCCGCTACATTTGGGTGACACAGTCTTGTCTCCAAAAATCCTTTTTAGAGCTGACTCATGCTTGCAAATGTGAGTGTTGAACAAGCTGTGAGCGCAAGCTGTTTATCTTTAACATCAAGATTGGCTGTATCCAACAACTTGAACGTTAAAACAGCGTCAGGAAGAACCATGTCAAATCTGCGCATTTTGTTGTACCTCTGCTCAAAGTGAACGATGTAATCTGCCATGGAAACGTCATCTTCTCTTTAAGGAATACACTATCCAATGCCTCCAGAAGTGTCTTCATCCCATCATCTTTGTTCAAATCATCCGCAGGTATTTCCAAAGGAGTATCTCTAGCTCTTCCCGTTAGCGAAACCTTTTTTCTTATCCAGTTCTGTAACACGTATCCACATTTCAACTTCATTTTTCCAGCTCCCCTATGACTTCTTTTCTTCAAACGCAGGTGGGACTCTGTAGTTAACATTGTGAGCCATCCTCTGCTACCATTGATAAGTCAATAACGACAACCTCCTTCTTTGTATTAACATCTTTTACTAAGTAGAACTTCAGGCAAAAATAACAACACTGTGGCCACTGCCATTGACATAACAAGCTAACTCCCGAAAACCCCATGCAGTGTGCAAAACAAACTGGGTAGTACCGTAAACCCTCTAACTGAGTGGCTGCACCGTAGGTGCCATAATAGCGTGCAACAGAACATTTACATGCTAAACCCTATGGAATTCCAGTTTTTTGCAATAAATTCAACCATTCCTCCCTTGGAAACATGATGTAGTCCACGTGAAAGCTTAGCCATACAAGAATAAAGTTGCTTTGGCAACCAGGGTTTATCATGTGGACCCCTCCACACTCCATCAGAATCACAATAACTGTTTTTTCCAAATAGATTTTTCCAGAGGACAAGCCATAGATTGAACTTCCTTGAGAGTCATATGTGGATCAAAAGATACTTGATCAACAGTATTAAAGGTCATCTGAAGTGAATATGCTTCAGAGGATGAGGCTGCAGCTTTAGCAGCCAAATCAGCAAAGGAATTTTCTTCAGACACATCAAAACTTGACCATGTCCTTGACACTTACAAACAGATATTTGAGATGGAAGTAAAATAGCCTCAAGAAGATTGTTAACAAGCTGATGATGCTGAATAGACGTTCCTTGAGAAGTAAGGAACCCTCTATTTTTCCAAAATGTTCCAAAATCATGTACGACTCCAAGTGCATATCTACTATCAGTAGAGATTAACGGATTTTCCTGCTGCAAGAATGTATGCTCGAGTTAAGGCAAATAATTCATCCGCTTGGGCAGAAAGATTACAAGGAAGTCTTGTAGATTCGACAACTTCATTGACACTGACAATAGCATAGCCGACATATCCTTCATTATTTATTTTCCGAGCTGATCCATCCACATAAAAAACCATATCAGGATTGACACTGGAAAGATCTGGTGTAGGGCTTACAACTTCTGTGATTAGTGCTAAGTAGTCATGTGGTTCCCCATCTTCTTCTGTTGGAAGAAGAGTAGCTGGATTCAGGATCTTACATCTTTCTGATGCAACGTAACATGCGGTAAATTCAAAATATTATAGTAATGAAGAATTGATGCTGGTGTAAAACAAGCTGTTTTTGCTTGTAACAGAATAGCTGCTACAGCATGTGGAACCAAGACTTTCATTGTCCTTTAAGCAACAAGGGGAGATGATGAGGTAATAGCAGGTGCAGCTTCTGCTACAGCTCTAGCACAGGGAGGAAGGCCACTCACTACTGCTGGGAGACTTTGAGAATAATAATACCAGGTTTTAATCTATATCAGTCACAAAGGAACAACCTCACAAGGTTGACCAGCTCCATGAATGTCAAGACTCACAGTGTGAACGCAGCCCTATTTTCTCTCTGCAACAGTTTCATTTGGAAACAAGATCTCTCACTGTGCTGTTGTCCAAAAGGAGGGTCACCACTTCTGACAAAAAAGCAAAAATTCAGAAGCCCACGGGAGGCAATCGTCCTGTCAGAAAACAACCACAGATGAACAACCAGTCTCCATATCCCGGATCATATCTCGGTGGGACCTCCAAAATGTCGTGGAAGTTTTTATTAAAGCACTCTGAACAACAATTTAGTAAACACACAAAGACCACTGATTGGTTGGAAGGAATAAGTATATTGCGCAATATAGGAGACAACTTACGCACAGGAAGGTACAAGCAATGTCTCGAAATCACAACAGTTATATAGGGCTTTTGAATGCATTCCTGTTCCAGATAATTTTAACTACATACTTACATGGGAGTCAGGAGACCCATCTCCAGGCTCAAGTTCAGTTCTTGTTGACTAGCAAAAATGTATGTCTACATATAGGTACAGAAGTTTCAGATTACTTACAGTTACATGAGTTACAGTTGCTTTTCACAGCAGCAGTTGTTTTGAATGATGAACCTCCTGCTTTTCCTTATCATAGCCTAATAGTGGAAACTGGATGGAGCTGCGACCCAGATCTGACTGATTCCTTCAATTAATTAACCTGGTCTTTAAAGACCCTATTTGTGAGGAACCTGTAGAGATAGTCAGGAAGTGGCATTTGTCACCTAAAGTCATAAACATGGCCACCGGACAGGAAAGCTCATCTGACCCCTCCAGGCGAAACGATGGACAAAGGACTACTAACATCCTTCGATCTCCCCAAACTAAACTCAAGCTACAGAGTAATTGTCGAACCTCTCTAACCCACCTGGGAGAAAGAACTCAGTCCCTACTCAGCTGATTAGTTAGATATGACTCGGACTTGTTGCTTGCTTGTGACTGTTTTGTTCTGTTGAATGAGATTGAGCAAAAAAGACCTCTGGTGTACCCAAAAGGTTTAAAAGGATATTTGGACATTTTGTTGCACTCTTTCTGACATATTAAACACCATTTTGTCATTGATTTTTCTAGTGTTATATGTTGGAATAAATTTTTACTCCAGCAAGAAGTAAAACACAATAAAAATAAAACAGAAAACAACAATCTTATAAATAGACATGAATATCATCTCCCTAAATTATATTATGTACAAACATCGCACAATGAAATGATGCAACACCGTGAAAAGGATGAATACAAAGCAATATAAACAGAGTAGAAGAATTAATATCAAAAATAGACAGTACATTACACACACTTATTGTTAAAATCAGAGAAAGTTACAATTCGGAGTAAGCATTCCTGTAGTTATAGTATTTATAAATACACATATAAAATGTGTGTGCATAATTGAATTGTTTGGGCCTTTCTTTGTGTCAGACTTCCAAACTAATATTTTAGTATATTAGATCTGAGCTGAATATGACTTTTTTGTGAAACCGCTTTTGCTAATAAAAATAAAAAGATTTAAAAAAAAAATGTTGAATCAAATCTGGACTCATATTTCAGGACAACTGCTCTCTTTCCCAGCTTTTTTTTTTTTTTTTTTTTTACAACACCTTAACCACTTTGCACACAATGCTCCACCTAGAGCAACTGTGGATGTCATCGATTGGTCCATACCTTTACTGAGTGCCTCTGATTGGTCAAATTCTGTAACACAACAGCCGTATCAGTCAGTTGCGGGGAAAATTCCCAACTGACTCTTTCCTCCTATCATGTACAAGTGCATGCCTGTCACTATTGTCTTTGCCTATGAACGGATAAAGCACCTAAAAGTGACCTACCTGTGAAAAAAACGGGTGTGTGCTTGCCAGAAGGCTTTGATGCTAAGATGATTTGTTTGCTGAAATGCCAACCATCAGTGGAATTGATTTTGTGTATTCACTGGAAAGTGTTTTGTGGATTAAAAGCTGACTTTTAAATAATTAAAAAAGAATATTGCAGGTATTTTGTCAGGAAACAATTGAAATAAAAGTGGAAGCTGAACCTGTTTTGAACCCATATCTGGCAAAAACATGAGGCCATTAGAACTCATCAAGTCCCTAGTGGTCAAGCCAAAAATTAAGTCAGGGAAAAATCAAAAGACAAGCACAACACTGAGCAGGTTAGTCTGGTCCGGAGCAGGTGTTGAAGGAAATTTTGAGTCAGATGAGCGTGATGCACACACACTAGGATAAGCATTTATGATGAGCACTGTTGAACATTATGCTGCGGGTTAAATCACGAAGTCACTGGAGAAAATGTACGAGAATACAGTATATTACATGTGCACACTGTAATGCATTTAAAAATGTATGGCACACACTGTAATGCAATTTAAAGCATATGGAGGAAATTGAAGGAGACCACAACCTAGGTCTGACCCCCGCCTAAGCAACTTTGGGAGCAGGGCTGAGTGTGAGTGGTTGTTCGGGGCTGCTGGGGCGCAAGTCCTGATCGAGGGTGTGTGTTGTGAGACCCAAAACACCTTATGACCCCAGGTCACAACACTGATGATGCATCCCAGTACACCCTGGAGATGTTTCTTGAATACTTAAAGTCTGCCTTACCCAGTGACTCCTAGGAACAGACTGGGTGACAACCAAGAACAGATATGTGACCACCGGAGAGACAGCTGACAGCTCTAAAAGACGGCTCCTGGGACAGTATGGGTTCGCAGCCCATCCTGTGTCTTTCGTGAGAAATAACCCAAAAAGCTACGGAAAGCTTTAGATATCCCCAGGAGATATGATTCCTGGATTATTACAGTAATTTCAGGTTGAGGGTCAATTCTGGGTCAGAAACATCAGACTGGCATGAGATTGGCATTTTGGAAAAGGAATAATAACAGACTGCTCCATCTCTCTTATTCTTTTCACCCTTGCCATTAACATGGTGGTCAACTCAGCTGGTAGTCCCCAGTGGATTTTCGCTCTGGGGACTCCCAGATGACTTCTTTTTGTTTTTATGTGGGATTCTCTTTTGAACCTTACAATCATTTCATATCATGTGTGCTGAGTCACAGAATGTGTGAAACACTGTTTCACTTGGTTTTTTGTACACAGTCAGGATGAAAAAAAGAAATGACCCGTGGGTCTGTCCTCTCATTCCAATAAAGGACAAGACCCCTGATTCCAATGCGTTGACCACATGTGTTGACCACATGTGGTCTTTAACGCCACTGACTGGGTCGTACAGCTTTTACAGGGTCACACTCAGGACAGGGGCAATGCTGGTCGAGTTTCAGGGGCTCAGGCAGAGACTCAGGCTCAGGCTCAGGCTCAGGCACAGGCTGCCATGCAATTTGTGCGCTCAAACAGGTCCCTCTCTGACCACCAGCAAAAGGTAGACAGGAGACTCATGTTATCCCCCCACTTGAGGGAAAAAACTCCCTACTTCTAAAGTTTTCTTATATTAAAACTGTCAAGCTTGGCCAAGTTGGACACATTTATTCTCGCACCAGAAAATTTTGAGACTTTCCACCACACTAATGATTGTTGGGATTGGCTCTGTCCTGGACTTTTATTTTTCTTCCATCACTATCTTTTTAAGTGACAAAAAAAACAAAAAACATAACACAGAAGGTACTCTCCCTCCCTGCACAACAGAAAAACAAGTACAATGGCTGACTGGCTTTAAATACACCTAATATGTTTTCTCAAACAATGGATTGATTACGTGAATAACAATTTCTTTCAGTAGTTGGTCTGATCAATATCAATTTGTTACTTGCAGCACAACTACACAACTTTAACTTTATATCCTCTTTTGGGGAAGAAAGTTGGGTGAAATTGGGTAGAATTGACAAAATGAGCATGAGCTCCGAGACAGTTCGATTAAGAGGATGGTCAGTTCCCTCTTCTTTTTTTTACTGCTGTTAAATATTCAATAAATTTGAACACACAGCTGTGTCTTACCTTTTACTCCCCTTTAGACAGAGTGCTTCCCCTCTGCTGATATTATTCAAGGCAGGATTGATAAGCACCAGCCTTGAATGATTAGTAACAACGGACTCATTGTTCTGTGAAGAATGTGGAGATAATCATACTTCCCTGTTTATGGTTAAGGAACCAATAGTGTAGTCACACATCCCATTCCCCCCGCTTCTCTTCACCCCATTGGTGAATCCTCCATAAACAGTCTCAATGTAAGACATCGTAGACTCCACTGTATATATAACACTGTATTTACAATAAATCTTGTGACATGTATAACTCTTTGGCAGCGATTAGGTTAACAAGTTGTAACCATGAAAAATTTCACTTGAGTACCATCAATTGGTGGGGGAAAAAAATTAAGCCAAGACACACCTGACAAAAATAGCCCAATTTGAATGATAAAATAAAATTCAACATTAGCCCTAACTACATTTAAAGTAACGGCCACATATTTTATCTCTTTTGAATATCAAATATAAAAATTTATTTAAAAAAAAAAAATACAACTTTAAAGACAAATTTGGTCCAATAACAGGTGTGAAACAATTAATTATATTCAATAGTACAAGCCTTAGTGTCCTAAGACTGTCTGTATATATATTAACTATGAAACCAAATCATAAATTAGAGTTTGAAGATCATTGCTAGTGTACAAAGATGAAAGCTCAACAATGTGAAGAGAAGCTTTTGAAGGAAATTATGAGTAGTACTATGATGAGCACTGAGGGGCACATATAATGGGTTGTAGTAAGTAAGCTGGAAAAACATACAGGGTGGAGCATGTGACAAAGTACAACGTAACACAATTAAGAACATAAAACACATGATGTAAAAGCACTTATGACATATATGACATACAGCAGAAGGATGTGAGGCAAAAGAGACCACAACCAGATGGCCCACTAAAAGCAGATGGAAGGAAAATAAAGAAGATCATGGCAGGGAAAAGGTTAGGGGGCTTCGGCCCGAGGGGAAAGATAAACAAGGAAGATAAGGTGTAAGAGCCAGAACAGATGAGCGGGAAAAACAGTTTAAAAAAATCCTAGCCAATGGAAATTTGCCATGGGTAGAAAAGAGAAACCTAAGACGGATGGAAGGCCGAGTCTAATGGTGGCAAATTAAATCAGGAAGCGAATTGTTGAGGGAAATTTGAAAACTGCTGAAGGAAATCTTTGAACAACACTATAGCGAACACTACGGGGCGAATGTAATGGGTTGGGCCACCAGGGAAACATAAAGGATGGAGAAGGTCGCAAAGTGCAATGTAAAGCAATTAAGAATACATAAAAATATGGTGCAAAGGCACAAAGAGCAAGTAAGAGCAGATAAGAACATAGAAAGAGCATATGTGACATATGTGACATACGACAGGAGGATGCAGAGCGAGGAAGACCACAAACAGACGCCCTGCTAAGTGCTAATGGAAGGTCAATAAAAAAGATAGAAGTATTAAAAGCCAAAGCGGACAAGCAGGGATTACTGTTTTTGTGGTCTCTAAGTGGGATGGGGGAGCCCCAGGCTAAGAAAGGAGGGACCAAAGGTGTATATAAGCAGGGGATTGGAGAGATATCATCTCAGTGTGCTTTTCAGACCCCGGGGTCCGAACCACTCAGCTGTTTGTTCAAATACTTGCTGTACTTTGAATTAATCTGCAACCTCAAAAGACTCTGAAGACTCTGAGATCTTTTTCTGAAACATTGGAAGAACTCTGCATCTGATTTGGGGATTGGAAGACCACGTTGGGCACCGCTGCCAGACCTCATCTGGCCCACTACCTGGCAGCTGGGAACCACAGCAGAATGGAGCGAGGAAAGGGTAATTCTATTGGTGGCATCTCTGCTCAGGATAGTGTTTTAAAAAGAATGGGTTGTGGTCTCTAAAGCCTGGTTTATGGTCCTGTGTTAAATCAACACCGTACATATGCCGTAGGGTAGGGAGGCTCGCCGTAGCCTATGGCATAGCCTGACGCGCGCCTCCCAAAAAATGTAACTACGCGTTGAGGTGACGCAGACCCAGCACAGATAGGACTATGATTGGTTTGCTTGGTAGCAGCGCATTTCCGGTTCTGTATTTCCTGATTCTTTTTATACTGTTGCGATGTAGATGTTGTAAGTATACTTTCTTTGACATCCAACAACTCCAACTCCAGCAAGATTCTCTGTCTCTCTTGTCATTGTTCACTGTGACCGGAAAAGTCGGAAGCTAAAGAAATAATCAATTAGAGACGACGATAACCATTCAGGAAGGGAGCGCAGCCTCCTACCGCTCTTGTGGTGAATTGCAAAACGAAGTGGAGCGACAGAGAATTTCGAAGGGCTAACGACGGCGTCACGGCAACGGTGTAGGTACGGCGTTGATTTAACGCAGGACCATAAACCAGGCTTAAGAGGGAAGGGGGAGCCTCAGGCTAAGAAAGGAAGGACCTAAGGGGTATATAAGCAAGGGACTGAAGAGATGCCAGTCAGTGTGCATTCAGACCCTGGGGTCCAAGCCACTCAGCTGTTTGTTCAAATACTTGCTGTATTTTGGATAAAACTACATCCTCAAAAGACTCTGAAGACTCTGAGATCCTTTTTTCCTGAAACATTGGAAGAACTCTGCATCTGATTTGGAGGATTGGAAGACCACGTTAGGAACCACTGCCAGACCTCATCTGGCCCAACACCTGGCAGTTGGGAGCCACAACAAAATTGTGTGACAAGAACATTAATGATGTTAAATGTGATGAGAAAAACATGCAGAAAACCAACGATTGCCTTTAATGCTCAACAGTCTTTTTTGTTGTCCTTGTTTTTATTATTTTATTGACATGTTGTGCTCCTTTTGTGCCATCCTCGAGTCTAACCTTCCATTGAGCCTATATACTGCCTGAGTCACCAACACACCAGAGCATGAGAAAGGCAAGAGACAGGAGAGCAGTCTCCAGCAGGTCTCCAATGGCTGTGAGATATGGTATTGAGTAACTGTCTGGGTCTTTATGCCTCCGCCATAGGCAGTGGACCATACAGTCAGCTATACACAGCAGGGAGAAGACCTAGGAGAAAGACAAGTGAGATGTATTGTAGAGCAGTGACAATGTGCCGAGAGATATGTAACCATACATCTGACTCACCTGGATCAGTGAAGCAGACAAGAAGGCAACAGTTAACAGAGGACTGGGCCAAGTGTAGCCTCCTTTTATCAGGTGGATTGCGTTCAAGAAGATAAGCTGACCGGGGATGACCAAAAGAAGCAGAATTTTTGCAGATCTATGACTTGCTCCTGCAATCAAAAAGGTGACAAATATCAGATAATGTGTAAATCAGGTTAAAGGAAGGAAAAACAACATCCAGCAGTAGCTTAAACATGTAACCTTCACCTGAACCAAACAAAGCATAGCAAGGGTTGCAGCAGCTCCTCCGCTCCTCAGGAACCTCCCCTGGTGAGAAATTCTTATGTAAATGAGTAGATATGCGACTAGACTGAATGGAGGCAAGGTTTCCTCCAACACCTAAGAACAAAGGAAAAGGGAGGAGCAGGATTAACAGTGAGACTTTGAGAACTGTGTGTGATAGCTTCTTTAACACTGTGGAGCAGACATTCTTCAGACTGCATGTTGCAGTCAATATCTCAAGGCCTTTAGTCTCCTGATTAGACTGCAAAATGTTAGTCCCCATCTCAAGGCCTTCCCAGTATCTCACTCCCTTTTCTCACCAAAGTTGTGTGCGTGATTACTGTTCATGATATTTGCACTCCTTTTACTCTTTTCTGAAAATGTTCAATCCATTGCTCATCTACAACTCTGACACAGAATTCAATATTTGTCTTTTGATTACTTGCATCTTAATTTTTTGTGATGTTATTTGTGAGAGATGGCTTCAGTAGAGAATGTAATGAGTAGGAAGTTTTCTTTGCTCCTTGTACTTGTTTCTGGGCAACCAGATTTTTCTGGTTTGTGAAGGATTTTTTTTTTTTTTTTTTTTTACTCGTTAGGGGCCCACTTCCTGCACTTCCTGTCACTCAAGGGCTCTTCATGGGAAGGTAATTTATGGATTTGATTCTTTTCCTTTTTGAAATTTAGCAGTGATGCAAGCTGGCCGTGAGCAAGAATCAGTGTTGCCAGATCCGCTTGTTATAAGCGACTTTGGGCTTGTTCTGTAAAGTTGCTTGCAAATATCGTCAGTCACGGGTTGCGGGTTTTTGGGCTGGTTTTTTAAAGTGTGGTTGCTTATTTGGGCTTGCTTTGCTGAAACCAGTAACCAGAGTAATGGTGCAATGGACCAATATATTTTCAAAGACCTGATGAGTTATTGTGGAGGTGACCAGTATACCCTTGTAAGAGATGAAAGATATTTACTGTTTTATATATATATATATATATGTACACTGTTATCAGATTGCCTCTCTCTTAAACAATTTCGTAGGTTTAGGTCACTGGTTGGGCTTTTTTTAGGCTTGTTTCATTAGAGCTGGTTGCTTGTTTCTCTCGCAAGATCTGGCAACACTGGCAAGAATCCATCCCCATTAATGCTCTTTCATAAACATTACATACATGCGATACGGCTTTGTCTAGAGACACGTTAGTGGAATATCAGTCCAATTGAAGTCAGTGCTGATATTAGCTGGCAGAAAAAATACTTCAAGCCTCTAGAGACAGAATACACCCATTCACTACAGCAGCTCTTTGGAGTCCTAAAATTCTATTCAGGATGCAGAGAACAGATGCAGAGCTGATGCTGCATCTGTTTCTGTATTGGCTGATGGCCATGTAAGCTAATTTGTGTGGAAATTATGACGTAGGCACCACAGGTGTCTAATTTGTAATGCCTTTGTGTATTTAAGCAGGACTAAAGGGCCGCTTTGGCACCCTTTGCTGTTTTCTGTTTCTAGCACTTTGGCCACCAGCATGAGTCCAGTGGAAAAGGTGAATATAGAATCGCTGGGGAATTGCCTTTGAGGAGCTCTCAGTGACATCCACATCAGGCCAATTGGTAAAATCACATGAGAGGGCATCTTTCCTCTCTGCCCCTCTCACCTTCCCAGACCTGCAATTTTCCCCAGTTCTCATGCACAGCTTCAAGTAAGCCACTGAGCAGGATTGTCGCAGGGCCACATGGTAGCAACTGGACAGGACAGAGAAAACAGCTACAACATTCCCTGGGGCCTACAAGCCAACATACACAGTCCATAGATATGTGAGTGATACAGACACAAGATTAAAAAGCACCAAAAAGTACCAAAGTACAGAGTGCTAAGATGATGATTGCTTACTGACATGTGTTGTGGGAGAATTCAGTCAGATGATGCGTTGAACTCTGTGTTGGATTTATGATATGTTGTACCCATGTTGAACTTGTGTTATGGTCAACAAGAAGGCAAGTGACACATGTGAGGGATGGAGTGGAGGCATATGCAGAAGGAATATACACTGGTGAAATTGTAAGTGAGATCACAACCTATGTCCATACAAAGGATGAGGAAGTAAACCTTGTTGTCATGTGAATGCCAGTGATGTTGCATTCCATAGGACCAGGGGATGTTTTTGGTTTTTTTTTTTAAACTGGGGTCAGAAAACCCTGCCGCCATTAAATCAGGAAAAACCCCAAGGGTGCGAGGAAGAGGGAAAGTTAAAAAATAATGGTTCCAGACCGGTTTGAGTTGGAATTTTAAAAAGAATGGGTTGTGGCCTCGGGGGTATATAGGTGAGTGCTCTAAGACAGTAATTCCATCACTACATTTACATGACACCTAAAAAAAAACAAATTATTACGTTACTCCGGCTAAAACTGGACTTTTAAAGCACATGTAAACATGTTAGCTCGACTGAAGTTGAATTTATAATAGTCAGACTAACACACCCAGATAATGCGATTGAAAGTTGATCTACTGCTGCATGTATACGGACAGTCGGACTGGAGCTGGAGGAGGTGATCTGCGCATGTGCTTAAGTTTCACGCCAAGCTATGACCTGGAAGTCGAATGGCATTTAAAACGTAAAAGTGCATCTCATCTGCACAAAAAACTAGAGCGTCCAGAAAGTATGATATGTACAAATTTGCAAGGTGGTTGTCCATCATCGTGCCAGTTTACCTCTGAGTCGCTAACTTGCTAGCTCACCGGTCTTTTTTTCTTTCCACCTCTGTTGTGGTCTGTGATGTGTGAGAATATAACGATATGTTTACTAATCATATGCTTCAGTGTTATAATAGAATCATGTGCTTAAAAACAAAGTGTTCTGTCTGTCACAGTACTGCACCCCCTGAAAGGAGAGATGAGTCATAACTAGATAAGGAAGTCAGTGCAGCTACGGAGCCTGGTACAAGCCTGATAAATGACCAACCTGACCGTATCCTAACGGTCTCACACCAATAAAAAACATTGGAAAAACACTAAAAGAGGTAGGGGTGGAAAAGTACTGAGACAAACAGAATCTTAGTGAGGCGTTCCCTAGGTAGAGCTACGAGCCTATATAACTACATGCTGTAAGGAAAAGACTCAGATCTCACGGGGCAAAATACAGAAGAGGTTCTGTATGTGAGGTCTCCAAAGACTCTTTGCTAGATAAACTGGATTAAAGGACATCAACGGCTCTGACTGTTCTTCTCACATCCGCCAACTCGGGGAAGCCTGGTGACTTCAACAGATGTCATAGGTCAGTCGGTAGTGGCCCATTACCCACAAGCCGAAAGAGGGCATATCACCACCTATCGTAGCAGAGGCGACATGATTTCAACAAATAAATTGAATTCACTCCCTTGCATGTATACTGGGACAAGGACAGAAGTCAGATTAGATGGTTTTATCGAGCTATAACCATATCTCGACTTAACTATGCATGTAAACGTACTATGAACTCAGACCCCGGGGTCCAATCCACTCAACTGTTTGTTCAGATACTTGCTGTGTTTTGAATAAACTTCAATCAGTAACCAATAAACATTGGTTGCTGAGTTTTGAGCCAAGAAGTTCAGGTTGGGCACTGCTGTCTGACCTTCCTGGCCTTTAGTCAGGCAGTGGTCCGACCTCGACATGTTAATCACTAATAAACTCATTTGTGTGCTTTGTGCATTCAAAGCTGGTTGTTTTTATTTGTTTTGGGGCATATTTTCTTGACATATATTGGATACACAGAGAAACTGATAGTTTGTATTACTGAATATTGGAATAAAGGTCTCTGGTCACAACTGGTCCTGGCTGAACTTTATCTCTTCTCCAACAAGCAGTGAAGCCAGTAAATTGAGATGATCTTACATTCTCCTCCTGTCCTTTTCTTTCTTGAAATGTTGAAATGTGCAAACAGTGTTTTTGTGTCAAGATGTTACACAAAGTCACCGATTGGAAAGGACGGTAAATTATGTTTCACCACACAGAGAGGAAGCGTTATCCAGTGCTTATTTAGCAGTTTTTATGTCTGCAGATGCACAAAACTCCTGAATGTATTTTCAGAACATTTAAAATAACTTTTAAACAACTTACCATTTATGACTGGAGCATAAACTATGATACCTGCCAGGTTAGGATCTGACACAGACATGTCCAGAGTAACTCCTCCAATACTAAAAGAAGGAAAATTATGTTTTAGGATTAGGGCTTTAACACATTAAAAGGATCATCCAAAAAAATCTCACTCCTGATGAAAACGTGAACCCGAAGAGGTCAAAAGGGCATTTTCATTTTTACTTTTTGTTGCATCTAGAATAAGGGATTTGCTAAAGTTTCTGTGTCCTTGTCACATCAGATTAAAACTTTCAAACACTCTCTCTTTCTTTTTAAAAGGAATTGCTTCTTCGCTTTGATCTTAATGTCAGGGATGGCATATATATACACTTTCAACCTGAGTGCCACACCTGTGGGAAACCTCCTCTGTGGTACCTGTTGTGAATGAAATGTGGACTGAATTACGTAAATTGGTTATTTACAGTTATTGTAGCCTGTTCTGTTAGAAGCATGTGGTCTGAATGGTTTGACCTCCATTTAATGTCCCTCAGTAGATCTCATGATCTCAGCACAGAAGAGAGGAGGTCAGATCCCCAAGCAAGCAATAGACAGGTCAATCATTTCATGCCACCACTTCTTGCCTGCTTTCTTACTGTTTGATATAATTGTACTGTATTTTGTCAAGTAGCACCGGGTGAGTATGAGACCCCAGGACAGTGCCCCCGCAGAGACTGGGCACTCCAAATACCAAGGGCCCTCAGTAAACTGTAAACTTACAGAAGAAACGGTAGAGACATGACTTTGTGCATGCAGTATAACAAAATGATAAGAACAATAACTTTAGAGACTAATTAAAAGAAACAAATATACAATTAAGGATGTTCTAAAACACTTAAAGAAGTAAGTATTGTGATTGTGAAATGCTAACAAATGTAAAAAGATGACTATCATGAAATGTTAACCAAAAAGCCAGAGGGATATAAAAATATAGAAATGGTGGAAATGAGAGTCTGGTTAAAGCAGAAATACAACCAGATGGCCGTCCCAAAAGGGGAACTTTAATGGAGAAGCAATGAGCTGATGCAAAGTACCTGACCTTTCCGACCAAAATAAATGATAGGATATGGTGAACAAATAAGGCAAAAGAGAAAAATGATTGGTGATCTTAGACAATTGGGTGTGGAAAGAGCGATGTCTCGGATAAAAAGGAAAGATCGGGGAAGTCCAGGAGAGTTCGCCCTGGACGCTGAGAGTGTACTGAAACGCGAGGGTGCGCCTGAGACTGAATCTGCTCCGCTCTCTCTTGCCGGTGACAGGGGAAGAGGAACCTCTAACACAGCCGAGGACTGCGCGCTGAGTCGTCCTCTCTCAGACCTCCTCTCCCTCGGCAGGACGGGTTGAGGCAAATCAGCCCTGGCAAGGCGAGCCGCTCTCATCCCACCCAGAAAGATAGATGATAGCCTAGATTTAGACTAGTTCTGTATTTTGATGATTTCTTTACTATATAGTTGACTAATTAATTTACTGAAGTAAAATGATTATTTTCACTGCTGTATTAACCCTGCAAAGAAGCCTGCAATAAAACCAAAACCAAATAAAACCAAAATCTTATAACCAAGACTGTTTAATGCCAAGGGCGAAAATATGCAGAATTTATTATTTACTGCAATTGTAAAATTTAAATTCAGACTACACCTAACTTTAAAGGGAATATGAACATGTGTGAGAGGCTTTCGGAAGTACCTGCTTATGATCATTGCTGTAATGATTGGTTCCCAGCCTGTCTGTAGCAGGATGTGACTGGATGGGTGTTTGGAGGCGATGGCCACCCAGAGAGGGATCAGGCACAAAAATAACAGATCTATCAGGTACAAAACGTACGGATACAGTTCTAAAAAAACAACAAACAAAAACAAAACAAAACATGAAAAGTGAATATCTGTAAGTTTCCGTTCAAATTGTATTCAATGAAAAACTGTAACAGCTCAACTCTTTGTGAATGGTGAACAAGGGTCACAAAGGCCAAATGTGTGTGTGTGTTGTTGGGGGGTGGGGCGGAATGGCACATCTTCTTGTCTTCATCCACCTTTACCTGTGAAAGAGTAAAACCACTGACCACAGCAGGCCAACAAAGCAAGTGTGATGAGATCTCCAAAGCCAGCTGCCAATGGTGTCGCCACATTGTCAGGATTGATTCCCATTCTCTTGGAGCCAATGATCACTGCCACCATCATGATACCTTGTGTGAGTTAAAAACAAGAATGATTTATTTACATACTGCATATACCCAGTTGCATATACTTGGTATATACACTCCAGTGCAGTGAGGATTGCAAGGACTTACACACTGGTGAAACTAAACAACCCTTAAACAAACGCATGGTCCAACACAGAAGGGCCACCTCCTCAGGTCCAGTTTCAGCTGTCTACTTACATTTAAAGGAAAATGCACACTCCTTTGAGGACAGCAATGGTAAAATCTTGGAAAGAAAGGACAGATGGTTTTAAAGAGGAGTAAAAGAAGCAATCTATGTAAAAGTGGAAAAATCTTCTCCAAACAGGGGAGGGGGTCTGCGACACCATCTATCTCCCATCCACAATGCTGCCCTTTCAGCCATACCCAGGAGAATCAACAACTCAGCCGCCAACAATGGCTGCCTCAAACTGATCTCATGTGACTCCAGCCATAACGACTGTTGTTCACCAGTGGGCTCACATGACTCCTAACGCCGGTCGTTCCCTGGAGGCCTCACAGGACTATCAATGGTCAGTGAAACTCCACTAACGGACTATTGTCACAAGGAGCTTTGTGAACACTCCCACAGAGGTTTAATACCTGGGTCCAACTCCACTGTTTTGTCAGACCGATGCATTGATGAAGCCCCTTGGATAAGAGGCAAAA
Source organism: Remorina albescens (assembly GCA_034769265.1). NCBI lineage: Eukaryota > Metazoa > Chordata > Actinopteri > Carangiformes > Echeneidae > Remorina > Remorina albescens. The sequence continues at coordinate 52,106,808 of CM068475.1, forward strand.
CATCTTCTTAGACAAATCTAAGTCCAGTTGCTTTCAATTCAATTTGTTGGCCGGATATGACTATGACCTGGATGAATGAGAATATACACAGACACGTCAAATACGGTGGTTTAAGGTGAGGGCGGGTTGTGTTGTTACCTTGGAACAATGACGCTACAAATGCAGTAAAAACGCTGGTCGAACACAAAAGCACGATGTGATTAAATGGCATCTTTCCTTCTGCCATCGACCCCAATAAAGTTGCCATGAGGGAGGCTAATAGACCCATCACTGTGGCTTGAAGGTGTAAAATCAGTGGACAAAAGAAACACCCACAAGTCTCTGCAGACTGAAATAAAATTATGCAAATTAACAGCTATTGATGCAAACATGGTGAAATGGAGACTATACCTGCTTGAGCGCTAGGTTCCCAACAATCAACATCCACTTTTCTCTGGTAGAGCTTATTCTTGCTGTGTTCACCTGAAAACATATTACAGTGGTAAATACTGTGATATATAATCCTAAGTGCCATGTAATCTTACGTGACGTATAATCAAGTGTGGAAGCAATTTGAACAATAAATCAGAGTTGGTGAAGGAGAGTGTAGTGTATTTTCCACCTCATTTACTTTATTTTAACATCTAAATTGTTGTATGTTCTATTCTTTTGTATGTTCTACTCTTAAGTCCAACAAGGATGTTCATTAAGGCCTTGTCAAAGGTTTCTGTACAACCCATTGTAGGTTGAACTAAAGGAATGTGCCTTGGGGTCAAACTGTTACCCATGTCCCTTCCTGATTGATACGGTAGAGCATGAGACACCACAGAGACAGGATGAGGGGGTTTTATGCTGGCCCTAAAAGGTTAAAGGCCAGAGACCTGTGACCAGATAATATCTACCATCTGGTTGGGGGTTTCTTGTTTGGAAGAAGTGTCTATTTCAAAGACAGGACAGAGGAGATCTCATATTGGCAGAGAGGCTCCAGGATTCGGCATTTTTGGCACTGTTTCTTTCTTGTCAATAAACTTCTTTTTTGACTGCAAGTAAAGATGTGTCAGCGGTGATCACTTCTTCACATCGGCATCTCAAGATACCACAAGAGCAGTGGAAAAGTATTGAGAAAGGAGTCAGATGAGGTCAAGTAGTATACAAGTTGTATCACGGAAGTTGTCTTGCCATATGAGGCAAAAGAAGAACCAAAGACTAGAGAGTGCTGACCTTGATAGAAGAAGGGAGTTAGGGTGTGAAAGTTTGTGTGTCTCTCTGTGTGTCTCTGTATTAGTTTAAAAAAACTGGGTCAGGGACAGGTCAGTCAGTCAGACTTCGTGAACTGACACACTCTGTTGTTCGTCAGGGAAAGGAAGCTTTTGACCCAGAGCTCTGTATGCTTCGTTTGATTTGCTTTTGATACTTTTATAAATAAATGACATTTGAAGATGCCTGAAGCTCTCCTATTGCTTCGTTAAAGAACGCGCAGAACTCAACTCTCACATAGAGGAGGCTACGATATCGGGTAGGATGGGTTTGAGTTCAACAATATGAAAATTTGAGCAGTGGCATCTTTAGTCAGTTATGAGGTCAGTGTTTTGTGTGAGGGAAATATGAACTGTGAGACCCCAAATGGCCTGTTTTCTTAAGATATACGTGGCTCCTGACTGATTCCTTCGATTAATTAACCTGGTCTTTGAAAGCCCTATTTGTGAAGAGACTGTGGAGATAGTCAGGAAGTGGCATTTGTCACCTGAAGTCATAAACATGGGAAAGATCATCTGCTCATCTGACCCTCCCAGGGGAAACGATGGACAAAGGACTGCCAACCAGAAAACTGCAATATCATCGCTCATGATTTTATAACAGGCGCTCATAATTTCGGCCCTGGAAGTATTATTATCACCAGCATGGGATGGACTGAACTAAAGTATACAGTGTCCAAAAATACTTTAATTGTTACATTCATTGTTCATTTTGGTTCATGTATGTATTTATGTAAACACACTGAATTTGATGTGTGATTCAAAGTTACAGTCTGAATCTACTGCAAATCACAACTTGTTCAAACATCTTTGACTATATTTTTGGGTATGCTACTATCATTACATATTTGCTTTGCATTTTTAATTTTGTGTTTAATTTTGTCTGTGTCACAGGAGAAGAAGCTATATCACACATTGTCATGTTCATGATTCTGCCCCAATTTTTTAAATTTTTGTTGCTTAATTAAATGCATATGCTTGGAGATGGAGGAAATTTAAAGACGCTGCAACCCGAGTATGACCCTCTTCTATATCATTAGTGACCTAGGAAACATTAAGAGACCCTGGCATATGCAATGGGTAACCTAGGAGTTTAAAAAAACAGGTGAAGAAAGGAGGGGCCTCGGGGATATATAAGCAAGTGGTTTAGAAGTGTTCAGATACTTGCTGTATTTTGAATGAACTTCATCCACAACAGACTTTAAGGACTCTGAGACCTTTTTTCCTGAATATTGGGAAGACATTAGTTTAATGTAGCCGCAAGGGGGTACAAGCCAGTGCCTTATTGTGCCGGTCCCAAGCCCGGATAAATACAGAGGGTTGTGTCAGGAAGGGCATCCGACGTAAAACTTTTGCCAAATCAAACATGCGAATCGAATCAATGACTTCCATACCGGATCAGTCGAGGCCCGGGTTAACAACGACCGCCATCGGTGCTGTTCACGTACAGGGTACCGGTGGAAATTGGACTACTGTTCGTCGAAGAAGTCGAAGAAGGCGAGGAGGAAGGTGTGTTCGTAGGAAGAGAGAGAAAAGGAACGGCAAGAGTCTAGGACTGAGAGTAGGGACTTTGAATGTTGGAACTATGACAGGGAAAGGTAGAGAGTTGGTTGACATGATGCAGAGGAGGAAGGTAGACATACTGTGTGTCCAGGAGACCAGGTGGAAAGGTAGCAAGGCTCGAAGTTTAGGAGCAGGGTTCACGTTGTTCTATCATGGTGTAGATAGGAAGAGAAATGGAGTAGGAGTTATCTTGAAGGAGGAGCTTGTTAGGAATGTTCTGGAGGTTAAAACAGTATCAGAAAGAGTAATGAGTCTGAAGCTAGAAATCGAAGGTGTAATGTTCAATGTTGTTAGTGGGTATGCTCCACAGGTAGGATGTGAGCTGGAGGAGAAGGAGAAATTCTGGTTGGACCTTGATGAAGTGATGCAGAGCATCCCTAGAAGTGAGAGAGTTGTCATTGGTGCAGACTTCAATGGACACGTTGGTGCAGGAAACAGAGATGATGAGGAGGTGATGGGCAGGTTTGGTATCCAGGAGAGGAATGCAGATGGACAGATGGTGGTTGACTTTGCAAAAAGGATGGAAATGGCTGTAGTGAATGCTTTCTTCCAGAAGAGGCAGGAACATAGGGTGACTTATAAGAGTGGAGGTAGGAGTACACAGGTAGACTACATCTTGTGTAGACGGTGTAATCTGAAGGAGATCAGTGACTGCAAAGTAGTGGTAGGTGAGAGTGTAGCCAGACAGCATAGGATGGTGGTGTGTAGGATGACTCTGGTGGTGAGGAAGATGAAGAGGGCAAAGACAGAGCAGAGGACTAAATGGTGGAAGCTGAAAAAGGAAGAGTGTTGTATGATTTTTAGGAAGGAGTTGAGACAGGCTCTGGATGGCCAGGAGGTGCTTCCAGTTGACTGGACAACTACAGCTAATGTGATCAGGGAGACAGGTAGGAGAGTATTTGGTGTGTCATCTGGAAGGAAAGTGGATAAGGAGACTTGGTGGTGGAATGAGGAGGTGCAGGAGTGTATTCAGAGAAAGAGGTTAGCTAAGAAGAAGTGGCACACTGAGAGGACTGAAGAGAGTAGACAGGAGTACAGGGAGATGCAGCGTAAGGTGAAAGTAGAGGTGGCAAAGGCCAAACAAAGGGCTTACGATGACTTGTATGCTAGGTTGGACAGTAAGGAGGGAACGACTGATCTATACAGGTTGGCAAGGCAGAGAGACAGAGATGGGAAGGACGTGCAGGCAGTTAGGGTGATTAAGGATAGAGATGAAAGTGTATTGACAGATGCCAATAGTGTGATGGGAAGATGGAAAGAGTACTTTGAAGAGTTGATGAATGAGGAAAATGAGAGAGAACGAAGAGTAGAAGAGGTGACTGTTGTGGACCAGGAAGTAGCAAAGATTAGTAAGGATGAAGTAAGGAGGGCATTGAAGAGGATGAAGAGTGGAAAAGCACTCGGTCCTGATGATATACCTGTGGAGGTCTGGAAGTGTCTAGGAGAGGTAGCAGTAGAGTTTCTGACTGGGTTGTTCAACAGGATCTTAGATAGTGAGAAGATGCCTGAGGAATGGAGGAGTAGTGTGCTGGTGCCCATTTTTAAGAACAAGGGAGATGTACAGAGTTGTAGCAACTACAGAGGAATAAAGCTGATGAGCCATACAATGAAGTTATGGGAAAGAGTAGTTGAAGCTAGACTAAGGGCAGAAGTGAGCATTTGTGAGCAGCAGTATGGTTTCATGCCAAAAAAGAGTACTACAGATGCAGTATTTGCTTTGAGGATGTTGATAGAGAAGTACAGAGAAGGTCAGAGGGAGCTGCATTGTATCTTTGTAGATCTGGAGAAAGCTTATGACAGGGTGCCCAGAGAGGAACTGTGGTATTGTATGAGGAAGTCTGGAGTGGCAGAGAAGTATGTTAGAGTGGTGCAGGACATGTATGAGGACTGTAAGACAGTGGTGAGGTGTGCTGTAGGTGTGACAGAGGAGTTCAAGGTGGAGGTGGGACTGCATCAGGGATCAGCTCTGAGCCCCTTCTTGTTTGCTATGGTGATGGACAGGCTGACAGACGAGGTTAGACAGGAATCTCCATGGACTATGATGTTTGCAGATGACATTGTGATCTGTAGTGAGAGCAGGGAACAGGTGGAGGAGAAGCTAGAGTGGTGGAGGTTTGCCCTGGAAAGGAGAGGAATGAAGGTTAGCCGCAGTAAGACGGAGTATATGTGTGTGAATGAGAGGGACCCAAGTGGAAGAGTGAGGTTACAGGGAGAAGAGATAAAGAAGGTGCAAGATTTTAAGTACTTAGGGTCAACAGTCCAGAGCAATGGAGAGTGTGGAAAAGAGGTGAAGAAGCGTGTGCAGGCAGGCTGGAACGGGTGGAGAAAAGTGTCAGGTGTGATGTGTGATAGGAGAGTTTCAGCTAAGATGAAAGGAAAGGTGTACAAAACTGTGGTGAGACCAGCGATGTTGTTTGGTCTAGAGACAGTGTCACTGAGGAAAAGACAAGAGGCAGAGCTGGAGGTAGCAGAGATGAAGATGCTGAGGTTCTCTTTGGGAGTGACCAGGTTGGATAGGGTCAGGAATGAGTACATCAGAGGGACAGCACATGTTAGAGGTTTTGGAGATAAAGTCAGAGAGGCCAGACTGAGATGGTTCGGACATGTCCAGAGGAGAGATAGTGAATATATTGGTAGAAGGATGCTGAGTTTTGAACTGCCAGGCAGGAGGCCTAGAGGAAGACCTAAGAGGAGGTTTATAGATGTAGTGAAAGAGGACATGAAGGTGGTTGGTGTGAGAGAAGAGGATGCAGAAGATGGGCTTAGATGGAGGCAACTGATTCGCTGTGGCGACCCCTGAAGGGAAAAGCCAAAAGGAGAAGAAGATTGGGAAGACATTAGTTTCCGATTTTTTTGACTATTTGTTCATGTTGGGCACTGCTGCCTGACCTCTTCTGGCCCATAGCCAGGCAGTTTGTCCGCCCTGACATTTTTATTGTGTTAACTGTGACTTTTATATTGTATGTACAGTAATTTAAACAACATTTAACGTGTTTCTTCACATTCAATAATCAGGAGTTTATTTATAAGATTTCAATTCTTGTGTGTTGCACGCACTCACAGCAGTCGAGAGGCTAGAGTCATTTCCAGGTTCCCCTTCAAACCTAACACTGCAGGGACCAAGATGAAGATCTCTGTGATTTCCAGGAACACATCCCAGTTCTGCCATGAACGCACACACACACACACACATGCACACACATGAAAATTTGTACAAATGGGGGCACAGTCAAAACTGCAACACTGCAAATATTAGACACTTCCTTTCTTGAAAACAAAATCACGACTTTATCGTCATTCCAAATTGATCTCAATACAGCAAAATATACAGATTAGAAATGATAACTTCAAATGTGCTTTCATCTAGGGTTTTAACAACCTCAGCATCTGCCCATTACCGACCTGAACCACATCCAGCAGTATCCCAGCAGAGACTATCCCAAGCCCAGCTAGTAGAAATGACCCCAGGATCTGTAGCACCATGGAGCAAACTGACTCTGCAGGTGCAGCCGAGCAATCTGCATCTTTTGCTCTCCCAGATCTATTGGTCTTTGCCTGACCATAAAGTTTATTAGGGAGCAGATAGTCTGTCTCAGTGTACTCCTGTGGCTCACAATGGAGACCTGTGTTGGCTGGTGAAATATTCCCATCAGAGTTGAGATGCTGTGGACCTCCAGTTTGTTGGGACAAGGATGGGTTTAATCTGTTTTGTTGGATGGAACTTCTTCTTGCAGACCTGCTTCTGGTCTGATACTCATACTGTGACTTTGGAATAACCATGGTACTCCAGCTTCTGAGAAACTCCTACTATGGTCACACAGTTGGCCTGAGGAATACAGATTAATAATCTGAATAGAGTATTGGTTTATTAATAAGGATGGTAATCAAGAATAGGGACTAGAGACTAGACCGGACCCCTACAGAGACTACATAGGGACATAGTTAAAATTATCTGAAACAGGAATTTGTTCAAACCCTATATAATTGTAGCTTTGAGGCACTGCTTGTATCATCCTGTGCTTAAATTCGGTCTCCTATATTAGGTAATATATATTCCTTCCAACAAATCAGTGGTTTTTGTGTGTTTATTAAGTTGTTGTTCAGAGTGCTTTTGGGTAAAATCTTCCACAACAACTGCACAAAGATAAATCATTAAAAATTGAAAATAGTGGATGGATGCATGACTGTGTTACTGTTACTATAATATTCACATTTGAGAGCTATTAGTGTGAGTAATATTATTGCTTTGCCACACGAAGATCTGTACTATATTCAGACAGTTTTTTCACCTCCATGAAAAAGCAATTGTGCGATTCAGGCATGTAGAACATGTTGCCGTTTCAGAATCATCTGATGGAAGGGATTCCCTGAATTATCATTCTTCGTGCCTGTTTCTACGGTGGCCTGGAAGTGCAAATCATAACAGCAAAAGAGAAGGCCACCATATATTTCCCATCAGCAACAATGAGGCTGTGTTGTCTGACAGAGACAGGGCAATTCATTTGAAACTGCTAAGAGATCAGGAATGGAAAAAACTAGTGGTGTCAAGAGAAAATAAAAATGTGCCAAATAGTCATATAGTCACATTTTACTTCATCTAATTGAAAAGGCTCGAATAAATGGTAACTGGAATGGTAATGGTAACTTTACTATGTTTTAACCAGTGATTAATGATTGAAATAAAATGAAATAAATATTCCTGACTGATGAAAGAAAATTGAAGCAATGTAATCAAAGCAGAGTCAGAAGTAACACACTGTTGCTACCCAAAAATATTATTTATTAAGTTTAAGTTATTAAGATATTTAGTGTTTAATGTTGTGTTTGAGGAGTGCTATACTGCCAAATGTGACACCTCAAACATCTCCATCAGAGGGTTGAAGCCAGAATAAGAAATTAAGATAGAGTTTTAATTTACATATCAGTGTTGTGGCAAAAAGTGAGGGATCAATGGAGATCAATGGACTGCAGAGGCTTCATTCTGTTTACCAGTTTCTCTGGCTATCTTGATTCCCAAGGGGAAGGGACCCAATATCCAAGAACATTTCTTCATATTATTTATCCTGGAGATTAGCCAATGGGTACGTGGTCATTCTCAACATGATGTGCATTGTGTTGTCCTTTGGCACAACCTTAATGTCTTGACACAAATACAGAAGAAGGTTTCCAGATGTCTCAACATTGTGTTGTACTTTGGCCTTAATGTCAACATCTCAGCACCAGATTCTGGGAAACAAATGTTTCCCGGAATCTCACCAGACTGCTACCATCCACGTCAAGGTGACCTAGCCAAACTATTGTATTATCAGACTAATGTCTTCCTGTTTCTCATTATTGGGATATTTTTATTCTTCCACATCAGATCAATTAGCAATGCTCAGTTTTTCATGGTGTGTCTCCGCCTGTCCTAGATCTTTGAAATTACAAGCACAAAATTTTCAAAAGTGATAAGTCAATAATTTTTAAATTTGATAGTCTGGGCAAGACAGTTTGGAGCAGAATGGATGAGTAGAAAAAAAAGCCTTACCTTTCATTTGAAAGCACTGGATGGGAAGAAAAAGCATCTGTTCTCACACCCCGCTGCTGACCTTGATTCTTGAATGATGGGCTGAGTCTTCACCATGGCATTCACCTAACGCCTCCTCTGGACATACACACATTTAACTCACTCTTTCACCACCAATACTGTGTCTTCAAATACAGTGACAGCCTGTGTATAGCTTGTATCCATCAGAGAGCAGGATAAACACACATATTAGACAAATCTTAGTTAAGAGCAATCCAGTGGTAGCATTTATCTATTTATACTTTATTTATCCCGAGAGAAATTCTATCGATCTGTCTGTCTCACTCAACTCTACTGGACTCCACTTCCCATGAACACTTGCGACCATTCACAAAATCATGAGACCCATCATGCGACTGTGTAGCGCCACTGTCTAACAGCGGTGTTTTGGGTCACCTATGCGGGCAGTATGGCGGTTGAAACCATCGCCCCGGACTGGGAGTTTGACCGTTTTGACGACGGTTCGCAAAGTAAGTACTGGTCCAGTCCGGTCCGGTCCGGTCCGGTCCCGACACATCCGGACCCCTCCGCCCTCCGGTGCTAGCTTACGCTGCTAGCAAGAGCGTTGGCCACCGGGCTCCGTCTATTCATTGGAAGAGGAACTTCTCCCGCGGTTCATTACAAACAAATGTCCGACAAAGATAAATATCAGTCGGATTATGTCGACTAATATTTGCTGAAAGTAAACTCCCAGCACACCCAGAGCAACATTAAATGTGAAGTGTATCTTCGTGAAATCAAGTGACAGCGACAAATTAGTTGACACGAAGCACCGCAAACTGTCAAATCCGGGAAGAGTAATAACAGTTAGTTTGGTCGGTGAAAAAAACATATTAACTTAAATGACTTTAAGTGAGTTTAACAAGAAAGAAAAACAAGGAAAAGGGCGCGAACATAAACAGCCAGGTTAAGGTTGGCTTTTAAATATTTTTTCTATCGATGCTTGTTCCTCTTCTTGGATTGTAAAATAAGAATGATTGTTTGGCTAACTAGCCGAGCAGGCTGACATTGACTCCTCAAAACACGAGTGTGATGATACTACTGACCCTGAGCATATTAATACAACATGTGAACTTCATAACAACCGTCTATGTAATGAAAGCACACACAGGTACAAAAGTCCTTAGATTGTTTATTAAACATTAATTCATATGTAACTAGTGTTTTGTAACAGCTGTAGCTACTAGTAGTTTGTTGACTTTATATAGTATTGGGGGAAAGGTACGATGATATATCATGTTTTAAAAGAAGCGTGTGTGTTTTTTGGGGGAAATTTGGGTAAAGTAACTAAGAAGTATCCTATGGAATGAAGTGAAGTAGAAAATGGGTGACAGACTGAAATGAAGTACAAGAACCTAAACAATATTCTTTGTTCGAGTATTAAATCTGACTTCCAACCACTGACAACGTATTTAATCCACAGAAATACACACAGAGGTCCAACTGAAGAACTACAGCAAGTTTCTGGAGGACTACACCTCCCAGCTGAGAGGTATAGAGGAGGCTCTAGATGACTCAATTGGAGATGTGTGGGACTTCACTCTGGACCCCATTACCCTGAAGGTAAGGCACCAAAGGCTGTACATCAGCCTGAAAATGTACACAGCCGGGTTTAAACTTATGTAATTTCCTCCTTAATACTTTATTCTCTTTCTTCTCTCTCTTTTTAGTTTCTCCCATACGAGCAGTCATCCTTGCTGGAGTTAATAAAAACGGACAACAAGGTAAGTACAGATAAAACATCTATAGCTGTTAAAGTCTCATATCAATGAAGTTATTTTCATTTTTAATGAGCAGTGTTGTTTTGGGGGTGTATAGGTTCTGAACAAGATCATCACAGTTTTTGCTGCACTCTGTAGTGAAGTGAAGAAGCTCAAGTATGAGGTAAAGATGGTCAAAACTGCAGCCCCTGCACCTCTGTATGTATATTTTGTGTCTGTTCTTACTATGATCCTATGAAATACAACTTCAGCTTAATTCTCATGAATGTTTTATATTTATGGCTATTTGCAGGCAGAAACTAAGTTCTACAATGGCTCGTTGTACTATGGAGAAGGAGGTAAGTAGTCAGCAAGCAGTCTATCTTCCTGTGCTGGGTTTGCCTTTTTTGCCTCTTGAACAAGGTGCTTGGGATTAGTGGAAAATAAGTTGAGTATGTTTTTTTATTTTGCAGTGTCTGGCACAAGTGTTGTTGAAGGAGAGTCCCAGATTCAAATGGGTAGATTTATCTCATTCCTTCAGGTAAGCATTCAATCATTCTGTTGTTACATTGTTAATCTGAGTAAGGAAAATCTTGATGGCTTCTCTTTCTGTTCTTTGTATAGGAGCTGTCTTGCTTTGTATCAAGATGTTATGAAGTGGTGATCAACATTGTTCATCAGCTGGCTGCCCTCTACAACAGCAACAAGTAAGACTCATGAATGAAGGCAGTCATGTTACACAGTGGATCTAGTGTTGCTTGCTGAATTGATTCAAACTTCCGTCTTGTAAAGAGTCCTCGTGCACTTTACATGAAGACAACAGCAGAACACACAGACTGAGGTTGTACTTCGAGTACATATTGAATGTTTTGCTGAGTTATAACGTTAGACAAAATCTTTTTTCTTGTTTCATCTCAGGAGTGCAACAAAAATCATTGAGTCCTCAGGTGTCCATTTCCAGGTTTGTTTAAAATTTATTTTTATGTGTGTGTGCATCTTGAGTATACCCTCAAAGTGTAAATATTTCTTATCACATCTCATATCTGTTTTGTATTCCCACTGCAGATAGTGTACGAGCACCTTGGGGAGTTGTTGGTGGTACTGCTCACACTCGATGAAATCATGGAAAATCATGGCACACTAAAAGACCATTGGAAGATGTATAAAAGGTTAACACACACACGATTCATTAAATAGTAAAAAAAAAAATTCTACCTTTCTGTCTGCCTATATGAAGATTTTATACTGTTTTCAGTCATCTGTAACAGCATCATTCTGTCATAGGCTATTGAAATCAGTGCACCATAATCCAGGGAAATTTTCCATTCCTGAGGAGAAGTTAAAACCATTTGAGAAGCTCTTGCTCAAACTTGAGGGACAGCTGTTGGATGGCATGATACTGCAGGTAACTGAACTACCTTCTTCTCCAACCATTATAGAATAATTTTATTTGTTTCATATGATTAAGTATTAGGATAATTATTTAAAATTAAGTATCATGTTCTCTTATCACCATTGACCTTATACTGTTGCCAACTGTGTGGCAGGCCTGTGTGGAACAGAGATTCGATGACCCTGGAGAAGGAGTAGCTGTTGCCAAAAACAGTGCCTTTGCTGAGGAGTTTGCCTACAACATTCGCACCATATTCACAAATATTGAGTCTAAAATTGGTCAGTGCTTCTTCATATTAAAACACAGTTTCGCTGGTTGTATCTTCCTCCTGCAACTTTATAGTTCTTGTGTTCTTCAGGAGAACCATCAGAGATTGACCAGAGAGATAAGTATGCTGCTGTCTGTGGCCTCTTTGTGCTTCATTTTCACATCTTCAGGAGTGTGGACAAAAAGTTCTACAAGGCACTGCTCGATGTCTGTAAAAAGGTAGTCATCTGCTCTTACTTGGGTTACATTCTTAAGTTTTCATCTGAAGGCAGTGTTATGTCTTTTTCATGTATTTTTGTCTGCTCTTTAATCAAGGTTCCAGCTGTCACTTTGACTGCTAACATCATCTGGTTTCCTGACACTTTCCTGGTCAATAAAGTCCCAGCTGCAGCTAAACTGATGGATAAGAAGAGTCTCCAGGCCATCAGAACACAGAGAGATACCTACCTGCAGCAAAGAGCTCAGACACTAACAAAGTCAGTGATGCTAAAAATCAGTCACATTTATTCTGTTTAAAACTGAATCTTAGATTTGAGAATCTTATTGTGTCACTTGTCTCTTTTTTTTTTCATCAGAGATGTTCAGTCATACTATGTGTTTGTAACCTCTTGGATGATGAAGATGGAGTCCATCTTATCCAAGGACCATAAAAGTGACAAGCTTGCAGAAGACCTTAACAGCAGGTGCAATGTGTTTGTACAGGTGAGGACCGGGAGCATAACTCCTTTAGCAAGGCTCAGCAGGACAACAGATCGCACAACATGTCGGGGCGCACAAACTGCCTAGCAATGGGGCAGTAAAGGTCAGGCAGCAGTGCCCAACATGAACAAAAAGTCTCAAAAACCAGCAACTAATGTCTTCCAAAAATGTGATGAAAGTTTATTCAAAATACAGCAAGTATCTGAACAAACAATTGAGTGGATCGGACCCCGGGATCTGAATACACACTGAATAGTACCTCTAAACCACCTGCTTATATTATCCCTGAGGCCACAACCCATTCTTTTTTAAAATTCCACCATTAAGGCCAATCCTTCAACAAACACAAAAAAACTGCTTTTTTGAAAGTCACATTGCTTTCAAATTTCTGTTTTCAAATAATTTTAAGATGCTTTGATTATGCTCCATCAATACAGAAGTAGCCAATTCTGTTTTTTATTTATCTAAATAAGATTCCTGTAAGTGTAATTTCATGAAAAACAGACCCTGAAACTCTCATAACCAACCCCCCTTTTTTTCCCCACACAGGGCATTCTGTATGCATACAGCATCAGCACCATCATCAAGACCACCATGAACATGTACATGTCGATGCAGAAGCCCATGACCAAGACATCTGTCAAAGCCCTGTGTCGACTGGTTGAGTTGCTCAAGGTGATAATTCTGTTGGCTGTTTATACTGTAAATATGAGGTCTGAAAACCAGACTGGCTGTTGAAATGTCAAGATTGGGTTTCTGGGTTAGGGTCAGGAGTTCAGATGTCATGGCTAAGGTTAGATTTAGTGGCTTAGGAAGGACGGTAGCCCATGAAGATAGTTTGAAAATGTGTGTATGTGTGCGTGTGTGCATGTGCACGCGCATGCGCTCATGCATTTGAGTACTTCTGTTTCATACCTCATTGTCTGCCTGAGTAAAACTAATAAGCTCAAATTATCTCCTCTCAGGCTGTGGAGCACACATTTCACAGGCGGTCTATGGTCGTAGCTGACTCCGTTTCTCACATCACTCAGCAGCTGCAGTCCCAGGCCCTCAATGCCATCGGCAATGCCAAGGTAAAAACAGGCCCATAAATAGTAGCTCTAATGATTAGTATTCAAAATTGTGAGGTTTTCTTTATATACTTTTTAATATTCTATTTTTTTCTCCCCAAAGAAAAGGGTGATCTCAGACAAGAAGTACAGTGAGCAGCGGCTGGATGTGTTGTCATCTTTGGTACTAGCTGAGAATGCTCTCAGTGGACCCAGCACAAAGGAGCGGCGCCTCGTGGTGTCTTTGGCTCTGTGTGTTGGAACTCAGCTGGTACGTTAGGAAAAGTCAGTGGTAGATGGGGAACGCACAATTTAGTTTCGTTTAATTTCTTATTTTGACATTGAACTCAATCTCCTTTTTCATCTAGAAAACTTTCAAAGATGAGGAGCTGTTTCCACTGCAGCTTGTGCTTAAGAAGCTGGATCTGATCAGTGAGCTATGTGAGAGGTGAGAGTTGGTTTTTTATTTATTTATTTGTTTATATTTTCTTTCCTTAAGAAGCATCATATTTTCAAGTGCAGCATTTCTAGTCAGAACATGGCACAAATATTTATTTTTTGGCTCCCTTCTGCCACAAGTTTGTGGAGTGTTTAACCCTCCAGGCAGTGAAGAAAACTTCCACAAGTTTAGACGCTATAGTTTAGCATGAATCCTGTGCGACAGGCAGCTTTCTCCATTTTGAGAAATAGAACACCAGAGTTAAGCTCTGATGTCACTGGCACGCAGTTGAATATGTAATTGAATCCTTTAAATGCTGACATTCTTCATTTTGGCAGATGACTATGATCAAGATGACATTACTGTTCCTTGAAGGAGTATAATACTTGATCTTGTCACATCTGTATAAATAGTTGGCACAATATCTTGTATTCATGTATGCAGTTTGATGTTTCCTTTGACCTGTTTTTGAGTCCCAAGTCACTGTTTTTCTTTATTTTCAGGGTCAAGCTGCAGTGTGACTGTAGTTTCCTCTACTGGCACCGAGCTGTGTTTCCCATCTACCTTGATGATGTATATGACAATGCAGTTGACGCTGCACGAATACATGTATGCTGATAGGCCTCCGATGCACAAATGACACAGATGACCTGAAACACTGTACAGGCTAATGAATACAAACAGTTTTCACTATTTTTATATGTCCTTTTAAATGTTGCTTCTTCCTCTGCTGCGTTTGTTGATCGGCCGTTCCTGTACTGGAGCAGTACATGTTTAGTGCACTGAGGGACAGTGTGCCATCCATGTTGCATGCTAAACACATGGAGTCATGTGACCAGCTACTGGAGAGTTATGACAAGGAGATCATGGAGGTGTTCAATGAGGTGAGAGCAGATGAAATATTGAATCCAGAGCAGCAGAGTGTTCCTTCAATCTAATGAATGACCACATATGATTAACTACAGTCAAAGTTTAATCATATCCTCAATTTCCAAGTTTCTCTCATACATTTGTAAATTTCTGCTTTTGCCTTATTCTCTAATGTAGCACTTGCTGGACAAGCTGTGTAAAGAGATTGAGAAGGACCTCCGTCTCTCTGTTCACACCCACCTCAAGCTGGACGACAGGAACCCTTTCAAAGTTGGCATGAAGGATCTGGCCCACTTTTTCTCCCTGAAACCCATCAGGTTCTTCAACCGCTTCATTCATATCAAAGGTGATTTCTAAATATTTCTTGTTCTTATATATTCAAAAATTCTATTTCCAAGTTCAGTGTACATTTGTATGATTTATTCTGAATTAAGAGGATTTTTTTCTATTATATGTGTTTGGTAAAACTAACTAAAACCTTTTAATCGAATACAAGTGTGTTGAATGTGCTTGTGTAATGCTGACCCCTGCTGGAAAACTTCATGTTTTTTAAGCTTATGTGACTCACTACCTGGACAAAACTTTCTACAACCTGACGACTGTGGCGCTGCACGACTGGGCCACCTACAGTGAGATGAGGAACCTCGCCACACAGCGTTATGGACTAACAATGACAGAAGCTCACCTGCCCAGCCAGACACTGGAGCAGGTCTGTGTGGTTCCACCTAATACATGATTAACAGAGGTTAAGGGTTAAGTAAGAGGAAAAGGTGTTAAATGCTCGATTAACTGTGTCCTCTCTGCTCTTGTCAGGGTTTGGATGTTTTAGAGATCATGAGGAACATTCATGTTTTTGTTTCGCGCTACCTTTATAACCTCAACAACCAGGTGAGACTCTTTGTTCATCTCATTTATTTGGCTTGGTAGCTGTTGTCTGTACAAGGGTGCGGTTTTCACTGAAGTTATTGCTTTCCATTAGATCTTCATAGAGAAGGCAAGTAACAACAAGCACTTAAATACCATCAACATCCGTCACATTGCCAACTCCATCCGGACCCATGGAACAGGCATTATGAACACCACGGTGAGTTTCCATGAACGACACAAGTGTGAACATATCTCATTTTGGACTTCTTCACTTGAGTTCGTTTTCTCCTCTCTGCTTTCCTCAGGTGAATTTCACCTACCAGTTCCTGCGAAAGAAGTTTTACATCTTTAGCCAATTTATGTACGATGAACACATCAAGTCCAGACTCATTAAGGACATCCGCTTCTTCAGAGAAACAAAGGACCAGTCTGATCAGAAGGTAAAATGAGCCTTTCATTTCATCACATCATTTGCACCAACAAAGCAAAATTGACAGATAATGAATATTGCATATAGTGTTTGAGACACAAAAAACAGAAAAGTTGCCTGTGATTGGTAGTTAAGGGGATTTTAACTACCAATTACTAGAAAGGTTGATTTGTCAAATTGTTCTTGGAATCACCCTTTTTCCTATTTCCTATCAGATACCTTCAAACTCCCATCTGTTTTAAGCTCTCGTTGTTTTTGTTGCAGTATCCGTTTGAAAGAGCAGAAAAGTTTAACCGGGGCATTAGGAAGCTCGGCATCACCCCTGATGGACAGAGCTACCTGGACCAGTTCCGACAGCTCATCAGCCAGATTGGTGAGAGATGGACAAGTCTACAGTTGAACTCCTCTTTCTATGTTATGGCAGGTGAAACCCAATATAAGCTAACACCATGTTTTCTTTTAGGCAATGCCATGGGTTATGTGCGTATGATCCGTTCTGGAGGCCTCCACTGTTGCAGTAGTGCTATCAGGTAAAAAATACTGTTGTGCTGTGTAATACACCTTTGGGCTATCATTGATTTTAATATGAAGAGCTAATTTAAACCCCTCCAAAAATGCCAAATAAATAAATCTTAAAAATTGGAGGTTTTTATCAGACATATCTCACTATGATGTTTTGTGACTTTATTTTCTCCAGGTTTGTTCCTGACCTGGAGGACATCATCAACTTTGAGGAGCTTGTGAAGGAGGAAGGGCTGTCAGAGGAAACTCAGAGAGCTGCTAGGTTGGCTAAATTTGAAAAAACTCTACGTTTCTCTCTAGAAAGTTACGTCTTTATTTCATTTTTATGGCTCCGGTGGATTCGATCTGTGACCAGCATTAGCTCAATATTATACACACAGATATTGGTTTAGTGACATGTAAAATATTTTCACTGTATTTCCAAAACATCACCTGCTGTTTGAACAGTTCCTCACTGTGTGTCACTCCCAGTGTCCTCGACTCAGTGTTGGGAGATCTGACGAGCAACTCTGCTGAGGGGACAGAGTACTTCAAGATGCTGGTGGCCGTGTTTGCACCTGAGTTTCGCAGTGCCAAAAATATGCACCTGAGGAACTTCTACATGATTGTACCTCCACTGGTCAGTGCTGAGACTTTTCAATGGTGTTTCTGCTGCGGCTGACAGCATTGGACTTTTTTAATGTACTAAAATCATATCTCTGTTGTAGACTGTTAATTTTGTAGAGCACTCAATCAGCTGCAAAGAGAAACTCAACAAGAAGAACAAAAGTGGAGCTGCTTTCACAGATGATGGCTTTGCTATGGGTAAGGGGGCAGAGGCGATGCATTACAGGTGTCACTGTTTGGTGTACTCTCCTCTTTCTGGTTCCCCTTTCACACCGATCCTTCATTCGCTCTCTCAGGCGTGGCATACATCCTGAAGCTGCTGGACCAGTATCTGGAGTTTGACTCTTTGCACTGGTTCCAGGCTGTCAGAGATAAGTACAAGAAAGAGATGAATGCTGTGGTGAAGGAGCAGAATGTCCAATCTGCTGGTCAGGATGAAAAATTGTTGCAAACTATGAACCTCACCCAGAAGAGGTTGGATATCTACCTTCAGGTACAGTCTGAGTTTTCAGCCTTTTCTGGGGGTCTCTGCATAGTTTGTGTGAGCATGTGTGAAAGATATTTGTGATGATGAACTCTGAACTCTTGATTTTCTTTTCCCTACAGGAATTTGAGCTGCTTTACTTCTCTTTAAGCAGCGCAAGGATCTTCTTCAGAGCGGACAAGACTGCAGCCGAGGAGACGCAGGAGAAGAAAGATAAAGGTTAGTTGGTGTCATGATTAATTAAGTCTTAAATTTTGCACGACTACTGGCACACCCACTGTGTTATTCAGGCTTTTTTTAGATTATTTTTCATGGTAGATTAATGAATTTGAAAAAAAGGGGACATTAATGAATGACGAGGTCTGCCTTAGATCTCACAAGTAACTTTGCCATTTTTTCCGACAGAAGAAACAGCCAAAGCAGGAGGTACTTCCACCCCCACTGAGCCTGCCTCAAAGTGAACCAGAGGGCAGTGTTGTCATGTTGGTTTTTAATTTGGAGAGGCCTGTTAAATGACTAGAGCTTGCACCTGGCCAGAATATACTGAAGAGAGGATCTCAAGTTGTAGACGACACCACTATGTGTGAGTGGTCCAAGGAGAAAAATATGGCAACTGGATAAAACAGGCAATAGATGGAAACTTCTTTCAAGGCTCTGTGTCCATAAAGGAAGCAGGTACCTTCATTAGAGAATGAATGTTTTGTGTCTCTGTGTCTTGTTTCCATTTTACAGACACATCGATGTAAAATCCCACAGCGTTCAAATATCCGTCAGCTTCTAATAAATCCTCCTTGAATTTGTAGCATTTACACACAGGCGTGTAGTGTGAAACGTGAGGCCCGACACAAAGGTGGATCCTACGCTTTACTGCGCAGCTTTTTGATACTTCAACACTCGGTTGGGAAAAAATGGATTATTTTTCTACAGTAGAAGCCTCAGCTGTGTTTGCGTAACCTGCTGATCAGAGAGTAGTTCAATCCTTGATTAATTTACTTGTGTTTGGATTTCAATGCTATTTTATTGCTGCATCACTTTGTTAAGAGTCCAATGTATTAGTTGTGGTAACATGACTCTTCAAGTCCTTCAGTGGCAGCCATGAAAGCAGCAGCACACTATTGAGGACTCTTAAGAATGTTTGTACGCCATATTTGCCAACTGATAATTCTTGTTTGATCCTTTTTCCATGTTGTATGAACTAGGGTGTGTACGTGCCGTCCTGAACTGCAGATAATGTTTTGATCACTTGATTCATCCAGAATCCATCTACACACATCAGATTCTTGATCTGAGAGTGTTGCATGCTACGAGTTTCATCATTTCAATGCAGGACTGGAGTTCTATCATTATGTTTTATTTTACTGTTTTGTATCTATCAACATGTGAGGCCGCAATCTGGTCATAATTACATTCCATGAACTAACTTGCCACAAAAAGAATATAAAGGACTGTAAAGCCTTTGAGGACTAATAAAATTTGCACTTTCAATAGAATTTGTCTCTCAGGCCCAAGTTTGTTTGCACATTTTAAAATACTGCAAAAAGTCGTAAAACACAAATTACATGCCTGATGCTTGTTATGGACGTGTCTCAGAGTTTAATCTGTTTAGTATTTATATACAATTCATTTTACATGTTCAGATCTTCCTTAGCAACAACAGAGTTGTTCTCAAATTTGAGCATCAAATATGAAACTGATTTCAGGCTGATTTTAAAAAGAGTAATAAACACATTAATGACAAACACAGTGGTTCAGGAAAGCCTTTTCTGCTTTAATACAAAGAAAAGAAGCTTTTCACTTCAGAAAATACAATATTGGTCGATTTTTTTTTTTTTTTTTTTTTTCCTCCTCAAATCGTCAGTTTTCTTTTTCCTACGAAATGCTGCTGTTCACTGCTGTTCAAACAGCTTGAATTGAAATACACCCCTTCTTTTGCTTTGGACTCGGAACCTTGGTGGATGACCTCCATGTTTAATTTTAGTTTTGTTTTTTTGGCTGAGAATCAGGCCTTTCCTTAAATTACATTTTAATTTTGTATTATTTAGTTTTAAGTGCCCGCAGTGCCATGTGACACCCTGTCCAGCAGATCCAGAAATGTCCTGTTACGTCCACATATTGCATCCATGCTCACCTCATAAAAACGAGGTACAAGGCAGGGCAAAATTTCTTCCAAAATAGATGTCATATATATATATATATACATACATATATATATATATAGCAATCATATATACACATTCGTACATACATACACTAATTTATGTGATGCAAAGAAACAAAAAATGTACACATTTATTACAAAATTGTAACAAAGACTGGAAAATGTTTCATTTGCTCTGGAACATCATTGTGTAGCTGTTCAGCCTCTGTGAAAATTTGTCCACATTTGGACACCAAAGCAGTCTCCCAGATTTGTGTCCAAGTTCAACTGGCACAGAACTCAGAGACACAGACAGAGGGGGAACAAAGTCTGATGGTGGTGCAAATACAGAGGTTGAAGGAATCAAAGTAAATGGAAGCAAGAAAAAAGAAAGGGTGAGGTGAAAAGGGATGCAGGTGGAAAAGTAGCTTGACCCTTCCCACCTCCCGACCCAAAGCAAAAAAAAAAAAAAAAAAAGAAGGGGGGAAAAGGAGGTTATCAGGGAGTGTTCACATAAAAAAGCACAAACAAAATTTTGTGTTCTTTTATTACTAAATATAGTGCAGCAATTAACATTGCATTTCTTTCACCCTTTCACTTGAGTCTGACGAACTTTGCTTCCCCCGCTTTTTTCTGTTCTTAACACTTGATGCAAATACGAGTGTAACCCTTGTTCTGTCACTGTCCTGTGTCACAAGGTCAGTCCTCCTTTCTGGGAGAAAACAGGCTTCAGATTCAGAGACGTAAACATAACACAGACCCTGCTCAAAACAAGACAAAAAAAAAACAGGAGGAACATAAAGAATAAAAACAGAACAAGTGTTGGTGTTTTGGGCAGCATGTAATTTTGGAAAGGCAGGGCAGTTTTGATGGTGGCAATAACCCCCGCAGTCAAATTGCCAAATCCTCAAGGAATAAAAACCAAGCTGTGTGAACCACAGCGCCCCTCCTGGACAACAGTGATGTGTGCAGGAACAGCTGCAGCCTTTGGACTGGTTGGGCCTTAAAAGGCCTGCTGGGCTGGGTTGTAGTTGAACGTTGTTGGCACATGAGGCCTCTCTTCCAGCTTGTCATACTCCAGATGAAATTCCTTTGAGACGCAGACACAGTTTCAACTTGATTTGCAAAGCTATGATCTACAGTGAAATTTGAAGGAAGCAGCAGAAAAACAAATTCTTACCTTGGCTACTTTCCTCCAGTTAAGACAATCAAAAAAGTAGTAGGTACCCCTCTCATACGTGTTGGTCTTCAGTGTAGGCTCCATTCCAGGCGCTCTTGTTATCCAGACCCGCTCCTCTTTGTGGTACCTCCAGTCCCGGTTAAAGCTGCAGTTATAAGTTACACAAAGGGAATAAGGACATGGGGGATAAAAACTACTTTCTCACCTGTGAGCATTGCAAAATTTTCACCACAATGATCGAACTTTCACTATACAGAGAAAAGTTGCTGACAACTCGCCACATACATACATCACTGTGATGACAGTACTCACAGTTCTACTGCTGCCAAAAGCTGTAGCAGGTCTCCACCATTCATGTAGTACAGGTAGAACAACAGGTCCTCACCATATCGAGCCAGTTTGATTGCAGCCAACTAGACACAAAGAAGAAATCAATGAGGAGAATCAGTGTTGTACTCAAGTCCTGCCTGAAGACAGTAACAACTTAGTGTGGCACTGTTCTGGAGCTCATTATTACCTTGTCCCTTATGTGGATATTGGTTAAGTATTCAGAGGGAACATGGAAATCTGAAAAGGCAAGTACAAAGATAAGTCGACCAGTCTTCTGGTAACAACACATCAGGTCTACCATGCTTGTCCCCACATGGCAGATGGGGGAGATTCATCCTTACTTGTACATTAAAAATCTGTGCCGAAAAGAAACTTTTACATAACGCGAAAAATTGTTGTCAGAATCTATACATGCATGCTTTCATCCATGAGGCTTATTGCTCAAGGAATGCATCGCCTCTTAAAAATTGCCAACAAGTCAATATAATATTAGTTTTTGACACCATCATATGAATGTCTTACCAATATCTTGAGGTCGACAAGGCGCTGAGGCCCAAGGAGAGGCAAACTTGGGGTACAAGTTTCTGTCAGAGAATAAAGTTGCAGTAAGTTCTTGCCACTATTAATAAAAAAACCGTAGAATTTGACGATAGACTGAAAATTTATAGCATCAACTGCTATTCTGTGACAAGGAAAGTCACTGGATAATTGCCTAGTAATAAAGTAACCGTATGTGTCTGTAACATTTATTAAGTCATAACTTATAGTACAAAACATTGGCTGGGGAAACCCTGAATGTTAATGTCACTAGGATAGACTGTTGTCTTACTCTGGTGAGTTTAAGTTGAGTCCCAGTGTTGTGAGGTCACTCCCTAGCGCCAGATGGACCATCCCAGGATCAGTCTCTGCCGCCCGGATAAAAGTCAACAGGCCAATCATGCCGAATTGGTCTGTCACCATTCCTGAGGGAATGTTCGTCACCCGACCTGCAGCGACATGATAAAATCAAAGTTCAGCAAACTGCTGATACCAGGCCATAATCAACAATTAATAGTTACTGTCAATACGTTACCTCAGTTTTTCTAAAGCACACTTTGTGCAAGCATTGGAGAGCAAACCAAGCCAATTTTTTAAAACACATTGATAACAGTCAGGTGAAAGAAAGATGACGGTGGTCTGTATCATAGTGAGCATTTTCTTTTGGCTTCCTCATATTGCAGCTTATCCAATAATTATTTAAACCCAAATGCAGGGTAGAGAGCGCAACTGCCTCACCCAAGTTGTGCGATAAAGAAGGGCTGTCTCAGTGGAATTGGAGCGATACGATTGGCTGAGAGGTCTCACCATCGGGCAACACCTGGATCCCTTTCTTCTGGTTGTTGTTCTGCGCTGAGGCCGTCTTGTCTCCAGGGAACTTGGGCCCATCTGCATTGGATGTGCTCTTGCTTGTGGAGTTCAAGTTCTAAAAAGAAAAAAACATTTTTAACACATGAAAACAAAACAAACAAACAAACAAACAAACAAAAAAAAAAAAATCACAAGAATAATAATTATTTGATGCATAAAGTAAACAACAACAAAAAACACAAATCCTATCAGAGTGTGGAGTTAAGCCATCAGCAGCTCAAACTTACAGTTTTGCTGTCGTCATTGTTCAACGTAGGGTCCTTATAATTTGGGCCAGGCAGTGCAGGGAAGTCCTCGTTATGGATGGAGAAATCCTGTGTCTGTTCAGATGATGGCTTTGTCACCATGCCAACTTGATAAGAAGAATGAACACAATGAAGTACAAATTATTTTAGTTGTAGTTTAGTTGTAATTTGTTAACAACAAACAAAATTCCACAATTATTATTTCTATGAACTTGTAGATGTGCTTTTAAACAAAGCTTTGACAACAAACCCAAGAGGCTGCTGACAAATTTTCTCTCCTAGGGGAACCCTTTATCTTAATGCGTGTAAAAATTAGACACTTTCTCTAGTCTAATGGCTTACCATAAGGAGCCCTTCCAGCCAATGGGTTGAGCACTGGTGTTGGGTTTCCAGTCCCTTCTCTCCGACTCCGGTCTGCTAACGCAGGGAAGTCTGACAGATCCAGTCCTGTTACATTTTCACTCCCATCTGTAGCAACAGAAGGTTGGGAACTTGTAATGTCACCTTCATAGCAATTTACATGTGTACTAATGTGGCCATTACTAACTTAATGTAATTCCATTCCACTGTAAATATTACAACAGTTACTGTTTAAACTGGCTTGTTTCAACAGTAAAAATGGTACAAACTTTGAAAGGTTTTCCAAAATTTCATTGAAAAACTCAGCCACTTTTAATTGGCATAGAGTCATCACACAAGATGAGAATTTCTCTTAAAGACAGCACATATTTTTACAGTGTGATTTCAGTTTTAGGAAGTGAAGAGGAAAAACTATGAGAACCAACTTAAGAAACATTTATGTGAAATGTTCTACTTTTATGTTCCATACAAGGACAAAAAAATCCATGATTACTTAACCAAACCAGATTAAATAGTCTAACCTGTGCCATTGAAGATGTTGCTTGATATTGAGTTGTTAATCCCAAAAGCCTGATTGCGGTTCATACCAAATCCTGACATGCTGCATATAGAGAAGAAAAGGAAAACATAACAGTAAGGCCAGGTTCCAAATGTTAACTTCCCTTAAAGGAAGAAAAAAGGTTTACAGATCTACCTGTTTATGGTGAAGGGCTGGCGTGCTGGCTGCTGTTTGGGCATACAGATAATACTGGGTGAGCTGCGGTTGGGGCTGCCCAGCCCCGAGCTGCCCATGCTATTGGTCCTGCCGCTCATCCCAATGCCTTGACCGACCTGAGAGTGGTTCAAGATGTTTCTCGAGTTCATCGGCAATGTCCCCCTATAAAAAAAAAAAAAACAAAAAAGAAAAAAAAACAATCAGACCCAATTAATTTTTTTACAACCATACCTATTGCGACTTAATATTCTCTGCTATAAACCAGAGAGGTGGCTGTTCAAACTGTGTCTGCAAACATAAACAAAGGACCACCTTAATTTATACCTGCTTGGTGATGGAGGGGTATGGAGGGACATTGTGGGGACCCCTGTTGTGGGAGTGATATGACTTGGTAGCTGCGTGCCTTGTGTTAAATTTCGATTTAACTGAGGCGTATTGTTCCCCATGCCCCTTACCGAGAAGCCCAGTGCACCTGCACAGAAAACGTGGCAGAAAAACATGAGAACTCATTCCAAAATTCAGTGGCCCTGCTTTTAGTGGTAAGATTAATAAATTTCAACAGTAATGTACTAAAATTTCTTTCAAATTCAAGTATAACACACATGAGAACTGCTGTAATCAACTGGAAGAAAACTAAACAAAACAACAACAAAAAACACTTACTTTGTGGACCATACAAACTTGCACCAAGTTGCGACAGCTGACCTGACGACGATGGTGAGGGAGAGGACAGCATCTGAAAGAACAGGCAATGACAGGCCAGAGTAACATTAAAAATGCCTTCTCTTGTGTTAACTTAAGAAATGACAAAAAGTCTGCACGGGTGGAACAAAACTCACATCTTTGTCCGACCGATGTGGGAACATCGACGGCTGGTTGTAGTACATGCTTTCATCGGTGAAGTCGTTGTCGCCCACCTCAACAAACTCTACAAATTTCTTTCTAGCACCAAACATGCCTTTTGTCACCTGAGGAGAAAGAAGAGAAAAGAAAGTAAGCAGATTAACACAAATACATTTTCCAATGGCTATCAGATTTTTAATCTAAATCCACTCATTTACTTTAACCACAGTGTTGCCAGCATGTAACTCTGCAGAGTTGAACTTAAAGATAGTCCCAGTGTTGTTTAAACACAATGAAAATACCTAAAAACCTAAAAGCTAAAATAATTAATCAACTTTTTTTTGAAAACATAAGACAGTGATAGATAAAGTAAGATTGAAAATTGTAGAGTGATCATTTATTCTCTGAGACATAGTTGGCATCGTGGGGTTGCTGAAATAAAGTTTTGAACAGTGTGTGTCGAAGCACAAAACAAAGTGTTTTGTTTTTTTTTTTATCTATGACACATAATGAATAAATCAGATGACAGCGGAGCTAACTGGTAGTTTGCTTCGTGTTTATTTTAAAGAGATATTCCGCAGTCTTCCTGGTGAGGAGTCACTTCATTTGACACTGTTGGCTAAATTAACATCAACAGTGCTAACGGGCTAGTTAGCCAACACCACTGTTAGCTTACGCTAGCAGACTATCTGCGTTAGCATAGCTAGCTTAACGTCCGTTTGCAAACGGGCTACCCAAATAAGGACGAAGTGAGGAAACATTGCAGCTTCAAAACACCCCCAATTTATCTCCAACTAATACCAGGCTGCATTTCAGGCCCTCTCAGCCTACATGTCTCCACAGTCAGCTGTCCGTTTTCTCGGCTCAGTTTACGCTCGGATTGCAGCAGTAGCAGTAGCAGCAGCGACAATCTGTCGGAACTAAAGGCTAACCACCCGGCGCGTACCGAAACGGGCGACAACAGGACGATGTTAACTCACGCCGAAGGGTTACATCTGTTTCCAGTCATTATAAATTAAAGAAAAGCAAGTAAAACACCCTCACCGCATCAATTTCCCTTCTCTTCGTTAGATCCAAGATGGCTGTGTGTACTCTAAATCGAAAGGGGGGTAGCCTTTACCCTCTGACCTTACAACCTGCTGACCACTTCCGTACACAAAAACAAACACGACCGAAGATGCGCTAAGCTGCTGACAATTTTGTTAAAAACAATAGTAACAATGATGTAGTGTTTGCAGTAAATGTAAAGACACGCCGTGTCACGTCTCTGCCTCTCTCCTGTGACCATTAGGTGTCTTTAATGTGAATTAGTGTCTGGTTTTAATAGATAGGCTTCCTTGTTTCATTAATATCCGGATACCCACACCTATCCACGCTGTTCTGTATTAAAAGCATTTGACATTTAGGTTTTACTTTTTGTGGTTTCATATGTTCAATATTCCTCCATTTGTTTGTGTTTAACCCAGTTTACCACAATACAAATCAGGGGCCGGATGAGTGTTGTGAGTGCTGTGTTGTTCACATTGGCAAAACAGTTATGTTTTTTTTTTATTTGCTCATTTATTATTTATTCTATAAATGCACTGACAGCTTCATTCAGACCTGCTGGTAGTGCACTCAAATTGTAAATGAAATATGTGTATGTGTATGTGTGTGTGTGTGAGTGGGGGGGGTCCTCCATAACCTGAGTCCATACCAACGGTCACTTGTTTCCGTCTCCGTGCTCAGTCCAGGTTGAGGCCCCCAGGGTAAGGAGTTGATAAGGAGGACAAGTGCTATAAACAGTGTGTCATTGAGTGAAACCAGACGAGGGGCAACCATTGCCCCTTCTGATAAAGAAAATTTAATTCCTCAACCAGTTTTATCTCTTTGCACAATAGCACTAATGAAGGTATGCAAGATAGTATTGGCAGTTCACACCTCAGGCTGGCAGGGATAACTATTTGCTTCTATGGCTGTAGATGTGAGACTGCCAAAAGAGAAATAAACATGATGTTATATTTTGCATTTAAAAGGTTGTGCCTATGAGAAAAACTGACATTTGAGCATCAGGATTTGGAGGATTTTTATAGTGGGAAAAGCACTGAAGTCTTGATGCCACAACGAGCTCACAGTTTATCTTTAAACAGGCATGCACAATGTGGAACTGAAAAAACATGAATCCGCAGAGCTATGAGTCTTCCAACACGCTTCACTGCACCTCTTGGTTTTTCTGGGAACCAGTAACTCAATTTCCCTTTGCTGCAGGAAAATCTTTTTAAAACGTGCAGTATTTGGCTGAGAGTAACACACATACACATTCAGTATCCCTGTGTGTTTGACAAATTCATTGACGAATTCTAGAGAACACATCAGAAGCCCATTTATCTGGCCTGGTGGCACAGACCCAGGTCTGTGTTTGGGCCAATTAAAACTCATTGTAAATGACCTTCGCTGCTCCTTCATCACAAAGCACTTCTTATGCTTATCCCCAACACCCTGCCCCTCCCTGTCCATTTCTCTCCCACCTCTGTCATCTTGGAGAAGAAGGGGGTGGGGGGTGGGGGGGTCATTAGGCATAAATGGGGAGGAGAGAGCAGCTAGTGGTTGCTATCACCATGAAAGTCGGGGCAAAGCTCAGAGCCACTGAGAGATAGTGAGAGGACCGCACTGGGGAATATCGGCCCAGGGAATACAGTTGGTTTTCAGCTCATTAATGTGGATAAACAAATGGCTTTCTGCAGGAGATCATGAGCGTCATGGGCATGAGGAGAAAAATACTGGTAAGTAGGTGTTTTCAATGCTTATTATTATCATCTTTATACTTGTAAAGTTTTCTGTTCCCATTGTGACAACTATTGATGCCTATTCTCTTTTTAAATCACTTAGCATCATGGCTTGTATCACATTTAAGGGTGTGTAATTCAGCATAATTATTTGCATGTACCTGCTGATGCAGGATCCCTTGGATGAATTACATGGTTATAAACTTGTTTTGTTTTTGCATATCACCAAAATCAATAACTCCAGAGGGGCGTTGGAGGAGCAGTAATGGGATGCCATGAAATTCACAAGAAGACTGCCTGCTCAAGTACGAAGACTTGCCTGGTACTAAACTGATGTGTAGGACCAGTGGTGTATCAGAGACAGTGAGGAATATGGGTAACGCCATGCGAGGCGTCATCGCCTTCATTCCCTCAGATCGGTGTCAACGTTTCCTAGTGGGGGACCTGAAGGAGATGCCTCTTGATCGCACCCTGGACCTGAGCAGCCGACAGCTGCGTCGACTGCCTCTTGCGTCCTGTGTCTTTGACGGGCTGGTGAAGCTCTACCTGAGTGACAACAACCTCAGCACTTTACCTGCTGAGCTCGAGGGCTTGAAGAAGCTCCAGCTGCTCGCCCTTGATTTTAACTGTTTTGAAGAGCTCCCTGCAGCCATTTGCAGGTTGCCCCAGCTCAGCACGCTTTACCTTGGGAACAATAGGTTTTACCACCTCCCCGGAGAACTGAGCCAGCTCAAGGAACTAAGCACCCTGTGGCTGGAGGCCAATTACTTCACTGTTTTCCCAAAGGTGGTTTGTGAGCTCTCTAATCTAAAGACCCTACACCTTGGTTATAACCAAATACAGAGTTTACCAAAAGAGCTAAGACAACTGGAGGAATTAAGAAGTATCTGGCTTGCTGGGAACCAGCTGGCAGAGTTCCCACCAGTGTTGCTGGAAATGCACTTTCTAGCGGTCATCGATGTGGATCGAAACAGAATCCGTCACTTCCCGGGCCTTTGTCACATGCAGGGGTTGAAACTTGTCATTTATGACCACAACCCCTGTGTTAACGCCCCAGCAGTAGGCGAAGGTGTCAGGAGAGTTGGACGCTGGGCAGAGAGCGCGGACGATGAGCAGGAAGACGATGGATCAAAAGCAGCCGGTGAAACTGCAGCCGAGGTCACAGATGTACAACCTGAGGAGGAGCACAACACTTAGAGTTCAAGGAACAAAGTGACCTTCAGCCGTGAAGAGGCCTACCAGCCCAGGATGGTATTCAAGTGGAGCACTTACAGCAGATGGGTGTGTTGTATGTCAAGCTGATTGTCTTTGGTCCATATATGGTAAAACCAGTCACATGAGCTTTAATATAAGACATTAAATAAAAAATAGTTCAGAAACATTGCCTGTGTGAAAATTGACATTTGAATCTTAAAATACAAACAAATTTTAAATGTTTGATTTCTGATGTGTATGAAATGCCAGTGTCATATTTGAATTTGTAAAACTTTGCAGTACCTTCAAACAATCAGCTGCAACAATAGTGTCATTAATAATTATGGATTCTCACCAACATGAAATTTTCTATTTTGAATAATTTTTTCTTGTGGTGCAAGGCATATTTCTTGGGAGCTAACCCAAGGGGCAAAAAGTCACCATAACTTGCAAGTGTTGGAATGTTTGCACAACAGTAACAGACTATCAATCATACACTTCCACTAAATTGACTCTGCTTGTGAATGCTGTGCTGTTGTTGCTGAGGCTTTTTGGAGGGTCATCTTTAAATTTACTGTGTAAACCTGATGTCACTAGATGCACAATTTCATCATGAAATCAAAAACCAGTGTGGCGCTGCACTGTATACATTCAATGTGTGAGAATTTGTTTTATCTTGGAGGCGCTGAGAAAAAGAAGGGACAAAACTCTTCAAACAGAGATGGAAATAATAAATGTGCCTGCTGAGGTCAAATACAGTGAGGTTTTTAATACGAGGGGTGGATGGTTGAAGTCAATTAGTGCACTCCTTATCCAGACCAATGCATAATTCATCTGATAGATTGGGGCTGTGGTTTTGAATAAATGCAGCTAATGGGCCTTAATATCATTGCGATGACTCTGATATGAAATATATCAGAAAATCAGCTTTCTAATGTACCAGGAAAATATTCTCTTAACAAGATTATATGGGTGAAGATTGTTGTTGATTTTTTTTCTTATTTTAATGGATATAAATAGGCTGTATGCCAGCCATTTAGGTGGAAAGTGTTATTTCTAAGTGCATGCACAGACTAAACTACTGTATTTTCATTTTTCATTAAACTTCATATTAAATATAACAACACTTACATCACTACCACGTGTTGTCTTGCAGGGTTAGGAGAGGGCTGGGTGAAAAAAGTGTGGTCTTCAAAGACAAAAATAAAAAATAAAAAATATAATAAAATATGCACAAATTCTGGGGGTATGAGATAAAATCTTCTAACAATATAAATTGTTGGTTTAATTATTTTTATGGTTGTGATTTATATCCTCAACATATGCTCATTCTACAGACTGAAAGGTTTCTTAACTTTCTTCATTTAAAATATGTATAGTGTGTCTAAAAGTAAATATGTCTTATATCTTAAAAATGCACATTAAAATTAATAGTAGAACAGTAGAAAAGGTTTTTAGTCATGTCCGTTGAGCAAAGTTCAACCTCATAACCTGAACAATCACTGTTTATTTCTACAAATATTTTATGATCGGAATCAAACCAATTTTTTTTTTCAAATTACACACAAATTCTGTCAGTAGGTTATATCTTTGTCAAGTTCATGTGTTATATATCCAGTATTCAGGACAACTTTTTCAGATGTGGGAAGTAGCAATCTTGAACAAATTAGCAGGAATATTAAATTTTTCTATGTGTTAGACCAAAAGTATAATTTCTCGGATTTTTTACAACTTAAAAGCACCAGAATATTAAATATATCTATAGGCAGAAATGTTGCTGTTCAAGCTACATTGTTATTGGACAGGGATGTTTCCCAAAATTAATGTTACAGACAATAAAGAAAAGACGTGCTGTATGTTTTTATTAATTTAATTCAGAATGAGTGCATAAATAACATCTACCAATGTAACTTAAGGGGAATTTGGATGAACATTCTAAAATATGTAAACCAAGATGAACAAATAATAAGTGCTTAATGTTAATATCTTTGGTACAAATTCCTACATCAACACAACTTTCACAAACCCATACATATATTTACTTAAACCCTATAAGCTCCCCTGAAGCGTAGACTAGAAAAATGCAGGCTGAGATAAAGCCTACATTACTTCATTGGCAATAGCTTTTCCATCAAGAACCAACTGTACCACAAATATCTCCCTCTCACATTGTACATTATTATTATTATTATTAATGTTACAGATATGTTTCATGAACAGACATCAACATACATATTTCTTAAAGGAGCCATCTAAAATATCTTGGTTCTTTATTGTGTTGAAAACATAATATATAAAAATTTCACAACTTAATGTGCAAACTGCACTGTAACAGATACTGACTATGAAGGTCAGATAGAATGAGAACCATATTTGTAAAAGAACTGAAACCCCTAACTTCATGTACCATAACATTTAAGTCAGCCATTCCAGTCAGACAGAACATCCTCAATATTTGTGAGATGAAAAAACTATTTGGAATTTTCTTTAAGGACGTCATTAAAAAACAAAGATACTTTTGGGGGCTAATTTACCAAAACTAATTACCACAAGAGAGTTACTGATATAAAAAAATCAAAAAAATCACAGTATTGGTTTCTGTCTATCTTTAAGGGTGTGATTTAAAACTCCAAACTGTACATTTTGTCTCAAGTGAAATGGCAGCTACGTTGAAAATTCATACATGTATTTTTATGGGAGGACTGTCAGGATGTGTGCCTCAGTGTAGGCTGGCATAGATGTGAGAAAATCCCACCCTACAGACATCCAAACAATAAAAACACAAACTGGTTCGACTGACAGAAAAGGGGTGTGTTTGAAAGACAACACCTGATGGAAATTGCTGCTGGCAATACTGTCAGTCAAGAAAGAGCTGGGATGTGGCAACCTTTTGCTATGTGCACATTAAAAACACTAATGGAAACAAACAAAAATAACACTCTAATAGCGCTGAAATATTCTCATGCTTCTGTATTTGTAACAACTTTAAGTGGTTTAACTTTAATCTATCAGTGTCGGCCAAATCACTTCCCGTTTGCTGAGGAGTGATTGGAAACTATATGAGATGCTAACACACTACAGGTGCGTTTAAGGTGTGCAGCAACATGGTTCAAAGGCTCATCCAGGGTCCAGGTCTCTGTCTGAGACTGGTGTCACACTGGTGAGGCAGTGGGCTTCCATCCAACAAGTCTGAACCATCTTTCTCATCAGAACCCACAGAGTCATGAGACTGTTCCTCTTTGGTATCTGGATCATCATCGCCAGAGGCATCTGAGATAACTGAAGGCTTCTTTGACAAGACCTCAGGCGCTGTGTCGCTTTCCTGGAACTCAGATTCATTCACAGATCCAATCACTTTGGGAACATCAAGTTCCTTCTGTGAATTTTCCCTGTCCATGCGCTTTCGAGCCTCTTCTCGCCTCTGCTGGATGCGGGTGTTGTCTCCGAGCATAACCCTGACTCTTACTTGATCTGGAGGCCAGAGCCCACCCCATATGAATTGCAGGTAGCTGAATAGCACGATGACACTGAGGAAGGCGAAATTGGTTGCCACCCCAATCACTGCAGATGTCAGAGGGAAGTTGTACAGCACATAGCGCACACCAGTGAAGTAGGCATGGATTCGAAGCTGAGATGAGTAGACCTGCACTCGTTTGGACTGGATCTCGATCACAACACCTATGGTAGGTTGATAAGCATTTGTCTTGTAGTCTGAGAAGAGCTCAACTTCAATGAGCTGCTTCTGCTCAGCCATCCCACTCAAAAACAAAGGAGAGAACACTAAAGTGCTGAGGGTCTGCAGGAGGCTGGAGCGATAATGCAGCATTGTAGATCTTCCCACTGATGAGACTGTCTTCCCCCCCTTTGTATAAGAAGACATCTTGACCATGAACATCCCCAGCTGTTCATTCACGGGAGACTCAGGCATCTCTAACTCCAAAGATATTCGATAAGGCTGGCCGTAAGCCATCACCTGGTCTCTGTCATTCTTCATGAAAGAGATGTTGGCTGTGGGGAATGAACAAAGTGCCTGATCTGAGGCATCACAATCAGCGGTGTAGTAGAAGTACACAGGAGTGGAGAAGCTCACCGTGGGCATGTAGGAATAGTAGAAGCTTCCATACAGAAAAATTGACACCCACAGCAGCAGACCCAGGACACAGAACAGTATGGCAGCCTGAAACAGAGTCCGCCGTGCTTTGAGGAGAGTCACAGCTGCCACATCCTGCACCCAGTGTAAAACGGGTCCCATTGTGGCCCCCATCGAGCCCGATCTGGTACTCCCCGACTGTCTTCTGATCCTGGTCTGGGCACTTGTTCCTCCTTCCAGCCCCGCTGACTGCTGCCTCTGTGGCGGAGCCTCGTTTTTATACATCAGTGGGTCGCTGCCCCTCTAAACTGTGTAGCTAATTGCTTATCTTCACCCTCCCATTTTACGTCTATTCAACCACACACTGAAGAGTCCGAGTGTTTAGCTTCAGTCTGCCAGCTAGTTCACGTGTCAAACAAAAGAAAAGAAATTAAAGGAGAAACGATCTTGTGGTCTGAGATCTAACAATCTTAGAGCAAAATTTTTGTCTTCCTAATCTGATATTCAAGGTATTTAAGCTCGTTAGCAGTTTAGCTTTGAACTCAGCTGTCGCTAAACACAATACGTGACCCCGTAACCCGGAAGTTCATCTCTTCTCTTGAGGAAGCAGGTTTAAACAGGAGCAGACCCGCAACATCGACGCCAGCGAAGGGAGCAGGCCCTCAGACCAGGGATGGGTAAGAAAACTCGCCTCACAGGAGGGGCTGTCGGTCGGAGAACAATCCTACAGCTTTCACCCCCCGGGCTCCGTGGTGGGAATGTCGGGGAGAGGGAAGAAGCACCCTCCGGATCTGATGGTGATTTTTTGTAACATGCTAACTCAGTGGCTTGTTAGCTACAGGCTAGCTAAAGGCTAACGGCTCGCGGTATCAAGAATGGGCGCATTTGGTAAAAAACAAAGACACTACTCGGAATACACAACTATGAAATTAGCCAGCTCATTTATATACTCATATATATAGATACACGGCCAACAAAAATATCCCACATGTGTTTAACTGTAGAAACGAAACCGTTATTTTTTTCCATGTTATGGATCAAAGCTAGTTGCTAGCTCGTTAAGCTAGCGGATGAGGAGCGAGCATTTTTTGAACGCTTGCCAAAAATAGACTTATGGCAAAAGAGTGGGCTACTCGATCTATATATAACCTGCCCTACCACAGAAACTAATACTGTTACGGTGTACTTGCTTTATCAAAGCGTGTGAAGACGGTGCCTGTGTAATGTAATGGCGTCAGGTTTCAACTGTAAGCCATTCTGTCACTGCTGGTACCATTACAGTTAGTGATATTGCTGCAGTCCAACTGTTGGAGCTCCGCTTTGACTGCTTGGTTGTCGTGAATTTCAGACGAGCAGGACGGTGACGGACACAAATTCGTGAGACACACAAACATGAAGGCTCCCGCAGTCAAAGCCACAGGTATGTTTGGGTCTCTTCTAATCACTTGAAATAAGTCATGATTGTCCTGTGCTTGACCCAGAACATTTTGTGTCCATCTGCAGAGGGTTTGTCCCTGCTTGGAGCTTATGAGGATAGTGATGAAGATGATGCTGGAGACTCTCAGCGTTCAACTGCAAACTCTCAACACAACCAGTCAGCAGACATTGACAGTACACTGGCCAATTTCATGGCTGTGAGTATAAACCTTACTGCACGTGTTAACCCGCTGTTGTGGTTGCCAGATAGCAAAACACTGTTTATATAGTTTTAAGGTTAACCATTAAGAAATGTACAAAAATAATTTAAGTTGATAAATCTAAGATAGATATTAAGATACAAAATGTACAGAGAATACATTTAAGTTTTTATTCATTGTGTGAATAAGTGAGTGGACAACAGCTTATAAAGTCATATTCTTACTTTATCTTTAAAGAAATATTACAAGAAATCAATATGAGAAACTGGGCAAAATCGGATTTGATGGCAGCACAATATATGTAATTCAGAACTAGAAGGAGGGGTTGCAATACGATGTCTGGGCCTCATCCATCTGGAAAAATTATGCACACAAGTGATTTGAAGTTCAAAGTAGACTGCAGGTGTAGAATGTTGTTCATACATTGAACTGAAAACATAATTATTGTCAAATGTTAATTCTTGTTCTCACTTTCCCAACACAGGAAATTGATGCAATCACCACTCAGCCAAGTTCAGATGATGCAACATCTCATTCTTCAGTACCGACCACCTCCCCACCCAAACCTGAACCTAATACCCAGCAGCCAGCTGCCAGTGAAGAACAGAATCAACAAAGCACAGATTTTGAGTACAATACTCAGTACTCACTAGCTGGAGGTAACTACTTTGAACAACCTATCATGCTAAATTAGCAGTTCCTATGTACATTGAGTGCAGCAGTATTGTAAATTATATTATATTAAATTAAATTATAAATTATAAATATTTATTTATAATATTTTTATAAATATTATTTATTTATTATTATTATAAATATTTTTAATTTGGGAACATGTGCCATTGTTTGTTTTTGTAGCATCTCATGCGTTTGCTCTTTTTATGCAGTGGGTGTAGAGATGGGAGACTGGCAGGAGGTATGGGATGAGAACTCTGGTTGCTACTACTACTGGAACACTGTGACCAACGAGGTGTCCTGGGAGCTGCCACACTATCTTGCTGATCAGGTGCAAAGCCTGGGACAGTATGCCAACAAGTAAGAGTGGCTGACCGAGATAAGGCTAAGCATTTTTTTTGTGTTGCAAGATAAAATAACTGTGCCTACATGTCAAATGGCACAGGGATTCAGCTGTGTATGATATTTTCTGTTATTTATTTATTTATCTATCTATCTATCTATTTATTTATTTATTTATTGAAGCTCTGGCGTCAATGGCAATGGCAATGGCACAACCCATGTAGGTTATTACACAGAGGAAAATGCTTCAGCTGTTGCTGCCCCAACATCAGTGAAAGAGACCAAAGTGAAGGCAAGTCCAAGAAAAATCTGAATCACCATTTTCCGTGGCATTTAAGATTTGTATTTTATTTTATCACAATATATCACCCTGTTTTGTGTAAAAGGAGGTAATCGAGAGTGTTGTCGGACTCACAAGCGAAGAGGAGGAGCGACGTGGAGTGGCTGCTTCTCTACTTGGTCCTCTGATCCCTTCTGAAGTGAAAGACGCAGAAGAAAAATGGAGAAAAAAGCTCCTTAAAGGATTGGATGAGACAGAAAACAGTTTGGATTCTGATGGAGAAGGTTTACGCCCTGTAGGATCCCCCCCTACCCCTCTGCAAGACCCAGACCCAGTCCCAGTCCCAGCGTCAGTCCCCGCTGTCCAAAAAGACCTTTGTGCCAAGAAGCAGTTGACAGACAACTTGGATGGTGAGGAGGAGGAAGACACAATGGACCTGGAACTGGCTCTGGAGAGGAAAAAGGTGTTAATTCAGCATGCAACTGCTTTTAGTTTATGATAGTGGTTTTCCAACATAACTGACATATGTTAATGTCAGTATGACCTAGTTTAACCCAACTCCAATATGTGACTCCTAGGCTGAGCTCAGGGCACTGGAGGAGGGTGATGGGAGCACTGGGGCATCAAGTCCTTGTTCTGAGACAAGCCAAGAAACCTCTAGTTCTCGTGCTCTTCTATTGAAGAAAAATCGGTGGAAGACTGCCTTCCCCTCTGCTCCTAGCCCAGATTCTAATAGCAGAGGTTCAGACCAACAGGACAATACAGAGACAAGTAAGTCCAAATGTTTACACATGCTAGTGACAGGTTGTATGCATGACAGGTATGGGTAAATTACATTTTTCAAGCGGTTGTATCCAAAAATTCCTGCATACCTACATTCCTCTCATTTGCTCTGTAGCACCTGCTAAAGTTCTGGAAAATGAAGAAGGAGAAGAAAAGGAAACAGACAACGCTGAGGAGAAAACAGTTTTAAAACCTACATCAAAAGAAGAAGTCGAAACATCTGAACCTAAAGTGGAAACACCTGAGCTAAAGGTAAGACATGTCATTATTGGTAACCATAGTAATTTTGACCGCCTTGTGCTGTTTGCCGAGGGGGGTTTTTGTGTTGTTGTTTTTTTTTGTTTGTTTGTTTTTTATTTTTTCTAATGCTGAAAACTACAGTTTCAGATTGGAGAATTGGCAAACACCTTAACTAGCAAGATGGAATTCCTTGGTATAAATAAAAAGGCAATCTCGAACTTCCAGTTGCTTCTGCTACAAACTGAGGTGAGGATCATTGTTCAGTTTCTAAGCAACATTACCAGAGCTTCCAGTTCTAGCTACCATGTACTACTTCTAAAATATTTAACTCTCAATTTTATTTCATATAATTTTTGCACACAGCCATGTGGTAGTACTTTAATATTTAATATTCTCATAATAATTAATCATATTCTGAGGACTTGCTATAATTACTCTTCCATTCCTCATCGATCTTGTTGCTCCTGTGTCTTTTAATTTCTGTTCAATCATTTTCCAAAATTTCCTTTCAGACACGGATTGCTGACTGGAGGGAGGGTGCTCTGAATGGGGTCTATCTCCGCCGCAGGCTGCAGGAAGCTGCCGAACACATAAAATATTACGAACTTAACGCCACCCCTAAAGGCTGGTCCTGCCACTGGGACAGGTACGCGTTCCTTACCTTTCACATCTCTATACTCCCTCGTCCCCCAAAAACTTTACCGTGTGACTACACCCCCTTCACTGCCGAGGTTGCAGACTTTGTATCATGACTTTGGGAAAAGCTTAACCAGCTCAAGTGGATTGAAATAATTACCAGAAACAGACTCTCCAGGTTTCTGTGATGCAATCCTGGCACTCAGCTTTGCACGCACTGATAAGGAAGCATCCACTCTGGGCCAGCCTGCTTCCTGTAAAATAAACCTGCCACAAAGATGACTTCTTGTCCCTATAACAGACTGGTAAGCCCTTTGTTGTGAGGGCAGATGTAGACTGATTATGGGTCCAATCAGTGGAAAGTTTGGGAGGTGGGCATGGTAAGGAGGTTGGTTGCGCGGGAGAGCTTTGCACTTTACAGGACTACAACCCCCAGAATGCAATGCAGACAGAGTGATGTCCTGGAAGCGACGTGTCACACATCAAATAAAAGGTGAAGATGGAGCAATGACGGGAATCCAGCAGGTCAGACCAACTTTATTTCATATGTCTTCCTGTTTTTTTTTTTTTTTATTTTCTTCTTTCTGATGTGAAACAAGTTGATTGTGTGCTTGTTATTTTCTGACCTATTGTTGATGATGATGATGATACTTCCTCCCTGGCGTCTTCCTGTGTCTGGGTGGGAATGGTTGTCTAAAACGGAACAATTGTGACAACCATGATGTGAGCTGCTGAATGCTACTTTCAGGACCTAAAGATGATTTGTTTTTGCTTTATTAATTTTGAGAGCAAGGTGGGTTCCCTATCCACATTCATAACCACACTCTAATTGGGCTCTTCTTCTGGATGGCTAAAGTTGCTATCCATTTCAATACCCCTGCCCCAATTGTGGCCATTATATCCACTCCCTTGCCCTACTGTCCCAGGGTATCATGCCATTCAGCCAGTTTCTAGGCCAGTCGTTGAGATGCTTGCCTTCTATCTCTGTTGTCCCACTCTTTAGAGAGCACAGGCGGTATTTCTACGTGAAGGACCAGACCAGTGAATCCCAGTGGGATTTCCCAACGGAGGAGGACAAGGAGGAAGACCTGAAAGGCAGCCAAGGTACCAATGCACAGACTTCCAACCAAGGAGACGCTAAAACACCTTCTGTGGCTGCTGGAGGAGTTACAGGTCAGTGTTACAACTGCTGCTGTACACTCGGGGTAAAATCTCCTTAAGTCTTTAATGATTTTGCTTTGCTGCATTAAATGCATACTAATGAAATACTTTTGTCCCTCACAAACACCCAATGTATTTCCCTCTTTAAAACACAGGATCTACTTATGCTGCTGTTGCCCCACCAGCACCCCCTCAGCCCAGTGCATTCTGGTCTCCATCCCAACCTCCTCTTCCCGATAGTCCACCTCCACCATCCAACTACCCCCCGCCTCCACCTCTTCCTCCAGGCTCCCCTCCTCCACCACCTCCTCCTCCTGACAGCGATGGAGAAATCATGGAAGTGGAGATGGAGATGGATGATGATAATGATGGGGAGCCTCCAGCCCCTGGAACTGA
This sequence comes from Remorina albescens, assembly GCA_034769265.1. Classification (NCBI taxonomy): domain Eukaryota; kingdom Metazoa; phylum Chordata; class Actinopteri; order Carangiformes; family Echeneidae; genus Remorina; species Remorina albescens. The sequence continues at coordinate 52,145,914 of CM068475.1, forward strand.
GGAAGATGGCAGTGGGAGGCCTCCCTTACCTCCAGCTGGTGCAAACATTAAAGTATTGAATTAATAAAGTTCCTTTTCTAATCATGTAGTTTGAATATGTTTATATATGCTTGTATTCAGAATTAACTTTTATTGTAATTCTTGTCACTTACGCAGAATACAGAGACATCAGGGTCCCTGGGGAAAGGTCAAAAACGCAAAGCTGGTCAGCTGAATAAAGCCATTACTATTGGCAGCAGTCCCATTCTTTACACCCAGCCTGCTGCCAGTCCAGGTAAACAGATATCTGTACACAATTGTAGTTTAAGTATACAACAGGCCTTTGTGTTTTTAATCCCTATTACCTGTATAAACTACATCCACTGAAATAACATCAGAGCTCAATTTCAATTTCCACTGCAAACACTGAACCTTAACAGTGCAAATGTTCCCATCAAATATAAACTTGCCTTATATGTGTGTGTGTGTGTGTGTATATACACACACACACACACACACATTTACATACATACAGGCAGAGTGTTAATTCAAACAAGCAATTGCAACACTTAAATATTTACCCCATAATACTAAGATTTCTCTTTGTCTGCAGCTCCTCTAATGTCAACAACTGCCTACTGGGGAGTGCCGGCTGTCACTGCCCCCTTGGTTCCTTGTGAACCTCCGGCCCCGCCCATCCCAGCTCTGCCTCCTCAACCACCGCTGCCACCATCCCAGCCACCTTTCGAACCTCCTGCAGCCAAGGCTCTGCCCACAGACAAGACCAAGAAAATCAAAAAGGATAAGGTTAGTTAGTTTGGATTTAAGATCAAGTGTCAAAAGAGGGAAGTTCAGAGAGGTTTTAATAACAATACTAGTCATTATTAAATCTTGAATCTACAATTCCTGGAAATCAAATATCTGTAATTCAATGCTGAAAGATAATATACAATATAACATGCATTTATTTTCCTTTTCCCCATTGATACTCTCTTGCTCTGTAGTCGAAGAAGAGTAAGACCAAGATGCCTTCTCTGGTGAAAAAGTGGCAGAGTATCCAGAAAGAGTTGGATGAGGAAGAGAAGAGCAGCTCTAGTGATGAGGACAGAGACCAACTGAACAAGAAGAGTATTGAGGAGTGGAAGCAACAACAGCTCATGACGTATGTTTCCATACAATATCTAATCACTTTTTTTTTTTCTCTTCTAATCAAAGTTAAGTTGGATTGTCATTATACTGCATGCCACTGATGTTAAACAAATATAGCAGGACTCGTCTGCTGGGTTCATGCTTCGTTTTTTGTGTTTTTAATAACCCTACCCTCACCATTATACTCTATTTTCTGCAGAGGAAAAGCGTCAAAGAATGCCAACTTTGAAGCTCTCCCTGAAGACTGGAGGGAGCGACTCAAGAAAAGGAAGTTGAATAGCACATAACATCTGTCCTGGGTCTTTTACAGCCCACTTAGCTTTTTTGTTTTTTTGGGTTTTTTTTTTTTCATAAATCCACTTTTATGACTACCACATGGTCATCCTTCCCCAGTTTTATTTTTGTTTGGTGAACCAATGGCCTTTTTTTCATAACATTTTCATTGTACATTATGCAAACATGTAAAGGCCCCTACATGGCAGGCCATTCACTGGAGGGGTCCTCTTTGTCGTGTTTTTGTAACCACATTTGTAAATGTGCCAAATGTCTTGAGCTCATTAGTTTATGAATACTTCACCACCATGTAGATGACCACCAGTTTGTTTGGCGGGATTGTCTATTTTATTGAAAAATTTTTTACAACGGTGTACAATAAATGTATAATGGGTTAAGACTTACTTTTGGAAGGGGAGGGAGTTTCTCTGAGCTTGTATATTTTGTAAAAAAGGTTATTAAACGTTTTTTCCAATGACTTGCCTTCTGATTGGTTTCACACACCCTTTGTTTTGTAATACACTGTTAAAGAAAAAATAATAATCGATACACCCTACATTTCTCGGCCAGTTACTAATTTTTATGACGTATTTCCTGGTTTGAGGAATGTTTCAACAGTCTCCATAGCAACCGTAATGTTGCTATAGCCCGTTGCTCACGCCGAGAAATATTGTCCCCTCGTCGTATTCACCAAGTCTGAATTTCGGTCTGTTTTCGGTATTCGGTATTCTCTCAAATGTGTGGGCGTTTAATTAAAATGTAAGTGAGGTAAGTGGATGTTAAACATTTGTTTCAATTTTTTTTTTGCAGAAGTTGACCAGCCTGGTATCACGAGTCATTTGAAGAAGTTTATGCTAGTCTTAGCAAAAAAGATAAAAACTATCGTCAGTCGTTAATACTGTGGGAGTCAATGTAACCTGAATTTACCACAGAGCACCACAGAACCGGGTGAGATACATCACGGTGCATTGGGTGACAAAGAAAACGTGATTTTCTCTCGTAACAGAGAGACTGCTGAAGATGCCTGTGAGAGGTTCATCCCTGAGTTTCCCGCATGTGAGTTTGGTTAAACGTGTTTTTTATCTTTCATAAAAGAATTCACTTTTATGACCAGTTAGCTGAAAAGTGTAATGTGTTATATCACCTATATGGCCAGATTCGAAATTTCCTTCTCAAGTCCATAGTGTTTCATGTTGATAGTAACATAAGTCCTATTTGTCTTATCTATGCAAAAGTCGGGCAAATAAACTAACAATTGATTGTTTGCTAATAAGGGAATGATATTGATACCTTACATTGTCCCAGTCAGGCAGTGAATACATCAGCCAACACTGTCTCTGCTATCAGAAATTGGTGGAATACCTTCCATTTGGACAAATCGGACATCAGTGACTGCAACACTGAAGAAGATGAGGAGGAATTAGTAGGGAGGAGGCAGTGTAAGTTATTTTCATATTTGGCTAACAAGCAGATTGTGCTAAAATATGTTGAATGAGAATGTGACAAAAAACAACTAGACAACACTGAATGAATATGTGGGATCTCATGCTTTATTCTATTTCATAACTATTTAAACAAGGGCTCTTTTGTAATGAAATAATTACAGCAGTAAGGAATGGCTTAATCCCTTTTTATTTGAATCAGTCTAGGAGAGGCAATCAGGCAGACCTGATGAAAAATGCATATCTGTAGAGTACCACCAGAAGAACTGGAGCAAGAAAGCTCAGCCGTTGAAGGTGTGATTCATATTTCCCCCTCAGTGCCTGTAAACCTAAGTCAGACTCTGCGGACCAGGCAGCTGCTCATAGACTTTGATGGTGGCAGACCAATTTTGACCCTCAGGGCACCGCCGGACCTGGTCAACATTCCATCTATTTCCTGCCCCCGATGGCCCATAGAGTGTGAGGTCATCAGCGACATTATCCATCACATTGGTAACTTTCAAATATATGTTGTTGATATACAGGATTGTCAGTGACATCAATCAGCTCCAGTGCAAGTTATGAGTGAGATTGTGGCATTTCAAACTGGGTATATCCTTTTCTCTTTAATTGTTAACATGTAATAGCACAGTGAGAGTTTGTGTTGTAGAGTGGGACCCCCCGGAGCCAGAACCATTTTATCAGGCCACGCGTCATGAGAGGACACCAATGCCAGCTGGAGAGGACAGTGGAAAAGTGGTTTACTGCATTGACCATGGTAGATATAGGCACGAAATGCTGTGTGAAATGAAAGGCATTTTACTGTTTATAAGTCCAAACCCAACCTTCATGCCTCAAGATGTGGATTTCATACTAACATGACCATACCTGCATGCAATTGCTGTATAACAATGTACAAATCTTGAACTCTAATTTAATACGATAAGGTGGTGTGGTGCTCCATTAAGCAGCTGAAGTGGCTTTTCCACAGCAGTGTTATTCCAGATATTAACAATTATGATACATTATATAAGCATGTTACAATCTGCTACTATCGTGTGAAAACTACAAAACTTTATTTTTAATGAAAGCTGTCTCTATACAATATTCACATTTCCCATTGTTGTCTCTCCTTTAAGCAATGAAGTGTCCCTATTTCACCTGCTCTCGTGCTGGAGGGAGCAGGGGGCCCATTAAGAATGCAACAGCCTCTGACATAAATCGGACAGACTTCATCCTTGAGTTTGAGTCACGCTTTGAGAGTGGGAACCTTCAGAAGGCTGTCCAAGTGTGAGTGTCTTGTTGCAGCATTTCAACCAATGTATTTTTCATTTTGGTTCTAGGTGAATTTACTTTCTCTCCATATTTCCATTGTTATTTCTTCCCTGTTCAGGGGTGTCTATGATTATGAGCTCACCTTGCAACCAGATATGTACACCAGAAAGCACACGCAGTGGTTTTACTTCAGGGTTAGGAACATGAAAGCAGGGGTGACCTACCGATTCACCATCAGCAACTTAATGAAGAGCAGTAGCCTGTACTCCTTGGGTATGAGACCACTCCTCTATTCCGAGAGGGCTGCCAATGAGAAAGGTGTTGGGTGGCAACGTACCGGCTCCAATATCAGATACTACCGTAATTGCAATAAGGTTGGTGAACTTTCTGGCAAAGTCATCTTTCAGGTTATGTGAGTAAAATTAAATTTGCACAGATGTGTTTTAAAATCATAATCAAAGTGAACATTTGGTCATCTTCATGGCTTGTCAGAAATTTCAGTGTAGCTTAAGACGCCTTTTAGAAAAAAATAATCATTAACCTCCTGACACCCAAGCTTTTATTTGGTTTGTTGGTGTGAGTTGTTGGCCATTTTGATTGTACACTGATCATTGTAATGTGCTTTGCCGACCACAAGATGACAGACAAAAGTTTCTGCAAATGAGGTTCACAGGTCAAGGTTAAGCAAAATTAAGTATAATGGTGAAAAAAAGCCCAAAATGTAATGTCATTATATGAGGATGCAGGGTCTTAGGAGGTTACAAAAAATACAAAAGAAAATCCTCTAAGTCATAAGTAACAAAGAAAAAGAAATAACTGAAGTTAAAATGAAATGTCCTGCACGTCTAAACAGTGTTGTTTATGCTAACATGCAACATTATAAATGAACAGATAATACAAGACTTAAATATAAAATAAAACTGAAAGGATGAAAAGAATTCCCCCGCTACCTTCATATCAAAGGAAATAAATTTGGCAGCTACATTTTATCACCAATTTTATAATCTGAATGAAAACCTTTGTGGTTCATCATGTTGGCATCATATTCAATTATTAAAAGCACACCAGAAAAAGCATGACAAACTGGAAATCACAACTGTAGAAGCAGGAACTGTCATGAACCCCATTGCCTCCATCTCAATTTAGAATACCAAGGACTGCAACGGCGACACCATCACCCTGTACTCACTCACCTGGACTCTTCAGTTCCCTTATGACTCAGACACCTGCTACCTGGCCCACTGCTACCCCTACACCTACTCACACCTGCAGCGCTACCTTAAGCGCATCTCTTCAAATCCAGCGGTTGCATCATACTGTAAATTACGGGTGCTATGTCACAGCCTTGCTGGAAATGCTGTGTACGTGGTGACAATAACGTCTCAGGGGGTTGGCAGGGTGAAGGGTAGGGCCAAGAAGGCTGTAGTGCTGACAGCCCGAGTGCACCCTGGAGAAACCAATGGATCCTGGATGATGGAGGGGTTGTTGGACTTCCTGCTTGGGGACTCTGAAGATGCTCAGTTACTGAGGGACACTTTTGTTTTTAAGGTGAGTGACCTAAAGCTCATAGCTTCTCATTTTTGATTCTTGTTATGGTGATCATAACTGCAGTACACTTCAATGTTTAGTATATTCATTTATAAAGTAGATGGCAAGTCGATAGAATGGTGAGGCTGTGTTGTATAATTTAGTTGTAAAGTGTTATAATGCATTGCTGTCATATCAAACACTGTTTTTTTGTGCTTCAGGTGGTGCCGATGCTGAATCCAGATGGTGTTATTGTAGGGAATTACCGCTGCTCTCTCGCGGGCAGGGACCTTAACAGAAATTACAAGACACTGCTCAGAGATTCTTTCCCCTGTGTGTGGCACACCCGAAACTTGGTGGAAAAGTAAGGACATGAAAGAAGTAATTGATGAATGGTTTCACAAAATTGTGAAAGGCAAAGACAACCTAGACTTTAACTAAATGAATAACTTTATTTTGCATTTTCAATTGGTTTTTTTTTGTTACAACTACATTTGCATGATTTATGTATATATTTGTCTTGTAATACCATACAAATTAGATGTTACAAAGACTTTTTTATTTATTAAAATGATAAAAAATTTCCTCCAGGTTGATGACTGAGACAGATATAGTCCTTTACTGTGACTTTCATGGCCACAACCGCAAAAACAATGTGTTCATGTACGGTTGTAACAACCAAGGGGACACTTCTCTGAGGCTATATGAGCGAGTCTTTCCACTAATGATGAGCAAGAATGCAAGCAACAAGGTAAAGTAACTGTTCTTGAAAACTATCTCAAATCTTGTCTGAGTTGCACATGGCCCCTTAACATTTCGTTCAATTGTTAAAAGTTCAATTAGAATTTTTCATCTGTTAGACAATAAAACTTTTTCCAAGATGTGGAAAAGTTCACATTCACAGCATTTCAGAGATGGTGTGTCTTTTCCTTGGTGTCCATTTATTCCCACTTAAAGCTACAGTGTTTTCTGCAGTTTTCCTTCAGGAGCTGTAAATTCAGGGTGCAGAAGGGCAAAGAGGGAACAGGACGAATCGCTATGTGGAGACTTGGCATCAGAAACAGCTATACTATGGAGGCCACATTTGGGGGCTCCACTCTGGGTAACTAGATTTTTCAAATGTTTTTATGTATTGAAGCTTGATTATTTTTTTTATCATGATCTATCATCTGTTTAACATTTAGGTGACAGGAAAGGAACACATTTTACTACTCAAGACCTGAAATCTTTGGGCTTTAATTTTTGTGACACACTGCTGGACTACTGTGATCCTGATCCAACAAAGGTAGTAGATAAATATATCTTCATATAATATCTTTAGTTGAGCTTAATTTTATAGTTTGTACTTGGTGACTCGAATATTTAAAAGCAAGCATTTTGTGTGTGTTTTGTGTTTCTTATGTGCTTTTTATTTCAGACCACTTACTGTCTGTCAGAGCTGGCAGCTCATTTGAGGAAGCAGGTGACAGAGAGGCTGGGCAAAGATTTGGTCATTGACTGCAACTTCTCTGTGTCTGACCTGGAAACCAGGTGATCTACTAATTTATTCATCATTATTATCATTTATACTTTGGCAAAGTGGGATAACCATATAATATGTTATCAATGAGTTTGGATGTGAATATTTTTGCTTTCACAGCACCAGTGGTTCAAACAGTTCAGATTCAGACGGCCTTCCAGTTCATTTACTGAAAAACCCACAAACTCTCTGCCCTGAGGTATGCTGAGTAACAAACTGCCATTTTAAACATTATTACTTTCTTTTCCAGCCTGCATTGCAGAGTTATTGTTTTAGGCTTGTCAGTATGTATGATAATGGAAAAAAGTGGTCCTGGAGACACCTATGGTAGTCGGAACCACAAAGACAGATTCAAATATTCATGTAGCTGACAGATTTCTGCATAATACAATCTGAAAACTTTAGAGATATGTAGTTGAGAACAAAACAAAGACCTAGTTCGAAGATGGCTGTGGCCTGACCCATGAATACTCATGTTATGTGGGTACTCAACCATCAACATGTTGAATGTCACAATGTTGTCAAAGTGTTGCATATTGTGTGATCACATTGGTAGATGGTCTGGAGTTTTCATTGTAGGTTAAACCTCAGTCCTTCTCGAATGAAATATGTTTTAAATGATGTATCCTCTTATGTCACTTTACCACAAACTCTACAGCAAACTCCAGTGAAGAAGAAAAAGAAACACTTAAAGAGCCATAAAGAGAGGAACAGACTGCGACCAGAGAGAGTGAAGAACACGCAGCCAGTGGTTGTGGAAAGTAGCATAAAAAATATTGTAAGAAACAAAATGGTCTGTTCATTTCTACACTTCTGTCTGATAATTGTAATACAGACTTTAATCAAGACTGATGACTGAATGGTCTTTGCAGGAGTCCAGCCCGCCACATGGCAACACAGCTAAACAGAACATTCCAGATAGGCCAGTTGGAAAGCACAGGAAAAAATGGCAGGTACAAAGTAGAGCGAGGTTGGATAGGTTTAGGGTGCAGACAAAGAAATTATAAGATTTCCTGGGATGTTCCTTTTTAATATTCATATCTTTGTGAAGGTAAATGGTCTGACGAAAAAAGCTGCGGTCCCTCCTTCCACCACTCACACTGTGGAGGTCAGTCAAGTTACTCTGTGGCAGGGCTACACACCTGTCAAGGTAAAGATGACCCAGACAGCCTAGACTGGACTGTCATACAATCAGCTCAGCTCATCTAAACTGATACAGTGAAAATGTCAGGTAATAATCCAAAAACCAGAATCTATCATTTAAATTTTTCCACATTTTCTGTGCTTTAGGACAACTTGCTGGCAAACATGGGAGCTACATACCTGCAAAACAGGCCAAAAGCATGTCCACATCTCAGTACATATACATTTGTGTCACATCAGATAGGTAACATATTTTGAGCCTCGGCCTTCCCAGTTTCTAATTCACTACTACTATTAATTTTGTCCAATATTTTGTGTTAGTCCTGTTTCCCTTTTGACATCTAATTATTAATAATTTTAATAATTATTATCTATTTCATTGACAGTGAACAGTGCAATAGGATAAGTCTTGTATAGCAGTGAACAGTGTTTGTCTTGTTGCAGACGACCTGGGGATGGATTCAGTACAGTGGAGCCGCTCATCTCAACTGCTGCACTTGAGTGCTCTCATTCCTCCTTCACCAAACCACATAAATCCCAACCACCAACGGCATTACTACCCCCGACAATCCTTCAGCTCTTACAAAGTCTATAAAGGTTTGTCCACATTTACAGTACAGCTCCACATGGAACTGAATTTAAGCTCCATATACTCACAGTCAATTCAAACTTGCTTCAGATAGTACCTTGTTTCTTTTTTCAGGGTATCCACCTTCCCTTACAGTACCCAACAGGTAAACATCACATTGAAATTGAATTTTTTACAATAGATTGTGGGTAACTAAATGCATTACTAAATGGAATGTCTGTGGCAGGTCATCCATGTGTGTCAAGATGGTTCCAGAAATGATTCAACCAAAGCATGTGTTGTCAAGTGTCACCGATGATAAACCTAACAGTAGGTGTATTCACAGAGAAAGAAATTCCTTACGAGTCTCATCCTCAACCTTACGGGTAGATACAAGTAAGACTGAATGCCAAAGTGAGGATCATGAAGGTTGTCTGATACTGAACTTAAATTATGAAAATGTTGTTATCACCAATTTCACCTCTTCTCTACTCATTCTTGCTATTTATTCAGTGGGTTTGTCACTGTTGAGATGCGTACCTTATACAGAGGAGACCCAGAGAGATCTCACCTCGGACAGCTCTCAGAGAGAAACTGAATCACACAGCAATTTATTTGTGCCCACTTTAAAGGCTACAAACCAAGGAGGAATAAGGTAAATTCATTTCTCACCATTCAACCCAATTTTCATGGTATTTCAAAGACTTTCTGAGCTCCTAATTCTTTTTCAATTTCCACAGACTACACAAAGAGACTTTGGGAGGGAAAAGGCAAATGGGAGTTTTACCCCCTGTATCAAAGCCTTCTGGCAGAAGGCATCAGGCACCATGACTCTGGAAGAGAAAGCCACATTATCAAGAGACAATGGTCACTGGAACAACGCCATCCGCCCCATTGTAGGGTGTAGTACTTGTAATCTGGAAACTACGGTTTGATTATTATTCTGCTCAGTAATGTGAACCTCCAGTCATAAATGAGGCATGCCTGGCTATAATCCTTTAACACTTGTGAAGGGACAACACCTTTTTAAGGTGCATTTTTTTTATTACAATCCTACTATGTTTTCTGCTTAGTGTTGATGTTGGTTAGGACAAGATTTACAGATTAAAAAAAAAAAACTTTTGAACGCTGTACACCAACACAAAGTCTATGATGCGGTACATTAGCTGCCTAATAAATGATACACAGGGTCTGTCTTATATAGATTTTATTTATTGCAACTCTGTAAAAACAACAATACATTCTTATGAAATGCAATGTGAATAAAGTACAAAAATAAATATTGTCAAGTGTTTTTTTTTCCTTAATAAACAGTTGTGTGCAACAAATACCTCTTGCCCTTACACTTAATATATTTTGCTCCTAGCTCTGAGTCTGGGTGGTTTTAGGTAAGCATCAGTCCTGATGTGTCCAAAAGTGGCAGGTAGATCTGACCTTCAGAATTCAGTTGAACTGTCTGAGATGAAACTGGGATTCTGTGTGTCGGACCATGTCCCGGAGCGCCACAAAACCAGAGATGGCCTGGATCATTCAGAAATGCAAAATAACTCATTTGTAATATCAGCAATGATCACCAAAAACTAAAAGATACATAATGTAATCTATGTAAATGTTAGTACATGCACTTCTTTATGTGGACTTGGCAGAACTAAACAAATTGGTTTTAAAAATAATGTCAACATACCTGTGATAGTATGAATATAGCGAGAACAATGTGGACCCCCCTCTCCAGGGGCTGTATGAGAATAGCTTCATTAAAGAGCTGAAACAGGACCAGTGGAAACTGCAGTAGGATGCTTAGGAGCCAAAATCCAGCCAACTCTGGCACCTTCCACAAACACAAGCATGACATGAATCACAATATCTGCCTTTAATTACTGGAATCAATGACTTGTTTTTTGTGTATGTTTCAATACATCTTTATGTTTGTATGATGCAGCACCTTTTCTTGCAGGTTCCCAGCATAACCAAGATAAAGTCTAATGGCCTCGATCAGAGTCATCACAATGAGAACAGTCACAAGAATGAACTTGTAGTAATCTGGCAAGGCAGGATACTAGAAGAAATCACAATCACAACAATGCAGATGCGTTAGCTGAATTTTGTTTGACTCATCAAATGGGCTTTAATGGCACAAGATGCTCCAACATGTTTGCAGGTCTTTTTAAAAAACGAATGCCAGTAAAAATAAATACCTGCATCAGGCCATTAAGGGATCACTTAATCACTTTGTAGCTTACTCTGAGATAAATATCACATTTTAGTGTTTGCTAACTGAATCTCTTGGGTAGTACTAAGGTTCAAAGGGAACTTTTACTCAAACTAACCTTTAGCTTAGGGTCAGCTACAGTGGTCCTGCCCTGTAGTCTGCCAGTGTTTAGCGTCTCTTGGAAGACCGTGCATGTCTTCATTTTAGTTTAAACACTTACAAATGTGTTCTCACACACATTTATTTTAACTTCAGAAATGTTTCACATTAACCTACAGTCACTTTAGCCTTACCTTGAGGTGCAGCATCACGATTTCACTAATCCACCACCAGGGGAAGAACCACATGTTAAAGTAGAGAGACATCTGGAGGGGGAGACTTGACAGAACCCGCTTGTCTGCAAACATAACGTGGAGTGATAAGATAAACTATTGAGTAACTGTAAATGTGTGTTGTGGAAAAAAACAGAGCCGCGTACAGCAGTTCATGTCGCTAGTTAGCAACGTTAGATTCAAAAGCTAATTCGTCCATTACGTTAGCTGCGCTTTGATTTTGACTCACCGTGGGGCAAAAACGTGTTATTCTCCTTTGAAAACACCCCAGTCCGACTCTGCTCAAACAAAACATTTCGAGAAAAATCTTCTAAGCGTTTTCTGAGCGTATCTGGCAGCTCCATCGCCAAAAAATGCCCTCTGCGAAGCACAAAGATCAGCAGAGGAAACACACAGCGCTGCCGTCTCCTTCCTCACTGAGCAGACACTCAACGCGGACGTCGTCTCCATGGAAACAAAAAAGAAAAATCTCGCGTTACCTCCGTTGGTTCCCTCGGTCCCTACAACGTCTCCCCGATTTCCTCCCTTAAAAACTTTTAGCTGCAGTCCCTCTTTGTTCTGTTGAGGAAAAAGTGAAAATGACAGATGTGTGAAGGGGTGAAGATGGCAGAAGGATGGGCACAGGGGGCTTGTCTAGCAGAGCCATCGGCCAAACAAGCCCTTAAAAAAGGGGTGGTGAAATTAAATTTTATTCTCAATTTTAACGCAAATCCGGGTTTGAAAAGATGGAAAACTTTCATCGAAAGTCTGATGCTCTTCTTTAATAGATGTGGAAATAAAAGTAGAAAATTACGTTAACACTTACACATGTGTTTTTAGAACTTGTCGTTTACAATTTGTAACAGTGTGTGCTTTTGGAGTTTCTTTTTTCTTTTCTTTTTTTAAGTAAATCGTTGTCGTTCACCTCCATGGGGTTGCCAGCGTCAGGAAACAGGAAGCAGCTGAGGACTAGACAAGATAAGGGTGCGGCGAAGGGACAAATTAGCAGCACGCGATTAATGCAATTTAAAAAATAACGTGTTAATTGTGGCCTCTTTGCTGATTTCCCTGGCTGAAAACAAACATAGAAATAGTTTTAGTGTTTACACTAATCTATCAAAATGTGAAAATACACGCGGGATATAATATGAAATCATTTCCCTATTTTATTCTGATTATCAGAAAGCAGTTCAGAAGATATCTCAATGCCAATGCATCAGTATCAGTGAACGGAGATTAATGCCCCCTTCTGCCCCCTTGACAAAAGGGAGCAGAGTGATAAAGGCCGATGGACTGTTTCACATCACCGTTTAAAGACAGACACTAGTGTGTATCAGTAAATGTGAATGTGGGAGCATTTCAGGAGGTTGATTTAACAGCTCTGAGACACAAACCTTCATGTCTCTTCCTGTCTTTTGCCCTGACGGGAAATGAAGTCAGCTGGGGCAAGCAGTCAACAGGCCACTCCTTCAGACAAACTGAAAGTTAACTCCGATCGTCAAAGAAAACAGCATGGCCTGTCATCAGGAGCTGCTCAGCTGCCCCATTTGTTTGCAGCTGCTGGAGGATCCGGTGACGACGGCGTGTGGACACAGTTACTGTAAAACGTGCATCAACATCTTCTGGGATACTATTAGCAGCAGAGGAGAAGCGTTCAGCTGCCCTCAGTGCAGGGAGACCTTCTACCCGAGGCCGGAGCTCAGGAGGAACACTGTCCTGGCTGATCTGCTGGAGCAGCACAGGAGGTCAACCGAGGAAAACACTGCTTCTTCTTCTGCTTCTGCTGCTGCTGCTGATGATGATGATGGTGACAGACTTGTTGCACCTGGTGATGTGCAGTGTGAAGCATGCACAGGGAGGAAAAGAAAAGCCATCATGTTTTGCAGCGTGTGTTTGGCCTCCTACTGTGAGACTCACCTGCAGCCTCACTTCGAGGTGTCGCCTCTGAAAAGACACGGCCTGATCCCAGCCTCGGCCAGAATCACACAGAGAATATGTGGCCAACACAACAAACTTGTGGAGATTCTTTGTCGCACCGACCAGCAGTTCATCTGCCTGATGTGTGTGATGGATGAACACAAAGGCCACGACACTGTGACAGTTGCAGCAGAAAAGTGTGAGATGGAGGTAATGCAGTTTCTTTTCGTTGTCACGGCTTCTGAAAAGCATTATGATGATGATGTTTGTTTTATGACAGAGGAAACTGAAGAAGACTAAAAAGGAATTAGCAGACAGAGTGATGAATTCAGAAAGCAAAATAACAGAACTGAGGGATGCTGCAGACTTCATAAGAGTGAGTATCACCCACAAACACCTATCATTTTACACTTTATTAAACACTATAGTAAATTTCTTTTCATCAAAGGGCCTGGTTGGGGTTAACTGTTTTTATACTTAAGGATGTCCCAGGAATGAAGGGAATGGATGAGGTGATACACTGAGTTAGGCCAAATGAATATTTCCTTAAGATATGTGAAATAGACATTTAAAGTTCAACAGGTGGAGAGCAGTTCAACTGCAGAATAATTTAGTACTTAAATCTCACAGGCTTGAAAAAAAAATGTCTAATGTTCAAATGCTTGACACCGTTGACAAGAACTAAAAAGAACAATTATTGTTGCAAAATAATTAATTCCATTGGAAAATAGTGCAGGACTGTTGAAATTGTCCTGTTAATATCAAAAGATGACAAATTGTGTGCTTCTCTTAAGGATGCTGCATGGGAGGCTTGTGATGACTTTGAGCGCCTGTGCTTGGAGCACATGCTTTTATACGCTCATGCCATGGAGAAGAAGCGCTCTGAGTTGAGGATGAAAGTTGGAGAGGTTGAGAAAGCTGGGGTTGACTGGACGAACATCTGCCTCAGGCAACTTCAGCGAGACGTGTTTCAGCTGAAGATGAGAGGGGATAAACTCAGTCAGCTCTCAGAGACAGAGGACCCCATCCAGTTCCTGCAGGTAATGACTGATGCTTTATGGCATGCTAATCTTTGAGTGAGGGAAATTCCTTCAGTTAAATGTCTTTACCTTCATTTATTCAGTGAGAAAAGATAATTTTGATTGGTTCTGCTCGTGGCTCTTCCCATTAATGCATCGACAAATGTGTCTTCTAGCAATTCACAAAGACATCCTGGTGTAAACCATTTTGTTTGTGTTTATCTTTGTGCAGGGTGTTCAGGCTCTGGGTGACCTGCCCGCACCCCCATGCTCACATGAACTTGATACACTGCCTGAGTTTGTCACTGCACAGACAGATAAACTAAAAAATATGTGCAACAAAGAGAAGAATGAATTGCTCGTTGCCATCGAACAAAACTTGTGTAAGTATGTTCAGTTTAAATTTGTTAGCCTTACAGTGAGTATTTTCTAATTAATCTATTTCCTGTAATTGCCTACAGAGACTGAGCTGTTTTTGTCTTTTCCCTAGTATCACGAAAACTACAGCAGCAAGAGGAAATACAATCAAGGAAAGAGTTCTTGATTAAATACAAGAGTAAGCATGTTGTTAATCCACTTTTAATAAATATCAGCAGAGAAACACATGAGGGCTTCACCAGCTGTGAATTTTGAATTTCCCTTCGGGGATTAATAAAGTATCTATCTATCTATCTATCTATCTATCTAAATGAGTTTTTGACCTTTCCCTACAGACAAGGAAGTGGAGATGGATCCCAACACAGTAGTAGCATGTCTTTGCTTGTCAAAGAGTAACAGAGAGATATCATGGAGTGAAAGGGACCAGGCTCATCTTGACCACCCTGACAGATTCACCTACTATAACCAGGCTCTTTGCAAAAAGGGTCTACGGGGCAACCACTACTGGGAGGTGGAGTGGGATGGTGGCATTGTGGAGGTGGCTGTGTCATACAAAGGGATTAAAAGAAAGGGTTCAGGGAAAGATTGTTGTTTTGGCCACAATAATCTGTCTTGGAAATTAACATGTTTTCCTTCTGGCTGCACATTTTGGCACGATAATCTCCACAAAGGCCACATTCCTCCAGCTCCCTCCTGTAGAGTGGGTGTCTACCTTGATTACAAAAGAGGAATGCTGGATTTCTACGCTGTTCATGATTCTGACAGGTTGATGCTGCTGCACCGAATACAGACCAAATTCTCTGAATCTCTCTATCCTGGCTTTTCTGTTGATTTGGGGGCAACGCTGAATATATGCAATATCTAAAGCAGAATTCATAAATGTTAACCTCAGAACAAGCTACACAGTTACATGGATAGAATAAATATCTGTGAGAGTAACACATGTACACATCGTTTTACACCACAATCAAAAGGCAAAATATAGGGGTCATTTAATGTAGATTAAAAGAATCCAGGAGTGGAACATTTGGGATATTTAATCTTGATGGTTAAAAATCGTCATCAAAAGAGGTTTTCAGAGTTTCAGAGATTTGTTTTAAACAGGATTAGTTATAACGCTAATTATTGCACTGTTCAAATGAAAGAATTATAGTTAATCTTGATTTAGACATGTGTGAACACTCGGGGAAGCTTAATTGGCATATAGTTGGTGGTAGGACCAATTTTATTGACACGCTATTAGATATGTATTACAAAAAATTATGCTTCAAAACTTGACATTGTTTAATTTGAATGTTTTGTTGGTTGAAAACATATTCTCTCTTTTCTTTATGCTGTGCATGTTCTGTACTGCCTATACTTCAAATGCTCCTCCATTGCCTCCTCTTCACAAAAACCTGTCATTCTGCACCCATTACAGCGTTTCGTTTAGTGCTCAGGACGCTAACCTTAACCCTGTCAGCGCATATTTTTCTCTCCAGTATCCACGACCCTTGTAATTTTGATGCTTTTCTAAATATCTTTTGCAATGTCTAGTTGAGCTTTTCCCAGATTACTTTGTGCTTCTCTTCAAAGACTCATGATTTCACAAAGCCTGGAACATGTAGGCTGTGCCGCTCAATCATTATTTGTCACAGCGTTATTGTTTGGTTGTCTGTCGTGTGTTGGAGGATCCCAATAGAAATGAGCCTTTTGATTAAAATAGTTGTGTTTTAATCTTTGGTGATTATAACATACTTCTGTAGTTATTCAGTATTTTTTTATCAACAGAAAAAAAATGTAACCATCAACCATGCAGAATGACTGTTTTAGATAAATTGACTCAAATAAACGTCAATGCTTTGCTAATGTTATGTCTTTTGTTTATTTGATTTAATGTGCTGGTAGGGTTGTTTTGTAAGTACAACTTGCAACTTTTACTTGAAATCATTTCTTCTAATGCCACACAAAAATTAAGAAACAATCCAGAGCAAAAAGGGCCATGTTGGATCACATAGTATTCTGTCATTACTGTTACTATATAACTGTAAAAGTCGCAAAAAATGTGTACATTACATGGATTTTATGTTTTCAGTTCAGTCCACAAGCCCCCATCTTACAGATTTAAATATAGTAACATGCAGCGCCAGCGCCACAAACTGTCACAATGAAGACAGTCATAAAACAGATTCAATGGAGGCATTTGTGTAAGAGCGATCCACAGTGTCGTAGAAGCGCAGGCAGGCCTTATAACGCATCAGCTTCTCACTCAGAGGGCTGATGGTCAAACCTTTTCCCTGCACACTTAGGTCTACGTACCTGGACAACATCAGGGTCGAAGAAAATGTTTAGAGCTGTGATACACAACTTTTTATAGCAACAAATATATTTTTTGTTTTTTTTTAATGCGGTACTATGGAAAACTCACTGCAATCCTTACATGACAGCATTCATTGTGTAAAATTAAAATTAAGCTCACTGTATCCTTGATTACAACATATTCAAGGTAGTTAGAAACAACACTGTACCTGTAAGA
The DNA here is from genome assembly GCA_034769265.1 of Remorina albescens. Classification (NCBI taxonomy): domain Eukaryota; kingdom Metazoa; phylum Chordata; class Actinopteri; order Carangiformes; family Echeneidae; genus Remorina; species Remorina albescens. The sequence continues at coordinate 52,163,117 of CM068475.1, forward strand.
TACACTCCAAAACACAAGTGTATTTATAGCCATCAGTGTGGCCAAGATGAAGAAGAATATCTCCATATTTCCATAATGCAGGATGTTCGGGTAGAAATTACCTGTAAGATCAAATATCATTTGGTCAAATTAGGAACAATGACAAATACCAAATCTTTCTTTTTTTTTTTTACCTCCAGAGAGAAAGTACACCAGCTGAAGAATAAAGGCTCCTAAGAAGCAACCCCCTCCATAGGACAGAGTGAGGAAGTGCAGAGAGATGCCTCTGATGTGACTTGGGGTCAGTTGAAAAGATATGAGGGAACCTGCCAGAGAGAAAGTGACAGCAGAAATTCCTGATACTCTGGAACTCTCTTGTCATGTGCTAATTAGAGCTAATGTGATAGATTTACAAAGATATATGCAATCAATATCACATGAGCCTTAGTTTCTAACTCACACGCTGGGGTGACGAGAGCCTCAGCCAAACCAAGCAGGATGTATTGGGGTGCCAACTGGAGACACGGCATGGATGACACCTGGAGGACCTTTCCAGAAAGTGTCTGCTCCACCAGAGGGTAAGCTTTGCGTTGCAACTCAGACAAACCTGCCACCAGGACTGACAGAGTGGCACAAACATGGCCCAGAGCTGGAAGGGGAGAGTGGGATGATGAGAGGGGGGGCTGTGATTACAGGAGGGAAAGAGGGAGGATGAGAGCGGTAGGAAAGCGAGAGACAGATATGTTTAGCTGAAGACATAAAACTTATGAGTGCATGTGTGGGGGCTTTGAATGTGTTGTGATAACTCACTAATGACTTTTGCAGGAGGCACAGGAGTTTTTTCCACAGAGAGGAAGCAGGTAGTCACAAACTCGATCAGCGGGACTAAGAGCAGCACAGGTAGGATGCTGATCACATTCATAGCTCCAATGGGCAATAGAACATCATTCAGGTGAAGGTTGGAGTTCATTGCCTGTATGTAGTAACCTGAGGGAATCTATGGGAATTATATTCTTTAACAATATGGTGGGAAATGATTCAGGTTTTTCTGGAAAAAAAAAAAAAAAAAAAAAGTAACCTGCCTGTGTGATGCAGGCTCTGTACAGAAGCTGAAGCCCGTAAAGAGGGAAGAGCTTTGCCAAGACTTTGACGTTTTCTACATGGGTCTCACTGTAACGACCACCATTATTCTCCTTGGCCCGGTCCAGCCAAGATGCCACATCTCCACTCAGGTGCCGATAATGGAGACAGCACATCTTGAAAGAGTTTAGGAAGACTCCCAGCGTTGTAAGTAAAGACCCACCTATGACGGAAACATAACAGTATTTTGAACACACGGATACTGGCTGTGTGAATAATTGTTTCTGAGTCTCTTTTTTCTAGGAATGTTACCTTTCTTGGGTTTGTAGGTGAGCTTGTTGCGCATCATGTGTATAGCGATTAGAGCCAGCAGTACAGAGGTGAAGGGGATCAGAAAGCCCAAATTTTTGGCCACAGACTGCTGGATGTAAGCAATACCCAGAAACACAAGAGTAGAATTCAGGTTCACCAACCAGTAGAACCTAAATGTGATTAAAAACAAATCTCAGACTTCATTTCATTTAACATGAAGTAATTTATGGTAACATGGTGAGAATAAGCTATGTCAGACAATAATGTCAGCCTGTTCAACACTTGGGTTCAAAGTATTTCAACTACAGGCCGGATCTTCATTTATTTTCTATCACAATTTTTTTCTGTTCATCCAATGTAAGAATCAGGTAAAATCTAGTCTTGATCCACTCTTTGAAATGTTATCTGGAAAAATGACATTGTTGTGGATATAAGTAATTTGAATGTGTGTGTGCTACAATTTCTGATGATTATCAAAAAAAAAAAAAAAAAGAGAAAATCTAAACATGAGATGTATCCTGCACATTTTCATTCTCCCCAGATAATGAACCCATGAACATGCCAACAAGGGAAATGTTAATTTAATTTAAGTTCTGTTTTTCCTTGTATCTAACAAATAAACTGGTCTCTTTTTCCAAAAACTGTATCAACACGCAGAATCACTGCACCATCACTGCAAAAAAACTATAAAGATTTCCTAAAATTAACATGAAGCCTGGCCCACCAGTTGAAGAAAGACAGGAGCTGGTGCTGGTTGTAGCCCTGCAGGCTGTAGGCTCCCATGGGGCAAAGGATGGCTCGGATGCCACCGATCCCCAGAGCAGCTGCCAGGAGGCCAGCGTAGAACAAGATCTGCTGCTCCCGAGGCTCCAACTGATGTATCATGTGATGAGTGTCGATGTAGAAATCCTCAAAGGGAAATGCCACCACAGGCAGCATGGCTGTACCTACAACGTACAATGTGAGTTTAAGCTGAAACCATCTGGTCAGAGCACTCATCTCAAACATGAAGCAGAAGCAGAAACGTTGCAATGGAATAGAATCACTGATGACATGAGTTCACACTAGAGGTTAAGAATTTATGATTGTGCCTCTTCCTTTTTCATTTTCAGGATAACAGTTGGATTGGATCTAATTTTACAGACTCCTTTAATTTATAAATACCAATATTACCATGAAAATTAATAAAGGTACAACCAGAACAACTCCAAGATGAGTTTACAATAGTGGACCCTTGTATCATTAAATTATATATTATAATATACTATATAAAATAATATTAAATAATTCCATCCAGAAAGCATGTGTCAAACTTCAAACCATTGTGTCTTACCAAAGAAATGAAGAACAGCACACAGGTAGAGAACTTTTGCCCTTCCTAAGCAGGTTTCTGCAAACCACCCAACCAGAACAGGGGTCAGGGTGCTGGCTCCTATAAAGCACAAGTTGACTGTTGCAGCCAGGTAGTTATCATAGCCCAGCTTGACAGTGCAGAAGAGTATCATGTTACACACAATCCCAAAGAAAGTGAATCTTTCACACAGCTCCACAAGCAGCACACAGATGATAACTTGAAGCTTCTTGCGGGACTTCCTCGGAGGTCCCTGGGCTAAAAGACGGGTCTTGGAGACTCGTCGCACTTGTCTTCTGTCTTCTGGCATTCTCTGATAGTCTCTTTCCACCAGTCCACCTAGCCAGCGAGCTGCTGGGCTGTTTGTCTGGATGCTCGTTTGTATAGACCATGCAGAGCTCTGAATTGTAACTCCTGCCCTTTGAGGAGGGAGTAAGTGTTGGGAAAAGCTGGAATACCTCACTGTGGTGTGACTGTGGGGCTGGACTGGAGACACGTAGGATCAGGCACACCTACTTGAATTTTGCACGTGCTGGAGACTGATTATTCTCATGTGTCATGATCTTACTCAGAACTGCGGATGACTTACAATGATCTGACACATTATACAAAATTGCAACCCAGATGAGTGATGGATGGGAGCTATTTAGAGGGCCTCCCAGAAATATGTCTATAATTACCAGCAAGATCCAAATATTATATTGTTTTGCATTGTTTTGTCTTATCTCTACACTATTGGACTCTGATTTTAATATTTAATTTAAGGCATTCTTTTAAAGTGACAGTATTTAACATAGTCAGTGCAGATGGCAGAACTTAAGAGCACATGTTGTTGCCTAATTGACATTAAAAAACATACAACTACAAAAAAAGTGTATTTGCCGCTGTAGGCTGTTACAAACGCACACAAAATGTCACACCTCTTTGTGAAAGTAGATCAGCTGTGTACGAGCTCAGTGAGGCACGCCTGCTGGTAATTAGACTGATAATGTTAAGTGAGAGTGAGTGCAAGGGGCAGGTTAGCTTCTTCTGGGTCAGCCCTGCTTGATAGACACCAACTGCATTTTATTACTACAGGCCAAAACATCTCTCAACAAAATTACACCAGACTTATCATCTTAGTCTGCATAGGGATGCATGCATAGGTATTGGACACTTATGACCCCAACACCTCCACCTGCAAAAAAACAGCAACCAAACAAACAACCAAAGAAATAAACAAAAAACAAAAACAAACAAAACGGATCCCCTTTAAATGTCCTTATTAAATGTCTTTTTTTTCTCTCTCTCTCTTTTTTTTTTTTTTTTTGCACATCACTAATCCTGGTGTGAACAGAGGAATCTGCTGTCTCGTTTATTAATTCTCACAAAATAGTTTTAGGCCTAAATAATTTGCGAGATTTAAAAAGCGTATTTCAGTGGAAAGTATATATAATGACAGAAATAAAAAGCAAAACAACAAAAGCTGCAGATAGACTCAAACACACAGTGTGGGTTAAACAGGCGTTGGAACATCTCCATAGTTACAGTAACGGCGTCCTGTTGAGCGTGGGTGCGTGGTGTATCATGGGAAACGAAGTTGCTTACAAAGCAGTTCACACGGTGGCGAAAGACACGAGACTACAGCGACACTTTTCTTGTTTATATTTCAATTTTACAAAGGTAAGCTAATAAATGTGTAATTTCTCTTCGAGTTACACACACCGTCTGGGTATAGCCAGCACTGTAGGTTCGCGCTACATGGTTTAAAGCTAATTTAGTTAACTAACGCTAACGTTAGCCCCACTTTGCTAACAGCGAAAACAAACTACTAATATGAACGCCGAACAAACTAGTTAGTCGAGTTTGTATTTTATGTGTCGCTCTGAAGTTGCATATCTTTTACTGACTTGGGTTAAGGCAGACAAAAGTCGCAAATAACTTGTGGAAAACGTGCCCATGTGTCGACATTGTGTGTTTGGCAGCAGGGAATTGATCGTAATGTCGACAGGGAGAATGCCGGCATTTCCTGCCTCTGCATCCGAGGGCTTCAGCTCGACCCCAGTCAAGGTCAGCTGGGAGAAAGACGTGCATTCATCCAGGGGTTTGGACGACGGAGTCTTATCTGACGACGAAGACACCTTTTCCCTGCTTTCTCCCATCTATCATGACAGTTTTGGCAGTGACGAAGAAGACGTGCAGCACAGCCCTGCAAGGCAGACTTCGCCCAAACAAAGCGTCAACTCCAGCTGTAGCGTCTCACCGATCAGGTACATGTGAAAATCTTTAGTTACTTTTTTAAGGTTGTAAGCTGTTGTGATTCAGACAGGCAACATGTATGTTTACATGCATGTATATAATTCATATCTGTATTGTTATAGATGTGAGCTACCTAAAACACCTGTAAGGAAGACGTTAGGTGTTCTGCCTTCTGCAGCCTCACCTACTCTGAGTCCATGGGAAATGTGGCTGGTGAACAAAGCCAAAGAGGACCGACTCAAATTGGAGAAGAAAGCAGAAGAGGCAAGTGGCTGTTTTACTTAATTTCCATCTCATTAGTGTTCATGTTTCCTTCGTTTGAGTGATCACCATTTTTCTTATCTGATTCTCTGACAAGAATATTTGATACCCTATGAATTAGGAGCGCTTACTCAAAGAAAAAACAAAACAACAAGAAAGGGAGCAGGAACAGAAAAAGATTGTCATAGAAGAGAGGATTCAAGATTGGCTGAAAATGAAAAGAGAACAGGTACAGAACTGCCTTTTAATTTGGCAAAATTGTTTCTCTAAAAACATCAGAGAAGGGACAATTGTTGCATCACTGTGTACTCGCTTATTTCAATGTTTTGTTTTTTTTAATTCCAGGAGAAACGTGAGCAGTTTGTAAAACAGGGCAAAGAGGAGGAGGAGATACAGAGACAGTTACAAAAACGGAGGGAGACTGAACAGAAGGCTCAGCAGAAGTACAAAGACTGGCTCCAGAAGAAGAACCAGGAAAAAATACAAAAAGAAAAGAAGGCAAAAGTAAATGATTTTTTATGGTTGGTTTTATTTGAACTGAATAATTTTTATATTGATATAAAGAGTTTTTTGTTGTTGTTTTTTTTTTTCTTACAGGAGGAGGTCGCCCTGAAAGAGGCACAGGAGAAGGAGCGTCGCAAGATGGCAGAGGAGAAGTTTAAGGACTGGCTGACAAAAGCCAATGATAAAAGCAGAGCAAGTCCCAAGTCACATTGCTACCCAACAAGTAAGGACATTTCAGCCATCTAAGAATTATCAACTATGCTTCATAATTTTTGGGTTGTTATGAAAGTCTATGTTCTCTTTTTCTTTCAAAGTTGTCATCCAGAAATAGTAACAAAAGTTTCTGGTTTCACGTAGCTTTAAATGTAATTGTAGCTTATCAGTGTCACTTGTCCAATTAACATTTTTTTCATATCAGTATTGTACCATTTTGGTTTCATTCAGGTCCTTATGAAAAATCCTACCCATCACCAAGCTTCTACAATCCAATTCCATGGAAACCAATTCATGTCCCTCCTCCAGAAACAACACTGAATAACGCCTCCAACATGAAACCCCAGAAACAGAGAAAAAGCCAACCAATTCCAACCACTGGTTTTAGACTTAGAAACACTGTAAGAACAGCACAATTGTTGCACAGGAGATGACACAACAGACCGACATCCGTGACTGGAATGCTTACATCTTTTTTACAGCTCAAGCATGATTTCATCTCGACTCATCCACACCACCACAAGTCCTGAGCAGACACTCTGATGAGTCACAGAGGTATTCATGGATGCTCTTTCACATATTAATTTTCATTGTTATATTTGATTAATATGCTGGACTAGTTGTGTTGTGATGTACAAGTTCCATTTTTTTACATCTAAATCTAATTTTTTTAATATGTACATATATGCAGATGTCTGTAATTTGTTGTTTGTTGAAGGGCTTATGTTGTGATTAGTGCATGCACACCTGAAAGCCTGGATCTGTTTTTATTACACTATGTAAATTGAAACAGTTTGCTATCACAGTAAATACACTATAGTAATTCTTTGCTCTTATCGTTGTCTTCTTTGTTCAATCACTGAGTGGTTTATAGAACCACATTTACCTGTGCTTAGTAAGGCACAAACCACACAACCACAAAACAGAAAGGTGGTTTGTGGTTACAGCCAAAGTTAGACCCAGCTTGGTCAAGTGTCCCTCACATTCACACATTGTTCTGTGTCCAGCTGTGTCTTGTTCTTCTGTGGGCTGAGATGACGACAGAAAAAAGTGAGGGGGTGGAGAGAAAACAAACACAGAGAGAGAGAGAGAATGTGATTCAGATTCAGAGCAGTAAGCTCATTCTGTCTTAGCATCTCACTCTGCTGTCAGTAAATGAAGCCTAAGGTAAAATTATTTCAATTACACTTTGTTATAGAATAACCACCTTAAAGCCTACCACTGTATTTTTTGTTCTGCTATATTTTAGGATATCTTCATCTATGGTTAACCACTTTCTGTTGACAGCTGTGGAATGTGTCAGTTGATAGTAGTCAGTGAGGGGACTCAAACAGGGCACTGATTATGTAGAACATTTTTAAAAGCACAAAAACAACTCTAGGTCCAAAGGACAGCTGTTACGAAGTCAGGCGTTTATGTTTTGTCAGGAGTAGTTAAAATGAAGGAGTGGCTTTCACTGTTTGCTTTGGGATAATTGTGCATTAAGCCTTTTAAGCATAACTGCCCTCAGTCAAGAGTTACAACTCTTCAAAGTAAGTCTCCAGTACTCTGGCTGTTTGTGCACTTGTATTAACTTAAGTGAATATAGTAACACTTAACCTGTTAATAATGGCGAACGTGTCTCAATCCTACCTATAGTTATCTAACACACAATGTCTTCAACAAATTATATTTTATTTTCTGTTTTCTAGATATTATGCCACATCGCATATTCTGAGTAGAAATTCCTTATCCCAAGATGCAGTGGTGCAAATGGGCTGGCGGTTGGAGGTCACACCTACCCAGACAGGTAGGGGGGCGTGTCTTAAATTGTCCCAGAAAGAAAGTGAGTTGGGAAGAGGCACAGAGGGCAGAAAGAGTCTTTGTTGAAAGGGCAGAAGTACAGGCAACACTCTTTCATTAGTCTTATAGAAGGAGTGTGTAATGTGTATGTGTAACATGAAAACAAGGACGGGATGGAGACACACAACCTTTGAAAGCTTACCTTAACTCGCTTCTTGCTCTTCCAGGAGAATAGGAATTTGAATCCTCTATTATGGAATAACTGGTTTGATTTTGGTGTTGTTTTTGTGGTTTTGTTTTAGCAACATTATTCACAATATATTTTATGTTTGACTGCAACGGCTTCATCTTTGGGCCACACGTCTTCAACTTGAACCGCATCGACTGTTAAACTACAGCTTTTAGTTTGCTTTCCTCTTCCAAAGATTTGACTGCTGTTTAAATAGTCAAATAGTTTCAGTTATTATTGACACAACTTGTAAGGAACCAGGTCTGTTGCAGGGAGGCACCAAGGTGTTGATCCAGTGTTTGTGCCTCAGTGTTTTCTGTGTATTTCCCCCCTTCACCATGCAGTCTGCAGAGCCAGAAATTGAGGACTCTTTTGATTTTCTGTTTAAAATCATCCTGGTTGGGGACTCTGATGTGGGGAAGACCTGCGTGGTCCAAAGCTTCAAGTCAGGCATATTCATTGAGAAACAGCAAAACACCATTGGGGTTGACTTTTCTGTTCGTACCCTGGACATTGATGGCAAGAGAGTAAAGGTAGGTGAAATCAGTATTTTATATACTAAGAGAAATGTGAATATGTGAGATGTGTCTGCTTTCCTACTCTTGCCTTTAGATCTGCAAAATCCTCTTAGCCTATTTTACTTCATCTGTCTGTTTTTCAGGAGTGGCTGACTACTTCTGTCAGATGATGACGTGTGTTAGCTTTTTGGGTGTGTTTTGTTAACTGTGTGGATATCTTTTGTGTGCTAATTAGTTTGGGGTCCTGTAGACATAAGCTGTTCAAGAAAAACTGAAGTACTGAGGAGTAAATTTTGCTTACTTGACCCACATTTTCCAGATCAAATTGTATTGATTTGTATTTTGTGTGTTCTTACAGATGCAGGTGTGGGACACAGCAGGACAGGAGCGTTTCCGCACCATAACTCAGAGTTACTACCGCAGTGCCCATGGGGCCATGGTGGCCTATGACATCACCCGCCGCGGTACATTTGAGTCTGTTCCTCACTGGATCAGAGAGGTAGAGCAACATGGAGCTGCTAGTGTGGTGCTGATACTCATTGGTAAGAGGAAATAGCACTGGTTAGTCAATAAACTCCCAAACCGTTTTTAGACTGTTGGCGTTGCTATAGATGCTGGACATTTCACCCACCTGTCTTTTAACTCAACGGCAGCAGGTAGTGATGTTCAGGTGTTACAGCTGACTTTGGCTGGTGGGAATTTTGTCCTGTGGTAGTGTTTGGGTCATCGTATTCCCCCTGTGCATGTTGGTTTTTCTCCTCCACATGAACATATGGAAATATTTTTTGAACTGAAACAATTAGTCACTTAGTTGGTATCAGTTTTTATATCCGAACAAACCGTTGAATATATGTGAGAGCATCAGGGAACATCTGCAACTTTTCTCTTTTTTTTAAATGTCCGTTTGGGTTGTTGACACTTTTGCAATGTTGACTTTTGTTACCTGCCAGCTGCTGAGCATTTTTGATTTCAAAACATTTAGCTCTGATGGGTTGATAGCAATAAATATCTGAATCTACTTTTTCCTGTTCTGTTCACCACTGCAGGGAATAAGTCAGACCTCCATACTCAGAGGCAGGTGCTGTTCGAGGATGCTTGCACTCTGGCTGAAAACAACAATCTCCTGGCTGCTCTAGAAACTTCAGCCAAGGAGGCCCAGAATGTGGAGGCAGCCTTCATCCTCATGGCCCGGGAGCTGCTGGCACGCAATGGCATGTCCATCACAGATGAAGCCTCTCAAGACTGGTCTCAGTTCATGTTGAGTAACAGCTCCCACCCTGTCCATGGTGCAGCGTCCTCTGATAAAAAGTGTGGGTGCTGAGTAGATTAAAGCAAAGAAGAAAAAATAGTGGTGGAAGCTTGAACACTTCTCTACAAGGGAGCAAACACTGTTTGCATAAGATTCTTTTTTAAATGAAACTGCATTTTTGTGTGCTGCAGTGTGTGCTTGTGTGTGTGAATATAGGTTTTGTACATGTTTTCGAATTTTAATATTTATTGTTAGTAGAATCTGTTTAACAGACTGGTAATATTACTCAAGTTGAATGTGATGATGACTCCAGCATTACAAACTAGATTTCTGCAGATGGACTTTACATACAACTTTTTTTGTGTTTTACTCTTTTAAATGATCCTCTCATAAAGTATGGCCTTTACAGTACATTACCATTGTTCCACAGTTTTAACCTGCAATAGAGGTCAATTACAAACCATACATTGTTACACTTTTCATGTGCAAGTATAAGAAACCAGCACTATATGCAATCTAACAGAAAAATAGCACCTTTTAAATTTCGGTGGAAATTATGGTATTTTGTATAATTCTGACCAATTAGCAAAACAAGGATTATTAAAAAAAAACAAAAACAAAACATCATATGCCAAATTAAGATTAAAGTGAAAATTGATGAGGTATTAAATGGAAACCTGGCAACCAAATCTCATCAGAATCAGTGGTTACATATCCATGTAATTTAAAAACAAATCAAGCTGAAATATGTTACCGGCGAAAACAAATTTGTCTGGTTAAGACCTTCTGGGAGGGCACATGTTGTGGAACACAGAAATGACCCAGTTAGGTAGACACTTGTGCAAAGAATAAAATCCGTATTTATGAGAACAACATGAAGTATTATCACAGACCAAACAACAAATCTACCTTTGTAGAGCTTTTTCTAGATAGATTTGAATATTATGCAGCTGAATGTGTTTGAACTGTATCTTGACTCTGATCTATGAACTTATAAAGTCTAAACGGAGTAAAAATGCATATAACTCAACACCTAATTTATATACAGTTGATGCAGGTTATTCTGTAAAAAGGCAAAGGACAGACATCAGACTTGATGAAATGGAGTAGATAGAGCTTTTGACACAGTCATGTATGAGTTTTTTGTGAAAAAAGTATTTTTAAAATACAGCAGTCCAGTCCGTGACACACAATCATGCATGGCCAACTTCGCCTTAGTGTCAACACTGCGTATTAGTGCTTTTTAAAGCTGATTCTAAGGCACTTTATGTAATATCTATGAAAGCTAGTCACAGTGACAGCTACATCTTCCCTGTGATAACCAGAGGGTTAGATAAGAAAACAAACAAACAAACACTCTGACAAAGCTTCTGCTGCAACCATTAAAGAGGTTTTAGAGAAATTTAGGTGAAGGCTGTGAGATGGAGCCTGAGTTTGAGAGGCTCGTCTTACTCCAGAGGCCAGCCCTCCCGACAGAACACCAACTCCACTGCCTCCTTCACATCCTGCACAACAAAGGACGGCTGTGTGAGATTGGGGTCAAAGCGGAAGTCCCGGTGGCCATGGAATATGCGCTGTTCAGTAACCGTTTGTGTTGTGTCTGAGGGCAGTTCTTGCTTGTCTCTGCTGTACACTCCTGTGCACACCAGGATGGAGCTGCACCCGTCTGGGAGGTCTTCTGCCCCATAAACACCTGATGCTCCACTGAGCTCTGCTGATGTCATCTTAGGTGCATCATCAACAGCTTCTGCCAAGGGATTTAGACTTCCTCCAGCACTCTTAGCCTGCTTCTGGGCCTTGGCAACCTGGGATGCCTTAAGGTAGCGGTTGTAGAGGTTGGCACCATATATATCAGCCATGGGATTATCACTATAAACAAACACAAGAGCTACAATATATTAAAAGGAACTTTTAACACGAACCAAAACTTTGATGCTAGAAAAAAAATAAAAATTCTTTGGGTCAAAAGTAAAGAAAAATCTGAAGTGCTCACCCTATAGCATACAGCCTCTTCACAGGTGTGGTCCAGCCAAGTCTCTCTGCCTGCTGTCTGATCAACAGCTCAGCATAGTTATAGGTCACTAAGCTGGGTTTACCGATCAGAGCCTCGTATTTCAGCTCATAGCCCGTCACCTTCTTGTATAGACCTTCTAAACACACCATGAACATACCGTGACCAAATCTACGAGACAGGAACATTCAGGATAATAACATGATCCTTATTCAAATCTTTTAACAGTCTAGGAGGCGTTGATCTAAATTATGCGTAGTTTTGAACACATAAATATTGTACCTGGGATTCTTCGCCTCAGCCATCCACAGCAGGTCCATGTTACAGGCCAAGACTGGGATGTGAGGATACTGTACCGAGCTCCAGTCATTTTCTGGGTTTCCATTTGTTAGGAGCACATCAACAATAAGCTGGAGGTTGGTCTCCCATCGGATTGGCTCCCCAAATAAGATAACAGCTGTTTGAAAATAAATTATATAAGAGATAAAAGCATTCATTATAAGATCTTTTGAATAGTTATACATTACACATACAGCTACAGTACTGACTACCTGTGGAAACATACCATCTATTGGCCGTAACCGTTTGCTAGATGGAATCTGAAAGACATTACATACAACTGGTTAGACATCTAACTAATTCCTGATTGAACATGAATTGGCTTCAGAGGTAATACTAACACAGCCTTTGGGCCTTCTGTTGTGATCCACGATATCCAGTAGCGGATATGCGTCTCTGAGCATATCTATGGTCAAGACATCCTGAAAGCCCAGGCTGGAGTTTGGAGGGTTAAAGTCAAAAACAAACAAAGGGGACGTGGAGTTATCACACCGCAAAACACATGTAAAGTTGATACTCCTGCTCTACAAATGTTGGCAACCTTGCAATTTATTATCAGCCACTACCACTACTTATTTGTCATGAAGAATAAAAAACAAACAAACAACCAAAACAAAAACAACAAAAACAAATCAGTATATCAAGAAAATCTGTGAAACTGCCTCCAGTGAGACAGCCTGGAAGCAAAGGGAACGAAGGGTACAAAGATTAAATACTGATAACAAAGTAGGACAAAAATGCACTGAACAAACAGAACGTGCACAGTTTTAAGGTTAACTTTCAAATGGAGCCCAGAAACCACAGACAGGATACTTGTGAGCGACCTCCTCCACAGGACCCTGTCCTGACACCAACACACACATTTTGTGGAACTTAGTGAACATTCGCAAAGGACTGTGGGCCAGTATCACCTGGTCTGGAGACACCTGAAAGAAAAATATTACGCCAGTCAGGAAAAATATGAAAAAAAAAAAAAAAAAGCAATTGGGGGAAACTAACAGTGATTAAAATTCTGTTCACTTTACCTCAACCTCAAGCACATGTGACAGGTGTTCAGCTTTGGTTTGCCTCATGCAATTCCCAGCGTTGGTGACAAACAACACTGGAACTTTGTATTTGCCATCGCGATCCACCAGATTCTTGAAGCACTGCTTGGCTGCAGGGATGGGTGTCTTGCCACGTACCAGCACCCCGTCGATGTCAAACAGGAGCCCAAAGGAGTTGTGGTCCTGGGTCACACAACAGTGGCACATGCAGTTTAAAAATACAGAGTTGATCATTAACTTGGCAACGTTACAGGCCAAACATTGGCCACTATCTCATCACACTGGTCTCACAAAGGTGAGACTTCGTTCCCACAGTATGAACATCACAAACAGTAATAACTAGTAATAATAACTGAGGTTGTAAATGTGTAGTAAAACACAGTGTAGTGATTATCAGTGTATGTGCTGTGATTACCTTCAACATGGTAATCACAGCATGGTCAATTCCTCAACTTCGGCCACATTCTTTGTCCTTTTAATCAAGTTTCAACGAACAGTTCACTCACATGACTATAATTTCTTGAGGCCGAGGTCGAAGTGTTGACTTGTTTTAGTGCTCCCTCGCAGCTGGACTTCAGCAGCTGCCAGCCCCTTTTCAGAGACCTAAATCTCTGCATTTCTCCGGACAGCAGTGTGTCCAAGTCACCGTAAACGTCCTTATTTAAAAAATGCGACGGCTAGAGAAGAGGGTCATTTCTCTCACAGCGGGGTCGAGTCCTCTTCCCTCCGCCGGACCGTCTACCATCACTCAGCTCACACTGCGACCTGCGGCGGCTAACGACAACACATACGCATGCGCAAACGGCCAGAAAGTTAAAGACTTCCTGGGACATGACGTCAAATGCTATGCGACCGGATGTACAACACGCGTGTTTTGGCCCGTTGGTGTCACTAACTTCACGTTCCTCAGAATAGAATCACCGATCGCTAGAGTCGGCTTTTCAGCGGGTATGTCGCTGAGTGGGGAGAACCTGTTGGTGGCGAACCGGGCTGCTGCCTACGACTATGCCTCTTGTCTCGGACGGTCACACAGCCGCCCTGACTGGTCGGGAGCTGCTGGTGGGAGGAAACTCTCTCGGCTGCCCGCACCGGCTACAGGGGGGCGGCTAGCTACACTAGCATAAGCTGGGCTAGCTAAGGTGCGGAGCTGCGACTCTTAACTCAACTAACAAATTCTCGCCTCAATTTCTGCCATCATCCTGCATCTATGACAAGAAGTACTATCATAAAAGGAGGCAGAGGAGGAATTAGACATGTAGCACACAGGAGAGGAGAGGGAGAAGGAGGAAGAGAGAGTGGAGACAGAGAGCAGGAGGACATTGCTAATCGTTTAGTTAGATTAGCGGAGCAACAGAATCGTCTGAGCACTTTACGGAAAGAGAAAATAGGCTGAATTCTTAGCTAAGTATAAGTTTGATAATAGTTTACTGTCTATTAATCAACACGAGGTAACACACAGCACAACCACCAGAGACCGGACCCCCCCACAGACCTCCACCGTCTAATATATGTTTTGTGACTGACTCCTGCTGGATAGGAAGCAAAAAAACAGAAATTCAAACTCCAGTTGTCTGCCTCTTTCCTGATCCCCTAAAGTGGAGCTGTGTGGGATATTAACCAGGTGTTTTAGCACAATATTTCATGTGCCACAAGTATCAACATACATTTCAATATAATTCCATTGCTGAGCCTATTTTGTGTTTGTAAACCTTTCATCATCTAATCTCTACAAAAACGAGCTGTCTGTCATGTTGGGAAGTAAAGCACATCGCAGTGTAAAGGAGAGGCAGTATCTCTCTGTATGTCTTATTGTGTGAATGATGCATGTAAGTGAATTTCCCTCAGGATAAATAAAGTATATATCTATCATATTTATAATATGGAAATAATATAATATAGAAACTGTATATGTGCTGGGATGTAAATGAAAAATACAGATGGAGGTTGCTTATCTACCAGTTTTCTGCAATGTGTCTTGAGCAGCACGGTGGCTTAGTGGGTAGCGCTGTCTCCCCACAATAAGAAGGTTGCGGGTTTGGTTCCCGGCCGAGGTTAATTGAAGACTCCGGAAAACCGTTAAATCGACCTAACGCAGAGAGCAGAAATTAGAGCGGAACCCCCCGTGGACTGGACCCCTCCACAGTGACGGGCCCCCCCCGAGACCCTTCCACACACCGGACGCCCCCAGAGACTGGACCTCTCCACAGCGACCAGAGACTAGACCCCCCACAAACTAGAGACAGCATTGGTCATGTTACTGCTGTAACCACGTGAATAATGAACGAAAGACCCGTAGTTATGTGTAACGAATCACTAATTTCTACAATGAGCCTGCACAGCGGCCGTCAGATAAGTGAATGAGAGACTCAGGACCCAAATATCCTATTTTATGAGTCGTGAACCAGCCATTCCTACACAGAGAATATGAGGCAGAAAGACCCGTTCGTTAACGAATCTGAGCCTGTGGCGCGCATGCGCGGACCAGAGAAAAAAACTCTTCACTTGTTCACAAAAACTGTTGCTGTTCACTTATTTAAAATCATTGTAACAAGACATCTTTATTGGTCCAAAAAACAATATAGAAATGATACTCAGGCCAAGTCTCAGCAATACACACAGTAGCACAAAGCCTGACTGGGATGCACCTCAAAGAGGTTCTCCTCCACTGGCAGACAGGATACATCATAGTCCCTTCTTCAACTAAATCTCAGCTCATTTTCCAGCGCATAGATTTTAGCCTTCAGGGCCATCAGCTCCCCCTGAACCTTTTTTGTTTTGCTGTTGGTCTGGCGTACTTCATGAAGAATAGCTAAGTCCTGGTTGGGCCCAGTATTCAGTGTAACCTGAAGCACAAAAAAAGTATATGAATACATAAACATATAGAAAAACATTCAATCTAAATTCTTTCAAAATGTTCTACCAACAGCAGCATGAAAGTTCATATGTATCGAATTCTGCTTTTCTTAATATGACTATTTATTATCTGGACACAACAGGCATGTTATCTTAAAATCATAAATTAACTTTCCAAAATTGTTAAGAGCAATATCAGACTACTGGGAAATTACGCATGCTTTTCACCTTGAGCAGCTGTTTTTCAACATCTTTGAATTTCTGTCTTAGGTGTTTCAGGTCAGCCTTGAAACCCTCCCCCTCCATGACCCTTCTCTTCTCCAATGCTTCATACCGCTGAGTCATTAACTGAAGGCGCTTGGCCATTTTGTCTGAACGCTCCTGCACAGGGAAATATTCGGAAAGTGGAAAATATCAACATATGAACAATCGATCAGAGATGTGCATGAATTTTACAAACATAAGCATCAGTTCAACTGTAGTACCTTAAATATTTCCCTGCCCACATCCCCCTCCTCTCTGATTTGGGACAGTTCTGTCTCCAGAGTAATACACTGCTCCCTGTACATCTCTGCCAGACGGTGGGCTTGCTTCAGGTCCTCCTGCATTGCCTGTTGAAATGGCACAAAGTAAAGATAAAGCTTAAGCCAAAGGAAGCTTCTGACAATCCTCATCAAGGGCAAAGGTTGAGAGTATTTATTCTATTTAAAAAAATTGTAGACTAGCAGGAATGTCTTCTTAATTAAGCTATACATGTTTATTGTTACCTTGAGCTCCTCTTTGTGTGCCTGCTGTGACTCTGGCTGAGGCTGTGGGAGCAGTGGGGCAGTGCTGCTGCTTGGCTTCCATGCTCGGCCCAGCTCAGTGCCAGCAGATCCAGCTTTTCTTAGACGGTTGTGGCAGGAGTCCAGTTCCCTCAGCAGTCGGTCCTTCTCCACCATCCAACTCTTCTCATGAACCCTCGTGTCAAATTTTAGCTGCAAAAAATCTTTTGTGCTCTCATACAACAGGTTCTGGGTTCGTTGTAGCCTGAGGAGTCAAACATGAAAGGAAGTCATGATCATGGACAAACATTATTATCACACAAAGTATAATTTCAACATTCAGCGTTATTTTGACCAGCAAGCTGAAAGAAATTGATTAATCCAAAAACATTAAAAGACCCACTTATCAGTCAGTAATGTGATTCGCTCCTCGTCTCTTTGCTGCTTTGCCTGTGCCTCCTCTGTTTTAATCCGTTTATCCTCTAGCAGGGACTCCACCTGCTCTTTGGCCAGACGGGTCTGCTCCTCCATCTGAGCCTGTAGCGCCTCCACCTGGATATGTGAGATACAAAATATATGACAAGAAAAAAAGGTCTAAGTCCATATAAAAAAATATTTTTCAGGGATGATGTGTAGCATATATGCTCAAAATTATGAAAAAAAACTAAAACTCTTGTCATGAATTTGTAGAGTGTGTCTACACCTGTAGTAACAAAGTCTGGTTGTCATTCTTGTATTGTTCCAGGCTTTCTCCATTTACCCCTTCTGATGATTTTGTTCTCCTGCCACTCTCTACTTAAATAGACATGTGACAGTCAGGAGAATACACACAAATATGTTTTTGAGCTGAAAATTTGTAACAATGAAAATGTAAACATTACCCCATCACTATGATCATTATTATTTATTAGGATTATATCATTCTAACACAAAATACAAAAGTTTGTTGAATAACACACAAAAAATTATATACACAAAATGATAAACATAATCAAAATAATGCATGCAGAAGAGTCATTTGCCAGAAAAACAACAACAACAAAAAAACACCAAATAAATAAATAAATTCCAAGATGGAGGCAACTGATTCGCTGTGGCGCCCCCTGAAGGGAAAAGCCGAAAGGAGAAGAAGAAGAAGAAATAAATAAATTCCAAACCTTTTCTATTCACAGATGGTTTTAACTTTGTCGGCCTGAGACTGAGACTTTCTTCTAATCTGGATTGAGGGTTCCTCTGAGTGATAGTAACCTGAAATGTAGCCATAAGTAATGAATTTTCAAAACATATGGAAGCCAGCTGATTTTTTCCAACGGCTCTTTAGCTTTTTACTTGAGATATGTGGATTTGTCACAACAGGAAAGGTGCAGATATAACTAATAAATAGGGTAACCAATGCAGCATTTACTTTTATAAATTACACACGTTTGACAAATCAAAACCTTTGCTGTAATTGAGGCGTGCGATAATAGGTGTACCTTGTTAGGAGGTTCTTGATGGAAATATGTGATCTCTCCTGCATCAGGACCCACCAGGGTGAGGAGGTGTTGGATTTTCTTCCTGTCCTCCAGCTCTCTGTTCATGAGTGAAAAAGTAATTATATACATTTATCTGTAGAAGAATGTCCACATTCAATTTGCTTCTCGCGGAGAACAAGTTGAAAATTCTACTGTGACAAAGCCTTACTTCTATTATGATCCCACCCACCTGATCTTTAGTCGGTCATTTTCTGCATAAAGCCGGAGAGACTGGTCTCTCTCTTGGAAAAGGTAGACCTGCATGTCACTCAGAGCGTTCTGCAGCTCAGCAATCTCTTCCTCCCGCTGTCGTACCTCCCGCTGTAGCTTATGCTAGGTGGATATCCAGAGCAAAGAGATTAACTAAAAGATCAACTATAGCAGGCAGAAATACCCTGTTGAAGCTGAAAAGCCACCACACATAAAATGTCTCCTAGTTGTATCCTACCTGGTCCTCTGTGATGCCTCTGTACTTCTCTAGCATCTGCAGCAGTTCTTCATGTTCCGCATCAAACTGGGCAATCTTATCTCTGTAGAACTCCAGTAGCTCCCTGGATGGCCGCAAGTATGCCAGTCGCTCATTGATAGGGGGTAATGGGGAGTCAGGTTCTCGACCAGGGGTCTGAATGTTGGTTCTGTAGGATGAAAATCTACTTGCATGCATAAACACACATATTTCACATGGACACTAAATGCTGACTATATGTTTGCTTTAGCCACTAGAATCTAAACATGTGGTGTCAGTAAAGTTTTACTGCTTGAGTGTATAGTGCACATGTACCTGCAGATGAACAGCAAGCAATGAATGATTGAATGAATGATTAATCTTGCACTGAAACCACTTAGGGAATGAGGGAAATTCCATGCAAGATAAATCTTGAGATTATAACAGCAGGGGACCAGACTCTATCACTCAGAAAAATTACAGTTAAAAGCACTTAATCCTTCCTGCAGTGGACGATCTCAGAGCTACAACAACAAAAGTAACCAAAATATATGTTCTCCTGCGTGTTGACTAAAGGGTCTTACCTGCGTGGTGTTGCATCTTTAGTTGGAGATCCCATCCCAGCATAAAACACTGAAAACAAGAGTTAAAATTATGTGCTTCTTCACATTATGATATTGGATATTATGAATATATATATTAAAAAAAAACGTCTGCGGCATAAGCCACTTGTGCAAAACTGTGCTGAACTGTTTACAGCAAAATCCAGGTTTGTGATAGCAGCCATCTTTTCACATTCAGTAAAACCTTTTTGGTAGCTATAAGATCTTGCTCTCATTGTCTTCACTTAATGTCAATTTCATCCTATTGGAATATAAAATAAATTACAGATTATTTTCCCTGTCAGTAATGTGGGAATACGCTGCCTTGTTTGTAGATATAATATTTAATGTGTCTGGGTCATATAAAGACCATAGAGAGGAGCAGAGAAAACGTGATAAAGATTTTAAAACTTGGTTTGTCCTTTGAGTTCTTCTCGCTGGGGTGAATTGGGCGCCAGGGCTTTTTTTTTTTTTTTAAAAAAACAAAACTGTCCATAAAACACACACAGTTATTCATCAGCTCGACTTAACTGAACAATTTGAGGAAATTCATGAAGAATAACAGCTTGAAAAGTAAACAGTTCACTTTAACGAAAAGAGATCATCTATCATCAAGACTGATCGCGACAATCATAAGACACGTAAAAGTTGACTATCATACAAAACCTGTTTACTACAGTCTGGTAAGTTATATTGACCATTTAAACGATGTGTTTGACTTACATGTAACAGCGTGTTGTCTGTCACCGTCCTTCTGCAGGATTGTTGTTCGTTGCTATCTAGCTTTTGAAAACCGGAAGTTTACGCCTCTTCGTCTTCTTCGCGGAATACCGAAAAAAGGTGGCGGTAGTTTGCCAACTAGCGACAACAACAACAATTAAATAAAAATATACACAATGTCATGAAATAGTTCACAACCACTTAAATTGTCATGCCATTCGTGTTGTACATGTGGATACGTTTCCTCATTTGAACAGAGTAAACCACAATTAATAATGTTTAGGAGGACAACGGAAAATTATTTTCAGTCATCTGCTTCTTTTGTGAATTTAGTAATGTTCATTTTGAAGATATGTGCGTATTTTATGCAGTTATCACCCAGCGTATATATTGAATCGTGTCGCAAATAGTAATTGTATAAATTAATTATGGATAAAGTTCCAAGGTGAACTTTAACGCATAGGTGTTGTCGCTTCAAAGTAAATGCCTAATTTTAATTGTCTGGGGAACACTTTGTTCACAATTTGCTTAATTTACAATCAGATAAAAGTTTTTTTCTCCTCTACATTTACCTTGATCATATTTATTCCCAAAACATATCCAACGGCGTTAATCCAACTTTTCCTATGAAAATCCTAACCGGAAACTCTAGCTCGGACTAATTTAACACATCGTTGACCCGGGTCCAGATCCGGGTCTAGTCCAGGCCAGCTTCACCGGCACAAGGGGGGAAACCCATCAGCTCTTTTGTGTCTCTCCCTCAGAAATGGAGCGGAAAGTCGCTCGGGAATTCAGACATAAGGTAAGACAGCAACATTTCTTCAGCAAACTGTGATTAAAAAGGCGCTTTGCAGGCTGTTGGTCCACCTGGCTGTCACCTAACGAGCTCAGGTGTCTCCCGGCGGGATGTTGCGCAGACACAGGCCAAAGCACAGCAGCTAAAATCATTAAATACTTAGTTTGAATGAGATACAGCCTAAAAAATGTGTTTACGAATGAAATATCAATTAAATATGTCACTGAGGGTTAAAATATCTGTATAGTTTATCTACTGTACTGCACTATCTACCTAAGCCCCTTGATTATCATATTTACTACGGACCATAGCTAATATATTTTGTTTTTTTATTAGACTGAAACAGCTGCTTTTCCTTTAACTGCAAATTATAACATTTACACAACTTCTCTGTTTGGTGGTTTTTACAATCACAAGTTTTTTGGCTGTTGTTATTACAATTTGAGCTATAGTAGATCTTCCTAGTTTCCTTGAAACTTTTAAGTGGCCATGGTGTAGTCTTACTACTTTTATTCCATGGCTTCCTGCCTTTGTTAGTGTAATGGCTGATACGTGTTCATTTTCTTGCGCATGTAAACGGACAGCCGAGCCCTCCATGGACAGTCCCAATAATGTGAATAAAGATTTGATATGTTGGATTCATTATATTTGGTTTCATTGATTAGATTCCAATTCTGCTATATTCTCCGGCTTGTGTTGGCACATTACAGCAATAGTTTAAGTCCTGTAAAGATAACTGTTGATAAAAGATAACAGAGGAAGAGAACATGATACATTCAGGGCGTTTTCAGCTTTAGGCCATGTTATGATCACCACACAGCCATCTGTGTTGCATACAGGCAGGCAAGCAGGGTCCCATAATGTTGGCTCTTTATAAAGGGCATCTTAGTATTGGACAATGTAGACCATGTCAGGGATGAGCAGCTGAGCAGAAAAGATGGGGCAATTTATGGGTTTAATTAGAGGCTGAGGGGAATACGCTGCACAATCAGGCTTTGTTTCTGTCTGGAGACATCATCATAGTCACTGAATCTGTGTTTCATTTTGTGGTCGAGTGTGTGGGCCAATCAAAATGTCAAGATTGTATTTCTGCACTGTAGAAATGGCAGTTTGAGGTTGATTGTTGTTCTTTGGAGGCTTAAATATTCACAACAATCTGTGTGCGTAGTAAGGTGACAAATTCATATGGGATCTAGTCAAACTGTTTAAACATGACAGTGCTTTTCAAACCCAGCACTTGACTGACTGACTGATCTCTTATTTTATAGGGTTATGGGGCCAAAGTCTGCTTGTACTTCAGGCAATAGGAGAGGCTGACTGTGTCTATATACCCTAAATGAGAGAAATTTATGACAGTCATAACCACCAAGTCACACACAAACTTGCAATAACCTCACACCAGGCCCCACAAGTATAGTTCACTAAAATAATGGAAACCTATTTGATCCACCAATCTTTTAGCTCTTACATACAAGGAGAGAGAAGTGTCTAACATGTGCTTTTGCTCTCTATAAGAATGACCTTCTAAGTCTTGGAGTTGAGCAACTAAGAATATCTAAGTTTGGCATTCACACTGTTCAAGATGAAGTGTGTGTGTGTGTGTGTGTGTGTGAAGGTTTGGTGTGAATATTCACCTCTGTTTGTGTCTGAGATGTAAGATGACACTGCTGTCCTTCCCACTGCAGCCTCTCCTCAGGTTGTGTTAATAGGAAAGGGCAGCTCATTACACCTGCTTCACTCCAAGGAGACTCATCAGCCTCAAGCCGTGTTTTAGAAGAACTTTTCAAGTTGAATTAAAACAAACAAACGAAAAATCTTAGGTCAGGTGTGAAGCTAGCAGCCCTAGAAAGATTTAGTCAGTAAGAGGGAAATGTGTTACATCAGTGATTGGCCGAAGCGTTTCCTCAAAACTATCCTGCTGCAGCTGAGTTGCCATCAGGTTTGTATGATTCTTACACACACACACACACACACAGATGGCTCAGCCCCTGTAGCATTGACAGGACCACAAGAGAGAGGTACAGTGTGTCAGTGAGCTGATGTTTTCTCTGATGCAGCAGTGAGTAAAAGGATGGGACCAGATGTTTGCCTTGTGTTGCAGGTGGAGTTGCTGATTGAAAATGAAGCAGAGAAGGATTACCTGTATGATGTGCTCCGCATGTATCACCAGTGAGTACTGTCCATCACCTCTGTGTCTGCAGCAGGTTACATTCTCTTATTCATTTTACATCTGTACATTCAGTCCATTGTTTTCCTGTGTGAACACACTCTTGTTAGTTATTAAATATGCTGTGTTATTGACTAATTGCCACTTTGAACCCCTAATGTAAATTTTCTCCCCATGCAAATATAAAATCTCAGATAAAAGGATACATTGGTTTTCAATTATATTAAGTGTTGCATTAATTTTCTCTTGTCTTATGTTCAAATAACCAAATGACCTTTCCAACTTCTATGAACCCCATTTAACTTTTTCATGTTTAATTATCAATAGCCCTTAATCCTGTTTCTGTCATTCTGCTGCACATACACCTGTGTTCTCCATCTTGGTTTCTGATGACAAGCTGGTCCCAGCAAGATGGGTGGGGGTAGGGGGGATACTGGTCTCGGTTTCAATTAATCTTCATACAGAGGCAGAGCTCTGTGGCCCCATTGGTTAAGCCTCTAAGCAGTTTCCACTGTGCTCCGACAAGCGTGGCCAGTTATCCACAAAAGCTCTTTTTATGTTCCTCCAAACAGAGCTGAAATGGTACCCATTAATAATTCAATGAGAAGGCTAAGAGGACAATTTTTATGCAGTAGTTTTTATTTTGCTACTTTACCTGCTGTCCAATTTAATTTTTTCTTTCTTTTGAATTATAAAAGATAGATGATTGGACTTTCTTGTTACAATTTTATCATATAGAATATATTTAAATTTTGAAATTAGAAATGGATGGTTAGAGGAGGAGGATGATCTTTTTGGCTGATTGTATCCCTTTCAGTGTAAGAAAACATGGCTGTATTGTTGCAATTGCAATGGTCTCTTATTTCAAGTAAAAAAGGTAAAATAATAGTGACAAAACAAATTACATCTCTTAGGATGTCATTTACAGAGTTTTTCTGTCAAATGTTTTTATATAGTTTGTGTTTAGATCTCCATAAACATCATTAAGGCCAGTCAAAAATGTGTATCATATTTAATTTATTGCCTTAAACTTTTGCATTTCCTTCTTTAATCTTAGTGCAACTTCAGTGCATATTTCTAATGCAAACCATATTCTTTCAAATTTGTGCTTGGAGCTGATAAGTAAAGACTTGGAAGCCACTTCATTTTTAATAGAGGAGTTTGTAATATTTTGTGTTTACCTCAAAGGTAGAAGTTGTTATAGGTCGATTTGAATCTAAAGTTATCCTTCTTTTTTTCCTTCAGATCCATGGATTTGCCGGTGCTGGTTGGGGACTTAAAGCTGGTAATTAACGAACCCAAGCGACTGCCCCTGTTTGACGCCATCCAACCTCTCATCCCACTGAAACACCAGGTGGAGTACGACCTGCTCACCCCCAAGAGGTCGCGGTGAGTACAGCATGAAATTTATTCATTGCATGAAATTGTAATGTTAGTCTATCCTTATACATTGTGTTTTGCATCACCGTTTTACGTCTCTCCTGGGTGAGCAGGAAACTCAAAGAGGTGCGTTTGGATCGGGCACATCGGGATGGACTGGGCCTGTGTGTCCGAGGAGGGCTGGAGTTTGGTTGTGGGCTCTACATATCACAGATTGTCAAAGACGGTCAGGCCAATAATGTTGGCCTCCAGGTATGTTCCTATAAGCTGTGTTTGTTTTCACAATTTTTTTTTTTTATTATACCAGAAATTGTGGTTTTAGTTAAAGTACCACATGAGGGTATGCATGTAAATACCAGGATCCACTAGGTGGGGTAAAGCACCAAGTATGTTAAACTCATAGAGCTTGAATGCTTTACACTCATGGTCCAGACTCACCCAGACGGAAGTAAAACAAACTTTATATAATTAAAATGAATATTTCATTGTTAATATTTCATTAATCTTTATTTATAGGTTGGTGATGAGATTGTTCGCATCAATGGATACTCCATCTCCTCATGTATCCACGAGGAAATCATCAGTCTTATCAAGACAAAGAAGATTGTGTCACTCAAAGTTAGGCGTACGTCAAGCACAGCAAACAGCAGCATGACTGATGTGCATTTAAGTTATTATTTCTTAACATAAGCGGCATTTTACATTTGATTAAATTAGTTTTTCATATCTTTGCAGACGTGGGGATGATCCCAATGAAAAGGTAAGAAAATTAATATGGTAATTTAGCATTTATTTGTTGTTAAATGATTTTTTTTTTTCCCTCCCCTTATCTCTTCAGCTCTTCAGAGGAGCCCTTGAAATGGCAATTTGTTGACCAGTTTGTGTCTGAGTCAGGGGTGAGAAATGGTTTCTTTTTTTTCCGTGGCATTTATTTTGTTCAATTTATAATTTTCAAACATTGTATGACAGCTTGTGGGCTTCTTTCTCCTTTATCTGTTCTCTTTTTACTTCCCAGGACAAAAAGAACAGCATTGCAGGCTTGGCATCCATTGGAGGGAAGGAGATCAAGGAAAAGAAGGTTTTCCTTAGTATCATTGGTGAAAAGGTTATAGGCATCAGCATATCCAGTGGTCCCACACAGAAACCAGGAATCTACATTAGTAATGTGAAGGCAGGCTCCCTGTCTGCAGAAGTTGGGCTTGAGGTAATTAAACCTTATATAAAAAATTTGCACTCATTTTCAAGCCTGCTATGAACTGTATTAATGCCACTTATCAATTATAGATTGGAGACCAGATTGTGGAGGTGAATGGGGTGGATTTCACCACTGTGGACCACAAAGAGGTGAAATTTACTCATTATTATTTACAACACTTTGACTTCAAATCATATTTGCAATGATTATATATACACTTTGTAAGTTTTTGTCCAAAGCTCAGGTCTTTTAATGTTCATATTTCCCCAATGATGATTTCACAGTCTGATGATTACACATGCAGTTGTATGTACTTCAAACAAGCAACATAAAAATGTTCATTTATACCCTTTAACCTTATGTATTTCATAGGATGTAAAACATGAATTGCATTATTTTAAACCTTTTGTTATTATATTTCCAGGCCGTGAGAGTCCTGAAGAGCAGCAGGAATTTGACAATTACTGTTCTGACAGGAGCTGTAAGTACCACAGCTGCATTATTCATTCATTCAATAATTCATTCATCTGCTACCGCTTATCCGTTTCCGGGTTGCGGGGAGTGCTGGAGCCAATCCCAGGTCACACTTGGTGAGGGCAGGGTGCACCCTGGACAGGTCGCCAGTCCATCACAGGGCCAACACAGAGAGATAGACAGAAATGAACAACCAGTCACACTCACAATCAGACTTACAGACAATTTAGAGTCACCAGTTAACCCAAACATGATGTGTTCGGATGGTTGGGAGGAAACTGGAGTACCCGGAGGAAACCCACGCAGGCATGGGGAGAACATGCAAACTCTGTACAGAAAGGCCCCAGGCCGGGACTCGAACCTGCGATCTTCTTATTGTGGGGCAACAGCGCTAATGCTGCCCCTTGTGAAACATTTTCAGTGTAAATGCAATTGTGTGGGGGCAAGTTTTTGAGTTTCCATGGGTGCAAGGGCCTGTTATTCTCT
Source organism: Remorina albescens (assembly GCA_034769265.1). NCBI lineage: Eukaryota > Metazoa > Chordata > Actinopteri > Carangiformes > Echeneidae > Remorina > Remorina albescens. The sequence continues at coordinate 52,189,625 of CM068475.1, forward strand.
TCTTGCTTTAATTGTGATTGAAGTCTTCAAATTTGCCTTCCATATATTTGTTTTTGCAACAATAAGTTTTTACAAACCCATACAATATAATATCACTACTTCTATGTATTTTTTTCTTTTTGTATCTGCACATATACGGTATACATATAGTACTTAAAGAAATTGCTCACATGGTAAACATCAGTGATTCTGTTGTTGTAAGCAAAGCTTTAGAGAGTTGATGTGAACAGATTTTCCTTACTTGCATATCTGGGAGACTTGTTTGGACTTGTTCAAGTCTCTACAGAGTCAAAAAGTTTAAAGGTCTCAGCTGGTGATTGTCTTTCTGGCTTTTGTTACTCTCTCAGGGCAGCGAGCTGTTTATGACAGACGAGGAGCGTCTGGCAGTTGAGGCCCGCAGGGAGCTGGAGAGGCAGGAGCTGATGCACCAGAAAAGAGTGGCACTGGAGACAAACAAAATCATTAAAGAGCAGCAGGAGAAGGAGAGGCAGTGAGTGAAGAGGGAAAAACTTCATACAGTTAACCTTGTTTTCTTACAGTAGGCTATATTGTCTTTCTTCCAATGCACAAAAAGACATTACCTCGATGGCAGATTGTTGACCTTCATATCAATCCATACCACTATTATCAGAACAATGTTATCATTCAACCATCAGTTCATAGTAATACACATCACAATTAGCAAGCCATAATTATGTTAAAGCTGCTCAGATTATTTTCAGTGTGAAAACGGTAAAATAGTTGGTGGAAATAAATATGTATAATGTGAAAGGTGAAATATTAACCATTCTCCACTTCTCCTTGGCTTTGGTGTACCTACAAACTCCCTGAAACTGTGCACTCTTTGCCTACCACCAAATAGCACATGGATGAAGTCAGTGACTGTCAGCATTACTGACCTAAAAAGAAAAGGCAATAAAGAAAAAATACTTTAAGGAGAGTGACTATTGGACTTCGGCAACTGTTTTCTAACATACAACTTATTGTTCAGAAGACCCAATTTAAATGACATACTTGCCCCCTGAAGTAGCTTGTCAAAAAACTTCCTATCAGGATGCCCAACCAAGTACTTTGTCTTCGTCCTGGAGCTGGGAACAGAAACATAAAAGCACCTATAAATATTACTGGCTGACATTTTAATACAGCTGAAAGCAAACAGTGCAAAGCTTTTTATTCACTTAGATCTGGAGGCCAGAGTTTCTCACAGTTTTGCAAAGATAGCATCACCCTATGAATAATAAAGTTTGATTTAATGTGACCTTTGAAATATGTACAGTAAAGCAACTGTTGAGTCGAATAATCAGCTTTGGAATTACTGTAGCGAGAAACAGTCATTTCTAAAATTAAAAATCATCATCCGAATAACAAAGGCATTGACATATGTAAATTATGCAATATGCATATGCAATTTTCAGTAGCTTGGCTCTCTTTTGTCCTCCTGAATTCTTATATTCAAATAGCTGAATCACCATTTGGGGCTTTTCATTTCCTTCCTTTAATCACTCAACAAGACATAGAAACAAGGTTTTCTACAATTTGGCCAGAAGCATCACTCATTGATGTAGCAGCTGAGCATGCATCTCCATAAAATATCCACAAGTAAATAAGTGATTTCCCTTCTAACCTGAGGACCGTCATATAATTGCTGTGTAGCTACATCCTGCATATACCTTTATATTAAGTAACAGCTATAAACTGGATTAAAGACAGAAATTCTATATTTTTAGTGCTAAACTGTAGCATGCTGTGTGGATAGAGTTTGACATTGAAACGCTGTGTTTTGTGTAACAGGAGAAAGATGGAGATTTCTCAGAAAACTGCAGAAGAAGAAGAGCGCTATAAAAAAGAGATGGAGAAGTATAAAGCTGTTTGTCGATAAAGTGAAAATTCAGTAATGTTTTGATAGTAAATCTTACACACCTCACTTTACCATCCTGTGTAGGATTGAGGCTATGGAGAAGAAGCACACTAGGGAATGGGAGGAGGACTGGGGCACAAAGGAGAGGTCCAAGAGCCCTAAGAGTATCCATGCTCCAAAGAGCCCATCACCTGCCCCACCAGATGTAAAAACTACCCCGACTCAAAAGTCCAAGAGCTCTCGTAAGGACATCTGACCGTGTTTTCTCCTCAAAATGCATGGATTTTTTATTTGCTTTTGAATGCATTTATTTACTGTTTTCCTGAAACTACAGAGTTGTGGAAGCATTGCATCTTTAATTCACCTTATTCCACTCTTTTGTCTGCATGCTCTTTGTTTGTCACTGCTGTTTGCTGTGCTGCATGTTGTGGCTCCTTTCCAAAGCTGATGAAGCCAGCTCCCTCACAGCAGAAGATGAAGAAAAGGGAGACGCACAAGTAAGTCTGGAGAATCAACTGCGCAGTGTCATAGCCGTTGTGGGATGATTGTTCGCACAAGCCAGGATATGCACAATCTGGTATCACATTTCCTTTGACAACCAAATTTTAACTGTTGGAGTACCCATTTGTTCATCACTAAATGCTGCAAAAAACGTGGTTATCAAGAACGTTATGACTAATCGGTCGGGTAATTTTCTCTGTGAGTGGTTTGTTGAGGCTTTTTAGTGTGTTGTTTTTATACACAGACACCCTTCTTGGAGTTTCCTGAGACAGAGATTTGGTTTTGATTTGATATACTTGTGACCCATGTTCATCTGCCTCCTTAGCATTTGGCTGGTTTTATCGATATGAAGGGAAACTTCCTTCGATCCGCAAGGTACTGTCAACTGTGTGAGTTCAGTGTGGCATTAGAGTTGTGTTATTCCTTGTTTTTACAACTTTCTTATGTCATCATGACAAAGTGGTGGTGATTATGTATTTCAGATCAGTGTTTTTATGTTTTTTGGTTTTTTTTTTTAACTCGAAGGTATTTGCAATGTCACCAATGATTTCTGCACGTCATAGTGTTGTGTGTGTTGTCGAGTGGCAGTTTATGCCCTTCTGTTTACATTTACTAACCGATAATACCTCAGAAAGGAGAAAAGAAAAAGAAAAAGAAGAAAGTGTCAAACACAGACACACTGCAGGAGCAGAGAAAAAGCAAAAAGGAGATGGAGTTTGAGCTGAAACTCGCCAAGGAGAAGGAAGAGATGTATGAACGAGAGAAGCAACTGAAGATCAATAGGCTGGTGCAGGAGGTATGAAAGGAGGCATTTACTCATTTGAACTTTAGAGTGTACCTGAAAGTGGACAAATCCACTGGATTAGTTTGACTGATATTTATGATGCCCTTGATAGCCACGTGTTGGCTATAACTAATTAGCCCCTTGTCTTGCAATACGTGAAATCTTATGTTGCCTGACCAAACCTCTACATCAGGTTTCAGAGACGGAGAGAGAAGACCTAGAGGAGTCTGAGAAAGTGCAACACTGGGTGGAGCGTCTTTGTCAGACTCGGTTGGAGCAGATCTCCTGTGTGGAGAATGAATCCTCAGAGGTACAGAGTGAGACCTCCTCTGTCAAAACCTCTTTTTTCGATTGGTTTTGTCTTTCCACATAATTAAATGTATGCTCTGTATTTTATATTAATGGGAGATGAGTAATGTTTAACAATATTTAGAAAACCAGCAGACCTTGGTTAATTAGTCTCCCAATCTGGTTCATCAATTCCTATTGCTCAGACAGGATGGTAATAAGTTAAATAAGGCAAGGAAGGACAATTCAGGTCCACACTTGCTTTTCCTCTGGCCTCTGGGCAGTAGAAACGTTTACACCGCCAAGCAAACTATGTTTGCATTTATTTCAATTTGATTGTCGTGTGTCATCAGAAACAAGGAAGCTGATCAAAATGCCAAGAGTTTAATTCTACTTCTCCATCTAAGTGCCTTTTAATCAAGTGCATTAATTAGGGCGGGATCAAGGAACGAAAGCATGACTTGTTTCTTAGGTGAGAAAAATAATAACATAAGGTGAAACATTTTTTGTGTCACTGAATTTAAGCTCTCCCCGCCACGTTCTCCTGCCTCTGAGCCAAAGGTGAAGCGATTCGCTGGTGGCCTCCACCTGGCCACCACTGATCTAGATGACATTAACCTGGATGACGTTGATCAGAGCCTGAGGGGCCCTCTGAAAAGGCTGGCCCCCACCCAACCCAGTACTAGCCAGCCTCCTCCTCCCTTGCCTCTCCCTCCACCCTCTCCCAACCTGAACTCTACCATACCAAGGTACTCCTCCCCTCCTCATCCTCGAGCATCGCCACAGCATCGTTCTCCATCTCCACCCATCACTAGGAAACCTCCCTCTGCTCCATCTTCCTTGACCAACAAGGGGCGGAGGCCTCACCCTCAGCCTTACTCTCCCCAAGGCCATCTGCCTACCCCACCTTCCTCCCACTTCCCTCCACCTCAGTCATCATGGCCTCCATCCTCCCCTCAACCTGCTCCACGGCCTCCGCCGCCACCCCCGCCTCCTCCTCCGCCACCTCCACCCCCCCCTCCTCCGCCACCACCTCCACAACACTCTGATGTAGGCACCCACAACGCATACCGCCACCATCATCACCATCACCATCACCCCCAACAGCAGCCTCCTAGTCCTCCCCAGCACAGGAGTGAGTGGGAGTCCGGTGGCTATCTCCCAAGAGGAGGAATTTACTCATCAAACACCAGTGAAATGTCCTACCCCCCTAGTCCGAAGGTTAGAGATTCTCATATTAGAGGGGGGATATATATATAAGACTTTGTTTCCCAGATGTGCTCTTAATTTAGTTTGAGTGTTCAGTTAATCCTTTTTTTTTTTTTTTTTTTTTTTTTTTTTTTCTATCTACGATGAAAAGTTGCATCAGCAGCTTAAATGAAATATAGAGATAGCTCACAGAGTTTATGTATTTTCAGTAATTACTGCAAGATTCAATTCTTTTTTTTAACTTACAGATTTATGTGCCCCGTCTTTTATGTATTGGCATATTTTATGCATGGAGAGAGTTACGTCGTAGTAGCTTGAAGGAGTTGAAAGGTCACAGATTTACAATTTTCCTCTAGCTGTGGGGAATGCGTTCAGAGATGCAGTGAATATTAATGATTGATTGTATTTGGGTGGTCTGTAAAGCTGAGTAGGGGGGTTGCATGGTGTGTGTAGTTGTGAAAAACGCAGCATGCAGATATGGGTGTATGTTGTAGCAATATTTCTGCAGTGGGCTGCATAGACCAGGAGGCTGAGATATTCTTTTTATTTCACTGTTAGGTAATGAGAAATACATCCCATTTAAGTCACATCTCCACTTCCAGCACTCCCTTGGTGAGTCTCCTTCAGTAAAAATAGTGTGTCAAGTTTTCTTTTAAGATAATTAAAAAGAGAAGCTTTAGAAATGACTATGTCCACCAAAGTCTTTACTTAGTTGTTGCTTAGAACTGTGGTCTTTCCCCACTAGCAACTAGCTCCTAGTCCTCCAAACCAGAGGCGTCAAATGGCCCCCGTCATGTCTAAACCTGTTATGCTGCCTCAGTCGCAGACCCACCGACCGGATCCTCACAGAACTGCGCTCCGTTCTGATGGTCTGGTATGAAGCACACAACACGATAGAAATGTACTGCCACAATAAAACTTTTTTGCACTTAACTGGGGTCATAAAGCATTTTGACATCTTGCACAGTATGCCATCGTCTGGCTGATGGATTAATCTCTGCAGTTTCTCAAAGTCCTGGTGAGACTTTCAGACTCACCAGCTGTTTCCCAGAGACCCATTCTGGTTATTAAATCACAAAGGGAACCATTCAACTTCCTGTCAAAAAACTGTGATTAAACAGAAGCAGAGTATTTATTTGTGAAACTGCTGTTACATTGAAGCAGTCAAAAGAGCAACACCCCTCACCAGAAACCTCTGCTCCACATTAAAGAGTCTCTAATTGACAAAGAAAAGCCAAAGAAGTGCAACACCATACCATAAATCATCCTGGCAAGCAAGCCCTCTCTGAACTGCTGCTGCTTACAACTATTCTTTTGACGCTGTACAGTTCTCTTGGTTTTATTTGTTCAATTTAAAATGTGGCCATCTAAGACAATTGAATGGGAATGCCATTCACTTATGCTTACCACTAAAACCATAAGGCTAGTAGTAGTGTGTCATTTGCTTGTTGTCACCAAATCTCAGAAGGCAAAATCGTACAATTAATTTTCTCCTAAAAAGTATTTCCAGTCAAAGTTTTCATTACCTCAGATTTGGGATATATTTTCAATAAATAAAAAGATGTGATGTTGACATTATTTAACATTTCCTAATAATCTTAGTGAGTAGCAATCCCTCTCCAGTAGTAGTAACTTATCTTGATCCGGTGATGAATAAGTATCCATCAGGGTGGCTTAAAGTGGCTGTCTATAGTAGCACTGTTCAACTCTGACCACACCTAACTACACATGTCAGCATTATGGTATGTAGTCAGAATTCAAATTGATTTCAAATGTTCAACCAGAGAGAGCAGTGAATTATTTTTCGACATGATAAAGTGACTTCGTTAAAAGCTGTTACCTGCTCTTTTGTTTCAGCCTCCGGAAATGCTGAAACGGATGGTGCCTTTCAACTCGTCTTTTAAATCTAACAACAAAAGACAAGTAATCCAAACCTATAACCACTACTCTTATTTTGTGATTATTTCAGATTGCTTTTTCTCTCTTCATTCATTTTCGTCTCTGCATTCATTCATCGTGGTTCACTAGAGATTCATAAAGTATCCCCCTGTATTTTTTTTTCATTGTGTCCCCTCTCTGCTGGCTTTGAAGTCCCCTTGTGTCCAGCTGTGAACCCTATGCATGACTGCCCTTTGATTGATTTGAAGCACATTGTAGTGTGGGTGAACTACTCTCTACACGGACTGGTGCAGTGAGCTTTAGGAAAAGAAAAGTTTTATTTTCCCTTTGTGTGGAGACAGAGATTGAACTACTTTTCGAAACACCACATCACCTAAATTGATTGGGCTGTTTTCAGCCACAAAAAAAAAAAAAATCCAGTCACTTATTTCTCCTGCCCAATGTACAGCTGGAACACGATGAAATTAATTCTTGGATAAATTAATGTTTGTTTTGCCTTGTGAGTAGCTTTGCCAGTCATTACAGTTAGGTAAATATGATCTCCTTTCCCTGAGAGCTTTTTGTCTGATTCCATCCCCCTCCCATGAAAGTAAATGGCTCTATGTGTCATTATTGAATGAAGGTGTTGACTTTAAAAGCCACTGTGCTCTTTGAATCAAGGGCTCCGAGTGTCCTTATGGTTTCCATTTATTATGGGTATTATTAAAACATGCATATGTAATTGGTTGTCAAGGGAAATCTGGCCAGCACCGTATGCAGTGACTTGTTCCCAAGTTAATGTTCAGAGATTTCTAACCAACACACTTCCTTCTGTGCTTTGTGTGTTAACTCTTTATTGACATATGGACCAGTTTTAATGAACTGGATGTTGATTCTCTTTCAGGGATTTCAGAAATATGAGGAAGATTTCGATCCCTACTCAATGGTATTGTATGCCTGATGTAATTTGCCTACAGCTATACAGAAAATGCAGTAAACATTCAGCATTTCAAGATTACACAATATGTTGTCAGTCATTAATAGCAGTCTTAAAACTGGCATTGCTACAACAATAAACGATGCACAGATGTCGACATGAGTCTGTAGCTTATGAATATAAACTCTCTTTGCAACTGTTAGAAATGTGATAGAAATCTCTTATACACAACTGCACTAATGGAGTTAAAAGGGAATTTAGCAGTACTCGAGTAGTTTGAACAAATGAATAGGCTCATTTCTTGCGGTGTACAGTGTGGTATATTGTACAAGTGATTTGTTTTAATATCGTACTAAGATGATTCAACTGTTCAGAGAGTTGAAACTCATCCATTATTTTAGCACTTATGTTGTTTTGTTTTGTTCAATCTTTTTTTCCTTTTGTGGTCAGTTCTCATCAGAACAGATAGCTGGGCGAGATGTGAGACTGCTGAGAATCAAAAAGGTAGCATGTGTTCATCGATGAAAAGAATCTCACGTCACTTTAACTTTACAGGTAAGAGTTTCCAAAAGATGAATGATGGTGCTGATGTTTTGGTTCTTCTTCAGGCTGGACAGCTGGATCTTGCTTTGGAGGGGGGAGCAGATTCTCCTTTGGGGAAGTTGGTGATATCTTCTGTGTATGAGGGTGGTGCTGCAGATAAACACGGTCAGTTTCTTTGAATGATGAGGCTTTCACTACATATCAACTATTAACCCTGTGAGAGTTACATTATGATGGTTTTTTACACTGAAATAGATGGATGTAAGTTATCTGTCTGTTTTGATTTATAGTATAACCTCAGTCTTGTGGCTTTATTGTCAGGGTCTGTGTATTATTTCTTAATTTAGATATGATCTTTAAAGGTGTGTGTATCTGTAGGTTTTGATAATTCTCTCATAATTGTCTTTAAGCAAATCCCTCCTGCATAAACTTCTTTTCTACAATTTTGTTCATCCCGTTTATATCAGTAAGGGAAGTTCAAGTACAATTTATTAACACAAGAGTTAATATCTCTATAGACTCTTCTTCCTATTTAGTCACTTAAACAAAATCTCAGGCAACATAGTTTTACTGCAAACAGATTGAGACTGAAAACAAACCTACTGGACATCTGCTCCTTTGAGCATAGAAAATAAATCGTGATCTTTATTGTGGCTACAGAATGTGATTTATTTATTTGCACTAAGACGATCATTACCATTTCCATGGTGAACATTAGGATGTGTCATTTGGCTCACCACCAGAATATCTGTATGCGATACTGACTTGATATTTCTTTGTGTAAACAGTTTAGATATATTGATCCATTACAGCTTCACCTCACTGAAGGGAACAACAATTTCACTTGTAGAGAGATCCTGGCAGCTGGAGCTAGCATGTGTAATGTGTGTATGTGTATGTCTGCTGTGAATAAATATTTCTGGCTGTTAAATGTTTCTCATTTTCCTCCTTTGTAGGGGGCATTGTACCAGGGGATGAACTTATGGCAGTGAATGGGAAGATCCTGATTGATGCCACACTGAATGAGGGACAAAACTCTCTGGCTAGAGCCTGGAATAGTGGAGGGGTATGACTCAGAGTGGAGTTGCACTGAAATCCTATGCTGAATGTATTGATTACTATCCACTAACAATTCAGATTAATTGTTTGGTCTTGTCGTTGAGGTTGTCGTCACACACTTTCAGACTCAGTCATGGCTGAGCTCATACGTTTTATTTGATTCCTCATTGTTTGTACACTCAGGACTGGATTGATGTTGTGGTTGCTGTCTCACCCCCCAAAGACTATGAAGATGAAGTGTAAGAATCCCTCCTGATTATTATTATTTTTTTTATTCAAAACAGACATTGAGTATCATCTTTTCTATCTATTTAAATACAATTATGTGTGTGCACGTGTATGCAGCCCAAAGTCAGCATCAGTCAGTCCCACTGTGAACAGAAAGGTGTTTGAAGGCAGTGCAACACTGTACAGACACGGCTACATGCTTCAGCACTAGCCATCTCTCTCCTCCCGGTAATCTACGTTGTCTTCAAACCTCCTCTTCTTCACTGCACGTCTCAGAGAGGATGTTTGCTGTGGTATTTGTTTTTGTTCCTGAGCACATGTGACAGTCTCTCTGTCAATCAGATGAAGGCAGACATGCAGAGTATTTCTGTAGTTGTTTCCCCTCACCTGTCAGGTTTATGTATTACTGATATAGCTTGGCTGGTGAAGAGCTAGTGGGACAGTGAACATACATAGTTCATACAGAATGAACTCTTTTTTTTTTTTTTTTTTTTTCCTTTTTGAAAAATACCCTCAGACAGCAGTTCTTGATTGCAGCAGCATGTGCCAACAAAGATACAGCTATGCTGTTTGTGTGAAGACATTTATAACCAATGCGACACCTCCAGCATATATCTGCCAAATCCTGCCCCAATGAGCCATATATAAACATGTACATACATACATGACCTGAGTGGTATTTTGCAATGCCATCAGGTCATGGTCGCTCCTAAAAGCAGCCTAGGACTCCTGCCAGCCTTCAGCAGTTGTTCTGATTGATGTTGTTCCACTGGACTGTTACATGTTCTGACATACATAGACACTAGGTGGTGCTGTAGCAAGGATCTCTGCTCTGCTACAGAAAAAATGAGAATGCTCAGAGAGTTTAATCAGGGCTGTTATTAGATTGGATATAAGATAAAATATAAAAATGCAGAAGAAGTAGATTTTTCCGTTTTTAAATTCCTCAGTCCAGAAAATCCTGGGTTCAGTTTAAACCTCTATTATCTTGTTTTTAACACTCACCTGCATGCATGTTGGTCTGTTGTGCTTAATGTGCAGTGACTAGTGAATATGGTACAATGAACAGGGTTTTTAGCCCATAACTGCCAAAAGCCAACCTGACAGAATTACTTGTTGTTTAATTACTTTCTCTTTTCCTGCAGGACTTTCTTCTAATCTTGTCGACAGCCTGCCAAGAAAACCGGACTAAGAGCAATGTTTTTATTCGGTGTGGATTCACCATCATCTTCGTCCCACTGAAATAAAACGGTTTCCTCTTTATTACCACTTTTCCAACCAGAAATCATGATTTTAAGATGGTCTTTTTCTTTTAACTCAGCATTACAAAAAACTCTTTCAAAATCACCCTGCAACATGTGTCAATAAGGTCTCATCCTTCAGTCAACATGCAGCATTGCCATCTGGTTTAGTTTAATGATTGCTTGTATCAATATTTAGTTCTCCAGTAATCCTCCTCACCCATGGTAACCATCGACATGGTTGAGCTCATTAAGATACGCATGACCTTTCTGCAGACCTTTGTCTTATCCGTCAGTAATGGAAAAAGTGATTGTTAAAACAGACCATAATCAATAGCATTTTATTTACCCCTTTCAAACCCCAATAAAGGACTGCTCACAAACGCAGGGACAGGGTAGTCAGGTGTTGTATATACTTTTTCTTCTTTGCTCTCCCCTTTGATTCTGTTTTGATTGTGTGTATGTGTGTGTCTGTGTTTTGTTTTGTTTTTTTCTGTTTGTTTTTTATCAGTCCAACCTATCATTCATATGATGTTGGGGTTTAGTTTTAGATTTCTGACTTTTGGGATCCTTATTTAAGATGAGACAGTTTGGCCCCTACTTGGAAGGAAAGTTGTTTTCCGTTATCCAGATTTGTGTACACCATAAACCCTTAAGACCTGAACATCTTCCACTTATAGGGTCTCTTTTATGAGCTTGTATGAGGTCCTTCTTCATACTTTGTAGAGATTAGACTACATTTTCTATTTATGAAAAAATTAAGCAATTTGTCCAGGACTGACACAATATAAGGCATAGACTCCATTTTCTTTGAGAGGGATCTTGAAATGTTTTGTTAAAAACAACTACATCCCCAGATTCATACCCTAACGTTTGTTTTTCTTAACCTTGTCTAGTTGCCACAACCATCGATTTATTCAAACAAATGAGAACCCATACAAATTTAAGATTAGAAATCCACAGGGGGCAACAGTGCTCTTTCCTGAATATCACATTCAGGAAATATTCTCTGACTAACAAGTCTGTCCATAATTCTGCTTTCAGTTAACCTCGAGATCAATTGATAGTCGTGGTCCAGACCTGGATAGTTCATTATTGTAAATGTAACTTTTCAGTTTAAATTTAAAAAAAAAAAAAAAAGAGGAGAGAATGAAAACAGAACATGCCCATCAATAATCATGAATGTCACATGTGTGTTGTTTTGCTGCCCAGCATCCCGTTCTCCTGTTATGTAACCGCATACGTGAGTCTTGTACGCTGCGAAGTTACCCCCCCCCCCCGGGAAGGGTTAACCCGACCGGTTCATGTAAACGAACAAAGCCGGCCTTCGGGTTGGAGACCAAACCTTAAACTACTCCTCTTCCTCATTCTCCTCCTCGGGACACCCGGGTTCAGCACCGGGGACAGCTCCCTGCGGTCGGATGGTCCAACACATGCGGGACACTCAGACTTCCCGAAGCACCGGAGTCCGCTTCACAGCAGTCTGGGAGCTTCTTCCGTCTTTTTCTGTTTTAACAGCCAAGCGGCGGATGTGACAGTGTTGAGCAGTCAGGGAAACACAACAGAAACGATGATCTCACGATACAAACCGGTAAGTTCTGGGCTGCTGTCAGCCGGTCACTCATTTTAATCGATACTTCCACTCTGAGAAGTGGCCTGCACCGTCCTGCACACCAGTGCTCTTATTATTGACATGATTTATTAGTCCCTGAGATAGATATAACTAATATAAATATCCGCTGGGGGCGGACATGTTTCCAATTGTATGCTGAATTTTATAGATGCACGTCTGGCTCGGGTTAAAGATGTCTGTTTCTAAGTCATTTTAGGTCATGTTCAGCCAAGTAATCCCCATTTGTTCTGAAGTGGTATCATAAATCACCAAGGCTCAGTCTAGACTCATTTCTGGAGACCAAATATGGAAAGGCGTGAGATTTTCTATGTGTTGTTTTTGCCTGCAGGCTGTGGCAGCAAATGTTCACAGCCAGCTGGACAGCACTTTTTGAACAAAGGGCTTGTAGCTCCAGTGACCCCCTGGGCAATTTTTTTTCTTTTGTGTAGAAGTGAGATAGGAACCTGTAAGAGAAATTCACTCAGATGACATTGCATAATGCATGATTCATAATCCCTTTACCCCCCTAAACAAAGTCCTCTTTGTAATGCAGCCATACACACGCAAACACCTCGTCTTTGCTACTCCAGTTATATCAGTGGTTGTAAGTTATGAGTTGATCACACAACATTGTGCAGGTTTTATCTTGGAGCTGTTTTGATATAAGCGCAATGTTCCACATCTGTGCCGTAAGTCCTGTAACTGTATCTTCCTTACCCTTAATTGCTTCTTTTTCCTTTTGAAGTCTCCTTTCTGGAGGCTGCCGCTCTTCTGCTTATATATATATTTTTTTTATTTAACACAGTAAAGCTTCCAATCCTCTGATGGACTGTACTAATCTCTGAAGTAGGGCACCATAGAAGCTTAACCTGGTCAGTTATCTCAGCTTAATGATGAAATAAATATAAAGTCACTTCACCAGACAAATAAATGTAGCCTTTAGTTGAGGTACTGATGATGGTAGTTTGAAGATAACGTACAATCTTGGAGTTGGTAACCACCCTAGGTTACATCTACCATCTGGCTAGTTTGTGCTATGCTGGATCCTTTTAAAACTTAGCAGCTTGTGGTCATAACAATCTTAAAAAATGCTCGGAGCTCTTTCATTGTCAGCTTTAGAATGAAAGCCAGCAGGAATTTCTTTGCTTTCAGCTATGTTTAGTGTCACTTTCCCACATGTCTTTGGCTCTAAAATGCTTTTTGACCTCATGATTAGTTACTGGATGTGCTTGTTTTACTAAAAAGCCCCTGCTGTCTTGTTCTACTGCAGGTTTGCGTGTTCTTTTTGAAGTATTAAGCTCCCATTGTTTTTATGCTCCTCTACAAACAGCCCCCACAAAATGTATTTAGACCTGAGTCAGCCTTATGTCTCGCTTTAAACCATCTTTGCTACTAGCTTTAGACTGCTCTCCAGCAATTGTCAGGAAAATAATGCTCATATTTCTCAATATTCTGTTCTGCAAGATATAAAGCTTCCAGAGGTAAAGCAGAAAGAATAATTTCTAATGTGACAAAAACCTGCAGTCAAACAAACATTTTATGAAATAAAAAAAAAGGGGGTTTTCTTTTTGGTTGTTAAAGGACCATGATTTTTCTTTTATGCTTGCTTTTATGATTTCCGTTCTTGAGTTAGCCATTATACTGCAATCCAAATAAAATAAAAACTGTTAAACAAGTAATTTTGTTACTGTATTTCCTGTTGCTAAAATACACCAGAGCCTCTCAGCCTGCCTCCATGCAAGTTAAGTGGCAGACAGTTGTGTGTGTCAACACAATTCTATTTAGGCTTCATCTCTTTGCTGTTGTTATGTGAAGGTCACCATGAAACGGATTACATTAATCATAAATTATTGTAACCAGTAAAAAAAAGGCCAGGAGTCTGCTTGTTGCATGGATTATCCAAATCTGGTCTCATGTAGCTCTTTGCTGAGTCCTCTTTACACATCAGCTTCCACTGGCCACAGCAGGATCTCTTCCTGAGGGATCAGATGTACAATTCATCCAGCTCAGGAATTCATTAATATTTTATGTCACTATTTTCACATGTGCAGCCTAGTGTTCTCAGTTGCTTCTGTGCTCCGTCTGTTTTCTTGTATATATGAAGTGAGCTAATGCAACAACAACAACACAATAATCACACAGGAGCAGAGTTATGTAATTCCTAAAAACGTGGGGTTGGAATTAAAATCTGAGAGCTTGCACATGCTTCACACGTACTATTGTGTGACGTTCACACTGCTCATTCAGGAGCTGCACCCCCCTCTTTCTTTCTCCTCTCTCTCTCTCTCTCATCACCACTCACTGCTCTCTCCCAACCTCGCCCTCCTACCTATAGTGTCTGTGCAGCTTAGTCCTTCAGTGTGCCTACACACATTGCACTCCTCTTCTGAGGTTGTCTTTGAGCTCTCATTGGAAAAGAGACAGAAATAGCAGGTGCTGCTCTGCATGTAGAGCATGTGCGAGTGTCTCCATGTTTGAGTGGGCTGAGCCTATCTGAATGCATTCAGGTGGAGCTATGCAGTGCAGTGCCGTGCTATGTCTAAGTGAAGCTTCGCAAGATGTCTGCAGTCTGCAAGAAGGGGGGATGCAGATGTTTCTCAACAGCATGGCCGGGAAAGCTGCTTAGACTACTGGAGAGGAGAGGGAGCTGCAGCAGCGCTGGACTGTGACTGCCTCTGACCCCTTCTCCCTCCCCCTTCTTCCCTCTGTCTCCTCTCAGTCACTGGATCTGATAATTGGAAGCTGGATTCGAGAGGGAGCAGGAAAGAGATCACTTTGGGAATTACCGGGATCCACTGAAGACGCTGTCAGTCGTCCTGTTGAGAAGACGACATGCTCTGAGGGCGTCTCTTATAAATCTCTCTGTCTCTCCTTTCTGTCTGGTCCTCCTCCTCCTTTCCTCCGGCCGGTTCCCTGCAGAGTCCCAGTTCCACCATGTCCTTGGCGTTCTGTGGGAACGAGAATAACTCAGTGGCCTACAATGTGGACGGAGGGGTGCTGAACAATGGCTGTTTCCTAGATGCCCTAAATGTGGTGCCACATGTCTTCCTCCTCTTCATCACATTTCCCATCCTCTTCATCGGTGAGTGTCCCTGGGAGGTGAGCTCTTCAACCTCTTTACAGCACAACAGACCTCCCCACATTGTCACCCCCCCCACACACACACACACTCAGAGTTCACATGGATCTCAAATGACGCTAATGGCCTTCAGCATGTTCTCTATTGGTTCTTCTCCATTTTCACACCATCAGCTTTTTCACTTTTGCATGTTAATAATGAACTTCTGCTGCATTTATTATCTCAAATTAGCACTGACTACACTTCAAATGTTTTATTTCTATAATAGTGCTGTACAATTTAAAATACTTAGATTTTATTTTGAAAATAGCCTGTTTGACCGTGCTGTTGGTTCCCTGAGTTAAAACACTACCTGTGTAGTTGTTGGCTGACGCCATAACCATAACAGTAAAGGTAATACGTAAGCTTAAAGGGCACAGAAAACGAAGCCCATAAGTATATATTTTTGAGCTTCAGTAATTTCTGAGGTGAATATGACTCTTCTGGTGAAAAGTCGTTTACTCAGGCACACTGATGCCATCATGCTGGCATTAGGTTATAGCTCCTTTGCTGCCCTTCCTGGCTGCTGGCCATTCCATTAGTGCCAACATCAGTGTGTATAACACTAGCTTTGAATTGCTACACAGAGTCTTCTGTTGTGCTGACACATGCTCTGCCCCAAGCTGAATGCATTCTCACTCCACACACTGGCTCAGTGTTACCTGTATCTAAGAGGAAGCTCTTGCAGACTCTCTAATTATAATTAAATCAACTTCAACTAATTACTCAGTCCATTCGTAAAGGGTAACCTATTTGATGTATCTCTCTCTCCCCTGACCATGAAAGCTGTGTTGTTTTCTCTAATGACTTTGTCACCAAAGACAAACCTCTTGGTTTTAAAATGTTTCCTGTATACCATCATTCCTCTTTATACTGCACTCATTGTGGCCTAAAGCAACCTGATGTGTTGCTCTTAGTGCTGGCTCGTGAATTCATCATGTCACACTGAGACTACCAATGTGAGGAGATACTGAAGATACGCGCTACTAAACCTTTATGAGACGGTTTGCATTACACCAGAGGTCAGAGAGAAAGATTACAGGGTTACAATTACCAGCACCCCATATCAGTCCATATTTATAATACCTACAGCTTGCCAAAGACACAAGTCTATGCATATTATAATTTTGAAATAGATAAATGTTGCCATGTTGTAGTGTTGAATACCAATATGGGAAAATGTTTTTCTCTTAACACACACTGTGGGTGTGTGTTAAGAGAAAAACTTCCTAGCAGCCAACAGCAGTGGATAAGCAGTGATATGCGTGAATGACATAAATTGGACTTTGAAGACCAAATAATTGTTACTTTTCAGCCTCCACATCTGTGTAAGTAAAGTGTCTCAGACTGGTGCACATTCGCAATTTCAGATAATGGTTGCATTTATTCTACAACTCAAAACTGAACAAATCTGTCTCTTACACTATTGAAAATGATACTGGGAAAAAAACTTTTTTATACCGCCCCCTCTTTCCCTTGGCATTCACAAAAAAAAAACAAAAAACAGAAGCAACAACAAAAAACTCTGATTGCCTGCTCTTGTAACATCTGGGTGGTGTGTAAAGCCTGAGCACACACCCCAACAGGTAGAAAAACATTTTAGTCCGTGCATTAACAATTTTGTATAATATGCAAAATAAACATTTCATACATTAGCTCTCATTTCAATAGTTCCATTTTCATATTAGTCAGAGACCTTTAGAAACCGTAACCCTTTTGAACGGCTGCGACATAAAGAGGGAAAGGACAAAAGACAAACTGTGGCCAGAGGAGTGAATATAATTGACTGCGGTGTCTTAGGCCAGCAGTTGTCATGGCTTTCCTTCCAATATCATGCAATGTAAAGATAATTTTAATGAGATATATTTACTGAGGTCCAAAAGTTAGCTCTGGCAGGCTGCCACTACTCCCAACAAAGTAGGGCTGTAGTTTCTCTCTGTTAGTCATTCAGCCTCACTGTGAGTAGAAAACAATGTATTAAGTTGTGGCCAATGTCATTTTTTGCATGAGTCAATGCACTCATTCAGAAATTCATTACTAATTAATTACTGTTTTGTACGGATACTCTAAATTGTTGTTTTCTGCCTCCTGTTTGAGGTTGGGGCAGCCAGAGTTCAAAGGTCCACATCCATCACAGCACCTGGCTTCACTTCCCCGGTCACAACCTTCGCTGGCTTCTCACCTTCGTCCTGCTCTTCATCCTTGTGTGCGAGATTGCAGAGGGCATCGTGTCTGATGGGTATGTTTCATCATGATGCCAATCATTAGGTGCACGCCATTGCATAGCATGAGGTCTTGACGGTGATGATGTGACTATGGTTTTCTTGCAATAACATTGTGTAACATTTTCCTGCAATAACTATTGTAGGTAGAGATGTATGTATATAAAACTGACAATAACAAGAGCAGAAAGGGCATTGCTCTGTTATGCCCATTAGAGCGTAGCATTAAACTCAGTGTGTTGTGGAGACAAGCGGTGGTAGGTCCTCAGTATGATCTTTGTAATGTATTCCTCTCACGAAAAGGGGTAGCATTGAAAACTACACTAACGAGATACTTTTGAATTCAATCAAGACAAAAAAAGGAAGAAAAAAAAAAAGAAGAAGCTCATTTCATCAGCAAGAGAAGTATGTAATACTTTGCAGAGGAATAAACCACAAAGTGATTTTATGTCTTGTTTTATAGTATGAGCAGAATACCACAGTTTCATGGTTCAGCATTGAAAACACATATGACTGTGATGGGCCTTCAGTTTGAAATATGTAATCAGTGTGTGCTTTGGCATGATTTAGACTGCAAGTAGGTCAAGACCTGTTTTTAGGGACACCTTGGTTTGTATTTCAAAACATGTTTATACAGCTGCTGAAAGCAGTTACTGACACAGATGTTAAATTTAGCCAAATGTAGGTGTTTTGACTTCAACTGCAAAAAACACACCCATTAAGATATGTGATTCAACTAAAGTAATACTTCCAAAAACTAGAACAAGTGACACTTTGCCAATTTTTTTCCCCCCTTTGCCTGCCTGAGTT
This sequence comes from Remorina albescens, assembly GCA_034769265.1. Classification (NCBI taxonomy): domain Eukaryota; kingdom Metazoa; phylum Chordata; class Actinopteri; order Carangiformes; family Echeneidae; genus Remorina; species Remorina albescens. The sequence goes on from CM068475.1 coordinate 52,207,913, forward strand.
ATATTTTTTTTGTGTGAAATATGTCAGACAAACTTGATGTATGGATCACATACACATGAAGAGACTCGGAGAGCTGCAACTGGATAGAAAATTTCTAATCAGCTGGTCTATCTAAATTCCACAGCTCCCTATTATCTCTTTGCTGCCGTCTCTTTCATTCTGTCTGGACGTGGGTGTGCTGTTGCTATTTAACCTCGTGCGACTTTGCATAACACTCAGACCCATAAAACAATCAGGGTTCTCTGCTAACTGGAGGCAGGTGGCTGCATTCGAGTGCTTGTTAGTGAGAGTAGAAGAGCTTTCCATTTGCTCTCCACTTCACTGGCTTCAAAGCTTTGCTGAACAACTCAGGATGATTTTTGATGCTCTCTCTGTGTGTTTGTGTATGAATGTTTGTGCAATATGGATTTATCACATTTACATCCATACATGATAACATAGAGAAGAGTAATTGCACATGATTATAATTGCTGCTATTAGGTAAAGAGAATTTATGGAATATAGCCAAACGCTGATGTGCTTGGTACTCTTACTTTCAATATTTATAAATTTAAGTCATTTTGTGCTTAATCTAATCAGTCCTCTTCTATTTCACATTCACTTTTAGATTCAGTCAAACTCTCCATCTTCACCTTTACATGCCTGCAGGCCTGGCATTCATGGCTGGCATCACTTCTATTGTCTACTATCACAACATCGAGACCTCCAACTTCCCCAAACTACTATTAGGTACCGTATTATTAAAGTCAGCCATCATTTATTCATTCACTATGTTATTTTTCCATTTTATTACTGAGATGAAGGTTGCTGAAAACAGTCCTGTACCCTTCACTGTTGGTTGGTGTGTTGCTCTGCAGAACACCCAGTCACGAGCCCAGAGAGTGAAAATCTCATTAAATCTTTTGAAAATGATAATGAATAATGATCATGGCTTTGTAGGGGAGGACGGACCCTCGTTAGCGATCTTACCTAAAAAAAAAAAAAAAAACCCACTGATTCAAGTTGAGCTCTCAGGATGTTATTATAATAAGCTGGCACAACAGGGTGAGTGCAAGAATTTACAGATGAATGGTTCATTTCGTTCAGATAAGATTACATTATAATACATGATTGAAGGTAACACCACTGACTGTAATTATGTTGCTCTGAGCAGGTATTATTTTCACTTTTCATCAAGAAAATTTGTTTTGTCTGAACGGTTGGCATAATCAGGGTTTTTAATGGCTCTAACTTGTAATTATAATCATGACTGCTGTTTATGGCCTTTGAGAATTAGTACAATATTGTAGAAATATCCCCATCTACGATCTAAAATAAGTCTTTTGTGAAATAAAACATACAAGGGTCAACCAATTAGACACTTCACTTGCTGCTCCAGGACTGTTCATGGTTTTCCTTTCCTCCTTGTGCATCATTAACTTATCTGTGGTAAGCTCCCAGCACTTTGGTTGTTGCTCACATCATGTCGCTCAGTCTCAGTATCACAGTCTACCGAGGATAAACTGCAGAGTGCTGCTGGCTTCATCAATGCGTGAATAGGAATCCCTCTAATGAACCAACACTCAACTCACCCTCATGCTGATAGTATTGTCATGGCATAGATGTTAAACTGTTACCCTGCAGTGTAATCCCTTTGTGATAACATCGCTTATCCTTGTTTTTACAACTGATCTTTCAATATTTACTCTGGTCTACCAGTTGGAACGACATTATGTGACTGTCCAAATATCTTTGAACTACTTGCTGGATAAACTGTGGCCACTGTTTGACACATTGCTGAAATGGTCCTGACATCTGAGGAGAGGAGGGAAAGCAGAAGAGTAGGAAGGAGAAAAGAAAGAAAATTGAATTAAAAGATTGCTTGCTATCAATAACTGCTGACATCACAGCTATCATTGTGAATGTCATCACTGTGGCTGAAGTCTTGAAACAAATGAATGGATCCTGAGAGGGCGGAGAGCTGCTGCTGAGACAACATCCGCCTAATTATTGTACAAATACAGTTAAAGACAAAATGATGTATTTCTGGTGAAAAACTTTACTTTGAACTCCAGCTGTAATATAATCTATCTCTAGTTGGGCTATCTCTAGTTGCTGGTGTCTTTGATGATCCCTTCTCAGCCCTGCTGATCTACTGGGTGGTGGCATTTATCATGAAGACCATCAAGTTTGCCAAATACACCGAGCACGGCATTGGCCCCAGGCAGCTACGGTACTGCATCACCGGTCTGCTGGCACTGCTGTATGGATTCCTCCTTGCTGTGGAGATCAATGTCATCCTAGGGAGGGTAAGTATTTTTGTGTGTACATGCTTTCATGTATGTGCAGCCATGTGTGACCATTTGTGACTGTAGCTTGTTTTTAGAAACTTCTTTTTGTGCTGAAATCTAAATGGCTTTAGTGGTCAGTGATCAGTAAAGCCGGAGTTCAAGACTCTTTATTATCCCAGAGGGGCAATTCTCTGTGCAGCTGGCAGCACATTAAAAACATAGACAGACACGCTACATGACATAACAAATACAGCCACGGCCAAAAGTTTTGAGAATGAAAGAAATATTAATTCTCACAAAGTCTGCTGCCTCAGTTTTTATGCTGGCAATTTGCATATACTCCAGAATGTTATCAAGAGTGATCAGATGAATTGCAATTCATTGCAAAGTTCCTCTTTGCCATGAAAATTTCCACTGCATTTCAGCCCTGCTGCAAAAGGACCAGCTGACATCATGTCACTGATTCTCTTGTTAAGACAGGTGAGGGCTTTGACGAGGACGAGGCTGGAGATCACTCTGTCATGCTGATTGAGTTAGAATAACAGACTGGAAGCTTTAAAAGGAGGGTGGTGAATTCGTCAAATTCATAAAAAGAATAATATATTACAAGGTGCTGTTTAAAAAAAAGCAGTTTTTTGGCAGACTGAACCTGCGGCCTGAGAGGAGCAGCTTGAACTCAGAATTGAGAGGGTGGTAGGGGTTGGCTAGGATCATCTCTGCTCTCTTCAGGGTCGGGATCCAGTGATCCTACATGTTTGTTTTTCCTTCACCTGCGGCAATATTTATGTGCTGGTGGCAGCAGCACTGAGGATCGCTTTTGTTGATGAATCACGTGGAGCCTTCCTCATGACATTCTCTGGATTGTTGCAGTTATATTTTGAGTTTTATGTCTTTCATTGCTTTCTGGGAATTGATTTATATTGAAAGACAAAGGAAAATAGTGTTATCATTAATCTGTATTCATGCTAAGGTTGTGTAAGGCTGTACCGGCTGTAATTGTCCTAAAAGGAAGGTTAATAGAAAAACATAAAGGCTTGTAGCATAAAGGCAAAAGATCCTTTCGGCTTTATCAAACAGACAGCGAGGCTGGCTGCCATCTGGTTCAAGGAAATGTCACGTTTCCCTTTTTTGCATTGAACTATTCAGTGTTATCATCTCTGTCAACCTGAGCACACATCTGTCATTGAATCTGACTTCCCTGAGTGAGCAGCAATGGCAGTCATTTTCCCATCATGCTGAAGTATTTGTATTTGATGTTTTTTATTCAAACATGTATCTATGTCATCAATTTTGTTTGATAGGAATCACTATAGGATACCATCAGATATAGAATTTTCTTGTATTGATTGTATTGTACTCATCTTTTCATTTCATTGTCACAATAGTTGACTCAAATTACAAATAATTTATTGGTAAAATTCAGCATGTTTATGTATCAATGTTCATCAACTTACACTGTCCCTTCTTTCAAACAAAAAATAATAAAAAATTGTATTGTATAACTATAATTAAAATAAACATATTAATTTACTTCCATTAACTCTCATTTCCTGGCCTGGAGCCTTTCTGTGTGGAGTTTGCATGTTCTCCCTGTGCCTGCGTGGGTTTCCTCCGGATATTCCAGTTTCCTCCCGCCATCCAAAGACATCATGTTTGGGTTAATTGGTGACTCTAAATTGTCCGTAGGTCTAAGTGTGAGTGGTTGTTGGTCTCTGTCTGTCTCTGTGTGTTGGCTCTGTGATGGACTGGTGACCTGTCCAGGGTGACCCCGCCCTCACCCAGTGTGAGCTGGGATTGGCTCCAGCACCTCCGTGACCCAGAAAGGGATAAGCAGATAAGATTAATGAATGAATGATTTTTTTTATGTATTATGATTGAGTGAATTGCGACGCATCCTAGAATGGACTTTTCCCAGACCCCAGGAAGGAAAATGAAAGGAAAATGTGCATTGATAAGCTTTACCAAAATTCAAAAATGGCTGCTGTGATATCAGACAACTGTTAAATAATATGCTTTTCAGCTGTCATCCATTGTGTTGTAGCTCGCAGAAACAGCATAAAGAAAATTCAAATTATTATTTGCATGGCTTTCACAGATAGGCTGATTGTTTCTGTTTGGCTGAGTGTCAAATAAGCAGTTCCATGTTTTTATATCCACTCAGAGGACAAACCTTGCTCTTTTTCTTTTCCTCTCTCGCAGCGCTACGTGTGTTTTGCCAACCCCACAGAGGTGAAGCCTCCTGAGGACCTTCAGGACCTGGGGGTTCGTTTCCTGCAGCCTTTTGTTAACTTGTTGTCCAAAGCCACCTACTGGTGGATGAACACTTTCATTACCTCCGCCCATAGACGACCCATCGACCTCAAAGTCATCGGCAAACTGCCCATTGCCACGAGAGCTCTCACAAACTATATAAAGTTGCGCAAAGCCTTTGAAGACCAGAAAGTAAGTGTGTCCAATTGCTGCATTATATTTTGCTAAATCTTATGAACACTAGAGGATTGCTGTCTCATGCTTGTATCAACCATAGATCAGTGTGAAAAAGGCATCAAGACACACATTACTAAAAACATAAATTCAACCAAAGAGATTATTCTAAGTTAACTTTGAATATTTGACTGTGAAAAAATTTATATTTCTGCAATATCAGGCAATATGACTGAAATACTGTAACTGAAAATCAAAAGCATCACACTCTTTCTTGCATAATTAGTGCCGAATTAATAATTATGTGCCAGGCACAAACTGGCACAAAATGTGAGGATGCGTGCTGGACAAGAAATCCAAAAGATAAAAAGCAAGCAATGATATTTGCGTGAATTATAATTTTTTTGCTCATGAAGTCTAGTTTTGCTCTAATCGAGTAAATCAAACATACTGAGGCAAACAGAAACAAAAGAAGGGGCAACTGTCTTTTTCTGAACGCAAAGGCTACCATCAGAGGATCAAGATCGAAGTCCCACTCAAAGCCACAAATAAGGTTTAAAATATTTATGTAAGCTTAGGATGTAGCTGATTTATTTATTTTTGTTTGATACAGCTGTTCTCATAAATAAAAAACTTGAACTCTGTCCTGTGATGACTTTTCTAGCTGGACTGGGACCATTAAATTCTGTTATGACGTCAAGGAAAGGATGAGCCAAAAGTGCAAACGCTGAAACGTTGCATTGCGTGTAAAGATGCACTTTCTCTTTTGAACACAGTGTCGGAACTACTTTTTTTGTTTTACATCTTTCTATATAAGGGTGGGACAATACCTATTCATTATGGTGGTGCTGACCGATAGTTTGGATCCACTGGATAAATCAAGCATTTCTGTGTTATTGGAACAAGTTTTTGGCACTTTCCTATTTCTTCTTTCTTCCTATTTCCTATTTCTTTTACAAAGTTGAAAAAAGGCCAATTTCCAAAACAGTGCTTCCAAATTACAGTCCCTAGATAGTCGGATGATATGAGATGAAATTCATTTTCCAATTATTATGATAATGAAATGTGTTCGGTAGAGAAACTCAACAGCAGCTTTCATACCATCTTTTTCAAATTTGCTTTGAGATTTCTGCTCTCCAACTCTGAGCTGGTGTTGCCCCAGCCAGATTGTTATAGTCCAAGCTGAGGTTGTTTCCTTGTTATTCTGCCTCTTCCTCTCTCATCTCACTTTTGGAGCACGTGTCAGGGGTTGGCGGTGAAAGCCTCCTCTGCAGGATCATCATTTTCCAGTCCTTGGAGGGTCACACAGATTCATCAATGATGCCTGTGTGTCCAGTCGGTGTGAGCACATGTCCACTTCCTTCCGGCAGGGGCAAGGGATGAAGGGGATAGAGAGATCCCAGTGGAGAGGTCGGGGAGGGGTTGGGCACTTAGAGGAGAGCCCGGAGGCACCGGGTCATTCCCATTCGACTGTGAACGGGGCGACATCCTGACCCCTGTGGGGGTGAAAGCTCTGCACTTCATGGGAAGCGTCTTTCAATTTGTATGTGTAAGAATGAAACATCCGCTTCCCCTGTTGTTTGAACTTAAGGTAGAAAAAAAGACAGGATTCTGTACGTCTGTCCGTGTGTGACACATTTTGAATGAAGACTGATGTTCTTTACGAACACAAATGGAAAGATACATGGTGATGGTCACGTCTGTTCTGACATTTGACTACTACTACTCTGACTACTCAAGTTCCCAGACACACACACACACACACACTGCTTTTGATGTGTTTACTGCACCGTGACAGTCCAGATGTTTTTGTCTGATCACTGCTAATGGACTCACTGAACCGAGCTGCTGTGATGTTTATGAAACTGATATATTTTGGACATGATTTATACATTTAAAATGAGACCAGTATCTTTTTCAGACTGTCTTTGAAATCTGTTTTCCCCCCAAAGTGATTGTCATTTGATGTAACCACACAACATTTAATCTTATTTTCGCTTGCTGTTTAATTTTCATCTCCCGCAACACTGTTAGGGTTTTCAGGCATCATTCCTAACAAAGCAGTCAAACACGACATTCACTGCAAAATCCAACATTAATCACCACATCCCATGATGCAGCCTCAGCAGCAGTGCCTTGACCTAATTTTTCAGATTTCTCTTGCAGCCTTGGACAGACTCCTGGTGTCGATCCAACTCTCATATTCAAGCAGTTACTCTCTCTTTCAGCAGCCTTGTATTGGCTGACCTAGATTCTCTGTCTTTTATTTTACAGCCACTTGTCTATACAGTGTGATATTGGAAATTATGTTTTCTAAGAAGTAATTATCAAATTATTTCCTTCTTTCATCCACCATCTTCAGAAAATCAATGGAACAATGTAAATTTGTCTCCAATGGGTTATGATTGCTTGTAATTCTGATTTTAATAATCCAGGTTCTTTAAATTTGAAAAAATGTTATTCATTCTCTCCAGATTAGCTGCATAAGCAAATGACACTCAGCTCCCAAATATAGCTCATTTTTCCTCACTGTAGTCAGTCAGCATGCTGATATTTCTCTTCATCATCTTCCTCCTATCTTTCTTCAGAGGCCTCAGGGTGCAGCTCCTCAGGGTCCAAAGTGGATCTGGCACGCCCTAAGGAAAGCATTCGGGAGACCTCTCATCCTCAGCATCATGTTCCGTTTCCTTGCTGACCTTCTTGGCTTTGCCGGTCCACTCTGCATCTCTGGCATCGTCCACCACATTAGCAAGGACAACCACACAATTCAACCTCCGGTGAGGGCTCAACCAAACTGTGATGTACACAGTGTCATAACGTAACTCAGGAAACAAATGGAATCGATTTCTTGTCCAAATGATGTGGTTTGATCAGATGTGACTGATAGTACTGGCAATGTGAGAATATGTCCACTTCAAGCAGCGTGAAGGTAGAAATTGATCCTGTAAAACAACTCTAGACTTAATATGGAGCAGTTTTCAAGCTCAGAGTGGGCCACTCCACCACCATCATCATCATCATCATAGTCTATCTACTGGAAAATTCCAAAATTGACAAAAAGGAGGGGTATGTGTCTGCTACATGTAGCTGTTTTTTGCACCAGGCTCGCTTTATTTCTTGTCTGAAGTTTGACATTTTAACATGGTGGTCTATTAGGTTTGCCCTTTAGAGTGAGTATCAAGAGGCCCTTAAAGGAATCACTGTTTTTCAGACCAAAAACAAAACGGTGTGTAGAAGCCCTGTTTTTAAATGATCGTATATCATCTGCTTAGCTTCACTTTAATTATTATTAGCAAAATAAATAGTGACAGTAACGACGTCCTTTGACAGAAAGTATCCTGGTTCCAGTGTTGTTGGATAAATCTGTGGATTTACCCCAATACTCTGGTCTCATCTGTTAGAACACATCAGTATTGCCTTCGGTAACCCGTTTTTGTTCAGTTTAATTTGTGTTCCACAGCAGGAAAGCTGTAAATAAAAAAGATCCCGGCTCTGCTTGGCACAGGGAAGTCTTAACATGTAGCATGTAGCACAGCTTTAGCAGACATGACAGAAACATCACATGGCAACCTCTTCCCTCCCAACAGTCACACTACCAGTTTGATAAGATGTTTGTGATATCCTATCTCCTTGTACACCTTCCCACAGCTACACTACACTAATTTAAACCTTGTCAAATATTAATGAGCCCTTTTGCTACTGGGGCTGTCTTGGTTTCTTATATTGTATAGACGAGGCAGTGAGCCACACAGACATCTTTCCGTAAGAATAACTTCCACAGGAAGTAGTGGAACATTTAAAAAAAACAAAAAGCCCTTGTCAAGAAGTGTGAATAAGAGCTGACAAAAGTGTACCAGTTGAGAGAGAACACTGAAAATAGGCCTGTTTGTCCAATAGTAAGAATTTCAGCCAGGCAGTCTGGGACAGAATTGTTTTTCTGGGTTTGAAGAGGGAGAAATGTGTTTCTGAGGATATCAACAAAAATCAATGGCAAAGAGGCCCCATTCCTACTCAATAATTCTCAAACCCTTCTGTGAAGATAATGTATTCCTGATCCAGCATAAATTCAACAAGCCTCTATTCTCTGGTTTCCAATTCACTCACTCTCTCTCTCTCTCTCTCTCTCTCTCTCTCTATATATATATATATATATATATATATATTGATGGAATCTGTCAAAGGCACATTCCTGTATCGCATTCAGTCCTGCTGAGCACCATCTGCGTGAGTGATCTTCCTGCCAAAAATGGGTGATAAACCATCAATATGTCCCCTTCTCTCTATCCCCTCCCCCCCAACCCTACCTGATTTGCCTCCAGATGAGACTGCTTGGCATCTATTTCATTTCCTCCAAGGAGTTCCTAGAAAATGCATACGTGCTGGCCGTGCTGCTCTTCTTTGCCCTCCTCCTGCAGAGGACCTTCCTTCAGGCCTCCTACTATGTGGCCATTGAAACGGGCATCAACCTGCGCGGTGCCATACAGGTACGAGTGTAGAGAAACTCTCCAAGTGACTTTCAGCCAAAGGCTCATGAGTTAGTTGACGTTCCATTGTGTGTTTTCATGGATATCATGTGCCCGTCCTTTCCAATAGACAAAAATCTACAACAAGATCATGCGTCTGTGCACCTCCAATATGTCCATGGGTGAGCTAACCGTCGCTCAGATCTGTAACCTGGTGGCCATAGATACCAACCAGCTCATGTGGTTCTTCTTCCTCTGTCCTAACTTGTGGGCCATGCCAGTACAGGTAAGATAGATTTTTGATGTATGATTAATGGATGATGATTTTTTATTTTTTTATTTTACCATATCCATCTGTTTCTGTGCGTTTCCATGATGGTGACAGTTCATTGCGCCTGCTGCTGGCATGCTCCTATAGATAGTATCTGAGGGGGCAGACAAATGCTCTACACGGTCCTTTAGGTTAGGCCTTGTTATCTCTGTAGCTGACATATGTCTTGTATACTGTTTTTACAGAAGCCTTTCCTTTGGGCTAAATTCCAGTAAGCGGTATCTCTGAGCTCTTTGTTTACACAGAGGTATTTGTGCTGCACTGCATGCTTCCTTTATTACCATATGTTGCTGTGCATTGTGTGCGACTCAGTATCAGGAAAAGTGAAAGATGTCAAGGCTGAAAAGAGTCTGTGGAGTTACAGCCACAGTGGGAGCTAGAAAGTACAGATTTACTGCAAATGTGTGCAGTCGATTGCAGGCCTGACCTTCATGCTTTGTGTCCTAAACAGTAAGCGGATTGTGTAGTTCATGACATCCAGGACTAGAAAATCAATGTTGTTATATATAAGTGCAATTGACTACTCGGGAGAACTGTAATTGAAACAAAATAAAAACCCACGCGTCAGCAAATCCTGGATGTCAGTTAGTTTCTTGTGATCATATATTATCTCAGCAAAATTGCTGAATTTCCTTCTTCATATTGTTGTATTTTCTTATCTCTCCAGGATCATATTTAATTTTCTGTTATTTGACTTTGTTCATTTACAAACTTTATTAGCTAGGATGGCTTGAAGGTGGGGGGGGGGATAGTGGGGGATGACGTGTAGCACCCCGACCACAAACCTTTTTGATTAATGACTGAACACAAGATTACAGCAAACACAGCTTTTTAAAGAAAGAACTGGAGTTCCATACAGCGATTGAAACGATTAGTCACATTATTTAGAATACACACAGTCAAAACAGTACGCAGACACATTTCTCTCTCACCTGAAATTGTCCTAAAGCAGATTGTCATTGATACAGCATAACTCCTACTGTAGGGTTGTAAACACAGCGCGTGCCACGTTTTTAGAACAAAATGACAAAAGCAGCTCATGTGGATTAACCACTGTTCAACCGGAAACATCATCTACTGATGTTTCAGTCAGCCTGATGTATTGTCTTTATGATAATATTTGCTTTATCGTATTCTCATCTGTATAATGTCCGTGAAGACAGCGATAAATGCTTCAATATTTTGATGCTGCTGCTCAACTGTCTTTATTGCTACAGGAAATAAAATGCCAGAAGACATATATTTGATAAAACCAATCACCATTAAAGTCATTGTTAAAAAAAAAAAAAAAGTGTCTGTTATGATCGAGATCATTAGGATAAGAGGAGTGTACACAGCAGGCTGGACATACCCTGCTGGTTCATCTGAGGACTGAGCTGTATTAGTATTCTGCATCAGTCCCAGCATGTCTGACCCAAACTGTGAATGAATCCATTTTGCTTTTTATTACTTCTTTCCCTGATGGCACATGTTATTGGGCTTGGGAAGGTGGTCAATGATTTCAGAGGTGGCAGATTTTTCCTGTGGCTCTTTCTCCTTATCACAGCTCATCACCGCTGTAGGCATTTTAGATTAGCCTACAGATTGTTGAGTACTTTGTTTTTTCACACAGCAGGAAAAGTACTTCTGCATCAGATAATGCTGCTGACTTATTTACAATTACAGCCCCAGTACTGTATCTACGCAGAAGGCTGTGTTTTTAAAAGTAGCTGTTCAAATAGCTCTAATGTTTTGGAGTATTTGTCAGGCAGAACAAGCAATTTCACACTGTTGCCATCAGTGTGTGAGCAGTTTGAGTGTTAAATAGACTAGAAAAGTACAGTACATTTACAATCACCTCAGTGTTCATTAAATTGTTGCAATTTTCAGTTTTCTGCCATTTTATAACCCAGTAAATTCACATTTTGCTGATTATTTGATAACCAAAACAATTTTTATCTTTGAAATTGGACAACATTACCTGTAATGGCACTACCTCCCAAAATATACAGGAGCAAAGTAGAGTAACAGTCAAAGGAATTGCTGAAATGACCTTAGTGGCAGCTTATGATCTTGTTGCTTTTCTTTCTCAGCACACTGTTTTCTCAAATGTGACTCTGGTGAGGAGTTGAGGGAGACTGTGTGGGATGCTAACCTCAGTTGTACAGTTTGTTGCCACTGCAGTGTCAGACACCATGGTTACATGTGACTCACACCTGGGAGACAGTTGCTGAATAAAAGACCTTAATAGTGCTATTACAAAGGGAAGAGAATTATATTCTGCTGATCCTTTTATCCACCATCTACCTCATCTCCAATTGCACCCGTTATCCTGTGAGACATGAAGGGGAGGGTGTGTGAGTGTGAAATGTCACATCCTTCTCCATCTGGTTCTGAATGTCCTGGGGATTTGTGAATCTAGCCTGCACTTGAGAGGGGGGCAGGTAAACTGCCAAGGGCAGGTGTAAACATGACTCATCTCTCCTTTAAACAGGTAGAAAAAGTGCAAGGGAGTGTGTGAAGGATACTGAACGAAGAGAGCAGTGAAATGTGAAGGCTTTTTCATTTGTATAAATATTTCAGGTTTGATCAATCTTAATTTATCATTACTGGGTGGTGTTGGAGTATAAGCTTGTGTTTTTGAAATGCAGGACCTCGTTTACTTCTTTGCACGCCAGCGTATCAATAATAATCTGTCATCAAAGGTAGTTGTGTCAGATTTGTGTTAAATGTTAAAGAACCGGTTTTGATGAATGAGAGGTCTCCTTGCATACATGCCGATGGTATCCTTATTAAGCTTGAGGTCACTGCTGCAATCACCATGGTGATCATATTGTTCCAGACAGTGGGGAGCATTATGTAACTGAGGACTGGCTCTTTTGAAAATCTTGTGTTTGTCTTCCACTCTCAGATCATTGTGGGAGTGATCCTGCTCTACTACCTCTTGGGAATCAGTGCCTTGATTGGAGCAACCATCATCGCTGTGTTGGCTCCTGTACAATACTTTGTGGCCACAAAACTGTCCCACACGCAAAAGAGCACTCTGGTCAGTATGATCATCAGCTTTTGAACTGGGATGCTTCTGCTGTTCTGCACTCACTTTGGTCCACGCTCATGCTTATCTCCAAAGCGATTTTATTTTAACTTTCATTTATTTATTCTTATTTTAAGTAAGGTAACTTTGAAACTGGAGGTTAATGTCTATGAAATTCAGTAGAATCGGCCACGGGCCTGAGAGGATCACTGGGTTCTTTTTGTCTAATCCCATCAACATATGAACATTTGTGTTTAGAAATGAAACCTGGAATTTACTTTGCATTTAGCACCATCATCAGTTCAACATCATTCTGCTCAATAGTTTAGTTTATCTGAGAGAAATTGCAATTTGCATTACAACATCAGAGAGCAGCTTGCCTGACTATAAACTGTGGAGAGTTAGAACAATTTCACTTCAGGTCAACACAGAAAAACGGATACAACAGAAGCCAAGGTTAGTTTTTTTTTTCTAGAGTAACGGGTTAATTTTAAATAGACCATTTTGGCTGTCTTGTGAGTTGAACTTCGCCTCACCTTTTGCAGACCATGAAGTTCATGATGTGTGTAATTATGGTTGTACAATCAAACTCCTCTCCTCTCTTCTCTCCCTCTCTCCTCTCAGGAGTACTCCAGTGAGCGTCTGAAGAAGACCAATGAGCTTCTGCGGGGCATCAAGCTGCTGAAGCTCTACGCCTGGGAACAGATCTTCTGTGACAGTGTGGAGGAGACGAGGGGGAAAGAGCTCACCAGCCTGCAGGCCTTCGCTCTGTACACATCCATATCCAGTCAGGACACTTTCTTCTGCACAGACTGAACTTTGCACTGCTGACATTTTCTCAGCTAGTGCTGAAAACGTTTCAGATTTTCTGTTGTAATTGTAATTTTTGAACAAATAAGTACACACATGATTGCCAACTAATGTTTAAGGCATGGCTAATAGTGATTATTGAATTTACATTCTTATTCCATTTACAAAAGTACACAATAGGATCACTCAGCACATTTGTTTTCTGCAGATAGTCCTCCTTTATCCACACTCCAAAATGAACACTAGCTGCAATGTCCATGGCTGCAGCCTTGATATAGACTGTGCCCAAACTAAGATCAATAGTTAAGAATTTCAAGAGCAATCATAATTCCTGCCTTGACATTTTTATGAAATCAGTGGAAATAAACAGAAACAAGGATTTATTCACTGTGAATGTAGTGCGGAGCCTATGTGACTGCATGAATATTTCACTGGACTATAGAGCGTGACGAAGAGAATTTGGGCACTACAAGACAAAACAAAACACAAAATGCTGTGTTTCATCTCCTTGTATACATTAGCAGACTTCAGTTGGTGGCTAAGAAATTTTTAAACCTGTCTAAACTGTTGAATTTTCTGTCCCCCCCCCCCCCCAAAAAGATCACTAAATATTTGAAAGGGCTATTTGCAAATGTTGCTTTTGCTACATAGACAACAGTAGCATTAACAGTTGTTTACTTACTGGGCTAGAAGAAACACTGTGAGTTCAGTATCAGCAGTCTTTCCTCTACTGTACTTTACTAAGAGCTGTCTCCAGCGTTGGAAGTCAATGCCAATTATCAATTGTTGTTTCTTTCACCTCTTTGCATCTACTGAAGTTAGCAACTTGTCTCATTCCAAAAGCAACTCACTGCAGCCTCCAATCTGCCTTTATGATGTTGCTTGCTGCTTTAATAACAATCACTAGCACCCACTCCTGGCAAGAATCCACATCAGTTGGCAGAGAAAATGTATACATTTCCTGTTTAAGGTGGACTGAATACCTAAATAACTTCACAGATAGACTGTTTATCTCTTTTACTTTCAGTTTTCATGAATGCGGCCATTCCTATCGCAGCTGTGTTGACGGTGAGTTTCATTTCCAATATCACCATTAATTCCATGATTGCTTGGTTTGGCCTCTGTAAGATGATCCTGCTTAGTGTTTTGTGTATTTAAAACCAACACCTACCGAACAGAGCCCATCCTGTTGATTTGCCCGTGTGTGAGGAAAAGAGAAGAAGCAGTGCCAGGCAGTGTGACTCTGAGACGTCCAGTGACATTTCACAGTGACACAGTGGAGGGCTATCTGACAGCACCACACCAAATCCTGCCTGTATTTATAGAAGACCTTCATAGTTGTAGGTCTGAGTGGTGACAAATTACAGAAGTCAGACAGATACCAAGGAAAAGGACAACAACTGAGGACAAATTGAACAAATGATTCATTTCTTGATTTGATTTGATCTTGCTCCTCCAGCTCTGTGTTGATATATGACTGGGCTTTTTTTTTTTTTACTCGAACTGGCCAAGGTTTACTGATAGTCAATCAAAAATTATGAGTCCCAAGAATTAAGGGTTCTGATTTTTGATACTAACCAAAGCTCTCTCATCCTGCAGACGTTTGTGGTTCATGTTCACATCTCAGAGGACGCGGATCTGTCCCCAGCTGTGGCCTTTGCCTCTTTGTCCCTCTTTCACATCCTGGTCACCCCCCTCTTCCTGCTCTCTAGCGTGGTGCGCTCCACCGTCAAGGCTCTTGTTAGGTGAGAAACTAAAAACATGCAGAAAGCTGAACACAGTCTGGTCATCCTCACCTATTTTCATGCGTTCATTTTCTAACTGCTTATCCGTCACAGCCGCAGGGGGTGCTGGATCCAATTCCAGCTAACCTCATTCTCATGCAATAAAAAAAAAAAAAAGACAGTTCTAGAATCAATACCTGCACCATAAAATATTCATTTGTTTTTGTATTTAAATCTAAAATATGAATGCGGAGCTGAAACGACAGACACACCACAGAGCAGAACAGGATTAACAAGATTAAATAAAACTGGAAATTTTCCTGCAGTAGCTGCATCGCTTGTTCAACCTTTATTAATGTAACAAGGAGTTTAATTTGTCATTGAACTTAGTCCACTGGGCTCTATTACTGATTGCACTTTTTATTTCAGCAGTTAGCTTTATTTAAGCAATTAGTTTGGCTCTCACAGCATCTAATGGGATTAGGCAGCTGCAGCCGCACTTTTTCTCTCCCTCAGCCACTAAACCTGCACAAGTCAGTAATTCAGGATACATTTTGTCCCTCTGGTTCTGTTCACTGCTTTGATTTCTAGATGTATACAGACAACCCGCTGCTAGTTTGCATGCTCAAATCTTAAGGAGGGATGTGCTTGAGTTTAATGCTCTTTAGATGCAAGTGCAGCCAAGAGTAGACTCACTTTCTTAAAGGTCATTTTAATCTGTCTGTGCCTTTTGAAGATGATCACAGGAGTTTACTGCTATGGCCAAAGTGGTGGGAGGCCACCTCTATCCACTGTGGCAGGGTGGCTTTTCTCTCAAACATAGAATTTGTCCTAGATCCTTTGTGATGTCTATTTTGAGACAATGTTGTGTGACACATTTTGTCATCTCAGAATGTGGTGACATCTAATCTTCTCTCTCCAACATAAGAAAATGTTTCGATATAAAGCAAAAATAACTAAACAATATTGTAAATACAAAAGTCAGTGGTTAACTTGGAATATATTTTATTCAATCTAAATCTTAAATTTGCCTCAGTGTAATCATCTATTTATTAAAAATGAAATGTTTCGTGTTACATGAATCATCATACTTTTCTTAACTGTAGCAATGCTCCTTGTCCTGATGAATAGCAGACTGTAGCAGTTTATATTTGTTTTACTGTAACATGTTTCCTTATGATATAATATGGCATGAGATATAAATTAGGTGAATGAAGGAAGACAGTCCCAGATAAGAGTTTTGTTATTCAGTATGAATTAAAGAAGGAAACATTTGTTCCAATTCAGAATGAGAAATAAAATTTTAGATTTAATTTGGAGATGTGGAAATCACAATCACATTCCCTTGACTTTTCTATCTGTTTCACAGAAAGAAGGATGTTGACGTATTTATCATGGATGCTGTTATCTTTGCGTGAATGAAAGCTGATGTAGTTATTCACGTTCTGTGATCTGTCAGTGTGTTGGGTTGGTTTTTTGTTCTGTAAAACTCATTCCAATGGCCAGATTCCAGTTTATTTTTTTATCACGACTTGCTTTTCTCTTCTCTTTCCACTGTCCGAGCTGCAGCGTTCAGAAACTCAGTGAGTTTTTCATAAGTGATGAGATTGGCGATGCACAGGAGCAAAGTGCAATGTTGTCTTCTGGCACCAGTAATCACAACCAAAATAGGTACCAGGCTGTGGTGAGTCAAAATAAAACAATCCTTCCTGTTTTGGTCTGATTTTTACTGTAAATAAATTAGACAAGCTTTGTTTCTCACCAACTCATGCACCGCTGCATCTAAGCTGTATCATTTTGTTGTCCCCCTGCACCTTCCTGGTATAACATCCACATGACCCCTGTGTGTCCTTTGTGCCGGATCTTACACAACCCTCCTCTAGGCATCCTCTAAATCTTTCCCTTCCTCATCCTCCTCCTTTTTATCCCGACACCTCCAGCCCCTAAAGGTGGTGAACCGGAAGCGCCCCCCGAGAGATGAGTGGAATGATTACACCTCACAGGGGGAACTGGAGGGTGAGCAACCCTTCCATGAAATGGACCAAGGCGTTTGTTTCAAGGTGAGAGGGAGAAAGGGACCGAACGAGGAAACAGTGAATCTGTCCGGTCTGGAGGTGATGCAGACACACACTTGGGCACACTTTTCCTCCAACTTAGATCCAAACCGTAATGTCACAGCTGTCATATTGCAGCTTTAGTTTTGTCTTATTAAGGTCAGCAAGGGAAAATCTTTACCGACTGACTTAATGGGAGGATAATACACTTTCCGACCAGGTTTTACCACAATCAATTTAGCTGTTATAATCATAGATGCCAGAGAAACTTTTTTGGACAAAGGACATAAAATGCTTTGCAGGCTTGTTTTGGGGCTCATTATCTCTCCTCAACCTTTACGACAGCAACTTTTCTTCTAGCTACTCGCTACAGTTGCAAAGTGATGCTCCAGAAGAAGGGACTCCTTTCTCTAGTTCCCAGTCTCCATCCACAGTGTCTCAAGGTTGATTGACTGAAAAGTATTTTTAAAGTGACCTGAGGTTTCCTCATTACAGTGTCGCCTCGACATCAGAGCGGTATTTTGGACACCACTAATCACATTCAGGCAACACTAAAAATAATGTGCCTCATTTCTGTGGTCTCTGTAGCTCTCAGAGTCAGATTGATTTGCCCAAAGAGTAGCGTTACGGTGTTTATTTTTAATATCTGTGATATCGTGAAATGTAGAGTTGTCATTTTATCCAGCTCTGCAGCACGCTGTGGAAAACTGCTCAGTTCATTCTTTGTAAGTTGTTCACATTATCATGAAATGAATAAGAATGAGCTTACATTTACCTCTTATTGCCTAACTGCCACGCTGCATCATTTCTGGTTGATGAAATCATTTTAACTGTCAGAGAAGGAGTTCATCTCTGATTGACATCTGGATATATCTGTTTCCTCTTTTCAGATAAGTAACGGTTATTTCACCTGGACCGATGGACTGCCAACACTTTGTAATGTGGACATCAAGATTCCTTTTGGTGAGCTTCAGCCAGCGTGATCTAACTCCTTAATGCATTTAAAAATTTTTGTTTATTTGCCTCCTCCATTTTCCATCTATGACTTACCAACTGTTATTTCCTCCTCTCATCAAATCTATAAGGTAAGCTCACTATGATCGTGGGCCAAGTGGGTTGTGGAAAATCGTCTCTGTTGCTAGCAGCACTGGGAGAGATGCAGAGAATATCAGGAACAGTCATCTGGAACAGGTAGGTCAAAGTTTCACTGAAAATCTATTCTGATATTATTATTTTCATCACTGTTTGGATTTGATGAGTTGAATCAGTCTGACAGGCTAAGTGTTGTCAGTCAATAAAAAAAAAAACAAACAAAAAAAAACAACCCCAACAAAGTCCTCTGAAAATAATTATGATTCTCCTTTAGGGTGGGGGATGAGGGCAGAACACTGATGCTAATCAATGATCGATAATCTGATATATACCGTAATTAATTGTTGCTGAATAGACACACTGTCTGCTTCTTCCTTCAACATGGATGTGCTGTCTAATTAGCATGGCAGCAACAAAAGTCACCCCAACATATATCATCCACATCCACGTCTATTCAATTAGGAAGAAATGTGGCACGTCAGAGGGAGCCGTGTACTGTCTCCCTGCTGTCTGCAGTTCATTCTTGAAATGAAAAGGCAGGCCAGAGGTGAAAGATGAATTTGCAGTAAATTGCCCTCCACGGAGACCTGGACCGCTCTGGTCAATATCACTCCAAGTTTTCCTTCCTCATCCTCAGCCTGTGTGTGCTCTCTAGGCCTGTCTGATAATTGGCTTTAGAGGAAGGCTGGGTGATTTGTTCATGTATGTGTTCTCCGGCAGCAGTGCTGTCTCCATCTCTGGCAGGACTAATCAACAACCATCAATATCTGACCCCCAAGCGTGCCCCCACCATGACACAGCACTGTAACAAAAATGGATTTCTAGGTCACTGAAACAGAGGAGATAGTGCAGCTTTTATTTATTACTTCTGTGAGAAGGAATGCTGCGAAGTGAAGAACATTACATGCCCCATTGATGCATAATTTCATATTCATATTGAATTCCGTCAACTTCATATTCACCTATGCTGCACTCATTACAGTCTAATTTAATCTGAAAATTACAGCTTTTGACTGCAACCAGCTCAGTGCTTCCAGATCTTTTTTGGCTGTAGATTATTGGAAATAAAGCAACGTTTTCACTCGTAGCCCTCATATCACCTCTCCAGCCTCTTTCTGAGCTTTCACTCTTGTCTAATTGCTTTTTCCTCAACAAACTGAACTTGCCTAGTTAATCAAGCATGGAGTTACATGTGGTAACTGAGGAAAACCTTGGGGTGGCACGAGGGTTTTCTGGAAAATACCAGTAGATATCACAATATATGAGAGCATGATCCTCCATTTATTATTTCACAATATATTGACAAAAAGTCAGCCACCTGCTGACCCTTAGGGTGTAAATGTCCTGACCCCTAGGTGGAACCAACTATGTTAAATTAATGTACTGAGATGATTCATATTTCTGAAGAATTCAGAATTTATATTTCGGCTCTTTGCTGCATTTTGTATCACTTTGCTCTGATGAAATTTCTCTTCTGTGATGAGTTTATGTGTAATTTTAGCACCTGAAACAGAATCCTCACATCCTGCCAGATACTTTCAGGGAGCCTGTAATTTGTTGATATTTTGTTGCTTGTCTACGTCTGGAGGAGTGCTGCGATCACTCTTCATTTGTCAACGAAGCTTAGATGCCCCCACTGGGTTGTCATTCTGAGACACACACACACGCACGCAGGCCATTCCTCCCTCTATTCTGACACTAGTGTTGAGCAGGCATTCCCTTTGATATTAAGTTGGATTGTACACCCTGCCAAGCACTGAGGCTACTCACTTATCATGTGTGCTGGAGAGAGACTAAGGAGCTGTCAGTTAAACTGCCCTCTGGATGTCCTCAGAACTAACATTCAGAGGCGCCCGTCAGTTTGTTTCCACAATGTTTGTTGGTATTTTTGTTATGCCTCGCTTCCGTCACAGATATTTATATTCATGTATGGAAGAGTAGTATCTGGGAGGGGTAAGGTCTGCTTTTGAGGAATGCCCATAAATAAATCCTTTTTTAGCTTGAGATAAATTCAGCATAGAGCAGGACGCAGCAGACAAGAGGAACACACGTGAATCAAAAGCAATGGGGGACAAATGGGAGTACTGTGTGTGTTTGTGGAGGGGTAAACAGTCTGAGCAGTCACTAATTATAGTGCTTCTGCTTGTCAGAGTTGAAGACAACCTCATTGGCTTGGTTGACAGTGATTGGTGAGTCAGTGGTAACTGATCAGCTCTTGGTGTTAATGTCTTCCATGTGCTTAAATGAATAATGAAGTGATAAAAAATATTTTTGGCATCTTAACCAAACAGTCCTGGTGGTTTCTTAAGTGTCCTGTGAATTTCCTTCATACGTCATGACCCTCTTTGACAAATAGCCAACAGTCTTCCTGTGTGAGAAATTTACATTTGTCTCCTGAGTGCATTAAGGATTCAGCAACGCTGGCTTCAAAGTCTAAACAGAGTGGGTGTGAGGGCTTGCGGGCTTTGAATGAATTCTAATTAGTGTCAGATTAAATAAAACCTCAGCGGGTCCAGTTATAGGTCAGGGAGATGACCGACACAATCTGTCATTTCTTTAGGTGCGATCCCTCACCCACCTGCTCCCTCTTGCCCCCGTTATTCCACCCTCTGCTTTCCCGCTCCAAATTTGGCGTGCAGCAGGGAGTGCCTGGGATTTCTCTGCCATTAAAGTGGAATGCTATTTGAATAGTGACCTCAGCGTCCGATGGATATCATGTGAGCGGTTAAGATCTCAAAAACCAGGCAGCAGTAGCCAGCTGGATGGAAAGGTTACGACACTGAGTAATCTGATGCAGCACCAGTGGACTCCATATTGACCCCAAATCAAAAGAGACGATCAATATATAGATATATTGTTTTTATCTTGGTTTCAGTTATGGATGTAAAAAAACAAAAAAACACACACAAAAAAAGCAAAGCAAGGACATTTCCTTTAAGAAATTTAAATGACTGCTGGTGAATGGGGAAGCATTTTCAGTCAGTATCAGGCGTGGTCATCACATTGACCATGCACCATTACTCCTCGTCATCATTAGGGTGCCTTTAAGTCTTGATGATGGGCGTTAGGTTTAGTACAATGGTTATAAATGGTGGGAGGTTCCCTAGCCTGGCTTTGATGGCTACACTACTGATAGACACCGTTTTATACATGCCCATCATGAATCCTCCTTTGATATGACCTTGAGTCCTCGAAGGTGTTGATTGACATGACGGGAGTATCTTGCTGGGTTATTCAATCTGAGGTGAAAGCTGAAAGTTGTCAGCTCTTGCTTGATTACTCTGTGTTTATGAGGCAGGCTTTTCAGTGTCTTTCAAGATCTTTCAAGTGTCATTAGATGATGAGGACTGATTAGGTGATTTTCTGAAGGGCAGTTTTTTTTTTCGACTTGTTGTTGAAAATGATGGTTAATTGAGGAAAATTCCCCGTCCTCCTTCAGACAATGTTACATTCAGTCAGTTCATTTTGACATTTTATGTTGTTGTGCTTTTATATAATCGGACCATCACAAGTTGCTGACAGACATTGTCACTACATTTGTTAATCTAAAACATCTTCTTCTTTTTCATCACACATTTCCCAAATATAAAATTTGGTAAAAATGTCACTGACTTGATTTATTTATACAGAAAATGGCTGACAAATGTGACAGATTGAAACAGCCAGTATCACCACAGATTATATAAAGGTGCCCAGATACGAATGCCTGACCTACTTTACTATACTAGAGAACTATTAGGTTAATACTTAATAGTTTCCTTGTATTTAAAAAATGTTAAATATTTGATGTCTTATCACTCTTTTATTAGTGCTGCATTGCCCTGGTTATTTGTGTTTTTATTGTACCTGTTTGAGTATGACACATCAGTAATTGAGTATTTAAATTAAAATGGTTTTGGTGGGTGCATTCAGTTCACAAATTCACAGTTAGGCAGTCGGTGATGTTTACATCAGTCTGTGGCATGACAGGGCTTCTCAAATGTCAGTCACTAGGTCACTTCCTGACACCTGTGGTCTCTCTTTCTGCAATAGATGCAGCAGTAAAACCAGCTCTCAGTCTCTGGCTGTAGTCAGAGTCACTGTCTCAGAACGTTGGCAGAGGTGTAAATTTGTCAAAGCTAAAAATACACCACACTTACAGCTTACCAAATGCAAAACCACAAACAGCCAGATCCTAATGAATTTTAAGGTTACACACGTGTGAGCATGTGTGTTTCTGTGTATTTACCTTTTACTTGCCTGTTTTCATCACAACCATGTACAAATTTCATCTGTCTCTTTTGGACTTTCAACGGGGAACAGTGCTTTGAAGTATTATTCAGAAGAGCTCCAATTATAGTTTGTCATTTTCTATTTTCTGCAGCCTGCCAAACCCGGAGACTGAGGGACATGAAAGGTGAGGCCCAAACACTGACCAACACTGTCTGTATTCTCACTCCAGTCAAGTGAAAATCTCAGACACACACAAGCATGAAAACAGTGGTTGTATTTCAGCACTCTGTGGTTTACAGTTTCTTTTTATTTTTCCCAGTTTCTCCCACATTCTGATGTCAGAGATACTGTATATTCCCAGTTACTTAGAACATTTGTACAAATGTGTGCACACTTCCATATAAATCACCTTATCATCTCTCTGTACAACAAACAGTCTACCTATATTTGCAGCTATGGGACAACTTAAAGCGATAGACATGAGTTAGGTGAGCGAGATACCAGTGATTAGTCATAAAGATCATGCTGATGTACCGGTCAGCCTGGGGAATCTGATCCTCCGAGAACCAAATGCGTCAGAGTCCAAACGTCCAGACGTCCAAGCATTGATGCTCATTTCCATATCAGCAAATTACAGGAAGAAAAACTGGGTGGGGTTGGGGTGGGCCATTGGTCTTATTTTTAGGTAGGATAAGATCACAGCTAATGATAGTTGTGTTCATGTGGGGCAGTGCTTGGCCTGTTTGTGTTTTGGCTGCTCAGAAGTGACATGATTGCTGCGCGTAGGGGGGGGATAATATGGATTAGTGTGTGTGTGTGTGTGTGTGTTATTTTATCATCTTATGCTTATGTGCTTGTTTGTATTTGGTGTTTTCTCTGCAGCCCCACAGACAGAGATGCAGCAGCTGACGGAGACGTCAGGTGAGCTCAGATGAAGACATTTTACAAACCCGGCGAAGATTATAGAGAACAATCCATTCCCTCCACTTGCATATTTGCCCCTGACTTCACAAACACCCCTCTGATTTAAATGATCTCTTAAAAGTCTTTAAGGACTGGGATCATTGTTATGCATCAGCAGCTGAGGCTGAGGCTGCGGAGTCCTTTTGGGCCCAGAGGTTAAACTTAACATAAACCATGTGTGAAATAAAATTCTCATTAAGAGCTCCATATTAAACAGAGCAGTATTAATCTGTTTGTGGGACACCTCTGACTCTGTGTTGTAATGCCCTTAATAGAAAGAGGGGGGCTGTGGCCTACGCTTCCCAGAAGCCCTGGCTGCTGAATGCCACCGTGGTTGAGAACATCACCTTTGAGATGCCCATGATAAAGCCAAGGTAAGACCTCATGTTTGCACTGAGTGGTTTGAAAATAAGGGAAAGGTGGTTGAATTTGGTTCAGGGGCTACTGCTGTTAGTCAGGATGGGGAGACTCTGTGGGACACTGCAAACACAAAACACATGAGAAATGCAGAGAAAGCACACAAGAGGCCATTAGGGAACTCAACCAGGAATAAGGGCCATTGTTCAGGCTGAATCCTTTATCTGTGTTTTTCTGTTCAGTTCCACGGCCTGTCATGAGCTACTGCTTAAATATGTGCACATAAGATGATGAAGGAGAAGGGCAGAAGAGGACTAAACAAACATTTTCAGTTCACAGTTCGCAATTTGTTTTCCTCAAAGCTGCAACAGGAGCAGTATCCAGACCCCCGGTCTTCAGTGTTGTTTGATTAAAGTCAAGGAGGCCCGACAGGGTCTGTTCACCTCATCAGGGAACTAAATCAGAAACCCCTCCTGGCACACAGTTCAACCTGTCTCCGAAATGACCACGCAGTTTGAGCAATGGCTCTAAAATAACTGCAGCAAAAAATAAATGGATGTAATAGTCTTTAT
This sequence comes from Remorina albescens, assembly GCA_034769265.1. Lineage (NCBI taxonomy): Eukaryota > Metazoa > Chordata > Actinopteri > Carangiformes > Echeneidae > Remorina > Remorina albescens. Next base: position 52,232,198 of record CM068475.1, read on the forward strand.
TCTCTGAGCTGTTAAATATAGTGGAGAAAAAATTATGTTGTGCTGACAACAACAAGTTGTTAAGAAATAGAGCAATAACCTTCCTGCTCCCTGAAGCCACTGTGGTAAATTGGATGGGATGATGTCTGATTAAACAGTTTGAGTGCAACCCCCCCTCCCCCCACAAAAAACCCCAGATGGTTTCTTCCTCATTAAACAGTTTTGACACCGAAGAATCTGGCTTAAGCTGCTCTCTTCCATCACTCTGTTTCTACATTTACTCTCCTACCTTAAAAACATATGTTGCGTTCGTCTGCATGGGCATAACACAGAACACACACTTTCTCATCCTTAACTCACACATGCAAACACACACTCACTCACTCAAAGCCAATAGCAGACACTCACAACCTTTATGTTCACAACAAATTTCCAGTCAGGGCTCTCTCTGGGTTTAATGTCTTTATACACCTAATGGACAGCTGTGCTTTGTTGCCATGGAGATGCTCTATAAAGAAAAGGAGATGTGTACCCACATGTGTCCTCCATTCTCCATCTCCTCTGTCCTTCTCTTTGCTCATCTCTTTATTCCTGCTGCCAGCCTATTTGGCAGATGGACCCACTTGCTTTCAAGCTACATTAACATGGTTTTATTAAAAGGCCCTGTGAACCTCTATGTTGATTGTGTTTACTGCTGTATCATTTATTAGCTTTTGTGGACATCATGTCCACAGTTGCATATTGTTTCGAGTACACATCATACACAGTTACATCAAAGGTTTAATGGAGATGATGAATAATTTATCTTAATCTTCCACAATAATGATTTCTGACAACTAACAAACCTCATTCTAATGTGACGACAAAAGTCTGGACCAGTTCCTGTTGAAAGCAAAGCTTTCATGATATTCAAACTAAGAATATCTCAGCTGATTAATTAACAGTTTTGCATAACCCCAACTACCAACAACTACTTTAGTCCAGATCTCATATTTTGGGGTTTCTCAAAACATCAGTAATTAGAGACCTCCCATGTGAGAGTTTGGCATACATTCATGCTGAAGTTCCAAGACTTATTGTGTTAATTACTCCAAAAAAAAAAAAAAACTATTGAAATGGTGATACATTTTGACTAACCATTTGCTCATCCAACAACATAAATGAAGAAAATTGGCCTGAATTTTGTATCCATCTGTTGTTGAAGTAAGTGAGATCTCAGGGAGCAAAACTTTTCAAGTTGAGCCTCTTAAGCTGCTGAAACACTTGATTTTTAGTGCTTGATGATCTAAGACTTGGTAAATGGTTTACATTTATCATCTAAGTGACATTAACATAACAGTGAGGATGGCTGCAGTTTCCTTCTGCTCTCTGTCTTCAGTGGGATTCTTTTTGTGTTTGTGCAGATACAAAGCTGTCATTGAGGCCTGTTCTCTTCAGCCCGACATCGACATCCTTCCTCAGGGTGACCAGACTGAGATCGGAGAGCGGGTTGGTTTTTTCCTTTTAAAAAAAAAATCCTCTGTGGTGTATATTTGTCACCGTGACCTAATGTGGTTCAGTGTCACCAAGATCATTTATCATCATAACTGCAGCAGAAATGATTTAATTTTTGCTTGGAGGGAGCTCAGCTGACCTTGCTTACACAGGATTCTGTCATACTGGATTTTGTCATGCACCAATAATGCAAGAAACAAACCACAACTTCCTTTATTACCCTGGGGCCAATTTTTCTTTCAGTCCTCGTTGCAGTGGTTATTATACCACAAAGTAATTCCGTTTGCGCTCGCTCTCCTGTCTCTGGTGCAGGGCATCATCCTATCTGGTGGGCAGAAACAACGCATCAGTGTGGCCAGAGCCTTGTACCAACAGACCAACGTGGTCTTTCTAGTGAGTCTTCACACAGACATTTTTCTTTTTTATAAGAAAGGATTCAGTTGTTGGTATGCACCATTACTTGACCTTGTTAGCAGACGGTAAGCACTGGAAGTGAAACAGTGTTTCTGAAGCTTTGCCTGAAGAGCGATTGTGTTTCTGATGTGACAAGAATAGCAGCACACCTCCTTATTCTGAGCTGCAGGGAGAGAAACTACATACAAGGTTTTTTTCAATTTGAAAATGTCAGTATCCAGGGCACAACTAAAGATAACTTTTTTAATTAATTAATTTGCTGATTTTCTTTTAGTCATGTCGTTTTATCACAAAATGTTAGAAATATCAAATGTTTTATCAGATGCTCAATAATATATTTAATTTATTTGTAGTGTCAGACTGATGGCTTAAAACCTATTACTTGCAGCAGGTTTGAAGGAGAGCAAGAAAAATGACTCAGTTCACATTCAGCTCTTTGCTGGATGGCAGCGGCCAATCCAGCCAATGCAAAGCTGATTGAAACACTGTCAAATATGACAAGAGAGGCTAATATGAGTCTATGAACAAATCAGATCTGACCAAACCACAACCGAGGAGGTTATTTGAACTATTTAATTCTTCACAAAAAACTGCTTGTCCAATTATTTACTTGTGAAAATGTAATATTGTAGAGAAAATCCATTTTTAAATATTTTCAGGGACTTCAAATTTTTTATCTAAGTCTGATCATGTGTTTTGTTTTTTTTTAGGATGACCCTTTTTCTGCCTTAGACATCCACCTGAGTGACCATCTGATGCAGGACGGCATCCTGAAGCTCCTGGGGGAGGAGAAGAGGACGGTAGTGTTGGTTACACACAGGCTACAATATCTACCACACGCAGATTGGGTAAGACCAGGGTGTGTGTGTGTTTAAAAAGAGATCTGCAGTTTTTTATCTTTGCCACCTCAATAGATTAACTGCAGATTTGCTAGATTTGCATATTGTTTGTCTCTGAGACAGTCAGTAATTTATGATACTATTCAGTTATTCATGGTGTAAACACCGCTCATTGGAGATGCTGATAGTTATCTCAGAAAAAAAGACTGATTGATTTCCCCTCACTTAATACTACAGATTGCATTTCTTCGTTCATGTGTGTTTACTTTATCAGATTATTGCCATGAAGGATGGCACCATCCAGACTGAAGGGACACTGAAGGATATCCAGAAGGCTGAGCCTGAGCTCTTCGAGCAGTGGAAAACCCTGATGCACAGACAGGACCAGGAGTTTGAGAAGGTGACTGATGACTCTCAAATCCTGAAAAAGTGCTCATGAATTGTTCATGACTTTGAATCAGACTGTAATTATCTCCGGTTTTGTTCATTCATTCATTCATTCAGTCATCTTCTTCCGCTTATCTGTTTCCGGGTTGGAGCTGTAGCCAATCCCAGCTCACACTGGGTGAGGGCGGGGTCACCCTGGACAGGTCACCATTCCATCACAGGGTCAACACACAGAGACAGACAGAGACCAACAACCACTCACACTCACACTCAGACCTACGGACAATTTAGAGTCACCAATTAACCCAAATATTGATGTCTTTGGACGGTGGGAGGAAACCCATGCAGACATGGGGAGAACATGCAAACTCCGCACAGAAAGGCCTCAGGCCCGGGAACCGAAACTGAGACCTTCTTGTTGGGAGGCAACAGCGCTAACTACTGTGCCCCTGTGCTGCACGTGCCATTTGTTTAAGATCTTTTAGATTCAGTTTAATAACCTGTGTGTTTGCTTAATGTTGAAGATCAGATTCCTCTCTTCATTTCTCCTCCAGGACACAGACGGAGCCAGCATGACCGTTCTGGAGAGGAACAACCTGCGGAGAGCCATGTACTCCAGAGAGGCCATGAAGACCGAAGAAGATGAGGAAGGTGAGAGTTCAGAGTCAAAACACAACCATGTCAACAGTGTGTGTATGTGTGTGTATTCTGGTAATGATATGAGCGGACTATCATTTCCCTGCTGGTGTTTATTTGCTGAAAATCTCCTACGTTAAAAAACTTATTTTAGCGTTCACTGATGGATTTCATTTCCATCTACTCTGCTTAGTTTATTCTGTCCTGTACATTCAGTACACACATTGCATGGGTGCACTTTTACAACCGCTGTCAACAGCAGCCCCCTGCTGTGGTTAGACACTGAATCTGTGTGTGCGTGTGCGTGTGCGTGTGTGTGTGTGGGTGTGTGTGCGGCTGTTTCCGCTGTTAAAAGTGCAAGTACAGTTGAGGGTGCTATAGTGCTCTGGCTCTACTCTTTATCTGTGTTCTGTGTTGTCTCCCATGTACTGGTGGCACCCCGGGGTGGAGCTGTGGGATGGCTCAAGCCCTCATATTCGATCGAGCAGGTGTGGGCAAAAAGCATGGTTTAAAAAGAAAGAAAGCACAAAAAAACCCACAACTTTTGCATAATTGAGACAAGCAAAGCAAACTCCCGCTGTGTGAGCTTCTACCGTTAAAGCCTCTTCATTCATCGAGTCTTTTGTTTCTCTCACTTTTTCCACAAGCATTTGTCTCCCCTGCTTCTGAAAATGTGCCAAACGCCGTCATGGTTGTAGGTGTTGGTAGCTTTAGTCCGTTTCAGCCCTGCCAGTCATTTCTTGCTCCTCTGCTCTCATGCTTATCTGTGCCGACGGTTTGTTCGAGCTTCACAGACACCCACATGCAGCCTTGTGCTCCAAAGCTTGCTGCATGATGTGTTGTGATATATTTACATCCAAGGTGAGGAGGAGGCGAGAGGCATTTAACATTAGCCACTCACCTCTGGTTCATGTGTCATGGCTGCTCCATTTCCCCTGAAAAGCACACCATTCATGGGAATGAGGACCTGCTTGGTGCTGTAGACTCTAGCTACTGTAGGCTGGGTTCTCCTCTTCTGTGACCCTTACACCGTGGTAGTTTTTTCCTCGTCCCTCTTGACGAGAGGAATAAGAGGAATACAAAAAGAAATTAAGAAAAATCAAAAAGAATTTGTTCAGAAAGGAAAGAAAAGGTGGAAGTAATGTATGATAGATGAAATATCTTGTGGAGGGGAGCATTTTAGCAGTGAGTCACAGAAGAGGAGAGTACATTTAAATACAGTTATTTTCCAAAAAAAAAAATTCCTCCCAAAATAAATCAAGAATTGGGCCTAATCAAATCTCACTCTCGGACAAAACCAAACCAAGACTTCACCATTTTTAACACCTTTGTCTTAATCCCAGAGGAATCCGTGAACAGTGAGGATGATGACAACCTGTCGCAGGTGATGCGTCAGCGAGCCACCATCCCATGGCATTCCTGCAACACCTACCTGTCCTCCGCCGGAGTCCTCCTGCTCTCTCTGCTCCTCCTGTCGCAGCTCCTCAAACACTCTCTCATGCTTGCCATTGACTACTGGCTGGCACACTGGACGTCGCAGGTCATCACAGCCAAGAAAGAGGCCACGGCTCACAACTGCAGTAGTGCTCAGGTGAGAGACAGAGACACAAATTGTCAACAGGCATTTTTCCCTGTAGAAGTAATCTATAAACCATCATTCAATACTGGCTAAGAATAATTGATATTATATTACTTCTGTATATGGAAATGTAGAAATATTTTCATAAACACTTGTTCTGTTGTGAATCTCGACCAAGCAGAATTGACCTGAAACACAAACCCAGATGCTGCCAGCTCCAGATGAACTGTTTACTAACACAAGCCTGCATCAGCTGCAGCTCAGTCTCATCTTCATATTGGAGCAACAGAGATGCATCCATGCAGTCTGTGTCGTGATACAATTGCATTTAATAAAAGATTGTTTTGAGGGAGAGCTGCTTGGATATGTAAAGATGGAGAGGTTGGAATTTGTGATATGACCTGAGGTGAAACTATATTCTGATTGAGACTGAAGTATGTGTAAAAGTGAAAGACAGTGTCGCCTACATGAACCTCTTTAACCTTCATTTTTTGAGCCCCTTTTCCAGCCTTAATATTCCCATTAACTGAACTGGCATTCACTCAGATTCAAACACACACACACAAACAAACTCAACAAAACAACATAAATATTGCCAAAGGTTAAATTGCAAAATTAATGCACTGAGGTCACAACAGCTGCCGACAGGTCATATTGTTCCAGGCCCAATGAAGCAGCTCTATCATCAATAGTTGTGTGTGTGTGTGTGTTTGTATATGTATATGTGTGTGGAGTAATTGGTTGTGCTTGTGTGTGGATGTGTGTCTGCCAAGTCAAATTTCACACACTCATGCGGAGGGTAAAGACAGAGTCCTCCTCCTCTCACACACACACACTCCCTGACTGTACAGCCAACAGCACAAAGATAGTTGTTTGAATGGAGAAGACATCTCATCTGGCTCAGATTCAGTGTGTCTTTGCCAGGTTTATCTAATCTACACTTTCTGCGGACTAATCCACTTGGAAGTCCTGCTCCGCTATCAAACACAAACTCTGGTACTTAACCACCACTTTATGTAATTCCATGTTCGCTATCACTATAAACACACTCATGTCGACTGATATTTTGAATCGTGTGGCGGTCAAACATTAGGAAATGTTAATGCCCAAAGAGACTTTGATTTTAAATGAAGTTGAGTTGATCCGACACGGTTTAGTTTGACAAATGTTAAATGCAAATATTTACATTGAAGCATGAGACACTGATTGGCTGATTTAAGTGAAAAAAGGATTCACACACTTCCCTCAGTCCTGCATTTTACCTCCCTGTCCCTCCCTAACCCTCCTACAGTTTTAGCATGAAGTGTGTTTACATTTGTGTAGCTCTCACTCTGCTGTGTGTGTTTCAGCCCAGGAAAAAAAAAATGCATGTTGTCATGCTGAAATAAATTCTTTAAATTTAACAACGGTGAACACATTTTTACTCCAAAATGTAAAAGTTTAAATTTAAATTCATTCAATGAATAATGGAGGAATGTGGGTTTGGAAATACTTAAACTAAGTGGGAGAGATTGAGCCCTGAAAAAGGAGGTCAGCTGAGGAGAAAATGAAGGCAGGAGAGTCTTTCAGCGGTTTTTTTATTCAGATGTTGCCTCCAAGTTTCATTATTCTTATAATTACAGTACAAGCAAACTGAGTGACAGGAAAGCCCCCACTCCTTCAAAGACACACACGGAAATTCCCGCCGTGTCCTTAATAACTCTTTTTCTCTCTGTTGTAGGACTGTGGTTTCAGTCACTCATGGTATCTGTCCGTGTTCAGCGTCCTGTGCTGCCTGGGCATCATCCTGTGTCTGGCCACCTCTGTGGCGGTGGAGTGGACCGGCATCAAAGTGGCCAAGGAGCTGCACCAAAGCCTGCTCAACAAGATCATACTGGCCCCCATGAGGTGAAAGTCTGTGCGTGTGCTGCAGCTCTGCCTCATGTTAGATAAGGCAGACATGAGAGATGTGTGTGCTTTGTGTCCATTGACATTTTCGTGTTTGTGAGGAAATAGATAAAAGAGGACACACATCGCCCATCTCCCAAAGCACCCTGTTTTTCGCCCCATTACTCAGCACACCATCTGCTTTCCTGACACAAAAGCCAGGAGTTGACACTTCCATAAAAATGCTGACATGCACATGGCACATTCGCATGTTCTGTATATCTTTTCACGTACACTGCTAAATAAACACGGACACTTCAGATTATACATTTAGGTTCTTTTTTCATAGCAAATGACAAAATAATTAGATCATATTAAAGAAATTTCTTTATTCAAATTTCACAAAAATCCACAAGCAAATTCTGGACACACAGACAAAAAAACAAAACAGAAGCCCGAGTGTTCATGAGTTCACTGTCATCCGAAATCGTTCATTGATCTTTTTACTCCCCCAGGCTGTTTGAGACGATGCCCATCGGCAGCATCCTCAACAGGTTCTCCACCGACACAAACACAATCGATCAGCACATTCCCACCACCCTTGAATGCCTCTCCCGCTCCACCCTGCTGTGCGTGTCCGCCCTGGGCGTCATCTCCTACGTGACCCCTGTCTTCCTCATCGCCCTCCTGCCGCTGGCTGTCGCCTGCTACTTCATCCAGAAATACTTTCGAGTGGCCTCAAGGTGAGTGTGACGGGACAGAGTCAAACATCTGATGTGGTTTTTGCTGATTTATGATTTAACATAGTCACATTTACTAATAAATAAAATTTCATTTATCATCATCACCTCAGCTTTATGACCAATACTATTTGACCTTTGCCTCAGTTGACCTTTCCCTCCCTGTCGGGTCTTGTGTCTTCTGGTCAGGGACCTGCAGCAGTTGGAGGACAGCACTCAACTCCCTTTATTGTCTCACTTCTCTGAGACAGTTGAAGGTCTCTCCACTATAAGGGCATTCAGGTAATCATTGACAGACTGTCTTTCCTGATGGAGCCCTTCTGGGCCCCCACGGCAGAGAGCCAAGCATCTTAGTAGGGATCATTTTCACTTCTGCACTGATTTCACAGGACAAAGAAAACTTAGCTGTGATAACTACTAATCTTTCTGTTAAAACACCTTTATAGAGTCTTACTTTAACCAAGAGGCCCTTTACAAAAGTATTTTTTCTGTGAGAGTTTTCAACCAAAAGTTTACATGTTTATAGTTTAGAAAGTCCATTAGCCTCCAAAGAAACGCTTGTAGGAAAGGGAAATAGCATCCTTGGAGAGGTTGACTAGTCTCTCCAAATTGTTTGAGTTCTTTTTAAAATCTGTGTTGAATAAGCTTCAATTTTCAAGTGTCATTCTCAAGAGGAGGAATCTTTGTTTGGAAATTATAATTTCATTCCAAATGTAAACCCAAAAGTGTAAGGTCAAAAGAGATTTCCATCTCCATTTTATTTTTCACCAAAAACCTGGGCGCTGGTTTCACTTTGCATTAAAATGTATCCGCTTCTAAAATCACCCACTTTTCCTCCATCACGTGAGAGAAACATTATACATCCAAATTCAACCTGATTGAATTTCCTGTATTTTGCATGATGATGTTTTCTCTCAGGACCTTCATTGTTACAGACAAAGAGGCCACATTTTTAGCTCGATAATGTATTGCAAGTTGCAGTGAGGTCAATAAAAAGGACACTTACGGTTTAAAGGTCGTTCATAAAACCAATTCCAGTCGCTCTCATCTCAATTCTCTTTGGATGACTATGACCTGGATGAATGAGAACATTCACAGACAAAGGTCATTATTTTTAATTAATTAAGTGAGATGGATGGGATGGGAGATGAAAAAGTTGCAGACAGGTTGGTCAGTGACTGATGAGTAATACAAGCTGTGAGGATAATGAAAGATTTCTTTTTGTTGGTAGGTATGAGCCCAGGTTCAGACAGAGGTTACTACAGTTCACCGATGCCAACAACATCGCCTCGCTCTTCCTCACGGCAGCCAATCGGTGGCTGGAGGTCCGCATGGTAACGCTCATCCCCATCTGTTCTCTTCTTTAAAATTCTGGCCTGTTTACTGTTTGTTACACAGCGTCTGCTCCACATGACGACGACAATGATGTTGCTGTGTAACTGCTCCCTCTGTTGGGCTCCCGGAAAACGGAATTTTCCATTCTCCCATTACTGGCCTCATGTCATGTTTTATGTATGGACTGCAGAGAGATAACCATGAGATATGAGATTAATGTGGAAAAGAAAACAAACAGGCATACGTTCATATTTATGATGCGTGTTGACTTAACCTGATGCATGATAAAAGATCACCTTTTATGTTATGTTCTTTGTTATAATTATTCAGTGATGCGTTTTCACCGTGCCGTGCTGTGATGTTGCTGTTTCTTCAGGAGTACATTGGAGCCTGTGTGGTGCTCCTGGCGGCTGTAGCCTCCATCACAAACTCTCTATACAACCAGTTATCCCCCGGACTGGTGGGGCTGGGACTGACATACGCACTCATGGTGAGACTGTCTTTGTTGTGTGTGGTTTGTTGCTAAGCTGAACTGTTTAAGGGCCAAGAATAGTTTATGAAAATAATATTTTAATGAAAACTCTTCCTGAGATCCTATTTTTATTTCCCCATTGCAGAATGAAGTGTTCTGCTGTTTTTACAAAAAAAAAATAAATAAATCAATGTCAGTTATTTTGTAGTAAAGTTCATCTCATAGTTACAGCTTGATGCTTGTAAATCTTCTGTCATTGTCACTGTCTTGTAGCTCTTCAGTGGAAGTAAAAGTGTCCTCAAGTGTTTTTACATTTTTTAGATAAACTGAATAATTGAATGTTGAGAAACTTTTCCAAAATTTAAAGTTACATAAACTACCGGAAAGGCCATCTAAAAAATTCATGGTGATCTGAAAACAGGATTATCTTACTTTGCTCTTGGAAACATTGGTGTTATGGAGATACAAGGCTGTCACAGGACAGTGATTCAATGTGAAGTGTGGAACTAATATCATCTGTGATGCCAAAACAGCATCCAGTAACTTGAGAAGACTGAATGTGCGTCTGTATTCTGACATTTACCCAGCTAGTCTCCACTCCTCCTCCTCCATATATCAGGTGTCAAACTACATGAACTGGATGGTGCGTAATCTGGCAGACATGGAAGTACAGCTTGGCTCAGTGAAGAGGATTAACGGCCTGCTCAAAACTGAACCGGAGAATTATGAAGGTCTTCTCAGTGAGTGCAGCAACACAGTCCCAGTTACAGTTCCTTATATTAACCTCCTGAGACACCAGTTTATATTTGGTATCTACTTTGGTGGATCATGTTGGCCATTTTGATTGTACACTGATCATTGTAATGTTAATAATAATAATAATGTTTGCCATCAGCAAATAAAGGAAGAGAGCCAGTGGATTTGTAATTTTCAAAGACATCTGTACCAAATATAACCACAATGATATCAACATGGTAAGTGGTTTGAGTTTGTGTGTCCTTTTCAGCGGTGTCTCAGGTCCCTGATGGCTGGCCCCAACAGGGAGAGATCAAAATCCAGAACCTGAGCGTCCGCTACGACACGACGCTGAAGCCGGTGCTAAAAAATGTCAATGCGCACATCAACCCTGGACAGAAGGTGAACCGCAGGGAGTGAAACTGGAGGCCCTGAAACAAGAAGCCCAGGATGTGGTCTATGAAATGATGATATCTTTTAGCTGAATGATCGAGCATTGATTCAGATGTCTCTGTCTTCAGGTGGGGATCTGTGGCAGGACAGGAAGTGGCAAATCCTCCTTCTCCTTGGCCTTCTTCCGCATGGTGGACATGTTTGAAGGTAAATGATTGTATCGGTCTTAAGCTGCAATTTGAATGATTGAAATGATGAAAGAAAATAAGGATTTTCTGTCAGTTGTTGCACTTTGTGGTGCAGGTCGTGTGTGATAGGTTATTTTTCTGTCTTACAGGGAGGATTGTGATCGATAACATCGACATCGCCAAGCTGCCACTCCAAACCCTCAGGTCTCGCTTGTCCATCATCCTCCAAGACCCCACCCTGTTCAGTGGCACCATCCGGTACTAAGAACTTCACTGCAGTTTTTCCAACAGGATGGACGTGTCCCAGTAGTGAGCTGCAATAGTTTTAGTTTCATTTAGAAGAATGAAGCCTTTCCAGTAACAAGGGCTGTTGGCAAAAGTGTGACACACTTCAAAGACACTTATCTGAGTAGAGCAGAGGCTCTCCAGATAAGAGGACATTCCTCTGAAAACTCTGCTGGAGGGGTTTTATTTTTAGACACCAGTGCCAGTCACCATAAAAGCTTCATCATGTCAGGCGGAGAGTAGACGAGACAGTTTAAGTGTAAACTGCGATGTTGTCAGTATAAGTTATTTACATTTTGGTGACTGAAAAAAAAAAAAAAAGGACTAACACAGTTTGCTCCCTTCATTGAATTATTGACCACATGAGGCTTCACTTAGATTCCGATCAGAGTGAAAGCTGGTCTTCACTTCTTCAACTGAAATGCTGGTATTGACTGACAGGGACCTTGGTGACGCTGATCGATGAGGATTACTTGTGCTGTGATAATTAGCTGATTTACGTAGAAGACTATGAAGACGAACGTCCCAAATCTTCTTGTTCATTACACATCATAGTAAATGGATCCTCTCTGCAGGCTTTGGCTGTTGTAACTGATCAAAAGCATAGATAGGTATGATAATGTGTGTGTGTGTGTGTGTGTGTGTGTGTGTGTGTGTGGCAGGTTCAACCTGGACCCAGAAATGAAGGCTACAGATGAGATGCTGTGGGAGGCTCTGGAGATCGCTCAGCTCAAGCCTGTTGTTAAGTCTCTTCCAGGAGGCCTGGGTGAGGAAATCTGCCTGCTCTTTAATATGTGTGAATAGATAATACTAATAATGCATTCAAATGTTCAGTAATTAAAAACAGGCAGATAATCCAGAAAGCAAACTGAGCCATTTTTTGAGACACAGGGGTTACGTGTTTTCTTGCTCGTCACACCTTTCAGCCGTCTTGATACAAAGATTGAGCTCCTGTATCAGAATACATGAGCATGAATTTTTTAACTCCCCTGTTGCAGCTGTATTATGTGAGCTGCTGCTCATGCTGAATGCTTGGTATGCTGACTCGGGGGCCTCCACGCTGCACTGAGGCTTTCTTTAGCTCTGGGTCACTTCTTTGGTGGAACAATAATCTCCTGCTGCTCAGCTCACCTAAAATCGTTCTGCTTTGGTAGAACAATTTTAGAGACCAAGAGCTGCTCTCACTTCTGTGTGACACTGATAAAAGTGTGTGTTACAAACTGACACTGAGCCACTCTGTGCTTTAGTTTAGGTTTACCGGAGCAAGATGATCAATAACATGTTTATCTGTGACTCAAGAGTTAATAGCTAATTAATTTAATTAAAGGAACAGAACAGAGACAAGTTTGTGTTTAATGGTACAGAAATAGTGTCCGTAATGATAGAGAGGTTTATAAAGGGGGCCTTGTCTGCTTAAATTACATTTAGAATAAGACTGCGAAAATTGCAAACAGTTTATTTTTAACATTTTATCTTTGCAGTGGGAGGAAAATACAAAATAATTCTACTGCTAATCATAAAAATAATCACAGTAATTTTATTAAATTATTCTCTCCATCATTGGTGAGTACTGGGGTTTAATTTGGCATCAGTGTGAACTTCATCACTGCAGGGTGTTTATTTAAATGACTCCAGGCTTTCATTCAAAATAAACCATTTAAAAACGAATTAACTTGCTGGGAAACTGTTCCCTGGTGATTTCAAACAGAGCCAGTGGTGGGAGAAAAAAAAAAGACAGGTGCCCTGACTGAGAGCTCACTGGAGACATTAACTCTGTCTCATTCATAACAGACAATGGGAAATCAATACGATATTGATTTATAAACTTGGAATATTAATGACCACTTTAATTTCTCTTCCTCTTTAGCTGAAATAATTTTGTTGTTGCTCCGTAATATGTAAAGCAATTTGAAACATAAGTTAAATTAACCTTGCATTGACTGTGTTGTGTTGTGAAATGTTTTTCTTTTTTCTTTTAGATGCCATGGTGACAGAGGGAGGGGAAAACTTCAGTCAGGGTCAGAGGCAGCTCTTCTGTCTGGCCAGAGCCTTTGTCAGGAAGAGCAGCATCCTCATCATGGACGAAGCCACGGCGTCCATCGACATGGCAACAGTGAGTGTAACTAAGGCAGCGAGGGAAAAGGTGATGATGAGGGAGGAAGCTCAGACATAGAAGGTAAAGAAGGGGTAAGAGACAAAGTTCAGCAGGCCATTTTCATGGTGGACCCAGAAATAAAGAATAATGAACACGGACAGACAGAGAATTTAAAGAGATACAAGCCCAATCCTGAATTCATATGACCTTCTGAGGATATATCAATATATAAATATATAAATTCTAGAGATGGAAAATCTGTTTTTGTGTGGCTCAGTGACAATATCAGCTCGTAATAGCAACAAAAAACAAGAACAGCATAGATTGTGCAAATCAGTTCACCGATTATGATCAGGGTTGGATTAATGCTTATATATATATATATATATGTAATAAGAAAGCTGCAGCGGAAGATGTGGCATGCAAGAGGCTGAAAGACAGTGACTGAGATGGAAATACTGAGGGCAGTTAGAGCCTGGGGGGATTCAGTATTGGCAAATGGTTTCTTACTTAAGACCCTTTCTCGTGTAATCAGTTACAAAGAGTGACATTTCTAGCTGACAATAGTGCAGCAGGCCTGCCCATGAGGAAACAGGGTTGAGCTTTTCATCAGGGACAAGAGATGAGGAATAAGACGGGATCATTTGAAAACTAAGCTGCAGTAGTCTTTTTTTTTTTAGCAGCATGAGCAGCAGTCAGTATGAGTCTGAGTTAACTTCCTCTCCGTCCGTCCTCACAGGAGAGCATCCTGCAGAAAGTGGTGATGACTGCATTTGCTGACCGCACAGTAGTTACTATAGCAGTAAGTATCTCCCCCACACTGTATCAGGTGCTCTGAGAATTCACATTAATGCATGGATACCCGCCCCCCCCCATTAATTCATTCTCCCTGAAAAGTGCTGACCTTTCTTGTGCGTGCAGCAGCACCATTGCAGTGTGGACACAGAGCTGGTGTAAAAATTTCTGGGAGAAAGGACAGAAAGGTGAAATCTGAGCTGATGCCAGACTTTGTTCCTCTGGATCTTTACGGCTATTTACCAGTGAAGTGAAAAATCAGTTAAAATGCCCTCAGAGCTACATGAATACTGTACTTATTACTGTCAAAGTGACAGAAGAGCTGTGCAGTGAGACCATTTGTGTGCTAGACCTCATTCAGATGCTTCAGTCTGACTCAGAGACAGAGTGAAGCAGCTTCTTCTTTTCTTCCTCCCCTGCCGCTGCGCTGCACAGCACCGCGTCCACACCATCCTGAATGCCGACCTGGTGATTGTGATGAAGCGGGGCATCATCCTGGAGTGCGACAGACCCCAGGCCCTGCTGGAAACGGAGGACAGCGTCTTCGCCTCCTTTGTGCGAGCAGACAAGTAGCACAAGAGAAGAGAGAAGGAGAATATAAGGAAGGCATTCGAAGTGCAATTGTCCCATGGAATATATTCCTTTTATTTTTTAATCATGTTGTAATATATTTGTACATAAAGAATTGTCATTTTTTGTTAATAAAATTAACTGAAGCTAAAGTCAATAAATCATCATTCAAATAATTCTTCTTTTTTTTTTGATGGTGACAGTGAGTGATGTGATGGTGTGTGAGTGAGACTTGTGACCTGGAGCTGAGCAACAGAGGTTATGTGGTCCAGAAGGATCCGGCTCGGAGCCAGAAACACACCAACCTCCATAAAACACTGAGGGGATGTCACTGTGTGAGGTGGGGCTGCACCTGCTGAAGAAAGGAGCGACATTAGAAAGTTATACAGATGCCAGGAGAGCAGACCGGGCTGGGAAATAAAATCTGGAGAGGGCGAACAGGAAGATCAGACCTAAAACAGGACTACATGTCAATAAAAAGGCAGCTGGTTACAGATCCGGGTCACAGGCTCTAACCTGGTTTCTCACTGAAAGCGACAGAAAGGGCCCCACCGAGGCAGGGAGCCCCCCCCCCCCTGGCCTCACCGCGTCTCCATCTCATGTTACCGCGCTTCTGAGAAGTGGCGAAGTCAGCACGGAGCCAATTGAGCCACTTGAGCCAGCCTTCCAGTCCAGAGGGCGATAAACCTCAGCGCTCCGTGCGCCCGCAGGCAGCATTTCAGTCGTCGCTGGGCTTTCTTAACAGACTCGCAGATGGGCCGGAGGGGCGGAGAGCCACAGCTACGCCCGGCCGGCCGCCATCCGCGCTGAATGACGGCGGCAGCTGTGGAGCTGGAAGAGGAACCTCCTCGTGGGACCGGGCCTGATCCCGAGGACACGTGAGGAGCACAAAAACGGGCAACAACAAGACCCCCGTCTGCAGGCCGACAGCTGCCGAGGAGCTGATTCCGAGGTGAGCACCGACTGGTAAGAAAAGAAGCAGCGGAGGGAGGGGGGGGGGGGGGGGGGCGTCTTCGCAAGCTCGGCAGAGACAGCACCTCCAAACACCGAGCCGCCGCAGGTGCGGAGTATGGGAGCGGTATGTTGTCCAGGAAGGGACTCATTCCTGAAGATTACCTGCTGACACGCCTCGCTGAAAATGTCCTCCAGCCCAAATTCAAGGACAAACCGGGGAAAGCTCGGTTCATCGCCAAGAACGGCACCTGCAATGTGGCGCACACCAACATCCGAGAGCAGGGCCGCTTCTTGCAGGACGTCTTCACCACCCTGGTGGATCTAAAATGGCTGCACACCATCATCATCTTCACCATGTCTTTCCTGTGCAGTTGGCTTCTGTTCGGTATGGTCTGGTGGCTCGTCGCCTTCGCGCACGGCGACTTAGACCAAAGAGGAGACGACTTTGTCCCGTGCGTAACGGACATTCACTCCTTCTCCTCCGCCTTCCTCTTCTCCATAGAGGTCCAGGTGACCATCGGCTTCGGCGGGCGGATGGTTACGGAGGAGTGCGTCTCCGCCATCATCATCCTGATCGTGCAGAACATCGTGGGTCTGGTCATCAACGCCATCATGCTTGGCTGCATCTTCATGAAGACCGCGCAGGCACACCGGCGCGCAGAGACGCTCATTTTCAGCAAGCACGCCGTCATCTCGGTCCGCAACAACAAACTGTGCTTCATGATCCGCATCGGGGACCTGAGAAAGAGCATGATCATCAGCGCCACCGTGCGGATGCAGGTGGTCAGGAGAACCACGACCGAGGAGGGCGAGGTGGTGCCGCTGGACCAGATCGACATCCAAATGGACAACCCGGTGGGCACCAACGGCGTCTTCCTGGTGTCCCCCCTCATCATTTGCCACGTGATCGACAAGGACAGCCCTCTGTACAACATGTCCGCCTCCGACCTCCAGCACGATGACATCGAGGTGATCGTGGTCCTGGAGGGGGTGGTGGAGACCACCGGCATCACCACGCAGGCCAGGACGTCGTACTTGGCGGAGGAGATCCTGTGGGGGCAGCGCTTCGTGCCAACGGTGTCCGAGGAGGACGGTATGTACGCGGTGGACTACTCCAAGTTCGGCAACACCGTGAAGGTCCCGACACCGTGCTGCAGCGCCAAGAAACTGGATGAGGTGGGGGGGATCGCTCAGTTTAAGCTGAAGGAGGGCATCACCTTGCGGGCGTCGGTGAGAAGGCGGCGGACGGTGGCCCGCAGGTCCAGGCTGGAGAGCCACACGACGTCTACATGAGGGGTGGTGATCTATGAGGTCGATGAAATAAGAGGGGAATGTTTTAATTTATACCGAACGACTGACATTATCTGTAATCAATAATCCATATCAGGTCTGTCCATGCCACTGAAATATATGCACACATCATCAGGTTGTTTACTCAGGGGTCAGAGTGAAAGTGCACTGATTTAGAAGGAGAAACTGTTGGACGACCTGAAGAGTCCAGGTTGGATGTGTTTTATCTTTTTTTTTTTTTATGTAATTCAGAGTGACTGCATGTATCAAAGGGCAATAAAAGAGAAAGCCTCATATAAAAAGTTGTGGATGGCGAGTGAATATTAAGTCTGTCTTGTTATGAAGTACAAGCTTAAGTAAGGCTCTAAAATATTAACATCAGATATCAAAGTAGAGTTTCACACATTATTATCAAAATCCCCAATGTCCAAATTACAGCTTTAGGTTTTTGACCAAAGGTAAAATGAGTTACAATGGATCATAAATGAAACGTCGTAGTCCAACAGACATTAATAAATAAATCATATACATGGGAACATTATTCGGCACAAACCAAGAAAATTCACATTATAATTTTATGTTTTCATTCAAAGTGAAATCGATAAATGAGAAGTCCAATAGAAGTGGTGACACATATTGCAAAATTTGCCAAAATGTGAACATGATTTGTTTTGCATGTTGTTCAGCTGGATTTAAGTTTACAGAAATCAATGTTGTTCCCAATCTTAGATAAGAATCCTCTAAATCTGCTTAGAAAATAATTACCACTAAACACTGAAACAAGATGAAAATCTGTAACTGGTGTGAATAAAATGTGATGCTGTCACTGCACCTAAGACTAGATTTGTTATAAATCTATCCTTCACAGTGTACAAAACTGTGGTGAGACCAGCGATGTTGTTTGGTCTAGAGACTGTCACTGAGGAAAAGACAGGAGGCAGAGCTGGAGGTAGCAGAGATGAAGATGCTGAGGTTCTCTTTGGGAGTGACCAGGTTGGATAGGGTCAGGAATGAGTACATCAGAGGGACAGCACATGTTAGGGGTTTTGGAGATAAAGTCAGAGAGGCCAGACTGAGATGGTTCGGACATGTCCAGAGGAGAGATAGTGAATATATTGGTAGAAGGATGCTGAGTTTTGAACTGCCAGGCAGGAGGCCTAGAGGAAGACCTAAGAGGAGGTTTATAGATGTAGTGAAAGAGGACATGAAGGTGGTTGGCGTGAGAGAAGAGGATGCAGAAGACAGGCTTAGATGGAGGCAACTGATTCGCTGTGGCGACCCCTGAAGGGAAAAGCCGAAAGGATAAGAAGAAGAAGAAGACACAGTAGTCGAGATAACCCCAAACTGTTATCTCACACTCGACAAACCTTAAGAGTAGCATCACTCTCATGATGCTAAGTCTGGGTTTCCTCACAAAAGACACTGAAACACACTGGCATTTCTCTCTTTTATTAGATTATAATCCGCAGAGCTTAAAATATTAAATTGCTTTTAACTTAGTTAATAATTAAAATACATAAAAACGAGAGCCAGAACTGAAGAACCCTGCAAAAAAAACAAAAAACAACAAAAAAAAAACAAAAAACAAACCGAAAAACAAACAACAACAAAAAAAAACCAGAATTAAAATAAATAAAAAAAGGGAGAGTTATAAACCCATCCTCCACACAGAGGCTAAGTCTGACAGAACCCGCTTGCGATTCTTTGTACAGTAAAGTCCAAGCAGACTGTGCATTCTCTATACATGTGTAATGATACCATTATTGTTATTGTTTCTGAACTAATTCTCTTCTGATAATCTTTTCAAACAGCAAATTGAAAGGAACAGGTTAAAAAACAAAATCCAGAAGATTTTTAGTTGAGTTTTGCTCTGTCAGCACTGGTGTCTGTTAGACAGAAGTGCAGCTCCACCCCTGCCACTGTCACCCCTCTCCCTGTCTCCGTCCCTCCCTCTGTGGGCCTGCAGACATTACCTCATGTCTTTGTCTTTCGGTGCTGATGGGGTGGTGGTGGTGGTTTGGGGGGGGGGGGGGGGGGGCTGCTGTGCTGAATGCCAGGAAATGGCTCATATTCAGCCACAGACAAGCACCAGTCTGTCTCTAAAGTATCAATTCTCTGATCAGATTAGAGACCGAACTAAAATCTGTGTATTTTCTTTCTCCGGCCCCCTGATTCTGTGGCTTTCTCTGTGTGTTTGCTGCCCTCTGCAGGTTGACTCTGGGACATGTTTGTTAGGTGATTATATGACTATACTGTGTTAAACACAATCTGACATAGGGAGGGCTGAGTAGTCAGGGAGAACGAGGGGCAGAGAATGAAAGAAAGAGAGTGACTTCTCTCTGGCAGCAGTGATGTATTTTCTCTCAGGCCCTGAGTAGGAAGCGCTTTAATCATCCTCGACATAAACAACCCAAACAGTGATTGGCTAGTTATTGCCCCATTGGGCAGTAACGTGGCTCCCTACTGGCCAGTGCAGTGGCCGTGTACCGGCAGGCTGCCTCCCGCCACTGCAGGAGGAGGGATGGATGAGCCTGCAGGTGAGCAGAGATGCCTCTTCTCAACGCATCAACAACACTGTACAAATCAAAGCAGAGCTCCCTTCCTGTACTGTATGTTAGCTAGGTAGTAGATAAAGGGAGGCGAAGGGCTGACGGACACACTGCACCTCCCCCCTCCACCCCTCACAACAAAAAAATAAAACTGAATAAAACTTCCAACAGAAAATAAAAGTGAAATAAAACCAAAAATAAAACATACACATACTTTTTTTGTTCCTAATTTAAATTGCAGAGAAGATGGGAGGGATTTGCCCCGAGGAGGAACGCTCACGCCAATTCCTGCTGGCGTGACAAACCCCTCCTCGCCACCCCAAACTCCCCGAAAACCCTCCCCCCTTCCTTCCGGCTGGTTGGTTGGTTGGTGTCGTAGCGAAATATAAGGGTAGTGGAAGGTCTCTTATGTCCTGCTGGCACCGAGGAAGGGGGCCAGGCTGTCTTTCCTTCTCTCCTCTATCTTATCTTCTATCACCCCCAGGGCTGCTGTCTCACCACCGCCCCTGCTCATCTCTCTGTCACGTGGTTTTGTGAAGAGGGGGAAGGTGCTGAGGCAGGGGCGGAGGGGGCTGGGGTGGCTGCAGGCGGCGGCGCAGGGGTGCAGAGGATTTCGGACAGGTCGTCCATGATACAGGTCTCCTTGGGGTCGACCAGGTTGAATTCCCTTACGAAAACGATGAAATGTGCATACAGAGTGTTCAAGTGGCCCTGAAGGTCCAGAGCCACCGTCTCTTTAAAGTGCGCCCAGTAGAGGTGAGCCAGCACGTGGAACAGGTACCGGCAGATCTTCTTTACCAAGGACTCAAAGGAGTTGGGGAACTCTTTTCCTACAGGAAGAAAAGAAAACAAAAGCAGACAGAATTATATTATTATTATATTAAAATCAGGGATTTCTTTAGTCATGGAATAATAAAGTAGAGAGTGCTTTTATCTTCAGGAAAAAGATTAATTATAAACTTTAGTATGTTTTGTCCAAAGAAGGAATATTTGAAATTAATCAAAAATCAGTCAAGTCTTTTCTCTTCATCACAGTTTGAGAAATTGTAATGAAGTCTTTACAAACCAAGCGATTAATCAATTAATTGAGAAATGAATAAGCAGCTTAATCAGAAGTGAAAATAGTTGTCAGAGGTACCAGTGTATGTCATAACCATCAATTCTCTTTGATGACGATGGGGGCATCACTCCTTTACCATGTCCCTAAATGTCTAGAGCTGAGGCAGCAGGGGGCAGCAGCACAACACCAGCTGTATGAGTCAGTAACAGCTTGGAGCTCAAGGGCTTTGCAGAGATTCTCACCGTATTTTGTAGGAAAGATTTCCTCATCTGTGACCAGTTTCTGACAAAGACTCATTACAAAGTCGACATATTGCGGAGCAGTGCACTTCGTCTTCTTCCCCCTCTCATCATACCAGTAGTATATTCTAGAGAGAAACAGAACAGAAATCAGTCCGATGTTGTCATGCACACAATGGAGAAAAGACATTTTAGTGAGGAGCATTACACAGCTGTGAAGGTGGTTTTTAATTAATGTTTACTGGAGGCTGTTTGTGGCTGAGGCAAGTGGAGCTCACAAGAAACAGGAAACCATCAAATCATTCTAAAGAAAACAATGTAACGGTGAACTATGAAACGTCACCGGCTCCATTTCCTCATGCAGGGAAAACTGATCATCCCACTTTCATTTCATGTTCAGAATAACACAGATCATAATGAAGATATATAAGCTGATGACAATGTAATGCTTTCTTTCCATCTCATATGGGTACATTCTTATCACGTTATCATACAAGCATGTTTTCATTTCAGTGGACGTGATGAACCCACTGCCCTGAAGCTTTAATTTCCTGATTGGGCCAATTTGCCTGTAGTGACGGGAGTAAACGGGACACTGATCCTGCTCAGTCTTAAGGCCAGTTCCACTGCTGGTTAAATATTCCTGGAGGGGTTGACCCAGATAGCTGAATTGTAAGCGGGTGGTTTTGGAGTCAAACAACAGCTCGGCAGACACTATAGCTCACTAGTAGACTGCCGCTCGATCATCTATCTCTAAAGTGGGAGAGGACAAAGGGAATATCTGTCAGTTGTAGAGGTCAATTAATGAGCAGATAAGATGGTGGAAAGTAATGTTTGTGAAGGTGTAGCTGTTTTACGGGACTCACTGGGGTAGCAGTTACAAATCCTGAGGAATGTAAAGCGCCCACATAACTGACCCTGCAGGAGGAGACCTACTGACCACAGGACCACGACCAGACTCTTACAATCCACTTACTAACACAGGATTAGACGGTGTGTTTGTGTGTGGGAGAGACACTGGCTGAACTAAAAAAAATATGCCTCATGCATACCCACCCAAGCTGCTGCACAAAGTGGTTTACTTATGAAAATGTGGTTTGGGACTTAAAAGCATTTAATTGCTTAAAAACAATCCGTAATTTCTAATCTAATTTATGTAGTTTTCTGCAATTTGCTGTTGAGTTTTCTCTGAAATTTTCATGATTTAGTTTGGTTGCTATTATTTAATTTTAATTTTAATTTTAATTTAATTAATTTAATTTAATAATCTCCTGGACTTTTTTCCAATAATAGGGTGGGCTGTGGTGGTGCAGGTGTTGAGAAAGTGTCATCGTGGTATGAATGAGGGTGCACCGTATGGCCTGTCTAGCGCAATCTACAGTGTTTGCTATAAAGAAAGTAAGTACGTGATGTTTTTTACAATTCTTTTACAAAAAGAAATAAAAGATGTAATATATTTATGAAGGAAGTTTCATTTTCTCATGCATTTTCTATCTAAACTCAACACTAATTAATAAGCACATTATCCTGTCTCACTCTCTCTCTCTCTCTCACACACACACACACACACACACACACACGTCTATCCACCCGCCCGCGCAAAATGGGTCTAAATAGCTACCAAATGGTTCTGTTCCCTCATAGCTCATGGAAACATTTTCTTTCCAAAAATAGTGCTGAGCTCTGCCTTCGGGCAGGGGCACTGATGCTGCTGTGACTGTGGCTCAGTCAGTCTTCACCACAGAGGGGTGCGGGTGCCAGGTCTTGCATTGGCAGGAAAGGGTGGGGTGCTGGCCAGTGAGCATTGGAGGAAGGTACAATCATAAATGGTGGGCCTTGTCTTAAAAAGACATTTCTAACAGTAAAGGTTTTAGTTAAACTAAAATGCATTAAACTCAAGTGAAGCTGTGAAACAATCTCTTAAGTTTGAGTCATCGTTTTTCCTCTTGATTAACCCGTTTCCTCTTCTGTTTGACCTGTTTTCCAAAAGTCAATAGACAGTGCAAACTAAAACATGTCAATCTGCACTTTTCTCTTCACACAATGCAGGTGAAGCAGCTTTGCACCTTCCATTTCTTGGAATGTAAGTTAGCAGCAGTAGCTTCGAGTGAGAGCAGTAGAAAAACCCAGTGATGACTAACGAGTCAACGCATGACAACTTTCTTTGTTATCACACATTTATCGTATATGTGTAATTTCTCAGTGCTCCTGTTGTTTGGCGTTGATATGACTCTCATATTTTGGTCCACACTGAGCTGGTGTGCAGGTGCTTGTGTATTGCATTGAGAGCTGTGTGTTGGGTTGTGGTTTTTTAAAGTTTGAATAATCAGGTTTTTCCAGCCTTCAGGATCTGCGGGGGGAATGAAGGCCTCTCCCCAAAGACAAGGGCTCACACATAAAAAATGGCACCGCACCCTGACAGGACAAACTAGTTAGATAAACACAGTTGGTTGCATCTTCTTTGCAAACCTTTCATTGAAAAGCTACCATGCTGTGATTATCCTCAACAAACTACTGCCTTTCTTTATTGCATGCTGTAGGCATTAGCCAAAACAACACTGTTAGAAAAATATGACAGACATTTTAAAAACATTTTGTCTGGTGACAAATAGCTGGTCCTGCAATTTTTAGATCCAGCTCTCGCTTTAGCAGTGGAACAAACAGGCAGACTCACGTGGTAACAGTTTGATCACACCAATCTGTGTCTGAGGAAGTGTGAGTAATGTGAACGTAATGATATTAGCAGCGAAGAACTTGGATGACAATGTGGAAAGCGAAGTTATACTAGGTCTGTCTTTCAGTGTTTGGTTCAGTGGTTAGATTTGATATAATCTAAACCAAATGCAGCAGCTAGACTGGATGAAAATATCTTCATTGGAGAAAAGACCAAACAAAGATTTAGTGCCTTAACAAGCTGATAAGATTCTAAACTAAGTGGGGGAACAGTTTTTTGATTTTATGTGGCTCTCATTTTCAAAGCGGAAAAGGAGTTGTCAATTTCTGGTAAATAACCTGTTGACTTGTCCCAATCGTCAGCTGAAACATTTTCTCAACCCCCCCCCCAAAAAAAAAACAACGACAGGAGGAATTAATAGTAAAAATAAACTGTTTCAATTACAGCACTGTCTTATGACAGACAAAAAATGTCCCTTTCTGATGACATGCAGATGCAGCAAGCCCAGAGATACTAAGTTGCAGCACTTAATTTCACAGTACTACAGCTCTGATGAAAATATATAGCATGCTACGGTACATTAAAGCTGCATACTGCACATTCCAAGATGTAAAGACCAAAAGTATGTGAGAGTTGTCCCTCCCTGATTACGAAAGCCTTTCTTCATGAATTAACCAAAGAGATGCTAGATTTCTGATGAATAAACCAATGGGGCTAAGCAAGTGAGCGTTAAAAAAACAAGAGTGTGGAAGATAACTTACGTGTTGTAGGCTGTCATGGCTTGACAGGTGTCCCCAGTGCAGAACTCTGAGATGGTGCTGTACTGCAGGTTGATAAGGTTGAAGAATGTTGTCGCTGTAACAAAGCCAGTGAAAGAAATCACAGCATGTTATTCAGTGTGTTGTTTGCGTCACAGGAATAAATCCTAAGAAAGACGCAAAATACTTCAGAATGTCAGAATGCTGTTGGTGAGAGACTAAAATACTACAAGAACATATCATTGGTGAAAATGTGTAATGGACCACAATTCTCCATTTGGAAATACAGCAGTGTATACTGCCTTTTATCTGACACAGTAATCAGCGGCACAGTCACAGTCTCATGCAAAAGCTAATCCATCAAGTCACCACATCTTATGTGTGCGCACTTCAAAAAAATATGCAAAAATAGGAGATGGCTTCAACTTGGCAATTTGAAGTTGTTACTCCAGTCTTTTAAAAGAAATACGCACATTTGTTCCACAAAGGAAACTCCCTTGAACCGCCATACACTGCAACGCATTTGTTCTTTATCTTAACACACAATCAACTTAAAGCTTTCAGCAGTTTGTCGGGAAACTTGGCTTCACTCATGTTGCCCTATCCTATTCGACCATTCTCTCTTGTTCAGGAGCAGCTCATAGCTAGAGAGCAGCAGGTCCGAACTCCCTATAAAATGGTTTATACAATAATGCTCCAGCCCCTGCGGTAAATATCTCTGAGCAGCAGATCTACTAGTCTGGCTCCAATTTCTGAAAACAGGCCTGTGATTTTCTGAATTTAATGTGATGTACTCGTACTCTGCCAACATGGCTGGAGTGTAGAAAATTACTCCAATGTCTTTGTTTTCTTTTATGGAACCAAAGAAAGACACAATGTACTTCACACTCTCCTACATGACTTATCGCCGTTTTTCTTGCTTGAGAACGTTGACACCGTTTGACAAAACATTCATTTATACCTCTGCACAGGATGAAAATCACTCTGATCATATTAGATTAGGTTAAAACTAAATCCAAACATTATTCAGCCCAATTCTTTGTGCTCAAGCAAAAAACCAGTTAGTGGTGAAAACAAGCTGAGACAAGCCAGTTTGTATTAATTTCTATTTCAATTTTGAGAAAGACATTAACATGTGAAAACATGCCCCATCAGTTATACATGGGCTTCATTAGTTTTCCTCCTCTTCCTTCTCAAGCACCTGGATGATTTGGACTCTTACAAAGGAAAAGTCAGTGAGATACCAAAAATAAAAAAATTTAATAAATTATAAATAAAAAAAATATCAGTCAAGCAGCCAAGCCGCAGTCAGAAATCATGCTCTAAATGTCAACAATAGTTAAAACACTACAAATAGACAGAAGATGGAAGTAAAAGATGTTGAAAGAAGCGGTGTTTGGTGTCATTGGGAACTGACTGAAGTCTGTGCCAGGCCTGGATCTTGTTCACAGCTCAGCTTTCCAGCACCACTGGAACATCCTATCATCCTGGATGACAAGTGCATACCACCTTGGCAAAACAATTCTTAACCCCTGAGGAAATTTTTTTACATTCAACAAAGTGAAAATTGGGCTTTTTAGGAATATTTATGTCTTAAATAAGTTAATAGGCCCCCCTTACTTCTTAGTTATGACTGTTCATTTGCTTTTATGGGCCTAGAGATGACAGCAGTAGTTTTTGCTGGCTGTCCAGGAAGTCATTCTCAGTTATGTGTCCAGGTCTCCGAGCTCCTACTTCATATTTTTCTGTCATTAATTACCACCATAGTCAGAGTCACTCACTGTTGCTAGCTAGCCATTCATTGAGGTCTATCTCTCTCGGCAGCACCACCAGCTCCTTGAGGTCAAAGTCCACCACACGGATTTTTGTGAACTCTGGCTCCAAATACTGCTTCTTCTCTTCTGCCGGAGGCTTCTTTCCATTTGGCTTCGTCTTTGATTTTCTGTAATGCAATAGAAAAGAGGATAGGTTAAGGAAATGTACAGGACTTGATAGAGGTAATAAAGTAATAAGGAAAAGTGGGAGTTAAAAAGCGCACATACAACAATAAGAGCAAATTTACTGACACTGTAGAGAATGAAAGGCAATGTAAGCACTTTACTGGGCTGTTAGCATGAGAATTTTCCATACAGGCCTAAATGAGGCCACTGCAAAAATGTCTAGTGTCCAACCAGATATTCAAGTAGTGCTGGCCAGATGTTGAAACAATTGAATGTGGAGTACAAATTAGCTCATATTTGCTCTGCTCTTCCATTCAATAAACACACAAGTTCAGTCCAAAACACAAATTTTGGACTGAAAACAACAGCTTTTTTATACAGCTGTATGTGACCTAATAAACCAGAGATTTACAAAAAATAGCTCCCTGGCTGACTCTCAAAACCACCTGCACGAGTTATACAACATAAACTTTCTCTGACTTTTGTGACACCGGATTCACTCCAACCCACACAGACCAGACAAAGAGTCTTCTGTTGCTGTAAGCGACCCCTAACTCTGACCTCTGCCCCAATGTTAGGTCTATAACTTCCACACAGACATCCCCAGCACCTTGTACTTCCACTGCTAGTTTTAGCATGAGGATGTCATATCACACTCTGCTGCACTTCCAGGGCTGTAACCACTCCTCCCCCAGCCTCTACTCACAGTATCAATGGAGGTGCTGCAATCTGGGGTCAAAGGCTGAAGGCCTTGATGCACAAGCTGTGTTTTCCTGGAAATACAACATGAGGTATGGACTAATAAAACTGACTGCTAGGAGTGGGGAATATGGCTCAAAACTGATATCCCATTATTTCTCAGAATTCTTATTGTTAATTTTTAATTTTAACAACATGTTAGTTGAAAATGAAAGCATGATCATATACATCTTCAAAATTTAAATTCAACTATTCCTTGTAGTGCATAGACAGTTTATAAATACTGTAGAGAATCATACAAAACAACACTGATTGATATAAATGGGGTGCTTTTGAATGAAGTATTCTGAAAGAAAAAACAAAAAACAAAAATGCAGATGAGGACCGAGTAGATTCCTGTATATGGGGCATGTGCTCTACCTACAACACCCAGGACTGATTGAAAACCTGACACATGTACAGATATTAGTTTTATCAGAGTAGGTCGAGCTCTCTGTCCCCTCTGTTGTGCTTGTTTCAATTTTGTTGGGCTGCGATGTCTGCATTTCATAATGTGTGGCGTCATTAACCATCTGGCAATATGCATTTTTTGCCCTGGGATCAAAACTTTTACCAGTATTAGTGTGAATGATATGACATTTTACACCCTCCACCGTACAATTCTGCAGCTGCCTTTCTTCTTCACAACTTTGAAAGTTGCTATTAATAGCAAACTTAATCAGTATCTCTTCTCCTTATCCTGTCATGACTCTATTCCTGCTTTCAGCTTCTCCCATTTTTTTGAAGTTTACTTTAGGACAAAGGAGTTTCAGTTTGCTCCCTGGGTTTATTGTGGGTTTGTTGAACCTCATTTGCACTAGTCTTGTGCATACTGTCTTTATGCCCAACTCTCCTCCCTCCTCTCTGCCCTTGTCTAAACACAATGATCCAGCCATGTGTTCTTGGCTTTCGCTCTCCCCCTCTCCTTCCTATTCACTTTCTATGAGAGCCCCCTCCATTCCCCAAAGACAGCAGCTTTGGCTACTGGACTGACAAGAGCTGGTCTTACAGCACTAATGATGAGGGGTCGTAAACATTGTTTCACAGCAGGATCCAAAACCCTTCTCACTTTCATTTAGGCTCTGTTAACAAACTATGTAATTTTTACAGGCAATAATCGGTTTTTATTTTGCAGGAAAAAAGTTATTAGATTCATGGTATACATATTACCATAGCCATATTTGAAATACACTAGGAGACGAAGGACAGAATAAAAATGGGGGAGTGAGAGCAGAGGGGGAAAGGGGAATGAGGAGAGGAGGTGGGACGCACAGGCCCAGCTGATATCCATGGGAACTAATAAACACTTACAAAACATGACAGGCCTGCGGAGCACGAGGCCTCTTGGCCAGAACAGCGTTCAAAAGCCCTGTACAGTTTAATTCCCCTTTCCAGGAAGCGTCACCCTGCTTTCCACCTCAGCAAACAATGGCAGGTCAACATGTGGATGTACACAGAGCCCACAAGTCTTTTGGTATGTAGATGTTCAAGATTGCCCCATTTACATTGCGGCTGTCATTCTAATTCATCTGTCAGAAGAAATGTATAGCTATAAACACACACGCTTGCTGAGTTGCATTAGGAGACACACAAGACACTGCTCAGGTTCTCATTTGCTGGGTAATGATTCATCAAGGTACTCAGATCTTTCAATCAGGAAGTACCTGAGTCTGTTTTGGCCTCATTTAAAAACCAAGGACGCGGCAGATTACACTCCTGGCTAATTATTAATGACTAGCCACTTTCTGTTTCACCTCTTTATTCCTATTGCTCTGTCAGCTCTGTCCCGTTAACTGTCATCCTCTTTGTTTAAATAATGGTATCTTGTCATTCTTTAGATTGCATTTCTTTTGTTTATTTCCTTCAGGCTGCTGGTTCACTTGTCAAAACAGTCTATTGTTAATGGTCAAAAGTCTCAGGTCCCAGTCTTATCTTTATCCTTTTTTAATTTCTTTCTGCTCTTTTCCTTCACTCTTCAGTGCCCAACTAGCATCCTGCCCCATTAGCTTCCCCACTTAACTCCATGAACTGTACTCTGACTCACTTTTTAATTAACTGTTACTTTTTTCCTCCTCACATTCAAAGCTCCTTTCCCATGCTTTTTTTTTTTTAATCAGTTCTTTCATTTTTCCTTATCTCTGTCTGCTTCCTGCCCCGCTCCAAAACAGCCAACCAAAAAAAACCCCTTTCCTGCTCACGGGGCCACAGAGAGATTCATGTGGTCTGTGGTTCTGCACTGTGAGCTACATGTTCCATCATGTGAAAGAGCTTTACCCGAGGAAAGCGCTTCATCCACAGATACCGTCAGCTCACCCAACTTTTCAAAGGCTTTGCTAAGCCCCTCAGAAAACTGTGTGGTTCCTGTGAAAGGTTCAAGTCAGTTCTTTCTTGCCCCCCTCCCCTCCATCCTTTTGAAAACATTCTGTTTCACTGAGCTATTTCCTGCTTCTCTCCCTCTGTAATTTCATAATTTTCCATACAAATGCCTCCTCCACTTCTTGTGAACATTTGTGTGGTAAGGGGAGGTGAAATTCTGGAGCCATTAGTTTATTTTAGGATAAAGAAATCTTCCTCTTTGCCAGCGCTCCTCCCTTCATACGTACATAGTCTGTCTTCACTACAACACACACACACACAACTTTGTCTGTTCCTGGTAAAGTTCTCCCAAGCAAGTCTTTGCCATAAAAGGCAGCAGATGCCTCTTTCTCCTCACCAGATCAGGGACAGATGAGGGCAAGCCAGAAGGCAGGAGTGGAGGGGAACTAAGGCCAGGGCCAGGCACACAGGCTGGGGGGACAGCCACAGATTGCCTGGCACCAACAGGAACACAGCCCTGAAAACCTGGCCTGGCTCATTGGAATAACACAAACCATGAGAATATCATATGAAAAAAATACTTAGTTTGAACTTCTCAAGCTTGAAGTCGAGGAGGAGAAGCAAGACAACAGACATGCTCACATTTATCTGTAATGAAAACAATTAGGAAATAGGGCTGTATATCTGGGTAACAAGGAGGTCAGCCCTGCTGAGTTGAGGAATGAGTGACTTGACAGCTGTTCAACTCTATCTATTAGCCCTTCTTTTACCCCTTTCACTTTTTCCAGCAAGACCACCTCCTCCACTCTTCAAGTTTCTTTACTCGGGAGCTCTGGTCTTGCACAACTCTATCAGTGCCCCACTTACACACCTGTGTCTGCAAACACACACACACAAAACTGGCTGTAGCCCCCTCTCCCTTTTCTTGGCCAACCCAGCTGGTCACAACAGCTGCGTCACAAGCCTGATCCCACTAGAGACCTCGAGAAAATCCAGAAGAAGCGAGTCTTGTCTGGTCCAAGAGAGCATGTTTGCGCAAGCACGTGTCTCCACCAACACTGTACAGTCTTTATTCAAGTGTGTAAAAAATACATAGCTTTTGTCTGACACTGGCAAATGTATCAGCTGCCGTGTACCTGCTGAATACTGAATAAAACTCAGAAGCAGCATTCTAGCAGGTACACCCCAACTCTGTCCTGTCACCAGAACCTGGTTCCAATTAATCCTAGAATCACCCAAGGCCACATTACAGAGCTGTGATGGAAAATTTGTTTAAGTGCCTACTCTAAAATACTACAATTTGCTACTAAAGAACCCCTGACCAACCCCAACCCCCACCACCTTGTAAACACACACCCCAATTGCTTCACCAAAGAAAATGTTTCAACAATGCTTCCTGATTTTTTTATAGTTATCACCTTAAAAGCGAACGGATCTCATTAGCACAGACTATCATAAAACAGACGACGCCACTTATTATTTCTGCAAATTGAACAAACTAAACTTTGGAATCTGTGGGAAGAAACACGTATAATGACTTTCCCGTTAAGCCTGTAGCTCCTGCCAAGTCAGATATTGCGCAACTGCTGCCTGAATAGACTCTGGATCACAGAAGAATCCAACTCTTGGCATATGGATGCAGTTAATGCAATCTGCAAGGGTGAAGAACATGTGCAACTATCCAACAATAAACAGAAGGATGTCTTCCATCTTCTATCTCAGGTCCTTATAGTGAGCTCAGAGGTTTGCTTAGAGTTCTTTAAATGTACAAAACAATTTAAGTGATGCAAAATGATCTCTGATTAAAAATCAAATACAGAGACATGAAGCTACAGGTGGTTATGGCTTGATAGGGACTTAACAGAGATAAAGAATCCTGAAAACATCTCAACAACAGGACAATATCACTTTGGAACAAGAAGAGCTGGTCCAAGGTGCATAGATATGCTCTTCTTGACACCACATGTCCCTAAAACAGTGCTGTTTTACACACAGCCTCAGTGTCTATGATAAGGTTGTATGTGATAAGAAGCGGCACAGACAGTAATCAGAAGTCCCCCATCCAGGAACACCAGCGAAATCAAGCCCTTCACAACCTTCAAACAGAGGTTAAAGGGAGAATCAATTGAATGTCAGGAAGTTGCTGCCTTTATGTCAACTTATTATGGAGTCCTTATCAATCAGGACTAAAAGAACTCTAATAAAATATCAATAACAGGATATCACTCCACTCTTCACCCACAACGCCAGAACTGACAGAATGAATCTCCAGAGTCAACTTCACTCAGGAGTATCAGTTCTCTCCAAGCCTGGCCTCCTGATCTATTTCAGGATTCAAATTGAATGTACTCAATGGCTCTTTTCCTCGGAAAACCACAGACAGAGGAGAGCAGGCAGCCTAAGCACACCAAAGCTAAACCACAGCAGCCATTATGGGGCTAAAAAGAGACAGAGTAAGGACGGACTTAACCAGAGGTTCAGCTTTGCAGCTCTCAAATGTGCAGAGGGGAACGGCTCTGTTGGAGCTGCTTGTAAAGTTTCAGTGTAGTTTTAAAAGACCACTGACATAAAAATACTTTTCAGTTTTATATCTGGGTGAAGAGATAAGGAAAGGAAAACAAGGAAGGCCCAGCTGCCGCCACTTTATCAGCAGCATCAGCAGGGGCGTGAGGAGCACTGTAAATCAGTAAATGAGAATTGTTTGGGGAGACACGCACGCACACACGCACAGACACACAGACACACAGAGCTAAATCATCCACCACATACCCCGGCACAGCTCTAGGTACCTCCTAGCCCCCTTGTCATCCTGTGCTTAATCCCATTCAGTGGCTCTAAAGCCTGCAGAGTCTGTAAGGACCCCCTACCAGCACCATAATGTAGCCTCATCAACATTACAAGAAACACGTGGCAAGAGAGGGGGCTCTTGGGTTGAGATAAGACACAGTTGGCCGAGGAGGAAACTGATTTGGATGATATGACTCAAGAGTTAAGTAAGATTTCTTTATACTCATCAACCCAATCGGTTCATCTGTCTGGTTACTGAGTCTGAGTAAAGTGGGAGTATGTTTAAGGTATTCACTTTGAGGAGAGTAGACTGCTAAAAGCTATTTCAGCTATCTATCTCAGGAAAAATCTTAAAAGTGGAGCAATAAACAGGTCTATGGTAACACCCATAAAACTGTGCGTCTTTGTTAACTTTGATGAAGTTTTTTTTTTCGTTCAGCGTTTCCTTAAGATGTTTAACAAGTTTGTGAAAATTCCCTTATGATCTTATCAGGCTAATACAATAAAGGTGCATTCTCTTGACAACCATCTGATTTTCCTAAGCCAGGCAGAAGAGTTCGTAGTAAAAAAAAGAAAAAGAAAGCATCAGAACGTGCCTCTACCTGTCACACATCTTGCAACAGACATAACAACACACTTAACAATAACACTCTGGTGTGTTCATTACATCCTGTTTGTAATCTATTAAAGGTTCTGAAGATAGTGGATATTCTCCTCACTATAAATGTTTACATCCCCCAGCAGATTGTGAGGCATTTACCCTTAGGGTGCCTGCTCAGAAACACACCTGTTCCCAGACTTGAAAGGTAAGAGGAACCTTCACTAAAGAATTAGCGGGGCGGTCTGTCCCCTTGAGGAAGACACTCATAATGACTGCATATCTTCTTGCAAAAGACAGAGTAAATACAGAAATGCAAACTGGGTGATTATTAGCGTCATTTCTCACAACTGTTCTGAACTGGGCATTTCTGAACTGGTTCTCCACACTAACTCTTCATGACTGATAACATTGTTTGTAATGTTTGTATGAAACACAAACACACTTTAAACACTGTTAACTGGGTCAGACATTCTTGAGGTCTCAGATCTACTTGGTCATAAAATGGATTTGTGATTGACACTTAGAGACTACATTTTTTCAGGATTTCATCTCATCTACAGTCAGCACTTTGGCCTACATGTGATGCTCTGAGATGTGAATGTTTTTTCTCAATCCTGACAATAATTGGATCTTTTTAACATTTCTACTTAATAAAATAAAAAGAGAAAGAAAGATCGGCACTGTGATTTTGAAGAATTTCCTCTCTCAGTTGTCTTTGGTAAAATGTTAAACGGGCGTCTTGAATAATTTATTAGATCAGATGAGGAGACAGTGTCACATTTCTCTTGGTCTTGTTGAGTCTTGTTTCTGAGGGCTGGAGGAAGAGGAAGGAGGCATTCAGGCTCCATGTCCCCATAGCCAGCGGCTCTAAACCTCTCTGGCCGCGGAGCCAGAGGCTCCCAGATCCGGAGTAATTACCGCTTCGGAGACAACTACTAACATCTTATAACGAGCTATTGGAGACACACACGTTTAGACCTGAGGCGATTCACTGCTCAAACAACACAGCAACTCAGGTTTAAACATTACAGGCTATTGACTTCTCAAACAACAGACGGGACGTTAACATATCTTTATTTCGTTAAAACTTGTGTGTTTGTGTTACTTGTCTATAAATCGAAACGTCTGTGCAGAAAAAGTCTGGAAAAAAAGACTCCCGATACGATACAAACGTGTTTTTTCGGGGGGGGGGGCTGCGTCGAAAGCAGGACACATTGACACAAGCCAAACTTCAGCTTCCTATCTTGTATCTTCTTCTTGCTATGTCGCATGTTTTTAAAAATAGCATCTACCACAGGAGCTAAAATGTGAGATATCACTCTGTTAAAATGAGACTTTACCTTAGTACTTTTCCGACTGCCTGAAGCACCATTTTGCAACTTAGTCCGTTTTTGGAGTTTCTCTGTGAGTGCATGTCCGTCTTATCTCCAGAAAAGGAGCAATAATCTCCAACCATAGCTCAAAACATGAAGATCAGACGTGGGACTATATCTATTTTTTTAATTATTTAGGGGAAATATGTCCCACAGTCGTCAAAGTTTGGTCTATGTGGAGCTCTGACTCCTACTCCAGTAAAATGAAAAACTTTGAGAAGACTTTACGAACGACACGCCTCCCGAGGCTCTGCCGTCCAATCAGAGAGGGCGAAACGGTTGAATGGGCGGGCTCTAATGGCGTCATCCCAGTCTGCCCATGTGGACGTGGTGCGTGCATTTCCCCTGAAGTGGAGCCACAATGTAGCAACAGGTGGCCAGCTCATAAATGTGAGGTATAATGACGTGAAGGAGGTGTTGCTACATTATATATGCCTACTGTAAAGGAGCAGGTTCACACAAGCTTGGCTTCATCAACAACAGAATATTATATTCAAAATAATACAATACTAAAAGTTGATGAATGCCTTACAGGAATATTACTAAGGGCATAATTAGATACATTATATATGAATCTGGATATCTCAGTAAACTCTGCCCCTGATTAAGGAAATGTGACGAAATGTCAAATGGAAAGAATAGTTTTTATCAGGGATTAAAACAAAAGAAAAGAAAAACACATCAAAATCTGGCAGTCTCAGCAGATGAGCCGCTATGTTACAGTTTAGGCCAAACTGTAGTTAACCTGTAGTTAACTGCTTGTTAAATTTTTTCTTTTGTTCTTTGCTTCATGTGCTGTGCATGCTGGAACCGTGAGCCAACATTCATGCTGCTAGATTTTAAAATTTACCAGGAATCCAACTATGACTGGCAGTAGTCAGACGTGTTCAAACATGATTGTCCAAGCTGAAGAGCCAGTGAGGGAATCAAACAAAGGCTGTTTAAGAGCCAAATGAAGATTCCCAAGAATACGGATAAGTTCTTTTTAGACGCTTCTAGGAAAAATTGCTAAGATGTTTTTTTGTGTATTGAGCAATAACAAAAGTTTCACGTAATGAACATGATAAAAGCTTGTTGTGAACAGGTTGCTGAGAAAACAACTCAAGGAAATGAAGAGGGGATATTAGGAGCAATGTGACTCATCAGAAGATCACAACTAATGTCAAGGATCCATCATTTCCTCACTCTACTTCCCTTTTATTATTGCCTCTCAACATTTATCCTCTTCTATATTGCTCTCTTCACACATTTCTCCTCCCTTGCTTAGGTTTTTTTTACTCAGCCCTCCCTGTCATTGTCCCTACTTTTCCTCAACAAGTCTGTTTTTTCTCTCTGTCTACTTGAAGACGAAACTTGTGTGGCCACGAGGGGATGCAGATGTGAGAAATTCTGGACCAGCTGTCTGCTGCAGCATGGACATACACAAAGACACTAATCTGTTAGGATCTGTTGAGTTATGTGTATATGGGTGGGGACAAGCAGTCTTGAGACGAAGATAAAAGAGAATGTGTGGGTGCATGAAAGCACTGTGCCTATGTGTGTATCTATAGGGGTGTGCAATTTGTGCGTGAAAAAGTGTATGTAGTGTCTGCAGAGCTGCCAGCGGAGCATGTTTACTGTGGACTGCTGGAACCTCTGAGGCGCCACTTGTTTATGTTTAAGAGTCCCTATGTGATCTGAAGAAACCATCTAAAAGAATCAAAGGGACAGAGGGTCTGACAGGCGCCTCTCGGCATCCTCATCCTGCTCGACCAACTGCCTCCCTGCTTTCTCCAGTAGGAGTGTGCACTGCACAGTGGCTTGGTGGGTGGAGCTGGGTAAAGCTGAGGCCCTGTGAGTGGCTCCTGGTGTGGAAGCAGTGGTGAGAAGTAGAAAGGAGAGAGACCAGAACAGGCCACTGACTTTTCCCCTGATGCTAAATATAGCATCGGTGTGCCTGGCCCATAAAGAATAGAGAACAGTGTAAAGAGAGGGAGGGGAGGGAGAACATGCCACATGTGCGTGCATTGGTGTGTGAGACTGTGGGCATTCATAAATGACCTGGTGACTTAATCAGACACCATCTAAGTTACAAACATTGTTACTTTGTAATCCTGTTAAGTTGTTCCAGTTTAGACAAGCGGTAACATTTAAGAACTGGCCTTTTGTTAAATCAACCAAAACATATTCATAACTCAAAGCAAGGTTTCTAAAACGTTTTTATTGGTGAAATTTATCCCTCAATAGCTTAATAATGATGATGATGAATATTATTATATCCTATATAAAATCTTATGTGATATACTACAGTGTTTTAGTTGATAGTTCCTGTGCACTACTTGTGAGCAGCCTAAGACAAAACAGATTGTTGCTGCAATGGAAATCCCGTGTTCAGGGAACTTTCCAATGATTTGCTTCTAAGTATTGGATCCATGTGGTCACTGAAAATAGAAGACATCCATTCAAGATCACTGGGGCTTAGCCTAGACTTGGGCCCCTACCCACACTGCTGTGTTGGTGTGGACAAAGGGCTTTAATGAATCAGGCATGAAAGCTGAAGAGCAGGTGGCTTTTGACTTAAAGTGGCCCTTTATGTAGATTAACAGCTAATATGGACAGTAGTTTGTCACATTACATGAGCTGCAGGCTGACAAGAGCAGACAGAGACTGTACTACTGAGCTTCAGAAGTCCGACCCCTTTTGTGCAACATCTGACGTGAATGGAAACCAACAGCCACATTCCATTGTCTGGCAAACAGAGGTTTAGTCTTTCTCTTTTGCTAACGTCACAGACACCTTGTCTTCTCCTTTTGTAGCCAAGATATGGCATCACTTAGCTGGCACCTGCCCTCACCTAACCAGATGTTTCCACAAAGCACTAATTGATGGGCACAACATATGGCCAGAAAATTCTACATGAACAGTGAATGCCATGTTAAAACTGCCTACATCTGATTTCACCCTCATTAAATGGTAGGTGTGGCATACTTGGGGTTACACTGAGGGTTGGGTGAACATTTCTGGAGAAGATTATCTATACCTAACTATAAAAGCTGTGACCTATATAACAACCTATTTAATAGGAATTAGTTTTACTAGCAAGTTGCCCTTTACAGGTACGTAAACCTAATAAAAAAAATAACTAATCTAGAAGACAAAAGACAGTAGAAACCTTGATTTAATTATGTAACACATCACTTATTTAAAAGATGCAAAGGAAAGAAAAAAAGGCAGTTTATGAAACTCTGATGTCACTGAGCTTGTGACTGATTGATGTGTTTAACTTTACTCAGATGAATACTAAAAAGCACAACAACTAAAGCAGTGGCTGATCAGACCAGCAGATAACTAAAGGAGAGTAAAAACATAGGAGGGGAAAAAATGCAGGTAACTCACATCATTACAGTGCTGACGTCAAACCAAGAGGTCATGTGTTGAAACAAATATGTTGTTTTGGTTTGTTAACTCAGGAACAAAGGTTATGTGACTTTTAACCATCTACCGATATAAAAGACAAACTCGAAGGTTAATTCAACAAAATTGACATAAAAACATTGAAACTTAGTGAAATAATAGGAAATTTTGGACAAAGCACGTTAGCCTAGAGCAATATCATTACTACTACAGAGACATGGATGGCTGGCCCAACAGGTTGGGTCTGAAAGTCAGCGGACATTCCACCTATTTCAGACAAAGAAAACACTGATTCCAGGCCAACAGTAAATGAGTCACAACCTCAGCAGATGTGCCTTTGGGCTTGGCAACAGCTTAGTTCGGGTCCTGCCAGAGCAAAATCTCCAGCCAATCACAGCCGAGATCAAAATGACACAAGGGACAGGTGCCCAACCGTGTTAAAAACAAAATGAATAAACTTAAAATCAAGTTGCTGGGTAAGACCTTCAGTTGGTCTTGCATTTGGGTGTGTGGGAGTGTTTTAGTGTGTTTAGTTAAGGTCTTAGCCAGAGAAAACAGTGCAGACTGAAGGCCTTTAGTCACTGGGGCTTTTCTATGAGCCCAGAAAGAGGTCAGCAGGGCCAAGAGATGCTCAGCACAGTGAACCCAATGACCTGCCCCTTGATGCCAGCCTCTCCAGTGAGATAAGATGGGTGTGTTTGCTGCCACAGCTAGAAAATGTAAACATAAAAAAAATACATTTCCTGCCGACCACACCCTCATTGAAAAACTCTTCCCAAAACAAGCAACTGAAACAAACTAGGTCCCAGAACTGATGTCACCTCTCGATCTCACCTCTCATGCAAATTTTACATGCTATTTCATATCTGGGCCCCTATTTACAAGCATGGGATAGCATATTCTGGAGAAGCATTTCACATTTGTCTATTTATAGTACAAATTGCGATTGCATCTTCTTTTTATTTGATTAAATACCTCTGTATTTAATAGTTTTTGTAAGTCTGTCACTTTTCTATAAGCGGCTCATAGCTCCTCCTCTTGGGTGCTCTAGGTATATAACATACAGAGTACATTAAACACCAATGCTATTGTTATCACTTCTGTCACACCCCTGTTAATAGACCTTGCTGCATTTTAAATGTCACATTAATGTAATCCAGCCCATTAAAACTCAAACCATGTTTTGCCCACCAGTCTTTGACCTATTCTGTCCTTTCCACCATTAAAGCCTTGAAGTCCTCTATCTCACTTTGCATGTGTGCTCTTCTTCCAATGAATTCATCTTTCTTTTGCTCTGCATTCCTGTAGGGGAAGGGCTGCATGCAAAGACATGCCATTGCTTTCTGCATACACAGCCTGGCCAAACAAAGAGGAGAGGAGGAAAGCAAAGGAGAAAGAGCAGCACGAATAGTGAGCTACAGTAAATCAAGAGCAGGAAAGCTGAGAAGTAATTTTCCGTTTAACGACAACAACTGCAAAGTGGTGGCTTTAGATGCAGACAATGCTCAACTGTCTGATTGCACTCCTAATCCAATCAAAAAATCAAGTAAGCGTGCATTATGACATTTTTGGACTCTCCAACCTTGTTGGCAGTGGAGTGATTTCAACAGGAAGTTTGCAACAAAGTGGATTGGAAGAGTGGCCAAGTGTCTTTGAAAGACAGAAGGCCATGTTCTGACTGGTTTATGATGGAGAGACGAGAGGGCTTTAGTAAGATGGAACACAGGAGATGAGAAATACCAGACATACATCCAGACATTTATAAATCACCATCACCATGGATATTGCTTAGAATAAGCACTATCACGTCAGCAGGAATGGGCCAGAATGCAACATGATGAGTGGAGCAGGGATGAAATGGGAGAAGACATTGAACAAGGAGGAAGGAAGTGAGAGCATAGTAGCAGTTGAGATTAGTTAAACAAGAGGGGAGAGCAGAGGGCACCGGAGGGGCAGGGAAGTGAAAAACAGAACAGAAAAAGGAGGGCAGATGAGAGAAATAACAGAACTTTGGACGAGAAATGGGGAGAGAAAGAGCTTGGCTCAGTGTGGTGGGTTGTCACAGCATGCCCTGGCCCTCCATTACACTCCTCCTCCCTACATTCCTTAACTGGGGAGAGTCTCTATCTATCCAATAATTCACCACCTGGGTAGACAAACACCTGTCTGTCCAGTGTAAGAGCAGACCAGACACTCTCTCTCTCTCTGTCTCACACACACAGACAATGAGAAAAGAACCTATGAGCCCTGTGGCTCAGGTGCAAGGTCAGGCGTGACACACTACCCAATGTACTCGCGTGACAAAGTCACACATTAGTATTCAAGGTGGAGGAGAAACAGGTGAGGTAGCTGACATGTGGAATAGTTGCAGCACAGTTGATTGTGCAGCCATAATGTGCGTCTGTCCTCAGGCCTGCAGGTAACAATGGTAATGACAATGAGGCTGTCTGTCCTCTTAATGGCAGCAGGGGAGCGGCTAGGTCATGCCATGATCAATGTCATGAGATTTGCGATGAGGCAAAAGGACTGAGGCACAGCGAGAGCATGCAAAAGTGGGTGCAAGGTGCACTGTGTACCTGCTGTATAATGACAGATATAATGAATATCTTGTAACCGTCACTGCAAGGTAATATTGAGTACTGCTCACATATTCAAAAGTGTCAGTCACTACACAGCAGTTCTTGAACTTCTCATAACTGAAGGCGTGTACCTGTGTAGTTAGCTGTAGGAAACAGAAAAAACAGAAAAGCTTCTTCAGAGCTACAAGTCTTCCCAGAAATCTAATCAAATTCAAAAAAGGAAAAGAATGTGGCTTTTCCTTGTGAGAATACGATAACCTCGGCACTGAGGCTGGGACACACACACACACACACACACGTATATATATATATATATATATACACACACACACACACACACATAAACACACACACACACACACACACACACACACACACACACACACACACACACACACACACACACACACACACACTAACCCTGTTAAATCTCCTGCCTGCAGATAACATTCAGAATATTTCTGAACCAAACCAAAACATTACCCAAAAGATTACAGCTCCAGTGCAACACAACAGCGCATAGCATGGTTTGGCTGTAGTTGTGGGCATGTGAGAAAGGAACATACTTTGTTTAACACACACACACTGATATGGATAAGGTGTGAAAGCAACACTGCCACCTGCTGGTTAAATATGGAGCTGAGTAGAGCCTTCACACTAAGTAAATGAAGTTAAATAGATGTTAGCCTGGTTGGTGGGGTTGCTTAAGCTGAGAAGCTATGCATGAGCTTCATTACCATTTGGACTTCCCATCCATGAAAAACAGCCTCTGAGTGCAGACATTGTCTGAAACTTACACAACCTCACAGCTTGACTTGAGTTTTTCCATTCCAGCTTTGGTAATAAGTGTGTGGATGCTCTGTGTGTATATGTGCAAGTCTGCAAGTGTGCGTGTTTTTTGTGACACTTGAAACCAAACCAGACTGTACTGAAGCTGACGACTCCAAAACCTAACAAGTTACTTTCCACTACTGCTGTTTAAAAGAAAGATACAGGGAGAAAAAGTGGGACAGATTTCAATAAAAGGTGGCAAGGTTTGGGTGCGAAAGAGGGAGGGGTGTGACGTAAATGAGCGGTGAGGGTGAGAGCTGTGGTCAAACATATGCTACTGTTTGCTCTGGAGCACAAGAAGCAGCCTGTGTGTGGTAGAGAGCGAGGTGGAGGGAGGGCTGGAGAGAGGAGACGACCATCAAGGAATACAGGGAAATGGATAGATGCAGGAAGCAAGGTGGAGGTAGCGGGAAAAGGGTTGTGGTAGCGCCCATGTATGCACAGGATGTGTGTATATTGGGCAGAGCATGCTGGGATAGGCTGTAGGTCTTCAGGAAAGAACAGAGCTCTCTTTTTATCGTACAGCGGTTCATAAGTGGACGATTTAACCCTTTGATGGAGAACAACACTCTCAGACATTACAACAGCTCAAATCAGATGCAACTAACATTCCTGCAAAATAGGTGGTGGCAGCAGTTAAGCTGCAAAGTTGACTAGTGGGATCTATAGGAAATGGGAAAGAACACAGAGACAGAGGGTGAGGGTCATGCATCAAGTTTGGGTGTTTCTCCATTTCCTGCTTCTGTGGCTGTGCAGTCCTGCCCCGATCCAGCTCATTTACTCTTAATTGAGGGCGTTTTTCAAAACTTTCTGGCCAATGCACACATATACTATAGATAAGCGCATGTATAAACAAATATAGTGACCATACAGTCCTGCAACTTAAAAATGTAAGTAAATGGCACTGAAATCCAAAAGATTACAGTTGGAATGAGTGACTCTACATACAGTATCATGCTTACTGAAACAAGGTGTGTTATATAAAATTAGAAACTATTTGAGAAATGTTTAAAATTTGTACAACACAAAAACAGATATGCCCCAGAGTGACTTTGAAGCCACTTCATCAGCAGAGGTGATAACCATTTAAAAACCAGCCAATAAGATCAACACTTTCCGGTCACATCGTATTAGTCCACTCATTAACACATACCGGTCTGTTTCTAGGTATATTACATAACCTGTGCTGCGAGGCCACATTTCCCGGCCAAAAGAAAAACAACAAACAGGAACAAGAGATGAAAGGAGTTTTGAGGGACTTCGTGGATTGGCAGACACCGAGCACAGCTCCATCACACTGCTTGGCATGTGAGTCAACAGTAACACTGGATTGATATGTTATTTTGCTGTGGCTAATGCCCCATTTGCTCTTTAACCCTGATTCCATGGAACGAACCAACCATGTTTAAAACAGGGAGAGCTTAGACGGCCATTTTTTCATAGATCTAAGTACCATACTTGCCATACAAGTTGTTTTTTTTTTAATTGATATTTAAAACTTTTATTTCAAATCAGTGTTTGAGCATTTCAACATTAAGGTTTGCAGTAAGTTTTTGTTCACCGTTTTTTTTTTTTTTTTTTAATCAATAAGGGGAAATGGTCAGATTGAATCTACACAATTGAAAAGTCATGAAATCAAATATTTATATTGCTAACTATTATTTTTGGGAGATATGGAAGATCATTTTAAAAGGCCTGAAAGCTAAAATGGAAAGTTCAAAGAGAAACACTGAATAAATTGATTATCTTATCAATTCATATTATATTATCTGATTACCTTCAAAGGGGGAAGGTGAAAAAGGAAACTGGATATTGAAGTGACAATAAGGAAAATGGGAGAATATGCTGAAGTATAAAAAAAAAAAAAAAGATGGAAAGTAGTTTTCAGTTGTTCCTTGAGTTAATAAAATTGTTCCTTGTGTGTGAAACCTCAAATATTCTCCTCATCTCTTGTGTCTGACTTCCTCCTTTATTGGATTTCCTCTGAATCATCAGGTCAGGTAATGACGTGGGATTCTTAGAAAACATTGATGTCCCTGCACTGTGTCATGTGTTTCTAACTCTTTTCTCCACAAATGTGAGTGTGCAAACATTACGCATCCATCAGTGTGAGTGTGTTTCTTACGGTAGCTGTTATCTCAGGGGACTATCGCTGGAGAAGTCAGAGCAGGAGAAGGTCTGAGAGTCTTTCTGGGTCAGACACAGCCCACTCACACAAATCTACTGCTCTGCTTATCACAACAACCTCATGATGA
Source organism: Remorina albescens (assembly GCA_034769265.1). Taxonomy (NCBI): domain Eukaryota; kingdom Metazoa; phylum Chordata; class Actinopteri; order Carangiformes; family Echeneidae; genus Remorina; species Remorina albescens. Next base: position 52,275,337 of record CM068475.1, read on the forward strand.
AACACAGCAGACATGGACATTTTCAAAGAGGGGTACAGACAGTGCCTCCGTGACACACCCACACACACACACACACACACACACAAAGATACAGACACACAAAGACATCCGGGTGGTGCTGCTTAAACATCATGTCTGAGTACACAGTGCACTAGGAGCTTTGATTAAAAAAAGCTGAGACTGTCCCCGACCAGAAATTTTAGAGTTGAGTCAGGTCAGCTATTCAAACGGATGGTGACAGAGGATCAGTTCGTGAAGTTTATGTCCTTCCTATTCAAGTACTAGCATTAAAAATAATCATTAAAAAATACAGGGCAGCACAGCAGCATACAGTAGTGGTTAGTGCTGGTGCCTCACAATAAGAAGGTTTGGTTCCCGGCCTGGGGCCTTTCGGTGTGGGTTTTCATGTTCTCCCCGTGCTTCTGTGGGTTTCCTCCAGGTGCTCTGGTTTCCTCCCACCATCCAGAGACATGCATGTTTACGTACTCTAAATTGTCCGTAGGTCTGAATATGAGTGGTTGTTTGTTTCTGTCTGTCTCTGTGTGTTGGCCCTGCGATGGACTGGTGACCTGTCCGGGGTGTACCCTGCCCTCGCCCAATGTGAGCAGGGATTGGCTCCAGCACCCCCCGTGAAAAGAACGGGGGATAAGGAAAGAATGACCGGATTAATAAACAGGCGAGATCGTTCCACCGTCTGATAGCAGAGGAAACTCTGGTTCATTGTGTGAGGTTGATTAACAATGGCAGTGGATGAAGGCGTAGGAAGTGGTCACACCCAGGATTAGGAAGATTGGGCAAAGAGGTGAAGAGAGTCATGTCATTGAAGGAGGCGAACAAATGAAAAAAAATAAATAAAAAAAAATCAAACTGCAAGCTGGTGGAAAATATGCGCAGATCAATTCTACATGTAAGGAGGATCGGGCAAGTGCAAATCACTTCTAATCGGCTTAAGGAGTTTACCTTGGTTGATGTGTATGTGTGAAGCAAGAAACATATCTCTTCTGCCCAGAGAGTAAGTCTGATCTCTCAAAGGAAAGAAGTAGGGGGTGATTTCACTGCCAGCGTTGCCTCTATCCAGCCATATCAACAACAACAGCAGCAGCAGCTCTGGCACCCAATGACAGCAGCTCACAAACAGGGTGTAGAGATCATCAGCCCACAGCAGGTTCAGTAACCCAGAGCCCTGACAGCACAAAGGCTGGGAGACGACATGCTCCACCCAAAGACTCGTGTTCCGGTAATTAACTATGACAACAGATCATCTAAGGATGCTAGTTAATATCAGTCTCTGGGGCTCAATCAGGAGGAAAAACACACTATGTGTACGTGTTTGGCAGAGAACAAAAGCAGCAAGGTGTTGTTATTTAAGACACAATGACATTGTCACGTGTTTCTGTGTCATGGCCAGAACAGAGGGGAGGAAAAGGCGTACTGGGGAGTTGGACAGCTTTGAGACAAAAAGAAAAGGCAGCGAATGTTATGGAAAGTCCTAGACGAAGTCATGCATGTTTTGCTCCTTAAGGGCATCGCAGAGATGACAGTGAAACCACAGTGAAGCGCTGCCCTTTGTCAGAGCCTGGTGCAGTGGAAACATCAGAACATCTGGTGTCAGTCAGCTAAGAGAGAAGGGATACACAAACAAAATCTATGAAGCTATAGAAATGTTTAACAAAGGAAAAATAACACTTATGAGTGCAATTTCTGCTTAAAAAAACACATCCTTATCTAACATATGCTACCACACAATACGCAAGCCTGTTGTCTACAGATGGTGTGTCAATGAGCAAGGGAAGGAAGTGGGTGGACGCAGCTGCTACCAGTGTCAGAATGGGAAAATAAAAGTGAGATGGGTAGAAAAGAGCCACAAGAGAGGTCAAATCAATAGATGTCTTTAGAGCAGAGAGAATAGGGAGGTGTGCGCCCCTTTACTGTAGAATGTACCACATCCTACGGTAAAAGATGAGCTGTGGCAGGAACAATTTAACCTGATCTTTTTATGAGCAGATGAAATCAGCGGCGGTCAACACTCTGAAGTTGAGTGTGTGTGCGTGTGTGTGTCTTCGACAGGGGATTCAGGTGTAAACAAGTCTTTGATTGGCTGGATATAGAGAAGTAGGTGGTACATGAGTTTATGCAGTGACATCATCTCTCCTAGAGGGGGATGGGAAGGTTTGTCGGGCAGTGAGAACATCTGTGTGGAAAACAAAAGACTTCAACAACATATATATCTCCATAATAGGCTGCCATAGAGGAGACAAATCTGTATAATACAAAAGGGCATTTAAGGTTAAACCTCGTTTGGCCAGCAGCCTCAGAGCTCTGGAAGTGAACGTAATAAACAATATGATCATCAGCTCAGAACATGCCAGCCTCAGCACTCTACAGCACCCCTCCTCTCCACCACAGCTACTCTCTGATGAAATATAATGTCACTAGGACGGAGCTTAACGACTGTGTGAACTCCAGTGACGCACACATTTGAACATGACGCGAGTGCACTCCAGCTGTGCTTTTGAGTTGAAAAAAATTCAACAAGCTGTACAAGCTATGATTGCATTTCTGCAGTCTATTTTAAAGTTTCCTTGTCTGTTTTTTTCTTGTCTTCCTTTCTTCTCCATCCTTGGTAACAGCATCATGTCAGATGGTAGATAACTGAAACAAATGAAGGGGCACAGCTGCCAAAAGCACTGCAGCACATAGGCAATTACACAGCTATGCGGGCAAGTGTGTGCGAGTGTGAGGGAGTGAATGAGAAAGAGTGTATGTTTTAGTTTGAGACTGGGAGAGAATAAGGAAGGCATACCTATCCACCGCCACCTTCTCTGTTCAATTAAACTGTGCCAGACTGCCCCGCCCTCTCACTCTCGCTTGGGATAAACAGGAAGTGAACCGCCCAGGCACTTCCTGTCTCCCTTCAAACTGGCCTCTTGTTCCCAGAGGCAGCACAAAAAAAAGTAATTGACTCCTGCAAAAATTACTATAACCCATTTGCCACCTTTACACCCCGTACAAAGCCACAGGGCCTGCTGTTTTGGTGGTGAATTCTGTCTAAACCATTTCCTGCCAACTGATCAACCGACAAATGGAGCCCCACACAATGTAGTCATTATTCATTTGCCAATTGGGCCACCAAGCAGCTGAAATTAGTTTTTCCATGCCTACAGGGCACCTGCTGCCACACACAGGCAACTCTTACTCTATGCTACCCATAATATTTGTCTGATCAGCACAGATTAAGCAGTTTCCAGTGTGTTACTCGACATCCTCTGGGTTCCTTCTCTTCGTATGTTTCCCTTCATTGTGTTTTATTCTTGGCAGATTTTAGCTTAGAAAAACCCGAATTATGTATTTTAGTTTTTAAAAAAGGCTGGAAAGAGCTGCTGTGTTTTTGTAATTAAGTCTATGTGTGTGTGTGTGTGTGCTGACCATGGGAATCTAAATGCAGAGGTGAGGTTACTGCAAGGCCATCTTTTTCTTTCTCCTGAGCCAGCAGTGCACCGCTGCTCCTCCAAACACACACACAAGCACACAGACACCGACTGTCTGTATGATGCAACTGACCCCATGTGTGATGTCTGCCCTCGGCAGTGACTGGAGTGAGAAGGTAAATCAAGTCAAGATTGACAGACTTCCTACATGGAAGTCTGTCACCAGCACTGCTTACCATCTCAGTGCAATGCAGCACATGTCCTGAATGAAGAAAATTATTTAAGCTCAAAACAGAGCAAAAAATATTTTATTAATTAGAGCTATTCAGTGCCCAATATCAGAGGAGATTCTTCAGATCTGGGGAAGGGAATCCAAAGAAAGTGATGAAACCCAGAAAGGATATGTACAATATTAAATCTCACTGTTCCGGTCTGACCTATCCACATCTAAGTGCAACCATGAGCTTGATGATAAAAAGAAAGATTTAATTACAATGGAGAAGCAATCTACGCACAATCCTACTGGTTGATTTTGGACTGCACACACCATTTGTATAACTCGGGTGCTTGGGTGGAGTGGTGAATGATAATCACAAACACAAAAACAAGAACTGACTATATTGAATCAATATTTTGCAAATATTGATATTATCCTTGAACGCTTACTTAGGAAACACTTTCAACAGACCATCAAACCTTCATTTAAAAATGAAAAAGGCTGATCCTGCTGTTTAGTTGGACATCCAAGCATTTTTCTCCAGCCAGAATCACAAGGCAGCTTTATTATACAATGCAAGCACCAAAGGGACTAATCCCATCCAATTCCTCCAGGCAAAGCTTTTAATAGATAATAATTCCATGATATTTCTATGCAATAAAGAAACTTTTTTCTCTTTTTTTTTTTCAATGACTGACTCAATTCAGCTCCATCTGAGTGTCAGGCAGCTACGCCAAGACGGAGTCTGGTGGGTCGTGGGGCTGGAGTGTGGGGTTTGTTGGTTGGAGAATGGCGTCCTTGTTGAGCTTCACATCTCCGCTCTGTGGAAGCAGCCATGCCTGCCAAAGATAGACTAATCAGAGACACATGGCCGCTTCTGCTAATACAACACACACACACACACACACACTATGACAGTACACTCAGAGCCATTGTTCCGCACTACGCATTATAAAATTCATGACATGATCCACCAAGAGTAAACAAACACTCACACTCACATACACACACACACACACACACACGCACACACACACACACACGCACACACACACACACGCACACACACACACGGAAGCGTTTGTCATGTGACGAGGCCTCTAGGTCTGCTTGTGCCTAATGTCTAGCAACACATCAACAACAATACATCACAGTAGAGAAAACATTAAACTTCACAACGGAGAGAGCAAATTAGATTTTCCATTTCATGCTACCCTTGTGTGTGGGGAAATGAAGGCCACAAATTAAAACCTTTGACTTTGCTGCTGGGCAGAAACAAAGAAACAAACAAAAAAAGACAGGGGGCACAACTGGCTGAAGAAGAATAACAATGTGACCCAGGATTCATCACCAACTGCAGTAGTTGCCTAAGGAGCAAGTGCTGGAGGAACCCCTAGACAACTGCTCCTGTGCATGTCTGAGAGAAAGCATTTGCACGGCAATCTACATACGTAGAAAAACTGAGGGGATCCTAAGACAATTTTCGATAATGTCACGAGGCTGACAGCCAAAACCAAGAAGGTCAAACTAGCATGATCAGCCACTTTTTTTAAAAATAAAAAAACAGAATAAAATTTAGCAGAAAATTCAGTTTCACTAAGAAAAACTGTTTCCTGCTTGTTCAAAGTGTGAAGGCCAAACCTGCAAAATATTCACTATAAGTATTCACTTTAATGAAGGATTTTTTTCCTATACTGATACTGATCCACTGACACTTCAATCCCATCCTGAACAGTTATACTGACCCTGAACAAACATTAAACAATATTATTCTCTCTTCAAATGCCAGAGAACCTCTTCAAGGTCAAACCTACAAATATACAGAACAAGGAGGAATAATAGATTTTCTATACTTCTCTTAATTTAACATTTAAGTCAGACTGCTGGACAACTGCTTGAGAATTATTTGACTTTTGGGTGAAATGTGCTAATTTTTTTACATGCCCAGAGTTTGATGAAAAGATCAAATCTGGAGCCAGCAGTTGGTTAAGTGAACAAAAAGATGGAAACTGTGGAGAAACAGCAAGGGTGGTTCTGTTCAACAGTAAAACAATCTACTGATACATTGACATTTTTACCGTTGAGATTCATTTCTGTTTGCTTAGCTAAAGTAGCTAAAATAGCCAGCAGAAAATACTTCTGATATTGATCAGAATTCAAAATTCGATAGTCAAGATTCAGTTCAGCTATTGATGATCTGTATTCTGCATCTCTTTAACTTCGCATACGTATAAAACACAAAGTCTTTGCTTCCGAAAAGTCAAGTTCAATTCCATTTTATTTTACGTCATATAAGGGCAGGCCTTTCAATCGCTCCATTGTACACAGGGTGATAGACATTAGAGCTCTAACTGTTTGAAGGAGCGCTGGCAGCCAGTTTCTGCTCCACACAATGCTACTGTTGAAAGCTGGAACACCGGAGCCCAGGTCAGTGGGGACCTGTTCGGATGGGTGTGCCTCCAAACACACACATCAATCAAGTCATATAACTTCACTGCCAGGCTGTCTGATTGGCTGACAGAGGAGCAGGGGGATGTGAAATGCTAAAAATAGACGTGACAGCCCATTTGGCTTAATGAGTCCATAAGATGCTGTCTAGGTCCCACCCCTGCCTTGATCATGAACATAAGCCATCTTTCACAAGGCTTCTGTATGTATTTCACCAACAGTATATAACACATGTGCAGCCTCACAGACACACACAGCTACACACACCCACGCACACACACACAATAACAGGCTGTTATTCATACTAAAAGCAGCAGTGAAGTGTAAACAAAGTTCTGAATCACAGTGAGGCCTAATCTAATCCAGCTGTGCTGTGTGTGTCTGTGCTAGAGCTACAATTTTACCCTCACCATCAAAACGCTCTTTGGAGAACTGGAAAGTTATATTTAGGCTTTATACAGCAGTTAAAGCAGGCTCAGGCTGGCTAACCCCACGGGGAACAAGATCCTTTCTGCTCCAGCTGCCAGAGAGTCATACCTAAATCATCTCAGTCCTTCTCTCAAGCACAATAACCAGCTATATTTATGCCAGTAAGTCATCAGATTTGAAAACTAACGGCACTCGTACACAACTGTGCCAAGTCTATCACCAGGGAGCCAAACAGAAAGTAAATTCTGAAAAAAGGAGAGCAAAGTCTCTCTAGTTCAATGCTCTGCAAACAGCAGTAAAAAAAAAAACCCTGTCCTCTGTAAGGGAACGCTGTGTCCAAACAAACAACACTGCAGAGCCAAAGGGTGCACACAGGAGGATGAGAGAAAAAGTAGCTGTCTTCTGGCTGCATGCCCTTTCATTCAAACCAGTCTTTACATAGCCACCTAAACAAACCCCTTAACCAGCAACGACTAACACGCCTCCCCTTCGGTCAGCTATAGGAGGCTGGCTATGTGCCATCACTGTGCTTCTGTCCTCAGCTACATCCCTGTCTCCTCCTCCTCCCCTCCCACAAGTCAAGACACCCTGAGTGTCTGACTACAGCAGAATCTCTGCCTGCAACAGCAGCACTGTCCTCGAATGTCTCCTCTATTCCGCAGCAAAATAACAGACGGAGTGAATAGACAGGAGGCGGGGGGCTTCGGGGGCAGATGGAGAAGTTAGTGAAAGTCAGACATTATATATACACTGAAGAATCCTGAAAAGCAGAGCATGATGCCAACAACAACAACAGAAGTACAGAGGGAAAGGTCAAGAAGGGAAATTAGTGACTTGGTTAACTACCTATAGAAGAAGCAGTCGCAGCACACCAGAACCCCCATCCAGACGGTGGTGAAGCAGAGCCGGGGTGATGAGGCTGCAAACCACAGCACCCTGTCCTCCCTTTCACCTGCAAGTTCGGCTATGGGTATACAAGGACGGAAGCTCCCAGCTCCAGCATAGCACCTTGTTTGACAATATGTCGGCTCCAACGGCCTTGGACTTTAACGCAGGTCATGCAGGACAGAAGGACAGACGCGCATGCGTTGGCCGAACGCACTTTCAAAATAACAACAGAAATCATTCACAAAACCAGACACACTTCTCTGAGCATGTTTCTCTTTCTCTCTCCCTTCCAACTACTGCAACTGACTGCCTCACTTTCACACTCTTGTTCTCCCTCTCCCTCCCTACCTCCTTCTCTCTCCCCCTCTCTCTCCCCCTCTCTCTCCCCTCTCTCTCCCCTCTCTCTCCCTCCCTCCCTCTCTCTCTTTCACTTGCTGGCTCCCACTTGAAAGGCGGGAAGATTAGCTTGGCAAACAGAGTCCCATAAACAAACTGCTGACTGCTGGGCAGCACAGGGTGGACTGCAGGGGAGTTAGAGATAGAAATGAACAGAGACACAGTGGGAGAGAGAGGGAGCAGGAGAGCGGGAGAAGGTGGAAACAATCCCTGGGTGGTAGCAATCTCAGCCATCTATATACATCCTAAACATGTCTAAACATCCCATCTCCACCCACGATTCACAAAAACCAAACACACTCTCTATGTTCTCAATGTGATTCAGAGTCAAACCCTCAGTCAGATGTCAGATAAAAAGACGCAAGTTGACAGCCCAATCACATTTTCCACCTCAGTAACCGAGTTGCTAACAGTAGATGGCAAACTATCAGCTCTTATGTCAACACAGAGGGAAGCAAGCACGTGAGTATATATTGCAGAACAGGATGTACAGTATTTCATCCATGTATACAATAACCATGACTCTTCATTCACACAAATGATGCAGAGGTAGCGCAGAGACAAGCCCCCAGGAAGCAAGCCAATCACTGCAGAAAACTCTGGCTATGTTTCTGGGCAAATAAGGTGAAGGACACAGATTGAGTTATGGCCCCTTGTCATAGCTCTCTCACTCTTTCCTGCATCACTCAATGGGGGTAATCACTTTCTTTCAGTCACTTCTTTCCTCACAGATCAAAACACACAGATAGACACACACACACACACACACACACACACACTTCTCAAAAGGACTGCAGCAGTCAGGTGGAGGAGTGTGCGTAATGCTGTAATCGGAAGCAGCCGGACACGACAGACCACAACACAGGATTAAGCAACCATGAGAAAAAAGGCAGCTGCTGTATCCTGAGGCTTTAAGTCAAATAGGCCAACTACGCTCAACTGCTCCTCACAGACAACAAATGACTGCAGTCTGCGGAGAAAAAGACTGAGAGAAAACAGAGGCTGAGACGCCAGTCACCTTCAGAGGTTGTAAGTTATGTAACAACCAGAAGGGGACGCTTCTGCTCTTATTCTGTCACCTACTCAAAGAAACCCTGAACAGCGAGACAAGTTTAACAGTAACCAGAGGTAATGAATATTTTCATCACTTCAGCTCTAAAATTCACTCAGCACCATGAGAAAATACTGAAGTCCCCCCCTCAGTTATATCTGTGTTTTTTCAGAGGTTTTTTTTCCCAGCAAAGCACTTTTACATCCAATGACGTCATCCCTCCTCCTCCTCCTCCTCCCTGGAGATCTGTCACCAGGAGCTGCACCTTGCAGGCCTCCTCTTCCACTGTTTAATTACTTCATCCTTCTCACCTGCACACACTCACACACATACACAGATGTGATTATATGCTTCCTTGCCCTTTGGATGAAAGGGGATAGTAATGTGCATACTTCCTAAGTGAAATCAGAAAGGCCGAAGGGTGATAATCTTTTTTCACATTTCCAGCAGTGTGATGTGGCTGCTGGGCACTCATGAGCGTCCTTTGTGTTTTCAGTACCCTAGAGTCAGGATGTGGGCTTTGTGTATACCAGGTACAGCGGAAAGCCATGTGCCATATCATGAAGAGAAGCGGAAAAGGAGTGCCCGAGGAAAAAATATAAGCAATGAAAGTGCCCTTAAATCAACTGTCACTTTCAACAATATAAGCCAGCTTTTATGGGTGAGTGTCTGTGCGTCCACTTCCTCAAACTTTTGGATCTTATCATGAAATACGGCCGGACAATAAAAGCAAGACATCCGGTCTCAGGGACGCATGGGATGAATATGAGAAAGCTGCGTGACTGGGTTGCTGGATGGCAGAAAGACAAAGGAAGTATTTTTTTGTATAAACCTGTGACTCAAGAGAAAGAGAGGGAGAGACCAAACCACTGGGCAAGGGAAGACCAGACTAGTGACCAGGTTTGAAACACAGGGATATGAATAGAAGCCGTTAAAATCATGTTAATGGGAAAGTGGGTTAGGGGGATGCACATCATTCACACTGACAACACACACACACACACACAAAGTTGCTAGGTGATGTGACCTCGAGAAGGAGTATTTCATGAGGGGAGGGAAAACAAAGGAGAAGAGACCACCCCCACCTTAAAGCGGGACAGACAGGTTTCTCCCGATTGTCCTGAACGGACTGAACTCCACGTGGGTGCCACATTGAAGAAATCAGGGCACTCATGAGAGAAAATGACCAAACACGATCAACCATAATCAAGAGTTCAAGGGGAGGGACTTTTGACCTGCAGCTATTCACAATAATAAACAAGCAAAAAGTTCACAATTCCGTGACTGCATTATTTAGCCTCAAGAGCAACACGAAGATGACCATGCCAACAGTCGCTGCATCTGTGTGAACATGATACTGCTAATGTTGCAACAACAGAGAAAGTCTCCTACAGTCATATTTCAGGGTTGATGTAAGATATTAAAGAAATGCTATAGAGTGCAATAAAGAGACGATAAAGTTGCAGCGTAAGTCTCTGTGAAAATATGACATAGAAAGTGGATTGATTTATGAGCCAAGGCTTTATTAAAAACATCTTTCGCTCCTCCTCTTCCTCATCATATGGACAACATTAATAAGTTACCGCTGCGGACATGACACCAGCCTCTTACCGATTTAACGTATAGGATCCGTTCCGTTTAAACCTCATCCTGGACGACAAGAAGCGGATAAAGAAATCCAGAATTGACGGCGTTTCAGCTTTTTCAGACGCACCTCGAAACAAACAACCCCCGCCGCGTCTCTCCACCTCCGCTTCCGTCTCTGCAGAGCAAACAACCGCGGAATAATACGGAGTTGCTCTTTGCGGTCCTCCCTCGCTCCTCCAACACCTTCCTCTCTATCTTTCCGTGGTTTCTCCCCAGACCTCCCGCCTCCCCCCCTCCTCCTCCTCCTCCTCCTCCTCCCCCCAGTCCCCCTCGCGGTGTAGTTTCCGTGGGGCAGGCTCAGCGGGTCTTCGGGCCGGGGGCGTTTGGATTAAACATAAAGAAAGACCGGATCATGTGCGAGTCGGCGGCGACGCAACTTGGAGAAAAAATGGGATGCTTTTAAGCCGAAGTCTGGTGGAGTGTGGCTCGGCTTTGTGTCTGTCCTCAGCCCCGCTGACGCAAACCACCGCGTTTTTTTACTCCCCTTAAAAAAAAAAAAAACACTCCTATGAAACTTGAACCTTTTCCTCCAATATGTCTTTTTTCTATCTCCATTCAAACGACTCCATGAAAAATTAAGTAAAACAATGTTTAGAGGACATAAAAAGCATTTTTATAGAGGAAATTCAATTTGCAAATCGGCAGTCCTTTTATGAAAATGGTTATCAATGCCAGCCAGGCTCCCCCTCTCCATTCACGGTCCTACAGAGACTCTCATGTTACAGCCTTTCCTTTCTGAGCAGCTATATATACATATACACACATTTGTGTTGCTCCATAGGCTGAACACAAACCAAACTCCTGCAGCCCAACACAGCTCCTGTCAGCGCCTGAAGGGTGAGGCAGATTTAAGGCTAAGAATAGGGCCGAGGATCCATTAATGCCATTTAAATCCAAGTATCCTCTTCAAGTGTCTCTTTCTCATGGAGACACACGCAAATAAACACAAATGAATGCCATTTTATCACACAGGAAGCTGGTAAAACAGGCTTGAGCTCAGAAGCAGAGTTAAAGCTTTTATTTTAATCAATGTGGTAAAGTTTGCATCTCACTGTTGGAGATTTTCTAAAAAGATACAGCTTAACAAGAAACAATGGCCATAAAATTGTACTTTAAAGTCAGCTGCCTAATAAGGTTGATAAATATTGGAGTCATACTGCCACAGCTGGGTGGGTAGTGAGTGATATCAATAATATGTAGTATTTTCAGCATCCTCTCTGACAAACTGTTAAAACTGACATGAAATTAGTTGCATGAATGTTAAAATGTGAGAAAATGCCAGGTTGGATAACTCAAAGTGACACTTGGGTGACATTGGCATGACTTTACAATGATGAAGTGTGATCTTTATCGCTGTGCCCAGTCGTCTCCCTCCAGCTAACCTCAAGTGTTTATACATGCCCCAGGGCAACAATGGCTCACTGCCCCTGCTGGATGATCTTTACAACACTGCATGTGTGTGTGTATACACCAACCACAGCTAAAGGTGAGCCAAAGCTGTTGTTTTGTCAAGCTTGGATTAAATTAAAAAAAGGATTGGGGAGTAGAAAATATGGATGGATCAAGAGAAAAGAAGAGGAGAAATGTGCAGAGAAAGAGGGCCAGACCACAAAGAATGGAAAATGGAAAGACCAGATGTGCTTTTCTTATAGCCAGTCGAAGAAGCTTTAGGAAGGGGAAGCAGACATGGAAGGAGGGTCCCATTCGGGATTTAAACCCAGAATAGTATTTGTGATTACATGAAATGTGTCATAATTAAACCCAAAATTAAATCTTTGGAACATCTATTTTAAAAAAGCCACTTTTTAAGTGTCATAAAGGCAAAAAAACGCTAAGTTGAAAAGTAAAAAGTTTTTGTAAAAAGCATCAAAACTTTGTATCATCTCCACGATAAGAAAAAAAAAAAAGTTTTCACTGGAGTACAAACTCAGCTCATTTTAGAACAAATATCCAGTTCAAATATGGTACCCAAAACTGACAACAAAATGAAATGTCTCATTAAGTTTTGTGTGCCTATGTCTTTAGGGACCAAAATGGGGGAAAGCAGAAAATGAAGAATCCAGCAAGTGGTACATTTAAGAAGATTCAGGATTATTCAGCATTACATCATGGGAGTGTATTGCAATGTGCGTGTGTGTGTGTGTGTGTGTGTGTGTGTGTGTGTGTGTGCAAGATTCCTCTACTCCCACAAAAGCACTCAGGGTTGGTTTCAATGGCTCCGAGCTCGTTTATTACAATAAGAGAAGCCTGGCACCAGAACTGCTGATCAATCGCACTGTTGCTGCTGCTGCTGCTGCTGCTGAAGCTCAGCCAGTCACTGCAGAGTTACACAACAGCCACTGGAGGGAGGAGGAGGGAGACCACAGAAGGGGGGAGCGGAGGGTTAAAAAAGACAGTGGGACTCTTGAAAGTATGGGACAGGGATGTACAGGGGCCTGGAGTCAAAAAAAAAAAAGGTAATAATAATAAAAAAAGGAGTATAGGCATGGTTGTAAGGAAAGAGGCATGATGCTGCAGACAACAGAGGCACAATTAGTCCGCACTTTATTGATGCACTCAAAACAAACCCCCCCCACTTTTTCTCCCTCCCCCATTTCAATCTCAATCCATTCCTCGTTCCTGCACTTACTCATGTCCAACACCTTAAGTACCCTTGATTTTATTGCCCCCTTTGGAGTTCCTTCATTAAGCTAATTTGGGGTTTCTTCCTTTTTCGTGATCCTTTTTTTATTGAAGCCTCTTTTTCCATGCATACCTCCCTTTGCATAGCGAGGCCCCGTTTTTCCTCCCTCTTGTATGTATGCAACTCAGACCCTCCCTGCATTCCTCCTCCTGGTGCTTGCTGTGTAAGAATGATGTGGATGTTAAGTGTGTGTCCATGCATACTAATGGCCTCAGTGTAGGATGCCAAAGGAGATAGCTGCAGATTTTCTGATATTAAGGATAAAATAAAAACACCCAATGGACTCGTCTCTTTTCACAGGGAGGTTTCCAGAAAACAGTCATCACTGGCTGCTGTGCGGTCCTGGCCCCTTCACTCTTACACAAGCTTTCCAGGAACACATAGCAGGGAGTCAAATGCTGGACCGCAGTGCACAGTCACACACAAATGAACACACACACACACACACTCTGCTGTGGCTCCAGTAACTTGAGTGACCGTATGAGAGAAGGTGCCAGCTTTAGAAAGACCATGTCACTGAATGAGCCTAGTTCCTCAGTACAGACAGAGGTGATACTGACAGAAAGGACTCATTTACTCTTTCCTCACACACACTTAAACAAACTGCTGTTTATGACCAAAAAAAAAAAAAAAAGAGTTGACTCTTATGAAACTGCTCACATGTGTATCACGCAATTTAATGTACATAGGATTTTGCTGCCAAGAACCAAGCACTGTTTTTCTCTCTCACACAAGTGGGTGCACCCTAAATATGTTTCAGCAAACATACACACACACTGAGCACAGTTAAAGATTTATGTGAACTGGAACCAGACCAAGGGGTGCAGTATAAAAGGACCTATATATACAGTCGGCAGGGCGACGCCAGGAGTCCGTCAGTCTGTCTGTGTAGTCCACCTGTCTGATACAGCCTGGTCTATAGTCAGAGGACACCACTAGAACTCACTTTTTACACTTTGTCCAGCCCTATAAGCCTCTGCTTCGTGCCCCCACCTGACTGCCACCAAAAAGCTGAGTGACCCTCATATAACACTGGTCTATGTGCCCATAAGTTGCGTGTTAAGTCAATAGAACAAAATGACAGTGATGTTGACATTTTCTCAAATGTCGCCTGGATGCCCCTCAAAGCAAATGTTATGTCTGTGTATTTCTGGGCTCTGCATTCAATCTATGTTATCTTTCTATGTCTGGACGGCTTGGGTTTCAGTTCAAATTCCACCTGATAAAGGAAATGAAATGCAACCTTACCCATGCAATGATCACTGCTAAACCATTTTGAGAATGTGAAACTTGAGGCCAGCTTTCTAAAACCAATAGCTTATAAAAGGAAAAATCTCCTTTTTCCTCTCAGTTTTTTCACACATTTTCATACAGTCAATCAGTTCATGTCCCATTGAGTTGACATGCTCAGCCTCTTAATGGAGTCACTGATCAACAGGCAAGTGTTTTGATAACTGCATAAAATACTAAAATGTCCCAGGTTCACTCTTTTCAGCTGATTTTCTTGGACTTCTACTATTGTAAACATATTATTGATACATTTTGGATTGTTACTCAAACTAAAAGTTATTCTGAAAGTATCATGGAGATTTTCTCAATTTACTGACATGTTTTATATTTTTTGTAGAAATGTATATTGTCGGAGTTTATAGTCCAAATTTAAAAAAGGCAGAATATAGCCTTTTTCACCATTGAAAAGTCTGAAGTATAAATAAATGAATGCGTTCACAGGCATACCTGGTCATGTGGACGTGCTCTTTGAAACATTTAAATCTTCTTATGTGTAAATAACGTGTGTAATGTGTCACAGTCTCACTTTTTTGCCTCTTCTAAGACAAAATTATTTTTAACCAAATCATTTACGAGTTCAAGCTGGTGTTGGAGTCATGAGTGGACACTGCTTCATTTTCAGGACTCTCATACCACAGTGGAAGTGAAGCACAAACATGGTGACTGCTGAGCATTGTGGTACTATGATGCCACCTACTGTTAACAGGAAAGAAATACACCTATTGTGTGGAAAGAGACGCCTCCACCTCCTCTGGGGCTGACATGCTCTGTGAGTTGTGCTGACGCTGAGGAGCAGTGATGAAAGAGAGGCAGCAGGCAGGTTGTTCAAAGAACCTCAGCCAGAGGTGAAGGCAGTCCCTGCTGACTGGTATGCAGTCCAATATTGCTGGCTCGTGAATAAAGGCTTTGCACCAGTGATAGAGGGAAGAATTGAGGACAGATGACTCAAAAATAAGATGAGGGAAAGAAGGAGATGGAAAAGCAGCACTGATGCCTCTATGACGTCTGGTATTGCTGGTATGTGACAGACACTGAGGGTGTGTAATGAACAGAAGAGAGGAAAGGTAACGAACCTATTGGCAAAAGTTGGTGGGGGCCAATAAGATCATTTGAGGAGAGAATAAGAGCTCTGAAGGACACAGAAAAGCTTTTTCTTCAAAGCTAGCTTCAGTGGGGAAAACTAAATGTTGAAGATGGATTTGGGAGCTAACTTAAACTGAAGATAAAAGGATGGGACAGACACAAACCAGCAGTGTTTCTCTCGTGCTGAATGACTGCAGTGTCCAACCAAGAATAAATGATGATTTGAATATCCAAATACAACCTCGGTTTTGAAGAAAAAGAAGATGAATTATTTTGAAAAAATAAATATTTGACAAATAAATGAACACGCTTCAGCATAGAGAAGAACAGAACTATTGATTCTGTGTATGCCTCTTGCTGCTGGTAGACTGGCATTGCTGGTTTAATACTGCAGCCGCCTGATACAGTCATGTGATACTGGACTGAAGAGCACAAACAGAGCCCGGTGCACACTGGGAAGACCTGCAAGCCATGATTATGCAACAAGATCTGATTTTATGCTCATTGGATCTCTCTTTCTCTCTCCTCTTGTCCCATCTCTCTTTCTCTTACTCTTTTTCTTTTCAGCTTTCTACTTGTATCTCCTTCTTTTTAACAGCTTACTTCCTTTTTAATTGCTTCCAATATCTCAACCCTCATAACACACAAACACACACACATGTAAAAAGCTGCGTACACACCACTCTCTCTCTTGGAAAATAGCAAACTCGAAACATTTTAAAATCAATATAATTGACCACACAAAGTTAACTAACTGCTGACAAGTACGCTATTTTTGTTGAGTGGTGAGATGTGAACTTAAAGTGTGCTGCCATCTTGTGGGATTGTTAAAGAAGACAGTCAAATTCTGCCCCCAGAAACTCAACTCTGTCAGTTCCTTCTGAACTCAAGCTAATATTGTTGTTCTGAGGGCTGCAACGTGCAGCAAATTTCACAAAAAAAAAAACTGAGAGTTCCCCAGTTGTGGCTACAGTTTACTTACTAATGAGGTACAAATAGTAGCCACTCAGAGGCAGACGGAAGAGAGAAATGAAGAAGGGCAACCTGCTTGACTCTGAACAGCTTAAGATGGTTTGAAAAACACAACTGAAAGGTGGTGAGGAGCACAGGCTGAACACATCGAACACAGTTATGAAGCTTTCCCCTGTCACTGTCAAGTAATCAAGGCACACCAGGATTTTAATTTGGATCAAATCAATAAAAGTCCTTAAGAATAAGGTTTTATATGCAGCTAAGCCAAAGTAATTTCACAAATCAATAAAATGAGAAAAAAAACAATGTTCAACTTATTGTCAAAAATGTAGCTGTTATGAAATCAATGTCATCAGACTTCAAAATGACAGATGCAGAGTAAACACACATGGATCTTTCATTTATTTCTTAACTGTTTGTGGAGCAGAGTTAACGTGACCTACTCTGATCTGCATTACCAAACACTGAACTGCAGCCTGAAAAGGAGCAAACTGCGAGCGACATAAAAAAAAAAAAAAAAAATTAAGTGCTCTGACATTCAAATTTCCCAACTCCTGGTTGTGTGAAAACACAACAGAAAGCTCTAGGTCTATGCTACAAACAGCAACTGTCCAGGTAGCTAATCCCCCTTTCCACTACCTTACTCCCATTAATAGACACACAAATACACAGTGGTGAAGTCTGCATTCTACAGCTGCCAGTGGTTATGTAACAGCTGGTATGTGCAGCGTTGTGCATATGAGCAAACGTGTGTATCGTCTAGTTTCTATGCAGCCTTTGACCAGTGACCTCTAACCACCTCTGACCACAGGCGCTCACCCTTTAGCTGTTAGTGATCCAGACAGATAACGCCAATATACCAGTTTCTCACTGTAATATGAGTCTATATGAGGTAATATGGTGAGGTCAGCTGCTCCAGGCATGACCAAGAAGAAGATCCATGAAAAATTCAAGTGTGTTATTAAAGTGTCTAAGATGGTTTTATATTGCCATATGGGGATATTTCAGTAAAAGTATTAAAAGAGAGCCTTCCACCTTTAATCACATTATTTTTAACAACTTTTAGAAATGTCACATCCAATTTCCTTATTTTTATTAATCCTGTTCACAACTGCCCGAACTGACATACATGGCACGACTTCACAGCAGTTACCCAGAGGCCACTTCACTGCAGTGTAAAATTAACAAATTGAAAATATGGCAGAGGACGCGAAGGCTAATTATCAGCATTCAGGCCTGCAATGCAGCTGCACAGAGCCAGAGTGGTTACTGACGGCAGAGAGGACAGGCAGACTGAAAGACAGAGAGGGACATGCATGGTTAGAGATGGAGCTCACGTTGCTGCTTTCTGATAAACCAAGCAGAGTGACAGACGCCCATTCGGAGCCAAAGAGGGGAAAGCTGCACTTCCTGTGTTTGTGCATCTCGCAGTTTGTGTTCCCTTCAGCGGAACAAGTGACGAAAACTTCCTGTGAGCTCCTACTCTAGATTCCCAGGCCCGCTGGTGGAGAGACAAAACAATGAGGAGGAAAGGAGTGCACGTTACAGCACAGTGTGGGGCATGGAGGGAGATAAAAGAGTAACACACAGAGACACACTCAGACACAGCTGAACACGTGGTCATATGCAAACATACAGGTGTACACAAGGACATGCACTTCCAGGTTGTGCGCACACACATACACACACACACACTTTAGAGATTAGAGAGCTTCCAAAATGTCAAGTAAAACTGGATAAAATGGGAAAAAGACAAAGACAGGAAAAATAAAGTATTAAAAAAATCTTAAGCACACCAGGACATAAAACTTCAATCAGGATGAGTAACAAAGAACCAAAATTCACAAATACAGGAAAAAAAAGAGCCAAATGCATGACTATTTTCTCAACTTTAATCACCTACAGCTACCAACTTAACAGTGATTAAGAGAAATGCCCCATCTGAGTGCACTACCCCCCCACTGACTCTCTGGCCCTGAACTCACCAGACTGAACCAACCCCCCTGGCCTACTGTTCCTCTCTGAGAGGAAACGGATGTGGGGAATGTCTCACTCGCTTTCGCTCGCACATGAAACAAACATGCAAACTAACACAATATGCAAAGGATGAGGACAAGAACAGCTTACACTGCAGATATCCAGCACACCAAAGTTCAGAAACACACCCTCATCTGGAGCCACAGATATGACATTTACTGTATATATCTATAGTTCCTGACAAATCCAGCTAATGAGGACACACTGACTCAATATTGAATGGTGTCCAAGGAATTGAGTGATTAAAGGGGCAATGCACTCATCTTGGCTTGGGCTTTGAGACTATAACAGAAGCCTACGTTATTAACTGCAACATGTGGAAAAGTATGAACCGACGTTTTTAGAGCTTGATGCTTACAGAGGAGTAAAATCAAATCAACTCCACCATTGCCGCATAGATTTTCTTATTTTATGTGTTCTCAAATTAGATGTGTAGTACTACATTTCATAAAGAGCTGGTTTTATCAGTGAATTGTGGAATTTTTATTGAAAAATAACCAAAAATCTACATCAAAAAGAGGTTTACTCTATTCTTACCAAACAGTGCCAAAAGATACATTTATACACTCTGTATTCTTGTATTGAAATTTCCCAGACCTTTCCTCCCATTATTTACATTTTAGAAATCTTGCTTTAGGAATTTAAAATAGATAGGAAAATAAAGCCTAACTTAGCAGCAGAGTCAAAAAGGGATACAGGTAGAGAGGATACATCCTGGTCCATCCAGAGCAATGAACGGACCAGGGTGAAGCAGACAGAAGGTCAGGAGTTGCCTTTTTCTTCACAGATATCCTCCCTCCATCGCCCTTTATGTAGGTTAATCTCTTCCATCTCACCTCCTGGAGCTGACCAGCTCACTTAGCCTCATTTAACCGGCTAATGGCCAGTAATAAATCAGCTCCACACCACTCTCATCTCTCTAATCTGTGGCCTCATACATGACTGAGGCAGCTACTATAGGTAGAAAACCTCAGGTAGGACATGAGCCAGACAAGAAAGGAGGGAAAAAAAACAATTAGATACAACTGTGAGGATGACAATAGAAAAAGGGAGGCGGAACAGAGTTAGACTCGAAATTTTATGTTTCCTGGCTGGAGTTGATGACCTTTCATCGTAGATCTTTGTCCAAATTCTTTTTCTTGTCCTTTGACACATTTAGTATTTTTTCCTTTAGAAACACAAGCATGTCCACATCAAAAGTGAGTCTTTGTACTTTGGCTGATAGCAAAATGCAGATTTGCTGGAACTGAATAAATTCACTGAATAAACAACTATAAATATAGTTAAAAAAATTATGATGAAATATTAAGAAAACAAGCTTGAATATCTGATCGTGTGCTGAACATCAACACTTCAACAGTTTCAAAAACTCACTTTACTGACTCCACTCTGTTTGCACTCATTCTATTGAGGTTTGATGTATAACCCATTTTAACTGGCCAACTTTAATCATTTCAATATTTCAATGTAATTAGCTTAGCTGGTGAATTACCTTAACTTGCAAAATAATCATTTAAACAACTACTGATCTAATCAATAATCAGTAACCTTTTCATGGCTTGTTATCTGATAATGTAAACAAAGGAAGCTGCAGTGTGCCTCTCATAATGTAATTTGTAATAAGTGACACATTTCAGTGAAACTTTCATATTAACAGGATTAGTTAGATATGAGGAGGAGAAGGCCTTCCTTCATCCAGCTTCTCAGATTAAATTGAGGCACTCGGACTCCTCGTAATGCTCCAAGTTCACAGCCAGTCTGTAGCACAGCTAGCTTATAACATAGCTCTGAGTGCTACCAGGCTGTTGGTTCAGTGATGGCTGCGAGCTACTCAGCTCTGAGACCACCTGTGATTAAAAAGGCTTTTAGAAAGGTCACATTTAGCAGGTCCATGGCTGGACACACACAGAGGCTTGTGTTGTAACATCATGGTAGAAAGCTGTGAACGCAAGACCTTGAGTGCGTTACACCAAGAACATTGCGCATATTTGTGTGTATTGGAAGGTGACCACAGATGGAGCACGTTCCCTGTGTGTCCCTCTCTAAACCCTCAGCCAGTCAAACTTATCCACATTCCAACACACATGTACACATGCGCGCACGCACACACATATACACACTCTTCCTCAAGAGGATATCGGAGGCTGTATAAGGGTCAAACACTCTGTTGTGTGTCTTGTGTTCACCCTTGAGCTTCTCTGGCTGAGTCCTGGGAGGCTCAGTCAGCAGCTCCCTTACAGTGACCCTAACCCAGGAGCGGAAATCAGGCAACCCCAGAGCACCGGCTCCCTTTCTGTTGTTTCCATTTGCTTTCACTCCAAGGTGAACTCTTCCCTCAAAATCATCTCTCCTCCTCCACATCCTTTTATAGATGTGAAGCACCACACGGAGCTGGATTTAGCATGCTCACAAACTGGTATGCCTGTGTTTAGCAGGCTGGAGATCATCAAGAGGAGGCCTGCATTAGATCTGCAGATGCACGTTGATGTTGCAGCCAGGTAGGGAACAAGAAGGCTAATAAAATTTTAACTGATTTAATGAAAATAGTCATCAGCAGTTGTAGTAGGTGCACATTTCAATGCCTCTGAGATAAACCCCCATGTGAAAGCCGTGATTTCCAATTATTAAAAAGAAGCCTCGGGACATGGCATAAATAAAATCACGTCTGCAACTGAAACTGCTGCTGCTTATTTTCCATGTGAAGAGGTGGTAGACGTTTGCAACCGATTCTGCTGGGCACGGATCAGGTTGCTTTTAAATCAATTACACTGCAAGTCCTAGTTTTCAGATCATCCTACATCAGAGCTACACCCTCCGCCCCTCCCTCTATCTTTGTCCACACACTGTCCACCCCCCTCTCCCCCACTTGTATGTCATGGTGGCAGGAAGCTGAGAAGATGTACAAGCCATATGAACAGATCAGAGCCATATGGCGGGGTTGTCAGCAGAGACATATGAAACATATGGCTGATGGTGTTGGCCTGTCAAATATTAAGGCTGTTCTATCACTTCCTCTAATCTTGCTGACTGCCATGTTGATGTTTAATTTCTTGCACTAGCCACATCCACATGTGCCATATTAATGTTAAGTCATTTACGCTCATGCAAAAACATATAAATGACAAAAGGCAGAACCAGTGAAGGGAAACCAGATTACAATCTTTTTAAATGCACAATGACGATGCCTGAGCTTTGCAATTTTGAAATGTGTTGTAGAAAAAGCACAGATTCAAACTGGCCTCTGGCCTTATCTGTTTGCACCATTCAGAACAAAATATTAAAATCCACTTCACCACCAGTACTGTGTTACAAAACTCAGTAACATTGCACTGCGTGTGTGATGTAACTGGGGGCCATTTTTCATCTTTGTGTTTTGTTGTTTTTTTTTTTTTTAATTTCCTGGCACTTGCACTGTGCTGAAAGATCCTTCTGGCACCGGCCCCTCCCTGCTGATACTAAAGGAGAATGATAACTGTTATGCTTACTGGTTTATGTTCATAACCCAGAATTGAGATCACCTCTACATCCAAATTGTTCAATCACAAATATCAGCTAAATTGCAGAAATCTGAGGAAACATGGCAAATGCATTAAACAGAAATCACATGAAAGAGCCACAAAATAAGACAGACAAATGATGAGAATGAGTCACACACTGCACCCTGTTAACATCAGAGCTTAAAAAAAGCTTATCATGAGCTCTATTCCAGTTCTGAATAAAGTGAAGGAAACTCTTCACTGATTAAGTCTTTAAACACCAAAAGGTTAAGAGGGGTAAACAAGTCACTAAGGATGTCAATCACCCATGACATCAATCTGTACTTCCTGTCGAGAGCTGCTAAACAGAACTTTCACAAGAGGGAACAAAAGGGCAGCAGAGCTCGCTCCCTTCTCAAAATATAGTGAGATGTCCTCATATTCACATGCTTTTTCTCCTCTATTTTTTCCTATTTGCTATTCTTCTGTGTGTTCTGAACATGGGTTCCTGCAGTGCCTTATATCCCACTTAGAGTGGGTATCCATGGCACACAGCTGATCCAGGCACATGCTCATAAGAAATGCAACATTGTGCATACCTGCACATATTATTAACATCCATGGGGGCACGGTTGGTCACTGATTAAAGTGGGATGAAGAAAATAGCAGGATGCTGACAAAAGAAAGTTTAAGAAGAAACGATGAGATTGAGGGAGCAGTGGAGCCTGAAGCGCTGAGATGAACGTGCTTCTCAGAGGCGTGCATGCGTGTACTCGCCTTCCTTTGCCTGATGCAACGCAGAGATCTCTAATCCAATTACAGTCCAGACCAGCCAAGCAGCCTAGCTTCAGCCACCAAGGACAAACCTAGCTTGCCTATACCAATGCTATCAGCCCACCAGCTCTGCACAGATTTAGCAGCTCACCACTCAGCTGGAGCCTCACCTGAGGGTGCTGTTCACGTCTTAGTGGGAACATAAATAAAAATCACCCAGATTTAAAGGCTTCATCCTCCAACACAAATTAAGGTGTCTTATCTTAGAGGTCGGATGAGGGAATAATCTTTGTTTTAAGATTTTGGGAGTAAAACATTGAATACAGAGTCTTGAGATGGTATTGAATGCATTTTTAACTTCTCTTTTTATGTTGGCTCTTTTGTTTCTGGCCTGCACACAGCAGAAAAGTCCATCTCTCCTACTGTCACCAGTGGCCCGGGCCCCTGCTGGTAAATCTCCCTCTCTGTCCTCTATTGCAGACCTCTGCTGTTTGTAATCTAGCTCTGTGACCCACGTAGCCGCTCCCCATTTATCTCCATATCTCACCTATTGCCTCAGTGCCACTATCCGTTTCCCTCCTTCCTACCCCTTTAGCCAGTTTCTATACTCTCCTCCTCCTCCTTATCAGTGTCCCCCTCCCCCTCTTTCACCTCTCTTTCCTCCAGGGTTCTCAATTTGCTCTGATCCAGTATCCCACCTTCACATTTTTTTTCTCTACACATCACATCTCAGCTGTTCTTGTTATACAGCCCAAGTCAAGTGCCTTTTGTTGTTGGTCCCTTTGGTTTAACAGAAAATGGGACAACTTAAAAACTTCTGAACACATTTCAATAAAGCAAGAAGAAAAGATGGACGTCATGAATCTGGAGTAAATTTCATGAACTATATGGCGATTCAGTCACTCACACTAAGAAGGCAAAGTTGTTTCAATGACCATCAAACCTCAGGCTTATGATAGTCTGACAATCACCAGCTGGATCCACTTTGCATTGAGCTGGAAGAAATTTAAAGTTGGACATTTAACAGCTTGTATCAGCTTGTTCCACTTTATGACACGGTAGCATTATGAGGCTTGTTTACTCATAAAGAATTATATGTATGTCTTTTGATACTGTGCCAATTCATTTATTGATTACATTCCCTGTAACAAGGTACAACAAGAGGCCACTATATTAAAAACAGATAACTGGTGGTAATGTTGTGGCAGATTGATTTAAAAATGACAAAAAGTAATTCTGTATCATCAGTAATGTGATGAAACCCTTTTTTTCCCCACAATTGTTAAATCAAAAAGGCAACTGTACGGTAACTATGGTTAGTAATAACAGAAATCCTGTTAATAATTTAGGAAATGCAAGGGGAACCTTTATGTCTAAAACAGCCAAATTCTGCTGCGGGGGGTGGGGGTTCAACTTTATTTCAGTTGAAGTTAAGACAGCTCTCGCCAGCAGCGGCCATTGACCGTGATACTCTCTGACAAAACAGTAGCTGCTCCCAGTCCTGTGGCAGCCAGCCCCCCTTCTGGAGGAGGTGATGGAGTCCTGGGACTGTGCGGCAATGTTATTCTGAAATTAAATAACGTGCCCTGTTTAGAACTAAAAGAAGCAGCTGATTAGTCGTGACTGTTCCTGCCCCCTCCCCCCCCCCCCCCTCCGTCTGATGGCAATGCCAGTTGTGTGTACTGGGCAGGGCTGTCCAGAGCGTTACGAAAGAGTAAACACATTCACAGCATGGTGCCACTCTCCTGCCAAGTGAAATAGAGGCAACACAGAAACACACACTGACACCACAGGCCACGCCAGAAGAAACACAATAAGCAGAGCACTAGCAAAGTGGAATGAGTGTGAATATCAGTATATTTCCAAATATATGATCATGTTTTATATATATATCTATCTATCAGGTCTACTCTGCATCTCTGCAGTTACCGTCTAATTCATCAAAGGCTGCGGCTAAATGTCAGCAATGTTTGCAGTCAACACTGTGAAATTCAGCCAACGTGAGCTTTTGAACTAGTCAGGACCCATCTGAGTGGGTGGAGAGGCTTCACAAGCACAGCCAGCTCCAGGTATTAAGCTGGGTTACATTTGCAGTCTCTTGATCCATCAGCGTTAGGTTGCACCGCACTAACAAAGCATGTTCTGTCATCAGGCTTTTGAAACCTCATCTTCACTCCAAAATGCCGGGGGGGGGACAAAAAGAAGATATCTAGGGAGAGTTTTGTTGAGGCCAATGCCTAATAGAGTCGTTGAACGATATGGATTCTTCTTATCTCTACTCGTGCGTATTCAGTGAAAGGCAAACAGCTGAGTCGTTTTGGTATCATGTTCATTTCTGGCCTTTTCCTGTCCCTGCCTCTGAGAATGGAAAGGGAGAACAAGGAAGTAGAGAGGCAATTTGTGTGTGTGTGTTTCTGTACTCGTGTTTTTGCCTTTTGAGGGACCAAATAGTGTAATTTAATGGATCCTTTATATCTCCCTCAATGTCCATTGATCCACTAAAGCACCTGATACAGTATTGTGAAAAAAGCTCAATGCAACACACTGCAGTTTTGTTGTTTTATGTTTAGTGGGATAATAGTCATTCTTTATACAGCGCTGTGCAGATTTTTGTCATGGTTGTTACCAGATCAACTGCTTGCCTGAGGCATCATCCTCCTGTGAGGTTTTTTGGCTTTTTATGAAGCTTTTAGTGTGTGGCGACGACCTGGTCTTTCACTCTTGACTCTCTCATGCTACTGGGACAGTTGAGTTGTTTGCTGATGTGGCCCCAAAGTAATGATGCAGCTTGATGAACAGCGAGTACTGCCAAAAGTCAAAGAAGGGGCCTGATGTCAGAGAGGGTAGCTGAGGACTTGTTTGTTTGGTCTCTGCCCCTCCGGCTCTGCTTTGCTTCCCACTTTTTTCCTTCCTCTGTCCCTCACCCACAGGCCAGCACACAGGAGCAGCATGATAGAGCTTGTACAATATTAGTCAGCATATATGCTATCATCCTACAGGTTCAGATCCTACTATACAGCTAACACTAGCTCTGGTCTCTCAACAAGGGCTGAAGCTGCCCTGGGCCTGTCAAATGCTGCCTTGCTCTCTGCGGCTCAGCAGTCCAAATGAGCCATCAGCCAAGCACGCAAACGTCCGTGCACATCAACACCCTGAAGGAGAAGATAGAGAGAGGGGGGGGGGGGGGGGGGCAGGGAGAGATTTAAAACAAGAGGAAGATGAAATAGTGAGAGAGAGGAACAAACTGAGTCAGGGAGTGAAAGATGGGGTTGAGTTAGAGGGTTTGAAGTGCCCTTTGTGGGAGTAAACACCCCAACCAGTCCTCTTATCATCCAGCCAGCCCCTCAGCACGGCAGCACGTCATGGTAGAATAGCCTGCAGCCTGCTGCCGAGCCTCAAGGCCAGATCCATCAAAGCAGGGTGGAGTTAATCTTAGCTCCAACTACAAACTGAGGCACATAAACCAACGACGAGGAAAATATACAGCTGTGCTATTGGTTTCAATCCATTAAAAATATCCAGATTTTGTTTTTGTTGCTGATTTTCTGGGAAATAAACACCTGTAAGTTATCAAGTTTGGGGATTATTATTATATTATTTTTATGTCTGCAACTCATCAGAATCTACTATTAGTTCAACACCTACTGAAAGTTTTAAAGACTGAGAAATAGTAGAAACATTACCAGCTTTGTGTTATCAAACTAGACTACGCTACAATGTACAAAGGTTCATCTAATAAATTGGGCAATAAGATTGTAAAAAGCGCATATTTTGGAAACGATGAGGTAACAGTTTTTAAATGTTCACATTTTATATTTGGTTTATTGTCATATGAGGCAAAGACATGGAAGAAACCCAGCTAGAGCTGCCATAAAACTACCAAAACTGATCCATAAATCATATCAATTTCCTAACAGATTAATCAAATGAGCTCTGGAGTAAAAAAAAAAATCTTTGATAGGCTCCACTGAAGACAAATGCTCAAGCTCATGGCCAGTTGGATTCTAGTTTAATAAAGTCTTCACACGTAAGTCCTCAACTGACTGAAGGACTGGAAACTTAAAACTGCTTATGAATAAGTTATGAACTTAACACCATCAGTCAAAGGATGTCACTTTTGCAAAAAAAAAACAAAAACTGATGGGGATGTTCTTGGGGACAGATGCTGTGCCGAGTCAATGTGTGTGGAGAAACTGGGCCAACTGCCACTCACAACACGTTACGGTCTGTAAAAGGTTTTCTGGCTTGAAATGGTCTAAAAAATCTTGGCTTTGATTGTATTGGGTGTGTAGTTGTGAACCACCTTTAGAGCCAAATGCAATAAATTGATTAAACACACAGAAAGCCCAAAAAGAGCACCTATTTGCTGTCACACTAGCAAGTTAACAGTTCTTTCCCAGGAGACACTGAGACCTTCTGGTGAGCTGACGGCTACATCGCACTCAGGTCAGCGCTGATAAACCAGCACTGTAGCAGGAAACAGGAAACCAGCACTGTCACATGCAGTGACAGTGCTGGTTTGTCAACTTCTTGAGCAGGTGACTGCCTTGAGATGATGTCTGCTCATCTGTCACAGCCTATTTTCAGCCCTGCATCTGCGCTGCGAGCAGAGGAAGCAGCCACCTGAGCCGAGGCTGCGCATAGTACTGTGTGTATATGTATGTATGTGCATGTGTGTCGATGGAAAGCCAAATACATAAAAGGGAGGAGACTCACCCACTCATTGTGAAACTACAATCAACAGCCAAAAGGACACCACAAAGTCTCTCACAGAGTTCAGATCAGATCAATCAATATGGAAATAAGGCAATAGGAGATTTGAAAGGCCAATATAGTGATATTCTGGGATGCATTTTTACTGTTCGACAGAAAAGAAAATTTCCTTCGAATCTTCTTTTGCAGAGACCAAACGGGCACCAGGCAACAGTTCTCCTTTTTTACAGCTGTAAAAAAGTATATTGAGTAAATTGTGAGTGCCACCAAAAAAAAAGCAACACTCCTCAGCCTCATCAGCTTTTCAGATGACACCAACCAGAGTTTCACTGGCAGTCAGGAAGAAAATCCTGCACTATAGTTGCTGAATCAATTGTAAATTGATTCAAATCCAAAACTACACAACAACACAACTGAAACTGGGCCATTAGGGGTTTACATCAGCAGCACTTTCTGTATCATAGAGCTCTGAGATCGTCCCTGTTAAGATGGAAACCTTTCATATTTTCTTCCCCCCAACAAGATGTAACTTTTTAATGATTCGATTACTGAACTGAAAAGTTTCATGCCCATATAAAGGTTACAACAACCAGTCACCTCACATGGAAAAGATTTAACAGCAATCCACCACACCTCACACACAGAAGGAGAAAAAGATATCAGGCAATTCTGGGACCATAAGTGGTGAAACTGAGAGGTTGGTCTCTATGAATCCCTGAGGGGCTTCATACGTGCTTTTGAACTTCCAGAATCCAGAATTATACTATACTCACATTTACATGACAGCTTGAGAAACCTGACACAGACAAAGTTGTGGGCCACCAAATGTTTGAGAAAATGCACCACAGACAATGTGAGAACAATCATGCCGGTGAAAAGCTCCTGGAGGACGTAAGCCACAGTGCTGAGACAGAAGATTCAAACAGACAGACGCCTCTCTCTGAAGGGGA
Source organism: Remorina albescens (assembly GCA_034769265.1). Classification (NCBI taxonomy): domain Eukaryota; kingdom Metazoa; phylum Chordata; class Actinopteri; order Carangiformes; family Echeneidae; genus Remorina; species Remorina albescens. The sequence goes on from CM068475.1 coordinate 52,303,819, forward strand.
AGTTCAGCCTATAAGTGGTTGTTGTGAATTCCCCTTCTTTATCTTCCATCAGACCCATCAGCTCACACTATCAATTTTTGATTTTTGACTAGTGCAGTTGATGACTCTAATCTAACTCATAGACTCCTGAATCAACATCACCATCAACATGGATATGACACCTACATTTCAGCACCACTGCTTTAACAGTGTTTTGTTGATACTTAAAACACTCTTTTGCATTAAGAGACAAACTTGATATCAAGTCCTGTCAAAATTAATAGATGAATGGTTTATGATTTTAAAAATGGATTAATGCTCATTTTTCAAGCAAAGCATCAAACATTTGCTGGTTCCAGCTTCCCATTCATAAAGGTTAGCTTTATGAAGTATGGACAATAAAATAAGCCCTGTGGGAAACTAATGTGCTTTTTTACTCACCACATTTAGACATTTCATACCAAATGGAGAAAACAACAAACAGATTTCGTGATGATGAAAACAGCAGCCTGTGTATTAGTCACATCATTAACTTCAGGACTAAAATCAGGAAACATTTGGTCAAGGGCAGTAAACAAAACTGTAAATGTGACCACAATTTAAAGCAATCTTTCAATTTTGTATGTTTACGATTCACTTTCCTAATGACACATTTCACTTGGAACACAAATAGCAAATATAACGAGACAACAAACATTAAACATCATAATTGTTATCCACAAAATGAAAGGATACAACAAGCAGCCCCCTTATTAATGGATTCTTTCATACCCTTACTTGCATTACTTCAAGCATGCAGCATAATGATATGCTGTCTAGATAGCGTTAAGTAACAGGTGATACAGTGCAAGCTAAGTGTACATTAAATCTGACTCTGGCTCAGGTTGGGTCTAAAACAGCACTCCACTTAGCAATGTAGTTTCCATTCTCTCGCTCTTTGCTCAGCGTTACCAATCCATCACTCAAAAGCAAAGGGATTAAACATCTGTCAAAGCCTGCTCATTTCACCCAGCAGGAAGAGACGCATTTAGGCGTTGTGCATCTCCCTGGTGATTTAGCGTCCTGTCTGACTCAGAGTCCGGACAGATGAGGTCATCCAGCTCTGAAAAAAAAAACCAAACCCCAACTGCTCTCCAGTCGAACTAAAGACACGGTGGAGAGATGGACTGCATTTATTACACTAACACAATTTGGCTTATGTAAGCAAGCACACAGGTGAATCATGCTAAGACCAAAAGGTGCTTGCTGTGGCCTCCTGCAGAAACAACAGAACTGATGCCTATTCTTGTGAAAAAGATGTCCTTAGCATCTGTCCACCATTAATAGGCCGTCACAGGATTTTTATCTGCTCCAGACCTGCAGGTGTGAGCTTCATCCTCCTTATAAACTAGACCACTCCCCCCCCACTGCCCGACACAATTTTTTTTTTCTCTTTCTCTCTGATCAACCGTTCCATCGTCCACATATCCCCTCCCTCCCTTTTCCATCCACTGTCCAATGCTGTGTCCAATCCTTCATCCATTTAGAGTCCTCGTCTTTCATTCACCACACTACATCATATCTCTCCATCCATATCTATGCATTTTCCCCCAAATCAGCTGCTTTCACCACACCACCTCTCTTTCTTCCATAACATGTGAGCCCTCTTCTCTCCTCTTTTCCTCCCTCCATCCATCCGTCCATCCTGGCTGTGTTGTCCTTCACCCTGGGTCTGTATTCAGAGTGATTACACGCTTGGTTAACTCATTCATGGCTTCCACTCTGTCAGTGACGCAGGCTGAAGGCATGCCTGCTTGCTCCCTATGAATTCAGCTCACATACCCACATCACCCGTATATACACATTAGACTCTTTTAACATGCAGACATGCACAAACTGTCAACACACACAAATGCCATCAGTAGGTGTACAGCATTACAGTTTAATAGACCTGACATGACAGTAATAACATGCTCTTTTGTCACTTTGTAAAAAATAAAAAATAAAAAAAATTTGCAACTTTTCAAACATGGAGAAAGTAATTTAGTACTAACTATATTTAGAAACAAGCTTAATAATCCAGGCTGTTAGCAATCACAGCCAGGCAGTGACCTTCTCTTTTACTCAGACATGGTTCTTCACTTTCCTCTCGCACCAGGACGTAACTGGGTGTTGCTCTGGAATTCGTAACAGATCACTGAGCAAACCAGTTTTAGTTTGACAGCACTAACTGTCAGGGCAGAGAAATTATTATGATTTCATGTCAGTGACTCAGAGAAAATGGAAAATGGGGTTAAGTTCTATTGATCGCATTTAAAACTGAGAAAACTGATGCAACTTGAGACAAGTCAATGCAAGAACCAGGAAAACAAGAATCAGCAGGAGAGGAAAAATACATGACAAAATTATAAACTTCCAAGAAAGCACTCATAGAGCAACGACCGCCACCAAAATGCAGCTTTCCCTTAGTTTCATCAAAGAAAATAATGAGGGAAAGGTGTATTTCGTAAGAGCAATAGAAAATCTATGAGGGTCCAGATCAGCAAGACCAAAGTAAGGAAGTGTGGAACCAAGCACTGGAAGATTATTAATGCCATGCAGTTCACTAACTATGAAGTAGGACAGGTCAGGGTTTTTTTTAAACTCAATAATAAGATGCTGCTTTCTAAAGCAAAAACAAACAGAGCTCTGCTGGTGTTTGTACAGCAGTATTTCCAACACCCTGCTAATATAGACTGGCCAGAGGGAGCAAAAACAGAGCCTCCCTGGCAGAGATAACATTTAGTAAACAGTGGCGTTAGCTGGCCCTTCAGCTGGTTGGGGGTAACTGAAGGGCTGCTTTACTATCTCTCAACTAAAAATGTCAAAATGTGAAGAAACACCCCTGACATCAGGCCTCCGCCCTTCCTCAGCCCTGATCTGCTCATACAGCTCTACCTGATAAGTAGTCAAGTTAAAGTAGAATAACCTCACAGGGACACCTTTTTGTGCCAGTCCAAACCTTGTCTTATATGTCAAAGGGCTGGAGTTCTATTTGGAGAGATATCTCAAAGCACTTGAAGTATTACATGATAGAATTAAAGCTCATGTGCATGCATGAAAACACACCTTGTACTTTGACTCCAGTGAGTTTGTTCTTTCCTTAAAAGCAACTACGACGCTCGCTCTCATCAGAAAGGCCAACACCTTTAAGTTTGCATAGCAAATACATAAGTAAATGATTAGTTCTGGGCTGGGCCGAGAGTGTCTGGGAAGTTTCTCTGTCATGCAGACTGATGTTAAAGCTTCATCCTCTCTAACCTTTACAGCAGGTGTCACACCGAGACATCTATCTCATCCATTATAGTCCTGAGCTCTGAGCTCATGGCGTGGACAACAACAAGCTAAAAATACAGTGACAGCACAGCATCATAAGTATCATGGTGGATCAGGTGGACGATGAAATAAACTGCTTTTCATCTTCAATTCAACAAACACCTGCATGAGGACTGCTGGGGATGTTTGTCCACACACACCCCGCCGGTGACACCCGAGGCTGTGTGTCCCAATAGGTGGCACGGTAGACGGGTTAGCACGACTGCTAAGGCTCGGTCCCGCAGCCCGGTGCACCTTGCACAGGAAATATACTAAAAAAAAAAACGGGCATGGACCGACCGCGTTAGCTGGACTGCTAACATTAGCCCGTCTGCTGTTTGCCAATCCTATTAATAAACTGGGAGATATTCCCACCACCGTCGTTGGCTAGTTAGGCTACACAGGTGCCCCCCGATAATACCCCCCGGCCCCAGAGGAACACCGGCTCGGTTTACCGGTACAGGATCAGACCGTTGCCAGCTGAGCTAACAGGCTAGCATCGCAGAGCTAAAGCTAAACTGGCAACATGCTACCCGCTTAGAGGCAGATTAACGCGTCCAAGGTGGAGGGGGGGTTAGAGGAGAGGAGAGGAGAGGAGAGGAAAGGAAAGGGGGGGCGGACAGTGTTCACTGCGATGGTGCACCTGTCTACCGCCGACCCCGGCCGGTGTCAGCCACCGGGGGGTGGACTGGCAGCCAGCATCGGAAAGACTGCGCAGTTTGACCTGTCAGGGGAGAGAGACGGAGAGCCAGCTAGCTCGGCAAGTTAGCGGTCGGTACTCACCCCATCAACCAGTCCATGGTGCTGCTCGGAGCTAGCTTAGCTAACGTTAGCTGGCAGGGGATAAATCCACCAGGAGCCCGGAGGAGAGCCCCCAAGTCTATCCAGCCACCACCCTCGCTGACCTGGCTGGCTGGCTGGCTGCCTGCCTGCCCCCCTCCAGGAGTCCCGTCGCCGTCCCCTCCGGGGCCCGCGTCTCTCTCCCAGTCGCTGGATCCCGGGTGGTCGCACACAAACACCGCTTAAACTTTGAGCGATCGTCCTTGTTTTGATCCCCCGCTAGCTCGGATCCTGTAGCTGCTGGAGCTCCGTCAGATCAGCGCGTTAGCTGGTAGCGAAGGAGCGCAGCATGGAGTGACTTTGAGCTGGAGGGGGAAGCCGGGGCGGCGGAGCGGGGCTCGTCTGTCGGGGTGCCGCCGGTCGACCCGGTAACCTCTGTCATGAAGCCTTGTACGGCCACCGTGCTGTAGCTGACAGCCTGAACCTCCACCGGAGCCGCCGCCGCCGCTGCTGCTGCTGCTCTCCGAGCCAAATCTAAATCGGAGCCCGGAAGTAAACACAGACCCGACCCACTCAGCCTCTCCTGTGCGTAACATGCGTGTCACGCAGGGCTGTGGGCTTGGAAGCAATGGGAGATGTAGTTAGTAGCCCAGGTAATAAAAATAATAATAATAAAGTCTGTTTCTATGATGTCCTCATCCAAAGCACTTCTGCTGACATGCCACGAAGTTTGACTTTTAATGCATCAGGTTATCCTACATTATATTATAATATTATTCTGGGGCAGCACTGAAGAATGAGACTTCATTCATAGGATAATGTTCTAATACATTTTAGGGAAATAACCAATAAAAACCTTTCATAATGAGACATGTCCAAGACGGAAAAGAAAGACAGTGAGTCGATAACTTTTGATGAAGGCTCACAAATGAAAACTGCATATTTAAAGGGGACACAATGCAAACATTCAAATGCCTCTAAAAACTAAATGATTCATTCTGTAAACTTATCATCTTCACATATATAATTTTTATATTGATTGTGGTTTCAGTGCTGAAAGTTTTGGCCCACAGTCCAAAACCCAGAGAGACCTCAAATAATACATTTAGTAAATTTGGGTTATTTGATAAATGGAAAATGTTTTTAGGATTTGTGTCACTAAACTAACAAAGTCATGTCCTGCACTGTCTTGCAGAAAATCACGGGTGAAATTGAGTTTGCGCTGTACAATAGACAGGCCAGCTGGTATCATCCCAATACTGGAGCATTAGATGATGAGAGGTCAATATGAGCGCTACAGTAAATTTATGATCCAGTGCCAACCAGTTAATGTAGCTTTCTGTCATTTCCACCACCCCTCACATGGAGCAGAAATAACCCTTCAGACAAAACCGATGAGAAATTTCATTGGTGGCCATAAGTCTCAACAGAGAGGCAGCCGTGTGCGGTGAACCCTCCCTGTGAACAGGCACGGCAGTTAAAGTAATGAACAAGATACCACTGGATACATTATTCTACGGGGTCAGACATCGTGACCTGTTCTCAGAAATCAACTGTCCTCAAACAGGATAACTGGTGTTTTGTCTATATCTTTGTTTTAATGGTTTGCTCTCATTAGTTAACTGGTGACCTGGCTGCCTCCTTCCTCTTCACTGACCCAGACAAGATGACATTTGAGCAGTTAAGGTAGATTCACGTTTCAGCGATCCACAAACATGACACCTGATCTTCTATCCTGCTTTTATGCCACAGAAAAGAAGTTTATCAGTTGATTAAGAGAAGGTTAAGGTTTTGACCCATTTTTGCAATGACAAGTTGTTTATGGCACTTATTGAACTGCTTCTCAACAATTAGGTTTGCTGTGTTGCATCGGTGCCGAGCTCTGTTGGTCAAAGCAAACAGGACATTGAAATGATCAGTTTAGCTACCAGTGTCAGTATTTTCTTATATTCTGTTAACAAAGCACTCGGTTCAAAGCATAATAGACAGGTTAACTGATCCTGAGGGGTTTTCTATTTTTGCTTAGAAAATGCAACATGTGATTTGGTGACCATGTGCTGGTCTTCATCATTTGCTTTCTTTTTTTTGTTTGTTTGTTTTTTTTTTGAAGATTTTCATCTTGGTATAGGAACTTAATCCTATAATTTACCATGTATCCCTGCCATAAGATCAATCCTTAACCACTGACTATATAGAGTCAGAAGCTCTTAATGGTTCTTTTTCTTTTTTCCACCCCCTGCTCTCTTTCACCCATTTTCCTCTTTAAGAAATCCATCAATCAGGCAGATGCAGTTTGTAAAGATGGGACTAATATGCATTCTAATGCAAAAATGACCGGTTTCCCCCGTCCATCACCCTGAGAGACCATTAGAGAAAGACATATGGACGTCATCAATTCCTAACTGTCCTCCTTTCCTTCCTCATCCTCTGTCTCACCCTCTCTTTACTTCCTCCCCTCTTTTCTTGCTCCTCTATGCTCCACTGTGCACCTCCAGGCTTCTATAAATAACAGAACCACACAGGCACTGAGAGGGCATTCAGAACAGGAGCCCTGTTAACAGGAGGCAGAGTCACATGATTGGCTGCTTGATACTCCAGCGCCCCGATGTCCTCCAATCAGTTCACAGAGAGGTGGAGTCACAGCGATGACTGACAGGAGGCTGGTGGTTGGTTGGGGCGGGGGGGGTTAAACGCTGATGTAATGTCATTATTAGCCACACAGGGGCAGTCTGGGATGTTTCTTGACACTATGGCTGTGCAGACCCCTCACAGAATTTACTCAATTTTGCAGTCAAAATACAAAATTTATAAATTGATGTGAAAGCAAAATGCAGAAAAATCCAGCTAGACATTTATTTTCTGATTCTAGTCCTCACACATGGACTCTAATCTAAACCATTTTTTCTCCAGATTTTCTGTTTGAAATCTGCACCCGAAGCTGTTTTTAAAAAATATTAATATGTTTGAATTGACATCAAACTACGGAACATATAGAAATATATTTAGAACAGGTACATTTTGATTGTTATTGTCAAATTCACAGCTTACATTAATATATTATTACAATTCCATGACAGCAGAGTCTAAAAATCAGTATTGAATGGATAGAAATTGTACTTCAGGTTTTTGAGGGCATCCATGTTTTCTTTAAAGAAATCACAAAACCCATAAAATGATTAAATGTAGTCCAAATCTATCTGACACAAAAGCTGATAAACTCCATTTATAAATGGCCTGAGTTTGACAGCATCAGGTCTTTCATATGTATATTAATAAAATCTGCTTCATCCTGGTATTGAGATGTTAATATCAAACTCCATCATCACTGTCAAAGCAAAAAGGGAATTGTTTTTTGTTTATGGTATTTAAAAGTAAAAAAAACGAACAACTTCAGTAACAACATACAACAATTGTTATTTAACCTCCGTAGGGATGTAAATAAAGACAAAAACATTCTTCAGTCTGAATGGATCTTTTCCACTGAAGACATTTTGAAGCAGCTAACATTGTGAAAATGGTTGAGGTCAATTTGTCTGCTTCAGGTCTGCTACTCTAACAGATCCAAACCACTCATTATTTCATGACACCCTCTCTTCCCTCTTCTTCATGGACTGTTTTAACAGCACAGTTAAAGTTCAGTTTGCATTAACAAGTTCATAAGAACATTTTTACATGATGCCGGTAACTTGTGATTATTCTGCAAGTTCAGTCCAGGGAACCATGTTTACCTCTGACGAGGATATAAAGCCACAGTCTATTGTTGGAGCCGGTGCCAGAGATGAGCTCTGTGGGAAAATGAGCCCGGCTCTCATCAGGTGCTCGTCCAAGTTAGCCAAGGTCACTTCCTGAAATCCATCCACTCGTCAATACTGAGCCATCAAGGGATCGATATGTTCCCATTTTGCTTCATCGCAGCCGCTGCAGCACATGAGAGAGAACTGTGTATGTTCATACAGTACCAATCAATGTGACAGATAAAAACAACTACACAATCTGACAGTAGCCTGTTACCATACCATCACTGTCAAGTGTGCTGCGGGTGAGACGGCAATGAGGTTGATTAAAGGTTTTAATTTGCCAGAAGCAGTGAAAGAGACAAATGTGGCCGCTTTCAGGGTATAAAGCTCCCTACTGCAGGAACACAAAAACGAGTTCAAGGCCTCCAAATTCCCCAGATCTTCCCCATTCCAGCGCCTGTGACATGTGCTGGACAAACATGTCCAATCCATGGAGGCTCCATCTCAAAACTTACAGGACTTAGAGGATCTGCTGCTAACATCTTGGTGCGAGATACCACAGCAGACCTTCAGGGGTTCGGTGGAGTCCATGTCGAGATGAATCAGAGTTGTTTTGTCAGCAAAAAGGGGAACTACACAATATGAGGCAGCTAGTCATAATGATATGGAAGGTTGGTGTAAGTTCAGCCTTTTGGTGCAAAGCCATTTTGTTGGGTGGCCAAATATCTTCAGTGAAAACTTCCCAAATACGTGACTCTTTTCACATGCACGTACATTACACACATATATATGTGTGGTATTTTCACACTTAAGTATGTCCATCATAAAGAAGTTGCTGCTTAGTGATCATTGTGACGCACAAAATATCTCACATGGGGTTCCCGCATCTGATAACAAGATCAGGAAATAAACATATCAAGACAAATAGATTAAAAGAAAAGTGAAAAAAAGCACACCGCACTGACACAAACACACACGCACACACATCACCACATACCTATAGATCCGCTCAGTGCTGCCAGGGTGAATGAGGTATCGGCTGCAGAATGACTGATATGATTTATTCATAGCTGGCAGCAGTAACTCAAAAAGCCATTAGGAGGCATTAAAATGGAGAGACCTCACATTACTCCTGCATGAATAATATATGCTTAATAGATGCAGTGAGGAGTGTGTTGCATGCGTGTGTTTGTATTGTTACAACAACTAGATGTGACATTTGTGTTGTTGCTTTCAATGACAAGTTTTATGACCTGAAAATTAGAGCTCTGTTTTGATTAGAGATGATTGATTTGATCGATTCCAAATTCCTGATTAATATTAGTTTAAAAAAAAAGGAACTAGACAGGCTTTTTTTTAAATATGAAGAAGAAATCCTGAAAACGAAGCTCAAGATCAGCAAATTACTTAATTAATCTTTCAGTCTTGATGCTAAAAAAACTCACCTAATCACCACACATGTGATTTATCTATGAACTAACAGCTGCTGAACTGTCCATAAGATACATTTCAAAAAACACAAAACCTTTTTATTAGTCACATTTTAATTCATCATGCTTCTCAATGTGCACTCAAAGAAGTGTGTGTGTGTCCCATCGACATGTTTACTGTTAACAGTCTGATCTCATCTCCTATCGGTTCATTTTCAGTTGCTCAATAACGGTCACACAGTATAAGGTGATGATAATGGCCACGTGCGTGGCTGGGTTTCATATTATCGGCACCACAAAGTCTGCCTGCCTGCCTGTGTGTGTCAATTCAGTATACATAATGTGTGTGTGTGTGTGTGTGTGTGTGTGTCTGTGTTTGTGTCATTGCTGGCTCCACACTGATGGCTGATGTCTTGGCGTATGAGTCAGTCTTAGCCACATTACTCATGTCTGCAGACTTACCTGGCTCCAGTGCTCCAGTCACAGAGAGGAAGACAGGGGTGGAGTAAAGAATGGGAGAGGTCTGAAACTGCAGACAAAAGGAGGGGGGGGGGCAGCTGGGTGTAAGTGAAGAAGATTAAAGAAAAAAGGAGAGATGAAATGAAACTGATTAGCTAACCAAAGACAGAAAGAAACCCATTTTGAAAAAGGGAAGTGGGAGGGAGAGGTGCAGCACACAGGGTGCAGTCTTGCCTCTGGTGCATCAAACCAACCAACCTAAATAGTTGAAGCATGCTGTTTTAATGCAGTCCATTTTTCCGTTAACACACAGGTACAGCTCTGCCCCCCCACAACGTTTCAGGCGAATCAGACATGAAGTCATTTTCAGTCAGAAGCAACTCAACAGAAATAGCTTGCATGTGGCTCTGAGGTCATAGGCAGAGAGAGCAGAAATGATAACAGAGAAGCAGCCACAGACACTGTGTGTCAGCAGCAGCAGTCTGCTTCAGCCTTTGTCTTAACAGCTTACAAGTCAACATGTTTCTGTATGTGTTACACACGATCATCCACAAACAACAGTGCTGGCAGTGCAAATGGGTTTCAGTCTCCCAGATGAGTCCTTTGGGAGGAATTATAGTGATTTATTTATAACATACACAACATATAAAGACAGCAAAAAGATATTTAATAGTAGATATAGCAGCATTTAAAGTGTCAAGTATGGGATTCTACAGGAGGTTTGAAAAAGCTCACAGCTAAATATTGGATGACCTTCAATTTAAGGCAGCATGAGGCAGAAAGTATTAAACAGGAGAAATTGTTGTGGCAACCTGAGGGGAAATTATTAACACTTGCATATGTGTCACCATCAGACCTGTGATTATGGTTGGAAGTCTGCTGGGTCGGTGTCTGACCTTGTGTCAGTGGTGCCACATCCACCTGAAGCACAGTTCTTCACTGGTGGTCTGGGATTTTGGGATGTGGTTTTTGGAGGTGCAGACGCTGAGATATAGGATATGCACTGCTTAGCGTTATGAATTGCTGTGTTGCAGGAGCAGTGTGTATGTGTGTGTGTGTGTTTGTGTGTGAGAGAGAAAGAGTGAGGATGTTTAAGCAGTGATGAGGTTTGGATCTGAGCTGAGACTGCTGATGGGGCTGACGCTGAGAGAGTTTGTTCCACCATTAGAAAGACAGTGACAGACGTCAGCGCCAACAGCTGCTTTAGTCAGCACTTTGGACACACACACAAAGCATATGCTCCCTGACAGTGAAGAGGCTGTGTGTCCCTCATATGCAGTGAATAGAGAGGAAGTGAAAACACACTTTGTCTGTCTTGATTTTTTGTCCATTCATTATGTTTCATTCCTGAAAACTAAGTGAAACCTGACGACTGATGCACATTCAATCTACTGCTGGCTCAATTCATGGAACAAAAGCATCGATCGCTGCTCACCTTCCTGACAGGGGACGTTGGGAGCACCGGAGTTTGACTGGGAGCCAGCAGTAGGTGGCAGCAGTCAGTTATACAACACCTGCCTGAGCAATCACAATGACTGGGTGCTCTCCAGTGCTACTTTGTGCTCAAATCAAAGCTCTCCGTGAGGGAATTATAACTAACGCGTCCCTGTGGTTAAATGGAAATGGGTAGGTGGAACTCTAATTGCTGCAATGACCCATTTCTCTGAGCATTCTTCTCGTCGTTCGTGTCAAAAGCTCCAGACAGCACAACATGACCCACGCAGCCTTTCTTTGTTTTCCAGTGATTTGCCAGTCTAGACACCCCCTCATGTCCTGCTATAACGCTGCGGTGTGCAATGCACAGGTGGCCATGACAACACTAACTAAATTAAACTGGATTACCTGAGACCTGCTGAGCCTCGGAGCCAGCCAGGGATTCCTCGTCACCGCAGGCCTCACACAAATGAACACATGCTTGTGCCTGTTACTTCACTAATGGTCTCCCTGCGTCCATTTATTTAGTTCATTTCCCTGCGGCGAGCTGCAATTCATGGTGAAATGAAGAAGGTCATGAATTTGCCTATGACAGCACAAGGAAGAGAATATTGGACACATATGATCAGTTTTTTTGGCCCGGGGAGGGAGGGTGGGGGGGGGGGCGACCACAGGCTGCCTGACCATCCAGCCCACAGAGCTCGACTTTTTGCATGCTTGCATGAGAGATGGATGGGGACATGAGGGAGGTTAGAGAGAGGGGAGACAGGCAGGGAGAAATAGTAGGAAGAGCAGGCTGCCAGACTTCAGGGTTACATAAGGACAAGAGTTTTCCATGGAAAAAAAAGGGCAAGAAATGCTGTTTGGAGTCGGTCATCATTGGTGACGAGTGGAAAAGTGTGGAATGCTGTGCTGACGCAACTTTCGAGCAGTGAACGTGTATAATGAGTTAGAAAGTGTGTGAAAAGGTGGAACACAGAGAGAAGAAAGAGAGGAAGAGAAAGTAGGCATGTTCTGTTAAAAATTTGGTGTGTGTGTGTGTGTGTGTGTGCAAATGGAAAAGTGAAGAGCGCCACAGCCTGCTGACGTAAAGCTTCCTAACTGTTTCCATATAGAAGGCCTGGGACCAGGCGCCAGGCTGCCCCTCAGCAGAGATGTGTCTGGTACCTATCATTCACCATGAGAGGGAGGATACACACTCACACATGCATGCTCACACATTCGGCAGCGCACATTCGTGCATGCACAAAATGTGACAGAGAATCTGTTCAATTTATGAGCATTCAGTGACCATTCATACATGTATACACAAATTCACAATCGTGTATACACACACGGACACAAACAGACGAGCGGCAGCTAAAAGACAGAGCATACAGTACAAACATGGGCATTAACTGTGTGATACAATAAAAGATAAAGAGAAATGAATGGGTGGGGGAAAAATCCTGCAGGAGCTTATAAGACTTCATCATCAAAAAATCTATAATGGATATTTTTTAGCTGGCTTCAGTCCCAGAGAAAATATTTTAAAGAATGAGCGCATGTGGAAAATCATTTGGCTTTGTCTTTAATGTAAATTTATATGTGCTTTAATGTCCAGGTTATTCTTGGGTTGAGGGTCATTTATGCACTTACTGTCTACAATAAATCACCTCCTAAAGATATTCCACTGCCATGATCACCTAATTCTTGGAGTGTATTTACCAGACAACTCATGCTGACTTGTGCGTTTCATATGTATGCCAAGATGAACGCATAGCGGCTGTTTTTTTCCTCCACCACCTTTCTGGAAATGCAGTTATTTGTGACAAAATTTGCACAGAATGTATCCGCATTTCCATCATAAACGACTCATTTTGCTGCATAAAAATATCCTACAACTGGTACGACTGTGTGGCCTTGACGTTCCCATAATTAAGATATAAATAAAAACATTTAGAAGCCTATTTGCAGGAGTAAAGTACATTGGCAACAGGAAACCTGTCCATAAATGCAGACTTCAGCACAGCACAGCAGAGGGGAGACTGTGGATGTGCAGGTTACCCGAGATGCAGATCATTATAATACAAGCTGAGGGCACCTTGAAAAGGACACGCACACACATTGCATACATATACAGAGGAAGCATATTGTGGTGGGATTATCTGTTATGATCCAGGTGATAAATACACACAGCATGTGGGGCAGGCCGTTCATTATGGAGAGCATGAAAGGGAGAAAGTGGGATTTACTGTGTATGCCCTTGTCAGGAGGAATTCCCTTGATGGCCATAAAATAAAGACACACACATGAAAAGCAGAGGGACTCAGCTGGAGCCGCTGGTAATGCCATTACCTCTGCCTGTCTCCTATTGGACTCAGTGAAATGCTCATTAGGACAGTATTGTGCTCCCTGCAAAAAGGCCTGAGGGCCTTCTGGTTTTGCATGTGTGTGTGTGTGTGTGTGTTTTCTATGCTCACCCGTCAGCCCCTGGACAACGCACCAAGTGTTGTGGCTGGATGAAACCAAAAGGTGGAGCTTCGGGAGCGATGCTTTGTTTGCGGAGAGATGTTGTTTGATTGTGTGAGGAGAAATTCCACCATGACATCATGAAACCAAAACTGTCTTTAGTCAATCCCCCATTGAGGGGGACTGGATGAATTGGCCCCCCGCTGAATTGGACCGCTGTTTTATTGTACCATCGGTGTACACTGTATCCTCCGGGGGCAAATACCTCTCTTTGTCTTTCTGTTTCTCTCACACACACACACGAACACACACAAACACACCACAACCTCATCGTGTTGTCTCATCCCCTGAAGGTAAATGCTGTTCAAACACATCACATCATTGGCAAACACTGCACCCTCACCAGCCGCCTGCTCACTGTGGTGCCCACAGACAAGCTCGGATAAGGAAGAGGTGGAGGAGGGAAACCTGTGTGAGTGTGTGTGTGTGTGTGTTCTGGGAGAAAGAAGAGGAAGTGGAGGGATAATGAGTCAATCTGAGAGAAGACATGGAACAACAGGCTAACGTTCCTTAGAGGTGTGGTTTAATGGTTTAAAAGGATACTTCCCTTTGTCACACAAATATTCTTCCCGTCATCTCTCCTGAACCTTAGCTTTTCTCTGCCCCCCCGACAAGAAAAGAATAACTTAACTTTAATTTTGAATGCAAGGCTTTGTTTGTACATTGGAACCATCAGCTTGTGCTGAACTGGTCTCCAATCTTCCATCATAGGGAATAAATTGCAGTAGATTTCCTGAATAAATGGGCGTGACTTCCTTCAAAGTAAATTTGAACGCATCTCCCCTATTAAATTATTCACCAGCCCATCAGCATAAGGAAGCATGTGGCACTGCCAGTGTGGGGGGGAGAAAAAAAAAAAAAAAAAAAAATCAATAAAGCCGTGTTGTGTGGTCAAAGTGGAGTTTGTTAAACACAAAATCAATAGTGAGGCTCCAGGACTCTGGATGTTGTTATGTCTTGGGTGGAATTCCCTTCCGATCCACGTCGGTCCCCATACAAGCACACAAGAAAAAGAAGAGGAAGCAGAGAGGAGTTCGTATTTTGTCATGTCTGTATTTTTGTCTCATTTTCACAAAACATGTACAGGGGAAGGAAAAGCCTTTCAATAGAACCTGAGGTATTTTTGCATCAAGCAGCCTAAGGTATCTGGATTTTCTTTTAAAAACTCATCTAAATGAATCAGTGTTCTTAGATGCGTTGCTATTTACACACACACAAAAAAAATAATAATAATAATTCAATAACAACAATTTTAGCAAATGGGACAGCCTGCATCTTCTCTGTTACATGTCATAAATAATTCTAACAACATTTCTTAAAAATATAGGGATGAGAGTGAGGTGAGGAGGTTACTTGAGCCTCGGGGAAAACATAGGAATCTATCTGAACTTACTGTAGCTGCAGCAGCACAAGGTCAAATGTCATAGATCGCCAGAGAGAAAAGCTAATCAAAGGTGAAAGGAAAAACAAACACATTTTATATTATAAATAAATAACCGTCTCGCACCAGGAGAGCAAAGTTTTAATTTCTCTCACCTCAGAATATGAAGAGCCTCCTTTTTTCCTTTCTCATTTTGTTATACTGTTTTGTTTTTTTGTTTGTTTTTTTAATTTTTTTTTTTTTTTCAATCAAAGCTTTGGAAAAAAAAAAAAGAAATAAGAAAATAAAGAGAAGGAGAAAAAGCAGGGAGCTTTACGGACATGCATTGTGCTGATGTACCAGCAGCTGTGTACCCTGTGCCGGGCTTGGCTCACTGAAAGATCCCCTGAGAATGAACAAAAGGGTGTGTGTAGGGCCTATGCTTTACATGTGTGGAAATAAGTATAAGTGCATACAGAATGTGTGTGTGTGTTGGTTTCAGCTTTGGTGGGACATGCTGTGATGATGACTGATGTACTGGTGCTGGCTCGGAGAGGCAAGTCTTTAAATCTCATTGTGAAACAGTGTGTGTGCATGTTTGCATACAGTTGTTGTTGCTATGCAAGCCCTCGTGAATCTGGCAGAAAATGTTTAGCTAAATATGAGTGATCAAAGATTGTGTGGCTTCTGTTCTAAAACAGTCTGTGTAGTCAACGCTTGAGCCCTCAATAGTGATAAATCTATGAGTTCACACTGCAGAGGGTCCAGAACAGAGAGCCTGCTGTAACTGATCTCACTCAAAGGATGTCTTTACCATCCTCCTGATGCCAAACAGAGGCTCTATATTTGCATTATCACAACTCTGCACTTGGCATTTTGAGCTTCATGTTGCCAGGTTGTGGATGGAAACTAAAATTGTTTATCAGAAAGCAGAAAAGTGCATTTCAAAGTCATACATCACTCTCCCCAAAGAAGGAACAGCACATATTGCTTGCTGAATTTGTTGAATGTGTGTATTTGTACGAGTGTGTGTTCATAAATACCATACAGCAAATAATAATAATAATAATAATAATAATTCAACAAAAAAAGAAAGAAATCCACAAAACATTATATTATTTCTCATTACCAGAATGAACCAGTACAATAAATTAAAACTATAACTGAACAAAAAAGTCCATTAGAAGTCCATTAAAATTGCTATATATATTCATATTGTATATTTAGTATTTGTCTGCCTGTAGTCAGCCTTTCTGGTGCATGCTCAGTGGTGACCATGGGTGGTGACTGGGAGCTGTGGGGGGGGGTCTATAAAGGAGCTGATGGGCCAATCAAATGAAACCTTATCACTGTCCCGAAACCTCAGTCCCATCATGCTGTTAACACTGAAAACAAAGGAGCCAGAGTCAGGAAGGACACACTGTGCTTTCGAGGGATGGGGGTGAGGGGGTGGAGGCAGACTGCCTGTCACTTAGAGTCTTCAACTCAAAGTCTTTTCATGAACGCTGAGGATCCTTCATTGTTTGGATGCAGTACCGCCTTTAGATCAAGTCCTTGGGATCTCTCTGCCTTGTGCTGTGAGTGATGTGAGGAGACGCTGCGGTTAAGGAGTCTGTTATTGTTGTTGATGGTGATGCTGCAAAGCAGTCTGTAGCGAGGCAGAGCCGCTGGAAAAGGAGGGGTGGGTGGGCGGGGGGGGGGGCTTTGCCGTGCAAGGTTCTGAGGCTTTCTGACACTGGGGTGAAGCTTTGGGAGGAAACATAGGGCTTGGTTCAAATTACAAGCTATACACCCGATGAAGCACACTACATTTGACCACAGGTGAGCAGTTTTTGTCCGAACTCTATAATAAGGATGCAACTTGTGCTGGGTCATTCCTTTTTATCTGTCACAGAGCTCACAAACATTAAGTTTCAGTACCAACAATATAGTCCCCCCCCTCCCATAGCCCATCCACCCCCGACTTTTCTTCAAATTCATATGAGAGTTCAGGATGGTTATGGTCTGTTAAGCACCACATCTCAGGCTCTGTCTCTCTACATGCGAATGCTAGTTCGCATGCTAACCTTTTCACATTAACTCTGCTTTTTTATGTATTTGTCCTTCTCTCAGTTGGAGTCTTTAACACTGTGTCTGCGAGGGCACACAAAAAAACCCTCTTCTGCTCCTTCTCATATGTCCTCTTCTTGAAATCCCTCTAAATAGGTCAATTTTTGCCCCCAAGGGACAACTCTTATCATATCCATTATGTGTCAGGATACCTCGATAATCTCCATGCTTCCAGAGAAGCTCGACTGCTTCCCAATCTTCCCCAGTTCTTCCCGGGACCGTGTCTCAGAGATGCCCTCCTCAAACTCCATCTGACAGCTGCGTCGGTTGAACTGCTTGTCTGATGGAGGCCCGCTGTTGTTCGAGCTACTGGACATGGACACTGTGGACGATGATGTAGAGTCTCGGTGGTCTCTCTGCGTCTGTGGAGGGGAGGGCTTCTCCCTTTGGGATTTCTCTCGTAACCGCACACCTTCAGTGCACCCAAACGCCACATATGCCGAGCTGCTCCCAAACCTCACAGACGACTCTTCTCCTCCTCCACCCCCTCCTCCTCCAAGCTCCATCTCTCTCTCACCGCCCTCCTCTGCCCCAAAGTGCCATGGGGCATCAGTAGTGGGGGTGACAGGTGTGACAGGAGTGGTGGCCTGGACAGTGTCTCTGTGTTTGGTCCACATTGCCCCGGACCCGACAGTGGGCAGGGAGGGTAGAGAAAGGAGCAGGGAGCCCTTTAAATTATCGTCCAGACTGGGGCTCTTGTGGTCCAGTGATAAGCTGAGGGACTGTGGAGGTTGGTGTGGTTGGGCGTGGACTGGTGAAGTGCTGGAGCTGTGCTTGGGTTTTCTTCTGGGTCTGGATGACGAAGAACTCGACCGATGGACTCCTTCACTTCCTCCAAGCCCCAAACCTCCGATGCTGCCCCCGCTGCCTGGTGAGGGGAATGGTGAATCAGAGGAGCTGGGGCTATCTAGGACGGGAGACGGGGAGCAGACACCATTGGAGGTTCCTGCTCCTGGACTGTCAAGCTTGCACAGCTTGGGGACGTCTTCAGAGTGTGTGGGTGCCAGGCCGGGGCAGCGGGGACCATTGGGGGAGTAGACAGACTTAATGTCCAGGGAGAAGGAGCGTTTGAGGCGGTTAGTATCCATGATCCTCTCAGCGGAGAGGTGCAGGCCATTAAAGCCTTGCTGGAGGGAGGTTGGTGACGGTAGCTTGGGTTCTGGTGGGATGCGTGGCTCTGCCACAGATGAGTCATAGTTGCTGTGGTGACCGTTCATCTCGAAACCTGTGCTGACTCCATTAACTTCTGAGCTTTGCTTGATGTTGGTGTCATCAGAGGTTGAAGTTAAAGCTTGGAGTAGTCGCAAACCCTTCTCAAACTCCAGCAGCTGACCAAGGAAGTTAAAGTTGGGGGATATGGACGGTCTTCGGTCCTTTACAAACCTGTGACGAGGAAAAAAAGAAGGTGTTATTAAAATGTCGCCAATGAAATATGAGATGGCAAAAATTTTGAGGGCAGAACTACGCCAAATGAACTACATTTTACTGAGGCACAATACATAGGCCAGTTCAGGCAAATCAAAGCCTTTTGTACAAGCTCTGTTCCCGAGCAGCTATCTAACAATTCCATTGCTCATGACTGGAGGGGTGGGGGTTGAGAAAAATCGTCTAACATTTCTGTCAAAAGTAAGTTGCCTTTTTATTGGGGCTGACACCTTAGCTCAGCTGGTGGTGGATAGGAGGTGCAAACATACCTGTAGGCATCGTCTGATGACAAGCCCATTGTCTTCATGATGTATGCAATAGCGATGGTTGCTGAACGCGAGATTCCAGCCAGACAGTGCACAATGACTCTGCAGTTTGACACCTTAGCTTTGTCTGTTGGGGGAGAACAAACCGATATGAATACACACAACTATACTCAAATCCACACAACACTGCAGATCACTGACAGGTCTCATCTTCAGCATAGTCTCTGGAGACAATCAGCATCTTTTGAAAGCAAACTGACATTTCCTGGAAGAGCGTGGGGGGTTGGGTCATCTAAGTGGATGTGTTATACCTGATGCTATTGTTCTATAAGCACGTGAACGTTTAGGAACTATGACAGTGTGTGGATATGTCATATTGAATATCATGGCATTCTTTAACACAAATATTTAGATGCATTTTTTTTCTTGTAAAGACCCTCCTCTTACCTATAAATTCATTAGTTTTGTCCAGCCAGGGAAGTAATTTCTCACAGTAGTTGTCATTAACTGGGATGCGCATGAAGTGACTCTCACTGATGAAGTCTGGCTTGGGGCAGGTGTTGCTGGCATTCAGCACGTAGGTGATACCATTTTGGGCCATCAGATCCTGTAGATGTGGTGATAACAGTGTTTTAATATCATGTTTTGTTGCCAGGTAACAAAAAACAGACAGTTTTTCCATTCTCTTACAGTGATGAAATGAATATAAGGATACAAAACAAATTCTACCTTGTTGAGGACATCCTTCTGTGAGCCCAAATAGAGGTGTGGCAGGATGCGAGTGGGCCCTATGTTAGCCACAGGCAAACATGGCTGGGACAAGCTCATAGGTAGAGCAGTGGCAGGTTTCCCTTCACACAGGCCGGGGAAACAGGAGGAGAAAGCAGCAAAACCTCCTACGGAGAAAGTACAGAAGGGGAGAGGGGGTTAGGTACACTAATGGTTTTCCACATAGCAGTTGCACAACATACTTTGCAAACACTTGCATGAGCTCATCAAGAAAAAAAAAAAAAAAAGTTGCACCGCCATTAGCAGAGCAGACAGACACTCCATTGACTTTCAGGAGTAAATGTGGTTACAATGTCTGGGTCCTGCTTAGTGCAACAGGAGCAAAAAAGAGGCTCTCTTAGCTTCTGTGTGAGTGTTAGGTTAAATGCTGGGTGGCCAGGAATGTGTGCATCTGGCCCTTTAAGAGGTAGGCGGCTCCACTTTTGGCATATGTGTAAAGTGTGTGTGTGTGTGTGTGTGTGTGTGTGTGTCTCTGTTTCCTGCATGAGCTCATGTCCTGTAGCAGTGCATTGCGTCAGGCTGGGGGAATGAGAGAGGCCACAGGTGCAGGGCCAGGACAGAGGCCCACTAACATCCCCCTGACAACTGCACATCACACATGCATGGAATTGCATATGCGCACACACATATGGACAAGATAATACACTTCACAACACAATCTGATGACATGATCAGATAATCTTGCAGTCAACATATGCTCCATATTCACTCTCACTGTCAGTAATTCTCTGTTCACCCAACACACACACTCACCCATTGCAAGCCCATACTCATCATTACTCTGCAGTACAGTGGTTGTATAACTACAGGGTGGGGGCCAACACGGGGTGACAGGGGTGAGGTGGGTGTGTGTTTTGAGGAGTGGGTAATGACCTCGCTGAAGAGTGTAGAGCAGGGACGGAAGGGCTTCAAGGAAACCCTGAGCCCCAGAAAGGAGATTAGAACCTAATCTAGGTTCAGCCCTGCCTGACCCAATCTGGGACTAGTGTGTGCAAACACACACATGGTCACAGAGTGAGAGTGAGTGAGACATGACATCACTGCTCTAAAGTAGCACACACAGCACAGTGCAGGCAGGACATTGCCTTCCGTTGTACACACCCAGCTGCACTACACACACTCACTCACACACACACACACACACACACACACACACACACACACACACACACACACACACACACACACACACACACACACACACAGCACTCAGTATCGGCAGCAGGGAACATGTAATCAACAAATATGAGCTTTAGGATAAATAATAAAAACCTAAAAAAAATTTGGGTTGTGCAAATGGTCAGAAGACAACAGCTTTTGTATTTGGAGCAATTTCACGACATCACAACCTCTGAGGCTGGATGCACACTCATGACCCAGTGCTATTCTGGTTGCACTGTCTCTTTAAGAGCAAAGTGAAGAAGGCCTGTCTGTTTCCAGCTATTAATGGCAACCAGTGGAGAAATGACATCAGCGCTCCACATGGGGGGTGGAGTGGAGGGAACGATGGATGGTGGCAGAAACAACGATCAGATAACTACACGATACAAGAGGTTAAACTTCATGCAAAGAACGGGAGGCTGAGGCATAGCTGCTAAGCAAGCCGAACTCTTTATTCTGACATTTTTGGCCTTTATAATGTAGACTAAACAGACAGACAGTAGTTCACAGTTTGGTTTTAGACTCTGGAAGCACTAGAAATCTCCACCAGAGGCTCTTTCTAGTGATCTGTTGGGCTGTGCAACAGTGTCACTAATTGATAGAACAGAGGGAGGAAGGCTTGTTTTTTGAAGGGCTACTTCCTGGTTTCTCCATTCCCAGGCTGCTGGTACGGAGCCTGCACACACACACACACACACACGCACACACACAAAGAAAATAAATGGTGCTACATATAACCTCTGCCACAGGCATATACTGTATCTGCGTGAGGAAGCGGTATGTTCCTGGAGACAGTTAAATCAACAGGAAAACACTCACATCACACTTCAACCATTTCCCTTTCTATGTGAGAACATTGTTAGAGAGTTGTTAGAAGGACAGACGACAGGACGTTCCATGCAAGAGACAGTGTTTATGTGTGTGTTTAACACTGGGGAGAAAGTGTATTTGTATGTATGAAAGGAAGTGAAGGCATGAATGAAAATACTGTCCTAAAAATATACTTAAACTTGAGTCCATCTGGATTAATGATGATAAACATGATTACTGTAGCTGACCTCATCGTCTGTTAAATAAATAGTAAAATGGCAGGAAGACTAGCGCGCCAGTGTGTGACTGGGAGAGTGAGTAAGGGGTTACTGGCACAAAGGGAGATTGAAGTCAGAGATAAGCGAGCTGGACTGAGTGTGTCTGTCTGGCTTTTTAAGAGCTATTACATTACAGTGACATTACGTCAACACA
Organism: Remorina albescens; assembly: GCA_034769265.1. Lineage (NCBI taxonomy): Eukaryota > Metazoa > Chordata > Actinopteri > Carangiformes > Echeneidae > Remorina > Remorina albescens. The sequence goes on from CM068475.1 coordinate 52,325,834, forward strand.
ATTACAAACACCTTCTGTGTAGTCAAAGGTTTGGACAGCCAGCACTAATGGATGTTAGTCACACAGGAGATAGCATGTTTTTGTCACCTCATCACCTGACCTCACTTAAGGTTGTCATGATGAAGAGGAAGGGCAGTGATGTTGATGACAGTTGGCTCATCGTGTCCCTGAATGTTGTCAAGATGGAATAATTCACGCACACTGAGCGTCCAAAGTGCACATGAATGCACTGACACCCACGCACACACACACACACAGTGAAAACCAAATAAGCCAAAGAGACATGGCCTCACATTCTCCAAAAGAAAACGAAGACACATCCATCCATTCCAATCTCAGTACACAAAGAGCACACATAAACAGACTGTACATTCACATTGAGGTCACTGAAAATACCCTGTGACACACACCAGCCCAGCTGTCCACAACGATGACATCAGAAAGTCAACTGGGAGAGATGAGTTCACCTTCAGCACAGCAAGATAATCATCAGAGACAAACATGTGGCTGTATTAAACTCAATATATCAACTTAACAAATAAAAAAAACTAACTGACCTAAAAAAAGAAACACAAGCTGAATTGTACACCACAAATCTATCTGTAAACAGACTTACTGCAAGAACAAAGTTCTCATGTGAGGAAACCATCACACTGAAATCACAATCTTGTGCCGCACAGAAATACTATTCAAACTTCTATTTTTGGGCAACTACATCACCTTTTGCACTGTGCTACGTCATGTATCTTTAACTTCTGGAAAATGTACTTGGACAGGAGGTGACTAATGCAATTCTGAACACCACATGCTCTTTCAAAAAAAAAAAAAAAAAAAAGTTTGGGTCGAAAGAAAACGCATAACCGGGAAAAGAGGGCACTGTGTCGCCAGCAGCAAAGCTAGCCAGCGGTGACTTCCTTTTTCCGTTTTCCTCTGCCCACTTCATCACTTATGCAACTGCTTATTTTCCTCTCTCTCCCTGTTAGAGCCGAGCACTCAGGCCTCCTTTGTTTGCTGGTAGTGAGCAGCGGTCTCTCTTCTCATCAATCATTTCCTTCAACCAGTTTAATATTCATTGGTGATCATCCAAAAGAAATGAAAGCGTGTATACCACAAGATTTTTGGATCAAATTCAGGCTTCTTGGAGCTGCTGGGTGAATCAATGCAGGAACTTGAGAGATGAATGGAAGTGGGATCCCAGAGATATTGACCAGACGAGCAGAGACATACAACACCTGCCTGGCTGTTATGGTTAATAGGAGCTCTGCTCTTACGTCACTGATGTTGGTACAATTGACTCCCTCATCAATACAAGCACCCCCCCCCCGCCCCCCCCGCCTGCACCTGTGTTTCAATCTCTGTGTAGCCTGCAGTTGTCCTTTTTAACTCATCTGTTAATGGAGAGGACACACACACACACACACACACACACACACACCCATACAGGACACAGATATACACACACACACACACGCAACTCTCCACAGCCTGGAGGCATTGATCTGCCTGAATGACTACCCCGCACCCCTCCCAACATCCTTCTCCTCTGTAGTTCATATCAGGGGAGACATGACGCCATCCTCTGTGCCCCTCCAGCTGTCCCCTCTTCTGTGAGGGGACATTAGCATCTCAATGTGAACACCCCCCCTCCGACATGACATCATTGCACACATGTCCCACTCAGCTCCACAAAGGCTGTGCTGCAGCCTGGAGATGCAATGAGAGCGTGTCTGTTTTAGGGGATAGAGTGGGCCACATCTGTCAGAAATGTGCAGATTGACAGCCCACAGATGAGCTAGTGGGATGAGGTCATTGCTCCTCACACAGATTGATGATGGGCAGGAACAACTGTATGATTAACATGCCACCCTGTGCTCATGGTTAAACTGTTTATTGTTCCTCACACACTATATTCCTAGGCAGATAGCGGGAATATGTCACTTTGATCAATTGCTGTTTCAGCAGTACTATGTTATTGCAATATAGGGCTATAACCTCTCCTTTAATTTAGCCTGCAATCACTGATCTATTTCAAAATAACTAGTGACAGACAGTGTTCTATTTTCATCTGCCAATGCTCAATGTGTGATATTTTTTTTGATAGCTTTCTGTGAGCTAACACTTTGAGCAGCAAAGCCTGGCTGTGTAGATATGAACTGCATGCGTACGTGCACGTACGCACACGCACACACACACACACACACACAGAAACACAGTGTCAACTGTGGCAAGTGTGGATAGCTGCTATGTTCACTGCTTTAAAGTGACCTACTGATATGCCCTGATATGCATATCTAAATTTACATACAAACCTCTCACTCATATTCTCCAACACCAGCAAATTAACATTTTAATCATTGAATGGCTGAGTTGATATTTTGTGCATAGGATTCGTCTACAGCTCCATTGCTTTGCATTGCCTCTTTCAGTGTAAAAAGGTGTTACTTAAAATACTTGCAGTGCACAATGCACACATATTGATAATATAATCTCCATAAGATGCCATTCTGCAGAGAGAGGGAGCAGAAGAAAGAGAGAAAAGCCATGAGCAGAGAAGAAGAAAGAGAAAGATAAAGAGCCTTTGTGATAGTTTTACATCTCAATGACCACAGGCTGAGAGAGCATGAACACTATGTCATACCGCGGGTCACAGCTCTCACCCCCCCGAGCTCTTTTTTTTCTCTACTCTCTTTCCTTTTGATTGCTTCTCATTTTCATGATGTCATCCTCTTAATCCTTCTCTTTCCTCTTCTGTCTCTCTAAACACATTGACTGCATAGACAAAAAAGGTGGGAAAACAATTAGTGGCTTTAGCTGAGTCCTTGTGATGTATTGTCTTAGGGTGCTGTGGCAGTAAATCTCACTATTGATCCAGTACACGTCCTTAAAATTCACTTCACATCTACCTTTCATTTGCAGCATGTCTGGACTGGAATACCTTAATACCTGAGAGCCCACTGTGCCTTTGTACCCATCTGCAGAGCACAAACCGTTATTGGGGACTTTCCCCTTCTTCACATCTTTTATACCAGTATTCAAAAATGCTGTATGTATACTGTATCACAGCCAAATCCCCAACAAGTACACTCTCATGTGCTTTCATCCCCTAATTCCATAATTTTAAATCATCATTCCACTTCCACTCTGTATGATGGGCCTGTGACCTCTGTTTTACATCCTCAGCATGTTCTTCTACAGAAATACATTTTTTCATACTCTCATTAGATTATCTTCACAGATACACCCACACACACATCACTTCTCCTCTGTGTCCAGGTGGGTACACACCTCGGAGCTCTCTCCCCTCCTTCATTCGGCGGACTCTGATCTTCAGCCTCATGTCTGTGTCCTGCAGGTCCGGCCAAAAACAGTCCTCCACTGGGGCAATCACCACATCCAGAGGCATCCCCCGGAATACAGTCTTGTCTCACGCACACATACACACAGATGTATACGTTCTGACAGAAGTGAGCCCTGAGTCTGAGTGTGAAAATCCCAAGTTGGCCAAGTCCTCTCTGGTCGGCTGTTCCAGTTTCCAGTCGGGATCCCTCTAACAAGGGACCCTGTACGAGGAAAACTACTTCAAAAAGGTCTATGGACAAACTCCTCAAGTCCACCTATGAGCAAAATCCCATGCAAATTCCACAAAAATTCCTAAAATGCTCCTGTGTCAATATTTAGAAATTCTGTGGTTTTGTGAAGAATGGTTGCCACAGAGAGAGCAAGAGGAAAAAAAACCAGTGAGTTTCTTGTATTGCCTCTATTGCCAGCTGTAATGTGCCTGCAGCTGCTTTACAGAGCGTCTGTGTGTGTCTCTGAGCTCTCTCTCTATCTCTGTGAGTCCACAGCCAGAAGAGTAGCCCACTATTGTTGTGCTGCTTCACTCTCCCTGTCTCTCATTTGCTCACTCGCTGGTTTACACTCCTCCCTCTCCCTCCCTCTTCCCTGCTCTCCCTCCCTCTCTCTCCCTCTCTCTCTCTCTCTCTTTGCAAAGAGGATGACGGAGCTACACTCTCTCCGAGCTCTGGGGGTGAATGAGCTCACTTGCTGTGAGCTCAGAATCTGCCCTCCCTTCCTCCCTCCTCCCCCTTTGCTACCTCCCTTACACCCTCCCTCTCTTGTGGAGCCAGCGCTCTGTCATAGCTAATGTCTAAGGCATGCAACCACATTCCTTACTCACCCAACAAATATGCAGCCACCTCAGGGGCCTAGCTGCGAAGCAGGGCTATATCAGGGGAGGATGGAGGCTAAAACACAGCTATCAGGCTGTTTAACAGAAACATACATGCTGCTGCAAGACTGACTCGTCTCTGTGATGTTAATTGCAGAGAAGTAAAATGCTTGGCTTATAAAAAGAGATTTGTGATGGCGACGTGCATAAGAACATGTCTCTTAGTATGTTTGCATGTTTTCTGAGTCAGTGAGCTTCACTGTTAAAAGGCAATAAAAATGATAAGCTAAATGAGACGGAATTTTGCTTTTCAAATAGGTTATAATATCAGGTTCATCATAATATTTTCATCGGATTTTGTCAGTCTTCAAATTGCAAATCTTTCAAAAAAGGTATCCATTGCATCATTGAGCAGAAGCTAGACAGATATATCAGTTGGATTGCCTTATATGTACTGTTGCCCATAAGCACATTACACTGACTACAGGGGCAGATTAAGACGTGTCAGTGCGTTGAAAACTGATTTTTCTCTGAAGGCGAGGAAATGAGTGTGACTTCACCATGTTTCCTGTGCTGGTTCATGTCTAACGCAACCATGTTTGGACTCCGTGTTCTCCCCGTTAAGTATGAAAAGGTAGACAGCAGAGAAGAGGAGAGAGAAAGACAGTTAAACTAAGGGGGAGAAAAAAAAAGAAAAGAAACGAGAACAGACAAAAGTAGAAGGGAAGACTAGACATGATGAGAAGACCAAACAAGCTTGTGGTTCGGCAGTCATCATGCGTTTGACAGGCCACAGACTTCTGGTACTTTACTATGGAATTACAAACATGTAGGCCACAAGTCAAGCTATGGAAACAAAGCTGCACTGGACTTAACATTAACACAACTGCTGGAGCAGACCAAATGATAACTGAACATCAACTAGTCATTATGTAAGTATAGCTGCTTTAAATACAATTTAAAGACTCAAATACAAAATTTGCCTTGAGGATGTAGGACTGAATCCATTTCAGTGTGTATATTTGTGAAATCATTAGCAAATTACAATAAAGTACTCTGGTCTTTACCCAGTCTTAACATGGTGATTGTTTTAGCTGCTATTTTATGCCAATTAATTTCTGAGATTGACACGTTTATCTCTTAATTAAGAGCTAAATGTGGGTACATTGCTTAAATATTTCCACCATGAGCAGGCCAGTATGATCTCCTGTCTGAGTGATGACTGTCTGCTGAGCTTGAGGTTGAGACATCACGGTGCACTGATGACATTCAAACCAGGTCAAATCAAATAAATCAAGTCATCGCACAGTGAGCCCTGCTCCGAAAATAAATACATAAATAAGGCAAATAATCTTATACAAGATGTCTGACTGACCTAATTTTGTCACTGCAGGCCCCTGAATGATCACACACAGTTGAAAACAACTTTACATCGGGCCACTGAGTGAAGGAGTGAGAGGAAACAGGTCACGTTGGTGATGATTTGCTTTGTAAGAGAAAAAAAAAGGTCAAACCATGAGCAAACACATACACAAGGACGCATGCACGCACCCAAACATACACACACACACGCACACAGTTTGTACCTCATCTACAGCTGGTTGGTGCAGGTGTGGCACTCCACAGTGGTCAACTGGGGTCACTACACTTCAATCACACTGACGATGGGTTTGGTTGTTCTGTATGTGGCTGAAAGCCATAAAGCAGCTTTAAAACACAGGACTTCCTAACACCTGCGAAGCCACAGCACTGAAAGCCAACAGCAACAAAACAAAGTAGCTGTTGGCGGTCGTTTTAATGGCCGAAATCTTTTGAGCTAAAGCAAATACCATGTCTTCGTTCCCTTTATGCCCCCCCCAGCCCTCAACAGGGTACCAAGGCTAAGAATAGTATGTGCGTTAATTAACAGATTAGAGCCAAAATATTATAAATGACATAGGACTTTTTTATTGGCTGCACATGTGCGCCTTGCTGCGGCAGAAATAGATGGGACTGTCACCCCGGGCACCCCCCTCCTCTGACATGTCTAAGATTTAGAGTGTGCTTTTATGGTACAGGGCTTGTTACTGGGACGACACACAGTTTACATACACACACATAGAGACCAGCCAAAACAGACTGGGGGAGAAGTGGAGATGAGTATGAGATAGTGGTGTGAAGCATAAAGAGAGAAGGTGTGGAAAGGCCAAAAGGGCCTTGGAGACTAGAACAACATGGACCAGCTGCTCTGAACAAGCTGTTTTGTGAATGATGCAAACAACAACAAGGTCGCTCATGTACAAGCAATGAAAGTAAAGGCCTTTATATGATAAATCAATTAATGGAAGAGAGACTATCTATCTACCTATCCATCCATCCATCCATACATCGACATTAATCAAGTCAGCATCAGATATCTGGAGGATTCAAATTTCTGTCAAGACTGTTGAGCATGTAGTTTTCTGTTTTAGAACTTGTTATAGAAATATGAATGTGCATAGCATTGAAATAACAGGTGTGACCTAGAGGTTTATCTGATTTACTGTCTTCACATTAAATCACATTTAAGCTTTTCCTTAAACTATAGGTCTATAACGTTCTACACACAATATTTACTAATGATCTGTTTTATATGTAACATTAAGCTCATAGTAAACAGATCTTAAATAAATAATTCAAATAAAGTTATTGACTGATTATTTGAAATTTTGTTTTTGAGTGCAACCCAATAAACTCAATCAAACATTTTCTCAATAGTTGAGTGAGACAATTTTCTCCACTTCACTGACCAGATGGACACGGAAATGACAAAGACATAAAAAACTGATTTCTCCATTGATTATTGATCTACTGGTGTTACAAATATACAATGTTTTCCTTTATTATTCAAACTATACGTCAATTACCAATATAGTTGCTGGATATGAACCTATATTTCTACATATGCATCTGAGTTTGAGGCATCATCACAGGTGTCACATTTATGGTTCCTTTTTTTACTATAAATAATGCAAACAATATTAATTCAAAGGACAACATAAATAAGATAAATATTTAATACATGTAAGGTCTCCTGCTTAACTTTACACTCGCATCATAATATAAACCTTTGTCACATAATGTATTTCATCAGGCCCCATCCCCACTTCACTCCCCATTGAGACAGGCAGCAACAGGAGTGTCATCCTATACCGAAGATCATCTGTCAGGATATCACGGGAAAGAGAGACGTCATTCTCCGGATAGGGCAGGTTAGGGTGATGAAGCCTGCGAGTTAATGTGTGTGAGTTAATCTCTGTGTGTGTGCGTACGTGTGCTGCAAGCATTTGTGAGGAGGATGAGCATTGGGTGTGATGAAGATATCAGGGCCATCGCTCCAGGTTTTAAGGACCTGGTAAACACTTATTTACACCAATATGGGTAAACACAAGCATATGTGCCAGTGCACACTGGGCTATGTTTTAGACTGTGTGTGTGTGTGTGTGTGTGTGTGTGTGTGAGAGTGTCTGTGTGTGTTGATAGTGCTGGTTGTCAGGGGATCAGTAACAAGGCTGCTCTTGGAATGATGTAATGCCCACAGGAGAACGCAGCTGCCATGCCTGGGGGGTGAGGTAGTCACAAGGGGAGAGAAAGGGGAGGATGGATGGAGGGATGGAGCAATTGAGATTGGGGGATGAAGTGGAGAGGTAGATATGGTGGGGGTGCTAATGAGGAGAGGAGGATTTTTCTTAATCTATAGGAGAATGGAAACTGAATTGATGTGGTTATATCACAAAGGGACATCAGTAGTGCTGTGGGATATTATATGGGTGTGTGTGGGGGAGATGGTATGGCTCAGTATTGAATACCAATAGTTGATTGATTCTTTCCTCAGATGTATCTTCTCCAATGTATAACATATTTTACTGTTAAACATTGGTGCACAGCCCAGTCAAATGTCAACTATCCTCTAATGCATACATCTTCCTTTGATAGAGCTTCCTTACTAGACTTTCACCCCAATTTCCAGACAGGTAACAAGATCTTTGACATATGATAATGCAGAGTTGGTGAAGATGAAGAAGAAACCAGAGCAACATGGAGAGATGTGCTTTCTTATACATAAAGATGAGACAGGAGGGAGGGATATGCAATTTAAAGCACCACTGATGCACTACTTGTGTCATGTGTTGTATTCTCACATGAGATAGTTTGGTCTTTATCTGTGCAGCCTGGAGGGAGCATTGCTTTCATCAGTTATGCTGCAGACTGCCTGCCCTCCAAATAACTTAACCCCTGCCGGAGCTCAGCACTTGGGGCTACTGCAAAACTAAATCTGTCTCGCTGGCAAGAAATTAGTTTATACTCGGAAATACATACACTCACTCAAGCACATGTACAAAGACACAAAAGACACATGCACGCACACACACACACACACACACAGGAGAGAAGAGCATGAGCTATCAAACACACCAAAGGGGGCTTTCAAGACCAGACGGGACCTCATAAACCAGATGAACTACTTAAAAATCCCATTTGGAAATGTTCAGCAGTGTGTGTGTGTGTGTGTGTGTGTGTGTGTGTTGATGTGTCTGTGGAGACAAAAGCTTTTATATGAAATTCTACTGGCCACTGCAAGCATGCCTAGTGTGTTTGCATGCATATGTAAAGCCTATACATTTCAGCATATAAATGTGAGCATATAAAGTGAATGTTAATTTTAGCCCAGAGTGAGACAGCTCACAGCTTTTTTCTGAGGTTGTAAATATTGGAGAAATGCATGTGTGTGTGTGTGTGTGTGTTTGTGTAATAAAGGATAAATACTGTGTGTGCAGGAACCATGCATATTGGTTGTGGTAAGGAATGAAAATATGAATAATGCGTGTAAAAAGAATAAGTGCCCAGTCTGCTCTCATCTGATTTCCCCAGAGGGGAGTTTGTCTACACAGGTTCTACTGAGCACAGCGGATGGTTATTTCATTCTGAATGCTAATGGCTTGAGCTGGGATTCACCAGGTTTGTCATACTTTAAGACAATTACACAGTGAAAACACACCTTTCCTCCCTCACTGTCTCTTAGATGTTGGGCAGTCTGACAAACATAACAGGGTTTAACAATGGCGTTTGCTCTGTCAGAGAGGAGCTGACAGCCGATCTGTGTGTTTTTAATGAGCTTGTACCGCTGCAATGAGTGGATTGACAGGCAGGTCTCAGATCATTTCAATGTTAATTATCTCCTATCAGCACAGCAGGCAGGCCGACAGACACACTGTCCTCAGGACAGTGCTGAATGCCATGCCATCTGGTACTCTGTTACAAACATCACACACACAGTGAACACTTTTTACTGTCTGGCGGAGTGTTGTCTACCTGTCTGACAATTAGCACAATCTCAGACAGTACCTGGGTGTCTGTCTGTGCCAGTGCGAAATAATCAGTTTCTTCAAATATTCTTTTACACAGTAATTATTATCTCATTAGCACATGTAACATGAGTCATAACACAATTTAGAGCATGAAATGGGCAAAGAAATGAGTTGGTTTTTCCACTGTCCAATTTCTCTCTATTATACTTTACTAAACTTTCAGTCTTTCAGTTGTATCCTGTCAGACAAAGACGTACTGCAGAAGTAAGGCGTTACACTCTTGGGATTGTATTTGGGCGTATACAGGACTTGGTGACAGCAGCTATCGCAACACGGCGGTAGGGCCTGGCTTTCCTGCTATTACAGTGTATGTGTGCATTTGCATGTGTTTGTCCGTGTGAATGTGTCACATCCACAACCCGACAGTGACATCACTCCAACAGCAACAGAGGAACAATAGAGAAGGAATGACGTGATGCTGTGAGAGGAACTGGGCAAGCCGTTTCTGAGCCAATACCTTCATGATGCTTTTATATGAATTTTAAAGCTGGATAGAGGACTTCTGAGCTCTTTTTGTCTTAATTACAGGCACTTTAAAAATAAAATACATGTATTTTTATACATACATGCTGAGACAGGCGTCTCCCTCGTTCATTTCAAGGAGACTCGATGTCACTTTATCAGAAACAGGAAATAGTTACACAACAGAAGGGGAAGTGGCCCCTCTGGTCTGCCTTCATCTATGCTTGTGTGTATCTGGTTGTGTATGAGACTCTGTGAGTGTGTTTTTGTTTATGTGTGTGAAGAAGGGACAGTCTCAGGGGGACGGGGAATGATCGCAAACTGCTGCACTTCTCAATCTGGGGCCTCGGGTCTGCCTGGAACGCCAAAAGTAGCTTGTTGCTGCGGCGATGGAAATATCTCTCATCTTTATCAGGAAGCAGCGATCGTCCCAGAGATTCGGCCCAAAGGTCTCCGTGTGGTCAGCATATATTTACAGTAATAGGACTTCTGTTACATGTCTGTGTACATACCAGGAAGTGTTAAACCACTGAGGATTAACAGTTTCTGCTCTGCTGACGGCAACTAGTTCACTGCCCTGCCAGAGAGGCTGGAAAAGAAAATCCTTCTTGTCTTTTTTTGGAAAATAATTAGAAATTAAGCCATCAAATTGCTGCCAACAAATACAACCTCATACATATTAAGGTTGTGCAGTTTAAATCTGATATATAAAAAAAGCAAACAACCAAAAGAAATCAAATAGGTAAATAAGGAAGCCGTGCTACAGCATACCAGAGATAAAGTACATCAAAGACGGCAGCGATAAACAGGAATCCACCATTGTTCCAGGGAATGACGGTATGACAGGAGTGGCAGTGGGCAGTCCGAGCATGAATGGAATCTGGTGGATGCAGGCCAGCTTTGAGTAGGATAAACTAGCATAATTGTTAGCTACCCCTTTCCCCTTTCTTCTGAGTTTGGAAATTTCCACTCCACATGTGTGTCAGAGCCATCAAGATAAATGCTACTGCGATAAATGATGGCGCAGCAACCAAACTACCAGGCTCTTGGCCCAAATTCACAGTGAAGTTTGAGTTATGAGGTGCTGAAGGCATTGCAGCACAAAGAAACAAAGATGTTAGCTTGGGTGAGCACGCTGCTCAGCTTCAGCTCCTGTTGACCTGGTGTGTTGACACTGCCTAGGTTACAGTTTAAACAAGCTATTTTTATTCCATGCCGGATGAATGCATGACAGGGCTGGGCTGAGATCATCACAAGGCCTCAAGATAGATTTCAAATGTATTGGGAGGGAAGGTATGTGCTGTGAATGGACTGTATACACAAAGCAGCTTAAATACCTGTGGCTGAAGTATCCAGGACACATAAGTGCGAGCACCAAAAGGATTTCTCCATGTCATGTACTGTACTTATTATAAAACATGCATCCTGGAAGAAAAGGGATCAAAGGTCATAGTTCATATGTGTCCTTAAGATTATTAAAATATAAGGTCTACAGTACACATTTTTTGCTTCCTGAAACAAAGTCAATCATTCTGAATTATATTGTTGGCATTTCAAAGTTATTTCATTTCTTTAGCTGTTTAGTTGCTATTAACTGTGAGATTCTACATAAAAGTGGCCCATAACATTTCAGGGAACTATTCAACATAACTAAGACTTAATTGCTTTTAAATATAAAGGCAGATTTTTGGTCACTTAATTTATGATAAAGTTTGACATGTCAAGTGGATGTAGACAGCTGTGTTGAAAAGAAAGACCAATGGAGAAGTAAGCCTGCTTTCTATCTAATTATTATTGGGGCAACCCTATGAGATAATGGTACTAGTTCTAAATTGATTTATTACCTCAGTAATTGTTTTCCTAATGAGTTTAGTATTTTAATGGCTAATTTCAAGTAGCCTATCCATAACCCTATGTTCATTTTCAAAATTATGGTCCCATTATGGTCCCATTTAGAAGAAATTACAATACAATAAGAACAATAAAGCAGGGTATCCTTTAAGGCGTGGGTACTCTGTGACTGACATTTTGTACCACACACACAGCGATCTGCTGGGAAAAAGTACAGGTCAGGTCAGACCCCCCCCTCCTCTAAATATGGTTTCTTCTGGTTTCAAAAAACTAACATGGCAACAGCCAATTCACACACTTGAGACTCCAAAACAGCAGTTTACAAACCAGAGACTGATGTTACGGTGTGTTCCCACTTGGTGTGTTATATATACTTGAGCTTTAATCTTCATCCACACTACTTGGAATGTTCACATTTGTCTCGGAATATAGTTCTCCTCCTTTGCATGCTACAGTATGTATGTAAGACTGTGTTCTACTTCTTTGTGTATGTGTGTGTATGTATGAGGCCACTTAGAGTTAGCAAGGGACTCAGTGATGGAGGGGAAAGGGAAGAGGAGTAGGAGGCAAGGAGAGAAGTAAGCTCACATCATGGTGGAAACATTTGGCAACAGCTCACATAAACACACAGACACATAAACACACACACCATACTTTGCACAGAAACACACACAAATATGCACTCACACACTCATGCTGGCCTGTTTTTGTTCTCTGGTTTTGAGGGAAAGAAGGGGAAAATGACATCAAGCTCATCATGTGAGGCTAATGAGACAGATGGGGGAGGGAGTGAGAGTGCTGGCAGAAACAGAACATTGTTACATAAAATTCACCTTAGTGCAGGCCTCTTCTGGGCCCTGTTATCATAATATGTGTGTTTGTGTGTGAGTCTGTCCATATCTGCATGCATTTGCTTGCTTGTCTGCCAGAGTGTATGTTTGTGCAAGTTAAGCAATTGCACCATACCTCATCAAGGTGTGAGGCCAAAAAGGGAACTCATTACATACCTGCAGAGTGACTATTTGCATAAACAGTGCATTATGTCACTGTGCAGTTCCCAGGTTTCTCAGAGTGTGCAGTGACTTTTGAGAGCAGAGAGGTGATGTCATAGATATTTTTGTAGGCCATTTTCTTTGACCTTTGTGCTCCCTCGGTGCTGGCTGGGGTGGGGCTGTGTGTGTGTTTGTGTATCTACAAGCCAGGGTGAGAGCACCGAGGCCACTGGCGCCAGATGTGACGACCACAGGAGTCTGGGCCTAAAAATAGAGCTCTGTTCTCAGCACCGTGAAACAGAAGAGGGGGGGGGGGGGGGGGGGGGAGAGAGAAGGGGGAGAAGGAGAAGAAGAAATTGGTGTGGTTGGGGTTGGAGAGGGTAAAGGGGCTGAAGGAGTGATGGACAGGAAGGCGAGGTCATTGAGAATAATGTGTCAGATCTCCCTGGGGAAGGTGAGCTCACCTCCTAATGGCACCACTGGCTCATTCTCAATGAAATCATTGATCTGCTGGAGCTCCTCATAGCATAATGGAGAGAGAAATGTCAAATGGGGGAGCAGCGGAGGGAAAAGGGGCAGGGAGGCCAGGAAAGGCAGGTTAGGAGGTCAAAATGTGCAGGAGAAATAGATGGTGGAGCGATGAAAGACGGATGGAGGAAGGGTGACCATGAAGCTCTGGCACACAACTTCAATGAATGTGCAACTCTCTGACCTGTTCTGTGGCTAATCATAACACACCTGGAGACAGAGGAATGAAGGAAATAAATGCCACATGTCACTCATACATTGTTCTCATAGAGTGATTATGCCAACCTGACTGCATAAACAGCTACAATTGAATTTATGCTCATGTATAAATTCAAAAGGAATTGAGATAGTGCCATTGGCAGCACCTTTATGGATCAAACACACCAAGGAGATTTATGTTAAAAAGTTCAGCAAAAGCAACAAAAGGTGTGCTATAGTTTCTGATCACATAAGAATCACTGATTAATCAGTGAATACAGTTTTGCCCCAGTTCTTACTCTGCAGGTGTGCATACACAAATGTGTAAGTTGTAGAGACTTCCTGCACGGCTCCACAAAGAGGAAACACCATAAAGCCAGACTCTTTCTGAGTGAGCTCTAACGCTCAGTTCATACCTGGCTGACCTCATTAGGGTGTGTTGACACCTGTACACAGAGCTGTCCAATTGTTATTGGATCATCTGAGACAGATGTTTCAGGTCTGAACAGGGCCTTAGACCACACACACACACAAATTGACACACAAGTGCGTATACACATGAATAAAGGTAGCCTATTGAGCACTTGTGCACACACACACACAGTGAGGTGAAGAGACACACACAGGAAGGTTATTACCTCATCTCCTCAATAGCTCCCCTCCTTTTACTTTGTCTTTTTTCTTTTTCCCATACATGCAAACATTGCCTCATACGCATGCACTCGCTACTTCATATGCACATATTCATTCAGACATGCACACCGACACACAAAAACATGCATACACACAAACACACTCTGACACAAACAGACCTCCTTATGCAGCTCATTGGAATGTCTCTGTGAACGGCTGCATTGTGAGATTTGGCCTCCCACAATTACCTCACCTCTTCAGCTTCTCTCTGATGCACACACACACTCACACATACATACACACACATACACACACACACACACACGGTAGGCGGTGCCCTGTTGTATAACAGCACAGAAGAACGACATATAACTGAATTGACCTTTGTACCTCTGCCTGTGCAGTCACACCCTAACCTGATCTCATCAAAGCCCTGGGGGTACACAGCAGCTCCTGTATGCATTTTGAGTGTGTGAGAGACAGAGGGAACGGGCAAAGAGAGCGGCACCTTTCATCTCCTAATACCTCTCATCAGCCTGTCATCATCATGTCTTTTCCTGTGTACCTTCGTATTGAGCTGGCAGGTTGACAGCGTGGGACTCAGGATGCTTACCTATGAGAAATAAAAGTGTGTCCTAGTTTAGTGACGTACAAAAACAACAATAAAGCTTGCATATTTATCACCACGGAGTTCTATTTTTACTTCTCTAAAAGAGGTGATAGTTAAACTGAGAATTAAGAAAGAAAAAAAAAAAAAGAGAAATCCAAAGACAACTGCAGAGTTTGTTCTTTCCACAAGTGTTTCTGAGCTGTAAGTATTTCCAGATGTGAGGATCTGGGACAACACTGCATAAGCAAAACATTTAAAAAGGTAAGCTTAATTAAATTAATTAATAATTAGTTTAAGAGACTTCATTTGGCAACTTTTTAATGTGAATGCAAAAAGTTATGCACTGATGTCATATCCAAACATCTATCCATCTGAATTACATTTTGTGAACACATCATTTGACTAGTTCTGCCATTATCATTATTTTGATCATCTTCATGTAGGGTTTTTGTGATTGACTACTACATGATAATATTGATAATAAATGTATATATGTATGAAAATTATGAAAGATGCTAAACACCTTCCAAGAGTGGAATTGTGTCACAATGACATCAAACAGAGAAAAGAAGAAAGTACTTAAAGAATAAAGCATTTATTAAAATCATTTTGTTGATTAACATAACTTGTTCCTGCACTGATAATTAAGAAACATTTTGTTCCTAATAAGTTACTTGAGGCCAGATGTCCTCTACATGCTGCCCTTCAGCTCACGTCCCGCACGTGCCCTCATCCCTCATCTCTATCTCATTTCCTCATGCGTCCCTTTTTTCTCCTTTTGCTCTGTCTCTTTGACCCAGTGGTGGGACACTTTAGTAATCCTGCGAAAAACACTGGCAGATGGCACTGGGAAAGATTAGGAGCTGTCCTGAACATCTGCAGACTTCACACACAGCACACGCACACACCCATGCATGCACACACACAGACACACACACACAGACACACACACACACACACACACAGTCACACGTTTTCACATGGACAAAGATAACTCATAACGCATGTCCCTACACCTTAATTTCATAATTTATACAGTTTTTTTTGCCTGTTTTGCATTTGTTTTATTTCTAGCTTCTAACTTGTAGCTGTCAGTTTTTAGAAAAGTTCAACAAAATGTGTGAGCTATGAATAAAATGCACTTTTATTTTTTTCACCACTTTCCGGCCACTTGAAACTATCATCCAACCAGTACATGTTCAACAATTTCTGTTCTTTCTGTCTCTCTTTTTCCTTTTATTCCTATTACTATAATTTCCTCTACTAAAACTAGAACCCGAGGTTCGGATGCCAGCATCAAAAGATTTTAGCCTGGTGGGGATACATCAAAGCGTACGTGGCGCATGAGAAAACTACGTAATTGGCATCAGCTAACATACCACCTAGCTTCACACTAGCAGGCAATGTTGTCTTTGGTTTGGCTGTGTGCTGCAGCTTGGTGGGAAACATGCAAACTTTAGACCCACTAGGGAGGCAGCTGGCTCAAACCAGCTGATGTTCTCCTCAACACACAAACACACAAAGACACACACACACACACACACAGTTAAACACACAAATACATACTACAAAAAGTCAGGACACTGCTAAAGGCAACACACATCAGCTTGAGCTCCAACTGGGTGAGATCATTTCTGTGGTAAAAAAATAGAGAGATAGAGAGAGAGAGAGAGAGAGAGAAATGCTTCTCACAAACAGTTTCGCACAGTTGCTGAAGAAATACAACTGAAACACATATGCAGACAAGCATACATGCATAAACTATTTACGCATGAATTCACCACGTGCAGGTAAGCACATAAAGACTTTCCAACTGCCACCAACTCCACATCTGGTGTGAATCTATATTTAAAACTAAAACTTGTCTCATTCACAAAAGCAAAGGATCTACTGGGGCCCTGCTTGTTCCATGACATCATGTTTCTACCACTTACATGTATTGACAGACATTGATTATTGGTGAATGAGGAGGATACTCAAGAGTAGTTGCCAATTGTTTTTGGATCAATACCTTCCCAGTACATGCACTTAGGTGGTGCAACATGTAATTTAAGCCGCTTATCTGCCAATCTACTATCAATTAATTCTCCTAATTTAAGGGAGGTTTAAGTAACTAAAATTTTGGTTTAAAATATGGAAAACACAAACCTGTTTTATAAATTTATATCTCAAGATTGTTTCTTTTTCTTTTCATCTCACCATTTGACTTTTCTTCCTTAAACATCCACTTTAATCCTCACTTGATTTGAAACAATGTTACAATGTGTACTGTGTGTGTGCGTGTGGTCTCTATGCATGAGGTTGAAAATAAGTTGTCAGTCAGATATGAAGTCATCACAGGAGTTATTAGCATCATAAATCAGAGGCTCCTTTGAGGGGCAGAGGGGGAGTTGGAAAAGAGGACAACAGACTGAGGGAGGGCAGAAGAGGAAAGATAGTGAGAAAAGAGAGAGAGTGAGAGAGAGAGAGAGGCAGGGAGGATTACTGTTTGAAAGTGTGCTGAAACTTTAAGACTGTGACGACTGAGTAAAGCCAATTAAAATAACGATGAGGGGAAAGAGCGAGAGAAGGTGAGAGCAGAATAAAAGAATGGCTTCATCTTTGGATATATTTGTGTATCATTTGGTTTTTTTTTTTATTTATTTTTGTCCCATAAAATAGTTTAAAACTTAAAATATTCAATTACGAGGCCACAAAACAGATAATCATCATAAATAATTAACTGGAACCAGAGAATTCTTGCCAGTCATGATTGAAAGATGCACAAGTCTAATTGTTGTGCACTGACTCATTATTTTCTAATTAGGACCACATCTTGTTAATCAAAACAATTCAAGCAATAACCACACAAAAGCCCCAGTAAATTCTTTTAAACCATTTCCTGTTTTTGTAACACACATCATATCTCTAAAACTCTGCAGTGTCACACACGCAGATCCTGCAACATTCATCCACATGATAATGCACAGATGCATGCTTGCATGCACATGCAACGCCATCTGCCCTCCCACATAGACTCATCCACATGTACGCATCAAGTATGCAGAGACTCTTGCTGCTGGCTCCACTGACCTCAATAGTACAACTACCTAAACAACAGCCAATGCCATTGGTTGATTCCTTCTGGGGGATATTTTCTGCCACTGTTGTCGTGGAAACAGCAGAAATGCAGGGACAGAAGAAACTGAGCAAGTGTGAGCTGTGGAGACTGATAAAAGACGAAGAAGAGGTAATCGCTGAAAAGGGGTCTTTCACTAAGAAGGCTATGATGTCTGATCAAAAAAAGCTGAGGAAGAAAATCCTGGCTATTGGTGTGCGTGTTTGTGTGTGTGTGTGTCTGTATGTGACATACAGTATGTTTGGATATGCCCATCATAAGCATGTGCTCAGTACATCTCTGTGGCTACGACTATTTGTGGAGCCTGGGTGCTTTTGGGCAATCCACGGCATCTATGCATGACTCAGGAAAAATTTCTGATCTCCTAATGGAGGGGAAAAAGGAGAAAAAGAACAGGCATGTGTGGATACAGAGTGGAGGGCAGAGATTTGCCCGAACAGCATGTCTCTGCCTTCTTATTTCCAATCCTGACTGAGGCAGATTACGTACGCCTTTCTTTGCTGACACATTTGGGCTGGTTTCATTCGCCCCTGCTAGTGGATGTGTGTGCAATGGCATCCCTTAAAAAGCTGCAGCCACTGCAATTGAGATGTTATTAACTCAACGAGGCTATTAACAGTCTTGCTGGGGCTCAATTATAAGTCTTAGTGTGCTTAGTGGACACTATGACAGGATAATAACTGTGGTAAATAAGGCCAGAGGATTAAAGTTAAGCTTCAGCTGTATTTCAGTGCTGCTGGGTAGGAGAAAGACTTTGGGGAAGCTTAAACATCAAAGAGTCATCAGAGAGGCTTTGTATCCAGAAAGCGTGAATTTATACTCCCTCCTCCCTCTACAGCTACCTATGAACCTGTAAAAGTCTGACAACTGCTGGCTAAGAAAAGAGGAACAACTGGTACAGTATAACATCACTGGGGAAATCAACACTGTGTTGTGCTCATGAGCAACATCTGCTGACCAAACTCTGCCATGACAGGCAATTACACCGGCATGAGGTGCACACGCCTGCTTGCTTTTCAATGAAGGACGAGTGACGTATATAGAACCAAAGAAATTTTGTCAAATTTAGAAGATGTTCTTTTTCCTCATCCATTCTGGATCAAGAGGAACATCATCGACTCACATTACACCATCATCACACTCACTCTAACACATGCTCCACACACACCAGCATACACACTTCCATACCGGTGAGCAGAGAGACTTTGTAGAAGGTGCCCTCCAACTTTCCCATGAGAATGTGCACAAAGCCGTCTTTGGACAGATGCCCTGCCTCTTTGGAGCTCTGGTCATAAACCACCACTTCCTGCTTCCTGCCCAGCTCCACCTGCACAAAAGGATAAACAACAGGGAACAGAATCAAGTTCATTAGTATTGTGGAAAATATGTCACAAGCACTCACACAAACAAGGAAGACAGAATTAGGCAATATTATTTGTCATTTGCACCAGAGCTGCCATGAGGATATAATTTGTAACCGTCTGACCATGGGATAATTTCTCCAAATACTTTAGTGCTATGCTGCTCTTGTATACATCAGAAAGCAGCTACAAAGAAAAGCAAACAAACTCACAGAAACACCATACCAACAGTTGTGACAAGAAAGACAGTGGCTTTACTGATGCCACTGATGGCAACAGTAAGCAGGAGGAACTTATGAAGATAGGATGAATAATGGATGAAGGCTGAGTGTTGCACAATGTAATTATGACTAATATTTATTGTGCAAGTAATGCTGAATGCTGGTAGTTTGTTGTAATGGGGGGTGATGTAAGTAAAATCATAAAAGCTTTGAAGGGTGTTGATACTAATCAATGCATCCGAGTGGCGATGTTTTTGTGATTTTGTTTGGCCCAGACATGAGCATGCGCCAGTTCGTGTTAGCTTTTGATTAGAGTGTCAGCATGTGCTGATGCACACACTCCAACCAGGCTACGTGTTGTTTCCCATGTTGTCAGGCAGGCTTTGGTCACATGACCATCAGGCAGCGCCTACTGCAGCTATGAATCACTGCATCATTGAACTGCCACTGGACAGGATATGAGAGAGAGGGGAGGAGGATGGAGGGCGAGAGGGAAGGAGGAAGGGATGGACAGAAAGGGTGGGGGTAGTGGAGTAGAACGGCTGGGGAAGATAAGAAGGAGACAGGGAAAGATGCAAAAGGGAAATAAAGAAGAAAAGCAAGAAGAGAAAACTGAGGCAGGGAAAAGGGTCAGTTGGTGTTGGGAAAAAAAAGAGATGGAGGGAAATGAGAAGGAGACAGGACATCCCTCTCTATTCCTTTTTTTACCTCATCATACAGGACACAATCATCTAAAATGTGCTATAGAACAGCCAAGAGCTTCAAGGCAAAATTGAATTTTCTCAAGTGCTTCTCTGCCCCTTCATTCTCTGTATGCTGAAAGGCTATGTTCACGATGATAGCTCACAGTGTACACAGCTACACAGTGCGCATAGAGTGTGTCCAATTATGTTTCTGCTTACAGCAGCTGCAGCAGCAGCAGCAGGGCGCCTTGGCAGACAGCCATGCAGGTAATCTGTACAGGACAAAGTCAGTCTGGACCAATAAAACCTAGCTTAGCTGTGCTTGCCCGCATCAAAACCTGATATGCCACGAAAGCATGAAGCTGCAGCAGAAAATCTGATCTGTAGATTTAATATGAGAAAGATGCATTTCATTGCAAATGTCTTTATAATATTGTTGAATTTAAATGCAATCAGATAAAGATACAATCAAATAAAACAGTGCAAACAGAGTCCAGTGACTGTAATAATGCATTTGTGTGTAAAATACATCAAAGCAGTGCCATTTTTAAGGGAGCATCTATCTTTCTTGCTTTTAAATGTCTATAGCACAAATGTTATAACTCCTGCTAACGTATTCAAATTCACATCTCTTTTTTGGCTTGAAATGCCTAACACCCCCCATTTTCACTAACCCTGGATAATTTTGGCTAATGATCCTAATGGGAACAGATCTAATTTGGGATCTTGATCTCAATGCATGAGGATTAAATGCTGCACATACATGCAAAAATACGCACACATACTACACAGCATAGTCTGTTCTTATTTTCTTTCAGTGCAACAAAAGAAGTTTCACCATTAGGATGAAAATGTAACATAAGTGTTGAAGTAAAAATAGAGTATTTAATTAGTTAATCAGTCTTTCACTCGCTGTCAGACAAGTGTGACTGTGTGATGCATTCAGGTGTAACAAAACAGTGAGTCATTTATCCCTCCTTATTGATGTCATAACTTACAATATGTGTTGTGTACTGTATATCTGTGTGCTGTCTGTAAATTACTCTGTATCTGTAGAAGTAATGAGCACTGTATCAGGTTAATGGGTTTACAATATGGTGTATAACTAGCAGTTATTAAACTCAGCTATAAAGAACATCAAAGAAAAAGAAGCAGTTAAAAGTTGAAATATTGTTTAACCTGGATTCATCTGGAGACTCCAAAGTGCACTTGGAAGACTTTGATTCATTCAGTGCTTCAGCCAGCTGGATGAAATTTCACCTCTTCTCATCCCGTTTTAATGCATTCAGAAAGCATTTCTGCTTCAGAAAAAGCACCTTGTTATTGGCAGCCTGTATTAGTAGAGTATGAATGATAGTACAGATGCGAAGACATCAACTATACTTTATATGCTTTACATTTTAATTGAAAGATGAGCCCCTGCTATTTATCCTGCTCAGTATGTGATGTACATAAGTTTGCTGCAGTGTTAGAGGTCAACGACCCAGGGGAGGGTGAGGCTGGCTGTCAGACTGCAGCAGCAGCACAGATCGCTCACCCCTCTGCAGTGCTACAGCATCACCACTACTACTACTGTACTGGCCAAGGCGCTCTGACGCATTCGCACTGCAGGTAAACAAGGAATGCAACTGGTAGAGAGAATAAAGGCAGGAGAGAGTAACAGGGATGAACAAATAAGTAAAACAAGGATGGGGGGGGACAAGCCTATGAAGGGGATCAAGGAAAAGGTTGCAGGCAGGAGGGGAATAAGTTGGCACTGACAGACCAAATGCTACAATCCTGCTGCAACCAATCTTCCTATGAGGGACCTGAAGGCTGGCATCTCAATAGCACAAAATACAAGAAGTGGTCACAAGGGGGCAAGGTAATTTTTTCTCCTGTCATTGGCAAAAGGAGAAAGGAAGAAAGTGTGAGGAACAAGGAATAGTACTAATCAAGTGAGACAAGGGTGTACTTTTGTGAATATTTTAACTTTTGTTGATTATTTGAATAGAAGAACAGAAAATATGGAAAAAAATCAAGGTCTTGTGCAACAGACAGAAGTCTCTGCAGCTTTCGAAATGACCCGCTGTTACAAAATATGAAAGGAGTGGGAGGAAAAAGAAGGTCTGGCACATGAAGGCTTGGCTTTACTGTCAATGCTCTTCTTCTCTTGTACACAAACACAAGCACACACTCAGAAACCATGAAACATAAATGATGGGTATGTTGGCAACAAAAGATATCTGGGAAGACACGGCCCCGGTGGACGTTAAGTGCTTGTGTAAGAAAGTGAAACATGGTTTTCCCTGACCTGAGCAGAGCTACTGACCAATTACAAGGTCAGTGCTGAGCAGGACAATATGTGTGTTTGTGTGCTAACTGTCCTGTGACACAACATCAGCACAAACAGTCTAAATATGGCCCCACATTCCTGAAGTGCAGTCCGGGTCCTCTCAGTATGTGCTCTGTGGGATGTCCCACAGAAAACAGGTCCAGTGCAGTATGAACTGTGTTGGACTAACAGGACTATTGGCTGAGACCATGAATGTACAGCTGAATAGAGCCTGGGAGAAGAATACAGTGTGTATTTTAATATGAGTCTTTTTTTAAACAACTTCACTGGGTGGCTTACCTGACACTGCATAAAGTACATGATGTTCTGATAGGGCACCTACTGCAACAGGCAGTGACCTGTCCTGGCAGTTTAAGACTGTGCCACTCTGTGCCACATAAACAACTCGCTGCAGCGATACCACCCCTGGCCCATATGATGTCATTGACTGGCACTGGCAGCTGCCACTTCCATGTATTCCTTAGTAGGTGTGATGAGTGTGTTAGTTCCTGTGCTTCCGTCTTTATGAGAACCAAATAGAAACTACTGATAGAGTTAGGGCTTTAGGCTACAGGCTCAGCTTTATGTTGAGGATTTAGATTAAGTTTATGGGCTGGAGAAAGAATGTCAGCATAAAGTACAGTATTGTAACCACATGTGTATGTGTGCCAGACACGGATGTAAAGATGTAGCTGGTGGTGAAAGTCCCTAATGCCTTTGTGCCTGTGAGGTCATCACACCATGAATATGGTCACCTGATCTGGTCACACATTCACACTGCTGAATGTCAGAGGATCATGAAGAGACACACACACACACACACACACACACACACACACACACATATATATATATATATATATATATATATATATATATATATATATATATTTATTCATTCAGGATGACATAGATTGCTGTATGTTTATAAGAAGAAGAAACTAGTGATTCATGCCGTGATCTCATCGCAGCAAACACATGACATGTCTGACTCTGTAGAAAAACCACGCCAGCTACAGAGCCTTTGTTTGAATTGAGGAAAAGAAAATTGTGAATGAAAGACTTGAAAAACTCCCTGACTTTGCCTTCTGGGTAACCAGGAAACAATTCATGTAGTGAGTCATCAACTACGTTTACAGTTCTGCTGCTAGTATCAAGATGATGCATCAAATGTTCTCAGTTATGAAATATTGTACAGTGAGCTACTGGAAACCTCTGTACTCAGAACAATACTATTATGAAAATGACACAGTGTTTTCCAAAAACATAACTTATCGACATTCTCGTCATTGCCCTGTGCCTGGTGCTTAAATATAACACAAAATCATTTCAACTTTGGTTTAGACTTTGATTTTCCATTTTTAGTCACTTAAACCAGAAAAGACTGAATCATATTATTGTGTCTAATAAATGAAAGAGTGCTTCAAAAAGCTAACCTACATGATTACAGTATGTCCTTTTCAAAAATTGTTGTTGATCGGTGTTCTGTAAGTCAGCTTACTGAATTCTTCTGCTCAAAATGCCAACCCCCCCCAAAAAAAGTACCAAATGATGGTGTATCTATCCCTTTTTCTCCTTTAACAATGATTCATGTATCAGGCTGATTGCTGATGGCTGCTATGGCTGATCCAAAAAATACATTGTTTTCCCAAAATTTAACAATTATATACTGTACTATATTCCATCTACTACTCTGGGTCCCATTCATTAGAGGTCTGACCACCTTGTCTTCATACAAGGGAAAGGGTGATTCCCAAGGTTTGATCGCTGGTAACGAAAACCTCTGGTCCATCTGTCAGGTTTGCCTGGGCGGCTGTCCCGGTAAGAGCAGCAAGGATTAGCCAGAATTAAGCCAAGAAACCAGCCGCCTGCCCTCCCGCCTGACAGAAAAAGCATGAGGAAACCCCATTCCCAACTAAGCCTTTGCCATCCCTCTCCCAGCAGAGTACCACAACTTTCTCACCTACTGCGTCCAGCTTGCTCTGACCAGTATTAAGAGGCTGGTTATGAAGGGATGGGATGCGAAAGGGAGAAGAAAGTGGACACCATTTTGATCGCTGCTGTGCTGGTAAGGGATGTTCATTCAGATCGTTTAACTGAAATGTTGGGAGTTTCTATGAAAGCGGGTGAATACAGCGCCTTGAGGGATGCAGGCTATTAGTGCTCAATGGGATGTGAGGTGGGAGGCAGTCGGGGAGGAGGTGGAGGCAGCAACCCATCCATGAATACCCTCAGTACTGCTCTCCCGCTTCCTGCATTCACATCCCCAACAAAGAGCCACAATAGTGTCCTTTGCTGTCTTGGCTGGCTGAGGCAGTGCTCCTGGCGATGCTCAGAGCCATGTGGGGGGTAGAGAGTATGATGTGCGTGTGTGTGTGTGTTCAAGGGGTTAGTTGGGAGCCGGCTTTCACACCATGCAGCCAGTCTGCACGTGCCCAGCCCGCGGCCTGCCAGTGGCCGCACAAAAGGGATGATGTCATGCTTAACCAATAACAAAAGAGTCTGGGTCTGTCAGGCCCTCCTCTCTCACCCGGCTAGTTCCAGCTTTATCCAGCCTAGTTTTAATCGCAAGCCTTATCCTCTTTACTGGGGGTGGGGAATGGATAATAACAAACCAGCCACGGGCCAACAGCAAGCATGGAGAGGAAGAGGAGTAAAACAGTAATAAATGATAAAGGAATAGGTCAGTGTTGGGAAGCTGGAGGCTACACTTGCGGGGAGACAGATGGACAGCGAGATAAAGCTGTCATGAATCTGACAGTGAGAGAAATCAGGAAGAAGCTCAGAATGCCACAGTGTGAGTTCTGCCAACCACTGACATGGTCTGCCTTCCTTCAGACATGGACCCAACAGTCCCTGCATAGTCCAGCTTTTCTTTTGTTGTTGTTTTTTCTGTCTAAATCTGTAGAGAGTCGGTCATGCATCATCACAACCCAAAATAAAACCATTCTCTGTGGTGAACTGGATCTTCTGGTGGGGTGAGTCACACATTCTCAGATGCAGGATCTCCCATTTGGCATTAAGGCTTAGCAGCTTCTTTTGTATCTAGGTGCATGTAACTCAGGGTGGCAGAATGGATTAATACAAGATGTATTACACAGGACCCTTGTCCAGCTAACAGTGGTACATTTTGGGTGAGAAGAATGGCATGTAGGTTTGACTGCCAGAAGCCTTTGCTGTAAAGCTGAATTAAAGCTAATTGGAATAACAGAGTCTGTGAGAAATAGCAGGCACAAGACTCTTGGTCAATGTAGCAATTTTACAGACACTATTAGCTGAACCGAAGGTCATTAGACTCAAGAAAGTAACAATAATCCACAGTTCTTATCCATTTTACCATCTGACCATGTGGAAAGTGTCAGTCACCTAAAAGCGTCAACTGCAATCCAAAAGGAGCAGCAAAGCAATAATATATAATTATTTGCCATTTCATGGGCAGGGTGTGTTTTTGGTGATTAAAGTTCTTTAGCTATGTACCAGATGGAAATACAGAGTCTGTTTGTTAGCCACAGCTCCAGGACTGATACAGTCTACAAGGTGTAAAGCAGGTCATAATTCACTCAGCAGGTTTAACAGAATGAGATGGACATGTCAGGCTCTGGCAACCAGGAAGTAAACCAACAAAAACAAGTGCAATAGCATTTTATGGGCTGACATTCAAACCCATTCAATCCCCTTTTATGTGTCACTGACTACCATGTATCAGCATTTTATTGTGTTGGGCCTGTCATTGTTAAACATTTCACAAATACTTAAAAATTGGAGAATGAGTGCAGTCAGAAAAGGGAACTTCTTCTACAACATCAACATCTTTGTGTTTTTTGTGTTTTTTTTTTGTTTTTTTTTTTGCAGTCATGCAAAACTGTTGGGTGAAGTGTGCACACACATATGGCATGGTGGCACAAAATACATATAACACAAAAACGCCAGCCCCCATCCCCACACCCGCCCATCTTAAACTGCCTTCAGTTTCACACAGTGACTAAAAATATAGGAGTCAGCATGCCCCGGGTGGACAGGCCATGGAAAAAAGGCTGTCATATTCAGAGGAGAAGTCATGGAAAACGGGAGGATCCAATTTCAGGGCCACTGATAAGCAACAAACCTACAGTAAGCCGGCATGTCTGCCAAATATAGCATGGACTGATGTGGGGCAGGCACGGGCTAGCATAGAGAAGCCCAATCCAGAACCACAGGGGTATGCAGATCAAGTCGTTGGAAACGTTGTCAAAAACAGATGGAGACATGAGGGAATCTTGCTCAAGGACACTTCAGCAGTGGGAACACTTGCCGATTTTGAAAATGGGGTTTGAGATCTGTCAAACAGAGTCTGAATATTCCAACTCACTGCATCTACTGTATACTACTGTATATGCATGATGGAAGATATTTTGTCACAGCTGTCCTTTATGCCACTTTGTTTTGGGCTCCTGTGCTGATTCTTCTGCTTCTGCTGAAACAAGCAAGATTTCACTAACTTGTCTCAACATGCTGTATTTGAGCGAACTTCCCCATCCTCATTTGCAAGAAGACACTCCTGGTTATTTTTTGTCTCTCAGAGGAAAATCTTGTAATTTCCCAAATATTTCTTGGCATGCTTGTATTTTTTAAGTTGAATACTCAGATTTTAACTAACTTTAACTTTAACTTTCATGCAGTTTACGGGATTTTATAGGACATAAATTGATCATCCTTTCATTATGCCCTTTATGGATATTGTCATTTTTACCTGCGACTTCTACGGGCTTGTCAGAAAGCAAAACAAGTTCTGAAGCTCTCTAGCTGTTGTCATGCTCTTAGCAGCAAGGTGGAAGCTTGCCATACAGGTAAGATTAGATAATGTAATCACTTGCATCACAATATACTGTTCCAAAAAGCATGACCTACCAGATGCACTGAGCTTTAACTCACCTTCACCTTGCCGTTGGGTTGCAGCAGCTCTGTGACCGAAACTTTGTCCTGCTGCAGTCGCCTCTTCACCAGCTTGGAGCAGCAAACGTTGACTGCACCTTGCACATGTGATGCATTGTACTCAGAAAAGGTTCTGCTGTCAATCACCAGCAAGCGGCCTGTTCCTCTCTGAATGAGGCTCGCCAGCCGCTTGATGTCCATGGTGCTTCGCTTAGTTGGCCCTTTCTCCCCTGCCATGATGTAGAAGGGGCTGAGTGGTAACCCTGGGTCCCAGAGGTATGGGTAGTAAAAGTTTGGGTGATGAGGTAGGGGGAAAAATGAAAGGGGGAAAAGATGGAGGAAGAGATGGGGAGAAGAAGGAGGTGAGGTCAGTGGAGGAGGGCTGCCACCGGAGCAGGCGCTGAGAGATCCATGGTGCCTGCAGAGAAGAAAAGGTAAGGACAGAAGAAGAAAAGGAAGAAAATCTTAGAGTTAAAATAAAGTCACACTGCCTGGCAGGCATTCAATGGTTTATTGCAATGCTATTATTGGCTGGCTGTGGCATTCAAAACAGTCACTGTCAGTGCTCAGCTGATGATCAGACACCAAGGGCATGATCATGTCTAATACTGAGATTCATGCAAATCATGCCAGTGCGAAGAACAAAACAATTCAAACCAATCTCTTACAAAGACAAAATGACAGATTAACTACGCATAAATTTCTAAACCAAAATTCAGTGCATGATGTATTTTTGTGCATTTGTATTATCTTTTATTAGCAGACTTTGAGCATCTTGCATTTTAAAATAGCCTCAATGCTAAACATGGAATAAAACAAGATATTTAAAGACTTAAAAGCCAACTGGATCATCCACTGGGATTTATCATTCCTGGATCTGAAGGAACATAACACATCCAAATAGAAATCCAAAGATCTCAGTTCAACATGCACAGCAACAAAACACTAGTGTGCATGTGTCTGCATAAGTGTGTGTGAAGGTTGGTTGTTTTTTGATCGAAGCGTCTCTTGTGAGGCAGCTCATGAAACAGGAAACTTAGGGCGAGAGATAAATTAAGCCAGGGGAATTCAGAGAGCAGGTCTGGACACAGGCAAACAGCCTGTGTGACATCCTGTGTATGTGCATGAATTTGTGAGTGTCCCAAAGAGCCATCCATAAACTTGATGAACTGCCTTGTCCTATCTATCACTACTAATCACTGTGATCTTCTGGCTGCTCATGTTCTTTACAGCATGTGTGCATCTGACACACACACACACACACCAAAAAAACCTATAGTTTCACATTACCAGTTGTTTAAGAAAATACAAATAAAAACTCTGTAGGTTGATGACCACCTCCTTGGTCAATCAGGTGTCAAGCGACAAGTGAGAAGGTCAGAATGTGAATGCAGTCGTGTTGTTTTATTCATCTACAGGCACATGGTGTCATGAAAAATGAATGGGCCTTCTCTCATTTACCCCAAGGCCTAAATGGAGGTTTAAACCTTGATTGAAAAGGGAGAGTACCAGAGATATCAGTGAAGGAACACACAGTGGAAGGGGAACAATCACTGAAAGACAAAATACACAAAAAACTTAGCTTTGTCTATGTGAAACAAAGCAAAAACTAAATTTTGCTCATCAGAGCAGTCATTAGAAAGTGGGTGAGATAAACCGAGAGAGACAGATGAGATGAAGAGAAACTGTCTTCTGATCTGTTGGTCTCTTGAGAAGATGTTCAGGTAGCTCTGCTCTGCAACTTTTCACCTTGGTTCTGACACCAAGCAACATGCAGGGTGGTAGAGGGAAGAGAAGCAGAGCTGGGGCGGTAACAAAGTATTTTATTCAGCAAGAATCTAACCAGCCTAGCAATTCAGCCAGTTCATGGAAAGGGAGGGGACCATTGCGAAGATGGAGCAGGTATAAAAAGAGATGGAAAGAAACACACTGCAACAGTGATAAAAATGAAGAGAAGAGCTGAGTGACAGAAAGAAGAAAACAAAGTTGCAGACGACTGCACTAAACTTAAAGCAAAGTTAAGGATGTGAAAAATGTGTTGCAGTGACATTCCTAACAACAAAGGCTGTGCACCATTCCTTAAAGGATTCACTAAAATAATAATTTTCTGTCATGCACATGAAGTCCTACTGGTCCTACAGGCTGCTGGCCAAACATGAACATAGATGTACAAATGCTGGTGCTGCCTGGCAACCTGCCTAATGCAATAGCAGCAGCATAGAAACATGGAAGAAAGTCTAGATAGACAGCGGCAACTGCATAGTAAGCACAGCCAAACTGCTGCTCTGTTGGAAAGTAGCAGTAAAGACATGGCTGTGCACAGGACACAACACAGATGAAGTGCATCTTATACTCCATGTAAACAACGCAATACAGACAAATAAATCTAGTCCGATTGATCTAATCCTTTCTTCTCTGTTATAGTCATGATTACATGCAGTAATACCACTAAGCATACACAACTTGGGTGATCTGCAGCAATATAGCACATAGCATACGGTCATAGTGACATTCCCCCATTTTTCCCATGATGTGCATCCCAGCAGCTTTTTTGCATTAGTATTACCCCTTGCTGCAATGTCAGTGCTTCCCTAAAACAAGCAGTGCCTGCCACATTAAAACCTGTCCCATCACTTGTTATGCCGTACCTTATATGGTGCAGAGCCCTTTAGCCGAGAAACTAATGACAAAGCTTCCAAGATCTGAATGCTTCTCTCTTTTTGCCGTTTCCCTGTGCTGCTGAACACAACATCTGACGCTGCATATGTCTAATGGCGACTGCTCTGTCACCCGCCCCGCGTCTCAAATGTTTCCTTTTGATTTCTCTCATTCCCTCTCTATCGCTCTCTTTCTTTGCAGCGGACAAAGATAGGGAGTCGAGGAGCATGCAGGTTTACATGTGTGTTAGTAGGGAGAGGGAGAAATCGGTCCTCAGCATCTTTCTGTGCAATTACATACTCCTCCTTAAAACTTCACTCTATATGGACCATTTGTTTCTGTACATGAAAGCTAATAAAGAAAGAGAATTCAAAGGAAAAAAAGAGGAAAATCTAAATTTAGTAAGGGAGAGACGCGACATGGCAGATAATATAGATAGAGGCAAAAACAAATCATCTTACTCAGCACAACAAGCTCAACCCGACTCCTTATGCAAATCATCTTTCTTCCTCCATCTTGCATCCAGGCAGGAACAATACAGAGCAAAAATAAGCAAGCTCCTGAAACTAAAATAGGCAGTGGCCAGGGGCTTGCTGTGAAGCTTCGGCTATACGGAGGAAAACAAGCCGAGAGCAGAGAAAGCAGAGAGACGGGGACAGTGTGTACAGGCCTGGAGCAGATTCTGTTGTTGCCATAGAAACAGCCCAGTCAGGGTGATCAGGGGGGCATTGGGAGGGTGATGAAGATGGGATGCTACTGGTGCTGATGTTGGATCAGGATACAATAGTGAAAGCTAAAACTGACAGTGGTACACACGTTTTTAAAATAGATCTAAAGAGCTGTACAACTAAACTGCAGTTATCAAATTCATCTGACAAATTATGGCATTATATTCCATCTACAACTCTCTCTACAAGTTGTTTGATAAAAATAGATCCATCCTACTCTGGTCTGAGATAGCAAATTGAACAGTAACATAGTCAAAAGATGTAGGCTGAAAAGGTTGTGGACTTCCTTAAAGTTGAAAGAGTTCAGTTACACCTTGTCGACTAAGGCAGAAGAACCAGATCAGCTGGTCGTTTTTTTATTTTAATCTTGTTGAATTTTTCTACAGTGCCTCCAAGATACTGTTATTATCATTTATGTGTCATTACAACAATGAGAACCAGGGTTGCTGGGGTATCCGGTTGATAAGCATGCATTAAAGAGTTCACATGAATACAAAATCATGCAATTAATCTAAGCCAAACATTATGTCATGTCTACTCTTTCCATGACAATCTACAAAACTTGGTAATTTTTTTTATCAAGTTCAAACAATGGCTGATGAGATGATTGATCAAAGCTATTAACATATGAATTGAAATCCAACATAAATATTATTTATTAAGATTTAAAGATGTATGTGTGTTGAAAATTGACTGTGATATCATGTTTTTAACGGAAGAGGAAAGAGGAAATCCCAGAGCTACGTACATTTTCCCCTGGCTGGCCAACTGTCAAACAAATCATCTATGGACTTAACTTACTCCATTTACAGTTGATAATAAAAGATGGATCATAAAAACAGCATTTTTTATCATCCATAAAATAAAGGAAGTTTTTTCATTTCCATAAAATGGATAATCCACACAGACATATTCACAGGCTTTTCAAACAAGACCATGCACAAAGTTTGATTAGCCAACTCAGTAATGCCATATCAGACATCAGGGAGAGAGGCAAACACAAAGAGAGCAACTGGGGGGCAACCAATGCTGATGTAATACCATCCAGGTTATTCATTAACTTTATGCATAACGTCACCTGTGGCTACAGCCTTGAGTAGACTGAAATGAAGCTTAGTTTCAAACAATGAGAGACATGAGTTTTTTGTTTAGGCCACAAACAGTTACATCATCAGAGCATCCCGTGGTTTGAAGTCTGTGCCTCAGACTCTCTCATGAACTAAAACCCTTAATCTGCTTGTGTTTACATGCTGTCTGTCTCTTTTTGAATGTTTGTCGCTACCACAACAAGGCACATTGCTGGAGGACTGATCAATAACTGATGACAGCTTTCATTAGCTAATCATTAAGCCAAATCTGATCACATCCTTACTTGCAGTTAAAAGTAGTTTTTGTTACAGATTAATCTGCAGATAGTCTTCTCAGCCAGTTAATTCACTAATTACCTTGTCTGTTTTTGCCTAGCTAGTAGGACTGTACTCAAAAATCATTTTCCAGTAGCTCAAAAATAATAAAACTAATAATGTTTATGAAAACCTGCTTCATTTGGTTGAAAGCAGCTGTCTCTAAATAATGAATGCGTTAATTACAAAAAGAGTTAATATAATGAGAAGCCTGCCATACACAAAAAAGGACAAATGGCTGCACAACATGGTGCTGTGGTGATCGTGTAATTTTGAAAAATCAATTCCTGTTTGGTTCTGGTGGAGCAGAAGCGTCATCACAGTGTAAACAACATGAGCAGGTATAAAGCCCTCTGAGGTCCTCTGATCAATACTCCCTCTGTGAGGCTCCTGCAGATTGCGGTGTCACATAACAAGGGACAACCCTCAACTCTGCCATAACAATAATCAAGAGATGATAGCTGATATAGTATGAAGAACACCTCGCATAACGACAATATATTTCTTATGAATATTTTTAAATAGCTGATATAATAACAACAACACCTGCAATAAAGATAATATATTTCTTTTTTATATACATTTAAAAAGTGTTGAAAATCATTACGAAATATCCACTGAGGCCGATAAAGTTAGAGGAGCACAAAGAAATAGCCGGGACATTGTAGCCTGCTTGATAATGTTAATAACAATGATGGGGGTGAGCGGTTGTTAGCGCCCTATAATAAACCGACCTAGATTACAAATAAGAATAGAAGTCGATGCGGACATTACGACCACTGACTTTACAAATGTTCCACAATTGGCATCGAATACCGTTAAAGGAGACGTTAATAAAAAAAAAAAGGTTAGTGCGTGTTGTTTGAGTGGGAAACCTGCTCTGTGTTGTTATGACGCGTGGGTATGACCGCATGCGAAGATGAAACTGTCCATTGATCGGAAAGCCTGCGGTAATTACGGACAGCAACATGCAAATTAAACCGAAAATAAAAAAGGTTGCGCACCCGCTGCCTACCTTTAAACACTCGGACGGGTGGTGGCGACGCGTTTGAATCGATAATTCAGGTCTGGACAGGTTTAATTCCCATCATCAGAGGAGCGCGCACCTCGGACTTGAGAGCGCGCGCTTTGACAGTCGCTGCTGCTGCAGCAGCGCGTGCGCATGTGTATGTATATGCGTGTGTATTGGAAGGGGGCGCGAGCGCAGCTGGTGAGCAACGGCGGCTAATTTTGAGCTAGCTCAGCGTGTAACACTAAACAACAGCAAACAATTTTCTATTTAACAACAACAAAAACACTCACACGCAAAAACACTCACCTCCGGCTCCGCGCGGCTGCTGTACGGTATTCAGCTGGCCTCCATGTGAGGGGGGGACCGCCGCGGTGTCTTCATGGGGCTGGCCGGTGTTTACCTGGCGGTGTGGCCGGGGACGACACAGCTGACGGAGGGTGACAGCGCCAGGACCAAACGAGACATGAAAGCGCGGAGAGGAGCCGCGAGCGGCCCGTCCAGCCGTCACACTGACCGGAGGGGAACCGGGTCTGCTGCCGGAGGGACGTTAGCTTAGCCCGGCTAGGTAAAGTTGAGACGAGCGGTGTGTCCTGAGGACCGGAGGAGGGGGGGGGGGGGCAGTTACAGAAGGTGCACTTTAGCACTTTCATGAACTAAAGCGATGAGGTCATGGTTCAGCGGGGGGGGGGGGGGGGGGGGCGGTGGCGGTGGTGGTGGGGCCGGGGGGGGGGTGACGTCACCTCCAGCCAATCAGCGCAGGACGCTCAGGGGCTCGGTGACGTCAACGCTCTGATCCGCAGATTAAAGGGACAGTCCGCCTTTTTTAAAGGAGACGCGCTCGCAAAATGAAACGAGCCAACAAACAGAAACAACGTTTCTGCACATACTTGTATTCATATCGTAGAAGAGGAGCACAGCACAAGACTGAACTTAAATCCAGCCACATGGTGATAAAAGATTAAGAAATTTGCTACTTCTTTTGTGAAAACGATGCATTTAAATACAATGTAAAATGCTTTGACATGACAAAACTTGAACGATGTTGCTTTTTAGCCCGTGGTCACATATGAAATGTGTTTAGTAACACACAGAAAAAAGTTTTACTTTGTTTAGGTACAGATTGTGGATATTTGTGAAGAGTAAAATCACTTTATAAAACTGTAATTTTGTCTGTTCAGGACATAGAGTAAATTTGATTTTATTCTAGTAAATTTACACCGCATTTTATGATTCAGATGACCACGACATTTAAACGGAATTTCACCCTAAGGCACTGAGCTGTCCTTAAAAGCCTCATTCAGATTATTGTTATTTGAATTTCAACTACGTTCTTAATGACAGTCAGTTATGTTGTCTACTAAAAAACACCATTCAGCTGAATCACCAGCCATGCAAATATAAAATCATACTTACAAAAACCTGAATTGTAAATTAATTGTACAGTACAATAACAAAATGTTGTCACACACACTGCTGCACAGTTGATAAACTGGAGGTAAAAAAGCAAAGAAATAAATAAGCACAGTAATACCAAAAATAAAAATCATTGCTTCAAGTTAAGATTAAGCCATTCGAGGTCCATATGCTGACATAGATTAATATTTTTAACAATGACTTTAAGACCTTCTACAAGCACACATACCTCACTAGAGAGGTGCCATTTTTAACAGCAATACTAACAAGGGTGTGAGGAAGACAAAAAGCAAATACATACTGTGCCGCTCACACAGTCCTGAGAAGAGAGCTTGAGAGGGAACAGGCAAAACACCCATGTGACTGGACTATTGGTGTTTCCTGACTTAAAAAACAGATAAAATGCACTGAATGTGTTAATCCAATTAAAAAGTCAATTTAATAAAAATTATTTTTTTCACAGTTCACAGTTTTCACTAAATGCTGAGTAAAACAGCTGCAGTAAGTGAGATTTTCAATTCAGTACCATTTGTATCAGTTTCTTTTGTTTGATTGAAAGTCTTTGTTCTGATGGTCTGCCATCAATGTTTGTGAGTAAGCATATGAATGCAGGGTGGCAGAGCTCTTGGCAGCCTGCACAATTAGATTGAACACACTGACATCTAGTGGTAGAGATGTTTAACCACAACTTATTAAGCATGAGACTTTCTCACCAATCAGGTGTATCGATGAGTATTTCTAGAGAGGAAGGGGAGAAAGACAGAAACGCTTATTCATGAAAATCTACCTTTATTTGGATGCAAAACTCACAACTTAAAGCAATATTGTAGCTGAAGAGATGAATACTGATTGCTGGTTGGTTGTATGTCTGACTGTTTGACTATGTCATCATCCTCATTTTGATCATCAGATGAGGACCAGATAAGCACTGAAAAGAAACACTCACATTAAAAACAGTTTAGTTGAGAGCACTTGACATTATCAGAGGATTATGTCAAAGGTCTGACAATGAGTTGTAGCTTCTCTTCTTGATCTCTGTCGTGTGTTCCTGGAAAAGGAAATTTTGGCAGTTTAATTTGCTAGTTGATTTTATGTTTTTAAATTGGTCCAAGTGCACACAGGAAATTCAATCCTCTGATAATGTTCAAAACTGTTGATCTGATGCATTCATTAAGATAGAAGTTGTTTGATTTTTGTTACATAGAAAACTTACTTCACCGTTTTAGCTGCCTTAGACATAGCAATTATTTCTCATCTTGTCAACTGAGAGTGGCCTTGAGTCACAGGTGGACTAGAGTGGGGACTGCGTATAAACTCAGTCTGAGGTAAAATTCTCCAAGAAAACGATAAAAACATACACAGAAAGCAAAGCATATTAAAGCAAAGCCTAAAGGCATAAAGTAATTATACTCAAGACTGAACATAATCTATTTATTTTCTGTACTGTAAGGTAACTTAGGCAGTTGTCACATTTTGTTCTGTCAAATCTTGCAATATAAACCAATGGTTTGATCCACAGTATGAGCTACATTCCATCATGGTGTAAACGGAAATATACACAAGGCATCTACTCGAAAGGATTGTATCAAAATGTTCTAAAAATATCTCTGGTTGGTTTCACAAAAGCAAACTGTATCAAAAGCATTGGCTGAGAGCAAGCAATATAATAGGCTTAAACCCTGATACACAACAAAAAGCAGGACAACCAATCACGTCGCTTTGATTGTGGACCTGTGGAGTCCCATACAGCACATGCAATCCATTAAACTCAACACAGTCAAAACACAATATGGGAAAAAAAAAGAACTTTTACAGCTGAACATCAGAGAGACAACCTTAGTTGGTCTATTGTGCTTCATACAGATTGGGCCTGGCCTGTCTATACAACAATCATGAGCTTCTTACTTCACAGTTGTGTTTGAGCTACTGTTGAAAGAAGAGGCGTCACAGAGCACGCAACTTTGAGGCTGGCAAGCTTCACGATGGCAATGGAACATGTACAAGAATATCAGCTATATGTGAACATTTTCATCACTTAAGGGTGCAGCATCTTGCTTTCCTCTGCAT
This sequence comes from Remorina albescens, assembly GCA_034769265.1. NCBI lineage: Eukaryota > Metazoa > Chordata > Actinopteri > Carangiformes > Echeneidae > Remorina > Remorina albescens. The sequence goes on from CM068475.1 coordinate 52,362,552, forward strand.
TAGTTTCCTGTTCGTTTATATCTGATTCCTCAGAGCTCTACATTGATTTTTTCTTTTTATATTTCTGGATTTAAGATCTGTGTCCCCTCAGTGTCATGAGGTCTGTGACGCCTCTGGGAGTACAACTATGTGGCCTTAATGCAGGAGTCGTTTACTGTAAACATCATGGGCCATGAGGACTGCACAAGCAGCACAGTAAGACTGTAATACTGTAGTTTGCACAGAAATCCTAATTAGTTAATCAATAACCTAATTGTTATACATTCCTATGTTCCATAACATTGCACATGCCTTTAATGAACACTTAGCACCATGCAACCCAAAGATGAGGTGGCTCCTGAATGCATCAAAATTTGAAACAAGCCATCTGTAATGACTTTTTTATTTTTTACATTAAAGTGAAAGTCAATGGGAGTCAATGAGAAAAAGCCAGACGTTAGTTAAGTTATATTTAATATGAACTTTTATATCTATATAGTGTTAAATATTAGGCTGGCATTTGATCATTTCTGTAGACATAATTTATGCTTGCACTTCTTACAATAATCTACTAACGCCACGGCCAGTGATCCGATTATACTTCAACTCCACTTTACCCTTCTGATAACTCTACATACATTATGTGGGTTGGGGGAAATAGGGGGGTGGGGGTTGTATTTCTGAGCAAGTACTAAACAAGGTTTTGATGTCTGAGACTCATGTACAGTAACGTGATAAAAACTTCAGCAGTGCAAATGAAATGATGTCAGGATTGCTGATTATTTTGGGCCTGACTGTTGTGACCCTCCAGGACTGAGGGGACAAATAACACCCACAAATGTTATTTGTTTGTTCTGCTAAAAGACACAGCATAAGCACAAATTTCATGTCAGCTATTCAGTCCTGTCTGAGCAAGCCTGTCATGTGTGAAAAGATTACCATGGGTTGAACTTGTTAAAGGGTGAGATTGAGATGATGCTAGCTAGGTACAGTGGTGCATACCACCAGAGGCGGTATAGTGTACAGTGGTGTGTCTCGGTCTGGCTGTAGCGCTCAACTCTACTACTCCTCAACAGTTTGAGACAGCTGCTTCTCATACAGGCTGAGGACATGATGCACAAACTGGTACTGCTCACATGTTTGGATCATCCCACCCCTGACAAACACAGAAAAACAAGCACATTTTAGATGGAAAAGGAAAGTTTTTACAACCTTTTAGTTGCATAACCAGTGTCAGGCAGTGCAACACTTTGGTCCAGAGAAAAATATGTCAACAATCCTCACTGTGGGATTAAATTACTTTATGGGTTGCTGTGAAATATTCACAATGCCCATAGATTCACTTGTACTCACTTTGGTGATCCATGATTTTTTATTGTGTGTCATCAACAGGTTTACATTTTAGTTTGTTTTATACTTCAAATTGGTGAATTCTCTTATCAAGAAGATCAGCTGAAGTGTAAATTGTCTTGCACAAATAACACAAGTGACTTCTCTTTTCTTTTGACAAGTTGTTGCCTTGGACTACAGCTCCAGAGCTGATCCTATCTCATGGAATAGTTTTTTCACTACAAAACAGAAAGTAAAAAATTGTACACTTTTTATTAGTTTTGCAATCTAGGACTCCGTACATTAGTTAGCTGTGACATTTTCACTTGTAACTAATCACACCAATAATGGCTGCTTTCATGCAGATGTGCCTATGCAAAGTTACTGTGCATGCTGAGACAGTCCCTTTACATTATGACATTAGTTACATCTGTGCTTTTCCAACTTGCCAAGTCTGAAAGTGTGAATAAGAGGGGTTTATCAGATTCTGCAGCTGAAGCCCAAGATATCAGGAAATATAGGAAAGCTCTAATTTTGACTAAAAACGTCTAAACTACTAGATGGTGTTTGTACAAGGGAATTGATAAACCTAGTCATTTGGAAAAATGTGTGTTCTTTTATATTTTGTGACAGATATTTGATTTGCGTTATCTGTCATTCATAAAATTATTGATTTTCCAAGTTTTTATTTTGGGTGAACCTCACAGCGACTTAGCTTGTGATTTGGAACTATATCAAGTCAAAGTACGTCACCCGAGCCTTTATGCCAAGAGATAAAGCGAGACATGAGCATGTGTACGTGCTAAAAATGTCTCACCTGTCCAGACGGAGCTGGCAGGTGGTTCTCAGGATGTCAACCACACCCTCAGTCCTCAGCTGCTTGCACAGAATGGATGTGGCGATGAAGCAGCCTGTTCGACCAATTCCAGCACTGCGGAGAATAAATTGGAGGGATGAAGGGATGGAGGCAGATGGAGATTGGAGAAAGGGGAAATTAATGGATCAGTGGATTGATTAACACTGATCTATTAATCTGAATGATAAAAAAAATTTCCCTGGGGAAATGAAACAACTGAGAATTGAGAGTAGACTAATGCTTTGCAAAAGTGCCGAGTGGTTTTTAATTGTAATATTAGTTTACTATTGACTTTGAGCCTTCTGAACACATATATAATATATTAAATATAATAAAACTCTTTGCTTGTCTTCATATGACAAATATGCAACCTTCACACCTGCAGTGTACAATTATAGGGCCGCTGGAGGGTGGAGCTTCCTCTCGGGCCCTTTCCACTTCCTGCACCAGTTCAAGCAAAGGTGGAGCCTTGTCTGGGGTCTTTTGATCAGGCCAGGAGGTGTACCAGTACTGCTGCAGACTGCGCTGCTCCCCGCCGCACTGGTGAAAACACGCAGTCACAAATAGAAAAATAGACAGGCAGGCATGAAATACATCTGTGAAACATGGCACAGACAGACTGAGAATAATTTTTGATCAGCCTGTTGTGCCTCATACATACAAATTGTTACCTTGGTGTTAGTTGCTACGACAACAATGAATGCAGAGCAAGAATCGGAAAGAGTGACGGTTATTGAAAAGAGCCGAGATAGTCTGTTTCTCACTTGCCTGAGCTGTAGATAAACATGTCTGTCGACTGCCTCTATTCTAAGTGTCAAACTGACAATGATTATCAATCCTACTGATAGATGCCATAAATCAGATGACTTGAATAAACAAAAAGCTTTTAAATTTGAATATAGTTATATAATAATCCCCTGGTGCTTAGTAATCAGTTGCAGGCTGCATTTAGTGAATTATCATGTTCGGCTCACTAAGTGGCAGTACCACCATGACCCCAAATTAAATACAAAACACCTGTCATGAACACATGAATGAAACTGAAAGAGTACAGCTCCATCAGAGTGCGGGGTAACCATAAATACTCCTGGAGGGACTGAACGAATCTTGGTACATAAAACATGTTCTCCTCAGGACCTTTCATCATCAGGTCACATTACTGATGGGTCCAATTAACCATAATTTGTTTGGTTCTCATTACCAAATGTTAAAATGGTAAATTGTAAAACTTAAAGGTTGAACATCATAAACATTATACATATCAGCAATACCATTGTGATTATGTTAGCTTTCTGCTGTTTGCATTAATCTAAAAGCATTGCAGTTTTGTTTAAATACAAATTCCAGAAATTCAATTCATAAATAAAAGCAAAGTTATTTAATCCTAAATAATATATATTGAACACTATATACACACTAAACTGATCATTATTGTATGAAAGAGTGAGAGTCTTTGTTACCTTCAGGGTAAACACCCTCAGACTGTAGTCATCCTCCTGAGTTACCATGACGACAGTGATCTCGATGCCCTCATGGGTCACAGTGTCCTCAGGCCAGTACTCTGCACATTTCTACTTGACACAATGGACATACAAGTGGATATTTTTTTTACTTATCCCATCATCAGCTTATCTGTCTATTTATCCAATACTGCCTCAACTATCATCACACCACCACACTCACCTCATTTTTCTCTTCCAGGTTGGTGATCATCACTATAATTGGACATCTCTCCTGCCACACCATCCTCCAGAAATCCCCCACTGTATTCACGGTGGGACCCTGGGTGGCAATGTATGCATGCTCCATACCCCCATAACCCTGCCGCACACACACACACACACACATAGAGTCACATACAGGCATCTGTCTCTGTGAATTGTGAAGAGGGAACACAATACAGGGCATCACAGAGCAGTGCTTGTGTAAGATTTTGCTTCTTAATCAACATATTTTCACTCACGTTGAGATAATTAGCATTGATGTATGTAGTGAGGAAATCATCTTCATCCAGTGACTTCAAGATCACTCTGCTGTGTGTATCTGCATAGATTGTCATGAAAGACAAACAGATTGGTTGTACTTTAAAGAGGCAACACCTGAAGATGATGGGAAATAATGTTCATGTATACTGTATACAGCATATATAATATATCTCACAGCTTAGTTCTATTACGAAGTCCTTTCATATCTTTTTTGTATGCTGTATCAATAATCTGATGAACAGATACAACCTTTCACAGAACATTTTTGCTTTTAGTGAATGTTCTAACTTATGGTTCAGCTGTACTCACTGGGTAAAATGGTTTTGTAGCGATTCTTTCTCACCAGTCCTGGATAGTTGTATTCTTTAGGGTCCACAAAGTTCATGGGAGTTTCCTGCCGATAGATGTAAAACAATGGGCAAAACAACAATCAGCCATTGCGGGAATCTAGGGGAGGTCCTTGTCTTGCCTTGAATGAGACAACAACACATTATGAAATAATAAGATGTTAAGTCATCCACTGCCCTTCACACTTTTCTGTTGCTGTCAAATTGAACATAATTGAAAGACTTTGGGCAAAATGGGTATGATCTCAATCGCACATCTTCCTGCCCAGCCAATGCTGGAAACCCCTGTAGGTTTGATTTGTATGCAAATATTGTGGTATCTCTCAGTGCTTCGCCCACTAACAGACAGTGGAAAAGCTCACAGGCATGTGCAGAGTTCTGCTGGGTGTTAGTGTGTGCGTACATGTGAGCCCGTGTGTGTCAGAATACATCTTTTCTGTTGAGTCTTTATTCATCTCAGCTAAACTAAACCATGTAGGCGGGTGAGTTGCTATCTCACTCACATAAAACTCAGCCTGCAGGCTCTGGTCCTCCATGGCCCGGGTGTGTAGCATGGCAGGGGTAAGGATGTGCGTTCCTTGCCGGAGGTACTCTTGGGCTGACTGGTCTCTTGGGGAGAGCTGGGCTCCGTAGCCATAGGGCTCAGTGCAGCCTGGTGTACACATGTCCAAGGTCAGGGAAACATTGGACCCCCTCCTGTGGGATACATACAGGATCAAACAAACGCATTGGTATGGAAAATGTTTGTTCCCCTCTGCTATGTGAGAATACGGATTTTAAATACATGAACACAAAATACCTGTAGGCACAGATGTGGATATAAAAAGGTTTTCTTTTGCTCTAACCTCTCCTGAAGCCCCACAGGTGTCACAGTGAGGGTGGCAGCATCTCCTTCTGTCTTAGCGTCAGTGACCATGTCAAAGACAGGCGTCTGGGGCACAGGGTCCAGGTCCAATAGATCCTCTTGAGCGTCCGTCCACTCTGACAAAGTGAAGGAGGGCTGGCGGCTAACTGATTGACGCCGATCACCAATGTCCTTTGCTACTGTTCCTGATGACCACAAGCCAGTGCCATAGCACCATTTGTACACCATGTGGATGGCCTGAGGACATGACCAGAAGAAGGTAAGCAATTATTCTCCTCATATGTGCATCTACTTTTCATCTGAGAAACAAACCAATAAAGTAAGAAACCTGTCAATATGCAAATGAAGATGAATGATTCAGTTGATAGTTTCTGGTTATGTTCTTAAAGTTTTTTTATTGCAAAAAAGGAGATTTAAATTGGAAAAAAAAAACACTATAATTTTTTACCATGATAATACAGATGGCCACACCGATGCCTGCAGTGACTTGGATGATCCAGTTGTACTGCGTAGTGTTCACCACCTCCCTCATCAGCACCATGGACTGGCCAGAACAGAGAGAGCAGGAGAGAGACAGAAAGAGGAGAAGGCACATTGACTCAGTCAACACCAGATGGATCAAAGCTTTATTCAAGGTTTATTTCTTTGAGCTTTTCATCCAAAACAAAGTGAAACAGCTCAAGTTCAGAACCAGGACTGACACTTACATCCATTCCAAAGATTGGGTGGCATGGCAAGATAAAGCCAAGGTAGAAGTCAATGACCTGCAGGGCTTTGTAGATGGAAGAGAGTGGTCCATTTCCTTCCATCACAAAAAACACCCAATACCCCTGGGAGCAGAAAAGGAGGCAGATTGTCACAGCTCCAGTCATTCATGCACCGGTAATCATGCAGCACTGTGGCTGCACTCAGGTGAAAAGTGAGCAGAGTAGAAAAGAAGATGGCCTATTGCGCAGGCATCAAAAATATGTAAATTGACCACATGCAGCCTGGTGTCATAATGACGGCTGTATTTACGAGGCTGTTCTTTTTCACATATGATAATTCTGCACCTGTCCTTTTTTTCTTGAATGAATCAAACATGAAGTCAAGGGAGACAGCGACGGGAAGAGCATATGAATACAAATGATGTGTCCACTTCTGGCCCCCCGAAAAAAATATTTTCCATCCCTGAATAAAGCACTTCAGAGAATGGTAATGTAATGATGCACATGAAAAGAAAATCTACGTGCAATAAGGGTCAAGTTGAGAGAATACCCAGTGCTCAAGTGTGAAGCTCTCATTTGCATTGCTAATGCTGCAGTTACACGACTGTGAATTTTTCCGTTTGCTCTACATTACATGCAGAGCTGGAAAGCAAAGCTTACGGGTGGAAAAAAAAAACCCCAAAACAAAACAAAACAAAACATATTTGAAATTTAAGCAAACATCTACAAAAGCAGTAAAGGTTTTATCCACGTTTACAACTGCTAGTTGTTCACATACCGTGACTTGGGAGACGACAAACAGTGCAGCCCAGCAGTGGATCTCAATCACCAGTGCGTACACCTTGTGCATAAACACTTCCTCTCCCTGTGGGCTTTGGGCCCCTGTGGGGCCGTCTTTGCATTCAGGGAGTCCATCTTTTTTAGGGGATCTGCCACCTATTTTCTCATTTTTTGTTGGCTCATCCAGCCAGACAGGGTCTTCGTCAGGCCTCAAGAAGATGGAGTCCTCTGTGTGGGAACGGGTGGAGCTGCTTAGCCGGCGGGTCATGATCCCCCTGTTGAGTAAGGATTGACAATTCTCTGCTTTGTGATTATGTTTTTTGTCATTATTGTACATTTGAAAATCTAACACAACAGCAAAAAATGAAAAGTGATTTTCATTAACACTGTTTGAGAAAGAATAATATAGATTCTTGTTGTTTTTTTTAACACTATAAAAGGCCAATGAGAGCAGTGTTCTTTTGAATGTTTCATTGTGTCAAAAAATGTCTCAGTAAGAATTTATATTGATGTCTATGTCTACCGGTCTCTACAAAACTATATACTGAGTTTTAGTTCAATGAGGTGCTAGCTGTGTGTGATCGTGTCTTTTTAAATGAGCGTGTATATGACAGAAAGCGTTGTGCTCACTCCACAGGCCTATTCAGATGTATAGCTAAGCGGCTTGGAGTAGCTCTCATCTCTGCATCCTCTTGTCTCTCTCACATTGGACTCTGTTTGGTGAATGTGTGTGTGTGAGAAAGAGAGAGAGAAGCTCTATTGTGGAGAGATGAGTCAGGGGTAGCATGTTTACAGCCCTGTCCGTCGCCTTGGCAACAGAGTGGCTCTCATCTCTCTCATCCATCCTGAGCATTATCATCTACTGACAACACACACAGACACACACGCACGCACGCACACAGCTTCTCTGTATCAGTCAGCAGTGCATTCAAAGCCTGTTTTTCTTTTGTCCCTCAACCATTAATAAATGTGGTTTTTTTTTACATTTGACTGATTACCACCACGTGGTTTGTGCGGATGTGTGAATGCGGGGGCTTATGAGTGCTGGTGTACTGTCTGCATACATATCACTTTAATTTGAATGTGTTGCTGATTGCTAAATTTGTCGAGAGTGAGTTTAGGACAAGTTTTTATCAATGACTACCAGGAGACACTGCATGAGGAAATGATTTCCTTGTTGTCTTACTGGATTATAAAAAAAACAACAACAACTGTAAAAGCAATCACATGACTCACCTAGGATAGATGGTAGTGAACTGGAGAGAGAGTCAGATCACATGATCAAGGTAAACCCTGTATCCTGTACCAACCAGCCATAGTCAGCCATTGTGCGGCAGAGTGGTATCTGAAGGATGCAAGGAAAGATCCAGACTTACACATCTTATAGGTACTTTGAACACATTTTCAATTTTGTCCCCAAATGCCACACTAAAAACACCTCGTGACTCAAATTCATCACCGAGACAGAGTTAGTAATCCAATTTCATTTAAAGATGGACAAGAGTAGCACCATTATTAGTGCCCAGCGGTGCCTTCATAAGCACTTGGTACAGTAGTGGTGTAAGGTGACACAGTACTGTCAATATTTTTCCCCGCTCTTTCTTTCTCTGCTTCTCTCTCTTCACCCCAACAGGCAGGAATGATTTGAGTCACACTAAGCAGACGACCTCAGAAATTGATTCAAATTGCTCCAGTCCAATCAGTATGCATGAAGTCAAGCCTCCTCTCCTCTCCTCTCCTCTCCATCTTCTCCCCTCCTCTCCGTCGGTGCCACTGGACCCTGTTGAACGAATGGGGTTAGCACAGCAGAATATGAGACCACACCAGTAGTGTGTTGAACAAAGGGGAGCTGTTTTGAGTCCTTTTCTATCTCTGTTTGCTTGCCGTGAAGGTGGTTTTGAAGTGATGACGCCAGGCCCGTAGCCATGGCAACATGCATACATACAATGTATACAGACCTATAAAGGCTGGCACACACACACACATAGACACGCAGAGATAGCATTGTATAAGAGCACCCGTGAAAGTGCAGCACACTTCCATTTTTAAACAGTAGATGGGCTGGTAGATGAGTAGATGGAGGGATGAATGGGAGGAAAAGTAAGTCTTTTTTATGAAGGTTGTCTGAAATGGTGACGCAGTGAGGTTGGCGTTTTGGTAACTGTGGCAACCAACATACTGTAGCGTTCACACGGTCAAATACACAGACTTTGGTAGACACACTGCATAAAAAAAAACAACAACCCACAAACATACATCTGCACTGGGAGAGCAGTGACAATATTCACATTTGTCCCAAAACTTCTGCCTTTCTTTGCTTTCATTCTTTGAGGTAAATATCTTCAGTCGCTTCCTTTTGCTGCTGAAAGTTTGTTGATAAGCTGTCTGGTACATTTAGCCAGCACTACAGCTAGGGTTTAAAAAATACTGAGGCCCTACTACTATCAGAAAGTATTTAGCAGAAACCAAAAATAAAGAAGGATACTGTAAGTGTTTATTTTATAAGATGATCTAAGGGTTAGGGTTAGGGATCTAAGTGATCTTTAAGGCCTAAATGTATCAATTAACATAAAATCCTAACTGTATTGGCAGGGGTTTTAAGTCTGCCCCAACACTGTGCCTTGTGTGACCACACAATATTTGGTCCATCTTCAGACGCTCTGTGTTCTCTAGCACAGTGGTTATGGTTGTTGTTTACACAAACACGAACTACAATCTAAACGACATATCTATTAAAACAGAGTGCTTTCTCAATCGTGTACAATCAGGCCAAATGAATTTGTGGCAAATGCCTTAAGTTAAACCTGACAGGTGCTTCTGCCTCATTCCTCATCAAGGGTCTACTGTCTTTGGATCTTTACAAGTACCACCCCTTCAGCCTTCAAATAGAGTATGTGAGTAGTGTTTCCATTGATCTGCGCCCATTCAAAGCATCCAACATCCTGCTGAGTTTAAACTGAGCCATACAATAAACCTGTGGCCTCTGTTCCAGGAGAACCACACATCTAGGAGTGACTGGGTACAGTGACAGTCGTGTAAAGCTCTTTCCTGCAGTCAGGAACAAGGGGAATTAATGTGTGTTTTATTGAGATAGCTTCTGGCTTAGCTTGCTCACATTTATGGCTATCCATCTGGAAAGACAATGTATACAAATCTATTTTCTACTTTATTAAAAAAAAAAAGAAAAGAAAAAATGTTTGGCCTTTCTTTTGCTTTTTTCTGATGTTCGAATCATTAAAGTGAAATCTCATCCACACCACAGCCGCATTTCCTGTTTCCAGGTTCACCAAAACGTGTGAAGACTGAGGTATTGAGCGTGCCATTGAAGTGCTCATGTGGCATAGAGACAAGATAAGAGGAAGCTCTTACTGAAAGTGATGATGGAATGGTAATGTGAGATAAAGTCACGAGGGCCAAGACCTGCCTCATCGACCTTTCTCTCCCATACACACACAAACACACAAAAAACTTGATACTAATACAAACGTAAGCTGAAAATGACCTTAAAAAAGAAATACCCAGCAAGCTTGCAGCTTCTTCCTGTACATCAATGAGACAGATAATCAATCAGCTATATTGTTTACATATTCACCTACAATCTTTTGCAGCAACTCCAGGGGTATTTCAAACCAACAATTTCACTAACACAAATATAAACATCAGCCTAAACTATAGATTGTAAATTATTGAAATATGCCTCAGAGCGAACGGGTTTACAGGCTTTCTGGAGAAAAATCTAGATTACCTGTGACAAAGGATTGTTTTAGATGATAGCACTGCAAAAAAAAAACTGTGCAGGAATGGCATTCTCTGAGAGTCATTCATACGAAGTCAAAACACCATTCATATCACGTACATGGCTACGGTGAGCTAGAGCGGCCACACAGTGCAGCTCTGGATGGATTAGTAATGAATCACCAGGGAGGGGGACTGTTGCATCTCTTGCTCTCTGGTAACTCCCACATTGTCACAGTGGCATGATAAAACACAGAGGAAATGAAGCTTTGAATAATAATAATAGATGGGAGGAAATACGGAGCCAATAACAGATTCAAAGAACCAACCTGTTGGCAAATGATCAGTTTTTCATAATCCAAGAAAAAAACACATACACATACAGAGCCCCCATCACACATCCCTACCTTTTTACAGCCAAGAAAGCGCAGCAGCAATATGAAGCGTGGGGGCTATACTGAGGAATTGGTATTCACCTCATGTCGCACAGCCACAGAGGGGGAATGATGGAGAGACAGAGGGAGGAGAGGAAGGCTGGAATAGTCACTCACCCAGAGCCCTAAGTCTGGTTAGGATAAGTCCTTTTACCTGGCTGAGCCCGTCTTCACATAGCCATCTGCTGCTCTGCTCCCTGTGAGCCAAAGACCAGGAGCCAAACACCTAGAACCACGCCAATCCCTTTACTGCTCCCCTGTCTGGGAGAGGAATAAATGTGTTTGCATGGGAGAAGGACACAGACTGATACTGAGAGACGGAGAGAGGCAAAGGATGCGTGTGAGGTTGGGAAAGGCAGAATCTAAAATTGTGGGTGTGTGTCTGAGTGCGAAAGAGAGAGGTATGAAGGAAAGGAGGTATGAAAGTCTGATGGGTTTTCTTTTGTTTGTATCCTGGAAGAGAGAGAGAGATCCACAGGCGGCAGCTTCCTCTAGGTATATGCAGCAAGAGGCTGTACGGTAGCCTTGGCAACAGAGCCAGAATGAGGGAGAGCAAGCAAGGGAGCTGGAGAGAGAGGGAGAGGAGGAGAGAGTGGGAAAGAGAGCGAGAGAGAGGGTGTGTGTATATGCATGCTTATAAATCATATTGTGGGAACATTAATCTATTGATTCAGTCACATTACAGTGACCCAGCTCCAAAATATGGTTCATATAAAGTAAACTATTGAGCTTCTGAACTAAACACTAAGTCTGGGGATTTTCATAAAAGACAAAAACAAATTTCAACTTGATTGTTGCTCAAAGACTATTAAAATCACACCAGTGAACCAAAACACTGCACTGCATGACATTTACCTCCATTACGGTGTACATGGGTAATGTAGTTAATCCCACATTCACCTGTCCTGCTGTTGTACAATTTCAGTACGGCATCAATTGTGTATTAATCCATGACTGAAAAGAGTGGTCATTAAAAATACAATCTACTCCTGATTGAACAACATTTGCTTTGCTGATGAAAGAAGTAATGTTGCACTTTTACAAAAATGAAACAATAGTGTTTGGAAAATGATTTCTCGACCAGGAATCATTATGTTGGAGTTGGACACACACTGGAAAGGACGGTGCAGCGTTTTGATCTTTTCATGGGCTTCTTTCCAGCATCAAGTCTGCATGCAAGTCAAATGAGTGTCCTCCCAAGTGACAAAAACATGTTACTGTGTGTTTCTGTGTGTAGTTGGGTGTGTGTGGTGGTGGTGGTGGTGGTGGTGGGGGGGGGGGGTTGGATCATAACACATCACTGAGCAGTGAACACCCCCCACTGTCACCTCCTCTGCTTCCAAGCTGTAGGCTCTGCCACCCACCTCCCTCAGCCTGTATCTCACTCATCTCAATCACACACTCCCCGCCCCCACCAACGCACTTCTTCCTCATCAGCGAGGTTTGTACTCTTTTCCCAGGCTCTGTCATTCTTATGTCCATGATTTTGGTCTCCATCACGGTCCTTACACCCCCCCAGCTCTCTCTCTCTTTTTAAAACCTCCTGTCATTTCTTCTCTGCCCTCTTTAGCGTGTTGTGCTCTCTTTCTCCCTCCTTCCTGTCTGGCCATATGGCAGCTTTTCCCTGTCAGCTCTCCGATCTGACCAGCAGAAAAACAGACACTACTTGATCAACACTTATACTGGCAGAACATAAACACAGATTATTTTATTTTATTTATTTTTTTTTTTTTCAAATAAAATTTTGTTTTAGAAAAACACTGCCAAAGCCGTTTGGGCCAGGGTCATATTTTAAATACAGTATAATGATTTTTTTAGTTCTACACTCAGAAGCATGGCAAACACAAACATTTTCAGGCTTAATTTAAGCCTGAAATAAATGACACTTTGATCGAAGCAAGGTGTGAACAGATGCACAGACATATCACTTTTTCTTGGCTGTTTACACATCCAACAGTTCGACTCTGTATGTGTGTAAACTTTGCTGCTCTGTCACCCTCAGCTCAGAATCCTCCCTCCTCGATGAGGATTTACAGACAGTCAGTCCAAACCTTTTAGTCACCTGTAATATAAAACACCTGCGGAGCTGCAGCTTGCTCTGTCTGTCTCTGCCGCATGCAGTTTGTTGCATGTCTGGATGTGGGTGTGTGTGTAAGAAGCTAAATTTGTCAACGCAAATTCTATGCCATCTTTATTTAGTGCCTTTTTGTGTGTTTTGAAGTTTCAGTTACTGGTTCCTGATTTCATGAATTATTTGCAAACCTTGCTAAGTCGCCCCATGGGACAGATCTGTTACATAGTCTCTGTTAACCTCCTGAGACCCAAACTTTTACGTATTATGCATGTTGGTGGACTATGCTGGCCATTTTGATTGTACACCAATCATTGCAATGTGCTTTAGGGACCACAAGATGACAGACACAAGTGTCCATGAATGAGGCTCACAGGTCTAAGTTCAGCAAAATGAAGTATAATGGCAAATAGAACCCAAAATGTAATTTAGTAAGTTTAATACTGTAACATTTTCTTTTGTGACAGTTTCATCATTGAGGTTTTGTTTCTAGGTATAGTTCTGTTTGTTATTTTGGCCCAGGCTGTCTCTGAAATGACATTTTGCTTCATAATTGGGCCATAAATATTTGGAATCCTAAACAAGACATACAGCAATGTTATCATTCATCTGGAATATAAGTCAAATAACTTATAGAGCCTATGAGTCGAGGCAGCTCAGGTGGAAATTCTGTGGATTTGTTACCACGACTGACTCAAAGGACCAACCTATAACCAGCCTACAGACCTTTCTGCCAAGATGTAGATATGAACATGGACGAGCTCCTGCCGTCATGGGCACAGGATGTAAATACATCAGGAGATACTGCCAGCAGCCGTTAGCTCAGCAAAGTACAAACTGTAGGATATCGAGAAACAGAATAGTCTGGCACATAATCCCCCCGTAAAACTACAGTATGTCATTAATCTTACTATTAGTACAAATCAATCCAACAAGATGTAACTTACTAATTATTGAGCTTTAGAGATGCTCATAGGACAACATGAAAGGAGAGTTGATCTCAATTTGGGAAGAAAGCAAAAAAGCAAATGGCCCATAGCTTTTTAATTTTATGAATAAGGGACAAATCATGCGTATGGTACATACAGTACACTTTTAGGGTATTTATCTGAAGAATAAACTTGTTTTAAAGATCACTATTGAAAGCTCATAATTGTGTTGATTTTGACTTAGGGTTTTGGAATCAAAGGTTTTGTGGACATGCACATAATCAACCGAATCTTACTTAGATAAAAAATGACTGTAAATTAACCTCAACATGAAGCTTCTTTTGCAACTTATCTGTTTTTCATACTATACTGACCATGACCATTTCAGCTAATCGCTCAACTATATCTCATGTTATTGAACATGTTTTTCTTAGTCTCCCTCTCTTCCCTCGTTCCTCACTATTTATGACCCACTTCAGAGCCTTCTCTTCGCCTATATATCTCTCCCACACATCCTCGCCTTCTGTGCCTTCCTCCAATCAACTAAATGAACTCCTCTGTCCTTCCTTATCTTCTCCTCATCTCTCTCTTTTTTAATGACCTCAGCTCTACACACAGACACACACTCAAGGTCATTGTCACACAGTATAAACTGTGAGAGTGAAAACATCATCTAACTGAATTCATAATAGCCCTTAGCTGTCTGCCTTCCTATAAGAGCAACACTGAAAACATCAAACCGTTACATCACTTCCTCATTTTCTCACAATGCGAGACACATTTTACCAATGCTGTTTAACTGTAATGCGATATTTGAATGAAGGCTCATTCGATAAGGTGAGGCCAATGACCTCCAGGAAGACTGGAGCTTATATCAGCGAGACATTGACCGAGCCGCATTCCTCTGCAACAAATGGAGGCATCTAGTGGTCCTGATGGCTCACTGCTGGTGTCTTGACGAGTGCCCAGCTGAGCCTGTCTCATTAATACAAGCCTGCGGAGTGATATATAGTGTGGTGACTCCTGAAAAATTAATTACTGTCAATCCTTCCTGTTCGTTACCAAACTGATTCTCATTCGCAGATTTGACTGATTCATCATGCCACATCCAGATGAGGGGAGCTTTCAGTCTGCATATCTGAAGCCACAAAATACAGTTGGTCCACCACAGACAGGCCGCTAATCATGCTGCACATTTGCATGGAGGCCAATCAAGGACCTGTAAAATGATCATCTGATGACCGCATGCTGCCACAGTCACCTTGTTTCCTCTAGACTCACTGTGATATCACAGAGCGTTAGAGCTAAAGGGGATTTACTATTTCCTGGGATGCAAAGTGAAATGAAGTGCAGCCTTGAACTAAATAAGAATCTGAGATCATGGGAAAAGCCGCAGCAATCAGCAGGTATGAATTCAAATATCAAAAAGGAACAAATTAAAGAGGAACAGTTTATTGATCTGATCACATGACATCCTGCTGCACGAGTTAAACAGGAGGAAACTTTCTGAAATATGAAAAAATAAAAATGGGCCTATTGTATTTGAAAAAAATTATGTTCCATCAGACAGTGACTCTTAAAGGAAAATTTTCCTCACCACTCTGGCCAAGTGCTTGCTCATGGAAGGATTTGTCGGGTCTCTTTCAATAATTCTATAAAGAGTTTGGTCTACATGAAAACATGAAAACACTTTACATGTACAGCCGGGTACATGTAAAGTGTTTTCATGTAACTCTTTTATAATTTGAGTTGATTTGACCTGTTGCATTAGCATATTTCATGTTATGTATTAAAAAAAGTCATCATCTCATGTGTGCTCTCCAACTTAATGGAAATTATTATTGAATTGCGGTAGTTTTTTATTTTTATTTTTTTAAGGAATTACCTCCTAATCATTCTTTCGTTGCATGCAGTTCTTGATTCAAAGTTAAACAGATTGGATTTTGTCCCTTATGTTAAAATGTTGCCACTGAAATGATCATTCTTAGCTCAGCACCTGGAAAAACATCTTTGGAGGCTTTGCATACTTACTAAAATAACAGTAAATAGCCAGGAGGTATACTTAGTATTCCTCCCATTTTCTGTGTTGTTATGTGAAATACTTTGAGCCACCTCTGTCACATGAAGACCAGAGATGTGAACATGACTATTGTAACTATGAATGGAGGAAAATAAAACAATAGAAGTACGGTAGAGTTAAAACAAATTGTGGCTTTTTGAGTGTGTGTTACAGGATTAATTCATGTTATTTGCTATATCCCACGACACTGACTGTCTGCATGTGTGTGTTTGTGATGGAAAAAGAAGGCACAGACTCTATCTGAGCGTAATCTGGGTGCAGAAAATACAGAAAAATCTGGTGTATTTAACCGAGCTTTTTAATGGAGTGTGCAGTGATAATGTCTTCCCACTGCATCTCTGCCCTCGCTGCAGGGCTTCGTCACAGCCACCTCCCCATGCCAGAGCTGTTTGTAATCCCTCTTTAAGATTGTTTGATCCATTTGATGAACTTCAGACTAGACAGTTTCAGATACTAGATTGAAAGTCCCTGTTTACTCCAAAATTCAAATCTAAACAAAAACCTCTGACAGCAAAGACGTAAACAAGTGTTCATGGGTCATGGTGGCAATTATGACCATTTACCCAACATAAACAATGAAATGAGAGTCGTGCAAACTGGGACATCGAGGGCAGAGTTGCAGGAGGAGTCTCTTGCTCTGATAGTGGTTGTGAACTCTCTTTTTTCGCACCAAGCTATTTGGAAACTCAGTTTTTCTCTGAAATAATCACAAATACAGTATAAATGAGAACAACCCTTATTTGCTCTTTACTGAGAAATAGAGAGAGTGTGATTCACACTTTGTAATGTGTAAAGGCTCTATAGTTTGGTGAGTGTGCTTAACATGTGAGAGAGAAGATGACCAAAAAAAGAGGATGGGTGGTGCTGTAATGGGGAAGAAGACTTTGTTCAGTCGAACTTATATTTAGACTAACTTTTTCAACAGTTTAGTACATATTTCATAATTTAACTCATACACTGTTGTTGATTATGCTGTTAATTGTGGTGCTGTGATATTAAGAAGTTATTAGATGTGAATTTCACATCATCTTAGGCTGCACAGAGAAGAAAATTAAACATAGCTAGCAATTGAGTCTCCCTGGAAGCTCCATCAGAGCTCTCCATAAAGCTCACAGTATGGATCATGTCAGATGGGGTCATGACCTCCTGATAAAAACAAAACCAGAACACTGCTCCCTCCTCCCACTGTGGCCGTTATTTAAAGCCAGTCTAATGTGAACCAACCTTTTTTGGGTGCCTTGATCACCAACAACCTAAAGTAAGAAGACAACATTACAGATACATTTACATGCTATATATTTAATTATAATACAAGCTGAATTTTTTTGAACATGTTACATTATTGTGTCAGTGTTGTTTGATTGTGTGCTTTTGTGGTCATTTTGAAATTCTTTGTTCCACCAAGGTCATTTTGAGAAGAAGTTGTGTATTGTGCAGCTTACGCAATAGACAGTATCAGTCCATCACATGCAGTCTGGTCTGACAGTAGCTAGTTGTCCACCCCGTTTCATGCCACACCATCAAAAGGTCTCCTGAATCTGTTGATATCATCAGAGAAATCGCAACATCCTGAAACAGTTACGGACTGATACTGGTTTCTATTGGTGTGCACGAAGTTTTAGGACTTCTAATTGAATTGATGCAGTACAAAAAGAGAAAAGCAATTCCTCTGGTATTTCCCTGGGCGTTTTCCTTGGACAAAAAACAAAAGTCATCTCCATTAGAATCTGTTAAAAGACAGCAGATAGTGTGAGCAAACGTCAAACTTTGTACTGACTCAACGTTTTTGGTTTGGTTTTTGTTCCACCATCTTTCAGGCAACTTTCAAATGTGGCCATCAATTCATCAGTGAATCACAATTTTAGGACAAATAGTGAAAGAAAAGTGGATTTCACTTGTTTTGAAAAGATCATCCCGTTTCTCTCCTGTTGAGATGAGACATTCTTCTTTAGTGGGAGAGCCTTTACTCTTAAAAATGATCCTCCATTTATAGAAAATATACTCGATCACCAAAAAGTGGGGCATGCACAAGACATGTTTTCAGAGTGATGCTTATACAGTGGACATCAAGGACAGATTCTTCAACTGAGACACTTTTTAAAAATGTCCAATTCCTATACTCTGAGTTTGTGGCTGTTGGCCAATAAAAACTGGTATATATTTTGGCCTAATTAGGAAGTTCCTCCATTGTCTCTGTTTTTGCTCTGGAACTTGAAATGCTTTGGTTTCTTTCCTGCTTATAACCTCTTTCACAACATTTAAAGAAGCACTGTTTCAGACTGATGTTTAAACTTCCATTTGGTCAGTTTGTGTCCACGTGTTTTGTTCTTTTGAAGCTCTTTCCAGCTACACTAAGGAAATATGTAATCAAAACACTCCACTGTATAATGTACTCGGGCCAATTCTATTGTTCCATTCTCTTTTCCTGCTGTCTGTTCTTTGATTATTATTACACCAAATCTGTCATGATGAAGTGTCCATAGTTTTGTCTAACATGGAAGTGAAACTCTGTCAAGCGGTAGTAAGTCTGTTCAGGTAAATGAACACCATTTCTAAATAGGCACCTTCCTCATTTATTAACATTGTGACATTTATTTTACTAATCATAAACATAAAAACTGGAGATTGTATTTTCTTGAGCTAACAATAGAGACACGGAATTGTAAAATGCAACAAAAGAACAACATCAACATTCAATCAGTTTGTGTTCTACCACTTCCTGTTGTGTTTGTGTTTGAAGTTTCCATCTGGTCCTGTGAGGAAATCTACATGACAGCCATGAAAAAAACATCCAAATAGCCCAAATAAAGCAAAAACTAATTAGCCCCTTATGGATTTATGTTGCGAAAAGATAGCTCAACTTTTTGAGGACCTTGTGTTTATTTTTATTTGTTTGCTGGTCAGTAGTTGGATGAGGTGGAGCTGGGCTTGTTGTTTCCACCCGTTCCCAGTCTTTTTAAAAGGCTATGCTAACTAGCTACAGGCTGCACCTTCACATTTAGTTCACACTCACAAAGAGCCAGCAGAGAGTTTCCCAACATAGCAAGACTTTTCTTTTAACATGGGAGTCATGTCCAACTCTTTTTTGTTGTTTCATTATTATATATATTTGTGCATTGTTCAGTGTCTCTTACCTCTCGCGCCCACTTCCGTTGTGCTTGTGTGCTTCCCACTGCTGTGATTGTGTGCCTAGTCCTGACAGGTTTCACCTGTGTCTCCTTGTGTTCGCTCTCCTTTTGGTTCTTTGTGACAAGCGTTTGGTTTCTCCTGGTGTTTACACTCCTGTTTTTTTGTTCTTAGTATTAGTTGTTCTTCACTTTTTAAATTTAGAATCTCTCCTCTGAGTTATGTATTGATTTTTTTTATATTGTGGTTTACCAATTATTTCAGAGGGCAGTGTTTGCACAGCAACAATCCGTCCACCTCTGAGGTTCACATTGTAATATCTCAACAAATACTGAATGCGTTTCAAGGAAAAGACCTTCCTGGTGAATCTTATGGACTCTGTTTGATCTTCTGTCTTCATCATCATCTAGAGTCACAATCATGTCAAAATCTTACTACATGTTGAATATTTTGGTTTTGACAAAGTTCCTGGAAAATCACCTGACTCAGGTGTACTTTTAGCGTTTTGGTGCTGGGGCCGACATTGGGTAAGGACGTGGTGCACCCTGGACAAGTTGGAACTTTGCCTCACTCCTAGAAAATACTGTGTGTTGAAAGCTGTGGCGATTATATGTTTCCTGACTTGAATTAGCTGTTGGGATGCAGAAAAGACAGCTAGTGGCTCAACACTGAACAGCCAATTTATAGCTGTGATGATACCCACCTGTCCCTGAAAACAGCCATTCCCTTAATTATGCATCATTTTGAGCCTCCATAACATTTATGTGGTATTCTTCCCATGTAACGTGGGGACTGTGGTGATCACCCATCAGCATGTTAAGGACACTGAAGAAGACTTGAGACCTGGATTCCATGAAGTAGTATAATGAAAGAGTTAATCTGACTATGGCAGCACGGGGGCATAGTGGTTAGTGCTGTTGCCCCACAACAAGAAGGTCGCGGGTTCAGTTCCCGGGGCTGAGGCCTTTCTGTGGGGATTTTGCATGTTCTCCCCGTGCCTGCGTGGGTTTCCTCCCACAGTCCAAAGACATGCATGTTTAGGTTGATTGGTGACTCTAAATTGGTCTGAGTGGTTGTTCGTCTCTGTTTGTCTCTATATGTCGGCCCTGCAATAGACGTGTCCAGGGTGTACACCGCCCTCGCCAATATGTTCCAACATCCCCCTCGACCTGGAAAAGGATAAGCGGTAGAAAAGGAATGAATGAATAATCTGACTACAACCTTCATTATATGCAAATTAACACACAATGCCCTCTGCAGTCGGAGGTTGGATGCTTTATAATGAAAAAAGAGATTTTGGGTAGAATATTATGGAAATAAATATTTCGAAGTTACTCTCACCTTGGCAAGAATTGCTCTGATGTGTTTGTACAGCATTATTGCCTCTTATTATTTGTGTTGCACTGGTGAGGATGTGCTGCGTTGAGTGGGTGATTTTCTGACCTTTAAATAGTACATGGAATGCTGAAGCTGCCGTCGCTTCGTGACGGACACTTTCAAAATGGCTGTTAAAAGGAGTCTACTGATGCTTGCTAATGGAGATAGAGATGATATTAAGTGGTCACTGTGGCCCACCATTACCAAGGAAATGTTATGTAATCCTCAGGAGACTGTTACAGCGTGCTTGTCTGTTTTTCTGCAGGCCTGCTCTGCATATTGATGCTTGTGTTGCTGTATGCATCATAAAGTATTTCTTTGTGTATTTGTTTGATGTTTGTCCCCCTCCTGAGGTATGACGATTCATGTGTGAGATGATGCTGATATTTAGCAGGCAGAGGGTGCTTTTTTAAAAAATATGTGCAGTGTATTAAAATCGAATAACAAGATGCCCCTTTTTAACTTTACTATCGTTTCATAGGAAGTGGCAGAGCTCATTTTGGCATTACATGTTAAAGTAATTCACTATTCATAACAGGTGGGTTTCCTTTGTTGAACTGTTGAATAGCTGCAGAAATAAACCCAGATTTCTGCTCTCCATATCATACCATGTCATCCCCTCCATGATAATGCTCGAGCCACTCAACTACCCACAGTACTTTGCTAAATGTCAGTGGTCTGGTTGAAAAAATTGAGAGCATCATTTGCAGCTGACTGACTGTTTTGCTCTTTTTTCATCCTTTTATTGTCATATACTGCTGCATTTATTGATAGACTTCACTTGAAGACAGACTTGAAATAACACACGAATTTCGGAATTTCTAATATTTCCAAGTCGGGTCGTTGAATAACTAATAATAAATCAATTATATGAGGAAGAATCTGTTTAATAATAAATAAACAGAATTCAGTGTTTGGGAGAAACATCCTGATGGTTCCACTTGAGTCCACCATAATGGACTACAAACAGGGCAAGGTGAGCCTTGAGTTTGCACAGAGAGAATGACCTGACCTGTCTGAAGGATGATGATGGAATCCAATGCAGATGGTAGAGCTCAGCTGAGAGAGAGAGCAGTCAGGATCAGGATCAGGATCAGGATCAGGAAAGACCTGCTGGTTGAGATTGAAGTTGATGAGATGGAAAAGGAGAGCCATAAAAGTAACAGCTGGTTCATCAGAGCTACTTGGAAATATCTGCCCACTAAATTGCTATTTTTGTAGATAAGTCGAGGAAGCCCCAACTAAGACTGAGCTCCCTTGTCATGGTGAACTTGGGGCTCAGAGGAGGCCTTCTGAGCTTGCAGCACATCCTGGATGACACTTAACTGGTACTATTGGCACTATGACTACGTGCTGTGTGAGCTAGCCAAAATCCTGGAGCCTGGAATCAAACTGCGCCATTACAGAACCTGATCCAGTGTGTGAGGGAAGAAAATGAGGCACAAAGCAACAGCATGAGAGAGCGAGCTCCCAATTACTGCTGACCATCTTGTTGGAGAAGAGACTGCCATGGAGTAATAGAAGAAAGGAAGTGTGGATAGCACCAATCTATCAACTAGAAATTGGTTGATTAGACTGCACCACCAGCTCAAGATGTTCCTGGATTTAAAAGAGAGCAATATTGGTGATGACCATTCAAAGATAACTTAGTTTGAATGTGACAGACAGAAATGCCCAGCAGGTGGATCCATCCATGCTGACCGTTTTAAGACCATATCCTTTAATCTTTCAAGTGAACTCCACGTCTATCATGCACAGATTATTTGAATATTCTCTCAGGGAATAAAATGTCAACATGCGTATCTTAACGTGAAGCTGGAGTCAAGTGCGTAATGCTCATAATAAGCCTCTTCTTGCAACATCAATTTTGAGAAGTATAACAAGTCTTTATTTAAATTTGATGTGCCACAATGATTTCTTTCTTTTGCTGTCTCTTAGTGTCACAGGGCAGGTTGCTGGCTGTTTTTACAGCTGGCAAAGCACAAGAGTTGTCTGTTATTTGCTGTTTCCTGTACAGCGCTCTGTGACATAGCTGATAAAAATGTCCTATAAATAACTTTACATGACCAGCTCCTATCTCGTTCACTTCCACATTTTATTGCATTTCTTGATCCTTCAATGAAGAGAGAAGAGTTGAAGAGGCATAGCAGAGCCGTTACAAATCGCATTACCTCATTTTCCTTTATAATAATAATAACAATAATAGAATATGCCAGTTTAACCAGATGGGTTTTCAGATGACGTTTGAAGGGCAGCTCTACCAGCTTGACTGCTGCTGAAACACTATTTTAACAGAAATAATAATCACAATTCATTTATGACAATATGGAACCGAGTATGCTTCCAGGTTATGAGACACAGGGATAGGCTTTGATAAAAGTTCTGTTCGCACAAAGTGCAAGTCAAGAGAGGATCTACTACAAAACATGCTACACACCCAATCACACACACATGCATCACATCTATTAGCTCATAAAACATCCACCATGGACAATGTTTTTGTGTGTTGCTCAATGACACTTTGGCACAGTGACTGGGGGAAATGGGCTTTGAACCATCTGAACCAGGAGTGTAGTGCTTTTTGTTTGAATTTAAGTGTACAGTTGTGTTGGCTATTGATTTGAAGGTCATGCGACCGGTGCAGTTGTAGTGGCATGTTTACATAGACCAGCCAGTGAAATGACCGCAAAATCAAATGACTTCATGAAATAAGATCAATAGATAGCCTTACAGGATACGATGCGTGTAGAAGGCTGCATTAGTTTAAGCAGTGAAGGTAAATGAACACAACCAGTGACTGTTTTGAATGATTCCTTCATAATTTCTACTGAGCAAATAAAGCCATATTTGAGTAATTCACTCAGAATAGAAAGTTCAGAAGTCAAGTGAAGCTAAAGGGCTTGGCCCTGAAAATGTAGATAAGGTCAATGGAGGCAGCACAGGCTGTCCAAACGTAAGGGGTCAACTGACTTTGACATATTTTTGTGTAAATGAATCTCAAATAGAGAGGCAGTCAGAAAAGTGGATGGTGAATGAAAGTATGTTTTCTGCCAATGTCATTGTAACATTTCTAATTCAATTCAGTGTTCAGCTCAGAAGCAACGGCAGCTGAAATGTTTTCCTGCATATTACTCAATGTATGATTGACAGTTGGAAATGAATCAATATTCGCATATGTCAATACGATAACTTTGACCATTTCCTTGGTTTTTTTTAGTTTGCAGCATCTCACATTTTAGCAACTGCTGCAGCAAGCAGTTTGAAAATGAGACCTTGGAGTTTCCAAAAGTGATAAATTACTTTGGATGGATAATCAGTGATAAAAATAATAATCTAACCTAATTTTTTATCAAAGATTCTTAGATCTGTTAGCTTTGCTCCAGACATTAATTTTAATATCTAATTCTACTGCTAATATATTTGAAGTTTATATTATAAATGAAAATGGCATCAGTTTCTCACACTCTCAGACCATGAGTCCTTTTCCCCGAGGTCCTCTCTCCGCCTTGTTACGCCCCTGCTCATATAAAACCACCGGCATGGCTTATTTGTAGCAGTAAAACTGAGGGGAGTTTATTAAAAACATTTGGCTCTGTGTGGAGTTAGTTAAAGGACCCCACCACAGACACATTCCTTCACCCAGCGTGGCCCAGCTATGGCAGGAATGCAGGATGACTCTTTCTCATTTCTG
This sequence comes from Remorina albescens, assembly GCA_034769265.1. Lineage (NCBI taxonomy): Eukaryota > Metazoa > Chordata > Actinopteri > Carangiformes > Echeneidae > Remorina > Remorina albescens. The sequence goes on from CM068475.1 coordinate 52,386,843, forward strand.
CATGACTGGGCAACCCTTTTTTACCCCCCCACCCCCATAATACCTCTCCCCCAGATGATCAGGCCAAAGCGGTGAAATATCTGTGGGTGATGGACTGATGGAGGTGATGGACTGAGGGACTGATGGACTGATGGACTGATGAAGGTGATGGACTGAAGGACTGATGGACAGGAGAAGGGGATGGACAGATGTACAGATGAAGGTGATGGACTGATGGACAGATGGACAGAAGAAGGTGATGGACAGAAGAAGGTGATGGACAGATGGACTGATGGATTGATGGACAGATGGACAGATGGACAGATGGACTGATGGAAGTGATGGACTGATGGACTCATGGACAGAAGAAGGGGATGGACTCATGGGGGTGATGGACTGATGGACTGATGGAGGTGATGGACTGATGGACTGATGGACAGAAGAAGGTGATGGACTGATGGAGGTGATGGACTGACGGACAGAAGAAGGTGATGGACTGATGGACTGATGGAAGTGATGGAGGTGATGGACTGATGGACTGATTGAGGTGATGGACTGATGGACAGATGGACTGATGGACTGATGGAGGTGATGGACTGACAGACAGAAGAAGGTGATGGACTGATGGACTGATGGAGGTGATGGACTGATGGACAGAAGAAGGTGATGGACTGATGGACTGATGGAGGTGATGGACTGACAGACAGAAGAAGGTGATGGACTGATGGACTGATGGAGGTGATGGACTGATGGACAGAAGAAGGTGATGGACTGATAGACTGATTGAGGTGATGGACTGATGGACAGAAGAAGGTGATGGACTGATGGACAGAAGAAGGTGATGGACTGATGGACTGATGGAGGTGATAGAATGAGGGACTGATGGACTGATGGACTGATGGACAGAAGAAGGTGATGGACAGATGGACTGACGGACAGAAGAAGGTGATGGACTGATGGAGGTGATGGACTGATGGACAGAAGAAGGTGATGGACTGACAGACAGAAGAAGGTGATGGACAGATGGACTGACGGACAGAAGAAGGTGTTGGACTGATGGACTGATGGACTGATGGAGGATTGGAGGATCAGAGGAGTGGCACACTCCGCTAAACTTCCCGGAATGACGCGCCGGGCCGCTCCTCCTCCTCCTCCTCCTCCCCGCTGCAAACTTTCCTCTCTTGTTGCTTTTAGTTTCTCGCGACTTTGACGGAGCGCTGTCCGAGAGAGAAGGAGCTTCAGTTTAAAGGTCTGAAGAAAGTTTGGACATGAAGGCTGTGATCGGGCAGGAAAGAGCCTGAAATCTGTCCCCAGAGCCGGCAGCACCATGAAGCCCCTCAGCGTCTGTCTGTGGACTCTGGCTGTCTTCCTCGCTGTCCTCAAGGTAAGAAAGCTCCCATTCATCTGCAGCTGGAACTGGATAAAATGAACTTCTGCTTCTTCGTGGAAAACAACAACAGGGAGCTTTGTTTGGAGGGTTAAACTCAGTTTTTTGGTTGGGTTTTTTTTTTTTTTTTGGCACCGGTGTGACTGCACCTGTTGCGCTGGTAGCTGCTCGGCTGTAAAGTCTCTGTAGCTGCTACAAAGTAATAATAAATAAATATATCTATCCCAGGAAATATATATATATATATATATATATATATATATATATATACATATGTATGTGTGTGTGTGTGTGTGTGTGTGTGTACATCCTGGTGGCAGATAGAGAATATGATGAAAAATGAACAATGGTCCTTTGAGTTTTAATTGGATTCAAATTCATGTCAGCAAGTTATTAAAACGACCTTCAGTTGGTTTAACAAAAGTGGGCCATTTACTGGAAGGCAATATACAAGATCTAACAGTGATGGACTTATTTAAGGAAGTGGGAATGTGTTTATTTTGTACATTTTTCTGCTCTTTATGCTGTTTCTACATTTATAAAGGCTGTTACTTTAGTTATATGAAATAAAAAATAATTAGGTCAGCGACCGGGATGAAAATATGTCTACCAAAGCTTAGATAACATCCAGCCTGAGGCACCCAGCAGCCAGCAGCCATGGAGCCACCTGTCCTTGTCCCGCTGGTCTTTCTTGAGAGCCACAAAGGTTGACAGAAGTTGAGAATGGCATGTGAGGATGGGGCCAACACAATGAGGTCAGGAATGGAATGAGGTTCAAAGCTTCAAACCAGAGAATCTCTTTCTCTCTCACACACTGACTGAGAATGACCTAAAAAAACTGTTTGTGGAACTTCTTTTGTGTGAATATTGAGGAGACAGTCTTCATCAGGAAATTAATAAAGAAAATGACACTGTTATTTACAGAACAAATGCTGAGCTGCTCTCCGGTTCAAGCAAAGGCAGAAGTGACAGAGAAGGTTTGAGAGAGCTGCGCAACAAAGTGCAAAGAAGGACAATTGTGTTAATATTAACATGTTCAACATATAAAATCTGTTCCTTAGACACCAGTTATTGCCATTTATACAACTTCGCATCCATCTCATTATCACTAGTCCCACACCATCCATTTAGGAAATGTTCATAGTTCAATTAAGTTCAACTGAAAGGCAAAAAGAGGAGAAAAATCAGGTTGTTCCTCGATTCCTATAGTTGTATTTATTCATAGGCCTATTTTTTTTATTTTTATGTATGATACTGTATTGGATTGTTCTGTCACAGGAAACTACATGTGTATCATATTTTTACGATCCCCTTATTTATTGAGCTAAAAAAAAACATTCTTGGTCTTGAGGAGAGTGAGATATAGCAAACCAGCTACTTTTGGGGGATGAAGTGGAGATGTTGTTAAGTAAATGACAAGCTCACTGCATTAGGAGGTAAAGCAACAGGCCATTATATCAGTGAACTTTTATGAAGCTTACGCAGAGTTCACTGCTGGCCGAACATGCAAATATGAGAGATCAGTTAGGTTCAGGTATTGCAGAGAAAGGTCTGTTGGCTCCTATAAAAATCTGGTTATAACTGTGAGGTTCAGTCTCACGTTCACTTTGTGTTGTACACATTTGTTACAGCACCAAAAAGAAGCCAGTTTTATTTCTCTGTAAGGGTAAATCATTAAGCGAAGACTTGTGATCGAAAATAATTTTAGACTGGACAGTCAGACACACAACAGCATGAGCTTGACGTGTCTGAACCTGCCGCACTTTCTCTTTTCTTTTGATGAGATGAGTCTGTTGGACACATTTTAACTTCATGGAGAAACAGTTTTGAGATGAGAAAAATGAAAGACAGGCTTCAGCGTGTTTCAGAGCAGGCCAGAGTGATTTTGAGATCCTTGTGTTTCTAAAATATTGATGTGGATAAACCCAAAACAGTTGTGTTCAGGTGGGATGAAGCATAATTAGGATTTTCCCCCAGATTTGTCTCTTTGCTTTATTAATTCCTTCATTTTGCATCGTTATCCTTTCCTCTCTCTTCTGTCATCTCTGTTGTAGTCATCTAATTTTTTTTCTTGCATCTTTTGAGAGTTGGTGGCCCACTGTCCTCACGACTCTTATTTTAATACATAGAAGCATGGTTAAATAAAGAAAAAAATCATATAGAGTGTTTGGCCATTACATGACGCGAGGACAGCTTCTCTTTTCTGGGACTTGTCCTTACAGGAGGGATGGCTGAACTCCACCAAACAGTTTTCTGTCATTTGACGTTTTTAATGAATATTGGCGAACCCATCACTCAAACATCTCCTGCAGATCTTTATTTAGGTTGACAATGTAAAGGCTGTAGTACAGTTTTCAAATAGCTTGAATCATTCAGTGCCCCCTTTTGCGCCCCATGAAAGAGGGCTTTGTCAATAAACTTTAAAGGTTTTTCACCTGTCTGTACGTGCCTGCATCTGGGCGTCATGGAATAAGGGGGAGTTTAGTTCCTAATTTGTTATTATCATTATTGTTATTATATGTAGTAGTAGTAGTAATACATATGAGGGACAACAGCATTTGTGTAATTAGTTTGTACCGGTGAGTCGGCAGACTTGTTAATTTGCAAACACAGTTTCATGAAGGAAGTTTCAGCTGAAAAAGGGGAAATACTAAACTTCTCTGAAACTAAAGGTTTTACATAATGACCCTTTTCATTGATGTTCTGTCTTTTTTACCATCAGGAAAACATAAACAATCCTCGTAACCACACATTACAATCTGTATGGCAAACCACTAAAATGGACTTATCTGGTCAGTTTAGGGTTATCTCCTTTGGTTATTTACCTCATTTCCATAGGCTGGCTTCATAAGGCTTCTCACAGGGCAGCTATTCACCACCGTCGCTTTTAGACCTGATGATGCTGCACCCAGGCTGTTGGGGATAATGGGTCTCTGAGCAGCTGTGATGGACTTGAGATGGAACAGTGAGATTATCAAACAACTGAAGTCCATCAAGATCTTTGATGAGGTCTGACTTGAAAAAATAAATGAAAACACGTTTGTGGTCGGCTGAAGGGTCTGTAAGACCTTTACATAACTTAAATCTATTAGATTTACTGAGTCAATTAATTTTTCTTGAACCTGCCTAATTAAATATTTAAAATATTTCCATATTCTGTTCTAATCATCTTTTCCCTGTTGAATCATTCTGCATTTGTTTCTGTAACAACGTCCCTGTGGGGAAATTAAAGATTGATATAAATTTTGATTTGAATTAATCTATCTTAATGAACAGTTTTGGCTCAGTAAATTTTTGTGTCTTTTGTCCCAGCCACTCTTCCACTCTATACAGACACAGACTGAGATGACTCAGTTGTTTTTCAAATTCAGTTCTTTTCAGAAGAACTTCTTTTCATGCAAAAACGTAGCAAAGCATTAAAATTGGTTTACAAATAGATTCAATAATAGAATGTGCGCTATAAAAATGAGCTGCATGCAAAGTTTTAACACTCATGAAATAATGACCCAGGAAGAGTACAACACTTTGCATGAGTTTATCATTGTATGGAGCCTCTCTGTTCATGTTCACTGTGCTTTCTCTGCCTTCTCACAGCTTGCAGACACGAGAGCCTGGTAACATGTTTATCAGTGGGAAACATCTTGGAACAAGGAAATGCTACATTTTCTAACACTTAAAAGAGCCAAAGCCGTTGTTGGGGACTCTAAACTGAACAGTGTCTTGGCTGCTATGAAATGCAAATGATATCTGATGACATGATGACGTCTGATGCTCACTGGGACATTAATTCTCTCCACAGCATATCCTTTTCTGAATAAGAACGCATAAGAGTCCTTGTCTTGCATCCCATTGTTGGCCTAAAAAGCAAAAGTCACAAATCAAATCCTCTTTTGTGAAACCCTGCACTTTCCTCCCACTCTCACCCTTCCATTCAACCGCATGAAGACAGTCCAGTTTCAAATTAACATCCCCAAACATGCTGCCTTCGACCCAGGCCGGCTGGAAGTTCAGCCTGTACAAAATGAATTACAAAGAGTCACAGTTCCCTAGTCCATGTAAATGAGACATAGGCTCCTCTTCCACCCTCAAAGGCCTCATTGTCAGCAGATAGCTATCATTTTATCAGTGTCCTCTGACCGAATCATGATGAGCCGAAGCTTAAGAGGCAATGAAAAATTATTAGTTTTTTTCTTGTTTGACTTGTTTCTCAATCACGTCGTCATCCTTTCTTTCCAATTTGAGTGCTAGAGTGCTTCAAATTGGATTTTAAATGGTAAAAAAAAAAAAAAAAAAAAGGCCATAAAATGTTCGCACCACTAGCTTGGCTGTAGACTCTTAGTCGTGTTGGCTGAACTTTTAAAAATGATTTGGTAAGAACAGTTTCTATTCTGTCATCGGGATGCGTTTACAGTCAGTGTTGCCAATTTCTTGGCAGATTTATTAAGTTTTCAGACACTTGTATAGATGAAAGTCCCAACTATTGCTCCAGAATTGGGTGGGGGGCGACTGCTGGTCAACACGTAGTTTGAATCGATCCCATTTGTTCCCTTATCTGACAGTAAGAAACAGAAATAGTAAAACGGATACATGACAACAGGTTTGTTTAGAATTTGGCTGTATTAAAATACTGTGTATGTGAGCAAGGAGAGGAGGCAAAAATGGACCAGATAAAGGGTTGAAACCTCGCCTGTTTGTTGGGTGGTCTTGATATCTTGATATCTACTGTATCTAATTAGTAATCTTATTCGATGCAGATGTGGCGGCTCCTTGTTGACAGTGAAAACATCCATGATGTGTCTAAACTGCTCATTTTGCTCAGGGTCAAATGTGGAAGAGCCTTTCCCAGTTTAAGCCGCTCTTCAGTACACAAGGAGGACATACAGTCGCTTTGATAATTTAAAGGCAGCAATTAAACCCTTAAGCCACAAAATCCCCAATAATGCAAAGCCCACACAGTACTTTTTCAGAGGACGGGCACACATTTGCCCCTTCGTTTCACTTTTCAACCTTTTTCAAGCTGGCTTCTGTGATAAGTGTGATAACGCAGCCCTGCGTGTCTGGGCTCTGTAGGTGTGAGCGTGTATGCATTCATGCACATCTTCCTGCTGCTGCATGGCCTACTGCATTAGGAGGAAGCTCCAAAGGCAACTAAATTGTACTCTGATGGGTATCTGCAGCCAGGAACTCAGCACAGTGAACAGCGCAGTGCAGCACAGTGTTGGGGACGGTAAATACGACGTCAGTCATTTCCATAGCCTGTGATGTGGCCTGTGATAGCACCATCAGGACAGTGGTGTGGGAGGCTGATACCTGGAACTAAATGCGCTCATAGCTAAAGTTCTAAAGCTTTTGGAGGTAGTGGATATTTTTAGACGTGGCCTTCAGCATTGTCTTATGATTCATATTCTCATAGTATTTCACTCAAGGACGCCAATACTGAATTCCTCTTTGTGTGTTGTGTCATTTGTATTCTCAACCCGTTGCTTTTATGCTCAAATGCCGTGCTACAAGGACTATAAATGGATAATCATAAACACATACACACGTCAGTTGCCAATAGTAAATAAAAATAGTGGTTTAAATGTTCCAAACTGCGGTAACAAAAAACAAATTAATTAAAATTTTCTCCACCTCATAAAGCTTTCTTGATAAGTTATGTATCTCTATGGCAGCACTCAAACTTCCAGTTCTTGCAATTAATATAAAAAATGAACACTCCCAAAAGCAATTACATTTATACTATTACAATTTCTGCTGCAGACAAGTCCAAACTGAATTAAAATTTTCAGAATTTCATTTTATACCTAGAAATCGGTAAAAATTGATTGATAGGGTAAAACATAAAACCCTTTTACTGTTGTCACAAAACAAAGAACATGTATCATATTAAATGAACCTGGTCAAGTGTATTAGATTGTACTTGCTTACTCTAGATTTAAGTGCACCATGTAACTGGATTGAGGCCAATTGCAAATTGTATAATATATGATAATAGAGAATTTATTACATATGCTACATTACAGAAGAGTGCGGGGCTTCAGGCAGTGGCGCTGCTTTGAGTTGACAGAGAGCATTTTATGAGTGAAGAAAATTTTGTGTGGCTCTTGTCCTCCTTAATGTAATGAGACATAATCCTTGACTTTTAAGTCCTTTATGTTGTTGAGTGTGCTATCAGGGGTCTGTGGGTGGGCTCAGGAAGTGCCACAGAGTAATGTTAGCTCAGAAACAATGAGCTCATGAGAAACTACTGAGGCAATGAACTCTAAATACACAGTGTTCCAGTTTATTTCGGGCTGGCACATCAAAATAAGAATTATAACTCTGACAGATCCCGTAACATGGATGATGATTTAATATTATTGCATATTGATATATATATATATATATATATATATATGAGCTAATTTTTAAACCCATGGAGATTATGATATGATGGATGAAATAGTCAAAATGTTCATACACACACACACACACAGATGTTTTAAATTAATCCTCCTATTGCAACAGCCCCTATTGGTCAAGAACACACCAACTGTTTTAAAACCACCTAAGCAAAATATAAAATATAAATATTCCTGCAGTATGACCTCATTTTTCTGAGACACACAAACACACACACACAGCATTTTGGCTTGTGTCAAGTAACATGTTTTTGCATAATTTACAGCTGTGGAGGAATCCATTTTCTCCACTCAGCAAGTCAACAAGGACACCACCACCAATCTTGTGCGACTTTGCAGAATTCAAGGAAGAGAAACGAAACACTGCGCAATTTTTTGACTCCTGTTTTTGTTCCAAGTTATCAGATTTCAAGTATTTAAGGTTAAGCAGGTTGATCCTTGAACAAACAGCTTTATGGTGAATATTTGATTGTTTTTGGGTCGGCGTGTTATTATGGAGGAAGGAACTGGGGCGTTATCAGGAGGTGAGTGGCAAAAGGCAGACTGTTAGGAATGAAAAGGATTCAGAGAGACTGTAGGGTTGATGTAATGTTTATATAGTGGTCAGTACAACCATTTCCTCCTCCTCCTGCAGACAGGCCCAGTTAAAGGGCATAGATACAGTACACAGGGCAAAAGGGTCATTAGCTGTGTCCAAGCCAAGTATGTATAACAAAGCACATTCAATATTGCTCTTCAAGTGAAAGTTTTATGGTTACTTTCAGTACCATTTGAGGACATCTAAGCAATCTATATGTTTCGACTTTAAGTAATAACGTGTTTCAACAGGAAAAGGTTATCTCCTTCTCTTTCAGTGGCTAAAGCAGAAGTTCCCTTATTTTCCATTTTCACAGAGTCAACATACATCAAAAACAGCTAAGCTACAACGAACATGGAACAAAAATCCCATTGAGCCTTCGGTTGGTAATGAGGGTGAAAAGCAGTGAGGAGGATTCATAAGAAAAATCATGTCCACAATTTGAACTTAAGTATTTCCCAAATGAGAATTTGAGACATTATTCTAGTTCTCTGAGCCGGTGCCAAGACATAATGGCTTGAATCGTTGTTTTGCTTATTTACTCAGGAGAAAATAAGTGACTGTTGGGAAGAGGGCCAAGGAAAATGAAACATTTGGGAGTCATGGCTCAGAGGAGTCACATTCCCAGAGGTCAGTTTAACATGAATGTTTGGATGGAAACATGAGATTGTCATAGTGTTAAGATGCAGCTTTCTCATACTGGAATGTGACCTTTACCATGTTCTTGTGGAGCTGCAGGAGGTTTGATTTATTAGGATTCTGTTCAGTTTTACTGTGTTACGTTTATGTACTGTACCAATACATTGGTGCGTCTTTCACTAAGATTTTGAATTAAGGTCACTGTGTACCATGTAAAGCTACAAACATTTCTGTTATTAAGATCCAAAGAGTAAGAAAAAACTGGAATGAATCCCTTATAATGTTTTTTTTGTTGTTGTTGTTTTTTTTTTTTTTTGGTCTGATAATTAAAAGTTAATAAGTTTAATTCTATTTTAGCTCAAAATATCCCACTTCTCTAAGTGAAAAGATACAAATACATGAACATCTATTCATGGCAATACTACATTTAGTACATATACACTCTGTGTTTATCAAACCCTTTTTTGAAAAGTGTGCTTGCTTCTTTTAAGAAACAGGGTTTAAGAGAGTGATGATACAACACCATATGGAACGTTTGGAAGCTGAGCAGAGTTGGAGAGCTGAAAAGGCTAAAAGCTAGAGCTACAGAGATTGGCGGTAAATGTTTGTGTGGGCTCATTGAGGCAAGTTATATCATTACACAAGATTTAAACGATTGTAAATATGAACATATTGATCCGTGGAGCTTTAGTGGAGGCAAGTTTATATGTTAACCGCTTTACGGGTTGCTATTGAAAGTTATGTGATGTTAGCATGTAAGGCTACACACCGCCTCGCTGTTTAGCCAGGAAATATGCTTATTTGGTGACGAGCCTGAAAGGAGTTATAGTTCATATAGTTCAGCTTTTGTAACTGTATCTCACAGTGGACCTCTGTGGTACAATATATCAGGCTTTAACAGCACAGGCCAGACGTGTTAGAAGGATCCGTTTACTGTTTGTTTTTTGTAATTTCTTCTCTGAATATATTTTAGATGTTGATTGTTTAACTTTTGTCAACCTTCAGTCACAAAATCTATAGATACTGATACATTTTTGAGAATTTTTATTAAGAAAGAAAAAGAATGGCAATAAAGGTTGCAATTTTGAGTGATTTGTCATTTGTATGGTGGGAAAGTGTTTATTAGGGTGAAGATCAGCTATGGTAAAACAGACTGATTACACAATCAGCACAACTTACCGCTGTTAATGTGTAATGGTTGGTTAATGTTTGGAGGTACAACAGGCGTACAAATCACATTTTTTATAATTGTATGTTGTAATTGTACAGGTGATAATCTTTCTAAACACACGTCATATTCTATTGCGCCTCTTTTGACACTCAAATACACTATGTAAAGGCACTCCATCAAGTTTCAAAGAGTGCTGAACCCTTGAACCCCTCAGACACCACTCCTTGTGTGGCACCCTTGTGCTTTAGAAAGAAGAATAGAGTCTCAGAGGATTGGAAGGAAGGGCAGGGTTACCGTGAATAGAAAAGGAAAAGAAAATAGAAAAAAATTAGAGAGGACACCAGTCTCCAGGGATGGGTGGGTGGAAGGGACAACATTTAGACTGTGCCTTTTCTTTTTGGGCTTCCTTGTCTGGTGAGTTTGGAGTTACTAGGTCTATTTTGTCTATCATGCCCTTCTCCACATTAAGCCTCGGCTGTATTTTTTCTTTATCAGTAGTACCATAATGAGGCACAGTGTTACCTACTGTAAGCATGTATGACTTTGAATATAAAAAACATGTTTGCACATTGCTGCAGTATGATGAAGGAATGCATTGTCGGGAGTTAATTATTGACCCCACTTGGGATTTTTGTTGGGGAAGCAAATGATGCAGGTTTGTGCAATGATGCCATGTATTTAATGTTTAGCTGTGTTTTAGACAAACTCAAAGGGAATATGTCAGTGAGTGACTTGGGGCTGTTTAAGCTTTGGCTAATGAGTAATGCGGGATCAGAGCTGTGTGTTTAGTTCTGATAGCAGGAAATGGGTGATAACTGCACTGAGGACAGATGTGGAGATTGACTTGTATGGACATGATGTGTTATGTTTATATGTAATATGTAGTATTTCTGATCTGATCTTATTGTTTTGTGTAGTTAGAATTTGTTCATATTGTTTTGAAATTATGGTTTTTGTGGAATATCCTCCATATTTAATTCTTTCACATTTGGGTCCTACAACAATCCCTGACAAATTCAGTCATTACCTGAGGTCACAGAATCATTAACAATAGGCAAGTGTTGGTAGGCTCTACTTCCTTGTTTGTACAAATTGACACATGATTGTAATGGGACTTTACACCATAATCCTGAGCTTTGTTGTCTTTGTTTGCAAACATGCAAAAAATGTCTCCTAATGAATTAACCAAATACACATGTTTTCCCTCTGTGTAGTTAACTGAATGGTGTTAATCTGTTGGTTTTATAATTACATAGTATAATAATAAAAAGAACTCTGCAGTAATAACGTTTTTCTGACCTCTGAAAACTTAAACAAGCCAAAGAATCTAACCGAACTAATTTGACAGGAATTTTAATTATCACTTAGCCCCGAAAAGGGATGCATTTATCAACTTGATTCCTGGGTGTGTGGAGAGGAAAGCAAAGAAAGGTCACAGTGGTTTACCCTGCACACATTGGTGTGGGGTGAAGAACAACAGATGATAGTATATGGCTCAGGCTTACAGATGGATGGTGTGTAAGAAACTGAGAAATGTAACTAATAAAATGATTTTGATTCCGTTGGCTCGCATTGTCAGGGGTTGCTAAGTTTACGGGTTCTCAGTGACATTAAAGAGTGTTTGAATTTTTGGTTGATAATGTTGTACATAACTCAATACTGACCTCTGTTGGTGCAAAATGAGTCACTCTCCTTTTATTGCCCTTCTCTTCCCAGGACAGCCATGCAGAATGTGTTGGTAAGTATGTACTAACTTTCTCTTTCTCCTTTTTAAGGATTTTTTTATTATTATTAATGTCCCTTTGTTTCATTATTTAAATAATTACATTTTCACACAATATTACTTTATTACACATTATCACTTGATGAATACAGTCTTGTTAATTATATAATCTGTTAATTCTGTACATCTGGACTGTAAAATAAGTCGAACAGAAGCAAAAATGAAGCATTTTCCAAGAAAGCTAGCCTTGTGAGATCTAGATGTACAATGATATGTGTTGGTTTTCTTCTTATTCTAATGGTCCTCTGTCTTTTAGAAAGGAGCTGCAACAGTAACGGAACGGAAATATTCACAACAACAACAACAACAGTCAACGTTGTACCACCACCAAACTGCAACATATCCATTGGTGGTGAAATCTCTGAAAACAGTTCCCGAACTGGTCTAACTCCTGGAGCTGTCTATAAAATCTCAGTCAGTTGCTTGAACTGCTGTGAAAATGTCACACTGAGTAAGTCTGTTTATTTTTTTTGAGACACTTATACTCCAAAAATGAATACGTTAGCTGATATTTGTCTATGGCAATGATTTTAGATGGCATAGCACCTAATTCTTTGCCAAATGTGAATGAACCAGATTTAATGTATAATGCAGAGATTACACTGATGATGCGTAATTAAATGAGTTTAAATGTGAATTCTTTCCCCTACCAACCTCTCGTTCACAGAGCCTGAACGAGTCAGAAAACTCACTGTCACAAACGTCTCCACATCCTCTCTGTCTGTGAACTGGACTGAACCAGAAGGAAACAGCTCCTTTTATAAAGTGCAGTGGACAAATGGAAATCTGAGCAAGAATGCTACTGAGTTTGAAACATCTTTTAACATCATTGATCTGACTGCTGGTGTCCAGTATGAAATAAATATCACTGCAGTGGCAAAAGACAATCGTACTGCTGGAAAGAGCAAAAGTATTTTACAATACACAAGTAAGTAAGATAGATAATCCTTTATTGATCCCCATCGGGGAAATTCAAGAAGTAAGAAGTTGAATGTGGCTGATACTGCCAGGTTTTCTGAAGAGACCTGGTGAAGAAGACTGCAATGATAACAAGCAGGAAGACTTTCAGAGGATCATAGAAAACATGTCCAGTTGGAGGATCAGAAGTCCTCTGAAAAGAGAAGTTCAGGGTTGTATCCTCCCAGCAGAGGGAGACAGTTGGTGGTTGCAGTCAGTCTGTTTTGGGCATCAGCTGCAGTGATGCTGTTGAACTGGACCACAGTGATGATGAGACGTCAGCAGTGAGATGAAGGTCTGGATTTGTGGTGGTCCAGCTTTGTGTGTCCTTCGGAGCTCTGAGCAAAGTTTGTTGATGAGGATTGAGAGAATGAGGTCAAGGACACAACAGCTGGTCAGAGTTGTCTGCACAGGATTGATTGACTTTTCATCGTTGAGTAGAATGTCAGTATCTATGTCCTGATGCTGTTTCTCTGTGACAGCACAAGTCAGTTGAGGTGGTTTGGTTACCTGTTAAGGAGGATCCTGGCTGTTTGCCTTAAGAAGTGTGACAAAGTGAAAATGTTGATCATCAGAAACAGAGCTCAATAAATTTGCAGTTGTCTGGAAGAAATTCAATAACTAGAACATCTTGTTTCTTATTTTCAATGCAATAGATTTTGTATGTAATGCTATAAGTGGTACCAAAAAGGCGACTTTTTGCTTTGAGTTTATATGATCTAGTTGATGATTATTCCATCTCATCCCTCACAAAAGCAAGAGATGGAACACATTTTTATGACCATAAGAATCTAAAATCCTCATTTACTGTTTCAGTGTAGCTGAGGTGTTTTTTTTTCACCAGCAGGCACATCACTATTAAGTGTTACAGATTTTACTCCCTCTCCTGTCTCCTCTCTTCTATAGAGCCAGGTATGATTGTGGTCCACCCTAATGTATCCCAGACAACCTCCTCCATTTCTCTGATGTGGACCAGACCTCCTGGTGAGGTGTTCATGTACAGGTTGGAGTGGGACAATGGTGGAGATCTGATGACGAGATACACAGATAATACATCTGCTGTGCTGTCAGGTCTGATCCCTGGTACTACATACACAATCACAATCAGAGCTGTTGCTGGAGACAACAAGACTGAAGGAGACCCCAACTCTATCATATCAGCCACAAGTAACATTATATTTATTTTGAATTATACTTTGTCCTTGTTTTTTAGCCTGTTTGGATGGAGAGCTGTCCTGTCCTATGATTTTTATTTTAAATAACTCCGGAGTATATCTCCTGTCCCTCATGACCTGTTTATCCTGCACTCCTAGAGCCTGAACAAGTCAAAAACCTCACTGTCACAAACGTCTCCACATCCTCTCTGTCTGTGAACTGGACTGAACCAGAAGGAAACAGCTCCTTTTATAAAGTGCAGTGGACAAATGGAAATCTGAGCAAGAATGCTACTGAGTTTGAAACATCTTTTAACATCATTGATCTGACTGCTGGTGTCCAGTATGAAATAAATATCACTGCAGTGGCAAAAGACAATCGTACTGCTGGAAAGAGCAAAAGTATTTTACAATACACAAGTAAGTAAGATAGATAATCCTTTATTGATCCCCATCGGGGAAATTCAAGAAGTAAGCAGTTGAATGTGGCTGATACTGCCAGGTTTTCTGAAGAGACCTGGTGAAGAAGACTGCAATGATAACAAGCAGGAAGACTTTCAGAGGATCATAGAAAACATGTCCAGGTGGAGGATCAGAAGTCCTCTGAAAAGAGAAGTTCAGGGTTGTATCCTCCCAGCAGAGGGAGACAGTTGGTGGTTGCAGTCAGTCTGTTTTGGGCATCAGCTGCAGTGATGCTGTTGAACTGGACCACAGTGATGATGAGACGTCAGCAGTGAGATGAAGGTCTGGATTTGTGGTGGTCCAGCTTTGTGTGTCCTTCGGAGCTCTGAGCAAAGTTTGTTCATGAGGATTGAGAGAATGAGGTCAAGGACACAGCAGCTGGTCAGAGTTGTCTGCACAGGATTGATTGACTTTTCATCGTTGAGTAGAATGTCAGTATCTATGTCCTGATGCTGTTTCTCTGTGACAGCACAAGTCAGTTGAGGTGGTTTGGTTACCTGTTAAGGAGGATCCTGGCTGTTTGCCTTAAGAAGTGTGACAAAGTGAAAATGTTGATCATCAGAAATAGAGCTCAATAAATTTGCAGTTGTCTGGAAGAAATTCAATAACTAGAACATCTTGTTTCTTATTTTCAATGCAATAGATTTTGTATGTAATGCTATAAGTGGTACCAAAAAGGCGACTTTTTGCTTTGAGTTTATATGATCTAGTTGATGATTATTCCATCTCATCCCTCACAAAAGCAAGAGATGGAACACATTTTTATGACCATAAGAATCTAAAATCCTCATTTACTGTTTCAGTGTAGCTGAGGTGTTTTTTTTTCACCAGCAGGCACATCACTATTAAGTGTTACAGATTTTACTCCCTCTCCTGTCTCCTCTCTTCTATAGAGCCAGGTATGATTGTGGTCCACCCTAATGTATCCCAGACAACCTCCTCCATTTCTCTGATGTGGACCAGACCTCCTGGTGAGGTGTTCATGTACAGGTTGGAGTGGGACAATGGTGGAGATCTGATGACGAGATACACAGATAATACATCTGCTGTGCTGTCAGGTCTGATCCCTGGTACTACATACACAATCACAATCAGAGCTGTTGCTGGAGACAACAAGACTGAAGGAGACCCCTACTCCATCATATCAGCCACAAGTAACATTATATTTATTTTGAATTATACTTTGTCCTTGTTTTTTAGCCTGTTTGGATGGAGAGCTGTCCTGTCCTATGATTTTTATTTTAAATAACTCCGGAGTATATCTCCTGTCCCTCATGACCTGTTTATCCTGCACTCCTAGAGCCTGAACAAGTCAAAAACCTCACTGTCACAAACGTCTCCACATCCTCTCTGTCTGTGAACTGGACTGAACCAGAAGGAAACAGCTCCTTTTATAAAGTGCAGTGGACAAATGGAAATCTGAGCAAGAATGCTACTGAGTTTGAAACATCTTTTAACATCATTGATCTGACTGCTGGTGTCCAGTATGAAATAAATATCACTGCAGTGGCAAAAGACAATCGTACTGCTGGAAAGAGCAAAAGTATTTTACAATACACAAGTAAGTAAGATAGATAATCCTTTATTGATCCCCATCGGGGAAATTCAAGAAGTAAGCAGTTGAATGTGGCTGATACTGCCAGGTTTTCTGAAGAGACCTGGTGAAGAAGACTGCAATGATAACAAGCAGGAAGACTTTCAGAGGATCATAGAAAACATGTCCAGGTGGAGGATCAGAAGTCCTCTGAAAAGAGAAGTTCAGGGTTGTATCCTCCCAGCAGAGGGAGACAGTTGGTGGTTGCAGTCAGTCTGTTTTGGGCATCAGCTGCAGTGATGCTGTTGAACTGGACCACAGTGATGATGAGACGTCAGCAGTGAGATGAAGGTCTGGATTTGTGGTGGTCCAGCTTTGTGTGTCCTTCGGAGCTCTGAGCAAAGTTTGTTCATGAGGATTGAGAGAATGAGGTCAAGGACACAGCAGCTGGTCAGAGTTGTCTGCACAGGATTGATTGACTTTTCATCGTTGAGTAGAATGTCAGTATCTATGTCCTGATGCTGTTTCTCTGTGACAGCACAAGTCAGTTGAGGTGGTTTGGTTACCTGTTAAGGAGGATCCTGGCTGTTTGCCTTAAGAAGTGTGACAAAGTGAAAATGTTGATCATCAGAAATAGAGCTCAATAAATTTGCAGTTGTCTGGAAGAAATTCAATAACTAGAACATCTTGTTTCTTATTTTCAATGCAATAGATTTTGTATGTAATGCTATAAGTGGTACCAAAAAGGCGACTTTTTGCTTTGAGTTTATATGATCTAGTTGATGATTATTCCATCTCATCCCTCACAAAAGCAAGAGATGGAACACATTTTTATGACCATAAGAATCTAAAATCCTCATTTACTGTTTCAGTGTAGCTGAGGTGTTTTTTTTTCACCAGCAGGCACATCACTATTAAGTGTTACAGATTTTACTCCCTCTCCTGTCTCCTCTCTTCTATAGAGCCAGGTATGATTGTGGTCCACCCTAATGTATCCCAGACAACCTCCTCCATTTCTCTGATGTGGACCAGACCTCCTGGTGAGGTGTTCATGTACAGGTTGGAGTGGGACAATGGTGGAGATCTGATGACGAGATACACAGATAATACATCTGCTGTGCTGTCAGGTCTGATCCCTGGTACTACATACACAATCACAATCAGAGCTGTTGCTGGAGACAACAAGACTGAAGGAGACCCCTACTCCATCATATCAGCCACAAGTAACATTATATTTATTTTGAATTATACTTTGTCCTTGTTTTTTAGCCTGTTTGGATGGAGAGCTGTCCTGTCCTATGATTTTTATTTTAAATAACTCCGGAGTATATCTCCTGTCCCTCATGACCTGTTTATCCTGCACTCCTAGAGCCTGAACAAGTCAAAAACCTCACTGTCACAAACGTCTCCACATCCTCTCTGTCTGTGAACTGGACTGAACCAGAAGGAAACAGCTCCTTTTATAAAGTGCAGTGGACAAATGGAAATCTGAGCAAGAATGCTACTGAGTTTGAAACATCTTTTAACATCATTGATCTGACTGCTGGTGTCCAGTATGAAATAAATATCACTGCAGTGGCAAAAGACAATCGTACTGCTGGAAAGAGCAAAAGTATTTTACAATACACAAGTAAGTAAGATAGATAATCCTTTATTGATCCCCATCGGGGAAATTCAAGAAGTAAGCAGTTGAATGTGGCTGATACTGCCAGGTTTTCTGAAGAGACCTGGTGAAGAAGACTGCAATGATAACAAGCAGGAAGACTTTCAGAGGATCATAGAAAACATGTCCAGGTGGAGGATCAGAAGTCCTCTGAAAAGAGAAGTTCAGGGTTGTATCCTCCCAGCAGAGGGAGACAGTTGGTGGTTGCAGTCAGTCTGTTTTGGGCATCAGCTGCAGTGATGCTGTTGAACTGGACCACAGTGATGATGAGACGTCAGCAGTGAGATGAAGGTCTGGATTTGTGGTGGTCCAGCTTTGTGTGTCCTTCGGAGCTCTGAGCAAAGTTTGTTCATGAGGATTGAGAGAATGAGGTCAAGGACACAGCAGCTGGTCAGAGTTGTCTGCACAGGATTGATTGACTTTTCATCGTTGAGTAGAATGTCAGTATCTATGTCCTGATGCTGTTTCTCTGTGACAGCACAAGTCAGTTGAGGTGGTTTGGTTACCTGTTAAGGAGGATCCTGGCTGTTTGCCTTAAGAAGTGTGACAAAGTGAAAATGTTGATCATCAGAAATAGAGCTCAATAAATTTGCAGTTGTCTGGAAGAAATTCAATAACTAGAACATCTTGTTTCTTATTTTCAATGCAATAGATTTTGTATGTAATGCTATAAGTGGTACCAAAAAGGCGACTTTTTGCTTTGAGTTTATATGATCTAGTTGATGATTATTCCATCTCATCCCTCACAAAAGCAAGAGATGGAACACATTTTTATGACCATAAGAATCTAAAATCCTCATTTACTGTTTCAGTGTAGCTGAGGTGTTTTTTTTTCACCAGCAGGCACATCACTATTAAGTGTTACAGATTTTACTCCCTCTCCTGTCTCCTCTCTTCTATAGAGCCAGGTATGATTGTGGTCCACCCTAATGTATCCCAGACAACCTCCTCCATTTCTCTGATGTGGACCAGACCTCCTGGTGAGGTGTTCATGTACAGGTTGGAGTGGGACAATGGTGGAGATCTGATGACGAGATACACAGATAATACATCTGCTGTGCTGTCAGGTCTGATCCCTGGTACTACATACACAATCACAATCAGAGCTGTTGCTGGAGACAACAAGACTGAAGGAGACCCCGTTCTATTCAATTTCACCACAAGTAAGCTACCTTTTGCGCAATAACTTCTGCTTATTAATTTTTAGCTTGTCATTTCAACCTTTTTTCACATAACTCACTTTGTCATTTGTCATTTTCATGAAACAGCATACATTCAGAATTTTGTTTAATATGTTATTTGTGTTTTTTTACTTCGATTTATTTTTCGGCCAGCTCTAAATACCTAAATTTGATGTCTCTCTGTATTTTTCCTGCATCCACAGCACCTGAATCAGCTGGAGTTATCAGTTTCACCAGTGTCACCATATCATCTCTGACCCTTAACTGGACTGAACCAAAAGGAATGGTCTCCTTTTATAGAGTACAGTGGACAAATAGAAATTTCAGGGATGATGCAACTGTCAATAAACCACCCTTTACCTTTGAAAACCTGACTGCTGGGGTCAACTATAGTATAACTATCTCTTCAGTAGCAGATGATCGCCATACTGAGGGAGCAAGCAGCACTTATTCATCCTACACAAGTAAGCATTTAAATGTGTTTTATATTGTTAGACAGCATAAAGTTGTTTTTTTTTATTTAACAAAAATGTATATACACTGTAATTTTAAACATGACACCTAATTTTAGCAGGCCTGTGTTTGTCAGAACTAATGATGGATTTGTTGAGGTACAGACAGGAGGTGTGTACTGCAGGAGGAGCCTTGTGTAGACAAGGAAGATGCTGGTTGTAGATGTATCTTGATGTTTGCCACCCATGGGTTGGCTCTGCAGCATCAGAGCAGTGACTTTTTTTTCTAGCTGCTGGAGTCTATGACGGTGCCTGCAGACTGTTGTAAGATCACTGTGGGGAGGAGATAGGGGTCCATCCTGTGGACATGGTAGAGCCAACTGAGATAGGGCTTGGTCAGCATGGAAAACATGCAGGAGCACTGAGCCTGTTCTAGGATGACTGTATTAGCTACTTTGTCCTGCTATGTGATATCTGGATTACCAGATACTACAGGTGGAAGCTGTTCAGTCATTCTTCATCTCGGTTAGGGGATCCAGGCTTCACTGATATAAAGGGTGTTAGCAAGCTTGGTAGACCTGGAATTTGTGTGCACAAGTTCTTGATGGAGAACACTTGCTTTACAGCTTAACTATTTCTGCAGTGATGAGATGGGTCCTCGTTAAGTTGCCATAGTGAATCAGCATCAACAGCCTCAACAGAAGTGAAAGGGGAAGGAGGATTGATACATCCAACCAGGAGTCCACTCCAAAATGACAGTTTTACCAGAATTCACAGTTAGCCAGAAGGAATGTGTATGAGTTGTTTTTGATGGTACTGATAGCCATCTTGAGCTCCCTGTTGAGCTTGTCTTTTGACTGCTGGGAACAGCTAGTGGATGTGCATGGCATTTTTGTTTTTTTGCAGTGCTTACATATGCTTGCCATGCTTTACACGAAGACCTAAGCTCTCATCTAGGCAGGTGGACAATGGTAGGAGGAGATTGAACCAATTTCATGTTGTTCCCTCTGAAATAAGACCGGAGTGGCCTCTCTAGTGTCCAGGTCTTGGTGGGAATTATATGGCTTGTTAGAATCCCCCTCATCTGTCCTGCTCTGAATTGTAGGGCAATTCCCCCTCATCTGGTTTGCCTGCCAGTTGTTATGTTATTGTTATGTGTTATGATAATGTGAGAGCCACTCTCCCCTCTTGTGACATGAATGAAGTTGAGCTGAGTTGGGATTTTGTACTTTGGTTAGTTGGATAAGACAGTTGCACTGATCGTTCTGCCAGTTATAATGCAGCTGTGAGACAACAAAGGTGCTATTTATACTGTATGTCAAAATTTTATAATGTCACTGTATCATTCATAAAATGTTATAAGAACTTCTTTGTTTGCACAGGACCTACGAAGCCTGATGACATTACAGTGAACACACAGCGAACTGATGGCCTCTCCATCAGCTGGACTTTGCCTGAAGGCAGGGTTGATCAGTATGTAGTGACCATCTCAAATAATAATCTGAGCGTTTCTGATAACACCACAACAACAAATACCACAGTGCTCTTCCCCAATTTAAATCCTGGGAGAATCTATAACATCACAGTGATTGCTGTAGCTGGACACTTCACAAACGAGTCTGACCTGGTTTCATTTGCAACTAGTAAGTTCAACATCTTTTTTTTGTCACTGTTTTCTTGATCTGACCTTGAGAGCAGCTTCTTACTTATGTTGTTTAAAACATTATGAATTATGAATGACAAAAATTTTGACTGTATCATGAATAAAGTCAGCTAATATGTTCAAAGTCAGATAGTTTGAAAGTCAGTAATTTTTAATTTTAGAAATATAATATACTAGTCTTTTGTTTATCTCAGTACTGTCACTCCTACTAATTTATGTTATATTCTGTGGGAATGTTATGCTAAGAAAATGCTCTTTTAAATTAGATATTTAGTCACTTGAGTGTTTCAAGAAACAACACTCTGCACCCTGTTTGCAAAAACTTTAGTTATGTCATGTCCGTTTACCTGCTGTTTACACTTTTTAGTCCCCATGCCTCCTGGCCCCATCATCATCAGTAGAAGGACAAACTCTTCGCTGCTTCTAAACTGGCCGATTCCTGCCTCAATGGAGGGTGCTCCGGGCATCAGATACAATGTCACCTATGGACGTAATGATACAGAAGGCCAAAATCAAGCCATAATCGAAACCAACAGCACAGAGCTGTCTTCGCTTTTATCTGGAGTTCTCTACAATATAAGTGTTGAAACAGTTGGACCCCAAGAGTTATTTAGCACAGCTGTTCATCAATCTGCTTTCACCTGTAAGTAAAACTGGCAGATGACATAGAATTCTTTCTGTTGTGTTTCTGGCAATTGAATGCATTTTGTACCTGCAATATTTGTAATACAACCCGTTGTCTGGCTATCACTTAAGAACACTTAAGTGAATTATTAATGTATTATGATGTAATGGGAATCTCAGTTTATCTAGTTGCCTTTTAAAGTAACACTTCCACCTTTTTTTTTTTCATCTTTGTAGTGCCCAACCCTGTGTTGAACCTTGCAGCCCACCCTGCTTCCACAGCCTCAATAAAATTGGAGTGGTCATACCCGCTGGGAGCTCAGACGTATTACAAATACTTGATTAAAACCCTCGGAGCTGAAGGAGCAGCTGTTGATGACATGACAATCGCCAATAACAGCACTGATGTGATTGGCCTGCAGCCAGGAACCAAATATAATATCAGTGTCAGAACAATAGCAGCACCAGGGATTGAATCCACAGAAGAACAGACATTCAGTTACACGCGTAAGACCTTCTATTTAAACACAGCGAAATGACTGAAATCTTAAAAGGCTCTGCACCACATCAACTTTCAATATCGTCTGTTCTCAAAGTGACTAAAAATATAAGACATTTTTGTTGTTGAGGTTTTTGGCTTTAAATAACCCTCTGCTGTATTTGCTGCAGTCCCCAATGCAGTGACTGACCTCACAGTGAGTGAAGTGAACACAACAGCTATCCGGCTGATGTGGCGCAATCAAAATGATTCTAAGCCCTCCTACCACTACCATGTGGTAGCGCTCCAGAACGGCATAGCGGTTCAGAACAATCATACAAAGGAAGAGACTTATACCTTCTTCCATCTGATACCCGGAACAAAATACACTTTTAATGTGGCGACAGTTGTAGATGGGGTGATTTCTGCAAGTGAAAGCATATCAAGCTACACAAGTATGTCCTCAAACTTTCTGAAATGTGTTTACATATATGAGAGCGAGAGAGAGAGAGGAGTATTTTTAAAAAAAGAAGCAAAGGTAACATAATAGTTTTTAGTCTCTAGTATGGGTTAAGTGGAAACAGGCAACTTTTCAACTGGCATATTTAAGTTTTGCTATTAGGAAACCATATCAGTCCAGGCCTGAATTTCCTGGTCCAACCATGACCAGAAGCTTTCTTTGCCTCCTTTCACACAGGAGAGTAGCAATTCCACAGTCATGTCATTTGCTCCTGAGAAATTCTGCACCCAGGGACAAAGAATTATATTCTAAAACCCAGACTCACAGGGAACCAATTCAAATAGATGGTTCCATTATTTTATAGGCATTATAGTGTGATATCACTATTTGAATGGAAATGATACTGTCTGTTGATGCAACTAAAAACTTGCCTATTGCCACTTTAATCTCCAAAGAACACTAGAGCACACAACTTCCATAATGTAACACAACAGTGTCATTGTCCCTGTTAAATGCCAAATTACTCAAAACTCCACCCCTCCACACCACAATAACTTTGTTCCAATTTTTGTGGTACTTGCCAAACCTGTATATTTTTTCAAGTTAATTTAATATTTCAGTGAGATATCTAAAATGAAACATTTTGTAAATGTATATTTAATTAACTTGATTGTTCCCTCCTCCAGAGCCTGAAGCAGTTACTAACATCACTGCCATAGGAAACACAACTGCTATGTCAGTATCCTGGACCCCAGCATTTGGAGGGGTGGTTTCCTACAGTGTCCTGCTGTACAGACATGAACAGCTGGTGCAAAGCAGCACAGATCTGATCAACACCACTGAAAAGATAGTATTTCCGGGCCTGACACCAGGAGTGTTTTACTGCGTAGTGGTGTCCACCAGAAGTGGATCTTTTTTGAGAAACAGCTCACGTGTTTGCAACGCAACTTGTGAGTTACATTGTCATTGTTACTCACAAATCTGTGTGTCCTGTATTTTGCCCTTTACTTTATAAATGCTTACCTCACTCAACGAAAGAATGCTCCTTCTCTCCCTAAGTTCCCAACCCTCCTGGTCCCATCACAGTGGAGTCTCAGACTGTGCAGTCCATTAACTTTACCTGGGCAGTTCCAGAGGACATGGACGATAATCAATACAAGTTCAACGTGTCCACCATTAATGACACCAATCTTACTGAAAACAACTGGTACCTGCTGGACCATCTGCAATCTGGAAGCCCCTACTTCATATCTGTTGTTACTGTTGGCCTGGAAGACTATGAAAGCACAGCAGTGACAACAACTAACTACACCAGTGAGTGGGATTAATATACATCGATCTCATCACGGTTATTACATTCTGTTGTGACTTGTATAACTTGTATAATCTATAATGCTTCATTAGGTTCAGAAGAACCTAATAACACAAATATGCTATTTGTGCAATTTTGCACAAATCTGACACTTTGCCACATCTGTTTTATTTTTTCAGGACCATTTTCTGTAACCGAACTCAGGGAGACAGCAATCACCACAAACTCAGTGACCTTGGTGTGGACACAACCTGAGCGCAAATCTCACTACACATATGTGGTGCAACTTAGCAATGACTCACTAAGCCGTGATCAAGTAGCTTTTAACACCACACACACATTCAATGGACTTTTATCTGGGAGCAACTACAGCTTCACTGTTACTACACAGACAGTAGATGGCACTCAGGCATCTCCTGTGAAAATCTCCTACTTTACACGTATGTATATGCCATACTGTCTTTACACAAAACAACATGTTTGCTCAATAAGTACAACAGCCACAGAAACATTTTCAAAAATAGTCTTTATTCTAGTCCCTGTTTTGTCTGTCACTTTCACATTTGTGCTTAGGGAAGTGCCACTAATTTGCCAGAATAATAAAATAATAAAATAATTGTGTTTAATATTTTCAAAAGTAACACTCTCTTCACTTTTTTTAGGGCCTTACAATGTTAGGTCTTTGGAGGCCGAAACATTAAATACAACCAGTGTACAGCTGACCTGGACCAAGCCACGCGAGTATAAGAGTGAATATACGTATCGAGTACATACCAGCTGTGACTCCAAGAACGTGAACACTGCAGAAGACTCTGCACAGATCTCAGGGCTGACACCTGGAACCGAATGCACCTTCTGTGTGTTTGTCAGAGCACCAAATGGCACAGAAGGGCTCGCAGAGTGCACCTTGCAGTACACTGGTAAGAGTCTTACTTGTCATTTATATTTCTTTACTTTACATTATCGAGGCGGACGATCAGCTTTAATCTTTCTTCCTCTGGACATTAACAGAGCCTGAGGCGGTGCAACCCAGCATCTCTAGCCAAGGATCCAATCACTCAGTCCTTGTGTCGTGGGCCAAACCTCGCGGGAAAGTGGAGTTTTATAAGGTTTCTTTAAACCAAACATTACAGGAGAGGAACCTGAGCTCTGACAACACCTCATATCTGTTTGAAGGGTTGTCAGCAGGGACGCTTTACACTGTTAGGGTAACAACATTTAGTGGACCCCTCAATGCACCTTCCGAATTCATCACGAATGCAACTTGTAAGTACCATACTTAAAACTTGTTCAAAGTGGTTTCATATTCAACAAAGCAATTTTTGATCATTTTTAATAATTGCATAATGCAAAAAATATTTCTTTGACCCTGGAAACAGCATTGTGAATCATTTTAAATTTCAAAATTGATTTGGCACTTGGTCGTTTTATGGTCCAGGTGTGAGCAGCTTTTAATGTTGACTTCTCTAGCATCATACAGTTTTGGGTGTGACATTACTCATACATGGAAGGACTGGTAATATTACAAAAATGTTTTGAGTTGATGACTGCTGCTTGTTGAGGTTAACTAGTTTGAATAGGCACAATTTTATGCACACAAAAAGAGACAGCATAGCTATTTCCAACTTTGCTCCAAAACCATAGAAAGCTATAAGAACTATAACAGATGAAAAACAGGCAAAGATCTGTTTATTTAACTATGCTTTAATTAATTACTCACATTTCAATTGTCTTACTTTCTTCTGTCTTAATTTTTCATTTTCACATTTTATCATCAAATTTTGTTGTCATTCTCTTGGGGAATTACATTTCATCGTTCAATTACATTTTATTAGAACTTTGAGCAACATCTATTGTGAGGCAGTCTTCCAGATTTATGATTACTATTGTTCAATTCCTCTATCTTCCTCCACAGTCCCTACTCCTCCTGGGCCAATTGAGGTCCTGAAAAAGACAAACAGTTCCATTGAAATAAAGTGGGAGAGAGCTCCTCTGATGACCAATACATCGTTTGTCTACAAATTACTTGCCCAGGGAAAAGAAAACACCAACACCACTATAACCAAACAAACAAACAAACCCTGTCACAACTTTAGCTCCCTGCTTTCTGGGACCTCCTATAACATTGTCATTACCACAGTGGGTGTCAGGGGTTTTGAAAGCGAGCCAGTTCACATCAACACCACTACAAGTAAGGGTTTTATTCCTGTACCCAAACAATTTTCTCCTCTGTTATCTACCACCCTCACCCACCTACTATCTGGAGTAACAGTGACATCTCTTAAATGTCTTTCAAACAAACAGGACCGTTCGGTGTGGTGTCTCTTGTGGCTCAGAAGGCAGAAGAGACCAACATAACAGTCATATGGGACAAAACTGCTGATTACAAAGAAAGCTATCGTTACAATTTGACCTGGCATAGCGAAAATGGACTTAACAGTACAATAACATCAGAACATCAGTATACCATCTATAACCTGGATCCTGGCAGCAGTTATAACTATAGTGTCACCACAGAGACCTCAGACGGAACGAAAAGCACTCCAACATTGAATTCCACCTGCACAAGTATGATCAGGACAGCTAGATTCATTTCATATTGTTATCACACTATTTCAAATAATTTTGAGTTATTTTATGTGAATTTGAGAAATCAAGCTAATGATATTCAGTGACGGTTTTCTTGCAAATTATCACTGTTACAATTCTCGTAATATTCATTTCTATGTGACACTGCAGAGGCAAGCCAAGTGAAAGATCTAAATTATGAAGGTCCAAACATTCCAAATGCAGAAATCATCTTGACCTGGAACAAACCTTCTGGTCAGTACTCAGGATTCCTGGTAACTGGAACTGACAACATCAGCAATTCATCAAATACCTGTTGCAGTTTGACTCTGTCCAATCTTCGACACAATACTAAATATAACCTGAACATGGAGACGCTCAGCTGTGGACAGTCCAGCAGTCCTGTGTTTCTGGAGGCCCGAACAGGCATTACAGGTTGGGCATTATACTTATTATACTTATATTGACACTACAATGAAATAACTGCAGAATGCAAAGGCTAATAAGGTTAAATTATTAAAAAGGAGACATACAGCAAAATTTCTACATACAGCAAAGTTTCCTTGACTGACCTGTTGGTGACGGTGTTTCCTCGACAAATAGAATTGTGTTGCTCTGTTGTTGTTTTTTTCTATTATTACTTTTTTTTTGTATGAACCTCTCAAAACCAACTCTTTTTTTCTTTCACAACTTCAAGATCCACCAATTCCATCTAACCAATCGTTGCTGTCCACGGTGACTAAGAGTGAATACAATCAGTTCCTCATAAGGATTGATCGAAATCTGCTGAATGACACCAATGGGCCAATCACATATGTTGCAGTCCTGGTGACAGAAAACCCTCCTGGTGACTTTTCTTTTTCATTCGAAAATTGTTGTGCATTATCTGTATCCTTGCAATAATTATACTTATCCTAAGTGCTAATTTAAGGCCTTAAGGCAGCTGGATTTACTGTTCTTTTTCTTCTTATGATTAAAACTCAGTAGTCATTAATGTTCTTTCAGGTGATAATTTCAAAACGTACTTGGGTCAAACTTATGATAAGTGGAAGGCAGGAAAAACTCAAGCATACCTTGCAACAACCATGGAGGTTAATGTCCAGTCACGCAGTACAGAGGACAATCTGGTTATGAATGTAGGAAGTGGCTCAAAATGGAAAGGATACACTAATGGTCCACTGGAAGCCCAAGGACATTATCAGTAAGAACAAAAATGCTGCTCTCTATAATAAATTAACATCTCAATGTTTGAATAAGAGTTTCTTTACAGGCTATTGCTGTGTTACATAAGATCTAATGTATTTGAACAGCCAACTTTACTGTGCTGTTTTTCATCAGTAGTCATTAAAATGAATAATTTTATGTCTGTATTTGAATACTTTAATAAAGTACTACAATTTTATCTTAATAATTTCATTTATCACGTTATGTTAAGAAGGTTGTCTTCAAGTAGACATTTTAATAGGTTACATTTTTGACACATTAGAATGAGTCTGTATTTTTAGTTTGACGAAGTATTTTATTATCCAACAAATTTTGCTGTGTTATTTTGAATTTGGAGAGATCAATGTTAATTAATTAAAAGGAGGGAAGTCAAAATGCTAATTCTCTTATCTTGCAGATACGCCATTGTGTTGTTCACCAGTCTAAATATAACGGAAAATGACCTTGTGAATGTTCAAAATTCACTGGTCTCAATAACAGCCTTCTACCCTTCTGTTGAACTCCCACAAAATCCAGGTACCCTTAATCATAATTTTTTTGTTCAGTTGTTTTTGCAAATAAGCCCCGATGATGTTAGAAAATACTAATTGGCCTCTTTTGTTGACTCTCCATCATAATATTTGTAAACATTTCAGCCACCGTTGCCATGGCTGTTGGAGTAACACTGGGAATTTTTTGCATTCTCTTCATCATCCTCATCGGCTTCATTATTTACTGGAAAAGGTTCGTCACTGTCAACAGTGATAGAAATTAAGCCACCTGTGTAAATGACGAAACTTAAATCCAACTCTTTTTGACTGTAGGTTATCCAACAAAGAAACACCAGACATCCAAATTCATTCAATGAGGTAAGATTTTCATTTTTATTAGTATTATTATAATATTTTATACGCCATATTAAGTTTAATGTAAATTAACAACAATAGTTATAACTTTTAGTCAATATTGTTTTTCCTCTTTCTTTTTCTAGAGCCAAAGTGTAAGTATAAATCTTATAAATAAATAAAAAAGGAAAATCAGATTTATCAAATCAGAATATGACCAGTTACCTTAACTCCACCAAAGTGGTTTTCTGAATTAATTTCTTCATCACTGGCGTCCCTTCATTCAGGAGTGTGGCTGTGAGAATAGAAGAGTATGAGGATTACTATAAGAAGCAGAAAGCAGACTCCAACTGTGGCTTTGCTGAGGAGTTTGAGGTGAAACACACACTTGATATCCAAGGACTGATAGAAAATTTTTCTATTCATACCAGACAGTTAATACTGTTATAAACTGATAGGTTTCTCATTAGTTGTGTGATTGAATAATTTTGTAAAATTATCAATAATAGGAAATAAAAAAATCTGTGACTATACTGACTTAATCATATTAAGGTGATTAATTGAGCATCCAATCCTATGAAATTTTTTCCCCCTCGCTTTTCCAGGACCTGAAGCTTATTGGTACAGGTCAGTCAAAAAACAGCGCTCTGACTTTGGAGAACAAGCCCAAGAACCGCTACAACAATGTGCTTCCCTGTGAGTTGCCTTAACAAATCCACCTCTGCTTCTTTCAACAATCATACGCCTCATTCTTTAAACCAACTCATAGCTGACCATTATTCAATTTTTTTATTGGACATTACACTGTAGTAATCATACTTTTTTCAATACAAATTCACTGTAACAATTCTGTCCATTTCACTTCTCTCACTTTGCAGAAAACTGAGCATCAGTGCAGCCATGACATTTTAAACATGGCATATTTTTCCATTTACCCTCTTTTGTCACCTCCTAGATGACTCTTCTAGGGTGAAACTCTCTATAATCCATGGAAGTCCCTTTGATGACTACATCAATGCTAACTACATGCCGGTGCGTACTGACCCTTAACAGTTGCAGCTCTCTGCTGCACTCATTGCTTCAGTATCTATACATTCTACTGAAAAAATAACTGCTCATTCTTTTGCCTAATACCATGCTATTTAAACTGCTTCCGCTTCAAATGCACACTGATGTTTGGGAAACCTAAG
Source organism: Remorina albescens (assembly GCA_034769265.1). Classification (NCBI taxonomy): domain Eukaryota; kingdom Metazoa; phylum Chordata; class Actinopteri; order Carangiformes; family Echeneidae; genus Remorina; species Remorina albescens. Next base: position 52,416,526 of record CM068475.1, read on the forward strand.
AATCTCAGAGGAAACTGAACAGGATGATGTTTGTGTTCTGTGGCTGTGTTGATGTTTTATTTTGCAGGGTTACAACTCAAGGAAAGAGTTCATTGCAGCTCAGGGTCCTTTGCCCACCACAGTCAACGAGTTCTGGAGGATGATATGGGAGAAGAACGTACAGACGCTCGTGATGCTGACACGCTGTAATGAACAAGGACGAGTGAGTCTAAACACCACGCCTAGAAGCAACATGTATATTTATGATAATACACATGGATGCAACCACTGTCTTCCATTTCCAGGTAAAATGTGAGCAGTACTGGAGTTCTGGCACAAAGCACTTTGAAAACATCACTGTAACAACAACTTCTGAAATACCACTTGAAGACTGGACCATCAGAGACTTTGACATTAAAAATGTAAGTGGTGTGATGTATATGTATTTCAAACAAATAGGACCATTGAGTCAGGAGTGTCTTGTGACTCATAAGGCAGAAGAGAAGATCATAGTCATCCAGGAAAAATCTGCTGATCACAAGGTTGAGATTGGCCCATCAGTAAATAAAAATGTAACTCACTGTGTGTGCATCAGTCAGTTATCAACATCAATCAGAGCTTATTTAACATCTATTCTGAGTTTGTTTGTTTTCTGTTTTCTAGGTGAAAACAGCAGAAACCCGTTCAGTTCGTCACTTCCACTTCACAGCTTGGCCGGATCATGGAGTACCAGAGACCACTGAGCTGCTCATCAGCTTCAGACATCTAGTCAGAGAGCATATGGACCAATATTCAAGACATTCTCCTACTGTGGTGCATTGCAGGTTTGACCTAACACACAGAAACACACACACCAGCCTTCAATCATATGTACATTTTTCAGGATTGATGAAGAAGTTTTACTGATATTCTATCTTTGGCTCTCTTGTCCGTGTCTACCTCATCTACATTCAGTGCTGGCGTCGGGCGCACAGGTACTTTCATCTCCATTGATCGCATGCTCTTTCAGATTGAGAGGGACAATGTTGTCGATGTGTATGGCATTGTCTATGATCTGCGCATGCATCGACCCCTAATGGTGCAGACAGAGGTAGGCTTCGATTGTGTTCACTGTGGTTTACATGTCTTACTGTACATGATTGAAATGATCAGCTCACTAAGCTTTTGCATTTGGTGTCCCTGCAGGATCAATATGTCTTCTTAAACCAGTGCGCCATGGACATCATCAGGTCGAGAACTGGAACCAACGTGGATCTAATCTACCAAAACACTGCTGCACTCTCCATTTACGAGAATGTAGAACCCAAAAAAGGTTTCCGCAAAAATGGTTACCATAATGCATAGGCCAGAGAAACTGCTCAGGTCTTTAATTTCTTTCTTTCCTCTTAGTATTTAACTGTGCAGATATTTGTAAATGGAACGCTTTAAACTGAATGTGCTGTATTTATTTTTGTTAAGGATACCATAGCTTTAGATTTAAATAACTTTTTCTGGTATTTATTTGTGAAAATGTTGACTGTGACAAATTCCAACATTATGTATGTTTTTTTTTTGTATTGCTGTTTTTCCCCTGCTTGCTTACTACTGTAAAAGGCTCACAGATGATTAGATTTTAAACTCAGGTAACGTGTTGAATGGGGTATTATTGCAGATATTTAAGACAGAATATTTTGTAATTAACTGAGCCATTAGAATGGCTGCATAAAACACTGTTGTTATAAATACTGTGCCTTTTATAATCCTTTGTGCTTTATCACCAATAGGTGGCACTCTTTCATTTTTTGTTGTTAATGCTTAACCCAAAAATCTATAAAACCCAGAGGGACTGGGATTTTATCTTTTTATAGCAACCATGAAAATACGATTTTCAATGTAAAGTGAAGTTTGGCAGATTGTACAGCTAATAGTTTTTGCACCTGTCAAGCCAGTTTGAACTGTTGAAAGTTTTATAATGATGAGTTTTGTTTGTTGAAGAGTCTTTTGTATTGAAAGTGAAGAAGTAAGAAAGGTCCAAGGCACTCTGATATGTTGAGAATATATAAAATGCCCCGATGAAGGCTCCTCCCTGAGCTGAAATGCTTTGACTTTTTTTAAAAACTCTATTTAGTCCATGTATCAATAAAGAATTTTTATATACTGCTGCCATATTAGAGTGCCTCTGACATTTTTTTTTTCTTCATGTTTGATGTCATTTATCCCCATCCTGGCTGAGCAACTGATTTTTCCTGACTCAGTGTAGCACTCTACATTCTTTACCATCCAGTCCTTTGTATTGGTTTGGTTTGCACTGTTAATAATGCACTGGATGCATTTGTCCCTATACACTGGTTCCCCTTTGTAAACTATGAAATGTTTGTTTTGTTTGTTTTATCAGTGTCTTTCATCATATATTTTGGCCAGTTCTTTATGATTCTTTTTTTTCCCTCACTTCACTGTGACACTGATTGTTCCAGTCTTACTTTGATATGTTTTAAAGCGATGAGTCACATTAAGCAAAAGCTCAGGAACTCAAACTATGAAAGATGGACATTTCACTGGGTAGTAGGGTCTTATAAAATCCATACCACATAGGTGGTCAAATCCATTGTTTTGTGGTGTTGAATGTCCTATTTTTCTACAGTGTACATTCCTCATAGAAATAACAATGTCGTGTCACCTTCTACTGCATATCTGGCCTATTTATAGATGTTTCCTGTGATGGTAAAACTATCAGAGGAGCCCATGTTTTATTTTCAGCTTCCAAGGGGCAGCATTTTCCATGACGCGTGTAGTTTTTTTTGTTGATTTTTTGTTTTTGTTTGTTTGTTTTTTTTTTATGATAAGGTTGTAGATACTTTTAGGCCAAAGTTTTATTTTTATTTCACATTAATGTACTCAAGATGATTGGAAGCACTTGTGTTATAAAACAAGAAAAGAATAATTAGAAAAATTAGGTGTGGAAATTTAGGGATATTTTATAAATGCTTTATGAGATGCTTGCTGGTACAATGCAAAAATAAAAAGGAGAAATATTTTAATGTGTATACCTTTCAGTCTGTCAAACTAATAGGATTAAAGATGTTATCACATTGTTCACCACATATGCCCATGACTATTTGGTGTGTGCCACATCCAAGTGTCTCGCACAGTGAACAAAAACATCCACGTGGAATATCCCATGGTCAAATTGGGATATCCCTCCAAAGGTGGTGGAAAATGACTGAGCCAAGATCCTTTAGCACTTCCAGATACATTCTGACGGACTGCTGATGGTGATAACCTACGGCTAAGACACTGTGAGGAGCCCAGGTTTAATTGGGGAAACACACAGAATACCATGGGTAATTTTTTTAAATCTATAACTATATCTCAGTTGTTTAAAGTCAGAATATGGTTCTTTTTATTTTAAGCTGATACTATTGAAAAAGTAACTCATATCATCTGGGTAAATAGCCTTTCAGTTGTCTCAGTAATATGGAAATATTCCAAAGCAGCAAAGCAATTGAATATGCTGCAAAACACACTGGAGGATTGAACTAGTGCACACCTGCATTATTCAAAGCAACTTTGAGGCTGTGGGTAGCAAAGTGCACCCTCAAAGGATAAATAAATAATACAATTTCCTCTTATTAGTTCATGGGAAAAAAATTTACGCAGTGCTTTGTACACAGCCGTTAAAATCTAATTTTATACATCACAGGGGGGACTTTATACAATGTGCCACTGTTTTATGTGGGATCACTTCCAGACAGGAGACTGTAGGGTGTATGTTTAGCTTGTAGATCAGTTAAGATTTTGTCAGCATGTTGACTTCAATAAGCCAGATATTTCTTACATCAAAGACAGTACCCTGGTTTCTCTACATCTCCCTCCATTCCTCCTCATCGCCCTTGTTTCACATCTCTCAGATCCACAAGCAGGATCTAAAAATAGATTTGGCATTTGAATGTGTCTTTCTTCCTATGCTGCGATTTGCAATAAAATAGGATACAGAAAAATGCACCCATTATGACAGCAATCCAACACACAAATAGAAAATTCAAATTGGACAAAAAATATATGGGTGATCCCAATTTAATGAGGAGCTTAAATTGTTATGTGCCAGTAAATGCACCATCGTGGATTACGCTAGGATATTTCAGCTTTGCAAAAATGTGGGATTTTTTTTATTTTTTTAGCATTTTCTGAAAAAATGAATAAATAAATAAACAATGGTGCATAGGCAATTCTATTTGATATAAGGTGGAAAACACAGTCACACAGTTATAAAGAGAGCTTGCCTTTAACTCCAGTTGAGACCTGACTTCATTATAAGGTCTTTACTATACACATGGCTGATGATGTCTATCTGATGTGATCTTAGCTTATTTATGTCTCTTTACAAGCCTCACCAGTCTGAACATATCAAAGTATATATTGGTCAGCAAAGCTATAACATGGGACATTCAGTTTGAAGAAAGAGGATGAAGTGACAATGTGCCGTCAAATTAAAGCCAAAAGACATCAACATACTGCTGAGTATTGAGCGACTGTGCTAATGTAGGCCCCAAAAACAATAAAATACCACTGACCTACCTACTACCTACACTTTAATCACCCAATAAATAATAGATACAGCAAAAATGAGTTTTGGTAAGTAGCCTACTTTTTGATACTTAATTTTATTAGCATTTCTGGTGATAAAAAAAAGAAAAAAAAAATCAAAAAACAAACAACAATGACGTAGGACTTTTACTCGTCATGGAGTATTTTTTGTGTTCTTTTTAAAATAAATAGGCTGAAGGGCGTTCATATTGTAACTTATGGGGGTTTTAAATGTTCATGTTGTGTCTGGACAAACATGTTGTTTACCTTATGGAGACGGTTGTGGGGCTCCATGCTGGGAGGCGGTGCAGCGCCGCTGCGGCCACAGGTGTCGCCAGAGCGCCGGGACTCAGCAGCCCGATGAAGCCGCCGCTGCAGCAGGAGGAAGGTCCAGTCTGTTCCAGTCCACTCCGCGCTCTCCATGTTGGAACGGGACCGGTTCTCCACCAGCCGACCGCAGCCGCCCGCAGCCGCCCGCCCGACAGCTACTCCCCTCGGCCCCCCTCCGTGCTATGACGCCGGTCGGGGAAGGAAGCCCGGAGACAGCCGTATGAGCCCTGCCCTGGTTGATACAGAGTGAGTTTACACTCAACCTGCCCCGCAAACAACACAACCGGACACACAACTTGTGTGCGTATTCAGCAACCGTTACTTGTATTTCTAACAACTAACGTTTGTGTGTTTTTTTTTTGTTTTTACTGATGCTAACTAGCGGAGCTCGGATAGCACCGACTGATAAACTGGGTAAACTGGTGGGTTTTTTTTAACTCTCATTTAAACCCAGGACCCAGGATAGTTTTTTTCGGGGAAAATTTTTAACCTTAACGAGGCGGTGTTTGGAGGAATTTAGTCCGTGGTGCTAGTGACGGTATCCGTATCCGTGTAGTTAGCCGCCTGGCTCGGCGGTGGCTAACGTCAGTAGCTAGCCTCCTGAAGTGAAGCACCGTCTCCCCGCCGGAGCGGCACGTCCTGCCCCACGCGGCTGCAGCTTGGCTTTCACTTGTTTGCATGGCAACCGGGGACGTGGCGGATGTCTGAGGGAGCCGGATCTCTGTCTGATACCCCCCAACATTTAATCGGGTTTTACCCCCCCTCTCAGCCTCCCTGCTTCCACCTGCTCCAAGCTGGATGTGGACACCGGACCAGCCACAAGCAGATAACGGCGCATGTGGCTGAGCGGTATTCGGACCGATCACCGTCGCGATTAGTGTTTTCTGCAAAAAACAACCTCCATGACTCAAAAACACAATTTTACTCGAGTCCTGGTTGTTAATATCAAGCAGTGCACGACGTGTTACGTTGCAGTATGTGACGGTATGATATAATGCAGTGTGGATCTGTAGATGATTGTGAGAGCACTGAGGCTAGTAGGCATTTAAATGTCAGATATTGTGCAGTGCAGGCCAAGGCATCTTCAGCATGATTCAACTCCAGTGGTGCTGGTCTGCCAAAGCCGTAACCTTTGTGTCATGTGTTCTGTACTAGCACTAGCATTATGAGTGTCAACAGGCTTCTCTGCAGAGAAACCTCTCAGTAAACAGACATTTAGCACAAGGCAGTTGTGATGATTTGTCACTGTTTATAAAAAAGACAAAAAACAAGAACAATTGCAGTTCAGAAAAACCAAAATAAAGTGTTATTTGAAATTGCATCTTTCTTTACATTAGAAAATAAATAGTCTATTTTATCAACTGTGAAATTACACTTATAAAAAAAAAGAAAGGCTTATTCTTGTCAAACATGTATGTTTACTATATATAGGTTGACCAAAAATTGTATTACAATAAGGGGGGGAGCAAAAATTCAAACGTTGATATTGGCGGTGGCGGCATAAAAAATCCAGATTAGATGAGTGTACTTGTGATATTTGATCGTGATGAGATAATGACTCAACCTGGAGATTTTGCTGTTTCACTTCACCTCATATATTCATCTATTCCCAGTGCAGACGAAGATAGAAGTGCTCATTATTTTTAATCGTGTGGTATTATGTGGAGTTGAGCCATACAAGAGATAAGAATAACACAGAAATGCACTGTAGTTAATAGGTAAAGGGCTTGCTGGAATGTGTCCCTCGATACTGGGAAAAAAATAATCTCAAGAGAGGGCAATCTTAGCACAAGAGGAAATGATTACCAGACTGCTAGAAGAGAGGCAGTTCAACAGACTGTCTCTTGTTCTCCCACATTCTCATAGCAAAGTCGTCATTTGCTCTGTGACTTCAGTTTTTCTGTGGTCTGTCTGCACTTTCAGTTGACTCCATCTTTCATATTAGTTTATACAGAACAGGGAACAAGGGACAAATGTCCAATATTGTGATTCTCTGTCAAACTTGCAATGGATAAGAATTGATCTGATATTGATTGGCCGCAAAATGCCCGACAGCATGTTGTGTCGGTGGCAGTGAGGGAACCATTTGAAGGTTATTAATGTCCAGTGGCTGCTGGAAATAGGTCATGAGCCCAATAACATACACTGTTCATATTTTCTGTCTCAAGTCTTTCCAAGTTACCTTTTTTAAATGATGAGAGGTTTGGTGGTAATTACCCACGTAAGTCTGGTCATGCCATGTTACAATCTACTTGCACTAATCAGGCAGGGATATTTAATGGTGTTGCTCCCTAAGCCTATCAACAAGAACTTGGCTTTGCCCTGCTGTGAATGGAAAAATGGGGAGAGAATGGTAGTCAATGAAGGAAAACGAAAAGGGTGCTAAGAATTTCAAGAGCTGTTTGGGCCCCTTTTTGTGCATGGTTATTGCTTTTTGTGTGTGTGTGTGTATGTATTTGCTTTCTCTAGCAGCAAGACACAGCAACAGTCCCAACTTCCACGCTGTGCTGTGAGGAACTATCAGAAAATACCAAGTCTAACTATATACTGTAGAGTCATGGGGGGAGGGGGTCTCTTGCTGAGGTCAGGCCTCCTCTTTCTCCCTTCGTTTACTGTTAAATCAGTGATATTCAACATAAGAATTCAAGGAAAGAGACAGAAATGTCAAAATTATAATATTTCTTTTGAAATCAAGTTAAGTACTGTTATAATTGTATTTTAAATGTTCAGTTGGATCGTTGTTTTACTCTTTATTTGAAAATATGATGTTGGAGAGCTAGGGGATGCGAGGGAGAGGTGTCTGTTTTCCTTTTCTGTCTATCTCAGTTGGCATTTTGCCCTACCCCCAAAGTGTCTGATGGTAAATGTGCTGCATTACTCAAAAAATGCATGCATGTGGTTGCCAATTTGCCTGCAAAGTGACAAACTGAACTGCATTGTTTTAAAAAAAATAAATAAATAAATCTGAAGTTCAAATGCATTGCCTGAAGATTAGACCCCACCCTGGACGGCATTATGCAAAGTGTGCTCTATAGTGCTGTAAAATCAAATGGAAAGAAGGTATGTTTTAATCCCCAGAAAAAACACAGAACAAACTGGTATTTGCTGTAGAAGTACCGATTAAGTACTTTGGAAGTAGTCCTTATCTGTGTCTTTCACTGTTAGTGTCGAGAATTGCTGGATGAAAAAATATTGTCAGTAATTAATTATTCCAAAAAATACATTCATCAGTGATAAATAATGAATAATTTTAGATAAATATATAGCTGATCTGTGTCCATTTCCATTCTCAGAATAATAACCCCTCAGGAATTGGGTTATGTAATGTATTGGAAATTGTTCAGACTTTATAAGCTGGACAAACAGCGGGAAGATGAGAGCAGAGCAGGAACAGAATGTATACAGGTAACCTGTACTGACAAATACTGAAAATGCAACAAATCTTTTCTACCATTTGAAACGGTGACACTGTCATTTCACTATCTCATTATATAGGAAGGCCAAGTGTTCAAGCTCATAAGCAAGCCTACAGTACTGTTCAATCATTACCCATATGCAGTGAGTGCAATTTCATATTGCTTAGTAAAAGACATGATATCAGTTAAAAACGATGCTGCCTTTGTTTTTTACAGAAATTAGAAGAGAGGATGAAGGACAGTTTTACACGCTACTGACATGGAGCCTAGCGTTCCATACATTTTTACTTCAAATTTAAATGATCATTTAGATCCTTCACATACCTTGTTATTATTGTAGGAGTCACATTAAATAACATACATATTTTTTTCCCCTCACCATAAGACATTGTATGAAAGTTTTAGGTCATACACACTGGCTGTTAAATACCTATATAATAAATAAAATTAAATTTGATTATCAAAATAAAAAAAAAAATGGCTGTATTGTACAGCTCTACCTGAATGTTTGCAAACTACTCTTTGTTAATAAAGATATGTTGTAGCTTGGCTTAAACGTGACTCTCTGAACTCACCACTTGTACCAGTATGCCCAAGTATTGAAATGTGTTTGTTTTCTCTTACAAACAACTGTAAACGAGAAAGTCAGCTGTTCTGAACCATTACTGTCACATTATGTAAATTCTGCTATAACTATGCCTGAGTAGTGGCAGCTATAAGAAGAGATGAAACAGTGGGTTATAACAAATTCCAAATGATATTTAGAGAGGAAGAAAGATGCAGAGAAAGAGACTACGGAGCAAGGAGAAAAAAATAACTTGAGGCTTTTCCTGAATTGCAAATTTCAAAATGGGGAGTGCAAAGTGGAAAGAATGTACCAAAGCAATCTTGAAGCAGCTTAAAAAGCAGTTAGTATCACTGCAGGATGTGTGAAAATACTTCCCTGTAGTGTTCCCAAAGATGCTCCGACCTATAAACTGTGTGTGTATCTGACTGCTCTTAACAATGAAACTGTCCCACTCCTGGGTTTGATAAGTGGCCCTGCGCTGTTCCAGTTACCCTGAGATATAAATGCTTTCCCCGACATCTAGTGGGGGAATCTAGGCTAATACTGCTCCATATTGAATCTGTCTCTCTGCCCCAAGAGAGCAGATGCACTTTTAGCAGCCTCTATTTTCCAAGTTTCCCTTTCCCTTTTGGTCTTGAATTTTTTTTTCCTAAATAACTTCACAGCTGTAAGTTGACCTTTATGCGTAAAAATAAACCCTTTCTCATAGAATGTCACTTTTCCCCACAAAAGCTAGGTATTATGCCTTGGAGTTTTTGTGTTGTCTGTATGTCTCACATAAGAATGTCCACTTTGACTAAAGGACTAACTGAGTAAATTCTGTCTCTGTTGCCACAGAACACCTTTTTTGGTAATAATTAAGATCATACACTAAATATGACACAATTTAATGCAAATGCCTAATATTATAAAATCTTACATCCAGACAGTTATCAAAGAATCTTTCCTGTTTTCAATTTTACTAATTAAAAAGAACAGAAGACTGCCCCTGACTGTGACAACCTGTGCAACTTTATATATTGCATTATTACGAGAAATATTTTTAAGTTAATTTGTTATAAAGTTACCTGCAATTGAATATGGAAATGTTTTTTTTCCCCTTTTTTTCATAAACTTGCATCAGTTCTTAAAATGGAAAAACAAATATTTATTAACCCCACTGTTTGTCATTTGTATCTGCTTATTGCTTACCATAACCATTTCACAAAAAAATATAGGTTTGGGATTAACCTCCTGACCCCGTTGAAGTTTGTTCTGTGTAGCTGATCTGTATTTATAGTAGAAGTTTAACACCATAGATCCATTGTTCTTCTTTTCAAAGAGGCAGTAGCTGTTCACAGTAGCTAGAGCCTCTGCAATCAATATCCACCGCTCACTCATTGCCAGTTTAATGTATGGAGCCAACGCTTGTGTAAATGCTGCCAACTTGACCCAGTGTATCCTGTCTTCGTAGATTTGTTACAAAATCCAGAAAATTATACAAATAGAAATATCATAAAGCTGCACAGTGTAAAGAAAAGTTACATTTAAGGCTTTTGTGTGTATGGGTGATATACTGTGGTTTTCTGTGCATAGAATAGGTACATTAGTTTGAAGTAATTAAGATGCAATATGTAAACTGCTGGTTAAAGATGTCTGTGTATTGCTTATTTAAAATGTTTACAGTCTGTTTGATGAAATATAGTGATTACTTATTGTGGTCAATTACTTTTAAAGCCCAGATAGTTTGGGACAGAAGATGTCTTCACCACATTGGCTTTATATTACTCTCCCATTTCTGTTTCTCAGAGGTGGGTATGTTGTGAGTGTACAGCTTTGACCCAGACCATTCAAATTAGGATGGGAGAATGAGAATATTATGGCACATTAATTACATTTAATATTTGTGATAATGTTTGATTCACTGCTTTAAAGATAAAATATCAAACATCAATCAAATGATAACCTGCATGGAAAAAAAACAAAAGTTAAAAAATTAATTTGTCCCAGCAATTATCCGGTTCATTTGACCCAGACGATGTGATTACTGTAAGTGGTGCCCTCGTACCTACAAGTATGAGGCTGTAGCGCATAGGACCCAGCATCTACGTTTGTTTTAAAGCTGTTGCTGAGCCTTGTACAAGGACTTTATCCAGTACCAGAAAATGATTGGCACTGTGCACATCCCATGTCAAATGCTTATAATCTGCCGTTTCAAGGGATAAGCTGCAGCGTCTGGACCGAGTTTACAGCTGGGTTGTTGTAGGTTTCTGACATACTTTTTACAGTGTTTTATTATGAAAGAGGTGTTGCAGAAAGGCTTGATTACGTCATGAGTTTAACATCAGCCTGTTAAAGCCCTCTTTGGATGGTCATCATGGTGCAGACTGAGTCAGATTGGCTCTAATTTTTGGCATCATGCTGCTGATGGCATTTTATTGTTTCCAAAGTCAGTTAATAGCCATTGATGACAGAACTTTGTTGATTTAGAAAGTTAATACTATGTCAGTGCGTTTTTTTTTTGTTTTGTTTTTTTTAATTGAGACCGTGTGCAGTATCTGTATTTTTAATGGAGTAGCCAGGTAAGGAGAGAAAATGACAGTGTTAAATTGCACTAAAAAGAAACTTGTGATACTTGAGAATAACCATGCTGAGCAAGTCCCGAAAACAAGCATCAACTTAACCTTTAAGAAAGACCTTGGGTTCCAGATGATGGATGGTTTCCATGCAACAAGATCATCGTCTGACTTCAGTCTTAAAGGGATACTCCTTCCAAATCTGTCTTTTGGTAATTTAACACTCATTCCCTCTGTACGAGAAGTGTGTTTAAAAGGGTTGTAGCTCCAACTTTTATCATTAATAGTGGCCATGGACAGTTAAAATCGTGCTGTTTAAAATTATTACAAAAATATCATAATATTCATCAAACTTCTTAATCTTAAATGACTCTCCTTCCCTCTCTCCCTCTAGTGTTTAGGTCTCACTGCTTCCAGCCTTTCCTCCCTGCTTCCGCTCTTTTGTACTAAGGCTCACACTTCTTGGTCTGATTTTTCTATTACATGAGCAGAGATGAAATTGATATCGATTTTGTCATATGTATCCTGGTATGGGAGCAAAAAAGTTTGTTTTATGATGCCTTTATTAATGGAGTGCTGCTGGTTTTGACATTTAAGCCTCTTTTAGTGAGTGATCAGTGTCCTCTTCCGATTATGTTCATAATTTACATACACAGTCACCACATCCTATCCAAGCCAGCTCAACTGGCAATGACTTATAGGTTGCTCCACTAAACTTTCGGTAAACTAGGGACATGATAAGTGACCATATCTGTTATTCACTGATGTGCATGCTCAACTGTGATTTGGACATTGGAATGTCAAGTGTAAAATATAAAATCTTTTACCAAGCCAAAGATGTATTTGTATATACATACTGTATGTTATAAAGGATTTTTATGTTGTCAACATTCCTGTTCTCACATCATTGAATTGTGAGGCAATTGGAAGCATAGTGGAAAAAGAAACCTCATCTATCCCATTTACATTGATGCATGAAACGCAACTGGTGGTCAATCAGATCGGATCCAGAGCCTTTCTCCTGTGCTGATTTGACAATACCAGGCTTTAGTGAACAGACACCTCTGTTCAGGCTGGAAAATTAATTTAATGGTATTGATGCTAAAATCTTCAATGAACTCACAGCAGAGATAATGTTTAGCATGAGAGAGCAAGTCAGTGTACCCAACTGAAACTTCAGTTTATTTGGTTCTTATGTTCCTGTCAACACACCCTGTCCTCCCTATCCCTGCACACTGTAACTATACCTCTAATAAGGCTCTCTTACTGTTATGCTTCAGTAACATTTAATAAATAACCTGGTGACGGCACACCAATTAAAATCTTGACTGCTTGCAGCCACAGCTCACTTATTCACTAATGAAGATAAATTGCCATTCATGGTTAAATTTTTGGTAATAATCAAATTATGGACTCTACCATTAGCAGAAGACTAACACTAAAGGGTTTATGTTATTTAGCATAATACCTTTTGCCTGACTATGCAACCCTGGAGTAACTATAGAGCAGTACCCTTTTCCATCATGGCCAGTGTGACACATATATACTATACTATACTATAATATACTTTTTCGCATTTACTAAATAAAGTTATTGAGGTTGCACAGTGCAAACACATTTTCTTCCCCTTCTTCAGTTTGCATCTTTAACCTCATAAACATCTTTCATAATGCATTTTTGCCAATTTTTTTATGTTGAAGAATAATAATAAAACAATAACAAAATGTTTGGATGTGAAGTCTGCTTGTTGGCTGTTGGTCCTATTTTCCTGGATCCCAAAAAAGCATTAGAGCCAGTTTTAGCCAACCTAGAGATTAACCTAATCTTGCAGAAAACAGGGGTGCAGGTTATGAAGGCATGTGATGAGCAATAATTAGTCTGTGGAACATTTGAGGGCAATTAATGTTAGTACCCTTAAACCCAGTGCCATTCCATTAGCTCCAATCTGCCATTGTTATGATCAGTGAGTGTGCGGTTTGTCCTTGTGTTCCAGGCTTCTGATTTTTCTGCATGCAGGGAGAATGATTAAGTTAATGGTCTCTTTCTGTGTCTTGGATCAACTGGACAAACAATCCCCATATGAACAAGGATATTTGTAAATATCAGCTGCTGATGCAATAAACTAAAAGACCTGAGATACTGACTTCATATTTGAATCTGGACAGTTGTCCATTGTAACTGCGTAGTCATGTGTGACCTTCTCCAATCTCTTCTTTAAGATAAGAGGGCGTGCATGAATAGAAAGGGAAGTGGAGGTGGCTGCTGGTGAGATACTTTTAAAAGCTTTTTTATATGAAAAGAAGACACTTCAGAACAGCATGTCTGGATTCTTTTGTTGAATACTCGTCAGTCAAAACTCAAGATATGATCCTAAAGAAGCAGATAATGCATACACACTAGTTACATACTTGAGTTTATTAGATGACACTTTTGCACATTAGATGACAGTTTTATTCGTGTAAAATGTTATTCAAAACAAACAAACGGGGAAAGGTCTAAAGACATAATCTGAAGATTGGCAGATTTGAAAATGTAAGAATTTTGTTCCTTAAATCCATGTTATGCCAGTTAAGGCATCAGCTGTTTATAAGTATACCAGTTTTGCCTCTGTTTCTTGCCACTATTCCAGTCACAGCTAAAGCAGCTACATCTTTCTTTAAGATTACTCACTCCCTTCCTATTTTCCTTTCCCTAATTGAGCCTGAGACACAACTATAATTCAGTGGGCAGGATCTGGCCTAGGCCACTCCTATGAGTCAGTCTTGGCACTGTGCAGGGAAAGCTGGCTCTGATGTAAATGTTACTTAGCTGTGCGCTTGGAGAGCAGCATGCAAAGCGCTAGTTATACAAGATGAGTGTGCCAGCATTGCATGTATCTGTAACCATTTAGTTTTCAATTTTTAGGGCTAGTTTGGCTAATTTTGTGCTTGGTGGATTTTACTTGGCCAATGTACTTGAAACTGCATCATGTGCACCACAGGTTTTTAGTGTAATTTCTTGAGCCAGTGCTGTGCACTTTTCTCCTGATCTTCTGTTATACCTGGAATGAAGTAGCCCAGTGTCACTGTCTTTCAGTGCAGCAGGTAGTTTATGTGTTAAACAGCAGATATTTTGTCTGGTCTTGGTGAGGAAATGTAGGACAGCAAGTGTATGAGAAGTTGATTTATTTCTGAGGACCTTCCATTCAAACCATGATGCATTGTGGACCTCCTTGTCTTCCTTCACTTTTCTTATTTTTGTACCTAATGCACATTTTCATCAAACCTGTGTGTTGTCATTTATCATATAAATCTGTATTTTGTAAAAAAAAAAAAAAAATTACAAAAAAATCTATGCTATTACCGTGATCAAGCCATGTCCCCAGAAACTGCACTGTCACTTTGTCTTTCTGTTTTCCTCAAGTCTGTGTTTAGCTTCCATCTTCTCCTCCTTCCTTTGGCTTTGTCGCTCAAGTGCTATCAGCTCAGGGTTTTTGTCAGTTCACTTCTTATTTAGGTTAGACAAACTCAAGTTTAATGGCTTTTGCCTTTGCTTTGCAATAGGATTTAAGGGCACGGATGCCCAGCCCATTTTACACTTGTTGGCTTGCTGCTACATCATAAACTGAGTTGCTAACTGCAGCAATCCATGCCAAGTCCGAGTTTGCCCTATTTTATGCTGCTGTTATACTGTCAATGAAAACTAGTACGGCCATTGGTGTGGAAATTTTTCTTTTCATGTTTAGTTGCCGATGCTCTGCTGCCTATGTAGGGGTAATAAGATGTACCTGAACTTGCATCCAGACAAACCTATCATCCATATGTTTAAGACAATACAGATTAAAAATATATATATTTTTAGCTTTAGTGATTGCCGTGTTGCATTTGGCTGCAACTCTGCATTTTTTAGGACTCATATTAATGTGTGTGTGTGTGTGTATGTAATATGGTGAATTTGTGCTGACTGTTATATGAATTGATGTGTGTGTGTGTGTGTGTGTGTGTGTGTTGTTTTGTTTTATTTTTTGGATTTGTGGCTTATCGCACATCCCAGCTTTTCGAGAATGCATTGTTCTTTGCCCTCGCAGGATTAAGAGGCATTTCAAGGAAAAACAAAAGAGTAGAATGGCGTGTTCAAATCAAAATCAACAATACAATATTTGTCGAGTCCAACCAATTAGAACGAAAAACTGAATTTAAATGAGAATTATGTTAATTTTAAAATAAACTCTCATGCAGCACCCAGATACATCTAGTTTTTGTGGATTCATGTTAACTTAGTAAAACAACTCTGTGAAATACTTTTTATACTGCTTGTTTCACTTACCTTTTTTATTGAATTGGATCCATCTACAACAGTTTGAAGAAGTCCTATTGCCCCAAACCCTTTTAAGCTGGGGACTAGTTCTACAGTAACTGACTGACACTGGTGTGTGCAGGTGGCAAACAGACTGTGTACTTAGCCTAGAGTGATGTCAGAGGCTCTCTAGGACTAGGACAGGGTGAGGCCCCGCCCTCCTAAGCACAATGGTACAACCAGGAGGAGCATGGGAAGGTGAGACACAGGAGAGCGAGGCAGTCAGTCAGTTTTCATTGTATGGGCAAAAGTGAAACCTTTCTCTAACTTTTGTGTGTCTGCAGGTGAGACAGGCTGCTCCCACAAAGGATTCTTGATGCAGTGTCTCCTGCGGCTCAGGTGAAAGGTAAGATGAGCTATCACCTGCTGGCCAACTCTTTCATGATTTAATAATGCATACAGGCAGTGAAATCAGCTATCCGTCTGTTTAAGCCTCAGTTAATCAAATGGTTTGTGCCTTTCACATGTTGCGTTTTCTCTTGGGCATCTGTCTACTTTTAAAATCGACACAAAGACTAGCATGTTCTTACCCAGTATTTTAAGAATAAGGAATGAATTAGGCCCTTGCATGAAATTTTAAGCTATTTTTCTGAATATATTTCATTACATTGCCTATTTGTGCAGTAGTGCTAACATTTTAAAGTGTTTTGGCGATTTTAAGTCCATGCCAGCAATATGTTTCAGCTCTGGAAAGTTGGAGCAAAGAAGAGCATTGAATTGTTTGACAGATCTCAGCAGCTTACAGGGTGTGTCAGGTTCATTTGGGTTAGAAAGGAGTAAATGTTTGGGGTTGCACAAGGACATTTGGCTACAGAATGATACTTCAGAGAAATACAGAAAGCTCAAAAATAGGCACTAGGCCTTGAGTACATGTTTAGCTTTCCTACAGTGGCAGAAAGAGTGTAATGATTAGTTGCCGTTTCTTTTTTCAGCCTGCCGTTTTCGTTAGCCTGGGTATTTTGATCTATCCTTGCAAAAGAAGTTCTTTATGTATGTCAGTCAGTACTAGAGGCAGTCAGCTGGTAAGCACATCTCTCTACTGGCCTTAAAGATGGAAATCAGCTGCGCTTATTACACTAATAATCATACATGTACCCAGATGATTTGGCCCGTCTTATTGTCTTTTTGTGTAGATCAATTGTAGATCAATTTGTGTAATCACAACGCTTTTGGAATCCTGTAGTTGTGTTGTGCTTACTTAAGATAAAAATAATTTTGGCTTTTCCCTGTAGCTTTAAGACGGTAGCAGGTTGTACTGTGGTAATAGGGTGGGACTTGCTTGCTTATATCAGTCAGGAAGTGTTTGGATTCAGGCTTGCTCAAGCTGTTTACCTTGGCATGTGTATGCATCACTAATAAGTATCAAGGTTTAACAACAAATTACACATTAACCAGGCAAAATGTCTCATTCTGCACCCAGTAGCTCATATTCAGTTGCCCTCATTTTATTTTTGTCCGCATTACAATCTTATACACTGAAACTATCTGATTTACTACAATAATAAGAGTAAGATAATGGCCATAAGTATTTGTTGGATTTATTTTACCCACTGACTGAATGACTTTATACATGGCTTTCTTATCAATTTTGTCTCTATAAGGCTCAGTATTGTGCAAACAATATTGTGTCCACTCACCGAGAAAGGAATTTAAAAAGTTCGTGTGCTGTGAGACAACAGATGGAGGATGTCTTATTCTTCTCTACGTGTCCAGTCCAGCATATCAGCTCTGAATCACTCTGGCTTGGCTTTGTTTTTGTCAGTCACCACAAACTAACAGTTTCAGTTTTGTGCTGCACTCACAGATAGGTTATCAAAAGTGTAGTGTACAGAAGGCTCCTCTTTGATGAAAATACGGCTAAGATAAATAAAAATAGGAAATTAGTTAACATCAGAACAGTTCTCTGTTTCATAATTAGGCTTTTCTAGGAGAGCTTGTGATTGGCTCAATACATTTCTTGATGTAGGTCATAACCTAAATTTGCATGAGCTCATTTTGTGTTACATTATGTTATCCTTGGGATAGTTTATGTAAGACTACTCTTTCATTCAGTAAATCTGAATTAATTTTAGAATAAATGAAAGCAGGTGTTAGTAATGCTAAATATAATCTGTAATGAATATTATAGATCTCTATTCACAGAAAATAGTGTACCCGGCAGTCCCTTTTGATCAGCAAAGCAAAGTGTAATTTAATGAGATCAACACTGAGGGAGACATTGTGTTCTCCATGGTTGCATAGTAGCTTCACCCATTTGTGTGATCTGAGACTCACGCAGTACATTAGTGATGTGTAGAAAAAACAATCTGGGCTGTCTATTCTCTCTGAAACAGCACAATGACATAAAGCATAAAACATAACAATGTAGGTGAAGATATATTATGAGGGGCAGTAGAAGTATAAGTGGTATCAAATGAAACTGTAACTGACAGTGTTAAAACATATTTTCCCTGTTGTTTAGTTGCAACACCCTTAAAGGTAAAGCAAAGTGGCATCTTTAAACCATCAGTATTTATTAAGATCCATACTCTCTGTATACACCAGTGTGTTGTTGGTGATTTGTGCTCTCATTTAGTCTGTGTATCTTTCAGTAAAAAGCTTGGGAGCTGCTGCGAGCTTTTATATAAGTATCCACCAGGGGTTGATGGCAGGAAATACAGTAGAGAGGGCAGGTGCCAGACAGGGAAAGGGAGAGGATGGACAGGTTGTGGGAGGTGTTGGTCTGTTGGCCAAAATTGTAATCAGTACTAGTGCATTAGACAGATGAGGAATGCCACTTCAACATTATAGCTGACAAAAATTGCCATTTTTAGTACAGTATAGTATATAACACTCTAAAGCAAATCATACGCTGGCCGCAGTCTTTTGTAAATATTGTACTAAGGAATTGATGGAATTAATATATGTTACAGAATGCCAAGTACAGAACTCTCTAAAGTATCTTTTGGTCGAAGCTAGGCTGCTGTCTTAAAAGTGCTGCTGAACCCTTTCACCCTTTGTTTAAGCTTAGTCTACATTCACTTCAAGTAGAATAGCTAGCTATGTTATATATTATTTACAAGGTATATTGGGATATTCAGGTAGGCCATTTTGACATGTGATGAACTTCAAACATGAAATCGATGGAAAAAAAGCTTACATAAAGTTCTGTACAACTTTTGTACAGATTTTGCATTGGTGGTCAACCTATGGAGTTGCCCCCTTGCTGGAAATATTTGATATATGTAACACTGCAACACAGTGATAACATTGTATGTTATCTATTACAGCTTTTCATGGCTAGGAGAGTCCTGATATCTGTCTGTGATGCAGCATTCCTGTTCCTGGTGGTTTTGCATTTAAATAGACTTTTTTACCAACATTGTGACTTGTTAAGATTTGTGGATATGCCACGCTTTTCAGGAGGACGACCCAAACATGGTATTACAAGTGGTACTCGTCCAAATTATGATATAAATGGATGCTGTACATTTTTAAAAAACATAAAACGCTGGACAATTATGGGTTGGTTTTATTAAGATAGGAGTCTGGAGTACAGTGGCTGTTCAGTGATTAGATCCATAGATCTGTAGAAATCTAACCTCATTGCATTGTGTTCATTTGGATCCTCTGCTTGCTTGTGACATGACTATCAAGTGTGTGATCAGACAAAAGGCAGAATAGCACTCTTAATAGGTTGACCCAATTGCCTCCCATGAAATGTTTAACAAATCATGAGCAAGTGTAGCTGTGGCAATAACCATTAATTTTGCTTGTGAGAGCAATCTCGTGTAGTGGTTTGTTTTGGTTTTTTTTTTGGTTTGTTTGCTTCTGAAGAGTTTCTTTTTTTCCCAAGATTAGAGAGGCTGGCAGTTCACAGAGGTGGTGTGAAGCTGGGTCATTCCCTCACTCACTATTCTTCAGTGGGAAGAAAACCCAAGCTGAGGTCACAGGTGGAAGGGAAGTAGCAACTCACGGATCTCACCAGTTTTCCGAAGGCGATTCCAACTAATGCAATCACAATTTGGATTAATGTATGGGATTTGCATGACAAAACCTGTAAGCGAATAAACATATGGAGGTGTTGAAAGGAATAATGTTTAGAGTTTGGCAGTGCAAAAATACAAGTAAACATATTTTTCCTACACAAGTATTTGCTAAATTTTTTTACATTTTTGCAAATTGTCTCTAATTTTATTAGTAGCTTTGGTTGGTCACTTAAGGGTTTTGTCCTGACGGTGATGAATTCAAAGTATTTCACCTTTAGCTGTTACAAGTACTTGTTAGGCTTGTTACACTGAAAGTATGGTTAACAGGATGCATATTCTACTTTTGAGATTTAATGCTCTTTTTTGTTTTTTAACAAAGTTTTTCCTGAAAGGTATATTTAGTGGGAACCATATACCATCTGCTTTTTGCTTATCATTAATTAGAATTATTTTTTTAACAGCTTGTCATCTATTATCCTTAATTTGACCCGTCTTCTGTACAGTCATGATAGGCAGTCTCTTCTGGGGACGGTCTCCCAGCACCTTTAAACTCCTACCACTCTAGCACACAGACAGAGTGCCCTCACCACACTTTGTCCAGACAGTAGCTTGTGTGTTGTTTCAGTTAAACACAAGCTCATTTTCTATTCCTTCAGTTTGTTTCAATTTTCTCTTTCTCTGCAACCTCCACAGCTCATTATTGCCATTTTTTAGCTGTATAAAAAGGCAGAGTCAGGATGTTGTAGGGCCTTTAAGTCCCCGCAGTGACTTGAAGTAGGTCAGATGATTCAATTTGCATAGCCCTTATATATAATTTGAAGCTCAATGTGAAAAGTAAAATTAGCTGATATAATGCTGTTTCATGCCTTGACTTTTTCAGCTCTAAGACTAGAATAGCAGGACTGACATTTAAATCTTAAAGTGAAGGTGATATGGCAAGTGATGTGGGAAGTTTGTTGACAGTCAAATTTCATAGATGCTTCAAAAAAATTTATTTCTCTTTGGGAACACGAGCACAATATCTTGCCAAGACATGTCTTCAACTATCATCTTCACAACATGTTCTCATAGCACTTCTTCTTTTTCAGCAATATTTTGCTCAAACATGTACACAATGAAAACTGAGACGAAACTGCCCTTGAGTTTAGAGTTGCTCCATTAGTACTTGTTGGGATGTTTGTTGGCTTACTGTCGGGATTGAATTTCTGGACCAGTGTGTGTTTTCACAACTGTGGATGAATGTATCATACATTAGAATATGTGATGCTGATTTCCGTAGAATAATTTCTGTCAGATCTGTTTCTGTGTCAGGTTCACTGAGGATATTCTTAATGGTTTTGAAGTGGTGCCATACAGCGAGTATCCTTGAAGTGCTGAGAGAGGGAACGCCATGAAAACTACAAGGGAGGACATGTCAGTGCAATTCAAAGTCATAGCTACCAACTCTTACTACAACACTGATGTCCTCTGAGATTTTAGATATTCAGCTAGTGTCCCTCTATGCGCATATGTCTGCATGTGTCTTTATCTGTTGTTGCATTTTGAAGTAAACAAAAGAGGGCTTCTGGACCCTTTTCCATCATCTCAGCCTTGCTAGGTCTGCCTCAGGCTAGTTCTCACCCCAGGCCTGGATCCAACTGTATAGACAGCCAGCTGGCTCGGCTTGCCAGGTCAAATGTGCAGTCTGATTCAGATTTATTCTATAAAAGTGAAATTAAAATAATTGTTTAACAAATAATTAAATGAAATTCATGGTCACAGTCATTTTTAAATAAATAGGACTGTTGTCTAGATACTGTTGCTGTGGATGTGTGGTTTGTTAAGAGAGTTATACTGCAATGGAATGGAAGCCCATGTGTAATAATGAGCCATAGGAAATAGGCCATTTAATGGGGCTCATTTTTAGATTTGTGTTGGATTCTGATGTGTAAAAATTGACAATATGAATGAGCACAGCTGTCTCCAATGTATTAGTGAATTATTTTCGTTTTATTAACAGGGTCACATGGCTGCTTCATCAAGGCTGTAGAACAATAGAACAATATAAAGTTCTTAGCTACCCAAAATTTTGCAGTGAGACAGGTGACACATCTGGTGTATTTTAAGGTACCTTTTCATGTTTTGCAGACTGTTTTGTAGTCTTCCCCAGTGAGACTGCGGATATAACAAATATACACACACGTGCATGCCAGAATTGAGGAGCTCAAAGAGAGATACTTGAAGTATAAAGAATTAGTTTTGGATCTGTGCTTGTGTTTTGATGTTGGGCTGTATCTCTGCTTCACACATAGCCTGAACCAGAATATGAGCCCTTATTCCATCCCCCTTGTAGGGAATTCAAGCTATCATTTACAGTCTGTTTACCTTGCTCTTCCCCTATCCCTGACTGAAGTCTCTGTACTCAGAAACTGGCTTTATGTACAAATGGAGGTTATTTCTCCCACCTAACCTGCAGCTGAAGCAATTGTGACGGCAGTCTGCCTAAATGACAAATCCTTTGCCCAGGGACAGGCAATTAAAATTCAAGGAGGTCCAGTTAAACTAGATCAAGGCACAGAAGGAGGAGGCAGCCCTGTGGAGATGACAAAGAACTTTTCCACTAATTGTTCTTTTTTCATTCCTGTAAATATGGGTTAAACTGAATACAAATGTTTTTGAATAACATGCATCTTAAAATGAAGTGCTTAATTTTTACCAAAATTTTACAATACTTGATATGTACAGTAAACTTAAGACATTTTACAAATGGAGTATGCTCAACATCTCTTTGCCTCCTTATCACTTCTTATTCCTCATTTCCCCACTATCCCGATTTATTTCTCTGACTCTTTTTATTTTTTTTTCCACTGTATGTTTATTGAAAACACTGACTTGAGTCAAAATCATTGATGATAGTGAATGTATAAACATTCAATAGCAACAGCTTGATTGTTGATGTTACTGCTACATCAGGGAGATGCACTTTGGGTGGGACAGGGTGTATGTTGGGTTTACAAAGGTGTAGTTAACATATATGCGTACTAAGGTGGTTATGGACCACCTCAGTCCCTGCGGAACAAAGGGGCTTTCCTATTTTAAGTAAGTCTGGCTAGAAGGCATTTCTCTGTGTGCATTCCTCAAAATATACCTACACCCCCACAAGACTCAGAATAGAAAGAAACCACAGATCCTCCCACAGTGTCACAAAACTAGACCATGTGTCTCCTGCCTTCTGCATGTCTTCTTAGACACATAAGTTATTATGTATCATGTATATTATGCTTTATTTTTGGATGTTTTAAATATCAAGAATGTAAGTAATTGGTTGTTAGTCTTAGTTTCAAAGGATACCTCTTGCATTGTTTTATCAGGTTACCTCTTGCAAATTTGAATTGGTTGAGCTTGGATTGTTGTTTAAAATATTTTTACTGCTTAAGTTTGGTCAAAGTAGACATATGCAAGCTAAAGCCAATGTAATAAAAGTTTTATTAACTAGTGTTGGGTGAATGAACATGTGTGTTAATGGGTAGAGCTTCGTTAATGTCTTGACCTGAATTCTTAATGCCTTTCACCAGACTATGCATAGTGCTTAATATCATGCTTGCTATGGAAACCCCTTTGTCTTGAAGAATGAAAATTAAATAGGTCTCTCCAGCCAAATAGTAAAAAGGACGTTTTCACACCAATAATTTTAATTTTCCTTCTCATTTTTGTGTACCAATGTAAATGATGCGTTTGGAAAACCCATAATTACCATCGACATTTATTAAGTTTTAAACATTTATCCATGCTTAGATAGAATTGTTGCAACTGTTACATAAAAGCAATATCACATATTGCTTAAGTAACAAAAATAAAAGTGTCTCTTTATAAAAATAATAGTGCAGTTAAACATGGGTTCCCCAAGTGCTTAATCCTCATTTTGCAAACCTTGCACACTGTGAAGCTCATGTCAAGCTCGGTCTTCCCAGGCATTTGGTAAATAGGGCCTTATAAAATCCGTGATCACGGAATCACGGAATTAGACATTAAAAACGGAATTCATTATAAACACGGAATAACACAGAACTGGTCGACATTTTACATAAAAGTTTTTTTTGTTTTTTTGTTTTTTTTCCCGGAATAAAAAGGAACGTATCTGTCGGGAAAATGCTCCAAGGGGGTCACTAATAATGCACGCCCCCCTACCCATGAATGAATGAATGAATAAATGTGGTGACTTGAGCGTAGTGGGCGCGGTTCGATTCCCAGTGGGCGCACCTGAGCATATCTAGGTTAATTGGTGACTTGATGTAAATGTATGTGGTGACCTGAGCAGCACGGTGGTGTAGTGGTTAACGCTGTCGCCCTGCAATAAGAAGGGCATGGTTCGATTCCCGGTGGGGGTTCGATTACTTGGTTAATTGGTGATGAGTGATGGGCTACAGCAAGGAATGGTGACCAGACTAGACCAGAGATTAGACCAGGCCCCTGCAGTGAGTAGAGACTAGACCAGATCAGACCAGACTAGACGAGACACCAGACTCCCCAGAGATTAGACCGGACCCCTGCAGAGAGTAGAGACTAGACCAGACAAGACTGGATCAGAGACCAGACCCCTGCAGAGAGTAGAGACTAGACCAGAGACGGGACCCCCCCTCCAGAGACTAGAGACTAGACCAGACGGGACCTCCCCCGAGACCAGACCAGACCAGACCAGACTAGACGAGACACCAGACCCCCCAGAGACTAGACCAGACCAGAGAACGGACGCCTCCAGAGACTAGACCAGACGGGACCTCCCCAGAGACCAGACCAGACTAGATGAGATGAGAGACTGGACCCCTCCACAGAGGGGATAAAAAGGAACGTATCTGTCAGGAAAATTCTCCGAGGGGGTCCCTAATAATGCTCGCCTCCCACCAGTGAAGCGGCCGTCTGAGTGCTAAGTGCTAAGTCAAACGAGAGTCACTCACTGAGCTCAACACAAAGAGGTTGACTATCATGTACTTCAATGGAGATGGAGATAATCGGTGGAAAACCAAAGAGAATGGGGATAGAAGAAATTAAAAAGTTTACAGTGGATTTGATATTTCCACCGAAGTTGTGGGACGTATGTTTCATTGTTTTATTGTTATGTTTTTGGTTAAATGTGTGGAAGCATTAAAGTTTTCAGTTATAACTGAAGAAATTGTCTATATTTCATTACTTAAAACTCTGTCTCGGGGTTAAATTTGCGCAAAACACTAAAAAAAAATTAAACGGATTTTATAGGGCTCTAGGTAAAAACCAAAATGAGTCAAAATCTTTGCCTTCAACGAGGACGGGGCCAGTTGAATCTCTCTTTCCTCCATTATTGTAGTTTCGTCGTTGTTTTGGTGCTTGCTACGCATGCGTATGTTCCAGAACCAGCTCCGTGGTAACATCAGGACGTCCCGCATACAAAATGGAAGCAGACAGCCTGTGGATTTGTTTTATTTTTTTAAATACATTTTGGGACATTTTAAATCGATTCTGAATGAGGATCGCGATTCTTATATGAATCGGCTTTTTTTTGCACACTCCTAGAGCTTGGTATTCAGCGCAAATGAACAAAAGAAGGAATTAATGTCTGCACATCTTGCTTGTTTGTGTGCTTTCCCATTGTACTTTTTTTTTTATTTTAACTAGCAGTCTGGCTGCTACAATATGTCACTGCTTTCATTGCTGATGCACATACAATACTTGGTGAAAGCCTGTTGGTGTATATCTAGGTCATATAGAGATCCATTAGTCCTCTTGTCATTGGAGATGGGGGTTAACAGGGTTCGAGGCGCAGAGGGGAGGAAAGATAAAGTAATGGAAGGACAGAGGGAGTGTCTGCACTTAATCTGTGCAATCATACAGCTGGATGTTGGTGTTAGAAGGCTCTTGCACTCTTAAAAACAAGCTGCATACAACAAGATGCACATGGACACTCACATACATACATTAATGGAGATTTTGGTCAGTGTGTTTGTGCGACTCAAAAGTCACTTGACCTGTTACTAGTTGTCTGTAGCCAAGAAGTAGATCACAGGTCATCATTGAAAGTTCCCCTTTTTTTTTTGTTTTGTATACGATTGCATAATAGAGTAGTAACTATAATGTGATGGTTATCACCTATCATATGTGGTTATGTGGTGTGTGATATTTATAATTTTAGCTGGAGAGCCTCAGTGGGGCCAACCCTATAATTGGAATTTTTTATTAATAACATAGCAAAAAAATCATATGATACTGGCCAAGCAAGAAAAGATTGAGCTGTGAAGACAAATAGAGCCTTAAATGTGTGCAGTTAGACCTTAGGGAAGAATGATGAAAAGGACAGAGGGCGAAAGGCTTATATGAGGTTTTTCACCAAAAATAGCAGGTGTGTTTATATAATTGGTGTCGGTAGATAATTTAGGGTTAGTGGATGCTTCGTAAACCAAAACAGTTACCCAGTTACCCAAACCAAACAGTTATAGCCACCTTAACAGTGTGAATTTTATTAAAAGAAAAACTTTGAAGTTTGTGCAGGAGAGGGCTTTAGGAAAAGGTTCCACCTCTTCAGTTTTGTTATCAGATTTGTCAACTGAGAATGGGAAAATCTGTGTGGCTTGGAAGTTGAAATTTAGTAAAGCGTATTAACATTATACAGGTTAGAACATGTCAGCATGTTTCCCTACACACATCTCCCTGTGGTCTCCACCTTAATAAAGTAACTGTGGTTCACACACTGTTGTTGTTGTTGACTGAAATATCCTCTTTCTCATAGCTCAAGGTTAATGTGTGACAAAGGAATGTATGTTATTGACTGTCTTGGTGCTTCTACTTTACTCATATCTTTTCCACAAGGTGTTCATATCACTGGGTAAATATTGATTTAGCACCTGTGTAGCAATGCTGAAGTTAAGTGAAGTCAACTAGGTCAAGCCAGGAAAACTACTTACTTTACTGTGTACACTGAGGAGGTGAATCTTGCATTTTATGTTTCAGTATTAATAGAAGATAAAATAAAGGCTAGACTAACTCAAAGCAAAATGCTTGAATATCTCCTTGGGTTGCTTTTTGATGGGCTCTCACATTTCTTGGATTTAAGATTATCACATGAAAAAAAAATCAATTAAAGACAAAGGAATGGACTGTGTCAGTTTATTTTGTGTTTCGACAATGTCACCAAAGGGAAACCTCAATAATGCAATGTGTATTACAAGGATGGGTCACGCTGATATTGGGCTCACTGATAAATGTAAATAACCTTTTGCTGTTGATATCCAGTTATGTTTCCTCTTACAGTGCCACCTTCTCAATTACACAACTTACATCTGATATTACTTCACCAACAGTGAACTATTTAACCTCAGAGAATACAGTGGTCAAATGTTTTGTGGACATGGACATGAAAATACCTCTTTTTTTCTTTCATAAAATTTTAATTATGTTGCGTTTATATTTTAAAAACATCTCAGTGTGTCACATTAGACACACTGATTATGTAAATGTGCGGAAATTTAGTTGAAATCATGTTGTCACTGTAACCAGTTGAACTATGGAAACTATAACTTGTATTAATGTTGTTGTTTATTGAATTGTGACAGCTGGTATCTTTTGTAACAATGATCCGAAAACAAATAGATGCTGGCTCATATTATTTTGTTGAGGCTAGTGTAGAGATCATAACTCCAGTTTGGTGCTCATAAATTCAGTACTGCACTGTCATCGCCACTCAGTCAGTCAAAATAACACTGACTTTTTAGGTGAATAATTTCACACTTTGGCTCACCTTGTTAGTCAGTATTAACTGCTGCTTACACACTAAGGTTGTCCTTCTGTGTGTGTGTGTGTGTGTGTGTGTGTGTGTGTGCGTGTGTGTGTGCGTGTGTGTGTGCGTGTGTGTGTGCGTGTGTGTGTGTGCGTGTGTGTGTGCGTGCGTGTGTGTGTGTGTGTGTGTGTGTGCGTGTGTGTGTGCGCGCGCGCACTCACATGTGCATGGCTGTTAGCACACAGTGTGTGCCAAGTGTCTGTGTAACACTAGCTCTATTCACTGTGATGTGTGCCTGAAGGGCACACTCCTCTACAGTGACACAGAGTTTTGGCACAGGATGTGAACCGTGATGTGCATATTTGTCTAATGTGGATACAGTTCTAAGAATCAACATATTGATTCAAATTTACAGTTTAGTTTGGATGATCATATTAATTACGTACTTGTCAAGCTGGCCTGTATGTATGTTTATGTGTAATGCACAGACCTCCACCGATGGATTGATGAAATGTCATTTTATTCAGGGTCTGATCAGAGAGCCCCATTTTCTGGAGCAGTGCAGCTTTCACTGCTGGCAAGACCAGCTAGCAGTGCCGGGCTGGTTGTAGTCACTGTTAGCATCACCTGTTGTCTTTTTTTGGTGGAGCCAAGTTGTCCAAGGCCTGGTCTTTTCACCCACGCCCCTGATGGAATTGTGAGATGTTGTTTTATTGCGGTATGCTCTTATGACTGTATAGCCATCAAACCTGATGTCTGTGCTGTCCTCATGGAGCCATGTCTCGGTAAAGCAGATCAGTTGAATCCTCCTCATGTCTGAGACGTGCTGCGATCAGGTCATCATTACTACTCAGTAATCTGACATTTGACAGAGTAATAACTGGGAGCCATATCAGAGGAAATGCACTTGAAAATTATTATTATTTTTAAAATTTTACATGACATTTTGTTCTGTTGTAGAGGAAGGAATGCTTTTAGGTAGAAGTGTTAGCCCATTTTCACACATAAACATAACATATGTCATGGGGACTCAGATTGCACCAAATACTTGGAATGACCCAAATACAGCAAACTCCACCAGCACTTGAAAAAGTACCTAATTAAAAAGCAAATCAAATCAAAATATCTGTCAGAAAAAATTTGATATTTTCTCCAAATTGCCCAGCCCTGACAGGAACACCCAGTCATGTACAGCACATACACTCACTCTCTACACTTATGACACACACACACACACACACACAAACTCTTTCTACTGACGTGTCCTCTATAAAGGCTGACAGGCCCACACACAACACAAGCACATCATGTATGGAGGGATGCCACACCCATGCTCAGTCTAGACTAAGTAATATGCTTGTACACAGTCTTTTCCCGACAAATCCCGCCCCTCAGCTGTTAGAACCATCTGTGATTGGTTTGTACTTTGAGTCTGCATATCTCCCCACACCTTGACCCGCCCCAGGGCTCACACTCTAAGTGGTAATAATTTTCTGTGTGTGTGTGTCCCTGTACAGTTCAGCAGTGTGCTAACTGCCCTGTAATGCTGAAGCTTCAAGCTCTTTTCCATGCAGCCTGCTCCTGACTCAGGGTTCATTACTGTGCTGCACATACACATGCACTGCAGCAATTGAATGCTATTTATAGACCTGCCCCGCAAGGACAAATAACACTCATTTTCATGAAGAACGAACTTACCTTTTTACTCTCATATCTTGCCTGCAAAAGGACAAAAGAACATTAGGGCAGTAAGAAGAAATAAGCAGAGGAGATTGTAACATCAGAAACAAAAAGGGAGTGAAGTGGTTGAGAGAATGAGTCACAGAGGCAGAATAGAAAACAGAGCAGCAGGGAGTGGTGTGACGAGTATACGGATGTGAGTGTTGTGTATTTTTATATACACGTGTGTACTTGTAGAGGGAGGACTTCATAACCACCAAAGCTACTGCAGCACCACAGTAGTGGTTTTTACTTTCCATTTTAGGCCATTGTCAACCCACAGGTTTTACTTCTGTCACTAACTGGTGAAACCTCTGATATATTGCATTTGTCTCATGCACCAACTCAACTAGAGGCAGGAGTTAAAAGATGAATCAGCCTACGAAAATGTTCTTTGAATGAATTTTATGTAACATGCTGTTCCTAGATGTTGTAATTGAGAACTTGGGAGCGAGACTTGCTCTGTAGGCTGAGTGTCAGAGGGTCTTGTCTACTGTGTGTGTTTCCTGGGAGAAAATGAATAGGATTATATTGATCTGAGCAGAGCACAGTGTGGCTGTCTAGACAGTCCCAGGTGGGAACAGCTACGCTCCATTAGCTCTGATTTGCTATGATCAGCTCGCCACTCATTTGAACAAGCATAATGATCTGTCTGGGAACAGACATGACCCTTGGTTATTAATAACATGTTTTGAATAGTCTGCAACTTGTTAGAATTTACATAGCTCAGCAGAGGAGAAAACTGTCAGAGAGGCCAAATGCTACACCGTTGCAGCTCCTTTGTCAGAGAAGAAAACCAGAGACATGCAGAAGCTTCAGTTTACACTGCTCTGACTTTGAGTGTTTCCTTGTGTATGTGTGTGTCTATCTGTCAGTGTTTGTCCCCTTTCAGTGGGCATAGTGGCATTAAAATATGACTTATTCATTCACCTCAAATTGCAGTACAATGCCAACATTAAGCTGCAGAGGCACAGCCACAGATACTGCACGTCTGCAGTGACTGTTTTCGTCTCCTTTTGTGTGCTAAAATGTGCATCTCATTAGTAGTGAGGATCCTTGTGGATATCAAGGGAATGAGTGAAGAGCGAGCGTTTTCTTCGGATGGAAGTCTGTTGATGCAGACGGACTGGGAAGATGGGTGGATGAGTAGTGGCAATGGTGGTGGGGTCCATCTTTGACAGTGAGTCTCTGTGGACAGAGTGGTCGGGGCCAGTCTGTCATATAATCTGACAATGTGCAGCCTGAACTGCTTGTCACTACCATGCACAGTACCATTATGTAGACAGGCTGACATGCCCTCATATAGTAGGTCTTTGTTAGTGCAGGGGAGGAGAGAAACAGTGGGGGTCCAGACAGTTAGATATACACAGAGAGGAGGAGGACTGAGGATGGTGTTTGAGAGCTCAGAGTTGGTGACACAGGGAGAGAGAGATCGGATCCAAGAGAAGGGACACTAAGAAAGAATGAATTACTTCATTAAAATGTTTGTAAATTGTAGTATTACAGTGCATCAGAATCAGATGGGTACTTGCAAATGTAAAAATCTCTTAACTTTAATCTGAATTTTCTCTCCCAAATTTTTCATTTTTCTTCTTCCTTTCTACATCTTCCCTCCCTTACTTTCTTCCATCTGTGCTTCTCACTCTACAGAGGACAAGCAGGTTGTCAGGATGAAGGAGGAGAATTTGTTCCATCGGAGATTTTCTCTGTGCCCCAATGCCACCTCCCCACCAAAAATTGACCCCCGCACCCTCACCCGGAACCTGTCGTATGGAGGAGACAATGACCTCTTTGACCTCAGCCCAGGTAAAAGACCAAGGAAGTCATAGCCTGAATGCAAATATGAAAAAATCTGATATTTCAGCGATGTTTGCTGGTCTATTCCAGTGTCTGTGAAATTACGTCATACTGTGCATTACTGTACTTGTCCCACACAAATCTAAGAACCTCAGCTGCTTTTTATTAGCCGCTTTTGGGGCTGTCATGCTTTAATTGTCTGTCAGCAGGTTTATTCACTGATTTCATTTGTATGTGACTGTGTATTGTGGGTTCCCACCAGGCAGTGAGACAGACAGGAACGGTCTCTCCATGCTGAGTAATGAACTTAGTCCTGCCCAATCACCAGGCAGCAAGGTAAGAACACGGTCTGCGATTGGGCAACTCCTCAGCTCTTCTCTGTAACTAATTTACTGGGTTAGGGCACAGCCCTTGTCCTTTGTATTCTGTGATGATTTCTTTCCTTATGGCTGACTACAGTATCAACATCCTGGATTTTAAGTAGACAAGCCTACAGTTTTTGAGGCCTTTTCAGAGGAAGTCATTTCATATTAGGGTATTTTACAAATGAGTCATGAAATAAAAATCAAATGTATGATTTCTTTGGTAAAACAACCCATCTCAAAGTAGGAATTACTACTGTTTTTAACTCATGTAACTGGACAAATCAAGCTACGTCATATAAAAGCTGTGGGACTTTATATGTCAGGGCCATGGTGGGAACTGTGTCCTTGGCACCACAAGCCATTTATTTGGCAGCTGGAACTTTTATTGTCCTGGTGTTTCCCCTCTTGCTTTTACTATATTAATCCTAACAAACTGTCTCCATTTCTTAGTAATACTAATTAGGAGTGGTCAATAAATGTTTCCAGCAACTGGGTAATCTCATTTTGTCTTGTCTCCTCTTCCCTTGTTGCTTTGCCTTGCCTTGTCTTGCATATTATTGCTAGTTGTGGAATGTGGAATAATTCACAGGCACAGTTGCATCTGTTGCCTTTTGCCCTCTCTTTCATCCTGAAAGTCCGTTTTGGAACAATAAGAGACTGAGCTCACCCCAACACTTGAATGTTGTCATTCTTAGTGGGTTTTAGTTGTCTACTACACTTTAAGGATTGCTTCTTTCAATGAGCAGATAAGTCTAAGCTCTGTAAATAATAGTGTGATTCATATTGGTTTTGTACACAAAGAACAAGTGGGTATGTAATTACATATTGCAGTGAGATTACAGGATAATTTACTGCTGAGATTATGAGCTCTCTTTTGTGATGTGGGGAAACCAATGATTCTTGATGTCTAACCAAGGAAGTCAGTGGGTGTGTGGTCACAAATGAGAGCCAACTACTTGCTGAGTTGCCTGACAGTAGGCAGTTATGACTGAAAGGGCCACCCAAATGCTTTACACAAATTTGTGGCAAACAGATGTGTTACTTGACAATGGGAACAATTAAATAACGTGCTGTTCATAGTCCAGCCAAGTTAGGTAACTCTTGTTGCAGTGCATCATTCAATAAGAGATGGAAGCATTCATTTGTATTTGCAAAATTTGGACTAAATCCAATGTTCTTAGATAAAATGCCTACAGCACTTCTAATACTTTACCATATTCATCTATATTTTGAAGTCTCTTTTCCTTCTCTTCATTCCCTCTGACCTTCTCTCCACTTTCCCTCAGTCTGAGTCCAGGATGTTTAATGGTGTCGAGAAGGACTGCCCCTCCCCCACAGAAAAGCTGGCCCGGAAAGAGTCTCTCAAGGTACACGTCCCTTCTCTGCTTGAGACAACTCTGAGAGCTGCTGAGCATTATTGTATTCTCTATATGGATTAATCATGAAGTGTGTAACTTCATAAAAACCCTACCTCTTTCGTATCAATCAAATATATGTGAGCCATTATGAATTATTTTAAAATATGCATCTTGTTGAGATGTGTCTTAAAATGTCAACAATACATCGTTAATAATACAATGTTGCTAAAAATAAGAATCCACAGGATGACTGTTCGTATGCTTGTATTTGTTTGACTCTGCTTCCCCCTAGTGTTGACTTTCAGACCAGACCTTTGACTAATGAGACTGTAGGCCATTCATGTGTGTTTTTCCCTGATTCACAGGTCCAAAAACAGAATTACAGACAAGAGAAGAAGCGGGCAGCTAAAGAACTGTTCAGTGCATTAAAGGACCCCAGTGTTGTCATCATGTCCAACTGGCTAAAGGTTCAGGGACATTGTCTCATCTGTTTCTCACAATAAAATACATTTTATTTCTTTATTAATTATTAATAATCATCAGTTTAGAAAGCACCTCAACTTTTTTTTTCACATTGCTTGTTTATCATATTATTTTGAGAGATCCAGATGGAAATTAACATCATTTTCCTTTGTTTCTAATATGTTTTCCTACTGAAATTATCTCCCTTTTCGTCCCTTGATGTTCCTTAGATTCGTGGATCCTTGAAGAGTTGGACCAAGCTGTGGTGTGTCTTAAAGCCTGGAGTTCTTTTGATTTATAAGACCCCAAAAACAGACCATTGGGTGGGTACTGTCCTCCTTAGTGCATGCAAGCTGATTGAGAGGCCCTCAAAGAAGGACGGTTTCTGCTTCAAGCTCTACCATCCACTCGACAAATCCATCTGGGCTGTCAAGGTCAGACCTATTTGTATGCTAAAGATGACGTCAGTGGTCATTTTTAGACATTCATTCATTCAGTTGTAGTATAATTTTACAGGCTTTATATTTAATTCTTAGTGTCAGTCAAGTCTGATTCTTTATTTTTTATTTATTATTATTATTAATATTATTATAATTTTTTTTTGCAAGAGGAGTTTTGAGACTGATGTTACCAGTTCTGTTATGTCAGACTGGAAATGAGATGAATTAAAATGAATGGCTTTGCAACAGTAATTTGTTATACTGAAAATTTGTCTCTATATTAAATTTTTTAATCTTACTTAGTTTTGTAGCACATACTGACATGTTGGGTCAATAGTCCTTCGTTTTATCTTAATTTCACTAATCCAGTTTTTTCAGGATTAGTTTCCATTTTTAAATCTTATTTCTTCTTTTCGCAACACATTTATGCTCCATTATGGCTTTTGAGAGAGCCAATTATTTCTGTTGGTACAACAAAACTGAAATTGCTTGAAGTGTGAGTCACCGTTTCATTCCATCCATATGCTCAGGGTCCCAAAGGAGAGAACGTTGGCTCCATCACACAGCCTCTACCAAGCAACTACCTGATATTCAGAGCTGCCTCAGAGTCTGATGGTGAGTCTTGAGTGTGGTGATTTTTGTTCGACTATGTGCATTTGTGTACTAGATTTAGTATTTTTACAAGCAAAATTTATTGAAAGTATTCTTTCCCGTCTCTAAAATGTCTGTCTATTTAGGCCGATGCTGGATGGATGCCCTGGAGCTGGCTCTGAGCTGCTCCAGCCTCTACAAGCTGACAGCCAAAGCAGGGAGAGAAGGAGATATCAGCATGTCTTCGGAGTCCACCCATATATTCCACCTGCTGCAGTCTACTGCACTCAGTGACACAGAGCTGCTACAGTGAGTGATATACACTCAGATATGGCGCCATATACTGAAGGCACTCAGATATAATTAAATTCCATCTTACATTTATTAAATGCTGTTTTTGGATGATCCACACTTCCTGTAATCGTATTCCAAGTTGTTGCACAATTCACACATAAGACTGATGGCAATGCTGCCAACTCATTTATGCTGTTTTGTCATTGCCGAAGTTAGAAATTCCCAGATGGCTGATCTCAAATATGGTATTTGTACTCTCTGGTCATCAACGTGGAGTCACAGCTGAAGGCATGTGGACTCCTATTGATATTCTTTGCAGAATGCAAAGTTTTGTCTTCCAATACAACACACAAGATTAGCTGTAGCCAACATCTCGTCAGAATCCTTCACAATTGAGAATGCAAAATTTCAATGGACATTCAATTTTATAGGAGGAAAAACAAAGGTTTTACACATATCAGGGAAATTCGCTCTATAATTTATGTGTGCACTAAATAAGGACAGTATGAATTAAAAATAGATGTTCCTGCAATTATTAATCATATTAATGAAAACTTGACCATACTGGTTGTCCAGTAGCCCCGTGCAACCAGTTCTGAACCATTGTTAAACATGAATACAATCCAGTTGCTCATTTTGCAAACCATGTTTCCTGTCTTAAAAATAATCAGAATAATGTTGAATAAATAAATTGTAAGTTTTTTGTAGATTTTAGGGGTATGCTTAAACAGTCAGAAAAAAAAATGTAAATAGGCTCCACACAACTCCTGTGCAGTTGACTTGTTTCAAAATAGAAATGCTTCAAAAAGCTACAACAGCACATAGCTTTATAGCTTTATTATCAAGGAGAAAATATAAAGCTGATTTACCTTCAAATCTCTGCAAATAGAACATCTCTGTAGTGCTGATGTGATCATATTAGCTTTTGACTGTTGTATTTTCCTTTTAAAGTGTAGATTTGGTTTATATTTGCTTCTAAACTATATCTGTATGCATGTGTTTCTGTGTGACATTAGAGAAAATGTGTGTTATTCTTGGTTGATGAAAATTGAAATTGCATCAGAGCAATGGGACTTTTGTGCTGAACAGTGTGACCATTGTATGATATTGCCCTAGTTTGAGCCTCTAATTTTTACTCTTGAGCATAAGAAATACTGGTTCCTGTAAACATTGTAGTTCATAATACTGACTGAAAATAGAATTGGTTTGAATATAGATTCTGAATTAATGACAAAACAGTAACAGTGCTTTCTGGCAAGTGAAGGCGTAAGGAGATTTTGCTTGACAACTATATCTTATTTGCTGTATGTGGCAGCTCACCCACATTAGACAAAAGGCAGTTCAAGAATGTGGCTGTAATGAAATATGAACTTGACCCAAAACTAACAAAGCTATACAGCTATACAGCTAAAAATTGTCACCCCAGCCAATGTATTTGTTTTTTTGATCAGTGGCAGTCAGGATTCTTTAGTAATGTGCCTCTGCTTGCTTTATAGGTTAAATTGCTGCTTGAATGTGTAAATTGCTATCTGTGTACTGTTTACAACCTACATTAGACATCTCTCTCCTCCTATTATTCCCTCTTCCATGTCTGAGCCACCACCTCCCCCCACCTTTCAATCCCACCTCTCCCTCTCCCCCGCTCCTATGGCAGCCAATCACAGCAGCCCATACAATCACATGACTGACAGAGGAGCAGGAAGATGGAGTAGAATATGAACCATAAACCACCCAGGAAGAGAAGCAGCGTCACAGCCATTGCCAGCCTGCGCACGCACACATACACACACACACACACGCATGCTAAGTGGAGGGCAGACAGAAATATACACAAACACATTCAGGAAGCAGGTGTGCCAGATACAAGGAAATAGCACTGCACCTTTGGTAGACAGTAGATCAAAAACATTTACACCCACAGTGAAGAGCAGATAAGGACCAACTGTATGTTTTTGGACTTGCTACTAAAATCACTGGCTGTGTTTTGATATCTGAG
Organism: Remorina albescens; assembly: GCA_034769265.1. NCBI lineage: Eukaryota > Metazoa > Chordata > Actinopteri > Carangiformes > Echeneidae > Remorina > Remorina albescens. The sequence continues at coordinate 52,452,985 of CM068475.1, forward strand.
GAGCAGTTTGTATGCTGTGTCTCTGAGGTAAGGGAAGCTGTTTCTGTTCCTGGGCGTGTTTGGGTCTTCTCCTTTCTCTGGCCATTTATAAGCTGATGAGTGCTCCCCCCCCCCCCCCCCAAAATGTGTTTCCCCTTTTTAACTTTGCTCTGGTTGTGAAAATGCTGGCACATCGGATAGGTTTGCTCTATCTGAGTCTAGAAAATTCCACAGCATGCAAATGATAATTCAGCATCAAATAAAATTTAAACTAGTTGTCCCTCACCTTTGGTGTGTGTATGTGTGCACTATGTGTGTACGTGAAGAACATGGATAAGCATGTGTTATCTTTTTTTTTTATATGTTACCCTGATTTTAGCTAGCCACCTTGAGACCAGGTGAATGGCTGGTGGTAAACAAGGGCAGATTAGGTTGTTTCCTGGTTGTCCTGGCCAGTAGCAGTGTATTTGATGAAGCAGTCTAATAAATTATATACTAGTAAGGGCCTGCTGACATTATGAATGTCTCATGTAATAAATCTATTAGAATAGAACCATAGGTCAAAGTTACAGAGGAAGCACTTCATTAAGATCTGATGTCATTTTTGACAGCATTTCCAGAATAGGATTTTCAGAGCTTAATCAGTGCCTGTATATAAAATGTAGTGTAGCAATAGTTCAGTATCCCTGTAGTTTAATATGATTCTAACCTTGCTGGTAACATCTCCTGTTTACATTAGGTTGAATGACAGTGTGCTGCTGGGCAATCACCACATGGAGCATGACGGGTTTTCAGACAAATCAGAGCGTGAGACGCATGACGACTGGGACACTACGGCCCATGAGAACGGTGGAAGGTTGACAGAAGAGAGCGACATGGACCAATCAGATGAGCTGTCCCCCGGGTCACAGGCCACAGTCTATGTGGAACAAAGCACAGAGGAAATGGCTGCGGTGAGGCACCAAGTTCAAAGCTATATATGCCAAGAGCTAAACCTTGTTCTGCTTGAGTTTTAAGTCCTACACATTGAGTGATACCTTTCATTGTGAGGGGAAAAAATGGAGTTCAGCATAGTTAACTCTGTAATCCAAATTAATACAGAGTGTAAGTGTTTCTTTGCCACCAGTGTGAACGTAAAGCCTTCACTCCTATGCCGCTTCTTCTGTGTCTGTTACTTCAGGCTGGTGAAGCATGCCAGGTGGAAACTGTATCAGAGGAGAACAAAGGTCTGATCTGGGGCCTGCTCAAACAGCTACGTCCAGGCATGGACCTGTCCAAGGTGGTGCTGCCTACCTTCATCCTGGAGCCACGCTCCTTCCTGGACAAGCTGTCTGACTACTACTACCATGCTGACCTGCTCACACAGTCAGTAACTTTAAGTGTCATGCTAAGTTTATTGTCCTTGTGTAATTTAGTTTTTCCGTCAAAGACATAGGAAATATTCTTCTTAATCCTGTCTGGCTTCCACTGATGTCCACAGAGCTGTGCTGGAGGAGAGTGCATATGGTCGGATCAAGCAGGTGTTGAGATGGTATTTGTCTGGTTTTTACAAGAAACCTAAGGTAAGATTTGTTCATGCCCTGTTAGCTTGTAAATATCATGTCATTATATTTACTGTAAAATATATAAACCCGGATTTTTTTTTTTTTTTTTTTTTGCAACATCTGCATTTCCATCCACAGCAAATCAGTTGATACAATATGAAAAATAATGTAGTTTAAATTTTTTGATTGAGGTTTTTACTGTAAAAAAATAAGATGCACAATGCAGAACTCACTATAACTCACTAGTGGGTTTTTTTGTTTGTTTGTCAAATAGCATTTTACCATTGAACAAAAGGATTCAGTTTTTTAGCTGATCACCAACTCTGTTAAAAAATAGCCTGTCATTCTGTCTTTTAATCAATACTTTAAACTTACTCAGCACATTCTGGGCTGATTCTTTTCAACTACAAGTGTATGAGTGTTAAATTGTAATCTTGCACAACTGAGGTAAAGAAAACAAACCTGTTTCCACATTTGACTTAAGAGAAAAACAGAACTGCTTGTGTCAGAAGATGCTTACATTGATACTAACGCAGCTGTCTGTTTGTATTTTTCTCTCAGGGTCTGAAGAAGCCTTACAATCCAATCCTGGGGGAAACATTTCGTTGCTGCTGGCTTCACCCTAAGACTGACAGCTGCACTTTCTACATAGCTGAACAGGTTAAACCAAACTTGTATTTACAACATCTTCTCCCTCGTGTTGGTATTTTGTCCAAGAACATTGAGCACACACCTATGAAATACAGCAAATGTTAATTTAGTTCATGCCAAAAGGTATCTGATACTTCTTCTCACTCTGCTCCCCAAATGTCTCTCTCCTTTTCCTCTGCCAGGTTTCACACCATCCACCCATCTCTGCCTTTTATGTCTGCAATAGGAAGGATGGTTTTTCTATAAGTGGAAGCATCCTGGCTAAGTCTAAGTTCTATGGTACGCAGCATACTTCAAATTGAATCAGTTTGTCATAACTGAAAGTCAGCCTAGACCAGTACACAACAATGGGTTAAGTGTTTGATCACCATTCTGGTATCTTTTTTTCAAGCATTTAAAGATACATTCCTACAGTAGTTTTTGCCCCCAAGGCACGTTGAAAGGCTGATCTGGTTTTAAATTATGATCTTCTCTGTCTTCCTGCTCTGGTAGGTAACTCTCTGTCAGCTATCTTGGATGGCAAAGCCAAGCTGCTGTTTCTGAGCAGGGATGAGGAGTATGTTATCACAATGCCCTATGCTCACTGCAAAGGTAAAAGGTCTACAGTAGATAATGATGACTACTATCACTAAATCAGTTCACGTTCTTGTTGGTATGTTACCATTGACCCTTAAGTTTCTATAACTAAAATCTCATTGGATCAGACTATTGTCCGGAGGACGCACTCTAGAGCAGGATAAAGGGTCAATTTCCTGTCATAATGTCTGTCTTGATGCTGTTGTGTTAATGCCACTCCTCACTGGCACACTTAAGTTACCAAACACAGCTATAGTACAGTACAGTGAGTATAGGTGCTTAACATGCAAACTTATCCACCACAGAAAAATAAAATGTGACCACTGCAACAAGTCATGTGTGGGCTTTAAATTTTCAAGTGTCTGTGATAATGGAAATCAAATAATATCCTGTTCTGCTCTGACCTCATGGAAGACGGCCAAATAGAAATGGATGATCAGTGGAATGACTGTCTCTTGTCTGAGTGTACATTGGGTATAAAGTTAATACAGACTTGCAATATGACTTTTTGCATCCTGTGTATTGACATAATTCTGTAATACTATAGGTATCTTGTATGGCACAATGACACTAGAGCTGGGAGGGAAGGTTACCATCGAGTGTGAGAAAACAAAATGTTTCACGGAGTTGGAGTTCAAACTAAAGGTATATTTTTGGAGACTTAAAAATTTTGTTTACAGCAATCATATTAGTAAGCTTAATTTGAATAGTTTTCCCAGTATAATCGCTGGTTGACCAGTTGTTTGATGACTTCCATTGCAGCCTTTCCTTGGAGGCTCCTGCTCGGTGAATCAGATTAGTGGGAAGATCTTTGTGGGGGAGGAGCTGCTGGCCACTGTTGATGGACACTGGGTAAGCCTTTTAAACTCTGTTCCTTCCTGCTGATTCCAGTCTGCATCTGAAACATAACTGTCTACATCCCTATCTGTAACTTGGTACCATGAACTATCAGGGATCAGGGAAAGAGGGGATGGTTTGACTACCTGATAGGAAAGGAACATTATTCACAATTAGTTTTAGGGAAGGCTTTTCTAAAAGAGATAGAAAAAAAAAATTATGAATGATCACAGAGAGACAAATTTCCTTTATCATGTTGTCTATGTGATGAATTGGTCTGGCTAAACATTTGTTGCTTCTTTTTGTAATCAGGACAGTGAGGTGTTCATCCACGAAAAGCACTCGGGCCAGCAGGAGACGCTATGGAACCCGAGCACAGACATCCGCAACAACCGCCTCAAGAGACAAGTGGTTCAGATGGAGCAGCAGGGAGAGTTTGAGTCCGAAAGGTAAAACAGACCCCTGTGTACGTCCATCACTTTCTAAATACTTAATTCATAACTTGTCACCTGGAGATATCAAACACAAGAACACTATAAAAGATATTTCTCACAGCCTTCATTTTCACAGCACCATCTTTCTGTCATCAATGTCTTGGCAGACTCTGGCAGCATGTGACCAGTGCCATCTCGGATCGGGACCAGCTGCGGGCCACCCAGGAGAAGTTCGTGCTGGAGGAAGCTCAGCGGAGAGAAGCCAAGGAGAGAGGAGATAAGCCCTGGATCCCTCGACTTTTCCATCAGGACGCCATCACCTCCGAGTGGACCTACAAGCACCTGGAGTATGAGCACAAACACAACACACAAATAAAACACTGATGATTTCAAATCGCTATAACGATAGATAATTATCAGATAATTATGATGTTCAACTTAAATTACACTACTACAATTTCGATATCATCATATTTGGCAGCACGCAGCCGTGGGACCCTGAGCGCTGTCTGCTTCAGTTTGAGAGGAATGGAGTGATTCAGACGCATGAAAAAAGCCAGAGACAACACAGTGGACTCTCCTACAGCCACAGCTGGGCCAACCAGCAGAAGGTTAGCCAGAATTAGAGCTCTACACTTGTCATTGACATTTTTCACTCAGGTGTTGGCTACTTCACTTCTCTTTCAAGCCAAACTGCTCCTGACACTTCAGTGCAACGAGCGCAACCAGCCTTTTTTTTCACTTGGTTTTTGATATCCACACAGTTAAACCCAATCCTCCTTCATCTGTTAGCATGATGTGTGAACTGACACTTCACTGCCAGTTTGTCAGCTGTGAGGTTTGAATGACCAGGAAGTTTCTTCTGCCTCTGCCCAGACTGAGTTGAATGGGAAGCACAGGAAGGCCAGCAGCCAGCCGTCAAGCTGCAGCCAGAACACGGAGAGCAGCAGCACCACGCCCGAACCCACACACGAGTCTTCGGACACTGAAGGTGAGGCGCCCACACAAACACTCGCCCTTGCGAACCAAGAGTCTTTCTATTGAGAAGCCTAATCAACGTTTTGTTCTTGACCTGCATCTGCCCAGGGTTTTCCAACCAGTGTGCAAGGTGCAATAAAGAGGTGAAGGACATCGCCCTGATAGAGGCCTCTGTCATATCTATACAGAAGACACAGCAGGATATTCAGAGGTGAAAATAACCCATATACAAATGCATTAGTGATAACAGCAAGGTAACATGGATGGCTGCAGAAAGTGCTGTCTTTAAAGGAAGAAGCAGACACTGTTACAGTATAGTGATCTTAAAGAATATTTAGTTTTCTGCAGGTGAAAAGATTCATGTTATATTTTAAAAATCTTTTTTATATATTTCTGTGGTAAAATGAACATCTAGGAAAGTGAACAGAAAAGGTAAACACATAAAATGCCTCTAGTTGTAGTTCTGTTTTCTTGTCATAGAAACGTTGTTAGTGAGGGCTCTTCTTTCTCAGATCACCAATAAAAGGATTTTCCAAAAGTACCTAGAGCATGACCAAAAATCAGAAAACATTAGCTGTCTTATATTGCTTCATCTTTTGAACCCTTAAGTTCTATCTTGCAGACCCCTGAGGATTCTTGTACCGCAGGTTTTGATAAACTGCTTATGAGCTTTGTAAGACATTTGTTTACTTTGACCCCTCTCTCCCTGTAGGAACCTGGTGGCCCTAAGTCATCAGCTGGCTCGTCAGAGGGCGATGGATGACAGCATGACGCTAACAGGCCGTCACTGTCTCATCCTTTGTGTTCTGCTCCTCTCCCAGCTCCTCCTCAACTATGTCTTCACCTGAATCCACTCCTCAGGGAGGAGTTTCCCTCTGGCACTTATCTGGCATTAGATCCCTCCAAAAAGCACAGACTACAATCAGCATAGGGTGCTAGAAAGACCTCAGATCAGTGTTACGAGATTAACTTTGTCCCTTTGTTTCCTCAAAATGGGGAAGAGCATGGACATTATAGCAATAAACACAGCCACAGCCGCCGCCTTTCAGTCATCTGCTGAGAGGAACGGCACCCCCTAGTGTAGCCAGACTGAAACAGCACCGGCACCCATGCACTTTGGACAGGAAAGGAGGGATGAGAGACAAGCACGGCTAAAAGGGTTTTGAATAATGAGATGAAATGTATGAAGAAGATGAAGAATGATTTTGCAAAAAGGAATGACAGAGAGGATGTTTCACCATTCCCTAGTGTCTTTTTATATTGCCCTGCAATACTGTTTATCTCTGAGTGTGCTTGTATGTGTGTTGTTTGTACCTACAGTAGGCCCTATGGGTGCTGGCAGACCACCGCTTGGACTTCTCCTTCTCCCCTTCCAATCCAGATTTTGGGCCTTAATGCTGACGCCAAAAAGAAGAGGAAGAAAAAAAGAAAAACAAGACATAAACAAACGAAGACAGGAAATCTTCCAACAGTGCAATTCTTTGTGTTTTGTAATGATGTACGCTGAAATACACTCTGTCTAGTCTTTTAATGATGATGATTTTACCAAAACAGTATTTATAATCTGAAAGATCAAAGAGTTCTTGTTTACAGGGAGCAGTTTGTGTTAGTAGGGACACGCAGGAAGGAAGGAAAGCGGGAATGAGACTCGGCAGAGAGCCAAATGGAGTGTCTTTGAATTTGTGTGCCTCTAGTGCTGTAACTGAAGGGATAATAGCGTAGCACTGCTTTGGTCCAGACCACGACACTAGTGTGTACAATCAGTCGCATAAAGAAGCAGAATGTGGAGGACGGAAGAGACAGAACAAGTGGAAAAACATTTTAAAATTGGATACTTTGGCCTAATAGGAGTTTGTGTGTGTGTACATCTCAGTTCACAACATGCTCAAGTGACTGTTGAAAGATGTAAACACTTAGTAATGAGTTGCTTGTTTTTTTGTTTGTTTTGTTTTTTGTTTTTTTTTTTCTTTGAATCAACTTGTATATATTTGTGTGGCAGTCATTGTTTCAAAAAGAGATTTCAGAATGTATTTATTGGGTGATTGACCTTGACTTTCCCAATCTAATCATGTTGGAGGACGGAGACCAGGGCTGACAATCACTCTCTCATGGTTGTGTGTGTGTGTGTGTGTGTGTGTGTCTCAGTGTGAGGGAGCACATGTGTGCAAGTAAGCCATTACGAGTTGTGCTTAACAGAGCCAGGTCAGTGATCTTGGCTTTTAGCCCTAGAATTTCAGTCTCCATTGCCAGTACTGATCTACCCACCGTGAGAGAATCGGACAGCACAAGAAAGAAGTTGACTCTTTGAATGCTTTTATTTAAATCTTAATTTGTTATATTGTTTATTTTCCCATTTTCTACTCTACTGCCATGCTGTTGGGATTCTACATGCCAGACATTTTTGTCATATGGAATGAAACTACAGAAAACATGATGTTGCCCGATGTTTTCATTCATACCTGTCGCATACTGTAGCACTACAGTAAAACATTTTAATCCTGCTACTGACTTGACTCTCATTTATGTCTTTAAAAACTAAAGTTGCATCCACCGATTTTAAAGAGAATGACCCTTAGCAAGAAATGCATTGTTGGATATCATCCAGTAGAGGGAGATGTTGATGTGGCTGAAACTGAGACCTCTTTGCTGGCACATTAACTTTAAGTACATCATGTGTGGCTCCATTTGATCCATGTGGATCAAATGAAAGACCAAACGAGAGGGCCACTCTTTAGCTCTTAGACTCCAAAACAGATCCACACAGGAGCCTAAACACAGGAATTAATGTGGGGGGCAACATTTTTCTACAAAGGAGGTGAGAACTGCAGCGAGTGGCAGATGGATGTGGGCACTGTGTTGAGCCCTGAGTCCAGTTCTGGGAGTTGAACCTGAACAGGTGAAAATCTCTAGTTAGACGCCACATGGATCAACAGATCTGCCACACAGATTGTAGTCCCTGTCAGGGTGGTGGGATTGTGTTTGGGATCCTTCCCACAGTAGACTAAACAGGGTTCAAGTGCTTTGAAACAAGTAAGCGAAGGTAAAAGTACAACATTTATAAATATAAAACATGATAAATTACTATAAGGAAATATTCAAGGTTTAAATTGTAGGTTTTGAAAAATAAAAGTATTATTTTGCTTCAAAATGGGTTTGGATGTTAAAAATGACAAAAGGCTCCTTTTGATTATATAATTTCTGCTGGCTGTTTGAACTGAGTGACCCTGCAGCTGCTCAGTTTATTATGTTTAATGGGAAGCTGACAAAATGGGTCTCAACCGATGAAGTAAATTTCTTTCCAGTTTTGATAACTTATATTGTGGTCTCAGTGTAACTGCAGTCATGTTTTTGTATATCAGAAGCAATAATAGCCAAGTGACATACACCACATTGGTCACACACTAATATCTTATTGTTGTGTATCAATGTCATTAAAGTAACACAGGTTCTTTGTGCCTTGACACATCGCACAACTGTCTCATCACCAAATATTTGTAATCTGATGAGGTGAATATCTAAGTGTCATAACTATTCAAACAGGCATTAAACTACTGAGTGAAATGGCTCCTGGGTTAACTCTTACTGTAACTACGTGGAGCCTTCAGTTTGATTCAACCTGACCTGACCTCCATTTTTGTCACAAATACATTTAATTGTTGGAAACCACCAACTACAGTATGTATCATGTATCATAATTGTATCAAGGGCAACAATTATTATTTACAATGTAATATAACCTGGAGCAACACTAAATTATGGTCAAATTTATCTTCAGGTCACCATGAAACAAAATGAAATTCAATGATGATGACTTCCATTTTGGTTCTGTCCTTATAGATGAATTATTTCTTCTTTCTCCCCTTTATTGGCAGTGAGAGCAGAAGGTTGCCACTGACACAAGGTCTCAGATCTTTGAGACTTTTATTCAAAGACACTCGTACAGGACAGATTCTTCCAGAAAGAAGGATTCTGTATCCAAATTTTTGTGTGTCGCTGAACCACAGCTGGTCAGATTCAACTGTAGATCTCCACACAGATCCATGCTTGTATCCTGTGTATCAGGCCTCTCCTAGGTCTTGACCGGCTGCTATGTGTTCTGATGTTTTTGCAAAAAGGAGGTGAACGGGGTGAAGACAAGGGGAGGAGCAGCGGAGTGGGTAGTTTGGTAGCTGGGTAAAGATCAAGTGGTGATCTCCTCCTCTGTTGCTTGTTTCCATTCCCTGGAGTTAGTTGGATGTTTGAGTGGGCGCACACTGGACCATTGTGTTGTCTTACAGAGTGTGTGGGACTGATGGAAGGAGTGACAGTTCAAATTAGGCCAGTGGTGTGTGAGTGTTTATTTTAAAGGTGGTAGGTGTTCCATCGGACGTTCTCCTTTTAGCTTGTGTCTAACACTTTCCCTCTGGTCGACCGCTCTTTGTCCGTGTCCATGTGTGTTGACATCTGGATGAATGAAGGGTGTAAACTGCTCTCTGGTCAAATAATCCTAGCTAGCACCAGTGGACAGTGAAGGGAACGTTCAAACACTGAGTCAGACGGAAGTGAAGGAATGAGACAACCTGGGAGCCACAGAACCCATTGTCTGTGCCTTGGGTAAATACTCAATGGCCATCATTTTCATTTACTTCCATATTTCTCAGTATGGCCAGCTAATCAACATTTCAAATTTCATATTCAATCAACAGTCAATAAGAAATAATTACTTTTCCTCTTGCACTAGTCAAGGGTTGTAAATAAACTTTTAATATAGGTATAGACGATCATTCTTGTTTTCTCCCACTTGTCCAGAGTCCAAAGTAAACTTCATTTAATGATCTGGCACCATATTAATAAACACACACACACACTCTCATATCTCCTATCTTGTAAATATCAAACAAGTTATTGAAAAATTAGGGTTAAAATCAGTTCAATCGAGCTGTTTTTGCTTTGATTGACTCTTTGTATGGGCAACACAACAAGCTGGAGGGGGTCTGTCCTACTCTGTAGTCTCTAGTGGGTTCCAGTCTAGTGGGGGGTGGGGGGTCTGGTCTAGTCTCTAGTCTCTGGGGGTTTAGTCTCTAGTTGGGGGGTGGGGGGGTCTCTAGTTTCTGGTTCCAGCCATACAGGCGTCCGGTGTGTGGAAGGGTCTGGTCTAGTCTCTGAAATGAATCTGTTTTGGTGTCAAAAATCTCAAACATGGGCTTGAGATAATTGTTTCTTCACGAATCAGCAGAAAGTTTATTTTCTCAGAATTTTGCAAAAAAAAAAAAAAAAAAATCATCAGCTGATGTAAGCGCAAAAGTAGCGAGTAACGAGAGCATCAATAGAAATGTAGTGGAGTAATCCTTCAAATGTAGTGGAGTGAAAGTAAAAGTATCCCCCAAAAATAATACTCAAATAAAGTACAGATGCTCAAAACTGTACTTAAGTACAGTAGCCTACTCAAGTAAATTTACTTTGTTACTGTCCACATGAACACCATCACAGACAGATGTTGCATTAAATTTAACTTAAATTGTCTTATGAACAGTAATGGATGTAATAATAATCATTTCTTATGCGCTCTCTGTGATCTAGGCCTTCCACACCCTGTATTTTCTCCCCAGGTAAACTGAGTACGAGGCCAGCTGCAGTGGGGTGTGCCCTGCTTGTTTTGGCTGTCGGTTGCTGCTGCTCTGCTGCAGCTCAGGCCCGGTCCCACAGAGGGCTGAACCCTGCTGAAAGGCAGGAAGGAGGCAGAGACGGAGGACTTGTCCAGACTTGTCTTCCAGAATAGACAGAAATGTAGTCAGGCAGTCTGGGACACCCTGAGGCAGCGTGCGAGTCAGGCCTGGTCCGCTATCCTTGCTGCACAAGATAAGATGGTGTCGAGTGAACTCCACTAAGTAAACCAATGAATCCCTGCTGAACTCTTACACAGTAGGTCTGTAACAAACGTTTGACTGTCAGTGGTCTGTTGTGCTCTACTTAACTCATTACAGTAAGGAATTCTGCTTTACTTGAATAATTCCTATTTATACATTTTACTCAACAGTATCCTAAAATCCACCTCTTTGCTTGTTGTAGACCTTTTGACAATAACACAAAGTCATCGTCAGAAGATGAAGTTCACTCCCGAAAAACTTAGTTGCCATGGCAGCAGAGAAATCACAATCATTCTCATCTTGAGCGTTGTCTTAAAATGTGCTGTAATTTTAATATTATCAGTTCAAGTTTCCAGGTAAAGTATCTTTAAATGTAAGACAATACATTTTTCTGCTGTCAATTTGTGTCTTTGAAGATCCGTGGATGTGGATCATTGCCTGTCCAATTTTGTCCATATTTCACTGACCAGCTGCATTTCCTTAATGAGGTCGAGAAAACAAACTCAGACAACCCATTAAAACTTGACCTTTGATCACTCAAAGGATGAATAATCAAATTTTACTATGAAAAAAAAAAAAAACTCTTGCAGGGAAGTACTGTTTTTGTTGGGGCTGTAGCGATGCCCCTGCCTGTCTGTTGCCATGCCAACCACCCACATCATGTGATGTAATTGTGAGGAAAAGGATGTGGGGTGTTCAGTCTTCTTGTGCCAACACAAATGACCCGTTAAAATACAGACTGTGAAGAATCCTTTTTCTTTTTTAACCCTCCTGGCGAAATGAAGGTGAGAAATGTCAAAAAGGTGAAGTAATGAATTTCGTTCTCTGTTTCTTTGTTGGTACACATAGATCACTCCCACAGACGTTCCACAACCGACCAAATACAGTGTCACACTTTGGTTTGTTGCCATGTTGGCGGTGTCACGGTTCACGTGGAGCTGCTGCTCCTGTCAGGTCTTGTCTCTGTGCACTTATCCTGTCCCGCAGTTTAATGAAAAATCAAACAGTCGCTCAGAGGGGATTTATTTCTCCTACACACCCATCAACACCACACTTCGACCCTCCTTGAACACAAAAGGGCATCATGTTCCGTCACTCCAAACACAAACAGAGAGAGTAATACTCACCGAAAACAGAGATGTATTGTTTTTATGGCATTTTTATGAAAAGTGTGGTTAGTTGTTTGGTGTCTAGATAATGTCCGCATCACGTCTCGTCTCCTCGTCTTTCCTCTCTGTCTAACAGCTGCTGCTGATCTAATAAACAGGGCAGTGGAAGTAATGACATGAGGTCACTGCTGGTGCTTCTGTGTGTTTGAAATCCTACACAGACGTCGGACTGGCAAACCAGAACATCGACATCTGCATTATGACAGACATGTGACACGAGGGAGTTTGTTGCCAGCGGGTTGTTGTGTTTACAAACAAACACTGGGCTGAATTAGCACACTGAAAGACACTGAGTTAGTAGACAATCACATCAAAATTAGAAACTTACAGATAAAAACATCAAAAATGTTTCGCAATAAACAACAGGGAGAGTTTCTTTCTCAGCCATGCCAACACACGCACACACACTTCTACAGTGTGTTCACCAGCTCACTATGGAAAGACAATAAATTGCATTGCACTTACACAAATTACAGACAAGCACACACTGTATATGCACCCATCAGATTTTCTACAGTAGAGGCCTTTGTTATAAGGACCATGTCTTCTGTGGGGACAGCCTGACCCGAGTCAGAGACACAAGAAGTGTATGTATGGCTGTGAGAGTGTGTGTGTGTGTGTGTGTTTGTGTGTCCTACTGTCATGCATGTGTATGCACACTGCATGTGGCCTTCCCACTCAACTCTTCCAGCCATAGGTCCAGATTCCAGTGGACCTCCCTGCTCAGGCGTCGGAGGGGGCGTTGAGGTTGGAAACCGTCTTTGAAGGAGGCTCCAGTGACTCATTATCCAACAATCCACCCACCCTTCACATCCTCTACACTCCCCCCCAAACATCTCCATTCTCGTCCCTGCCCCTTGTCCTTTGGCTCAGATGGCCCACCAGCACCCCCACCGCATACACACACACACACACACACACACATAACTGGCAAAAAAAGGAGATTCTGTTTCAGCTGGGATTGTGCGGACTGTGAAAGATTCCTCTGTAAGTGTGTGTGTGTACATGTTGTGCTGTCAGTATGCACATTTGTATTTAAGGTGAAGAGTGATAATATTCCAATTTTAATAACATGTAAGTCATTTTTTTGCCATGAAATATTTAATGTTTATATCTTTCTTATGTAAAAAAAAAACCAAAAACTTGAAATCTTAATCTCTGCGTTCATTTCCCCTGAGAGCGGAGGAATTCCTAATTTCCTTGGGGATTATGAAAACCTACACCACAGACTTTGTTCCTGCTATTCACATTGGTCACACACCCACCTTTAACTGGTGTGAACACAAATCTCTACACCTCTGGGAACAAAACTAGACATCTGCATCCATGTTTATGCCATTTTTCAGGGGATGTGGATGTTTTTAACATACTGCAGGATGTCGGCATATAGTGTGTTCACTAAAGATGACATCACTGGGAGATGACAACATCAGGGCTTTTCATCTGGAGTAGAAGGAGCAAAATTACATTTTCAATCTGATTCACAAAACAGAACAAGTTATTTCTCCCGTCATGGGAAAATGTTTCTAACAGGCCCACACATAATTGATTTTGAAATTAGTGTGGAGACTGATGCAAAGCTCAGAGTCAGTGCCGAGCTTTCACAATAAGTCAATGTGAAACAGGGAGGAGAAGAGTTGGTGGGGCGGCTGGCACAGAAAACAGAACTGCATGAGAGCTAAATGTCACCTTGTGACTTTGTTTTCCTGTAAACATAAAAACAAATTGTCCTCTCAGACAAACATATATTTAGCAGCTATTAAAGGAGCTTTCAAACCTGCACAGGTAGCCTTCGTGATCAACTGAGCAAGAAAGCTGTTTATATTGTCTTTTTTTCTACCAACAACCAAACCTTACATCGTCTAAGTCTCTCTCACTGTGAAAAGAGACACTGACAAAAAGTTATTTTTGTCAACAAATCAACAATAAGAATATGCAATTCATATTTTTTTTATAAACAACCGTACCTTTCCTCCAAATCAGATGAATATTTATTAACAGTCAGATTAGGTCATGTTATAGCCAGTGACATCATCGATGACATCACTAAGAGCATAAAACCAGGAAGTGCTGCGTCACCTCCCCTTTCTGTCTCATGGAGTTCATGGTGAGTTTGGAGGACTGAAGTCCTCAGATTCAAACAACTTTGTTATCAAACTGATTGTAATTGGAACAAAATGCTGAATAACATCTGCAAACAGTCCTGTCATGTGAAGCATTCGCAGTGCTAAAGATTAAGATGGAAATTGTGTCTAAATGAAGGATGTGTTCTCAAGTATATATACACACAAGCAGAAATGTGGACCAAGAGTCAATAGCTGCTAAATTTAGGAAACTACAGTTACAATAGATCTACAGTTCCCAGTCAAATACTATATTATCAGCTGCTTGGTAGCATTTAGATTCAGTAAACAATGCCAGTAACTTTAGCTTACTAGCTTTTGCTCTCTAAAATGAAAATGTGTCAGTTTTATGGAAAACAAAGATAGTATGTAGCACAGAGCATGAGGAAGAAGGAAACATCGTGTGTCAATGGCTGAAACACAACAAGAACTTAAGATGAAACCCATTTAGATAAGTTTTGAACAATTTTTTTTTTTTTGGTTCATTTGTTTCAAACTAAACAAGATTCTGTTTGGTAATTGGATTAAATAAGTTTTTACAGGTTGATATGCATTTTGATTGTTTTTAAATATTCACAAAGGAATATAATGATAATTTTTATAGTTAGCCAGTGATGTGGTCAAGGTGGGGATATTTTCAAGACGCTGAAGGATAATTAGGAAACATGTTTAATATGCTACAATGTGCCACTTTTAACTTTTAAAGCTGTCTTCAAAATGCTTTATCTTTTTTATTAAGGGCCCTGGTTCCATTTCTTTGCTCATGTCAAACCGTTTCCTGTGATGAAACGACAAAGAGAAAGATAAGCTGAAATCATTGGGTGTATTGTTTGTGCAGGGTGTTACTCTGCTGAAATATCGGATGATTAGGGCAGTCCTGGTATGTTGTTGGATTTGGTCTGGCACAGGGGAATTCCTGCATCCAGTTCTTTCCCTTAGCAAACTTGTCTTCTATTACCTCTAATATTCTCTATGCTGGAATTTTCCCTCCTTCCCTTTATGGCCTCATTCATCTTTCTTTCTCCACCGCTCGTCTTCCTCTTGTGTAATATCTACGGCGAACTAATTTCCTCTCGCCCTGATAATGGCTCTGGACCCACGGTCATGATTAAATGTTATTGGAGCCATTTATTTCACCTACAGATTCTTGTCAGGTGAATTTGATCATGTGGCTGCCTGGTCTGCTGAGCCAGCGATGTGATGAAACTCTCCATAAGTCACTGGAGTGACAATCGTTTGTGTTGTTATCTAGTGGCACTTGAAAGAGACTGAGTTGTGCCACTTTGAGCACTTTGATCAGATTTACTTTTTAGCTTCTTTGTTTCATTTCATTTTGAGTTGCTGCTTTATTATTATTATTTTCTTTTTTTCATTGCTAAAAACTACTTCTTCCGTTCATAGCGAGCAAAAATGTGAAGATACAATATGTAAGCTTCCATACATGAGTATTTTAATTCATATCTGAATAAAGTTTTTCTCTTACATAATATCAAACACAATAGATTCACAGCGAGCAAAACAAGTAAATCAATAATGTAAGTAGAGAAAAGGTGTATTATATGAAATAATGACAGTAAAAAGGAAATCAACCAAATGTTCACTTAACAAACCATTACAGTGATGTATATAAAACTCAGAAGCAGTTGACCTTCTGAGTCATCACAGCCTTTTACCTGATCAAATCAAATATCTGGATTGAACGAGTTATTTAAAATAAATGATTCGAATCCAGCCTGCCTTTAATAAACTGTGTGGTCTAGATGTACCAGTTCATTTATTTTGCTTACATCTTGTTGACTGAATATAGTAGACTATAAGTCAAAGCCTCCAGTGGGTCTTTGTCTTTATTGAGGACTGAAAATATCAGGCCTGTGTTTGATCTTCCTGTAAAGTGCCAGTTTGAAGAGAGTAGCTGATAGATTGTAGTGGAGCTGGTGGGTTTTGTGTCTAAATGGACTCAGCACCTACTGTGTTCTTTGAATTCAGCCAAAGTAATAATGATATCCCATTCCTTTGCCTCTTATAATGATAACATCTGCACGCTTGCTGCAGTGAGATGTTGTATAAAGTTCTGCAGCTGAAATGTTATTTCTGATAAGATGTCAGTAATATCCAGTATTTTAACCATCTGGTGGATAATAAGTCTCATCCAGTAATGTGAAAATGTAGTGCTAATGTAAAAATGTCGAGGTCTGAATGATGTCTCTCGTGGGACTTCCTGGGACATGTAATGTTATTGTAATCTGTTCTTGCTCATCTCTTCACACACCCACTCAAGCAGGTGCTGGTAACTAAACCCCCCCTCAGGAGTCCAATTAGTCTGTGATCAGACTCCTGGATCCCAGCTGCTCTGCTCCTCTGCTCCACAGTCCCACAGTCCCGCCATCCACTGTGATCCACATCCTTCTCTTACTGACATGTTGAAATATTAGTTTTGGTTTCAACTAGCCACACGGATAGTCTTGGTCTGTCCAGGTTAATGATAAATAAGACCCACCTTAACTTTGAGACGTTTATTGGAATCTGACCTGTGTTGATCCCAGTCCTGCAAAATTACTTTTAAATCATTCTTCCCTGATTACACTGTGTAATTCTCCAAACACATTGCTCTAAGTGTTTGTGAGGAATATTTAGGCTTTTAGAAATGAAAGGAACAATCTTTTTTTTTGCAGAAAAAAGCCTACCTGTAGCTAACAGCAAATGTCCCTGTCAACAACTCACCTTATCATTCATTTAGCCAATTCAGGGCCAGCGGCTGATCAACATTTTAATTTCTTGCAAAATATTTGTCACATGAATAGCATTAAATTTTAGCAGACATTAATGCCTCCTGCTTTGAATTTGGATTTGAATAAAATCTGCAACCTCTAATGGAACTGTTGGAGGAATCATTATTAGATTTCGCTGCAGAGTTTCATATTTCCTTCAAAATGAATTATGGGCACATATTTTTGGAAGAAAAACTAGCTTGTCAGTTAGTTTGGTTTATAATCAAATATCTGCAAATGCAACATTCATGTTAGCCTTAGGCGTATTTTGTGTTTAGTACTAATCAGCAAATCATTGTTGTGCTCTTCATACAAAATTAAGAATTGGCCTGAAGCCTGAGTACCGTTAACTTTATTAAAGAGAATGATATATAAATGGATCATTTCAGCAGGTGATGTCCAAACTGTGTGGATAGCTGCCACAACAGAGAGACATCTCTTGCTGTATATTACTCAAAGTTGCTTTTGAGTATTCTGGACAGCATCAAGTCATATTCAGCCACATGCATCATTTGATAACTGTGTTTTGCATCTTTGTGGAGGAAGTAAAGCTGTGAGGCTGTGGAACATGACTGGATGTTGTTTTTGTTCCTGATATTTTTGAGCACTGTTCAGGCCATAGAGTGTTTGTAGAGCTTGCTCTGTCTCAGTCATCTGCCCCCTCACTGCCTGTAGACATGCCTGACAGTGTCTCCTCTCTCTCTCCCTGAAGCTTCCCTCCAGACAGCTGGGCTGTAAGCAACATGATCCCCCTCAGCTCTGCAGCCCCTGCCGACACTTTGTGTGAGTACATATACAATGTGTGTGTGTGTGTGTGTGTGTGTGTGTGTGTGCGTGTAAGCAGTTGTACATCAAATACACACACTTGTCTTAGCTATGTGAGGTGCCACATTCATAAGATTCTATGTGAAAAACAGACGGACAAAAAAAAAGATACTCTGGATATGGGCATTTTTTGAAAATGTCACCTTACTCTGAAATAGTTTACTTGTAGTAGACTTTTTTTTTTTTTTTTTTTCATATTTAAAGTATAGCGGATATCGTCTGGATGTGGAAAGATATTAGGTTACTGCTGGGAAGGTCCCTCAAAAGGAAAACAATATATCAGCCTTCACGTGGGACTTTTTGGTGTAAAAGTGCTTAAAGGGCCCATGATTTCTGACAGCAGGTTTTATTCAATCATGGTGACATGACAAATCCACATTATTGTCCACATTCAGTGTTGTTCTCTGGCCTCTGAGGTTATTTAAGTTACAGGGTCTGTGACAGTGGATCACAGCCAGCAAGTAGACAGATAGAGCTGAAGATGCAGATCTGGTGAGTTATTCCCCTGTGACTCAGTAGATAGAAATGGATGTTCGATATAATAACAAAAATGGCTGTCATGGCTACAGGCAATCAGGAGAATGACGCCTTTGTGGATAAAACTGGGGAGAGGGAGAGGGGGAGGGGGGTGGGGGGTGAGTGGTTGTCCAGTCTATCCAGAATACCACATCTGGGAATCAAATGACCTTTATCTGGATGAAAAATTCCAAATGGGAAACAGCAGTGAACCATGGAGAGCTGGATTCTGGTCAAGCACTCAGATTGCTCCCCTTTTAGTTAAATTTATCACAAATGTTCAGTTTCCCGTACAAACCTGGACTTTACATCACAATAGCTATGGCCCATGGGCGCGTCTGTCTTCTATTTGCTAATGTATGCACTCACCTGAGCTCTGTGTCACAAAGCAAAATACCAGTCAAGGTCTTTCTGGTAAAATAACCACGTGAATAGCACCTAACTGAGCTCATCCATTCCTACAGCTGTAAAAAAATCAAATCAATGATGCAGTAAACCACTGCCAGCATTTTTATATGACAATAATGGTTTGACTTTAACAAAGCAATAACCGAAAGCTGTTATGATACACAATAATTACACTCTGTTCTTGATCTTGGAGGCTGTTGTCAATGACACTCTATTAGGCGTTGCCCAATATCCTGGTGGCCTCTGCTGTTTGGCTTTATTCAAGTTTTCTATTTACAAGAAACGCTAGCGTCGCCTCCCATCGGCGTCAGATTGGAGTTGAAGTTCCCACAGATTTACAGGAAGCTACCTCATCCAACAAGGTCAGATGCACTGAGTCATGACACATACCTGAGTACACCCGCAAGTTCCACACTGAAGTGGTTGTAACATGTCATCCAGCTGAACGCCCAGACAAGTTCTCGATGAGGCCAGACTAGGCGAAAACCAAACTTTTCTATATTTAGCATCTCAACTGCCTTATGTTGAAGGCTTTGAAAAATGAGTAATTGGACACTGATTGTAGAATATTTTGTCAAATTATTGTGGTCATTAGACTTTGATCATTAAACCTACCATTTAGAAAAGCTGGCATTTCTACAAGTCTATGAATGGGATTTTTTTTTTTTTTAAGAACCTAAGTGATAAATATCAGTCCTTCCCATCCCCTTGAAGA
Source organism: Remorina albescens (assembly GCA_034769265.1). Classification (NCBI taxonomy): domain Eukaryota; kingdom Metazoa; phylum Chordata; class Actinopteri; order Carangiformes; family Echeneidae; genus Remorina; species Remorina albescens. Next base: position 52,472,354 of record CM068475.1, read on the forward strand.
AATTTGAGAAATGTCACCAAAAATGTGAACTTTTCTGATTAAAATGCAGTTTTCCCAATTTTCTATACTTTTTTCCAGTTAGTTTTTTACTTAAGTCAAACTTAAACTTACTTACTTAAATTTAAACCCACAAAATGCAGTTTGTAAAATATAGACGCTTCTTCAGGTCATTCAAACTTGAGCATTTTAAGGCACAATGATGAGACTGTAACCCCTACTATCTTCAGTTTTGGCCGTAGCACTGCCTGAGCAAAGTAATTGCATGATATTTTATGTTTAACCTTTAGAAGCCCCAATTGCATCACATTCTCTGAAATTTCACCCAATTCTCATTCAGTTATGTTTTCCTTCCAGGCAATGTGCCGGTGGCCTGAATGGTTTGCATGTTGCAGCAAATTACCTCTGTAGAGATTTTTTTATGTGCGTGTTTATAAAGATTAATGTCCGGAAATGTAGGGCAGTTGAGAAATTGAGCAGCGCATGTGGGGGGGCTGTAGATGATGAAAGAGTGAGACATGTCTCTTCTGTCCACCAACCTTCACTTAACAACACCCCGCTCAGCTGTCACTCCAGACACACCAGCTCATATTCATGTCAGCAATGTGCCTCATGTTTACAATAAATGTCTGCGAGTTCATGTTTTGTCCTGTTAACTTTAAAATCTGAATATAAACTGAAGATATGTATACAAATCAAGGCCCTGCAGAAACCTACATCCTCAGATGGCATTTATCTTTCTCTTCAGAGTGTAACAATGTATTCACTGTTGAGCAGCTCTGCGCCTTCCACATAATGACAGCTTATGGAGTGATGACGCCAAGGCTACAAGTATGGCCTGAGTGTGTGCCAGTCCTGCGTCAGAGGATGTTTATACAGGCTGAGATCAGAGAGGAAGACATTGCAGAGAAGTGAAGAAATAAAGAAATCCATTTTGTTTTTCTTTGACCTGATCATGGCTTTTCTTGGGAAATTGGAGGGTTGTTTGAAAAAGACGTTTCTGCTTCAAAAAAAGGAAAAACAACAGGATGTGGTAGCAGTGGTGAAGACCCCTATGTGTGCTTTGTGTTAGGGACCAAAGATGTGTGTGTGTGTGTGTGTGTGTGTGTGTGTGTGTGTGTGTGTGTGTGTGTGTGTGTGAGTGTGTGAGTGTGTGAGTGTGTGAGTGTGTGAGTGTGTGAGTGAGTGTGTGTGTGAGTGTGTGTGTGAGTGAGTGAGTGAGTGAGTGAGTGAGTGAGTGAGAGAGAGAGATTAAAGTGGTGCCAATTTGTGAAGCAATATTTTTAGAAAGGAGGCCCATCCGCTCCGGTAATACTCCTCAGATCAGTCTAACCCTTTGATGCATTCATTGTAGTGTGATCCCACTTCAAAGCTGCACACGGGGACGGGACGGGACGGGACGGGACGGGACGGGGAAGGGAAGGGGAGGGGGTGCAAGTTTGTCACACACTTAATTACTGCTGGCCAAGGAATCCATTTGCTGTCACCTCTGACTTCTATTTGTGTGCATAACAAACTTCCACTCCGCTGAAGGTATTCATGTGGAGGAGGACTGGGAGCAGATCAGACAGGTTTTTTTGTTTTGTTTTTAAACTCTAATATGTTGGATAAAACCTATAATCTATGGGCACCTGCAAAGCATTGTGACATAAAGTTTATCCATACTTATGTTTCTAAACAGATTTTTTTTTAATTAATTTTTTTTATGGGCTCATAATGAAGGCATTATCAGAGGGAGTCAATATGACTACAACAGCTGAATGTAGCATGTAGAGCTGTTTTTTTCTTAGACTGTCTATGAATAAATACAGCAAACATAACCTACTCCACATTTACATGTGTGGCTTGCCAATCAAACAAGACAGACAGCTGTATAAAACAAATCTGAATCATATCCTGCAGCGTACTCACACAAAATGTGTGTATATATATGCATGTATAGTAATTAGTAATTGTCCATAAACTGACTTTGATGAGCTCTTTTGTAGGTCTAAGGTTTTTGAAATATGACTAAGGCATCACTCACTGGTTTTATAGCAGTGATTAAATGGGTGTGTACACATTGTGTCACACAACCACCCTGACACAGCCCTTATTTTATGACAAAAGCACAGTAAAGCTGACTTCCTGTGCGTTTTAAAGAGTCCAAATGTGTGATAAGGTGCCTGCGTTGGATTTCTTCATCTGTCCACCTGTTGAAAGCAGCGTAGATCATTTAAGACCAACACACCAAACTGATAAGTCAAAAGCAGCCCATACCAAATGAAACTGTATTTAAAAGGCAGCTTTTAGATTGAAGCTGTCTGTCAACCTGCCACACCTCATTAACAGTTAAGGTGTGTTCAAAGGCACCACTGAGCCTTTCAGATGTCCTGTGCTAAATCTGCCCCCTTATCAGTGATGACTCAAGCCTGAAAGCCTCCATAGAGTCACATTCCACCTGACAGCAGAGAGGAAAGGGACTTTCCTGTCCTCATCTCCCCTTTCACTTCTGCACTTCTGGCATTTACTAAGAAGTACTTTTGTTGCAAAGTGTCCCCGACTGTCAAATATACTGTTACTGACTGTAAAACTTGTCATGAGCTGCTTCACCACAGACCATCACAGGAAGTGGGGAAAAAGAAAATGTCCCTAGATTTAAAGAAAAGAAAAAAGTAGATGAGAGCATGAATTAATGTCAAAGATGTAGGAATATTTATTCAAATAAATACACTGACACACTCAACACACATTGAAATAGTGAATAATTTAAACAACTCTGGCTGTTTGCCAATAACATCATATTCTGGAAACGAATAAATTAAACATCATGATTTAAGGAGACAATCCTCCCTGGAGAGAAAACTTGAAATAGTTTTGACGATTCAAGAGTTCAGTCTTGCGTACAAAGCTTATGGGAAAAAAAAAAATCCCTCTGCCGGTTTAGATCAGTTGTCCAGTTCTCTCCGAGAGCTCAGTCCTGAACAATCCTTCATCTCTGGACCGGATGACCTCGTCCTCCTTTTGGTCCGCTTGTTATCTCTTTATGGTCCACAATGGCACTGAAAGGAGACAGACATTAAAATAAGTTAGTTTGGAGATTTCCCAAAGAGTGAAGTCAGGTTTATTTTTACTCATTTATATTATATCATGTCAGCTATATGCCCGGGTGCGTGTCTCACCATATTTGGAGTAGTTAAGTGTCAAGTCCCCCCCGTCCCCCCCGCCGGTCCCCGGGGGGGGGGGGGCTCAGGGCGCCCTCGCCATGCGCCGCTCCTGCTGGCCGGGCGACGCGCTCTCGTTGTCCTGCCTCGTCTTAAAGTCCTGGATGGCTTTCCTGTTCTGGTAATCGATCAGGGCCATCGTGATCACTGCGTTCCAGCAGTTCTCCTCCCCGGAGCACCGGAAATCGATCTCCTTGTTGTCTGTGGTCACGATGGTGAAGTAGACGAATTTGCCGGTGCGCTCCACGCAGTCCACCTTCTTGATGGACTGCAGCTTCAGCTCCTTGCCCTTGGTGCGCTTCTGCGTGTCCGCGTAAATGTTGAGGCTGTCCGCGGTCAGGACGCACGTCTTCCTCTTCCAGAACTGGAGCAGGTTGTCGCTCCTCTTCTCCAGCTCTCCCTCCTTGAGGACCTGGCTGATCTCCGCCGCTGACATTCTCATTGTTTATGTCGGACAAGTTTTGTGAGATCACCCCCACCTCCTGACTTTTTCCCCCCCAGGTGTGCCGTCCGCGGAGCTTTTCCTCGGGCCTTCAGATAATCCAGAGTGGCTTTGTGAATGAACGGGGGACCGGCTAAATCTTATAGTCCAGGCCGGCCTCAGCCCCGCCCACTTGACGTCATGTGGTTTGGGAATGTATCAACAGTTGCCGGTGGAGTAATTCAAGGCTGTGTGGGCGGAAGCTGCAGGAGGGAGGAGAGTTGGGGGGGCAGAGGAAGTCCTAACGTGGACCATTACACCGCCAGCATGTCAATTAGTAACCTGCTTCCGCCTGTGGAGAGCAGTCCAAATATTTGTCCACTCTGCAGTAATGATTCAGTTTAATAAGGTTAATTACCAGACGAGAAGAGCGCACACAGATGAGGACGTGCGTCGGTCATCCAGGCCCTGGAAACCAGCACAATCAACATATCATTTATTTTTTCCACACTTCCTGTCTAACCGTCTGTAAGCCTCCCCGGTGCCACCCTGCTCTCTGAAGTAACTCCTTTAACCTCTCAGACTAAACATGTTTCACATCAGTGGGGTTTTACATCAGCTCTGCCACTCCTGTCTGTGGATGTCAGACCACTGAAAAGGAGCCAAACAGCCCACAAGCTGCAGTTTTTTCTTGTTTTGTTTTATTTTCTCTTTCATTGAGTGAACGGAGGCTTTGTCAGACTGAATGTCAAAAGGAAAGCAAAGAAGCCCAAAACATTTTCAGGATTCAGTTTTTATTTCTATTCTGCGTTACAAAAGTGGAATAATCAGTTCAGTTGTGATGATGGAAAAGTAGATGAAGTTGAAAAAAATTTACATTCTGTCAAAGTTGACATGAATATCTTAAAAACCCAATACAGGAATGTTTACTGGGCCTGGCTAATGATTGTCTTAAAGGAAATCAGTACGTGGGAGATGGACTGAACTGATAAATAGAAGACGGTGCATATAGTTTGGCTACATGTGTGAGGAAACAATTCTGACTTACCCTAACGTGAAGTTCTGTCATGTCCCTCTTATTATAAGTATAAAAAAGAAGTCTGGGTAGTTTTAAATCTTGGATATAAGTGAGGAAAATTCAGTGTGCTTAAAGGATTATAGATTAACATAAAAAGAGAGGTCAGGTATAATTATGTCCTGGTGTCTCGTGGTGTTGGTACAATATGAGGGAGTAGTAACTAAAAAAAGAAAGATAAGTAACTGACTCATAATGAAATTGCCATCGCTGTATATATGAGTTCTGTTATCACATTGTATCAGTCACTCCCACGCTGAGCCCAACTACAAACAGCTGAGCTCAGAGTTCCCCTGTCAATCATCACCGACCTAGTCTTAGTTAATCACAGCAGATTGACACCGGCAGGCTTTTACATGTGTCGCTGAGCTCCTGGAGTGTTTGTGAATCAGCAGCAGGTAGTGATAAGAAGCCTGATGTCATCGAGTCTTCCCCCTGCAGCCTGTCTTGTCCTGTCAGACCACCAGCAGCACAAAACCCACCCTGACCCCAGTGTTTTGCTCAGATACACACATCCGATGGGCGTGCACCAAGCACCCACTTCAGGCTCTCATGTCTGCCTCTCTATCAGTCTGCCCTCACAGACATTTTAGACCCCACAGCTTCCCTCAGGAAGTGTAATGTCTTTTAGGACTTCCACCCTCACATACACCATTTCTGTGGCAACTGTACAAATAGCTGGAGTGGGATGTGGCGTTCATGTTTGATCATCTGACTTAAAAGAAGAGGAAACCACATCTGTTAAACAATGTGCCAACTTCCGTTGAATGAGGACGTGTACCACCACATCTTCACCTCCTTCCCCCTTTATCTGAGGGGCTTCTCTTTTTGTTGCCTGGTTGTATATATATATGTGTGTGTGTGTGTGTTTATGTGCGTGTGTTGCACATATGTGGGCTTTTTGTTTGATGGAGTTTTGAGTGGAGTCTAGCAGACGTGCCCAGGCAGTGACTCAGGACGTGAGGGAAGCGCCTTAATTTGGAGGAGTTTGCTTGCCCAAGGGGGCCAGGTGTGTGAGTTGGAAGGTTGTGCATTTGTGTGTGCACAGGTTGAATGTGTTGTGTGTGCATAGACCGTAACGTTTCATGAGAAGGGGGCTGAGGTGACATTCTAGAATAAATCAGACTTATTTTAAGGCAGCACAGTCACGTTTCTTTAAATGAACTGTTGTGGGTTTTGTATGACTTTTATAATGTCATCACGCAGCTGAACCGTTCAAACATCACTCCCTACATAGAGTGATTGCTGAGTTATGGCAGCAGTAAAATGTGGATGTGTCAATGTTTTCTTTTGTTTCTCAGTCAATTGGGAAAGTACACTTATTTCTGGAGGGAATCAGACTGTGTGATGGATCTCTGGAGGTGTGTTGTAACAACCCTGGCTTCATATCAGTGCTCTGCATAGACAAAACGAAACCCCCGGAGAGGAAATGAGATAATTTGCCAGCTGCACCAAGTGAGGAGGGTTTTTATCCCAAAAAATGAACAGATAAACTGTGAGAGGGGGGGGGTTGTCAAAAGACCTTGATTTCTGCCGGTTCCTTACATCGTTTACTTCAGTGCTATGGTGCTTCACAGCCACGGGCATGTAGGTGTGACAAGGCAGCAGGTGGAAGGACCAGAAGGGCTCAGACATTGGGAGTCATGTCAAGGCATGTAGCTGCTGAGTGTTTGCTGTGAGTCCCGCAGGTAAAAGAGACACAGGAGATGTAAACTCACTCTACCCTGATGAAATTAATTTATTTTATGTCCATGAAACAGTATTTCTTAGAAACATTATCTCATTGAAAGTGTTTGTTAGAAACTGGTATCATGTCAATGCAAGATTGAGAGTTTACATGATGGAACAAGACTGCAGAGCATTAATGAAAAGCAATAAATGCAGAAACTGACTACGAGCAACATAAAAGTTTAAAAAGTCCTGACTCCTCCTCCCTTTTTAAATTTAAACTACTGTCAAAATTACTGTAGTAAAGATTTAAGATCTCCAAAAGTGAGACATGAGCAGGACAGCAGCAATAAAGTGTGAATTAAAGTGTGGACTGCCTCACCCAGCAATTACTCCACAAGTAGCAGATTGAAATAGACTGTAATATCCTGGTGTAAACCATCGGACTAGAATATCGCAGCGAAAGAGATCAAGCCAGGCTTTTACGTTTGTGTGTATGGCAGTACAGGTAAATGGATGGGATGTTTTGTGTTCATGTTGTGCGTGTGTTGTGTTAGCTGGAGAAAGCCTCCAGCAGACGGTGAACTATACATAGTCAGCCTGACAATGGGGAGTAGTATGGATGAGCTCGCCATGATGGGCTGCTGACAAGAACAGCAGAGCCGACAGGTAACAGCTGCATACTGTGACACGTTTATGACTTTGGCCTTCTCTCTCTCTCTCTCACACACACACACACACACACACACACATATACACACACACACACACACACACACACACACCCTGTCCAGCTCCTCTATTCTTTGGTGGCATGCCCTTGTGATGAGCTGGAGCTATTTGAGGCATTGTTCTGATAAGCCCTGTGTGTGTGAGTGTGTGTGTGTGTGTGTCTGTAGCATTTAGCAGCGTGGGAAAAAGAACAAATGGCTGATGAGGGCAGCGTGCACAGTCAAACACAATGCTGCAGGAGCAACCACTGGAGGACAATGAAAACAGAAATGGCTGCTGTCTTATACTCTTTCTTATGAACTGGGCAGTCCTGTGTGATGAAAGATAAAGAGGCCACATCGCATTTTTAATACTCAAGCAGTCAATTGTCTTCTTACATTACAGCCAGGCACGTACTTAGTGATGGAGGAAGTGTTGAGCTTTATTACATCTTTTGTAAAGTAGAGCTCTTTGTACACTGGGACTGGTAATCGGATAGATAATCGGAGGATGGATGTTGTCATTACTTTAATTACTTTGGGCACTGAAATCTGTATTAAAATAGATTTAAATTTATAAGCAGAGCATACAGTTAAAAGAGTTGGCAGGTCAGGCAGTAAAAAGAAACATATTTCTGTCTAAAAGGTGGTGAGGTTGCATAAATGAGTATTTTATTACTCCACTATTCTTTAGCCAGAGGAAACAATCTACTAACATTAATTGTCATGTCATAATAAACACAATGAATTGTTGTGTCCCACTGTCACTAACACATACTTCATCTTGAAGGTGTGCGAACTATGCAGTCTATGATAACCACACTTCCTTCACACGCCTCACAGGCTCTGCGAAAGTTGAGGTTCCTGCCTCATTCATGCAAATTTGACTCTGCAGGAAGCAGCAGGTACGCAGGTCTGCAGGTCTGCAATCCTTATCCCTGCCAGGAATGTAGCGTTCACTTGGTCGTCAGCATAGTTTCACCGTCGCCTGCATGGTCGGCGAAGTCATTCCAGGCAACTAAAACTACCCTGTGATGGAAGTGAGCCCATCGATTGATCATTTAGACTTGATGGTGTTGTGCTGTGGAGGCCGGAGCCTCAACAAAAATGTTTATATAAATGATAGTTTATCCAGAAGAACTCAGTCACTGTGGATTTATAGCAAAATACCAAGACAGTCCCTCACTGTCTGGAATATTTGCTCATTTGTGCCGCAATTGAGACTGAACAAGCCTAAATTTGACTGCAAGTCATCAGTCAAAGACACTTTGCTTTTTTTGTCTTGAACTGGTGAGAGAATGAGGTCATTTCAGATAATCCTTACAAGAAGGCAACAAAGGAAGAAGCAGCAGGCAAAACAAACATATACTTAAATCAGCATTGTGTTTGATTTTTTTTTTTTTATTTCTTCTGTGCCCTCTGTTATGTAAGATAATACCTGCTCATGTAGGTCTGACTGGCAGGTTAATCTGTGATTGGAAGTTAAGGAGTATGATTCAGGTTAAACATACCACACCTAGTTCCTCATTCATTCACTGCTCCATTCATAAAAGCAGATCGTACCAGAGGTGTACTGCCCTGTTGCTATGCTGTGTTTGGGTGTGAAGCTTACTTTCCCACACATACCAGGCAGAAAGGAAACACGATAAGTGTTATAAGATTAGCTTGGTTTACAGTGACCCTTGTTTATTATCTTACTTTTTAAGCACACACAGATAAAGTTAAAAGAACAAAGTGTGCTTGGTTGACCACTTTAACGGAACAGATGACAGCAGAAGGTTCAGATCATTTTTATTCCCACACCAACTATCTGAGGAAAAGGAAAGGGTGAAGAATTAAATGTCAGATGATCATGAAGAAACATTAAAAGGAACTCAAATACCTTATACCTTCTTTTCTGCCATGCTGTTTTTATTCGCACAACTCAGAGAGACGTGTTGTCACATAAACTGCATGCTGGGACAGAGTCCAGCCTGAAATAGTACATGATTGTTTTTTTGCCAAAAGCTGACAAAAGCCACATTTTCATTACCTGACGCCCACGTGAACAAATCAAACAGCCAAAACAAGATGGCTGGAGGGATCTAACGGAGCAGGTTGGCCTGAGACGACAAAAAGGGTTTATTGTGAAACCTGGTGTTAGTCACAGCCGTGTTTGGTCTCGTCTCTTGGAGAAGTTTGTGCACTGCTCTCCTCAAGGACAGCGCCTTTCCCCAGTTTTCCATGAATTCTTGTTTATGTACAGCTGGTGCCATACGAAAAAGTTAAACAGACAGCAGAACTGCTGTTTCCTGCTTATTCATTTGTCAACTATTTGAATTTAATTTGAATCGCATACATTGGCTCATAGGATTTTTGTGGTGTGATGTTGATACGTTGTCATTTCCTTTTCAGTTAGAAGAATCACCAGAATACCCTCTTGATTGTCTGATTGGGTCTATTTACTCTCAAAAATAGATATAAATTAAGAAACCCCAATGAGTGTTCTGAGTAAGTACGTTTCCACTGGGTTTCCAATTCAGATTGGCTGACAAACTTACAAAGCTAAAAACACAACAGCAGCAATGCTGCAATTTTCCAAATAAATGTACATGTGCTGATAAAACTAAATTTATCTTTGAAGATAATACGATTATTTTTTTCCCCCTAGAAACATATTTTGCAGTTCCCAAGACATTCCCTCCAAAATCACAAATGTCAACCTTTTTCTCCGGTGCCATCATGACAGCAGCATGGTGATGATATGTGTCTACTTAAAATCTAATGGCAGTTTCAATAGTTGTTGAAATTTTCTTCAATCTGGCCCAAAGACAACAAACTTCAGCTCGGTACTTCATCCAGCAGCTCAAAACCGGAGGACAGATCAAAATGTCTCAGAATTAGACCGTCCATAATCATTCTGTAGTCAGTGTGTGCAAAGCTGAGAGTTCTTGTGTCAACGCCACCGGCAACATTATCAGATCTAAGAGGTAATGGCCTCTTTATCACGCTGCCAGTTCAGCTCATTCAGTTCTGAGCACCAACCCGCGGTCAGCAACATAAAGCGCCTCTCTATTCCCCGCTCTCTCTGGAACACTATCTGGCTCGCATCACTTCCGACCGGGAGGGGACGATACAAAAGACCCCACACAGAAAACCCCCCCAAATCAAACACACACTCGTATGTCTGCTCCTGTAGAAGAGCTGCCAAAAGCACCTTGGGGCCAAGAGTGGGACGGTGGGTGCAGCTGCATTTGGGAGGAAGGTCAGAAGAAGACTGCACCCTTCACCCTTGTGCTGGACGAGGATAAGACGATGGCGGACGGCCTCATTTGGGGGTTACCCCGGTAGTCTGAATACTTCCCTTTGTCCTGCTCCTGTGTGTAAAAGTATAAAGACCATCTCCTAACTGATTTCCTCTATATGTGTTGTTGATATGGTTAAACATCTTTGTCCATCCAGTGATGCACAAACACACTTTTCTAAACATTAAAGAGCCGAAGAGGAGCGCGTAGAGGATGTCATAGGGAGTGTGGAAGATAGAGCCTGATTGTATTCTCCTTTCATTCTCCTGTCTGCCAACAAGATCAAATGAATTGATTTGTCTCATGAGCAGTCTGCTCTGTTTCTGAGATCCTCCTCAGTCTCTCTCAGGGTTGGCTGCTGCACCTGTTTCTTTTTAGTCCAAGTTTCTATCGTGGTTGATTTGAAGATGTCAGCTGTAGCTCATAATACACACAGATTATATTCTGATATGATGGAAAGCCTGAGATATCTGTTGTGATGTGACAAAAAAAATCCACCGTTAGAACAGAATCTGAGCAGAGGTGTCTAACAAACACCGAGCACTCATCGTCTGTGTTACACATTTTGTATGGTGAAATCTGACAGAGCATAGAAGAGTCTATCTGACCTTAGACTGGGCCAACAATTTACCTTTCAGCAACACTGCGTTTTATTTGACTCTTAATTTTTTATTTATCTTATTCTATTTCATCTTTTCCTAGCATATTGTGTTTAACACCTTTAATTATTTATTGTTGTTTTTTTGTATATATTTGGTAGCGATCCCGTAGAGAAGCCCCCTTTTCTTTTTGTCTGTACTACGCTGTGGTCACAGAGAAAATGACAAAAAAGCCTGATCTGATTTGATAAAGAGCCCAAGCATAGAGATGGGACAAGATTGGAGTGGGCTTCAAACATGCCTCTGACTGAGCCTGAGTGTGTTCCGACTCAGCCAAAGTCCTGAGCAGAGCATCACAAAGCAACACAGATGTGTCCAAACCAATCTGACAAGGCAGAGCAGATCTGTCAGGAACCATGAGATAAACTGTCCACATCCAGGAGTGCCAAGCTTGTTGAAGATTGAAAGTTTTGGCTGCTGTTGAAGGGGCCTTTACAAAGTACTGAATGAAAGATCTAATTACATTTGTAAGTGACACATTTATAATACATAGATAAAAGATTTTCTAACATGCACTGTCATGATAGCTTAAGTAAAAAGTGAACGGGTCCGAATGTTTTGGGAAGCTGCTGTATATATTATTAGATGTATGATAGCAAGTTTTAGATTCAAGCCAAATGCATATAAGTGTACAGTTCAATTTCTTGCTCCTAAAAGCAGAGAAATGAGTGTTGAGACAATCAGATTCCTTGTTACAGTGAGGCAATCCTCGGACCCCCCCACACACACACACAGCAGCCACAGCATGAATAAGCTCTTGTTTGCTAGCCTGTAGAACAAAATCCCCGAAATTACATAAAGTAACTGGAATGATTTCACTCGGTGGTTCGCCTGTTTAGGACAGAACGATCAGAAATCACTGTTGTCAACTTGTTCCCTCCAAACATCAAACCCCCTCTTGCATGTAGAATTAGTTTGTTTTGTTCACATTATAAAAGACAGCATGTTAAACTTGTTGACAGTGACGTTGGTTTTGTTGAGATCTTGATTAAATCCAGACTTGTGTTTTCTCACATGCTCACGTTGTCACATCTGTTCCCATGGTGATAAAATTATAAAAGCGCACAGATGTGAGTGTTGCTGGACAAGGTGACAAAATGAGAAAGCACTCTCCTCTCAGCACCTCGTAGAAAACTTGGGTCGCTAGGACACAGATTTGCCATCCTTCTCCAAAAACCTCCTGAACACTTAGCCACTATCTCCCACAATGCATTACAAGGGTTTCACAGAGGGGCGCACATGCTTCCTTTATCTGCGAGACAGGATTCCAGACATTCTGGTTGCTTCGCCTGATGTTGGGCCAACCATGAGCGAATTCCTGCAGCCTGGATACTGTCCTGCTGTCACTGAGCGAGAGAGGCTCCTCTGCTCTTAAAGCAGCGTGCTGAGGCTCTGCTCAGGCTGCAGGTTTTTCCTCAAAGCTCACTTGCAAATCGTCACCTGATGCCTGAAGTTTAGACAGTGTGTGTGTGTGTGTGTGTGTGTGTGTGTGTGTGTGAGAGACTATTGTGCTGTGGTGATGGGAAGTTCTGACTGACTCAGGTCTTTTATCTCGTTCAGTAAAATGAACAAAATCTTTTTTCAAGTAATTCGTTCATTTCGTTCATTGGAACCAGTGTGGCGCTGTAGCTGTCATTTGAGTAATGACTGAAAAAGCACGGCTTCCAAACACTGAAGAGCTACATGGTTTGCTTCACTTGGCATATAATACACAAGTTTGCTTTTGTTAAACTATTGAGCACCCTTTTGGGCCAAAGCCTACTGAAGCTGAAATTACTGATTACTTCATTTGCCGGTAGGAGAGCGCTCCGCCTATCATTAAAAAATTCTCATTCTATGATGGCTATTCACTTTAGCCTACTTGGTCACTGAAGACCCGTAGAGTATGAATTCATTCCAATGGAAAGGCAAATTAAACATCCATCCCATAGCTACATAGCTAACGTTAACTGTTGTGCTAATGTCAGATAGCTCTCCACACCAGTAATAACAGCATTGGTCATGTTACTGCTGTAACCACGTGAATAATGAACTAAAGACCCAAAGACCTGTAGTTAGGAGTCGTGAACGAATCACTCATTCCTACCCTGAGGCTGCGCAGTGGCCATGAGACAAGCGAATGAGAGACTCAGGACCCAAAGACCCTATTTTATGAGTCGTGAACATAGAGAATATGCAGCAGCAAGACCCGTTCGTAAACGAAGCTGAGCCTGTGGACCAGGGAAAAAAGAACAAATCACTCACTGAGATGACTTGTTACTCCCGAATCATACAAAAGATTAGTTCAAAATGAACAAATTGTTCACGAACGACACATCACTATTGTTCTGTCAAGTCACGGAAAAAATCTGTTGCGCAGTCTAATCTAGAATTGTAGAACGGTCACAAGGCTCAGGAGGCAGACATGTTGGAATGTCATAATAGGAAAAGCACATATGTTAACAAGAATGAATGATAGCTGCTTCAGTTTCAGCGTCCTGCTGTGGTTCATGCTGGATCATTGGAACACTCAATTCAATTGAGCCACTTCTGTTTTTAACACGTGCTTTTACTCTTATTGGAATTTTTACCCAAGAACTTCAGCTGATTACATTCACAGTCCACTACGTTCTTACCAGAGCTTTGAAATTCTTGAGCAAACCTCCCAGAGGGAAGATGATTCAGGCAGTTAATATGACGAAGAAGTTGAAGTGAACTCTGATTATGAGTATTTTCAATTGTAGAATATAAATTTGATATTTAAGACAAGTGTTCATTCCGTCTGTTAACAGGTTGCAAGTAAATTCAGTTTGAGTACAAAATTCTGTGCTATGGGCAAACCCACAAACAGGACACAAATACACCAGGGACAAAGACACAGAAAAGACATTTCCATGTCACACAAGTTTAATAGAATATTTTAACTAACTCTGTACAAATTGAAAAGAAATATTGCGCAAGTAACAAATTGTGAATAAGAACCAGTTAAGGCCATTGCTAGCACACGGTCCAATGTGGTAGATTTGAAGATGTCAACCGTGGCTCTGAGAGATCTGTCCAACAAGATCTACAATCATTCTTTTTAAAAAGAGAGAAAAGATGGGTTACTGTTACGCTGTCACTGCCATTGATGACCAACCATGACATAAAAGGGTCCAACCAAACTGCCAAAATCCAAGAGCAGTATATAAAATACATTGGCAACCTCTTTCATTTGTATTCCACAGACATTCTACAGAATTATGAGACAATAACAGAAATATTTATATATTCTTAAACAACTTTAAATGCGGAATTAGATTATATTATGTTAATGACAATTGGCAGACAATTTCAAAGAGGACGGTCTGTTTTGTCTTTCAGTTTGGCTTCTTGGCAACAGAATTTACATTTATTCCAAACATCCTGCACCCTGTCCCTCTAACACTAAATGAAATTTGTTAAGAGGAAAAATACATACTAGTAGAGATCTCTTACAAACCACAAAAGGTGGAGTGTCAGCCAGTGTGTCCACCTAAATCTGGCATTTAGTAGATTATATGTGATGCTTGGCCAAACCTTGTCTGAAACTCACCACTTGTTCTCTGTGACAAATAGTATGTGCGTGGGGTTATACACGTAACCGCACACCTGACACATAATATTAATACACAACTCAAGTGCTCAGTTGAAATGCTTGTTAAACCCAGTGCATCTTGGAATATGTGAGGAGCATTAAAGGAGAAACTGTTTCAAATGCATTTTGATCATGAAGAAACAAAACAAACAAACAAAAAAAAAAACACTGACGTTTTCATGTTTTGTTAACCAACTGTCCCCAAATAATGTTTGAGCCAACGAGAATTACTGTGGCTGGGGAAGAGATCTCACAATGCACAAATTCATACAGCTGCATGACACCAGAATAAATAGTCCAATGACATGACAATGAACATTTAAAAAAAACTGTAAATTAAATTCAAAATGATACATTGTATGTCTTAAAAAACACCTTAACAAAAGAAAAACACTTCAGCAACCCCAGTGAAGGATTAAGTCAAACTTGTTCAGCAGTTTCCTGGTTAACTATGACTTTTCCTGTTGGCATTAAAAAACCCTGAGTAACTGATTTTATTACCATGAAACTAAAGGTGGGATCCGTTCCTTTCCTATCTGTTTTTTTTTTTTTTTTTTTTTTTAGATGATTATGTTCTGACTTTTATGGCAGTAGCAACCTACACCAGCCTTACCAAGGAAGAAGACAACTGTCCTTTCAATTTACGTCAGGTCACCCCTCGCTTTGAGTCTGAATGAAGTCAAATAAAATGGTGTGATGGGCGCAAGACAAAAGAAAAAGAAGTCATGCACATAGTAAAAACGCAGTTTGGTTTGCGTTCTATTGCGTTCAGGTGAGAGTTCATAAGAGGGCGGAGCCTGTAAGAGTGGGAGGACTCGCTGATTGGCTAAGATCGGAATTGACTGACAGCAGGTCTCTACCTCCCCTGATCGCCAAGGTTACTGTTGTTTGCATTCGGCAGGCTGGGGCTGTTCTTTCTGTGGAGAGCAGAGAGAGAAACAACTGATTAGAAAATAAGGGGACCAAAACGTGATGAAGCCACTGGGCATTAAATATCAAGTAGGATGCTAAAAAGGAAGCAGACACTAAAGAATCAAAGTACCTGGTTAGCTCCAGTAATAGGAACAATGTTAGAAATCTGGGATGTGACCAAAGGAGGAAAAATAAATAGTTGAACAAGACAGGAAGAAGAGGGACTGTACTTGCAAAGCTGTGAGTTCAGGGTGCTAAGCCCCCTACACTACCGGGAGGATAGAGGATGTAGTGAAAGAGACAAATAGCCAGAACAACTAAAAGCTATCGAAAGAAGACAGTGTGTAATGTATGTGGACGCCTTCCTTATTTCTCCCTTACCTAGAAATGCATGGGATGAGAATGACTGATTATTCCTGTAATGGAGGGGAATCCAGGGGAGAGAGAGACAACAATATGCACAGGTTTAATTCTCACTTAAAGAATTTACATTACGAGTACAGTGAAACATTGGTGAAGTTGGTCAATGGCCGCCCTGGATTCCAAAGGCAAAATGAATAACTTGATAAGCTGTCAGCAGGTACTGCAGGAGAAAGACTCAATATAAGCTACACGGATAAAGCAGCACTGTTATTCTCTCCTAAAACTGTTAACAGGACATAAGGTGCACACATACGCTTATCAGATTAAACTTTTAACAATAGAACATAATATTTAAAATTAACTCCAGCTAAATTACAAATAAAGGTCTGTCTCCCTCTGGCTGTCGTTAGTTAATATTTTGCAACATGTGAGCGTAGTAGACGTTGTCGCAGTGCTGTGATGTGCGTATTAAAACTAGGTAGTATAGATCACAGTTTTTCAATATATTTATTTAAAAATCCAATTAGTTCAGCGTGATGGGGGAAGCCAGTAAACAGCTCAATGGAGTTTTTGACAATCCACTGAGATTTGCCCCAGGATGCAGATTCATGTCTTGATAACAGTGTTTGTTTGGTGACTTTTACATGGAGGAAATGTCCTGATATTTCATAATTTAAGTGCTGGATGCAGACTGACCTTAGGGTCAAAGTCTCCCTCATCATCATCGTCATCATCACCCTCCTCGTCCTGTTCCTGGGACAAAAAAACAAGACAGTCCTAAGAGATTCAGATTACATTTGAAAAATAAATAAAAAGGGACGAGTGTAAGGTTTAGCATTGATGTGGGTGTCCATAGAAATTTCAGATCAAACAGGATTTGTGAGTGACATGAGCAGATATTAATAAAAGTATTACCAACCTCCTCATCTCCCTCTTCCAGTTCCTCCTCCTCAAACTACAATAAAAATAAATAAATAAATAAAAAATTAGGAGTGAAAACAAACGTAAAACAATGACAAGTTTGACACAAGTAACCTCATACAAGGCAGTTTGTAAATATTCGATCTAGTTGCTAGTGCACTGGAGCTTTGTGTGTTAATGTGTGCATCAGTATATGTTGCAGGGGAAAAAAAATGACATACACTTTCATCATCTTCCAGGGCCTCTCCGGTGAAATATAGCACTGCTCTGGGAACTACTCTCTCACGGAAGAAATGACCAACCTCAAAGTCTGTGGCTAGAGTGAACTCAGAGTCTTCGTCCTAAAAAAAAGCAAAAAGAGGCATTTTTTTTTAGTAAAAGAAGAAGCAATCCAATGTTGCTGATTTTATGAAGTTACATTTTACTCACCATTTCTCCATCTGGTAAAGCTGTAAGGTAAAGGAAAGTGAATTTAAACAATGAGCATTGTAACACTGGTGTAGAAGGAATTTGTAATGTGGAATAAAGAGAACTTTCCTCAGCACATTAATTTATTAATTGCTATTAACATAAATGTTTTTTTTAGTTGAGACAGATTTTGCATTAACTCTAACTTTACCAAAAACTTGAAGCCCATTTGTTTTTATTCTACCACTGAGATAGTGACAGGCCTCTACAAAACAACTAACTAAAGGTGACATCACCCTGTCCTACCTGTTCTGTCAACACTGTTATACTTAAGTGCTCTGTTACACTTGCATGGGTCTGTGGTCACATTCACATCATAGTTTTATGAAGGTCCTCTATTGCTCCATCATGGGCATGCACTTAAAAACAGGCTCAATATGACTAATGTTTTGCAGAGTAACTGCAAAATCTTACCCTGAAAGATTTGCTTTGGTGGCATGAGATCCATTTATTTGGTCAGTTGCTCTATACTATTAGCTTGCCGTCTATGTTCACACATTTTTCACAAAGAAATAAAACTAGTATGTTTTATTACTGCATGTAATTATTAAATAAAACACTTATTTTATATGAAATTTTAAAATAACTACTCCTGTGCTATACCAACTTTTGAACAAATCCTGAGTCTGAGGATCAGCCAGCTTTGCATAAGTAATAAATACAAATTACAACTTGTCCAACTGCAGTCCCCACAGGCAGTAATTATGAGGTCAATACGGATATTGGCACTTGACTGTTAGGTTTTAAAAAAGTACATAACTATGTATTGCCAGATGTAGGTCTGTTTTCTTTAAGAGGGGTGAACTCGTAAATCGTCTTGTGTGTACTAATCATTTATCAGAGACACCACTTCAGACACACACTTAAAGGGTCGGTGCAATCAACAAATCAATATTATGTTGAGCTGTTTTGCAAAACCATTCTCACAATACTTTCTCTTATTTCCTGGTAGAAGAGAAAAGCTTGTTGAAAAATAATTATCTCCTCTAGGGGAGATTAAGATGTGAAAAATAGTTGCGTAACAATCATTAGTCTTGCTATGGTGAATAAATGCAATCTAATATATCTCAGCCCATAAAAGAAATAAAGCTCTTATTTGTGTGGCTAGTTCATCATCAATGCACTTGTTTGCATGCTCAGCACATGGTGACTTACTCGTGAACATCTCTGCCCTAAAGCTACACAGCTTAAGGAAGAACTATTTATATCCCTCCAGTCATATACCAAAGCTGTGATTGAATTGATAAGACATATTTACTCAAACAAAGAGTGTTTAGGTCAACTCCTCTAAGTCAGAATGAGTCTGGGCATGTCTCCCAGGTAAGTTGACTGTACAGGAAAGGCAATACAGTCATAAACTGAAGCTGTATTCTACCTAACCTTTTCCTTTCAGGGACAATGACTAATTTCAAGATACCCGGCTCATTGGATAATATCGTTGATTTAAATGAAAAGGACAATTAAACTGAAACAAAAGACTGACTTTCCTCTCCGTTGATAAGAGCAGCTCTAAATTTTATTTAATTAACCTTTTTTTAAACCTAATTTGGGAACCTTATCCACTGTTTTATAGTCTGTGATTTGACATCATTTTAAATTACTTCAAAGATTAGCTATTATTAAATTTATATGGAGATCTGTAATTAGAACAAAAGTTTCAGGTAGCAGTTAGAAAAACTGCTTTCATGAGTGGTCTCACAACACTGCCTCATACTGTAGGTCCTTCACATATGCCAGTCAGTCACTGGCTGTGTAGTGACATTTTTTTATTTTTTTTTAATTAACATCCTAAGATGGAAACTAATCATGAAGCCAAAGTGCGTGTTAAGTTCCAAAGTTGAGCAGCACAGTTTTAGGTAAAAATTACAACCTTGGTGAGAATCAGGCCTGCTGCTTATTCCACCTTTAGACATCTGACACAGTAAGACAAAGTACGAGTCTGGTGCCACCTGCTGGTGAATCCGGTACAACGCAGCAATAGTAAAACCACATGACATGCATGTCAACATCACTGTGTGCAGGTTAATAAAGATGTGTTAACTGTCAAGCAGATGACTTTGTGTGTGGCTCCCCAGTCTCAGTTTTCAATAAGTCAGGGCTTTCTGAAGGACTCTGTCATACTGTCTACACAGCAAATGTTTAAATCTAATCAGTTACTTGTGTTTGACCCTGTTTGTATTTGAGAGACAGACAAGCTGTTGAAAAACTGAGTAATTGGCTTGAAAATGAAATGTAGACATTCAGAGAAAATCGACTCAATTTCTTGTGTTTATCTGTGTCCTCACCTTTGATTGGATTAAAGAAGTTGAAGAAAGAGTCGTTGGGGACTTGTTTGGTAACAGTACGAACAGTGCCACGGCCTTTATGCTTCTGCTTCTTCTTAATTGTTTTCACTGTCACGTCCTTCCCTTTGTGCCAATCTATCTGACAGCTGGAGAGAGGTTGTTTGGAAATAAGAGGCCACACAAGGTAAGGATGCAAAAAAGGTAAAAGCTAGAAGAGGTGCTAAGAGGAGGTTGATACGTGGGGTGTAAATATAGAAAGAGTGAACAGAAATGTTTTACGCACCACACAATGCCTATTTCTTACTTTAGTCAACATTATGCATGTCCACAGTTAAAAGCATACGTGTGCACTCTGCCTCTCACCCTTCACAGTCAATGATCTCCGGCCCCTCAAATGAGAAAGGTTCTGAAGCATCAGGCTCTGACTTCATCTTGTAGACTTTAGTGAGTACAGCATTATTGAAGTAACCATTGGGCTCAAAGTGGAACTCTAATGTGAAAGTCTGAGGAAAAAAACCAAAGATGTTTTCACTCAGCATTTTAAAATGATCTTGTTATTTGAAATTACATCAATTCAGGACAACACAAAATAGATACTGACCATCGGCTGTCCTGGCTCAGAAAACTTGACTTGAATATCTTTCAGGTGTTTTAGGATGGGCTCATCATGCTCCTGGTCATGAACAAAAACGTTGTAAATTTAGGATACTGTTCAGAAATATGACATGTCTATGAGGTGGCAGAGGAATGAACGAATTGTACCTGTAGCATGTCACTGAGCATGTCCACACTCTTGAATATAGTGAGCCAGAACTCGGGAATGCCTTTTGGGTCTTCCTCTGGTGTGGCTGCCTCTTTCTTTGCATCTTCAATAGCAGCTTTCTCCTTAACTTCCTCCTGTAAGCAGTGATCAGGCCACACATTCAAGTTCGTTAAGTCATTTAGTCTGTTCAGCTTTTAAGATGTCTTACTGAGATAGACCTTTTATAACACATACACATGTATTTTAAGAAATCTAAGACATAAGATGAAACCAAGACTGGTCAGTCACACAAAAAGCCATCACAGTTTGTTACTCCTAATTAATCTATTATAAACCATAAGAAGACAAAGATGTTCTTTTGTTCACTCAGAGAAACATTCATGTGTGGTGTGGTATTAAAAATCTCTGGCCAATCAGATGAAGCGAGATTTAAAAAAGCAATCAGGTTGAACTAATACTTACAGCTAGCTCCTCTTCTTCCTCTCTGTCGCTGTGCCACTCACACTCTTCATCTGTGGGTTCCACTGTTCCTGTGACAATATCTCGTCTCTGTGGCCGACACATGACAAAGTTAATCATTTTATAAAGTGACTTGAGAATATTAGTGTGAATTATCTGTGAATGTCCATTTCACTAGGCTGAATTATTTTCAGCTAGCATGCTGAAATCAATACCATTTGAGAATGAGATGGACTCACAGGCACACACACAGACACATGCACTAAAAACAGGTGCAGCAGGGTTACAGCTGCCAGTCTTCAGAGCGACTAAGAATGGCTCAGTTTTTGTCACTGGCTCTGGAAATAGCCTTAACTGACAAAAGGACAGTTGACTATTCGTTGTGGCAGTTTTTGATTTAACACCAAGGATGCATCCACACTGACTTCAGTTCAAACCAGAGAGATGTACTTCACCATCCATTGGTGCAGGGAATGACAAACGACGCTTAAATATTTTCCCTCATTACTTTTATTAACAGCCTATTTTTCTAGTTTTCCTGATCATGGAATGTTACACTAAATTACATTAAACCAATATTTAACATCAACTATACCTTGTCAAACATTGGCTGGTAGAGGGCAGAGTACTTCCTCTCTAGTTCATGGACTTCCTCGTAGAACTTAGCCTCTATATTAGCACACTGCACCTGTAGCCTTTTCAAGGCATGCACTCGCCGCTTCACTGCTTTGGGAAGCATGCTGAAAAAAACAAAACAAAACACAAGAGCTGAGTAGAACGTAAACACTTTTTAATAAAAATGTGATTATGATTAATTTTGTGAGCATTAAAGAATCTCAGTATTATATTAGAAGATTGAAAGATGACTTGAGGTGTCAACAGTGACACCCAATTACCTCCACTAGACCTGAGAAAGTCAATCTCAATTGCAAATTTAGTTTTTTACGTTTGAAAGGCTTTGTCCCATTTGAAGTAAGAAATCAGATGGTTCACTGTAACTCTCTTACTTTGGATAATTTTACATGTGATATTGCCACCCAATGAGTACTTCAAATAAGTTGAAAACGGAATCCGTCAGATAACACCACAGAACCTCACCACAATCACCATCTTTGTAAATATAGTACCTTGTTTACATAAACCAGAAGTTGCTAGCTGGTTGTAAATTGTAAATTACTATGCACATCGCCTTCCAACCAGCTGGTGAAAACTTGAATTGGATTGGATGAGAAGCGAAGAAGTGACCATTATGCACGATGGCCACTTTAAGTTGTCCAGCAACCAATGTAAATGCAACTTTGTTGTAGCCAACTTTTTGATTTTTACACTCCATTTTCCATAGCACAGATCTAAAGGATAAATCATCCATGCTTACCTTTCCAAGAAATGGAAGCTGACAGGCCTGTCCATTTGCCCACCTGGATTTTGCATTCCTTGTTCCCCTTTACCTGCCAAACCAATAGAAACATTAGGCATACTTTTTAAATTACAACCAGATAATGTAATGACTGAAACTGACACTGTAGGTGGTGCCATTCTTTTCCTCAGCATTTTTAGAGTTTAAAACCCAGCAGCAGTGGGATAAATGCATCTCAACCTACACTAAATGCTGTGACAAAACCTAATCCATACAACAACCTTGACACACATGATTTTGAAGACACAGTGTATACTTTATGTTTAGACTAACTCAGAGTTGCTTTACTACAAATCAAGTTAGCCATCTATTTCTCTCCTTATTAAATGGATGTAAACATCAATATATAGGCTCCAACGTTAAGAACTAAGTCAAATCAGATGAACTCACATTAAATCACATTAAATGTCTACAAAGACGAGATGAAACTCTCTTTACCTTTACTGGCGTCCATTGTTGAGTGTCAACTCCTTCCTCTGTCAGAACAGATCAGTTATAAATATGTTCATCATGGGGCATTACAGTCAGAGGGAAAGGCAAAAACAACGTGAATGATGAACACATCGTACTAATATGTGTAATGCGTTACAACATTTACTTGAATTATCATCATTAAATCGTAAATGCAAAAAAAAAAAAAAAAAAAATCACATCATTAGGGGTGCAAGCTGTGACAAGTCTCGGCCATGGAAAACTGATCAGTCAGACAGTTGACATTTCTCCAAGTGATCAACAGCAACACTGGTGTTGAGCAAGCGCAGGCCGATGACGCACTGACATGCTAATGGCAGCTGGGCTAGTCTTTGACAGTCATAGTTAGCACATCTTTGTTGAGACTGCTTGAAGTGGCCACCGCTGCCTATGACAGCTACACAGCACCACTGAGAAAACAACATCGAAAGTATTTCACATGCCAACATCAGCTTACCAATGCGAACATATTGTTAACCACGCAGTATGGGCGGTGCCAAGGATCTGACAGCAAGCTAACGGGGACAGCTAGCTAGCTACTAAATAACTACGAGACAACGTGCTGTGTTCAGTGCTTTAGCTTCCAGTAAATGTGAAGGTTAACACATTACACCTACCCCGTCTTTGTTCCAAACGTTGTGAGGCGTTTGGAACAAATCATCCCACTGAATGACTAAAGCAACAACGCAACGCCTTTCGATGATGTAGATTTAACTGGTCGTTCAACGTTACGGCTGCTAGCTCCTAGCTAACCGCGTTCACAAGCTAGCTACCATTAGCTCGCGGGCTGATTAAAGCCCCGGAGTCGGGGGGGAAAGTGTCGGAAAGACAGCTCAGCTGCGGCCGGGAAAATTAGAAAGGAAACGCGTACTGTTAGTAGTTAATGAGCTAACATGCCAGCCAAAGTTCAGATTGGTGAGACACCGGAGCTCACTGGCTGTTTTTGCGGACTTACCTCCGGCTGAGCGGAATCCTGGCTGGTCGCTTCGCTCACGCGTCTTCGCCTCGACCCCCACGCGCCAGCATCACACGCGCTTCAGAATCCCGGAATCTGATTGGATTGGGCAGTGCTGCGTTCTTGCTGCAGTGAAAAACAACAACAACAACAAAAACCAACAAAACATCATTATTGGACATTTTTGGTTTTGCTCAATCGGCCCTGCTCTCACTGCTCTAAAGAGGAAAACATTTGAAGAGTTTGAAAAGTATCATCTGTCAAACGTCTGATCGAAAATAAATAAATAAGTTCCTCCCTTAGAGGCTTTAACCTGTAAAAATACTCGGCTATGATACAGTGAGATTTTCCAACATAAAAAGTGAAGTAAAGAGGAAGAACTGAGGGCTGGAAGAACATCTGCATTTGCTTCTTCTCTGAGAAATTCTGCATGAGGCTTTGTTCCCCACTCATCACTGCAGCTCAGTCGATCTGTGAAACAGCGTTGGAAGAAACACTGAAGAGAATCCACCACAAACAGCCTCATTTTGTCGAGTAGGGAGTTCATTGCTCACCAGGGGCCTCATTTATAAAACTGTGCGTAGGATCGTTACCAAAAGTGAACTACGCCCAAAAGCCAAAGTTTGCTGGGGGGTGGTCGGGTGCTCACCGATACAGTCCTGCAGCTACAAAGGGAGACAATACAAACTATCAACAACCTGACGGAGGAGTTGAGGCAAATGAGAAATGTAATGGTTGGAATAGCAGAAATATTAAAAGGTAATGTGCAAAAATGAACCTTTAGTTGTCTTTATAAACGCCGCATTACATCTTGATGGAGTCTTGCACACTGTTCATATCCCGCTTGTCTTGAAGGGGGCTCTGCCTCCGGGTCATAATGCTGGGGGGGGATACCATTCCTCTGTGACACATTGTGTAACACGCCAAACGCTATTATAATGCGGCACACTTTGGCAGGATGGTAAAGAAGCTGTGGTGGAGTCTGAGTTAATACAGCAGGTGATCTTATTTTGAAAGGCATTCATGTCGCTACACAGGAAGTGTTGTTGTGGTTAGTAATGTTCAGTAACTTGACTACGAGTTGTCCGGGAATAAAAGTTGAGATAAAGCTCTACAAACTGTCAGCTGGAAATCCTTATTGCATAATACGACAGAAGCCTGCCCTCCACCACTGACCGCGCACGGACATGGACCTCATTGAAGACGGTTTCCTCATTTAAAAACGGGGTGAGGACCTGCCTCTGCACCGGGATGGTGTGGTTCCGGCGCGTTGCTCTCTCTAATGCTGGACCCAGTTCAGCACATAGATCCGAGAGCAGCTCTAGGGAATCTAAAACAGCTCTTAAGACAGTCATCATCATGGACCAATAATCGTTATGGTCCCTGAAGACATTCTCCCTCCTAATTCTGCCATTGGCATAATCCTCCAGCAGTGCCAGCAGTGCCATGGTGCAGCATTACTATAAATTTACAATAATCAGACTGATAATCAGTTCGTGCTAACCCCCACCACTAAAAATATTCTTTAGATTGAAGTGTCTGAACATTACCCTTTTCTTTTGGCCTAGTTATGAAAAGCATCAAGTAGAGCTGACGAACTGAGAACGGGAAAGTATATAGTATAATGATTGTTAATAGCTTGGTTTCCTCATTTATGATATAATTAGCATTTGATTATGTGTTCACAGTATCACAGGAAAATATTATGTTATTTACACATGTTAGGCAGATGCTTTATGCGCCGTCCTCTCCTCCTGCGCTCCGGGAGTGGACAATATGACGGAGAGACGGTTTGTTCTCGCTGAAGTGGCAGGGGGCTGACACGGTGTTAGTGGCTCTGCGAATGCAAACTCTTACTCTCTGTAATGAAAAGGTTTCAGGTCCACTTATTTCACCAAATCCCTGTCCCTGCGAATTGATTGGATTGGTTCTTCAGTTTCCATCGTAGAACAAAAATATACATATTTACTGGAAGTCTTTGATGGGTGCTATAAAGTATGAAAAACACCAATGTGTGTGCATTCCCAACAACAACACACACACTGATCCATCACATTTTTTAGTGATGTCTTTTGGGGTCTATTGCAACAAGAAAAATACATCCAAACATTTCAAGTTGGACAAAGAGTACCATGAATTAGATTTTTCTATATTGATGTGTTTGGAGAGAGCTCCAGATTATGGTCAGACCACAAGAGGGCTTCATACACCTGT
Source organism: Remorina albescens (assembly GCA_034769265.1). Classification (NCBI taxonomy): domain Eukaryota; kingdom Metazoa; phylum Chordata; class Actinopteri; order Carangiformes; family Echeneidae; genus Remorina; species Remorina albescens. The sequence goes on from CM068475.1 coordinate 52,498,194, forward strand.
GGTTCATAAGACAGTAAGAGATGACTCTGTGACTCTATCAGTATCAGTAGTTGTACACTGACAGAGGCTTCTACATATACACATATATACATATATGCACACAAGACATAGTGTACACACACAGTATATCTGTCTGTGTGTGTATTACAGTGAGCGTGTGTGTCTTTTTCGTATTTTGGAGCACCCATGAAAGACTTACAGCAAGTAATCATATTTTCTATTTTATTTTGCAAAGACATATCTGTTAAGCCATTCGCCATTGTTTCTCAAATACTATCGTCTTTCTTGAATCGAATTTTCTTCATAAATGAATAGCATATTTACACCACTTTAATTTTAGCTACCCTAGCTCTTTTTATGTTAACATGACTTTGAGAAATGATTCATGATTTGAATTTGTAAAGAGAACATTTCTTAACAAATTTTGAGCAATACATAAAATAAAGTTTTAAGTATAAGTTTGTAGTTTTGGAATGTTAAAGCTAAATATATTGCCTTTTTTTAATGACACAAATGCTACATTTTCCTGGTACACAAGAAAATTGCTGAAATAACCTTTCTTTATTCTGAAATGAAACATTATTGTTCAACAAAAGGCCACATTTCTGAATAGGCATGAGCGAGTGCTGGTAGTTTTTGTTTGCATGAATTAGGCGGTAGGATAGAGCTATGAATTACCTGCTTTGTCAGAAACCATCAGTGTCTTATTGGATGCAACAGATGATGTAAAGGGATATTTTAAATACGTGTGACGGACAGGTTTCAATGTGGGAAGTGGTAATAGCTTTGAGTCATTTCTGTCACCCTCCACAAATTGACCATTTTATTTTTTCTCGTTGTTAAAAAATAACAACAAAATGTACAAATTCCACATCCTTTTAACATTAAATTTATTTATAAAAAACTGAAAATATTGAAAATATTCCATCACAAGCAATAAATAGTAAATATTTGTTTATAACCAGTATCCTACTGATGCACCATCCAATTTTCTTTCTCATATAAATGTTCTTTTTTCCAGAAATAGCCCATTCAGTAACAGACACTCTAAAATTCTGTTTGCTATTAACCATAATGGAGTCTACACACTTGAGAGGAAGTGACAGCACTGGGACCCCTCGGGGAACGATTGTGGTGACCAGGCTTTGTGCCTGTCACATTGTGACATTTACCAGCAAAGTCTGTATTCAGAGAGGAAATCAAATGTGATTGTGTAGCATTTAGGATGAGCACATGGACTAGAAATGTAGAAAATATACAGTAATGAAAATTTTGGAAATGAAAAGCAGTGATTTCATCATTTGAGATAGAATTTGTGTATAGAGGAGCTCTTTGTGTACTCTCACCATAACAAATTAATGAACTTTGAATTCAAGTTTATAGAAGAAGAAGAAGAAAGCTCATTGTTACACACACTGAGAGAATCAATGCACACACACAACGAAATTCTTTTCTCAACTTACACTCTGAAATGAACATGCACAGACAACCACACACATACACAGGGCCCCACACCATGCACATGTGAGAGGCGGCACTGCTTTTTTCCAGAGTGAAGTGAAGGCGCCACTATAGCTCAGTGCACCTTGGAGCAATTTGGGGGGGGGGAATGGTGCCTTGCTCAAGGGCACCTCGGCAGTGCCCTAGAGGTGGACTGGCACCTCTTCATCCACCAGTCCACACTTTACTTTCCTTTGGCCGGGCTGGGATGTGAACTGGCGACCCTCCAGTTCCCAACTCAGGTCCCAACCCACTGAGCTACTGCCAGTAGCAGTATATATAAATAAATTAAATGTTAAAAGGATGTGGAATTTCTACATTTTGTTGTTATTTTTTAACAACGAGAAAAAATTACCACTTCCCACATTGAAACCAACGACAACCAACAACAACCACTTTGAATTCTGGTGTTTGAAAGCCTTTTGTAGTTTTGTGGCCCTTTGCAAAGTCTTTGTTACGATAATACTTAAACCTGTAGCTCTCACATAAAGCTGAACTTCACAGTCTCGGCTCAACATTAAATCCAATATTACACCCACGCTCAGTCATTTGTATCCCCCTCCCCAACCCTGAGTGGGTAGCACACACCTGGCTGTGCGAATGTTATGGATCCCGTTGTGTCTTCACTTATCTCGTCAAATGGTGTGCCCAGCTGTGCATTTTTATTGCATAACAGTGCAAGTGTTTGCTTCGTACACATGGAGGAAGCAACAATAATTCTTATCGCACTCTTCTGCATTCTGTCAGATTGGCTGATAGCAACCAGACCTTCAAGCACTGTCTGAGTTACTAAAGCAGCACCACAGATTGGGTGTTAGGATGTGCAATTCAGTGACCCGTGCGTTCATCATATACCACTCTTTCTCTTGAAGAGCAGGTTGTTAGAGCTGGATGGAAAAACAAAAACAAAAACAAAAAAAAAAACAAAAACACTGCAGCGAACCTAAATTGGTCAAATGCTTTTTATCTGCCATTAACAATCACGTAGAGTGTATGTTTACTGTCACTTTTCATTACAGTACACATTAAACACTAAAACAAAATGTGTGCAAATTGTCTTCTTTAGCTTTTTCCTCAGCACCCACTACATAGAGCATATCTGTACATCTGTAATTTTCCATTAGTTAAAGGTTTCTCGCTCAAACAGAATATCCAGTTTCAAGGTGAGAAGATACAGGTAGATGTACTGTGGGTTACTCGAAAGATCAAATAAAAGAAAAATGAATGTTTTTTGGGGGGGCTAAATAAACAGAATGTTCTTTTTAATGGAACATTTAAAGGTTGCTTCGCCAACTGACAGCAGTTATTGTGTTTGTGAATTTCATTATTAGCTATGCAACCATCCGGCAATATATGGAGCCGTTGCCCTGCCTTCTGCCAGATGCATGCTTGACTTGGACATCGTGGCAGTGAAAGAATAAGGTGGCTTAAAAACAATACATGACTGACTAAACCTTTGTATATAATTGTCTTTTTCATGCATTTTCATGCATTGATTTGTCAATCTTCCAGTATTGATTGGTCGGAGGTGGAAATGTGGCATCAGGAGAATCCGGAGCGTTTAAAAATTTCACTGATTAACATGTTTTGCCTTTGGAAAGATAAAATTTTCTGTGTTTATTGGTCACGATTTGTAATCAGAGTGGTCTATAGTGGGACATATACCCAATGTCCGTGTTACAATTTATTGGACACTGTCTTTGTTGTCCTTATTTCTCAGTTGTCTAACCTGCACGAACACATGGACAGGCACACAAAAAAGAGCAGAAAATAATTGACTTCATCTCAAAAGCAGATGTCATGATAGCACTTGTCTCTTCCCGTTGATTGAACATGTAGCAACATTGTCTCCGTTGCACCCTTCTCATCCCACTTTCCTATTGGTTTTGTGAATGAATAGTCCAAACTCCCAGATGGCAGTATTGATATAGCTGGGAGGATAGGGACGTGTTTACAAGCTCTCCTGCCCCTGCATCCTCAGTGGTCCATTAAGCCCCTCTCTTCCTAACGCAGGGGTAATGGCCTATCTGTACACCATAATCAGACGGACACACACGTACACACTGACTGTAAAAAGCCATCAAAATAAGACCCACAAACAAGCACACATACGTTTAGCAGCCACATTGACACAGCTGCAGTCATTATTCACAGGAGGAGGTCTGAGGTGTGTGTGTTGGGGGGTGGGTGTCTGTGTGTGTGTGTGGTGAAGGGGGCTGAAAAATGGCAAGCTGAACCACTGAATCTCATCTGAGGTGGCTGAGACAGACAGCCCTGCATCGGTAACAAATTCAGCCAAGCCATCAATCCAACGTGTGGCAGGCTGAGTTCTCTGCTCACACTTTACATGATGTCAGTGCAATTTACTTTAATCTGCACCAATAAGCAATTTCAATCATGACATCCTGTTTGTTTTTTGTTTTTGTTTTTTTTTTTCACTCGGTTGTCCTCTGTGGTTGACTTCATTTTCACTCTGCAATGACAGCTACACTTTTTAGGTGTGAACAAAAATAGCCCTGAACACTTATCATGTGCATTGACGAACACACGCACACACAAAACAACAGATTTTGCATGATGACAAAACAGAACTGACTAGAGACAGTTCCCTATAATTTTGCTATCAAAAAATTGACATCAAAACAAGGTTTATTCAAAGTCACTTAAGGATTTTCTGCCAAGGGCAAACTTAAGTTGAGTTTTTTATTATGAAGAGGATTAATCAATATAGTATAGTTTGAACTTCCTGAAAGGTGAGCAGTATGATGTTTTCCAGTTTTTGTTTTTAGATCTTTCAATCACATCTAATCTTCAGAGTCTAAATACCATCCTTTACCAAAACAAAATATGTAAAAAGCTAATAAGTGAATTTAAACATTTCAAAATGAAAAAAGCAGAAGACAACATTGAGTACTCATGCCTTAAGTACCTGCTTATCGGGCTTGTTATTAAATGCTGGCACAGAAACATCTATGACATATAATGCACTTCGACCAGTTGGCATTTTCTATCTTGTGCAGCCCATTTGACGTTAAGGTACAGAGGTGAAGTATTTAGCCTCTATTTTGGTGGAAATATGTCCTTTGGTATTCCTTCTTATTTTTATATCCACCAATTTGTGTCCATTCCCAAGAATGTTGCAAAAACAATGTGATAATGCAACATTTCTTTATGCTACAAATACTTTTGCATTAATTTAAAATATATGCCAATTTTACAATACTTGAATGTTTTAAATTCTCTTACAGCATAATAATGATGGTTATGGTTTCACTTAACTTTTTAATAATTAAGATCCATATCTTTCGCTGGATAATCGCATACGTGACCAAAAGTTTTTGCACGTGGTTCACACAAGCAGAATAGAGTCACATATGACAACAGAACAAGCAGCAGCACGACAGCTGGGGTTTATCGGAGGCTCTAGCTGCTTGATTTCTTTTCTTTTTCTTTAATTTTTTTTCTTTTTTCTTTTTCTTTTTTTTTTTTTTTATTTTGTCGTGAGCTGCAATAGCTTGGCCCTCCAGGCTGCTGGTTGACAGGGACCCATTAAGGAAAGGTAAATCTAATTAGGAGTCTTTCCAGCCACAGCGCCGAGTGTCACTGCTGGAGGGGGAATGGGCAATGTTACAGCGTCATTATGCTGCTTCTGTAAGTCCAACACGAGGCAAATGATTGGATAAGACTTTAACATGGTGCTTAGACTACTTATCTAGGAGCAGGTTTATGTTTCTGGTTACACAGAGAGGACATCAGAGACGAGAAGTGTAGCGTCGTATTGGTTGAGCAAATGGATTTGTGTGTTCCTGTGCATGTGTAACAGAGCGGATCCTCACGCTCAGTGACTGACAGAAATCATTGTTGAATGACATATAGCGCCTCATGTAAATTCTTATCCTACTGGGCATATCCGACATGATGCATGCAGTAGATTTGTGGGTGCATCTGGACCGCAATCAGACTGATCAGACATGACATTTAGAAAGCAGAGGCTGCTTCATAAACAATGCGCAAGTGAGAAACATGGCATGTGCAGCCATTCATAATGTGTGGTAGACAAACATCAGGTTATTGATTAAAAAGTTTAGGCCACTGATTTGTTTCCAATATATTGTATCAATCATTTATTTCTTTACATGCATAACCCACTCAATTTGGAAATCTTTGATCGACTGGCCCTGTTCTATCATAATGGGATGACATTGAATTACTTTTGCACTCCGTGTGAATGTTTGACACCTCAGCTGTGAGGATACTCTTGCGCTGAAACTAGGCAAAAAAAACAACAACAAAACAAACAAACAAATAATCATACAAAACAGGTGAAATGAGAGGGCATGAAAGGGAAAGCAGGTTCTAGTGATGATGTTATCATCTCACATCCAGAGCTGTACTTACCAGTCGCCACCGTGGCACCAGTGTGATGACGACAGTTTACGTTGACCATTGAGAATCAGTTCCTCAACCGCTCACCAACCCCAGCAAGTCTTTATGCCACCACAGTCAAATTACACATGCAGAAAAAGTCATCTGAGGAGCACTCTCTGTGATTAGTCATTCCACTTGGCAGCTGTATTTCGACACATGCAAAAACAATCATAGTCATCACCAGTTGCAGATGCCCAGATTCTCTGTGAAGAAGGAGACAGAAACCAGAAAAAATACTTCAGGCTATCCAGTTGGACTATCCCCTTCTTACACAGGCTCCAATTTCATCACCTGTTTGTATATTGCTCATTTGTGAAGGTCCAGTATTTAAAGGTGTCTACACCAAAAAGAGTTTTTGAACATTTTATAGATCATTCCCACCAATCAGCCGGCTGATGTGGTAATGTGTAGGGTAGAATAAAATGTCTTTTAAATAATTGCTTTACATATATTTATATTATGATTTGTGATTTGTGGCATTCTTAGTATCTTTGTGTTTGTGCGCTCTAGTCATAGATGTGTCATTTTCAAGCTGAAAATAAACCAGAAGTCGTGCTTCTGACTCGTGAAGAAATATTCAGCTTGATCATCAGTCTTACTATCAATGTGTATGTGCAATTAGTATAACCTGAGGTACAAAAATGACAGACAAACAATTTGATCTTAATCACAAAGGACAATCAATCACACTTAATCAGATATCATATTGATAACTCAAGCATCACATTTGTCAAGCTCTTTTTTTTTTCTTTTGCATGAACTTCCCTGAATGTAACTTTCAATCAGCTATCACCAAAACAAACATTTTTAAAGATGTGGCAGCCAAAAGCATTAAATTTCAGTCGGCGGTCAGATTAGCCACAATGCAATGTATATATATAATGGATATAGACACACACATGCACACATGAAGATACTGCTAGTCAAAGAAGTACAAGCTAATATGTTCATTTTGAGGCTGTTTACCCAACATTCTTGAAATTAATAAGACATTTATTTTGTGTTTCCTTTTCTCTTCATCAACTGGAAGAGTCTAATGACCCCCATAAAGGTAAGCAGCAGCAAGAGAGAGAAAAGAAATGTGGGGGTAGATGAATAATAGCCCAGCTGGCTGTGTTAGCTGCAATTAGCCCATCTGAAGTCCTACAATTATACAGGGCAAAACTGACTTTTACAATGCCACAATGCTGCTGCTGAATCAATACATAATTGTAATAATTATCATCCTGGTGTCATTTGTGGACATGTGTGACACGTCCAGAAAAGAAGATGGAATTGGATAAACATTGGATGCATTGCAGAGAGATTTTGCCTCCTAAAGCGCAGCAGTTCTAACAAAAGACGGCCGTGATACCTGGTATGAGCAATGACGGGGTGTGGTGTGGTGGGCGGTCCGCTCACTGGTGACGATGAGTCAGCCGAACTACATGTAGAAAGGACTGTACACCACCATTGTAGTCAAGTCAAGTAGGAGCGGGGTCTCTGTCAACACCTGCTGAACTTTAAAATGACATCATTTTTGAAAGTAAATTACTGCCACCATTTTCAAATTTCTCTTGTGGAGACATTAGATAATATGACCCTTAAATGACACATACCTTAACTGGGAAACAAGATCTACTTTCATTCCTCGGTACAATGGGGGTTTCTTGACATTACATCAAATTATATGTCAAGTAATCAGTGAATATAATTGCTGTCATAAATTTTTTGATGGATTAATATTTTTGGCAATAATCTACCAACTTTGCTGATTATATCACTGAAAAGTTTATATCTTTGGGTTTGAGACTGTTGATTGAAAAAAAGACACTTAAGGACATGACATTAGTTTTTTTGTTTTTTTGAGAATGTTAGATATGGAATGATTAATGAGTTGATTGAAAATAATGAGACAGATTAACTGAGAACGAAAATAATAATAACGGGAGCTGTGGAGATCTGATAACAGAGACAGCAAATATGGGATCAATAGTCTCATAGTTAGTTTTTTTATGCTGCTCTATCAGCTTTATTTCTGTCTAGTGTTATGTACAGGTCAGTAAAGGGAAGGGAGGATAAAGGAAAGCTATTTCTCTGGGAGATTTTAAATGAGCAGTAATAGGCTATGGTCTTTATAAACTGGACTGACACAGGAAAGACATTTGGAGGGAGGGGTAATTTATCTTGATCCTGTTTTGTAGCTCCACAGATGATAGTGCACTGTTTTATAATCATTAAATCTTTGGAAGTTTGGAATACAACTGTTAAATATAAATTGCATATTTTTTCTTGACTCACTTAGGGAGGATACGAAATTATATAAAAATGGTTTTAACATATCTCTCTTGGGAACTTCTGTGCCTTGGTAATTATTATTGCAGGATGAAAGCAAAATTTTCCATCTCTTATCATCGACATCCACCGCAGGAATGACTTATAGGATCATTACTCGCTTTTGCAAAATAAACAGCTTTTGACATGGATGGATCAAACCATGAAATTGATAATTGTTCCTATCGCTAGTAAATGTCAGACTTCTGCCTGTTGGTCACCCTTTTATGTCAGACCACTTTCCAAAAAAAGGTCAAAAGGAAAGAAAAAAGACAACAAAAGTTCATTTCTATGGATAATTTATTCAGTTTTCATGCAGAGCAAATTCTTAAAAGGGGGTTTTTATCTCATTGTCTGTTAGTTTTAGATTTATTCATACCCACTCTGTCATCTCAAAATAAATGGAAAGACTGCTGCTGTCTGTGCCCTGGGCTACATTAGTGCTTTTTAACATTTGCAGCCAGAGTGTTCAGGTTGGAGGAAGAGTCACACTGAGGTCCGTCTGACTTCTCTTCACCCTTGTAAGGTTGCTGCTGTGGCAGTGTGTGGTCAGAGGTCTAAGGATAATCCTTTTACCCCTGCTTGCCTTTGGGCACTGCACATTTGTGAGACCCATACATCACTTCACAATCTTGTGAATATGGCCGATAACCTCCAAAGTCTTCAGCCAAAAGCAGCACACGATCATTTGATGTGCTTGTTGCTGAATTAAGAATTAGACACGGTGGCCAAAGCAGGAAAACAACGTGTTGTCTGTCTTATTTACTTTCCTTGTGTTACTTCCCTCATTAGGTGTGTTTGTGTGTGTGTGTGTGAGAGAGAGAGAGAGAGGCCCAGAGAGAGCGTGTGTGTCATGTGCTTTGCCATGGGTCAAATTTAATTTTGTGAGGACCTGTGTAGATTGGCTTGAACTGATAAAGTGACTTAATTTTCCACAGTTGAATTTTCTCAGGTCTAACCTTTATGTAAAGCCCTGCAGTCAAAGCTTTGATTATTGTCAAAATCTGACTACAGTGTACAGCTGGTTTTCCTAACCACGAACAGCACCACACTAATGTCACAACATATGATCAAATAAACATTAACTTTCAAAAACATTTCATATAAAATTTACAGTCAATGGAAGTTTTATTTGGGGAAGGCCTTAGAGAGCCAACTAGCTTTTTGAAGAATGATTATTATACAAATGTGTTTTAAACAAAGATTAAAGTACCAAGATTATTTGTTAAATATAAAAATATAAATCATAACAAATCAAAAAGTTTCTTATTTTGTAAATTCAAAACTCATTCTGTTTTGTTGTGTTTGACGATGTCCAAAAGTGACAAATGTAAAGAATATGATCTACTTGAAACGTAAATGTGTCTCTGTGGACCTCAGAAAGGGTCAAATATACAAATATACAAATATACTGTAAAGAGACGGCTCCAAGCTGGGTAGTGACTGATGGGATTCTGCGCATTGATTGATTCGAGTGGGATCAGCGTGTCTGACGTCAGAAACGGCAAACAAATGACCCCATAAAAAGAGGGAACCTGTCTGAGCAAAAAAATAAAATCTCTGGGCGCACAGCACAGTCTGGGAGGTGTAGAGAGCGTCACTTCAGCCACACCTGGCATCGCAAGATAGAGAGATTACGGAAACCTGAAGATGCCCCTTTCAAGCAGCTCCACGTCCTCCACAAAGAGCATCCGCAGAGCAGCTTCCGAGCTGGAGAGGTCCGACTCCATGACGGTAAGAAAGATCTACAGCACCAGGTTTTCACCGGACAATTTTTGTTTGTTTGTTTGTTTGTTTGTTTTTTAAGATTGATTTAATAACATTCCTCACGTAGTTTCATTTCAATTCATATGTCAAAATAATATTCAGAGTATCACTGACACCTGTTGCACTGACAGTTTGGCGAGCTGGCCACATTACGCAGTGCCCGATGCGCACAAAATCATTTCCATATAGGAAAAAAACAAAACAAAACAAAACAAAACAAAACAACAATTCACCTGTTTACAGCTAACGGCATCTTAAATGTATGCTGTGGCAGCCACTCAGTCTTGGCTATGCCGTAGGTTCACCTTGACTGCATTGCTGTTCTAATTCGCTTTTGGAGATGTAAAGCGCTCCCATCAAATATCCAAAGAGATATCCAAAAGGTAAGAAAAGCCCAGCGGTTCCCCTCCTCTCTTGTTGTGTGTGTGCCCCACCAGTCACTTTACATTCAAAGTGCAGCACACTGGACTTTGATCCCTCTTTTTCCTTTCTCGCTGTCTCTTTCTCCCTTTGCACAGTCTCCCAGATTTGTCGGTAGAAGGCAGAGCTTGATTGAGGACGCGCGCAAAGAGCGAGAAGCGGCCGCTGCAGCGGCAGAAGCTGCAGAGGCCACCGAGCAGATAGTCTTTGAGGAAGACGACGGGAAAGCACTTCTCAACCTTTTCTTCACACTGAGACACTCCAAGACTCCTGCTCTGTCCCGGACACTGAAGGTTTTCGAGGTGTGTCCAAATGTGTGCATACATTTGAACGAATGGTTTTTATTAATAGTCCTACAGATCAGTGATGAGACGCCAAGAAAAAGTAAATTTGGGGTTGGCAGGTTGGTTCATTTCTCCCTGTTTAAAACTTACTTAAATTTAATTCATTATGGTTTCTTAAGATTAATAACAGAAAGTCTGGTGGTACCTCTTCCTGAGGCATTCACCAGGGATTTGTTAGACAGCTTAGAGAAAATTATTCAGAATAATTTTTATTATAAATAAGAAATAACTCAAATTAATTAATAACTCTAATTTTTATTTTATTTTTATTTTTGCAATTTTTTGTGTTTGTTTTAGCAGTGCTTTCTGCTAAAAAATATCTTTGCAGTAGTAAACTGTTTAGTCTGCATATTTTTCTTTCTCCATTACTGTTGAGCATGTACTGTTTGTATTTCAGACGTTTGAAGCTAAGATTCATCATTTGGAGACTCGACCGAGCCGAAAGCTCAAGGACAGTCTGGAAGGCCTGGAGTACTTTGTCCGCTGTGAGGTGCACCTCTCAGACGTCAGCACTCTCATTGGCTCCATCAAGAGGAATGCAGAGGATGTTAAAACCACCAAAGAAGTCAAATGTAAATCATGTTCATTGCTTTTACGAAATAAATTTGAAATATTGTTAGGCGGAGTTAACCACAAAAACAACACAACGGAACTGAGACATTTCCTCCCTTTTCTCTGTTAGTTCATTGGTTCCCAAAGAAAATAGCAGATTTGGACAAATGTCATCATTTGGTCACAAAATTTGATCCAGACCTAGACGAAGATCATCCAGTAAGTACCAGCTTTGCCAGTTGCATGCACAATGAAAAACGATTGTTGCTACTCCATTGCTTCAAATGTGGGGCCAATAAATCATGACACAGAAAATGTGATCGGTGCTTGATTTATTTGATTTGAATAGGGCTACAGAGACCCTGCCTACAGACAGAGGAGAAGAATGATTGGCGACATCGCCTTCAGATACAGACAGTGAGATACAGTGTCTTGCCATAATATTGCACTTAAGCTCTCATAAAAAAAAAAGAAAACTTTAAACTCGATTATTCCTGATACATTTGTATATTTGTCCTCAGTGGAGAGATAATTCCCAGGGTGGAGTACACAGAGGAGGAGATCGGCACATGGTAAGCGCTGCAGCATGCTGATAATATGTTGTGCATGTGAGAGCTGACGACTTACACCACCAAGTACAAAATCAAAGATTTACTCTCAAACGAGATGTTTGGACTTCCTGCTGTTTAAGTGTCTCACCACTCTCTAAATCAGGTTCATTTCTGGCACTTCTGGATTTGGTTTGTCTTTCATGGGTATTTTGGCACATTAGTTACAGATGGGGGTATCAAAGCAGCTTGGGGTCATCTGAGCACAATATATGCTGAATGGTTCATTTTGTTTGGATGGTATCAGCAGGAAGAAAAGCCATCACTTAAGATTTATGATCCCATCAGAGCAGCTACAGAGGCTCCTTTTCTGAAGCATAGTTCATGACTTTATAGGTGAAAAGTGCAACACAGACACACACACACACACACACATATTAATATATTCATTCTTCTCAAGGCACTGGTTTCTTTTTTGCTCAAGGAAGACATAGCATATATTTTCTTTAAAAATATAAATCTGAACTTTTGTGCCTAATCAGGCGGGAAGTCTACTCAACCCTCAGGGACTTGTATACCACCCATGCCTGCAGCGAATACCTTGAGGCCTTCCACCTGCTGGAAAGGCATTGTGGATACAGTCCAGACAACATCCCCCAGCTGGAGGATGTGTCACGCTTCCTCAAAGGTAGACGAGAAACAACAGCAGGCATGATGCATAAATATCCGCATTGGAACAAATGTATAGTGCCCACCTGCCCACGGTTTTATGCTCCCTCTTTGTCTGTTTATCTGTCCTGTCCCTAACACACACACACACACACACACACACACACACAGAGCGCACAGGGTTTCAGCTGCGTCCAGTGGCAGGTCTACTCTCAGCCAGAGATTTCTTGGCCAGTTTGGCATTCCGGGTGTTCCAGTGCACCCAGTACATCCGACATGCCTCCTCTCCCATGCACTCACCAGAACCGTGAGTACATCTGTGAATCCTCTTACTTTTCTTCTCACATATAATCCGCTTGCTGCCAGTGTTTGTGCTGTAATGTTGAATAAACCTCCACAAGCTTTCCATCCATATTTTAAGAGATGTGTATTTCTCTCATACTCAATTTCATTTCTCTATCTATACCCATAAAGAAAATGATGACTTAAATAAATACATTGAATACTGGTATAAGAAAAAACACCAAGCAGACAGATTGAAAGTGTAATGTGGTGAAGGATGCAGTTTGATTTGGATTTTTTTTTTTAATGGACAAATTAATGGGTGCTTTCATGAGCCGGAACTGCCTTCATTATAGTTTCACCGGGGGCACTTGTTTTTCAGCCTTTAATCACTGTTTTGTAATGTTACTACAGTAAACTACTGCCATCGCAAAGTCTTCATCTAATTGTATCCGTGTAGCAATTTCAGTGTGAATTAAATCTGATCATCGCTGTATTGTTTGTCTCTCTTTCTCCTCAGTGACTGTGTCCATGAACTTTTGGGCCACGTCCCCATGCTAGCCGACTGCACTTTTGCCCATTTTTCGCAGGTGAATGTTAAAGGATCCAGCAGACTTGCAGAATATTAATTTGTAAGTTGTGCTGTTTAGTTTCGGTGATTATTTATTGATTATCTGTTGCAGAGCCTTGGGCTAGCGTCACTTGGGGCTTCAGATGAAGATATTGAGAAACTGTCCACAGTAAGACACTTATTCTCACTTGTGTGAGCTATACTTAAGAGAAGAGTGTGTCCAAAATATATTGAGGTCGAGAGGTGGATTCAACTAAGCAACCAATGAGCCACAGCATTATGACCACCAGCCTAATATTGTATAGGTCCACTTTTAGTGCCAAACAAACCCCTGACCTGTCAAGGCATGGACTCCGCTAGACCTTTGAAGGTGAGCTGTGGTATTTAGCACCAAAACGTTAGCAGCAGATCCTTTAAATCCTGTAAGTTGTGCGATGGGTCTTTCAAGGATAGTACTTTGCCTGGCCCATCCCACAGATGCTGGATTGGATTGAGATCTGGGGAATTTGGTGGCCAAGTCAACAGCTTGAACTCATTGTTCTGTTCCTCAAACCATTCCTGAGCCATTGTTGCATGGCAGCACACCGTGGCAGAGCACATTATCCAGCTGAAAGAGGCCACTGCCATTAGGGAATACCATTTCCATAAAATCCACATTAATGGCAGAACCCAAAGTTTCCCAGCATAACATTGCCCAATATGTCACACTGCTTCCACCAGTTAGCCTCCTTCCCATAGTCGCTCCGGGTGCCATGTTTTCCTAAAATAAATTAATCCCATGCTGCAGTTCTGATGCACATGTGTCCATCATAGGAGTTTTTGGTGAAGGACAGATCTCAGCAGGGGCACCCTTACTGGTTTACAGCTCTATACAGAACAAACTATAATGTGCTGTGCTGTTCTAACACCTTTCTGTCAGAAAACAGCATCCCACCCCCCCAAACTGACAGGCACCATTGTAACAAGATAATTGATATTACACTTCACCTGTTTGTGGTCATAACGTTATGGCTGATTGGTGTTTATCTAAAAGTATATTTTAAACGTCCTCCTTACTGAGAATGAACTTAGAAAGGCTTTCATTGAAGAGAAAAAACATTTTCTCAAAATATTGTGACACTATGGTACAGTTTGTCTGCTGCAGTTTTCCTCCTCTCAATGCCTTATGTTTTGTTTTGTCTTTTACATTTATTTTAATCTCCTATCAGCTGTACTGGTTCACTGTGGAGTATGGCTTATGCAAACAGAATGGTGAGGTGAAGGCTTATGGTGCTGGACTTCTCTCCTCCTATGGAGAGCTTGTGGTGAGTTTAGGCATGTTATGTCTCATTTGTCTCTCTCTGCAACTCTCTGGAGAATAATATGCAACAACTGAAGCTAACTAATTCTCCATATTTTTCTTTTTTAACTTCAATCCAGCACTCTCTGTCTGATGAACCAGAAACCAGGATGTTTGAACCAGAGACTGCAGCCGTGCAGCCCTATCAAGACCAGACCTACCAGCCTGTATACTTTGTTTCTGAGAGTTTTTCAGATGCCAAGGAAAAATTCAGGTACTTTCTCTCTTTTTCGACCAACACATGTAAATACTCAAGAACATACAGAGGCAGTAAGAGAAAAGACAAAACCAAAAAACAAAAAAACAAAAAAAAAGAGAAAAAAGAAGGGTTGTGTAAAGACAAGGTCAAAGAACAGCCAGCCAACCCCTAAGGCCACAAACTTTTGCGGGTCAGCCATAGCAGCCAGAAGACAGCTGTTACTAATGTAGTGTTTCTTACCAAGGCAAAATGCTGAAGTTTTATTTGGCAAACACATCAAATGTTGCCCGGCAAAACAAGTAGCTTTGGTGAGTGTTTTGACAGTATTTGGTCTCTAGTAGACTATAGCACATGACATCCCTACCACACTGAGTGAGAAAATATCAGCCTGGGAATGTTTGTGCAACCCTTGCATAGTAAATATGAAACAGAGGGAATGTCATTATGGAGGAGTGTATTTCTTATGTGGTGCTGACACCACAGGATATCCCAGTTTCTATGGAAAGCAGACTAAACTACAACTGTGGTGTCATTTTCTCGTCAGTTAAAGGAAGTTTCTTGCAGCCAAGTGAAATATTTGGGCTGACAATTCTTCGACAGGGCAGCTTCGATGAATACATTAATGAGGAGCCAAAAGACACCGTCGCACTTGAGGTCACATTTCTTTTTTTTTTCTTTTCTTTTTCTTTTTTTCCAAATTTTTAACCTTTTCATACTTTCAATCAGGTCATACGTGGCCGGTATCAAACGTCCATTTTCAGTGAGGTTTGATCCCTACACCAGCAGCATTGAGGTCCTGGACAACCCACTGAAGGTCCAGGGAGGCCTGGAGGGAGTGAAGGATGAGCTCAAGATGCTGGCAGATGCCCTCGGTGTTTTGTCATGATGCTGTGAACGTCCTGCTGTTGTTTGCTTCCTCCACGCTGTGCTCTGCGACATCCAACGTGTGTAAACAAGACCAATGTGTTCATCTCTCTGTGCTGTACCTCCAGTGTGATGCTGTTTTCCTGATGAGACGTCACTTGTTGTGGCTAGCTGTTTGGCTGACAAGGTTGCGACCACTAAAAACCTCAGTACACATGACACAGGCAACGTTTCCAAAGTTTTTTAAAGCCTCACTGAGTGTGGATCCTTTTATCGTGTGTTGGGGTTTGAGCTACTGGGCTGTTCATGAATGAAAGCTGATTTATGTTGTTTGAAAATTATGTCAAAGTTTTAACCAAGAGCAAAGGGAAGTGTGATAATGAATGTATAAAAAAATGGGTAAAATTATTTTAAAAATCCAAGAAAAATAATGGCATAATGAAGTGTATATTTAAATTGTAATTATTTTGTTTAGAAAAAAAACTATCACTGCTGTGTTTAATGCTTTATTTCCGTATGTGCGTGCAGTATTTGAGTATAGCTCTATATTTGCAGATTTACTTGGTTCTATGTTGTTTTTGTCTTGCAGGGCAGATGCTTAAAAAAAGAAATGTTGAAACATACTTTCCATATGATTACTGCTTCTGTGAAAAGAATCCGTCAAATAATAAATAGTTGCAAATGAATAACACCTTTAGTTGTCATGTTTACAACATCTGTGAACGTTTTTAGTTGTGCATTTACATGCAATTCTTTATACTCATTTTTCCCTCCAGGACAGTTGGTCCACCGCAAGAGGGGGCTGTCCAGCAGGCCTCCGGATGTCAAACTCACAGCAGCTTCTTATTAGAGAATTATATCTTCTTAATTCTCTCCTCCTGCCTTTAACCACAATGTGCTATTTTGCAACGTTATTTGATACTTAAAACAAGCTTATAAAATGGTGAATGGAGAAAAGCTTTATAATGTAGTCTATGGTTTATATATTAACGTTGAAATAAATGTACTATAGGCCATAACTGCTATCTACGTAATAGTTGGACGACTTTATATGAACATTTTATGACAGCTCATTGTCAGTGTTTATTATGTTTAATTCTATATACAACCTTAGAATTTCTTTCTTTTTTTGTGTAGTGTTGGTAGTGGTGGTGGTGGTGGTGGTGGTGGGGGGGGGGGGGGGGTGTCAGGTAACAGGCTGTGGGTCCGATCCTGGACCAGAAGCACACAAAGCATCTCTCCAACAAATGGAGGTTCACCACCCGGACCACTAGGTGTCAGTGTGAGTCTAAAGACATGTCCGGGTCCTTACCTTCTGCAGAGGCCACACTTACATAAAGGAGCCATCAAACTGCTTCATAAAGAAAGAAACATGTAAAATCACATTTTCCAGATGGATGTATGTAGCTCCCTTTTTTTTCTAACCTAAAAGCTTCCAATGCAACATCTGGAAGGGGTACTGCAGGATGAGACAGAATGGGTTTATCTACAATTATGTGAATGACATTGATTTTTTGGTGTTTTTTTTTTTTCGTGTTTGTTGTTTGGTGTTTTTTTTTAATCATTTTGTTTTGGTGAAAATTATTCTACACGCCCTGACTTGCCACCGATTGGCCCTGTATTTGTTGCTTGAAGAGTTCAGACTATACATTTCTGTATCAGTCACTGAGGGTCACTGCTGCATCATCACCCCCCCCCCCTCCTGCTCCTGCGTATCAACCCCACTTTACTTCTGCTGGGACAACCACCTCACTAATGAACCTTCACTTGCTCTGTCAGTCAGATTTGACCCCGGGTGACTACATCTACACCTGAGTCAGAGGAAAGCCGCAGACCTCGGCCGCACTGCTCCCACTCTGAAATGTTAATCTTAATTACAGCAGGGCGGGCACATTGACATTTTTCTTGGAGTCTGAGGAATTACTTCTATTCTTGTTCAGTCTGCGTCCCGTGTGCAGGCATTGTGATTGTAGGTTACAGTGCGTAAACGTGGAAAATGCCTATGGAATTGTTCCATATTTTTGCGACTCCCTCTCTCTCTCTCTCTCTCTTTCTTCTTCTTTTTTTTTTTTGCGTTTTCTCCCTTTAAGCACTTTTCCATAAAACGTCTCTGGACCGTTTTTTTTTACCAGCCGTGAAGAGGAGGAGCGAGGGGGTGGGGTGTGGGTATAAGGGGCGTGTTTTGGTATATAATAACGTTTCCCTCAGAAGTTTTGCCTGTCGCCTGGTCTTTGGGACAGCCTGTCACACATCATCTCTATAGCCTCACCAACTGGGAAATTAACTCACCCGCAACCTCTCCAACCAAATAAAGCCCCCTCAACGTTTTTTTTTTTTTTTTTTTTTTGTTTGGTTTTGTTTTATTTTATTTTTTGTTTTTGTTTTTTGACTACTGCCATCTGACATGGAGACTCAGCAAAGACACGGACCACACTCACTTTGCCACACCTGCCGGAGGACGGAGAGCAGCAGAATGAAGGTAACCGGTGCAGAACAAGTAGTTTGACACTCAGCGGTTGTGTCTGTGCCGCGTATTGAAACACCTCTGGTTTGGCTTGTGCCAATATCTTCTCGGGCTTCTTGAGGAAGAAAATCAGGCTTCGGGCTGAGGTGATGCATTGCTCGCATTATTTGTTGTTTCGCTCTCTCTCTCCTTTGTGTGTGTGTGTGTGTGTGCAGTGTGAGGGACAGACCGGGCACTTCTTAAATTTTGCATGCAACAGGGAAAGTTGAAGATGCACGGGCTTCTCTAGACTTAGAGGCTTTGTTGTTGTTTTTCGTTTGTTTGTTTTTTGTTTTGTTTGTGCAACAAGTTCATCTTGACAGAACAGTTGAGAGGTGTTTTATTTATTCTCCTCTCTCGCCCGGATGGTGCGCCGTTCAGCTGGACTCGGAGCAAACAGCTGGTCTGTTTTTGCCGGCAGATAGGGGGCGGTAGGTTTGAGGGTCAGCGAGCTCGTTTCAGGGTGAACAAGGGGAAAATGTATGCTGAGTCTAGCTTTTCAGATAGTTAACTATCGAGCAGCCGGTCTTGCAACTTCTGGAGAGTTGTGTAAGGGTGTGAAACCAGAGATACCGTCTACTTTTTTCCTCCAGAATAAGCACTTCTCTCAGGTGCGACATGGTGACAGCGGGTGATAACTATCGTGGGGGTGCAAAAACTGCTCACTTGGCATCATTTGTCTCACGCAATAGGCGTTTTTTTTGGAGTTAGTTGGTCAATGCATTAAAAAAACCCCTCCATTATTTCGCCCCAGACTGGAAGCCGCAACATCTTGAGCAAGCGTGCAAATATGAATGCGTAAAAAAAAAGAGCTGGATCTTCTTCTGTCCTGTCACACTGAAAGGCAACATCTGGCTGTCATCTAACATTTCTCATTATTATTATTATTTTTACACAACCTCTTCGTGTGATCACCCTTGCTTGCATTTGTTTTTCTGTTGATCCAAATGGATTTACCCTGCAATGTTTGTGTGTCTGTGTGTTTGTTTGTTTTTTTTGCAGGTCAAGAAAATGTCCAGTCCTGCGCTGCTGTTTGCACTGGCCCTGACGCTCTACGTGCTGGAAATGGCCTCGGCGGAGACGCTGTGTGGGGGAGAGCTGGTGGATGCGCTGCAGTTCGTCTGTGAAGACAGAGGCTTCTATTTCAGTAGGTTTTTTTTTAGCGCATTGCAAGTTGTTTTTTTTTTTTTTGGTTGGTTTTTTTTTCGAGCCTTATGCACGGACGTTGATTCCTGCTCTGCTTTATTTCCCCTCCGTTGTTTCACATCTGTTTGGATAGCTGAGCGCTTTTTCGCTCTTGTCTAAAGGGGCCGTGTGGTATGCGTGTTTAGTGTTGTTCTTTCTCACGCATTCACACACACACACTTGCGCATGCACGCACAGACACACGAACACACGCAGACTGACTGACTGACTGAGTGTGAGACATAAAAAGAAAAGAGGGAGATTATAGCCAGCTGTGTCTCAAGATCCTCGTCCAGGGCTGCACTGCTGAGTGAGCGCATTCTGCCTGCAGCCCGAACCACCTCTCATTGCATATGAAAGGTCGGCGAGCTGTGAAGGCACACACGACCCAGCGCGACACAATGGGCCGCTTGTTTACCAGTAAAGTAATAGCACCCCAAGAGGCATACCAGTCACCTCAGCACTAGTGTTCCCAGGCCGGGCGACCACACTGATGAGCCGAAAGGAGGAGGAGGAGGGGTGGAGAGAGACATAGAGAGAGGGCGGAGGAGAGGGAGGAGGGGTTGTGTTTTTGATGTCAGGTTAAGAGCAAAGATCATTAACACCAATTCTGATCATTGCTTCCATTGTGGGGATGATGGGAGTAGCTGTAAAGCATTATGGGAAATGCATTGTGGGCGGCTGTTGTTAATCCTCACATGGATGAGCTCCTGTTCGCAAAGAGTTCTCCACAAACACAACTTCACCTTTCCTCTGAAAATGATATGAGCTCGCTCTCCCACCCACTGTTTTGCGCCCTTGAGAGACAGACAGCTCCTTTGTGTGCTGCTTGCCACAGAAGCTTCTCTCCAATCAGAAAGATCATTATCCAGTTTGAGCCAACATAGATGTGCCTCCCCCCTATTTGTGCACCCCACCCCCCAAATCACCATATAGCCCTCCCTCTCATGAGATTTCTCCAACATTGTGTGGAGTGCAGGACTTCAAACAAGCCTTATATTGATTGTGGATAGTGTTGCCCATTGCAACATGCAAACCACCCCCCCCCCCCATTCTTCTATACCTTCTACTCCCATCTCTACAAGTTCCCCTCTTTCGTTTTTGCATTCCTTCCCTCTCTTTTGACCCTCGCATACCTTCCTCTCTGCATTGATCCCTGTTTTCTCTATCTCCCTGCCCCTCCTTTCCTCTCTCCTTCTTCATCCTCTTTATCTATGCTGACTTGACAAAGGCCAAGGTCACAGAAGAGTTTCCATTTTATGTATTCGTTCACCCAAAGGTCCGTCTTAGCTGAGCGCTAAGCTGTCTCTGTCACTTGCTTTTAGTCTGTGCAGCACAGGGTGTTTACTTGTGTATTCACTCATTAAAGGACTTCCAGATAGCCTTAATCAGATTATCCTCTACAAACAAAAAGATTTGTTGGTGTTGGTCATAGATTTCCTTTTATCCTCTTTGCTCCATGGATTTCTATGATTGCTGAAGTAATCCTTCAACAACAATCCAGATTCATTACCGATGCCAGTGTTGTGCCCTCGGTTTGCCCTCTTCCTCACCTTTCTTTTTCGCCTCGCTTTGTCTCTATTCAGGTAAGCCAACCTTCAGGGGTTCCAACCGGCGCCCCCAGAACCGTGGGATCGTAGAGGAGTGTTGTTTCCGTAGCTGTGACCTCAACCTGCTGGAGCAGTACTGTGCCAAACCCGCCAAGTCCGAAAGGGACGTGTCGGCCACCTCTCTACAGGTCATTCCCGTGATGCCCGCACTAAAACAGGTACATCTGAAAAACAACAGAGCATCAGTATTGGAAACAATGTTAATCCTCATCACTATCTGTCCCCATCTCCTGTACCTCCATTCACCTTTGAGCCATACCCCTATGTCCCTGACACTGAGTACAGACTGAAACCTGCACAAAGACAGGTTTATCCTGTTAAATGGTCACTGCTAAGCAGTTACCTTTCGTACAAGGTGCTGATCATCGTGGAAAACAAGAAGACAGTCAGTGCGCGTCATATTCAGGAAAAGGCAGAGTCATACTGACGGAGTTGAGTGCCCCTGTGTGTGCGAGTGTGAGATGGTGGAGCCTGCTGGTTCGTAACAAAACAGCATGTCCTGTGTGTGTTATTATTGTTGTTATTAGTCACGGAACAGCAAGCTCCCCAAAACTGGCAGGCATATTGACCTGCATCAGAAACACTTGATTTGTCCAGCAGAGCTTCTCTACGTCAAAAAACATGAAGGGAATCGTCAAACTGTTTTTAAGTCTTTTCATTGCGGTCACAAGACAGAGCTGGGGCCTGCTTCCCAGACCTCTCACAAATCCTCCCCTCCCCTCCCTGCCCCCAAAGCACTTCTCTTAGGCAATAAGGGAAAGATGTTTATACTGTTTCTGCTGTAACTTGTTAGAAAATCAGTGTCAGTGGTTCGAGATTGCTGGTGATGTAAACAAGGGAAAACTGGATAAATACTGCAAATGACAAGAGGAAAGTAATGGATCCTCTGTCTGAAATGCTATATAGGGGCTGCTAGGGAATTAGTTGGGACATGTCCCTAGTTTGTCTGGGCAGGGAGAGTTGATGGGTACAGGCTGCTCTGAGGGCCAGCTGTGTTTAGCCTATTGAGCAAGCCTGAAGTGAATGAAGGGGGATAAACACTCTTCAAGTGGCAGGACCAAAACAAGCCATTCAGATGGAGCACTGGCTACTCACGCATAAATTCTAGCTTTGCTGCAACCACTCCCACTTTGTCACAGTGTCTCATTTGCCATGTGAGAATAGATGTTTTGAAATTACATTGTGTTCGTGCATCGTTTCATTTCGGTCTCCAGAGGTTAGTCAGTTCAGGGCGTTGTTGGGTGAATGAGAACGTGCTCCTCATATGTATATGAGGTGAGTGACCACCCTTCCTTTTGACAGTATGTTAAAGAGGCTGAGCTAAGTACTTGTTGACAGCTTCTCTCAGTCAAGGAAACCAAAACAAGGGCAAGTCAGAGGCAAGGCAAGTCTGTTATGACGCTCCGCTCTATAAGAATGACATTTGATTTCCATTTGACTGGCCCAACAATAAAAATAAACAAAGTTTTCGTCCATTGTAATAAGTACTTGCACAGTACCCTGTCACGCCTAATGAACTGACTCCCTCTTTTTCCCTCTTTCCTCTATTTTCGCCCGCACGCCACAATAGGAAGTCCCAAGGAAGCAGCATGTGACTGTGAAGTATTCCAAATACGAGGTGTGGCAGAGGAAGGCGGCCCAGCGCCTCCGGAGGGGTGTCCCCGCCATCCTGAGGGCCAAAAAGTTTCGGAGGCAGGCGGAGAAGATCAAAGCGCAGGAGCAGGAAATCTTCCACAGGCCCCTGATCAGTCTGCCCAGCAAACTGCCTCCTGTCTTGCTCGCCACGGACAACTATGTCAACCACAAATGAGCCCGCTGCCAGCCCTTTGCACAGACAAGAGTTTGGAGAGAGAAAAAAGACTAGGGGATTATAGCTTTGTCTCTGACGTCATTTCTGTGGCAGTCCTCTCTGACCTCCCCTGCCCTGTCCGAGCTCACCAATCCCTCCCCCTGCTCTCATCCACTACTTCTTGACCCCCTGGCCCTTTTCTAATGCCCCCGTCAAAACCCACCCACCCATCCACCCTCCTCCAGCACACAAACATGCCTTCACATTCTTCCTGTCTGAACTTTTACGCTTTCTCTCTTTCAGTCACTGACACAAAAGGCACAAACACAAATGATGAACAAAAAGTTAACAATTCGGCTGAACGCAATTCAGGTGGATCCTCAAACAAAAGTGAAAAGGGAAGGGAGAAAAGAAGATGAAAGAGATCTGTGGTTTTCAAGTGTCAAGAGGACACCCGGCGGAATGTTTTTTTTGTCCTTGTGGAAGACAACTGAAAGTGAAGAGCAGCTTGCATGAAAGAATCCATTCCACATCATTTTTCCTGAGGCAAAAAGAAAACTTAGTTCTTTTTCTTATTAGTTTGCACCTCTACCTATAAAGGGACTTCCACACTGTAAGGAATTATTTTGTAAAATTAGATTCCTGTTCCAGCACCTTTTGATCACAAACAAAAAGCAGAAAAGAGTCTGCAAAATTGCACATTGCCACGGATTACGTCAAAGTAAAGAAAAAAATGGCACTATTTTTTTATGAACAATGAACGTGTAGCTTAAAAAAATGTCATGGTGCTAGCTTTGGGAATGGCACGTTTTGTTTTTTTTTTGTTTTTTTTTTTGGAATGAATATTAAAACTTTCCGTTTTAAGGAAAGTGTGACTCTTAAAAAAATGGAAAATAAAGGATATGGGGGAGCTCCTGGCAGTGGCAATGTCAAGGGGGAAGTGTCACTGAGAAAAGATATGGGCTGTGTTGGCATCTCGGCTCACAGTGCTAGCGGCTGCTCATCACTAGCTTGCCAGCATAAGCGGCAAGGGGGACCTGAGACACAGTCCCTGCTCCTCCTGTCCCTCTGAGGCTGCCGGACACAGGGAGCAGTGTTGGGACACATGTGGGACACCGTGGGCAGCCTGGATTGGGACATTACTACAGTTCTGGGACTGTGCTTCCTGTCTGCCATGGCTTTGCAGACTGCTCTGACAGGAAGTAACATGGCATGGACAAAGAGCGAGTGGGATAATGATGATTATATATTATTTTGTCTTTATTTTTCTGTTTTCTTTTCATATCAATGTTTCAATGAAAAAAAAAAAAAAAAAGGAAAACCCTGTCAGTTTCTGGTACCGTGACATTCCTGTTTTTCCAAGTTAGGCTTTTTTTTTTTTTTTTTTTTTTGATTTTTATGGTTATTGTTATAATGTTATTTTACAGTTCTAAAGAAAGGCACAAAATTTCAATTCAAAGGGAAAAAAACAGCAATAATGTCAAACTAACATTTTATTTTTATTGTATATCAGTAGTATTCACATGCTTTTGCCTGAAAACAAATACTTGAATATATATATATATATATACATCTATATATATATATATAAATATATATATAAATATAGATATATAATTAGTTTCCAGGGACGTTGTGTTATTTTCCTTTAGTCTGAGCTGTATCTTGCGTAATGAGCCGCCAAGCTTTTTTGTTTGTTTGTTGAAATACAAATAAGGGCACTGTATAAAGGCATTATTTATTTTCTTATAAAATATATTTGAAAAATTGGTCCAAATAATATACGTAGCACTGATGCTCAACTGACGGATTTTATTTTGTATGATCTCTGTTTTCCAATTGGAGTTGTAAGGCTTTTTTGTAGATGCTTTGTACCAAAAATAATGTCTTTTTTTTTTCCTTTTTTTTTTTTTTTTTTGTTTGCCATAGTTACTTTAAATTAATATTTTAACAGCAGCATAGCCTGGATTACTTAGGCATGTTATGTCACAGAAATAGGCACATACTCTGAATACGCTGGTCTGCATGGATTTCCAGAAGCCTGTCAGGGTTGTCTGTGAAAACAGAAAGCATCTATGAGTGACTTTTTATCATTGGGAAAAATAACTGTTCAACGTTGATTGTACTCAAACCCACTATGTTTCTAAAGCCACTTTAGTATTGATGGCGGGGGAAATAACCAGTCCTTCATTAAATCATGTCTTTGTAATTGCGCATTGGTGTTCTATGATCTTCAAAGGAGCATATGAGTCAGTGGCACCGCTGCATGTTGGTTTGGGTCACAAGGTCATAAATGTCTGGTTGGCTAAAAGGTTAATCTTCCATGTGACCGACACTTTTGCCCTAATTGGAGGTAATGATATTGCTCGGATGCTAGCAACTATCAAAGGTCACCTAAAGGTCATTGTCTATCAATATCAAGGAGAGATGATCAGCGCTCAACACCTCACTATCTATCTATCTATCTATCTTGTATATCTTTCTGTCTCTCCGTCTATCTTTCTTTCTGTCTGTCTGTCTGTCTGTCTGTCTGTCTGTCCGTCTATCTTTTCTGTAGGAGACAATTTTTTCAAGGTTGGGGGAAAGGTTGTTAACCCACCAGCCACCCCTCTGAATCTGTCAGTCATCCAACCATTATGCATTTTGTGAAGGGCTGTCAAGTTGAACCATTTCTGTGGCAAAAAAAAAAAAAAAAAAAATCTGCCCTCCAAGGAAGACGTGGAGTAGTTGCTGAGTGTAAGTGATAATCATGTTGTGGAAGAGCAACTGAGGTTTTAACACATTACCTGGCCACAATGATACAGCTCTCTGTAACAAACCACTGAAGCCCATGTCAGAAACAGGGTCATTCTGTGCCACATTATAGTTTTCGTCCCCGTCCATTGTGTCATGCAGTAACCCATGAAATGGAGACTGAATGGATACTTGCTGTACTGTGGTGGAGAGTCAATCGAATACTTTATATCTTCGTTGTGTCAGAGAGATCACAATTATCAAGGCTGCGTCCTGTCTCTAATTATATTCTACTTCAGTTGTGCAACAAAGCAGGCAGTGCAATTATTATTATTATTATTATTATTACATTTTCAATTCCATACAGCATTATATTTTCCTGCTAGGACTGCATTCATTCACTATTGTAATGTTAAAACAGGCTACTCTAGTGTTCTTATGAATGGTGTGAAAGACAACCACTTCTTTTCGCTGAATATGAAGAGATATATTGCCGAGCAATGGCAACTTTTTCTGTGTCAGTAGCTCACTCAGCCTGTGTGTATTTTATTGATTTAACCTCTGCACGCTAGAACGTCCGAAATGCACAATTCATGTACTTTCATTTTTAATATCAATAAAAAAACATTTTATCAAACATCCAATGTCTAAAAGTGCATAGTGTACTTGCCTTCCCTGGATGTGTGTTAACACTTTTCACTGCGAGTTGAGCTTGGGGGTATTTTTTTTTTTTTTTACATTTTTATTTATTTTTTTATTTCAATTAAACTGCATGTTCTCTGTAAATGATTTATTATATCTTAAGGCCTTGCAAAGAATCTCCAGCTGCTCTTAGCACCCTCTCTCTTCCTCTCACCCTCCCTCCCCTCTCGTCTCTCTCCCTGTCTCCATCTATGCCTGGCTCGATGTCTGTCCGTCTGTTTCTGCTGATTTCCACTTTGCCACACTGCACAATCACAGAGCAGGAGAAATAGAGACACTCAGAGTGACAAGCAGCAAGAACTCTTTAGAGAGTCTTTCCTCTCCATGCCATACTAAACCTGGCCTATTCTCACTCACCCAACACACCCATCCCTACATCCATTCCTCCATCTTCCAGTGGCTTGCTAACTACTGGAACAAGCTCCACTTCAGTAGCTAAGTTTAGTAACCAACATGTCTCAAATTATCACATGCATATTCTGAAAATGGCAGGACCTCTGATTGTTGACATGCATGCACACACCCACCCATTAGATGTCTGTTACTGGGCAGATTTGGGTTATAGTATCTTTGTTCTCAGAATACAACTGTTTTGGGCACTGGGGTTAACTTGGTGCAGCACAGTTTACTGTGGCTCTCAGTTCTGCTTTAAGTTGGCATCAAAGGGTTTGAACTTTACAGCCAGGAGAGGCAGAAATGTCTTTTTCATTGGCTGTAGCGCAAAGTTCTGCCTTAGAGTGATGAGATGCACATGTGTTGCTTTGTGGGAAAGTAGAGACTTTGGATGGCTACGTTGCAGAGGATTGTGCGCTCTATGTCTTATGGTCATAAATTGCTCAATTAAACCACCTTTGTCTCGTGAAACCTTCTTGCCCCACTAAGGAGTCCGTCCTTCTGCAAAAAGGGAAAAAACACTCAGATAGAAGTGCACGCTGTCAGAAACAGATCATTTCTGAAACATGGCTTGAGGCTGCAAAAGTTTGCACACAATCATGCACATACTGTCCCTGCAAGCAAATGTTCGCATAATTTCTCTGTCAGTGAGTGAATCCTGTCCTATTACTCAATTCCCTTTATTGATAAAAGCCTTATTAGAGCAGTGTGGCTATGCTGTTATTCATGGCGAAATACTTCCTTCTCACTATTTCTCTTATTTTCTTCAACCCACTAACAGGAGTGTGTATGTGTGTTTTCTAGAACATGCTCTGGGACTGAGCTTGTTCCCAGCAGGTGTTTATACATAGTATGACTCTCTAGAGCTTGGAGATGAGATCAGGGACTCTGTAGTGCTCCAGGCTAATCACGTCACTACAGTGCCTGGCAGAACAGCGTCTGGCACAACATAAGTCAACCAAAACAAGCTAAACCGGGCCACTGTGCTTTGTTGAGTTTGATGGCTCCATTGGTTTGATCCCGTCAAGGTCATTAAACCTGACACCACGGTGCTGTGTTGAAGTCTGCATTGAGTGATTGTCGTTTATTAAAGCCTTAATTTATCACCTGATAAAAATAAAATATCACCTGAACCAAACACCGTGGAAGGAAGAAACTGATTCTGGGAATGCATGTCATTTGCGTAGGTACATGTTAGACTTGACAAATTAGAATTTACTTCTGCAGCTAAATCTGGCACCGAGACATAAAAATCACTATAACATTATCCTAAATAAGTAAACAATAGAAAGAAGACAAAATGCCACCTCAACCTAAACCGATGGAGCCAAATAAACCATAAACCCAAACCCATACTTCCATCCCCATCACAGAGGCCTCCTGAACTGTGGAGCAGAGTGTAGATGTGGGTGGCACAACTCTCCCAAGCCTGACATTGGAAACTGCCAAAGAGCACACTAGAGTTAGTTGTGGTTGGCCGGATGCACGGGATGCATGTAAGGCCAGGCCAACTATTGAGGCACAGGGTTTGGCAAGCCCAGACCATCACAGCACAGCGTGGCCACACAGGCCAATTAAGACAGGCCTTCTCCTCTCCTTTCTTCTCCTCCCCTCCTGTGTCTCTCTCTCATCTCTTCCTCTCTCTTTATCTCCCACTTTCTCTCTTGTACTCCCTCTCTCTTTTTCTCCCAATCCTCACAAAGCGTGCTCACACATTCCTCTTCTCCCACTTTGCCTCTCTAATTGCTGTGGACTGAAAAGAGGGATGGAGAGAGGGGAATGAGATTGAGAGAAAGAGACAGTGAGAGGGAGAATCAGAGGGAAAGGGGGCATACCACAGAACCTCTATGGCCAGGACAAACTGTACTGGCCCCCTAGAATAGTCAAAACTCCTGTGTGGTGTGCACCCAGCACTCTCTTGGCGTAATTAATTAACAGAGAAACATCACCATTTGGCTAATTTCCCCAAAGAGCTAAATTTCATAAAGCAAAATGTAATTCAATCTACATCCTTGCATGGACCCTGAGGTGGTTACAGCAGAGTATAAAGAGGTGATTGTGTTTCTTCAGTGCCCCACAAAACTATCTAATTGTTAATTCCTAATCAACCAGGAGGTGCAAGGAGGCTTTTCTAATTATGTAACCATAGGCTCTGACATATTAACAATGAAGTGGAAGTTTTAGTGCAATTTCTACAAAGAAGGTCGATGATACAGGATTTTCCTCTTAATCAAGCTCATGTTACTTGTTGTCATTATTATTCTTGGATTTTATAAACTATTAACAAAACCTATTGAATATATCACAGTTCATAGTGTGCAAAAAACAAGCAATGCATTCATGGCTATTAGGATGAGACAGAAACAAACTTATTCCTTGCACAAAAACAACTGCACATTGGCCATGTTTGTCTTACGTCTATGTTTGATCGTCTCCTAAAAAGACACAAGAAGGATCCATACAACCCACGCACACACTAAACATAGAGAGCTTCAGATGCCACATTTGTAAAGTTTTGCAATTTTGAGGCTTTTGGTGTCTTTTTCAACACACCACTGGAAGGTCAGAGATGTCAGAAACGGCAGAGCAATGAGGATGTGACAAAACGTGCGGGGGAACCGTATTCTACCCGGCCAGAACATGGGAAATGAGGTGGTTAAGCCATACAGAATCATAACAAAGGGGGAAGTGGTTTCTAGTGTGGTCACTGGGTCATTGCATGACAATTTCCTCTTACTGGAAAACAAGGGGGTCACAGCTTTACACTGAAATATAGCCTGTGTGTGGTGCAGAGACTGCCTGGGCTAAACTTATTCATAGGGGTCAAATGTTACACTGTGTGGGCCGCTCAGCTTTAAAGATTTAAAACCCACCCAGATTTTCAAATGACTGAATAAATAATGACAACGTAATTGCTCTCTATCTATACCTTCCTGCAACGGGGACCTTTATTGGTTTGGGCATTGTACAGCTTCATGGATTTGTTAAAGGCTAAATTTAATTGGAGGTGTTGCCGGAAGAGTGAAGAAGGTGGCAGTAAACGTTTAAAAGCAGAGTGCTGCACTTAATTAAACAAGGAGGTCAGCATCTTGTAACGTTTAAGGTTTCTGAGTTTTTAACTTTAACATTATCCAGGAGGGTCCTTACTTCACTCTCTCGGAGCCTTCATCATTGTTGCATGTCAGTGTCACTATGTGGAGGTCACCGGAGCACTACCTGGGACAACACATACACACACAAGGACATGCACACACTAACACACACACACATACACGGTGACTGAAGGATGCAAACCTGTCACAGCTAAACTAATTCTGCTGAATACACACACTTTACTGTTAGTGAGAAACTAAAAAAGAATTGAAAACTTAAAAACCAAAGGGAGACAATCAGTTATGCTGGCACTTGTTGTGGTGGTGAAGGCAGAACAAAGCTGCCTGCACAATAACCAGGGACACTCCCCTCTATGTTTGAACAACATATAATTACAGATCAGGATAGGAGAGCCCATTCTAAGGGGAAAATAGCAATCTCTCTTAATTACAAGGCAGGCCATGATCCATACCTATCCGTCACTTCAAATAACTCTGGTGGATGACTCTGTTGGAGTGGCTGGCAACATTTCTGCTCAGGTAAAGAACGCAAGCAGTTGAGGCAAGTAACATCTCAATAGAACCCAGATTGAGAAGACTACAAAGTCATTTAGAGGAGGATCTTTTAGTTTTTACCACTTTCCAAATATCACACTTTTAAAATAATTAATAAATACTTGATTTATTCAAAAGGAAAAAGTAACAACTATGTGGGAACGATCACCTCCGCTAACTTCTGTTCGACATGTTTTTCATTTTCATAAACCATACACAGATCCCTGTGGATGTTATTATGTGCTTTTGAATGACAAGTGTTGAGTTGGACTTTTGTGCAACAGTTGAGTGAGTGCCAGCGTGTGTGTCCAGCTGTCATGCTCCCACACACGCACAAACAAGCTCAAATCTCTGGTCTCCAGTGAATAGCGTACAGCTATGATGGAGGTTTCTCTCTCTCTCTCGCTCTCTCCAGATGAGCATTTTGGTTATCTTCCCCACATTAACAAGATAAGCTCCATTTCTTCAGCCTTCGCCAGAGACCAGCGGGTCACAGAGTTCTTTCCTCCAATTGCACTCTTTCTCTTCCTCCCCTTGACCTTCTTCCTCCTTGTTTTTCTACAAACATCTGTTTTCTGGGTTGTTAAGATTCAGATTCAAAAATAGTATAGTGCCCACAATACCCTAGCTGATGAAATAATTGATGATGAATTAACATAAGCCCCTCGTCATTGCCCTGTGGCAAATGTACATAATTCCACTCCAGATCATCTTGAAGATTACAATTGCTTTAAAAAGAAAAAAGAAAAGAAAAGAAAAGAAAGACAGAAAAGTGCAAATATTTTAGGAGGAAATGGTTTGAGCAGGACATTGCAACTGTGCCATTTGGCTGCCCCAAACTATTGTCTGTCGAGACTTGCCATGGAAGCTGGCAGCGGTTGTTTGTGTCTGCTGTGCCATCCCTCATTCTAAGACTGTCAATTTCATTCTCATGCTTCAGAAATTTAGATGGGAAGTAAACAAACACGAAACATACGATTTTGCATTGACAGGCATGTAAATATGATCGCACACCTATACACACAGGCATATACAACCGCACACATGCACACAAACACACGGACACAATCATATGCACACAAAGACGCACACAGAGCCCTGCTAATGAGGTGTGGCAGTATGATGTTTGTGTGTGTTCCAAAAGAATTGGCATTACTACTTGGGCCAAATCAGCAGCCAACAGCAGCAGGCTATTAACAAAACTGTTTCTTTGTTTGCTTTTTTTCCTGTTTTTTTTTTTTCTTTTCTTTTTTTTCTTTCTTGAGAGGCGCCAAGCAATTAATGGTCTGCCTATGGGAGAGCAGTAAACTGTGCCACAGTGGAGAACATATGCACAGTGATGCAAGACATGATAGAAAAGAATAGATCTCTTGTGACTGGCGAGCTTTCACCACTCTGACCTTTACAGTTGTCTGGAAGAAACTAAGTTCTGAGAAGAGCTGATATCCAAAAGGGGCCAGATGCATTTCAACCAACCTGGCCACTGTTACCAAGTTCAAAGCCTCCAGGCAATTATGAGGATGAGAAACTGTTTATGTGTGTGTGTGTGTGTGTGTGTGAGGGAGGGATGGTAGGAAGGATCGCCATGTTGAATTAATCCCCTTTAACACAAAGAAGAAAATGAGGTGAGTGGAGTGGACAGATAAAAGGAAGGTGAAAAAAAAAAAAAAGGAAAGTGTTTTGTTCACAACTGTAAGGTAGTTAGACCGGCATTCAAATGTAA
This sequence comes from Remorina albescens, assembly GCA_034769265.1. Taxonomy (NCBI): domain Eukaryota; kingdom Metazoa; phylum Chordata; class Actinopteri; order Carangiformes; family Echeneidae; genus Remorina; species Remorina albescens. Next base: position 52,530,275 of record CM068475.1, read on the forward strand.
ACGACTTCTGTTGAAGAGTCTTTATCTGCTGTTATATTGTACCACTTAGACAGAGCTGATAAGCAGCAATGATATGAAACCAGCAAGAGAAGAAGAACATTTCACTGGCAAAATTAATAATAAACCTGACTGGAATTACCCTTCCTATTACAGTAATGACTTTGAGATAGTAGAATAATTATGATCACATTCAAGTCTTCTCATATCAATAATATTAATCCTCATTTTATTATCATTGTTGTTGTTGTTTGTTTTTTAATTGTCATTTTATTTTATGTATTTATTTATTTACTTTCAGACTTGTTTTTTTTTTGGGGGGGGGGGGAGATTTTGTACTCTCATATGGACAGTATAGTACAGACAGATATGAACTCTGGACTGGTATTGCTGGTATAGCAAGACCAGTCCAGAGTTCACATCCACCAACTGGATGTCAGGCAGAAACAAGCAAAAGGATACTTTGAGATAGATGGGCCAAGTGCGCAACGAGGATGGGCCTGATTAATCATCAACCAGATAATGCTAAATTAGAGGATATGACTGAGCCATAAAAGTGGCAGAAAGTGAGATAATGAAGTGGATTTATAACCATTTGGTGGTTCCGAGTACACAAGTTCATGTGACTATTAAATTATTAGAAACTAGTTTTGACAGTGCCCAGAGTTTGGAGTATTTCCTGAGTTGTGTTATGACCACTTGACTAAAGACACGCGACAATTAAAACAAATGACGTATCAAACGATATACTCAGTGTCCTGTAAAAACCCTGTTATGTACAAAACTTAGCAGTCATAATTTGTGGTTTCTCCATATAATAACAAAATAATAATGCTGGAAACACAACACCAGAAAACCACCCCCAAATTAGCTTTGTTTTATCGTAAATTAACACAGCACATTGTCAGTGAATCCTGTTGCTCACTCAAACCTCTCGGGTGTTTTGAGGGATGAGGTAACAGCAGTGGCTTCACCTTAACTGAATATTATTGGGCTTCAGATTAAGCTGCAGGTCTACATTCAGCGGATCTGTGGCCCTAACCCTTGCACATGTATGGCTAATTCATATATGAAGCATGTGCATATTCCTGAATGTGTGTTTGCGCAACTGTTCTCAAACCCATCAATGTTTTTTTTTTTTTTTTTTTTTTTTTTGGAGGTTAAGTGTGTTTGTGAGAGGTGGCTGTAACAGGTAACCAGGAATTATCCAGTGGCTTGCTCCCCAGACAGACTGTGTACGTACGCAGCGTACCAGGCTAGTAATTGTGGGCTCAGAGGAAGAGAGGCTATACCATGTTGTCTTTATTATTATCATTAAAGCGAGAGTTAGCTTGCTGTCTGAGGCCAGGTCGAACAGGGAGATGTTCCTCCAGACAAACTGCTGCTTACAAACCTTCTGTTTGTCCCATGTGAGCTCAGTGAATCAACCGCTGCCTGTTAGCAATTACTGCCAGGCCATTGCTGCAAATAACAATTTGTCTTTATTTGACCTCCATGCTGATACAAATTTTTAAAAATTCTTAAATGAGAGGTTGTGCTGATAGTTTCAGACATTTCTCTCTCCCTTGAGGGACATCTCTCTCCCTGTGTGTTAATTAACGCTGTCAGTTGGTAGCCCTGCAGTCTTGGCCACCTGCAGCCCGCAGCGCAGCAAACAATGAGAGCTGCTCAGCTGCCAGCGCTCAGAGCCAACTGTGAGTTTCTGTGCAGGACAAACTCTACCTGTACATCAGCTCTGGAGTCTTTTAACACCTGTAACTGCCCTGACAGCTGCTCAGCTATGACTGTAGCACTGAGAGAGAGAGAGAGAGGGAGAGAGAGAGGGATAGAGAAAGCTTCTAACCAACAGGACACTATGACCATTTGTAAAAATACTGGAATTAAAAACAGATTCTAACAGTAAAGTAATTATAAAAAACCAAGCTAAGGAACAGATTAAAAACTATGAAATTTCCAAGAGAGTTTAAATAATGGTCTTGAATTCTGCTGAGGACTATTTCATGTGACTTCAGCAGATCACGGGAAGGCTTTCTTTTCTAGCTCATGTCTTTTTCATCTCCTGACACAAAGAGAAAGAAAATTTTCATTGCAAAACCAAAATGAAGAACTTTCCTTTTGCATTTTCAGTTGTATTTGGTACTTCCAGTAATCACCTCCTATCCAAAAATAAGCATTATTTGCTAGACAAACAAAGATATCATTCTTACTATTATGTGTGCTTCACAAATCAGGAGGGAGACAGAGTTCTCGCCACGGACTGGCAAAACCAAACACAAAAGTGAGCAAAACAGACCCGGACAACAGACAGAGTTTTATCAATAAAGATGTTCTTTCTAAGAAAATAATCACAGCGGCCAAACAAAACACGGAGTGGGATCCAGAGTTGTCGGAGGTTTGCCAGCATACTCTCGTGAAGGAAACTATACAACAGAGGGGACAGGGATGATGCCATAGGGCCCTTTTCCCTGAAACGTCCCCCTCCACCTGTCCCAGTCCACATTCCAGCAGTATCACCTGTTCATCTGAGTCCCTCACTGGGATACTCCAGAAGGCCCGGGGGTCCTGGGCTTTCCAGCAGTCTGATAATAAGGGATGATGTGTCTGTCAGCTCAGCTTGGCTCCCATGTGTCATCAGCGAGGGGTTTTTTTATCGAGTGGGGGAAGGGTGTAGGGAACAACAGCAGAAAAACAGGGAGATTAAAGCACACAATAACACTTTTTGAAATCGTTTTCGTCCACTCTACGTGTGAATCCGAACCCAGTAAAACAACACTCTGGAGGGAAATAAAGCCAAATTTTTCTCATCCTCTTCATAAGCTGTTCAACTTAGAAATATGAAGGAAAAGGGCCGTATTGTCATCATCTGTGAGAATTCCCCCCCCCCCACATTTTTAGACACAGGCAGAGTTCATAAGTAAAATTCCATTGATGGAAAAGAGAAGTGAAATACGACCTGTGGAAAGGACACAAATGACAAACGACTTAAGTCTAAAAACCCTGGCATTATCAGAAGGTCAGGAATGGAAAGAATTTTGATTTCTTCAATTTATTAATAGCACATGGCAAAGAAGTAGCCTGTGTGTGCGTGTGTGTGCGCGCGCGAACGTGCTTGCCTGCGTGTGTGTAAGTGTGTGCGTGTGTGTTTTGCCCACAACAGGTGCCAAACATAACAAAGGAGATGAGAAAAACATGATGGGGTTACCTCACAGCCGGGCTTCCCGCTATCGCTGTGTCACAAACAAAAAATGGGACATAAGTTTGAGCGAGCCTGTGAATTTTTGTGTCTATGTGTCAAATTATGTACATGTGTAGTTATGTTTGATAGATAGTGTGTCTGATGCACATGTGTCTGTGTGCGTGGGTGTGTGTGTGTGTGTGTGTGTGTGTGTGTCAGTGTCTGCAGCCGTATGTGTGTAATGAGCAAAAACAGTGCAGGGAAATGAATGAGGTATGTGTAATGGCTTGCTGCTCTGCTATGTTCATTAGGCTACAGCAAGTGCGTGCGCTGGAGTGTGTTTGCTTTGCTTAAACACAAATTCCTGGGAAACAGTAGGAGGTATGGAAAGTGTTCTCGGAGCAGCTTTTGAGGTTTGGTTGTCAACATCGTCAGTATAACATCGCTGACATTAACAAATGAGACAGATGCTGACACTGTTGCGGATTACCCTACATTTGCTTGGCTCTATGGACCAATAGATCATATTTCTCATTTCATTTCTCTGCTGCCTCGTTGGAGAATGACACCAATTCTGGGACTAGCTTGTTTTGTGGTGAAAATGTTTTTCAGAAGAGTGATGCTGAGACACCAGTTTTGAAAACAAATTATATTTCTATCCATTTTAGTTCGTCACAGATGGTACAGTTACACATAACATAACATCCATCACAAGTCCAATATGAATCAGAGCAGACAGTATATGTTTCTGTGTATACATAAACATACTGTACAACGTAAGATCTGTTTATGAAGTGACTTACTACACTATTTACCTGTTTTCACCTTGTTTGACTCTGGTTGAATTTGCTTCTTCTCCCCTGGAGCTACATAATAGTGATATATGTTTATGTTTATTTGTCTTTGCTCTTTTTATTGTGTCCGTATGTATCTCACTAAACACTGTCACAGGCACTGGCCTCTTGAACCAAAATACATTTGTGATTTATGTCTTTTTCATGAAGCAACAAGCTCCTCATTTTATTTGGAACAGATTTACTCTTCCCTTCCCTTTTGCCTTTCTTTTTTATTATCATTATATTTACTTATATTTGTAATATTAATGTCTTCTTAGTTTTATTTAACCTATGTCATTGGGAAGCACTTTAAACTGTGTTTTTACTTAGTTTCAAATGCAATGGCTTCATAACATGTTATGTTTGCTGGATTTCTATGTCTGAATCACTTTAAATTATCTTGTGTCTGAAGTCCGTTGAGAGCCAGTGAAATTCATTTTATGCGCAAATATACCAACGAAGCTTCATCTTGTTCATATTTCTGATTGACAGCCACATATCATTTCAAAACGTGCGAATGCTGTGGCGTGCTAGAACACCATATACTTCATATACTGTGTGTGGGCCCCTTATTCCGATACTCAAACAATATGCAGTACATTAGCTGCTGCCAGCGTCTGCTTCAGTAACTTTAGAAGGTACCTTACTGCTGTTTGCATTCAGAGAGCTTTACATAAAATCTTTTTTTCCCCACCTCCTCGTATATCACTTCACCCCCATCTTATTAGCTGTTCTTTCATTTAATCATCAAGTGATGTTTTTCTCCGGGTTACTGAGGTAACTGAGATATATCATCCATATGTACTACTAAGTTCAAGAGAGCAGGGAAACATTGTGGCAGAACTAATGTATAAAATATAATTCGTACCAGAGTGAGATTTTTCCCACAGGATTAAGTGGCTATAAATAAGATCCTAATGCTCTTCGACATATTTGGCAAGCTCTCTTGCATATTCCATACATATATTTCAATAAAATATGCTGATACATGCCTTTTGAATTATCTCATAAAAACAGTGATCTTGTGTCTAGATCATATAATAATCATCCATTTTACAACCTCAAAGCCAGGTTGTCCCAATATCTCTAAAAGTATGGACCTTGTTATAGAAGTCATTAAGTTGTTGTTGTTGAAGCTGTTTTCCAAATGAGGCTGTACATTTCCAAACACACCCTTTGTTGTCCTCATATGGCTGAGCCGGGCTGGCTGACCCACAGCACAGTTTACTCGGAGTTTCACTTCTACAGCACTTCCCGAAAAAAACTTTTCTGACAGACAGCAGCATTAATGATCATCCCAGAGCTGACTCTTCCATCAAGCTGTCATGTGACATATGATTCACAACACACAAACTAAAGATGTATATAGCACAAGCACTAGTGGAGCTGAACAACAACACCAAAAAAAAAACCAAAACAAAACAGGACATCAGTGATGAACTATGTGATTCTAAGCAGGTGAATAGACCAAGTAGCCTGAAGCTGCTCAAGTTCTGGGCTCTGCTCTGCATAACAGTAAGCCTGAAACAAAAACAACTTGGATGTCTCTTGAGACTGGGCTGCAAATAAACAGTTTTACTCACTCTGACTTGAGCTCTGTTTGGTTCAAGCCATCCATGCTGCTGAGTCCTAAAAGCCACAGTAAAGTAAGATACAACTTAACTATACCCTTAATTTGGAGTATCAAATGTAATATATAAATTAAACAATACTCTTGGCAAGTTGAACCAAACCTAAACTTGCAGTTTCACGTAGGTCATAATCCTGATGTTCAATCCTGAGGGGACATGACAAAACAGACTGCTCTTAAAGTTAACTGCCAGTCTAGAGTTTGCAACAGACACTCATCCTTTAGGCAATGTTATCAATGGATTCTGAAAAATCCGCATTGTTCACATTTTTTTCATCATCTGACCCTTGGCACTATAATTTGCATGAGAGAACTTGTACTGCTTTATCTGATAGTGCTGTATCAGTCTGTATGATTGGCAGAGAAGTTGCTGCTGAAAGCAAATTCTTTGTAATCCACCTTAGCATACAAGTAAAAACTTCAGTTACAGAAATGATTTCTTTCCTCCAGGCCGGCAGAAGACCAGTATGTATGGATGTGTGTGTGTGTGTGTGAGAGAGCGAGAGAGAGAGTTTGGGGGAATAGTGTAAGGTGGGACTGCAAATAAAAGTCCTGACCCCGGGCCATGGAATTCCAGGGTCGGTATTCGAGGAACATGCCCAGCCCTAAGAGCAGGCGAGCCCAAACCCCCCTCTGGGCAACTTCAGCCTTACACAACACGTCTGCAATACACATACACACATGCACTCACACACACTATTCACACACACACATACACACAATAAGCAGACAGTCCCCTGCCCCCTTCCTTTTGTTGTTGTTGTTTTCTCTTCTCCCCCTCTCACAATGGAAAGGCATCTCCACTCTCTAAGAGGCCACAGTGAGAGATCAGCTCAGTAGCGGAACAATAAACAGAATCTATACTTGCTACGCTCTGCACCTACCTTGGACTTTAGTCAGCCAACTGATTCTTAGATACTAGGCCTAGATAAGAAACAAGCATGCATGCTGTAGCAGGAGTAGTGAAGCTGCACACAAACACTCCTTCTCTGTCAAACTGTATTGTTGATAAGACCACTAGCCCACTTCAAACAGCAACAACCACTTGGGAAAAGGACTTTCTGCTGCTGAGGCCCCAGTGGCATCGAGGCACTCGGTGAGTCGCTGTCAATACAAAGCTCCTTTGAGCATGAGCATTGTCTCCCTCCTGGCTCAATGATTAGTCAGCAATCTGCTATCATAGAGGGCCCTGGCCTATTTCTGCAGAGGAATTCGATCTATGACATCAGTCTGCTGCAAAGAGGCCAAAGTCTGTCTGACGGGGGCCTTATAAAAGACCAGGTGGAAGAGTTTGAGAAGATTTTAGCTCTTTTGTTGCTCTCCTATTAATTATCATTATTACAAAATAAAGAGGGCAATATTCAAACAAAAAGTTTGTTGTGAAGATGGTGAATGATGATATCTGGTGGGCTGCGAGGACAAGAAAAGAAGGGAGTGAGAGAGCGATCTGGGAGCAGTGATCCGTCGAGGGGAGCAGGCTGTGCAGTCCGCTGTGGTTCTGTGCGGCTCTCTTGTACATCTGCCTCATCAGCAAACTACATTTGCTTCAGCCCAACAGACACAAGCAGGGCAGTAGAGGGAGTTCAGGACCACATCTGGTGGTAAAGTCCATTTTTACAGAATAAGCACTCAACAGATGACAACAGGAATGTGGTCTGAGTTTGTTTGGCAGTGTTATATATCTTTGATTTCTGTTCTTCTGCATTCCAAATAGTCACATGCCAGATATACTACAGTTTGTGTGATTAACTTAACAACTCATTTTAATGTATAGAAAAAATAGAAAAAATTAATCGAAGGTTTATTTACAGCTGTCTGTACTTAAGGCTCACATCATTATCACATGTCCGAGCTGCTAACTTACAAAGGAAAGTGAAAGAACTACAGTTTAATGTATCGGTTATATTCCATGTATTGCTCTACAAATCATCATAATTAGGTTTTGGCGAGCCAGCCCTAGTCAAGAGTTCTGGGCCAATTTTTATTCCCATTCCTGGTGTGTCTTGTTTGATTTAGGCCTTGGTGGAGCCCTTTGTTCAAAGCAAACTGGATGACAGCAGACAATAAAATGTTCACTGCAGATATTAGAGGCTTGAGACTTGACTTGGACTTTCCACCAGTTCTGGTGGAAGGGACAAAAAAGGGTCGAGCAGAGGTGATGGCCAGTTGATTTCATGACCTGACAAAGAACTAACTTCTTTAAAAGTGCCCAAGGTATGTTTAATGGATAAGGGGGCATTATCAATATATAACAAAATATCATCAACAAATAATGTTATACAATACAATGTGTTTCAGAAGGTAACGAAGGAAATCAAGGGGTTCAATCTTAGCTTTTGTGCCAAAGGACTGAGCAAAAGGACAAATAATAAGAAAGACAGGGCACATCCCCACCCAGAGCCCCCTTGGAATGAAGATAGAAGAAAATATTTCCACTAGCTGTTAGCTTTGAGCTCATAAGACTTTAAGATTTGAATGAAGGAGGGACCCACGTCCAGACAATCAGTCAAGCCAAGCTAGCGTTATATATACATACATACATATATATATATATATAAATTCAAAACTGAGACTTCTCTCTGTGTGTCAGCATGCCACACCGTCAGTACACAGATTGGCACAAAAGTGAGAGGGAGCAAGAAGGATGTAATAACCAGAGCATAAGTATAAACAGACAGAAGGTAGAGACAAAAATGTTGTTGTGGTAAGTTTTTCTTATTTAACCATGACCAAAGACTTTCAAAGACTAACCACGGCAATAAGCCCAAACCATACACTAAATTGCTTTAGTCTCTTAACCTTAACCAAACCTTTGACTGCCTAAACCTCACACTAACACAAACCATCAGGTAACCATTTATGTGATAAACACAAGATGTCAAATCTGCATTTTTGTCCTAATGACCTAATTTGTGGTAGAGAAATACACCATCTGCAACACATAATTTGCTAATTTTGAGCAAATTTTTGGAGATTTTACAAGTATTTTTGTTTTCATGCACACACACACACACACACCATTGTGGATGCACTCACACAGACACACATGCGAGGATGAAAAAGACACTGATGGAGGAGGGGTAAAAGAGAAGGAAAACAGAAAACGTGAGAACAGAAATGGGGAAGAAAGACTGATTAATCCTCCCTTTGGTGGTGCTCTTAAGACGTTTGATTCAACCGCACTCCCTCCACAGACCCCCCCTCCTTCGACCCCAAAACCTGTCTACTTCTCAGTGAGGTGGTTTGATGTTTCATTCTTTCTTATCAATAGCACCTTTGCATCAATTACACAACAAAAACATCCTTGAGAGCGAAGGGGATGGGGGAGTGCCAGGGGGAGGGAGTGTGGGAGACAGCCTCCTTGTAGTGCATTCCAAGCTTTTGTCATCCCTGGGAATTTGTTTCCTGTCAACATCTTAAGCCAAAAGATAATATGTTATCAGGGATGAGAGGAGCTCTCTCTGCCCCCCCCCCCCCCATTCTGATCCTGATGATAGATGAAAATATATGTGAGGAAATACCTTTTAACTGAAACGTCTTCCATAGTGACAGATCTTTGCTGCCTTATGTCTGTGACAGTAATCATTATGGCAGAATGGGGAGAATCAATTGGTGGAGTCATGAAGTAAAGAACTAAAGAACCACCGACCCTCAATTAAAAAAAAAAATAAAATAAAAGGAAAAATCAGGACAGCTGTTTGAATCAAAAGGCTTCTCTCTTATATATATATATATTGGGGGGAGCTTTTTGGCCTAATTAACGAGGTGCTCCACACACGAGCTTTTTCAGTTTTACAGCCCTGTGTTTCCCAGTGTCTGCAGAGAGATGCTGACATCCAGCCTGGGGGGGCAGTAACCCTCTCTCTGTGGACGCAACCAAACCGTTCTCTCTAAATAACATCACCTTTCCAGATCCCACCAGTGAAACTAATGTTCACGTGCTGCTGGATTCATGCATGGTCTCAGTTCACTTCCTTTTCTCTGACCAACTATCAAACATTTGAAGCCAAAAATCTTGTTCGGTGTCAGATTTTTGTCTCTTTTAAGACAGAAAGCAGCTTTGCAGATCAAAGCAATATCCAGAAACTGACCATAATTCTACAGTTAAAGTTGTGATCAACACCGTCGACTCCTTTTACTGTCCTGGTTCCCTCTCATCCTTCTCCATCTACGAAACAACTTGTAAGGAAGTGACTGTGGGTCAGTGGTATGTCTGCAGAGTAAACAGTGGCTGTAGTGGAGTCCTGGACCAGGCTTATCAGGTTGCGTCTGTCTGATTGACCCTCCACTCCCTCTTTGTTTAGACGTCCTGACAGGCGGGTCACCGCTCCACATCCTCCTCCGCCTCTGTTCCATTATTCCCACAACTTTGTGCTGTAAAAGTGAAAGGCCTTGTTTTACTTCTTTACTTGAAGGGCAAACAAGTAGCCGGAGGTGCTTTTGGGGAAACTAAACACTGCAATAAAAGGACTCGGGCTGTCACCTGAGGCACTGCAGGTCATGATGCTCAAACAGGCATCTCGGATATGTGGCCCCTTCTACAGAAACAGTAGGGAAAGTTAAAGGCATGTTGCAGGCTGTTGACAAATATTTACAGCTCACTTTGACAACAGGAGGAATGCAGCGGAACGTCTCAATCTGAGGTTATTAACCCCCACCTTCCTCTTTTGCCTCTGTGTGTGGTACTGCTGTGTTCTTCAGCTGTTCCCCAGGTCTGTCTGAGGCCGCTGTGGCCTGTCAGCCTGTCAGATTAAAGCTTCAGTCTCCTAGTCTTCCTTAAATGCCACACGCTTTGTTTTCATTGAGGAGGGGTGCAGAATGCGTGTGATCTCTTGTCGGCCTCCTTCTCATCCATCTCTGCCAGAAGCTGAAGGGGCAGAGGGGGTAAAAGGGGGTTCAGGCAGGGGCAAGGGGCAGGGTCACACAGGGGGAAGAGCAGGGTCAGAGGTTAAGCTAGGTTACCTAGAGCCTTTGCACAAGAGCAGTGAAGAGAGGCCTACCAGACAGAAAAACACACACATATACACATATACAGAAACGGGCACACACACACTTCTCTGCCCACCAGTAATAAAGCTTTCCACTGACATTTCACTCATGTTTGCAACACTGCTGTCATTCATGCAGAGTGTGGCCTGTTATTGAGTGCAGATGTGGTTCTGTAATGAGCAGTAGCTTTGGCACTGACTATCAAGGGATGATCAGAGGGGTGCGCTGTGCCCTGACATGGAACATGAGAGAAAGAAATGGACGGAGAGAGTGAAATGGATGAGCTGAATGAGATGAGTTTGCTGTTCCAGATCTGCAGGAGCTGAGGAGTTCCAGGCTCTTTTGCAGGTGCATGACATGTTGTTCACAGTGACCTGCAAGCACTCAACAGAGCTGTGTTAGTGCATTTTCAGCTCTAATACCTGCTTTTGGATGAGTGTATTGTGCTGCTGTGTGGCTACCTTTAACTAAATCCAGCCACTTCAAGCCAGGGAACTGTTGTGCTAATTATTTTCCATTGATTTTTCCTCTTTATATATAAGGCTTGTGATATGGAGCTTCATTGTTTGTCCCATATCTACAAGAGGGGGTAAAAGGGGTGTACATATATGTGTGTACAGAAACAGTAAAAATCTTTTCTGAAAGTTTGACAGAATCAGGAAGATAAGTGCAGGATGGAGGGAGACAAAGAGGAAACCAAAAAGGAAAACAAAATCTGTCATCTGAGAGTGTGTTATACCTATGAAATAATTTCCTCTGGACACAAATCGAACACACAGGACTCAGCTGAGTGACCATAGAGCCACTTTTCTTATTCTAGCTTCTGATGCTAAGTTGTAGGGTTCATAGTTAGCCCACCAGGTAACCTACTTGTGTATCTCCTCACAGGTTTCTGACATCATTGAAGTAAAGCATGGAAATTTATGCAGACCAATGCATTTCAAAACAAACAACAACAACAAAAAAAATTACTGGCACTGCACGAGGCATGACATTTTATCCATATTGAGGATATCCTCTTTTTTACTGTGCAGCTGCACTTTTAAAGTGTGAACTCAGCAAAACTAAATTCAGAATTTCCTCAGGAGCGACACTGTTGAGTAACTATTAAGAAGCCGCTAAGATGTTTTCACTTCCCTAAAAGCTGTGAACACTCACTGCCACATTGGTGCAAGTGAAGCTAAAGGTGTGTCCACAAGGGATAATCATATGAGAGAATGAAATCTAACAATTTGCTCCAAATTGATGCAATCAAGTTGCGATTGGCTGCTGCTTTTGTATAAAAATATTTTTACAAAATCTTATTAATTCTGTTAGTTAAAATTCTCTCTTAATCTAAAACCATCAGAGTGTCAAAATGAAGGCAAATGTAAGCAGTTTGTCAAACAGAAAGGAGGGACTGAACGGGTCCTGCACAAATACACTTTTAATGACTGACGGTAAAATGTGAACATCATGCTCACTGGCACCATGACACACAAACTATGAAAGCTATAAACCACCAACAGACCTTGGTAATGTTAGATTATATATTATCACATATACAGCTGGGCCCAAATGTTCAAGAGCCTCTCTCTGTTTTTCTCTCACTGAACATAATAGCTTGATGTCGACAACTGCCCACCTTAAATCTGATCCTGCTTGAGGTTCCTGCCTCTTAAAAATGAAAATTTACCTTGCCACTGTTGTCAAGTGCTTGCAGGAATAGTTAGATCACTGAAATCAATATTATAAAGAGTACCGTCTAGACCTGTTCTAAAGGAAAAAGTGCCCTGAGATCTTTTCTGCTATGATATGACGCCACATAAATAACAATTGATTCGACATGAAAGTGGCCTCAGACTATATTAGTATCGGAAGGGATTTTAAACTTTAACTCCACAACTTTTCTTTGCATGTGCAGCATCATTTCCAGCAGACGTCTCGTTTCATTTATGTACTAATCAGCCACTGTGGCCACAGTGATGATAAGAGGAAGAGGGAGGCTCCAGCAGCAGAACATCCAATACAACACTGTGCACTTGTCTGAGCCTCTGTCCATGGTGCTGAAGCAGTCATCTACACCCATAGACCTAGAGCAAGTAGAATCAAATGACCAGGCATTTTATCAACTGGCTACGCAAACAGAAGGGAAGCTCAAGAGAGAAACTGGCAGCAATCTGAAGCAACTGAAATTAATTTGGATCCAAAAAAAAGGGGTGCTATAACTGATTTGTTAGTTTTTCAGCAAACATAGTTCATGTTAAAGATATGATGTCGGCCTGGAACACAGAATTTCCAGATAATAACGCCGTATGGAAATGAGTCACTTATTTACGAATGGCTTTTGAAAGGGAGGAGGGAAATACTTGCTGGGATGTAGTCGCTCTGCTTGAGAGAAGCCTTTTTGTAAAAAAGATGTGGCGATTCACTTCAAATCTCATGAAAAATGTAAAAGCTATTAAAAGTTTTACAAGTCAGAAGTCTAACGTAAACAGAGCAAGCTATCTGCCGGACAGCTTCCGACTGTCTTCTTTCCTCTTCCCTTTTCCGAGCATCCCATCTTCCTTTGTTTTCACCTTGGCTTGCACTCTCCTGAGATGTCAAACGAGTAAGTGTGCCAGGAAGAACAGAGCACTCACCTCAAATGGCGTCTGTTCACATAATGCATGAGGAGATGTCTTCAGCCAACACCACAACAGGAAGCGCATGAATCTGTGAAACATCCTGCTTTCTGAAAGTTAAATGAAATGCTGTAATTGTTGTCCTGCCGTGTGTGTGTGTTTGGATCTATGTGACTAATACATATACGAGGGTACAGACTGTGCTGCTCACGGCATAAAGCCAAGATGTTAAACTGACTCTACTAATTAGACAAATTTTTGCCATGTTTACAGAGTGTGGATGTTAACAGGGTGCCTGTGACTCGCTGGGGATGTGCGTATGTCTCTTACTCACCTCGAGCCACAGACCATAAACCCAAAGAGATCCTGCTGTGAGCTCCCGACCTTCCACCCTAATAACATCCAGCTCACTCAAACTCACACCTCATGTCCAATGCTCGCACACATATCAAACGTCTTTGGTCAACTTTTTACAGCTAACTACTGTTAATATGTTAAACATTTCCATCGGTGAATAATAGAAGAAATGCGTGTATTTGACATGCTGAGCCCAGTATGAAAAGTCAAAGATACACTGTATGTCAGGATTGTTGGTAACTTCATCTCCCAGGGTAAAACAAGAGAATGTGTCGTCTCAGCAAATACCCAGAATGACATATGTTTTACATTCACGTGATTTATGAAGCCCTCTAGTGGCCATTGTGATGATGACCTTTGTTTGGTTTGAGCAAAGGAGAATGTGGACTAAGAGAGTGAGCAACAAAGTCCACGAACAGAGAAGGCTGGCATGGAGGGAAAGTCAATCAAATTTTGGCTTTTGGCATCACAATCAGACGGTCAATACTTGTTACTTCATGACAACAACTGTTTCACTGCAACCAGATGGATGTTGTTACAACCATATCAATGAAGGTCCCCTAAAAAACAAATAAAAGAACGGGGGTGTCCAGACACAACCAAACCTTAGTCATAGAAGCGTAATGTCACAGTGAACAGTGATGATTCGGACAATTGTGAAGTGGAATCCTGATGAGCTGGATCTGAATTGACCTATTTGACGGCTATTTGACACGCGGTTCATGGGGTCAGAGTGCAGTATGTGTCAATCGGACACCAACCTCACATTGGACAGGACAGGTGTAAAATTTGTAAAACACAAATTTGACAGTGATGGGATGGTTGGCTCATTCCTGCCAACACCCAAAATCAGGCAAAGGACAGAATATCGATCAACAATAAAAACAAACATCAAAATAGTCCTCCTGTTTGACGTTTCAGCAGTGAAAAAATGTAAATGATACCTAAGTTGACTGAATAGGCCTTGGCAATTGGACTTCCTATCAACCAAAACCGAAACAATTAAAGGAAATTAAAGGCTTTTTATGCTTTTAGGTAAGCTGATAATATTACCAAACACATGTACTCCCTGCAGTGGCTGAGTTGTCAGGATATCAGGGCCTTTGTATGTAGCTATGATGTTTTACATACTTCTCCCTCTCCAGCAGCTCGGTTTGTGTTTCGACTCTCTCAGCTCAGATGGAGGGCCATACTGTACACGCTCTCACATGATTTTCTCGGGAACAAGCAAACACTTCTGAACTTCTTCCGAACACTTCTGAATTTCCCAGGTCCTTCAAGAACACTGTAATGGGGTATACGAGTGCCCAGCATTGACCCTTCGAGTATCACAAGCTCCAGCCTGCTGTGGCTGGTCACTGATTAACCACAGTCTCGATAAGATCTGTTGGCTGAGTTGATAAGACCTCTCGTGTCAAACACAAAGAGAGATCATTGACACTCACATAGAATTATGAAAGACCAAGGCTTCATCAGCAACCTGTCTTTTCGCAGAATTGGAAAGCTTATTGATTGATTCTGTTCTGTCTCCATGAGATGTTCTACCTGACTATTGCTCATCCCCTCCAACCCCATAACCTTTATCAGAATATGGGCAAGTGCCTGGTATCAAGTAAAAATTCAACAAATTAAGAAGAAACACGTTGCACTGTCAAAGGTGGTGCTGTGTGTGCCGTGGATCCGGGATTTACAGAATGACCAACTAAGTTAGATCCGTTGGGAACAAATTAATGTTTGCTTTGTAAAACTAGGAAAAGAGTTGCCAGAGTACTGAGTAATATTTATGAATTAGCAAGCATCACCGGAGTGACACATGTAGAATTTTATTTCGATTCTAGCTGTGAAGACGTTCCCTTTCGGAATTTTGAAAAATTAAGAGGACATCTTCTCAAGTCGCTTTTTTGTATAAAATGCAAAAGAAAAAAAGAAAAAAGAATTGGT
Source organism: Remorina albescens (assembly GCA_034769265.1). Lineage (NCBI taxonomy): Eukaryota > Metazoa > Chordata > Actinopteri > Carangiformes > Echeneidae > Remorina > Remorina albescens. The sequence continues at coordinate 52,545,803 of CM068475.1, forward strand.
GTGTCAATATCAGTCTACATGCATCAAATCAATCCACATCAGGAAGGAAACTCAATTCAGCCAGTAATTAATAACGAGAGACCAAAAAGCGCGAAGCTATCTTTAAATGTAATGAAACTCTGAGCTGATGCTGAGTTATTATTCTGAACACTCAGAATTGACTTATTTGCTGCGGGCAACCACAAACAAAACGGCCACAAAAAAAAACAACTATTAAATGACACCACACCTATTCGAAACTCATTCGGAATTTAATGAACGAAATCTAAAGGCATATTTAACATGTTTAGACTTGATAAAGGTTTAACCAGCTCATCTCTGCACCTATTTGCTCTGCAACATTTTTGCCCCTTGGTTAAACACTCAGCAGACTTGCCCCTGCAGCTCATTGCAGACATTTACAGATCTGTGCCCAAGCCTCTGAGGCTGACACTAGAAGTCTGACTGTTAGTCCTGAGAACAGAATGTGAGGTGGGACGGGAAGCTCATAGACCAAGATGCTGTCTGTTGGGCCTCATGATTAACTTGGGGATCGACCATTAGAGGGAGAAGCCAAACTCCACCCTGACCACGACTGGTGCAGAGAGTAGACGACATGGTAACAAACTCCATGAACTCATTCTGCCAACATTGAACCCTGCCAAGAGCTAAACCTAACAGTTCACACTCCAGTGTCCAACTTTCCCTCTGTCAGGTGCACAATCCTCCATCTTTGATCAGCTTTCCGAAAGCCTTCATTCACAAATTCAGTTAATGTTCATTGAGATAAAGGAACAACCTTCATCTCTTTGCTGCCAGTTTTTTCAGTATCATCAAGTTATCCACAAAACACAAAATCCTGTTCAGCCTCTCAAGAAAAAATAAATAAATAAATAAATAAATAAATAAAAATAAATCATAAAACCATTGAAGCAACACTTACAGATGAATTTTTACAGTTGATTTGACTCCACTCTTCAGTTGTGAGTAATAATCTATACAGTTAAAGGACAAACTGCTGTTATTCACATTTCAACTGATACAACTTTACAACTAACAATGTTTCTGTCCTCATTTTTGTACGTGTGTGTGAGAGTTGTGTTTTATTTCACCCTTCATTCTTTAAAATCATTCATAAATTTGGCCCTCCTCTGCTCCACTACCTTGACTTCCACCTGCGCCTGTCCCTCATTTTGCCGGCCATTCCAACACACATTCACACACAAAGTCACGTACGCACATAGCTGCACTTGCACAAAAACGCTTAAAATACATGCACAGACACACATGACACGCTCACATAGATGGACAGGCACACATTTCCACTGCAAACAGTCACTTTCATTTGAAATATACTTCCAGGCAGGGAGCAAAAAACTTTGCTTAGCTTCAGCTGCCCTTGAGAAGATAACTCTGTTTGATTTTCCAGATTTTGGACTTTAGCTTTGAGATGGCCTGGGAAAAGGAATGTTCTGATGTATTTTCACGTGGATCAACAGACTAATTTCATCATGATGTCATTTTAATGTCACTGAGCTTTTTGCTCTTTTACATTTATGATACTGATGAAAGCTGCTGCTCCCTGTTGCACATCTAATGAATTCCAATTAGACTTATCGTCACAGAAGTTTTTATTTTCTTCTGGTACATGAGCAGCATTGGCTCAGTGGCTTGGGACTTGGCTTGGGAACCAGAGGATCACTGGTTCACGTCCCAGCCCGGACAACAAAAAATATGGAGTGTGGTGGATGGACAGGTGCCAGGGCACTGCGGAGGTGCCCTTGAGCAAGGCACTGAAAAATTTGCTGCAAGGGAGGTGCCTTCACTCTGTGTGGTTGTCCATGTATATATAAACATATCTCAGAGTGTAAATGTAGTTTTTTTTTGTGTGTGCATTGACCTCAGTGTGTGTACAATGACAATAAAGATTCTTCTTCTCATCTAAAATCAAATCATCCAAATCTGTGTTTAACGGAGAACCTAGAGATGTGATATTTCTCCATAACAGCACAAAGTGTCAACAGATTTCGACTGGAGGAACTGACAAAAAGCCAAAGGGTCACCTGTGGTTTTGTGGTATTCACAGGCCATTGATGGCCTCATTCTTTTATGGAGTGTATTACAATAATATTTAGAGATGAAGTCATCCTTTCCCCAATCATACTTGAGGATATTTGTTCAGTAAAAAGCTTATGATATCATGATGTCACACAGGATATGACCTCAAACGGCTCAGATGACATAATTGCTATCACCTGCACTGTGCCCAGCCATTCCTGAGGCTGGTTGCTGTTTAGGCAGTGATACTCATCATCACCGCCATCATCAAAACAAAAAACAGAGGTTTTTACAAGCGCGTGAGAGTGGACTTCAACCTACTATGAAATGTGACAGAATTTCCTACCACCAACATTTCAACACTGCTGCCAAAGGGATTCCATGCAGACTGTGTCTTCTTTGGCTGCCTCTGGGGATTTTGTCTGGGTCATCATGACCTGAAGTCTTGTGGGAGTTGAACAGGCAGCAGCAGTAAAAAAAAAAAAAGTAGTAAGTTTACTTGTAACAGCGGCCATAACAAGACCTCAAGCTGTAACTGTAGGGAGACATAACTCTATGTGAGAGTGGAACATTTGGAGATTCATTAATGGTTTTCCTGTTGATGCATGCTGAGAGACTTTTGGAGAAATGCCTTTTTAGTTTCAAAGGCCGCAGTGGTATGCTGCCATCTGCAGTTGCCCACATGGGACAAAGTTCTCTCTCTCACTCTCTCTCTCCCTTTAGTTGGAACTTGTTAGATAGTCTCTTATACTGACATTTGCCTGTGATTCACTGTGTTACAGTTTCATTTCAGAGATATATCACTTTAGTACAAACTGTACTCACTAGCTCCAATTTATGGCCAATGAAGGTCAAATAAACAATTCATCTCATCATCACTTGATCAAACTTGGTTTATCACATTTTTTTTTCACTTCCCACTCATTTTTTACATTTTTAATATTGTGCATCACCACAGACTAGACATATAAAGGAAAACATGTCCTTAACGTCCCCGAGGAGCACTTAAAAATATTTAGGAAATTTTTTTGATATATGGCATTTTGCCCGAGCTGGTAAAATGGTCATATTTCAAACCAACTTAGTCACTATTGTGAAACCCTCAAAACATACTAAAAATAGTGATTTAACTATGTAGGCAATGAGTCAAATTATTCAAGATCTTAAAATAAAAAAAAGCTTCAGTGGTGTCGGTCAGTTGTGCCCCGAGCTTACTCATTGGAACTTCCAGATTTATTGTCTTGCTGAACTCACCCTGTGTGTCTCCAGAGAGCCATTGAACTTGATTTAGTGTCTGTTATCATTATGTTATGTTTTATACGTCCTCATTTTATTAATCTAAAATACATCCTAATGAGTGCAACGCTACACTATGAAGATGTTTTTTTCAGACATTTTGCTGAATGAGAAGATGCTGTTGAGACGAGTGAATGGTCAATAGTGAATAGTGAATGGGGAGTGGGGGGCTGCTGTCCAGCCTGATTGCCACAGGCCAAATTAAACATCTGTAGTTAGGAATGTCTCTGTAATAGGTCAAGATAATGATTCAATTCAATCTCTGCCTTTTGATGAATGGATGAAGTGAATTCAGCCCTTGTAAGCCTCAGTTTTCCAAAAATATTTTGAGGGCAAAAGTCTTTTTCCCTCTTACTTGAGAGAGCCCACACAGTAAAATAAATGAGTAAATAAATAAAGGCTACAGCAACATGGCCTGGAATAATAGACACAAACACCAAACACACCCAGGAGTGGTCACGCATGGCTCCTCATGGCTTCCACAAAGGTCAAGTGTAGGTTACAAGGAACTGGCTGACTCACCCTTATAAGTCAGACAGATTTATTAGGTCAGAGCAGACTAAAAAAAACTAAAGCAGTGTTCATTCAGTAAGGAAAGGCAAGAGAGTGCAAGTTTCCTCAACTTTCTTTTGGAGGCCTGAGCCATTATTTCTGACGAAGACAATGTTTTAGTCAACACAAATATTGCGGAGAGATGGATTCAAACAAGTTTACAAAACACTGTTTGCCGGGACAGCCGGACAGGTTTCCACAAAACGTGTTAAGTGGAAGTGATTCAAAAGTGAACAAACCAGAAATTCTCATCAACTGCAGCAAGTACATTGAAGTACAGCCAGCAAGAGAGGACAAAGTTGAGCCATAGAGAGGAAGTTTCTAAGAAGATGGAATTAAAAGGCAGAAGAGATTAAAAAAAAAAACAAAACATATTTACCTTCATTTTCACTGACAAAAAAGGTGGTGACATAGATTTGTTAAAGTGGACTTATTTAAAGCCTCTCTGATTGTTGTTGTGTGTTCATGTTCTCTGGTGCTGACATGGGAACTGAAAGGATAAAGAAGCAAAGGAAAAGAAGGCGAAGAAAGGAAAAAAAAAGAAGAAAGAAAAGAAGGCAGTAACGAATGACAAAAAGAAGAAAAATAAATTTTCCATTCTGAGAACAAATAAAATACTTCTCATTATAACCACCCTCTTGACTTTAAGCAAAGTTAATATAAATATTGATTGATGGAGCTGTAATATTTGCAGAGTCCAAAAGGTTTCGCGGATTCCTTGAGTTCCAAGAATCAAGCCTCGGGCCTTCAGGCTAACTCTGCCTAGTAAAATTTACATTCATAGACAACTAAACTGTTTTCCAGTAACACTGGTGTCAGCGTTGCTTTGGTTTTTTAACTGGAATGAATGAACTGAATGTATTAGTGGCAGCAAAGTTACCTGGGTGGGAGTTTGATGGGGGCGGGGGGGCTGTATAAAGCTGTATAAAGTGCAAAAGTCTCACGCCAGAGAGCAGAAATTGCATTCCCACAGTCCCACAGCATGATTACAGCACGGTTCAAAAGTCTGAAAGTGGTGTCGCACTTTTGGACCGCGCTGGAGGCTTTAGGCAAAAACATCACTGTGGTTAAGATTGGGGAAAATTGTGGTTTTGGTAAAAAGTTTTGTGTCTGAGGTCAACGTGAACCTTTTTTTTTTTGTTTTTTTGTATAAAAAAAAAAAAAAGACTGATCTTTTCTTAACCTCAACCAAGTCCTGTTAGTGCCATAAAAACAAAAATGCTGTAGTTGTACAACAACTTGTACTGTAAGATTGGATATTTTTGTGGAGGACAAATACAATAAATATGTTGCTTGAAAAATTTAATGACAGTATTCACGATCAACATATTTCTTTGGTTTGCCACATAAATGAATTAAAAGCATTCTCTCATTAAATTAATAGAAAACACTGTCTAGCTGCAGTTTAATTGCCAAAATTTCCTTCCTTCATCCAAAATGGATTTGATTTTGCAAATTTGTTGCACATAAACACAATTCTTGGAAGACAGTGCTGTCCAGGCTGTGACACTGTTCATAACAAATTCAAATCTAGTGTAGAAGTAGCAATACACTGTAGGGGTGCTTACAAATTAAACTGTACAGTCTGAAATAACAATGCCAAATTATGGGTTCGGTGCTATTTTCATCCAGTCCCACATGCTGTGTGCTGTGTGCACAAGCTAAAAGACAGAAAACGATGGTTTTACAATAGTATAATACAATAGCTCAGTTCCAACAAGCATCAGGACGAGACATGTCTAAGTGTGTGCCATCTCATCCATGTAATGGGGTGATGGTGAACTGGAGTGAGCACTCAAGATGTTTTTATGGGGCATGCAGCATTAGCATACTAAAGCCCATTTGCAGATGGAACAACTAAATTCAGCTGTACACAAGTATTTCCTGAATGTCTCTATGAATACAATTGTCCACCGCATTACCAGTTCAGTAGACTTGCAAGCAGTGGAATTCTGGCCACATAAAGTTACCATTATAGAGCCGAGGATCACTCTCGTCCTCGTTTGATCGTGAAAAATAACATGAACCGTTCGCCACAATGCCACAGCAGACAGGCTACTGTAGGCTGCCTGTGTCACTCTTCATTTTTACAGTAGCACAACTGCAGCCTTTTCTATCACTCAGTCTGGCTGTGATCATAAGAGCTGCAGCTCCAGACTGAAAATTACCTGCACTGTAAAAATATTGCTCAAATGATGACTCAAACATTCCTCCTCAATTTCCTCCTCACTTGTACTAGAAACCTGTTGGGAAAAGGCAAAATGTGACTTACTTGAAAAAGCCACACACTGTACGAGTACTAAAAGTCAAATATTAGACAGTGGCAACAAGTGGTGACCTAAGATGATGACATCATCTTATTTTGACAGTTGCCCCATTTAATGTGGAAACGATTAAAGAGGAAGACAAAGAGGGATTTCACCCATTACCCATTAAAGTTAACCACCAAATTACATGGGATTTTATAGGTCATAAATAAGAAAATGCTGCTGGATTTTGCCCTCTTCTAGCCACCGTTGAACCTCCCCTGTGAGTGTGTGTGTAAAAGCTGCCAAGCTGAGGGGGAGAGACTTCGCCACAGGACACACTCAACTCGCTGCTGTAGATACCCGGCGCTCAGTACACCAGCAAACAGCACACACGGTTAGTACAAACTTAGATAGTATGGGCAAAGTACAAACACACACACACACACACGCTCATTCACTTTCAACATATCAAACAAAGTTCAAGCCTGTCAAATTACAGTCCTTTCTTTGCCAGCTACCCCTGGCACGACTTGTGTTAACAGTACCAACTGCTGAATGCTGTAATTCCTGGAAAGCTATGGGCAAACTTTTTACAGTTTATTATCTCACACAGCTCCCTCTCATCCATCCATGCAGCCATCACAGCAAAGGATCTCACAGCACTTTCACCATCGCACCACTCATTCTCTGGGCCATTTGGTTGCAATTTACTACTAAAGGAGTTTACAGCAAATTGTTCCTTCCTCTCCTTTTTTCTTCATCTCTTCTTCCCTGTATTCCCTTCCCATTCTGATCTGTATTATGGCATTTCATTGTGTTTTGTTTGTTTCCCCGTGACTCCTTTCATCTCCCAGTCTGTCTGGCCTCATATCATTTTTAAAGTGGACCCAAATGCTTTCCCTGGAACTTGCCAGCATGCGCTTCCAGTAAGTCTGACATAAATCGAATATTTGAAAAAAGACAAATAAATACAAGTGTAAATAGCCTTGTGGAAATGGCCTTAGCAACTTCTGTGTATAATTAGGCTGTCTTCTGTGAGTGTGTGCATATGTGTCTGTTTGATTGTGTGTTTGTGTGTGTGTGTGTGTGTGGGGGGGGTAATATGCAAGATGTTAGCAACTGTGTTTGTCTCCATTAGTGTGCGAGTGACTAAATGCCTTTTTAACCAATGTGTGAAATGTTCTTAGTGGGAAATGACTTAGATCCCCCGAGGTGACGGTAAAAGGGTCTTTTCCGTGCTGGCAGACAGGCCAGAGTGACGAGCGCTCGACCACCCAACGCCCCCACTCCTCCAGCACTGACACATCTGAACAAAAACAGCTCCATGGGCTGGCATTTATCTTATGGCTTAGTGTCTCCCTGATTCACTGCTGTCTGGCTGTGATTCTAAATTAGCTACCAGGAGCACAAGAGCAGGAAAAAGACAGAGAGAAAGAATGACATAGTTGGCATTGTGGAAGATGATTCAGAGGAAGCAATACATGTCTGGCATCTACAGATGTCAAGATCACCATGAGCTGATAGGGTGACCCCTCTGTTTGTGCTTCTGTTGTTTGTTTGGGCCGACATATATATGTGTGTGTTTGTGTGTGTCTGTATTTGATCATACACCAAAGTATGTTTTATGTCAGTGTCGCCAGTGACTTGGCGTATTTGCCATGTTTATGTGTGGGTATTGTGTCTGGACTGAGTGGTTATTGTATTCCAGACTTGTGGTATATTCAGTGCTCAGTGATTCACTCCTACCAGAATCTGTTGTCTACCTCTGCAGTCTGTGAGAGGTCTGATTAACACCACACAACTGACCCACCCGCAACTGACCGGACTTGACCAGAGCTGACCACACCTCCAGAAATACACCAGAGACAACAGGATGAAACCAAAGCGGAGGAAACAATCATCCTTGCCCCAAATAACACATCCCAAAAATGCTTTTTTTTTTTTTTTTGTTATTTATTTATTTTTTTCTCTATTTTTTTTTACTGGTTTGATTTCTGGAAAGAGTCACATGACTGACCATATCACTGGTGTGCAAACCTTTTATGGCTAATCTCCAACCATTTAGGTGCCATGTAACTTCAAATTTTCAGTTTATTTTCAGAAAGAAAACAAAAAGCAGAATTCCCAAAGCAATTATCTTTTACCGTATTTAGAGATAAATCTAAAATTCTGTATTGTGCAATCCTAACATTTTGATTTTGGTATAGCTATTGCCTATTTCAACTTCCCAGAATGCCCCTCCCACAGTGTTAGGGAAAACAAGCTTTCTCTATTATCCAAACGTAATCTTATATTACTGAAACCATTTAATCACCTTCTTCATCATGTACTAGTTTAAGACTCACCAAACTTGTTGGATTATTTATCTGTGTCGTAAACCTTTTTTTCTTTTTTTTTTTTACAGTGGAATTGGCACATCTGATCATTTTTGTAATTGTCTTTACCAAGCAATCCCACAAGCAGGCTCACTTGCAGCAGTGATTGGTAAAGCATGTAGATCTACGAGAGTGAGCCAGGATTTAAAGTTCTTTCTCGAGTTTCCTCTCTCATGCCTCCTCTTCCATCACTGCTATTCTAATTATTATTCCAAATACCTTCAAGGAGAGAGAGTGTCTGTGCGTGCTCCCTTATGATTTGGACAATTTTTCACATCAAAGGCATGCTGATGAGTTGTTGAAGAAGGATCAGGGAGGCAATGGGAAGCAGCCAGGAGGAGGCTTTGACTGCAGACCTTTTACTCTGCATTTGAATGTGAGCAATTATAACTATAGCTATAAACACTTTTGCTTTTAGACTGAACACTGAATCATTTTTTCAAGCATACAAAAGAGCTTTGTAACCCTGCAAATTAAAGAGTGCGACGCCTTCATGCTCCAAAGATGAAGACAGGAGGGCTTTTTCAAAAGCCTGACCTTTTATAAACTCCCATGTTTTTTTTTAATCAATCTTTCTGTGAACCTATTTTTCTGATTTGCTCCCATTTGATTGTTGCTGCGGTTTTGCTGTTGATACAGCCTCAACACTTCCCTTCATCTGTTTCATATTAAAACCCACATAATCCTTTCCCTGGAGTTCTTTTATTGTGAAAGGAAAGGTTGGGTTAGCAGCGGCTTAACAAGAGAACAGAATGGCAAAGTAAAGTCATAATGAATAAAAGTGAAAGGGAAAAAGAAAGTCTCTTGAACTGAATCCACTTCGGTCCTCATATTAGTCTCTTTGCCTTTTAGAGAATAAGGGAGTAGTATGTGGCTTTTAATTGTTCAAACTGGCTAGCTGTTGTTGTTGAAGCCACTCATGAATGAGCATGAGTAACAAGATGCTGCGCAGATGCTAAATTAGCGTTCATGGCTGTCACAATTTTTTTCAGATTCACGTAAATGATCTTTATTTGTTTGCGATGTTGATTAGGCAACACGTTTAAAAGTGGGAAGTGCGCGGCCCATTTTCTTCAGCAGCTGTTTAGAACAAAACAATTGTGTCCTGTCTTCAAAACAATTATTGTGATTTGCAAAGTGTTTGCAAGTTTAGGAAAATACTTTAATGGCCCACGTCGTGTTGTGGTATGTCCCACTTTATCACAGCACGTTGGTTTTGAGACAACACGTAATCTGCAAAACTGTTCATATCAGCCTTCTTGTGGACGTTACAAGTAGGAAATCTGCAGGAAGTAAAAACATTTAGACAATTCCTTTCTATAATAGACACAGTTTTGGACACCAACAATACAGAGCGGGACCCAGGAACAGATCATGCTACTTTAAAATGTTCCAGTATATCTAAAGACAGCGTTGGGTAGTAGTGAGTTAAATTTAATCAGAATTTAAGCTTAACTGCAATTTGCAATTGCTTGCCATGAGTTCAACTACATCCATGAAATACTTATGGTGATTTTTTGTGTCACATGAACTACTGGAACTACAAACTATTCTGTGCCATGAAGCAAAAGGAACAATTTCAAAATTTTACTGCGCCATTGCTTCTCTACTGTAATTGAACCCCTTTTGATGAGCCACACCCTCCGTTTCTTTCATGATTGTTGCGAAGACATCCCTAGACAATGCATTCATCAGGCAACACCACATACTTGACCTTTGTACAGTGCATGTGCAAAAGCCAAGGGTGTTGCTCAATGATCACACAGAAACGAAGTCATTATGGATAAACTCTTGAATCGAGAAAGACAATGACCATACGTGAGCCACCATTGTATACAAAAGACAACATTTTCTTGTTCAACGTTGTGGTATAATATTGTATAATGTGCAAATTGTAAAGTCTTTCCAAAGTCCCCATTGTAATCAAACTGAGTCTTTCTGTGATTTTAGGTCCATCAAGTTTAACATAATTGCTTACATAGCAGCGCTCTTAAAGTAGCTTCCCCAACACCGTGTAAACGTTACTGCACGTGTTCACACTGTCACTCAGCTGTGTGCTCTCTCTTACAAAGCCTTGAAAGCACATTGTCACATTAAACTGTATTTAGTCATCGCTAACACTGATGATTCCAGCTCTTCCTCTTATTGTCATCAGCGACTGTGATCAATCACAGAGACCCTGCCTTCATGAGATCTGGGGAAGATCAGTCACAAGCCCACGCAGATGCGAGTCCTTGAGGAGGCTGTGAAAAAAGGCAGCAGTATTTATCTCACTTGTGGCTGTTTTCAGGGCTGGGAACAATGCTGTCTTTATGGAGAGGTTTTATCACTCTCCGGCCACAGCCAAGAATGGCTGCTATCTTGTGATGGCCACTGCATAAATCAGTTTTGGTGCTCTCATTTGGCAGTATATCAAGAAGAGAGTTAAATAAGAGTAAGGAGCAGGAAGAGATGGGTTGGGGAAGGTCATGAAGATGGACACGGGAGTCTGATAGAAAAATTAATAGAGGCGTAAACATGAGAACAGCAAAGGTCGGGGGGGGGGGGGGCTACAGGGAAGAGGAGTAGCCTCTTCTGGCTATTGAACAGCCAGTACAGTGTGTGCTTTTTAGAGAAACTCATCCCTCAAACCACCTAAGCTCCTTTTGAATAACTTACCATAAATAGAGGTTTCTAATAGATGTATTCATCAAAGGCGGGTTTCATTAAATGGGCCTGTGAAAGAGGCAAAATGAGGTGTTCCTCCAGATTACAACTCCTCAACTTGGTTTTTGAGGATTAGGGGAAGCACAGTAGAGTACAATGGAGTCAGCCAGGGTGGATGCTGCACAGATAAGTACTCATAGGAATCAGCAAAGGGGGCAGATAAAAACAACATGTTTTCCTGCCCATGTATTTCTAGAATGCCTCTCCAAACCAAAGCTGGATATTACCGTCTGAAAATGTGAGCAGAGATATTTAACTTGGCTAAGGAGATTAGTTTTCTAAACGACGTTAAGTGGCTCAGTCAACGTTTAGACATTTTTTTCCTCCTCAGACAAACTGTACTGACTCAGATAATAGCTGTTGATTAACATCCAAGAGCTGAACAAAGCGCATTTATCAGATTCATTCACAGAAATGCAGATCGCAACTTGTGCGCATGCTTGTCTCTAAGTGCGTGCATGTGTGTACAGACACAAACACACAAACACGGGCCTCCTTGATGCCTCAGTAACCCCTCATTAAGGCTAGAAAACACAGGCAAAGTAAGGAGACAGGCCATGCTTTGTTAAGCTGCTGAGGGAGTTAAGTGATGCTGCCGAGTGTGTGTGCTCAGTGGATTAGTCTTAACTGTCTTTGGCGTTGATGAGCTTTATCATAAAGGCGTAATGTCATAACCATATCATCAACACAATGGCTCCTCAAGCACGATTAAAGGAGATTTGGCACACCGAGATCTTTGAAGTCTGAGACGAGGTACACAAATACTGAAACATTATCCTGATGTGAATGAGACAGAAACTACACAGATTCACAAGCTATTGAAGAAAACAATAGAGACAAAGGTATGAATCGTGAATGGGGACGCACATGCTTTGGATGCCCACAGGAACCCACAAGGTGCATTCCCAATCGTCTTCGTTGCATGTGTGTGTAGTCTGTTTGATGTCATCTTACATAGATGTGAGGTACACACAGCTGTACTGGCAGCAGCGTTATCGCAACCTGCTAAACAACAGCTCCATTGTGAACATATGTGTTTATGCGAGGTCGAGAGAGGCAGAAAGAGAGCTTTTTGGCAGACTTTGTTACCATACAGCCCCTCTCTAATCCTGTCCTTCCTCTCTCCACCTATAAATTGGCTGCATATCCGCTAGTCGGGCTACAGACGGAGAGGAATCTGCAGCGGAGGAGAGGGCGATCAGAGGGCGCGTAATTGAAAACACACAGAGAGCACTGACTCAGAGAGCCCAGCTACCAAGGGAAGGTGCAGTGTGTATGCGTGTTTGTGTGTGTGAGTACATGCATGTGTGTGTGTGTGTGCGCGCGCGTGTGTGTGTGTGTGCAATGCAGTGAGTGAAAAGCCCTGCTGAACAAAGGTTTGAATTGCACAAGAGACAAACTCACTCTGCGTGACATCTGACTAAATACTTTCATTGTTTCTCCTGCTGAAAACAAGTATCAAGTATCGCAGCTTGGAGTGCAAAGAGACACTGTTCTGAGACCTGCCTCGTTGACTTACACCAACGTGCGCTCATTGCAGAAAAAAAATATACTCTGCAACAAGTCAATTCACATGATATTAAGTCCTGACATTTGCCAGTGAACAAACTGCCACTGGACTGAGATGATTCCAGCGGCTGCAAATCTGCTTTAACTCGTTGTTGTCATATGAGCGGAATCTCACTCGTGATTTGCCCTGTTTTCACAAAGATACCTTGGTAAAAATGTTGTATTTTTTATAAAAATCGTTACTGAAATTCACTTCATTTTAACCAGTCAATCGTCACTTATTCTGATTGACTGGTTAAAATTCCAGCTCGTTCCCCAAAGCTGATATTCTCAGAATAAAATGAATGCTAAATTGAGTATTTCTTGTCGCCTGTGTACGAACGCAAAGACATACACACTGAGCCTGAGTGTGTTTATGTATGTTTTAGTGTCTTTTAACACCATTTCACCAGCGGCTAAAAGAGAAAATAGTGTTTGAAAACTGTTTATTCATCTGAAAGGGTAAAACAATGTAACCTTGTGCACTACTACTTGGAAGCATCCTGAGGGGCTCTTGGAAAGATTTAGCTCTCCGAGAGAATGCGATTGATACCGGGGAGAACTTGAGGTTTCTTTCACCGAGGTCTGAAATATGCTCCCGGCATTCAAGCCACGGGTATGAAAAGCTATCAGACTGAGGAGCTAATTTAAATCTAAAAATCTGTGGCTGTATGGTTGAATTCTATACTCCCTGTATCACATTTCAAATGACTCCAGTGCTTGAGTGCAATTCAGCATTTGGATTGTTTGATTGTTTGGGGCTGTCTGGGCTCTCAGTCATGTGGCAGTGCTCCTCGGGACACAGGCCAAACTCATAGCATATGTTGGAAGGGTATGACAGGAGTTCAGTGAGTATGTGTTTTTGAAGTGTACACACACAGACACCCACACACTGAGAAATGGCCTTTGTTTGAACGATATGTTTTTGGCAAGCATTCACACACATTCATGAATAATGAATGCATGTGTGTGTGTGTGTGTGTGCGCGCGCGCTATCGTCTGCACAATGACACACACATAGTCTTTCACACACTTTCTCCCTTTGTCTGTGCTCTTTGCACGCACCTAAGTGCACACACACACACACAAAAAAAAAAAAACAACAAATAAACACAAACAATGAGGGCAATTTGTCTTGATTTTTAAACTTGCCTGCGTTATCTTTGAATAGAAAGGTCAAAGATTTGTGATTAGGTTGATGACGCTGATATCGTCTCTCTGCATCATTTGTATGAATGGGGTTTTTTGGATGTCTGCGTGTGGGTCTCCATCCCACATTGTTGCGGACTTCTGCCAAGCACACAGCCATGTAAGGTAATTCACCCATCCTGGATGTGTGTTTTTGTGAACATTAATATCTCAAACATCTGTGCATATCTGTGGTCGTGAGTTGGCAACCTCTCCAAAGTTTGCCGTGGACCCTGCGACACAATCAAAAACATATTTGTGCCAACCTTATCTTAAGAGTGGCTTTTATCCGCCATGCTGACTGCTGCTCTGGTATTTTTCTGTTTCTCATTCTTTCTTTCCCTCCCTCCTTCCTCCTCTTTTCCCTCCATCACCAGTCTCAAGGATTTCCTCTATTATTCACTTGTTTTTTCTCCCCTTTCTCCTGCTTTCCCTTTTTCTCTCCCTCTCCCTTTCTTCTTCTTGCACCCTGTTTTGATTCAGGATGTGCCAGTTTGGGTGGTGAGGATGGAGCTCCCCAGATCCTGGAGGGGCATTGGAGCCGTAGGAACACTGGTCTCCGCCTCTCCATGCGTCTGCATTGTGAGCGTGGGCTAATCGTTAGAGTGAGGCCCCAAAGAGAGAGGACAAAAGGTCACGGTGGGTCACTTTGGCGTCCTAACATGAAAGGAGCTCCCAGTTTCAATGAGGATTAAGCAAAAATTCCATTGACTGCAACACTATGGGAGCTGCCAGCATCTTATACATGTGAATCCCCCACCCCTATGAAAGTGTCCTCTCTCCTCTCCTCTCACACACGCAATCGCAAACACACACACATGCACACAAACAAACTCATAATCCACACATCATTCAGCAATGAGTTAAATGAGTTCAGTGGCGGGAGCACTAACGGTCAAACCCTGCCCTTTGACCTCTGGGGTACCTTTCACTGAGTCTGCGTGTGTGTGTGTGCTTGTTTGTTTGCGAGCATGTGTGATGGAATTAAAGTGCCTGTGTGGCCAAAGACAGATTAAGGTCCCCACAGCAGAGCTCATTTAGAGGTTAATGTGTCAGTGAATGAATCAAATGTGCATAGCTCGACGGCGCTATGAGCTGAGATCCCCAGGATGTCAGCATGCTGTACCTCGGAAACAAGGCTGCTAGACCCTTGTGTGATCTGTCATGGAGGACGATAAACTGTGACTTTATGACCTTAAGGCTATGAAAAACAATGTATACTTTGTTCCAATTATCTCTCTCTTTTTTTGGCATGGTGCATGGTTTGGCACCCACTTCATGTTATGGGGCGCGCTTAACAGCTACATTCCTGCCTAGCAGTAAAGCTTTATGTGCTCATGCACCCAGTAGGTCATTATGACAGAGGCAGGGTCCTTATTATCTTCCACATCATAATGCCCCAACATGAACTTCAAACACGTTCCTCTGACTCGATGGGTCGATCATGCAGAACCGAGCCCTATTCAGGTCCATTCCTTGAGCTCCATTGTTGATGACATGTTGTTTCATTCTTGGTGTAAAAGAGGCGGTTCCTGCATCCGATAGAGTGCTGACTAATGACAAATCCTTTAATCGAAGAAAAAAGGCGACACAGTTACCTCCTCCTCTGCCTTGGCTGGGAAAGGTTACATCAGAGTAAGAGGGTTAAAAAATAAATAAATAAACGTGAAGTAAACATGACTTCTTAAACCTTATATCCCACATGTGAAATTGTGTGCAATGAGTGTTATTTCAAAAGCAATATTGTGTTGTGAAGACCATTTTGGAGTCTAGAGTCTGCTTTATCTGATGGGTGATTAATATCCTAATTATGTCTTTAGATTATGTATTGTGAAGTGATTTCGGTATTTCAGAAATGCTACACAAATATAATTATTATTATTATTATTATGTTTAACATTTGGTTGAATTATGTAAGACAGAGGAGGAGATCAAAAGGGCCCCTCAGTCATTCAGAAATGATGTCGGAATGAGGAATATACCAAGGGTCGATTTGACTTCGAATCTCGTAACAGTTATATATTGTTTTCCCAAAAATTCCAAGTAAACCAGAATAAAATCTGGAAATTCTTTGCTAAGTCTGTTGAACTAAAGGCTCAGGGGAGCCCTGTGCACATGTGTGTCACTGATTAATACTGCAGGCTTTCCCAAAAAATGAGAGGCAGAGGAAAAAAGAAAACACCAGCTATCAAAAAGAAAACACTGATTTCCCATCATCATCCTCCCTGTCACAGACCAATGGTAAACGTTCTGGGAAGAATGTCCAGCAGTAAAGCTGGTAGTCATAATTCAGTGGTGAGGAGCGTGTGAGATTCAGAAGCACCAGTCGCCACTGAGTTCTCTCACGCGTGTGCCGTGCGTAAGCAGCAGCAAGAACGAAGATGATACTGTGCTTTAATTCTGATGCCAAAAGCTGCTGGTCAGAAGGAGCAGAGATAGAGCACACCGGCATGCAGCGTCACTGAGCGAAAAATGCATCCCTCTGATATAGTGACTGAGCGGAGTGATACTGTGCCCCCTTTGTGTGCTCAGAGGCGGCGGCGAGAGGAGAGATAGGAAATGGGGCCCTGTGAATCCGTGGCATAAGGGAAGGCAGGCACAGAGGGAGAAAAGAGGGAAGCTTTGGGGGGGTGCATGAGTGCCAACATATGTTACCCATCAGCACGGTGATAATCAGGGTTGGGCTTTGATTACTGACATTCTTACAGTGTAGTCCATGCATGATGTATTATTACATACATGCTGTGTGGGTGCATGGTGGCTTAGGTGGCCAAGGTTTACATTACAGCACTATTTCTGCCTACATTTTTTTCTAAGTCTTCAGCCCATATAGAAATTAACGCCCTCATGATGCTCTCAGCGCCCCAATCATTTAACTGCTGTTCTCATTTGTTTGGGCTTTTGTGTGTCTTTGTGCTCTCCATTTTGTCTGCAAGTTGCAGTCTGCTGCCTTTTATGGTCCTTCTTGCTGTCTTTATATTGCTTTATTTAATATCCTCTCAATCTGTCTATGATGGTTTGCAATTCAGTTAACCGCAGACCTTCATTCAAAATAAAAACAGATGAGGGGAGACACAGTAATATGTGTGCACCAAAAATAGAACGAATTTCTGACTGAATATTGGGAGGAATTTAGATTTTTTTTTTTTTTAATGACGACCTATTTATTTTTAAATACATCCTAAAAGGTCAAATGGCACGCTGTAACAATAAGAATCACATGAGCCCGACTAGAAAAACAGCATTGACCTCAAGTGTTAAAAGCATCACATCACGAGGGAAGATTTTATTGAGCAAACACAGAGAGCTAAAAGAATAAGAGAGAGCATGGCAGAGGAACACACACACGCAGACACACATCCAATCCCCAAAAGGACAAACAGCTTTTGTTTCTGTCATGCAAGGCTCAAAGAGGCAGAGAGAGGCTTTACTGGAAAAAGGGCTGTGGTCTTTTCCTCTCCAAAATCACCAGAGCTCATTAGAGAAAACATTTTAGAGCTGGAAAGGAGCACATGACACATTACACTTCAGACAGCTGACCTATTTACGGGGTGACTTGTAGCATATCTATAAAACACATTACAGCGCATTGACCGATGACTGGTCCATACAATCGGGGGGAAAATATGAACTAATCATCTTCTGAGGTTACATATAGAGAAGGGAGGAGGGTGATGATTTAGCTGTCAAAGAGAGAATAACAGGAGCACCACTCAGGCACATCAAACACAAGTGACGCACACATTCACACCCACTCACACAGCACTATTATTTGTGCACTGTGTATCCGCATGTGCAGAACGTTTGTTACATCCATACACTTTATACGTATGTGCATATGAGTCTGCGGGCTCCTGCTAACGGTCTGCACACCACAAGCTCCCAGTTGCTGCTGATGGTTTCCATGTGTTGTGTATCAGTGGTGAGAGTTACCTATTTCGCGAAAGAGGAAGGGCAACCCGGCAACAGTGGCATCCCCCAAAATGTCTCCCTCTGCGGAAAGCCACCATAGAAAAAGAAACCATAAACCATTCACTTAGATGAGGTCATACATGTTTATCATGGGTTACGCTAGTGAGAAGCAACATTTTTGTGGACGATGCAACTCATCATAATATAAAAGGTTACTTAAAATGGACTCAACATTTAAAGGATGAGGATGGTGACTTTCCAAATTTTTGTGTGAAATTCCACAAGAGACAACATCTTAGTCTGTTTTGCCATATTTTCCAACAAGCACATTGGACCGGCTTAAAATAAATAATAGTGCCCGTGTTTACTGTAACTTGGAACATTTCACCCAGTGTACCGCGCAGCTAACTGATTTGAGATACAGTACAGACAAATCAATTGTATCAGTCTTTGGAGACAAACAGTTCTCCCTGTAACTGTTGATCTATATAAGATAAATATTTAATATCACCAAACTTTCTCTTTCACAATCCTTTGACAGCTGCTATTATGATTTTTCTGAGTCATAACGTCATCTTTAATCGTCTAGTAAGAGATATATGTTAACTGTAAGGCAGGGAGTTGCCACTAAAGGGTATTTGTGATCAGCCAACCTTTTCTCAGACAGAAAAAGGGTTTTTTTTTTTTTATATCATTTTTAATCAGTAAGAGGGTATTACATATGTTCCCTTAGCACAGAAGCAAGTACTACATGTTCCCGTCTTTCCTTGTATCAGCAATGAAACCCCATCCCTTCCCTCTGTCTCATTCCCACCTATCCAGTTCAGTTCAGTTCTGTTTTGAAAGGGTGGTTATATTCACTGTTATTGTATGATTTCACAGAACCACTCCTCCCAGCCTTTGAAGCGGGAAAGAGCTGACCAAAGCTGAGCGATCCCTGCTGTAAACCCCAGTCTGGGCAAGACCTGAGCTGGTCCCACCATCAGAACTCTTCCCTTCTCTCCCTCGTACCCATCCACATTCTTCCTGCGCCTTCATGCAACTGGAACAAATTTATGTCAGCTCAACATATTTCAGGGCACTTCTGAGGCACACACAAGGCCGGCTAGCCTGTTGAAGTTGACCTTAGGGTATTTGTCCTGGTTGAGGCCTTTAAAAATAAACAACAGGACAGAGGGGCTTAGTCTTGTGAAGCGGTGAGATTTCAGGGGCAGAGGAAAACAACAATTACCGAAGGCGTTATAGATGTTAAGTGCTGAATGAGAGCTGTCCAGAGGTATGGCTCCCTGAGTAAATAAGCAAAGTGGGGATACTATCTGCCTAGCCATGAACATTGATGAAAGGGAGTAATAGAAAAACATAAATAAACTTTATCTGACTCTGCACTGACCTCCTTTGTCAAACTGCTACCGCTGGGTTAGAGGTGTTGGGTTTCCTTCAGCTACGTTTTCTCCCTGTACTCACTTTTCACACTATAATTAAGGACTCAAACGTTCCTATAAAGTACAATGAAGGTCTCTTTCCCAGTCAACAAAGATCTGAGGTAGTCGAAAACAATAGTGCATGTGTTTATACGACGGCGCAGCTGCAAGGGGATGGTGTATCAATTCATCAATGTGTAACAGGATTGCAAAATGCTGTGTTTACTCTTTATTCGTCCATTCCTCTTGGCTGTTTAGTTCCTCTACTCTTTCGAGGATTTGGCAACACAGCTGATGGGTGCTCCAGTCTAACCTTGAATGCTCCAATGACCTTCGACTGATGAGCTCCCACGGGCTTTACATCTTCTGGAGCAGGGAAAAATAAAGTGCTCTTCGGCATATGAATCTTCCTGTTTTAACTGTGTTGACCTTAAATTATTTACTTTTGCCTTGCCTATAGTTTACTCAATATCAGAGTTCACTAAAACACCCCCACCAATATATACAGACTGCACAACAGGCTGAAGATATCCCCTGTTCCTGAGCTGAGTTCATGTATTAGTGTAATGTACTAAAAGAGCCTTCGGGGAATAGGGAACAATTAGTCCAAGCCTTTTGTTGGTCCTAATTAACACCGCAGTTAATGACCTCACAAATTTAGCTGTAAAAGACAAAAAGCTGTTATTCACCCCTAAGTGCCCCATGACCCTGTAAAAAAACAAGTTCTACAAAAAGCTGTGATGCAGTGAAGGTAAACTCTTGACCATTTTAGCTTACAAAAACCAGATGATTAGTTTTTCCCCTTTTCTGATATAAAACATACACATCAAACACAAATGATGACTGTCGGTATTTGGCTGCCTTTGCTGTTTCTCCTATTTGGCCTTTGAGGGCATTCAAACAATTTGTTGTAATTCTAGGCACTGGGAATATCAGTGCAGGCCAATTGGCCCTATGCTGACACGCACAGTTAGCACAAGGAAGAGCCTTGGCCTTGTCGTTGCTATAATGTTGTGGCTCACTGGGTCACCATGAATTCCTAATGACCCAAACAATCCACTGTCCATGTGTGCTTCATTCTGCTTGGCCTTGCTACTGTTGATGCTATTCTCCCAGTTCGTGCCATTCCATGTGCTGATGTTGATATGGGATGTTTATGAGCAGTTACCAACAATTGCAGTTGTCAAGCTTGCTCCCTTTGCACATTTTTTTTTTTTTTATTGTGTTTGAGCTGGCACCCGAGCATGAGAAAGCCTTTGTCACAACAAGACAGCCCGTGACACTCAACCAGAGGATATATAAACATGTAAGTACCCAAGGTCAGTGTGTTAGTCTGACATGTGTAAAGGCAAAACCTGTTCGGAAACATAAATAATGTTATTTAACAGGCCATTTATAACCTGAATTGGATTTTTTTTTACATTTTAATGTTTTAGATAAATCAAGTAACAGCAGTTGCTTTAATCAGGAGCGACAGAGAGACATTTCCAGTAGTTGCGTTCTTAGTAGGAAAGTCTCAAGGCGTCTTTCTGACTCTCAGTGCAGCAGAGCTGTCACAGCACACAGTGCCGGTGAGGCGAGACTGCTGTGGACGTAATATTGCTGTGTGTCTAGGCCAGTTACTATGGAGATACATTAATTGATAATGAAAACAACATAAATCAGGTCTGGAATTTACTACAAATTCCTCCTCGGACAAAGTCTTTCTTTTCACTTGAGTACATTTTTATTATTCCCAAATGGGTCATGTGCCTCAATGTATCAGTGAGAGTTTTATATGAAAACGCAGACCTACAGTGTGTTTGTGTTTCTTATGAATGTGTAGTTCACTTGAATGTATACTAAATCATGCGAGGAAAGATCACATTCAATGTAAACAATGCCAAGGACAATACAATAAATATATTTCCATTGGGGCCTTTGATGTAAGTATAGTAAGGATGCAGGAGTCCAGACGTGGAAATATCATAATACAATAAATGGAGAGCTTATGTTTCTCATCAATTTACATCTTTTTTACATTTGTGGCAATACCTTTTATTTTGATTTGCAAAGGTAACTGATTCCAAGTACAAAGTGTAAAGCAACCTCATGAATACAGATTGGCAATAGCTATGGCTATAGTCTGGTGGACATTATTGTCCCGTGAATTATACAAAGGTGACCGCACACTGGTTACGAAATGGTAACTTGAGTGTCTGGTAACATTAGCTATTTGCTGTCAAAGCATGTGGTTGGGATCTTGTTGAGGAGGTCAGTATTGTTGGCAACACTTGGTCCCAGAACGTCAAAATACTGTAACTATTTGGTGATGAGATGTGGTAATCTTGGCCGAGTCTCCTATGATCTACCTCTCGCTCTTTCTTTCACCATTTGTTTCCTTTTTTTTTTAATTTTATTATTTATTTTTTTTTATTAGAAATAAAATCTGGCTTTCTTGCTCACTGGTTGTCCAACATCTGCTGCTATTTCAGTGGAGCGAAATCCAAGCGAAGCAGCCAACATGCACTAATGCACTAAGACTAAGGCCTCCTCTTAAATGTATAGATAATCACTTGTATCTAGATAGATGCCAACTCTGACACACACATATACACACACACAGAGACACACACAGGAAGCCGCTCACCTTGGCTAGCAGTACTGTGAGTTCCCCCTTCAAAACACAGATTGTTGGCTGCTGGAGCAGACATACTCTGGCCCCATCTCTAGTCACCCTCAATATTCATGAAGAACCTTTCTCCTGTACCCTGAAGCCCAGCGGCCTTCCCCTGCATGCAGCATCAATTCTTTATTCCTCCTCTGCAAACAGTTGTCATTCATGTCCCGACAGGAAATAAAGGAAGTTCCAAAAACTATTTGCCCTGATCATTCATTTCCTCTGGGCTTCCCGCAATACTATGATTTGTGCCACATTGAGAGCAGGATAATGGGTCCAGATTAATGTTTGGCCTTCTAGAAAAGTAGTTAACAGTCACAGTGTGGCTGGTGAGTTCATACAATCAGGCTTCATATGACCCCAGATGAATATTTTGTTTTGAAGCACCTTCATTCAAATTAGAAACAGCATTGAAACCTATCTGTGGAATTAGTTTAAGGAACAGTTTGAAAGCTCTTCTATATGTTCACCATATTTAGACTAGAAATGAAGGATTCAGTTAGTATTATATTTGTGTATACACAACCATTCAGCCCATTTCCAAGAAGCTCTGAATCCAAAAGGCAGTAAAAATCTGTAAAAACTCTGGCACTAACATCCAGAAGAAAATGTTCCTCAGAGTCACTGGGTTAAAAGAACTATCGTGAGCTAGCTGACTTTCTGACTAGCACTATGCCAGGAAATAATAGGAATAAACATCTAAACACAGAAAATGTTACCAGGAAAAGTCAAGGTCCAGCCAGAATACTCACAAAATGTAATTCCTTTGTTGTGGTAATTTATGAGTTTTTCCTCCCTTTGCGTGATCGCGAGCAATGACGTCAGCCAGCTCCTTCTGGAGAAGCGACTGCTGAAAGCTGTGACTACACGCTGAGCAGATTTTCACCCCAGAGCAGCCACCACAGGTAAGTCACAAAAGTTCACAAAAGCCGGACTTGTCTGCTAGACTTCAGAATCCATCTCCCAAAAGCATACAGCAAAAGGCATGTCTACTGTATTTTAATGCACTGATCATTTATAAGCACTATATGACAATTTAATGAATGATTTATAGCAGACAATGTGCTTTGGAAGAGGCCGCTCTATAAACAGAGAATGACTGCCAATATAACAAAAGACAACGGTAATAGCAGAAGGGGAAGTGTTGCAATAAAACATAACTCTGTTGGAGAAGTTAGATTTTCTTTTCTTTTTTACAAATGCTGTACACTTGTGAGCACTTAAACGTCCTTTTATCTGCTTATAATTATATTATGATGTTTTTTTAAAACCATTTATTAAATGTTTATATAGTGCTTATAAAAGTAAAACAGTTCAATAAATTGTTTCCACTGTGAAACATACTGTAGTCTTATTTGGATAAATGTGTCATTTTTCACACATTTTCGGCAGAATCATGTTTGTTTTAGAAATAGACCAGAAGTCCATTTGCCTGTCTTTCTCCTAACGTATGTTGAGATTGCTGAGATTGAGACTATGGAGAAGAAGTTATAAGAAACAGATAGAGGACTTGACCTAGTCCTACCACAAAAGGGAAGCCACTTGTCACACACCCTGTGAAATAAAAGCTGTTTAATTTACTGACAGAGTGAGAGAACATTATATTTATGGCGCACTTATGACCAAGTTCTAATGGTTTGAAATTGCTGTATGGTTTTGGCAGCAGGCAGAGAGCTTTATGACACGGTTGAAGTAAAATGTCAGCAGACATATTTCACTTGTTGCAAAAACAACCTCGATTGGCCAATATCTAATTATTTAGAAGATTTTTATAAGCCTTCATAAGTAAGTTAGTGTTTCTGACAGCTCCCTCTTTTTTGTCACTGGAGTTGGGTCTTGGATAATATGTGTCAGGAGGGGATTTAGGAGCCGACTGACAGTAATACTTTTTAATTAAAGTTGCATAATGTGATTTTTGACCAGTAGAGAGCTGAAAGTCTTTAAAACAACGTGTGAAACAAAGCCGTTCGGGCTGTGGGGTTTTTTTTTTAGAGTCACAAAATTGACCTGGGGGAGAGACTCAATTTTTATTGAGGACCAAGCAGCAAGGCTGCATTGCCAGTTTTCTTATTCAGCTATTCGACTTTTTTTTTCCTTCTGGCAAGGAAATCTATGGCAAAAATTTCGGAAA
Source organism: Remorina albescens (assembly GCA_034769265.1). Taxonomy (NCBI): domain Eukaryota; kingdom Metazoa; phylum Chordata; class Actinopteri; order Carangiformes; family Echeneidae; genus Remorina; species Remorina albescens. The sequence goes on from CM068475.1 coordinate 52,569,877, forward strand.
TCTGGCACACTGATTGGGGTGGTGCTTCTCCTCAAGCCATAACTCAGTGATTAAATCACTCCAACACTATCAAAATGTCAAAGTTGGAGGTGTATATTTCAAACTATATGCCTGAAAATTCTTGAAATGAGGGTGCCCAGGAGTCATCCTCCACCGCACGTCATGAAGGAGTACTGGCTGACCACTCGGAGTTCCCTCCTGATGTCACCCAACAGAGGAAACCCATTTCAGTCACTTGTATCCATGAGCTCACTCTTTCTGTCACTGCCCAGAGCTCATAGACACAGGTGAGGGTCGGAACAAAGGAGATCCTGTCCATGAGGATCACAAACAGAACACAACCCACCACTTATCAAAAACGTGTTAGACTACTGAAAATACAGGTCACACAGGAACCGAACGGCAACGGTCCAGGTCTCCAATAATCCTGCAGTATCCCCCACAGACGTGGTGCGAATCAAAGTCCTTGGACCTCTGAACCAATCTGACAATGCTCCTTGTAGATCTGATGTTCGAAAAAAAGTCTGAACCTCCTTCCCAGCGTCCTGGAATAAATTTACCCATATTTATTTTTGACATCCTTTGTTTTTAATATCGTCAAATTCGAAGCACATTTTTTAATGTGTTGCTGTTGTTTGTAAGACAGATCTCACAACTTCTGTCTTTTACATCCAGTACATCCACAAGAAATACTCTTAAGTCTATCAGATGGGGTCCATCTGTGTGTTTGTCATCATTATATTTGTCTGGCCCGTCTGCTCCATGTTTCCTCTACTTTGAGGCCGAGGGGGATGGGATACAGATATGCCGCCCCGTGGAGGACCTGATCACAGAGATGAAAGAAAGAGAGAGACAATCAAAGATAACAGAATAAAAGAGATGAGCAGATGAAAGGAGAAAATCTCTGCGTCACCAGCTGAATCGCTCATCAGATCAGACCACATTCTCAGAAACGCCCAGCGCTGTGAGAAGACTGGGTGGTGTGGGTCATTCCCATCCAACTTTTTTCCCCTATATTTTGGCACCACTCATTTTACACGTCCCTGCACTCTCAGTGACCAACCACAGTGTGAAAGGCACACTTGGAGCTTTTGGTTTATTCTGTGACGTAGATGATAAGCAAGAAGCCTACATTATGCTGTCGCTGTCCGTCAATCACGCAGCTTCTCTCTCTGAACTCTAGACGCCGGAGGCTGAAGAGCACTGTGAGAATCGATGTGGACACAATGCCAAATTGTTTAAAGTCAAGATCTGTGCTTTGAAATTTAAACCTACGGTTGTGAGATAAGATGTAGCACGCTTGTAAATAACTAATACATCGGTCTTCAAATGAGGGATGAGGTGAAGCTGTAAAACTGGGCAAGCGATGTCAAAACACCGCTAACAGTCTTCCATTCTTGAGGAGACCCTCAGCCCCTCAGAGCAGAGACATGAGTCTGCTTCTGCTGAGAAACGCTGGATTCACAGGAATCCTCATAGGGGCGAAGGGATGGGAAAGGAGAGCGAGGTGAAAAAGCAGCCAGGGAATGAGAAAACATGCAGGAATAAAATGGATAAAGAAGTGCTAGGGGAGAGGGACTGATTTCATAAACTCTTTACCCCCTACCCCATCACCCTGTGCAACCCTCCAAGGTTAGGTCCGTCCATCTGGCATGTGGACTATATAGGCCAGAAGGAAGGAAACGGCAGGGGAAAAAGGATGAGAGTGAGATACCTTCCCCGCTCAGCTATTATTCTTTGTTAACCAGTTTTTAGCACTGCTCAGCCTCTCTGGTGGTTTTCATTAAGAAAGGAATCACCTTGGTTTTGCCAGGACCCCTAATCAAAACCAGACGCGTTGGAGTTTTTAATTGAATCAAGATGGACCTCCACGTTGTACACAACTGGCTTAATGCGACAACTTATCCCATCACTACAACAGTGTTTCCCAACGGACCGGGGAGAAAAACATCCCCTCAATGAGGGAAATCTAGGGGGTTTGTTAATATCCCTGTGACTTCAGAGGGCTGTTATTGTTGAAACTACTCCAGACTGCTATTTTCTACCACATCAGCCTCTCCTTCTGCATTACATTATTTGCATTGTGTTTGAGCCTTTTCCTCGTCGGGTAATGTTTTGACCATTAGTACAGTACCGTGGCGGCATGTGTCTGGTTCTGGCTGTTTTTTGAAGCCCAAGCAGAGTGGAGCTTGGCAGTCGGGGAGCGAGGAACACATTGTGTGACTGTGTGTCCAGTACTAGCCAGCTCTCTGGGCAGGGGAGCTTGCTTTTAGCTGAAAGAAAACAAGAGTCTGAATGAAAACAACAAGCTCAGAGCTGAGGATGTTTTTTTAGCTACAGCCAAAGCACCAGTTCCAGTTCTTGCTGTAACTCTGCCATAAAGATAGTGTTTCATTCAGCTTTCAGTCTTTATATAACCACTATTGAGTTTGTTTCTCTCCCTTTCTCTCACATGTTGACAGTTCACTTGAACCGAAAAAAAATTGCACAGGGACAGATAATCTACCTGCTTCCTCCTCTTACCCTGCCCCATTCCCCTAATCCCCAGAGAGTGTTTGGATTTCTTTGAAAAACAATATTAATAATTTGGAAATGTGGCTCCTCCGGCTCCTGCTGTGTGCTTTTCTTTCTTTGCTCATTTCCTTCTCAAAGCTCCCTTGATGTGGGGCTTGTTGTGCTGTTTTCAGGAAAAGTGTGAGACCTCGGTGAGTTATTACCGAGGCCCCTCACGATACACCCTCTGTAACCTCTGAGACCAATACACACTGACGGACCACTAAATGCACCTAGCTGGCATTGAGTTTCTGCATCAGGTTCCAGGCTGATGGTAAAACTTTCACCCCAAACCACTAAATTGCCCTTTTTTTTCCTTTTTTTTTTTTTTTTACGATTTGCCTCTTAGATTTGTAGGAGAAAATACTAAGATAGAGATGTTACGGGGGTGGAAAAGCTGAATGAAGTTGATTTGATATGCAAATCCAGCAGGCGTTTGTGAGAGTGCCGAATGCCCGCCAGTGAATGCGAGAAACATGTCATCGACCACAAATCGTTTCCCACCCAGGCAGCTTTACACAGGGCAAGTCAATGAACCGTCTAGCATTCAGAAACCAAAGTCACCAAAGCCATGACCACAGGCATGAGCAGCATCCTCCAGGGTACGGAGATAAGAGGGAGGAAGTCGGAGTGATTCTGCATATGAGCAGTAAACCCTCCATATCAATCCATATTCAGTACTATTACTGAGCATAAATCAGTGGGACAACTTGCCTCATCATCAATCAGCAGTATTTCATTTGGTTTGCCGTAGACATACAACACTCAGCTTCTCTTCCTATCCATCATTCCACCTCTTTCACCCTGATATCTTCTCCACTCCTCCTTCCACATCTCCATCTATGTATCTATCTCTCCGTGCCCTTCTCTTTTCAAACGCTCACCTCCTTTCATTCCCTGCCCCGTGTCTTCCCACCCTGTGTGCTGCAGTGCAGCTGTGTGAGAGCACGGGCAGTGATGGAGGGAGGCCCAGAAAAGAGGGGCAGGGAATTTGCTGATTATTAGCGAGACAGAGAGAGAACTAAGGGCTTCAACATGTCCCCTAGCATTTAAAGTCAGATAGACAAGTCAGAGAAGCCAATTTAGTCAGCCACAAGGAGAGAGTGTTTGCGTTTACTGTGTTTACTGATTGTTATTCTAGCCACCCACTCTCACTAGCATCCTCAGACCCTCCTCTCTCTCCTTTGTAAACACCATCCCATTCCTCTGCTTCGATTATTATACCCCAAAGGGATCAGCAGCTGCATATGCCACTAAGTTATTTTCAAGAAAACTTCAGGATTCAAGCCACACATTATTAAATGAGACTTGCATGTTTTATGAAGGTTAATGGGGGCACGTAACAAGTCAAACACCCTCAATCACTGAGACATTCAAAACATGCAAAAATCAAACTCTTGTACCACACACACACACACACACACACACACACACACACACACACACACACACAGTCTCATAGCTTCTGGTCCAATAGATGACAACAGGTACTTATCTCCACAGAGGGTGTGTGTTTCTTCCAAACATCTTTCTGCTGGTTCCTTCAGAGATGGGAGGTGGGGGCGTGGGGGGTGGGGTGATTACACAGACGGTGATGAGAGGAGAGGAGTGGTCCCACTAAAACTCTCCTTTATCATCCAGTGGATGACTCTGGTGTGACACTGTGAGATCTTTCAGCACCAAGGAAAGAGGGGGGCTACCAGCGCGGTGATAAGTGCATAATAGACTCAAGCAGTGGGATGTGCATCCAGATTAATCTACATTCTTGTGAGATTTCGATCAAAACAGGGAGTGGTGGAGAAGAGCTGTTGATGGCCTGGCCTCCCTGTGAAGTGGATAGGCCCAAAACAAATAAATCCTAATATAATCGTAGTTGTGGTTAGACACAGCATGAGGAGACTTTTGATCTACCCTTGAAATAAAACACTACTGTACATCTGCCTCAGTGAATGATCAAACCCCTGGATGCTGACTAAATGCCAAAAATATCATGCCGGCCACAAAAATGCATTTGCGGGTTTTAGATCTTATACTATCCATAGTGAAAGAAGCAGACAGGTTGGTCTGGAGATGACCTACCTCTCGTGACATGAAACACCCGATTAAATATAGTGAATATGTCTTGTTAGCCTACATTCCTTCTGCGGCAAGAGAAACCCTTGCTAACTCTGAGCCGTTAAAACAAATAGGGAGGTCCCTGAGCACAGCACTTTGGACAAAGGTTAAAGCAATATCCCCAAGCACTATTCATTTCAGAGAATCCATCCCACTCACTGGCTTTGATCCTCTTTCTTTCTCCTTCTCTGCCCTCCTTTCTCTCCTGCTTTCCCTGAGCTGGTGAAGAGGTGATTGTGTGCACGTCTGCGTGAGTGTGAGATGCGAAGGAGAGTTCATTGTGAATCCTCAAGGACATCATCTCACTGACTACAAAAGCCAATCGGCGCCCGTACCGCACCACGGGACCTTTCATCACACAGAAAAGCCCGGAGCTGAACCTGCAATGATAAGTGAAAAACAGGCACTGCCTACACCCAGATTCAATAGCATATGTGTGTGAATGTGCTTGCGCCTGTGTTTGTGTGTGTAAATTTCAGCTGCTGCCTATCCCTCAGGCTGTTTACCTCCAACAGAGCTGTTTACTTGACCCCTGATGATTTAGATGCACAACCAAATAAAAACAGCCAGGGAGGTTCAAACAGCTAGTGACGCATAAAGGGCGCAAGAGGTGGGACAGCACCGTGTTCGATGATAGCTCACAGCTGGACCTCCCCACATCACCTAAAATGTTAGAGATGAACTAAGACAACCAGCTACTCATAATTTTACATCGATTCCCTTTTCAAACACTTAAGAGCTACTTCAAGTGTTTCAAATTTTTCCCAACATATAATTCTTAGCATGTTCCCTGGAAGTAGGTGCCGGCAAGAAAAAATTATTTCATTTATGCTCAGCATTCATGAGAGCAGGCTGCGATTCATAAATTTGCAAAGAAGAGTCTTTTGTAAACTAGTGCAAACTTCCCTTGTGTGTGTGTACATACAATTATGTATACCATCTCTGGGGTAGATTTCATCATATTTCAACATTGTGAACATTTGGCCATTTGTACAATGTTGTTTATGTTTTGACAGGAGGAGCATTGTTGTGTAGCAACGGATCCATTTAAATAATTTGTCGATGTTGTAAGCACTTACATAATGCCCCATTCATTTGGATTGAACTACAGCTCCCTTCAAGGCCCCTGGACCTGCAGTGTACAGGCAACACACCCAGACACTCACCCAGGTCTCACATTGTTTCCAAAACTTATACTTTTGGATAATGAGCTAAAGTGGTGCGATGTAAACAGAAGAGTGAAAGAATAATGAAAAAATATTTAAAATCAAAATAATTCAGAGCATTTGCATGATTAAAAACCCAGCGGGTTTAATAGTAGATCAAACTATATGCAAGAAAAATGAAAATTAGCACTGAATTGCCATAATAAAAGTGTACACATCTTCAGACATACCCAGATTACGTTATGCATCATATGACGTACTACAGAATCAAGTCACTGAATTTAGCAGATGGACCATATGCCAAAGCGTAATTTGTGGTGGCTGCTGGAGGAAGGGAAATATCTGAGCGAGTATAGCGTTGATCATGTTCTCACAAAGGATGATGTCACCCCTTTCAAATTAGCAGGCTTCGCTTTGCACGTGACTTGTACATTTGACCGCACACCCACACGTACCCAAAAACTGTTCCCATCCATGTTGGATGGCAAATCCCTCCTGAGCACACACTCGGATACAAGTAATCAAACAAACCCAACAGAGAAGCAGACTTCTTAAGCTACATTCACACTTGTTTCGGTCAAGCTGTGAGTGACTCCAGGTTACGATTTGATCGATTGTCAGCGCAGGATTGTGTTGAATTCCGTGGCACCACAACAATATGAGGTGGATGTAACAGAATCAAGTCAAACTGTGTATATAAATGTACGTAAATGTCTTTACAGTGAAAAAGCAGGCGGCATATGAAGTGTGAAGTATTGCGCTCAGCTGATGATCGTATGGACTGTACAGCACAGAGCCTTTTCCATTTGGATTCACTCCTAACAAGCCACATGCAATGTGTTTCGAAGAGCGTATTGTTTGTGATGCTGTTGCTACACGTGGCATCTTGTTTACATGCTACGTAGACCCATTGATTGAGGCCGTCATAGCTGGCGTTTGGTGTAGCGCGTGCCAAATTGAAATGGAGTGGAAACAACGCCCACTGTGTCAGCCGAGTTTTGGAGTGCCTGCACTTTTTTTTTTCTCGTGAAGAGCGAGCCATAGAGGGAAAAGCGGGTTTGCTCTGGAAATTCCACTGAATCACAAAAAACAAACTGGACTCTCCATTGAAAAATAGACGTTTACTAACAATAACTTGTCTTCATTCGCTTTGTAATAGAGAGCAGTAATCAAGATGAGGCCGGTTTGTACATGAAATGAAACACCACTGTACATTCCCAAACATAATTAAGTCTGACATTCTATAGAAGCAATTGATTAATAAGGCCTTGGTCTCAATCAACAATAAATCCAATTTGCAATCACAAAGCAGCCTAACCTGACCAAAAGCAATTTTGTTAATACGATGTGGTATCACTTTAGCCCTCTCAGTCCCCACACGTTTAGATTTTTAAGAGCGTGCACTATATCTGGTCTCTGCCTCTGCAAAAATTCTGGCCACACTCCCAGCCAGTATTTCTCTCCCAGTGATGGGCTGAGGCTACGGCAAGATGCTTGAAATAGAAGAAAGAAGGAAAAGAAACAAGGAGAAGTGGAATAAGATGAAGGCTAGATGACAAACATATAGTTACAGACCTTTTACCAGCTCAGGGAAGGTTGCTTCACTCTGATAGTCACCCACCATCGGGAACAAAGCACCATCAAAAATGATCAGCCAACCGTAGCCGGTGGCTAAATTTGGACATGCGTGCATTGGAAACTGACACAGTGAGAACCATCTTCACAGAGGCAGCAGGTCGCGGAGACGAGCGGGGAACATCATGAATATATGAATCCTCATAATCCCGTTACAGACCTCACCAAAAACACTCACAGGGTGGGTGATGAAAATGATGTGAAAATTGATATATAGGCAATGCTCTGCAGTTTCTAATGTGGTGATAGAAATATGAGGAGGTTGGAGTCGTCACTAAAATGGTTTTGAGATTGAAGTGTGTTGAGCTTTGTTCCATGACTGCAGCGGTGACCTTACAGATGAGTCCTGTGTAAAATCTGTCTGACATCACTCACCGAGGCTTTTCCATCGCACAATTTGAGCACTGTTTTATTTGGAGAACGTGATCGTCTCGCACTCTATTTTACTTCCACACACTCACTCTTTTATACCATAATGTGCAATCACACAGACGTGTGCACGCTCACGCATGCACTCACACAAACTAAGCGCTCTCAGACAGGGCGAGTGAGTGATATTCCTGGTGTGGTTGAAGGGTGGAGTGGGAAACAGTGGACCAAACCTGGTTTAAAGTTAGAATCATGTTGCCATATGAAAATGACCTCATTTCTAAATAGAGGGAAACCCTGATGGATACTTTGGAACACAATACAGTGGCAGGACACCCCAACATCTCTGTCATGCATGATAATAATCTCATAATACTGAGTGATATGAGTTTTCAAAGACTTGGCAACGGAGGATGCCACATGATGTCAGCTTATGACTCCATGGCTCCTTTTTGGTGCCAGTGAGTCCACTAATCACATGACACTGATGGATTTCAGCAAAAGGATTTCATTGCAACGCTCCTATCAGACACACAGACATTCGTCTTATAGTACATTAAAGTCTCGTGGCTGTTTTTAGTCAAACTATATGATGAAGGAAGGAACATCTCTGTAATAGCTGTCATGGAATAAACCAAGAGTAATCAAGCAGATTACTTGGCTCTATATTGTCTTGGCCTTGCCAGCGGTGCGGCTTTTGTATTGGTAAATATTTGCTGTGAGTTGAGTAGCATGGCATCGGCACATCACAAGGACATTTTGTGTTTCCCAAACATTAGGCCGGTGACGTCAGGAGGCCCTAATGATGTTTAACAAGCCCACCCAGTCCAGCATCACCCCATAAACAACCCTGATATACCCTTAGTCCCCTGTCAAACTCCTTTGGAACACAATAGAATCCAACACCCATTTAGCCTGGCCTTCCTCCAAGTTGTTTTAAGGTAACTAAAACATAAATGAGGCTCCATACAACCTTTCATGTTCACACCTTTGCCAAGGTTGCAGGCAAAAAGGGTTCTTCGGTGCTGGCCCACTGAAGTCCATGGCTCAGCTGTTTTGATGTGGGGAAACCCTGTTTGATAATTACAAAAGAAGAACAACGACTGACTGGAAAACCCATAACATCACCGCTCCAAATGTGAGAAAAAGAGAAAGTGGACACACCTTCAAGTAAGAACCAACTGCAGGCAAATGGGATGAAAAGGAGGAGGAAGGAAAAGTGACAGTAAAAAGTCATCATTTGTGACTGATTAGCAACCGTTTCCAATTAGAACAGCAGAGGACAGGAAAACCAGAGGGAGGGAGGGAGGGACGGGGTCGGTGGGGTTCATTTCCATCCGCCAAGCCTCAAACAGACACACACACACACAAGCACACACACAAGCAAGAACTTGCATGGAGCAGAGTTTTCCAGCAGGAGCCCAATTTGTGTTTGGGCTCACTTACGCTATTATATTGGTCCAGTATGATCTCAGCTCAGACTGAGGCTAAATGTCTGTGTCTGTCTGTTTGTAGGTGGGATTTTGTGTTTGTGTGCATGCGTGTGTGAGCGTGATTGCACTGATGTGCATGTGTGCATGAACACATGCAAAAGGAGTGCACGTGTGTTACATCCATGTTCATATGTGTGGCAGAGACTGCACATATATTTGGACGTGTGTGTGTGTGTGTGTGTGTGTGTGTGTGGGGCTGCCAGTGTGTCTGACAGGAGAGCAGAGGTCATGCTAAGGTTGGGATGAAGTCAGAATGTAATTATGCTTCAATGAACCAAAGGGGAAGTAATAAAGACCAGCTGCATGTTGTGTGACTCTTAAAGTTCCACTTAAAGCAAGCTGCACATTCTCTCTGCTCTCCCGCACTGTGCTGAGAAGGGGAATACACGGTATGTTAATGCTTCTGCCTCAAAAAAGGGATGCAAGGGGAGTCTAGAAACACACACACACACTCACACACAGAGACATTATTAAAAAGCACAGCGTCAGCAGCAAATAAAGAGATAATAAAAATGGGCAAAATATTTCCTCTCACATTCTAATGGGGCAGGGTTGCCAAGGTGACCTGGCATGCAGCCAGAGACGGAGATGGTCACTGAGTGCATATATGGGAGGAAAACGGGGGTAAGAAGGGAGGGCGACACACCAGGTGGTTTCACTCGGGTGATCCAGTCCCGACTGCCTGTGTCAAAAAAAAAAAAAAAAAAAAGAGAAGAAGTGAAGGAAAAGAAAAAAAACATCAACTGGCCTGTCAAAAACAAGAGGGAAAAGAGGGAGAGCTTTATCTTCCCCCGAACGAGCCTCCCTCCTTTCTCTCTCCCTCCTGTGATTTTTCCCTCTCTTTTCTCTCCCTCTTTAGTTCACTCGTGTCCTCGATTGGTTCTCATTCTCTTTTCTTTCCTTCCTTTTTCATTTCTCTCTCTCATCATCCTCTCCCCATCCGTCTTACTCAGACATTTTTTCCAGGGCATGCCCTCCGCCCGATAACGTATCCACTGACAGTAGCCCACCAGTGCCTTGTGGAGAACCCCCAAGGAAGGTGGGAAGCTGGGGGAGGGTCTCCAGGGGAGGCCCGCTGGGTACAGGGTGATACGGGTGAGGTGAAGGGCGGAGGTCATGAGCCATACTCATGCGATAACCACAGCGGTTTAATCCAACGTCTCATAGAAGGAGAAATATGTTTTATATCCACTTCAGCTGGCCTGAAGAAATGGGTCAGGGGAGTTTTTGAATTTAAACCAATGTGTAGTAATTATAATTAAAATAAATTACATTTATATTGGAATGTTTTTTTTTTGTAATAGTCATTTACAACAAGAGAGGAAAATGCAAACAAAAATGGATTAGTAAAATATCATAACATGTGAGAGGAACGTGCTGTATTCATATTTTTAAACACTCATCTTTTCATTTAAAAACAAGAAGCATGTGACCAGGATGTGAGAGCGACGGAGTTTTGTTGTGTGCATGCTCCATTATATGCACTGTTCCTGGTTAAGCGTTACAAGATTTTTTTTTTAAGGGTTTATTTTAATGATAAAAAATTTACACTCCAACAAAAGTCGTTATGGGAGTCTTTTTTTTTTTTCATTAAAGAAACATTAAACACAGCCAGTGAAACAATGGCTTTTAACTTCCCCTGAGTTTATGTTTACATTGGTATATAAAATCTCCTCATAATGCGGGGCTTATGGGGTCCCATGGGGAACTTATATGAAAGAGAGTGAGAGATACAGCCTGGCTCTCACAGCTCAGCTCGCTGGAAAAAAGAAGAAGAAGAAGAAAAAAAAAGCCTGGATTCCATGAGCTTCCCGGGGAAAACAAGCAGGACTTTATCAGGGAAAGTACAAGTCACTAGGTCCTGATGTAGTAACTGGAGGGCTGCTGTCAGAAGTGAGCTACTTTAACAGATACTCAGCAGTCACCAGTCATCGCCGAAACATGTGGTTCCTGTAAAGACAACCCACAACCCCCCATGAACCCCTGCCACAATCCAGTCACACTGCCCAGAGAGGGATGTGTTTTTTCCTGAGGGTGTCCCCCTTGGGTATGATATACGCATGAGCGAGGGTGTGTGTGCACGTGTAAGACAGGGGCTGGTCATTATATTGGTGTCGAGGTCTTCACAGCCACCACTGCAACTGGTATTCATTTAGATGTAACTCAGTTAGTGAGTTGTTGTGTTTATTAGACGAGGTTTTGTTGCCAGTCTTGTCCAACTGAACCATTAAATGGAAAAGTTTAAACATTTATATTACAGTTATCTTTTCTTTTTTTTATAAGACATTTCCTTTTGTTATAGATCCTGCGCAGAAAGGCAGGGATGATTGGAAATGAGGGAAATTGAAACAAAGAGCCTTTTTGTACATGGGACCAACTGGGAAGATCACCTAATGAACATTTTCACCTTTGCTTTTCAGCTAATAAAACAGGGATCTCACAGAGAATCTAACAATGACAATGCCACATTTCGGCCCTCTCTTGTGCTATCATCATGTTATAGCACAAGATTCAGTTTTCTGGAATAAAAAAAGAAAGAATACCAGACAGCCATTGTTTTGTGTTGAAACATGGGGGGATGGGAGGAAATATAGATATAGTAGATATATGTGACTTGCGGGCAGGTCAGTGGCAAAATCAAAACGACGTTCAGCGGACACTTCTAGTGGTACAGCTGTCATTTATGGGCTATCATGCTGTGAGTGCAGTTTGCCTACATGGGTGAGATTGTTGCACAACACATTGAATACTACTTCTAATCCATGTGATTAAAGGATTCATTGAGTAGGTGCTGGATTTACCTTCATAACACGACAACGTTCAACTAAGAACTCTCTGAGGTTTTCAAAAATGGTTTATTTTTCAGGACACAGTGTATTTGTGTAATTTGAATGTGCCAGTAAAAAAATAAATAAATAAATAAAAGGCTGGGACAAGAGATAGTTCAACTACTACAATGTATATTTATTTGATAAAATCTAAATTTTATTTCCAGATCAAATGAAATGCAAGAAACTAGTTTATAAATGTGTTCAATTTTATAAAAGATCATTTTAACCCTATAAAGCCTGACCAGAGAAATAATGGACAGAAAATTTAATTTTTTTTCAATCTGACATCCTTATTTGGCCCTTTAACAAAATGTAAAAAAAAAAAAAAAAAAGCACATTTGCCTTTTTGTTTATATCATATTTGTTACATCGGGCATTACACCCAATTCAGGCAATAACAAAAACTTTTCTCCTTGGTCATCTATAACATCTGTATCTTTATATCTGCATCTTTATTTTTTCCAAACAGCTGCCTTTTTCAATCTCTTTTTCTTTTATTTTGCCAAGGGGATGGTCTCATAAATGTATGTATCAAATATGATATGCACGGCGTTAAAGGGTTAATGACCTTGCAGGACAAACTTTGAAATAGCTGGTGTTTAATATCCTCTGCTGCAGGGTTGTTGTTTTAGTTCATGACAGAGGATAAGGTGTGACTGTGCCTGAATGAATTTTGAAGGTCATTCCAGATATTAGTAAATCAGGAAGAATTTGTCAAGGCCGATCGCAGGCAACCAGGTCGCTGCAGGGAAGTGCAAACGAAGGACTCTACGGCAGCATCACGAATTTAGCAACGATCATGTCCACAATTTTCCATTTAACCCGTGACACTGATCTGAACGAGGAACACACTGGCATGCCGGAGAGTCACAAAAGTACATTTCATACTTTGTCTTGGCATGTGTGATGTTTCGTTTTACAGCTTTCACTTCTCAAAATATGTGACTATCCAGAGCCATGAAGTAGTAAACACATCCTTTCGGAAAAACTCAATACCTCTCCGCACAATAGAGCTATATTAGAAAAAAAAAAAAAACCAACAAAAAAACCCAATCCTGGAAAGCCAAACAACACTATGAAGCAAAAAAACACACACCTCCTGAAAAACATATCAGGCTAAAAAAAAAGCCACTGGACAAAAACACATCCTGTCTCATTTTGACCTCACTGACCCATCGGCTGACAAAAGCACATGGTGCGTTGATGTCAGGGTTGGCATCCTGGGGTGCGTGCCCAGGGATGGAAAGGACAGGAACGGATGCAGGTGGATCTCTAACCCCTGGGCCCCCCTCATATACCAAAGAGTTGTCTGCAAAGAGGAAATCCTCTTTAAGAGCCACGAGGAATAAGTCTGCCTGGGCCCAAAATATCAAACGAGTGCACAGCTCGACCCTGCATGCACCAAGAGCTCTTTCAGACTGACAATGGCACTGCGGCAAAAAGCCTAGGCCTCCTTCATCATGTCAATGAGACCACGGCTTTGGTGCAGTCAAAGAGCCTCTGCAGAAGACAAATCACTCAGAGACAGAGAGGCTCGTCCTGGATTGCTTTGTCTGCACCGCAATGTAAAATATGCATCTGTAATCCAGAACTGGACAAATACATTGACAGAAAATATTTAGCCGGAGGACAAAATCGCTGTTGTAGCAACTTTCAATCCTGGTAAATAAGAGCAGGGGCGTTTTTAACATTTGGAAGATCAAGGGCTGCGATGTGCGTGCACTTTAAATTGGGCCTGGTTTAACATACTCACGCACACTGAAATGTGATTTTTGCCCCTCTAAGTCTGATTTTGTCATTCCCCTCTTTTGTTTTGTCTTCGCTTCTATTTTCGGGCTAAGATCAGAAATGCAGTGAAGGTTTTGATCTTTTTGAGGCAATGACGACCAGAAGAAAAATCAAACTTAAGTTTTTACTAGGAAATGATCTGTGTTACATTTGCTCACATGCTTACATCTATCTACGTTCAGTAATCCAATAGCGCTGCACACAGTAGCTGAAATGATCTTATGACTATGTTGTTGCTCACAGCATCATGGCTCATTGAGCTCAGAAAATACACAGAATAGCCAATGTTGCTTTAGCCACAGTCATATAATACTTTCATATTTAACAGATTGTTTTCCATTAACAAATATCCTGTTGCTCATACAATAACGGATATCATCTGAGCTATAAGCTCAGAGGCTGAATTTGGGATTTCTTTAGGTTTATAGAGAAAATGAATCGTTCTCTGCATTTTTTCTTGGAGATAACAAATAGAATTCAGTGTTCTGCTAAATAACATTATAACTCAACAGTATTGGCAAAAGTATCAGCTTCAACGACACTGATCGAAACACTCCAAGAGGGAAGAGAAAACAAAATAAATTCAGCTGCTATGCATGGCGCCTTTAGACTCAAAAAGCTCTCCAAATATTGCTTTGACTGACTGAATGAGTGAAAAAGATATTTACCCAGCCACCCAGCCAGAGAGGGAGCTACTAACATGTTCTGGTTAACAGGATAGCTATCTCTCTCACAAAGCAAAGTTAGCAAAGTTGGCAACCTACAACTAAATGTAAGATAAGAGTTCACATTATTGCAATTAATAACTATGTTTGGTTTAAAGTTACTACTCCACTAAGCAGTAACCACATGAGCACGTAAGCCGGCCATCCGTCATCAGAGAGAAACTGCAGAAAACCTTGCAGTTTGTTTACACCGGGAGATACCAGGAAGGCTGAAGAAAGAAGGAAAATACCAGATAACAGGATGGGGAAATAGAGAGGGAGTGGGGGGTTTGACTGAGGATGGTACAAGCTACTCATGAAAGGCTCTTGTTGGCAAATCAGGGAGGGAGAGAAGACAATTTAATGTTCCAGGGCCAAGTGAAAACATTCAGGGCTGGTCTCAGAGGCCCAGGGCTAATGATGGCCCTGGTGTACACGACGACTGAAGTCCAATGAGCAGTACTCAGGAGGTTCTGATTCACCCAGATTTTTATAAGTAACCAGAAAGAGACAGTCCAACGGTTGGCCAGATGTGAACTGGGATGACACTGTATGTCACATGTGCAACTCCACTGTTTGTAAATCACAGTAATACATTTGGAAATGTATGTTTTAAAGTTTGTGAAGGATGTACTGTCCAGGCTTATGCTAAACAAATACATTACGGCATTTAGAAGACACACCTGATTCCAGTTATAAAACAAAAAAGTGTACACCACACACAGCTGTAAGACACCACAGATACATAAACAAAAGCTTCAGTTTTCATGCTAAGTAAAAATCCTTATGAACTTTTACCCAGATGGTGGGAGGTACTAAATGACAGTATTCGTCCAAACGATGCTGTCCTTCACCACGCACTGTCCATTTGCTCTATATCACACAAACACATTCACAGTGATATACAAAAACGTTACAACATACACAAAGGCTAATAATTCCGCTCCTCTTCCACCTAATGGGCCACATTAATCAAGAATACATTGTATGTAAAACATGGGGCCATTAAGAAATTTAGGGCCAAAAAAGGTATTTAACAAATGACGCATCTGCCAAATGTTTTCATTAACCTTTCGATTAAATGCAACCTTGCAGCTGAAATGTGTTTCACTGCATACATTAAAAATCCTCTCTGTATAAATGTGTTAGCATTTTCCTTGATAAATGGAAGACTACTGAGAGGTGGTCCACGCCACAGTCAAGTTAAGATGAGGACACATCCTAATGCCTGAAGCCAAACACCGAAACCCCTGAGAGTCCCCCAACCCCACTATAAACCCTGTCAGAGATTTGTTTGAGGAGTTAGTGATTGTGCGTGTGTGTGCGTTAGTTCATGTGTATTTGTGAGTATGTATATGTGAGCGTCCTACCCCACATTTTCAAAAGTTCTGCCAAACACAGATCCATGTAAGGTCATTAGCCCACCTCAGACGTCTCTGCTTTGTGTCTTAATGGCAACTTCCCAAACACTCAGCTCTTCTCTTCACGGGCTTCCAAAACTCACACGAACACACTGTGTTTCATGTACACACTTACACACAACTCAGCTAAGACACACAGACATACAAATACAAATACAATACAACCTGACTGGGACCTGGAGGACCTGAAGGAACCCTTTATATAAATAGTGGTGTGGTGCACATGAAGAAAAATAATTAAACTTTACTACGAATAAGTAATGGCCCAAATTATTTAAACTGGTGTATTTCCTTTGAAGTTGCATTTTTTTTTAAATATCGAGATTGAATCACATGATTATATGCATTTTCCTTACTCTGTTGCAGCTCATTTGTATTGTATAGCCTCAGACGTGCAAAAACAACATCCACGTAACCGCTGCTTTCTAACAATTGAATTGGAGCAAATTCATTAAATGATATTGGTGACAAAACATAATTGAACTGCTTCTTCGAGATAAAGACAAAACACAAAAGAGTACACATAATGAGCACAAGTACAAATCTTCAACTGAAACGTGTGTGTGCAATTCTACAATGTAGTTGTGAATGATGCACAACCAAATTTAAGATGATATTCTCGTATCGTCGACAATCAGAGGTCAGCTTGCTGTCATTGGCTGTGTACGCTAACTGCTGGCACACAGTTGACAAAGTCGAACATGGAGAAGACCCTCAAATTTTTAGAGTCAAAACGGAGCAGAAGAGCACAGTGAATACTGGACTTCCATTTGTCACGATAATGGTGCTTTATGTGTAATAAATGTTAAAGCTAGCAATACTCAAATATTAGCTAGAGCAACTTTAAATGTATCAGGATTGGGTCTGTCAGCTTGCTTTAGAGTTCCTCTCCCCTCTAGTGGCCAAAGAGACATTACTGCACTTATACCCAGAAGTTTCCAAATTTTGCATGATGTTAGATGAGCTTTCATTTGGAGAGTAAACAACTAACCATTTGTATTTTCAGATTATTTTTTTTTAAGTGACTCTGATACTGAGATGATGCATTTATGTTTATAACAATTCCCTTCTCTGAGTCATGAAGAAGTGCATAAATGGGGAACTTACTGGCACTGGAAAAGGGAGTCATAGGTTTTTGGTTTGTTTTGGGTTTTTTTGTGAAGAATAAACAGCCTCAGGGAATACATGAGCTGTGTTACTGGACTGATCGATAGAGGCCAGACTGGCCAGGTCTGCTCACCTGCCACCAAACAGACACAATCACATAGTGCCTGGTAAAGAGGATACATGTTTGGACAGTCTTCGTGTGTGGCTTAAGGCCTGTGAGTGTGTCTTGCCCAGAAACAGTGTTGTAACACAGCTCCCTCTCATTCATTTGTGTACTCGAATGTAGTAGGAGCTGACTACATCGCTATCGATAAGACAATCTGCTCTAAATAACAGAAAGAGCCAGAAATGAGGTCACTTTCAGAGGGCGCTCTGGGAAGGTTGTGTTCTTTGAGAGAGGAGCCTGCTGTTACTGACCTCAGAATATAGGTGCTGTTTTGCTGACGTAACTCCGGTCCGGTGACAGAATCATCATATTGTAGCAGCGGCTGTTTTTGGTTCAAAACTGAGCAGGGTTTGAATCACACAACGCTCCTCAGCGGGAGATTATCCTTGATATAGAAAATCAAACCGTTAATCCACCAGTCTTAACAGCATACCTATGCAGTGAAACCAAATGGCAAAGTTGTTTTCAAGTGTTGCTGTTTTAGAGCAGAGTTCTGCACTCATCACCTGCAGTGAATTTATTAGACCTCTTCATGGATGAGGTCAGCGTGTTTAAAGCGGGGGATATGCTGGGTATTTTAGTAACTGAAATACAGACACACAAACACATTGCACATACTGAAAAGATGCACACAGACAACTCTAGCTCAGTGCTTTCACACATGTTCACACAGACACACACACACACACACACAACATATGACTCAGCCCAGCAGAATGTGTTTGCTGCCTGCTCAGCTCTCATCTGGAAGCTCCAGACATGAGATAACAGGGATCCAATGATGACTGTCTGTCTGACCAAAGGAACACGACCCCCTGGGTTGAGTCCTGTTACCTTGTCCGAGATGTGCATACAAACACACACACATACATACACAACGTAATGGAGACAAACAATCCCCAGCCAGCCCCATGGCATATTCCATCTAATCCCAAACAATCACATGAGGCAGTGTGCAGTTGATCTATTGCATATGGCCAAGAGGAAATTTACACGGGACGCCCATTCATTTATTTTATCTGTTTATATATGATTAATCAGCACACTACATCCTGTCACTCGTCTACGGAACAAGTCGTATATCTGAACGCTAATGGTCCAACACAGTATTGTGTAATGTTTAATGTCTGCTTCAATGGATTTATACATGTATAGATGGAGGATTTTTTTAAATGGGGAAGGCTGATGTAAGTGGATCCTATGAAGAGCACTGGGATCTTGGACCATCCAGAAGATGTGTTACAGTAAGGAACTGGCCCATGTACAAGACACCTAACAAGAACTTGTACGTGTAATTAATGCAGCATGTCAAGATATTTTAAAATCGTTTGTTGTTCAACGACGTCATGGCTGAGATCTGACAAAGGGATTAAATTTACCTTTAGCAGTATTGTAGTGGCTCAGCTGCTACATGTTTGCACATACACTTAAAGGTACAGTAAGCCTCTACCTTTGGTAATATACATTGCAAGTTTCAGCTATGTTATATACTTTAAGCCTACACACAAGCACCTGTGTTCCTAGATCACATGCATACTGTGTAAACCCTACGTAGGCAAGTGTCCCATTACAGATATATCCATGTTACTTTACCCCTTTGAAATTTCCTTACTCAGCCAAATGCAACACAGTTTGGAAACTTAACATGGATCAGTTCCCATCATTGCCATAGTTGCCATTTTCATAGCGTTAGATTTTTCCAGAGTGGAGAACTTCTGTTTGTTTTTACTGCTACTGTCACACATTCAGCTGCCCTGCAACCTGGTTCCAACTGCCAAATCTGACAGAGCTCCTTTGTATCATAAAACTGGCACATTAACTGTACATAGTACACAAATACACACCTTCACCTGAACCTATGGAGATCTACATTATCTTGTATTAATGACAGAAAACAAAGGTGTTTCCTTAAATGAACAGAAACACACACACACACACACACACACACACACACACTTGATCATAAGAAGGTGAGTTGGTTCCTTTACATCAGAGTTTCCTCCAGTCCGTCTTGTTGGGAAATAATAAGTAGCATTTAACAGGCACAAAAGGGAACAGAGAGGGAGAGAGAGAGCGAGAGAGAAAGATGGAGAGAGTGAGAGGGAGAGGGGGAGAGAGCAGCCACTATGTCCACTCACACAAAGAGTGTGTTTGAGCGCCAGCCTTGCAGATGGAGCAACTGAGTGCGCAATAACAACGCTGATGACTGATATTTCTTTCGCACTGGAGCCTATTCCTCCACATGGAAAAGAGCAGAAGAAGGGGAGGAGGGGCGGTGGGGTGGCTGAGGTAGCTGGGGGAGAAAAAAATACCGTATTCACCTGATGCCAGACCATAACATTATGACCCAATCTCTGTTATGTTTACTGGTGGGGAACACTCAGTGGTGCAGGAAGCAGCTATAACATTGTTTTTCCCTCCTGTTAAAAAGCTTGTGTTCTAGTAAAACTTTGGGGGGTTCAAATCCACAGCTCCCCTCACTCTTCTTGCAGGGGGAAAGCTGAGTCACCTGAGTCCGCCTCTGCCCTCTAGCTCTTTCCCTCTACCCATCCATCCTTCTTTCTTACCCTTCTTTCTCTTTATTTCTTTTCTCCACCTTTGGAGGTTGCCACAGACTACAGAAAAGCAAAGCCAAAAAAGACAGAAAGACATTTTTATTGCAAATGTCCTAACTGTAATGGATCCATAATGTAACTCACAAGAGACTCTGCTTCCATGCACTTAAAGTAGGCCAGAGATGTATGTAGCAGATTCTCTTGAATGGGAAAGTGGTCTCAGACTTTTGGACTCCACCGTACAATGAAATACAAGCAAGCGTCTATTGTGATTCTGCCTATACAGTGCGGTTATGTAAGATGGTTTTAAGACTTGTAGGCTGACCGAGAGAGAGGTCAGAGAAATATAATAGACTAGCTCTTTTGTTGAGTCATTTGGTGAGCTTCCTTCTTAAGATGCCATCAACACGACAGAGAGATCTTTCACACAAACAGATATTATGTTACAGGAACAACGACTGAGAAGAGAAGGGGACAGGAGGAGGGGGAAAAGAGGCCATGATCATAACAAGACCAAGGCAAGATGGATCTTTTGTTGTCTGGTCGAGGACGTCGCAGAGCAAACTTTTTAATTACAAATAGATTAGACCACTGTTTTTGTGTGGTCTCTGTGTAAACTCCTTCAATATTTTGTTTTGAGACTTGCATGGATTCCTTTCCTTTTGTTTGTCTTCAGGAGACCTAGGAATCTCTCTGTAATGAGGGCCAGCACCGATTTGTGTACAAGAAAGTGAGACAGAAAAAAAAAAAAAAAAAAGAGGGAGAGGGGAAGCGGGCCATTGCTTAGGCCTGACTGCACATGCACCAAAACTGGAACACTTTTGCAACAGCAACAAAAATTACTACGGGCTAAATGTGCACTTAAACACCAGAAACTGTCACTCCAGAACCACAGAAGAAATGCCGGACTGGAACCACGACGTGCAGCATTAGCATGGCATCTACCCTCCCGCCAAACCCACCCCCACCCCCACCCCCGCCTCTCTCCCGAACCGCCTGTGACTCGGGTCCAGCTCCCATGGCTGTGGGCTGATGTTGTTATTGTTGTTTTTCATGCTGAGAACAGGAGTCCCGGCCAAAACGTACTCCTGTTACAATAACAAGACCTGGAGGGCCCCTGCCCTGTTCTTTATTGGTACAGGGGAGCACCAACAATAATGTCTGTGGACAATCAACAACCAATTTGTTAAGAGGTGGGATGGGAGATCGGCCAGAGACTGTTCTTCTCCTTTGTCTTTCCTCAGGCTCTGAGTCTCTCTCACTGTCCGACAATCACCTTTGCTTCCTTCCTTCCTTCTATGTCGGCAACAATCAAAAGAGGTTAAGTTGGAGGCTATGTAACATGCACACATAAAAATTGTCGACTATCTCAGTTATGCATATAAACATTTGGATGTGCAGATATATGTAGGGACTAAACAGACACAAAAAGCCTATAGGGATGTATCCATGTGCAAAATACGAAGATAGATGCAAATTGTGATTTTAGCACCATACAGCTTGAATCATAACCACCAGTGGCTTATGGGAGACTTATTTCATCTACAAAAAATATATACAAACAGAATAAAAATTCACTTTTAGTTCTGTGAGCATGTATTCTGTTTTCTTCTTATATGAACTCCAGCTGGTTGTTTAATCTGGTCTCTATGACCTTTGACACTGGCATCCTTTCCTGTTGGCATGTTATTTCTCAGTTTCCATGGGATCTACTTCTGATATTACTGTGTTGTTATAACTGCAAACAGCCAAAACCTTTCTATAGAGGCTCTTGGTTATTGTGTGTATTTATCATGTACATTATCATGTATCTATAATGTCTCCGACTCAAAGTGGCTTCAAATGACCTGACCTGCATGGTTGGCTACCAGTCTACGCCCACATAAGACATTAAACCTCAAGTCCTGCACAAAACACATGCATTTGCAAGCTTTCTGTTAACATGGTTGATAAAAGGGTTACTGACGCAGATGGCAGGGTTTAGGATGGCAGTGGAACCCCTCAGACCCCACTGTGCCCCCACGCACTGGGGAAAGCCCATTCATTCCATCAAAACTATTTACATAACTGCTTGGAGAAAATTGGCTCGTAACAGTTAGCTTTTCCATGTGCTCCACAAAGTAGAAATGCTGTTACGATAATTGTCCTCTTACACGAGCAGAGTGCATATACAGTAGAGTATTTACAGTAAGAAAATAAAGACAGGAGTAACAGTGGGAGGTAGAGAAAAAAAAAGGAGAGGGAGGGAAAGTGAAAGAGAGAGAAAGAAAAAACTGCTGATCACGATAGAGAGTGGGGTTCCACGGACATTCCCCCAACACAAACACATCCCGTGTTGATTTTTGTCATTTTCTTGGCTCTGTGAAGTACAGTAGTTGGCAGAACAGCTAGCTCTCTGATGGTTTGTATGACTGGCTGTCATGGTCTTAGAGGTGGCTTCCCGCTGCCTCAGCGTATGCCCCTTTCCCTCCCTCTCTGGTGACCCTCGTCTCTCTTCTGCCTAGTCTATCTATCTATCGTCCTCATTCACCCATCTGCCCTTTTTTTTTCTCCTTCTCCACTCTCCAACCAAGTTGAAAATACAATCAACCTGGGCCCAGTTGTGTTGCTTGCTACACCTACTGCCCAGCTGGCATTCATTGTTTGCAATTATTTCCAAGAAGTGCGTTTGACAGCGTGCATAGTTGCATACATGCAAACTAGCTTGTACATTTTTGCAGCCTTGCACGTGTGTGTTGGGGTGCAAATGTGCCCACACATCGGAGCATAAACACATTTTCTGTGCATTTTATGGTCAGCAGAAAATCAGACAGCCTGGGAAAACCATGGAAGGACACGGGTCTGAGCAGGTCCAATTATTGAGAACAATCCATCAATATGCAGAGCAAGTCCTGGAGCAGGCTCAGCAGAAAAACATGGCAAAAAAAGTGAAAGCAGAAAAAAATGTGGTTCTTACGAGGAGGGAGAGAAAAATCTGTCTTTACAATCCCCCTGTTTCGGCTTGCCAACTTTCTGCTGGCTGTTGGTAGTGCGGAAATGAGAGCGTGCTAGATTCTCCCCTCCCGAGAATAACACAAACCCCTCAAAGCTCAAATCAAACACACAATCCACGTCACAGGAAACCATTTTGAAGCGTAAAACCTCCCAATGGGAGCTCCATTTGAATGCTGCGGGTATGCGCTGCCTTCCTCGCCCCCTGCGCCTCCCCCTCTCTCCCCTCCCGCTCTCTCAAGGCTTCAACCACAACCTAACCCGAACCACACCACCTCTCAGACGACAAGACTCCCTTTCTCTCACTCCCTGTCCATTTCCCCCTCCGTTTCTTTTCTTTTTTTCTTTGTTGTTCATCTTTGCCTTTGCCACTATAATTTCATCATCAACTATTACAATAGAGAAGATGATAAGATAGATAGATAGATAATCAGGTTAAGGGTCATGAGCCAGCTTTCTTGGTTGAAACCCCCACCTCTGTCCTCACACCCCCACTACCTCAAACCTCAACCACAACCTCTTGTACCCCCATCCTGCTCTCCTTGCTTCTCTAAACCAACTCTTCCCCTCACCCTCCTCTCTGCCTGGCATTTGAAACACAGAGGTCAGGAGGGCATATGGGAGGCAATCACAGTAGTTTGTTTTGGCTCTCTCACCCCCACACCAAGTCCTTGGCTGTGCAGGAGCAATGCCGCCACCTTGCCTGCTTGCTGCCTGGGAAACAAACACATCCTTAATCACCCAGAGGCCCTGTATCCGCCAAGGCCACACTAGTAGAGCCCCGTCTGACAAGCTCAGGCCAGAAAAGTTGGACTCCATCTGATGAACTCAGGCCATACAAGTCAAGCTCTGTCTACTGAACCCAGGCCACATCAGTGGCAGCCAGACAGTCAAATCCAGGTCGCACTAGATGAGTACCCTTTGTTGAAAGCGTGCCAGGGAAAAAACATACTCTTCAAGTTCAGTGTCTACTCAACCCAGGCCATTCTAATCAAGCCCTGATGGTCAAACCTAGGCCAAAGAAGTCAAACCCCATCGAGTGAATCCAGGACACAAAAGTGCTGGTTGATATAAAGCCAGAAAAGGCTGATCTATCTTTGGCTGGGTGAGCGGTTCTGTCATTATGTTGGCTAAGTGTTGGCTAACAGTGGGACCGTCTGACGTAAGTGCTACGCAGCTGAGGGCTGGCAGGGAAACAAGATGTAAGACAGGAGAGAAGATGCTTTAAATGAGAGCCAGTGGCCAAAAGCCATTTAGACTAGAGATGAATTGTGTTACGACATCCATTCCTCCTAATCCCTAAAACCAAGACCTGTAGTTACTAAATCTCTCTCTATTTTTCTCGCTGTCCATCTGCCTCTCACCAGTTCACCTTCCCAAATATTCCCTTAACACTGCTTTAACACACTTTCCCCTGTCGCTCACACCTCCTTTATGCATTAGTCATGTGCACGGTCTGATTGATCAAGACTGACTTATTGAATACATTAAAGTCTGAGAATATGTTTGCGAGTAAACAATGATGACACGAAAACGAAGATGGCATTTTTGCAGCTTCCCCACCAATACGTGTTTGACAATAGAAGCTAAGGAGGGGCTTCGGATCTGAGCAGTACTGTAAACCACAGCATTCTCAGACCTTGAAGAATCTCATAGCTGGAATATGCTATTAGCATGTATTGTGTTAGCGCTGCACACATACACACAAATTGCATGTTACGCTCTGCCTCCATCAGGATGTCAGACAGTTAACCTCAAGTGTCTGCTGTGATATAAAGAGATTAGTGACCTTGGTTTGATTGTGTGTGATGAGAAGAGACTTGTGTTAAAGTCTATAAAATCTCATCGCTCTGAGGAAATGAATTCACCCAGTCCCCAAAGCTCACTGTTCCCATGGTCTCTCCTCTTTTCTCTTCTCTTCTGAACCGTGTTTCAAGTCAGAGTGACCTGGAGGCGGGCGCAGAGGAATGATGGACAAACTGATCCCCATCCAGCCCACTGTGCAGCCAGGCAGCAGCTGGAGCACCGGGCAGGTACATGAAGCGCTGAGACCGGCCGGGACTTCCAGGAAGTTCAGCATCAGGGATCAGTCTGTGTTATTGACTTGGCAAAGCCTCCAGCCAGTACAATTCCATCAGGGAGGGGTTCACTGACTGCACAAGTGCACATATGTGTATGTGTGTGTAGACCAGGGCTCAGTGCTCTGTGGTCCAGATGGGTGGCCAGGCCCCAGTTGATTTCTGTTATGACAAGTGAACCCATTTGAACCATTCAATCCTTGTCTTCCCCTCTATGAAACACACACATACTGTGTGCATCAAAGCAGCTCGCTGCTTGTTGGTTGTTTGCTCTTGTTATGTACGTATCACTGTTTTTATGTTGTTTAAAATGCATATGTACCTGCTGAAACAGCTGGCAGGAACAGGGACCACCCAGCTGCCACAGAAGCATTGTGCTTATAGCAGATAAGATGAAATATAGTGTCAGGATAAATTCTTCCCCTCTCTCAGAAAGACGGCTGTGTGTACGCTTCCCAAATATCGTACCACACAAAAACAATGTCTGATAGCTACTCTGCCTTATGGTCACCACAAGTAAATCTCTCAGTGCAAACACAGATCAAAGACTCTGTCATTCCCTTTCAGTGATGACAGTTGGCATGTGCCATCCTCTTTTGTCAGGACTTCTAATTGATCCTAATTGCCGCTGTGACAGATGACGAGGGGAAGGATCTCTGGAGGAACACAAATTCAGAAAACAGCATTCAGTTTTTATTAGGCACCAGTGCTCCAGGAAAAGCCAGAATTAGACATGGCTTACTGATTGATCCTTTTGTGTTCCAATAAAAGCCAATGGATGAAGATGGAAGTAATAAGATGCTTCACGCAAACCAGACCAGGGAAAGATGTTGACAAATTCAAGAAACAAACAGCGGAGAAGGAACTATTTAGATCCTTAGCTAATGCGGAAATACCACAATAAAAAGCTCTCGCAGCAAAAGGAAGAGTTCATTACACATCGCCCGTTGAGCAGAGAAATTATAAGAATGGTGTAAGATCATGGTGTTTTGTTTCATTAATCTGTAAAGCCACAAGTAGTTAGCTTTCAAATAATTGTAATGATGTATACCAAAGTGTTTCAACATAAAATATGGTTGAAAATAAAGCAGTACTGCACATAAATACAGTGTTGACGTACTTGAATTGTGTGTACAATACATCCAAAAATTTTATAAATACGCTGCACTTTAAATTTAATGAAGTGCTACATTGACTTTTACTTCTCACTAATTAGTTTTACAGTTTGATGGGGCTACTTCTGCAGATGTAAAGCCCAGTTCTTCAGGCAAAAATGAAATGACATGCATGCATCAAATATGATTACTGTGACTGTTTACTAAAACCCTGTTAATGAACTTTTTTCATTTTTACTGAATTAGTGTGAATTCATGCATTTTTGTCAACATGTTAAATTGAAGTAATAAGGCTAGTTTTCATTTTGTTTGCAAAAAGCAGAACACAGAAAACACCTCTATTAGAAAATTGTTGTTTAACAGTAAAGCAGCCTGATCCTCTGTAATCTAAGCAACAATAAACAGCTGGCCCACATGTTTTCTACAGTGTCCTCCTTCAGTTATTGCTCCTGGCTCTGTGTCAACATGTGTATAGATGTTAGTACAGTATGACCGCGGACATATACAGAGGGGCCACATGAGGGGGTATTTTAAGTATATGAGTGGTTAGGAAGTATGGACATGAGCATCATGTGTGCATATGTGTTCTTTCCTTTGTATGTCTGTGTAGTAAATTCTTGGGAAAAACAGACGATGACTTTTTGTTTTTTTATGTAAGGGTGCATACAGTACATGAACTCACACTGAAGCAGACACACATGCACATATATACACACACTTATGGGGTGACAGAGTGCACTGGCTGAGCTCAGATGAACCAATGGCAACCTGGGGAAGGAGGAATGTGTATGGCGCTAATCCAAGAGAGGCCGTCAGAATCCTCAGCAGGCAACCCCGGTTGTCTTAGTGAACACAAGTGTGAGTGTGTGAGAGTGTGTGTGTCTGCGCAAGAGGGTGGTAGAAGTAGTAACTGTGTAACTGTAAGAGTGTGCAATTTTACAGACAGTTGGCAGTTAATTGTGAGAACGTATGGGACAAAGCCTTTAACTTATACCTTCTTTTGTTGTCAGTCAGGACGGACTGCAAATTACTGTATATGAAGCTCTCTCTGTCTTTCTTACAGTCATGCACAGACATCCCTTCAAAGGACGGTGACCTGATGATGAAGACATATTTTACCAGCATCACTACATGATGCTCCATCTAAATAATGTACCAGCCATAGGATGCAGTGGGGTATCTGGAGGTAAGGAGCTCCTGTAGAAGTGGGCAGTTACAACATTCAGCAAGAAGGAGATGTGCTCCCTGGGGAGGCCATAGACAGTCAGGGAGGACACTCACTACACAGCCACTCATCCAACTGATCCCAAAAATACAGTATGATGTCATGCAGATTCCTAGCGTGGACTGCAGTAGCAGAAACAGGGTCATGTGTGCACTTGACTAATGCACAACTGAAGAAGAAAAAAGAGAGGGAGAGAAGAGTAAGCAGGGTAAAAAAGAGGAGGGCGAAGGGCTGTTTAAAATATTCAACCCTCCTTCCATTAACTAACTGTGTAGGGAAGGAAACATAACCTGCACTGTACATCTCATGAGAGTGAGAGAAAAAAGAGGGAGAGAGAGAGATGGTGCACTGTGGGAGTAGACCTATTCCATCCAGTAGCCCTTAAATCCAGCTCAGCATTTTCTTGGTGATGTCATCTCTTTTTCACTCTCACCTCCATCTGGTCTCTCTCTCGCCGTCCTTCCTGAGCTTTCTGTCTTGCACGCACATACTCGCCTTTGCCTCCGTCTGCACTTAGACAAAATGTGATGCATTACAGTAGATGATGCATCTTGTTCAGCACACACAGGTCCCTATAAATCTGCGGCTGCTTTACGCTCATCCGGAGTTCAGCTGAAACAGGACGTGTGGGGCTCGTTCGCTCCCTCATTTCACTGCGTACCACTCCATCCCACCATTATCCCGTTCCTTCACACTCCACACAGCGTCATCTGACTGGCAGGGAGAACAGTGTGTTAACAAACAGGGAAATGGCTACCAGCTGCATGGACAGGACTGAACAAGGGGAGACACATTGTGCTCGCAGCTTTTTATTGGGTATGAGGAGAAGCGAGCCGTATGGAGAGACCATGGAAGAGAGGAGGGAGAGAGGATAAGTATATATACCTCCAGGTGAAACAAAAATAATTCTAAAGCTTTGGGGGTACTTAGCAGTAATTTTGACATTTTAAAACAACTTTATGAAGTTGGTGCTATTCATTATTTACTAAAGAGAAAGTGGCTTCCATTAGACATTAAAAAAAGTCCTCACTTCAGTGACTTTAGGTTTGATCCCTCTGTAGGAGACGGCAATCTGGCTTGTCTCTGCCAGCAAAGACTCATCTGATCTGCTCTTGAAAGAGTGCTAAACACCTGCTTATATAAAGCTCCCCCTTTAAATCCTTGTTTATTACTGACATTACAAGTCTATTTTTAATGTTGTAATTCGATGCGTCATGTGTAACGGGGTCACCTGGCTTCTCCTGCATCAAAGTGAAGGAGAAGATAACCAGGACTTCCTCTGCTTTTCTGGATGAATGGCCAGGTCTGTTCCCTCCATCTAAACCTTTTGAAGATAACTGCAGAGCTGCTTACAACCATCCCTGGAGACGTCACTACCATCATCATCATCATCAATATAGGGCTCCAGCTTCCTATGCTGGTGATCATTGGCTGATATATTTGTTTACTAAAAATAGTGGTAACGGAAAATAATTCTAAAATAACAATTATTTCTGTCTCCCAAATCCCAAAGGAATGTGATCCATACATATATATAACATTTATCTTGCGTCATAGTTTTAGGTTAACAGTCCATTTTGAGTTCAACTCCTGTGTTCTTCTCTGGAAAGAGAAACAGCCATCCGTTTCATTCACGTCCAAACACTACGCAATTTTGGCAGGTCCTCCGCAGATGTTATCACTTAAAAATCAAAGTCTTCTTCGGCTCATGTAACATTTCTATTGATGAGAATTATATCCCAAAATTATAATGTCAGTACAACTATTATCGAGGGGAAAAAATCTAATCATATCTTTTTTTTTATTTAAATGATTTTGAGAGACATTATTTTAATCACTCAGAAAGCAGTTTGTTCCCTAAAGGCCCCTCAATGTTTTCCCTTCTATCACTCCTTTAGTTGTTGCTGTTTACTTGGTCTTCATAAGGAAGTTATGACTAAGAGACATTTATTTGTGTGAGCAAGAGATGAGCTCATTACCGTTGTGTCTCAATGCCTGTCTGTGTACTATAAAATGTGTCATCTTTTTGACTTAAAGCAGCAGTATCCAAGTATCACTGTCAACAGGCCGTAATTAAAGTGATAATATCAGCATCTCACTGCCAAATTAATGATACAAGAAATCACTGTTGTAGGTTTTGTGCATGATTGTATTTCTGACTTTAGAGGAAACAGGGTATCCCCATGACAAGGAACAGAGGGAGAACAGGGACAGATTACTGCTTGGCGAACACCACAACTTGATTTCCCAACTTTCATGTGGGGTCTGTTCAGGCCAGGAGGAGAGCATGAGCAGGAATGTGTTCGTTAAGCAGCTGTTTCTCTAGAGAACCAGACTGGGCAACAGAGAGGAGGAGTAGAGAAAGTGAAAAGTAAAAGTGAGAACAAGGAAGGCAGATAGAAAAGACATGGAGTAGCTGTGTAACAGGAGGCTTGTTTTGTTCCAAATCAGATTGCTTTATAGCGATGCAGGGGGTAAATGGTTCCAGGCAGCAGACAATGGGCCAACAGGTTCAATATTGACATTCTCCTTAGTGATAGCTGAGTTGGCCGGGTGAGGTCAGGGACTGGACCTCGGTATTAGCCAGCCAGCATTAGTAGACACAGCTGGGGGACACTTAATGTAACCTTGGCCTCAGAGTAATGGAGGGCCTGAGCGAGGCCAGGAGAGGTCCCTCCCCTTTATGGGCCTTATTACCGTAAGAGAGCTCAGTCCTCCAATGGGCCGATTCAAACACAGATCATTACTTTGTCAAAACAGCTACCAGACCACGTTGGCACTCTCACAAGCCAGCATGTGTGGCAAACACAGTCTCTAAGTGCCAGTTGTTGAGCGCAGCAGCCGTAGGAGATGAGGCGAGGAGAACACTAGAAAAAGTAAGCAAAGCACTTTTGGACAAGTGACCATTTATTAGTTCTTATTCCAACAGCACTTACAATTAGACAGAGTCGCTGGCAAGTCCTGCAAGCTAGGCAAACACACAGGCGTACAAAAACTGTACAATCTTCTCAGCATTATGGCAAGAGGTTCTACCACAAAATAATAAAACACTCCAGCAAATTCCATGTCATTGCTTTGCTGAAACAACATCTCTATTGTTGTTTACCTAAAGTGGTCAATCAATCCAAGGCAAACTCATAAAAGAGGAAAGGATGTGGCTTGTCCAGGTAGGCTGATCCAACTGGCTCTGAGTCAGGGCTACTAGGGATACCTCACTGTACCACTCCCCAGTGTGGCAGAAGAAGAGGAGCATAGGAAAGGGACAAGGAGACAGAAAAGAAGGTTTTGGAAAGAGGAGAGACAAAGGAGTATGAGATGCTGAGATACTGATGCCAAAGAGGAGGAGTAAAAGGAAAAGGAGGTGGAACAGAAGAGTAGGAGGAGGAAGGAAAGAAGGTCATCTGAGGTGATGGAGATTCTGTACGGTGGGCTGGTTTCACGAAAAATGGAGCCAGGCCATTCTCCTCCTCCTGTGATTCTATTCTGGCTTGGGTTACTGGACACACACACCCACACACACACAACACACAACACAGAACGCAGAACACACAACACGCAACACAGAACACACAACATGTCTCCAGTCTCCCACACACATGCTTCGTCTTTACTACATACTGAGTGTTTCTACAGAAATAGAAGTGACATCACAACGCCTCGCGTTGTAAATTTGTAAATCAAAACATGTTGCTCATTGAAACACCCACACACATACATGTGTGCATTGAGTCCCCAGTCAGTGGGCTGTCTCAGAGTCCGAACCACTCGGTGACCCCTCCTCTCCTGGGGTCAAGTTTCTGCCTCTGCTTCTCGTCCTCCATGAACTTCTCCTGCATCTCTTCCAGGGAGCCCTCCGCTGGCGCCCTGTCCTTTTCCGGGAAGATGTTGGGGAAGGTGAACGTCTGGCCCTGGGCCTGGGTTACAGAGGCAAAAAAAGTAAAATGAGCCGAGAAACTATCATGTTCCTGCCTAATATATATATAATAAATTAGTTGTTTATTATCCACTTAAAATTGTTTCATAAGTCACTTTTTTTGCATCGAGATGAGACGTGAGATACTGATTTGGAATTCAGGACAGAGTTTCTCCCTCTATGTCCCTCTATTAGTTACACAAATGCTCTTTCTCTCTGGCATTCGATTTCTCCAACTCTCTCCCACATTTAATCTCTCATCTCTCTCCATTTCTCTGGTCTTGATTTATTCAGAGGGAAAGGATGGTATCCATTATTTATTCCATACCAATCCATCTCTGGCCATGGCTAATGCATTGCTGGTCCAACCATAGTTTGTGTTAGGATGTCATAGAGTACAGTACAGTTCACACACATGCATGCTTGCACATCCTCTCACACACACACACACACACACACAAAGTTTAAAAAACAAAAAATAAATAAATAAAAACAGGTCAGTGGGTGCATGTATGCACACATATCCATAGCCTATCCTTCTCTGCCTCTGCCATGGACAATTGGCAAAAGAATTCACAATCAATGTCGACTGGAGCCAAGTCACTGCTGTCCCTGAATGACTCAACTTCATATAAATCCAGATCATTACTTGCGATGATGAAACTGGACTTATATATGTCATTTTTATCACAGTGTTTTGGATTTGGAGCCAACTGTTAATCCTAACAAATGTTTCCAACGTGATTAATGGTCATTAATGCTGTAGTCTACACTAAACAACAGCTTGCAACTGACAAATAATCAAATGTTAATATGTTCTCATAAAGTTCTCAATTATGTTATATGGAGACCTAAGGCTATAAAATGAATTGCTTCCTTGAATAAAATTGTCAATCAAATACTCTGTTTAAACATGTGAAATATTTTGTTTGGGGTCAGTGTGTAGGCGTTAAGGAATGGTCTGGCTCTGATGTGAATGTTACTTTGTCTGTCTCCAACCCCCAAAATACCAAGAGAAACATGCATATAATTACTACATAGCATGGTTTAATTCCCAAAGGGGGAGACGACATAAGGCTCAGTCAGCCAAAGATGCAGAATGGGGTTGGCCATGTCTACTCTATTTAAGACCGACAGCAGGAGTCTCTCCGTTATTACTGTATGTTTACACTTACACTGTGCTCAGGTGCAAATTTACATGTGTTATCTTTTACTACTTTAGTTTATGACCAACTACGAAATTAAAGCATCAGTTTTCAGGCAAGATGAATAAGGACTAGATGCCCACTGGACTTCAGCTCATCAAAACAGTGACTAGATACATGCTAGTTAAAGTTCTGTCACACACGCGAATTATGAGATGCTCCATACCATACATTTAAAATCAGCAGACTGGTTATAAACTAATTTTATCTCAATTTTTATGCTCCCGTGCATCAGAACTTTTTTGTGTTTACTGCTTTGAGAGGACACTTAACACGGTTTACAGCAAATGGAGTTGCTAAATGGGCTCCTTATGGGAAACCTCTGTTATTAGAAATTGGATGGAAATATAAATGAGCTGTTAATTAGTTCAAAAACAATACAAATAGTGTAAAAGTGTTTATCCTGCAAAACCCACCTTTTACCTTGAATGTTGGTGTAATTCCAGCAGCTATCAGACTATATGACACCTCTTTGTTGCTGCAATAAAATCTGCACTCTGGACTAATTACATTTACATTACATTTTTTTGCACTACTTGAATAGAACTTGTTGTATTCTTGTATTTTTTTCTATGCCTGTGGTTGCTGCTGCAACGACGAATTTCCCGTACTATCTTATTATATTTCAGTGTGTTTTATCTTGAACCACTCCATCTTCCTGTATTTTTTATCTACTAACTGATCCTAATTTAGAGTTTTTAATAATAAACATGACACTCCAGGTGGAGACACTGGCTGCTTTATTGCCACCACGGATTCAGGTCATTGCATGAAGCTATTAACCACAATCTATGTGAATTCCAATCAGGCCAGACATGTCCAATCTGAGAAGCCTGCCCTGACCAGGCCCTCAAACAACATACAACCATCCAAAGATAACTATTACGGAAACTACTAGGTACTTGGTATGATACTTTAAAGTCTTGAATTCATATTACACTCTAAAGCCTGGCCATTTGGGTATAAACTCTCTGATACCAGCTTTGAGGAGCAGAGGGAGCAAAACACGCACAACCTTTAATCAAAAGGAAAGCCACCCTGTTCATGGTTCCTGTCTTGTGGCAACGCCTGTGTTGCACACTACAGGAGTTTTTTTTTTTTTTTTTGTTGTTGTTTTTTTTAAGTGAGTGCAGTTATGCAGAAAGACTGACAACAGTGTCGACCCAGTCAAGAGGAGAGGGCTTAGTCAGGCAGAGAGCTGCCAAACACCAAAGAAGTACCTGGAAACTGAAGGACCTGCCAAGCCGAGTGTCTCTCTGCACTTGCACACACTGCCATCGAGGAACACAGCATGCAGAACACAAACACTGCACTACGCCAGGGGAAGGCTGTTGCAGGACTGAGGAGAAGAAGTAGGAGGCAACACAGAGAAGGACAGAGGAAGGATGCAATAAAGTGACTGGAAGAGGAAGAAGAGTACAGTCGGGGTGACTGAGGATCAGGTCTACCACTATGTTAGAAACCCCAGAACTGGCAACTGGAGGAACAATGAAACAGTAACCTAAGCAAGATTTCACCCAAATCAAAACAAACGTCATGGCATGCCAATTTCAGTTATATGGTGCAGCGATGGACACCTTGTGTATACACATGGCAAAGATGAATAAAGGCCTTAGAGATCACAAGAAAAAGTACTGGGATTAATATCAACAAAGAGCTGAGACTTGTTAAACAAGTCTTCTTGTTGGCAACAAGCCACGCCCCGTATGCTTGTGTGTGTGTGTGTGTGTGTGCGTGTTCATTCATTTCTGCAATGAATGAAAGTGCTGCCAGACATCATATTTCATATATATATATATATATATATATATGTATATGAACACTATGCACACAAGTGCACACTGAGTGATTTATTGAGAAAACCAAGGAGTGTCCAAAAAGGACTAAATTGGAGAAAGACAGACATCATATGTCTCCAAGGGTTTTTCTTTCTCTTGCTGACTACTATATATATATATATATATATATATATATATGTATATATATGTGTGTGTGTGTGTGTGTCTGTGTGTATAGAGTGGGAGAGAGAGAGAGTGAGAGAGAGAGAACAAATTGGAGGTGTGGTTATTTTCCCTCAATCTGTCACAAGCTTTATAGCGTGTTCATAAATGAATCGAGATGCCATCCTGGAATATTGGGACAAGGCCCCACACTGCAGCGATGTAAACATACACCTCTTACGCACATGAACAACCCATTACACCCACAGTTTCCCTGTAAATGGGAAAAAAGGAGAAAATTCAGGGGGGTAAGAGGGAAGGCAAATGTTGTCATTGACTCAGTACCAACCTTTCTCACTTTTCCCATCTGTGCGTATGTGTATGTTTCCTGATTCAATCCAATGACTTGTTCTATTCCAGGAAGTGTGCATTTAGTGTGTCGGTCTGTCCTATGTCACATTTGGGGACCACATTCAGGCTTTTAACCAAGTGATTGGGGACAGCTGTCAAATTAGGGTCAACAATCAAGTGTCCCCTCATTGTTTTCACAGCGGTTAGATCCTGCAGGAACTGGACTGGCACGTACTGCTAGCATGCAGCTGGTGTAAGGCTCCAGGGTACAAATGTATTTCGATGAAACGTCCCCAAATCAAAGGTGGATACAAGAGTCATATACAAACCAAAAGTAATCCTGTTTGCAGCCCCAGAGGGAAATGGGCGGAAGGAGAGTCAAAATAGAGAAGACGACCAGGCGAGAGCTGGAAAGAGAGACACAAAGGACAACTATATTCTATCTGATTGACCTTTGTGTCTGATCTGAGATGAAAAATGAGCAAGTACTTGAAACTCAAAAAGTCCTGTTGTGTTCAAGTGCAATCATTACTCCTTAGGGGAAAGGGGGGGTGAGAAGTTTTGTTTTTTTTAAATGGACAAACTTGTGACTGGCAACCAAGAAAGGCATGTGAAATCAATAGAGGGGAAATATGGTAGGCGGTGTGTGTGTGTGGAGTGGGGGGTATCATTTATTATCATAGATTTAAGTATGAAATAAGAAAGCCTTAGTTATTCTAGCTTGATGTGTTAAAATGCCTGATGAAAAGAGGAAGGTGCCACTGCAGTCGCTTTCCAACCTGGAGCTGAATAGAACATTATGGCACAGTCACCCTCTGAGGACACAAAAGGCTGATTCAATCTTCTGCTCTGAGAGTTAAAACATTCGGGACATGACTGGAGTGGGACCAGACATCGCAATGTGACAGATGAGATACACATCAGCATTTGACTGTGTTGCGCAGTAAGAACAGAGTAAGAGGTATGCTACAAATCTGAAGAAAAAAAAGGGGGGTGGCTCTCAAAGATGATTACTCAACCCCAGTGAGGTAGGGTTGATTTTATTTTCCAATATCCTCAATCCACAGAATAGCCTTCATGGTATCAGGTTTTATGTCCTCTGGACTAAAACAAGTTTGGAGCAACACTTTATTACTTTGAAGACTGTTCAACAGCTGTAAAACTACTTGAGGTCAAATGGCGTCTTCCATTCAGATAATCTAGACAATTTAAAAATTGAATCCATCAGAAAATACATCTTAAACTGCTCTTTTACAACTTGACATCAGCTTTTCTTTTGTGCTCTCTGAAAACCTTGAACACCTGGAATTATTAGGAAACTGGATAAGATGTGACTGTGGGGTAGGTTGGTGCTGCTAATACATTACATCGCCTTATCGCCTTATTGGATGACCACACTTGACCAAATTAAGAAACAGAGGAGCTCTCAAAGGCTTTAAGCGGTCTCAAAATGTGAATCTGAGCCATTCACACCAGGCTAAGAGTCAGACAAACTACATATCCCATATCCCTTTTTTGATGAAGACATTAAAAGTTAGAGCCGTTCACAAGATAGTCAATAAAAATCAACCAGATGTTGGTGGTTGTCATTAGAGTGGACCGCACGCTGACAAAGAGAGGTGTTGACGATGCGGTGAGAAATCTCATGAGGCTGTGGCCCATGTGGCTGCGATAGCAGTGTGGCAGTATGGTGGGGTAAGCCATTGTAAAGCAGAGAGGAATCTTGAGTATTGCTACTGCTGCTGCTGCTGTGTATGTGTGCATGTGTGGGGTAGTGAGAGGAGACAGAGAGGTGTTCACATTGTGGTATAATCCATTTCGACCACGCGGCAGGAGAGCCTGGCAGCCTGCACAGACCACAGTGGTCAGGTTACCAGGATTAGAGCTAAGGGTAACCCCCTGCCGAGTGTGTGTATATATGTATATATATATATATATGTGTGTATATGTGCAAATATATGTATGTGTGTGTTTACGTGTGTATGTATTTGTACTCATTTAGTTGTACAAATGAATACCCAAAGCTGGAAGTTGCTGACATAATACTTTATTACTTGGAAGGTAACTGGCTCCACTTAAGTTCGAGTTAATGTGCCTTGCTCAAGAGCAACACAGCGTCAGAAAAGAACAATTATTACACTTGTTTAAAACAAGTACTTGCAACCCACCTGTGAATTTAAAAGCTGTGATCACACCTTTATGGGTCTGTTTTCTTTGGTCTTAAGCACAGATGAAATTTTTGAAGGTTTTTCTTTTCGGTTAATTTAAGTTCACACCGCCCTATTACAAGTGAGCTGGGCCTTGTAAAGCAAAGTCCGATGGACTCACAAGTAGTGTGTTTACTGGACAGAGTTTTGGCAAACTGTCACCAAGAGAAGATTACAGAATTTGGAAGCAAATGAACAAGGGGAATAAAAACCAATTTGACTCCAGTTTCTTTAATTTAAATGGAGCATTACGTGCTTGATTTAACTCTTGCTATAATTGAGCAAAACTGGTCTTCATAGCAGGTAAAAATTAAATAAGAAAATACAATAATCAGTTCAGGTTGCAGTTTATCTTTGGTTAGTATTTTGATAAAATTTATACATTGTCAACATATATCTACTACTGTCTATAAAATCCTGTGTGACAAGAATTTCAGTGATTTACCTCTGACCACAAGTGTTTCTGCACAATGTTGTACAGTGAAGTTCTTCATTTTATCTTTTTTTCTCCAGTTTCTTGTATTTAGTTCAGATTATGTGCCTCACAAACTGTATCTTACTTTACCAATACCTTCTAAGTTTACTTTGAATTTTTATTGTTTTTAAACTGGCCAAAACAACATGACAAAATGTAGGAAGGATGATTTCACACTAGAGCAAAATGAAAATCGTAAGCTGATATCCATGTCATTGTGGTCCAATAAAATCGGCTTGCCTCAACTTCAGATTGGCTCGTTCCAGTTTGTTTTCAACAAGTTTTGCTGTGGTCCCTTTGAGTTCACAAGATGTTAAAACCAACCACATTGTCAAACCAAAACTTTAATCACTTCTAGATGGGACTGTTCACAGAAAAACTGTTCTGTTCCAGTAGGACTGGAATGATAAATATCGGCCTTTGCTGGGATCATATCTGTGATTGTTTCTGATCAGGTTAATTTTCACTATCTAAATTAATGATTGAAGCAAAGTGTAACAAAGTTAACTATTCAAGATTGTGCGGAGGGCAGGAGGGCAGCACGGCAGAATAGTGGTTAGCGCTGTCGCCTCACAACAAGAAGGTCATGGGTTCGGTACCTGAGCCTGGGGCCTTTCTGTGCGGGGTTTGCATGTTCTCCCCATGCTTGCGTGAGTTTCCTCCCACCGTCCAAAGAAATCATGTTTAGGTTAATTGGCGACTCTAAATTGTCCGTAGGTCTGAGTGTTAGTGTGAGTGGTTGTTGGTCTCTGTCTGTCTCTGTATGTTGGCCCTGCAATGGACTGGCGACCTGTCCAGGGTGTAGCCTGCCCTCACTCAATGTGAGTTGGGATTGGCTCCAGCATCCCCCGCGCCAGAAACAGATATTAATTAAAAATATAATGTGCATATTTTTCTAAACTGATACAAGAAAATACTATTATACCTTTTACCCTGCCAAATGTTACAGTGGATCAATAGCTTCATCCCTTGTAATGACTCACACTCTGAAAATTTGAAATCAAGATACTTGATATCAGACAAATCAGCAAACACCAAAAATATCTAAAGATTACAACATTATCATGCTATGAAACTTTTTTGCATTTTAGGTACTATATCCACACTGCTGACCTCTTTTCTGCAGTTCCTTAAATTCATATTGCATTATTTAGAAATGCTTTTTTTAATCTGCAATTCAAAAGAAAAAATAGCAGAAGAAAACTGGGAGATGCAGGAAAGACGATCGAGAAGGACAGAAGAGGAGAAGAGATGTAGCCTGATGATTGTAAACAGCTCACACTGCCAGACCCCTGGGTGGGCCACACATTCACTCTCACTTTATCTCATTGACTCACACACAAACACACAAAAATCTGCAAAGTTGTCCTGCCCTCTGTCCAGACCTTCTGGTATAAACTATTCCAAGAACACAAGATTGACAGACAGAGTTGGAGATAAAGTATAAAAAAGGGGTCTGGAAGATTAAACAAAGTCAATGCCAAAATAAAAACTGCTGTTTTCCTCTCAGGACAAACAGTGATATAAGATCTGTTCAGTTGATTCAGATCTATGACAATACAACAGAGCTAATTTACATAATACCTTTATTCAGCCAAACAAAAGTGTTTAAAAGTTGAGTGAAGAAGTCACGTTTTGAGATGACATGAGAGCCTGAAGAGCATTCAGCAAAATAACACTTGAGCATGAGAAAGGGAGCACAGCAAAATCATCTCTCTATAAAAGACAGTTAAGTGGTTGTGAGAGTAGACCACTAACCAACAGTATCCTGCTGTGGGTTAGTTCAGGGTCATGACCCTGGCCCTCCCACCAATTACAATGACATCTCCTCCACAGCCTGGCAATAGCCAGATAGCTTGGTCAGCTTTGGCTTACAGCAGTATTTGTGTGTGCGTCTCCATGTCATTCACATTAATGTTCTATGAGATATATATTTTAGACAGCGTTTGCAGGCAATGTTTTGGGTGCATGAATCTCTACTTTATGTGAGCCTGCATTTCCTGTGGCTTCTTCACAATAAAACTGTTCCATATTGAAAATTTTTACCAGTGTATGAATTTGTGAGTTATGGCCAAAAACATGTTTTGTGAAGTCATGTTGACCTCGACCTTTGAACACTGAATCGAATCAGTTCACCCAGCAGTCCAAGTGACCGTCGGTGCCAAATTTGAGGAAAATCCCACGAGGCATTACTGAGATACCACAATGAAAAGGTTAAAACCATGTTTATAAGGTCACAGAGGCATTGACCTTTGATGACCACAGTCACATCAGTTCCTCCATGAGCCAAATCTAAAGATGTTACCTCAAGGTGCTACTGAGATACTGAATTCACAAAACTGGGACAGAGGACCAGATGAACAGAACATTATGTCTGTAGTCCTGGCTGTTGCCAGTGCAGACACATCGGGAACACTCAACGCATCACCATGTGCACGGACTGGTAGCTATTAACTGAGGTACAGAGTGATCTTCAGTTTTAGTGTGTACATGTTTTGTGGGACAAAGAGCAGGAGTCAGGCAGGTGGGTGAGCACAAGCTCTGGTGTCAACTGAAAATACTTTGAGATCTATCGCAGGGAACCTCTGACATACTAGTGCAGGGCATCCAGTGATAGATGCACACATACTTCTGCCTAGAGACAAACAGAGAGTGTGTGCGTGTGTGTGTGTGTGTGTGTGTGTGTCTGTGCGTCTATGATCGTTTTCAAGTCTAGGCATGTCTGCTCCCAGCCTGCTACTGGAGACATTGGACCCTGGTAACAGAGCTCTCAGGAAAAGATCATCACCATCTAAATACACACACCCTGCCAAAGACATTTACATCCATCTGGTCTTGAACTGGACACTGCGAGGATAACGACAACAATTACAGCAGCAGCCAAGAATAACACAACAAAGTCCATCTATATTAGCACTGATAACCAACAACAGTAAATAACATTGCCAACAGTCTAGGATGCTCTTTCAACCTTTAAGCCAAATCACACCTAAACCTTGCCTGCGTCAGCCATCCACCCCCATTAAACACATATACTTACGCACACGCACACACTTACACAAACACACACACAAACAGCTGTTCACTATCATTATCCCCTCCATCTATGTCATTCACCCCTCCAACCCCCACAATGTACCCCATTTCTCTCACCAACGCATGTAAACAACCCTCACATACCCTCCCCCCCAATTTCAAGCATCCCCCTCGCAGCCC
Source organism: Remorina albescens (assembly GCA_034769265.1). NCBI lineage: Eukaryota > Metazoa > Chordata > Actinopteri > Carangiformes > Echeneidae > Remorina > Remorina albescens. The sequence continues at coordinate 52,610,496 of CM068475.1, forward strand.
CAGACCCAGCTATCTAGGCTACCAAACACATACACACACACACAGTTAGACCCTTACACAAAAACACACACACACTCACCCCTACATGCACATGCAACATAAACATCCAGGCAATGCCCCTGCCCCTGCCCCCTCCCCAACACTGAGGAATGCGGGGACCAGCTGGTGGAGAAAATAAAAAACGAAGAAGCATACCAAAACAGGAAATGCATCAGCAGGGGCCTATCAGAGGGCTTTATCAGGCCAGTGGCAGCCCTGTTGAGAACCTGGGTGGCGCCGCATGCTGATTGGCTGATCAAAGTGGCAGCTGTGTCATTAGAGGTCAGGAGGTCAGGGGTAATCAAGAGAGGTTACGAGCATGCAAGCTTGTGCATGTGCGTGTGCCTGCTGGTGTGTGTTTGTGTTGCCATGGCTGTCTAAATAAGGGGAACCTGGAGGAAATGTGAGAGGAAATGAGAGTGAGGACAGAAGATGCTGCAGAGGGAGATAAAATAATGATTAGTAGAAAACGACAAAAGGAAAGACTAGGAAGAGACACAGAGGCTGTGTATGCATGCAGCTGAATGATGTTCATTTATTGACTGTTACATTAGATTTTGGATTTGTGCCACGTCTCTTTTGTTTTTCCGGATAAAAATCATTTGTGTAAAACTTACTGTGGGAAAACATGTATAACACAGTCACATCAATCAAATTTGTGTAATATGAACTGAACTGAGGAAAAATGTCCAACATGTGAGAAACAACCAAGAGCTTCAACTGAAGTCATTCAAAAAAAGGTTTGCGTGTGAGATTCCAAACCGGATGGCTAAGACCCTCCTCTGTTCTCTATAATTCATGTACTCTCTCCACTGAGCTCTTATGAAACCTACACGTATACACATACGGTCTCTCTCACACACACACTCACACAGGATTTTACTTAGGAGTGAATTTTCCAAATCAGGAGACACATACGGAGATGGGGGCCTTTCGGTGTAGCTTGATTGCCAGGAAAAGCTTCTCCTTTTATTAGGCTCACCACCAGCATGCCTGCACGTGTGTGCACACATATGTATGTACACACACTAATTAGCGTATCAGCCCATTCCTTCCTTCGGAGGATTTATACGCGGAGAATGCTGACAGATACATTTAAGTGAAAGCAGAGCTGCATGACTGGATAAAAAGGCAAATCTTGATTTTCTCACTTGGAACTGTTATTCCATTTTTTTGTCTTAATTCTCAGTATTAACATTCAATCAAAGCGTCGCCTCTGCAACTGTGACTGAAAGCTCAATGGTTAAAGAGTGTGCGCTTGGAGTGCATAGGCTTCCTAAAAAAGCTTGCCCTCCATTAACAGTGTCATCAAGTTGTCCTTTGTGGTGATTTATATACAGGCAATGGTAGGAGTTGATGACATACATTGATTAAACACAAAATGCAAAGGAAGAAAATGGGAGCATCTTCAATGTGACTTCAATGTTTTATCATTTGGTTTGGTTAAATGGACTGATGGATTGTCTGGAGATAACAACCCCAATTTGTACATTTTGATTCTTTTTGACCAAGAATAACAAAGTGAACTCTAGAAGTAAGGGGATGGCCTTTTCTGTAATGTGTATAGTTTAAAATTTCTTGGATAGTAATCACTCCTACACATGAATAATATTAATATTACCAGTACAAAAAGTCATGAATGTATGTGTGTTAGTATTTTAGGAGCTTAGCATACAGGATAATTATGATCATATAGGACTTACTAGTGGCATAAATTGAAATAGCAATTTTCATATGATGAATTGAACCCTATGTGAAAGAGAAAATCACAGACAGAGGGTCAGACGGCACTAGTGGAAAAGTGGCAGAAGTTAAAAATGTTAATTGGTGTGATAAGCAAGGGTGAGGCAGCACAGGGAAGGGAAGGAAGCATAGCGGCAGACAGACAGACAAGGCTGTGCAAGGAAACACTGTGTTTGCGTGACAAGGTGAAATGGAGGAAAAGGGAGGGAAGGAGAGCGGGAGCCATCATGATCCAAATAGTTGAAAATAATAAAATTCCACACAGATAAGCAAGATTTCCCTCTCGGCCTGACCGCCTGATTCAGCACCTCGAGCTCCAGAGAGCTGGGCTCCGCTCAGAGCGGAGAACAGGAACGGGAGGAAGAGGCGGGGGTCACGGGGGTTTGCAGCCCCCCATCCTGTACCCCTCTCCACCACAACCCTGTAGCCCAGCCAGAAACCCACAATCACACATATACACACAACCCCAGAGGGTCTATTGTTAAGCAACAAGAAGTCAAGAACAGATAGGATATAAAGGGAGTCTAGTGAGAGAAGCTGAACAGCAAAACGTTGCCATCTAGTGTCAGTCAAACACAGGAGAGTGAGACTTGGCCACAGTTTCCCTCTCATAATCACCCTCAATACAGCTGTTCCTTTCTCTCTCACCCCTTTTCAGCTGTGTCACAACTCCTCCATGTTTGCCACTCAGTCTCTCCCTCTGTTTGTTTGTCTCTCTGTTTCTCTCTCTCTTGCTCTCCATTCTTTCACTTCGAGTGATGCCTTCCCCATGGTGGATCAGGCGGGGGTGGAGAAAATGACAGAAAGAAAAATGGGAAATGAACAATTTGAATGAAGCTACCACTTATTCTGCAACTGTTGCTCCAACCTCATATCTTGTTTTGTTCTGTGGCCATTGGGTCAGGACATTGCGTTAGGTAAATCTGACTGGTGCATCTGGTTTGTTGTTTTGCTGTCAGCCACCAGGATTGTGAAGATTAACCTTGACACTATTTTTTTTAATTACCACTTTTCTGAAAACTCAGCCACCAAGCACATAGACAATAGTGCAGACTATTGTGGTCATTTCTGTGTGAAAGAGACGAAAATGTCTCCATGAGAACAAAACTGTAAAGAAGAAAATGAAATGAAAATAAATACACGGCCATACTAAACTTCTGTAAAGTTTTAATGTCAAGGAAATTACAATTTTAATTATGTCATTTAATATATGGCTAAATAGGTCAATGTTGTCCTGAGATGTGAAGAAATCATGACATCACTAGTTTATGTGTAAATAAAACTAGTGGCTCACTTGCCGACTTATAGTCGTCACACTTCGTCGTGTGACGACTATAAGTCGGTATCACGACAACACCTTGGACCATCTGTGTGCCTGCTTTCCCTTCTGCTTCAAATTTTTCATTCATCAGCTACTTTCACTACTTTTATCATTATGCAATCTCTGCTCAGACTGAATAAAATAAGCTTCTGTCTACACAATGAAACTTGTGTGGGATTTGTCCTTCCACACTCCACAAAAACACAAACTCACAATGATGCTTTAAGTCTCCAGCCCAGAGGAATGTTGATACACTTGAACATCTAACCTCTGCTTGATTTTATTCGTTGTATATCGACTGTCAAACAACACTTAACTCATTTGGATTTTTTTTTACACTAAATGGCAGCAAGCATCCCACAGGTGCCTGGACGTGCCATGTAGTGTCGAACACGCAAGGAATACAAACTGCTGCTCCTCCCTTCTGACCTCTAAAAACAACTTCAGGAAAATGTCTGAGATTCCTTCCATTGCACAGAGACCATCAGAGTTTTTCAACAACATGATGGCGAAACTTGATTTCCTCACAAATACTCCTGTTAAATGAGACGATTGAGTAATATAATTTTTTCGATTTTTGGCAAAACGGTCCCCTTTAACACAATGGAAGTAAAACCACAGAATTGCAAATTAAATTATTTTTAAAAAATCCTGGAAACAATGTCATATTTCTTCTGCGGCATCCATTTGCCATTGACAGCACAATGTGGCAGTAAACTGGATCATTCAGAAATGCCGAGACCAGTCAGACATCCCATTCATATATTCACAGCATCACCCTCCAGGAGCTTTCAACATGTACTCTGGCACTAAGCACTCAGCCCACTGAAGTGCAGCAGCTGGCACCAGCCAGAAAAGCTTGCTTGCAAACTAGCTGCCACTCCAATGAGAGAAAATAACTTTTCCTCAGACCAAAACTCACAACAGCCTTTTCATTTACGAGCCAGGAGGAGAGTACTTTATCAGAAATGTTCGACTGCCTGTAATGATGTCGAGCAATGACTGAAAACATACAAAAATTACTATAGTTTCAGAAGTGGAGCGCACTGTCTTTTATGAAAACCACTAGTTTGGGTTTAAAAAGCTTTCAAATGAAAGCAACGTTTAACTGGAAAGGGTGGCAGGGTGCACTTCAGCGGTGAGATGGGCCAAGAGAATTGAATAAGGGTAAACCATGGGGTCTGACGTGCATCCTGAAGGCCGACTGTAAAAAAAATAAAATAAAATAAATAAAAGTAAGGAAGATTAAAAAAAAGTTGTTATCCCAATTTCAACCCAATGCAACTTTGTGAAAGGGTTGATTCATTGCACTGATGCTAAATATTTCTCTATTAATTAAAATGTGGCCTCATTGTAAGAACTTCTACATTCTTAAAAACCCAAGGGAAATGTTTGTATACAAAAGTACATATATCTAACTCCATCCATATATGAAGTACAATCTAAAAGACGTCAAAGTGCATTTCAGGGCTGAATTTTCCCAACATCTGCCTGGAAAAAGTCAGCCCTCAGCTAGGCTAGTCCTAGCGGTGGATGAAAGCAGTTTGGGTTGAAACATACCAGCCCCTTTTAAGGGTAGACAGAGCTAAAGTAGCCTGATAGACTCAAGATTTTTCATTTTATGCTGCTCTTTTTGTCACCCCACCACCAGCACAACCACCCCGCCTTCTCCCTCTCCCCCGATTTTGCCCCGTCTCTGGACCTCCCTGCTCTGGCATTATTCCATCATGCCCTGAGTCACCTCCGCTGCTCACCCCTTGCAGCCCCTTACACACACATACACTTTCCCACACACAGTGCACATTTCACACATGCAGACGCTATCTCTTTCCCCAATACTGGGGTCCCCCGTAAGCCTGAGGAAAATGGTCGTCACGGAACCCCGCTATCAGGAGGCCTCCCCTCAACCACAAACCAAGAGTAAGGAATGAGAGAGAGAGAGAAAACGTATAACTGCCGCAATATTAGCTGATGGGGGGAGCAGGGGGGAGAGAGGGAGAGAGGGAAGGATGAGGGTAGAATGGGGGAACCGCGGTGTGAGCATCGACCCACAGAACACCCTCCCACATGTGGAGTCAATTAGGAACAATCTTGTTTTCTACCCACCCCTGCAAAAGAAAGGAGGGTTTTCTGGGGCTCTGTGTGTGTGTGTGTGAATGTGTATGTCAGTGTGTGTATATGTGTACACAAGAGAGAGTGAGGTAGAAAAGCAAGTTGAGAAGGAGCATGTTTTTCCAAAAACCTGCCATAGAAATAAGCTGGATATTCGGTTTTATATCAAGCCATTTTGAGCACAAAGAGCCTGCATCTCTGCATTTCTGCCTGCTGTTCAACATCAAATGAGCATGACTTCAGAAAACCATGATATGATTACAACTGTAGAGCAAATGACACTCAAGGAAAAATATCAGCTCTCTGGGGCTCAGCATGCATTAATGATGTACGCATGTCACAAAGGAGTGTGTGTCTGTACGGTGTTCTGCATCTTCACACCTATTACCGTCTGGTGAGAAGAAGCATCACTGCCAGCTCCGCCAGGAATTCCAGAGACACAAAGTCACAAGCCACATCCCTGGTGTCAGACAAGAGGAAGTCTCCCCTTTTAAAGATTCATGTCTGCTTCAATTATGTATCCTCTCTCAAATTGCTGTGTTTAGACAATTTTCATTATTCATCCATTTCGAGATTGATGGCTCCCAGTCGGTGGGCAGCACAGCATAAACAAGCGTCTACACCGCTGTTGATTTATCTGGGCAAGATCAAAACGACAGCCACAAAACAAAGGCCCCTTGCTTTTCACATCTGCATCAAAGGCACATTGAAACATTGACTTTTTAGACATTTTGAAGGGACGTTTGTTTGATTCAAAGTCCACCAGACTTCAAACATTGGCAAGATGTTCAGGGAATGGGCCTTCCTGACCCAAAGCTCACCTTAAACACAGGTGCAAAGGCAACAGTCACGATGAAATCACAGAGCCCGGGCTGACATGCCACCATCAGAAATGGCTCCTCACTAAGTGCACGATTGCTCACATTCCATCTAATTTACACAAGTTACATGCACAGAAAGGAGAGTGTGCACCAGAGGTAGACCATATATCAATATCTCTTGGACCCTGCAAGAACCCATCTCTGCCTCTCACAGGAGCATCACCTAGACCATCACAAATTACCCCATTACAAGCTTAAGGCTCATGGCCTCCATAAACATCCTTCCTCCTGGGTCCTGTGTTCAATAATATTGCCCTCACAATAAGAAGGTGTGTGATATAAAGTAACTTTGGCACACAAGTCAAAAAAGGCTGGATTTGTGTATGTGTCGTCTTACCAGCTGAACGTAGGCTACTTTATAGTCAGGCTGCTTCACCCTCTGGTTTAAGTGATTCCTCTTCTTGTTGGAGCCTAAAAAACAAAAAGAACAGCAGCTATGACAATAAGGAATTAAAAAACGCACATCAGTTCTAGCTGTGAGACAGCACACAGTAGGACCAAGTGATGATGACTCACGAATATAGTGACATTGGGCCTGGGCAACATGACAATACACAATAAAAGATGTCAATACAAGATGACAAAAATCTTACAACTGGTAGAAACTTCCAAATTTTAGTCTTTGTAAGCAATGTTGCTATTGATTGAACAAGACTTCTGCTTTTGAATCAATGCAATTAAGTAAATCAGACAGACAGTAGTGTCAGTCTTTTATTTTTATTATCTTTTCAAGTATGAATACTTAGGATCAATATGAAAAAAAAATTGAATGTAAAATGATTAGTCAACTACTCAGTCAATTAACAGAAGTCTTTTTTTCTGACCATCAAGTTTGATGACTTCAGAATCTGAATTGTTAACACTTGCTGCTTTTCTTTCTTTCATCATTTGTGTAACTGTATATTTTAATGTATGATTAGAGACTGTTGTTAACAAAACAAGACATCTAGGGATATTTGGGGACCAAATTAGTTAATCTAGATAATAATTATTAAATTAATTGTCAGTGAAAAATACTTAAGTTTCTGTGCTAACTTTTGTGATTGCTGCGATAGAAAATTTTAGCCACATTGTCCAGTTATAGGTGAAATTTATGAAATTACATCCTGATTACCCCTGCACAGCAATTAACACATTATGTATCTGAACAACAAATATTTTAGAGGATATTTCTATACATTTCTCTGTAGAACAGAGGACTCTGTGTGTCTACGTATGGTTAAGCAGATCCTGATGTTGTTGACTATGGAAGGCAGGTTAACCTCTTTCCCCTTCTGGAGATGATGATGACATCATCCTCTCTCCTGTCAGACCTTTCCAAGTCTGGAAGACAAGGGACTCAGGGAGCTGCTGTGTGTGTGTGTGTGTGTGTGTGTGAGTGAGAGAAAGAGAGAGAGAGCGAGAGAGAGGGCTTGGAGCTTTGCTTCAAACAAATTAAAAGCTAATACTCATGAACCCTGATTGCAGTTCACACAGGTACTCTACAGCTTTAATGACAGATAATAACCTGAGCATCAAACAGTTCATCACTGTTTTCCAACTTTAATCTCAGTGAGACCCTGGTGGTCAAGTCAACAGGCCCTTTGTGAAACTGCCATTGCCATGGGAACGGTTTATGACATGAAAAACAAGGGAAACATTCCACTGTAATGAGTCATTGGTGTGTGTGTGTGTGTGTGTGTGTGTGTGTGTGTGGGGTACATGTAGCTAGTAATCACTAGCCAGGCAGCCCACTGCTCAGGGAACCCTGAACAGGGTAGTAAAACACCCCCCACCCCTTGGCTAACTGGAGGCCCCTGTGTGGATGGGAGACAGAGGTAACAAAAGTGCATATGCCTATGTGTACCTGTGCGAGTGCGTGTGAGTGAGTATGTGTGTAGGTTACTGATGAAACATGGGGAAATGCTAAAATTTCTGACACGGCAAGGTAAGAACTTGACCTGCTCCCCTATAAGAAAAAGAAAACGAGGGAAAAAAACACAAGACAGCCATTTTGCGCACCTTGAAAAGGTACAAAATGTGTTTCTCTTACTTAGTGTATTCCTTTCTTAACACATACAGACACACAGACAGACCTTTCATACAACAGTCGCAAAAGCACGTAAGCACAATTTCTCCCACTTTGAGATTGCGGTTTGGCAGCCAGCTATCACGTTACAAATCCCAGGCCGAAGGGGTAACCATGGCAACTCCTTCCAAAATACCCCTGCCGCCCATGGAGGGGAAAAAAGGGTCGTTTGCATCCCTCGTTCCTCTCTGCCTATTCCCGTCTTTATGCTGCCAATGGAGTGGAACTCCTGACGCAGACAGGGATACCTTCTCTGACGCACCTCAGGATCACCAGGGGCACGCGTTAATGGGTCCTCCACACTGTAGGCTAGGCTAAGCTAGGCGCCTCTGTCCTCCTTTTGCCCTCCACGTCTCCTTCTCAGTTGCTCCTCCAGAGGTGGAAGGGGCTCCTTATGGCCCTTGGGATCCACCATGGAGGTGCTTCCTGCCTCCTCTTCTTAGCCTGTTAATCAGCAATTTCAAGCCACCCATATTTCCACTCCTTCTGTTCTTCCGAGGACTTGCAAATTCTGAAACGTCTAGTGAGCCCCCAAAAGTGTGCATGCTAGCTGAAGTAGTTTCCTCTCTGAATAAAAAAACCAAGAGAATTATGAAGTCAATGATACAACACTGCTCTTGGCTCTGTGATCATCCTTGACAAGGGGGCCGAAGGGGGGATTTTAAGTTGTGATGGTTGTAAGAAGGGATGGGGCACTTAGGCCCTGAAGTTGCAAGTTTGTAGGTGAATAGTATGCGTTTGTATGGGAGCATGGGGTGTCCTGGGACAGCTGGAGGCTGGAGTGCTGCAGCAGCAGATTGTCAGATAAGCAGCTGTGTGTGTTAGGGCAAAAAGAGAGCCAGGCACGCTAACCACTACCGCAACTAGCCGCTGGAAAGCACTCCCGCCGCTGCATGTCAATGGTAAGACCATCTATATTGCAAACTGAAATTGCTAATCGTTGCGAACCACCACTGACAGTCTCTAAAACAGAATGACTCTGACTTCATGCTTCCTAAAACAAAACTTTCTGTGAATTCCATGCACCATGACCAAAATTTAATTAACAAAGCTGACAACTGGAAAGATTACTGGAAAGGAGATAAAACCTTTAGCATTGGAGTGGAAATAACAATAATATAATTACCGTTAGATTTTCACTAATCAAAAACATTAATCAAAACTCACATTCCATTAGGGGTTTTATTTTTTAATATTGATCAATAAACTATTACAAGCTAAAATTTCTAATACAAATTAGCTGAAATTATAAAAGGTTAAATTAACACAAATTTTATTTGAATTTTAATTTATTTAAATAAAATCATACAGTAGTCCCTTGACTATCGCAGGTGTTATGTTCCAGAACCCCCCGCAATAGGTGAAAATCGGCAAAGTAGAAACAGGAATGGCTAAGGTGATTCATCAGGGTATTGTAATGTATATTTTTTTATATTTTTATATATTAAGGCTTTTATAAAGCCTCCACACACTCTTATAAACCTTTTCTATACTCTTAAACACATATAAAGATGCTGAGTGATGTAGCGGACGTGTGCGTAGGAAGCAAACTGAACGGCGTGGGATGATGAAAGCTAGGATGCTGGAAACTGAGCTGTGGTCACTGAGCCAATCAGCGCCCAGGATACTGAACAGCATGCTCTCATTGGTCGTGTCTCGTCTATCGGCCAATAGTGTGGCATGTACAAAATCATCTGGGAAGACTAAGCCAAATTTCGATTGGCTGCAGAAACCCGCGATGTACTGAGGGAACCGCAATATTGATTTACATTGACCGCAAAAGGTGAACCGCGATATAGCGAGGGATTACTGTATTTATTTGCACGTAGATGGATTTTAAAGGTGTAAGGTTTAATAGAGTGGTGAAAGTTTAGAGTTTAGCATAGTGATATGGTTTTTGTGTGATTGTGTGTGTTTGTTCAAATGACAACAGTTATAGCACAACTTGAGAATTTAACTTTGTATGAAATGTTTGGCTTGGTTTTACATACCATGCATGAAGTGTTTTCAGTACTGCTTTAACATCACATCCACTTACCCAGTATGGAGTTAGCATTTCAAGCTACGCAGAATCAAAATCTAATTCTGACTGATTTGACTGAGCGATCAGATAATTATCTGGACTGGTTCCCACACTCTCAAGATGTCTTTTCATTCTCCTGAGATAATTGTGTACCACATATTCTAATATGACTGGAAGTCTATATCGATCTATTCCCGGATTAGAAGTATTGGCACAGAGATATTTGATCTATTGATAGGGATCCAGTTAGACTAACTAGAATTTGGACCAAAGCTAGGTCCAAACTTGGGTGCCAGGTCAGGTCTCAGCTCCTGAGATTAGAACAGACCCATGAGGACCTATTCCATGAGCTGGTGCTCACATTTTTAAATACCAATGGGTGACCACCCACGGCTAAGGATAAAATAATTATTGTTCAGAAGTATTTACGCTATCAATAAGTATATGGGAAACATTAATATTTCATTGGGTAGCATCAACCACCCCAAATTCTGTAAATGTCATCAGCTCTCTGTATGCGCTTGTTCAAAGCACTGAGACACTCACCATACTGAATCCTGGTACGGATGTCTCCTACAGGGACATTATAGATCTTCTCCAGGTAGTTCTTCACATCGTACTTGGTCATTCTGTTCAGTCATGTCCAGGGCAGGCAGAAGACAAACCACAAAAAAAGATAGGGAGACAGAGAGAAGGACAAGGATTAAGTAAAGCATCAAGCTTTAGAGTTTTTGTAGGATGACGTGTGGTTTGAACGGGTGTGAGGTAATAAGGAGCAAAGGGAAGATGTCTGAGGTTGTGGTCTAGTACCTGAAGGGTTACATACCGGATCACTGGCTATTAAATAACCCCACGTTCACTTAACTGACACAACACGCAAATGATCCAACCTATTTCCACACAGCATTCCCATAAACACTGCTGTGATATTACCTACTGTTACAGACAAGACACTCCCCTATAAACCCATATTCAGCTTTTATTCTCTGAACCATAAAGTGGAGAGAAGAGAAATGTGAGTGTCAGTGTTCATCCAATTAGCTGTCTGCATGTATTGATCACTTCGAGTGAAACCCTACACAGGAAGTGAGCCTGGCACCAACTGATCCGGTGGGCCAGCCAAGCTAAAGCTAGCCCACTGGGCAGCATTTGGAAGGGATTGCTCCGAACAGAGGAAGAAAGGCTTTTAACTGCTAATCAATCTCGCCAATTGGATTAGCTGGGTAGAAAGCATTTCCCAAATGCGTCTGACAAAGTGCTTAATAGCGACGTTGTGGTTTGACATGAGTGCCTCGGATATGGCATCTTCTATCACCTCATATGTTTCTTTGATAGAAAAGGATAATGTAATATTCTCTATATTTCACAGAGTACAATAAGTTGAGCTGTTGTAACAATAATAGGTGAAGAAAACATTTGCATGAGAAAATCCCATCTGTGAATACAAAGACTCTTTGTACCAAAGAGTGATGTAATACATGTTTCCATGCTGTACAAACAATTGCCTTTTCCTCTATAATAGGCCAAATTTTGGCAAAGCTGACACTGATGTAGACCTTGAACACTTCTATTTGACCTGCTAAGTTTACCAAGAGAGGGTAGCTTATATTTACGATACTTGAGTAACAATTTCCACATTTGATTCCACCATTACAGGGAGCAGGATGGTTTGATGTGAAGACTTGAGTATGATAGGGGTTTTCTGCAAAGCACCAACTTCAGGCAGCTGTCTGGGGCCACTTGGAATGGGGGTGGGGGTGGTAGTGGGGTGGGGTGGGGTGGGGAGCTCCATCCATGTGTAAAGAAAGATGTAAACAAACTCGTTAAGGCATCTTTAAGCCTTTTTGTCTTCCTTTATCCAGAAGAGAGATGTATTTCCTAAGATGTGGCATGCAGATGCGCCTTTCTGCTCCATTTGCACCCACCTCCCCCCAAAACCCCCGACAATGTGTGTGCCAGAGAGTAGTGAAGCAGAGAAGAGTGACCGGGGGTACTTGAGATCAAGGAAGAAAGAGAGAGTTATAGTGCTGAGAGACGGGTTTTCCTAGAAAGCAGGAGTGGGGAACTGGAAGGGAGGAAAGTGGCTTGGGGACTGCAAGGTCTCTTCTGGATCATTAGCAGAGGGAACACTGATCCTGATTAATGAGGAGAACATTTTCTAAATCCCTCCTGCGTTCATGACTCCAATTATCAGGCCACCATTAGCATACAGGGAGTATGAAGGCTTTGGAAGCCCAGTCATGTTTGGTACTGGAATTGGATGCCAATGCATATACAACAGTACTTGGTGCACATGTATTAGATGTGGTTGAAAAAGCAAATTTAAGTTGAATGAAGAAAACCAAGAATACACTGCAATTTACCGATCATAGTTATTATTATTAGAGCAACAAAAAAAAAAAACAATACATATAATAACTCATCTATACATCCATGAATATATTATGCTAAGTAGATAATATGAGTGTGATTAATGACTTACTTTCATTACTCACTGATATATTCATTATTGTAGATATCTCAACAAGTCATTTATCAAACAGGGATGAGTTTTTCTGAAAATTGGCCAATTAATTCATAAAAAAATTGGCTACAGCTCTGCTAGAATACACATAAATACCGTACATTGCATTTTCAGGGGTAACATTAGTCAGCTGTTTTCTTTATGAGCTGAGTCAATATATGACTCCCATCTCAGCAACAAACTGGAATCAAGACTAAAAGAAAGCCTTGGACTAAAAGCAGGGGAGAAAATGTCAAGTTAAGTGTGTTCATAAACAAGGCTAAACTTAGACAAAGGGCGTGGTGTCTCCAATAGTGATGCAGGCAGCATCTGATCATCATCCCAGTATAAACACCCATCTGACTCTAACCTTTCACACTTCTGCCTCTCAGGAAGAATGAAAAACCTGTCTCGAGCAACTGCCAAGACGAATCGTTCCTCAGCAACTGGTATATATTTATACGCAAAAACACATGCTGCAAAGATTCCTCGCCCCAAGATGATGAAAGAACTTTAAACACAAAACCTAGAAAGGCATCAAATGACGCAGACGATGGATTAGTTTCAATTATGGCCAGTTGTTGCTGAGCGAGTTTAAAAACAGGCATGCTGGCATTATTGACAGAACAATTTAAAAAGTTATATTGTTCTGTATTGTTCAGGGGGCGGTTTACACAGGAGATTTAAAACCCAAATCTGATATCAAATACTGATCAAAGAAAAAAGTCTCTGAAGGGATGGGACACAAGAATGGATGGAGAGAAAAGGTAAACTCGATGCCTTTGTTGTGCTTTACTGTGACATAATTGTGTTTGTGTGTGATAATAGAGCAAATTCGTCAATTTGAAGATTAATCTACACACCTGTGTCAGCTGTTCAAATGTAAGACCTCTTCTGCCATACACCTACATTCTCCTGGATATGTCTTACTCTCAAATGAGCAAACACACAAAGACACACACACACACACGGTGAGCCAAGAAGATTGTGACCATCGGACCATCCAGTAATTTCAGGCGGTGCATTTACACCTGTGCACCAAAAGCATATGAGAGAAGTAGGTGAAAGGGCACAGTTGAAATGTGACAGACAAGACAGGGACAGCTTTGAGGATGTTTGATAATAAGGTGAATGGATTCTGAAAGCGGCAAGACTACTGCAAGCCACCCATATGTTAATGTGCTGGTGCGAACAGAACCTCTGTTAGGGCGATAGGTAGAGCTGCTCTTGTACATAAAGGAAACCTTATCGTGTTACCTCCTGAATGGTCATCAGACAAATACACAACAAATATTGACTGAAACACGAAGCAGATATGGATTTTTGGCTGAGTAATGCTTGCAGATGCCAAAAACCCTATTTATAGCTGATGCTGATGAAAACAAAAAATATTGACAAGACAAAATACCATAAACTCACAATGTTCCCAGTTTGATAGCAGCTGTGGACTTTGCCTGTTACAGGCCCTCTCTTTATCCATGTACAATGTCTGCCTCAAATGCTAATAAAAACATTCTTAAAACGCATCAGCAAGTACTTGCACCATAAAGCGCTGGACCCATTCACCTTTATCATGATTCTCCAAATCCTCAATTCTTTGGTTTCATTTTTTTTTAAGCACAGAATGCTATGCCATTTTAAGACTAGTCTAGTCTTATCTGGTCTAGTATTATCAGTTGTCCATGATAACATGGGGGTAAAAGCTTTAGAAGGGAGCCCCAGACTTCCTTTTCCCCGGCAAACTCAGCTAATTCTGACTGGGGGATCCCTAGTCAGACAGACAGAGTCTGTGATTGAGTTTGTCCAACCAACTAAAGGTGAATCATTCTTCCTTCTGCTGCTGTGCTCTTGCAGCCCCTTTGTAGTTAATGTTTGCTCTTAGGTTTAATGCTATGGGATCTTTCCAGTCAATTATTGGTTTATTTTCATGTACATCAATCAACTGTGTGCTGTGTCATTCACCAAGTGTCAAATGCTCTTACCCGTGTGTTGAACAGTTTGGGTTGTTTTTTGTTATATTCGTCCAGAAGTATCACTTTTTCCTCCTCTGATCATTTTGGTTTTCTTGCCATTTCTTTCAACAGGCCATCTTTGTGGGACGATAGTCTGTATCACTGGCCAGCAAACAAATGATCTCCATGGGAACCAAAATTTTTCCTCAACAAAAGAAACCTTTCAAAGGAATCTGTGCAACAACATTTGGTAACTACCACAGTGAAAGCGAATAAAACTTTAAGTCTTATAGTTCAGTAGAAAACTTAAGGTGCTTTGTGCAACTGGCCCCTGGCTTTATAACCGTGACACAGTCTGAAAAAATTACCACATAAATTAAAGACAACAGCTATACTTACTTGTAAAATGAGCACTCAGAGAGAAACTTAGAAGCTCATTCATGTCTACGTGAGCTGCCCTGAGGACTGAATATGCTGCTCTGCCTCTTAGCAACCCACTCAGTAAAGTAGACGCAGACAGTGCTTCCTGTGGGACTGTTTGTCCAAAAAGTCACTACATTTATTGATAGGTACTTCATGAAAAAAAATAATAAAATGTCGCCAAAGAGTCTGAAGTCCCAAAATGAGGCGTCAAAGTCACTGAATTGTTAATAATTGAAAGGCAAGCCATATCAGCACCAATGAGTGTGAATGAGCCAGAAATTACAAAAGCTAGCCTTGCTAGGACATTTGAGTTTGTATTATAAATATCAGAATCAGAATCAGCAACTATGTTCACACATGCAAAGAATTTCAAAGTGGTTTCACTTTGCTCTGACATATAAATACACATAAACATGAGAAACAAGAACAAGAGCAGCAAAGAAGAAAAACTGAACAAATATTTAACACAAATATGTATTGTAAACACTAAAAGAATTAAAAATGCTCCCAAAATAAAGGAAGATTCTTTACTGACACTGTATTGGTGCAATGTCACCACTAAACAAAGTCATGAATGTAAACTTTGAGTATGTACAAAACTGGTTGGAAATGATTTATGACCTAAACAACAAACTTTCACTCACTATAATAGCAGTGGCTATTTTCAGTTTGATATCAGTCACTTAGGTATCAACACATTAGCGCTGCTGTAGGTGTTGGGCTAACTACAAATGAGATTGGTTCAGTACTGGGAAAGTGAACAACTAAATGTTACAAGTAAATGTTGCGTGGACAACTACGATGATCTGGTAGTTTTGTTTCATCTTTGCGGAGCATTACTTCTCATCAGGGTGAGTCATGTTCCAATAATGGTGTTTGTGTTCCCTTATATAAACTGAAAGCCGTGTCAAAGTCGCTGTAAATTTGTAACCACTGCAACAACAATTGATCCAAAGAACGAGGTTACTGCTGAATGTTACTTTGCATGTGGATGATTCAGTGACAATCATGCTTCTTGTGGTGACCATGAATCGTCCTTGGAAAGGTTGCTTGTTTTAGCAACTTGACTTGGGAAACCACTGGAAGGTCTTTAATGTGGCTCATTGTTTGATAGAAACTGGGCTGAATGTACATTTGGGCTTTTTATTTTGTCTTTATAGTTGGCAGATCAACTTTTAGGATTAACAAGGGAGTAGAGGAAGAGGATACAACCACACACAGGGGTGATGCAGGGTTACAGATGGATGCAGAGTTACAGATATTTGGAGGAAACTCATTTATCTTACTCACACATCAGAAACTATCTGGACTTCATCCCCTGACATATCCTAACAGATTTTCTAAACAGAATTCCCTCTCTGAAATGCCCCTGTGTCAGCTACTCTACATAATGGCAGGAGTAAAAAAAATTTAAAAAATCATGATGCCAAACAGAGGAAAAATAAATTATCAAAGAGGACCAGGGTATATGTTTTAGATTAGGGAGTAAATTTATTTGAAAAAATGTGGTCTCTAAAGCGCAAGAGAATTCCTCAGTAACAGGCAGCTGACCTGTTCCTCTGATATGTAATGTTGTTTGTTCTAATAAGCCGCTCAGACTTGACCTTATGTGCTACCTTTACTAACACACTGTAGCGTAAACATCCAAGATACACCAAAAAGTCCGTACTCACAAATGCACACACACAACATCAAAGTACATTGTGTCAGAGCGGCTTAGTGGTGAGAACGAAACAGGAGAGTTGTTTTCTGCACAGATGAAAGGCAAAAGAAAGCCGCTCCTCATTGTCAGCCTGCCCCATTGTAAGGTTTGGGTTGAGATATGCACACTCACTACTTTAACCCTCCCATCTACACAGACAATACATGCACAGAAGTTGCTCAACACTAAGTATCAAGATCATAATAGCGGACTTTGTTTAGATGGAAAGCTATCAAGGAACCTGAGACTTAGGGAGAGAAGAGACAGTAGAGAAGTTGAGAGTATAAGAACAGCATGTGAAGGATTAGATTTATTGTCCTGGTTTTTGTCTGACAAAGCAACAGAAATAGATCAAAGACCAGGTCACAAGGAGTCACTAAACTACTTACAGAGAGACGGGTCAGTTAAGACTCGACAGTTTGTGACACTCCTCTACTGGCAGGCCAAATTACTTCCGATGATATGTATCAAAGTTAATTAACGTGAAAAATGACCCAGTTTCCAACTTGTGAAGTGGAACAGAAACAGACTGTCAAGGGTTAATAGAAATGTTTGATTCACAAGGTAATGTACAGTTCTACATACAAGTGGAAAGTCACTGTGAGCTTAGAGTGGCAAACCACAGCGTGGCCTGGTGTCTCAGTTAATAGGCAGGAGAGTCGCATGAGTCGTTTGTGACTGAGTCGTTAACTGAACATAACTTTCAGTGTTGTGTTCTTTTCTTTATATGCTTGTGCTTGTGTGTGTCAGTACTGGCCTCTAGCCATGCCAGGTGAGGCACAGGAGGTGTGTGTGGGTGTAAACCTAGAAATTTGATGATGTTCCTTCAAGAGCAGAGAGGAAATACTAACATAGCACAAAAGCTTTGAGAACAATCAAAAAGACAAACAAATACAAGAGATTATGAGAGAATACAGCCCAGGTGTGTCAAACAACAAGTGCCAAAAAGGGACTGGTTTTGGATGCATTGCAAAGTGTCAACAAAAAGCCCAGGAAATACCAGTGCCCAGGGTGGAACAGAGGGACAGGACAGAGAAAGACGAGTGCAGATGATAGCAGATGAGTGACACAGTTTTAAACAAGAACAAAACAAAGACGACCAAAAAGGCGGTCATGGACGTCTCCTCCCAGGTGTCACAGAGATGAAGGCTATATTGTGTTATTACCCTTAGAAAGTCAACATTACCAATTTTCATTAACAGCTGCTCTGTACTACAGCTTACCCACGCTAACACCGCCTACCCATGCAGGTCATAACTACAGACAGCTTTCACTGCCGTAATGACTCAGATTCATCAATAAGCTGGGGAGTGGGAGTGATATTTAGTGTGTGTCACTGTCTCTCCAAGTGTGTTCATTTTCTAAATTGTGTGTACAAAAAGTAAAACATAACAGTGTTTCAAGTGCACATCGAGGCCCCAGCAGTATATCAGTCAGCCATGCACCTCTCCCAGGCATCAAAGACTGCGAGAAAAAAAAACCTTTACACACCCTTATAAACACACACGCACCCTGCACTTACCCACTTTTGTGCATATATACACAAAGACACACACCATTCTCACAAACTGACTCACCCACACTGACAAGTGTGCACACAGAGAGAGAGAGAGAGAGACACACACAATTACATAAGCACCCTAGGAGTTTGGCAGAGAAGAGGCAAGAATCAGAGTGGGAGGCCAGGCACCTGGATGAACAGATTATGGTCTAAACCCCACCAGAGACACATAGATGATCTGCCTCAAACTTCAATTTTTCTCCCCAGTGTGGGCTCTGGGCCTCTCATCGCCTGAGGAGCACTGCAAACCTCAGTGACCTTGGCTTGCAGAGGTAGTCAAAATCAGCTCATCACTGGCGGCTGACTGGTTACGTCCTCCTGTTAGATTTTACGACAGAAAATGTATCGTTCCAAACTAATAAAACTAGGTAATAACTGATGTATGTGGGTACTTATACATCAATATATTTGTATTTGTTTATCAGTATTTATGTGCAAAACTTTGAGGCAGTAAAGTGGTATTGTATATAGCATCCATTTGACATGTGAATTGCAGAAAGTTAAAAAACAATTATGCTTTAATAATGATGTGCGTAGATATTAATAATGGCCCTTTCAGTTGAATAATATTTGCTGTCTCACTTTTCTCACAGCCCAAACTTTAAACAGTGCAGCAGCACAAAAAAGCACTTTTGACCTTACCTCCCACCACACTACCCATGACACTCATTTACAAGTCATCACTGCAACAACTGAACTTATTAAGACAGTCATAAGATTTTAAGAACTGTATTTTCTATTGAGGTCTGGCAGACTCAGATTTTTGTTCTTGAGGCTGTCACACCATCTGGTGGTCATGATGACCAACTTCACATTCAGTGCCAATAAAAACTAATTTTTGCACTTTTAAACATAAAACATACATCCACTGTGCAATAAATCCGATTGATATTTCATGACTACTCTAGTCTCACAGAAGTAACAACCTACTATAATTTCAATGCCAAATATAATAAATGATTTAGTTTTCTCCTTATAGTAAAATTTACTGCCTGTATGGGTCATTGGTTCGTTATATTTTCAAAAAGGAAGTCCTGCCATAACAGTATATTCACCAGAAATTCATTCTCAGGGTCTTGTTCCAGGCCTAATTGACCTGCTGAAAGAACAGGATTCAATCCTTACTAGCTTTAAAACACAACGCTGAGGATGAGCAAAGGGTCACAAAGTTGAGACTGAAGCCTATAATGTGACAAAGAAACTATCAAGATAATTGTCTGTGAACAGAAAATTGCTTTAGATCAGATTTATCAGATTTAATTCAACATTGGGAACCAATAATAGTAATGGACAGTGTAGTCACAGCTGTGGTATATCTGAATATGCTAAAATCTGGTTTCAAAACTGGACACAGAACATTAATGACATATAGTATTGATAGTACTAGTATGTGATTTCTATGGCACCAATAACTTATTTAGATAAAGTGGAGTTGGCTTAAAAAAGGGGATGAATAACAAGATTAGAGGATTTACTTGCTCTTGAATACAAGTGAAATGTATTTCGTTTTAGTTGTAGCAGTGTAACAAATTTTGAAGCCAAACAGCAACAAAGTAATTGTACATCTAATCTAAAAGCAGATTTACAATATTCAGAAGCACTTTGAGTAATTGAAATGATCCATGGCACGTCTGCTTAACATTTAGGTTTTCTTACTCAAAGAAAAATGCTATTTCATTAACGTTCATGAACAAAGTTGCTGATCATTGAAGTTTTGTCACAAGTAGGCATGACTGTCCACTTTGCCATCTTTAATTAAAAACAAAGAAACCTTGCTGATATTTAGGTTTGTTTTGGTGTGGATATAAATTATAGCACAGTCATAGCTTTTTGGTGGCATAATATGTAGTACAATGCATCTACCTGAAGATGGTGTAATAATCTAAGAAAATGAAAGTTTGAGTGTTCATATTGTCCACATCACATAAAATTTGACTTCCAAAAGGTATTATATAATGTAGGATTGACGTTAAATGAGTATATAATCACATCAAAATTAAGATTTAGTGGCAGATAAAGACTTACTCCATTGGGATACGAAACTGGACAGTGTCGGGAGGTTGCTCTTTTCCAGGTCTCACTAGGGTCAGAAACCAGTTGGGTCTGAAGATTCTCAGCTGAGGGTTGCCCAACTGGTAGAGTGGATATCTAAGAGGACAGACAGACTCTAATTACCTACAGTTTCATTCTCAAACTGGCAAGATATTAAATCCATAAGTGTATGGAAGTACAAGAAATTGTGTAGAACTTTGCAGTTTTATGTAACTATCATTCATTTCTGCCAAAAGTTGATAAGAGAAGAGACAATATATAAATAAATAAAGATCTGTGTGATGAAATACACTCTATTCTGTTATTTCTGGCTATTCTTTAGTACCGCGTTTTTATCAACCTCTTCAGATTTTCACTTCACCCCAGCATCAGATCGTTTGGAAGAATATGATGGCAGTGGCAAGACACCATGTCTTTACATACATTTAGATTACAAGGAAAATTTTGAAAGAAAAAAATGGCGCTAAGAATTTATTTCAAGGCATTCCAAAAAGGACAGAATCAAATTTGATACATTTGTGTTTCTGTAATCACATTTAAGCTTGACCAAGATTACAGTTTTCAGTTTTACCTCCAGATACAGTGTTTATTTTTTGATTATCTGGCTGCATTGCTGACTGGTTCACAATCATCAAACTGCTTTTGTTTTTTCTTCTTTTGCTATGTATGATTTACGAATTATCTAAGATACCTGTGATGTTTCCAGCCACGAGGAAAATTATTTACCAACCAGACATCACCATCACCAATGAACGTGATAATAATAATTATTATTGAATACTTTTAATAAAATAAAAAAATGACAAAAAGCGGAACTTCATATATTCTTTCACCTACTGTCACAGCTGTTACAACAGCAGAGCCTTCTTTATACAAGCTGCCAAAACAAGCTGTCTGTCTTTTCAATTAATGAAAAACCGAAGCGTGACATCAAATGATCAATACTGAATATTCTGTTGGACCCAAAGTTTTTATTGAACCCTAAATCGTAAATGTCCTTCAGAGGTCTTTACATTTTACCGGAGTGTGTGAGTAAAAGTGAATAAAGCTAAAATGGCCCACAGTTGAGTTTCTTCACTAACTGCCGTCCTTAACAGCGACCGGAGTGTCATGGCAACTCAGACAGTGACGACTTAACGGCCAGTTGTTTTTAGCTTAGCCGGGAAACGGCGGCTACATTTTCCTGTTGCGGGAGGACGGTTGAGTTTCGCAGAGGGGACGGGAGTCACTGCTCAACGCGCACTAACGGTCTGTAAAAATAACTTATAAACTCGTGTTACAATAATAGTTACATCCATTCGCAAAGTACCAGTTGGAAAGACTGAGACTGGGAGATGCTAACGTTAGCTAACTGGGTTTTGCTAGCTTACCAAACAGCCAGAGAGGTGACCAGCAGAGACTTAACCTCCGACTGAAATGTCCTCAAACACATTTAGATCTAGATATGAGACGTAGAAAAAGACGTGACACTTACAGCAGTCTTGTTACCGGCATCGGGACGGTCTGTTGTGAGAAACAGTCTAACAAATAGGCATCTGTTTTGAAGTCTTTCCAAGGTTGTAAAATCCTACACGTGTATGGGTGTACTTCCGGGAACAACAGCCAATGCGCATGCGTACTAGGTTTGGTTCGTGCCCTTGAAGCACCTGAGTCTGCAACTCACAACTGATGAGTCAAAGTGCACTGAAGGCCTTTCCTCCTCAGATCTAATACAGCAAGCTAAGGAAGCAATCTAAACCTTTACAGACTCAACTTTACGTAAAAAAAAAAGTGATTCGGTCATTACTTTTGTCATTATATCACCAACTGGCCTTTTTTTACTCAATGTCTTACCACTACATGCAAGAATCAGTTTGTGGCAATAAAACCCCTGTAAAAATCTGTATTCTTTGTGATTGAAGATGGTTAAGATGGAGCACTAACAACAGTCTGATAACGGTTCAGTACGTCTGCTGAATACTCACTAAAACTACTGATTTCACCATTATTCATTTTATCAAAATTGAGTGTTTAAAAAAAAAACAGCAAATCTTTTAAATGCTAAATAAGATATTTTATGCAAAGTGTACTTTCCTCGTTAATTATGAAATTTGAATTTATCTGTAATTTGACATTAACACAGCTGCAAACACCCCTTTTTCATATCATGAAACAAAATTTGTACATGAAAGGTGTATTCTTTACACACGTGTGTGTGTGTGTTTGTGCATGTATAGAGAGAGGGAGAGAGAGGTACATATGCAGACATTTAGTTCATGATAATGAAATTATATCAGTGCCTTTACTAGAAAATTCAATTCATTGCTGTTAATTTTCCTAAAAGAAATAGTTTTTTTTTTATTTGAAGCAGCTGCTTGAATCTTATAATTGGATTCAATTTAAGAATGAGTTTCCATTTTGGAAATGTCACAGCTGAGAATATTTCCTCAGGACATGCATGATGAGGCAGCAGCAGAGGGAGACCTTGTCCCTTTGCTCACTCAGACCCTGCCCTCCAGCGCCTGACATGCCCACCCAGTGGGGTGGGGGGCAAGAGTGATTGAATGCCCCCTGACTGGAAGTCAAGTCCATGGCTCAGCTTGTTCAGACCTAGCAGGAAATGGACCACACTGACAGCCTACACTGTCTGGGAGGGAAGTTTCCATCAGTTAAGATGCCATGGAGTGTGTGTGTGTTAGTAAGTATTTGTGGAGGGTGCTGGAGCCCAGTTAGGCATTTGATTATTATGCAGTTATTATAATGTTGGCCAGTTGGCACAGGTATTTGCCACACTATATCAGCATGTCCTGTCATCTCTACTGATGTCTGGATAAGTTTTTTACCCCCCAAAAAGGAAAAATTCACTACTTTCAATTCACCTGTCATTTATTGCAATTGGCTGATCAGACAATTGATCAGAATCAGAATCAGAATCAGAAATACTTTATTAATCTCCAGAGGGGAAATTCTGCTGTTTGGTAGCTTATCTAAAAGTTATGGAGATTCATAGAGGTGGTGAAGCAGAGGTGGTTAAGTTACTTTCAAAACCCATACTGTAATGTGTATGTTAGATGGTTTCATAAAATAAATGATAAAGTTGTACTGAACATCCATTAACTCCATTTGCTAAATGCCACATTAGATCATTTGTTTATGTAGTTAAGTTCTCCTCACTGCAGCTGCTGCAAACGTGCACACTTATATCTAAGATGTTGTGTAGAATTAAAAAGTAGTACATTCTCAGTCAGTCTAAACAAGTCTAAACAAATATGATTAATAATCCATGTGGAGAATTCTACTACTGTCTAGCAGAAAAGCTCTTTGTTTGGATAAGAGTTTAGAAGCTTTAATATTCTAGTTTACAATGCTCGCTTGGTAAATTAGCATTTCATAAACTCTGTTGCTTCAGTGATTAGTCTATCAATCAATTAGTTGATAAAGAAAAACGTAAGTGACAACTACTAAAAGTGATTGATTGTTTAAGTTATTTTCAAACATAAATGCCAGAATAGGGCTCTTTTCAGCCTCTCAAAGATGAAGATTTCCTGCTTTTCTCTGTTTTACAATATTGTGAATTGAATATAAATGTGTTTTTAACTGCTGGGCTGAAAAAAAAAATGGGTGAAGTCTTCCCCTTAAGACATGTTCTACAGGAGAATGGACTTTCAAAAAGGACTTTAAGCATCAGCAGCATGATGTGACAACTTACACACTATCTCGCAACTTCCTACTAGGACAACTGTGTACTATGGCAAACAGTTTGTTCTATTTTTGTGGAAGACAAAAGAAAATTAATTAGTGTCTCAGTATTGCATGTGATAATCCACCACTTTCATGCATTTTGCAAGGGCATGTGTGATTGTGTATGCCAATGCTATTTGTGCAAGGAGGATTTCTGCATTCTTATGGACCTTAACTCTCCCTTGGCCTCGGACCTGGTGCTTGTTGTGGGTGCAGCAGCAGTAGCTGCACTCATTACCTCAGTCAGGAGGCCAATGTTTAGCAAATCTCCAACCAGTCCAACCGAAGTCAGGTCTAGGGGGAGTTGAGGGGGCCGGCAACATGAACCGATACAACCTTCAGCCAAAGGTCCAGTCTCACACTGTTGTCCAACTCTGCCATTTATAGATGTGATTCAAGCCTGTTTGTTAATACACACGGTTGGGCTCTTTGATGGAAAATAAAAGTCAACTATATCATCTCATTTCATTCATTGCCTAAAGAATGTAACCCTGATTATTATGGTTTTGATCTTTCTGTGTGAAAATGAATGTGTCAGTTCTGTAGAAGTCATTTTCTGGTTAATGGTTTGACCTATTAACTACTTGGCCTTTAATGTGTGTGACATGTACTTCATTGGAAATGAGTTATTCATTCAAAGTTTTTGCAGTACCCACAGGATATTGACAAAATGTGATTAAACACACAATTTTTGCATGTGTGTGAGAGAAACAGAGTCAGAGAGAACTGGAATGAAGGTTCAGATCGGGGGCAGTGGAAAGTGGCTTTTCGTGTGACAGAACAAAGTACGGGAGGAGGAGGGAAGGCTCTAACAGCAGAGGTGCATCGACGGAAAGAGTTCAGTCTAGAGAGGGATTGTCCCGCCAAGAGCAGGCACTGGGGCTGCATGGAAACTTCCCCCCTCCAACTCTCAAGCAGCCGGAGGAGACATCGGTATTGGATATCCTGGAGAAGGAAAAAAAAGGAAAAAGTAAATTGAAGATCCAGACATGAAGATGGAAAAGTTTGTCAGTTTAAGTGAATAGTTTTGCATATAAAGGGACTCATAGTTTCAGGGTTTTTTTCTGAAGCCACTTTAGCCTGGCAAGCAGAGTTTTTATGCAATACTTTATGCCTAAAACGCTTAATCTCAAGACTATATCACCAGCAACACTAGCACCTAGCCATATTGCTCAGAGGGAGTGGATGAAAAGCAGTTACAAGATGAATATGCCACAATATGAGGCTTATCCAAAAGGTTTCATAGTCAGGGTTGAGGGAGGACTGTGTCAGAGGAGCCAATTCTCATTTTTGGCAGCAAAACTTTTAAAACATTCTCATCCTCTGCTGACAATCTGTCACAGATGTTTCAGAGATGAAAGACTGTGGACTTCAATTTCTTATCTATCACAAATACTGAAGAGGACAATCAATACTCTTTCCTATTTTTAGCCACATTTGTTACACGGCTTTATGAATGGCAATGTTGCTCTATCTGTTTATCGGGCTGCCCAGATTAAACTGTCAGCAGCTTTTTTGTTTGAGTTGCTACTCTGTTTTTTTGCAGTGATTAAAAGTAAGTACAGTAAGTTCCCAAAGGCTTCAGTGATAACCTGAAGCTGCCAGCTGTTCAAAATTTTCCCTTATCCATATCTGGTGAAGTATATCAACACTTGTCTTTGGTGATGCCTGACCATCGTCTTGTGAAAGTTTTACCATTTACCTCATGTTAGCATGCTAATACGCTACACTAGGATAGTAGACATGGTAAAGCAGACATCAGCGTGCTTGCATTGTCATTACAAGAATGTTAGCATGCCGAATTAAGTGCTTTGCTCAAGGCTGTGCTGTGCTCAAGTACAGCATCACACAACTCTATCATGGCTCTTAATCTTAAAGAGTTCCAAAAGGAGGAGTCAGCCCACAGTAAATATGGAGATTTCAGCAATAATAGAAATTATACTGACACTGAGAAAGATCATAAATGATTATGGGCGAACATGAGATGACTCTCAAGATGCGAAGCACCTGAGTGACTCATTGTGCCAAACCAATGATGAAAAGTTTTCATAAACTGATTTCTCCAGCTAAAATTAAGCAATAAATCCAATTGACACATAGAATGTGGACCAGTAGCCTCTCCACCCCACACTTAATTAAACCCTTGCCACTTCGCCATCAGCTCTAAATGAGTGGTCAGAGCTAGTGGCCAGTTCAGGTCAGATTCCTCTGTTTTCTCATGTCCCATGTTCACACTCTCAGAGGGAGTGGGTGCATGCCACCCTGCAGCCCTACACCTATTAATAGCTGCAGGGGATGGAGTTGGGGGCAATCTGGATGGCGTGTAAATTTAGACCCTCCCCCCTGGATGTTCCGTTGATGTCATGAGCATGACCTCTGACCCAGGAGCCCGGCTGCCAGAAGACCCATGTTGAACTTGAATTTCAGGTGCCCAAATGCAAGCGTGCAGTGACAAATATATGCATGCACTCATTCACATAGACATGCAATTGCAAATGCAGCATTTGAAACAGTTTGAGGCAGGAGGGTGTAAAAATATGTCACCACAGATGCTGAGACAGGACAACTGACACAGTGACTGTGGGGCCTCGTTGTCTGTCATACTCAATCGAGTTGTTGTGAGAATAGAAGCTGTGGATGTTTTCTGCTCGAAATAAACTGAGAAATCAATCATCTGTCTAATGGTCACATGATGATTTCCAGAAATCTTAAAATCGACTGCAGTTGGAGTGAGGTTATTGGGTAGAGTGCTCACACAGGTTCCCACAGCCTTATCCAATGTCTCTGCCATTGCCAGAGCTATGTGATGGATCAGGGGAAGGCGGACATGCATAAACGGGGATGGGGGGCAACTGATCTT
Organism: Remorina albescens; assembly: GCA_034769265.1. Classification (NCBI taxonomy): domain Eukaryota; kingdom Metazoa; phylum Chordata; class Actinopteri; order Carangiformes; family Echeneidae; genus Remorina; species Remorina albescens. Next base: position 52,637,456 of record CM068475.1, read on the forward strand.
CAAGGTATGTCAGCCGACAGTCTTGGGATATCTTGTGCACAGCACCACGGAAGACCTCAACCTACAAAAATAACAACATTGTTCAAGCTACGATTCCTGTTGTCTTATTTTTGGGGCCAATAAAATTGTTGTTGGATACCAACAGAGCCACAACCATGTTACAGTAAGAGCTGTGCTGAAATAAAGGGATTGTGCGACTAAATTCATCAACACGAGCAGTGTACAGTTTAGGCTTCAGAAAGTCATGACAAAGGATATGCTTCTGTGAGAGCTCAGAGTTTTGTATTGGAAAAGCATGTGCCTGGACATTGACGCAACATTTATTGTCAAGAGTGTGACTCAAACAGTAGTCCAACTATAATATGGTGACATTACAACAATGTGTTATATGATAATGCCTTCCACAGTGGAAGGCATTAAGATACAATAATACACACTTATTGTTGAATTGCTTCACGTTAAGCTTTTTTGGATGTGATTGTCCACAAGCACAAGAAATCCCATGGCCAAAATGTGTCAATAAAGCTAATGATAAACCGTCAGTTATGAATTTGGACACTGTATGCAGATTAGCCTTTGGCTGAATTACTGTAACATGTCCCGGCTGTTTTGTCTCTTATCCAGTGTGTTGAGATTCAAGTGGTCAAGTGTCTCTGGTGTCATTCTTGAAAGACAGCAAAGCAGCTCACTAAGTTATATTAAAATGTGGTTACATTTCAATAAATATTTATCATGATGACACAAGACAGAACCAAAAGGTCAAATTAATTTAAAACAACAGAATTTATCCCTTTTTGTCAGAAGATTTTCAATTATTCAAGAGTACACAAAGGAAACAGAATTTGGAATTTACTGCCAGAGTAAGTATTGTAGTTTCAGTCTATTTGTGTCTTATAATGGATTCAATAAGCTTCAGTTTGGTTTGGCATGAGCTCAGGTGATACCTTTTCTACATTTATACACTCAGCTGTCTTGTTAATCTGATAAAAGGTATTTAATTCAGTGACAAAGTTTTAGCTGGGTGACAGGTGGATCATCTCCTTTCCTAAACTGAATAAAGCTGTCATACCTAAAATTAACTAATTTGTTTAGTTCCAGGAACAATTAAAAAGATTAGTACTGAAAAGCTATTATTGGCTTCTATGTCAGTCAACTAAACTAAAGACAAAGATCATTGGAACTGAGAGACGGATAAACTCAACCGCCAACACCTTTGGACTGATGTCCGAAACTTAGAAACCAATTTTCAGACATCCCTCTTTGCTTTGCTCACAAGATCACGTTTGGAAAGAGCGTGGCAGGTATCCCGACCTCTCTGTGCCCAATTGACGCCCCTCACAGTCCACCAAACCACCGGGTGACAAGTCTCCACGGTCTTTACGCACGGAGAGCGCACTGGATGGGGAGGGGAGTACGAGAGGGGGGTCCCTCCCTCTCAGGCTGTCCGTGGCCTCCTCGTCCCGGTGGGCTGCTGCAAGACTCTGCCAAACCCTGATCCCCCCGTTTCCCTCTCTCTACCTTTCCTCTGAGGAAACAACCCGGCGTCACGTCACAAAGTGCAGGGCAAGCAAGACAGTGTCTGAGGAGCTATTCGTAGGCATAGCTGCCAAACCCGACTTGGGGCTGCTGACGAGCTCACTGCAGCCAATGCAATTTACAATTCCAACTCTTTTAAAACTGCAGCAGTATGTGGTAAGTCAATTATTCATTCATACTGTTTTATTTTCCCGCTTGGATTCTTCTTTATTTTTCCTCTCACAGCTTTCTTCGCATGACAGGTCTCTGTTGCTGGCACAATTGCGCAAAAGAAACCCCAACAGTGTAAATGGTGTAAAGATAAACCAGTAGGCTGGTTTAACCCTGTAACCTCACTGAAAACACCATGACATGATGAGGCAACAGAGGCTTTTGACGCACAGAGGTTTCTGCAGCAATTTTTTGTGTTTTATTCTTTGCTGATCTCAAAAACAACATGCCCCACGCTCGAAATAGGAACCCTAGCCCCATCCCAGAGGTAACATGGGACACTGGATTGAAGGAGATGAACGAGACCTGGAAAGGAGCTATCGCCTGTCTCGGGGTGGCCGTCTTCTTCGTTATGACCATCGGGATCATATACTGGCAAGTGGTGGACCAGCCCAACAAGAACTGGATCCTCAGGGGCACTTTTAGCGGACTGATCTGGGAGAGAAGGACCCATTCGCTGGTTATACAGACCCTGTCGGAGGAGAAGACTTACGCAGAGATAGATGTCGGGAACGTGGGGAACCCGGACATCGAGGTTCCCTTCGTGAGGAACCTGTGCTGGTTGAATAAAACGGAGTTCTGCTACACCTGGGAATCGGTGGCCGAGGTGAAGATCTCGCTGGAGATGAATGAGGAGACAGAGACGGAGTGCTACAGCATGACCTGGACGCCGGTGCACTGTCATGTGGAGCTGAAGGTAGAGTCCCCCTCAGTGTGCAACAACACAGCCAGTAGGCATTTTGACGTCCACAAAGGCAGTGATATTGCTGCATAATATAAAAAATATATATATTTGACAAAATGTTTAAAACAGTAGGCCCCTAATCACATTTGCAATATTATCAGCTCATATAGAAGGTGATTGCTTTTTTTTGTCCATTTGGAAAACATTAAAAAACTGTTGTTTTTGCAGTAGGCATAATTTGGCCAGTGAGATTTAGATTTTTACTTTAAACTTTAAAAAATAGAAATTTTATTTTTGTAATTGGATTTGATTGAATTCAGTTTCTTAGACCAAATTTATACTCCAATAAATAGTTCAAAACAATACACAATAGCATTGAATGAATTGTGAAATGAAATTAAGTTAAACAAACAAACAAAGAAAAAAAAATTGATCCTTTCCATAATATACAGCCTTTGGTTTAACTGAACTGGGCTCAATACAGTTCATGTTAAATCTGCTGCGTCACAGTTTGTAGGTGCACAGGACTTACTGTGCATGTAAAAAAAACCTTACACCCCCCCATCCAGCTTAATTATCAAAGGCATTTAACTGTTGGGATGTCTGGGGAGGTTAATCTGTCCCCACTGGAACATTCCTCACCATAACTCCCTGTCATGAGGCGTAACTGCTCACAGAAAATCTCTCCAAACTAAAGTCGCCTGTATTTCTCTGATTTCCAAAATCCTGCCCGGGGCCTCTCAGGTGACCCCTTGGCACCTACTCTGAAACTTTTTAGCAGAACTCGGATTTGCTTACGAATTAAATGGGCTCCCCAGTTGGTGTATTTGTGTCAAACGCCTGAAGACTTTCTCTAAGAAACACTCTTTCACACATCAGGTCTGTTTGCAGTGCTTCCTTTGAGTGTCGTATACCAGACACACCACACAGTGTTTCACTCAGTGAATGGTGGAATATCAAAGTTTAGACCCATCTGTAGACATAAGCTACCCCACAGTGCATAGTAACATTTGGGAAATTTAAAGTCGAGTGAACCCCATACCACCATGTTCACAGTGGCGGTGGTTTAGCTGTGTGTTTGAGGGTGTCAAACCAAACCTACAGCAAAATGTATTTTCTTGTACCCTCTACTGTTTAATGTGCCTCTTGAAATTCTCAACTGTACCATTGATTGTTTTGTTATGTATTCCCTTCTGTTTATTAACCATCTCCAGTAAAATCTTTGCAGCATAACTTTACATGTTCATTTGCTGTTCCAGTCTTCATCCTGTCTTGATGAATGTCAACCTTTTTCCACTTCTCTCCATCTTTCTCGTGCTGTGTCTGTTTGTGTGTGTCTATGCACATGTCCAGGACTGCTTCTCTATGACCAACGTCTCCTGGTATGGCGGAGCAAGTGTCCGGGGTCAGACATGGCCGATCAACGATCAAAATGTCACCATGCAGCCGTTCATCGTGAGCGATCTGAAAGACAATCCCTCCGGCTTCGGCTCTGCCCTGGAACGTTACTTCCTGGGCTCATCAGGTCAGAGGTCATGGCTGAGGTTAAACTATTCGTATTAGCTTAAGGCTTACTTCTCATATATATGGGAGCTGTAGTTCTTCCTCAAAACTATATCTGATACACAGCGAGAGACCTTTTCACTTCTTAGAAATGACACGAGGTCAACAGTTTTTCCACACTTGCCACTTGTACTGAGGTTAGCACAAGGGCTCACGAAATCTGACCCCCCCCCCCCCCCCCCCCCGCCCCCATCAGTGGTTATACGATGTGTGGCGTGAATCCCAGGGCATGAGGGAAGCCCTGTGGATGTTGTTGTGTTTTCTTACCCCCCCCCCCAACACACCCAAAGCTCATTGACATGGTTGTTTGTGTCCGAGCTGAGAGAAACAGTCCAACCGCCTCTTGAACTGGCATCTCAAAAGCACAGACCACTAACTGGAAAGGAGGGCTGGCCCACAAATAGACTGTAACACAATACTGTCTGTGGCATCTCAGTTTTAATAATTTAGAGATTAGACTACAAAGGGAAACAAACCACCTTTAGCATCTTAAATTAACTCTTAGGGATACTGGGGTAATTGCCTTTTGTTTCTAATAAAAGGGCAGGTTGGATCAGGGCCCTGCTGACTCTTATATCCGACCAGGTTATTTTGGGGGTGTTAGATTTTATCCTGGGGGCAAAGGGGGAAGGCAGAGACCACTGGCGGATGTGAATGGTTAATCTGACAGATGAAGAATGTTTGTGGTGTGTGTGTGTGGTAGCTGGCATAGACTCTGGCCTCTTGATCTGGTTTTGTGTGAAGTTTGCTCACAGGAACTGCTGCTCACACCAATCAGTCCTTATTCTCGAAAGATTTTGATGTAAACATTTTATTGTTGTAAGCAGACTGGCAACCACACAAACACAACTGTGACATACTGCAAGCCTTTTTGTTTTAAACTATAAAATATATACTATACTATATACTAAATATCCTTCTCAGCTTGTCGAGGAAACCTTAACCTAAAACAGTGATTGTTAGAAGTAGCCATTCACACGCACATTCATTCACACATTCATAAAAAGCAACGTTGCCCACTTATAGGCAAACACGTTTTGTGATCTTATGTAACACAATGGCAGACTTAAGTAGAGTCACATGACTGAAATCCCCTTTCTACTTTGTGACAGGACACCAGTAATGATCAGGATCCTTTGTTTGTGTGTTCAGCTTTGCATAGAGAAGAAACACACACACGCACACAAGATGAGATCCCAATGGGAACAACTGTTTGAATGTTGCCAAGTAACAACTCACACACACATACTATACATGGCCCCAAACCATTGTCATGGTTTGGGGCTTCATTGTCATGCCTATTGGACAATTAAAGGTGTATTTCACAAGATATCTTTATGTAAAGTTCAAGGATGTTTTTCACAGCTAAATAGTTATTGAAAATTGTACTTGGCTACTTTAGTCACAATGATCATTGGAAATTAATATTTTGAGGATTTAGATGGTGTTGGACGGGGCAGATGTGCATCATGTGTCCTTCCCTTCCAGCACAATGCTCAAACTGTCATTGTTCAGATTTGACAAACTGTTCGGCAGAGCACAGCCTGAGGCGATGTGGTTGTCCCGTTTCCTCTGTAACTCTCCACACTAACGTTTATGACACACACATATGCACACATATGCAGCAGACACATCTGGACTTGAATACAGTTGAAACCTTATTATATTTGTAATACCAATATGGCAGAGTTATGGCTTCCCTTTCATTGTTACTGGAATACAGTACAGTTTTGCTTTAGTTTCAGGACCTTTTCCCCTCAGTTGACTGATCCCCTAAGTGCAGGAATGGACATATATCCCATCTCCAGTCTCATTGCGTAATGCACTTTGGAATTAAGCACATCAGACCTCTGGTTATCGTAAATAAATCATGAAAGTGATCTACCAGACTGCAAAATAACCACACAAGCATCTGTGTTCATGTTGCACATCAGGTCAGGCCGTTGGTTAGTGTGTATTACTTAATAAATGTTGCTGCTGCATTTGCCACCTTCTTCTTTCCCACTGACGACAATCCGGCAAAAGTTGTAAAGGGAACTTCATATTGTAAATGTAGCGTTATTACCGTGTTGCTGTTGTGGTAGGACAGGAAAGAATTATAAAGCAGTTTTTATGGAGAAAAAGTTTAGAGTTTATACATGTGAAGCCTACCTAGTCAGATTTTTGATTTGTTTGTATTTGTTTCAGGTTTTGAAAATGAATTATGGATTATTATTTTTCAATGTAAACCAACATAAATACTGCATTTTGGCATGTGCAGTTTCCTCTTAAGAAAAGCTGCTTTAAGAATATAGCATGAATAATACGCTCATATGGCCCAAAGCACTTATTTGGGTGAAAAAAAAATTTGCATTATTTATGTGTTCCCCAAAACTGACTGAAGAAAGGCTGCACTCCAGCTGTAATAACAAAAAGCATAAGAGACACCACGTCTTCATAATTAATTATCTTATTCATATTTTATGGACCGACAAATCTGCATTGTGGTACAAAAAATCTTAATCAGAGCTTTGATGCCGCCGCTTCCCCGGAATCTACTTACTAGGAAACAAATTTATTTCCGTATTTCAGTTGTAATGCAAGATTAAGTTTCACGGTTGCCCGAACCCCATGACCGTCAGTGATATTTTGCGTTGTACATGTGAGGCTCAGTGTGTGCATTGGACCTGTCTTCACTGACTCTGGAGGCACATTATAAATATGGTGGGGAATATGGAGCCGTTACTGATGTCACTAACCTAAGAAGGCTCTTGGGGGTGTTTAAAGAGCAAAAGAGTCAGACTGAAACATACATCGCCACAGCAAACAAAAGGCTACATACAGCACAGTAACAGGTGATATTTGGGAGAATAAAGGGGAAAAAGACAGTGATAAAGTAAAGAGACAGAAAAGGAAAGCAGGGAGACGGGAGAGAGGATATATGCAACTATGCAGCAGAGTGACATTTGAGAGTGTTGCCAACTGGAGGAACTTGTCATAGCCCCACCTGTCTTTATCCATACAAAAACAACTGGGCTACTAAGGACAGATTATATATCACTGAAGTCACATCCTGCATCAAGAATACAAGAACGATCACTGTCCTCAAAGCTTTAAGGGCTTATTACCACCTGAGATCCTGAAGATCCAGTTTTAGACAACACAGTTCAACGCAGCAAAAATAGTGTTGAATAAACTGTTTACAGTCATTTGTAAAGGAGTTATGGCTCGTGGCAATTATGTGCTGTACTACAGGGGCCTGAGAGTAACTGATGGGACCTGTCACTGTGTGCAGCTCTTAAACAATTCATAAAATGAATTGATGTTGCAGCAACACTTGACTTAAAAAAAAAAAACCTTAACTGACAAAAAGAAAAATAAGTATATTGTTGTTGTTCCTTAGTTGTTTAGCCACAATTATTTATAGCTTGGAAAAAAGTTAAATCCTTTATATTTAGTATTTAATGGTAAAATATTCATGTTACATATGTCACAGTTTTTTGTAAGATATTTTTCTGGTTAATTGATGGTTAATAAAATGACAGCGCCATTCTGAAATACTTGCTACATCTTGGAACGTGCACAGCACATGGAAACATGTTGCTGTTACAGAATAAAATATCTAGACCAATAGAAAGTCTGCATTATTTTTTTTCTTAATGCAGAAATTAGAGATAAATAATTAATAAATAATAATAATTAAAAGGATAAACTGAAACCAGCAATCTGAGCACAAGAACCTCATAAGAGAGTACATTAAGAAGAATAAAACATTTGTTTCACATTTCATTCATCCATCTATTTGCAGAGATGATTTTATTCATTGGATTCATTGCATATGGGATGCTGGTATACTGGTACCTTAACCCTAATTCCATTTTAAATCATCTGCAGACGGATGCTGTTCTTTTTCATCAGACTGATAACTCATTGAAGTTTCTCCTTTTCATCATGTTACAGATAAGGGCTTGGAGAGATAGTATTCATTTTCACTAAGACTGTAATAGTTTGATATTGTCTCACTCTTTTTCAGTCTAGATTCAGTAAAAGGAATTTATTTACAATATCTTCATATCTGTGTTTTCCCCCTTCTAGCCTCAAGTGAACATGTAAGATTAGAATCAGATATCATTTCTGCAGGATCTTAAGTTATCAGACCATCTTTGACACACACACACACGTGTGCAGTTCTCTCTGTGTGTGTGTTCATGCCCTTATTGCTTCTTTTTCTTTCCCTCATTCTTTGGTTCAAGTGTTTTTCCACCTTCTATTGTAGTAAAAACTTTTCTCATCTTCACTTCTCTATCTTTTCTTTATTTCTACCCTTGACTCAATGTTTCCATCTAAAGAAATGATATTTTATTGTTCTTACCCATTTGTTGTTGGTCTCTTTGAGGGAACTGGCCAAGCACAACACGCAGATCATGATGAAAGTTATGCAACTTGCATGATTTTTTATTTTAACCTACTTAACAGAGTTTATTTGATACAACAGGAATGAGAACAAACCAATAATAATACTTTTTTCCATTGTGGTGCTTAAATAACGGTCAAAATTTGATTGTTGCAAAACATCCAAAGAAAATTATTGCAATATTCTGCTCGTATATAGAAGAAAAAAAAACTGCACAAAAATCAACCCTCTGTGTTACCCAGTGCGTCATCAGGAGGGACACCTTGACTCTCCCGGATAAGTAAGAGGTGAAAAGCTTTTAGAATGACTCACTGAGCCAAATGAAGCTTTGTTAAAACAGGCTGTGAACTCCTATATGAGCTACTGTATGAAAGTCATCCAGCACAATTTTCCATAGTCGATCTCTTGCCTAATACTTTCCATCAAGGACATCAAGAGCGTATTTAAATGAAGGAACAGCTTGTCTCCACTAATGTAATTACAGTACGTACAGAATCACAGCCTCAGTTGGAAGCATAAAACATGTTTGTTTGGGGTTTTTTTTTCTTGATTATTGAACTATCTTCTGAAAAATACTGTTTCAGTGAGCATTCCTATATTTTAAAGAAACCAAAAATGAGTTTGACCTGTCCCGGATAAGCGGTAGAAAATGAGAGAGAGAAAAATTAGTGCTGAGTTACATTAACAGTTGCCAACTTCACCAGCTGAGACTGAAAAAAGAGAGAAAGGGATTTAGCGAATAAAACTGAATATGTGACTGCGAATGCTCCCCTGATCTACTGATATCAAGAAAGACACTTTTTTGATTGTGATACTTCGACAGAATGCAGCGTCACTTACTCGAAACAATAAAACGGACTGATAATAGGAATAAGGCAGAGAAAGCTTCTTTTGTGTTTCATTATTTTTTCAATAAGTGGGATTGGAAATTTACTACCATGGCAAGATCCCAGTTTTGTGGCCATCAATTTCTTGAGGTTGGGCACAGAAACGAAGTTTCCATTGTTAAGGAAGTAAATGCCTGAATACTCACACACGCAATTGTGCGCCCATATGCACACACAGTTAACGTTTCAACGCACATTATTATAACATGCCTGTCAGGTCTGTAAGTAGGCAGGTGTCTTAAATAACTGTATAAATACGACGTGGAAAAGAGTCGGTATGGTCTACAGCAGCAGGGAGTCCTGACTCGTCGGAAGGTGTGTGGGGTCACCTCCACCACCACCTCCCAACGTTCAGCTCAGACTGAGCAAGAGGAAGTGCAAAAGCTTTATGGTCCTATAAGTCCAGCTCTGTTTTTCTTGGAAGTCCACAGTTTCCCATTAAAGACAGAGTGTGTGAATGTGTGTGAGGAGGCAAGCCAAGGTTGTGCGTTCGCTCGACAGCCGTGAAACCAAAAAGTACGTGTGCGTCTAATCAATCAAATCTGTCGAGTAAACTTCATTCACTTTTACCTTTTGAAGGTGAGCAGATGTGGCCGAGCAGTCAGGCATATAATTTCACTTTTGAGAGCGAGTGGAAAATATTTCGGGGGAAGCTTGCAGTGTTTAAGGAATTGTTCTAAAAATAGGGTCCCCCCTCACTTCCCCTTCAACTCCTGGGCTCCCCACCTTGGTTGCAACTCAAACCTGCTTCACTTTCTTTAAATAACACTTATTGATTCCTGCTCCTGTCCAGAGAAGACACATCCAGACATACTATTCGGGCGAAGATGTGCATCAGTATCTTACAGACACTGCGCTCATGTAACCAGGGTTAAAAGTTTTGTTTTTGTTTTGGAGCTCCGCTGTGCTGAAACACATGGTGGTGAATGCAAAGTACTTTGTGCAGAGTTGCGTGGTATAAACACCTCTGACAGAATTAAGTACATTTAACACTCAGCTGTACTTGCTTAGTCAAAGAAAGATAAAAGATACAGCTGTTTTTGACCAAGAGTGTCCCATTTCGTCAGCGCCCTCCTGCAGAGGCAGAAAAATTTAATATGACTCAAGAAGTCATTTGTGTAATCTTAAACGGCACTTTCCATCGTGTGCACAGTTTGGTAAAACACGCTGCTCGCAGGCTGCTCTATCTGTACATCTTTCTACGAAGCTGCTCGGTGTCTGGTGTACTCTGGTCGCCTCTATTTCCACTGCCTGCATTCCACTTCCATCCCTCCATAAAGCTATAACATTTTCTCCACTGCCACACTTGTTACTGTGCTGCATTAGCACTGTATGGTTTCATGGTTTCATGGTTCACGCATGGTTTCATATTGCCCTCACCTTATTGAGGAATAATTTTAGCCATTTGCGTTTCAAACATAGAAGCACGAACGTTTTCTAGCAAAAATCTACATATCTGCTATTTAAGAACCCATAACAAGCAGCTGGATGTGACCTAATACCGTGTGAGAGGCAGCTGAGGTGTTACCAGTATCTCTTTGACATTATCCGTTGCAAACACGTGAGAAATAACCTAAGATTGAAGGCTCTTCACTGGGCTTTATGGAGTACTTGAATACTGATCTCTGAAACTATTAATCTGATTATAAACTGGTACATGAGTATCCTGCCTGCTCCTGGCCCCTGCCTGCATGCGAACAGTGAGCCCATTGAAACGAGAGATGGTGACTGAAGTGAGCCAAGTTCTCAGACCAAGGGTCTCAGACTCTCTGCTTGCTTTGGAAGCTGGTCTTCAACCCCTAATCTGTTTCATTGATCAACTTCAAATCCCAAATCCCAGTTTGGCTGCTTGAGCCGATTGTGCAAAAACCCGAGCGAGGGGCCAGGAATGGAGTCATAGCTGAAGCCTCGGATCAATTGTTAGCTCGGTTCTATCGACCTGAGATGGTACAGACCTACAGAGGAGAGGAGAGGAGAAGAGAAGTAGATAAAGTTGTGAGGGGAGAAGGTTAGAGTCAGGACGAGTGAGAAGCAGTGAGGGTAGGGGGGTTGGGGTAACATGAGAAGGAAGAGGCATTCCGTGCAGGGCAGCTACATCTGTGGACACAATTAACTGCTTCCCATAATCTTATCATTTCACACGGCCACTGAAACACTCTGTACACACAGCACGGGAAAAACAAAGAAGTTCCTCTTCTGGTTCACTTATTTAATCATTAGTGTCATTTTTTCTTACTGTCCTGTCACAGAGTGAAATTGAGACGTAAGACACCACAGTTGGGTTTATTTTAATTGTCTGCAGTGTATGCAGAAAAGAAAAAAAATGAATGAATACCAACACTCATCTTCAGAATCAAATGTAACTTACCCCATACATGTCTCAGCTACTCAGCCCTCCCCTCCCTGGCGTGTGGTGTAACCTACCTACTTGGAAGTTGCCACCGGTCTCAGGGTAAACTCATCCAGCCGCATACTGCTATATCTCATTCTAAAGAGTGTTTTTCTCACATCTGAGTGGAACAATATCAGCTGACACAGCCTACTCTCTTCCTCCCACAAAACTCCATCTGCCAGTCTCAGTAAACACTTGCACAGGCTGTCATATAAGAGGAACCCGTCTCACACAAGTTTCTAACCCTGTATGTGTTTGCATTGACCTCATCAGACATAGCCTCTCCTGTGCCCTTCCTCCCACGCAGGTGTTGCAGTTCTTGTGTCTCCTGATAATCCCCTTCAGCTCGGGGTGGACAGCAGACAGCAGTTCTGCCTGCAGTCGCTGCCCAGCATGGAGCGTCTCCCTCTGCAGTACACTGTGTGTGTGGCCCACAACGTGAAAGCTGCTCACCAGGAAGCCATGCGACAACTCTCCCAGCCCAGCAGGCGGCTGCCCAACATGAAAGCACTGTGGTTAGTTCAGTTTAGGGTGGGGGGGTTGCCATAATACCAACAAGTCAAGCAGTGATGCATCTGTGAGCTCTGACTGAAAGTTTGCGGGTGTTTGGGGAGTCATAAACTTAAACTCGGGCAGGTTCCTCACAGGGAAGCCGGTCTTGTACGATCCATCTGTGTGTTTTACAGGCTGCCGTTCTGGAAGCTGCTCACCAATGTGGACTCGGGCCCGAAAGTGGAGAGGGAACTGAGGACCTTCTCTAATCGTCTGAGGAGACACCAGCTGGGGGAGGGAGTCATCAGCCTCAATGAACATTCCACCACCCTCCTCTCTGATATGGTACGAGATGGTCTATCCATCGGGACGGGGGCAGGCAAAATAAACTGAAAACATCAGAACAGAAACAGGCTGGTGAAGGTTCATTGGACCCTAACCCAACAGGATACTTTTTGAACTGGGTCTTAAAACTTTTAGATGGGATATATCATGTGCAATAATATGCTTTCAGATACTATATATCTCACCCTATGATTTGGTTTGATGTGTTTTTAGTACAAAAAGTGAGTGCAAGTGAGATTCTTCTCTTCTTTATGTTGGATAGTTTCATTTTTCTCGAATGTTATTGAAATCAGTCCATAAACAAGATCCTGAGAACCACCATGGAGTGGATCAAAGTCAATACCTGGAGATAATCCATTACAAAACAAATATAGCTGAGAGAAGACAAAGAGAGACTCTGTTAACAGATCTCGAGTTACTTTGAGCGTGGTTGCTGACGTATGGTGAAAAATCGTGTGTGCTGAGATTCAATGTAATCTAAACCAAGACTAATAGAAGCAGGCAATGCTGACAATGGTTAATGCTGTGATCTGACCAGGACCTCGCAACAGAAGAGCAGGCCGAGGGGTTTGAGATAATCAGTCCATCACAGAGGTCAAGTTTGGGCATGTCACTATATACATTCACACTGTTCACAGTGCGATCCCATTACCAGTTGGGTCAGTGTGAGAAGGACAGACAGAGGGGGAGAAAATGGGAGCAATAACACACATCACTTGATGGATGCCATTTGGTGAACAACAGTTTCCCTTACTTCCAATCTGGAGTTTTTTGGGGGTTTTTTTTGGTACATCAAAGACATGAAACAGCAGTGTTTTTGGCTCGACAACTCTGCTCAGTAACAGCCATAAAGAACGAGCCAAGCATACAGTAGTGCATGGAAACTAATGGACATTGAAGTTGTTCATTAAACTGAAGGCGCGACAGAAGTGTGACTGGCAACAGTGATCCTCTGTAAAAAGTCGACTTCTCTTCCACTCCTGTTTTACAAGTTTTCATAAATTATCAGTCACACTATGACCTTTCTTTTCCAGTTTCCATATTAGTTTGGAATGACTTACTGGAATGGGCAAATACATTTGCTATGGTTCCAAACTGAGACGTTAAATACTGTAGCTTTTGAAAACCATGCAAAAAGAAAAGCTCTTGACAATTATTTGGAAGTTGCATTGAAATTTGGTAAAAGAAAAAAAAAAGAACTAAATTAACACAGAGGAAAAATAATGTTCGAAGAAATTACATAATATGTGCTAATCTAGCCTTTCTTCCCACTGTTGCTTTGGCCTCAGGGGTCAACTTTTGTATTCTTAAGCGGCTCAGTTCCACCATTGCGTAATCTGAAGTCTGTGTTTAATGAGGATTATAACACATGTTACATGACAGAGGTCGTATTGTCAAAGCTACAATGTGCCCACATGAGAAAATCAAGATGTCAAAATAGAGATTCTACATAATATGAAGTCACAGCAGTTTCTGAACGTTTCATTCATACATCATGTTGTCAAATGAAGATGATTCCCAAAATAATGTAAACAATTACCGATTCCATTGTTGTGAAATGATGCTTGTATTAGGCCGCTTCCTTATGCAAACACATTACAAACAGCATTGACCTCACCATACTCTGCAGCACAATAAGTGGCAAAAGTGTATCTGCGTGTCTCTCTGCAGGACCATGATTACCTCAACATCAGGAAAAGGGGGATGTCCAAGAGACTGACCAGGGACCTCCCACTTGTCAAGCTTCTTAACATTTCCATCACCCTCTCCCCTTTCCTGGGCGTGGACACCACACAGTTCCACACCTCCCTCATGGAGGGGACTGAGGCCTATTGGCTCAGTCTACCCTCAGCCCCCCAGGGACAGCTGGTGAGTGTATTCATCGTCCTGTGAAGCACTTAGCTGCGTTTGTCTTACTCAGCATTTTTACACTACCTGAGGGTTCTTTCATTTAATTCTGGTTGTTGGAGTAAAAAAAAAAGTTTCATTTTGATTGGTCCACTCTGATAAAACATATTCCATGAATGAAAGATTGAACCTTTCGGGAATGAACAAAAGAAAACAGACAGAACTATTTTCAAATAAGACATTTTCTATCCATCTTCCTCTAGTAAAGAGAAAACGATCTCAAAACTCCAGTTAAATTCTACTTCCGTCTTTCTCTCAGGTTCCTTTGATGAGTCAGTGGCGAGGAAAGTTCTGTGTAAAGCTAAACATCACCAATCCAGGAGCAGTGAGCTGGTTCCTGGACAGAGTGGGGTCTCTGCAGGCCCATTTGGGGATGGAGCACATCATGTTGGAGGGGGGCGAGAGAAATGTGTTTGAGGAGCAGGCCCTGCGGCCGCCACAGACTCTGGGCGGAGACAAGTACATCAGCCTGCTGGCTGACCTGGCCACGAGGATCGGAGACTCTACCATCATGACTGCAGGGACACGGTAATACTCCCAGGCATCTTTATCCCCAGTGAAAATTTCTATTTGATTTTTTTTTTTACACCTTTAATCTGCTTTTTATTTTATTTCATGCTCGTCATTGATATTATTTGTGTGACAGATCAAGCCACAAGCCGCTGTTTGTGAGGATGACCCCCTTGCAGTCCGACTGGAGCCCGATGGGCCTGAAGGGCATCATTCCCTCCCTGCTGCACCATAGTCTGCTGGGATACAACTTCCTCATTCCCGATGCAGTAGGTAATACCACAGTTTACGGGTCACTTCTTGTGTGAAAACTAAAACAAAAACAGGCAGAGAGCACATTTGATCTTCCAGCTCTTGGCAAAAACATGACGTGTTTTCTTGTAATATTCCTGTGAAGGCAGATCTCAGCCAGACGCACAGCTGATGTCCGTGAGACAGCTATTTACTTTGAAGTGGAGAAAAGAGAGAGCTGTCAGGATGACGCATAGAATAGTGGTGTGATATAATTGCTGTCAGACCAACTTGAACTGTGGCAGACTATTAATTATATCCTCGTACATCCTATCCATCACTGCTGATTTTTTTTTAAGTCTCTGTTTCCTTGTATTAGTGTGAAGTTTTTATTGTTGCACCGTGCACTTTTAGTCCAGCCCACTTAGGCTTAGAAAAGACTGTTAATTAATAAAAGGCAGTCGATGCTGTGTTTACATTTCCAAACAAACAGGCCAACAATAAAGAAACGCTTTTATATAATCAAATCAATAAAATCTGAAAATCGCTGACAAATGATGTGTTTTTATAATCCTGAAGAAATTTCAATAAATAATACTCTGTACTGTCTTCTCTCCCAGGGGGTTGAGACAAAGTTAAATAGTTCAACTCAACATTTCACTGTTTTAGTGAGACAATCTCACTGAGGCTTACTCCGTTAAGTACTCTGTTAAGTAAAAACTGAAAGGAGACTAGATTTATTTTCACAGCTCACACAAACCATTCTCTTCTTAGAAATGTTTTATCAGTTCAAGTTAGAACAGTCTGATGTGTGATAATATTTCCTGCCCATCTGTCTCCCCCCACAGGTGGCTCTCTGTCTGGAGACCTGGTCACAGATGAGGAGTTGTTCATTCGCTGGTTGGAAATCACCGCCTTTCTCCCTGTTATCAGCTTCCACACCCCGCCCTGGCTCTGTGGGGAGGACAGGGTATACAACTGAAAATGCTTCACAAAGCTGTCAGAGTAGCTATGAAAAACACACAAGCTACCTCTTCTTGTTCTTCTTTTTTTTTTTTTTTTACTTCACCAAATTTAAATTTAAAGTGTTCATATCCATCATCCACATCAAATGTAATTACGAAACAAAAACATAGTAGGTTCACATTCTTTTCCAGAAATAACAAGATTTTCACTTGCGATGATTTACGGCGGTGAGATCAAGTGAGGTGATGTGTGAATACTGTGAATTAGATGTTCTAAAAGAAAGGGGGGGGATTATCCCTCCTTCTCGCCTCACACACCATTTAAGATTACTTATGAAAAGTGGCCGGACCGAGAGGTTCCCACCATGTCAATGAGCCAAAAGAGTATGAGGTCTGTTGAGACCTGGTCTATCAAAGCTAAGCCCCCCCCAACCCCTTCTCCAGCGGGAGAGACAAGAATAAACCTTGTCCCTCACCGCTGGAGATCAAGAATGTATCGCTCATCATGCAGGGCAGGAAAACAATGCCCACAGTCTCAGAGAGTCAGGTGACGGATATCGATACGCTTGACAGTGTGCTACCTCGGGTTCCTGCACACAGGAGAACTGGGTGCTTCAGCTATTTTCCCCCACCACTGCCCTTCCCCTCTTCCCTCAATAGGAGCGATTGTTTGGCCCCCTCTCAACATCACCTGTGGTTAAGAATCCATCTGTTCTGAATTACAATCCCTCCTCTAGATTTACGGCTCGCTCTCGACAGCCACTTCAGCAGGAATGATAATGAATTTGAGGACAAGTCTTGGAAAAATACTTTATTGTGGCAATTAAGATTTCCATGAGTAATTGACAAGTGTGACAGAGTGGGAGTGATAAACTGCCTTTTTTCCACGAGGAGACGGCTGAGGTAGCAAAATATATTGCTTGTGACTTGTGCTGCAAGTGAAAGATAAAAATAGTTCTTTTGGACAGTTAAATGTTTGACAGCGGCAATATTTTCCATTTTGGTTTCTCGCGTGGCCTTCAACTTATAAACTCAGATGAAGTGAGACTGAGAGGAAATTTTGGAGGAGAATAGCCTGCAAGCGATAAACGATTCCGTTTTATGGCTGTTTTCCTTCAGTTTAAACTTGCCACACCTTTATTTCCAGAATATGAGACTTCAGTCAGTCACAGATAGGTCACAGTACTGACTGCACTGGAATCACACAGCAATAAAAACCTCAAACCCACACGATCGCATGGCTGCACGATTAGAGAAACATCCACTCGAAGCCGGGCTGTGACTTCAAGCTCATTCCTACAAATGTTCTCAGTCCCAACTCATAAAAATACATTTTTTATAGATGCAGGCAAGTTTTATTTATTTTTTTGTGTGTGTGTGTCATGGGACACTGAAGCGGATGTGACCCTTCCAGGAATGCTGAAGTGTGTGGCCAGAAAGAGACAGGACAAAAGCTTGGACAGCATTAAATTCACTAAGTCAACAATGAGCTGCTTTTAAGGTCTGTCTGTGTGTCTGGGTGCAGAGATGGCACAAATATCTTTCACAGACCTCACTGTCAGTGTTGTTATTCTCCTGAAATCCTTGTGGCAGATGATTTAATTCAGGAAAGGGCTTCTTTTTTTTCATTGGTTGAAATTTAAGGAAAATACACGTATGAGGATTTTGGTAAAAGCTCCAGCCATCACTCTCCATCGACTCCTCAGGAGTCAAACTCTGTATGACAGGAACACACAAATAAATCATCAACCTACTAATTCTCTTTATTATAATCATAATAATTGTGTATCATGTCTTTTGGTGACCCATAGGTGCTGAACCTAACCCAGACCTACATATTGAAGCACCAGAGGGACGTGGTTCCTCTCTTAGAGAAGTACGCAGAGGAGTGGCGGATTACGGGAAACCCCATCTACAGACCGATGTGGTGGTTGAGTCCCAGTGACCCCATGACCTTTACCATCGATGACCAGTTCCTCATCGGAGACAAGGTGAATTAATGACACCGTGACGGGAGGGGGCTGAGTTCACTCTGTCAGCCTCCAGCGTACTTGGCATGTGATGTGGTGTATGAATCCAGCACCCCCAGCTGAAACCTGATTGATGTGTCTCAGATTGGAGTTTGTTTTACCAAACTGATGTGTATATTGTTGTTGTTGTTGCCTGTTCGCAGGTCCTGGTGGCACCGGTGGTGGAGAAGGGGGCAGTGCAGAGGGATATTTATTTACCCGACGGCGGCTTCCAGTGGCAGGACAGCCGGAACGCTCAGGTGTTCGATGGGGGGACGTTCCTACAGGACTACCCGGTGCCCCTGGAGGAGGTGGCCTTTTTCTTACAGAGAAACTGACTCGCATGAATGATCTGCAGAGCCACCTGACTTATCCCATTACTGTTCTGAATCAAATTCTTTAAGAAAAACAAAAACAAAACTTGTGCTGTTCTCAACTTGCACTTTTCCACTAAAGACCATTGACCCTGTCTTGGGATATGTAGAAAGATTTTTTTATACTTGCACTTTACAGTTCAAAATTATTTTATTTTTTTTTTCCTTTGTGACATTTTTTTCTCTTCCTTTTTTAAAAAAATGTTAATTGGTTTTACCTCTTGGCTGATTTGTTTCTGGACATTTTTCTGCTTTTTTTTTGTGTGTGTGTGTTTGTGTATGTAACTTCCGGAGAAATCTGTGTGTTTACATACTGCGCTTCTACAGTCTTTACATTTTTTTTTTTTTAGTTGCTGCCGGCTCTCTTGATAAGGAGGAACAAAGCAAGCGCCTTGTTTGCTTCTGCAGAATCTGAATCTCTCAAGAAGACCAAATGAAGATATAGAAGGACAAAGGAGGACGTTTCAAAGGGCTCTTTTGGGAGTGAAAACGCTGTTGGGATGAAATTAACTCACAGAAAACCTTTGGAAGAAAAACCAATGTACTTCGTGTCTTGCTCACTCATTGGAAAGGCCTTTACTTGAACTTATCAGGCTGAAAGGCTGATGTTTTATGAATGTACCTCAAGTTATGGTTTTTCACTGCTTTGAAAATTCATCGGAGACAACAGCCTAGCCGAGCCTAGCACACATTTAGCACTTATTTTTACAATAAGTACCTTTAATGAAGAATCAACATACCACTCTGTCGGACACATCTGAATGTCCTTTAGTACTGTAAGCCACATGAACATGAGGCCAAGCCGTTGTCATTGTAACTCTGACTATATTTGAATTTAGATTAGACGTAATTTACCTACTAACCTGCTGTAGTAAGGGCTTTAAAGAGATGATGCTCTTTTTTTTTTTAACTAATTCCGTCTTGTGTTGCTCTTTCATAAGTATAAAATGAAGTACTGAAGAGAACCACCTTGACGACACCACAGAAGTAGAAAGAATATTTTAAATAAATGGTTTAACATTTTGGGAAATAGATGTATTCACTTTCTTGCAGAGAGAACCTTGAAGCTAGTTTAGTTTAATTTAAACACTCCAAATTTAGGAAAATCAGACGACCAGCACCTCGGAGGCTACCTGCTGATTTACATCCTCATTTGGACTCAAATTTGTCATGAGCGGCTGCGTGGCATCAAAATTCTCACCTAACGCTCAACAAAGAAAGTGAACGCAAATATTTCTCAAAATGTTGACCAACCCATGTAATAGGACAAAGTTGGGAAAAGAGCTCTTCAGACCCAGATGACATAATAATGCTCTCATATGTGAGAAATGTCAATTGTTGCTATCTTGAATTCACAGGAAATCATGGAAACAGCTAGCTGATCATAAGACCCAGAGGTGCAGTGGACACTTGACATAAACCTTCATGAGTATCTACATTACTGCCCCCATATGCACCTTCACTTTGCTGACTCTTGTACTTGTTATCCCATTCGATGGCTTATTTTAGTTCAGGCAGATTATTTATGCGAGAGAAATTTGATTTGAACCTTGATTATATTCTCAAATGATGCAAATGGAGGAAAAATGAGGTAACCGGTTTATATTCAAAATCGGCCCCTTGTAAAAATTGACACATTGCTCTGTGAACAGTTGCTATAGTGATCTATGACAATGCCTTTACTTGTTGATTTGTTCCTCACAAGACTCCCTATCTTAACTGTCCAGCAGTGATGATTCAGACTCTGGAACCTTATCATTTAGTGAACACTTTACCACTAAATTGACTGTGTAACTTTGATCTATCAAGTTTACTGTATCAAACTCAAAGACTCAGGTTTACTAAAGCTTATCAAATCACCAAATGTCTTAGTGCAACGCAGTATGTTGTGAACACATCAACGTCTTAATCTCTCCTAGAGCTGAATGTACAATGGACAAACTGTGATTTCCCAACCGAGCCCTTTCGTGTGAGGAGCTTTTTCTAGTTCCCATTCTAATTTTTATGGAATGCTGTGGTATGTTCTTGTGTAATTTGCAGGAAAAAGGCTTTGATGTGTTATTCCTTCCCTCTACAGACTGAGCGAACATGACGCCATGTGCCTTAATATGCCACTCTTGAATCTGGACGACACAAGTGTCTGGATTATTGCAGTATCAGCAATGTACATATTACGATGACTGTGCCATTACAAGTTTTTTTCTCTTCTGTAAATCAGAGAACATAGACTGACAAAGTTGCAATAAAGTTTACATTTTCTTACTTCACTTCACTTGTTTATTTTATGAGCATGTTATTGTCTATATTAGCAGTGACCACAGCAGAGGTAGCAGCGTGGAGACCCCCCCCCCGCCTTCAAGTACAGGAGGGGAGGTCCAAAACCTTTATGTCATAAAAAATCTGAACAGTTTGTTGCTGCGTTAATCTTTGATTTTCCATGCTCATCCATCTAGATAGGAAAAAATATATAATATTAAGAAGCATTACACAGAGAAGTTACCAATAAATCAGAAGGTATATCAAATGCATCCATGTCTGCACCTGCTCGTGTGCTTGTGTGTGTGTGTGTGTTATTAATGCTCCCAGCTCTTCCTTATCCTCATGTCAGAAAGTTTATGTCTATATATCTGTGGGCATGCTGATGACTTCTCATTTCCAACCAATTCCACTTAAACCTTATAAAAGTTATTTATAGTTTCGGTGAGCACGCAGTGGGAAAGATTCTCAGCGGACTCACATTCAGTCCAACCTCCGCTTAGCTCCTCTTCCTTACCTTCCTACCCCGCTGTCCCTTGGCTGAGCTCCACCTTGAGGCCCCAGGCAGCCCCCCCTGGCTCCTTTAGCACAGTTAGACAGGTGCAGCTGGCCGCAGACATGCACGGTCCCTCCAGGCCAAACACCAAACACACCATCTCTGTTTACACCCTCGATTTAATCACTTAGATTCAGATGGCACTTTTTTTTCTGAGTCAGATAATATTCAGACATTCTAGTGTGGCTCCATGGTTTGTGATGTGATGAAGTTACAGTGCTAGATCCTGGAGATGACTAGAGAGGTTAGAGAGCTTTGGTATTTTGTATGCATAATCTTAAGTGACCTTCATCTTTCAAAATGTTTCTTTTTTTTTTTCCATTTTAAGAGGTTCACGAACCTTAATTGTATATTTTAAGTCCCTCAATGCAACATAAATTCAATTTCCCTCTCATCTGTGTACAATTGGTGAATTTGTACTTGTGTGAGTTCACTTGAATGTGAAATCGTGGCAACAACATGATTCCTCCCAGAAAGCTTGCGGTTAAAAACATTCACCCTTAAACTGACATTTAGCAGCAGGACACAGCAGTCCAATTATTTTTTTTCCTCATTCACTGAATGAACATATAACATTCAACCTAATTAGTTTGGGGCATAACTGAGCCTTACATAAGTTGTCCAGCAGTGCAGGAAAAACAAACTGTCCTGCCAAAACCCAAATCAAGAATGACGACAAGGGCAAACTACATACAGTAGCTGCAATGAGACTAATGTCATTCTCCACTGTTCACAGCTACCAGACAAAATGGGAACATCCCCACTCCTGCGTGAATGAATAGCTTATAAAACAGGAGAGGCAACATTGGCTCTCATCCTTTCTTTGAGGGTGTTCTCAGGCAAGTGGCGCATGAATTAAACTGGTGACAAGCAGAGGCCGCTGATCTCTCCCAAAGTCTACTTTTAGAAAGTGCAAGTAGAGGTTTTAGGTTTCAGTGTCTGCTCCGAATGGGTGAATGGGTTTTCCAGCTTGCCAATTAGGTGTACAATTTAAAGGCTTGTTGTCCAGGAGCCAGTTGGTTGAAAACCATTGATCACACTGTATGGATTTGTCATTGTACGTCTGTTTTGTGTTTTGAGGAGAGGAGACATTGGCTTTGTCTTTTGTGGAAATCAGAATGAAAAATGTCTTGATGCACAGAAATATAAGACATGCAAGTTTTTGATAAAGACATAAATAGAAAACATATACAAACGACTGCCCTTGAAAGTGATCCTTTTTCTGAAGTAGTCAAACTGCAGCTTAACAGAGTAGATGAGGAGTAAGCAGACCTCAGGAATGCAGTCTGGAAATGCTAGCCTGCTATCGGCCAGGGCAGGGTGACATCAGGCCGGGTGCACCATCGTAGTGTGTGTGTGGGAGAGAGAGAGAGAGAGAGCGAGAGAAATGGTTGCACAGGAATACGAGGGAAACTTTCATATAATCACTTCCTGCCTGCGCCCTCCTCGGAAATCTGTCACCTTGCAATGCTTTCAAAATCTTCCGTTTCAATTCAATAGCTGAATATGCAACAAGCAGGACTTATTAATACCCACAGAGACCAAATCGGCTTCTTGGTGACATCTATGTGAGCCCTAACAGCTGGCGAGATGGCAGATTACAGCTTCCCTTTAATTTAGTTAACACCAATTTAAGAAAGGAAAGATCTCATTTTCACATCAGATCGCTTTTAAGGGGTTACTGAAGGACTAAGTCTAAAGGGAAAAAAAAAACAAAACAAACAAAAAAAAAACCAGACAAACACAACTCCAACAATATGTCGGCCTTCAGATGAACCATGATACAGGATCTTTGTGCTGAACTATTTCAAATTTGTTACCAAGGAGCTTGTAGATTTTTAGGGCATTGGCTGGCGAAACACACGGGTCACCAAGCTGAGCACTGAAAGGTTCCGAATTTGGGGAGAAACGGATGTGGATCTGGGAATAGTGATGCTTGTTTGGTCCTTGGCTTTGACTTAGACTGAAATATCTCAACATTTCTTTGATGAATTGCCATAAAATTCACTACAGATAGTCGTTGTCCCCCAAGCAGCAATTTTATGTTTTGTCGTGCTACTTTTCCTGTAGCACGACAATGACTTTGACATTTTTGGTACTCAGCAGTTTAAGAAATTTGTCATCATGTCCCCCCTCGGGATGAAAAATTATTATCTTGGTGATTTTTTGCATCTTTTGGTGCCAGACAGAATTTCAATTACACCAAAACTTAAAACATTAATAACTAAATAGTCAATTTTGTGTTCGGAGCTATCTGTCAATTGATAACATGCCATCAAATTAAACCGAGATTGGGATTATAGTGTAATTTCTGCACAAAACAAAATGACTGTAGATTATTCAGTCCTTTCGTTAGTGATTTATCTGACTATTTTCTAAGTCCTGTCACATTTTCCTTGAATTCCTTGCACTCTTGGAAGCCACAAACTAAAACCCAAAGTTCATTACTCCTTTCAATTTGTAGTCATCACAGTGTTTAACATCGGTGCATTTAGTGATTTAACACCCCAAAAATAAATTCTTACAGTGGATTAAAAAGACAGATCACGTACTTGGTGATGACACGAGTTTCTTGACATTCACTTTATTGTTAAAACTTGTTTTGGTTTGTCAGCTGTTTGTCCTTTTACACATCTTTAAATTAAAGGCAAACATATACAGCTTTTCAAAAATCATGCAGCAGTGTAAACATGAGGTCTACTGAGATAAAAAGTCATCCAACTACATCATACTGGTAAAGTTTGTGATCACAAAACTGTCGGAACAAAAAGAAGAAAGCATTTCATCTATCTCAGTTCTTTGATCAGCAAAGCTTCGACTTTATTCTTATTACTTGCCGCACTCAGCTGCTAAATACGCACGTCTCCAACTGTTGTGTGGATAAAGAAGTTAAAACATGGGTTTAAAAAATAAATATGATTAACTGAAAATGTATACATCATAACAAAAACGCATTATTACATATGACATCCTCTTTGCCTTCATAGGTGTTACTCCAAAAAGAAACTAGTATCTACTGTTGTAATTTATTGTGATGGAGAAACCTATTCAGCAATTCTGCACTATATGACAAGGCAACAACAGCTTCAGCACCTTAACAGTTTGCTAATAAGTTTTTCATTTGTCTTGATCTGACCAAAGGCTACCAAGGTAGTTAGGACTTTGTTATTTTGAACCAAAGGATAAGTCATGGAGTGCACAACAGGGTTAAAGTACAGTACAACACTCTTCTTAAAAAAAAAAAAAAGTGATAGTCGCCCGATGGCCACACATGCTGTGTGAAATTCACCCTGCCAATCCCTCACTTCCAACGGCAAACTTAATGTTATACTACCCAACAGCTCAACAGGGTCGCGTGACATTGAACTGCATCTCAGCTTTTACTGTTGCACATATACACGCCAGCATAAGCAATCCCAATGCTGCAGCCAGCAGCACAGAATACTATGCCAAGTCAGTAAAACCTGAGTAAGAAAACAACAAACACGCACATGTGATCTGCCTTTGTCGATACATTACAAAATAATTAATGCAGCAGAAAAGAACAAGCCAACTGGATGCACACTTGAGTCAAAAAGCAATGGGGATCCATTGGTGGGCAAGCAACTGTTCTGACTTCTGTATTGGTATATAGAATCACACTGATAAAGGGCCTCCTTCCAGATCAGTGTTGGATATTTTGAATTCATGCAATTGTAGCTAAACAACTGTTAAGCCAACAGAACCAAGATTCATTATATAAAATAAGTCATATGAAATTAATAGATGCTATGAAACACACAATTTGTTATGACACTTTACATCAAGAGATCTTCTGGAACCAGCCACCCATGACCTAAGTGCTGCAACTGAAGAGATTAAATAAAAAGGCTTTATAGTTTTTAAAACATTGGGACAAAGACAAGCAACAATATTGCACCATCTGTCAACTTAAAATGTAACGGGAATATAGGATGATGTGACTTAACAATCCTTCAGCCGAAATGTCCTTTCATGTGGTGATACAGACTTGATGTAAGATGAGAGCGGCATTCATTTGCTCCTCTGTCTGCCCTTTTTACATTAGTGGGTGAATAAGGCACAGGTGTGAACAGTCCTGGGAAAAAAAAACTTCGATCTGCGCACTACCTGAACCCCAATACCACCAGAGCCGCCCCCGTCCGATGCTTACAGTACATGTAAATGCCTCACAAACATTGATAGTAATATTTTCAAATACTTACCAATAATTCTTACATTTCTAACAACAATTAACTTAAAATAACCCCAAAATCCAACATTTGATTCTGTACAAGCTTTAGGAAGAATACATATTTTGCTAAAAAGTGTCTTGCGTTTTGTCACCCATCAAGGGGGGAAATCACTTTTCTTTTTTGTCAAGCTGGAAAAGATCCAAAATATCCAGCATGGCCTGTTTGATGTTGGAACCAAAACGGTGGGAGTCCTGAAATGGAGCAAAATGGAGGAAGCAAGATTTCAATAAGTGTCTATGTAAAATAGTGGACATGAGATCATTTAAACTTGGTGAAAAACTGAACTCACAGTTTCTGGGCTTGAGTGTTTGCTGGAGATGTGGAAGTTGATGAGGTTCTCACCAACAATGATATACGAGACGCCATAACCATCATCAGCCACCTTTTGGACGAAGAGGGAAGAAAAGTTAGTTGTTTTCCAAGAGCATGTGACCTCTACAGCTAGATAGTTTACATCTGAATTTAGATGTGCATAAAACAGATTACTCTCAAAGCTGATGGACAACTCACCGGACCAAATCCGCCCCCAGAGGACGCATATTCTGGGTGTCTGGCCAGGTCAAACAGTTCAACCTGCTGCAGAGGCGTCTGACTAGTGGACAGCCTCCATGGCTCAGACAGGACCTAAAGATAAAGGCATCAAATCTTATTAAACATAAATCAAAGAAATAGTCTACTGTATTCTAAGACCATGTCATATTATATTATGTACATATAACAAAAACAACCAAACAAATAAAAACTGTAATTATCTCCACTTTTGGACAAGACCCATTTAACCAACTACAATTATTTCATGAGCAACTCCAATAATGTCCAACTAGTAAATCAAAGTCCAGGACTACTATAAAACTAGTTTAAGACACCCAGCTTGATTTATTCTTAAAAAGGTCCCTTCAGCATAGACCGGGATCAAGACCCAAACCTTGAGACCATCACTGTCAAGTTATACTCACTGTATCAAGTAATGAGGAGATGCAAATGGCCTTTTTTTTAAATAAATGAACAAGAAGGCAGTCCCTAATCTGCTCCGATTTATATGGACAATTTGACAAAGGTCATTTTTAAGAGCAAAAATCTCACAACTTCCAACAATTCATACCTCTTTGAGGAAAGGTGAGTCTTCTCCCAAGTACTTTGAAACCACATACAGACAGAAAAGGTGCCGATCGATGCCCCCTCCTGTCATGGCCAGACGGTACATGTTTTGGTGCTTCTCTGCTGCCACTTTAAGTAGCTTTAGGCGCTCTTCTCTCTGTGTGGACAGGTAAGAGACAAAACATGGCAAACAACTGACCAGCATGATAAACTAATCTGGGACTATAAGTGACTCTGAACCGAAGGCGACTTGCTCTTGTTTAGACTTACCGTCTCATCTCTGATCATGGAGCTAACAAAGTTGCAGGTTTCCATTGTGCAGGAGCGCACAGTTTCTGTTCGGCCTTCACGGAACAAACGTGTCATGGATGCTTCATATGTCAGACAGAACTTCCCTTTGTCCTATTGAGACAATTTGAGTTGGACATGAAGACAAGTTTGAATTAGCAGGGGGATGTTTAATTACTGCCCTTTCATATGCTCTTGTTGTGTTTTGTATTTTCACTTGAAAAAAATGAAATGAAATTAAAAATAAAACTGCAGCAGCTCTGATTAAATCACTTTCTGACAATGCTTTACAGTTCTGTTCATTTTATTTTTGACTGCCCTCTGCTGGGACTTTAAAGCAATGTGCCTGGACCTTATCCATCTCTGGATAAAGACATTTCCAAAGTGTTTTATCCACAAATGTTACAAAAAAAAACAACAACAAAAAAACCCCCAAAAAACTAATTGCACACACTAATTGTAATCAATGATTTAGTTCTCACAATCCTTGCAAAACTGCAGAGTATAAAAACGTAATTATTTCAATGATTACTAAACTTTTATGTTTGTATATTCCATGTAGCAAAAGATTTTAAAGTCACAAAATGTCAAACAAATAAATGCGTCCAAGAGTTCCAAGTAAGTTGCAAACCGAGCAAACAGTGAGATGAAGGTACTAACTCTGAAATGGGCCAGCTGTAGGGCGATCTGGATGAAGGCGTCAGGACTAGTGCGGCACTTCTTTATCAGACCTTTGCCGAAATTAGTGAAGGGGATGATGTGACAGTCCACATCATCAGCCAGATTCCTTGCCAACGTCAGGGAGCTCTGAATGATTTCCTCGCACTAGATAAAGGAACAGAGTGATATGTTAGATAAAATATCAATCTTATATAAATAAAACTGCACAGTTATTTTTGTAAGTATTATTTTTTTCAGGCCTTTATTGTGATGACAGTAAGTGGTAAAGGCTTACAGGAAGTAGGAGAGAGAGGGGGGAATAAAATGCAGCATAGGCCCCTGGCATTGAACTTGGGATGCTGCAATAATTTAGCTACAAACTGGATATAAACTTTAAAATGATATCTGTTACATATGACTACTTAAACTAGCAACTCCTTCCAACTCTACTTGTTAATTTTCAAATATACACTACCCAGCGGTTTTATTTAACTACACACCCCAACATTTATGCAATCAAATCTGAACATTGATGCACGTTGTCCACATAACCAGCAGAGGGAAGCCAAGGCCTGTGAGCTAAAGTCCTGCAGAATGAGAGAGCAGCAGCAGCCTGACCTCAGCAGGGATTTCCCACTGCAGCCTCTGAGGACCCGGTAGGTTGGGGTGAAGCTCCCCTTGGCAGTGACCATCCTCTGCATATCCAAGCTTTACGGGGTCCATGGACAGCACATGCTGCAAAACAGGCAAGCTTTAAAGGCACTGGCTGAATTGAAATGCATAAAAGAAATTGAATGGTTCCTCTTAAATTTTTCCACCGTATAAAATTATATGCAAGTATAGTATAAAAATTGTGACAAATTCAGTATCCTCCCCCACATTCTTGTTGCAGAGAGTTCATGGTGGCACTGATTAGTAATTAAGAGATTACTTTTAACCCCCCCCCCAGTATTGAGCCAGGAATAAAACCCTAATTGGGCTTGTTGAAGGAAATGCAATTCTGTCACAATGCCAAACCACAGGTAAATTATTCAGAAACATTTCTGGGAAAATAAAGGTGACAATGTGATAATTTGAAATTGGTTTAAATGAAAGCTACGTACCTCCCAGAGATGACCAATGATTGGAGCATCTGCCCAGGAATGCTCTGCGTTCAGACCCATGGTACCATTCTTGAACACGATCAGGTTAAACGATTTGTCAAACCATCTGAATGAAATCCAATCAACAACACATTTAGTTTATTGACTAATGACAATGGACCACACAAACCTTGACAATCAGCAAACAAACACATCCAGTATAAATATCCCACCTGTCATAGCACTTCCCATGAAGCAGGGACTTGGCATAACTGTCCAGAGACTTGAGTGGGTTGTTTTCATCGTAGCGCTGCTCTGTATCATCAAGGGTTACAAAGAAGGCCGCCTTCTCAATGGCATCTAGAGATTGCTTGTTCTTACCACGGCTGAAGTAAGTTTCACGGGCCTTTGCCCATGGTGTCCTGTAGAACATTGGAGAACAAGAGACATGATGTATTACATTACAGAAAATCCACAGCTACTCCATGTTACGAAGAAAATGTGTATATGTTTGTGCTTTAAATGGGTTTTACCATATTAATTAATTACATTTTCATCTATTTACAGTATTTCTCTACCTATAGTCATGTTACTCTACATAATGTAAATTATGTGCCCACGGCTCCCTGTTTAATACCACCCACCTGTCTCCTGCAGTAAGTGCAGCTAGTCTGTCTTCTCCTGGCAAAGGCTCTGACTGGTCTGACAGGATCCTCTCCATCTGCTGCTCAATCTCCCGTGGCAACAGCAGGCGCCCGTCATAAAACATCCACACCTTGTAGAAACGGCCTTTATGGTACACAGCTATGTGCTTGCTCTCATTCATGTGCTGAAGGATGTCTGGGAGAGAGGGATCAATGGTAAGGGGACAGAAAAATGGCAAGTAGATGGAAGTGTTTGTAGATTTGTAAATGTCTCATGGTGTATTTTATAATCTATAATTGCATGAAATAGTTTGGACACAAAGACAGAAATTTAAATGGAGCTTGAATGTCACAGCATTTTGTTTCTTGGAATGATAGCAGTATTAGTTAGCAGTTCTTGGTACCAGTGGTAAAATGATGGGATGTGGAAAAATACCAGATATGTGTTGTGAGTGACATACTTATTCCTTTTTTATTTTATTTTCACAGTGGGGAAAAAAAAAAAAAAACTGAATTCAATTCAAAGCGACATTATGTAATGGGGGAGTGACTAGTCAGTTGAAAAACTAAAGCAGCTCGAAATGGGAGGTGTGGGAAGTGAAAAGAAAAGGTAAAATCATTTGGGAACAGGGAAGTAGTGGGAATGCAATGAATTGGGGCAATGTTACTTTGAACAGCACTGTGCACAACCAAGAGAAACCAATTCAAAGGCCCCGATTGCCTCGACATTGTTTTGTTGATGCTTTTAATGTTCAAACAGACATTGCCCTTACAGAAGGATAAAGGAAAGGACACTTAAGTTACCTAGAACAACTGTAAGAACAACAACCACCACCTCACATCCAGGTAATACTTAACCTACTGTACTTTTTCTGTAGTACCTGAGTACACTTCCGGCAGTTTGAATATGAAAACTGGTACTTTTCCATTAGGGCTCCATGTATGCTTTACAAGGATCAGCAACTGCCATCTTTTTATCTACCAAATCCTACAAACTATTACGAGCACTTCAAACTGACAATATCACAGCATTTTAATTATATAAAATGTATCCAGCTTTTTTTGTAATGGTAGTAGGCCAGAATTTATGCTATAACACAAATAAAAGAATAATTTCCACAATGGCTATATGCAAATAAGTTCTGCATCTTAACAACTTAACAACAAAGATCTTGTTTTAATCACCTTTAATTATGAAAATGCAGCACTTAAGTCTATTTATTATATTTTAAATAACACCTTCCCCTGAGCAACCCCAAGGAGTAATGGTGATGACTGGGTTGTAATATCTTACCTTACGGCAATTGCTGTATCACCTTCTAAAACACTAGATTTCAGTCACGTGCAAATTAGTCCTTGACACGTGCACAGAACAGCACACATGCATTATTAATTAACCGAGTTCATATTATTTCAAATTACAAAATAGCAGGAAAATTGTACCATTGAGAAGTACAATAGGAGTAGTGTGAGGAGGAGGCACTGCTAAAGACTCTACCTGTGTCTACACCTGGGACACGACTGGTGTTGAACATACGTTCGAATTGGGCTGAGCACATGGGAATAGTGTGTAGGAGCATGAGCTGAAAAGCAAAAGGGAGAGTCAAACACAAAGATGACAAACTAACTCACTAATATCCCAAGAAAGCAGCAGCAGAAACAGACATACTGGGGCAGGGCCATGGATGAAGTGGAGGGGGAGCAATGAGGATTGGTTTGATAAGCAGTCTTAAGGAAGAAGAGAGACTTCATAAGGCTGCCAGAAGAGGACAAATGAGCTGGGTCCAGAAATCAGTGCCCTACTAGCTCAATGCCAACAGCAAAACCCTGATGTAACAGTGAGACTTGAACTAAAACGTAGCATTTTTTGGGATATGATGAATATCTTTGAAGAATCAGTTTATCTCCTCCTACAAAAGCATGTATAAGGCAGGTTTTTTTTCAGGGTTGTGCAATTGAGAATGAGTCTAGCAGTCAGAGTTTCCAATGGCTGTAGCAAAAGCTAGGTTCAAAAGCTGAGGGGTCAGAGGACACGGCAAAGGTGTGCCCTCCTCTTACCTGTCTCCAAACCAGGGATGCGGGTGGTGTTAAACATCCGCTCCCACTGAGCCGAACACAGAGGAACCTTGTTCGCCAGCAAGTATAGCTAACGCATCGTCCGACATAGCAAAGGGACAAAACAGTAATAAAGACAGAGGAATGTAAGTGTATAACGGCGCAAGCTCATGCATTGGTGTCTGTATATATGTACACAGTCAGAGATCTGTGTTGTTAAAAAAAAAAAAATGCTGTAGCGTGTGTGTGTGTGTCTGTATTGTAAGAAGGCAAAGACAGGAATTTACACTTGAGCATCATGCTGATTTAAAAAGGAGGTGGCTCAACAAAAGCTTTGAGGGAATTCATCAGTATTCATTAAGCCTTACTCACGAAGCTTCACTCAGAAAATGCTAGTGAGTTTGTAATCACAGCTGTACTTTGATCAAAACAAGCAAAAAGCACAATGCATGGCTCAATCCAAATTCACACAATGATCTGTTTGGCACCATCAATTGTCTGCCTCATCACAGGTCAGACTGTGGATGACAAACTTACTTAACACATGCAAGCACAGGTTATAAAAGATAAGCAGCTGGTGATATAAACTTTAAAGACAAACACACTATGATAATAGCTAATGACAAAACTTCATAGACAAACATTACATAGCACTGACCAGCATTTATAGATAAACCAGGATCCAACAAAAGTATTTCGAGGAAGTGATACAGGGAGACAGAAGAGCTCTATACTCACTGGTTTTATCTGGGCTCTGTCCAGTTTTCTCCTGTAGAGCATGATGGCATGGATGACATTGCCTGCCCTGGCAGCCTGGAGGGAGGTGGGGAACACGTATAGGAAATCCTGGACAAAAGAAAATTAATATCAGGATTAAAGGCCAGTTACATTTTCCTTTACATGTTACACTGATGAGAAACACATCAGTCAGCACAAGAGACAACTTATAAATGCCAGTCTGAAAACAATGTTACTGTGATTCTTTGTTGTTATTTTGGTCAAGCACTGTATTTACATGTACTGTGACCTGACTTCTGCTCCGCTGACCACTACAGGGGCAGTTTTTATAAGCTGCAAAACAAACATTTTAAATGTGACATTTACTTGTTAAGCAATGCCCTGCACTTGTCCCACTGCAGCACCCTCCAATGTATTCTCCTGACCATTCTGACAGAAACCTGTAGAGGGAGCTGTGGGTTTCCTTTTACTTATCCCGTTGAGGTCACTCAGTCCATGACCACAAACATTAAAGTACATGAGAGTTTCTTCTCAGCAGAGACACGTTGTAATATAGGGACCACATCTCAACCAATATGCTGTAAAACTTTGACTGGAAAACTCTATAATGCTCCATTAGACACTTTCCCTTTAGACTACATTTACATATTTCTGCAGACAGAGACAGGAGATTTATGCCACCAAGTGTGTATCCTTACCATACTTAGAAACACATTCACTACCCAACTGTGCACAATTATTGCACATGAGATTAGACTACTGGTTCTGTATAAAAAGATGAATATCCAAGGGCTTTTTAAACAAATTCTCTATGGCAATATCCAGCCAACGATTGAATCGAAAGCAACTGGACTTAGGACTTAGGTTTGTCAAAGACGACGTTTCACCTCTTATCCAAGGGGCTTCATCAGTTCGTACAACTCCCAGTTCATGCTCCAATAGGTGGTGCGACACAAAGCGAAGGTACTGGTCTGTGTGTGTGGGTTTCCTATATGACCACCCCAATGTGGAGGCTCCTGTCCTCACCAAAGTGTAAATCACAATCCAAAAAGGGTAGGTGGTTATCTTTAACATCTTCTCTAGTGAACTTGATGTTTTTGTCCACTGAGTTGATGTGTTCAGTCAATGCCTGTAAGTCTCTAGGGCAATAAATTCATGCAAGAGGAGGTTTGGGTAAAGG
Organism: Remorina albescens; assembly: GCA_034769265.1. Classification (NCBI taxonomy): domain Eukaryota; kingdom Metazoa; phylum Chordata; class Actinopteri; order Carangiformes; family Echeneidae; genus Remorina; species Remorina albescens. Next base: position 52,670,766 of record CM068475.1, read on the forward strand.
AAGAGACTATAGCTGTACTTGCAAGAAACAAATGTAATTATTTTTTAATTTTTACTTATATAAGGTCTAAGGTTTGGGTCTAAGATGGGTTTGCACTGTTGTCATGTGACTATCGTTCAGGGGCACATGTCCCTGAACGATAGTCACATAGTCACAATCCCTTGTATTTAAGTTAAAAAGTTAACAGGTTCTAGGTCAGAGTGCTGCATGAGGGGTAAATTCACTTAATGGTATCAAAAGTTTGAAAAACTTGTATGAAGAAAATTATTGTTTGTTAAGGATGTCTTACCATGGCGTAATAGTTGCTGTTGACCATGATGGGCCCACGACCTCTGAGGTAGATGTATTCTTCCCACCAGTCACTGACCTGAAACAAAGGGTAACATTATAAGACATGCTGCTTTAACAGTTTGGAGGTGTAATGAATTGGATTAGAGGAAACCAGAGAGCAATTCCTTTTGACTCACATAGTTGGAGGCCCACCACGACTTGAGTTTGAGGTACCACTGTAGTCTTGGTCCCAGGTTCTTCTCAAAGTCTTTAGTCAAGCCCTTCATCCGTTCAAACTGGTCATCATCCATCAGCGGACGCACTGAATCCAGGTACTGTAACACAATTACAAAGAGTGAACCCACGAGTTTTAAACAAAAAGAGACCAGACAGGTTGGAAAAACTAAGAAATTATTATTTCCCGCCTGACAGATAATAACAGGCAAGGTTGTTTAGAGGCTACACTTTAAGGGATACAGTCCAGGGGAAAATTACCTTAGAAGACCTTAGACGTTTTAGTGAAATCTACAGGGATATGACTAGGGTGTTGTGAAGTTGAGTGGAATTTCATTGAGAGTACTTCCTTACAACTCAAACAGCAGCATGAAAGAGATAAGCATTTACAAGCAGTTCATTTGAATTCCATTGCTTTTTATCTCAGAAGAAAATGAGAAAATGAAAATCGGAACTTCCGTTATAGTTTGATAGCTAATGCCATTGCAAACAATCAGGAAATGCACAAAAAGGCATTGGTTAAATCATAATAACATGACAGATGGAAATTACCCTTCTGCAAGTGTCCTTGATAGAGGGAACAGGTAGCCGTGGCAGCGAATTCTGGAAACTGTAAAGCATTGGTTTTCTGCCAGAGCACACCTTCACTAAAATCTGGAAGAGAAGAACAGATATATGAGAGGAAGACAACAAAGGAAATTTAAAGTAAGTGTGTGTTTCACTTGCACGGTATGAGCCAAATAGCAAACTCACAGCCAGTGGGCAAAACTATAAGTACCAAGGAGCCCGTATGGTATGGCATTAACTTCACATATGATTCATTGTACCTGGGTGTACATCAAAAGGAAGCATTATAAATTCATAATGACCTTTGGCCCAATTTTATTTATGTGCATAAATGTATGATGATGTGCATAGTTTAAGTGGAGTATAGTGTGTAGCCATGAGCTAAATAAATCTTTTCAACTCTTTACTCTCCCTATTTCTGACAATTTCTTCTAAGCCACTTGAACAGTGGTACCCATTCATTAGCTCACCATCCACAGACGAGTAGACCAGGATGTAGAGCCATGCCGTACATACATCCAGCCATGCCATGACAAGAGGCACTTGAGGACATTTCTCATTATCATGATTATGGTGACCCACAGGCCTGTGCCCACCAGAACGCCACCAACTATCCTCTGGCTGTCTGTGGACATATATCGGCTGTGGACAGAGACATGAAAACAAGGACAGTGAGACTAGAACAAAGATACAGAAAGGGAGAACAACAATAGTAAATCCATCTCTTTGAAGGTTGATTTTTCCTCCACTAAAATCATACAGTTATAGTAACTGACTGACTATAATGAGACTGAAGAATAGGTCTGTAAATTAATCTCCCAGTTTATAAGGAAACGAGAATAGTTACATGGCAGGTATAGAAGGGGAGGGTTAATAAAGCCAACCGTTTAAATTTCAAGTCTACATGATTGGCCAATTAATAAGTGTGAACAATAAAAATAATCACAATCTGGACAATAAATGTCGTAACGGCTGCCAGATTTAGCTCAGTACAAAGTGCAGTTGACCAAGACTGATAGATGCATATCATCTACCTTGACAGGATTAAAACATTAAAAGACACATGCAGACATAAAATACCAATACTGAGCCTTTACCCAGTATAACCTCAGTCACACATGAAACAATTTTATAAACTTTATCTATATTAACAGTGTAAAAGTAACTAATGCTCTTAGTTATAATCTACAACTTTCAGATATTTCTGCCAATAACAACCTGAACAACATAATCAACAACACAATTGCCCTTCACTTGAAGGGCAATCCTCAGACTGTTGATAAGAGACATTAAAACCTTATATGGACCAGAGCTTATGCACTGTATCACTACACATGATCAGTATGTTTACAATGACATGTGGTGGACAAAAAGAACAAAATGTAATTTTGGAATGAGATAGTAACAATAAACTATTCAATTACTTCTGATGAAGGTTGTATCGTAAATATCTATAACATGTGTCAATAATTTCTTACATAACTTCCAACTAAGTCTAGAAACTTCTCTTATTCAACTAATGAAACAGAACTTCACCAATCCCCCTACTACATTTACTCAGGGGCTTATTCTTGAGCACTCCAACTGTGAATAAATACGCATGGTGATTATGTCTCAACATGAAGAACGGAAAAGCACCCAAATTAAACACTGTGTTGTGTATACACAGGACAAGAAGATACCAGTGGCCTTACCTGATAGGTATGTGTTGGCCGAGCTTGGCAATTAATCCCAGAGAGGGATCCAATTGTTTATATTTATTGTAGGACATGTAGGATACGACCACTATCATGAAACCAGCAGGGCTACCTGGGTACACACCAGTCATTACCCCATTCTGTGGAAAAAGTCAAACAAATGGAGAGATATAAAGGTAATTAAATTCAGCCATGATGGAAAATTATTTTTAAAATGCCTTTTATATTTCATATCACATATCTCTGTGCTGAGATATGTGGGATGTCATTAAGTGCCATCATCTAAACAAATAATGAATCAGGAATATGTGAAAATGCCAGCAGGTCTTTGAATGACTCAGAATGACAGCACATAAAGAGACAACTAGGCCAAAGGTTAGGACACAAAGGACAGACAGGAAGGTTACTGCCATTGCTGGTTGTTTGTGTGACATTCTAGTCTGAGTGAGTTAATGTAACCCAGCAAAGAGATTTAGAGCAGGTCAGCAATCAGTATATAAAAACAGTAGTGCTACTGGGGCATTCATGATTCAGCTTTTTAACTGAAAAAATACATGAAAAGAAACAGAGTAACAGGAACTCAAAGGTCCACAAAGTAGGTTCCCTCTATGCCATACAGAAACCCACTGGACTTTGCTCTCCTGTATATCCAACACCTCTCACCTTGAAGCGAATGAACCTTTTCTTCCAGGAGTGGAGGCCAGAGAGGTAGATCTGGCGAAGGGCCTCATGACACAGCTGAAGGTCAATTCCATCAGGGGTGACGGTGAACTGAAAGGCCACCGCCTGGTGAGCTTCTGCCATGGTGGCTACTACTGCACAGGGTTACTGAGGGGAAGTGCAAGAAAATAAAGTTAGTGACGTAGAAATATCATTTGAGTTTACAGTGAAGATAAAATGTGTTCTTTACAAATACTGCACCACTTAAATTTTTATCCTACAAACTTTTCTTGCTTTATGCTTATGCAGATGTAATTTCCCTTGAGTACATTCACGTTGTTATGGATACCGATCTCAAAAATTATGAGAGAGCAAGAGAAAACTAAAATGACTGCCTCCTGTCACAGTTTCTTGTCATCCTTATTAACAATACCTCAGGTAACCAGATTTCCAATATTTAATCAGCTGAAACTCTTTGTAGGTTAATGGTCTCTGTAGTGAAAAGTTTCTTACTGATTCTTACTTATAGACTTGAAAACAACACTGGGATTAGTGTTAACACTAAGTGAGATGCTTACTCAGTGGCACAGTAAATACGTGCAGGGGAATAATTGTGACAGTGCTAAAACAATTCAAATGTGGAATAAATATTGTGCCTAAAACTGACCTTACTTGATTCTGTATTCTGAAATCTACATATAAAAATATGAAACCTACAAAATGGAACGAGAGCAGAATATTTAACAAAATATTTTCACAGGTTTTTTTTGTTGTTGTTGTTACTGTTAAACAAGCATAGTAATAGTGATTAGAGGGTACGGACACGTTCACAGAATGTGTAAATACTTTTTTTGGGAAACATTGTGAGTAAAAAAAGTATATATCAGGTTGATGTTTGTGTGTTCAGTCACTGTATCATCTCTTTTGGGCTGTAGTAGTCCTACGTTTTCTACTTTTCTAACTTATGCTGGCTCCATTTTTTTTTTAATGTCATTCAGCAAAAAGCACTCTGAAAGCAGGACACGTCTTTTCTACCTTTTCAGTTTCCGGAAGGAGCAGCATCAACGAATCGGTGTTTCAGCAGCCAGTCCCTTCCCCCAGCTACTTTCCCGCGTCACATGATCTACTCTATGCTGCAGAAACTGGGGGAAAGGTCGCAGCGCTCCGCCGCCTAGATACCGGGAAAAACCGACGACTGCATACACATAAATCTTTGTATGCCTTCAAATGCATCTCAGCTTGGTAACAACAAATCTATGCATATTTTTTGCTTTGGATATTGTATAATCGGCGTTTGTCCGTTTTTTTTTTCACAGCAGATGCAAAACGCTGTCTAACGTTAATTTGTAATTATGGTACCCCCCCCAAACATCAAATGCCACATAATCCAGCTCATTAAACTTTCTTCCAGTTATTACCAATCCCTTTAACGCGACACACAACATCACTTAAAAAAATACACCAGGCAAAATGTAGGTTACATTTGTACGCTGCTATATCAAATATCCCGCCCACGTGGTGTGTGTGAAATTATGTCAGTAGTGAACACCCCCCACCGGTATGAGCTATAGTTATTCATTTATTAAATAAAACATATGTAAATAAGAACATAGTTTAATCTCTTTCTTTATAAACGCTCTTACATTGAGGACACCATGAGAAATCAGCCTTTACTGACCTTCACTGGCAGCTGACTTTTGCAAAAATGTAATGCCATAATTTTTATTTAATTTCTATTTTATACATTTTAGCCCATTATCAGGTACAGACATATTCTTTTGTGTCATCACTCAGTACAGTAGAGAATGTTTAGTCAGGTAGTTGTCATGAATGACCTTTATTTGGTCTGTTGCCTACATTTGCCTCCTGAGAGCTTCCTGGACTGTAAAATGTAAAATCAAAATACAGAGCAGCTCAGTCTTGAATTAAATGTTTAATGTATATTATTCAGACGCAGCCTCTTCCGACAGACATTTTTTAATGCGCATTCAAATGAGATTAATGTCTCATGTCTCTAATGATTTTGTTAAGCCAAAAAAATCTTGTTGTGAACATGACTTCCAACAGCTACGGGCCAAAATAAGCTCTGAATGGACCCAGTACGGTACGTCATGTAAACACCGCACGGCCCAACGCGCTGCGCAGACAGGCACACGCAACGCACCAACCTTAACGTCAGCGGGCACTGAGATAGCTGCAGCTTTCAGAGTCTGATGAACTTGTCGATGTGTCTCTTTTCCCCAAAAGCCGTGCAGCCATTTTTGCAGTGAAAAAAACAAAAAAAACCAAAAAAAAAACCCAACTCCTGAGAGACCTTCGAAACCAGCATAACACGCAGCCTATTTTCATTTACTCACCGGCCCTTTCTGTTAGTCTGAGGGAGAAGGGCTTTGTGTTTTGTTGTAGATGTGGCCTGGCTTAGTCGGCGAGTTCTGCTATACACACAGGATGAATGGGAGCAGTGACTTGTATACACCGCCACACTGCCTGCCCCCTTCAAGTACGTCACATTTCTTTCCTCTGGGTGACCTACAAAACGAGTCATATTAGAAAATAGTGCCACCCTGAGGTCCTTCGTGATACAGCACATTCAAATTGTATATCACATATTGTTATCCTATGTTGCACGTTAAAAATTATCTTTTTCAACACCCCACCCCAGAACAACTGTAATATCCCATTGACCGATTGCCATAACACCTGGCAAAGGTCTGCTGTGGTTCAGCTGATTGGATTTAATTTGGAAAGGCACACACTTGTCTAAGAGGTGTGATAATGCACATCCGAGCCAAAAATAAGCCATGAAGTGGAAGGAACTGCCTGAATACCCCAGTGCTAGGACTGTGATGAGGCAACAATCTTGAGAAGGCAACAGAAGATAGTGCATTGGAGTTTCTCAAGAGAACAATGGTGTCTGTCATTCTTCAGTGTAAGAAGTTCGGAAAAACCAAGACACCATACCTGCACCATACCTCAATGTAAAAAAAAAAAAAAAAAAAGACACCATGAACAAACCTTCACAGCAAGTTATACAAAAAATGATTTACAGTAATGCAAGTTGTAAATCCATTCAAAGCAACACCTGTATATGTGATCCAATACATTGTCCTTGGAACACACTTACTTTTGTGGCGCTAACAGCTAAAAGCTTGTAGGAAAACCGCTGGTGTTACTGATGTCATGAAACACAGACTCTTCTTCTGATTCCAGGGAGCCAAGCAACATCTGCATTACTATGGATCTACAACTGGCGATGGAAGATGAAATGGTACTTATTTGTCATGTCATTAATTACCATACCTCTTCCATTGTGATGCTGTCTTCAGTGTTATATATTTTCTCCCCTGCCAATGACAACCCTTTTTTGGACAGGCCACTTGTCATTTACTCAAGTGGCAGTTGTGCCAAAATGACATAGTAATCCAGTGCATAGCCAAACTGCAAGCACAGCTTTCTTAAGCTTTTTTTTTTTTTTTTGTAGCGCCTGGTGCAGGTTATGGGGTATGACCAGTTTCGTTATCTCAGCAATCTCCAAGGACTGCTCTAATTAAGTTAAACCTCAAAAAAACAACAACTGGAATGACCTGTTTGGCTCTGCACTGTCAGCAACTGGTCCCCAGTACTTAATCGTGTATAGACTTTTCACAACAGAAATGGTAATGTCGCCAGAAGCCAGAAAATACAGATTAACAAAATTGGTATAGGCTGCATTTCAATAAACACAGAAGTTACCAACAACACTAACATTCACTCTTTTCTATTCAAGTTGGCCATGTGTGTCAATATGCACACTATCCAGAAAAGGAAGGAGCTGAATGGAACTTGGCTATGGTTGCTTTTATGATCAACTCCTATGTTTTTACTCTTCATTTTTCATGAAAAAATGCCAGTAGAGAGGTATTACAGGACATCACAATACTAAAATACATTTAGACACAGTGAGGAACTGCTGCAGGTCATGGGACATTTCCACAGTCCACTTTGCACATGCCGCACTAACATATTTTGATTCTGTATTTAAGCTGTATTTGCTATTTGTTTTTCACAACAACAGACTTGACAGTACAACAATAAAACAGAAATTATTGTTCCTGCTTCATTGTAAGCAGATTCTACCTCATTATATATATTTCACGTTTCCTCAAAACAATTTTCTGACTTGGATTCAATGTGACTTATGAGGAATCTTATTTCATAGAAGACATTCACCGGCAGTGAGGAGAACCATTAAAAACACAAGATAAGAGCACATGTTCAACATCTCAGCCATTTGAATCACTAATGCAATGTACTTGTATGTGAAGATTTTTTTTTTTTCATTTCGCTCCTGCACGTTGAAGTGTCTGTGACATGACCTTCTTATAATTATGACACTTTAACCAGGCGAGAATAGATAATCATTTACAGTCTTTGTCAGTTTCTATCAGCACTTCCCCACCAGGGGATGAAACACAAAAGGATGCCTAAATTGAATAGAAAAGAACGAACAGCTTCATAGAACTAGAGTTAAAAAAAATGTTACGTAACAATGTGAAGGATATATCAATATGAGTTTGTCATTAGAAAACGTGATGTTTTAAAAACAAGCCAAATCAGATACTAAATATTCTTAAAACACAAGCCCAGTATCATACATGTTCCTGATTTATCCCACAGAGGGCGCAAGATATCTTTTTTTTTTTGCGATTTAGTTTAATAAACCCAACAGATTTCCTCAGAGCTATTTAAATTCCATTAAAATCACTTTATTCATCTCCGAGGGCCAATTAAAAGGCATTACAATTGAATACAAACAGACAAGATCATAGAAACCAGAGGATAAATGCATAACTATCAACGAAGCTAATGCTGTGAAACTCTTAATGAAGCGGTTAAGTTTGACACTTGCAAACAACCATATAAGGCTAACGTGTGAACTGCTAACTACCATTCAACTGTCAGCTAGCAAAACTTCATCTTAAATATCTAAAGGAAATAAGTTCAACTCGTTTATTACTTTAAAATTGCGTAGCATAACGAAACCGCGCCAAACACACACACAAATGATAACGTCTTACCGTGTTTGGGGTCGACTCCCACATCAGACACCGAGCCGCGCGCGCCTCCGCCTCCTCCTCTTCCTTTTCTTCCTCCTCGCGCTCGCGCGTCATCCTGTCACTAGCAGACAGCTGCGACCAGCCCCGGCATGTGTAGGTGGGCTGGAGGAATTGACTCCGTTTGACCGCCATCGATTTGAGTCGACAGTCGGCTTCATCCCGGTGACAGCGGCTTCCCTGGACGGCGGAGGTGGGGAGGGAGAAGAATGAGAATAGTGGATTTAGTTTGCAGTCGTCGGTTCAGAGCAGCAGCTGAAGGGAAATCACTCCAAACGGTAAGCTGCCGTTAAAACTGTTAGCGTCCAAACAAACTGAGAAGTCTTCCTCTTCATTTTTACCGTTATCAGCGCTTGGCCATATTACACATGGCGCCTGCTACTCTTTATCTGCTCCTTTTTATTTCTTTTTTATTATTATATATTTTTTACAACTTGCCCATTTCTACAAACACCGATACAGGAAACTGTCCCCGCTCATTGTAACGGCTGGTCGCTCGCGTGGAGAGCGTCACATTCAGCGTTCTCGTACACATGTGATCTGTGGAGATGGAGGTTTATTTGTGCTAATTGATTTTCTGGGAACTGATACTGTTTGGTGTAACAGTAGGTGTCTTGGCTAACTGGCTCTCTGTGGCGTGGACGGTAAATGAGCGCTTCTCTTTTCTGATTTTTTTTTTTTTTTTGCATCACTCTTGACGGGCTTTCCAGCAGTTGAGTGATTTGTAAACCCCTGCCGAGGGCGGCGGGAAGTTGTATCTACGATGGGGTCTGCCTCAGTTCTCTGCTTATCTATTCCAACATGGATAGTATTTTTTCTACTCTTTTAGTTGTTACTTCTGGATACGCAGACATTTTCAATCCATTTCTGTTTTGAAGTCATCTCAGAATTAATATGTGCGAAATTAGTGTGAAGGACCTATCTTGTGATGTACATGTCAGGGAATGGATTCAGTTTGGAGAAGTACACATACTTCTTGTCATTGGAGAAGCCAGGATTTTAGGCCACATAACTCACCACACACTGATACCGCCACACCACCACACAATGACCACTGATACCCCAGCATCCAGCAGAAGTAGGCCAGCGACTAGCCTGTATGTGATGCCATGCCATGCGTGGTCCCCTTTGGTAGGTTAACTGGGCGGCTCACTGGTTCATCTGTGGAGTGGGGGAGGTTACAGACAGTCTGAGTCACAGATCTCCAGCAGGATCTAGCTCTCATCCTTTGCCAGATGTCTGGTGCTCATTGTTTTATTGTCACCCTCCCCCCACTGTGTTTTTGTCTGATATTGCAGATGTGCATTATGCTAATGCAGAGTCTACAGTCCAAAAACACACAGAATATCACTCTTTTTTGCTTTGTATACATGTCTGTTCACAAGCCTATAGCTTAACCAAACAATTTTTATTGTTCAACTATTTGTGTGTCTCACTCTCTGACACTGTGCTTGTGGTCTGAGGAGGAAACCCCACTTTGGGAAGGTGACAGCATTGTTCCTGTTTTTTCATGAAATGTGTATCTCCAAACAGATCCCTGAGAATTGCTCTCTCAGGCATTGAGTATCCTTTTTCCGCTGTGTTCTTGCTATTGTTAAATGGTTTGATTGTTGACTTCTGTACCACTTACAACCATTGTTGCAAGAGTAACTTCCATTGAGCCGGCCATACCGAATGCCCCATTTACAATTACAGCATTTTAAAAAATGTCATGTTATATAGAGGATGCGCTTCATATGTGGCTCAACTTATATCTATATCCCTTTATATTTTTTCTAAACACACCAAGAAAAATCATTCCTTGATCTGGATTAAGAAGCTGAATCCAGCTTCACAGTTTTTGTTGTAAGAAATACTGGACTATTATTTGCAAGAAGTTTGAGGCTCTTGAACAGAAATCTGACTGCCCTTGCTGAAGCGAAGAGGATGTGAGCCATGTGTGAGGCAGAAACATGTGAGCATTTATTTAGTTTTTATGCCTGTGAATGGGCTTCAGTCATCAGCATTAGCCATTTTTAGCACAATAAGTGTTGTGATCAAATCTTTTTCATTTTTTCTTTATAAGTCAGTGTTGCCTTGCTTTGATGTAACAAAAAGCATTGATATATATTTCTTTCCAGGATGAAAGAATTGCTTTGGCAAAGCGAACAATAAGTTTGGTTCTACTTTGGTTAACAAAACTCAATGTCTTTTTAACCAATATTTTTACTATCACAAAATGTAATGTTGATCCCTGGTTCCATCATAACTTTTCAATCAGTGGCATTCATTGTATGCTGCTGTGATAATATTTTTTCTGTAGAGGGGGATCAATAGCCTTTTTGTCTTCCTGAATAGCGGCTTTATAATGGATGTCAAGAGTCTACAAACACACCACTGTCACAAAACAAATCAGATAGTGAAGCATTTGCCATCAATAAAAGAGACAGAAAGGCTTTAGCCTTTTAGCGTAGCTCTGGAGATATCCTATCACAATTTAGAGCCTCTGTCACCATACACACTGCAAAAGGTAAGGGTAACCCTCAATAGGGGCAGTCTGGGACAGTCATATTCACACTTCGGTGCTACATTGACTTTCACATTCATGAATTCTCCATGTCTTTGTTGACCCAGAAAACATGCAAACTCCACAGAGCAGTTTTTATTCCAATATTCTAGTAAACCCAACCTTCAACAGAGATGATTATTACTTTTAGTGCTGTAATAGGATATTCATACACCAAAACATAGTAATGGATTTGAATTTTTGGTGACACAAAGCAAGTATTCATCTTGGAATCTGGAATTTTCGTATTGGTGTCAATTTTGTTTTCTATGTCATTGACTAAATCATTATTGATAAAAAGTTCATATTAATTGATATGAAAATAATTTTATTTGCAACCCTACTTTCTGCACAAAGCAATAAAAAAGAGCATCAGTATGAATTGGCCTATTATGTTTCGGCTGTAGCACAAGCCTCTGTCAGAATCCAGCAAGAAATTTGCATGAGCCAGTTTGTCTATAAATGACCCACTTTTATTCCTCACACTATGTCCTTGGTTATATTGAGGTCACATTAGCGGTGAAATGGTAGATTGTCACTCACGCTGAAAACATAATGCCACACAACCAAGGAGAAGTGCGATGGCTCCATGGGATAGTAACCCAAATAGTTGTTTGTTTGTTTGTTTTTTGCATAAATATGAAGGTTAAACTAGGGTATGTTAGAATTTCCCCTCTAAGATTTTCTCAAATTTTGTGTCCTTTTTACATGCCACTTCAAATTTGTTTTTGCTTCAAATACTTAATCTCCTTCTGTGGTTGAACCAAGATGAAATTACACTTTCCATCAAGTATAAAACTGCCCTTCACCCATGTACCATAATCCCCTGTTTCTGTACTTGTAAACATGACTTATACATGAAAACTATGAAACCAAATCACCAGTAGAGCATGCATCAGTGAACCTATCATTATTTCCGCCTAGTTTTAGACTCAAGACCAGCTAATTTTTCACCTGGTTGGGCCCTTTTCATTAGGTAACTTGCACTCTTTGTGCTTGACTCCTTAAATTATTTATCATGTTTGGCATTGTAAACACTAGTGCCATGCTGAGTTGCAGTGAGGGGATCTTAGTGGTGTACAGGCAGTGGAAGATGTGTCAGATCTCATGGTTTTCTGAGCTTATTGATGCATTGGCCACTTGCCACTTGTGGCAAATGAAGCAGATTGCTGTGCTAAATTACCATTGGAGGAAAAACAACATTCATATCCCATATTCATTCTTCAACCATATGAGTTTAATAGTTTAACATCTATTAATAGTTTCAATACTTCGATAATTCAAGCTTACACCACTTTTCAAATATAATGGTACATTTTTGCAATGTAATACGACTAAGTAGTGAAATTCTGGGTGAAAGCTTTCTCTTGGTTTTGCAGTTTGTATTATGACTCTATCCCTCCTAGGAAGAGGATTCATACGAGAATATGGTTTTCTCAGCAGGGTCCTGTGGTTTTGTGTTTATGAATACTGTTCCCTTGACATTCCTGTCCCCTCACACCACCCTTGAAAAAAGTGCTGCCACTTTGGGAATCGCGTCCTCTCTGGCTGGCCCGCTACTCCAGCATCTGAAACACTGTGTGGTCATTGTTATATTTAGACACCCCCCTCCCCCCAGGTAACAGGGGAGGCAGCAGCAAGGAAGCAGAGACAGTTCTCAGGCTGGGTCAGATGTATGGTGAGGTGATAGACCTCCGAGTGTTGTAGGTAAATCTGTGTTTGGTGTACTTAGCTTTGGAAAAATGATGAGGCACACTGACAGTGATAATATTGCAATGAGAAGGGTGAAAAAATCTCTGGGGACAACAACTATTCTGAGCCTTGGGCTTTTCCCCAGCCCCTGGATGTTAAGCTCCTGGGTCACACAGTCTCTGTCTGTATTGCAGCTATTTCTTATGCAGAAAAACAAACACTACAGCTGTACCCAAAAAAAGAAAAGAGAGAGAGGGAGAGGGAGACAGGAGAAAAAGAACCTCAGACAGCAAGACTGACAAGGAATCTCTTGTTGAAGAGACTTTGTGGCCCACTATCAAGTTTTCCAAAAGTTAGATAATCCCTGGTCTAGTTATAATCATGTTTGTCTCTGTTGAATGTAAATAATATACTTTATATGGTCTATAAGAGTAGATGAAATAAGTGCAACTGTTTGCCATGCTTTACCGTGGCATTAACTGCTTTAACCAAGTCCTCAGAGGAAACCACTGGGATGAGAAATAAACAAATTTCTATTGCCCATATGCACCATCACACCTGCAGAACACATGTTTGATTGTCTGAGGCTTTTATTTTGCACTCTTTTATGTTCTTATGCACACAGATGATGCTGACACAGCTAAACTTTGACATGTGCACATTATCATTGTGTACACGATTGGTCATTATTTCAACCATGTTGATTGAAGATGGTGCAAGATAAAGTCAAGAATATCAAGGCTACTGTGATCCAGTTTGAGCAGCATTACTGTATCTCTTAAATATCATTTCGAGTTCATACTTTCTCAAATAAAGGGCCAGTGTTGAACACCTAATGCCATTCTGCCTCCATTTCCTGTGGGGTGGCTTGGTGATTTCTAGTGTCTGGAGAACTTACTCTGTATGACATACATCTTTCATTATCCAACAGATCAATGTCATGTTTCAGAGGAGCTGAACAAAAGATCTTAAGTTCTGATGAGGGTGAAGTTAATTGGCATCTGTGGTAAATAAAACATTTTTCTGATCCATTTTCAGAGCTACCTTTCGCCTGCTGAAAACACAGGCACCCCTTAATGATCGCAATCGTGCTGTACAGCTCTCTCTAATTTTCCCTTTTCATTTTGTGCTGCTTTTAGACACATACTTGCTTACATGCACACACTGTGTGTCTGACATCCATTAGAAAGTAGAACTCTGAAGCCATCTGGGACTTAAGACTTCTTCATGTGGAAATTGGAGCCATGTGGTTGCTTGTTAGCCTCCTTCCTTGTCTGAATTGCAACAATGTTGTTCTCAAAAATGGAGGCGAGTCTACAGCATTGGGTTATTGTAATGGGAGAGATAATAACAACCTTTAATGCTGAGCATTCTTTGAATTTAATTGTTGTCGACTGCATTAGTAGTGACTATAGGAATGATTTTGTTGTGATCGCATAAGAAGGAATTACCCAAACATGAATGTTATGCTATTTAGAATTACTGTAGATGGTGGAGGTCTCAATTCACAGAAATTATGCTCATAAGTATTTGTTGTGGCTGCTTTATATTCTTGATTTAGCACTATGGTTTCAGTTAATTAACAGTCTGAATCTTTCATTTCTGGTCTTTTCAAATCAAATACAAATGTCTATAATAAGCTGTTATTTTCTATTTGCTTTTTTGAATAAGTGGTTTTCTGACCCCTGTGCTTTTTAATGCAGGCACATGCAGGAATAATTATGGTTTATTTAACAGTGATAGTAAATGACACAGATTCAATGTAAGTTCAGCAGAGTATGGAAGTATGTTGTATGTGGTTAACACACTTGAAAGTCTGCCCAAGCTTGTCTTATCTTGGAGCCAGTAAGTTCTTTGGCTGACCACATGGCATTGACTAATCCTCCAGTGGTAGAGCGAGCTAAACATTTGTCGTTTGTTGCTTCATCATGCCATCAGCAATTTGGATTTTTAAGTGCCTGCCTCAAAGCACATATTCAGTGAAAGAGAAAATGTGTTCATCTTTCAGTGATCGATAAATTGGTCCCTTGGGATTTCACTGCAACACTGGGGTAATGCTTCTAATTAAGTGTTTTAATTGAGAAACCACATTTAGTTGGGATGAAACAGGATGATGTAGTCTTCAGCCCAGTGACTTTACTGAGTTACTTTCTGCCACTCGTTGTGCTTGTGTAAACATCCAACACCCTGATGGAGTTTCACTTGAGGTTTCAGCTCAAGACATCAAGATGTCCGATCACTGATACACACGCCTTTTACCTAACCTAAAGCCAAGGGAAGGTTAGCACTGAGTTTCCAGGATCCCACAGTAAAGTGACCACTGCCACACTCCTTCTAATCTTAGGCTTGAAAGAGAATAGAACTGAAATAAGTGGCTTTTTGAGTCTCTGACGTAAAATTACTTTTGAAATAATTCCAACTCATGAAAAACAAGTTATTTATGGTTGAAGAAATTGCATCGTAGATCACATGGGTCATATTCATGCTTAACGCAAAATGAAGACAAAAATTTTGACAGCTGCATTGCTCTTTAAACCCATACACTCATACTGAAGTGAACCAGAATGCTTTGCAAGCTGTTTGTGGTTACAACAGTGCACTCAGAGCTTATATACGCAAGCTAGATTTAGAGTTCGATGTCATAACAGGAAATGATGTCACTTAGGCCCCAGGCTCAAAGTTGTGTATCCTGTAGGCAACCAAATCATCAAAATTTAGCCATAAAGAAAGGCTTTTTTTCATTACATATGTAATGTCATTAGCTCTATGTGTTTTTGTCCCACATTCTGCTCTCTGTAAACTGGCTAGCCCATCACTTTCTTACCACTGTTACATTTTCACAGAAATGTGAAAGAGTCTGTTTTTATTTATTTATTTATTATTTTTTGGGAAAATATGTCAATTGTCCTAATGTGATTTCTCCACATCAAATTCATAATTGCACTTAAAATCTAAGATAAATTGAAACGCAAGTTAATCTCTCTTTTTGTCATGTGGTCTTTTCAACAACACACTTCCACAAAACTGTACAGTCCCCCAGGTATGATGTTAAACTTTGTTTGCATGATCTCTCTCCCACTTAGTGCTGCTTACTCACATTTTCTGACAGTTTCCATCAGTCAGACACCTTTACTTGTATTACAGCTACCCACCTTTCTTATCCCACTTCAAAGTAAAGAACCAAAAACTGACTGGCCTTTTAGCAGGGGCTCAGCTGTGTTTATGACTCATATCCAAAATATTAGTCATGTTAATGTGAACTACTTACTGGGTAGTATTATTCAAATCTTTTGAATGGGACTGTAAAGTCCCAACTCGTGTTCATTGGGAAGTTTTGTCAGTAAAAGAGTTTTTCTCGTGAGGGGGAAGAACCTTTTTGTTGTCACAGTCTTTTTGTAGTTCTGACTGAACCTGTTGTTGAAGGAGTGGCGATCACTGGTTTCCTTTTCTTCCTGAACCCAACACAATACTATCAGCAGTCTGGAGACTCAACACAGGAAGTAAGCAGCTGGAACCTAAAGATGAAGCATAACAGACCTTTTACCCCAATTTATCCTGTACACAGTGATTAAAAAAAAAAACAAAAAACTTCATGAGGAGATTGAATGATAAGCCATAAATTTTGGTCTAATAATTTTTTAACTTCTGCTTTTTTTGTTTTGTTTTTAAAGAAATGGCACACACAAGCCTCAACACATTTCTCATAAACTCTGTTGTGAAAGATTGTTGTAATTGAGACAGTGTTTCCATTTCTTGCAACCCTGGAGGGAAATTAAAATGTAGAAAAGGTTATCAGCTTTAGGTGCACATTGATGTATCGTTCAAACCTTATCATCCTGATTATTAAAATGTAGCCTGCAGGTCAATGGTGCCCCTTAACCCATAGTTTCCAACTGTTCATAACAATTTTGCTGATGCCTTGAAAAACCTGAAATACCCTGACCTGAACAAGAAAAGGGTAATGGTAAAAAAGAAAAGCATAGAAAGGCAGTGTCCATTTGTTCAGTGGCCTGGTTTCACTGACCACCTGTTCAAGAGGCTCAGCTGTTGTTTGAAGGATGAAACTGGATGCTGTGGTGTTTGAAGTGAGGCAGAAACTCTGTCCTTTGCATTTGTGCAAAGATATATCCCACTTTGATAAAAATGTAACTAATGTGAAATATTACTTTTTTTAATGACTGAAAGTGCATCTTGATATCCACTGCTGCGCAACCTACCTGCTTAAGAATCTTGTTATTGTGTCCACTGTTCTGGCATTGGGATGTAAAATGTTGGGAAAGTTTCTCCAAGGAAAATACCACATATAGTCAACACTAACTAAAGGGTATGTATGAAAAAGCCCTTGTGACAGATGGCAAGTACTCTCACACCTGTTGCTAAAATGTATGCCAGACATGCACACCACCTGAGGCCTCAGCTGGCTACACATGCCAAAAGGCGGCAGTGAAAGTATTCCTCGGTTCACAACATTTGTTGTAACAGAGTTGCTTGAAGATTTTTCATTATACAGTGTCACAGAAAGTCTTTCAGTGATTCCAAAGAAACTCTGCTTTAAACCAACACAATTATGAAAGTTTAGTTTATATTTAAATGCCTTGGTTTGACTTAGAAAGGTATTAGAAAATATAATCTTAAAGTCGCTCAGATATATTAATTAAAAAAGCCACCGAAATAGTTCATTTTTAGCCCTGTCTTTTGGAAGCCTTTTACTTTAACAAACATTTTTGTTTTATATATTTGTCTCATGACTACATCCAAATGTGGAGCATAGCAAAGACTTACTTGTTTGACTTGTTCCCTGAAAAAACTGGGGTCTGCTCCTTAACACAGATAATTTAACAGCTATAGAACATTCAACCACTGCAAAGTCTGGCCTATGTTTCTTTAAAGTATTTTCTTACACTGTGCCTGTGTAGCTGACACATTCTTTGTATCTAAACATCACTCTGACATGCTGACCTGGCAAATGAGTGCTGGGGCTGTTCTCTGTGCTGTGTTTATCCAGCCCTGACAACTGCTAAACAGCCAAGCCACGCTGGCCAAGCACACCTGTCCAAGGAAGCTGAGAGACAGGCTTAAATGGACAGACTGGTTCAGGTGGGAGCTATGCTGTGAGAAAAATGCGGGGGAGGGGGGTGAGCTGGAACTACTAAGGCTGCATATGCACATTGTCATTAATTAAATACATATGAGAAACGCAAAGTCCCATGACTGTCACATTCATGCTTCACATGTGACCTTCTGGTTTTCTGTGACTGCAAAATACCCTGAAATGACACATAGGTCAGCATGTAGTACAACCTCTGTGCCTTCTTTCTTTATGTACTTTTTTCCAGTGGCTGTTTTACACAGTGTTTGTGCATCCAAAAGAAAATCTTGCTTGGAAGCCATTCAATGCACAGATTACTTGGTATTGCGAGAGGTTTAGATATTCAGTCTAAACCATCTTGATCCACTCTGTCTGTCCTGAGCTGCCCTGACGAGACAAATTAATCGGATTCAAACCTTGAAATTTTGGCAAGTTGGGTAAAATGTGAGAAACACACTGTATTTACAGCCATAAACAGAAAGCGAGAGAGAGAGAGACAGTCAGATGTGACATGCCAGATAACTAAAATGAGAACAAAGTCTTTCTTTAATGTCTTTTTTATTTATACGTTTTGAAACCACTTGGATGTGAAATTGATTCATTCTTGATTTTCTTCTGTTTTAGTAATACATATAATACACTTAAAAAAAAATAAAACAAAACAAATAATGTGCAGTTTAACAAGTTAAAAAATAATTGGGGCTTATTGTTATACAGTCTTATTATTTCAAAATAATTTTTTTCAACAGCTTTGTTTCAGATTTTGACATGAAGAAGGACATAGACACTCTGATTGCAGAAGAACTTGCTGAAATAATCTCTAAATATGACAAGGTAAGTATGTCCTCTAGTTGCAGTTCATGATAATGAAGATTGTCAGGAAGAAAACCTGAGGTGCATTAACCCAAACTAGAGTTGTTGGTGGTCTTTTTTGTATAGGAAATCCTTAAATGGTTCCTGCGATATTTGAACTCAGAGTAGAAATGTTTTGCTGGCGTGCAGTGGCAATAGGCTCAATTAATGACACACTGACCATGTGTTTGCCTTTGTGTGTTGCAAATTGTTGTTAAAATTCTTTTGAGTGCTCCGATTCAGAATAGGAACACAAATGAACCACACATTAAAGAGACAGCAAAAATTAGAAGAAGGTTCATTTCTTTAGTGTTACTTTGATGGCTATTGGAACACACAAGTATAGCAGATTAAGAGAGTATCTTACTTCAAGTTTTACCTGGCATCTACATCTTACTCTACTTGTTTTATCTGTATCACAATCTGTTTGCACCAATACAAGCACCATCTTAAGTCATTTTCAACTGTTAATTTTGCATGAAGCATTTTCTAATAAATGTAATGTAATTAATTATTACGTTCTAATAATTATTTATTATGTTATTTGGGTGTTTCAGGGCAGGCAGGAGGGAGTCAAAATTGACCCCTGGGAGGATGCTGACTACAGCATCTTTAAGGTCACTGACCGCTTTGGCTTCCTGCAGTAAGTTGCCCAAGTTTAGTGCTGAGAGATTTATGGTAGTGCTTTGAATGCGAACACCTTCATTTTTATCTCTGTTACACTTTTTGTTTCATCCTTCTCACATCATGATAACACTTAAGTGAGATTATCGCCTCAGCGATCCTATTTCTTACACAAGATGCATATTTCTGCTTTTCTGCTGCAGTGAGGAAGAACTGCCAACACCCAGCGCACTTGAAGAGAAGGTATGAGCGTGTTTAGATTTTGGCCTTGCATGTGACTATGTTTACACCTTTTCACATATGCAGTTGACCAGATGTATATGTGTCTTTCCACAGCAAAAGCAGCATGAGGTGGAAAGAGTGGAGAAATGGCTGAAGATGGTTAAGAACTGGGACAAGTACAGGAACAGTGAAAAGGTGTGTAACTCAGTATTAATGCACATCAGTGAATTCAGGAACTTGCACTCACAAAAGTGCTGTCTCAATTCAGCCCTTTTCCTTTTTTTTCTACAAAAGAATGTGATGTATTATTTCCATGTCTGTTTTAAATTCCCCATTCAAACAAAGATTATTCCCTTATCCCGGCCTTCTTACTAGTCTAGACAGCTAAAGCAACTACATAAGTGCGTGCGATGGGTGCATGTTTTATTTCATTTATGTGACCTACCACCTATTTCCCTAGGTTGTTGTAGTGAAAACTGTGTTTTCTATGTTCGTTGTCCTCATCCATGTCTGTCCATATGTTGCTGTTGTACATATTTCAGTTGGCAAAGCGTATATATAAAGGTATCCCTCTGCAACTGAGAGGACAGGCATGGGCCTTGCTCTTGGACATAGAGAAAGTCAAGGAAGATAACAAGGGAAAATATGAGGTATGAATCTTATGGTTCCTCTAAAATGTTGGGACTTTGAAAGAGAGAAATAATTGTAATAGTTACCTTTTTCCTTTCCTGCAGAAAATGAAGCAACAGGCTCGTAACTTCTCCACAGAAATCAAGCAAATAGACTTGGATGTCAACAGAACTTTCAGGAACCATATTATGTTTATGGACCGCTTTGGAGTCAAGTGAGTTCTTCGCTTCACTCACTTGAAAGAGGATGTTCACGTTATTGAAAACATTACTGATACAGCGTGATCAGTGCTTCATTCTTTTTTTTTTTTTAGACTATTATGTCATTGCCACCCAGTAGTCATATTGTAAACTGTTAGTAACTTTTACCACTAAGAGCAAACACACTGCTCTTATTGTTTTGGGTTATGTGACTTCTAGTCTAACCTTTTAAGTGACCCAGTTCAGTTATCTTTCATAACAAATATCCCCAACCTCTTTTGTCTCACATGATGTCTCCAAAGTTCTTGTTTTGGTTTTCTGTGTCAGTTCACATGTTCGGGTTTGCCCTCATGGAGGCTCTTGTAGGGTGTGACCTCTGGTTTAAACCTTGAAGCAGACCCCTCCCCCCCAATATACACACACACTCAGACACACACAAACTTACACATTTGCACAAAACCAAAGCGGTTGTTTCCTCTTCTCGGTGTTTTATTAGCTTTCCTGTCACTGCACAAAGCCCCACAGGAAATAGCATTCATATGTGTGTACTGGTATCAAGTGTGCACATTCAGAATAACACTGCCCACTGTGTTACCTGGAAACAAATTATACCCATAATCATCATCATTTTAAGGACACAAATAATAAAACATATTAAATAACTTTCAGAACACAAACACTCTTATGTTTAAAGCATTTGACTGGGGGACAAGTGCAAAAGCTACTTGCTTTTCTTTGTCAGTTTAACTCTGAGTGTTCTCTGCAATGTCCTTCCCCTTCAATTCAACACTACAAAGACCAAGCAGACGAAAACACCACTTCATCCTGTTTGACTGCCCACTCTTTCCCTGCAAGTCAACAGCTGTGTCTCTCACACCAACACTGACGGCTATTTAGAGCTCCTTTCCTGTCTCTGTCACTATCTTAAAGACATGTATTCACTATAAAGGCCGTGAGAGGAGACATCCTCTCTGTCTACATTACATTTGCAAATGTCCCCCTTTTCTACTCATATACACTAATACAATGGCTTCATTGTGCTCGCTCTCTGGAACTGTCGAAATTCCAGATGTAATCAGCCACACAGCACACAACCCTGCGGTGATAGAGACAGGATAGAAGCCGCATGCTATGGAAGAAGTTGTATGATTAAAACCGTGTTTTGATATTCATGCATCACAATATCTGATAATGGAAATCAAATCATGGTATATAAAAAAAAAAACACTATAGATTGACTGCTTGGTGACCCCTTAATAGGGAATCGTAAAAAACATTTTATGTTTTTGTGTGATTGGTCTTTGTTAACTTCTGTCACCACAGCACTACAAGATCACAAAAGTCCTTTCACACAAACCCTTCAATAAAAGTAAATATTATTGATACAGAGATTTAATCCCTTGAATATAAGACACGCACATGCACTCAAAGAGAAACACAGAGAGGGTGATATGATGCAGCCTTGGTTTGTCCACCTCCCTAAAAATAGTTGCAATGTTTTGAGTGTTTGAGCTGATTAATGGAGTTAATTTGGGGATGAGGATGTTGAGAGAGATTAGTCGTGTGGAGTAGGGGAATTTTCATCTAATAAACTTAGCCATACTTCACTCCAGTCATCCAGCCTGTTCATTTGTTGCTAAGGAATCACATCCTTGTTTTTCTAACTGGTGGTTTCTCTCTTCCATCTTTAGGCAGCAAGCACTGTTTCATGTACTAGCAGCTTACTCAGTCTACAACACGGTAAGTGAATTTACACATGTGTACATGTGTACATTTTTTATATAACACAGAGGAGTCTTGTATATATTGGCTGCACAGCAAAAGCAGTGGTGGAACAGATGCAAGTCCACCGAATGCATTAGTCTCCACACAGCAAAGAGGAGACCAAGAAATCTAAACCCGTCTGTTCTCGTTGTTGTTCAGACCCTTTGGTGAGATCTTTTATTTATGAGTTTGGCTCATTGTTAACAAACAGCAGCACAGTGTAACAGCCAGAGCAGCAAACCCACATCTATACTTAGTCAAAGGGGAACCTGGGCTGTGAGCACTAAGTACTTCATTTGGGAAGGCAAAATGAGCAAATACCAGAGCAGAAACAAAATGAATAAATCTTGCATTATCCATTTACTGACAAAAATGCAGAAACAATTCAATTTTTTCTCAGACACAAAGATTTTTTTTTCTTGTATTATCTGACATTTCTTGAGGATTTCTGTTCTGAGGAGTCTGAGGCTTTAGTAAATTGTAATCTGCATTTGTCCCTACTTTCTAACATTTTGTCAGCCAATGATTAGGTGAATTAATTGAGAAAATAACTTGCACAATAATTCACTCAAGGATACATTTGTTAGTTGTAGCCCCACAAAATACTGCATACAGTACTATGATATACAGTAACTACAAGACAAAACACATAAAGCTGCTCTTTAATTTAAGATACATTTTCAAGTAAGTGAAATGACATTATGTCCACTTAAGTGAGACCTTTCTCATGACACCCTAAATCTGGTAAGTAAATGTTACCAGTCATTTGTTATTTCAACAGTGTTTCCTTTTTAGAAGTGTCTTTGAAATGCACATTACTATTTTACTTAGAAGTTCCCCTAAAGTCGTAATGTCCTTGCTTTGCCATAAGCCTTTGCCTGAGTATATCTCGGTGAAGTGAACTCTTGGTTTTACAGCTGTACAGGAATGATCTGTTAAGCACAGTACATCCCCCCCATGCATAAACACAGTCCATGTCTGTTTTTTTGATTTGGTTCTGTAGTCGGTTCCTGTGTGGTGGAGGTGTTTTAGCCAGAGGAAATAGAAATGTTATGTCCCCCTTTTTCCTTTTTCCCCTCTTCTCACACACTGCTCAAAAGAAACTGGGTCAGTGGGAGAGTGCGAGAGAGAAAGGAGGAAGGGGGGATAAGGGAGAGTGTGTTTGTCCTTTTCGCCTATGTGATGGTAGAGAAGAATGTGGAGAATGTGAATTTTAACCTCAGCACAAACATTAATTATAGCTACTGTATTTCCTTGAAAGGATACTTTGGATTGTCCATCTCGAGCTGTGCAGTAAATCTTAATATGGACATATAGCAAGTGTATTTTTGGTTTTGTGTATCCACGCTTGCCAAGGGTGATATGTTTGGTGTGAATCATTGAATCACTGGCAGGAATTCAAGTTGAAGACATTACATTATTGAGAGTGTATATTCTGCTGCAGTAAATATTTTCACAACCTTCGGTGGGCTTGAGGCTCCTCCTGTAAAGTAAAACCACATTTGTCCACAGTCTGCCTTCAGACCACATCAGACATTCAGGTGCTCTCCTCCCTGAGTCTCTTGGCCTGTTTTTGCCTGTGCTCTATTAAATTATGAATAATTCCTCTCATTTGCCCATTCTATGTAATTGGACCTGGCTCTTCTTCTGCGTTCCCTCAGGAGGTGAGCTACTGCCAGGGGATGAGTCAGATCGCTGCCATCTTGCTCATGTACCTGAATGAGGAAGAGGCCTTCTGGGCTCTGTCCCAGCTCCTCACAAACAGCAAGCATGCGATGCACGGTGAGACAGAAGAAGAAATTACAAAAAATGTTCGGACATAACAAAAAATAATAGTGGCTGGTTATTATGAAGGAACAAAATGAACAAGGCCAACGGTAGTTTGGTCTTTTAATAGGGAAAGTACCCCACCATCTCTAAATATTATGTCTTTGTGTCCCTCACCACACACCATTTATGGCCTGCTGATTTATTTTTTCTGTGTGCTAGGGTTCTTCGTCCCGGGATTTCCCAAGTTGCACCGTTTCCAGACCCACCATGAGCTGATCCTCTCCAAAATGCTGCCTAAGCTGAAGAAACACCTGGTCAGTTACAGTCAGTTATCCGTATGACCGATGTTTTCTATCCATGCAACAGACATGGAGCTATAGTAATGGCCTGCTCAAATGGTCATGAGATGTAGTTGATTTAGTCACTCTATTTCTCATTATTTGCTTAATTTATGTTGGAAAAGGTCAGATTTTCAAACTCACAAATGCTTGGAAAGTAAGATTTATAACCGAGAGCAGATTATATGGTGTTACTTTCTATAGAGACTATTTCTCATTAATTTGTGCCCAACAGGACAAGGAGCAGATGACAACAGGGATTTACACCACCAAATGGTTTCTCCAGTGCTTTATTGACAGAGTAAGTTTTTTCTCATGTTTCTTCAGGTGTTTAAAGCACATGTGTCAAACTCAAGGACTGTGGGCCACGTCCGGCCCATGGTGCCATTTTTGTTTGGCCAGCGAGGTAATATCTTATGTCTCTTAGAGCCGGCCCACCTATGGGATCACATGCACCACTGAAACTGGAAATTCCATAATGCACTGCAAATCAAGTGCAAGCTGTCTTTCTACTCAATGAGCCGTCTGCTGTCACACCTGACTATAAGTTCTTGAACCTAAAGGGCAAACCTTTTTGTCCTGGGACAGGAATAAGTTTGTCGTACTGACCTACAATGTGCAGCCAGAAGAGTAGATTGGTGGGCAGGATAACTTTTTTCTTTGAAGAAGATGAACAAGACCACACACAGGAGTCACCTCACTGATGAACACCTTCACTCAATCCTGAGGATTTCCTCAGCTCAGAGCCTGACCCCAAACGTTGAAGAACTTGCATATAAGATGAGATGTCAAGTGTCTGACTTGAACAAATGTTCAAACAGTGCACAGCAGATTGCAACTAACTGAGCCTTAATGTAGCCTCGCCTGTTAGTTTTGTTTCTGCAGTCTAAATAAGGTTTATAGATATAATAAAATATTTTACATTTTATTTTAAATGTGATCTGTGTTTACTGGCTATAACAATTGGCTGTCTTTGGTTGTTTCAGATAGGCCTATGTTTAAGCATAAGTTAAGCAAAAAATATATATATCATTACCGGAGAAGGAGGTAATATGCTATTGTGTTTACTGTGTTTGCCATGTTTACTTGGGTTGTCTTTGATTGTTTCAGATAGGCCCATGTTTAAGCAAGACTCAAGTCCATGTTGATATATGAAAAAATGCATATTCAGTGCTGAAACAGTCCAGGCCTTGACTGGGACCCAGTTTTTGATTCCATCCCACGCTGTATTTGAGTTTGCCACCCCTGGTTTAAAAGATATGAACAGCATTAATGTTCCATCTGAAGAGCTTCCCAGTTCATATCTAGTCACAGATGTATTTAACTCTCAAACATGGTCATAAATCATTATTTCACAGCATGTTCTCTTCTATTCCTCTTTAATATTGCACTACATTTGATGTTGTTTTGCTAGTGTTTAATTAAACTCTCTGCTGTCATGTGTTTCACATAACAGACCCCTTTCACCCTCACCCTGCGTTTATGGGACATTTACATGTTGGAGGGAGAGAAGATGCTAACCGCCATGGCATACACAACCCTCAAGTTACATAAGAGTGAGTATGAGGCTGGTTGGGTTATCTTCCCTGCCATTCTGAGTCAAAGCAGCTTTATGCCCAGACAGAGACATGGCTGCTGTTGCTACCCCAGTGACTGTTACCCTGTGGATTACATTGCATGCTGCCTCCTAACTGGATGCCTTATATAATGCAAGTGGCCAGTTGCTGTGGAGAATAAGAAAAAGCTGACTTTTCATTGGATGCTTTCACCAGATTGCCTCAGTACAATTTCTTGTAAAACCGTTGTTTTTTTAACAGGAAACTGTTACTGGAAATAAATATATATATATATAGTCAGGGTTCACTGATTCAGAGAGTGTCTTTATTGTGTGTCTTCAATCAGAGCGTCTGCAGAAGCTTCAGTTAGAGGACCTGAGGGAGTTTCTCCAGGAGCAGCTGGCTGCTTCTTTCTTCCTGCCTGATGATGCCGTGGTTGAGCATTTACAGAATGCTATGTCTGAGCTGCGCAGCAAAAAGCTGGACCAGTGTTCTCCAGGTGCAGTTGTGTTTATTTTGGGTATAGTTAAAAATGGAGTCACTCCTCATCTTATTTATAATTTTTTCTCTTGTTGATGTCTTCTGTCTCCTTCTATAGCCAAGTCAGATGAGTTACCAAAGAAACCTCTGGGTGTAGAGAGACCAGTCCTGCTACTGCCAGTGCAGCCTGACTCTCCTCTGGAGGTCAAAATATCTCTGCAGCCTGACAGCCAACCCAGTATGGACGCCGAGCAAACAGACAGCATCATGCTACATCACACTCCTCCTGCAGAGCACCAGGATTCAAGTAGCCTCTCCATGGGAAATACACCTTCTTTGCCTTCACCAGATCCAGTTGTTGTCCACACGACAAGAACACCCTCACCTGTAAGGCCTTGCAGGGTACCTCCATTACCTCCAAAAGTAGGCAAACCCTGCACTGATGGCACTTTGGACAGAGATGCAAAGGAGTCTCTCCCAAAGTGTGGCCAGGACAAAGATGTGGAAGAACCAGAGAGCCAACCTGGAGACTCTGAGAGCCAGGAAGATCCTGTGGAATGGCCTCCACCTTATGAGCCCCCTGCTTTGGACACTCTTACTGTGCTGAATGAGGAAGAAATCATGGACCTTCCAGAACTGCCACCTCCACCTTTCATCTACCCTGAGCACATTGAACAAAGGCCTCTTTGTGACTCACCCTCACAAGGGAATGGGACACAGCAGCGTTCTCCTTCTCCACACTCCACCTTGGTCACACAAATGAAGATGTCTCCCAAACTATGCCCTAAACCACCAAAACCAGCCTCAAAGCCTTCTCCTCCCCCTGCTTTCTCCTCTTCCTCCTCTCCCAGACTTCCTCCTCCAAAGCCAACCAAGTTCCCGGTGTCTCTCTATGTCCCAAACCATGCAGGAGACAGACGGCCTTCCAACACCTCCCAGTATGATAACCTGTCTGAGGTTGATGAGGATGACCGCTACCTGGACAGGCTGCTGGGCTCCACTCCTGAGGAGGTTCCCAGTATGTACAGTAATCCTCCACATGTCATTAATAGAGACTATGACCCTGCTCTCTTCCCACTACCTCCACCTTCTGTCTTCATACCTCCTTCCACTTCTCCTGTACCTCCCTTGGTGTGTGCCCTCCCAAGTTTGCCAAAGGAGCCTGAATATGAAGGAGGTAGCTGGGTGGAGAATTCCATCATTCCCCCTCCACCGCCTAGTTTTGCAGACAGACTCTCATCCTTTCAGTGCAACACTGCCAGCTGTTCAGATCCACAAAGAGCCACCTCACCCAGTTACTCTAAGCCTTTCTCCAGGGGCCCCAGGGACCACTCTGCCTTCCCCGCCCCTCTGTTATACACTGGGTCTCCCCAAAGCCATTCCAGGCCCTCTGGACAGTCAGCAGTTGGCATACCGTTGGTCCAATCCAGCCCGGATTTTTGCAGAATGCCTCCAGGTGGACAGCAGTTGCCCAAATCAGTGACTTTTTGAGATGTCATTCAAACGGTACTGCTTATGCCAGTGTGATTCAGACTCTCTGTTAATGCTTGATTTGTTTTCAAAGCCATACAAGAGGTGAAGGGCCAGTCGTTACTCGGTGTGTCAAAGGTTGTGTATTTGTGTGTACGTGCACATGTGTGTGAAAGGACTTTTTTCATTGATCTGTACAGATTTCGTGCACCTTTTTGTAAGGGCAGTGTCAAACTTCTATTTAAACCTGCCATCTGTTACTGTTTGCTGCAGAAGAACTTTTTTAGACCATATTTGGTTTTCACTTTTATTCAACAGTAATGAGATGTTTATACGGTATTAAGGTGTAAAAATACCAGCTACGTGTTTCACCATTGCTCAGAGCTTAGATTCAATCGTTCCAACAGTTTGTCTCAACCTGGTAGCAACTTTTAACACAACGGCTTTTAAGGCTGCATCATAGGGTCTGTTTGCACCCAAAGAATATACATTTATACTGCATTCATGGTCGTCTGTGAGCAGGCTCACTCCTCTTAATAATGAGTTCTTTACTGTAACATTAAGTCAATACTTGATAACAAAGGAACACTGATCCAGGCTGTACCAAAGCAGTATGCATTCAAACTTTTGGAAGGTTTTAAAGTTGCGACCAGCAGCATTAGGGGAGACACGGTGCAAACTGTCACTGGTTTAAGTACAGGCAGCAGGAACCAGGTCCTCTGTGGACATTTCGCTGTTATACATTTTGTTGGGATAATGTCAATTTCAAAGAAATGGTTTCCGTCTTATAAATATGTTTGTCTGACACCTGATTTCACAGCTATAATATACTGTTTATGTATATAGGCATGGACATGTCAAAACTTAATAAGATAGAAATTGACAACTAACATTAGGACTCCCTCTAGTGGTTGGAAATGTTACAGATTGACAGAAACTCTAAAATGAAGTATTTGTATCTTAGGATGTATCCATTGGCAGGATGGTTTGGGGAATCTAGTTTTGATCATGACATAAATACTACCTATAATGCCTAATTATGAATGTGTAGGGCAAGTTAGAGCTAAGATAACAAAAAAAGACTCCTTATACTGTCACAGACCAGGAGAGAAGTCAATGAGTCAAATGTAACAGCCATAATTTAGAGCCATTATAGCAACTTTACCGTCTGTTTATTTTTAATTGTTCAAATCAAGTACTTGATAAATGGAAGTTGAGCCATAATATACTTTACAAGGACCTAGTAGAAAAACATGTTCATAGTGTTTCATATTATATTGTATATTACATTACATAGAGTCTCTCAGCATCAGATGTGTTCTTTATTTTGCACTGGTTTTTCTTATTACCAAGAAGTTTTGGAATTCACTAAGTATTCAGTTATCTTTTTTTTTTTTTCAGCAGTTTCAAGGTCACTGCTAAAGAAGCAGTTTTTCATTTCAATAAGATGTTAACAGATGTATAACGGCTTCTTCATGTCCTTTGGTCAGGCTGTTTAGGTCCACACCTGAAGAGTTTGGATGTTGCGCTTGGTTTTCTGGAGTCATGTGATCTGACCACCAGTTGTACATCACAGCTCCTTTTACGGACTTGGTTGACATCAGTGATGCTAAGGCTCGGACCAAAGCTTGTCTACATTTAAGAATCTACTTATTTCAGTTTTATAAAAGGTGATGAACCTCAGTTCTCCTGTCGTCTTCTCTTTCCCCACACAAGACAATCCAAATCTGATGTCAGACTTTTATTGCACACCCATAAAATTGTGTAGTTTGACTGTAGCTTAGTGTTTACCTTCGGCTTTAACAGTACAACGTCTTTTGACAAAGTAAACAAAAGTAAGAGGAACACTAGTTTAAATGTTTAGCTTTAAAAGCCTTTTCATACAGTCATTAAATATGGAAATACCACTAAGGAAGAAAATAAGGCTATCTAAGTACACAAACTGCATGATCATGCTCCTCAGTGACACAATCTTCCAGCTCTATGAACAACCTATAATGCACACACTTCATACTTCCTCTGCTTTTATCCTGATTTTCTCCAGAGTCATGAATTCACGGTTAGGAGGATAAAATTGCAATAAATACATTATCACATACAACTTCATGTGTATCAACAAAATATAGTAGATGAAAATTACATGCATTGTTATTAATTAAAATTTCTCTAACTGTACATTCAAGTACCAAATTGCACGTTTTGTGGCTAAATGACTAACTTCTCATAATGCTGGTAAACTTGAATACAAAAAATGCAATCTGTACATTAATCCTTCAGATGCTCTTCTCACCCACATTAAATACACAAGACAATGGGAAAACAAATCATTGATCAAATGATTACACCGCAGACATTTTAAGACAAAGATCCTGTCCACCAGTGTAAATAGCTATTTGAAACTGTCCTGTGTGCTCAGGGAGTGCTGAGCAGAGTCCTGTCCTGCCAGCCAGTCTGCAGATAATGCCCAGGCAAGTCAGTGAAGGCGCACAATTTGATCTGATTTGATTTCCTTTATAGCCTGAGCTGACTCATGAGATTAGTAAGAGACGTGACACTGTTCCTGAGTTTGGAGTCGTCTTCCTGTACCAGTGACACTCCTGCTAGGCGTGTGGAACCATTTGATCCCAGGATGCACGGCAGGCTGAGGAACACCTCAGCACCTATGCCCCCCCAGCCCTAAAGCACACAAACATGAACCTGTAATGTCTTGTAGCATCAAATACTTTGAAACCACCTGAACTGTTGAAGCAATAACCATAACTTTGCCTCAGTCGCGGTCAACAGTGAAAATGCTGGGTAATGATACCTGAGCCAATGTGGAGACGGAGTGAGTCTTCATTTTATTTGTCAGGATGCTGTTTGTGATGTCAGCAATGGACAGACCAACAGACCACGACCGCTGGCCTCGGTTCTTCATCATTTCAAACGCTCTACAAATGCAGAAAAGTGAACAACAAAAAACAACATTATATAATAACAGAAAACACTTTTAAACTTGAACATGCAATACAAAAGCAATTCCAAACTGGCAAAGGGCTGCTGTGAGGCTGGAGTGCTGACTATCATTCACACCGTTACCTGTCTAACAACGGCTTGGCGGTGCTGGATCCTGGAGCGATTTCTGGCTGCACACTGGAGCTCACTCCTGTGTTGCTCATCACAGCAACTAAAAAAAGAACAAACACAGCGACCGCCTCATTCAGACGTGTCATTTACACATGGCCCTCACAAGTCACAAGAATGAAGCAGAACATACATGACGAGCTGGCAGGGCAGCATTACTGCTGTAGAAAATAAAACAGTGGAGCAGTCTGTGGAAATGTTCAGTCAGGCATTCACAATGACAACTGAGGCAACACAAAATCTACGTCTGAATATTTCATGGGTCCTTTGCGCCTCACCTTTATTGTCTGAAAGTTCTCCTATGACCCAGGCTAGTTTGTGGGTGTTCAGGTTTATATCCAGAACCTGAGTGAGTCGCTCTGAGTCCAGGTTGCATCCAGCTCCGATCACCCGTGTTGGAGGTAAGCCGCTCTGCCTCCAGGCAACATGAGTCATGATGTCCACTGGAATTGGAGCAAAAATGCAAGTGAGATGTTTGTATAAAAGTTGACAGAGCGGTGTGTCCCTCAAAGGAAATGTCTTTGGCATGGTTACTGACCTGGTTGCGAGGCGATGAGTATCACAGCGTTGGGGCTGAGTCGTGCTAGATTTGGGATGATTCTTCTAAACAAGTCCACATTAGTCTGAACCACGCTAACATACGACTGCTCGCTGCTCCATGCATTCGCAGTGACCAAGACAACTGTGGAGCCTGCAGATGCTGACAAGTCTAAGAGAAAAGAGTCGTAAGTCATTTAGCAAACATTGTGGTAAAAGTGTGTTGTTTCCAGCCATAGACACTGTGAACCCTAAATTAACCCCTAATGGATTTTCTTCCTCTCATCCTGACAGGTTAGAGTTCAGGGTCGGCTACAGGAAAACAGTTGTTATACTTACTGTGTGACGGTGCAGAGAGTGACATACCTCTAGACACCTCCACCTTTGGCATGCTGAAAATCTCTAGATCTGTACTGCCGCCTTTGGTAGAGCTCTCAGCAACATCAATGAAAACCAGTTTATCCACTTTACACTGCATGAAAAAAGTGGAAATGAACCATCAGAAAAACAGCGCAAGGGGTTTAACTCGAGTGTGAAATTTCAGTTCCAATCCTTGAAAGATAACATGGAGAACTGATTTTACCTTAGCTAAGATACTCATCACAGAAGCCATTCCTAAATCTCCTCCCCCAATCACTGATACTTTGTTGATTGTCTGATGGGGGTGTTTTATTCCACCTGAAATGTGTAATAGTTTAGCTAAAATTAGCAAGCATTAATCTGATTATGAACAACCAAGCTGCACATCAAGAGACGCACTATCATTGATCTGAAGATTGGACACAAACGCCAGAAGCTCTTGTGGGTCTTTGGTGCCTCCCATGGTCTTTGACGACAGAGGAGGATCCTCCTCAAACTTAGCAATCATCTCGTTCAGAAGACCCACCACAGACGACTTGGGCTGTTAGAGAGCAAAATAAGCAGGAGCAAAACTGATGAGACCGCACAACCACATCTGCACAAAGATTTTAAATGTCACCCAGAAAGTATAAAACCATACATAATCCCAGTTGTGTAGACCTGGCAGGTGGATGCGCCCCCTCGGGTCGACGTGCTTGCCCTCTCTGATGACCATGCTAGGAGTCGGCCTAAGGAGGCATATGGGAGGAGTGAAGGGGAATGAGTCCATCAGCCACAGCTGGATGGGGAAGTTGTAGGAGTGGCCTGAGGGATAAAGACGTGTTACTGACACAATCACAGCCTGACTCCATGTTGGATACCCGTTTGACTCTCAGTTCAATCTTACCTGCATACTTCACAGGGATGTTGCCAATTAATTTCAGGAGATCCTTCTGTGTGCCGTCACTGAATGCTGAAAGTGAAATATTAAAGTGATGGAACATTTCTAGGTCAAAGATGAAATACATTTTTGCAGAGAAACTTACTGTATGTGCCGGGGGACGGACTTATCCCAGGGAAGGTTCTGTGGATTTTCTGCAGCTCCTCAACAGCAACTTCATGGAATTTGTACTAAAATTCAAATGCATAGAAGTGACATTTTAGGCTTTCATTTGGCACAAAAATGCAAGATCCAGCAGCCAATGAAGATGTATTAACACTGTGCAGACATTTGTTGGAAAGATCATTCAGGGCTTCGCAAATCATACAATAAAAAGTGCACTGGCGGTAACACACAACACTGCATGAGCTCACAGTGACAGACAGACAAACAAACAAACAAACAGACAGGTAGGTAAGTCGGTTGGCGGCAGACAGGCTGAAGTATTGATTTATTCCAAATTCATTGACACAGATTTGCTTTAGAAAGAAAATCGAGCCAGTGTTGTTATTACTAGTTCACTGATATTTCTGTACAATCCACGTCCCTCCTGGACAGAGCAGTGACAGAGCTGGTTCAGCCTGTTAGAGAAGTGAGCTAACAAACAGCCTGCACCGAAACCAGAAGAGTTTTCATCTGAAGCCGATTTTAAAGTTTGACATGTGATGACCGACCGACCTTAGAAAGGATCTTCTGGATCTTCTCTGAGCTCAGCTCCATCTAGTCGGGTTAAAACCGAAACGCGGTTCTCTTCGGCTCTGTCTTGTTGGTAGTCGGCGTCAACTTCAGCTCTCAAAACTTCCGCAAACTTTTAAAATGTAGTCATGGCGAGTGTGCGTTTCAGTGACGCGACTGCCGGAACATGACATATCATGTACGGCAAGCGGATGGGGACAAAAAGGCGACTTCCGGGTACTAGATACTGACGTCAGTCCCGTTGCATTAACGGTGATGACTTTTTCACTGCTCACATCAAACATCCCTTCAATTTGAAGATGCACTGACAAAAAAAATCTATTAAGACTCTAAACCCTTTAAAGCTTTAAAACATTTTTTATGTAAAAATCAATTTTCTTTGTTAATTTTTATTTTCGCTCAACCCCCCGCCCTGTGTCATGTTCCTTAATATATATTTGTATACATTGCAATTTTGTGTATTGTTCAATGTACAATGTATGTAATGTGTAATGTATTTGTTACTTGTAAATAAAACTTAAATAAAACAAAAAACAAAACACTGATGTAATGAACGATGAAATTCACCAGTCATGAAGTTTCTTTGAAGATAATTGATAATTTAAAGAAAAAAAAAAAAACTAACAAACAAACAAAAGAACAACCCACACAATCCATGGAAAGAAATATTTCATTGCTTTCACTGAGAACTAAAACTCATTTCATTTTCTACAGTGACACTTGTAGTGAGCCACAGCTACTTTATATATTACTAAGATTGTCATTTTCCAAGAGAAAACACTGACATAAAATTAGCTGATCAAATAAAATCTTTTATGTAACAATTTCTGTCAGATCCTTTTGAAGGAGAAACACACAAAAACATCCAAGTGGCAATGTTTTCTGCATATTCAACTGACTTCATAATCAAAGTTTGTTTGGAAAAATATGCATCATCCTCTGCTAAAAAATAGCATGTTATCAGCACTTAGTATTATACGTCATTGTTAGTCTTTAAATTTAAAAAAAAAAAAAATGCATGCTTCCATATTCATATTTCTCTTTGCGCGTCAGTTCCCTTTTAAACATAGGACTGCTGACAGCGTGAGCCCTGCTCTGAGTGGGGGAAATAAATAATGACAGGGAAATGTAAGAGCAGCAAAACTCCTAAATAATTTGTGCATATTTTATCTTTGACATTTTCAGGTTGTCTCTGATGAAAATTCTTCCTCCCTTTTCCTCTTGAGCCAATGTGACATGTCACTATACTCCTAAGCTTTGGTCCCAATAGTGAGAAAATCGGGAAGAAAACAAAAGAGGTCTAAGAATGTACACAGTCACTTCATGCATTAAGACTGCAGACCTACTGCTCCATGATTTTTGGAGACACAGGGTTCATTTACTCTTTCACTCTGGGATTTTAGTTCTTTTTTCTCTTCTTGGTCATTTGTCTTTTCATTTCCTCTTCTTCTCTTTTCTCTTCCTCCAGGTCTTCTTGCACAGCCATTCTCAGGCTAAAGTATAAAAAACACATGGATACAAAAAAAAAACAACACAACAACATTATAGAAAGGTGTTAAATAGTACAGTTTTCAGGACAGATGGGACACATAATTTGGCTTATTACCTTCTGGCTTCTTCTTTCTGCATATCGGTCCAGCTGCTCTCCATGAATTTAAGTGCATAGTCACTCTCATCCTTGTATCTGTGGAAGTTGGAAACAAATGCAGCCTTTTTTAATGTACATTTTTAATTAGATTAAAAAAAAAAACAAAAAACAACTTGAGCTTAAAAATTGCATTTGTAGGGATGAAGCTTACTTTCTACGATCGTAGCCAAAGATTTCTTTAATGTGCTTGGAAATCTCCTCTGTGTCATCACATTCGTCATCAATAAAATCATCCATTTCTGAATCATAATCATCTTCCTCATCTTCATATTTCCTTTTGTAGGCAGATGTGATTGGGGGCAACATTGTGCCTGAAAAATGAATACAGAAATTCATTTTGAATATGCAGGATTAAAAGTCCAGGACACTAATATTAACATACTGTACAGTCTTGCCTGGCGAGTTAAATAATGTTACAACTTCGGAAAAGATCCTTTGACAGTTATTGAGTTTGCAGGAGAAAATTTCTTGTTTGAATGATGGCACTGAATTAATTTTTTGTGTATGTATGTCGCTGCTCTCTGACGCAAAAACAATGGCAGTGCTGCTGACATATATTAAATTTGGCAAACAAACGCCCTGTAGTACTGACTGTTGGTTCAGAATGTATGCAAAAAGTCAGCAGCTGTTTGTTGTATCATTACATAAATATCATCATCATTATCTATCTATAGATACACACACACATACATATACATATATACAGAGAAATATCAACTGTTGTTAAGCAGCTTCATGTGCCTGAACCTTGGCAGTTGGTAACAATAGTTCATTTTGATGTCTGTGGTTATATCATTTCATTATCCCTCTCTGGTTCTTAC
This sequence comes from Remorina albescens, assembly GCA_034769265.1. Lineage (NCBI taxonomy): Eukaryota > Metazoa > Chordata > Actinopteri > Carangiformes > Echeneidae > Remorina > Remorina albescens. Next base: position 52,706,623 of record CM068475.1, read on the forward strand.
CTGGTGGTCTATTCATCAGAGGTCTGGGTGCCATCCCAGGTCTGGGTGGCATCCCAGGTCTGGGTGGCATCCCAGGTCTCTGAGGCATGCCTGGCCGAGGGAGGACTCCAGGTCTTGGTCCACCAACATTCTTGGATGAGATGGTCTCTGATACAACAGTGCATTTGGGTCTTCCAGGACCTGATCCAATGCCCACTGATCGTCCAGGAACTGGTCCCCCGCTGCCAGGCCGACCAGGACCAGTTCCTGGAGGTCGGCATCCACTACCTCTAGATTGACCCTGTAGACCACTCCCCCCAGGTCTGGCCTGTGCAATGACACCAGCTTTGGCCTGGAGCGTTCCTCCAGACCTCGACTGAGGCTGGCTCCCTGCCTTAGGAGGGCCACCTAATGAATTTCTCATCACTGAATTACCACCTGGTTTTATTGAAGAGTTCATTCCAGGTCTCAGCGGTTCTTCTTTTCCAGATTTGTGACCTCCCATTGCGGAGCCCTGTTTCAAGGGGTTACCCTGACTGGGCTTGGCCTGTTGGGAGCTCCCATGATGATTTTTTTGGCCTATTACACCAGTACTAGAAGTCCTGATCCCAGGAATACCTGAAGTTCTACGTTGAAGTGATGACGCGATTTCTTTTTTGTGGCTAAGGTCACTTGAGGTGCTAGATTTGTGGCTGGATGAGGGCTTGGGAGGCCCTTGCTTGGCTGAAACCTGAGACGTGGCTTTTGAAGGAACTTTACTGCTTATGGCACCAGATGAGCTTGACAAACTACTCCTGGATCTGTCTCTTTCATTGTGAGACATTTTGGCTTTCTCTCTTTCTCTGTCACCAACAGACGGCCTGGTAGAAGAAGAGTGACCTCTATCACCATGTGACTTCTTCAGTGACCCGCTGGATAAACTTTGTTTTTCTGAGGAATTCTTTTGTGGCTTGAAGTTCTTCTGCTCCTTATCCAGAGGGCTTTTTCTTATCAAACTAGCATTCGATTGAGACTTGCCATCTCTTTCCTTCTCTGCCTTGGAGTCTCTGTTTTTGTCCAGTCTCTTAGCCTTACGCTCCATCTCTAGTTCCTTGATCTCGTCAGCTGTTCGGAGCCTTTCTTCCTTTTTCACTTGCTTTGGTTTTAAATCAACTGGCTCAAACTGTTTCTTTTCTGCCAATTTCAGTAAATCTGCAAAGTTCATGGGAGGTGGGGCAGGTTTGGGTGGCCCACTGGATTTTTTAGACAAAAGCTTACTGCTACTACCACTGTTTCCACTAAAACCTGTTGTTTTCCCTGGTCTCGGTGGTTCTGACTCCTGCTCTGGCTCTGAATCAGTCTGTTCATATTCATAGTTATCCTCATCATCCTCTGGGTCAATTGAATAATTCCTAAATCCTTGCATATCCATTGATTTATCATCTTGCATATCTTGTTTTGATCTCTTCTTCTTAGGAAGCCCTAACACTGGGACACCATTATAGCCTCTGAAATTATCCTTAGTTCTTGAAGCCATGGCTCGTGCTTTACGGTCCGACTTCAACTCGACCCTCTTGGCAAGTAATTCCTCCTTCTGTTTTTTCTCTTGCAATTCTGAAAAAAAAAAAGGAAAATGATATTAAACAATCAAAAGGATTTAACTACAGCGTTTAAATTACTATTCAATTACAGTGATCAGCATAAAGTCAATTCTGTTATTGTTACCTTTCTTTTTGGTCTCGATGTGTTGCTTCTTCAGGAGCGCCTGCACAGCAGCAGGATTTACACCTTTCGACTTTGGGTCCTTTTTGGGGGGTCCAGCTTGTAAACTGTATCTTTTCTGTGAGGAGAGGAACAAGATTTACTGAACAGTTTACAGTTTTCCAATGCCTGGGTCATAGGGCGACAAGTTATTAAGCATATTGATCGTCCCACTGACGAGTAAAGCGAAAACATCACAGGTATATTCTGAAAATCTCTTCATAATCCCGAATGGAGAATCACGAGGGTGGAAGTTAGCAGCTAGCCACACTACCGGATCCTTACTGACAGATGAGCTGGCATTTGTGATTAACCAGCCGTCCACAAATCTTAATTTTTAGTATGTTTTTTGATTAACCTAAATCATTTAGATTCTCGTTTCAGTCTCCAACATACCTGTACACTGCTGACGCCTTGGTTTTGCGAGGCGATGTCCAATATATTGTCAAAGTCCATCATTTTGGCAGCAGGTGATGAGTGCTAGCTGTCTGGGTGCGAATCAAGCAAAACTCAACCAGGAGTGCTGATCTTAGCGTTAGCGTTTAGCTCACAAACCAGACAAGTTAGCTCAGGATATAGGTGTAACAAAACTGACAACTAAAACTTTATCAAACTAAATGGCTGGGATAAGGAAAAAAACTGTGCATCGAACAGTTACCGCTACTTTGCTTCATCAGCATATGTTAGCACATGCTATTGTAGTTAGCTAACCTTACGTTTACTAACGTTAGCCAACCAAGAAGCCTGGCAGAGGAACTTGCCCTTTGTACTGATAAAACACACCGTACTAAGGCCGAGTCCATCAGAATAGTTGTGTGATTAAAGCCTAGACAAAGAAAAACAATAAAAACTCCGCCATGACAAATGTCGGCTGTTGATGAAGACTGGCGACGAGATAGACTGAAAAAATTAAAGGCTTCGGAGAGTAGCGAAGGGAAGTAAGAGGACTCCTCCCCGCAAACTTCCGTCTTCGGGCTCAAAGAGTCGGCGTCAAATCTGGAGAGCGGAACACGTTTTATCAGAAAAAAACAACTTTGTTTGGCAAGTAAACGCGTTAAATGTCTGAAAAGTGGGTGGATGTTGATGTCAAAGCTGAACCTCTGCTGCAGTTCATGAGTAAATCAACAACGTTTGTATGACTCCTCTTTTTCTGATCTCAACAGATGACAAGAGAGGAGGTCTTGATTTCTTCTTTTTTTTTTAGATTAGTGAAATAAGTTTTATCTGCTTCGATATTTGGTCGCAGGTTTTGTCGCAAGTAAATGTTAAAAAAACAAAAAATAAAAAACAAAATGAGTAATTTGTATCTCAAAAACCTGGTGTCAAACTGGTTAGAAATTCCCCAAAAAATATTCTTCGTCGGTGAATACACAGCGCTGACACACAGAGAGCCTAAATGCAATTTTATTCATATTTATTTAAACACTGTAGCTCAACATGAAACAATTCTGTTACATGTGGCATTTTTCATCTTTTAAATTTAACTGCGACTTCCGCTTTTCACGTCAGTGTATATTTACGCATTTTCCGTCGAAAAATCATTCTGGTATCTCTTAACCGCATGATGTCGCTGTCACTAAAGATGTTGCGCATCGCTAGAATAATCCACAACAGGTATATGAAGTGTTACATTATCGTGTTAAACTAGTTATTCCTTTATAATCAAATCAGGGCTTTAAGGTTTATTTATACGCTTATTTGGATTATTGTTTGAGTCTGTATTGGTCTTTAAAACCGGTAAATATTAAGCAGTCTGAAGCAAAGTTTAATTAGTGAAATGTTACAGATATTGTGTAAACATTCTGTGGATGGACTTTAAACTTTTTTTTTAATCTTGTTGTATTTTGAGGTATAATGTACAGGCTGTTCCTTGAGAGGGTTGAACATTAAATCAATAATAATTCAGTAGTATAAAATATGTTTTCTCTTTCTGTAAAACATCACAAAAACTGAGACTGAAATCTTCCTCAAAATTTTAATGAAAATACTGTTTAAAATGCAATATTTGAGAGTAAGTCTTTTCAGCACATGATTGCTCCCAGCTATTCATGGTAGGTGCTTCCACACATGCTCTATTTTGCCAGAGTGGAAGCCGGATAAACCACAATTCAGTTAAAACACTTGACAACTTGGCATCACATTCACAACAGTTGATGGGCGAAATTACCACCAGACATTGCTCAACCATCCAATTGCTTTGGGTTCAGTCTTCACCCATTTTCAATGTTGTATGTGATGTGTGAATCTAAACATCATGAATAACAATAATGACAGCACAAAAATAATTATTTTGATAAAAGCCCTTTTTCTTATAACCAGCTCTCAAAGACTTGTAAATAAAATAATCTAAAACAGAGATATAGCCAACCAATGGACACTAGTTTGCAGCACAAATGCTAAACCACCAGAGTGAATCAGAAAATGACAAAATAGAAAACAAACAAACAAACAAACAGACAATTATGAAGTGAATGTTTTGGCTACAAAAACAATTGTGAGTTTGGCATGGCAGTGTGAACACAAGCAAATCAATGGCCTCAACATTTTGTTTGTTTATTTCACCTACTCTATTCTGGAACTCAAATTTAGCTCCAAATTGAACAAACAGCCATGTGAATGTGATTGATTTTACTCTCTGATTCTTGGAAAGAAAATGAATGGACGTATTTCTCTCTTTAAATTACTCAAAGAAAAGTCATACAGGATAATAGCAAATACAGATGTAACTAAATCTATTTTCTATATTGATTATCACCAAACAAATACATTTCCTGGTCATTTCATCCAAAGTTTAAAAGAAAATCAGTAGAGACAACCTGAAGTGGGGATTTCTCTTTGACCAGTTGTTTGATCTCTTTGAGCGTGTTGGCCCTCTGCTTCCACTCTTCTTGTTTTATCGACATCCTCTCTAGCTTGTTATTTCTCTCCATGTGCTGCACTCTTTTCTTCCCTTTTTTTTTGAGTCCCTCAATTCGGTGGCAGAATCCTTTCTTTCCCTGATCACCTTTTTTGAGAGATCTGTGATGGTAGTGTTCTCCCTTTGAATGCAGAGACTTTTTTAAAGAAAGGCTATTCTCTCTCCACTTTCATACTTCCTTCTTGGACCTCTCTCTTAGATTCTCTCTCCTACATATTCCTCTGTCTCTTTGCCAGACTTTCTTCTCTTCTTGGAAAGCCTCCTCTAGTGTGTTGATCCTGGCCTTTATTTCTTCATGTCTGTCTTGACCTGAGTGTAAGGACAGGTCAGCTCCTCCAAAGCTTCTTGGTTGCTAAGCTTCTTCACTATCTGCCTGGCATTTTCTGTCCTCAGGGATTCATTCTCAGAAATCAGCCTCTTGATCTTATCTTGAGCTGTGAGAAGAGTTCTGTAAAGAGGGTGCACAAATGATTTGGGCGTCTTTGTAATGTGTTCTTCATGGTCCTTGTGACCCTGCAACACTTCTTTGCTATCTTTGCTGGCTGCAGGTGGAAATGGTGGCAACAATCCAAAACTAGGTCCAGCATGGTAGGTCTGGAGAGCCTGGGGATTAGGAGGATAAGAAAATATGATAAGATGGATGAAGATGAAGAAAATACATCGTAAGAAAACTTACCTAATGAGTCAGTAAATCAAATCAAATCAGATTTATTTATATAAATCATAACAAAGTTAAATCAAGGCATTTTACATATAGAGCAGGTCTAGACCAAACTCTTTATAAAATGATTTAAAGAGACCCAACAGATCCCCCATGAGCAAGCACTTGGTGACAGTGGCAAGGAAAAACTTCCTTTAGAGGAAAAGGAAACAATTTATTTTAATTTCTATTCGGCTACCCATATTATCACACCTGTATTTATGTACAGAGTCTTTTGCGAGTGAAGGAAACACGGAATAGCAAAGGCAGTTGTGGTGTCAAATGTAGAATTTACAGCACAAAAGTTGAAAACACAGCGCCATCCATCCATCTTCTACTGCTTTTCTGTTTCCGGGTCATGGGGGTGCTGGAGCCAATCCCAGCTCACTCTGGGTGAGGGCGGGGTCACAGGGCAAGTCAGAGTCACCAGTTAACCTAGATATACATATCTTTGGACGGTGGGAGGAAACCCAGGGAGAACACAGAAAGGCCCCAGGCCGGGAACCGAACCCGTGACTTTCTTGTTGCCAACCACTATGCCGATGTGCTGCCCACCCAGGCTATCACCTAATCCCAAATTTTTAAACCAGAACGAGCCCAGCTACATTTCCAAATCACTGTGCTTTAGATCCTCAAACTCTGGAGTAATGTGGCCACCAGGCATAGACACAGACATAGCAAAATATATTCTTGTGGAGTTTCCATGCATTTTTAAAAACATCACCACATATCCTGATGCTTAACATGAATGTACAATTCCATTTGGTTTGGTGTAAACATCTTTAACATTAAGTTAAAGTAGCACTAACATATATATATATATATATATATATATATATATACTACTAACTACGTGGGGGTTTGTGGGATAAAAATATGTGGTAGGTCTGATCTGAGAAGAGCAGAGTTAAGGGCTCTAATATCCACAACACTGGAGGACTAACTCAAACTAAAATGGATGTTTGTGAGGCTTCCTGGTTGATTTCTAACACCTGACCTGGCCCACTAACACAACACTGTCGGCTCACAATAAAAAAAACAAGGTTGGCACAAGCGCTACCATCTCTGTAAAATGTAAATAAAGGCCATCTGCTCCGATATGTAAACAGCAGAATAGCTCCTCCCATCTGGGCGTTTCCCCCGCCCTCAACCACGACCACTCTCTGCTCCTATTGGTCAACAGCGGAAGCCCCGCCCACAACGGCAGCCGTTGCCTCGCCTCCGACGGGACGTCAGCCCCGCCCACCGGAGAGAAGACAAAAACAATCGGCATCCCTCACACAGCGGATTAAACCCAGGAGGTCAGAAACCCGTTCAACACTACACATTTATCTCCCGCCACCGACAACCCCCCACCCCTCCTCCGCGGGACACATCATGGTTTCTCCGGTGACCGTGGTGAGTATGAGCTCCACAGCAGCTTCCACACTGTCACACGTTAACCGGCGAGAGAACGGCCGTGGCTGGTTTAGCTTCATGGTAACAACACTTTCGACACGGAGGCACTCTTTACTCCCGGATGCTTCTGTCGACGGCTCTTCATTTCCGGCCGCCTGCAGCTGCTCATTTAAACATTTACGGTTTTATCTGCCTAGTTATTTTTAGCATCAGTCAGACTTTGTCTCGAGAGGCCAAGCTCGAGCTCCTCGGCTGATAATTGAATTACCCCCCAGTCTGAAGTGTTCATCCTGTTCGGGGGGGTAATTCAAAACGTCCATCCAGGTGACCCAGATGTCAGCGTCATGACTTCACACTGTCCGGCTGGATGAGTTTGGGATCTGTTGGGGGGAATTTTACTTCCAGGGTTCCCGTTTCCTGCATATTTCCTCCTCTTAACGGTGACTCTTCACGCTAATCTACATACAGATGGATGTTTCTATAGATTTCCACCCCTACTAAACAAAAGCAAACCCTGTCATGTGACTATTTTTTGTTGCTTGTACTTTTTTTTTTATTTCCTGCACCCTTCGGCAACGCATGCGCAGTGCGCAGCCGTGCTGTGGCTTGCCTGCTTTTCATCTCTTTTGCAGTCGCTGTGCTTTCACACAGGCTGTTGTTCAGGCCATACATGAGCTCAATAAATCCTAGTGTGTAGCCTGTGTCAGTAGGGAGAAGTGCCTATCACATAAAGTAGTTGCCTCAGTGATTTTAAAAAAAGCTGCCCAGACGCAGAGGTTACTTTACTATAACTTCTTCTATAAGTTGAGGTGTATAGTATGCATGAGGCTTTTTCCCACTGATTTTGTTTTAAGGAGAATACTCGTCAATCGAAGACCTCACTTCATGATCGTCATGAAATATCTCACTCATCCGTAACAAAAACCACTAAATTATCATAATTTTCTTTTTACTTTTCCTTATTTTGTTTGTCATCCTGAGGTAAATTCTCAAAATAATAGCTGCAAAATATCAGTGGTCAAGCATGTCTCTGCTCAGAGATGAAAAAAAAAAAACCCAACATTGCGGACAGCAACCATTATTCTATTAGATTACATTTCCATATCATGCATCTTATTTCGACTGTAAAAGTTTTAAAGCACGCTGTCTTACTCCACGCCACCATGTGTACAGCTTGATGTGCTCATAGGGGAATTTAACACCTTTTGTCCTTTACAGTTGATATAGAATCAGCCCTTCAGAGCACTTCCAGTGTCAGACCAACGCAAACTGTTCTTATTCATACATTTCTGGAGGTATCTGGCATCGCACTGTTTTTACTGATCTCTGTATGAAACATTTACTTCCAAAACCTAAGTATTTGTGGAAAGCAGACTATAGTTATGTCTTAAAAACACATTTATTGTACTGTGCGCTAATGAATTGCTTGCCTTTGACTGGCCTCAGCTTATCCTTGGCATTACAGCAGCTTTAAGATGGAAGGAAAACAGTGTTGTGTGTGTGATGCTGCATAGAAATACCTTTGTCATATGACTCACATACCAGCTGTTCCAGCCTGGAACTTTCTTATGTTACAGTTCCTCTCTGCCAAATTAAGGACACAAGCCTTTACAGGTCTCTAAAATGTTTGCCTGTATCACATTTCTGACAGAGCTTGTGAATGACCCAGTATGGTTGAATAGTTGTCAGTGCTTTTGTTGCTTCTTCTTTGTTGGTTGCTGCAGAGGCATCAGAGGCTAACAGTTGCTTCTTTCCTGGACTGCAGCTCCAAGATGAATTTGGCTCAAATAAGTTGTTGATCGCTTGGCCATTTACAAGAACTTTGAAATAAGTAAATGGCTAATGATATGTGTCACTCATTCTGCAAATTAATGAACTATAGCTAACAATTTTGACATTGACATTTTGAGTCATTTTGCATAACTTGTAGGATTTTTAGTTTAACACAACTAAGGAAACATTGCATCTCTTTCCTCGTGAGAATTATTTCTTTCATAGTATTGAATTTCATCTGTCTTTGGGAAATGGGGTCATTCAATCCCGTTCATTCTACCAAAACAACCTATTGCTTGTTAGTAACCATTCAAATAGAGTCAATCATTAACTATATTATTCTTTAACTAGGGACAGTGGCAGGTGTCTACACCCAGTCAGCTGTATGTGCCCAGCACCTTTGCAAACAGCCTGTAATTATATCAAGATCACTCAGACGGCAACATCATAACACAATGATTCATTTCGTTTGCTGCCCAGATTGGGCAGTGTTGCTGTGTGCTTTATTGCTGACAACAGCTGACTGTCACACACGGCTCAAACCTGTTGCTAATGTCCTCCTTTGTGTCTACGCAGACTAACTGATTAGTAGGTTACAGCTGAGACAATACTATCCCTCAAGACAAAGACGACAATCTCATTTAGATACATGTTGAATGGGAGAGCTGGACAGAACCTCAGAGAAATAAAACCAATTCATGAACAGCTCCACTGTGGAGCAGTTCATGAATTTCAGCACACAGTTAAACCCTCCTGATGGAAACATTTGGTGCAATCACTTTTGTAGTTCAGCGGGGAAAAGAGGACATAAATTAGAGAACAACAATTAAATCTTGTTAATAGAAAAGCAAGGTTAGCTATTATAAATTATAAAACAGGGCATTATGATAATTCAGATTCAAGACGTTTTTCATTGAAAATGTCCTGCTTGTAATTTTACTGCCTGGTCCAGTTGATGATACAGTAAAGCAAACATTTCTAATGTGACTTGAAAGGGTTGTGTTTGTATGTATAGCTGTTTCCCTCATGCTTTTTTAGTCTCTCTGCCTCTCATCTAGCAGCCCATATCTTATTGTGTAGATGCAATGAGTTTACATGGCAAACAATGGGAAGGGAAACTGTCAAGTGTGGCTTGGCCACATGAATAGGACAAAGACTTATATAAGTGTCAGACAGCCTACTACATTCCCCCCGGGATCTGTATTCATTTTTCCAACCATTTTACCAAACTCCAATGATCCAGTCATCCTTTGAGAGTTTTCCCCCTACAGATAATAATCAGTGCTTGTGATCCTGGATCATTGAGCCTATATGTCGTCAGGCTTTAGCCTGAAGATCAGAGGCAAAGTGTAGACTGGCCCTATATGTGTAATGACAATATCTAAAACCATCTTTGAATGGTACAACAGAATGAAGTTGTGATATGTTTTTCCAGTTTCCAATGCTCAAGTAGCCACTAGTGGCCCGATAAAGAGTGTTATGATATTGGCTTGCCTGGGAGTGCTGCCGGGGTTGTCTCTTGTGCTTGGCACCCATTTGGTCTTATTGGGGTAGATAGATTCAACATAAATATATTCATACACACACACGTTTCCATAACAGTTGCTTTTGTCTTTTTTATCTTTCCATTTGTCTAATGAATGCCAGGTAAAGTATATCACTGAGAGAGCTTGAGTGCACTAGTTCCTTATGTGTGTGTTTGCCTTATCACACAGTTTCCTCTCATGCTACTTGGATCGGTAAGGTTCTTTGTTCAGTATGAAGTATGAATACATACATTGGTACTACCATCAGTACTCTAAGTATAATATTGTAGTTGAGACTGTCAGTATATTTGGGAATAGAATTCCTCAGTTTGGGAACTTAGTTGAAAATAAAATGTCACATTGTGGCTCTGAACATTTATCAAAGCCAAAGTGGAAGACTGACTGACCTTGAAGGAGCAAAGACCAACAGGGTGTCTACATTCTTGGCCAAAGTCATTTTGGAGCTTCATATACTCTTAAAAACACAGAAGAATAGTATATAGTGGGTCCTTACTTTTTATTTCTGGTCGATGCAGAATTTCAAGTGCTAACCTTTTTCCTTTTTAGGAAAATGGTTAAAACTGAATGACAGTAGTGTAGCATGTTTAGGAAGAACATACAAATCAATTTCGGAACTTCCTGCTGGCTACATAATGACAGCCTAATGGCCCGTTTCTTGAATGAAGATAAATGTGTAATCTTTTTGTGTCTTTTTGTCTCAGCACGCTCGTGATATGTGATCTTGCGTGTGAAGACTGTTGTTTTCCTGCTGAGTCTCAGTCATATCACTCACACACACACGGCATTAACTGTATGAACTTAAGTGACCCCTCATTTTCCTCACTCGTCCCCTCCTAAATTCAGCTGTCATGTGAATACCCAATGTCACCCGCTGCCCACTCCGTCCCCAATGGCCTTATTTCCTCTAGCTTCCTCCTGCTTCCTTTCTTCTGCCCTGGTTGCTTATATCAGAACGTTTGACTGCATCATTTTACTTTACCACAAGTTTTTTGTGGAGAGTGAAGCAAAAGGACAGCTGAAAAACAGTCATCTCTATCAAATAGCCTCTATTGATCAGACCTATCAGCCTTTACTCTGTTGCTCTGTGTTTTTCTCCTTTCCCCATGTTACTCATATCCTCCTCACCTCTCCTCCAGTGAGCTCTACTGAACCCTCACTCAATTTGGCTCTCTTCCAAATCAGCCTTTCCTTTTTTCTTGCTATTTAATACCAGATATCCTCTCTGCTATCGGCCAAGAGAATTTTTCTCAGAACCATAGGGGGGTGATCATTCCAGTGGTATTGAGAAACTGCATCCTAGGTTTCTTTGTGTTTTCCTGTAATCCTGTCTGGCCTCATCTGTTTGGACAGGAAGAAATATGCCAGGTAACACAGCTGGGTGGGAAAAATTAATATGTGAATAGGCATCACATTTCTCATAAGCATGAGATACAAAGAAGAAGGTAAAAAAAAAAAAAAAAGGAAAAGTTACTTGAAGTCAAAGAAACCATGTGCAAACTTTTTGCATTTCCCTTCATGCTTGTTGTTTCTGTTTCTGCCGTGTCAGCCACTAAACACCGGCATTACTGAGACAGTGATGTAAACTAGTGACCACATAAAGCAAGCTTGAAGATTGCTCCAGTCTGAACCTAAACCGTTCCCACAAATAAGGAGAAGTGCTTAAACTTCAATGTTCCCACTTTTGAATAAATCATGAGATGCTGTACGTCAGAGTTCAGACTCCTGCAAGACTTTTGCTTCCTGTGAAACATTTCATGGCCTCTGCCTTGAGATAAAAGCCCTTAAAATAAAACTAAGCATTAATATCAGGTTCTCTCAGGTAATAAAATGACTTAATGTAAGTACAACTGACTATTACTCAGCTGATAATGTGAACGTTGACTCTAATTTCAGGTGAAGAGTGAGGGCCCTAAGCTGGTTCCATTCTTCAAGGCAACATGTGTGTACTTTGTCCTGTGGCTTCCTACCTCGAGCCCATCGTGGTTCAGTGCTCTGATCAAGTGTCTGCCCATCTTCTGCCTGTGGGTCTTTTTACTGGCCCATGGATTCAGCTTCCTTGGTGCTCACTCCAGCGCCCGCAAGATCTTGGCTGGCCTCATCTTTTCAGCTCTGGGTGATGCGTTTCTCATCTGGCAGGAGCAAGGTTACTTCGTCCATGGTGAGGAGAAACTTTACATGCTGAGTTATTTGGATGTTTGTTTTTAAACATCCATCACTAAACTGGTTCAAGTTTGGCCTCTGAGTTTTTAGGAATTTTAGATTTAAAATATTTATATTTATGTATATATCTATAAATATATATAATGTCTTACAGGCCTTCTGATGTTTGCTATCACCCACATCCTCTACTCATCTGCCTTTGGGATGAAACCCCTTAATGTGTGTGCTGGCCTAGTGATCACAGCTGTGTCCTCTCTGAGCTACATCCTGCTGTACCCCTACCTTTCTGGCCCCTTTACCTACCTGGTGGCTGTCTACATTGGTCTGATTGGTTTCATGGGCTGGAGGGCCATTGCCGGCCTGCAGCTGGCCAACGATCTGTGGACCTGGACCAAGTTGTCTGCCTGCCTGGGTGCCGTGCTTTTCATGGTCTCCGACCTCACCATTGCTGTCAACAAATTCTGCTTCCCCGTGCCCCATTCACGTTTCATCATCATGGCCACCTACTATGCTGCCCAGATGTTGATAGCGCTCTCGGCTGTCGAGTGCCAGGATGTGGAGGTTGCCAGGAAGAGAACATGAAGTACCCCTGCCCCCGCAGCTACCCCCTACGAGGCTGGAAAGGTGGCAGCCAACTCTCCTGCTGCCCTGAGTGATCATGGACACATCTCACTGCCAGATCCCCAACCCTCAGCCGTCATCTCAATGTGGCACCCGCACATTGTTGTTACCATGGTGACTGGCCTACTACAGCCTACACATGGCTGTTACACAGTAGTTTGGTAGTCTCACGCCTGTCTTCTTAACACACAGTAGTATTTTTCTCTGCTTCTCCCAACTACGTGCTTCCTCTGATCTTCCAAAGGCTGTCTCTCAACCCAGTTACTATCGAGACAGGAGTAGTAATATTAACCTGCTATATATAGATAATATAAACTTAGTTTTAACCTTTATGTTTTAATTTAAGGGGAGCATGTCACTTGGGACCTTTCGAGGAGTGCATGTGTGTGTGCGTTGTGTGTTGTGTGCATTTCTGTGCATTTGAGTAACATTCTTACCTCGTTTTCCACGTAGTCCCATCACGCACAGTCACCACACTGACTACACACACTTTTATTTATGTGGTCCAATAATACAATATAACATCTTATTTAGTTGTTTGTTTTGTTGTCAGAGACTTTGTTAAAAAGGGAGTTTTTCTTTTTTACTGACTCGCCGATGTTTGGTTTCTGTCATTCTGTGTTTCCCTGAATTAAGGGTGCTATTCTTAAAGTCAGGAGCATATCCATAACGGTTTTATTATCTTCAGTCCCTGTCATTTCAGTGACAACCATACTGCCTTTGTTCGCTAACATTAACTCCGTAACAAATCTACAATACAGTCTCTCTGGGGGTTTTATTTGCCAATATGATGTCCTTAAATATGCGAGAGAAGAAAAAGAAGAGACAAAAACAAGGCAATGAGGTTGAAAGGCAAGGGATGGAATAATGCATGAAAGCAGCAGCAACTGAGTATTGTATCTTTAGTGGGAGTCAGAGGAGGTTGTTAGTGGAAGCTCAGCTCTTCCTGCTGAGGTTTTATTGACATTGTCCTGCGGTCACAAAGAGAATTCACTAAACTTTCATAGCCAGCCACCGAGCACATTGTAACACACTATACAGTGCACCTGCTTCTCATTTTAGTGTGAACTGCTGGCTTCATTTTGCCTGGCAGCAATTTTGTTAAGAAATGTTTGTGCAAATGTTCACACGGTAACACAGACACAGACACACACACACACACACACACATCTGACACCAACAACTCCTGCTGATTTTGTTATTAGGAAAAGTTCATGGGGTTCTCAGTGCTGGAGTAGATCAGCGAACTCATGTTGTCATTCCCCTGCGACCATGTTCTGGAGACTGAAGCGAAAGGTCTATATGACTGGCTGGAACCTTTTTGTTCTGTTTATTGACTGCGTTTATGTGTGTGTGTGTGGGGGGGGGGCGTAATGGCTTTTGTCCTCAGAGTGCATTCACTTCCTCATAATGACACACACTGACACACAAACAAGCCCTGGGGCAGCTTGACTGAAAGAAAAATATGGACATGGTGGAACTGGCTTCTCATGTGAAGGTTACGATTATCCCATTTTTCCCCAATAAGTCTGTCTCACAGGAAACATTTCATCAGCTTTAATCCTATAAAATCCACCTCAGGTAATCCCCAATAGGCTGTCTGGTATTTCGTCTTTCGTCTATCGCACACTCCAAGCTCTCAACTCTCATTTGCTTTGGCCTTGCCAAACATTTTACATTAGAGTTAAGTGTCTTAATAGAAGAGATGTTCTTTATCTCTTTCTACGGATGTCTACATGTTGTACATGCATGTTTTTAGTGTGAAAATGAGAGAGTGTGTGTATTACCTTCGTCTTGGCTGTTGAGTGGATGGTGTATGGTGGTATGTGTATACTTCTGACCAGTCAAAACTAACTCAAGGCCAGGAATGCTGTGAGCCATCATAGTTTATGAGTATAGACACTATGGGGTATCTTTAATGTATTCTCACAAGGCCCTTAATCCTTTCCTCATGTATTTTATAGCTTCTCTTGAATACTTAAATGTTGTCATCTAAGGATGACTATAAATTAGATTAAGTAGATTCAGATTGCAGGACATTAAATTTAAGTTACCTAAGTTGTGAGCTGAACATGGCTCCTCTCGACTGTACTTTCACATATTATATGTATGTGTCACCTTCTGATCTATAATCTATCTATAAATGGGAAAGAAAATCATCTAAATATGAACTGAAAGCTCAGTTACTGATAATTATTAACAAAGGGATGTTCTGTTGTTTAATGCACCTGCACATTATATAGTTTTCTATACAACATACGCGTGTGTGACTGAAACAGAGCCATGATATGTGTTCCTTCTGATGGGTCAATGACCGTTATAGCTGTCAGCGACAAACCCACATGAACAAAAAGAGACACACACGCAAATCACAATGTTTTCATGCATCACATCTGCCACTGTGGCAGATCTGCAGGTAGACAATGGTGTTGGCACTCATCAAGGTTTTTTCAAACAGCCGCAGTCTTAGCTTGACCAGGACAAAGACTCTCTGACCAAGTAGATATTTTTGCTGCTGCTTTGCGAAAAGTTCCACAATTTTCTTTCGGTCTGTCAGCATGCTTGCCAGGTCAATATTTCTGCTTTGTCAGGGAGAAGTGGCTCATCTCTCTGTTTTTGAGACCGCTCATTTTCTGTCCCAATGTTTTATTTTGTCTTACTAGCATTGTGGTAAAGTCCCACTCAGCAGTGCTTACCCTCTTCTCACCTCATCGAACCCATCAGCAGAAACATGTTAACAGTAAATATAAAGCTCAGCGCTGCGAGACACCCCGCAGGCATTTGTCAGTCTGTCTGTTATAAATCAGGGCTTAGTGCAAGATAAGGAGTATGAGGAGAAAACATGAGCCAAAAGTAAAACTGAGAGGAGGGTTAATCACCCTCCACACAGCAGACCAGGAGGCAACTGCTTGGCTAAAGGACTTTGCATTCGCTAAATAAAGTAAAATTGCAAGGGGATGACGAGATTGAGTCAAACAGTCTTACTCATCCCAACTATGTGGGCAATTTATGTAAGCTCTGCTTTCTTTGTCCTCTGGCTCATAATGCCCCCTGACTTTTTGTTCCACTGGTCCAGTGGCTACACGCCAAAAGACAGGCTTTACTTTGAAGTATTTTTGAGATTATTTTTTCTAGCCAACCCACACTTTGGAAAATATCCATGACTTCCATCTCTGAGAGTACGAGATCAACAATATTGTGTAAAGTAGTCATTAAGCCTGTGTGGTGGATTTGGTTTGAAATATTCATTCTGTTACTCCTCTTCTGTTTCTATTTATAAATCACTTGGCCACAGGTAACCTAAGATGAAAGTATAAAAGAAAACTTGCAAATTTTAGTGCTGGAGTCGTCTCATGTATCAGACAACCTTTTGTTTTGCAGGAGACAGGTGCACGAGGGTTTCTGACTCTCCCCTCTGGAAGGTTATTGTTGAGCGATACAGTAGCTGGAATTAGGTGAGGAGGTGAAATGTGACACGCGGGGAACCCTCTCCCCGTTAGCTGCCATGCGGTCTCCCTGCAGATGGCAGGCCAGCAGGTGCATCACTTTACCTCAGCCTGTCAACAGCCCTGTTGTTCTGAGGTTTTTGTGTGCAGATAAAAAGGGACTTGAGTGAGCTGTGGGAGGCAAGTGTGGTCTGACCTGCACTGTGAATACAGAGCTGAAAGAAGTAGCTTTTGTGGTGGAAAGGGCCCACGGTGTGGTCCTCTGAATAATTTGGCTATTTTCTTTGTTTTCAAGTTTTCTCTCGTTCTTTTTGCTGAAGTCTAATGTGATGTTTGATTTGAAACCTTTGCTGTTAATGTGCTGTATCCATTATCATGCAGTTGGTGGCATACAAATCATAGTTGTAAAGCTTTTGTATCTTTACTCATGCATGACAAGAAGGCTGAAATGAACCCCCTACATCAACACTTAGCCGCAGTGATGGAAAAGTACAGACTATACCAAGGAGTTTTCAACATTATGACTGACAGTTCTCTCTGAAGATGATGAACATGTATTTAAAAAAAAAAATCAGCTTGACTTTGTAATATTAACCTGAACCTACAGCACTTTTTGAAACCAGATTAAGGCCAGTTAATGTCTCCTTGCAGCTATAGTGTTTGAAATAAAGCAATTATGTACTGTATTCTTTAAAGTATATGCTCATATTTCCTTTATTCTTTCTTTACGAGAACAAGAAGAGAAAGTAAAGACAGCTTTGTTATTCAATGAAAGTTACACATGTATGTTTAAGAGAATATGCATTTTTCTTTAAAAGGCATTTTGAAGTGTTACAAATCTCTTAAAGTGTTTCAGAAAAGCAGTCCAATATGTCTATTTTTTGTCACTGTGGGAAAAGCGGTGGGTTTGTTTCCCATAAATGCCTTTTGATTATTTTTATTTATTTATTTTTTACAGAAGGCCCATTACAATGCATCATGGCTTCAATTTATGAACATTTTTAAATCCAATGCTACTTTACTGTGTTGTCCCTGATTTTCACTTTATGATTTATTTCTTCCATGACTGTAGAGACGAAATAGTTTCTTTGCTGTAGTGAAACTGCTATGAATGTGAATATCTATTGGAGAAATAAATGCAATAACAATGCAAGTTTGACTTAAAGTCCTGTTCTGATTTTTTTGTTTCCTATAAGTTCAGTGATATAGTGGTCAAAATGTCAGCTGATATTTATAACTGTTTTCTATTTCTATGGAAGCTGTTGGCCCTCAGCGGATAAAGTGCCATTAAGGCAGAAAGTGCCGGCAGACAACAGAGAGCTCTGTTCTAGTAACTGCTGCGCTCTTGTCTGGCTGAGTAGGAAATATGCTTTCAACAGCCTTTAGCCCAGTGGAAGCTCATTCAGACTGAACCCCTCGCTCCTCTTTTTTCTGTCTTCCTTCTCTGGTTTCCTGCTTTTTTTATAACTGCAATTCTTTTATACATGCACAAACTATCACGTCACAGTTTATTCTTGTAGGAATCACGCCAGCTCTCTCCCAATGCCTTTCATTCACTTGCAGCCAGAGTCTTACAATCAGAAAGCACCAGTCTTGTATATAGTAAAATGTCTGTAATGGCCTATAAACAGGCAGTGAAATCCCATAAAAAGACACAAAATCTCAAAATAAATGTAAATAAACACCTCAATAAACTCACTGCTGTATAATATTTTACCAGAGCATCACATGCAATGCATTGTCTGGGGAACTAATCTGAAATCCTTTAGTATTCACTTCATTTTTGGTGAAGTTTCAGTTCCTAGATTGATACCAAGTGTGACTATTGAGGTTTTTATTATGAGCTACTTCCAGCTTATTGTGCCTTAGTTAAAGCAGTGAAAAGGTGGAAGGGACCAGTGACGTGGATTCGGTGCCTGTCGGTGCCATAGACTGTATGGTGGGTGTTAATTGATTTGAACCTGGCAACCCAACGCTGCCAGTCCCTTGGTGGCTCTATTGAAAGGGAGTTTAAGTGAGCCAGCACAGTGACGTCAGGACGGGGAGGCGGTTGTCGCCCTTCTCAGCCTGTTTGGCACCTCATCACCAGACCACACTCACTCTTCTAAGGAACAGCAGGGCATTCAGGGGGAAAAGCCCATACAAACGC
This sequence comes from Remorina albescens, assembly GCA_034769265.1. NCBI lineage: Eukaryota > Metazoa > Chordata > Actinopteri > Carangiformes > Echeneidae > Remorina > Remorina albescens. The sequence goes on from CM068475.1 coordinate 52,725,053, forward strand.
TGTCAGATAGAAGCCATCACACGCTAGGTCACTTTCATTTCTCCAGATTTGATTTGAAATGAGTCACCACACTGAGGTCCAAATGGAGTTTCAGGTTGAAAGGGATTTTAACAGGAAAACACAGGAAACTAATTAACAACGAATGAGTTTGAACAGGAAGGAAATTTACTAAAACTCTGGTAAAGTGGGTAAATAACAAGTCAACAAATCTTATGATATCTATGGGCTGCAAAGTGTCATGGACAAATATAAAAGATAGTTGTTAGTTTGTTTGAACTTTTACAATACTTTCCTATTATTTTCGCTGACCTAATATTGGGAAACTTTAAACAACATTATTAAAGCATCTACACAGCTCCTTTCATGTGGATGATAATAACATTCAAGCTTAGGGTTGGCACCTTCAGCTCAGTATTTCATTTCAAATCCAATAACGTGTTTGTTTACAGAGCAAACACAGGAAAATGTGACACCAATGCTTCTGTTGGGGGCTGATACCAATACTGCACTTTCTATAATACCCGGCTCTCATTCCTGATTTTGTTTGATATTCTTTTTTTTTTTTAATCATCCAGTGAAAACACAAAGCTCAGCAAGTGAGAGGAAGATGTCAGCTGATAAAGGTTGATCATATGGTTTCATGACATGCAAATCCACAAAGTAAACCACAAAGGAGAAGTGAAGTTTAGTTTTTGACTACTTGCATAACTGGTATTGTACCACCCGCAGACTGTAACTGTGTGAAAGTGGTGCACTGTGGAGGAAAATTAACTAACCATTGCACGTGACTGACATGCCATGTCACCCTCTACAGCAAGCTTTGTGAAAAAAGTGTTGTTGGAAAGAAGTGAAGAAAAAGACTTAAGTGACATTACTCTTGAGAGAGAAAGGCATTTTCGAGTTAGAGAAAAATGACAATGTCAAGCTGACTAATGCTGACATTACAATGCAATGTCAAGCTGACCACCGCACCCCCACAACCAAACTCCCCAAACCTCTATCTGCTCCAGAAACACCGGGACCAGAAGAAGTCCGACCTCTAGTGGTCTCTTGATGCACTTCTAGAGCCAGTGTAAATTATATTGACAATGAAAAAAAATCTATCAAAATCTGGAAGGGAAGTCAACATTTTTATGATGTTCCCAATCTGTAAAATTATTCTGATATCTGGTATTATTAAGTGGCAGCAGTAAATGCAACATTGGGTCAGTGCAGCTGTCCTGGCAAGAGTTCAAGCTGACTTCTTACAAAATCAGCTTCTCTTTGTTTGCCTGGTTGGTCAGGCTCTCCAACAGACTCTTGTCATCTTTATCTGGAAGACACGATGACATGCAGAGGGAGGAAATGCTTGATCAGCTAAAGCATGATATACTTTTGTATGAATCCATCATCTCTCTCCCCTCCCGTCCTCCTTCCCTGACTGCTTACCAAAGATCACCAGTTTGCAGGAGCACTTGGCTATCCCCAGAGGGTTCTCTAGGACCAGTGTGTATTCACCACCATCTTTTGCCCCGCAGGTGGGGATTGCCAGGGTGCACACTCCGTTGGCTGTGCTGTGCCAGGACCGGGGGGAGTCTGAGATTTTTGATTCTCCTTTATACCAACAGGCCTGCATAGGGGAATCAACCTTATGATTACTTTTTGGAAATCAGAAATGAAAACAAAGGAAAATACAGAAAGTTTACACAAGTGTGTCCAGTGCTGATGCTCTGGCGTGTACGTTAGACCTGTGGAGTTGGCATGCCCTGATAGGCGCAGCTCATGGTGCAGTCATGCCCTCTGCGAACAGTGTGGTCCTTCAGTGGCAGCAGGAAAGAAGGCTTCACCTGACGTGGTGGTGTGACGTACTCTTTCAGCCGAAGACTGCTGATGCACTCTTATTAAGAATATAAATACAGAGATGAACATGTAGCTGGGACTAATTTAACAATAAATCATATCATGTGGATATCAGGTTTCTGCCCACATACCTTTCTCCTTCGCAATGATGAGAGGCTCCTTTGAGTCCAGTGGATCACTGTCCCCAACAGAGTTTTGGGCAATGACCCTGAAATAGTATTTCCTCCCAGGAAGCAGTCCAGTGACAGTGTATTTGCTGCTGAAGACACGCTCAGCCACAGTAAACCAGGAGGCAGTGCTGGCGTCTCGTTTGAGGATAGCATAATGGGCTCCTTCATCATCATCGGCAAGGTCTGGAGAGTGATCCCATTTCAGGGTCGCTGTGCCCGGGACCTCTTCTTCCAGATGGAGGTTCTTTGGTGGGCGAGGAAAGTCTGATGAAAGGAGATGAGTGCAGAAAAATGATGGAGAGGGAGAAAAAAAAAGCAATTACTGTAAGTTCCCGTATACAGGACCAGGAAGTTTGGAAGTCTGAAAGTAAAAAAGTTTTAAAGAAAGCAGAAAATAATGGAATGAAGAAAAAACTGGTCAAACCTTTACCTGTAACTCGCACATTAATATCATAGTGAGCCTCCCCATAGTCGTTCTCCAGATGGACACGATAGATGCCAGAGTCGGATCGCTGAGAGGAGGAAATGTGGAACTGGGAGTTATTTTTGCTGGTGGTAATGACTTCCTTTCCTCTGGTGAGGATGCCGTCTTTGAGCCAGGTTACTACTGGGGGAGGTGAAGCCTGTGAGCGGGAGGGAGATGTTGAGATGTTGTTTGACAGGACTTATGTGGGTTGTGTGGTAGTCTGGTCGCTCTGAGCAATATTACTGAATTCTGAGTAGGTGCTTACATTGAAGCTGAGGTGAAGGCAAAGTGACATCCCTGCTCGGACCACCATCTGGTTCTTCAGCTTTCCCTGGAGATCAAACCTGGGTGCCACTGAATAGGATTAAAAAAAATAGAAAAAGTCAAGGACGAAAAGAAAAAGGAGAAGTTGGCACAATGTGAGAGTGTAGTTATGTTACCAGGTGGAGGCATGGCTAATACACCCTCTGACAGCTCAATGGGCTCCCCCACCCCTCCTTCATTGACCGCCCGGATGCGGAAGTAGTACTTCATCCGCTCCTGAAGTCCAACCATGGTGAAAGACGTACTAGCGATGGGGATCTTAGTGGCTTTCATCCACTCTTTAGCATCCTCTGAGCGCACCTCTAGGATGTAGCCAGAGGGTTCGTCTCCCTGCTCTGGAGGTCTCCACCTCACAGAAATGGAGGAGTTTGTGGAGTCAGAAACAGACAGGTTCCTCACCAGGCCGGGAGCACCTACATGGGAAAAGAGGGACTTCTTTGAGCATTGGATAGTTCAAATAGGATGTATACAGAGAGGACAGAAAGTGAAGGAATCAGTAAGCGTCTCACGTATTGGGTCTTTGGCCAGTACTGCATTGGAAACTGTGCTAGGATTGCCCACTCCAGCCCTGTTTACACTGGTGACTCTGAATTCATACTCCACATCATCAACCAGCCCGTCCACAATGGACTTAGATTCTGAAAATGATATTATAGATATGGATGAGTATACGCTATATGTATACAGAGGAGTGTAAAAGAAAGCCAGGCATGTTTAATATTAGGATCAGGATTTGAGTTGATATGTTACAACACTCTGTACTTATGCAGGATTGTCTCTCAGTCTAACCCTTTTTGAGTAAAAGGTGGAAATGCATGCATGCCACATCTACAGCAGTTACTTTTGACAACTAAACATGAGAGTCTGACCTGTGAGCAGCTCCTTGTTGACCTGCAGCCACATGTTGCTGCCTTTCTTCCTCCTCTCCAGAAGGTAGCCCAGAACTGGGGCTCCTCCGTCGAGGGCGGGAGGCGTCCAAGTCACTGTCATGGTGTGCTTAGTTATGTTAGACACTTGAGGCTGGGATGTTTGGCCTGGGGGCTCTGAATCAGTGGATAAAAAACAGAGAAGGTGAGTTTGATAGGGAAATCGGTTGTTCAGTTTAATGGTTGCTGATTACAAGAAGGTGAACAACGGCGAAAACAATAGTGGTGATTTCTCAAGTGCCACCTCTGAACCCTTTCTCTCTAACTCTCTTTAGGTGGCACCGATGATGATAATTTATAGTTTAAATGAACCCTCACCAATTGGCTCTCCAGCGCACACCTCCTCTGTCTCCAGAGGTTCACTCATTCCCTCTGCGTTGACAGCTCTGATGCGATACTGGTACGCCTGGCCCTCCTCCACCTTGTCATCCCTGAAGACGGTGGAGCTGCTGTCTACCTCGCCAGCCCTGGTCCAGGACTTTTTACCAGCCACACGCCGCTCAATCACAAAGCTAGTCACTTGCTTCCCCCCGTTGTCGCGGGGAGCCTTCCACTTCATCTTGATACACTTTCGTGACAGCTCGAGGAATTCTACTTTTCCTTGAGGAGGCTTCGGATGGTCTAGAAAATATGGTAAAGTTAAATGATCCAAGTATTTCAAATCTGTGTTGAATGAAACTATTTTAGCTTCCATCCGAATCTGTCATCACCCACCAATAACATTCAGGCGCAGGTTGGCAACAGCAGTGCCACAGTCACTCTTCAGACGGAGAGTAATCGTGCTGCTGTCCTCTCGCACACATCTAGGTGAAGTGAGAAGAGCTGTTGTGTAAATGTGTATCTGTATTCCCATTCGTTGAAGCCTAACCTGCTCACCGCCCACCTGTAGAGCACCAGCGAGGTGCTGTCAGCTGTCCTTTCCACCTTGGTCCTCTCATCCTCCATGACTTCCACGCCATCTTTGTACCAGGTGACCTTGGGAGGTGGTTTGCCTTTGAAAGGGATCTTGATGGTGGCTGTCTGACCAGCCTTCACAGTCACAGGTTGGGCCCCCAACAAGTCCAACACAGAGGAATCAATCTCTGGAGGGTCTAAGAGACACAGTTCATATACACTTGGGTCAATTTATATTTTTATTTTGGTGAAGTTTGAAAGCTTTAGTGTGGTTTTAGTGAGGTGTCGGACTGTAGTCTCAGTATAAATAAAGAATAAACAAATAATAAGATAAAATTACTTCCAAACAGGATAACAAGCAAATGTTCAACATAATAAAACTACTTTAAATAATTACCTGGTGTCTGAAAATGACAGGAAGTTTGGTCCAGTTAGCATCTGTTCCACTTGTGAATGCATATTAAAATGCCAAATACACAAACACACACACTGACCTGCGACAGTGAGCACAGCTTCATTCTCCACCCCCTTGGATCTGAAGGTGTACTTGCCCTCATGGGCATCAGTCACACCGGAGAAGATGAGCTTGTGGACAGCTCCTTGTTTGACCACCTGAACTCCACTCTGCTGTGAAATCTGAAAAAACACAAGCATGGTAACGACAATTTTTTTTTTTTTTCTTTTTATGACTTGATCAAAGTTTGAGTTTTTCTACAGTACACTTCCTTTATGTGTTTGGCATTAAGGATTGAAATCGTTGGACTGTAATTGACAATTGACACTTTCACCTTGTCTAGTATCATCTCCTACCTCCACTCCATCCTTCAGCCACACTCCATCCACCTTCTCATCATCCAAAACAACACACAGCTCTGCAGGGGAGCCCGTAGGACACTGAGCATCTGACATGCCGCTCTTCACTGAGGCAAAACGCTCTGGTAGCACACAAAGATCAGTAGTTTGATGCTCAGTAATGTTTCAATGTGGCTGACACCATGAATAACTGTAGACAGGTAGATGCCATTACCATCCACAGTTAAAGTGGCAGAAGTGACGTATGTGTTTGTGTCGTTGTCCTGAGCGCAGACGACAGCATACTCTCCCCCGTCCGTCAGCTCGCAGTCCTGGATGACAGCCTCTGCTCTCTTCCCCTCACGAATGAAGATATAGCGACGGCTCGCAGTGATGTCATTGCCGTCCTTTAGCCAGCGAACGTGCACATCTTTGGAGCTCATCTCGCATGTCAGGTGGGCCTTTCCTCTCTCCTGCACACGGAGGTTCTTCAGGTGACTGGTAAAACTGATGGGAATCCCTGAATAGAGAGGAAATATTGTCGTTTCTGTACAGTTAACACACGGGAAATGAGTGTAACCACATCGAAACATATATGAATATGAACTGACGTAACCTCCATATTAGGTTTCTTCTTAAATTTCTTCCCTTGCACATATAAAAGACCTTCATTATAGTATTGCACTTGAGAGCAAGAAAGTTAGTTTACCGATGACTAACTGTAATTAACACAAACTCAGTGACGATGCTTCTGCTGCTGCAACCCCAGAGGACAGCCACATGTCCTCATGAAGATATTTACATGTCCAAGCCTGTACCTTGGGCAAGTAAGCATCTTGTTAGACAGAGCTGTAATAAATGAGCTTGTTGTGAGGAGGGATTTGGTTGGATTCCTTTCAAGTCAGCACTAGACGAGGATTTATTATGTCTTCATTTTGTAGGAGTGTGATGTTTTTTAGCACAGATATGAAGGAATGAAGCCTCTAATCTCAGGGGGGAAAAGAGGCAGTAACTGCTTGTCTCCTCTGAGTGTGAAGAAGGGAAGTTTGTTTCTTTAGAAATGTTAGCTCCACTAAAACAGGAAGACAAAGGCCTTGTGGGAAAAACAAAACAAAACATAACCCCCCCAAAACAAAACATTCATAAAAACTTGTTTTTTTTTTTGTTTTTTTGTTTTTTTTAATGATAGTAATTGGGTTGTCCATACGTTCAATGAAAAGTGGCACAGTGGCAGTGAGGTCCCCGATGCTGATGGTGTAGTCTCCAGTATCACTGACTTTTACATCCTTAATCTTCAGAGTGTAGGTCAGACCGTCCTCAGACGAGGACACATCAAACTTTTCATCTCTTTTTACTTCTTTGCCTTTTACCTAAAACAAAACAAAATGAACACAAAAACAAACCCCACATACACTTTTGGGGAAATTACTCTTGAATCCGGTTTTATACCCTGACGTTCATACCTCCCTTGATGGTAAGTACATTTTCTTTGTTATTTTTACCTAGGTTTCTTACCGCAGATAACAAAAAACTCCTTGAAACTTTCCTAGAAAGCCTTTTCTTAATATCACCATCAAGATGGGATATCATATGATTCTGTGGGAGAGCGATGAAGAGTTTCAGTGTGTTTTCTTGAGTCACATACAAACCTTCCAGATGAGTGGCACATCTGTCTTCTTGGAGAGACGGACCTCAAACACAGCCGTCTGGCGTTCTGTCACTTTTTTTGGCTTAAAGTCAGACAGGAACCTCAGAGGTTCATCTGAACGAGAGAAAAAGACTGTTATTGTATACCTGGAATTATATTGAGTAAATCTTCAATGATTCACTGTGAAATAAAAACTCAGAAATGTATAATGTATGACTAAGAAAGCTCCAAAGTCAGTATTTTGTCTTTGTGCCCTCCAGTTGAAATGAGATATATGACAAATAGGAGAGGAAGACAACATTGGATGGAAGGAATATCAGTCATGCAGTGATGCAGCTTATTATGCTCATATAAAATTTGTCCCTTCCTTTCCTAATCACCTCAGTGACACAACACTGCATGGCTCAGGTGTTGAAAGATGCAACTGGGAAAAAGACTGCGTAAAAACTGTGAAAGTCGGAAAATCATTTCAAAGATGACATTGCCTCCCCAACTTGTGAACAGTGGGAAGGACTTGTGCCACATTATGTACTTGCCTTTGACATTTAGCCTGGCTGACAGCCTCTTGTCTCCAACCTGCAGAGTGTAGCTGCCCATGTCACTGAGGCTCAAACTCGAAATGCACAGCATGTGCTTGGTTCCCATCTGCTTCACTTCGTATTTCCCACGAGAGTATTGGATCCGCAACAGTTCTGTGCCCTGGGTAGTAAACAAAACAGCTGCATTAAGAAAGAACTCACAAGTGGTTTATGTAATGGAAGAAGCCATGTGTGTTTGCCCTATGTATATCTGCTATATAAGCAGGCAGAACTTACCATAAACCACTGCATCCTGATGTTTGGATCCTTCAGTTCCAGGATGGTGTCAAAGGTCACGTTGGTGCCAACTTTGGCGGTTATGTCCTCCAGGGGCTTCAGCACATGAACCATCTGGTAAAATATAAAAAAACACACATTTATTTACAGATATACAAACCACAAAGATGGCAACATGATACAGCAAAGCATTTTCCTGTCTTCACATTAGCTGACTTGATGGCTGTTGATGGCTGTGACGTGCCTTTTGTTCTATGGCTGTGTTGTGGGACATTTAACTTTTCTTTTTCTATTCGGTGCTATTTCAGGCTGTTTCCCTATCCTATCCTAAACCTTTTCTTCCTTATGTGAACCCGTGGTATACAAACAAGCTCTCTGTTTGACAGGCCCACCTCCACTTCCACTTTGTTCTTCAACTCGTTCAGCTTCTTCAGGATGCCTCTGAAGTCGGTGAAACCGTGCTCGGCGCAGATCCTCTCGTAGTCCTTCTTGTCAGCTCCAGCCAGGATCTTTAGCATTTCCTCCTCTGTAGGTGGCTTCTTCACCTCTTTTTTCTCCACACTGCTGCATGGGGAAAAGATGTCAAGTGGGAAATAAGCATGCAAGAGTGTTTACATGCACATATAAAAGTGTGTGTCAGGTTTGCGCGCATGTGTGTCTGACAGTTTATGCATATGGGTGATGACAGCTCAAAAATGTCTTTGTCTGCCCCTGTGGCAACACAGGTGCTCGGTAGAGTGCTTTAAATCTCATCCTGTAGATATTTCTGGATGCAGGCACAAGAAAAAAGGAAGAGGGGTTTGGGGGAGGACAAAAGAAAACTCCATAAAACCTTGACAGGTTTTATAGAGTTTTTTGGTTAGTATCAGAACGTTCTTACCGTTTCTTCAACTTCTTTTTGAAGTCCAGCGCTGGATCTAGAAACCAAGACAGAGAAACTCTCACCCAATGCACGCAGTGAAAACAGACCACAAACTAGGTAACTATCAGGATTGAAATATTCACACCACATATTATCTGAAATGGCTGAACTCACTCTCTGTAACAATGAGTGATATGGAGTAAATAGCTTCTCCATGCTCGTTGGAAGCAATGCATTTGTAGACGTCGGCATCCTCCAATGCCAAGTTTTTGATCTGAAGTGGAAGAAATGCATTACCGGTTGCATAAAAGGAAATCGAATAACCTTCTTGACGCTTGTAATGAGATGAGTAAAACCCAAAATGGTCTTAACATTGGCTGGCCAATTTCAATCACACTGCAGTTCTTATTTTAGGCAAAAGGAGGCAGTGTCAAACTACAAATACACAATAAACATGTAGCGCTACAACTTACCAGTCATTCCTCACCAGTGAAACAGATGGCAAGGGGAGATGCATATGTCAGCATCCACAAGTTAATTGCTTTATAATAGCTATTTAAGCTTCACTTAAGCTCTCCGGCTGGTGTAGAGAATTCGCTAAATCCACTCCGGTGTGCTTATGGATAAGGGGATCCTAGAGTCCCCCCCCCCCCCCCCATCTTTCTACCTACTTTTCCCCATGATGCATGGTGTGTTGTCTGGGGAGACAACCCCAAGATGCCAGAGCCCCACGGCTTAGTGATATCATGTGCAGAGCTCTACTCTGCCATGCTCACATTTTCCTTTTCAGAGTGATTCATTTTTACAATATATTACATGCACAGAAAAAAAGATATCCGTGCATAGATATGATGGATTTTTTTTTTTATCAAAATGTGATACTGGTGAGAGACAGCTTTCAGTAAAGTAAGTCGGGAGTACATAAACAAACCTAATGCCGGCTTTTGTGAATACAATAATACAAACCTTGAGCCAACTGAATTTGTAAGCAATAGAAATATTCATAAAATAACACACCGAGAATAAGCCATTGTGCTGAGATATGAAGCAACACAATGAAGGCAAAAACAGTCTAACCCTCTGATGTATGACTCCTACAAAAATAATGAATTCATAACACAAATCTCATTTTAGAGACCAGAACTGTTTGCTTAAATCACAGACAAATTAAAAAGTGAGATATTTTGCTGAGCGAGCTACAGTATGTGTATAAATGGTCAAACCTTGAGTATATGCTGGTTGTTGATGTTATCGTGGAAGGATTTAGTAGCATCGGACAAAGAACACCCACTGGTGCGTTCCCAGCTAACTGTGGGCTGAGGAATTCCCATCACTTTGGCCCTGAACACTGCATCATCACCTATTCATGATAATACAGACAAATGGGGTTAATACACATTATCAGCTTTGGAATTATCGGTAATATAAAATGTCTATTAAGAGACAGTCAGGCTTTTTTAGGTACAGTGATGCAATGAGAATAAAAGTTTAATGTATATCAGATCAACATCCTCATCCTGTTTTCCGTCTGAGACCAGCCAGCCAAGGTCAGCACATGAATGCTAATGTGACGGCAGCTTCGCTGTGCTCTGCATTTTGTGAGACTCTGCCTTATACAAGCCTTGTAATCTATAATTCACACGTATTGCCTGGGTGAGGAGGGTTAGTTTGTGTCCTTGTGCTTTGTGTATCTTTGTCGGGACTTTCATCAGATAGGATTTGCACGACCTCCACCCAGAGAGACAAATAACAAAAATTTGCACATTGCAGCAAACGTTTAATTCCAGCTGGAGTTGGCTTTCTATCATCTGGAGTTTCTGGGCAAACTGTGGGCTGGGATCTAAAATTAGCTGAAGTGGAGTTGTCCTTTAGGCTCAAGGGCTCGCAGTAGTTTGTAAGGCGATGTGAAGAGAGACGTAAGGAAACGCAAAGCGGCTTTATTGAATTTTCAAGGTGCTGGAGGACGAAAGAAGCAGTTCACCTCACCCTCTTGGGCAGTGATGGGGCGCAGCTTCTCCTCGAAATCTGGGACAGTCTCCCCCTTGGGGATGTGGAGGGTTTTCTGTACCTGGCTGAAGGACTCCACAACTGCTGAGGTCTTCCGCTGGGCCCCAAAATGTTCTGAGGGAGTTTAAATGACATTCACATCATGAGTATGTACATCCAGGCAAATTATAGTTCAATGGCCTTACGTGCAAATGTTGAGGTTATTTTTGTTGCACTAAAGAACCGAATAATGTAGTTCTTAGCTTTATACTGCATTTGAAAAGTGGTTTAGAATAGAAGTCAAAATATACTCGCAATTGTTCTTACACAATGTGACAAATAAGAAATGTCACTCAAAGCTACTATTTTAAAAATGTTCACCAATAATGTTGCTTCCACTCACTGTATTAATAACTAATGGTCTCATAATTGAAGATATTACATTACAAAGCATGGCAGATGGGGAGATGATGATCTTGATGAATAATGCATACCTTCCACAGTCCTTAACAAGCCCTGGGGTACTTTTCGCAGCTTGGTGGAGCTTGTGGAAGAACTAAAGGTGGAAGAGCTGGAGAAGGAGGAGGAGCTGGACATCTGCATATCTGACATCTCCCTCATCTGCTGCTCCATCCGCCCCAGTCTGCCCCCAGTGGTATGGAGGAGCTCTGCTGCCATGATGAACACGATGAGGTTGTGTATGTCTGTGCCTGACTGTTGACAGAATGAGATCAGGGTAGTTATACAAGTGGCAAACAGTAGTTATTTGGATTGAATTGTTTGGACTGGTTTAACAATCCAGCCCATCCTATTTAAATTCACACACTGATTCAGATAATATCCTGTGTTGACATAGCCAAAAAGAAAGATATTAAGTGTGGATTTGGAATTTTGTTTGTGTGAGTGTATGCGTGTGTGTGACAAACACACATTTTCACTCTGCCTCCCTGATCATTAGGTTTGTTTTCAAGAGCACGCACAAAAAAAAAAAAAGAGAGATTGATACTCGCCTCCCTTCTCCTGCTCATCCCCTGCCCTTTACTTTTCTATCATCCTTCTTTCAAGAGTGACTACAATAGTCGCTCGCCTTTGCAAGTCTCACACAAAAATCCCATTAAAAAGGTAATCTACATACCTGCTGTGTGAGATAAAGCACTGTGTTTGTACCGCTGATGAACTGAGCTCTTCTTCTCTTACATTGAATTTCAGTTTGCTCTCTCATTGCTCAGGCCCAATTTCTTGTTCTCTGCATGTGCCTAAGCTTTTCATTGGAATATATCTATAATAAAATACATATTTCCAGTGTCTGTAGGAGGGACATTGGAAACATGGTCTATATTTACTATTTAGTGAATAAAAACACTTTACTGAATATTATTTTTCCAATGACAGTCTGGTTCTAGCATACACTCGTCTTGGACTTTGAAGTCAGTTAAAAACAGTTAAAAATAAAATTCATTTCTAAATAAAACACACAGGTATTAATATTTTGTTTCCTGCAGCAAATACATTGAGGTTGGTGAACTAATTAGTTCTCTGTGCTTTGATACTTACTAAAGGAAGCGCGTTCTTAAGCGACCACAGCAAAGTCTTTGATGGTTTAACTCTACAGACTAAAGGAGCAGCAAGTGACTTGAGGCTACAAAATGCTGATCAGGTTGCTTTCTCACTGTGGAACACAAGAAGATCTTCTTTTCGTTCCCTGCCTCTTTGCTTCTTCGTTTGGCATCCTTGATCTCTTTCTCTCTTTCAGTCTTGCAGCACCCAGCATGGCAAATTGTGAAAGGATTGCTTTTTTTTTTTTTTTTTTTTTACCCTCCCCTCTGCTCTGTTATTTTAGAAAAACCTAGACACACAGCCAACCACACTTACTTGTTATAGCAAAGTCTGCACCCCAGGTTTTTGGTTCAACTCTTTCCAGGCTGAGTGTCGTCTCTTATGATGTTACTAATCCATAGGCTGCCTCCTCCTCAGCAGGATCATGCAAACTCCATCTTCTTGGTTCCTTTTTGGTGAGGGGAACCAAGGACGGGGCAGTCATCTTAAACCCCTGCTGTGTCTCATCCCTGGACAAATAAGGATCTGGTATGTTCTGGGGTGGACTCGGCTATACTGGTGTGGAGGAACACTATCATGCCAATATTTCCCACAGGTCAGTTAGTTTGAATTCTCAGGCTATTATTTCTGAATGTGAATATTCTCCAAAGAGCATGTGGTGATGGAGACTTTCTAGCAGGCTGACTTCCTCTCAGTCAAAGGCCTGAACACACTTTTTTCATTTAAGTTTGGAAAATATGTCCAAACTTTTGACTGGCACTGTCAATGGAAGGACTTTCATCATTTCAAAAAGAAGTTACAAATAAGTAACTTGTCATATGCATTTAGACACACCCAGGTCAGTGATTCCCTACTTGTTGGCCTTGTGAACACCCTAAATCTAAACAGTTAAAAGGAACAATATAGTAAAAAAACAAAAAACAAAAACCATTACGAATTAAGAAATACAAGTACTTCTGACTGGGGAACTATACATTGGGAAAACAGACTTCTGTCTGTCAACTAGGGGTGTGAATCTTTTACTATCTCACGATTCGATTCAAAATTGATTTTTGATTCAAAACGGTTTGATTAATAATGATTTCTGCTTCAATCTATAGGTGTGCAAAGGATCCTCATGATCTACTCCAGTCTGCTTTGTAAGACAGAATGACAAATGGAGACATTAAAGTGTCTTTTTCACATTTATTAAGTTTTAAACATTTATCCATGCTTAGATAGAATTGTTGCAACTGTTGCATAAAAGCAATATCACATATTGCTTAAGTAACAAAAATAAAAGTGTATCTTTATAAAAAAAAATATAGTGCAGTTAAACATGGGTTCCCCAAGTGCTTAATCCTCATTTTGCAAACCTTGCACACTGTGAAGCTCATGTCAAGCTCGGTCTTCCCAGGCATTTGGTAAACAGGGCCTTATAAAATCCGCGATCATGGAATCACGGAATTAGACATTAAAAACGGAATTCATTATAAACACAGAATAACACGGAACTGGCCGACATTTTACATAAAAGTTTTTTTTTTTGTTTTTTTTCCCGGAATAAAAAGGAACGTATCTGTCGGGAAAATGCTCCGAGGGGGTCACTAATAATGCACGCCCCCCTACCCATGAATGAATGAATGAATGAATGAATGAATGAATAAATAAATAAATAAATGTGGTGACTTGAGCGTAGTGGGCACGGTTCGATTCCCAGTGGGGGCACCTGAACATATCTAGGTTCATTGGTGACTTGATGTAAATGTATGCGGTGACCTGAGCAGCACAGTGGTATGGTGGTTAATGCTGTCGCCCCGCAGTAAGAAGGCACGGTACATAGGTTAATTGGTAATGAGACTAGAGACCGGACCCCTGCAGAGACTAGAGACTAGACCAGACCAGACCAGACTAAACAAGACACTGGACCACCCAGAGACTAGACCAGACCAGAGACTGCACCCCTCCAGAGACTAGAGACTAGCCCAGACTAGAAAAGACCAGAGACGGGACCAGACCAGAGACCGGGCCCCTCCAGAGACTAGACCAGAGAAGGGACCTCCCCAGAGACTAGACCAGACCAGAGACCGGACCCCTCCAGAGACTAGACCAGAGACTGGACCCCTGCAGAGAGTAGAGACTAGATCAGGTCAGACCGGACTAGACGAGACACCGGACCCCCCCTCCAGAGACTAGAGACTGGACCCCGGTCTTTTTTTCAGAATAAAAAGGATTGTATCTGTCAGGAAAATTCTCCGAGGGGGTCCCTAATAATGCTCGCCTCCCACCAGTGAAGCGGCCGTCTGAGTGCTAAGTGCTAAGTCAAACGAGAGTCACTCACTGAGCTCAACACAAAGAGGTTGACTATCATGTACTTCAATGGAGATGGAGATAATCGGTGGAAAACCAAAGAGAATGGGGATAGAAGAAATTAAAAAGTTTACAGTGGATTTGATATTTCCACCAAAGTTGTGGGATGTATGTTTCATTGTTTTATTGTAATGTTTTTGCTTAAATGTGTGGAAGCATTAAAGTTTTCAGTTATAACTGAAGAAATTGTCTATATTTCATTACTTAAAACGGATTTTATAGGGCTCTTGGTAAAAACCAAAATGAGTCCAAATCTTTGCCTTCAACGAGGACAGGGCCGGTTGAATCTCTCTTTCCTCCATTATTGTAGTTTCCTCCTTGTTTTGGTGCTTACCGCGCATGTGTATGTTCCAGAACCGGCTCCGTGGTGAGGGACATTTAAATCCATTCTGAATCGTAGTAAGTGAGAATTGCGATTCTTATGTGCATCGATTTTTGGCACACCCAAAATGTGTTTGTCAGCATGTTTTAATGACAATACCAATAGTTAATGATTGTTATTCACCTACAGAAGCAAGTAGCTACTGAATCTTGCGCTGCTGTGTTCCAATCCATTATTAGTTTATAAAGGGCATTTAATTTCACATCAACATGTCACAGTGTGAAGGCACTGATAGTCTGAGAATACATCCATTACAGCAGAATATACTAAACCAAGGCCCTCCTGATTAGACTCAGTTTCTTCAAACTGCCAGTTTCTTTCCTGCCACTTTCCGAGCGACCAGCTTTTGCATGTCCCACAATTTTCTTTTTCCCCCACTGTACTTGACGTGGTTTATTTTCTTATGGCAAAGACTGATAGCGTGAGGCAGAGAAGTCTGATGAGACTTTTGCCACTTCAACAGTGGATGTACAGCAACGTATAAACTAACAGGAAATCCCAAACTGCACCTGTGCAGTCAATTACAATCAATCACAATATTCATGAATAGTTCATTCATTTGAAAGCTAGTTTGAGTACATATAAGGCTTATTGTCACATATGTTATTTCCATTCCTAAGGACAGTTAGGAAAAATTAAAAATTCACATCCAGTTGTCATGGTATCAATTTACTGATAAAATGACTTCTAAAACTTTCCTTTGGACATGCAGTCAAAGAAAACATTTGCTTCAAAGACCTGTGCACGTGTACGGGACCTGTTGACTAATCAGTTGGCAGTCACTTTTATGATCTCACACAATGTCAGGCTTGAAATTTAAGAAGTATTTCTTGTTTGATGGTCTCGGAACAAGCTCATTATTGGAGCTGGGTAAGGCATGAATGTTTTATTACCAGTCCAGACTACTTGTCATGGATATGCTCTTTGAGGTGACAACAAGAGCACTTAAGCGTGATTGTTTAGTTTGAGAGAGTGGGAAATATAGAGGAAAGGAGGTTGGGTGAGGGGCGGTGGTGGTGGTGGTGGTGGTGGTGGGGGGGTTGCATTGGTATTACTTCGCTCTAATCCTCTTTGTGCTACACCTGGCTGGCATACTAATGATGGAGAAATGACCCAGATTTTTCTCATATTTATACTCACAGCACAAAATGTAATGAATGAGATGTTTATTTTGAAGCAACTGCCATTTTTTTTCCTCTCTGCCAGCGGTGAGTCTAAAAATGAGGCCAAGCATGGAAATTCACGTGATGACAGACAGCAACGCTCAGTCTCTTTGCTTTAAGACTGAAGGCAGAGGATTGTCAACAAAAATAATTCCTGTCATGTCTTTTGATATTGCACTCCTCCTTGTGACAGTATCCTCTGAACAGACACTTAATAAGAAAAGTGAAGAATTTCCACATGGTTGCAGCTCATATAACTCTGCCAACAGAGCTATTTTTACTGCTGCTGAGCTAGTCACCTGTTCATGTGGGAATTTATCTTTCCGTATTTTTAACTACAGCGACACAATGCACCACTGACTGCATCTTTGTGAGGGGATCATGTCCACTAGCTGGAGAATCCAGTAACTGCAGCTCTGTAGGGCAAAGGTCAAGGCATTTGTTTGTTAGTCTGTAGGAATACACAAACTTTTTTATGATTTCATGTGGGCCCATGGGAACGCCATGTTATTCTTAGCATTGAGGAAAACCTGCAGAATGTTACTCAATATGGCAGCCGTGATGTGATGTTAAATGTTCCATCTGAATTGCACATCTCTGGAGACATCTCATTTTCAAATCTGTCTTGAAAGAAACAGCTGCAGTGGATTGCATGTGTCTGTCTTCGTTGTGTGTGGGCTGAATGGAGATATGATTAAAGTCAAATTCCTAAACTTTTGAACTTTGTAAACATATTTACCATTCTATTTGTACTCTAAATGCACAGTACATTACATTATAGATTACTGTCATGTTCCTCCAGTATCATGTCCTTTCTCCCGGTTTGTGCTGCAGTTAATATATCTTTGTGTCTTCTTCTCATTCCTCCTTATCCCTTCACTTCACCTCTCCCGATCTCTTTCTCCTCCTTACTCATCCACAGCCATGGAGGAATTTCCCTAGAAGGATATTGCATGGCTGAGCAGAAACCTGTTTGGGGAGGAGGAGGCTCAGGCAAACAGGGTATAAGCAGAACTGTTCCAGAAGGATGCAGGAAGCAAACACCTTAAACCTTAATTTTAGCTCAGACCTATCATCAAAGTATGTGCTGTCCAGGAAAATGAAAAGGTTGGATGTGAGAAACCGAATCAGGTGAAGGCTGAAGGAAACGCAAACAGGCAGAGTGAGACAAAAGACCGAAAAGCAGGTGTTGGATTAGTCAAAGGAGAGACATTTTAAGAAGCTGCAGGTCTTGAACCAGATGAATTACTGATTAAAGCTGTAGCAACCTCGATGAAGTTTCTCCTCTTGTACTTGCCTTTATTCAAAATGCAAACACCTTTATGCTCTGAGATGGTGCTAGCAGCATGTTGAGTACCATACCAGTGGTGCCTTACTCTTTGTTGTGCTGGGCCGTATTGTAACTTCCATGCCACACTTTGACACCACTCGGAGCCAACTGGGCATTCACTCCTCCCCTGTGGGCATGGTCTCTGTCTTACCACAGCTGGCAGCAGCTCCTCTGCCTCTATTAGCCTCCACCTTGAACACCCTCTGTTTCCATATCATTCCTCTGCACACAGCTTCCTCCTTGTTCCAAGCATGAAAATCCCTGGAGGGTCGGACCTCAGTGCCAAATGTGTGTACAGGCATGAAAGAGAGGGCAGACAGTAAGGGGTGAAAAAAACAGCAAGAGATACATTTTAAACTGAAAACGCTGCCCGTCTGAATGCAAATGTGTTTCAGATAACATAAAGTTTTTCTGTTTCCCTAATTTATGTTCTCCTTGTGCAACTCACAAATAAATGACGCCATATGCAGTGTGTGAAGCTTTTTGTCTACATTTAATATGAGTTAAAAGCGTGCAGGCCCCTTGTGGTGCTCTGGATGCCTGGCTGCCCTTGAATGAAACACAAACAACAGGAGCACACACACAGAACAGAATCAGGTACGCCAACTGAGTAGAAAAGAGAGCTGTTTTTATTTTGAGACAAAAACATAAAGAACATAAATGAAAAAAGAAAAAAAAAGAAAAAGAAAAGAATCCAGAGCTCAAAAGCCCTTTCAGGATGTCTTGCAGCCAAAAGAAAGAAACGGGGAGAAAAACGTACATGAAACTATTTGATTACACAGTTTGGTTGACTTTCAGACCCAGTGTGTGCATGTGATGTAATAACTTCAGTTTTCCTTGCAACAGCCCGAGCAAGGTAAATGCTATGAAGTTTTTGTTCCTTTATAAATCATGTTTGGCTGAGGTCATTCACTAAATACTCATTTCAATATGGCCCAGATGAATACCTAAGCGTTTCATTTACGCCCCATGTTCCCCTGAAGATTACATTATTAATCCACAGACAACAGAGGATTACGGTTTGTGGTCGGTCAGATTCTGAAAGCAAAGCTGGGACAAAGTAAATTGAGGTCATATTCTTATAGGCCAGGTTTTGTATCCTTTGATCCATCATATCGAGATTCAAATTGGAATCGACAGCTTACCCTATCAAACTATCCAACACGTCCAACCACATGTTGGATGCAATCCTTCACCCTAAAGTCAATGACACTTCAAGAGCGAGATTATTTTGAGCATTTGGTTTCATCCTCTTTTCATGCATTTCATCTTAACACCCGCACATATCCATCGTTCACCTCACTCGTGTTTTCACTCCCCACAGCTAATCCACCGTCCTCTCAACACCAAGTGGGCGTGTTGCAAAAACCTAAATTTATATTACTACAAATCCCTCTGTTGTTTTCAAAAGTAGTTTTGTGGTTGGTGGAGATGGAATTGTAAAGGATATCAACTTTTTATTTTTCTATGTATATTTTTTATCTAATAGCAATTAAACAACCAAACTCTGCTTAATTCTAAGACAGAGGTCACCCACTCCAGTCCTGGAGGGGCTGCTGCCCTGCATGTTTTAGATGTTTCCCTGCCCCAACACACCTGATTCAAATGAGTGGCTCTTTATCAGACCTCAGCAGAGCTTGATGACCGGAGTTGGTGAGCCCCTGTTCTAAGATTTTTTTAAGAGCTATAACTCTAGAAATGTTTTCATTGCACTTCTATCTTTGACCAGAAGGTGGCAGTCAAGCGCGTCTCCTGAGTGCCTCTGCTGGATGCCGCCACACACATCACACAGCTCAAAGTGTGTGTAATTAAACTGCAACATCAATTTGATGGTTTTTTTTTTTTTGCTATTTAATCATTTTTATTATTATTTGTCAGACCTAATTTGACTTTCTCCTCAACTAAAGCTACCTATCCCAAACTAAATCTTTAGTTTAAATTAAATTGGTTGACTGAGAGGGAATTCAATCGAGCACAAGGTCAAATTATGTCTGATAAATATCACTGCCCCCCCCCCCCCCCCCCCCCCCCAAAAAAAGGATCTACAACTCACATGAGGAATTTTGATGTTTCATTAAAAGCTACAGCAAACGGGACATTGAGAGATCATTTTTTTTAAAACTAACGAATTAAGCTCAACTTGTGCAGATAGGCAGTTTAAAAGAAAACAATAATTTCTGTGTTGGTGTTTCATCGCTTCAGCAGTTTTTTCATTAGGTTGAAAATCTACTAATCATTGTTTATTAGAATCAACAGAGGGGTGTGTGTGTGTGTGTGGGGGGGGGGGCTGTGCGCTCAGCGATTGGATGACGGATCATCCAGCCGCCAAGCGGAGGTGGGAGCGGGCCTTGTTGCCCCGCCTCCAGTGGGCCCTTCGAGGGGTTCTAATTGGCTGCCGGGCCGGTCACTCCCCACCTCCTCATCGGCCACCCAGGTTAGGTTGTTCTGCGCCGTTAAGATGCTCAATTGATGGGCGTACTGAGCTTGTGCGGTGAAATCGAGATACCCCTTACGTGTTTGATTGTAGCAAAACAGAACCATGTTCCCTCCTGGTTTCCTCAGAGCTGGTTGCAGCTTTTTCCGCGACATCCTTCCCGGAGCTCGGCTGGGTTTCCTCCTCCCTGTGCGCGGTGGCCAGCGGCTCGGACGATGCTATTGCGGCGTTTTAACGGGAAAAAACCTCATGACAAAATAACAACACAAGGCTAAGCTCGTCGCTCCCGGCAGCACGCACCCAGTGTTGATTTTGTTTCCTCCGGATGTGGCTCTTTCTTTGTGATCCTACTCGTACGCGCCGCGGGGGTCTCGGACATCGCAGGTACTTTGGGAGAATTGGGTAAAAAAAAAAAAAAAAAAGCACCTGCCTTGAGACTAGGACGGACCCGGACCACATGGACATCTGTTTCCCCGGCCCTCCTATCGGAAAGTCACATTTGAGTATTTTCTATTGTACTCTGATTATTATGGAGCCGTCACAGTTTTCAGTCTCCGTCGGTTTAACAGTTCCTCGTCGTGGCGGTGCATCAATCCCACCCGGGTATGAGGATGACAGCTGATCGCCCCTCCTCTCCAGGGACTTAACACAACAACAAAAAAACAAAAAACAAAAAAACAAAAACAAAAACAGCGCTCCATCTGAATCAGCTGCCCCCCGCCCCCGACTGGAAGCCACAGTCTGGGTTTGATTCGTGTTTAACAATAGATGGAGCACAGGGGGGCTGTTCTGTAGCCACCCTAACCTTTGCCCCGATCGGGTTACCTTCTTACTTACCGCCGAGTTCGAGCAGCCAGAGTCGCAGCTATTTCTCTGAAGGCCCTTTAATTTCATTGTGGGAAGATTAAACCGTCCGTCTGCGGGTCGAGGCTCACCTTTTACGCACGGAAACTGAATTTCTCCTCATTGCTCTTTTGACACTCTGACTGGATGGAGATGATCTGTGAGCAGCCGATCAAATAATCAGCGTGCTGCTGTCGGCTGGAGCCGGAGCTGCAGGGGGGATTTGTGTAGATTATCTCCGGACTGCTATTTTGCCCCCCACCCCGTGCCGTCAGACTTCTAACTCAATTTAGCAGCTTTAGATCTGCAGTCTTTTCCCTGCCAACCCCCAGCCCGCCAGGGAAGCGTGTTTATAAGCCACGGGATTCATATTGGGGAGGGCGAGGGGGGGAAAGGGGGCAGAAACCGGGCAGAAACCGGTTTGCATTCTTAAGCAATGACCGCCGCAGAAGTGTCTGGACCCAGATCTGAGGATAGACCGACTCTGTCGCCCCGCGGATCCCCGGGAATGAGACGCGCCACTCGGCTGTAGCTCACACACACGCCCCGTTTACGCTCAGGCTGCCCGGCCGGGATGCCGTCGCTGTGATCGGGGGTTGAGGAGGAAGAGGAGGAGGGTGGGAGTGGATGAGGTAGCCCATCAGCCGTACAGTCAGAAAAAAAAACTAACAAACAAAAGACCCCGTCGATCCAGCACTTCCCCGGATCCCATTTTTTTAAACAGACAATCTACCGGACTCCTACCGGAGGATGTGCGAGCCAGGATGCTGCGCTTCCCCGTGAAGAAGATCAGGAAGCAGTTCAAGCTCCTGCTGCTGCTGGTGCTGCTCACCTCCGCCGTGTGGTTCACCTACCTGCACATCAACCAGGGCAAGACCATCAAACTGCACTTCAACTACGGAAAAGGTAGACTCTCCTAAGGGACTCCCCTTTCTGTTCCTCTTTCAAGTTTTCTGACAGGACTCCGGTCTTTCCACCTGATGAATGTGAATCAAAGAGTCCCTAAAGACATTAAATGGACATTAAACTGCTCCTCTATGAATAGCCACTGTAGGAAAACCTTAGGAGATGAAACCATAAACTTGTCTAACATCACCATAAAGTCACAACTGAGCTTCTGCAGGAATATTATAGGAATATTAAAGTGACATCACAGGAGATAATAATGCAATAAAGGATGATAAGGCCACCATAAACTCACCACAGTAGACACAATAACAGATACAAGTCCTATAGGAGAAATCATAGGTGTAAGACACTGCAAACTTATGCTGAGCTCTGTATAAACACAGCAGTTGTATAAATCCTTTTTTTATAAATACAGTTAATTGCATGGATTAGTGATGAAAACGTCTGTAAAACAGCTTGTCGGTAGGCTGACGTGGAGGAGCAGATAGGCCACAAGGAGAAGTGACACAGAAAGGTGGCGTGTCTCATAAATTGACAATCGTTTCCTTCTCCAAGCTGAGCAAAGAGTCCCGCGGTCTTTGGAGCAGGTCGAAAAGCCAGGCCCCCGCCTTCAACATTAATAATCAAAGGGCTTTTTATGAAGGTGGCTTCAGAGGTCACAGGCCTGCCAGTTGCACTTGGAAAATATATTAAGGGGAGGGTGTGAGGAGGAGGAATAGGAGGGTGGGCAGATTTCCACCTGCTGCTGTGATGCTTCTGATTACTGGAGACTCAATTGTGTTCAACCCAGTGCACAGCAGAAGTGGCTGGTTCAAGCAGGACGAAAGAAACAACCACTGATGGAAAAACAAAATACAGATAAAAGGCGTCACCTACTACAGCTTTAACATGGGCTGAGGGTGTATTCTATCTCTTGCAGCTGTCTTTGTAAAGTGACACCCAGTGATTATGATGTCCTTGAAGAGAAATGCACCACACACACACATGGTGTACTGACACAGCGATCATTTCATTGTGTCTGATCCTAGCTGTGCGGGTTTTCCCAGCAACAGAATAAATTTAGTTTTCTGATCATGAGAGACCTGAGTCATACGGAGGAGTGAAGGCTGTCACTCTGGCTTGTTGCATTTTTTAACTCCAACTAAGTGAGTTGGGAGTTTTGTGTTAGAATTTGGGCAAAAAAAAAAAAAAAAGCACAAACCAACACAGTATTCTCTCAGTGAATTTAGGAAGAGAGTGGTAACTAAAAAATACATTATAAGCTTAATTTATTGCAGGGCTATTGCGTTGCATTTCGCTTCATTGTACTGAGCTCACTCTGAAGTTGATGCGATGAAGAGGTCCTTCCCATTGAAGCAGACTGACTAACTGACAGATTCATCATCCTTTCACCTTTGTGACTTTTTTTTTCTGCTTGCAGAGTCATTGCTGATTTTGTGTTAACTTGCCCCAGAGCGCGACGATCGCATTCATTCATCACAAAGCCTGACATATTCTTTTTCTTTTTGTGCGAGAACTGCGTTCCTAATTTTAGGGATTCAGCTTGTAGTCTACCTTTTTGTGACTTGTCTGCTGCAGCTGTCTGGTGAGGAAAGAAGCTGTTATTCTGCAATGTGCTGTTCTGTGTATCTAATTGACTGTCTTCCATTTAGCAGGCATCTGAGCAGGTCAACTCACTTAACCTCTTACGAATAACATGTCCCCTCTCGCACCAAGCGTTTCTAAGTGAGATGTAGCCATTACTGAATATGGGGCTCTATGAAGTGTGTAAATATTCATATCAGGCTGGCCGTGCTCTCTCCACACACAAAACTTCATTGATTCTTAGCACTGACGATAGAGCAGGTAGAAATAATATAATTTCATTTCTGGCCTGAGTCCTCTCTTATTTGAATAAGAAATGACAATTTGTTAAATTTCCATTCTGCTTGTCTCCATTTTGGAGGAAATTAGATTCATCATGGCCAAATCCTCTCCATGAGTGAGCAAATGAATCAGACAGATTGCTGCTGGTACTTCATCCTCCAGATAAAATCTTATTGGCATGTGACCAGCAGACTTATGAGAAATACAAACATCTTGGCATATTTCCCCATTGAGGCTGCATCTACCTTGTGGTGAGGAATGATTTGTGTCAAAGACAGTTGATAGGAGATTATTTTATGAAGTCTTTCAAACTTAGTTGTATTCAGCTCAGTGTGCTCCTGTGTTGGCTGACTTGGTCAGTGTAATAAGGCATCAGAGGCCTTTCCTAATGGCCCCCTGCGGAGCGCTCCATGGTGAACAGAATTTCCTCTGAAACACAGTGCACTTGTGTCTTAACTAACATACACGGCGTGCGTCTACAAACTCATTAAGCATTTTCAATATCTCTGTGAATGCTTTAAAGCTTGCATTGATCTTCTCTTCCTTTTACTAGCATTGTTACCTTAATGGTGCATTTCAACCATTAGCTGTTACAAGGTCTTTGCAGTTGGCAGTAGTGTGCATATGTGTCGCTGTTTGTATGATACAAAAATGTGGGAATCTGGTCATGAAATGGTGATGGACAGCCACACTGTGAATGATGTGACAAGAATCTGGGTGCTGCATTGAAAATAAAGCATTTTCAGCAGTTCTTTATTGCCTTGACCCTGCTTCAAATAGACATGTTTGTATTTCTCCTTGGCTGCTAATGTTTTTGCCTTGTGAGAAAGAGGATTTTGCTGCGTCTACATTATCCGTGCCATTACTAACCAATCCTTCAGAAAGACATCACGCCTCAGAAATCATATGCCCTCATTGATATCAGACTTTCGTTTGAAATCAATCACACAGAAGTGTCAGTGGGTTATTTTGATTCAGAGCTGCCATCATTCAGTGCACGAATCCAGTCAGAGCTGTATGGAATTGGGCCACCATTTTCTGCCTTTAAATTATTTGGTGCGGGATGGAACTGCGTGACAGACTTACGATTCAGTTCGTTCACCTTTATGCAATTTTGTCGAAAGTAGAGAGGGAGAAGGCGATCTAATTCAAGTAAGATTATTGCCCCAATGAAGAGGAGTTGTAAGCTTTAAACTTGACTATTTGGAGTGCAGGTTTTTAATAGAACTCTAAAAGTTAAAGTTACTTCTGTCTTTTGCGCTTGTAGAGGAAACTGTAGATCAGGAGTCTTTTTTTTTTTTTTCCCCCTCTGAGATGTTCACACCTCCTGTTTACATATTCCGGCTCCCTCTCATTTATGAATAGGCCAGTCATGGAAATATAATTGCAGCACAATGGGCGATACCAATAGGACTTTTGTAATGTATGGCTGTTTCATAGAGCATTCATAATTTTTCCTTAAAAGCCAAAGTACCTGTTGTAGCTCTGATGAACAGGAAAGCCAAAAAGGTATAATTAAATAGTTTTTAGATTGCCTACTGCCCAGGCCGGTGTTATTTAATCAGAATTTCAATGAGGAAGTGTGCTGGCCGGCAGCACTGCGGTGCATATTAGATGAGTGCCACATTTATGTGGCCACCCAGTTGTACAACAGCCCCCCTGTTTTCCAACATCAACAGGTCCACTGAGGAGGAGGAGGAGGAGGAGGTGGCTGGCTGCTGCATACAGGCCTCTATTGATTAACTATGATTATGCATACAGAAGCGAACACATATTCATACACACAACCCACGCACACAAACATCCAAATATGTCACCTACATATTTGTAAACTTGCACACAAGACACACATGCGCTTCACATCGTCACCAGTCCGAAGGGAAAAGGAGAGAGTCTCTGGGCCTGTGACAGATTGGCTGCTTGGTTGCCCATGGAGATAACATATGGGAGAGGAGCATGTGGAGATGGGCTTGTGAGGTGTTTGAGTTTATTTTATTGAGACCAATGCGCTCCCCCTTTTTTTTTTTTTTTTTTTTAAATAAGGTTGACAGTGTTAAATATTCCCTGAAAGAATAAAAAGTAAAATAATCAGAGCCAGTGTGTACAAGAGTTGTTGTGCTTTAGAGGAAAAAATTTAAACTGACTTGCAGAAGCACACATTTGGATAAAAAAAACAAAACAAAACAAAAAACGAGGATATAGTTGCACTTCAGCATCCAGTTGGATTCAGCTTGTTGCTGTATCTCAGCAGCAACACCCTCAGGCAAGTTTGCTGTCATGGTAACCATGCCCTCCGATGTCACTTTGCCTAATTTTAGCTCTTGTGGTTCTCATGGTCGGTCAGTCTTACCTTGGCCAGAACCACTCTGGTGGCACAGTTGTAACAGACACCACCTTCAGTGTGCGTGAGTGCTTAAGCTTATACACAGCATTTTTCATGTTATCATTTATTCATGCAACAATTTACCTTGTCTGATTTGTGAATAATGCAGCTGCTCAGCGCTCAAGTGCACTGTGATGATTTGTTAATGATAGAGGGAGGGACGGAACAAAAAGACATTAACAAACCACATGATAAATAAAAGTCATATTTCAGTCATATTGTACAACTTGGGTGTGTTTCTGACAAATAAATGAAGCTGCTTTTATCGGAATCTTTATCGGAATTTTATCACACCTACAAGTGTGCACAGACAAACTGGTTTGGGCATGTTAAACTGAGGATACATGTGAACCCAGCTGGGTAGTGCAGCTTTTAAAGATTGCTTCCATTTAGAAATGTGAGGCCTTTATATCGCCATGGAAGAGCTCTGTTAATCAGATTGAGATAGAAGAGTACATTACTAAATTACAGCTGTGCTAGAATGGCGGTTTATATTCTTTCGAGTCATCCTGTTTGGCTAGCTTAACAATAATATTCATGATGCTGTACAGGCACTTTAGTTTCATTTCCAGGTGGAAATGATTGCTTCGGGAAACCTGGATGATTGAGAAATGGATCTTATTATCTGTGCGCCTCTATACGCAATCTTTGAGATATGATTTAAATATAATGAGACCTATATAGAGAAGCACTGCATTACATATGAAACATGCATTTCTTTGATATCGTATTTCATTTAAAGAGCCATGCTATCAAAGCGTACACAGGTGGCAGTCAGTCCATTGTGTGCTGGTGGCTGGGGAGCTGGGATGGGGACTGTCACAGTCTCAACCGTGAATCTGCCACACATCTTATCTGGCCAAGACAGTGAATCTCTCTCTCTGGGTAATTCCACAGCGAGGATGAACGATGCCCCCCCCCGTAAAAGCTCACACTGCACCTTCAATGTTAACCTTCAAGATTAACAGAGATGAAACAGTGCCTCATGCTCTCCTTTGTGTGTATTTGCTCATTTTTCATTGTGCATGTAAGGTTAGTTTTCACCCTCATCAATGTGCATGTTTGTGAAAATGCACACATATAATGCTCAACAACAGCCTTATCCTCCTGTGGGTAATTTAGCATTTTCTCCTTAAAATATTTAACACTCGATGTGTCATATGCCCACAGCGGATTTCACGACTCTTAAGTGTTGCGTTTGAGATTAACAGACGTTGATATAGGACTGAGAAATGAAGGGAGGCTCTGCTGAAAGGTGAGCAAGAGCGATGGAAAAACACGAGTCCAGAGGGTGCGTTAACCTCAGGGTTAATGAAATTTGTGTTGGCCTGCGTAACAAGCCACCATCAAGGTACCAGCTCTGCCCCATGCAGATGAGAACTCTGGCCCAGTGCCATTGCTTTGCCGCAGGAGATTTGTCTGTCTGTGTGTGTGTGTGTGTGTGTGTGTGAGAGAGAGAGAGAGAGAGAGAGTGAGAGTAAGTGAGCAAAACAGAGAGATTTAGTGTAAAAGAGCTGGAAATGTGTATGTGTGATGTAGTTTGTTTTCTGCAAGCGTATTATAGCATGTGTCTGTGAGCGTGCGCCTCCCCCGATCTCGCTGCCGTCTGCACTTTAGCCCCAGTGTTTAGCCGAGCAGAAGAGGAAGCAGCTGAATGATGGCACTGTCTGCCCTCTGGCACGCTCGCCGCGAATGGGGAACGAGTATTTGTGAAGTGAGGGACGGGGCAGAAGAAGGACACCCTTCTTACGCAACAGGTGGGACTGCGCCGCGGGAGGCATCAGGACAGGATGTGGCTGTGGCACATAATAAACCAAAAAACCAAGCCCTTCACAGTGCAAGCTCAGTGTAACCTGTTTGTACATGGAACTTCCTGCTGCGGGTGTACTGCACATGTAAACTTTACTGTGGAAAGTGTCTAATAATAGAGCAGATGCATCAACAATGCCATAAGGAATGATTTCTCAGCAGAAATCCACAAGTTTTAGACACTTTACGAACACACTGCTGGGAGACACTGAGGATTGGAGTGTGAATTAGTGATGAGTGTTTAAAAAATAAGGAATGGTTAGAACAGCCGGAGAGACAGATGTCAGGTGGGAGTATCGACCATAGGCCTTTGTGATCCTCATCAGGATAGGATTTGATAGCATCCCCCTCCTCCCCTTCCCTTGTGCTCCGGCTTGGTTCCGCTCTTTACTCCCCACCTATGCGGAAGGATCTTCTTTCATAGGGGTTTCTATGCGGCGCTGGGCTGGTATCAGCTCTGGTGTTGCCTTTCTGAAAGTGATCCAGACCTTGCAGGATTTCAATCAATCCTCAAAGAGTGTGTGCCTGTGCGCTCCCTGCTGCTCAGAATGAGCTTTCTGTAGTGATGGTTAATGGAAAAGGTCACCTCTCCTTGAGGCTGTGCTGCTTCGCAACCAAGACAGAGAACAGATCAAGAGGGACAGCCAAACCTCGGAGACAGAAGGGTCAGAATTATTGGAGACAGGGATGTTGGTTGCATTGTAATCAGCTCTGCAAATTTTTTTTCCCCACAGCTCAGTTGAAAAGTCATAAAAATGAACCAGTTTCTATACATCGGGCAAATTGACCGTAGCTTGCCTGTCCCTCCGTGCATTTCTCTCTGTAGTTACCACTCTCTTTTCCCCCGACTGTTCTTTTAAAATCACTACCATGAGCGTTCCCACTGTTCACCACTCACTTTATGAATATTAACATGTTTGTGGAATTAGTTTCTGGAGGTGGGTGAGGAACTCATCTCCATTTCTGAAAGCTTGACAGTTAAAGTTGGGCAGGGAGATGTTGACTTTTTCTAAACTTTGACATTTAGGAGCTTTCCCTTGCACCTCTAGCTGCCATTTAGTTAAAACCAAATCTTGCGTTTTCTATCCGGCTTTCTATCCAAAAGGGTAAAAACACTGAGAATGAAACAGTAGGCGTGAGAAAGTTCCCCACTGCTCCACAGCAGGTGTGACAGGGATCCCCTGCTGACAGCACCCAAATGTGAATGTCCTTTTGAGCCGAGCTGAATGGTATATGTTCCTTTTTCTTTTACTATCACAGCCTTTTTATATATTATTATTTTTTTTTACGCATCTTGTATTCCATCTGGCTGCATTCCCCCGACATTCAAGTTGTCTATTACCATCTCCATCTTTACATATTTTTCCGCATGAAACATGAGAGTACCGGAGGAGAACAGAAAGGACAAAGGCCTTCACTTTGTCCTTCTTTTGTTTTACCTCTCAAAGGCCTGTTTTCCAAGATTTCCAAGGTGATTACTATGTGAGCTGCTTTGTAAAGCAGTGCAGCATTGCTCTCTGAGGGCTGTCAGACGCCCCCCCCCTATTGTAGCCAGTTATGAGGAAAGATATTTAAGGGAAGAGGAAACATTCCTACTTATTCTGGTTCTCTGTTTGTATTTGTATTTTTCTGCATGTACTTGATTTGAGCCCGTCAATGTGCAGCGATTTTTAACATTTCCTCATTAATTGAACTTCTCTGTTCCTCACTATGATTTAATTCCACCTTTTTGGTATTCACTGTACCATACTCAAATTCTTGTTTATCCCTCTGGAGTATCAATCATGCTAATACAGCGGATAGAAGATCCCAGCTCTTGATGTTTTAATCAGTAGAAATGTTTTTGCATCTTTTACTGGCAAAATGTAACTTTTAATTGCTTAGTTTTTATTTGTGGCAAATTAATTAGAATTTAACAAAAACACGCAGAAGCAGCTAAAACTGATGCAAGTAACTGAAAGTGATTGGCAGCACTTCTTACTGAAGATCTACTTCTTGTAATTTTTTTGTAACTCAAAAGTTTCCTCCAATGTCACGGTTGTTTTTGTTGTTTGAGAAATAAAAAATGACTCTTTAAATCTCTAAGCTACATTTTAACCTGGCCTGACATCGTGGAAAGGCCCATTTCCTCACCTTCAGCTTCATCCTCTAGCAATTACATGGCTGTGTTTGGGCCAATTCGTCAAGTCACCAATGAGAAATAAATCTCAGCCTCTTATTGGCTTTATCTCAAGTGCATTATATCAGGCACTATTGTCTACATGACATAGGTGCAGCCAAGGCGGCAGCTATAAATTCCTCTCCTGAGATCCAGCTTGGTTGCGTATCAAGTCTGATCACCCAAATCTCTTAAAGCTTGAGGTTTTTCCTTTGCCATCCATAAAGTTTCTCCCTCCTTTATCTCATTGAAAGGCTCACTTTCTATTCCACTCTTCCTGATGTGACACTTCAGTGTGACATTGTTTGTTGTGCGAGAATTGTTAGTCCACCGATGGCTTGATAGACTCTGCAACTCTTACAACAGCAAGGAAAAGGACAACATAAACTTAAAGCCTATGAGTCTAAAAGGATAAAAAAGATAAGTAAGAAATACCAGTCATTGAGGATGGCACCATAGGCCAATTATCTGAAAATAGTTGGACGTTTTATCAAAGGACAGAGTAAAAAACTTGGTGTGTGACATACAGTATGGACCTGCTGAGTTTTGCTAAGCATCTGAGATTTACATCTCTGCTTCATGGCTTAGTTTACATGATAGCACAGAGAGGACATTCTTAAAAGCTTGTCTGACAGAGAGGCCATTGTACATCTAATGTCTCCACGCTTCCTTCAACCTCCTCCCTCGAACTTGGTCGCTCATCTTAGTTTACTTTTTACATCTTGGCTTATTTTTGCCTCCATAAAATGACCCATTCAGATTCCTTCAGATAAATCTTTAATAATTTATTATTTTTATTATTATTTTTTTCATGTGTTCTTACATCTTCAAATGAGATGTGGGACAATTGCGAGGTTTTCCTCTTGCTGCATCTGGCATGGAAATTCACCTTCTTCAGCAGTCTCTGTGTCGAAAATGCTGCTACTACCCACCCTGCCAATGGAAATTACGTGTTTTTACATTGCAGTGGAGGATAGGAGGTCTGGCATTGAGCCGATGGGTATAATACATCGGTGTAGCACTTTTTCTGACCATCCGATTGTGTTCTGGATGACAGGGAATAGGGAGAAAACAGCTGTGGCTTTGCATTTATTGAGCGCTAGAGGAGGGAGAGCAATATTTCTTATTTACCGTACTCGACTAGTTAAATGGGCCAGTCATATTTATGCTTAGAAAGAAAACCATGATCAATTTAATTCAGCTTGTGTGTGTGTGTGTGTTGTTGTTGTTTGTGGGATGTTTGTTGGCATGCTGCTCATACTGACCTGAAGTTCAAGTTGTCTTGTGTTGTGCATGAAAAATAACGGTTGGAGCTGTGCACAACAAAAGGTTCTTCCCAGGATGTCTTGCATGCACATTTAGGGGAAAGTAGAGTCAACAGGAGAAAAATTACTGCATAAAAACACACTGTAGGGTATTAAAAGTACAATAAAAAGAACAAAGCATCAGCTACATTGCATAAAGACATTCAAGTATTGACATTACAAAGGTTAGAAAAGGCGGCATGTTGCTGTGTAATTTGTAATTTTTGTGCAGGTCATGCTGGTCTGTGCAGCTGGATTGTAATAAAGTTTCATCATCAACATGTTTTTTTGGACACCTCACAGAACAACAGAACAACACTTTAAGTTTTACAGTACCTGTTAAATAGCTCAACAAATGTCGATGTCAGTGAAGTGAAAAATATTTCCATAAATTCACCGTGCTGTGATGATGACTTGCTCATCTGTTTCAGTCTTCATGGGTTTCCCCCTTTTCTAATATCTTTGTGCACTTGGCAGCAAAGCATGACTAACTGCTTTTGTCTCTGTCAGACCACAGTGTGGACTGCAGCATTCCACGTCCTCCCCTGCCGCTGCTCTTTTCAAATAAACCTCTTTGCAGCCACATGGGTCTCAACTTCTGCTATTCCCAAAAGCTCTCTTCTGTTGCCAATTAGATAGAATTGCGCCTAATCAGCAGTGTGACAAAGTGCTCCGATGTAACTCGCGTATTTTTCACCATTTAAAGTGCCAAATTAATTAGCCATAAAAACCAACTGTTAATTCTGCCTGCCTAGTTAACACGCATTGTTGTCATAGCTTCTCGCAAACGCACAAATGCTCTGTTAGATTTCTGTCTTTGGAAAGAGATCTGCTCACTCAGTGTTGTGGCAAGGAAACACAGGCATCGTCAGTGACAGTCAAACTCAGTACAGTAAGAAGTTTCCTGTTGTGTTTGAAATGTGCAATTTTGCAGTGCAAAAGGCCTGAATAAGTAAAGGTCTGCGTCTTAGGGTATTTTTGTGTGTTTTTGTTTGTTTTTGTTTTTTGGTTTCCTTCCAAGAGCTGGAGTTAGTCACAATGTTCCTTTACATGTGGGGAATGTGATTAATTGGCCAAGGCATCACTATAGCACCAGAAATGTTTCATTTTAGTTATGCTGCGTCACATTTTACCTATAAAAAATTTCAGCTCCCATAATTTGTTCAATCCACTTGGACACGCTACAATTTTGATTAATTGTTCATCCCTAGTGCATTGAGATAACAGAGTCGACCTTGTCTTCTCCTCTCTATCTCACTCTCATGCCTCTTGTAACACATTTGATATGAAATGAAAACATCTAAAAGCTTATACATATAAACACATGGTGTCTGTAAAGGCCTCAGCTGAATTAAGGTGATATACATTTTTACCTAAGCTGTGTCTACTTGAGCAAAGAATGCTACATCAATGCCACCTTTAGTATCTTTGAACTGAACTGTACCATCACGAAAGTGAGAAGACTTCAAATTGGGCCACTTTTTAGACTGGAAGGTCAGGTGACGGTGAATTTTTTATTTGGATTTCCTGACTGATTCCACCAGCATGATTTAGGTCTTTTCTAAATTTTCTTCACATTAAGTATTATTTGATGTTTAAAGATTTCTGATCTCCTGTATGAGGGACAAAAAATGAACAATGAAATGAAAAATCCGCCAGGTCATAGAGGGTTAGGGTTAGGATCCCAGAGATCAACTGTGATGTCTCTTCCTCTAGCGTTTGAACCAAATTTAGATTTTTCTTCTGAAATGTGTAATAAATGATGAGCACAGAGTTGAGATGTATTTTTCTTACAGGCTTGGCTGGACTGGTGCCAGGCCTCCCTCTGTAGGTGCTCCGTCCTTATAGCAACACTGAAATATGTAATTATGGTTCCACAGCAACATCATCCACAGCAGGAAAGGCTGTTTTAAAGCGTAGTGCAGCAAAAATGATTGATTGTCACACTTTACATTATTAGCGTGGGCCATTAATGAGGATTTTGTTTGTCGGGTGTGCCACTGTGAGTACTTTCCACTCTCTCCCCTCTCGATGTTTAGAGTTGGAGTGTGGTTTGGCATTTCTGCAGGTGGTCTCCTTCCACCATTTCATTGTGCCAATATTGGCAACCTCCCTTCTGTCTCTCTCAACCCCCTCACCTCGGCCCACCATTACTCTCATTTTCGGCTGCCATGGTGAGAATAATGACTTGGTGTGGTGTCGTCGTAAAATGTAACACCTGTGGTCTGCTGCAGGCTTGGCTTTTTGCCCCCTAGGTTGAATATTAACCCCACTGGCAACCCACCCTGCCCCAACAAATGAACGCACGCTAGCACGCGCTGTCCATTCATTCAGTTCTATTTGGTCCCCTCATTCCAATTCATTCATATGCTACAAGGGGATCCTATTTTGCTGTGTGGGCTACATGCACCCACGTGCACATTTGTGCGTTGAATTTACTTGCTTGCCCTCATTTAAGCTGCAGTGGGCATGACTCTGGAGGCATTCAAATTTGCCCAGTGAGCTCCAGCTGTGAGGAAAATAGGTACAGATGCTGTGAGGGAGACATGACAAATAGAAGACGGAAATAACTGCAGGAAGAGATTCATTTAAAAAGAGTATTAACTTGGACTGTGCATATTTTAAAAACCTACGGGCCTGTCTTCACCACGCCTCAGCTTTGTTGCTCTACACCAGGGTTACAGCAGTTTCTTTGCCATTACACAGACACAGGTTTTGTGAAGATTAGGACAGAAAACCTGAAGCCAGCTGTGCATTTCTATAGGTGAGGTGTGTATTTGTGTGTATGTGTGGGTGTTTGTGTCTCTGTGTGCTCAAGCCATTGAGTAAAGGACAGTGAAAATATCTGTTGCTTTTATCAGTTTTCCACTTCTACATTTCCCTTTCAGCAGGTTGACTCACAACTACAGGGGAGTCAGCTGAGTTTGACATAACACCCTAATGGACATGACTTTCACAAAATACACACACAGACAAGACTGCACTCTGACATCCACTTATTGCGGTAGCAGCCAACTCAGACCATGAATTTGTGAACATTAGTTTAAAAGTCAAGATAAAATTGCCTGTCATTGCTCTCATCCCACAAATGCCGTATGCTTATTTTTAATTGACTGAGCATTTCTGGGAGTCTGGCCCTGCAAACCTCACAGCCTGCAGCCCCCAGCGAATTTAGCAGGTCAGAGCAGGAACAGAAACAACCTCTCCGCACTAAAATTTAAATAAATCACTCAGATTTTCCCAAAAGATGAGCAAATTCATGTGTTTTCAGGGCACTGAAGTTGGTTCGTGATGAAACTAAACTTAATCTGTCATGGAGAGCAGAGTTCTGATTATAGTTTGGGAGATGCTTCAGATGCTGCCTCAAGTCTTGGCTCAGAATGGGAGTCTGTTCACTGATCCGATACCATAG
Organism: Remorina albescens; assembly: GCA_034769265.1. Taxonomy (NCBI): domain Eukaryota; kingdom Metazoa; phylum Chordata; class Actinopteri; order Carangiformes; family Echeneidae; genus Remorina; species Remorina albescens. The sequence continues at coordinate 52,759,674 of CM068475.1, forward strand.
AAGTTATTAGTCAACTTTACAGTTTCACACTCAGATAAAATGGAAGTTTACCAGAAAATCAATTCTTCTCCACTGCAATAAAAAGTAGCCTACACAGGAAATTACGCTGAGCAGCCACTGTTAGAGAGGCAAAGAAGAAGTGACCTATAATCTATAAATTAATTAAATTGTACAGATTGAGTTTCCGTTTTAATGATCCAGATTTCTAAGCCCAGATGCCACTGTTTGCATGATGTAGTCATGTGACTTGAGTCAGTGAGTGAGACACACAAACACACACGCACACACACACACACACACACACACAAAATGAGATGAGATGAGACGAGACACAGTTGGAAACAACCTCAGCATCACAGTTCACAGTAATAGGACACAGCGGTTTTTAATTCTCTATCCACATGTTAAATATGAAATACTGAAACCAAATGTAAGCACACTACTGCAGTATAAGAGAATTACTTAAACCGCATTTGTATATAAATAATTGTGTCCCAAATTTTTAGATTTGAACATTTGATACCATGTTCTCAGTATAATTTTATGTATATGGTTTAACCTGAGCCAAAGACAACAGTTTAATAACATCTATTCAGGGTTAGTAATATACCATTACACTACAGTACTCTGTATGTGCATAAATAAGTACTCTGTAAGATTGTTAGATGCTTCTATTCTTTTTTAAGACAACTAGCAAATCTTTGCTTTTGTTTTCCTTGTCTAGGTATACCAAAGAAAGAGGCAGGAAGCCCCCCAGCTGAGCTCTGTTTGAGAAAATATACCTCCAAGCCCGAGAGCAATGAGGCCAAACTAGAATATAAAGTAGAAACTCAATCATCGGTGTAACTTGTAAACTTACAAACTTCACTTGTTAAATGCAACATGTCACTTTGGGGTTCACTGTGCCGGGGGGGTGTCATTCTTCAGAGTTTTCTGTCAGCCTGCCTCAGATTCTGTTATCTCAGGTAGTCAATACCCTCATTTCCCAAAAATCACTTTAATCGACCTGAAGGCAGCGGGGTCCTGTCCTATGTAGCCACAGTTCTGTGAGCTGATGGACAGGGGGGATTACCGTCAGGACCCGGAGAGCGAGAGGGAGACAGAGAGGAAGTAAAGCTGGCCTGAACTCCTGAGCCAAACTAGCAAGTGTCACAAAGAGTCTCCTTCTCAGTCCAAGTTTTTTTTTTTTTTTTTTAAATAGCCGATTAAGGCGTGGACCAGGACCCGCCTGTCACCAATTAACAACCAGAGCCAGACTCTAATTAATCTGCCACTCTCCCTGAATCCTGAACGGCTTCGGGCAGCTGGAGTAGTTGCTGTCTATCTTACGCTGCTGCCACAGTTGAAAAAACAAAGACTCTGGCGTGACAGGGAGCGCTCTGCCATGATGTAATATTTCACCTCTAAAAAGATGTAAAGCAAATACTGGATTTAAACTCAGATTGTCTGACAAACTGTCCCGCATTCAAGAAAAATGTCACTTATCCTTTTCTTTTTTTGACCTCCCCGCAGAGGCTCTTTTATAAAACCTTTATTATCCCGGTGCAACCAACCACAGAAGTGCATTTTTCCTGCCGATAACAGTGACAGCAGAAAGACAAAAGGATTTGCCAAACGGAAAGGTCTGGTTACATTACATCACGGACTACAAAGACAGCTGTCTGTGCGCTGACATCCTCTCTTTCTTCGGTGATGGGTTTCCCCCTGTATAATTTTTCATAGTTTTACCATTAATCTGTGAGATGGAGAGAGGGAACTGGAAAATGTATGTTCAGTTGACAAATTATGCCAACAGGTGAGGAATGGCTGTTGTTTTGACAGTTTGAAGTGCAATCATACTCCACAGTCTAAACTTGTGTGATAAAATACACAAAACAAAGTAGGGGAGCAAAAATGTGATCTCTTGTTTTTTGATCAACACACACAGTACATTTAAATGTGTAAAAAATTATGTCATTATGGGCTACGTTTTTTTTTTTTTGGGTGTGTGTGTTTGTTTTGTTGGTTTTTTGTGGTTTTTTTTGAGCGCATATTCCCTCCTGTTTTTCTATTTGGCCTCTGGTACTCTATTAAAATTTCTTTCCTTCGCTCCTCCATCTCTCCCAGCATTCCCTGTGGTGTTTCCTCTTTAAATGTCTCTGATTCACTAATTGAGAGTTAGCCTGATGAGAGGGCTTCAGGGCCAACAGACACATGTAGCATGAAGTGCTGTGCAGATCCTCTGGACACACACACACATACACACACACACACACACACATACACAGATGCAACCATGCGGTGACTAACAGTCCTCTTTCTTACAAGCATCTGGGAGTGAAGACATCAAGATATGTTTGTAGCCCACTCAAGAAATCACGTAATTAGACTTCAGTGTGTGAACATGGCTGCGTGTGGTTGTTGTTGTTTCTGTGGAGATACACATGTATAGTTGTGCATGTGTGTGTTTTAATCATCTTAATATGTTGCCTGTCTGTCAACACACATTCTTTTTCTGGCCATTTTGGCACACATCAAAGGGAAAAACATGAGGTGCAAATTCATTCATCCATCCATCTTCTACAGCTTATCCATTTCCAGGTCGCGGGGGTGCTGGAGCCAATCCCATCTCACATTGGGTGAGGGCGGGGGTCACCCTGGACAGGTCGCCAGTCCATCACAGGGCTAAAACAGAGAAACAGACAAAGACCAACAACCACTCACGCTCAGATCTACGGACAATTTAGAGTCACCGATTAACCCAAACATGATGTCTTTGGATGGTGGGAGGAAACCGAAGTGCAAAATAAAAATTGAAATTTGCTCATTATGCTCAGTTACAACCATTTTACTGCTCACATGTGAGACAATGCAGCCAGTGGTGTTGCACTCACATTCTTGACAAATATTTGCAGTTTCCTTTTGAAGGTGCTTGGTTGTACTCAGTGAGTTTCTGAGACTACTGGACTATTTAATTGAAGAGCAAGGCCAAATGGTGACAGCACAGCATGAGATTGACACCCGCACCCCTTTAACTTTGTACATACAAAAATACCTGCTTTTGGTTCAGTTAATGGTATTTATGAACTCTGCTAGGCGCCTAGTTGTGCAAAATCTCTCTTCGTTTATCGCCCTATAAAGCACCGACTTATTTTACCAGCATCAATTCGCCAGTTGTCCTATCTCATTTTTCCAAAAAAATATATTCTCCCCTCCCAATATTCTCTGGAGCTTCTGACAGACAATATGGGGCTCAGTGAATTCCCGAACTCATAATCCAATTTCATAATTCACAATTCCCCCATTCCTACCCGCTTGCCAAGCCGAGAGCAGCAGGAACACAGAGGGATATGTGCACTGACGTGTGGCCTGTCAGTGAGCGTGAGGAGATAGGGTTAGAGGTTTTTTACAGCCCGAATGCAGAATAAACAACAGGTTAGAAAACAGTTATTTCCTCAGGTGCCATTTGCAGGTCCCTTTGCTGCACTTCTTTGAGATCTCTCCAGAACCTGTGCAAAGGATTCAAAACACTGGATGTTGAAAATGGTCTTCAGCCTGTGTCAGTTCTCTTAATTTTTTGCCTCTGACAAACTGGATGACATTAGGGGTCTCAGAGCATTTTTTTTTTGTTTTAAATTATTGACTTAATTTCATAAATCTCTCCTTGTTTTTCTTTCTGGCCCAACTGTGGTGTCCCCTCCAAAGCCTGCCGAGGTCCCGGCTTGTTCCTTGGCTCTGAACTCAAATGTCTTGGCATCCATTCATGGGTACACAACCGCGATATTGAATCACACAAAGAAAGAGAGCTCTTATTTCCCAGCTGGTTTTACCCTCTGTGGCCCCGTCGTTGTCACCCCCCTCCCCCTCACATTGGGTGGCACAAAAACGCATCATGTCCAGAGGAAGGAAACTCAGATGATGTAACCACGGCCAGCACGACGAGACAATGACAGTGCTTTCATAAGCAATGTTTTTATGTCTAGTTAAAAACGTGACACTAACAAAGAGAAAAATGTTGAACATCAAAGTTAAACTCTCCATTCAGACAAGAGTCAGTAGTTGCTTCTCTCTGTGGAAAATGCTGTGTGACAATCGTACTACATTGTAGGCAAACAAGGACCAGTCGATATTTCTGCCATGAGGACCGTCCCAGTATGCATTTATCAGCACGCTAGCTCATTGACTATTGTGCAGTGGGTGGGGGGTCCGACCATGGTTTCTGATTGACCTGCTCATTGTGGAGCCTCACATAGATTAATGATCCAGCAGGAGAAAAAGAGGTAAAGTCTGCACACCAGCCACAGCTCCAGAGAATAAATTTATTATCACCAAATATTAACGTTTCGGGTCAGAAGACCCTTCCTCAGACTTGAGACAGGTGAAAGTACAACCTCTAATTATACCCACATGATGGGTCACCTGATTAATCATGTGACATGAAAAAGGTTACACACAGGTATGTAGTATTTAAAAAAAAAAAATACAAATCATTATACACATTGCAATACACACACTCTATATATAATAATGATCCAGCAGGGACAAATTCTATGACAGCAGACATAGAGAGCGTCTCTTTTTTTTGTGTGTTATAGTTTGTTCGAGTATTTCGTCCATTGCTCAGCGACGCTGCACTAGCATTATCCCCATGTTGTTCTCATCCTTAGATCACAGATAGCCTTTCCAGCAACATAGATTTTATTCTTGATGAGCGTGCATAAATAATCGCGGGAGCTCAGGTTTTTATGCATTTATTGCTTCGCCGATGCCGCAGCTGGACCACTCTCAAAAATTAAATCATAATCCGCTAATGCTGGGTAGCTACAGGATGAGGTAAAGTCTGTTTTAGTAGCCTCGGTGTTGCGTACACACATTTTGCTGAAAAATTGTGTCGGGTGATTCTGCTGTTTGCTGTCTTGTCAAATTGATTAGAAACCCCCATCTTGACAGGAAGGAGCTAACTGTCTAGTGTCACACGATACTTGCCAAGGTTTCTTTCATACCATCAAGGAATCAATGGGGACTCAATTCTGCATGTGGTGCGTTCTTTTTTTTTTTTTTTTCTTTCTCTGTTTTCGACGGGGGCGGTGTGCAAATCGATGGCTTTGAACTCAGACGAACAGCAATTCAGATGGGACTGAGACATTTAATGAAATCCTATCCACCAGAGACACACTCGGCCAATTCGCCTAATGCTGAAAAATGTGTGATCTTTGAGAAGTACATCTCCTAGATAGATTTTCCAAGCATACCCCCCCCAATTGCCCCGTGAGTGCATTTATTTAAAAGATGCGCTGAGATGCTAAGTTTCATAGTGACACTACATTGTGTTGAACTGTTGCCCATGCAGTGTCGACCTACAGTTCTGTATAGGTGAGCAGTCTATGCCAAGTCAATTACTTAACACTGACCCGGGGTAGTGGGTCTGTAATCTTGACAGGAAAGCGGCAAAGCTGCGGTCAAACTCTAACGTTGGAACTGGAGATGCCCTTGACTCGGAGCTGGTGCTGCAGAGAGGTGCATACAGACACAGGTGCTACTTTTTAAATGGAACTGCTGGGACACACACACACACAATGAAACACTGATAATATGATTACTGCGGTGCAGTTCGGAAGTCTGGAGTCCAGGCCTCGGGGGCTTGAAACTGTCTCTTTCCTTTCTTTCAACCCTTATCACATATATTGCTTCATAATATTGTCATGAGGACTGATAGACGCTTTGTTCTTTACTGAGCAGAGGAAAAAGTCCCAGAACCGTCTATTCCTCCTCATCTTTCATACACCATGTCCAGCCAAATGTGGGCACACTCGAAGACACCATTTTGCTGCTTAGTCCACACTGCTGTTTTCAGATTCAGAACCTCACAGTAAACACTGGACTGGAGATTGATGAGAAAAATGCTCAAGACCTACTGCTCATATTTTGCCAGTCACGACTCCTGCATGGTTTCCTGAGTAAAGCAGCCCTACAAAGACAGGTTATACTTCTGGGACTCTTGATTAACTTTGGTATAGAATTGTTTGCTTAGTGTTTGAATTTACATTGGCCAGAATAGTTAAAGAGCCTTTTTGTAAATTTTGCTTTTGCTGCAGAAACAATCTTTGTATTAAATGTTGTGAGTTTGCCATCAAACGTTACTCTCCAAGTTCCAGCAGTGGCAAAAAAAAAAAAAAAAAAAATCCTTCATTTTTCTTATATTTCTCTATCTTCTTTTTTTCTTACTGAAGTTAGCATGCATAACCGGCGAGCTCTGGCCCATGCCATCACTTTCTGATTGTGAATCACTGGAGTGTTCACTGCAGGGTGCATTAAAAGCTCTTGTGCTATGAATGTAACAAAAGCTGAAGCTCTCTGTAGAATTGGCAAGTAATCATCTGGTAATATTAATATGTTTTTAATGACAAAGTTTTCAAAATGAAGGGGAGGACCTTCTATAAGCCCTCTAGGCTTCTTTCCTCTCCTGCACAATTTATATGCATACATTTTTTCCTGATTGATGTCCTACTTTGGAAAATGCAAATAAACTGTAAAGCTAAAGCTCTTAATTAACACATTAGCTATGTAGCAGAACCAACAGTAACAAATCACTGGCAACATCAGTATCTCACAGTCTAAGTCTGAAAATTAATTAAAAGGGAAAAAGGAAAAAAAAAATCTGTCTTTGAATAATATTGTACATAAACAGTATTTTTTTTTTTTTTCTACAGCTGAAACAAGTGAAAACATGCAATTTTTGGGTAGAGAAACCAAGAACAATGCACAAAAAGATGCTGAATTGCTTTATAGATCTGAGAGAAACGGCCTCATGAGCACATGCAGTCATTTGAGATGTGTCATAATTACAGCAGAATTATTTTTTCATCTCTGTGTGTGAACAACCCAATACCAGTGTGAGCCCAGGGAAGATAATAACACATGACCTCAGTATAACCAGCGGTGTTCTGATTCTGCACTTAAACCCGCACAGATGCAAACACACAACGCTGAGCCTTGTGTGCTTCCACATCGCTTTATGGGGATTGCCCGTTCTTTCTTGACTGAACAATAGGTTTGAGTGGCATCGTGAGAGTTAGAGCAAGATTAGACCTCAGCTCCGAGGGCTCTCTCCAAAGACCCTTTTGTCTGCATGGTGAATAGAAACACGGTTCCCTGAGAATCTGTGCCTGCCTACCAGCCAGCCATGTCCCACATGCTGTATGCATCTTTGCTTCATTTTTTTCCCCCCCTCTTCTTTTCCAGACTGTCTGTCTCGTTGGTTTTGTCCGGCTTACATTAACTTTTGTTGCCTGTTTACCTAAGAAAATAAGTTTACCTAAATGCTAGATAAATAGTGAACTGATAAGGCCCGGTACTCCCCAAAGTTAAACAGGAAACCAGCCTATCTGGCTCCATCTCTGTCTGTGCGTTAGAAGAAAATGGACGTACGATTTGATATGGGATTTTACTGCATCCTCCTGTTTCCATTGTTCCTGCCCAGTTGCTTGACTGAGAAAACAGAGAGAATCAACAAATCATGGCAATAATGGTGTCAGTGTAATTGGCTGCCTCAGCCAGTAATCATGCAGCAGAGCTCTCTGATAATAATGATGCATCTCATCTCCCTGATTGTTAGAGGGCATCTCAGTAAGATGTTAACTTCCCCGAAGCTCACCCTCCCCTTTCATTTTCACACTGAAGGAAATGTAGGTGGGTCAGAGCCTCACCAGAGGGTCAGCTATGCATGACCAGGAAATGACCGAGAGAAATCGCTTTCCATTTCAGCTTGATATTTAGATTCGGTAATTACCTCCTGCCCTCTGTTCATCACCAACATGCTGAAGGTTATAAATGAATACACGAATAGACTGTGTGTGTGTGTGCATATGTTTGTTTATTCATCCAGTTGTTTGCATGTATCTCTGTGAGCATTTGTGAACGGCAGCCCCCCTCCCTCTTCAGAAAACTTGACCTGGTTTCTGGTGTCAAGCGCCCGCATGGTCAGGGGTGGGGAGTAGGTGCTCCATTCATCCTGAATGGTAAGCATTTGACAGTATCAGTCCACCATTAAGCCGTGTGATGGATGCTGCTCTGAGCGGGAACAGATGGGTGGAGGCTGGTATGGATGGAAATGAGATTTGTTTGTGAGTCTAGATTTCGCTGCTGAGGCTCGTTCACCCACAGCAAAACAATTTGTAGGCAAAAGATGATTAGACTTGCCAACTTTATTATCAAATATTAAAGAATAATATGAATTTAAAGGAACAGGCCTGTCACGGAAATTCATCCCGCAAATATTTTACTTGCCCAGATTTAACACACTCTTAACACGCTTGTCTACACACCTCGATATAGCCAATGTGTACGCAGTAATTTAAATTGATTAACATGGTGACAGATGGTGTTAAGAAGTCACCGTCACATTTCAGTGGCTAAAAATGACTCTTTCCTGCCAATGTTTAGAGCACGATGACGGGTTCGGGTTAGCCTTTAGGAATGCTTTGCTTGCATCATTTATAACAACAGTCCTGAATAAAATAAATAAATAAATAAATGCATTTCCTTGTTAATTTGAAATGGTTTTGGAGGACTGTTTTATACTGGCTGCGTAACTTGGACCTGATGACGTGTGTTTAATACAAAATATCTCCCTACTCAAGCCTTGCTGTATTTCGTTCATTTTTTGTGGTGGATCGGTAGCTGGACCTACAGTATAGTTGCCTCTGCCATTCCATGAGTTGTTGTGATAGTTTGCTGTGTCTGTGCCTTCTTCTCTTTGAGTCTGATATCAGACGAGGGCGCTCGTAGGGTATTATACTGCCTTCGTCGGTTTCTGGAAGAATCACATCTTCCAAACCTACAACGCCTATTATACCGCTGGTATCTTCTGTTCTGTGGAAAAACAAGTACTATCTTATTTTTATAATTCTTGCAGCGACTTGGTGCTGGGGTTTGGGTTCTTTTTTACTTCCCTAGAGTGTGCCTATGTTTGTGTGCTTGTCATAGTGGGCTCTATTCTATTGTTGATGGGTGTTTGCGTGCTCAGAGCGAGAACCCTGCAGCTTATGCATGTGTGTTTACTATCCTCCTCAGTTATTTGCCCGTGTTTGCACAGATGAATACAAATTGGGCTGAGTTCCTTGTGGCTGCAGATGCTGGAGTAGGTAAGATTTTTACCTTCCTTTCTCCTTTTTCCCTTAGACTCACCAAAAGCTCTGCTCCTCCATTGCCTTTGGTGTAACTTGTGTCCCCAGACACATGGCTGCAGTCACTTGATTTTGGTCTTATGAGTAATATTGCCACATCCAATACCAATACAGGCCGGAGTGTGAACGCTGCTGGCCTGTTGTCCTGGGCAGGGAGCATCATGTGCTCTTTCCCCTCATCTTTATACATCACTACTGCTTGTTTATGTTTCTGTTGACCCTATGTTCAGCCTTAAGTAGTTTTTCTGGAGTTGGTGATCCATCCACTTCTCTATATACCTCTTCTATCCCTCTCTTACCCCTACACGATTGGCCTCCCTATCTAATCCTCTTTCCTTCAGCTGTGAAGGCCTTCCCACACCGAATTTCTCATTCGCCTGCAGAGAAATATGAAAAAAAAAAAAACCCAATGTGGAGGGAAAATCAGCTCTTCTGCATTTTGCATCCTTCACCGTGTCCTCTTACCTCTGTCTGCCGCTCCATCTGCTCTCCTCCCTTTTTCCATCTCTTCGCTCCTGCACTTCTCATCGCCTCCTTCTTCCCACTCATCCCCCAATCTCAGGCTCACACCTTTGCTTTTAAGCAAGGTGGACCAGGCTTATCTCTGCTATGGCAAACATTCATTCGCCACTGCTGTCCTGCTCTCCTCCATCAGGTCCTTTTACCCCTTGTATGCTCTCTTCCTCACCTCTGGCTCCCCTCCTTTCTCTGTCTTCTCTCCAATTTCCTCTGCTCAAATGAGATGTTGTGTACAGAGGAGAGTCCTTATCGCCAGCTCCTGTCTGGGTCTTAGGTAGGGGAAATGGGTCTGTAATGAAACAGAGAGTACTGCTGTGCAAACACGCACCCACCAGTTTGTTGGTATCTCGGTGTGTGTGTGTGTGTATAAATGGATATGTGTGTTTGTGTCTCTCTCCGTGTATGATTGTACATATGCGTCAATATTCAGGCAAGTGGCTGATTAAGGTCACCCTCTCATCTCATTACATTGTCTCTATCCTCCCCTCCATCTCTTTCCACCATCTTGCTCCTTCAGCCTCTTCCCGCTTCTGCTGTCTCTTGGCATTTATCTCTGTTCACGCCTCCCACTGTCTGTCTCTCTGCTTGTCTTGCTGTCTGAGCATTATCCCGCCCACTGCCTCAATCTCTCTCGCTGTTTCTTTCTTTCACAATGTGTGTTTGTCAAGTTTAATTGTGCACAAGTGATTTGGCTCTGTATACTGTATGTTTTTAGAGTGCGCACTGTTAATGTGCGCGTCTATCTTTTAGTTCCCTGTCATTCTTACCCACCCACACACCCTCGCCCTGCACTCTGGTCTCTACCCTTTTTGCTCCAGTGCTCCTTGTGCATAGTGGATGTGTTCTGAAACAACAGCTGAACGACATAGGCTCCATCCGTGCGAACCCGGCTGCTTCCCACACTGCTGCGTTGTCTGTGACGGTTGATTGTCTTTTGTACTTGCCTAATGCAGTCATGGACTCCACGAGTCTTCCTGCAGTCCTTCGAGAAGTGAACAGACTTCTTCGTGTTCCTACACTTTTTGTTGCACAGTGATCACTTTTCAGGAGCCGGTTTGAAATGGGCTGCTGGCTTAATTGGACAGCGGTGAACCCTGAAGACGGAGTAATGCCTGTTAAAGGGTGTCAGATCAGTGTATGATTAGGTGGAGTCACACTGTTGCTCTTTGAGTTTATGCCAGTGATCAAGCTTAGCTGCAATTGGATCATGAGGCAAAGCTTTGAATCCCTTTTTGTCCTTGTTCTTGACTTTTGCATTTTGATAAGGATGATAGATGTTGACAGGGTTTACCCTTGGTTGTGCAATGGAATGATGTTAAGATTTTACATTGCAAAAGTTTTTGGAGTAAGGCTTATTAATATTCATGAGCTCATTCCATAGACTTTTGTTCGAGGTCAGATAATAGTTTTAGTTTTTTAGCGGGCACCCTTATCAGGAGAATACAGTATTACCAATATCAAAATGTTTTCATTAAAAAAAAAAAAAGTACTGGCCTATATGTCATCTCATAAATCATATTATTATGTTATTCCCTGCACCTGTTTTAATTCTTCAAACATTTACACCACCATAAAGGAGAGAGAATATTTTTGTTGTTAGACAATAAAGCATAAAATGTTCAGGCATTGACAAAAGGTGCAACAGAGAGAGAGAGAGAGAGAGAGAGAGAGAAAGACAGCGATCGAAAGGAAGAGGATGGAAAGATTCTGTCAGGTTAATACAAGCTCACCACTCAGGGGAGGGCTTGTTTTGGCTCTGCAGTAGGTGTGTACATTCACAACAGGAGAGTGTGGCGAGTGTTGCTCAGGGTAACAGATTGAAATATGCTTCTTGCCTTCAGCTCATGCTTGGGTCAATGTGGTTGCCCAAGGCAATGGTTTTCAACATTAAATCCTCCTACAGAGTGAATGACTGGTTGCACAGGGAGACGACTGCACAGTCTCTGGTAACACCATGAGGCGACTGAAGGCCTATCTCTGCCCAGCAATGGTTTTTTAATGTCTCTCCCATTATCGGGATGCGAAAGGGTCTGTTTGCCCGTACAAGTGTTTTCAGTATAATTCCTGTGTTTACTAAGCTTCCTATCAGGGATGTTTGTTTGAGTGGGGCGTGAATTACTGCATTTTGACCAGAGTTCAAATATAGGCCACAATACATTGTGCATCGGTCACAGATGAATAAATGGTTGCATCTCCTGGTCTCTCTTCATCGCCCACCCCTCTGGAATAAAAAAAACAAACAAACAAACAAAAAAAACTAAAAGAAATAGAAAATAAGGTTCCACTTCAGGTAATATAATGAGATCTCGTGCATCAGCCAGTGTAGTTTTTACAGTATGAGGCCTCACGTTGTACTGCCTAAGGTTGTATAAGCCTTGTGTATACACAAACAAAGCACTTTCCACACCTATATTTATCCCAATAAAATGAATACAGATTTGTTATCGTTATTTTTATTTGGGGAAAATCAATCTCGTACAGCAATTCGCACATGTACTGACCATTTAGGTGAAGTGGAAGTAAAATAAAGCCACACTGGAGGATTATGGTCAACAACAGTTGGAAACAGTGAAGAAGCATGAAAAGGCTAACAAAACAAAAAAACCCAACCAAAAAGAAAGAAATTCTACATCATCTTATTCTAGTATTTTGCAGCAGCTTCAAGTAGTAATACGATTATATTATTAAATATATATATTTATTATATAGTTTCAGATCACATATGCATTGTTTTCCAAAAGGTGGACTGAAAAACAAGATATGGGAAGATGTGTTGACATGTGTCTCATCATCTAACCATCTAAATTCAGTTTATCCAATGTGCGACACCTCAAGAGATCTCTTAAATAAAATACCATGAAATAAGTGTCTGCATTGTGTTGACGCTTCATGTGTAGTAAATAGCTTCCATGAGCAGCCACCGTTATTGAATGCATGGCAATATATTCAAATGAGTTTTTGATCTCAAATCTGTCAATCAGTGTTTTGCAAATTCAAGCTTTGGTGTGTGTGTGTGTGTGTGTGTGTGTGTGTGTGTGTGTGTGTGTGTGTCAAGCAATGTTACCCAGCAGCAAAATACAGGAGCTGCAGATTTTCTCTCACATTGTAAAATGGCTCTGGAAATGGTTGGAAAACACACTAATTCATTCTCAGTCTGTGTTCACTTACCAATCTGGGTACTTGTTCAATTAAGCGCATTAAAATGATTTCGCAGCACCTTCCACTCACCCTGGTAGTGCCATCTCTCGTGACACTCCCTGAAAAATGGGAGTGAAGTCGTGAGATTGTTATCCAATTGACTCACTTCCTCAGTGGCAATGCTAGTTTTATTTATTTCCTTCTAGCTCGCTTGAGTCAACAATCTCATCTCTTTTCAGAACTTTGATGTTTAAAAATATACTTTTTTTTCCCCTTTTTATTTTACATCAGGGAACTGATGGGTACACCAGATGTATCACAGAGTTTTGAATGTGTGGAGAAAAGAAATTACAAAGCAACTTAGTAGAAATCACAAACAGAATCCAAAATAATGTAAGACATGGCGGCATTTGCATATTTATCACTTTTTGAAATGTGCATCTCTATAGAATTTGTGGGTCCTCAAGGTAAACAGCACAGGCAGAATCAACATAAGTGGGTCACCTTCAAGTCTCAGTTGGACTTGGACAAGGGCAGTCTTTAACCTTTAAAGTTATTTATTAGAATATTGAAAGCTGAAATCCAGGTGTTGGTTGTTTGCACTGTTGTGTTTATGATGTGGATTGTGCAGGTGGCCTGAATAATCCAAGTCAGAAGTCAAACAAAATGAGTGAGTCACAGTCTAAGACGAAGCACAGGAAGGGAAGTTGTGGAAATAAATAACTTATCGCTCAATGTTTTGCTCTGGGGCACAGTTGACTCTGCTATGAACTTGAATCTAGTTCTCTGTGTAGATGCTGTATGAATATAACGGTGAATGTCTTTTACATGGTAACACACTTTAAGTGGCTGATAAGACCAGAAAAGTGCTGCATAAGTAGTTAATTTTGATTAACTTTTGGAGCAGACACGAGTCCCTTTCTCTGTCTGACTGAGCAGCCCTCCCCCTCCCTCCTCTCTCATGTGGGTGATGTGTCTCATCCCTGCACCTGTTCCCTCACTTCTATTTTTCATTTCCAACTCATTGACAGAGATGTCGATCAATAGTATGTGCTTTTGCGTTTGTACTCGCAGCGTGAGCAACTTCTGCTGTTGCTGGAGGATATGGAAAGGAACACATGAATAATTTACACCAAGCAGGAATATGTAAACGGGTAAACAGACACCAGAAACAAAATGCAAACAATTGCAGCAGCTTGCATGAATTAATTGCTCGGCTGATCCCTGCATCCTGCTCATTGGAGATCCATCCTCTGTGACTGACTTGGGGTCAGCTGGTGGTGGTGGTGATTTTTGGTGCAGGATTAGTGAGTGTGAGGTTGTGAGCTGGCTGGTGTGGAAATAGGATTGCACTGTATTTTCGTGCATTTGTTTGCATAGGTTTTATATAAAACTGTATACTATAATAATGAACAGAAACACAGGGTTTTTGTTTCATACTTTTCATGTATGAAATTTCAATTTTGGACCTCATAAGGTTTGTAATTGCCAAATATTGCTGTAATTGGACTGTTCATCAGAAAGATGCTGACTTGGCAGTTCCCTCTTCAGGACCAATAAGAGGTTTCTTGTGTAATGAGGTTTCTGTGCATTATTATTTAACTCAAGCACTGCTAAAACATCAGTGTGGTAAAGAATGCAGAAATGAAATTAATTCGGTGAATAACTAGAGTTGCGTTAAAGCCAGTTGTGTTATGGTTTTTGTCATGTGTCTGGTTGACAGTGTTGTGAACAGTGTAGTTATCGACAGTAACCAGATGGTGATGTTCTGAAGGCACTGGCAGAATGGAGGGGCTGACGGGGGGAAGATGATATGCGACAGAATGGCCCAATTTGAGGTTGCCAAGGGGCCCAGGAGTGAGGACACTGACCCAAGACAGATCTGTGCCCAGCTGGCTCCCCTGGACCGACCTGACAAGTTGCCTGATCATAAATAGCCGAGGCTGCAGCGGAGGGTGAAGGTGGTTTGTCATCAGGCCTGGCCCCAGCCACAGCACTGACTCCAAGACAGGAAAGGAATTTATCACTGTATAGTGATAAGACAAGGCTATTATCGTTTCTGTCCTCCTCCTCCTCCTCCATGTACCCCTCCCATGCGGGTAACATATCACCTTTTTCTTTTCTCTTCCTCTCTAACTTGTTCCTCCTTCCTCTGTTCTCCTTTCCCTCCTGTGATCTTCTATCATCTTTTATTCTCATGTAAACATGCAAGACTGCTACCAATGGGTTTTTTTCTTTCCATCTTGGTTCCTTATATCTGTCCCTCCTTCTCCACCACTCTTTTTCTGCCATCTCTCTATCTCTCTGCTCATCAGTCATATCATCAGGATACTAATGCGTCCTTGCTCTGATGATAACCAGATATGTGGTGGATGATAATGACTACAGTGGGGTTCTATTAGAAAAGAACCATATTAAAATATTAATTGCTGGCATAATCAGAATGATTGAGAGGGTGAGAGAAAAGGATGATATAGGAAATATTACAGGCGTGTAGGAAAAGCATCAAAGAATGATGTAGTGTTGAGAGGAGAGGGGGATGGAGGGGGTGGGTGTGTGAGGGAGAGTTAGATGGTTAATGGAGTAAGGTTATTTAGGGGTCATTCTTATCTCAAGTGTTTTGAGGTTTTAAAAATTGTATTTGTCTTTAGATGAAGCAAACAAAATCCTCTGTTTTTCCCCTGTGCACCTCTGTCTCCTCGTCTTGTTGATCCCCTAAGAAAAATGTAATTTTTTTCTTTGTGTCTGGCTCACATGGTGCCACAAGACTTTAAGCCTGGGCCTCTAACGCTCTAGTTTATGGTATGTGTGTACCCCCCCTCCCTGTATGCTGGCCGGATGCAGACACCACAGGCTCTCTCTCATTGTCTCCCGGAGCAGCAGCTCAGCTGTCAGGAGCGCAGAAGATGGATGAATTATCACAGAAAGGTCTCCTCCAGCACTCTCACCTCATTTAGATGCTCTGTTCGACTCTGACTCTTGGTAACGGCATGGCAACGTGTTAGCTCAGCTCTAAGCTCCAAGCCCCCCCCCCCACCCCCCCCCGCCTTCTCCGTTTCTTTGTTTCCAAATTTATGGTAATGAGCGATGGTGGCTCAAGGAATCATGCGACCCCTGCGTGTTCCCTCTAATTTCTTCCCCAGTGACACATCAGCTGTGACAGTTGTGGCGCTGCGGTAGCTCAGGGTAACTTCCTTATCTCCCTTACTGCCTCTGGGTTTGACTGGCAACGATGGGGATTGCTTTGTTCGTGTATGTGTGTGTGTGTGTGTGTGTGTGTGTGCGCGTGCGCACGCGCATTATGTGTCTGCAAATTCACTCACTGGGACATTATTAACACCCTGGAGACCAAGACCTCTGGACACTTTTAGCCTTCATGTGAGATTATGCACTGATGCAAATATAATGTATGTGTCTTGTAAACCACATACAGCATTGGCTTGTGTGTCTGTGTGTGTCTTTATAACCGTTACTTTCATGTATAAGCAACTGCAATATCTCTCCTCACTTTTTTAGCTCTGGCTTAATAAATAAATAAATTAAAAAAAATTGTGTCACCGAACGTGATTGAAATGTTTCCTTTCTGCACTCATCTCCATGGCTACTGAGTGAGAAGCCAAAGCTGAGACTTTGTAGGCCCCCGACAGGCAGTAGAGTCAGCAGGCACTCAGTAGCAGGAGGAGATGGGCAGAGGCAAACAGCCACTTAGAGGTGCAGAGGACGAGCGGTCTGGCAGGTTATGGAGAGATCTGACTGTTTGGCTCTGCAGCCTGTGGCCAAACGCCAAATAGACAGAGACTGATAGAATTGTATCAGGCTTTTTTTAATATATATATATATCCAATATGACCCAAGTTGCCAGCTAACCTGCCCATGAAAATATCTCAACCTCAGTCAAAAAATAAATTCAATTTAGAGAAGTCAGATAAGCTTTTGTAGATTGTTTGCTCTATTTTAGAGGCTATCCCCTCCAAGGCTCTTGTTAGCTACCAACAGTGTAATATGGATGAGTGTAAAAAGCTCAAAAGCAGATCATATTTGTGTTTAAGCTTCAAGGAGAGAGCAAGTAAGATATAAACCTCATCAGATCCCAGATAGTCTTGTTATAAGCGTGAGGCTTTCACAGCTTTTTCTAATCGTAGATGTCATCTATTGATGACTGATTATTGATTGACTGATTATTATGGTACTTAATAGCAGTGAGTAGTGAAGTAAAATGCATAAATTGACTGTCTTGCATATTTGTATACATACTATTGTCGTTTTTATCAGCACACACTGCCTTTCATTGTGAATGCACTTCACCTCATGCTCACCCTGTTGCCGTAAATTGCTCTGAAATGCATCTTTAATTGATTCTGCTCATTAGATTTACTTCAAAACCACATCCTGAATCAGTGTATCACAAAACGCATTAATTTGAGTTTTTTTTGTGTGAGGCCTTGCAAGAAGTCCCGTAGTCTGACACTGCAATAATGCCACTCCATTTTCTTTCAGGCTGTCTATTAATCTTTAAGTGCACTGGGCCCAGGGGGTCTGATTTTCTGTTTGTCTCCATCCAAGGCATTTTGTTAGGTTTTTTTTTATTTTTTATTTTTTTATTTATTTGAATTTTTCCTAAGTGGTGGCTTTAGGAAGCTATTAGTGGAGCAGATGAGAGGGTTGGAGAGAGAGAGTGGGGGAGTGGGACCTCTTTTCCCCTGACCCATATTGCACCACATTAAGCATCTCAGCTTCCTCTCTTTCTGTCCACCCTCCACACCCACAGGCCTACCAGCACACACTCTAACTGCATCCTCGATGGCTCTACTTTCTGTCTTTCTCAATATCAAATTCTTTCTGTTTCTCTTCCATCTTCCCTTGTTCCACTCTGTCGCAGTCCCTTTGTCTCCATTTATCTCGTCTCTAAAGGCTTGTTATGCCTCTTGTCTTAATGTGCTCATGCTTTCCCAAGAAGTTTGTGTTGTTAGAGCTGGACCAAAGGCCGGAGAGGGGTGCACTCAGAGCCGTGGCTATTCATCAGTGTCACGGCACCCCCCCACCCCCACTCTGCTTCATTACTGACTGGCTAATGGTACAGATCAGTGCAGTTTATTTGCTATAATTAGCCAGCTCCATTTGGCCAGTAGAGCCACAGTAAAGCTTGCTAGTCTTGTGCTGCGCCCCCCTCGCCACGCTACGCTGCATATGGGTGCGCACCGATGCTTGGCTGATGGGCTGAAAGAGTCATTAAAAACTACACTAGCACGTCAGTTTGACATTCTCCATTGCCCTGTGTCAACCATGTCTTTTAATGTCATGCCTGATCGCAGAGCAAAAAGCCATGAGCCTCGTAAAACTTTATAAGCTCTTCACTTGTAAAATAGTAGCAGGGTATATTGAAAAAGCATTGTGGAGAAAGGGGGATGGGGAATGAGTGAGTGACTAAATCAATCAGCGAGTAGCTAACTGACAAATGACAAGTGAACATGCGAGCAAGCAGGCTCCCTCTCTCTATACAGTCCGTCGCTCATCCTCGGATCCCACTCGACTTCCTCACTCTCCTCCTTGACTTCCAATTTAATCTCTTCCCCCATACCTTCCTGCATTCTCCACTCTTTCAATCTGCCCCCCTCTCACTTAATCTCCTTGTCTGTCTCCCACTCTTATGTTCTTAAAAGCTGCAGCCTCTTGTTTCATCGTCCTATGCAATTTTAATCTTGGTCCCCAGTGGAGGGAGAGGGGGTGGTGGGGTGTATTTAGCAGTCCCCCCACCAGTCATGGTGCAAACTCAGGGATAGTACAGTGTACTTCACTAAGATGGAGTCATGGTGAACTCACTGAGGAGGAGATCAACCCTCTCAATAATTTATGCCCAGCATGCTCTTGCTGCTGTTACTCTTTTGTCTTGTTCTTCTTCCTAAAGCTTTTGTTTACATTTGACTCTTGAACTATGGTTCGTCAAAATTTTCACTGCAAGACTTTCTTCTGCATTAAGTTGCTGCTTTATCAGGTAAACCTTTTTTTGTAGCTCCTTGCAACAAACAACAAACAACAACAAATCAGTACGCAATGCAGACAAGGTGAGGAGGTGAATGTGACATTAGACAACACGTTAAGTATCGACGTGACAAACAGACTCGGCTACTTTGAGTTGTTCTAGCATCTCAGAAACAGCTGGTGTCCCAGGACTTTAGTGAGATAATGAAAAATTAAATGTATAGTCGGCTGCAGTGAAGCAGGCCAAAACGCCTTGGAAGTGAGGAAGGTCACGGGCAGATGGCTAAACTCGATCAGGTTAAGAGGAAGAACGCGAGCATACAAGAGCTAGATGCATTAGTGATTGTCAGCCAAAAAACAAATAAATAATAAAACAATGAAGCTGCAGTGGTCACATGATCATTGATCCTCTGTGATCAAACAGTGGAAATACTTCACCTATACTGAACTTCTCCTTCTTGCACAAATGAAGTTCCTTCATACAAGATTGTGAGCTTCATTTGAATGCTGCTTTACGAAAGCGTTGTTGTGACTAGTAACCCCTTTTTTTGGACTGGCTTCCTCCAGCAGGGATCATGTAAAAACCCACATCTTTTATAATCCAAAGGTATTTAAAGAAACGTGACATTGACCCAGCTGTGGTCCAGTAGCCCTCACAGACTCCAGGGGCCAAAGGTATAAAACTCTATGTATAATTAGGTGTTCTCACAAAAGGGAAATCATAGGTATGCAGTCTTTTGCCAGATATATGTTCTTGTTCTAATCAATTTTCTAGATTTTCTGGGAATTTACAAACTGAAAGATCACGGAAAAATAGTTGTGATCTTTTCCCATTTCCTTCCCTAAAACTGTTTACTATGAATTATAACATGTAATTCTCAGCTTTGGATATTTTTCTCTGTGTTTGAAACAGAAACATATTTAATGCACCTTTTCTGCTGTGGCCTTTCTTCCATTAAGGTTGTGTATTAAATCGACTTGAGTGTGTCAAAGGAGACCACGTGGGAGTTGCTCTCTATATATAACACTGGCAAATGAATTGTGATATTGACCACTGGCATTTGTGAAACCACTGTGAGCCTCTGGGTTTGACTGTATGCTGTTATTTCCTCCCCATTTACCGGAGGGCCTATTACGTGGACTAGTGCTCCCGAATAGATTATTATCGGTTAATTTGTAATGATTGGCCTTGTCATATGTGTTCAGACTTGACTCATCCTCCTTAACTACCTCCCTTTTATCTGTTTCCACTGTAAATGTTCAGTTTTTCTCCCGCTTTCTCTTCTAACTGCCCTTTGCTGCAGCTCTTGTAGCTGCTGCCACACTCGCTGCTTTGATTCTGTGATTAGCATTCTGCTGTATCACCATTCTGTCTATCACTTAACATACAGCGGAGAAGCACCTCGGAGTGAAACGCAGCAGTTGTTGTCAGTCATGTTCAAAGTTAAAACAAGACTCAGGCACACAGCATGCACACGCAATTGCATACGTTGGTGAGCATACACGTTAGACGCGCTGAAATACACACACACACACACACACACACACACACACACAAACACACGTACAGCAGAGATGAGAGCTATGACAGCCGCAGTTTGCTGAAAGCCATTGAGGTCAGAATATCATTAATTTAAAAGAGCAGCCATGCGAGGTGAACTTATTACTCACTGCTCAATAGCAGAGGAAGCCAGGAGAACGTTTTACCCCAGCCCCCGTCTCTATCTCCTGATTTCACCCACATCAACCTTGGATAAGACTCCTGTTTATAATGGTTTTTAATATACTCTGTCACAGACTTAATCTACAAAACACTCCAAACGCCCCCCCGCCAAAAAAAAACAAAAAAAAAACAGTCACTATCTGTGTCCTCTGGAGGGTACAGAAGTCTCTGCTTTCTTATCTGTACAGTAAATAGAGCTGCTGTTTTAGGACTCAGGGACAGATTAACCATAAGCGACATAAGAGAGGAAGCTCCTAAATGATTACTATGCTGCAGGTCTCCAGCTAAGGGTGGAGCGTGTAGTCGATTGGCTTCCACTGACCCGCCAGTCTGCTCCTCATTACTTCATCTGAGCCAGTGTGTCCTGTTCTTTCAGTCCTTTTTAACATTGTGCTGGTGCCCGTGAGTGAATGAAAGCAATGCATGCTGGTTAGTCAGGAGAAAAGCGGGTCCGTCCTCGTGGTGTGTACGACGGGTTCACCACCGCCGCACCGTGTGATTCGTTCATCAAATGTTTCCCGGAACATTATGACTCACTGCCATTGCCGCACCACAACTGTCTGTGTAAGAAGCCGCAGACGAGCCAGAGTCCACCCCTCATGGATTCATTCAGTCAGGACGCAAAATCAAGCAATCATACACAAACACAAACCTTTCCTTTTAAGATATGTTGGCAGAGAGTGTTTGAACATTTGACCATAAATGTCTCTCTCTCTCTCTCTATCTCACGCACCCAGATCTACAAATTGCTTTGCAGTTCTCATTATCGTCTCCTTTTGTGGAGATATTGGAAGGATGTATTCCGGGTGAAATGTTCTTTTTATATTTTCACAAGATTTATCACATGAAGGGACTCCCTGCGAAAGGTCGACTAATGATTTAAATGTAACAGTGGTGATATAAATACCAGAAAGGTATCGTCATGGTACACTTCACCCAATCTCTTTTTATTGATAATTGCTCTCTAGCTCTGTATCAGGCCCAGAGAGGCATATAGTGCTTCTTTAGCCCTCAAAAACTTTTTGTTCTCAGGAAGGAAGTTTAGTCAAAAATCATTCTCTTCACACTTCAAAAGACAATGCTTGATGGATCTAAAAAAGGAAGAGAAACAATTTCAAAGTGAGCTCTTTGTTGAGGTCTTCCACCTATGTCAGTCGACAGCATTCTGACGTGTCTGATATTTACAGAGCTTCGTTTCTTTGTTTCGCTCTCTCCTCTTTATGTACAGTAGCCATCCATCGCTTATCCGGGGTCGGGTCGCGGGGCTAGCAGCTTCAGCTCGCAGTAGCCATTATGACAAAACTTGACGGCTGCTTGAATATTTCTTTTGCATGCAAATCACAATATAATGCGCTATTCATGCGTATGCGGAGATTGTGATGTTTGTTTGTTTGTTTGGGTTTTTTTTTGTTTATCTTTGTATCAACTCATATTCACTCACTTATTATCGACAGGGTTTTTCAGCATGCATTTTATGCGTCTCCTTAAGTGAACCTGTCAGTCATTTAATTTCCAGGTGGCTCTCTTATGAGGTTTTTGTGTTTAGTCACATTTAAGGTGATCACATAAATAAATGAGGCCAGGCAAAAAGCACTCTCACCTCGCTCCCTGGAGCATTGCCTGCTCGTAATAGTCTCAGATAAATGGTTAAAGGGAGATGTGCTGCCAGTTGACTCATGCGCTGTGTACTCAGAAGGGAAGAGAAAATAAACAGGGCGATAAAGCAAAAGATAAATAGCAGAGCACAAAGACATGAATTTACTATTTATTTTCCATTGGGTTTGCTCTTAGGTAATTTGTTCTACTTTATTTGTAATGTCATATTATTTGTTGGAATATCTTTTGCACATGAATTGAAAACACGATAGCATCCAGAGGCTTTTTTTTTTTTCACAAAGACAGGCTACCAAAATCTATATTTGGAACTTTTGACAAAAGAAGTTTTAGTTGAATAGTAACATCAAAACTTTGGAATTGAAGTTTCTGGTTATATTTGGCAGAAAAGTCGGGGGCTCAGCGCGTCAACTCTTTGGTGCCTGGTCTTTGATCTGGTGGTGCTTTGATAGACCCCGCAGGCCGTACTTAGAACCATCCATGTCAAGTTGGACTGCAGGCTGATGATTTCACAGCACGGCTCCTGATGAAAATGGCCCTTTACCGAAAGTGTCCTCAGCTTCCATTGTGTGTTATGTTTATGTTCTTTCTTTATTTTGCGTCGGGCTGATTGGAGAGTAAAGATGGTAAAATAGCTGAAAGGGGAATACATCATGAACAAGGCAAGTTTCTCCTCCGTTGTAGTTATTCAACAAAAGGAGATGATTTTTCAGATCAAACTTTTTACTACAGTTGCCTGGAATCAGTGAGATTGCAGATGTATAGGAGGAGACACGCAAAAAGATATCCAAACAAAGAGGTAAACAGATCTTCAACACGGATAATGTTCACTAGAGAATTTCATGAAATGCAGTGCAAGTTGTAAAAGAGAAAACACTTTGCAACATTTTGCTAAATTCTAGTTATATTTTTCGCTTACTCGACTCTGATTGTTTCTTGCGGTAGGTCAGCCATCTCCTCTCTTTCTTGCTTTATCTCTGCACATGAATGTGAACATGCACAGGCATCTGCGTATCTGCCTCCCTCTCTTGTCCTTGATCACATCATTCTGCCTGGAGCTCCATCCAACACACACATGTGCATACACATGCACGCACACCACTTACCCCAAAGCCCCCCATCTAATTCAGCCCACTCAGACTCATTGTTAACGGGACATATTGGAAAACCATTAGTGCTAGTTATGCTTTATAGCCACACACTCTCCCTTCTCTGTCTTTTAATCACAATCCATCCCCTTGTGTGTGTGTGTGTGTGCACAATTGTGTGTGTGCACTGGCCTCTGCGCACACACTCTGCACGACAGCCACCCCTGCTCAGCAGACAGTAATGAACCACTTTCACCGTAATGCATTTGGGACACTGAAAAGTCACCCACTCCTCAGCTTTTTATAGGAGAGCCAATAGCACAGATGCCACCTTTTATGGCAGCCCATCTGAGCTGCAGCAATGTTGTGCATTCATGATCCATGTCAGCCAAATGGGATCCAATGCAGTGCAATACAAATAAAACGAAGTTGGAGTAAATAGGGTATGGATTCTCTTTTTTTATATGAACTCCTCATAGGGGCAGAAACCCTTATAGGCAACTTTATGAGTATCCATTCAATCCTTGCAGCTCTAAACAACCCGGCTCTCATAAAGTGTTGAATATCCTGTTACTGGTCTGTATTGAATTGTATTTAGGTTTGATTGTCCATGACTGTGTGTGTGTGTGTGTGTGTGTGTGTGTGTGTATGTGTGTTGTGCTTTGTAGGCAGCATAGAGAGATTTGGCAGTTTTGACCATATGCTCTGAAACGAACCTACACACACACACACGCACACACGCACACACTCTCACACTCGTAATGAGTGGATTTAAATTCAGGTTGTGCTCTCCCAGCCAAGGCAACTGTCATCATTGTGCAGCAAAAGTCCCATAATCCATCTGTGGAATGACAGCATCCTAACAGCTCCACTCCACAGAAAAGAAAAACTATTCTTTATGTCTCTCCATTTCTCAATCTCTTCCTCTTTTCTATTTTCCTTACCCCTTCTCACATTTCCCCCTAGACTGACTCTCATTCTTTTCTTTCTTCTCTGCACTTTTCTTGTATTGTTTTTGGGTCCCCCACTTCATCAACTTTTCTATGGAAACTTTTTTTTATCAGGGTTTTATTAAAGTTCAGAGGCTCACTAGGAAGAAAAATGAGCAATGACGATGATGAAGATATTCCTGCTTCTAACCGTGCTATTGATTAAAATAATGATAGAGATCGGAATAGCAACAATGCCGTTAATGATGCTGATTAAAATGGAGATGCTGATGAGGATGATGATGATGATAAAGGTTGCTTGGTGCTTTTCTCAGCTGTGTCCATGTTTTCACCTTGTCCCAGATGGAGAGAGACAGACGGAGGGGACAGACGCCAGCCGCAAGAGGGACACTCGCTCCTCTACTGGCCACCATAAGAGTGAGGACACTAGTGACAGCAGGGAGGATGAGGCGGCAGTAAGTCTTTGTTTTCTGTCTCACCGCTCTGGAACCAATAATAAAGTGATGCTCCTGCCAAAACGCGCTTAACCTCCTTCACCCACATCTCTCTGACTAAGCAACAAGGAGGCTTATTGCTCACATACTGAAGGATGAAGTACATGTGGAGATATTTGGAATATAACTTATTTATAATTATATAAAGTGGTACTAAACTACTTTAAAGTATTAAGGTAGTATTAAAGTGTCTGTTCTTTACAGAAGTTTAGTATCAAAAGTATTTTTTCTGGTCTTAAATATATTTAAGTATTCAAATTTAAACTATTAATGTCATTAAGTAGAATTAATGCTGTGAATAGACAAGCAAGAGGTCAGAATTTAAAAAAATATTGAATTAACTCTTTTGACCATATGTGCCACTTTAAAGATGGAGCTGGGGAACTTAACTAATTCAAAGAACAAAGTTTTGCTTCCCCTCCCATTTCTTTATTTTCTGTTTCCATCCATTCCTCCTTCCCTCTGTAGTAACTATCCAGTCATTATTTGAAAATCAAACATTTCTTTTTCATCTTCAGTCTCACTCTTTTTGAGTTTAGGACAAGTGCTGCAGTCTGATCCGGCTACCATTTCGTCCTATTTTATTTTCTAGTCACAAAGTCAAAAAGATGCCTAGGGGAAATTCATCACAGTAACAGTATACTTCTTGTATATGAGGGGTAAAAGTTAAGGTTGACATAAATATCAAAATTCAATTAGAGACTCCCAAAAAAGCAGTTATGAACTCTAAGTATTGTTCACTTGTTACATAAAAACCACTGATTGCTCATGTGTGTCTGGAGAAGCTCATCAGGATTGTGAAAATCTTAATTATAAT
The DNA here is from genome assembly GCA_034769265.1 of Remorina albescens. Taxonomy (NCBI): domain Eukaryota; kingdom Metazoa; phylum Chordata; class Actinopteri; order Carangiformes; family Echeneidae; genus Remorina; species Remorina albescens. The sequence continues at coordinate 52,785,160 of CM068475.1, forward strand.
CAACACTTTTGGCTCATTTCTCTGTGCACCGACTGATTAGTGGAAAAAAAAAATAATTCAAAAACAAAACAAACTCCCTCGTTCCATTAAAAAAAAAAAAAAAAAAAAAGAATTAAAAATGAAAGGAAACAAAATCTGGATACAAAGTAAAGGTGTTAATAAATGAGCTTTTGTTTAAGGGTCAGCTTTCAGCATTTGGAAACTTTACTTTTAAGTGAAACTCATCCACAGCTTATCCTCGTGACCTTGCCCACTGCACTGTATTTTATTGTTTCCAGCTCTTGGAGGCCACAGCTCAAAATATATTCTGAATCCATCATGAAATTTAACCTCCTCCTCCAGGGTTTATATCTGTGAGTGTTAATGCTGAGAGATGTGAAACTAGACAGAGCGATATCAAACAGCAGAACCTGAGACAGAGTTTGGACCACCGCCAGCGATCACTCTCACTGGGTACGTGCGGCAGTAAACCGCTGAGACAATCTCACGCTTTGCCTCTTAGCTCCTGTTACAGAAGGTGGATTTTAAGGTTAGGCACAGTAATTCTGGACCAACAGATTAGTCTTAAGTACAGAACCTGCAGAGCAAATGAGCTCCGTCTGCCGAAATGCCAAACTCCCGTGGTTCCGACAAGAAGCCCAAATGGGGATTATTTACCCCCCTCCCCTCCCAAAAAATTAAATAAAGTAAAATAATAGCTTAACTGCTGTTGTTATTTTTGACAACACAGTTACACAAATCCGTTCTAAGCTGTGTGTGCAAATGTTTACAGTCTGATCTAAATGTCTGCTGAGATGGATTACAGAGAGAAAGATCTTTCTAGCTCATGTTTGGAAAAAGATGATTAGAGTCAATGGCCTCCTGCAATGCCCTTCCTCCTTATTTGTGGGTGTTCAGTCTCTACAGGAGAACAAATTAGAATTATTAAATTAGATGAAAAATTGATAGAAAATAAGATTTTGGGTCTTTTGGTTTGTAGTCACTTCAATCAGAACCATAGTTGGTCCTGTGCTGTAGTCTTTTATCGCTCCAACTCAACTTGTCTTCAGCCATTTTCTGTCTGTTAGTAAAGTCAAAAGAGACTCTTTAAACCTCTAAAGATTTACCACTAATCATCTGGCCTTGAGGCAGGCATTTTATTGTCAGCCCCTCCTTCCCGAAGCCCAGTCAAGCAGGTTTCCCACCCCAGCACTTGCCACTCATGTTGACAGACTCTCTGCCTTGAAGTAGTATCTTGCCAGAGACTCATTAATTTGTAAAACTAAGTGCTGAGGAATCCCACCATGAAGGCAAACAATCTGCAGCAATAAAATGTTCACTGCATGTTTGGCTGTGTGGATTGTTTGATGTTGAGAGACCAAAACCACCGAAGGGCAAAGGCTGCGGATAGGTACAGATTAATGAGCCGTATCAGATCTAGTTATTGGCGTTTTGATAGTAAAACTACTTTTACCTTCTTGCCCGCCAGATAGGATCATTACACAGGACTATAAAAGAAGTCCCTGAGAATATGGTTTGAATTCAGATGAATTCAGACAGTTGGGAATCAGGAATCAGGATGTTTGTTTGACTTAAATTGGGAAATTGGCACCAAATAAGAACCCACTTTATATCCAAATATCCACGCTGCTTGTGGTCAACATACACTTGTATCAACGTTGCTTATTCATGCAGTCATCCAACTGGCCAATCATGTCGTACCAATGCAGTCCATGAAATCCTGCAGATACATGTGAGGGGATTCATGTCATGCTCACATCAGATATCAGCAGTTTACTTTGTTTACTTTGAACATGGACATGGCACAGGTCAGAGCACAGTAGGACTAGAGAGAAAGAATGCGGTAACTCAGATAACTACACTTAACCAATGGCCTTTACAGCTGCGGTCTGCAGAAAAGCATGTCAGGATGCACAGCACGCTGAAACCCTGAGCATGCTGGTGGATCAGCTACATTAGCAGAAGATCATATCAAGTTTCACTCCTGTCAGCCAAGAGCAGAAATCTGAAGCTACAAGAGAAACAGTTTCACCAATACTGAATGATTGAAGGCTGGAAAAATATGGCGTGATAAATTTGGATTTTCTGCTGAGACATTCAGATGGCGGTGGCAGAATTTGGCACCAATGACACAAATCCAAGGACCCAACCTGCCTTGTGTTAACAGTCCAGGCTGCTGGTGGTGGTTTAATGGTGTGGAGAATAGTGCCTCGGCACACTTTGTTGTCCGTAATACCATTTAATCATTGTTTGAATGCCACAAACTATCTGAGAGTGTTTGCTGACCATGTGCATCCCTTTATGACCACAATTTGCCATCTTCTAATGGTTGTTTTTTCAGCATGATAACGCACCATGTCATCCAGTAAAAGACATGGTGAACATGAACATGACATGACAGTGAGTTCGGTGAACTTCAGAGGCCTCCCCATTTACCAGACTTGAACCCATTAGAACACCTTTGGGATTTGGTAGAATGGGAGGACAATTGTACAGTTGACAAATCTGCAGAAAATTATATGATGCAATTGTGTCAACATGGGCCATAATTTCCGGGGAATGTTTCCAACATCATCCAAGACTCTTTCAAAGGAAGAGGAAGCTCTATCCAGTATTAGTATGTTGTTCCTAATAAAAGGACTGAGATTGTATTTTTCAGTATCATACTATCGCAGTTAAACTGACGTCTGAACTGAATGTGCACATTCATATCAGTAGTCATATCATTTGGAGATCTCGCAGTAAAATGTGCAGCGTAACATCAGTCTAACAGACCATGCTTGTACTCGGCCACACACACGCTGCAGCTGCAGTTTAAGAGTTTGAGGCTCAAACACTGTTAAAGTTAAAACCCAAATTGTTATGATATTGCTTTGCTGCTGTCAGCTAAGCATGGGGAACAACAAAGAGAAGGAGAAATTATATCTCATTCTATAAAACGCAGTCATCTTCAAAATCGATTGAAGTGAAGGCTTTAGGAAATGTGCTTGAAGAGATAAGTCCTGTGAGGGGAAGTCGGCAGGGATGTTTCTGAACAGGCCTACTCTAAACTTTAAACCTGCCTGATAGTGTTAGGGCTCCTCTTCTGTTGCAATCAAATGAGAAGCGTCTCTCAGGATGAGTCAGCCCCAAGCACTGAAGCTCAAATATTCAGTGGCTCTGTGAGCATTCTGCTGAAGTACCTAAAAATGTGTCAGAAAGTTTATGGCACTCTCTTTATGAATTTTAATGGCATTACTTTGTCATTTGCTCCCTAAACAACCAGTGATAGATTTGGTTTGCTTCAAATAATGATCACGTAGATGAACTGTGTTCGTACTTGGATGGCAAACATGCTCTAAATCATCACAATTACAGTATCGAAGATGGAATTGGCCCACTGCAAGAGGTGCTTATTTGGATTTATGATCTTTAGAGGACAAGACTGAGATCCATTTATGGTTGTCTATAACTGCTCTATTTGTAACATACAATATGTTCCATGCTTTCAAATGCGTGTGTGTCTATGTATGCATGCCAACGCACCTCACCCTTAAAACCGCTGCGTTAAGGTCCATGGCCATCTCTCTTTATATATAATTTATATTCCCATTTACCAGCTCTCTGTTCCAGCAATGCTCTACCCAAGAGTATGTTTGTGTGTTAGTGTGTGTGTGTGTGTGTGTGTGTGTGTGTGTGTATATGTGCATTTGCGCATGTAGCGCACTTTGTTTTGTAGCTCTCCAGGCTTTGCCGCTCACTCCGCACCGATATCTTGAGGAAATCCAAAGCAACATAATGTGAGCCTGCTCTGGTGAGAGCTCTCCTTCACATACAAAATGTCAGTGCCAAAGGTCAAACCTGTAGTCCATATTTTCAGGTCTGATAGTCAAAGTTAAGTTAAACGCTGAGTGTGTGTGTGTCAAAGAAAGAGAGAGAGAACGGATGTGGCAGGATGTTTAGGTGCGTGTCAGGGGAACAGAGTTTTCCCTCTCTGCTTAGTTTAAGAAAAATATATTGGTTCATTGCTTGCTGATTAAAGTGATCTAAAGGCCTGCAATGCCTGTTGCATATGTAAGTGAAAGTCACTGATCTGTCTTTATTTTTCCTCACAAACAGGATGTGGTGGCATCCTTGGTGTGAGTAGAAGTGAAGAGAACCTTGGCTTCTGATAAAAGCCTTGTAAACATGTCTCTCTCGTTTATGGTCAAACGGGTAGATTAAAGCTGCGGCAGGAGGGTAAAGGAGACGACAGACAAAAGACAGACCTGGAAGTGATTGAAGGAAAGAGGAGAGAATCACAACAAAAGAGGGGTGGGAAGATGACAAGCTGGTTCTTCTGTATGGGAAGTAATTGCATTTCTCCTTCACTCTGTGATGGCTGTGCCTGAGCAGCAACTGTTCTGCCTCTGCACCTTCCTTTCTTCGCCTGCAAATCACTAAAATTGCATCTTAAATACTTAACAGAGTGTCAGAGGGGTAGGCAATTACAGTAACTGACTTTGGATGTTTTTTTTTATTTTTGGAAGACATGCAATATCTCTGTGGCCACCTGCTTTTCAAGCTGAAACCAGCGGCGGATTTACACCATCACAAGGTGTGTGTGTGTGTGTGTGTGTGTGGTTGCGTGTTTGTGTGTTTATCACCTCCAGGGGAGCCTCTAAAAGGTTGCCACTTTGTCTGACAGTCTGACATTAAGGTTTTATAAGACAAGGTGTGTTTATGTCGTCATGGCATTTGGTGCGTATGACCATACATTAAGCTGTGTGTGTGTGTTTTTAATATAGATTAGATGTGGATTTTGTGCTCTGCATCTTTCTTTTCTTTTCCATAACGGTTTACTTTTGTGAGTATGAAGATGAGAGAGAACAACGATGAAGGCAAGACAGGAAGGTTTGGATTTTCGCAGGAAAAAAAAAGTTGGAGGACAAATGGAGACCGAGGAAAGGATGAAACTTGGAATTACTCACAACGAAATCAAAGGAAGTCTGAAATGGAAAGCTGAGAAACACAAATACACAGCCACATGATTTTAACATTCTGTTTTATGGTTAAAGTCACAGTGAATACAATCCGTTTATATGTTCTCCAATATATCCTGTTTAGTAAATGTGAAAACAATACAATTGTGATAGTTTTTGCTGTGGTCAGACAGAAGCTGTGGCTTTGTTCTGTAAAATAATTGTCCCTGCAGAGGGATTTGCTGTAATGACAACTAATCAATACAGAGAACTGTACATGGGTAAAACATCTGTCCAGCTGCTGTTTGACTGTTTGTTGTGAAAATGTTTGATTCCCTCCGTTCATTTTTTTCTCCACAATCCCCCCTCTGCTCTTCAAAATTTGTACAAACACAAAAAATATATATATATTCTTAATAATATACAGCTGAAAATTTAACCCAGTATCGCAAACAACATGATTCAGTATGCTCCTAAAGTCGGTCACACACATCAGGGGTGTGGCATCTCCTCAATTCAGGTAATGAGTTATAAGGGATATCATACTCGCAGCCCTAAAAGCTCTGCCAGTCAACATTCAAGGTCGACATCTCTGCACTTTCCCAGACATTAATAAAGACAGAGAGTAAAAGGCTAGTTAGGCAAAGTCTGCAATCGAGGTCGGAGAGGAGAGGAGAGATTTCACAGGGGGGCTGAGGGGAAGGCTGCACCGTTGTCTTTCACCTGACTGAGATTTTAATCATTGTGGTAATTTTGCAGCAGCTCATAAACTGCAGAAGCTAGGCCTCATTGTTAACCTCCAATAGCTTTCAGGGCTGTAAATATGGCTGCCTCGAACCTCTCCGGCCTTGCTTATAATTTATGGGAGATGGGGATGTAGCTGCTGCTGGCACTGGAAGACTTTTGTGAGAAAGATGAGGAGCAGAGAGCACGGAGTGCCTAGTAAATAATCACATGGTTGATCAGCGAGACACCCAACCGCATCACACAGGCTCTGCTTTGATGATACAGTGCTGTGACTAGCTGGGTATTAGGGCCTCATGCAATCTGTAAATGGGCCCAAACAAAAGGATTAGCTTCATGGCATAATTGCTCAATTTGAGATTTAGATTTCACCGTGGCGATCAGTGACACATGGCTCATTTTTCCAGGTACACATTACATTTGTTTAGTATCTCAGTGTTGTCATGGATTTAAAAGGATAGTCGGTAAGCGAGTCGGGGTAATGACTACGACTGGTGAGTCAGTGGCCCCATCTCTGACATTTGGCTGACAGAGTTTTTCTCCTGCTGGCTGATTAGATTCACAGCCAGCCAAGTGGAAAGGGATCCCCAGTGAGGTATTTGGTACATCATCCCTGGTGCCCCGTCCCAGGATGTCTGAACTTGCACTTTTTGTTTTTTGCCACTTTTCCCAAGTTAGTGAAATTTTTATCCTTAGTCAAGGACTCCACTGGCAGGTTGAGAGAGTCTCCCGAAGCCCTTCTTCAGGTTGGCAGTCTAAATGAAGGTTTGATGCACATGTGAGGACACAGTATTGTTTCCATTGCTCTCAGGTTCCTCTGGTGTTCATTTTTTACAAGATTGGGTACCCAAAGCAATTCAATGTTGATATATTTTGCCTCATGTTCATGCAGATTTAAAAGACTTTGAGGTTAAATTCATTTCTAAAAAGTCTGAGAGGGCAGGGAACAGGACTTGCTGGCCATAGGTATAAAATTGAAACACTCTATCTAATCATTCCAGTTTTGCCACGGATTAAAGTCAATCAAAGGACTTTGTGCAAGATTTATCTGATATTAAAAGTTTTAGTTAAACCTTTTTAAGTAACTATCCAGACTGAGAGTTTCTCCCTCTGATTTCTCAAGCTTGCAGGTGTTGACAACTTTGTTATATGAGTATGTTTGAAGGTTCAGAGGAGAAATGTTTTTCCTCACGGGGGTTTCAGCGCGCTCAGGCAGTCTTACTATCACTCCAGAGGCATTTGTCAGTCTGGTGCTGTGTCACAGACGATGGGATCCAAGCTATGGGCCTGCAATAAACGACCAGGCAGTCCTCCAGAACTCCCTTCACACTCTGCTACCTATTGCCCGATGCCAACAGAGTGGAAGCCTGTTTCTACAAGATCTGCAGCTTACTGTCTTCATGCAATGTACTGTAACGTGCACACAAAGAGGCACACTATAGAAATAAAAAGAGACCACAAAGTACAATACCTCTCCTCACACCAACCCAATCATCTCTTCTCCTTTTCAAGTATTAAGAGCACTTAGCTTTATTTCCATCCACTATATCCCAGATAGGGAGGAAAAGAATAATACACTGGGATCACGCTCAATCCTGTTAGCGCAGTCTATTGAAACTCTGGCTTTGCTCTCTCCCAACTGGCTCTGTTCCAGCAGCGGTCAATGCTAGGCTGTTACTTGCTGGCTGTTTGCTCTTACTGCCCAGTGTCATGCTGCGGCCATGCTGGATGAAGGTCATCAGGTCAGAAGATGTGACACTGGACTTCATCCCTGCTTCTCTTTCTCACTTCCACCTTTATCTCACTGTCACGCCGGCGTAATGGATGCCAGCTGAGCGTGATCAAAGTGGACTGAAGATGTGGGGAGTGCAAGTTGACGAGTTAAAGTGGCGATTCCCAAGATGATGAGGGGTTGAAGTTGTCTGGCTGTATAACATCTTTGGTCTGGTCAGGGTTGGTTATAAGGCTCTGCAATTCTTTTGTAATAATTTCCACATCTGGAACTTTGGTTTTGTTTACAACAGATGAATCTAATCACTCCAGCGGTGGAAATCAATCTCAGGTTGTGGTGTTTGAAGGTAAATGTATATTCTTTCCAGCTCTTCCATTATGCTTGCTGCTTGTTTACCTTCTGTGATAAGGAAATATATTCCTCCCTGCAATCATACTCAATGGGCTCAGTGCTTTCTTTGCAACCCTGACTGCAAAACAAATATGAGATATTTTCTTCAGATCTATCTATACAGGATGTGACTTGATAAGAGTGGGACCCTTGACAACAGAAAGAGCTGATGGTTAAAGGCCTTGGATGGGAAAACACATCAACAACTGCAAGAAATAGTTGTTGAAGTGCAGAATTTCTAAGTGCTTCTTGGCTGCATCGTAGAAAATAGCACTGGAAGTGAAAGTTGTCTGTGTGCCAGATTTTAACAAGCAGGTGCTGTTCCTGTTGCCACTTGATAAGGAAACAAAAACCGAGCACACCTCCATTTTTCTTCTGCTCCATAAAGACTCTCAAAGAACCGCTTAACAATAGAATCAAGGCAGGGATAAGAGCCATACTGAAAATCGCTGAACAATAGAAGTAAGCATCCTCTGTCTGTCTTCATCGTTCCTGCCAAATCTGCAACCACTCCGGCATTTCCTTGAAAAGAGGCAGATAAAGGAAGACTTGGCTGAGTAACGCCATGGATGGAAGGATGGACGGAGGGATTTTTGGTGTGGGCTTGTTGTGTTTCTGTGGGTCAGAGGAGCAGATTCATTTGCATTCCTGTGGGAGCATTTCCTGCTTTCATCAGTATTCTCTGTTTACTGGAGTTAGAGAGACTGCCATACCTTTGAGGAGTTGGTCGATGTTTTTCGCCAGCTTTTCTCTGGGGAGTTTTCTATAGGTAGCGCCTGTTAAGAGTGTCTCTTTTTTTTCTCTCTCTCTCTCTCTCGTCTGCACCCTTTCATTTGTGGCCTCCAAATATTAACTAGCATCAGGAGATGTCTACTGGATGCAACGCAGTGTTGATAGAACACAGCACAATGTAATTTTAACCTTTGCAGGTGTAGAAACACTGGTTTTAATTGATTGAAATATTCACTCCCTCTTCAGAAATCTCTTCAAAACGTCAATCCGAACAAGCTGAATAGTTTTCACATGAAAAGTAGATCTCTTTGTGTCGAGCTTTTTCTATGCGTGTGTCACTCTTTTGGGACTTTTACTTTTCTTTTTCATTTCTCCTTCCTCTTTTCCATCATCTCCTTTTATCAAACTTCTCCACGCCGCGCTTTTCTCCGTTCCTTGCTTTTCGTCCTGCCCTCCTCCACACAGAGCTGGAGTGTGTGTTTCCAGTCTATAATATAGTGTCTCCAGTGGTGAACCAGCCCATTGGTCTTACCCCTCATTGATCTCTGTTGTCCCCACACTGTCCAGGCAGAAGCCAGACTCTTGGAGCCTACTGATTGATCTCCCTCGATCTTTTCCTGCCTCGCCACCCATGGTCACCCACCTTGTTCTCTTTGTGTCTCCAACTCTTTTTTTTTTTTTTTTTTTTTTTTTTGTCTTGTCATCAGTTCCCTGTAACTTTTGTATGCTTTTCTGCTGCTGGTTTTCATATTCTTTCCCTAATGAGAGAGACTTGTCATATTTTAATGTTACTCCATTACATATATGAACAGATCCTTATACTGTTTGTTAAAATATTAGTTTATTACTTTTTATGCACATCCACATTTCATTCATAGATAGGCTTCACACTGATTTTAAATGTGTAAAAAATTAAAGACATGTTTTGTTTTAATTTTAAATCCTTGACGTTGGCAATATGACAGAAGAATTCAAGGCCACAAGGCTCTTAAAGAGCTTTCAGCTGCCTCTTGATATTTATCAATAGATTGAGTTTTTTCAGTTGTCATGGAGAGCAAATTGGAAACTGTTTCATGAATCAAAATAACATTTTTAGAATGAATTAGAAAGAATTATATTTGAAATATATATGAAATATTAAGAAGGTGATTTAAATTTTTTCTTTTCCTCTCCTTTTTTTTCAACTTTTCAACTGATTTATTCTCAATTATTAAACTGCTGGAAAAAAGTTGCTGTTTTTCATACTTTGCGACACTGTTTTTTTAATGATGCAATTTGCATGTCAGTGCTGAACTTGGATTGCTAAAAGGTGTTTACATTTCTCTTCAGAATGCTGTCTCTGTAGTTATATTTTTCACACATTTTAGCTATTTCAATTCCTCATTTACAAAGTGTTTTTGTATCGAGCCCTGCTGGAAAATATTCAGTGTTTACAGCAAAATAGTTTTCGCTGTACATCGTTAATAATGTAAAGGAGACCAGCCGTCCCTTCTCCTTTTTTATCCACTGCTCATTGTTCCACCTCCTCCTCATCACCCCTGTATCAGCCCCATTAGTGTCTCCATACCCTCCATTACTCTTCCTTTAGTCAGGTTCTCCTAATTCTTTGTCCTCCTCCTCTTCCTCCTTATTTCAACACATTTATTATCTAGTGTTTGCTTTAAAAGTCATTATAATACTATTGGAACAATATAATTATAACGCCATAATATTGTGGTCATTACAAGCACCTGCACTTGACAATGAAGGATTGCATTGATGTGATTAACATAAAAACCACAGTTTGACCTTTAAAAGTCTTTCTGAGTAGAAAAATGATACAGGCCTCATTTACCAGCTTTTCCAATCAAACCATTCACATCAGATATGATCTTTCACATTAAGTGCTGCTGAGACAACTTACATGTCATAACAGCACTTCAAAGGAAAAAAGAAAAAAGAATGGATTTAAGATTAAACACTGACCATGACTATGAAAGAGCTGAGATAGTGATAATAGCCTTGACAGGGGAATCAGGTAGTCTACTAATCGAGCAACAGGAGGAGACGTAGCAAACCCCTGAAGTTCTTTGTTTAGCTCTGTCATTATTGTCAGGATATCAATTTGTTTAAGCGTCCTCCTGGATTTATTCTGTCATTAAACACCCTGCTCTCTTGATTTTTTTTCTCACTTGAGTCGGTAGAAATTCGTAAGTTTATCGACACATGAGTCAATGCTGCTCGCTGGCAAGCATTCATAGATCCGGAGTGGCCGTTTCAGACACTTGTGAGATGGTTGCTGGCGGGAAAAAAACCAATTTTTATTGGCTTTTTCAATTTGTCTTACCGGACAGTACCAACACAATGTTAATTGCAAACAGTGAATCAATGGCAAGATTTGAGTGAGTGGCTCCTTGTCTCTGGTTTGTGGCTGTTTATTATTGAAATTTTAAAACAAAATCACTTCTGTCATTGTCTGTGAAGTGTGCTTCATGAAAGTAACAAGGAATAAGACTTAAAACACATTATCCAAGGTCAAATCTGACTTTTTTTGTGAACACAATTAAAAATATGACTGCATCTAATTAATGATGAGTTGGTCCCTGTGTTTTATGAGTAACATTTTTTTTTTCAGCTAGCACGTCAGCAAAACTAAATCAGAGGAATCATCCAGCACCAACAGCTTCAAAGATAAAAACAAATTAATCAGTCAGTTGATATTCGAGGCCTCTTGCCTGACAGCAAAATGGCAAAGAATGTAAACACTTTCAAAAACTTCTCCTGCTGGTTAAATTCGCACCGAATTGAATCGTGCAAATATGCAAAATACAGCCACAACCTGTGCTACCTCACTTAGCCCCCCCACCCCCTAAACTCTGTACATACCCAAATTAGGGCCATGCTTGAAGTTGCAGTTTTGGTTCACACAGAATTGTTTCTGCTTTCATGAGGACCTCTTTCTTGTGATGGCTTAAGAAGCATCTCTGCTGAACATGTACAAATTTATAGGTACCAGTGTTTGAAGAAAAAGCAGAGAGAAACATCATTATTTTTTTTACTGCATTATTGATCATTTTTTCAACAGAAAATCTTTCTCAGGGTCAAGATGATTCAAAAGATTTTATGTTGCTGCAATTAATTTTTAGCCTCTTACAACTGCTCAGTTCACCAAAGAGGTTTATGTGGAGGTTTATTTGTTATAATTTTTTATGCACAAAGAAAGCAGTTAAATGGGGAACATGAAAGGCAGCCAACAGTTTGCAAAGATGAACAGTATGCAAACATCAAAACAACAACAATGAAGCATGAAAGGCCACTTGTCACACATGCAATGTGGTAAAAAGCTCTAAAACAGCAGCTCTTTGAAAAATCCTTTTCAGTCTCATGAGCTTCAGTGCGGAGACACTGATTGTTGCATAAAACAACTGCAATTGCTTCTTAATTGGATGATTTTTCATGAAATGTATTTGATTTTTGATGTCGAAAAATTAAATCTAATTGGGCTGCAGTTAAGTTACTTGGGTTGGTTGCGTTTGTAGTACACCTACTGCTGTGAAACACACATACTACATATGATTAACAGTCAATTATACCATTCCCCGCATTGTATAGTTGTTTGTAGGCAGAGAAAACTGAGAAAAAGAGAGAATTGAAAGAGCTGGCGGACTCAAAATTTGCTGCAGAAATGTCACTGGACACAGTGACATTGAAAGAAATGTAGCGAGATTAAAAGAGTTGACCCGGAGGAACCACTGTGTCACAGCCAATCATTGTCCTCCCGCAGTACGGGAAATTCTGCAGTAACACAATAGAAGTTCAAGATGCAATTATTGTTTTCTTGCTGTACCAACAAAGCTTTCTAGGAATTTGTGTTAGTTAGTTGAGGACTGGCATAACTGACATCACATAAATTACACACAAGGCAATGTAATGCAATATTAAACATACAGTAAATCAAAGGCCAAGGTCTCTACATAGGGCTGTCTAGCTGTTAGAGCTAGCAGACATCACATAAAGATTGTGATGTACTGTGTTATAGTGAGGAATATTACACAGTGTGTGGGTGCCGTGAAGTGTTTAAATAGTATTACAGGTATATGTCGGTACAGTACATGTCATCCGTGATCTGAGAAGACGCCTGAAGGTATATGAAATTGAGGCACACACACCTGCTTCTCTGGGATGGAGGCTACAATGTGGGCGTGCCTGTACACAGAGAAGGATTCTTTGTCAGCCAGGTCAAACTGGATGGATGGAGGGAAAACAGAAGTAAGGACAAACAAACAATTTGAATGAGCAGATACAAAAAACCGAAAACCAGAGTCCAAACTCAAAGAAGCAGCTTGGGATTGCATGTGTTTTTGTTTGTGTGTGTGTGTGTGTGTGTGTGCGCGTGTGTGTGTGCGCGGCAAGAGAGAAACACTTTCAGACTGTGATGAAGATTCATTGTTCTTTTCTTGCTGTCATCCATCTCCACCAACATGCACGGACACTGCTGAATACTGGTGCCCCAAAGTCAGCGTCGGGTTTGCTGTGTGGGTGCTGAAATAGAACTGATGTCAGAGAGGTCAGAGGAGAAATAATGAAATTAGAAAATGAGGCAGAGAAAGCAACCCAAGTGTCAACATAGTGCACAGGTGATGAACAGAGCAGTTTTTATCAGTAAACACTTAGAAATCCAATCCATTTTTTTTTTCCTTTTTCTTTTTTTGTTTTAAGACGTAAAAAAGCCAATGATTCACACAGCAGATGCTCTCTGTGAAACCTGACAGAAGCTGAAGCTGACATGAAATACAAGACAGAAAACATTCATCCTCTTCAGCAGCAAGTCTGCCTTTATTGTAAATGTCACATATGGCACTGGAGGAGTTGTACCATGTTCTGTTAGTGAACAACCATTCTGACATTTTTATTCCTATTATTGTAACAATGTCTTCGTCTTTTGAGGGCTTGGCCCAATTTTTTATTTTTTTTTTTTACACTGAACCTGTAGCTGAGGGGAGACAAATTTGTCTTCTGGAATTAAAAATAAATGAATAAATAAATAAAAGATTAGTCTCAATAAGTTTTCCTTGCTGGCTTATAATTTTCTGAATAAAATTGCATAAATGTGACCTCACTTCAGCGGTATGCAGCGCTACTTGGCGATGAGAAAGAGCTGCTCAGCCAAATAGAGGCAGCGTGTTGCTGTGAAGTGGCTCCAAGGCTTTATGGTGAGCTGACAGCGACATTAAACCGAAAGCAGTGGGAGCAATTTTAATCACTTCTTGTCAGTCTTGTCTGGTTGACAGAGGCAATGAGGGATGTTTCCAGATGACTGTGCAGAAGTGAGGAAATTGAGGGAAAAGTTTTTTTTTTTTTGGGACAGAGACAGCGGAGGCCAGACCAACAGGTGTATGCAAAAAGCTCTGAACAGTTGTGTAGCAGATGAAGTGTGCTGTGGAGGAGAGAGCTGCAGACATTCATTTTGACACAGTTTATTAACTGGATGCCTCCTCCTCCTGCTCAAAGCTGCTCGTGTGTCTGTTCGAGTTGCACTGACAGGACTGTAGAGGAGGAGAGGCTATAGGAGCAGGAGCAGATGTTTTAAAATGCTAATGTGAGCGGGGTCAGACATGCTGGTCATTTCAAACACACACATGTAGAAACGCATACATGCAGAACTGCAGAGGCGAAGCTCCCTTTGATGCCTGAACAGATTCATTTAAAGGAGGCAAAAAGATAAAGGTGGGGAAGGGATGAGGTGGTTAAAAAAAAAAGAGGGGGGGGAGTTGGGGGATGGTACTTTTTACAAAGTAAAATAGTAAAAGTCATCCAATGGTGCCACAGGCTTTGGTGACCAAATGTATCTGGCATCCCCACAAGCTTTTCACATTTTCTCCTGTCTCCCCAGTTAAAAGTCAAATAAATGCAACCCCTTTAAAGAAAATAAATAAAATAACTACGTTTATACATATATTTTATGAAAGCTTTTGTCTTTATTCTAACTTTTTCTTGTGTTCTTCTGTTTATCTTCTGCTCCAGAATATATATGTTTTTATTAGTCTTTACCTTGGATTTAAAAGCAAAAGGGAGATTTTCTGCCGATGGATCCATCCTTAGCCTGCTTCCCTTAATCCTGGTTAGTTTGTTTGCAGCATGGTGGTTAGCGCTGTTGCCCCACAATAAGAAGGTCGTGGTTTCGGTTCCTGGGCCTGGGGCCTTTCTGTGTGGAGTTTGCATGTTCTCCCCGTGGTTGTGTGGGTTTCCTCCCACCGTCCAAAGACATGCATGTTTAGGTTAATTGCTGGCTCTGAATTGTCCGTAAGCTGGAAACGGATAAGCAGTATAAGATGGATCGATGAATGAGTCTTTAAAAGGGACGTGAAATAATCTGCTTGGCAAATACTCCTATGTGCACTTAAAAAGCTCTTTCATACATCTATGAGGTGGGGTCATTTTATATTAACTATTCATTTCTCTCTCTCAGGTCTTGGAGAAAAAGTTAGATAACACTAAATTAGAAGTTTTTTAAGAGGAAGAAAAAGAACAAGCTGGAAAATCGCCCAGGCATGAAGGAGGGAGGGAGGAAAATACTAAAGCAGGGCAGAGAGCTTTGGGACTGCTGGTCAGCAGAAATGTCAGCTGCCAAAACTGGGCAGGCAGTAGGGAGCCTACATATCACACATACTGTTTATAAAATGTGCTTCAACACACATTACACAGTCAGTATGTCTTGTTAGCTGTAAGTGCTTGATGTAACGGCTCATGTACGAATTGCACAGAAACGAACACTTATGATTACATAGCTTTTTATTTTTACACTTCACAAATCACACCTTTTTTTTTTTTTTTTAGTTTTATGAAAATACTGAAAATACTTGTTTTGTTTTTTAAAAAATGTATTTTTAGGAAACTTATTTTGGCAGAAAAAAATGGGAGAGAGATATTGGCTGTGACATGCACCAAGACTCAAACCGGAGATGTTGCAGTTCACGTTCTGCACCTGAAACTCTCAAGCTATCGGGGGAGAACAAACGGCCCTTGATTTGCTTTAGGGTCAAGAATCAAGGGCTGGGTACAGAGATAGATAGGAAGTAAGGCAGAGCCTGAGAAGACACAAAACTGAACACAGACTACAACTAATGCTCCTGAGAATGTTTTCTCTTTCTTGCTCCAGAAAACCTATTGCAGGCTTGTAGCTCACTGTGGCAGAGATAAATAGCCATGAGCGGTAATTGTCAATTGACAACAGCTGAAAGTGCTGCGCAGGGTTTGCCCACCACCACACCGCCTGCACCGCCTGGACCGCTCACCCCTGGACCTTTCACACAGCAGACATTTCGACTTGTCAAATAGAGATGTAACTAATGGTCCCATTCTATTCCCAGTTACGGACACCGATTATTGTGTTTGCTGGCCTGGCCTGGTTCACGGAGGTGCCTAAATAAGCACACAGTCATTCTTAGTGGTAAAATGATTTTTTTCTTTACAAGCACAATTACTGTAACTTTTAGTAAATATTAAATAAAAAATCCAATATAACATGTTCTTGTAATAGGCGCAGCATATTATCTGGTAAGCTACGCTGATAGAGCTTATTTTGTGATAGTGGTTGACTTGAAGTGTATCCCTTATCGATGGTCTTGAAATATTCAGAGCAAGAGAGAAACGTGTAGACCTCCGGTTTGACTGCTGCTATCAGTGCATTTATTCAAAAGGGGTAAGATAAAGGGGGATTCAGATATTGATTGTAGTTATAGCTAATCTCCGCACCAATCTCCATAATAGCAGTCAGGGTCTTCTGTCTGTGCTGTTGTAACTTATGTTCACAGATAGTGAACGTGCCACCGCATTTTGCCACCTTCCTCTTGGCCACAGCTTTCTCCTAAAGGCAGTCTTTATTAAAATGAAGAATGTAACTGTGCATGTCCATGTGTGCCATACACACATGAGCAAAAGCAAATGGATACAGCCACCCAGCCACATTAGGTTGTGTGCGTCTGCCTCATTATTTTTGTGTTGACGTAGGCTTGGGGTGGGAAGGTAACATTTATGAAAGCATTTTTTATATGTATTATTCACTCTGCATGAAAAAGCATGGTAGTGGAAGTCTATGTCTGTGTATGTGGGCTATGGGATGGGAGTGGGCGTGAATCTGAAGGTCACTTCCAGCTGTAACGCTCAACATTTCCTCATGTCTGCTGTTATTAAACTTCACGTGGGCTCTTCTCTTATTTAAAATTCACATAAGCTTTTTTGATGTGACTAACTAATAAAATATGTGATGTAGAGCCGTGCGTGTATGCGACGCGGATGGAGAGTTAAATCACATCCTTAGTCCAGCTGTTCAGTATTGAGTGGGAGGCGGGAGTCACTTTTGCCTGCTTTGATGTTCTACTGCCAGATTTGCTGTAGTTCACCCGGGATGATGCTCACATTCTTCACACATAGATACTGACTTGAACAGGAAAATCAATGAAAACAGACGAGCAACTTCAGCGTCATTTTACTTCAGGAAATCCGCTTTTTACCATGTTAATTATTCTCAGATCAGTTCCACATCTGCCTTCCTGTTTTCAGCTACTGGAAAGGAGACTAAAACTATCAGAAATGTAGACTCTTTTTGCAATTTAACACCTGTGGAAATAATGAAAAAGAGAATGTTAAAAATGCACAAATAAAAAATGTTTTCAGGCACCAGTGGCAAATTTGCAGCAGCTACTATTTCCTCTGTGCTTCACACAGGTAATCCTTACACACAGCCACCTTCATAATATGCTCTGCTTCTTTTCAGCCATATATGATTGTTAGTCTGCACAAAGTGGGAACAAAGCACTTACTGGATGTTCCTAAAATGTTCCTGATGTGACAAGCATGCTGCGGTATTTGACTGGTAGTAATATACTGCTCTAATTCTAACAAAACCGAAAATGGTTTCTTTATTGGATCTCCTTGTCCTCAGTCAAACCACCATGCTCCTGACAAAAATATTTTCTTCTTTAAGAAGTGGCTCACCTCATGTGGTCCTTTTTCAAGGAGTTAAGCCTTTTGAAATGTTTAAAGGTCACTTCTCTGCCAAGTTCTTTTTTCATACCGTATGTGGCTGTACACTAAGCACATTCTGGCAATCAGCAAATCTTTCCAGCACTGTGAATAAAGCCCACCAACTATTTACTTCTTGAGGAAGCTGAAGTATGCCAGTCTTGGCATCCCAGTCCTCAAATCCTTTTTACAGGTGCGAAGCGGAGTGTGTTCTCACACAGTCCATCATGGTCTGGTAAGGGAACTGCTCTGCTGCCAACAGGAAGGTGCAGCGCAGAGTGGTGAAATCACCCAGCAAATGGACTGCCTCCCCACCCACCTCAGGCAAAAGGCTGCAGAGCATCAGAGCCAGGACATCATAGCTGAAACACGGCTTCTTCACAGAGGCTGTAAGATTGTTTAATTCCCAGCGACACTGAGTTCCGTCTGTCCTCTCTGTGCCCCCCCCCCCCCCCCCCCGCTGCTGCTGCTCTGTTTAACCACATTCTGTATGTGTCCTATTTCATGTTTAGTATCTACTCTATCTTTATACGCTCAGGCTATTCTTCCTTTAGATAGTCGCTGTTCCTCGCATCACGCTGCCAGACCTGAGTAAAAGATTTCCTTCTATCCATGTGAAGGCGTGTTTTGAATGACAACAAAGGGAAACCTTGACCTGGACTTATTGGGAAAAAAAAAACATTTATCTGTCCATTTCTACAGTTAAGGGGGAAAAAAATCATCTACAAGAAAATTCATAGTTACTGTGAACATCATCTCCTGAGAGTATACCCAATCTGTATATCCATGTCCATCTCTCTCTGAGATTGCCTCTGTGTTGATTAGGTCACTGAGCACCGAGCAGGTCGAGGATGATTGACAGCTGACTGTTTGCCTGTTCAGTTTACCAGCTGCCCCATGTCAAACCCCATCAGTAGTTATCAGCCTGGACAGATAACCCAGGCCCAATATGGGCGATGTTGAAAAACCAAAAGCTACAGAAGAATATGTTTTGCTGTTCAGGCAGAACAACAGCATACAACTCTTTATGCAAAATGAGAGCAAGTACAGATGCAAAATTTCTGTCTGTTCTCAGCCCCTTCCAACCATCCCTTCTATCCTCTGACCCCCACCTTGTCCGAGCTCTGCGAACACTAAATGTCTGATTAAAGGCGCCTTCCGCTGTGTCTCCACATGTCGTTTTTTCCTAAGGCTCTACTGAAGCACCTCTCCGACAGTTTTAATTACAGTGAAAAGATTACAAGCTATCAAATTGAGGATTTAGGTTATACCTACTTTCCCTCTTCACTGCTCAGCCGAACATAAAATCCTGTCCTCAAGTTGGTCAGCTAAATGTTTTTGACGCATTGCTGCAGCTTTTTTTTTTTTAAATAGTAAGTCTTCCTGTGAAATATATTCAGATGATTAAAACCTTCAAATTTGAATAAAAAGGCCACAGACAAAAAAGTTTGAAAATAGACCAAACTCGTCAGACCTTTGTTCATCCACAAAGAGACGTCACTCCTCCTCACATGTCTGATTGATATATACTAAATGTTGTCGTTAATGGACAGGTACATGTATACAATCCCAGCAGGCCTACATGCACTGAGGACACACATCATCATCATCACATAAGTCACACAAATAAGTGATCTGTATGTACCCGTGAAGGGTAATATTTGCTTATTCTCTTCATCTTTCAACTGTCTGCAGTTTTTCTTCTCACCATCCGTCCATCAACCCCACCCCCCAACCTCCACCCCCCTTCCTCTCCTTGGTGTCTTATTGTCTCCCTGGCATACTCATCTCTCCACCATTAATCTTCCAACCAATGAATTGGAGCCACTGACTCTATCACTCCTATTATCGACTGCAGCCGTCCCTTATTTATGTTCCATTTTTCTCCTTCTCTTCCTCACTCAGCCTTCTACTGTTGTTCCATTGACCAGCGTGTAATTTCTTACATGAATAATGCAAGGAGTGGGACAAAAATAGTTGCTCTTGGCGGGGATTTGTTCTGCGATAATTTAACTGAATGCACTCAGGCTGGTCATAAAAGTGTTGGGGATCACAAAACTGCATTCTTATTGAAATAGACTAGAAGGACTGATTGTGAGATCAGGGTGCAGATTTGTACAACCTCTTGCTCAACACTCATAAGCCCTGATCCAGGATCAGGGAAGTGGTTCCCAGGATAACCGTGTTTAATTATCCAGCTCCCACAACAGCCGCCACATCAATGTATGCCAGTCTATAGGAAAACAGTGCATTTCAGTTGCCAAAGCTGTTTGCTGATGTGCCAGTGTTAGGTACATATCAAATGGGCCAGTTTTCATCAGGCAGTTTTCCAAAACTTTTCAAAAACAATGGGCTCCATTGCAAAATATGCTAAATGATCTCCTATTGTGGGAAAGGAGCAGCTTTGCAGGCACTAATTGCTTCATTTACCTACAGAGTAAGAACAGAAAATCCAGCTGTAAGCAGACTTGTTTTCAGCTGTGTTAACTTGCTGTATTTTAAAATGGGCAATTAAATGGAACAATAAAAGCACTATACTGATCTTTTGTTGTGGAGAACAATACTTACTGATGAGTGATCTTTATTTGTGTGCTGATCAAAGGCCAATGACTGACTCATTCTTCACATCGCTGTGTTTCCCGTCTGACTCAAAAAACACGATACACTTTGAAACACTAAAGTCAGGGCGATGAAAGCAACGTTACGGTGTGTGTGTGTGTGTGTGTGTGTGGACACACTGGCCTGTGCTGTTGCCATGGAGCCTGTTGGTGGGGATTGAAGGACAAGGTGCATTTGTGCCATATTGAAGATATGGCCTCTGTGCTCTTGTTTCCATGAAAGTGTCTAAGGACTCACATAAACACCCTTTTGAATCCCCTCAGACTCTTGTCAGGATAATTAAGTGATTTTCTGCATCCCTATGTTGAGATGCCACAATTGGTCCTCGAAGGTTGGATCTAGAGAAATAAAAGTGAGTCACATCCTTTTATGAACTTATCTGACACTGTTCTGCGGAGCATTGTTTTTGAAAATGGCAGGCGTAACGTTTCTTCCTTGCCCGGCTTTCTTTCTTTCTTACCAAAATACCCTTACGAAAAGTGGACCCACTTGCCTTCATCTCTTCTTTCAGTGTTGGTCGATCGTTCTCATTCAACCTTTAAGAAAAAAAACACACGCAAAAAAAAAAAAAACCCACAACGCTGAGAATCACAGTGAAATCTGCTTCAGTTCATTTCCTTTGTTAAACTAGACTAACGGTTGTTTTAATATTTCAGATGAATTTAATTGTGACCTCAACTTTGCTTATGATGAAGATGTACTGTCTTTAGTTACTATTTAAGGTTCTTCCATAACATGTAGCAGTTGATATAATTGTCTGACTGTAGTAGATGACGGCCAGGAGAACTTGGTTTTACTTTTATTTGGACTATCTGAGCAACGTGATGTCTTTCAGAAAACCGACATATGAAAAAATTCGATGGCGCCTACAACTATTGCATAAAGAAAAAAAAAAAACCCATTGTATCCTGAGAGTTACAAACTGAGAACCTTTTCAGTTGCAGTCACATCACATACAGAGCCACACTGCGGGTGAGTGTGTAATATTTCACACAGGTTTGTGGTACCGCTCTGAAACCAAACACAACCTGGTGTGTTTGGTCTGTTCACTAAAGAGAGGTTGGGAAAAAGATTCTGGCAGTCTGCAGTCGCTTCAGACTTTCTCTTTGCCGGAGGGATTTCTGAGGAGTAGACTGGTACAGTGGATAGAAGCTTTCACAGGGCTTCTCTGACACTCCTTTTTTCCTCTTTATTGCTCCATTGGTCACTTTTTTCTCTTTTTCACTTCTCTTGCCTCTACGCTTAATTTCAACCATATCTCTTTGCTATTATGTGTCACAACCAGCCCCATCTAGTCAACAGGATTGGAAATGCCCACGGTCCATGATGAGGTCCTGCCATGTCAGTGCACAGTATGATGTTATTGAATATCTGTTGGTGATGTCAAAATTACTATAATTTATGAGCTTCATTATCGACATTGGTGAATTCTTGTGATTCATCTTCGCAACAGAAAATTTTGCATCTAGCTACAAATAATAATAATAAGAGCTGACCAGGAGCTGCTGTTGATTTTCAAAGACACCAGGATGAAAAATGGGGGAAAGAAATTATATATAATCTACCATGATAATGGTGGGACAAATTAACATACTTTTTTTTTTCTCATTGGTGGTAAGCATGAATAAAAAAATGAGAATATTATAATTATTACACGTTCATATTGCAGGTTGCTGGAAATGAAAGTTTGATTTGTGGACGTTTGGGAGATTAGCTCATTCACTGGGGTTATCAGAGTGAGTGGGTGAAGAGATAAGTGGAACGAGTTCTGTTCTACCACCCCCTCCCGAACAACAGACACACTCCTTCCCTCTTTCCTGCAGATTGGTGCTTATTTTTATTTAATAAGGAATTAAGATAATTGGTATTCTAGGACAGTAGCTGCAGTTGTTTCCCTCGGCTAGGATCAGCAAGGTCATCATTTGAATTGTGTTGTATGAACACGGGGAGTCTGGAAGAAAAATACTGGAGAGCCAACAGCCATTATAGTGAGGTGTTTGACTCGAGAGATGGATGCATAAAAGTGACAGAGGCTCACTAATCCGACAAGCTCATCAATCAATCAATTCCTTCGCGGGGACCAGCTCTGCCGTGCGTGTTCATACATGAAACGACTTTAGCTGTAATTAATTGCGCTTCTTTTTCAGTCCTTCTCTCTCTGATGCTCCTATGGCAGCCAAACGCCCGAAATTTGTCAGTGTGTTTGGACGAAAGTCAAAGTCAATAGCAATGCGCGATAAAAGGCAGACCAGTTAAAAACAAAAATGTTTTTCAGCGAAGGGGCAAGGCTTTTTCATGACATTTCATGAGATTGTGGAGCAGCAGCGGCAATCATTTTCCAGCTGTGGGCCACAGCTGTGGAAACACTGCACTGGTGCGTACTCATCAGTCTGATTGATATTCTGTGGTTTGCTTTGATGCGATGTTTAATACATTAGGCCATTTGACAGGCCCCATAGCATGAACTTTAATTATCAGTGAAACATTATAACACTGTTCTGGGCGCAGTGCCAAAAAAACCCTAAATATCTGCTTATAAATGAGAGATTAGAACTCTGAAATAATGATTCATGCAAATGTTGCAAGTGTTTTGTGATGGACTATAAGTAATGACAACATCTTACTGAAGCGTGAAGTCAATACACGGTGCAGAAGAAAAAGAGATACAGCTGATGAAAGATGTAGTGCAACGTCAGGTCAATGAGTTTAACTGTACCTTTTAGTATTGCATTGATAAGCAGACTTTGAGTTGGATCGAGCTGAGGCAGCGTTTTAGGAAAGTGGTGTCTGTGTGAATTACAGTCGAGCAATGATTTAGAGTTTGGACTTTTAGGGTTGACAACAAATTATTTCTAAAACACTGCCTCTTTAAAATACAGCCAACAACCACAGATCACAAAGTCCTTTCGATTCATGGACAGTATTTCATCTTCATTCAAAGAGTTGTCATTCCTGCTTTAATAGAGAAAGTAACTTCCTGTCATATGTAGGAACAAAAAGCTCTTGGCTCCTGGTTTGTGCACTGCAAGCCCATTGTCACAGTGCTAGTTCAAGGTCTAAACTTGAACAGCACCAAGAAAGAGATTTGAAAGAAACACATGAAAACACATTACTTTGCACTCACTACTGCTTTAATGAGGAACCAGAAATGCAAGGATGTGATTGAGAAAACAGGATGGACTGCAGAGGTTTTGCCCAATTTTAGGTCATTATGTATACACTTTAGTAGCACTGGATGTTCTAGAAAATGTTAAATGCCTTAAATGAAAATGCATTAGTTTTATATATAATGTAATACTAATGAAAGCCAGTCTTCTGTAAAATGCATATCAGACAACTATTTTGCAGCAGCATCAACTTTTCAGTTCCAGGTTTGGAAATATAAAGTCAAGCTCAGTACACCAGCTGATGTTAATGGCAGCCAATCCCAGGTGACGTCTCAGCTGATTCCTATCCCAATTCCAAAATCAACTCTCATACTAGGGGCCCCTTGAAGCTGCTTTAGCCTGCCCACCCTTGCTGCTTCCTCTGCAGGTTTCATTTTAACAGTTTGCCAAATCAACTACATTGAATTAGTCAGACGCAGCATGGGAAAAAAATGAGCTGGGGCGTCCTCTGCCCCAGCTCATTTTTTGGCTCAGTTGATTTGGCAAACTGTTCAAAAATACAGGCTAAAAATCACGGCTCATGGTGTTGTGCTCAGTTTAACTCACTGTGTCCATGTTAACATTACAGTTTGTACATAAATAGCACAAGATTGACTTTTACTTCACATTTTTAAAAACATTGTCAAGAGAACAGAAAAACGAACAAACAAACAAAAAAGAAAACCAGAGGCTCAAAACTCGCTCCATAATGCCTTTGTCTTCTGATAGGTAAGTCATAATGTATGAAAAAGGCTCTCCTTTTGTGCGTTAGTTTGAATACAGTGCGCTTCACCAAAAATTTCGTCTTATCAATTCATGAATCATCTGATTATAATATTTTACATTTATATTTTGTGCTAAGTCGGGTCTCGTACCTTTATTCCTCTGTTTTTTTGTTTTTTTTAAAAATTGGAAATACCAACTGATGCAAAACGAATGTTATGTTACTCACTGAGGGGATCTACTTGTGACTACGTGTACGCCAGCTGAAGCTAGTCCAGATTTTGAGAATTTGTGTACATGAGAACAACAGGCACTTGACGCTCCTCTGGTAGCAGACATGAGGGAAGGCTGTTCACCATTATTCACATTTCTTCACCATTACCTTCCTCTGCCCTCCTTCATATCTTACCTTTTGAATATAAAATCTAATCAAAGGCTTCATGTCTTCGAGAATTCTTTCTCTTTGCTTCTTTCACCCCCAAAATTTTTTGTCTTTTTCCTCTCAACAAAAGCCCGTCATTTCAGGGGTGCTAAAAGCCTCTCCGGCTCGTCTTGGTGGAGGTATGTCCCTCCTTGACATCCCTGCTAAACGGAGGATGCTTTGCCATTCATTTAACAGCTCTGTGAGTCAGTTCCTCCACTGGGAGCCTGGCAGTCTTTTATTTCCTCACAGCTGGCAGAGAACCGGCGCTCTTGTCTGCTCCATTCTGTCCGTCATCCCGGGGCATTAACATTCCTCTTAGCTGACCGCAGAGAAAGAGCCCTGAAAAATCCCTGGCCGGAGTGCATGCCTAAATCCCAGATCAGTGGGAGAGTTCAGTCTCCCTGGAGAGAAGGTCTTGGCCGGCAGGGTGGATAGTTGGAGTATGATGGAGATTAGTGTTTTTGGAGAGTCAAATGCTGGATTAGGAGTAAATGGGGAAGAACAGATCCACAGGGTCTTAGTAGCAGCCTTCTGGGGAAATATCTCTGTTTCCTTTGCCTGCTCCTCGGTGATATGCATGGATTTGTGCGTTTGTGCATTGCTTTGTGTAATGCACAGTGCATGCTGCCTCTATGAATTAGAGAAGGCTATGGTTCTAGCTAATGATGCTACTTTATCTCATGTATAAATTTTGCATCTTATGGAGAAGAGTCGGGTTGCATTAGTGATGTTTGGATTCACGCCTGCATGACTTAAGCTCTTGACCAGTGGAAGAAAAAAAACAAAAACATTCATTTGTCTTTTTCCTTTCATCAGGGTTTCCTTTCTGTTAAAAAAAAAAAAAAAAAAATTATGTTCATTTCAGTTTTTGTTTGTCTTTGTCTTTTTAAGGAGGATGAACCGCTCACAGGAGGAGCTGATGGCAGAGACAATACCCACATCCGGAAGTTCCTCAGCCAGCATCACAAGAGATTTCCATGGAAACCGGAGGTAATCCAAATTATTTTGTTTCCTTTTCTTTTTTTTTTTTTATTTCACAGATTTTTACATTATTTCTACGTTATCTTCCTTTTAACATCTTTCTGAGTGATAATGATTATTATGTTGAGGCGTCTCAGCTGCTTTCATATTTGCATGACTCATCGGCTAAACCGGGAAAAGCCACATACACACATGCACACACAAAAGTTTCAGCGAATGACCTTTGTTGTAATGTTTTTATTAATGGCTTTTTCATATCTGGTTAATTAAGTGATTGCTTTTTGATTCCAACAGTCTGAGCCCACTTTTTCATTCAATTTAATAGGAATTCCCGGTAATTCTGCAGCAGATGTCCTCTGCCCATTTTCTTTCAAGCCTCATTTTCGAGAGCAGGTATCAAGGTCAAGCAGAGATTGAGTCATTCCATGATACAATTATCCCGAGAACAAAATATACTCAATGTTTATGATGAAGAGATGGTAATTTTTCTCCTAAATCCATTAATAGGTGATATGTAAAGGTACCTTGGACCTTTAGATCACAAATTGATGTGATTAATCTTAATTTCTCAGCTCACTTGCTGATGTGGTTTACACACCCACTGTAACAAAGGGAGCTGCAGATGGGCCAATTATGTCACAGAGTTGCAATAAGAAAAGCAGGCTTTAGATTGGTAACCTGTTCAGAAGACTTTAATTAAATGATAGTGTGAGTATGAGTGTGCATGTGTGTCTGCGAGTCTAATCTGCAAAATTTGATTTATTAGTCATTTGCTACCTGGGGTAAATTTGAGCTATCTCTGCTGAGCAACACTGTGTGTAGTTCTAGGCGAACTAAAAAGAATCTTAACAGTGCATACACAGCGTGAGAAAGATAATATAAAGTTACTCTTGCAAAAGTTATTTTCAAGTCAATCAGATTGGCTGCAGCAATTCTTTTTTTTTGGGGGGGGGGGGTTCTCTATCATATACTGCCTTGTACTCCACTTTCTGTCTGTTTCTGCAAAGCATTATGCATATAATCTGCTTGGAGCAGCTTTGCAGGGCCCCCCGAACACAGTATGAGCCTGATGATGTTGTTTTTATTTCAGCAAACTCTCCTAGGTGAGCTGCTGTTGAATTAGCCTGCCTTTGTCAATGCTTTTAGTTCTGCAGCACAATACATCAAACACTAAATCCTACTTAAATGATGTTAAAATACATTCATAAACCCACATCTTTCTGTTATATTACTCCGCATCAAGTATAGTGAGCAATGACAATTTAAACTGCTGGATTGTCATTTTTGGCTTTGAGGGTTGTCACATGTGGATGAAATCTGTTTTTAATGTAACGCGGTCTGGAAACATCTGTTGCCTGAATGTTTGAGGGGCATGAATCTAAATGTGGATGTTGCTTTTGGCATAATTTAAAATGGTGCTGCTTAGAAAATGAGAAGTCACATTGATGTGAAACAGCCAAGCTAGGACAGCAGCCAAGCCGCCTATCTGAATCTAAACCATTTGGACTAATTGCATAAATGTAAATGGATTTCATGGTCTGATCGCAGGGAAATATTCTATTATGAACATCCTGTTTGTTTTTTTTTCGTTTTTTTTTGTTGGTTTTTTTGGATAGTTTTTTTAAATTCTCTGTTTGAAAACTGAAAACCACATGATGCCTTTGCATTGAAGACTTTACATGAGTTCATTGACCAGTCGTAATTTCTTATTTATGGTGTGGATAGGAAAAGCAACACAGCCTCAAAAGGGAAATACATTTTGCAACATCCACAGCGTTTTTCATTAAGCATGACTAGCATCAAAGCTTGCTTGTCCAAGTAAATATGTCATTTCTTTGACTCCTTTCCAGCCTACTCATAGAGCAACACTACATTTGGTTTCTGTTCAGTTTCTGCAAGCGCAGCATTATGTTTTAATTTTTTTTTCATCTATCTACATTAACTTGGATCCTCAAAAACTTCCCTTTGTCTGATATCAAAGTTGTACTATGTCAAGCCTGAGCCAAGTCTGTCAGAAATCATCGACTGCAGCAGCTCATCTCCGTTCCTCACTAGCAATGTGTCCTAATTACTGGCCCTAAATGGTTTTTCTGGTGCGCAGCCAAGATGGCAGAGGTCTGAGGGCCACTGAGCTCGCACTGTCTGGGGCATAGACTCAGGTTGGTGGAGGTAGAGCAGTGCCATATGCCAGCTGTCACAGGCCGCCAGAGGTCACATGGGCATCCAAAAGCATTCAGGCGAACGACTCACACAAATCTGTCATGCACACGCAAACTCAAAGGATGAGCTGACGGAGAGACTGGGAAGCAAACACTGACAAAAAGGTAATATATTTTTATTAAACTGCTGCGATTCTGACCTCCGTTGGCCCAGGCAGGTTGTTTTCAGCCAATCCTGGCGACTTAATGAGCATCCTTGGCTGCTGAGCTCCTCCAGAGGTGGCCGTGGATTAGAGCAGTCGTGGCTGTAGAGCGGACACACTCTGTATCTGCCAAGGAGACCAGGAAGTGAAGGACATTGATGTGAGATAGAGGTCAGACAGACAGAGCTCGCCCACTTCAGTGTTTAAGAGTGAAGCAGTAGCCTGACATGAAGGGGGACAGAGTCGCTGCCAGCAAAGCTGACATGGATCCAAAGAGAATTTGGGCCTAATGAACAATTATATTTAATCACAAGCAGAAAGCAAGTGATAGTAAGAGGGATTAGTGATACTTAAGTCTTTGTAGACTTTGATATTTTGGGGATTTTTATGATTTCCTTACATATTAATGTTCCTCATTAAAGCCAGAGTGAGCACAGATTTAACACAACTCATCCCAGATATGTTATAAAAGTGAAAGATGTTCGTAAGTTATTCAGAAGCTTTTACACCAAATACAGATACTAAGTCGAGGATGGAAGTCTTCCGTTTGACACACCAGTTCAAGTGTCAGTCTGCTGTCTCTTGTAAAGACAGATTTGCAGATGTAGAGATGGAGTTGGTACTGTCTTTGAAGTGTAATTTTGGTGTCGCTGTGCCGGACAGCATATTTTTTCCCACTCATAAGTGAGGAAGATATTGTGGAGCAGCACAGCCACATGACTCACGTGGAAGCAGTCATCAAAGCTGGCTCCTCACACAAAAGCACATGCAGTGACAAGACTGGGGGAGGACTAGGATAGTTTTTTTTTTTTCTTGTCTTCGACCCTCCAATCATCCCACAGTATGATATGAGAGTGACAAGACCCTATGAGGATGATATTTGTTTCAGCCTTTCTGTTTCGTCTTGTCTGCTCTTCTCCATGTGAAATTAGTTCTCATTACCTCTCTCCATGTAGTCTCTCCTTTCATATTTCTACCTTTGAACCCCCGCCCTCTTTTCCTCTTTCTATCTACCTAATTATCTGAATGTTAATTCTTTCTAAATTAATAATGGGTATGGAAAGATGACCTCAGCAGAGGGAGAAGTATCTAAACGGTACACTGTGCTCAAGTGGTAATCTACATTTCTATCACAGCTACACAGGGAAACGCTCACATGTATCTTTTGATCAGTCATTGAACATTTTACCATGTCTCCTCATTAAAACCACAGTACAGTGTTATGAAGTCAGGACAGTAAGCTTTGACGCTGTGTCTTCTATATGCCTCGGGGGAACAAGCTGACTAGTATAGTATATACCTCACTGTACCTTAGCCAGGAACATCATGTCTCACTTTTCTTATCCAAAGGGGGATTTACAGTGTCAGTTGGTGCGATTGCTCGTCAGTGGGTGTGCAGAGCGGCCATTTGTCAATGCCTTGCTGCCAGCGGGAACGCAGAAGGCTGCACCAGATTTCGAGAAAAAAGGCAGACAGCCTCCCAGAGGAGAGAGATGGAGGAGGGCAAAAAAAAAAAATTCTAATTTGTGCCATGCTTGATAGTGTGACCAGATGGGTGAAAGGGAGGAGATATCGGAGAGCAGTGGATGTGGTGATACAAGCTCAGTGTAGGTATGTGGAGGAAACTTGTGGCGTGAGGAAGATAGGCAAGATGGCAGCAGAGCGGCCGCTTTGGCTGAGTAGCATATGACACACTCTTAATTAAAACATGTTCATCAGTCATCGGTTTCTCACCTAGCGCCTCTCTGTGCACTTTTCATTTCCTCAATCCTCAATTTCTTTTCTCTTTTCTCGGCATTTTTGACAAATGGTGTTGCATTCCTCTATACCCCCTTTTATTTAATGACGGTCTAGGCTGTATAAGTACTATATTGCTCTGAAACTGTGGTAGCTATATATAGAGTTAGGGTGGGGGGAAACCTTTTTTGCGATTGATGAAAATGAGGAAGAGCTGGACGGACACGAAAAGGGCATAATTCTCAGTAATAGGTCGATGTTTAAATGACATTTCTATGGCAAAGTTCTGCTTAAATTCATAAAAGTTACCCCCTACATTTTTTGGTATTTCCAGAATATTTTAGATACACTTCTGCTTTAGAAAAACATCAAAGACCAAAATAAATAAATAAATAAATAAATGTAAAAAATAAAAGCATATATTGTTATTTTCTACAATCTCCATACTGTCTGAAACTACATTCTGTTCCCCTTCATCTTCTTGAGTAATTGCAGACTCTTGCAAAAAGTGGAGAAAAACTATATGCTTCACCATCTACATCCGCACAAGCGTCACCATTAAAGTAAACATATCGACTATTTGTTTTAGGACACAAGGTTTCACCACAGTAAAATGAAAAATAAATAAATGAGCCTGTATCAGTCATCTGAATAAACCATGGAATATAGTGGTTATCCACTCGAAGTATACATACAATCTGGTGTATGTTGCTATATTCAGTACAGTAGAGTCAGTGTTGGTCTGTGCCCCATCTTTGCCCAGAGGTCCAGGTAGCTACTGTACTTCAGTCCTACTAAGTGGAAAATTTACTTCTGATCAAAAGTAGATTATAGTCAGGTAGAATGACTGTGACTGACAGACTGATAGGTTTAACTTCTTGTTCAGCTATGCCTGGAAAATTGGGTGCTCATAGAGAAAAGAATGCTTTCTAAACCTTTGTCTGTACAGATTAGACCAGCAGTCTGCGGTGGTTGGACAGTCCTTGAAGTCTGTCCCAGGTTTCAAATTAAGGAATGAGGCACAACAAATTAAGAGGAAAGGAAAAAAAAGACAGCTCTGTTTCTTCTCAACCAAGTGCCAAATTCAACTGAGCTGACAAGCTACATAAGAGAGACAAAACCACATCACACACAGACACGCACAAGTAACTTACTAAGCGTACAAATCGCCATCTATATACAAACCTATTATTGTGTCACTTCATCAAAGACAAGGAATAGGAAGAGAGTTAAGATAGCAATGCAGCCTGCTATCAAAGGCAGAGATTGGAGAAATCCACACTATTTGGCATCACACAGGTAGAGATGGTGGGATGGAGTGGTGGACATAGCGAGGAGAGAGGGAAGAAGAGATGAGATTAAAGAGGACTGAATTTGACAGAACCAGCAATTGAAGCAACGGAGGTACAAGAGGGGCTGAATTAATTCGGAACAGGTGAAGTAAAACACAACTTCTCTCTTGTACTTTTCCATATCCAACATCCCGTTAAAGCTAGAACACAGGCAGACCTCTCACGTTGATGTCACCCGCAAAATACAGCCAATTATACTGAAGTGTACCCCCAGCAGAAAGCCGACTGTAGAGCCTACAGCTTCTGCAGGGCCGCACAAGGGTACGCATGTGTTTGTCTGTGAATAATTAGAGAAAGCTGCCTGCTTATAACTATTTGACAAGAGACGGATTGAGGAGGGGGGCCAGGCCGAAAAAGGCTTGCTTTTAAAACCCACAGGAAATCTATTAAAAGCTTTACATAAGGCATATTTGCACAGGGACTAGTCCCATTTGCTAAATCCCTCTAACCTCGCTATGCCTACCCTTAGTCTCTCCGCCACTCCTTTTTAAACATCAGACATTTTCATTAATCTTTTTGACTTGTTGGTTTTCTCTGATTATTTCTCCGTAAAACCAATAAAATCCCTTTGCCTTTGGCTTTTTGTTTTTCATTTGCAAACAAAAATCAAACACCGGCACCTAAAAAGCAAAGAAGTAACGTCCATAGTTGCACTATTTGGACTGTTTGCAAAACAAAGTTATCTCATGGTTAATGCATGAGCTGTAATTGGCATGCTGCTGTCAGTCCGCGGGGCACTTAGTTGACCGAGCGGAGCTGGGAGGGAAATAAAAAGGACCACGTCGGGTCAGGCCATCTGTTTGAATGCCTGTGTGAAACCGAGGAGGCATTGCAACCTCTGTCACCGCCTTTCTCCTTTAAATGTTGAATTGCTGGCAGGGAGGTTTTTACTCTTAAAGGCTTTCCAGTCTCACCACTATAATCCCTCTGATGACAGGACAACAGGATTTGCAGCTACTATCTGTGTGTTTTTCTTTCTTTTTCGATCATGGGGCCAGTCTCACTCTTGATTGGTTGATTTGACAGCTGACCATACGGCTTGTAGCTATTTTTGACACGGAGAGACCCTCTTCATCCATTGGAGTGGGGCCAAAGCAGTGAAGCCCCATTTAGCTTTGATCCTTACTGTGCCGCTTCACATAGTGATTTGGTGAGAGCCAGGTTCCTGCTCGTCAATGTGATCTTCTAAGCATCTGTGGCAGCATTACAGTGGCAGCCTTCTGGGACCGTTGCCACATTTTAAAGGATGGCATATGTGTGTGTACAGTATGGAAATGTGTGTTTGTACAGGTATTTGATCATCCAGTAGAGAAAACCTGGAGCTGGCAGGTCAAAATGAGACAACATTTACAAGCTTGACACTTTAGGCTGCACCGAGCAATGTGTGCAAATGTGCGAACAGGCACCAGAACGTCAAGTCGATCCTCAACTTCTTCTGCTATTCCCTCGTGTGACAAATGGTACAGTATGAATGAGAATCAACAATAAAAGTCAATGTGTTCTGGAAACCCCACCTTCCAGACCTAAGATGCTTCACTTTCAATGCAATATAAGTTTGGCACATTAGTCATTTTAGTGTGTTATGAGGAATGGATTGTGTGTAATTTAGTGTACCTGTGTGTATGTAGGGCCGACTGGTTTCACCATCAGTGTCCTGTGACTTTCAGTCCTGTACTTATGTTGAACTCTCTGTCACCTTTGCTTATTCAGGACAGGGGGAACATTTGAAACTTCACACTGCAGTCACATGTTTCGCCAGTAATTCATTTCTGCTTGCATGGAAGAGTGGCATCAAAAATTGCACGCATTCCAATGCAGAAATAAATTGACTGAACCCAGCGCAAATAGAAATCTTGCTTTTGTGCTGGAGCGTATCCTACCTGTTTAAAAAGAAAATTTGTTGTTGTTGTTACTGTGAACATCAAGCTTATTCCTCTCTGTGTGTGATTGTGTCTTTGCAGTATAAGGGCCAGGCCAACCTGCATGTGTTCGAGGACTGGTGTGGCTCTTCCATAGCCCAACTCAGAAAGAACCTGCACTTTCCTCTCTACCCTCATGTAAGTATTCGAGAGCAGGCTCAGTGAACCTTTGCGTGTTACTGCTCCGTGTTTTTCTAGGTTATAAATGTACAAACGCTATAAAGCTCCATTAAGGTGACTGTTTTCAAAAGCCTCCTCCCCTTATCCATTGTTATGCTGGCCCGTTGTTGAACAGAGCCTCCATTTGTTTCCAGTGATTTTAAAAGTGGCAAGCGGCTTTATCTGTCGATGCTAGCTCGCTAATTAAGTTAACATTAGTTTCATGAGTTTGTTGAACTCAAACGGTGGATAACTTCTAGTTAGACCTTTTATAATTGTCTTAACCACATACTGGAACCAGATTGCAAACCCCAGCGTTATACATGTTGGGTATATTTGCCAACAGGAACTTATCTGCCCTTGCAGGTGTCTTCCTGGGTGAACCTTGCCGTGATAACAAGAAACAGAATAGTCTTGAGGCACGGGAAGTCAAAAGAGCGTGTCAGTTTTAATGAATGGAGAGACGAGCTAGCCAGGATTTGAGCAGCTTATCCGCAGAGTTAATAACTGTCTAGATGAATTTAGGAATATATGGGGTCTATATCTGGAAGCAAAAGGCAGAGATCATTGCCAAGACAAAGGATATTCATGTATACCATCTTTATTCTTTATGCAGCATATAATCCTCTATGCTCCATAGAGGAACAAGTAATATTGCAATATTGGCCTCTAATAGCATTAGAAGAGGAATGTTTTTTTTCTCTCTTCTCACTCCTTTTTGTTCCTTATCCTTACCCTTGAGTCTGTACTCTCACTAAGTAAGGCTCTTACTGGAGTAGCATGCCTACTGCTACTAATCTGTGATTGGACAGTTTATCCATTGGTGAGCTGGTGCAAAGAGTTCGCTAACATGAGCATTTGTTAATGCAGCAACTTATGTATGTTCCATTTTATTTCGATTCCTTCCTCTAGACCAGAACCACAGTGAAGAAGCTGGCAGTTGCGCCGAAGTGGAAGAACTACGGCCTGAGAATATTTGGTTTCCTTCACCCATACAGAGACGGTAACTATCTGGACATTAGTGAGGAACTCCTCTGTGGCCGAGAGCCTTGGAGCATGTGTATTTTATAAAAGTAGACAATTTCCACAGCCCTCCTAATCCAAACTTCAGAGCCACTAATATAGTGGATATTCATGTTTTATTAGGGCTGAATGCCAGAGATCTCAGCTAAATCTCATTGGAGTGCCCGCAGCGGATTACCCTTGAGCCTGGTTGTTATGGGAACTGAAAAAAGCTTCAACACCTAAGTGCCCTTAGACAAATTGCTAAATAGGAAGTTATTAATTACAAACCATTTATTTCACTCTCTTATGTCTTTAAGATGCTATTGCAGACTCCAGTAAATGACACATGATTTCCAGCTTATGCACGGACTGTCAGTGTATTCATAAACAGCTACTCCAATCTAGGTATCCATATTGCACATTTGAAATATGTGAAGCTCAAAAAAGGTAATATGGTTCAATGACATTTTGTACATCATTTAAACTTTGTCTGTTTGGAGAGTTCCTGCATACTGTTACAGAATATCCATTTAACACCCAACAAATCCTGATTTCCTCACTCAGTCTTCATACGGGATGACAAACAACTGAAAGTCTCAGCACAAAAAGCAAAGTGTCTCAGACAGAAGCTTTTGTAGCTCCTGCCATTTATATTTTTGTGAGACAAAACTGGTGACTTTTCTAAATCCTCAAGCATCCAGACTTTCTCCTTATAAACGTGGATTGCTTTAATTAACTGGCTGCTCATATTTTCCATTCGTCAAATGTTGATTTGCACTCACACAGTTATTTCATAACGATTGGAAATGCTGTAACTTCTTTGATGCCACTGTGGCAAAATGTGTCATCACTGACCACTGCCGGAAGTAGTCTGGTCTCAAATATTAGTTGAATTTTATCATGACAGCATATGGTATCTGACTATGCTTATCTGGGATTGTATATATCTCCTTCCACTAACACTCACTTTGATCATGTTTCACCCCTTCAGGTGATTTCCAGTTCTCTGTATCGTCTGATGATAACTCTGAGCTCTGGCTGAGTCCTGATGAAAGCCCTCTCAACGCTAGACTGCTGGTTTATGTAGGACGGGTAAGCACTGTGCTGCATTCTTGTATAATATCTGAACTAGATGGAGCCACTCAGCTAAAAATCAACAGGATCCCAGCAGTTTTTATTATTCTTTGTGATTCTCAGCGTGATAAGAGTATGACACTGACTCGACCTGACACTGCTTAGCCACAAGCTTCACCTGCAGGAAGAAACTAAATCACTTGGGGCTTCAATAATTTTGAACTCCTTAATGTCATGACTTAAATAGCAATAACATTTTGTATATTATATATCCCTCGCAAGTCATTTCCACACGACACTGCACAAGGAAACCAAAATAGTGATGAACACAATTACAGATTGGATATAGTAAAGTACTCATCTAGAAATGTAGTTATCAAGATTGCTATGATCTGACATCTAAGCTGAGACAGCTGCTGTTTGTAGGAACATTGAGTCCTGACCAGTCAATGACATAAGCGTTCATTCTGCCAGAGCTCAATCTTACACCAACAGGAGAGATGCTGAGTGATTTGACCTTGCCATCTTTAGTAATCATCCACTCACCTAGTGTCATCATCCAAGCGCTCGGGCTATCACTCAGCTTCAACATGCAGCTCAAAATACAGGAGGCCTAAACTCTCCTGTAGAACATCCTGTGAAAAATGGTTGTCCTCTGTCCATCTATCCTGAAAGAATCCTCTTGCCCACAATTGAATAAAAGTCCAGCTGTGTTGTATTACAGCTGCTAATAAAGTTTCCTTTGCGAAACCATCTGAAAAATTGAAGTGGGAAAGGATGCACGAGGTTGTCCAGTATTTGAACTGCACCATATGAGTGCTCTGGGCAAATGTGTGTTGAGAGTAAAGGCCCAGCAACGGAGCCATCTGTATTCCAACTGCATGTGAAGATGTCACCAGGTTCCATGGGAGCTGAGATTAATTAGCTGGCAGTGAATATTGATGTGACATTTAGCAGTGGCGAAATATCATCTAGGCAATGGCAGGGGAGCAGTGCTATGGCCAGGGATCATTCATTCTGCCACTGGCACACACTAACAGACGGGCCTCGCTGACGCCGCTGTCTTTGGAGACACATTGTATTTCTCGGATAAGAATCTAAGTCTGGACTCTGTTCCTCATTATGTGACCCATCCGTCTGAGAGAGTTTAGGAGAAAAAGCATGACTTTTGCTCATGACATGTAATGATATAATATTTGAAAGAGGAGCCGTTTTTACACAATTTTAAAATGTTTGCCTTCCGTATGCAGCATGTAATGGTATCTCTGCATATTGCCAGTTTTAATGCTCCAACAGGTAAAACTGTTAATCGTATTGCCTTTTCATGTCAGCGGTCACAACATTGTCACCCTCAATAATGAGCTGGCTATATATGGAATGTGCTGTGGTACAAAATTTCGCTGTGATAGGCAGAGAGGCAGGGAGCTGGAACATTTCCGTGGAGACCCCCATCAGCATTTTGTGACTGGCCTTTGAATGATGTACTGAACGTGAATGACGTCCTCCGATTCCCTGCAGCACAGCTTAATTAAATGATGACATCAGCAACAGGGGTGCATTTGTGTTTTAATCACACGCTCGTGTACATAAAAAACACTGAGATATACCAGATGAATACACAGAAACATTGTCCTTTAATGCTCTCTCTCATAAAAAGACGTCAACCTTGATATAATATTAGTTCTTTTTATTCAGTCTCGTGAACGTACCAGCTGGTCAGCGTGTTGGACGTGGGGGGAGAGGGTGGTCATTGTAAAAAGTACACTCTTTGGGACATTATCTGTGCGCATATGATTGTATTTAATGTGAGTGAGGATCATCCATTGTACAGCCCTGGCATTAATCATATTTTTGCCCGGAGCTAATCTGTAATGAGATTTTTCTTCAATCAGAATGTCCAGACAGATCCCACTGAGCTTCCCACAGACCCAGACCAGAGCTTGTCTGATACGGAGAGAGCCTTATGATTCGCTCAAAGCGTGTGTGTGTGCGATTTTCTGTGCCTTGTACAGACGCGTGCAGATAGTGATGTGTAACATAAGTGCCATAATACCTCCTCTGTCTGGTTCATAAAGTGGACACAAGAGACATGCACTGGAAACTCAATGTGATCAATAGGTGACTCCATAGCTGCAGTAACTGCTCATTCTCAGATGGACGAGACTTTGTCACCATGACAATAGCAGCACTATGTCACACCAGGTTTTTCTTCCAAGATAAATTTTCTATTAGGCTTTTTTTTACATACATCTTGATATACAAGCTTACGTAAATTATATAAAAAAATGATGATGGCTAAATTCCATTTAGCAGCTTCAGTTTCAGGGAGCTGGGTTTTCTGCATCCTGGCTTACTGTCACACTGTCACAGCTTGAAGGGACACTTGAATAGAACAGAGCCATCCTTAATGTTAATGTGCTCTTCTTGCTGTGACATGTCAAAATGTCTGCTTTAAAAAACATAACATGCTCTGGTGTTTTTCAAAGACGTTATTGTCAGATAAAGTCCATGTAACATCTGTCCAAAAATGATAAATGGTACAAAATAACCCCCCCCCCCCCCAAAAAAAAAGAAAACAATGAATTGAAATTAAATGAATGCCCCCAAGATTAAACATATAAACTTGTTTGGCACAGGCAATCCATCATGGTGAGCAGCATGCCTTTGTCTGCTTTTATCCTTGTTGCAGTTACATTGGTCTGTGCAGAACGTTTGCTCCAAACTACTCTAACGGCTGTACCAACCACTGATAATGCAGCTCTGACAATGTTAAATACAGACATGGATAATTATGATGGATTACCAGCTTGAAGTATGGGCAGGTTGATATTCTTTTTGCCTGGCTAACATGAATCAAAGCCAATGAGTGATTTAAAGGATGGAAAATCACCGTTCAAAACCCGGCACCTGATTTAAATGGGCACTGTTAATATCAGCCTCCTTGAAGGTCACAGCTATTGCTGCTTAATGGAGCAGGCACACCTAGAAGTAAAAATCAAAACAGACAGCGACTGTGACTCTTTTTCTTTTTCACATCAAGTTGATTGCATGGAGGCCAATATACACTGCTCAAAAAAATAGAAGGAACACTTAAACAACACAATGTAACTCCAAGTCAGTCACACTTCTGTTAAATCAAACTGTCCACTTAGGAAGCAACACTGATTGACAATCAATTTCACATGCTGTTGTGCAAATGGAATAGACAACAGGTGGAAATTATAGGCAATTAGCAAGACACCCCCAATAAAGGAGTGGTTCTGCAGTGGTGACCACAGACAACTTCTCAGTTCCTATGCTTTCTGGCTGATGTTTTGGTCACTTTTGAATGCTGGCGGTGCTTTTACTCTAGTGGTAGCATGAGACGGAGTCTACAACCCACACAAGTGGCTCAGGCAGTGCAGCTAATCCAGGATGGCACATCAATGCGAGCTGTGGCAAGAAGGTTTGATGTGTCTGTCAGCGTAGTGTCAAGAGCATGGAGGCGCTACCAGGAGACAGGCCAGTACATCAGGAGACGTGGAGGAGGCCGTAAGAGGGCAACAACCCAGCAGCAGGACCGTTACCTCCGCCTTTGTGCAAGGAGGAACAGGAGGAGCACCACCAGAGCCCTGCAAAATGACCTCCAGCAGGCCACAAATATGCATGTGTCTGCTCAAACGGTCAGAAACAGACTCAATGAGGGTGGTATGAGGGCCCGACGTCCACAGGTGGGGGTTGTGCTTACAACCCAACACCGTGCAGGACGTTTGGCATTTGCCAGAGAACACCAAGATTGGCAAATTCGCCACTGGCGCCCTGTGCTCTTCACAGATGAAAGCAGGTTCACACTGAGCACATGTGACAGACGTGACAGAGTCTGGAGAAGCCGTGGAGAACGTTCTGCTGCCTGCAACATCTTCCAGCATGACCGGTTTGGCAGTGGGTCATTAATGGTGTGGGGTGGCATTTCTTTGGGGGGCCGCACAGCCCTCCATGTGCTCGCCAGAGGTAGCCTGACTGCCATTAGGTACCGAGATGTGATCCTCAGACCCATTGTGAGACCATATGCTGGTGCGGTTGGCCCTGGGTTCCTCCTAATGCAAGACAATGCTAGACCTCATGTGGCTGGAGTGTGTCAGCAGTTCCTGCAAGACGAAGGCATTGATGCTATGGACTGGCCCGCCCGTTCCCCAGACCTGGATCCAATTGAGCACATCTGGGACATCATGTCTCGCTCCATCCACCAATGCCACGTTGCACCACAGACTGTCCAGGAGTTGGCGGATGCTTTAGTCCAGGTCTGGGAGGAGATCCCTCAGGAGACCATCCGCCACCTCATCAGGAGCATGCCCAGGCGTTGTAGGGAGGTTATACGGGCACGTGGAGGCCACACACACTACTGAGCCTCATTTTGACTTGTTTTAAGGACATTACATCAAAGTTGGATCAGCCTGTAGTGTGTTTTTCCACTTTAATTTTGAGTGTGACTCCAAATCCAGACCTCCATGGGTTAATAAATTTGATTTCCATTGATAATTTTTGTGTGATTTTTGTTGTCAGCACATTCAACTATGTAAAGAACAAAGTATTTAATAAGAATATTTCATTCATTCAGATCTAGGATGTGTTATTTTTAGTGTTCCCTTTATTTTTTTTGAGCAGTGTATTTAGTGAGGTCAAATTGATGTAGTCAGTAAATTATCCTCATTAACACACATTTTTTATCACTTTGCCTGCAAAAACAAACAAAAAAAAAAATTAAAAGGCCCAAGTTGATTTACCTGCCCTGGTTTTTTACTTTATCTCTCCTAGTGCCTGCATATTTCACCATGAGAGACATTTCTCATTATAATGTTTTGCTTTTCTTACTCTGTCCTCCTTACAAGTCAAGTCAGTGGGTAAAATGTTTGAGGCTTGAATTAGTCTGTCTGTCCATCCATCCATCCATCCATCCATCCATCCATCCATCCATCATCTATTACTGCTTATCCATCAGGTTTGGGAGGAGGGGTTGTTGGTACCAATCCCCAGCTACCATTGGACAATGGTTGGGCACATCCTGGTCAGGTCACAGACATGTAACCATTCATGCTCACGTTCAGGTTAGCGCTATTGCCCCACAACAAGAAGGTCGCAGGTTTGGTTCCCGGCCTGAGGCTTTTCTGTGCAGAGTTTGCATGTTCTCCCTGTGCCTGCGTGGGTTTCCACCAGGTACTCCGGTTTCCTCTCACTGTCCAAAGACATCATGTTTAGGTTAATTGGTGACTCTAAATTGTCTGTAGGTCTGAGTGTGTGTGTGAGTGGTTGTACGTCTCTGTATGTTCAAAAATGTTCAGTCTGAGTCTGTCTAACAGCATCTGGAAGGTCATTACAGTTTTTTGCTGCAAAAAAATGGAGCATATAAGTAAGGTTTGAGGCTGAGTGATGCCTGAGGAGTTTCAGTATATTGAATGGTTAAAACCAAAATTCATATTGTTTCAAAGTATCTTTTGTTTTCATAAAAAAATTTAATATATCATCACTACATATTTTTCATTGGATTAGCTGCCAGCATGTGCATAGATGGGTGAATGACAAATGAAAATCAAAGAGACCTCTGGTTTTTTATCAAGGAAAATACAAGTTTACCTGTACACATTAATAATAGCTCTGCTCCATTCGAGTGTGTCAGTGAGCCACCATGTACAATGCCAGGGTCATTGCACCCACGCATTGAAGTGGAACATGTTCATTATTTCATTAAACAGCAAAATCTCGTCTCAGATGCTCAGTTTTCTGCTTGTTATGAATAGCATTAATGCAGCACCTCTTTTCTCATTGCATGCCTTCATGCGCTTGTGCTCATGCTAGAAACGCATATGAATAGGCACGTGAGGAAAGCCTGCAGAGTGTTTTCAGTTCAAGCTTAAATGGAAAACCACACTGATGGTGAGAGAATAAAAGCAGCAGAGCGCTCTGAAGTCCTTTCACAGGTCACTTGTTTCTCTGTTACTGCTCTCTTCTCACATGGAGAGGAAAAAAGTGTGTAAATGAAAAAGAAGATAGAAACAAATGACAGAAAAATTAGTAACACCTCCGTATTTCTACTGCGCACACAAATTTCTTCTATTTCATGACCCTGTTTTAGGTTCCAGTCCTCAGTGATTCAGCGCCACTGGCCATCTGAAAATTAGTTTTCATCACAGTACCCTCATGTGTTGGTGAGGTTCAGATAGAAATGCAGTGTGTGTGTGTGTGTATGTTTGTGTCTATACATGAATGATGGAAAAAAGGAAAGGTTACTGTAGAGCAAGGTTACTATATGTCTGGGTTGTTTGTCTGCGTGAAGTTAAAGGAACTGTGTCCCCAAGTTCCCTCTGACTTAAAGGAGACTTCTGAAGAAGGAGGAAATTACTGTGCCGGTGAGGGGGTGTGTTTTAAAGTGTGATATGAAGAGAGAGAGTGTATGTTTGTGTGTGTGTGTGTGTGATCTACTTCCTGCCTACTGTGGTGAGGAGATGCTGCTCTCAATAAGCGGTGACTCATCGTTCAGTGGGTAATCATATCTGTGGGCGTGTGTGTGTTTGTGTTTGTGTTTGTCTGTGCATGCATGTGTTTCTCATGTACTGCATGCGCACACGTACCTTGGAGAACATCTGTCACTTTCACTGCTAAACTGAAGTACTGCACGTGTTTTGTCCTTGTAACAATGTCTTTGATCAGAGCCTTTGTTCACCAACAGCTGATTAACCATCTGACAAGGACAAAAAAAAAAAAACAGAAAAGAAATAGCAACCTTTCATTCTGGATTGAGACCTAATCGCTGACACTAATGTTTTTCCCCCTTTGTGCAAAGTTGCATATTTGAAACCCTCCAATATATATATATATATATATATATATATATATATATATATATATATATGT
The DNA here is from genome assembly GCA_034769265.1 of Remorina albescens. Classification (NCBI taxonomy): domain Eukaryota; kingdom Metazoa; phylum Chordata; class Actinopteri; order Carangiformes; family Echeneidae; genus Remorina; species Remorina albescens. The sequence continues at coordinate 52,827,090 of CM068475.1, forward strand.
TTGGGTTTTTTTTACATCTTCCAAAATACAGTGGAGCAGAGATTCTGTTAATTACCGACACATTCAAGTAAAAGAGCTGGAGCGACAAGAAAGAGGAGTTGAAAAACTATGAATTAAATTTCTTACGATTCTTACGATGCATCATCTATAACACATTGTGCTTCTATAAACTCTCGAAGGAAAATTGCACCAATTTGCAAAACTGTGCGATTTGAATTTATATTTACGGTGGAAACAAATGTTATGATGCTGCTTTATGTTTTTTTTTACTTGTTATATTTTTTTTTACTGTATTTAGAGGCAGCAGAAGATGAGAGATTAATGTCTTTGCAGTGCTACAGTTGCTGTGTGATCGTTCTCTTTTTCATCTGGTGAACAACAGCTCCAGTGAACAACTGATTCATGAAGATACAAACGTGTAAGCACAGCAGCTTGACAAAAGTTTCCCATTTATATTTGGCACAAAGTTTTAAATCCCAGCTTTTTTTTTTTTTTTTTTTTTTCTGGTCCTCTGCTTTGAAAAAGTTTAAGATTGAAAGTGCTTCTGAGGTGCGGAACTTGGCAAGTTATTCAAGCTTCACCAAAGGTTTTCTTTCTTTCTTAAGAAACAGAAAAAAAAGAAGAAGAACACGTTGAAAACAAAGCTTGCACAGAAGACGTTCAAGTCTTAATACAAGTAAGCATAACAAAAGAAGGGTGGACAATCCAACTGTGACTGATGCAGATAATTTGTACACACAGTATTAAAGGAATGTGTTGCTATATTAATCTGAAAATAAGTGTAGATATATAGTATACAAAATACAAAACAGACTTGAAGCATTGAAACCTGATGCTTTAAGTTTTATCTCTAGTGGGATTAACATGTTTGATATCGGACCAAGAAGACCACTGAAGCACATTGGATGCTGTCAGTAACACTGCAGGGATCAAGTTGAACCTCTTGGTCTTCTTATGGACAGTCATTCAGTGCCACCTGCAAATCTGTTTATGGGTCTAGAAGGAGTGTTGTTGCATATTTGGAAAAAGTTGTGTTCCGCCTTGTGTGTCTAAATTAGTCTCTACTTGCATAATACACCAAATATACTGTATTGAATATAATGTTATAACAGAGTGCTCTAACAGAGTCTGATGTCAGATGGTGCTCCGTGTCTGATGCATGCGGATCATACTTTGTAAAATTTAAGTACTACTTAAAAACATTCATTTTTAAATGGCCACCCCAAACCGTATTAACATCACATCATTTCTGAAGAACGCTCGCTCTCCACTCTGCGTTCGGCAACGTCAAGCAACTGCCATTTTTAAAATCATCTTGATTGTCAGTAAACATTTAAATAGTCTACAAGAAAGTTTTAATGTTTAATGGAAACTTAGCACATTAAACTGTGGAAGCTGAGCAAGCTTAATATTTGTTACCTTACTGACTTTTTTCATTAAACTTCAACCTTCTTTTTTTTGGTTTTTTTCCTGTTCAGTGCTGGAGGGTGAATGTATGAAGAGACTGTTGGAATGCATAATGTGCTACGTCAGCAGCATGCTGTGGGCTTCAGAGTGAAGGCACAGTAGCAAACATTGTGTCCTCCTCCTTTCTTGCCAACTGCTTTACAGAGACTCTCAGAGGCTTCAGCACTGCCTGGGGCCCAGTTGATTTTTTTGGACAGAGATTTAAAGTAGTAGTTTTTTTTTTTTGCCATAATGGCTCTCTTTGCATGCCACCAAACATACTCAGAGGTGCCATTGTATAATTGCTATTTCATATGCGTACTTGTCATTATCTCGTAGGTGTGCCTTGATGTGTGTGTGCTGGTCTCTGTGGAGGCACTGTGGTACCCAGAGTGAGGATCAGCAGCTACTTACTATTGTCTCAGCTGGGAAATAGCTGCCACTACGGCCACACACAACAATGTTTGCCGACCAGTTTCAAACCCGAATATGTGGCCAGCACAAAAAAATTAAAGGCCATGCCCACTGTGATCTTAGACTTATTATTTTGTTATGGATCAGTAGCAGCGGGGGGGGGCCTAATTAGTCGCATTGGCTTGCTGAGGAAATGAATGGGCACTGATTCGACCATGGAGCCCAGGGTTCCCGATGAGCTTCTTGGAGTCAGTGTTGGCAGGGAACCATGCTTTCTCATTTTCTGCCCATTTATAGCCATTAGCTCTCGTTTGTTTTCTCATTTTGCCAATCAGAACTTGCCTCCCGATTTACTCCCAACTGTTGCTTCAGGGAATAAGTTTTCCCAATTATTCGTCATTTCCCGGGCTATCATAATCAGGGAAGCGATCATGATCTTGTGGTGTCTTTTTCAATCAACCGGTCTATTTTCTAGATTAAAACTGATCTCCTCTTGATCTCTAAATAGCTGGCATCAAAAACAGGTAAAAACTGTTATGCTGTTTTTGGCTCGCAAGGTTGTTTCAGACGGTTATTCAATGTGCCTCAACATTTCTCATCCCCTGGTCTCACACTTTCTCTCCTGCCTCCTCCACTTTCTTTCACACTCTCCCTCTGATCTGTGTCTCCTGCCTTGTGTGTTGCAGTTGGGCACAGAGTGGACTGCTCCAGGCGAGTTCAGCAAGTTCAGGTCCCAGTCCTCCAAGTCTGTCCAGTAAGTACCTGTGACAACCACGCATATTTCTTAACAGCACAGTATTTCACTCTCAACCTGGCACTGAGCCCAAAACAAAGCCTTGCTAATACCTGACAAAAAGTTCGACAAATACACACATTTCTACCCGAGTCTCTCTTGTGGTCTCTGGTCTTGTGGCTCTAACCACAGAAGTGTATCTCTGCCTGTTAGGTAGCTGCCTGTAGCAGCGTCTTCTATAATACTGCTGGTTTAAAAGACTTTTACTGCTCGCATGCAGCAGGGAATTGATGACTCACCTATGTTCACTTGGCAGTGCAGAGCAGTCCCCTGCATGTTTCTCTATGTATATTTCTGTTCTTTCATGTATGCACTACAATTCTCCACTCTCCTCCTCACTTTCACCTCTTAACTTGTCCAGCCTACTCAGGCTCCACACATCACTGGGAATTTCTGGGAGCTGTGGGCATGAAACTACCTTTAATATGAGCGCTGATCTGCAACCGGTTTGCTGCTAAAGTTAAAGCCGTTGTGTTAGTTGATATGATTATGCAGGAATGGAAGAGGTCCTAAGGACGCTGCTGGTTTCCACATTTTCCTGATTGGATGAAATGTATGCTGTAAAGTGGTGCCTTAAATTATTCACACACACACAAACACACACATACAGCCAGAGGTGCCTGCAGTGAGGTTCAAATTATTTTAGCACGTCAGAATGGTATAAATTAGACTATAAAGTCACACAAAAACACAAGGCTTATTATATTTTTTTATTCATGGTTATGGTGCTTTCACAAGTGTTTCTGATGATAACTGTGGTTATTGAGCACAATGTCAGTTTCAAAATTGAATATTCTTACCATGGCTTACTGATACGGTAAATACAGCTGGTCCAGACATCTTGTCGGGGCTGGACAAAGTGCTTCTAAAATAGATAAAAGTTTATATATACACAACAGTAATGCTCCTTCAGCAGGTTCACCCGCAGAAAGCTTGTGGCTACATTTACCTACTCTAGATAATCAAGTCAAATCATCAGTAAATATCCAAACATCACCATTCTGCTTTATATAATGCCATACTTTCCATATGACTAACACAGAAGATTGAGTCTAAAGTAATAAGATCATATTATCATTACACATTTCTGCTCCGAGTCACAAGTCACATTTTGTTCAATGTTGCTTGCACACATATAATAAAACACTACATGATGAAAAAAATGTTCATTGTGAGCTTTTGGCACCGGGGTGTCAGCAGCAGGCATGTAAATAGACCGCTCAGTTTGGTGATGATCCAGTCTATGTGTGCAGCAGGATCAGGCACTTACACACATATAGTTGAGGGATGAAATTATATAAACACGGTCTTAGAAGACTTTGTTTATATTAGTTTTAATTCTTAGTTCTGAATCCCAATAGAAATTTGTCTATTGTATTCTATTGTCTAATTGTATTTTTCCCACAAACTGTTGAATTTTCAACTAAAATAAATGAAACCGTTTAGTCTTCAAAATAAAAATAACTGCATCAAAGGAAAGAAATTAAACTCTTAACATCCAAGCATGTGCCTTATGGAGTTTTTCTCATTGTTGGCTATAAAAATAAAAATGTTCTCGTGAAACTGTTAGAGAAAACTGAATGAAGTAAAGCTAGTTTTTTGTGTTCAATGAAAAATCCCAGCTGCTGGTACAAAATCATGAGCGTTTGTAGCTGTATATCATGCTTAATATACAATTCTTTACACCTGGTTTACTGTTGTATAAATGGAACAATGAGCTTATTCACTCTGAGTCAGTGTGTGACTCCAAATTGATATTATTTTTTAAAGTCTCATCATAAATGTTCATGTATCATTATGTGTCATTCTGTAAACGACGCATAAAGCCACAAGAAAATCCTCAATGCTCATTAATGCTCATCTGTTTCTCATTCTGTCCTCGTTTGGTATACAAACACACATACACACATGCCACACGCTCTCTTTATAGGATGAATGAAAATTCATTAATGACTGAACACAGGCCAGGACCTGTTGGCGAGGGTTTCTGTGTCTCTGCGTAGGATTAACTGGGACTGGTTAGCACAGCAGGCGCAGCAGAGTACAAGGAAAACCATAGAAATGACAAAAGTTAAGGTGGGGGGGGAGAAGAAGACGGGAGAGGAGTAGGCGGTAGAAAGTTTTTCTGTTTTCTCATCCAGTCTGAAAAGTGTCCTGCGATCTCTGACAATAACGAGACAACAACAGAGTAGCCAAGCGTGGAGGCAGAATATGACAGGAACATTAAAAAGTTTGTGCAGTGCTGAACTTTGGTTGTGACAGTGCCTGTGTTGTGATCTGTTACTGTGTCTCTTTGGTGGATGGCTGTGTGTTTATGAGCTTTTGGTCCGGATAGAAACTGCAAGATGGTTTTTCTGCAGCTGGACTAACTCAAGGGGGCAGAAAACTTGCCTTAGTTGTGTGCATTAAGACACACACATATCCAACATACGTGCACACCATCTTCAGTGTGCGAATTGATTCATCAATCTGTTCTCAGGTTATTCAATATGGTGCATCAGAGATTGAATGGTTAGAAAAATTGTGGTTTCAGGGGTGGATAATGTTCATGACTGGAGTCAAATTTGTCTTCATTGTATAGCTCCACATTTTCACATGCTTGAGGGGAAATGCATCAAAGACTACAAGAAAGTTTAGCTTAAGATAATTAGGTGAAATCTGGTTTGACGTAGCTGTGCATTGGCGTGCATAAGAGAAGATGGCTTTTTTTTTTTCTTTTAAATGTATGCTTCTTTGAATTTTTGTGCATGTGCTGTGCCATATGAAATTTCTGCATCCATCTAATGACTTTATTTAAAGCTCTCAACGCAAAAGCATTTTTTTCAGTTGCCACATGCTCGCTCTTGCCACACTGTGCAACATGTGTCCTGTTGTGGCAGAAAAAGGTGGCTCAAAAGAGGAATCAGATGATCGAGACACAGGTGTCAGACGGGGAATCTTTTTATTCACAGCAGCCCTACTAACAACGTAGTCAGAGACAAAGAACCCACATTACATACGTGACATGCCTTTTTATACTAAAAACGGGCTATGTGTGTATTGGGTGGATAGGCTTCATCCTGTTTACCAGACCTTTTGGCAATTCCAGCTTCCACAGAAGGGGGGATATGTTTCTCAAATTCACTTATCTTGAACTTTGGCCGTGTTGGTTACACAACACTTTGTGTGTGTGTGTGTATTGGTGCACTTTTCTCTTTCCCAAGACTCCAGATGTTTCTCTACTTGTTGCCCTGGCCTGTTCGGCGTCAGTACGGGTCATGGTGAACTGGCTCTCATGGTGACGCCCGAAGAGGGACAAGACCCCTGGGCCCTCTCACTCCCCTACAGTCCCTCATACACAACCACACGCGTCCTGTTTATAGATGAACTGACGTGCTTGCGAGTGTGGCAAATCATGTGTGCAGCGAAAATAATCACTGTGCATTCACAAAAAATGGTATTTTTCGAATTAGATGGAGAAGAATTTAAACGAGCAAATTAGCACTACGAAGAAACGCATCATATCATTTTTATTCCAAGAAGGAGGAAATAAGTGTGTGCACAGCAGTAATAATCAGTCATTAGACAGATTTTATCAGATGGTAATTTTAGACATATGTGAGCCTGATAGAATAAAGAGAACAAAGTGAAAGTAGATGTTTCAAGGATACTCCATTCAATTTATGGATAGAGAGAATTGATGATGATTATTAGTCACTACGCATGATGCAGCAGCCCAGCAGCATGAGACGCTTGTGCAATTTGTTTTTAGCGACTAGGTTCAGGGCCATTTGAGCCTATTTACACACTCGAATTCTCACACAGTGAAGTTCCAACTCAGGCAAACTTGATCAAAGCTGCAATTTAAACCAGCTCCCACAGTTTCTGTGCAGCTTTTTGTAGTTATAATCATACGGGGCCGAGAACCGATTGAATTGTGTCGAAGCCAAAGCAAAATGGAGTATACAAGAATTGGGGTGAATGGGGCAGAGCAGAACATAAGCTAACAGAGGGCAACCTTCAGGAAGAGTAGAATGAAACACAAGAGACACTCCCACTCTGGCTAGGTTAGGTTTTTAATATTTTCTACCACGCTCTTTTGTCTTGTTTCACGCTTTGGACTGTGGGTATTTATATGTCTTGGTTCATTGGATCTGTATGGCTGAATGTAGTAGAGCTGAGTGAACAGTGACTAATGGCTGCTGCAGGGTTGAATCATATTGTCAGGCAATGAAGTATATTGTTGTTGAGGGCTTCACTTGAAAAACCTTAACTCGCCTGTTGGAAGTCTCTACTTGATGAAACCAAAGGCTACTGTAAGCCAACAAATTCAATCATTGTAATTTGCTCACACTCGCGCACATACACCGCATACAGCAGTGGCCTGCCCCCAGGGCCAGCATGGCAAGCCATGTTCGACCGGTCAGAGCAAAAAATAAACATCAATTGGGACAATATCGAGGTGGAAACAATATCTTGCCTTACGTGCGACAGCGGCAGTCAATATCATGTCCCTCTCTGGAAGGCAGTACTGGCCAGTACTGGACTACCAGCTTTACTAACACTTGTTTCCATTATTTTAATTGGCATGGGATTGTCCTATTTTGAAAGGGTGGCCAGTTCAAGCTATTTCGATTCAAGCTGCTCATCTTCCCCCCGTTCTGAGATCAGTAGCAATATTGCGCTTATAATTGGAAATATGTGCAGATTTGTGCAGGAACTGTATTTGCACATTAGAGCATTACTTAAACAGGGGTATCTTCCTGAGTGAAGCAGCAGCAAGTGAAAGTGCAAAGTCTCTAACCAGTCTCAAATCAGAATAAGTTGTCTGTCTTATCACATTTGTCAACATCTCTTACAGTAAGGACTTGATGTGTAATGTGGAGGAGCTTTTGTTAAGAAAGCTTTCACAGACACAGTTATTCAAGGTATTCATAGTTAACCAAAAATTTGTTCTGCTTGCTTATCTGTAAAAGTCACTACACATCACTGACATACAATATGTATAAGATCCAAGCACCCTCTCGTTGGCACTCCCTCTGTGAATATTGTGCAATCGTGGATGACTGCATGCTGAGCTTTCTGCCTCATCTTAACTTTTCCCCATCGCTCTGTCTCTGTCACTCATTTTTATCTGTATGTTTGATTCAATAAAATCTTGTAAAAGTGGAAGAGGGAAATAAAAAGCAAAGGCTCTCCACTGTGTGTGAGGAATTATACTTTTCCACAAATATCTGTAGCTCATCCGAGGTGGCAAAACGTAGAGATGGGATGGACAGGAGCGTTGAATCCGTACACCTGTTAAGGAGATCTTGTTGTCATCCACACCACCTGGCTATGACCACTTGGCGGCAATGACTCATATTCTTTAGAGTGCTTGTATATATATCTGTGTGTGTGTGTGTGTGTGTGTGTGTGTTTGTTTAGAGAATAGTTTTGCCTCTGCTCTAATTAAATAAAATGCAGAATATTTGTCCCTCTTGCTGTCTCAGTTCTTTTTTCTCAATTTTCAGTGTAGTAAGAGCCATTCGATACATAATGTTAGATATTATAATTATATATAATAAATAGAAGAGCAGAAGCATTAGGGATTTGTCATAATTCATTAGCTGATTGACCAATCAATTTGTTCATCATCATCATTCTTAATCAGTAAACCAAAAACATTTGCTGGTTGCAGCATTTTAGATATAAAGATTGCCCTTTTCAGTTTTACATTGCATTAAAATAAATGATTTTTTTGTAATAGACGTCTGGTCTAAAGGCACATTGAAGGCACCATTTTTGAAAATTGTAATGGTCTCTAATTTTCTTACATTTGCCTGTCAAAGTAATAATCCCATTCGCAGAACAAAATAGATTGACAATGAAATAAAATAATACAGTTAATAGTTGTTTGTTGAATTCGCACTTAACAGGGAAAAATCAAAATCAAGCCATAAAATGGGCTGAATCAAAGCAAAACAAAAAGCTGCTTCCTCTTGATGCTGCCAGAATATCTTGTTTTCAAAATAATACTCTTCTCAGTTCTAAAGGACTTTTTTTTTTTTGTCTCAGTCTGTTTCTTACCTCAGCTCATACCTGTGAAGTGATAGCTTTGCACTGCCTGCTAGTTACTCCCAAAACATCTTGACAGGCGACACTTAAATAGTCAGGTGAGGAACCCGGATAACGCCCCAAGACTATCTTCATTTTTCTGAATCAGCTAGCAGAGCCTCGAGCTTCATAGACAACACTGGGGACACATTTGCTAAAATTTTATAAACTGAACAGCACTGAGTTGCATCTTGAGCTAGTCTGACACAGTTCTGACTAAGATGTGATTGACAGACAGTTGGAGATTAGAGAAAATATTATTTGAGGGATATTTGAAAGTAATGAGCACTGACTGAACGTCATCAGCATAGCTGGTTGAAGTTCATAAAAAAATCCCAAGTGAAAGTCAATCAGACAACATCTGGGTTTCAGAAGTTTTGGCATTAACCTGTGTGTGTGTATTTCCCAACCATGCCGGTCTTGTGTTTTCACCTTCGGGTGTAATGACTAAAATTGCAAATGGATGCTGAAGACCCTTGACAGTGGCATGGTGAGGCGAGAAGGCGGAAGCTGATTCCAAGGTTATCTGTGATGCCTCAGCTGACATTTTAGAGCAGCTTTTACTTCACAAACTGCAGTAAATGACATTTATGCCCTTTCTTCCGTGGGCACTGATGTGTGTTCGTTCTTCTTTTGTGAACACACACGTGAAATATAGTACATGCTGACTTGAAGTCTTCTCCTGTCTTAATTTTCTTCACTTCCTTTTAATCTTTCTTCTTACTTTGATGCCTATTACCTGGAAGCATTCCCCTTCGTTTGTTATACTCATGACTTTACAGAAAGCCTCCAAATCAGAATAACGGCAGGAGAGAGTTCACTTTGCCTTTCCCTGCAACAATGGAGGAAACCTGGTGAAGAATGACCAGTTATTTCAGTATGGGATCTCTTAGTATCTATAATTGAATCACTTAAGCACTGCTGGCTATTTATTAGCTGGCGAGGACACTGAAGCATTTAGAGAGAAGTATGGTACTTGTGCTCATGACATCATAGGAATACTGATTGAGCATTGAGACGAGTTGAATGTTACGCCTGCACTGTCTCATAAGTATGTATTGATTTAAATCCAAGCATAGGTCTGTATGTTTCCCTCCACTTAAGCTAATTGTGTGCAGCAATGGAATTATAATGAAGCTTTTTGCCAGCCAAGGTGCAATGACTTCTCTGTCCCACTTTACTCCCACCCCTTACTCACCCTGCCATCTGTTACCATGAGTGATGGCAACCCGCTGAGGCAGAGATCTATGTTTGTATGCATGTGTGTTCATGTGTATAGAGGCTTATGTTTAATCAAAATGTGTTTGGGGGCACCGATGTGTATTGCTGGAGCTGTGGCGTGACTGCAGTAACGGACATCTGATTGGCAGTAATGCGCAAGTGTGGAAAACGCGTAACGCAGGAGCTGCTTCTGCCCAAACGTGATCGGGGACGGTAATGAAGACAGACAGTCGACTTTGTCTGAGGGAGTGGAAACGGAAACAGATCAGTGCTTTGACACAATCCTGTCTCTGAGCTCTGCAGGCAGCTCCTTCCACATCATGGCTTAGTTCTTGCTCTGTGTTAGGAGACCTTTCACAGACACGTGTGTGCCTTTTCCTAATGTGCAATCCGAGTTAATTTACCATAGTTGAGCTTCAAGTGAGGAGGAGAAACATTTTAAGAGAGAAATTCAAGAGAAATTATAGGCTGCTAAATATTAAATTAAATGTAGTATGTGTTCCTTTAAAAAAAAATGTGTCTGTTCTCGCTTTGTCATTATGGGCTATTAATAATAGATTGATTTTAGCATAAAGCTGCAGCATAACAAAATTTGAAAGAAAAAATATTCTTTCAAATGCATTACAGGTCTTTTAAAAATGGTCACAAACACAAAAGTACTTTATCTCCTTTCTTTTTTAAGTTATTCCAGGAAATAGCTGGGCCTGTGGTTTTTAACAAACACTACTCAAATAGGAGTAAATTTGTTCTTGGTGATATTCAGCTGTGAATTTAAAATGGTGAGCAAACAAATGTTCACAGCACTCCAACTCTGCCCTCTGTTGCATTGGCTTAAAATTCCAAGCCAATTCTTATGTTCACTTTAAAATCCGAAACATCAAATTGATGTAATATTGTTTTTGCACTGCAGCAACACAAGTTAATATTTTTTTCTAGACTGAAGATTACAACATGTCCAGGCCGTGATGAAAAGAGCATATGTTTAAAGTTCATGTGTATTTAACCTGCGATCTCACATACTCAACCCCGTAAGACATTAAGATCGAATCAAAGGGAGAAAAGGGTAAAGTGCAGGCCCAGGAGAGACAAAGAGTTGCATATGTTAATGCTATGACACCATCTTAGATAATTATATGTGGGGGAAATGGACACGGTGGATAGAGTGAGCAGAGACAGTGCAAGAGGCATTGCAGGGAAGAGCCGGACAAAATATAGGAGAAGCGATGGAGAAATAGCATGAGATGAAGGAGAGGGGTGGGAGATGAAGTGGAGGGAGGGGATGGAAGAAAGAGGATTTATTGAGGCTGCAAGGCAAAAGCAGCATGATAGCTCTCTGATGGATTAGTGGAATGCATGAGAAATGGAGTGAGGAGAAGAGAAGGTGCGAGGGGAGGAGAGGGAAGTTTGTGCATCTCCTTGGGGCAGCTCTAAACACTGGTATCATTAATGTAATTGAGAGGAGCGCACTCGCCGAGCGCAGTCTTTTGTTTAAAGGCCACCTGTGGGTATTACAGAGGGAAAAATCAGGCAAGAAAAAAAGGAAAGAGGATGACAGTCAGATAGCATTAATGAGAAATTGAGTTTGGGAGAGAGTGAAGACACTGGGAGAAATAGAATGAGGAAATTGCCATAGCCTGCGGGCATATGGAAGACAGACAGGGTGATGAAGTAAGAATAAGAGACAGTTGACTAGTATTTACCAAGGGCAGAAAGTATACTGTCTCCATTTCACTTCAGCTCTGCTCACAGCAATCCAGGTTAGTAATATAGAGTGTATATATGTGTGTGTTTGTGTGTGTGTGTGTGTGTGTGCGTGCGTGCGTGCGTGCGTGCGTGCGCGTGCATATGTGTGAATGTAAGGCAATCAGTCTGTTGGTCTTCAGGGTGTTGTGGACCCAAACTTTCATTTATTTATTCTGACATGCCCACAGTGTGACTCTAAGCTCGTGAAAGGGGTTTATATCCCAGCAGGAAAAAAGGTGAAAAGAAAACTTTCCGTCTGTTTCCTCGCTGAATAAATCAAATCCAGCAGATTTTGGGCAGTGATCATACTGTTGCAACTTTGTTTAGCTCCAACAGTCCCATTTTGTGTTATCCAGCCCAGTCAAGCTCCTTTGTCTGCCTCTATCAGTTCAGCCCAAAGAAGAGGAACTGGAAACAAAGAGTCCAATTAGTCAGGCAATTAAACTCTTGCTTTGTGTCCTCTACTCATCCTCTGAGTCACACGCTAATAGTATATTCTTTCCTCTTCCCGCTCTCATATGCCCTTCACTTGCTCTTTTATGTTTTATTTTTCCTTCCCTTTCTCTGGCATGATGCGTGGTACGAACCCATGTCTCAGTGATACTCATTGTAATGTATTTTTCCTTTCAAGAGATAAAAAGCATTTATAATTCCTTCTCTGTTTCTGCTGTTCATTTGCTATTCATTGCTCCTCCTTCATGTTTCCTTCCGCCTGTCTCTCTGTCTCTTCATCTCTTTGAACCAGAGCCTGTCTTGTCATCCATCACTGGCAGACTGGTGTGACCTGTCTGCGCACGTACACCACACAGTTTCATGCAAGTGCATAACACCTCTGTCCTACTCTGTGCTCCTGTTTTAGTCTCTCTCTCTCTCTCTCTCTCTGTCTTTCTCTCCAGAGTTCAAGGGAAGACATTTGGACAGGGCAATCTCAAATATCAAATACCCATTGCATCTCTCTTCCTCCCCTCTGTACATACCTACACTTGGACTAAACATTATTAATTGACATCTCTTCTTTTCCCCAAAGATAGCTGCCTACTTCACACCAATGTTCAACAAAAAAAGCACACAGATATAAAGAGATGATGCCAAATTTGAAAAAGGAAATCAGTATCAGCAGATAACAACATTCTCTGTGGAATTAAATTACATCGACCAAAACAGCAATTGTTGAACTGGCTTTGCATCACAAAGTGGACGATGTTCTGGTCTCTTCTTCTGTTTATCCATTTCAGTATGTTATGATGCTTTTGTCTGTTTCATTCTCACTCTGTTTATATCCCTCTTATCTGTGATGCGCTTGTGCATTTCTCTGTGTGTACATTATCTTATCCAGTATCTTAGAGCAGGTAAACAACTTTTTATTGCCCAAGCTCTCAATCTCAGAAGGATGGATCACTTCTGAATCTGAGTTCTCCCTGAGTGTGTTTTTTTTTTTTGTTGTTGTTGTTTTTTTACATTTCTAAGTGCTTTTCTAAGTTCTAAGACGGTCAATAGTACGTTAATGATAGAAAATGAATGTTTTTAAGTGTATAGTTCTCTACGTCAGAGTGTGTTACAGTGTCAGCTAGACACAAAAACACTGTGCAGTATGAATCCTCTCAGGTCTGACATTAGTTTATACCCCAGATGGAGTCAGATTATGATATGAAACAGACAACCTAATGGATGGTGAGGAGATGGACTAATACTCCCTAAAACTGTCTACTATCATTTGTTCAAGGACAGAGACTTGATAAACTGAACCTGCCAAGAATTTTGGCTTCAGCTCAGCATATTACATATCAATATGGACTATATTTAGGTGATTAATCGCCTCTTTTTAAGAAGATGGTTATATTTTATATTTTGACTGTTTCATATGGTGTCTGTCATTATAGAAATACGTTTCAATCTGCTGTCCAGTTGACACGATTACTCCAAATCTCCACATAATCAGTACATTGATGTTGCACCTGATTTAAAAGTCTTTTAACTATATTTTATTCTGAAGAGAACATAAAATAAGATATGTTCTTTCTGTTTAGTTTGGCTCAGCTCAGAGTCTGTGTTAGGGAGGGCGTTATGTTTGAACTATTTGGGAAAGGGCAAGCGAGATACCAGAACCTGAAAGTGCCACTTAAGTTAGCTGAGTGCCATTTCAGCAGCTGCACAGAGAGATGTTCCCTATTCATGAGAGAGTGACCTTAGCACACTGTCACTGCTCTCCTGCACCTGCAGTGATTTATTGGTTATAGAACGCTGGGCAGCAGGATGATGCAGCGGCAACACATGACAGCCCCCCTTCAGGCTGTGTCCTTCTCTTTCAACGCAAGTCGACCACGTCCAGAATGAAAACTCGCACATATACAGCAAGAGAAATCTATACTTGAACTGTAGTTCTTTGCCATGAAAGATCAAATGTTGTCCAAAGGCAGTGCATAAAGCAATCAGCTACTTAAAAAGAAAATCAGCAACAATCGTGACAATAGCAAAAAAAAAAAAAAAAAAAAAATAGCTTTTACTGTTTGGTCTGTGTTTGTGGGGCTATTTTCAATTCAAAACACAGACTTCATCAAAGGAGGTGATGTTGTGTTTGTTTCAGAAGACAAACACGACACAGGAGAGAGAGAAGGCAACATCACACAAAGATCAACACAGGAAGCAGAAACAATGCTAGAAAATTGACAGAGGAAAGGCAACCCATCACTTACCATAATGGAGCAGAGCGTGTGAATAGGGAGCAGCCAAGCGAAGCCAATGTATAATATTGAATAAGTTACTGTTACTTTCAGGCTGCAGCAAAACAGAATCAACATTATCTAATTTATAGGAAACTGATTATCCAAGGTATAAGTACTAATTTAGCCTTACTAAGTGAAGTTGTGCATGTATACAACAAATATGCTGTGCGGGCAATGCCAGGGTTTCACTCATTCAGCAGCAGATGTTGCTCTATCACAGGAAATGTGTGTTTTGATAAGAATAAAACATCATCTCTCAGTCTGTGTATTTCGTCAGCGCAGATAATAACACAGTGAAGGTTTCAATCAGATCTTAACTCAGTCGAACCGGGAGTTCCTGAGAAACCATGAAGTTTGTGTAAGTGAAAAATGTTGATTTATGTGCAGCATTGACTTTTCTCCCTCCCAGTCTCAAAAGGAGTGTTTTATTCAGGACCTGGGGCTGATAATATCCTGGCTTACTGCCGTGTTTTTTTTTTTTTTTGCTGTTGTGCCCTCAGCACTGAGTTATATTTTAGGCTGATTAACCACTCAATGTCCAAGTTCAACTGACATATGTTTTAGGACCATTTTGTTCTTTTTAAGACAGCTCACAGTAGTGTCATGAAATGCTCCTTAAGTTTTTGATTGCCCAAAATTGCACGCAGTTATACTCTTAAGGGCTCCACATAAGAGTTGTTGGTGGGTTCTCAAAAGTGTTGATTGCTGAGAAAGAGCTTCTGGTGGATGGAGCTGCAGTGGCTGATTAAAGAAAGATCCTTTGGTTTTCATCTGAGTCAAACATCTAACAATACTGTCCCTTTGTTTCCCCTCAGCTTGATCTCGTCCAGACGATATTACTTTGAGATCCTCCACAAGCAGGATGACAAGGGCTCGGATCACGTGGAGGTTGGGGTAAGCGGACTGTACATTCCTCTGCACCAATTCCTCTGTCAGAATTGGTGTAATGCATCTCAGGCAAAAGCGCAGAGATGAGTGGGGTTTAATTTCGAGATGAAGTTTCGAACGAGAGCCCACGCACCTTGCTGGAGCCTGTACTTTGAGTGGGAGGGCAGATGATAAAAAGAGGTCACTGGTGTGTGTATTGAATGAATCTGTTAATAAGCCCTGGGTTATTATTATCATGGTGACCATCATCAGCAGCAGAGCGACAACAATAACGCTGCAGCACAGAACTTCATTGTCATGTTTTCAGCCTTAATGTTAATGACTTTTTACTTCTTTCCAATTCTCTCTTGATCTCCTCAAAACCCCACAAATGCCCCTGGCTTATTGTCTCTTTTTATATTTCTTCCCTCCCATTAGTTCTTCCTAATTTATTCCTGGGTTTTATATATGTAATCTATCTGTACATCTATATATATTATTTTCACCATGTTTCCACTTTATCACGCCTCACCCACAGCTACATCTCCCAGCCTTGTTGTCATACTTTGTCCATGCAGTCCTTCCAACCTTCAGGTGTTCAGCTCAGATGGGCCACTTTTGGATGCCACTTTTAGGGGGGTTTTGATAGGTTGATGCAAGAGCACCACGCTGAACTCAACAGCTCTGCAGTGCCTTGGTTGATCATTAACTCGATGAGAAAGGAGCTACAGTTGGAAAACTGGGTGTGTTTGAAGGGGGCTTGGGGTGGGCACGTACTTTACAGCCATGCCACACTGACACTTATACTTCTACACTATTTTAATATCAGTAAATTGACAGAGTCTGGGGGAAAAGTACCCATGGCGATGTTTTTTCTGAAGTTTCACATTGATTTTATGAAATGTCCTGTTAGTTGTAGGTCCCCCAAGTCCTGTACAGTTGCTGCAATGTGGGTTGTTGATGTGGGTGTTTTATGAATATTTTGCTCATGATGTGTAAGTGTGACTAATAAATTACAGCCCATGACAGCCAAATCCTAGCGGTAAACAAATACCTTCCTGTTCATATGGAGAGCCCCCAGATAGGACAAACAGACTGAGTTGGTGAGATATGATGAAAGAAAAGCCGAGAGGATACGTTATTATTATGTCCTTGATGTTGGGCAACTTTTACTGGTTGGATGAGCATCTGTGTGGAAGGCAGAGGGAGTAGGGGTATGTAAGTCTTAGATTTGTGTTAACGTTGTGTTAACAGGAAGTGCGCTGAGTTCTTTAACTAAGAATAACTCCCCAAAGAGGAGGAAAACACGGTTTATGAGACTGATGAAGTAGAACCAAAAGAGCAAAATATCATCAAATCCAATCCAAAAAAAACCAAATAACAACCAACCAAACAAAGAACAAACTATGAGCTGGAACACTGTGTAGTCCTGATGGACAATTGGGATGGACAGTTTCTTCTCCACTGTGAACATAAAAACACCCATAAAAACACAATGCTCTGGATGATTTTTGAGCAACTCACCAACTATAGAAACTGTAGAAATATGGACCTTTCTGTTTTTTAATGCATGGCTCATTCAATTTGGTCTCCATGTATGTGTACAACCTCCTGAGTTGGACTATGTAAACAAACGTTGACCATCACATGGGGAATTGAAAATTCCACATAGAAGAAAAACATTTCATACACCACACTCACGAATCAATTGCTCATGCAGGTAAGATTTATGGCCTTGAGAATCAAGGGCTGGGTCTCTTAATCAGAACTCGCTGGTTTTGTCGAAGGATAAAGGTTGAATTCAAACAGTTGGCAAGATGGAGGGCAGGAGAGTGAATAAGGAGGGGGGGAGAAATGGGGCATTTGGAGAAGAATATATAGAGTGTGTGCTGGAGGCTTTTAAATGAAGTATTCTGTTCTCGCTACCTTGTGCTATGCTTCTCATTCAAATCATTAACTCCCGCATAGACTTTGCAGAGACTTTGTACATGTGATCATGGATGAGCAAATCAAGGTCATGTGGCAATCCATCACTCTGTATCTCTCGGTCTCTTTCCCTCCCCCTCCCTTTCCCTCCCCTCAGCCAACTACCCATGAGGCCATCAAAGTGGTTTTGTACTAGTAGAAACAATTTAATGAAGCGTATAAAAGTCATGCAGCAAATCAAGAATGTGTGCAGGAGGGTGCGTGTGTGTTTGCGTGGTTGCGCAGTGCACACTATCTTAGTAGGGCCCCTGTGTGTGATTTAACAGCGAAATACATTTCACACCTTGACAAAAATAGCAGATTTACCATGACCGGCCCACAACAGCATAAGCCCAGGGCTCACATAAATCCACAGAAACCCAGGCGCTCATTTGTTAAAGAGCAGATAGTGCAGATTCACAGCTCTTTCTTCTGTGTTCTGTGTCAAGCTATGATTGTGTGGTCAAAGGTGGGACCTTCCTTGGGGAATGCTTTTTGTTTAACAGTGCCTGTTAGAAAGGAATGAAAGGAAAGTAAGTATAGTACACAAGAGCAGTTGGAAAGTTACCTTTTGGCTAGTTAGTACAAAAGCGAAGCCTTGTTCTTAACGCGTTGGCCCCTTCTTTTCTTTTCACCTGTGTGAAGGAATCAGGGAGGATGGCTGCAGGAAGGCGGAATATAAACAGCATTACAGGCAGGAAGCGACAGGTGTGAAATACGCAGTGTCTCCCCTGGCGGGGGCAAACTGTACTTGTATGTATGAACAACAGGCCAGTGAATGAGGCAACTTTTAAACGGTTAGGATGAGCGGGAAAGTTACCCAACCTGCCCTCTGACTGAACCTTTCCACCACAGTAAACCGAGGGAAAACGCTCTACCTCAGTGTTTTCTCGCAGTTAACTTCAAACAAACTCTTGAGAGCAATGACTTCTTTTTTTTTACTTTCTTTCTTTTTTATGGATTACGTGAGATGAAAGAAGATTTAGTGAGAGGGTAGTTCCATTAAGTTTCTAATATGCCATCTGGATCTTTGTCAGCGAAAGATGGGACCTTTCCACTGCCCTAATGGAAAACATCTCCTGCTAGTCTTGCCACAAAATGAGGGAAAGTGTCGGCCATTAAACGGTGTGATTGAGAGGAGGAGGGAGTGAGAAGAAGAGAAGAAAGTCATGCCTTAATTAGTAATGGCAAGTTTATGGAGAGGCAGGGGTGTGGGATTTAAATGCAGGATTTTAATGGCCCCATTTTATCATGCCTGCCAGGCCACGTCTCAAACTGCCCACCAATTCGTATCCAGTCCAAAAAAAGAACACACTTGCAGTTTTACACAGACCCGCTACCCTTCAGCCGAAGACTCGTGGGTGCAGCACATAGACACACAGGCCCCTCAGCATCTGCCTCACACCATCCCTCCTCAATATAAATCAGTTGTGGTCCGTGTGACCCGGAGCCAGCCGTTAAAGTATATAGTGTGTGTCCTTATACGGTGGAAATAAATTTGATTTCTCCCAGATTTTATTTTTACCGCTTCAACACCTTTTAAAGTTGACTCTAGTTCACCCACTCTCAAACACATGGAGATTCTTTATTTGCTACAACTCACGTTTCCTTTTTTTCAAATACTCCCCCCCCCCTTTTTTTTTTAAGTTCTTCTTTGTACTGATTCGATCTCTATCATCACCATGCACATGTTCTTTTCTCTGGCCTCAATATGTACACTCTTTTCACCACTTTCTTTTTTTAAATTCCTCATCAACAGTGTATGGCAAAAATCACCAACACTAGTTTTACAGTGTACCTCACTGACAGTAGTTCTTAAATGTCAAGGGGTTGTTTGAATACCTTGTTCTTTGTTCTCTTATCCTTCACGGGGCCACATCAATGCCGGTCAATAACTGTAGTAACAGTAACGATTACAGTGTTATCGTCCAGGTTCTCTCTCTTTATGAGCATGATGAAAAGTGCAAGGCATGCACATAAACTCTCAGTGGGAATCGCTTCTCATAATCGAGACAATCACATCATAAAACTAATTATTCTTCTTCATGTTCTTCTCTTTCTCAAAACCATTTATGTGAGAACTTGTGCGTTTTGAACCCTTGGGGAATTCAAAGCCATTAACAGAGCTGATGTTTCTATCTTGCTTTCTGTCCTTCGTGTCAGCAGATTTAATCAGACACATCCCAAAGAGCACCATCCCACACAAGACATTTACTGTTTAAACAGGAAGCTGGGTGTCCCATCACCCACACTCATTGTGTCCTTGTCGCCCTAACTTATTGCCATCTATGGGAAATTGTGACTGAAGTAGTGCATTAGATCTTACTATCGTTGAGCATGCAGTTTCTCTTAATGTCATATTATCATATTGTTTTTAGAGGTTACCCCTTATATCACACAATATCTGTCAGTGCCAGACTTTTTTGATCCTTTTGTATTCATATGCAATTTAATACACCGTCAAGCAATTTGAGCTTAACTTCCTAGGATGCAGGGGCGCTAAATCTTTTTCCCTGTAAACATGATATTGACCAAATTACCTCCATGTCCTCATCATTAGTTTCATTCACAGACATGTGGGATTTAATAAATCATAGAGGGACATTCTGACATAAATCATCAGATGTCAGTGTGGCTCACAAATTTCCACTAAAAGCACACAGGGGTGTCGCTGGAGTCACAGTGACGGCGACGTGGCTGTAATTGCCATGGTTATTGGACTCATTTGTCTTTCTGATATGTCTGGTCTGAGAGACTTTGGCTAATATATAATTCAATATAGAAAATCAAACAAGCCGTCTCTGTATCCTCCTCCTCATCTCCCTTTGAATATTGGTTCTTCGTCCCCAGGCAAGACATGATATGACGTGGAAAAACAAGCTGCTGTTTTCACGTCAGTGCGAAAGGGGAATGGATAGCGGCATTTATCCTTCAGCATGCAAGTGGTTAGTTCTGTTTAGTTGTCGATTGAAATAAGAGTATAATCAGTCAGGAACTGTGGAGTATATCCTTGTTTCCGCATTGTAGTTTATGGTGAGATTTTTTTTTTGTTTGTTTGTTTGTTTGGTTTGGCGCTTCTTCAGCTCTACTCCACTTCCTGTTTCCCCGTCAGCTTTCACTGCGTGAAGACTCTACAAGAGCATTGCCCAAGCATCAAAACACGAGCAGCCTTCACTGTTCTGCTCAGGCAGGTATCTGTTTAGTCCGTCAGGAGACTCTCCTTGATGTGCTGCAACCTTGCACCTTTCATTGGGCAGCACCGTAGTACCACGCTACAGATTTTCCATTAGTCATGTTATCTCTGGCAACCCATCAGCAAAAACTTTTTTATTGCCATTTCTTGTCATTTTTATTACTCTTCTTGAGGAAAAAAAATAAATATTCAAAATAATAACTTTTTCTCACTGCATTTTAGTCTGAATTCCCGGCTTGGAAGAAACATGTCATCCTAAATTAAGTCACAGTTTCTGTGACCAGCTGTTTGGCAATGGGAACACAAAGATCGGTTACTGAGAGCCATTTCCCCCCTTTCAAACAATCCCAAAATGAGTGATCATAGCCATTTTATCAGGCTTATTAAATGTCCTGTCATTAGTGAGAACTGGCTCAATTTCAACCACAGTAATAGCCTCGCCTCTATTTGTGTGATGTGTTTTGTACCTTGCCTGTCAAATTGACGTCACAATATTTAGTGGACTTTACGTGAACTTTCTAACTGTCACTTCAGCAGAGATTGATTACACTGTGCATTTGCGAATGATTACAGCAATTCATCCTGTCAGAAGTAATCCATATGCGTCCAACTCCTTATTGTATAAAGCACATGTGTGTCTGTGTCTCTTAACTAATGTTACTGAAACAGTTGGATTTTGAGCTGCATTTTCAGGGTTATTTCCAGCTATGTATTGATCATATTAGGTTCTGCAGTATAGTGCATGTGGGATTGAAATTATAGTACATGGTAGAAAGATGTCATCCAGTGCAAATTTTAGTGCACTCCATATGTCTGTGAAAGGGGTCTCAGATTTTTGGACCATACTGTATCTGTTTCTGGATTATAGTACCACCAAATTGTGCAGAAGCTACATTGGAGATACCTATTAGAACAATTAGAACATACAATTGTCCCCTTTGGTCTTTTCAATGGATTTCTTATCAGTCAGAGAAATTTTTAATTGCCAGTTATATAATTCAATCTTACACAGTCTCCAACATTTTTTAATAGGCTCATATAGTAATTGCAGTTATTCTCATAACGATCGTATCTGTTTTTCCCGCCCTCACAAAATGAGTGTAACTGTAAACTGGCGGCTGCTCTCATATCTAATCATCACGCAAACTCATCAAACCTACTCTGTATGAATGAAGGTTAAAAAAAGATGTAATAACAGGAGTGTAGTCAGAGGTTGATGTTGCCTTTTTCCTGTGTTGTCAGGCTTGTTAACGTCTGTCTTATTCTGCTGTCCATTCTGCCACTTCTTTTTTCCATGGTACCCTGTTTGGGCCTGAAGCCAGGTGTGTGTGTGTGGGTGATTAAGATAGAGAATAGGGAAGACAAAGAGATAGAAAGCACACAGGGAACCTCTTAGTCCACTACTGAACCGATAGACATAAAATAGAACATTTGCCCAGTTGAACCTATCAACATCTTTGCTGTATTCTCCTGTATTTCACCTTCTCTTCACTGCAAGTTCCAGGATTCACAGAGAGATACTGTGTTGGATGGTTTTGACTGATGAAGGGAGCCCCAGCTTCCAGTAAAAAGCTGTGAAAAGACACAGAACAAAAAAAAAACAAAAAAAAAATCCAATTTAAATTTCAGGACAGGTGAAACAACGCAGTGGATGTGTTTACTTTCTGTTAATCTTATTGGGCTTCAAATCGGAATTGACTTTACATAAACTTGGGAAGGGTCAGACAAATTCGTTATGTCATTACTTCTTATGTGTCACACTAACAAAGCTACTTCATATCCATAGGCCCTCGGGCTTTAGAATGGCTGATTGAATTGAAGGAAACAAACACAACTGCAGTCTGCACCCTCAGAAGCAATAAACTGCTGATCATCAATAACCTGTGCCCGAACCAGAGGCAAACTACCCGTGTGCATGAATATGTGTGGGGGACAACATGTGTGTCCATCTACAGTAATAAGCATCAAACCAACCCCCATGAGCTTCTGGGATAACACTGATTGAAACCAATATCAAACCCTCATATGTCGGTGGAAGGTCCAGGCATGATGGAATGTGATAAAACAAACCTGCTGGTTCGCCCGTTGCCATTTTGCTCCACGATTGCTACTTTTTATTATTTCCCCCTTGGATATGGATTTTCTTTCCTCTCTGTTGAACTACTGGGGCCAGCGAGCAGGTCTCTGCAACTCCTGTCAACACTATTTCACAGAAGATGCACCCGTACGCGGAGAGAACACACACCCGCATTCACACACACACCACAGATACTGTGTGTAACTGCACCAATAGGGCGCACACGCAAGCACACATCTAGATTCACACCAGGTCAATGCCTCCCTTGGAGGGATTAATCAGAGGATCTATGGGGCTAGACAATGAAACCTCCGCAAAGCTGTAAATTGTAGTATTTCTTGTAGTATTTCAAATGTTTTTGTGTGTCTTGTGCACTTGAGACTGATGTGATGGCAGCAGAGTGTTAAGCTCCAGTGTGCCTTGAAAATGATGGACCTTGTGATGACCCTCTTCTTATACATGCACACAGTCGAGTATCAATCTGTCAAACCATGCTTTATTTGCATTTTGCCATTATGGATCACATTACCCTCTGCAGAGAATAGAGCCATATCCTGATTTTTACCCCCTATTTTGTGTCCCATTGAAACGAAGTGGCATGTGAGAAGACTCAGACTTTCAGACTGAAATTAGTATCGACACGAAGGCCTGTTGTTCTTCAGTTAGTAGGATTAGTGGAAAGGCTTCCAAAACTTTTGGTTTTTCACATTGTCCTGGAAGTAGCAGCAAAGGGCCACCGGGGCCTTTTTTTTCCCAGATGACATTTATGACACATAAGAATCGGACAAACACAAGTAATAATTAAAACCAGTTCAGTGTTATACTGTCATGGCTTACTGTCGAGGAATGCTTGGATAGAACAGATATTGCTATTATAGTAACACCTGTGCTTCTTCGACTACAAGTCAAAAAGTCTGCTGTGAAAGTGGCAGATTCGGCCCACTTGGTCTGACAGCCTGCTGCACTGCACCGTATAAGCTGCTGTCAGACATCTAGTGTTGCCAACTGTCTTCTACTCTCTATCCTCTTCTGCATTTGTTTGATTGTATTGTTTCTTGAACAAGTTAGCACACAGCTGTTGTTAGACAACATTTGTACATTTAGATTTTTCTATAATTAATTTTTTGCTTCTGTTGAGCTCTAACTTGAGCCTTCAAGTTACAACACACATAGTCTCCAGTATTCGTTTTCTATCTTGAGTCAGGCTTCAACACCCTTCTGACTTGACCTTGAGGACAACCGCCCTGAAATGACACGGTGTCAAAGCTGTAGCTGGCCAGCTGAGCTGCTCCCTGCTGCTTCTCAGCATGATGTCACGCCGTGTCTTCGTTTGTTGTCCCTTGATGTGAGCATTTGCATAAATATGTCTGCTTCAGTATTAATGTGTCACCCTGGATGTGAAGGAGTAGCAGAAAAATATAGCAAATGTTAGATTTTGGCTTAAACGTGCCTGCTAGCTCTACATGAATGATTGTGTGTGTTTGTGTGTGTGTCTATATGGTGTGTGTTTTGCATACACATGTGGGGGCATTAGAATGAGCCAGAGGAGGGTGTTTATATTTGTATTCTCAACCTGAGGGTGGGAAAATGACCTGTCTCCTGTGATTAAATCCTGGGTAACCAGAAGTGACGTGGTAATTGTGAAATCTATTTAACAGAATTGTAGCTTGTCTCTCTCTCTCTTTCTCACTCACTCGCTTTTTTTCTATCTCCACGCCTCTCTCTGTTTTCAGGTCATTACAAGACCTTCCTTTTACAATTACTTGTCAGCATTTTATTCCTACGGTTCTGCTCTTGCTCCGTTCATGGTGTATTTTCTCTGCTCCTGTTTGCACATTTCTCCTGTCCTTCCTTCCCTCCTCCACTCCTTCCCCTCTTACTGCTTCGCCTTTCCTGTTCTCTGCCCTTGTCTGTCTCTGGTTAAGTGTATTTATACAAAAAAAAAAAAAAAAAAAGCATCATATCGATCCGGTGATGAAGCTCAGATTAATATCACAGTTGTGCCACAGTTTAGCCTGCAGCCAGTGATGGATGGTTTCTGCTCACCTTATACTTTCCACATGTTGTTATTTTGTTTTCTTGTCTCGCTCACCCCCCTTTTTTCTCCCTCTCTGCTTCCAAACACAGTGGCGTCCATTCCTCCCTGGTCTAAAATATGAAGTGATAGACTCAGCCTACATCTCCCTGTACACAGGTAAGAGTTATTCTGCTCTGCTAATACCGGACGAAGCACCCAAAGCTATTCCGTCATCGCAACTGTGAAAGAAAACAAATTTCATCATAAATCTCAAACTGCCGTATTAAATTTTCTGGTGAACGGGCACAGGAGACTCTTTAATGGCACTGAATTATAGCCTTTTTGTTTATCCATGTGCTTGGGAAATAGAAAGAGGAAATTATGCTCTCAAAAAACTACTTCATTAGTCTGGTCTTGTATCAATCAGCAGTTAAATGTCACAGAATCAGCCTTTTTTCCCTCTTATCAAACTCCTATTTACTGTCTCAGCAGGGAGCGTCCTCATGATGTGAGGCCAAAAGAAAGATACCGAGCCCAACTGATGCTCTATTTTTCTCAATAGACGTCATTGGTAGCAGAGATGTGAGCTCTAACTTCTGAGTGGATGTCTAACCTCTGTAGCTCCAAGAATAGCTGTGTGTCACAGGGACCCAGTATCGTTAACAGGGGGGAAAATGCCAGCCGCACAGAAAATGATGTGTGGAGTTGTCATTTTGAGCAAAGCTGCAGTGTTCACTGGATGTGTGCCGAACGCTGCCTCCTTGTTTAGGACCAACTATGACAGTGGTGGATCTCATATGACTCGTTTTCTTCTTTTTGTCATCGTGGAAAATGTTAAACATCCATCTCTGTTTGGCAGACAAAAAACACTTTGTACTTGTCCAGTTCTCCATGTTACTTAGCTTAATTAGGTCGCTGATTGGATTTTAATTAACATCATTGTGTGTTCAACGGTTGTAGTGCTTAATAAGAGCATATAATTTGTTGTAAAGTGAAAGCTTCGATCCCATCGCTTCAATAATAGAATTTTTCTGGGTTGTTGCCAGTTGCTAAGAAATGCTGAGAGGTGATCTTGAACTAACTTTTAACGATGAACACCAGAAATCATTGCACCATTTGTATTTTTGACTGTGTATTGTTTTTTGTTTGTTTTTTTTTTTTTTCTGACAAATGAAGCCATTATTTATTATGTCAACATAATTGTTCATGGTTGCATTACTTGACATTTTAATTCAGACTCGTTCATCACTGCTCCTTTATAATTTCTCATGGGTTCCAGCCAAATACATCTCATAATTGATGTGATAATACATCTTATCAGACAGTTTAGAAACAGTGAAAATGCACATAAAAAGTGAAACCCAGATGGTACACACAGATACACGCACACACAGTCACAAAGGGTTTACACTCCCCCACGTTGGCACAATGCATTCATTCCCTCCTTACCTCAATTCATTCATTCATTCATCTTCAACCGCTTATCCATTTCCGGGTCATGAGGGGAGCTGGAGCCATTCCAAGCTCACACTGGGCGAGGGCGGGCTACACCCTGGACTGGTCGCCAGTCCATCACAGAGCCAACACACAGAGACAGACAACCGCTCACACTCAGACCAATTTAGAGTCACCAGTTAACCTAAACATGATGTCAATGGACGGTGGGAGGACGGTGAGTCCCCAGGGATTAGTGCGCATTCAAGTTGTAGTCCCTGCTAAAATACATACAGACAAACTCACACACATACATAGAAACACACATAAAAACAGAAAGAGCAGCCATGTTGGTATGGTAGTTCTGTCAGATTGGGTCCAGCTCAATGTCTGTTTACTAAACTACATCAGGTAAACTATGACACAAATGCATCAAAAGAAAGATGACAGTTGTATTGTGAGGATTTCACTGATGTAGATAGTAAGTTAGTCTTGACGCTGGCTTGTCTGCTGTGGGAACAAGGTATGCAATCAACAAGTTCTCATTGCCAGAAGTCTAAAAAGAGGCATGCAGAAGGCACACACATACACAATGAGTGTACACTCTCACGTCTCCCCTGGGGGATAGAAATGATGCTGACCACCCTGTTAATTATAACAGATTTCTCCCATCAGGCTTTGCTCTTGACATGCCATTAATCACACATGCTCTCTCCTCCTTCCTTGCTATCGATTGGTATAATTATGACTCTCCTCTGCTCTATTTTTGTTTTTCATCCAACTTTTTTTCTGATCCACTCACTTCACTTTTGCCCCTGCTCTTCTCCTTTCCTTTCGCTGTCTCTCTTTGTGTCTCTTCCTTCCTCTTTCTTCTCCTTTTCAAGCTTGTGTACTCTTTCTCCACCTATTTTCAATCCAAGGAGCCAACAAATTTGCCTGTCACTGTCATTAACAAAACAATAAATGCAGTAATGCATTTCCACATTTTCACCAGCCCTCCTTCTCTCTCTCTGACTCTCTCTCACACTCTATCTATTTTTCAGATGAATCCAATCTGAAGATGAATAGCGTCAACCACATCCCCCAGACCTTGGCCAGTCACATCCGTCTCCCAGAGGATTCTCAACCCCAGGGAATGGAAGGGGGCAGCATCATCCAGCACGGAGCAGATATGCTGAAGCCAGATCCGAGGGACACCTTCTACAGCAGTAAATCTGCCGGTCTTCATTTTACACCGTTCCCCTCTTCTGTCTTCATCTTGATTTTCTGGCCTATCATTTTCTCTGATTGACTGTCTAGCTGACTGTCTGAGTCACAGTCCAGTGATGCACGATTCACACTCCTTTTTTAATTTTTTCTTGGCTGGTTATGTCTTTCTCTTTTTTCTGTCATTGCCCCACTTTTCTCCCAGCTTTCTGATTGTTACGTTTCCAAATAGACATTTGTTTGTTCAGTATCTCAGATATTTGCTTCCTCTGTCTCTCGCTGTCTTTGTGCTCAGCTCCGATGATCGACCCTTCCCGTCTGGAAAATGTTCTGCCAGCCTGTCTCTACTCCCCAACCTATGTGGTCAAAGATTTTCCCATTGCTAGGTACCAGGGCCTGCAGTTTGTAAGTCACCCCTTATTTATCTGGGTTATAAAAACACTTGCCACTCGAGATGCATGGGGATGATGTTTTGTTGTATTGTCACTTTTTGCTAAAATTATCTCTGTGGTGTCACCAGGAGCTCATCCATTTGAAGCTGTGGTGGTCTAATTTGCTTAAAAAATAGAATCCCACATTCAGATCTACTGGACAAAGAACAAAGAAGCAGGGTTGGGCATTACCACTACTACTCCCTGTGTATGAAAACACATTAATAAAGCAGGTGGCAGGTAGTGTTGAACACTGCTTCCCTCTCTAGGCCAACACGAGTAACTGCAGCAGCTACGGCAACATGATGAGCTTGACACCAGAACCATAAAAACAAATCCATTTTAAATTTGATAGGAGCCACCATTATACCACCTATTATGTAGAGCAAATGACTGATTCAAATGAAATTAATCAAATTCTAACAGAACACTGCAAAATGAGAATTTGAAGTGTTTTCCAGTACTATTTCATCTTTGGCAATGTGCTTCTCTTCAGGTTTATCTGTCCTTTGTTTACCCCAACGACTTCACACGTCTCACCCACATGGAGAGAGAGAACAAATGTTTCTACAGGGAATCTCCTATCTACTTAGAAAAGTACGTGCATTATTTTCTTTATCTGTCAGAGTTAGAGGAACATTTGTCTCTGTCTGTGAATGAGTGAGTACACTTACTTTATAATGTAGTAGTTTGAGTGGCTCTGAGTTTGATGATAATTTGAAAATGCATTGAAACTTCAACTTTCTGCTAATGCTTGTGGCTGTGGTGTGTGTATGTGTGTGTGTGTGTGTGTGTGTGTTTGTTTGTGTATGTACATATGTGTGTTCCATCTTGCTATGTCTGCCAGGTTTGGTTTCTACAAATATATGAAGATGGATGAGGAGGAAGATGACAGACCATTCTTCTTCCCCAATCCAGATGGTAACTAATAAAATATAAACAAAAACTCCTGCATGTAAGCATGATGCTCGTATACGCATGTAGACACAGTCAATCATCTTTGCATCTGCCTCCAGATTTTTTGGAGGAAGAGGAGGTGGTTGAAGCCGACGATGAGGCAGAGATTGTTGGCACACAGTCACCCAAGAAGCCCTTTCATCCAAGCCTGACCAGCCACACCTCTAACCCCTCAAGTCAGCACTCAAAGCCTGGACCCACACCAGCTGGCAGAGAAGGGGAGGAGGAGGAGGTGAACCCCGATGAAGAGGAGGAGAGAGCAGTCAACAATGACATCATACATCGCAGAGAAAGGAAACACTTTCTTCACAGAGATGGACAGATGGGTAGGGATCTGGACAGAGAATGGGGACGGGACCATACAAGAGGAGACAAAAGACAGGACTCCAGAAAGAGACTGGACGAGCCCAAACCCAGGGTTCTTGAGGCTGACAGGGACAGTGTGGTCCGGGGGCGCTCCCTGTCCTGGATCCACACTGATCCTGCACAGCCGGCCCCTGGCAGACGAGCAGGAGGAGCAGGAGGAGAGAAAGGAGCTGAGAGTCCACCGAAACTAAGCAAGTCCTCGCTGCTTTTCCCCCAGAAGTCCTCGCTCTCTGCATTTGCCAGCCGTGCCAAGCAGATCCTCAGCAACTCCGCCCACAGCAACAAACTGGCTGGAAACAACAAAAAGGAGGAGAGCAAGATCTACATCACCAGGCCTCGACCTGCCAGGGAGAGAGAGAGGGAGAGGGAGCGGCGTCGCGAGAGGAGGGAGGAGAGAGCGTCCCACCACCCAAGAGAAGTGTTCCCAGGAGTCTTTTTGTACCAAACTGGAAAGACCACAAGGCTGGTGAACCTCGGTGCCAAAGGACATGCTGGGGGAGGAGTAACAGGAGGAAGGAACCTTGTTAGTGCCCCTCAGCTCTGGCCCAACCCCCCCACAAAAGGGGGTAAGACATCGCCTCACAATGGAAGCATCAACATACAGAATGACAGTGTACAGAAGTCTGTCAGGAGGGCAGCAGCAGCTAAACAGCCAGAGAAAACCAAGAGGAAAGGGGAGCATCATGATTTATTGACAACTGTCCCAGCTGATGCACCCAGTAAAGATGGTCCCCTAACCCCACTATCCCATCACAGAGATCCTCCTCCCCCTCTAGTCACCCTGCCAAGGTTAAACTCCACAGAAAACACACTCCAAGGTCAAACGAGAGTCACCTCTTACCTCAGGATCTCAGAGATCACAGAGTCCCAGCAGCAGCCAGACCCCAACCCGGCAGAACTGGACCAGGACACCAACCGCTCCAACCCTGACACTGACCCTGATCCAGAGCCAGAGCCGGAGGAGGGCGAAATGTCGGACTACAGCTACGAGGAAGTGGAGGCCCGTCCAGGCTGGGCGGAGGAGAGCATCAACTGGCAGAGGACCTTCTCGGTCAATCCGATGGATTTTGAGCTCCTGCGCTCCGACTGGAATGATCTGCGCTGCAATGTGTCTGGCAACCTCCAGCTGGCGGAGAGCGAGGTGGTGGACGTGCTGGCACAATACATGGAGAAACTCAACGAACGCAATGGAGGGTAGGGGCGGAGAATAATGTTAGACTAAAAGTGCTTAAGCTGCCCTGTAACCTTTTAAATTCAAATGTGGTTAACTATTATGTAAAGCTAGTAATAATTTCAGCTAAAACATACTGGCCATGCCCTGGTGCTTTGACATCATGTTAGCAGTCCACTGCAAGCTGATTACTGTTTTCTGCAGCTGTGCTTACAAACCTTTTTGTTATTAGTTTTATAGTATTATAGTATAGTATTATTAGTAAGTAGCTTGCCCATTAACTTTTGTACTGTTTTTTATTTTCCTCCCACATCACACCACGACGACTTCGCAGGATCTCAGATAATGAGTAGCAGCATTTTTGAAGTGGTCTTCTCACAGTCGGACAATAATTAATCCAGTTATTAAATAGAAAAAATGTCTCAGAGCATGTGTAAAATGTCTGTGTTTTGTTGTTTTGTTTTGGGGTTTTTTTTTATAACTTCTTTCATGTCTGTGTCCCAGGATTTACACCCTGCTACGAATTATCAACGTTGAGAAGCGGCGTGACTCGGCA
The DNA here is from genome assembly GCA_034769265.1 of Remorina albescens. Taxonomy (NCBI): domain Eukaryota; kingdom Metazoa; phylum Chordata; class Actinopteri; order Carangiformes; family Echeneidae; genus Remorina; species Remorina albescens. Next base: position 52,857,745 of record CM068475.1, read on the forward strand.
AGAGGGAACCGTTACCTGGTGGAGCTGGAGCTGATGGAGAGGGGCCGCAGCGTGGTGCGTCTGTCAGAGTACATTTACCTGCTGCTGCACCGTGGCAGGCAAACAGAGGAAAGCGTAGAGAACACTGACGCTGCCCCGGCCTCAGCACCAGCCTCAGCACCAGCCTCAGCCCCTTCCGCAGCTACATCCAGCCTCGCCACCCCGCAGCCCCCTCCCTCAACCAAGTTCCCCGCTCGGCCCGGAGCAACGCCATGGAGCACTGCCTATGCCAAGCCTCTGCTCTGCCAGCCAGTCATGCTGCAGTGGAGGAGAGATGTAATGGTGCACTTTGTGGTGCCAGGTCAGTCAGCAGTGTTTTTTTTATAGAACCTGTTTTATTTTCTACTCATCCTGAGAGGTTCAGCATATGATCCAAAACAACGGCATGAATAGAAACGATTAAAAGAATTATCTCCTTAATGGGTGTAGGTTTTTTCAAACGTTTCTCTTTTTGTCATTCAGTGAAAAACCAAGCTCGGTGGGTGCAGCAATTTATATCTGACATGGAGAATCTTCACCGCCAGACCAAGGATGACAATTTCAGCATCATCATTGTCGACTTTGAGAGTGAAGACATGGACGTGGAGCAGGCACTTAGAGAGAGTAGTGTGCCAAGGTCTCTATGTGTTTGTGTGGGATATAATCAGCAAAGGGATGTGATTGGAGAATGAGTATTTCAACTGATTGTGTGACTATTGTGTATATTTTGGTTTTGACAGATATGAATATCTTAGGAGAGAGGGGAACTTTGAGCGCTCAGCAGGACTTCAGATCGGAGTGGACACCATTGAGGTCAGAAAAACAAACACTGACAAGCGAAACAACAATATGTGAGCTGGCAGGGAAAAGCCACTCACTGAAGGTCAGCCACTCACACTGACCACATGACCTTTACTGGCTGATAGACAGACGGGAGGAACGCCCATGCATCATGAATACATCACTGCTGAGCTGGTCTGTCATGGGCTGTGAATGCGGGCCTTATCTCTGATCCTCCTCCTCCCTTCTTCCCTTCTACTTCTCCCACAGAGCCCAGCTGTGGATGACAGGGAATCACTTAGACAGTTAGCTATATTTCTTCTGTCATGGTATGGCATAGCTGTCACATTCACTCCATTTCACAGGTTATTTGTGTGCATGTGCTCTTACGCCTCTTTCTGGCTGTCTCTCTATCACACATGCATACACACCCCACCCACAGGGGCGTGGAGCGGCTGGAAATTTGGACAGACGTTAATCCATCAGTTGAGTGTCAGTGTTGTCACGGCAGGATGACAGGGCCGTCATTCATGTCTGAATGACCTGCAGGCTCTTGGAGTGAAGACAAGCCACTGATGCTGAGCCCAGACTTCTACACTCTCTTTAATCCTAAAATCCCATATTAGGAGCATGTGAACTTCCACTGTCATCCATACAAATATACAACGGCTAAAATTTTCAGAATCCCTCACACACACTCTTCTTCTTTCCTCAGATGAAGGAAAGATTTCGATATTAATTAGATCTAATGAACACGTGTGCTCCTGTTTGTTTGTCTTTCATCCTGCAGGATAGTCACAGCATTGTGTTCCTGTGTGATTTGCACATCCACTTCCCACTCAACATCTTGGAAAGCATCAGGAAGCACTGTGTTGAGGGACGCCTTGCCTTTGCCCCGATTGTCATGAGACTCAGCTGCGGAAGCTCACCGCAAGAGCCTGATGGTAACACAAATAAATGCACACATTACACACATGACTGCTCCTCTGTGAAACTGTGAATCACACATGCAATTATATATTTGAGCTCATCACTCAAGCCCATTTCTCAGTAATAGACATCTTCCTTGATTTAATCCAGAAGACAAGCCCTTTCAATTTCCATCCATAATGAACAGGATCGCATCGCAGGCACATATTTCTGTTGGCAAGAGACTCTCCTTTTAATATAATTACAGAAAATCAAGTGGCATGAGACTCGTGGCTGTTGTAAATGTTCTTTTTGTGCTCTCTACAGGTTACTGGGAAGTAAATGGCTTTGGCCTGTTTGGAATCTACAAGTCAGACTTTGATAAGATTGGAGGGATGAACACTGAGGAATTTAAAGACCGCTGGGGTGGAGAGGACTGGGAGCTGCTGGACAGGTAAACCCAGCATCAAGCCAAAACAATAACCCTAGTAACAGGTTTTTGTTGTGACTGTCAGAGACAGGCTAGGAATTTTGGGATTTTTGAGGCAAGGCCACATGTGTAGCAGATGAGAGTTAGAGTGCATGCCATGAAATCGTTACCTTGGTGTTGATTTAATTCAATTTCAACTTTTGAAATTGTAGTTAAACATTATAAAATAGAAGTTGTGTTGGATCAGATTCCTTTATGTTCTACCTCATATGGTCTACCTCCTTCAAGCCCAGAATGGCAATAGTTAAACTTTTTTTTTTTTTTTTTAATCAAATGACACATTTCTCTGGTGCCCCTTGAGCTACTGTTTAATTTGTAGACTTTAAGATATGGGACTGTCGGATTACTTCCTCCACAGAAAGAGAAAGATGCTTGAAATAAGCTTTATCTGACTTTTTAAATCTTTTCTGCTTTAGAAGGCAGAAATCCCAGAAATACCTAATTTAAAAACTGACCCGGAACTGACCTTTGAATTAAGATAATAATACTGTTGAAGACAGCCCCTGGTTACAGTTCCAAGATCAGTTCCTGTGGTGTGTTGAGAAATCTTACAAAGCATTGATTTCAATGCCTTTCAAATCGGGGTTTATGAGGAATTAAAAAATCTTACATGATTAACAAGGGTCTTAAATATTTTTTTTTGCCTGTGGCAGACAATAGCACCAGGTCCATCTTGTGGCCCTAGGGACACAGTTTCAGAATCTACTCATAATGTACAAATGTTGATTTTGGTAAAAACTTCAATTCATAAATGTTTTATTTTTCGTCCTCCATCTACTTTCTGCTGCTGATCTGGGTTCCGAGAAAGAAGGATTATAAAACAATGCAGAAATTCCCCACAGTCATTGTGTGTAGGACCTTCTGAGTAGAAGAGGCATAAAGTGACAAACAAAAAACATGATATGAGCCTTGTTTTCATTTCTCTCTTTATGCCGTACAATGTGGTTGTTTTGTGTCTCTTTCGGGACATTAAGCATCTCTGCAGTTATTTTGTGTTCCTTTGTGACTATTTAGCATCTCTCTCTCTCTCTCTCTGACTATTCAGTATCTCTTTATGGCATTATTGTTCTTTGTGATTGTTTTTTGTCTCTTCTCGATAGTTTGGTCTGCCCTTGTAGTCTTTCAATAATGCTGACTTTCACAGCACAAATATTGAACTTCACTCAGTATGATGTCCCACTGGCCTGTATAATAGTTGATATATAGATTCAGTTCAGGTATGCTGGTCAAAATTATTGCAAGTAATGAGATGCTGACAGAAGAATGTCAACAAATCAATGTATATGATCAACAATTGTAGGTCTTATTGTTTGTGTTCCATGATTCCATAATCTAACTGATGTGGTTATGAAAACAGAATTGCATTCTCAAGGACGATATGAAGTCTTACAATGAATTTTGTGAATACTACAGACCGTCTAAATGCTTTAACGGTTTTAACCTAGTGTTTCTCCCTCCCTCCCACACTAGGGTGTTGCAGAATGGTTTGGAGGTAGAGAGACTCCGCTTGAGAAACTTCTTTCACTACTACCACTCTAAACGTGGCATGTGGAATGCCCAAAACAAAAAAACTCCTAAGGGATAGTGCCCCCTGCTGGCCGGAGGATCTTAAAAGCCTACCTGCAGATCCACTGTGCGTGAGGGAGAGACCCCCTGGTAGCTCGCTCACTGCCTGAACTCTGCCCTTTTTTGTGAAACCAGGCTCCTTCCAGGGATGCCTTTGTCTGCCTACGGCCCCCTCTTGTATGCTTGTCTGTTTGAGGAAAATGGAGTCCAAATGTGAACTATGGAAGTGATCTGTTTATGCAGACACACCTGAGTCATCACTTTGCCTCAATAACTGAACTACTGTACAGAGAGACAAGAGTTATTTTTGTGCTCCTTCTCTCTGCTCTTTTTTGGCGCACTGTTTTCAGACAGACTGGAAAGCAGCTGTTTTCGTGTGTTTGTTTGTACGTGTGCGTGAGTATGTAACGTATATATAGTGTGTGTGGGTGTGTTACCGCTTGTGTGTGCTTATGATGACAGGAAGCACCTTTTTCTAACATGGAGATGTGAAGACAACCTAAGATCTTTTTTTCTAACACGCTCTCACACGGGAGCCTTATAGAATGTGCGTCATGTTATTCCAATAGATTCAGACATGGTGGCGTAGCTTGAGTAGAAGAACTATGTTTTTGGTAAACAGTATTTCTAAATACATCAACTACTACCTGTTGAATATCATTAACCAGTACGACCGAGGTGCTGACATTTTCCTGACGTTCTGATATTACGAAACAAATCAGAAAAAGCCCTTTTCGAAACTGACAGATGCATCATCTTTGTTGTCTCTTTCTGATTTATCTTCAATTTATTTTCAGTGTCTCACTAATCTGTTTGTAGGTGTTGAAGCATTATATAGGGCCCTGCTGCTGTTTGGTTATATCAGTTTTACATCCAGAGTACTGCTAGTTTCAGTTATGACTTGGTTCATTTTGTTTCATCCACTGAAATTTGTTCTGCTGTTAGGCCTTTGTATGGAGAGAGTAATATTTTGGGGGGGCTATTTTCTGATCTTAAACACTGAATTTGTGAACGGTTTACACTTTTACACTCTACTGAGGGTGTCCTTCATTCCCTCCTGATCTCTAAATTCATTGTAGAACATAAAACTCTAACAGAAGGTGAGCTGAGGACAGGTTTCTGACATTTTATTTCAAGTCACACCATTGTTTTTAAGCATTTGCTGATCTGAGGGTTGTATTTCCTATTTTAAATTTGGGAGATTAAAACTAAATCTCCCGTATTACAATACAGCGACTGAGACAGATTAATGCTCAGCTATTATAAACATCAACGCTCTTCTTTTAAGCTTGTGGAAAGCTCCAGCAGAAGAGAGACCAGTTTGAGTATCAGACATGATTTGGCAAGGCATGGATGTCTCACAAATGTGTGCCTTTATCAGGGTTTGGCTGCAGGCAGTTTTTAAACTATCCTAATGACAGAAGAGGGCGGGGACAGACAGAAATACAATGTTATTTATCAGCAGGCTGTAAAGTCACTGAAAATTCAGATACACTGTAAAGAAGGATATATGGTTCTCTTGAGCAGATTAATTAAGTCTGTTTGTTATGTTCCCTTAGAAGCAAAAGGGAGTGGTCATTGCAAGCCGTTGGGGACATAGACAGAGTTGGTGCAAATGACTACTGAGAGGGAACAGGAGGTGATGGACACTCGCTGGCAGCTGCTGTCCAACAGGACCCCACCTGCTCCCATTAGTTTAGCTGGAGCCCCGGCTGCTAATGGCTCTGTTTATGCAACATGGTACTTATATTGACAGGGAACGGCTGGAGGGCTCAAAGCCGGACATATATATATATATATAGGTGAGAGCAAATTATCTGTTATTGACTATATGATTGTCAAAAACGCCCTGGAAGACCCTCCCTTTGCCTCTACAGGAAAAAAAGGTCTATTCTGTACGTCATTCAACAGTGACATGGGATTATTTAAGGAACAAAAGAAACGCATTAAAAATATAAGAATATATAAAAGAAACATAAAAACAAAAAATAGGAATATACATTCCAAGGTAATTTCTGTGAAATTGTTTTGTAGAGAAAAAGTTTTAAGAATGTATTGTACTTTTATTTTGATTTGTTGAGTTTTTGCAAATAAATTTTATGCTTATGTCCACATTGAGATTTAGATGTGTTTTTGTTTTTTTGTTTTTTTTATTTTAGTTAATCTTGATGTTGTTGCTTTGCACTGTCGACCAATGTGAAAACGCCATTCCCCGTCTGACCACATGATGGTACTGCACCGCTACAAACACATGAACCCACACCAGAAGAGTAGTTGAAAGTCATGACACTTCAAGTGATGAAGATAAATACGTACTTGTTGCATAAATGGGGTGATTTACAGTAGAAAAAAAGGAACCAATATGAATGAGTATGAATGAATATGAGTTGGAAATCCCACTCTCACATGGTGTCAGGGATCAATTCCTTTAAGCAAACAATTCAACCGTGTGTGACGACATTAGTAGCTCATTCTACTAAGTTAATTTCCGTGCCGTGAAAAAGGTTTTTCCCTCCCAACTTTGGCCTTTGTCAAGCTCAGTGAAGCCCATAAATTCATTATAGAGCTAATAAAAACTGAATATGGCTTAAGAACTGCAATTGAAATATAAAACTTCAGCTCTTCAGCTCTCTTTAAAAGAACTGTGTTGTCAGCTCGAATAAGATCCCCAGCAATTGCTGAAAGTACATTTTACCAACATTTGAACTTGCTCCAATGCACTAAGCAACATCACTATGATTGCCTTTGAGTGATATCATGTGAAAACCACACTGTTTTTACTCTGAAGCCGACATCACTGCCCAGCAAGTCATTGTAAGTGAAAGTGGTCTAATATTGCATTCGCTGTGTTCTATGACCAATGTTGAGAAAAAGCAAACATTAAGAAACACAGTTTAAACCCCAGCAGGGCTGATGTGTTTTCAAATCACATTTAATCATTGCTGTTCTGGATGAGGTAAGCGCTTACCCCCTGTGATCTCTTCTACACCTCTGTGTGTGTCCTCTGTCATTTGGAGTAAAATTGACTGACAGAGACAAACAGAGGAGGTTAGCTGCACTAAAAGGTTGACTTGTTTCAGTTCCCTTTACTGAGTGATTCATGGACCATAGTGTGCAAATGTGTAGATGTTTGACACAGTTTTTCCACCTGTGGTTCATATACCAAAAACTGCTAACTTAAAGGTCACGTAAGAAAACATTCAATATGGTATATTTCACAATGTTTTGCAGTCTCACAGCCACAAGTGAAGTGACTTAAACCCATTATGTAATCTTATTGGATTCTGGAGACATGCCCCACCTGTCTGTGTGAGTGCAGAGTGACGAATAGCAAGTAGTCACTGGCTCTTTCCTCAGTGTTTGGTTTATTTAACCTGAGGCATATTACACCATCAAACCAGTAACAACAAATGGGGCCACAATATGATCTAAACTGTGAAGTTTCATAAGAGGATTTGTTCTCACTTTGCTTTGAAAGTGTTTTGGTTTCATTACCTCTGAACTGGCACTGACTGAGCACATAGCACAGGACTGAATGAAACTTAAAAATGATATATTTGCTTTATTGTTTCTTATTGAAATAAGAGAAAAATACTCATATACTTATTTGTGTTTTCATGTTTTGGTCAGTGCAATCCCAAATTATTAGCTTTTAAAATGCACTTTCAGTGTAAAACCCAAGCCTCAATCAATCCAGCCAAACACTACTCCACCCTTTGCTGAGGTTTTAGCAAGCACAATGCCTGTTACAGACTGCAGGTGAGAGATGAGCTAATGTTCAGGCGGAAGGCCAAGTCCGTCTGAGTCAACATGAGGAGATAACTAAAGTCTGCTGGGAAAGCCAAAGCATGTTTTTGCTCCAGCAAACTAATCAAAAACCCGATATCCAACAATCCCATGTAAAAAACCTAATAATGGATGAATTAGTCTTCATTATATAATACTGAAGCACAACAAAGAGAACACTGTAAAGACGAAAATAGCCTTGTGGTAATAATTATTGAAGTGACATGAAGTTGTGTGACGCTGTGAAATGGCTTGATAGATAGATAGATACTTTATTTATTCACCACCCTATTGATCAAATACATAGATCATTCACACAACAAGGAAACAATGAGATGTAAAAACACAAATAAATAGTGAAAAAAAAGTTAGTCACGTTGTTAAAGGGTGAATATACAGCTTTATATAGGTCACGCATGTTAAAGAGATTTTATTTCGTTTGGGGCAAAACAAAGTTTACAAAGTTTACAAGCGAGTCTCGATTGGCTGCCGTAACGGTGTCTTTCTTCTGATTGGTGGTCGGTGGGACTTCCGTGTTGTCAGTCAGCAGCAGCCCCGCCCCCCCCCCCAGCTGTAGGCTCCGGTCTCCGGCAGGCTGCTCCTGATGAGGCTCTGCGTCAGAGAGCGATGAGCTGAGCACGGAATACGGTTTTGGGGTTTTTTTTTTAAATCTACTGTTTTATGAGAAAAAGAAACATCTCTGTTGATAATTCCCATTGATGGGAAACTCAGGACTTGTTTTTGCTGAATGAACTCGGGCCAGGTTGTTTCCGGACAGCGGGAAGACATTTCTTCGTGTTTTGAGAGAGTGTGGATACTTTGGAGGAAAGTTTAAATCCCTGCGCCGCCCGGGGCGGGGGGGAGAGGTGAAGGTGAGACGGGTGCGACTTGTTTATTTTTGTCCTCTCTGCCCGGTTTGTGGACAATAACACTATCAGCCGGTGTGTCCAGCAGGACTTGGTCCCTCAGACAGTCGTGCAGTCTCTCTGTCCCGCTCTGAACTCCGTGAAGCAGCATGTTTGACAAGTGTCGCGCTGTGTAACCAGTCTGTCCGGCTCGGCGGGGAGTTTCGACGGCTGCACCGGTGACTTCCAGGTAAAGCAGCCTTTCCTTTGCACCTCTGTTTAAGGGCAAAAAAGCCGTTGCATTACAATGGCTGGTCTGATCAACGTCCACATGAAAACCCTGGAGGACCTGACGCTGGACTCGGGCTACGGGGCGGGCGACTCCTGCAAATCCCTCAGCCTGTCCTCCTCCAAGTCAAACTCCCAGGCCTTCATGACGGCCCCCCACCGGGGCAACTGGTGGTACTACTCCGGCTCCATGAACAGCAGGAACAACAGCTGGGACACGGTCAATACCGTCCTGCCGGAAGACCCGGAGGACATCTTCTCCAAGTGCCCTCGTCTACCTGAGCTGGAAGAGTTCCCTTGGACCGAGGAGGAGGTGGCCAAGATACTGCGCAAAGTGGCCGAGAGCGGAGGCATCAAGGCTGGACCCGCACCTGTGTTCTCTACGGAGGCCGTGAGGCGGCTGTCCGCTCTCCTCCGCCGGGCTCTGATCCGCATCTCCCGGGAGGCGCAGCGGCTCAGCGTCATGCACTGCCGCTGCACACGCTTCGAAGTACAGAGCGCCATGAGGCTGGTGCTCAGCTGGGCTCTGGCCGACCACTGCGTCTCCGCCACGGTCAAAGCTATATCCATGTACAGCATGAGCGCCGGGGAGCTGCTGAGGAAAGGCAAGTCCACCCGCTGCGGCCTCTCTTTCTCCGTGGGACGCTTCTTCCGCTGGATGGTGGACACCCGCATCTCCGTGCGCATCCACGAGTACGCGGCCATATGTCTGACCGCGTGCACGGAGGCTCTGGTGGAGGAGATAGGAGCCCGGGTACTGACAGCCGAGAGGAGTCACTCGGGGCCAGATTCGGGGTCAGGGCTCGGCCCGGTGAGCGCAGACGCCCTGGAGGTGGTGGTGAACAATGACGCGGAGCTGTGGGGAGTCTTGCAGCACTACGAGCACCTGATCTGCGGGAAGAACGCCAGTGGTAAATATACTTTTGAAGTCCAATTCGGTGCTCCAAGAGCAATTAATTATTTAGTACCTGTGTGTTGTAAGCTGTTTTTCCTGGGCAGAAATGGATGTCATAATTTACCCCAAAGTTTTTTCCCACACTCGCACTTTTTTCCGGAGTGCACCTTCCATTCCCTCATAGTTTGCATGTGTGGAAAAGGTAATATGTGGCCTGCTGTTGGCTACAATACGTACTTTGTGCTTGAGCATTTGATTGATTCGTTGCTAATTTGAGCTGTCAGAAAAGGAAAATAACAGTGCAGAGGTGTCTGATATGAACAAAGAGAGCCTTTTCTCTTGGACCAACCTCGAACATGAAGAAATGACTGTTGGATTCTGGGTCGAACAGCCATTGCCATTAATTTTAACTACTTCACCCTCCCTCATCAGTCAGTGGCAAAATTGAGTCCTCACATGTCACTCATGCTCTGCTGTTTTGAACTGGGCTCGTGCAAAGTCTTTACAGCCCAGGCAGGAGGCCTGTCTGTTGACACAGCTCACTGTTTACACTGACTTCACCTCCTTTCCTCCTGCTGTGTTGGCTGCACCCCTTTAAAATCCTCCCCTTCTTCCTTTTCCTCATCCTGCTATCCTCCTCTCTTCCTGCACAAATCCCTTTTCACCCACCACCAGCTCATATCTTCCATCTCTTTCTCTTCCAGCTCCAGATGTGCATCTTGCTCCCTATCCACCCCCCCACCCAATCCATAATCAACTTTTTTTCTCTTGCCTCTTTCTCAAACCTTAGTGGAATCGAAGCACTCTTTCCATGTCTGTTTTAGCAGCCCAGTGCTAAATTGATTTATGACCTTGTGTTGGGACGATGTAACCAGCCTTTGTTTGTGGCCCTCTACCAGCTCCCTGGAGCAGAGCTTTTTACTGTAGGACAATAGCCTTTTGTTGTGTGATCATGCAGCTTAGCTCAATGCAGAGTGGGTGAAAACAAATGCTGGGAAAGCTGGGCACATGACCATACACATCCATGGACAGAGACTTTTACACAGCACAGAGAAAGAGAGGGAGAAAGGAAATAAGTGGAGCCACCATCACAGGGCTTCAATTAGAGGGCTCTCTATTGATTTAGTGTTAAGATTCGGAAGCACCTTACTATGCAATCAAGGCCAGCATGTGAAGAAGAGGTTAATGCGAATGACTTTCTAAAGGTCTGAGATCAGTCAGCACTTAACACAACAATTGCATCCGTGCATGCATAGACTCATTCACTCATATTTCTTATTCTGTTCAGCACACATCACAAAGTGCACTCCATTCAAGCCTGCAAGTGCTGATGTGAGTGCAGAGCATTGCACTCCTCCATTATCTGGACATATGTTTGAATTGGAGTTATTTCATTGCAAAATAAGTTAAAGAGCAGCTTTTGTCCCAGTACTTCACCAGATGTCTTTTGGTTGCTTTTTGACTGGCCTTTTGGTGAGTTCAGTCACTGGTTTTGAGAAAGACCAGTGTGTGTGTCTGTGTGCATGCGTAATAACAACAGACCATTATTCTGACCACCCTAGTTTTTTATAGGCCCAAGACTGGGCCGTGCAAGCCACATACCCCTCTACCACCTTACCACCTGACACCCCACACCCTGAACCTGGCTTTGAGCCCTACCATCCCTCCTGCTGAAGTCTCGTTCCCACCACAACTCTCAGTTCATGTACAAAACTATATTTTATATATCTATTTTTCACTCTCAAATCAGTTAAAGATTTCGAGGGTAGACTATTGATCATATACAGGGGCACAGTCTCATAAATACTATTCCCTCCCTCTTGATTTCACTTCAGTTTCTTCGATTCTTTCCTTTTCTCAGGGGCTGGCCCACATCTGGAACTCTTTAAGTCAGAAATGACTTCTACGGCTCCAATAACAATTCTGAAAACTCCCTCCCTCCTGCCCTCTCTTGCTCACTCTCACTCTTGGCCCACTCTCATTTTTTGCCATTGCGTTTATGTCCACTTCATCTTTATCTGTTTATTTTTTCTGGTCTACAGGGAGTGCATTAGAGGAACTGACTTGTGATGTGCCAGGATCTTATTCATTACTCCTGTGCATGCTCGTACGAGCACGTTCACATAGACCAAGTCCCTGAAACCTATTTAGTCAGGCTTGCATGTGTTCAAATGGCTCCACAGTACTGGTTGAACTCACTTCATAGTACCACTATACAGAAGAGTCCATTTGTCATTCATTTATCCTCACAAGGAAATACCATGAGCAAGCTCTTCCTGGTATAATTTGTATTGACAATGCTGTGTGGGCATTTTAAAGTACAGAATAGTAGCTGTACTAATGGACAGTGAAAGTGGTTATGAAATCATTGATCTGTATGACTGGCACACAGATGTCTGTGGAAGAACATCTGTTAAAATGCAGCCCCATTTGAGGCTTTATGGGACTTATGAAATTTTCTCAAACTTTGTTATATCTCTACTTATTTCCTGTCAAACTTGTAGTCCAATAGTTAGGTATGCACACTAGGTAGTATTCATTGCTGGGTCATTGCTCTTTAATCATATCTTTTTTTTTTCAGTTGCTCTATTCAGGCTTTGCAGAGGCCAATAGTAAAAGGTTATGTTTGTGAACAGCCACTTTAGGGGGTTGAATGTGAACGACGACTGTGTGAACCTGAAGCAGAGACTAGTTGAAAGGGACCATTCATGCTCAGCAAAATTTACCTGGATAGATAAACTTTGATTTGGTCCAGTACTAACAAAAATAACAGTTCAGTTTTTCTGCTCCAGGTCTGTAAAGGTAGTAAAAAGGCTGTGAGTAATGGGTTGTGAGTGCTCTGAGAAAACAGGGCATATGATTTGCTGCTCAGTATTTCCCTAAATATGTATTTAGCCCAGAAAGAGGCGTGGGAATGGTGGGCCAAGAGATGCAGGGAGTGCGGCCCAGCACTGTGGTCACACAGATGGGGAAACCAGCACTCTGAAAATACACTCCCTGCTCCACAAATCTGGAGCAGGATCAAATACAATTTTGGAAAACATATCAGGACATTATGGTGAAATAGACTTAAGTTCATGCTTGTGTGATGTGTGTGTGTTCGGCACGCAGCATATTTGCCAAGGCATTTAGAACAAGTCTGTATTTGGCCTTAATAACTGCACAGATGAATTTAGGTTAACCTTTTGACCAGTGTGTAAAGAGTTAAGACCTTAACTCATATAGCTTTAGTGCATAATACGGGTTGATCCCTTAAGAAACACTACAATTTATGTTTGGGTTAGAGTGTTGTGTGAGCTACGTGCCACCTCAGGCTTCACACACACACATACTGATGGTCCATTTCACTGTTAGCACTGGCTTCTTGTCCAGTCCCAGCTGTGAAAACACTATCCCATTAGAGTACTGGTGTGCACATGTGTTTCAGTGTACTCATCCGTCGACTCTTCAATATACTTGTGTGGGTACAGACTATTCCTGGAAAACTGTGTGTAATGCGTTTACTGATATGACACCATAAATGGTTCGTCTGGTTGTTACATGAATTTGGGATTTAAGTTGATTTCACATACTTTGACAAAGGGAATATTTATTATGAAATCAACTAATTAACAGTCAAAATACCATTCAAATAACCGTCCTAACAAGTATACTGTCTTGTGGGCAGCCTGTCTTTACTTGCTTGTCTCCTCTTTGAAACTTCCCTGCGATTATTTTGGTCTTCAGCCACGCTCCTCCTTTTTCATTACAGCGGCATGAGTAATGCTTCTTAACACTGTTTATAGTAAACCACTGATAAGAAGGAGGCAAAGAAAGATGGGGATGGCTGATACTCAAGGGAGACATCAAAAAGGCAAACTAAAATGCATTTGTGTCTGTAGTCTTTCCTATCATAGTCTTGTAGAGTAGTGTTCGGGTATGTATTTTGTCCAGAGAGTGCAGTTGAGTTAAGATATCTTATTTGGCTTGTTTAAATTGGAAAATGCGCAGCCAATGTGTCACATGTATGACCACAGAGCCTTGGCTGTGGTTTTCAAGGGAATCTGTCCTACATGTTGGGTTGGGGTTGCAGCTGATGAGAGAAGCAGACAGCTTAGTGCTTTGTCTGGATGGTAGCAACGGTTTTATTGAAAAAACCACTATGCATCATATCATCCCAATGGGAAGTCTGGCTCAGAGGCAAGACTGCCACATGCACCTGTGTTGAAGCCTAAAATCTAAAAATATCAAAGTCTGAATGAAAGTTGTTAAAGGGGAATGGTTGTTACACTAGTGAAGGCAAGTGTTTTTCAGTGGTAATATTCACAATTTCAAATACAGAGAGAAAATTCTTTCCATTCTTGCCAAGAAGCAAGTGGCCATAACACTTAGAAAGATGTATCTGTATTAAGGTGTAAATGAGAAGTGCACTACATCGTGCAAAACCTGTGTACACCTTGGGCCTAGACAGGTTTTAAACTTTGCATGCTGTAATCTTGGAGGAGAAATTACTTTTACGATTTACAGATGAGGCCAACTTCTAAAGCCTACAGTTGGAGTTGAGCACATCACTATGTTTTTAGGATGCTTGAAAGAAAGTACAGGAACAGGCCATCAGTGCTAATGCTTCCTTGGATCATTTTGGCCTTGGTTGCCACAGGTTACCATTTTTGTCCATCTTGCCCACTTAATCAGTAACTATAGCAACACCAGCCAGAGAAAAAAAGGAAGGTTGGCAACCGGAGTGATAATGACTCAATGCTGGTTTTAATAAGTTAGGCTGAGGTGCAAGAGAAAATGCTGTCTAACTTCACTGCCTACACAAAGTTAAGTGAGGCTTGAGGTGAAAGGATGGAGGATATTAAGGTCTTAAGGCGTAAACATAAGATTTAAATTCTGCTGCCTGTATTTCTGTTTCCTCACTGATGCATGCTACTGAAGGAGGCAGGCCTGTCGGACCTTTTACATAACACTGGAGCAGGTATGACATCAAAATGGCTTGTGTGGCTTGGAAGTGCCATTAACTAAAAAAAACAAAAACTATCCTGTTGAGGTAGGAAGTTGTTAGGTAAATATATATCTGAATCCCATGTTGTAAAATAGACATAAAATAAAGTACGTCTGTTATTGCTTCCAAAAAAGGCATATCCATCTTATAGCTATGCCACCCTCTGTGTCAGTGATTTAACTTTGGAAATGGCTTGATTAAGTCCCATAACCTATGGTTTACAAAGGAAAAGACCCAGTGCATCATTCACCCCTTTAATTAGCTTGTCTCTGTTGGAAGGGGGGTAGATCAGCTCCCCCTTTGCCCTCAAACATTAGTGCAGACTTCACAAAGAGTAAACTTTGGGTAATTCTCTTATTGTGTGTAAGGCCACAAAAACCCCACTTAAATCATCAGTATTCCTCCTCCTCCTCATACCCTTGAAAAATCAACGCCAACCATCACAGCTCTAATTGTTAATATGAATTAGCTGGCAGGCATCACTTCTGCTTCATGTGTGCTCCAGCAAATGTGAAGCCAGTTATTGCGGAGGATACAGAACAATTCTGTGGCTGAGTTGGTTGTAATATTTAATTACAGTCAAACAAATCAGATAGGCAGACTAAGGGGGAGCGGGCATAGATTGGGACCAAGGAGTGTGCAGTTTAAGTGGTAACATATTTGTCTGACCAGGGATTGGATAAAATAATCCCTTGCTGTGTTCTCTTGTGAAATCTGTTGGAGTCCATCTGACTTGGCCGGATGAAGCGATAGAGAGTCTTTGAGGGAGAGATGGAGCTGCAATCCCACATGTCCTCCCTGATTGGGATCCGTGTAGCCAGGTTGGCCAGAGCCAGATCTCTGCAGCTGAAGTAGTGTGTGTATGTGTGTGTGTGTGTGCTCCTATGTATGCATGTATGTTTGCCAAAAGGGGATCTGTGATCATTTCCTTTAGTTGGCAACGTGAAAAAACAAAAAACAACGCGACTTATTTTGGATGTTCCTCAACTAAACTAGGAAAGTTTTTTTTTTCTCTCTTTCCTTTCAAGTCTTAACTGTTGTTTTTTGTAAAAGGGCTGGAAGAGGGAGCTTTTTGTGACACTGTCAGTGACGTCTTTGTCCAATTGAGTCAAGGAAGCAGTATGTGCAGGCTGAAAAGCAAACACTCATCTGTAGACACTCTGTTTCATGCAAGACTCTCACCTTCTCTGCTCACCTTTCTTCCTTTCTGGAATTAATCCATCCATGTTTATTTATATATATCTGATTTATGATCACATTAATTTCTCCTTTTTAAGATGGACGTAAGAAAGTAATTTTTTTGCCAGTTATCTTTGTCACTGACATAACCAAAAAAAAGTCGTACTTTCATTAGTACTCTTTCACACAAACACACTTATAAACAAACACTGTGACAGTGCAGATTAAGAGAAGAGGATTGTTTCTCTTCACACTTGCATAACTACTTCAGGTATGAGTTTACAGAGGTGGAGTAAACAAAAACACTCTGTGAAGGACTTTCATTACTGCTTCTCTACAGTTGATTATCTCCTAGTTTGATTTTTAGAGCCAAAAGTCCTTTAAATAAAAATATTAGTAGGAATAAATGCAGAACTTCATACAGTATACCTGCTCCTTAAAATCAGGGACTGCCCAACAGCTCATCTTCGACAGGCTGAGCAACAGTTTACAACTTGCGTGATGTTTGCAAGCAGTTTCTCTGACAAACCAAACAGTCGGCCAATTTTCCAGAGCGAGACGTTGCACAGAGCGAGAGAGAAGGAGAGTGAAAAACAGCAGGAAGAGAGAATGGAAAAGCAACGGCATATTTTATGACAGGCTTCTTGGTGAGTCTGCCAGGCTAAGACAGAAAAGTGCCCATCGTGACAGGTTAATGGAAATGCGTGTGACTGTGTTGGCCTTCGGATACGAGTAGGCCACCAGCCTTTGACTTTTCTTCAGTCCTTTTTTTTTTTTTTTCTTTGATGTCGTCCTACATCTCTTATCTCTGTCTCTACTATATAACACTGACAGCATCTGTGCTTTTGAAAAGGAATGCAATGTGTTTGTGTGTACGTTGTGTGTGTTTTAGCCTGGATTGACCTTTTCTGTCAGCCAGCTTGATTTAGGACTGATTGAGTGATAGTTAACAAAAGGGGTGCAAGGAGATTTGATGGAGATGGAGACGGGGGGGTCTAGTCCAGTTTGACTTAACCCAGGGATAAGTAGCTCACTTTGTATTGAAAAGAAAAGACTGCTTTTTTTGGCTTTTTGAAAAGTCCACTCACTTTCCACTGACAGAAATGAATGCTGTGTGTTCTCAATTAGATTTGATTGCTACTATGAGCAGGGATAGTATTCATTATTCTTCTGTCTTCATCACCCCCCCCCCCCCCCCCCCCCCTGTAGTGTCTCGCCTCTCCCTGTCAGAAGATGGAATGTGGTTGTTTGTGCGTCAAGCCTGGAGCTTTGTCAGCAACAAAACGCATGTAAACATTGAGGCTTAGCGGCTTGATCTCTTTTTTGCCCACATCACAGGAAAACATCAACGCAGCCCCCCCCACCAAAAAAAAAGTACTGATAGCCATACTGCTATGGAATGAAGTCATTTAAAGTTGGCATAATTTGAGCGTGTGTCTCCACTGTTATGCTCAATCAAACCCAGTTATCTCTTCCCCAAACCTTGAAACACCATGCCAGACGTTGTCCTTCGGAGTGTGTTTGAGTTCTTTTTATCTCTGTCTTCCCACAGGTTGCTCGTGGTTGTTCTCAGCCTACATTGATTGCCACATCTGGCTGTGTACCTCACTTTTAGAAACTTTGCTTGTTTTCTTTCCTTTTTTTCGCTTCTCTGCCACAATACCTGGCACGAATTTAGTTATTACTTTCCAAAACCATCACCATCTCCTAGAAACTTCACCTGTTGGTTAAAGGGAATCCTGATAGGCACGTACATGGTGATTAAAAGAGCCACAGTGATCCACACTGCATATTTAAACCAAAACCATGTACAGTAAGGCTTCCTGGAAATCCTCGTGGTTAGTGGAGGGAAGGAGCACATTTGGAACAGGGTCATATGGAGAACACATGTGGGCATAGGAAAACAGACTCCGTCAAGACAGGACACCCTTGGCTGCAGCTTTTGGTCTCAGTCTTTCGATAAGATCTGTAGAGCACATCCACCTCATGTGGACTTCTTCCTGAAACCAAAATAAACACTTTGTAGCTCATGGGTAACCAAGAGAAGATGTGTACTTTTAGGAACAGTTGGTACCCAAACATATTTAGTGAGGTGGAAGTGTGACTTCAGCAATCCCTGCCACACACTGTGATATAAGGGGTTAGGTGTGCATAAACACCATAGATGAAATGGACTCTAGGAAGACCAGCTGCTGCTACAGTGCAAGTGTCTAATGGTGATCCTCTGTAAATAAAATAAATACATAAATGTTTAGGGAAAGCAGATCGAGCTCAGTTTGGCCCGTATTTGTGGTACAGGCGCCACATGTGTTCCCTTTCAAAGTGTTAGGGAGTCTCTTTGGACTTGTGTCTGTTATATTTGTGTGGCAGGGAAAACATGTATGGCTGCTGTGATGCTCAGACTCTGACCTGACACGTTGTTGTGTTGTGTTGTGTTACTGTGTGCCTAGAGGATATGGCTCTTTGGATGTGATCCCACTAATTTGGGCTACATCTGTGTATAACTGTCTGCATGTGTGGGTCTTTGTATTTGGACATCTTAAGGGAATTAGAGGAGACAATGCATCTCCATCCTCCATGTCGCTTTCTGTTGGCCATCCTGTTTCATTCCCTGTCTATCAGTGTTGTGTTGGCCATCTGTGTGTCATTGCTGGGTCACAGAAGGGGCTGGATAGAATTCACTCAAGAGATGGTGTCCAAGTTTCCTCTCCCTACACTCAGATAATCTGTCTATTGAGCACTACATGGGTGGAGGAAGAAGTTAGAGTAGGGAAAAGGGTGGTGCGCGGTGGAATGTCACACTAATGAAAGGACGCCTTCTTCAAGCAATTTCAGATAAATGGAATTTCTAACAGCTAAACTCATGAACATAGAGCATCTCTTCAAAAGATGGACGTGCTTATTTTTTTTTACTTGATTTTATTAACTCTGCAGAGATTATTCTCTCTGTCAACACATTTTTTTGTGAGTATGAATTGCACAATTAGTATCTAGTGTGACTTCTTTTTGCTAAGTGGGCCTGTGCAGAGAAGTTGAGGCTTCAGAGGAAGTCAGCCAGACAGCTGTTAAACAGAGCACCCCTCAGTGCTTTCCCTTCTTCTCCACCTCCAAGAGTGAAATACAGCCTCTAAAAACAGTCACGATGCCAACACGTTCATCAGCTCATCAAATCTGATTCCGTTTTACTCAATGTAAACCCATTGGAATTATTAAACATGTTAGGATTAGACATTTGTTCCACGTATGTGCCCTTTAGACACATGTGTGACTAATTTCAGCTTTATTGAAAAAGCATTGTCTTTATTTTCCACGTGTTTAACAGTTCATAAAGTGCACATACATGTGCCAATGTGTCTGCGCCCTGGCCTTATGATGCTTCTGTCATAAGACATTGTAAAGCCACTCATAAAGGCAGCCTGAAATGTGCATGTAAGACCCAGCCACGCATTCTGACAGAGTTTAAGAGGGTGGAGGTTGTGAAGCAGGAGAAGTCAAGACACCTTTCTGGTATTAACTAAACACACCAACAATTCAATGCTTTGTCTGTAGTTAAGAGCCTGCTTTTGCCAGGAAAGTCTTCAGCTCACAGAATGAGCCTTTCAGCAATAGTCAGGTGCCAAGAAGGGGTGTGTGTGTGTGCGTGCATGATGGGGCTGAACGGGGCAGATGTGTCAGGAGTTTAAGGTGGACCGTGGGGGAGGGAGTCGGCCTGAGGGTCAGCAAGTCATAAATACTGCAACACCCACCCAGCAGGTCAGCTGAGCCCCAGCCAATAGTGGAATGAGAGCAGCTTTCATTTGTCGAGGTGGCTCATACAAACATTTTGACAAAGTTGTTTGATTTGCGGGCTTGTTTTGACATAAGGTCTACAGACAGAATCCAAAGCACATGCTTTCTGATGTCAGGAGAACAATGGTGGTATGCAGGATGTTAACAGAGAAGCAAGCCCACATGTGAAAACCCAGGAAAGAGATGTTGTGATGGGTCTCTGTGACTCAGATAAGATTGTCTCTGAGTCTCTGAATGGACAAAGATAGCACACACATAGATACAACACTTGCATACAAACACAAACAGAAAATCAAAAATCACCTGAGACAGAGACAGCGACTGATAAGCAGCAAACAGACAGACAACTGAATTATCATGCAGTGGGCTTTAAGTCTGGATGCAGGTGTGACAGGAAGCTTTTTAAAGTCATTAGGGCATCAGTGTGACGTCTGCTGTGGGTGAGAGAGGAAAAAAGGAGGTGGAGGAGTAAAAAACGAGCTTTAGCGAGGTGCCTTTTTCTTTATCCTGAGCCTCTGGAAACTTCCCAAGAGGTCTAACTTTTTCACTGCTCCTTGTGTTCCGCAAAGATGTCTTGAAATGTCATCATCATCTTCTGCACAGGGGAGCATCAGGACACAATAACGTAATATTTTGCATGTGTGTGCATGAGTGGGTGAATAAAAGCTATGAATACGTCTGTGCACGTGCATTTGCATATGAAACTCTAGTTAGAAAAGAGATTTCAAAAGAATTTTTGTCAAACCATTACTATGGTTTTACAAGGTGTAGCACCTTATGTTGTTAACTTAACAACTTTTCCAGCAGAGGAGTGGAGAGTGTTATTAATGTGGTTTAAAAGGTTTAACAAGATGATCGAGACCCGAGGGGACGAAAGTAGGTCTAATGTATCTACCTTGCACAGTGCTGAGATTTGCAGACAGAGTGGAAAAGGAAGGGCAGGAGTGAGGGACAATGGGAGAAAAAATATCACAGAGCAAGAAATGAACCTGCCTAGTGGTTGTTGGCTCTAGTGCACTTCAGTGCCGAAGGCCATAATTACCCCCCTGACCAACTCATGTTGGTAGGGAGAGAGTGGTGAGATCAGCAGTTAGCTGGCTAGCGCAATGAGGTCAAGTGCTATTCATGCTTTGGTCCGTACGTTTCTGCATGCAACTCTCAATCTAACACTTACTGGCTCGTTGTTTTGGGCTATCTTTGTCACATGTGTGTGCATTTCTGCAAGCTGGTTTATGTGTCACCACAGTCTGAAAATCACATCAGAGTAAACCTTGCTTCCCTGCTAGGTCCTGCCAGGTCTTCTCTGGCAGAGGGTCAGCCAGAGACTTCCCGCACAGGGCTGCTGTTACAGTCACGCTCTTGGAAGCCTGAAGCTCAGAGACAACGGCTGGGGAAGGCATCATTATGCGCGCACAGACACACACACTAATAATCTAGTAATCTGTGGGTATCATATTGTGGGATGATGGCTGATGGGCTGATAGGGACGAAAGAGGTCTTCTTCGTCTTTTCCATTTCCTTCTTGAAACAACATTACTGTCTTCATGCTGAACTAAAGACACAAGGTTTCCCTGGCCCCTTCCTATCTTCATTACACTGTGTGTGCCTGTGTTATTTCTCCCAAGTGGCACAGGGTAAAATGTATCTAATTATCACCTTACAGTTTTTGCAGTCGCTTCTGAGACTTCACAGGCTGATATTGGAGAATGGTAGTCGTCCCAGGGTAGGCAAACTGAGTGTGTGTGTGTGTGTGTGTGTGTGTGTGTGTGTTCCTGTTTCTTCCCAAAGTTTAAGGCTTTGGGTTGTCCAAACCCCAACTCTGAACACTTGGCTAGCAGTTGAATGAAATATCCCATGAACCTCTCCTGTCCGTCTAGCCATTTGTGGTTATGGGGTTTCCCAAGCGGGTAAAACAGGGGCTGTTTATCTTGGAATAGGGCAGGAAGAACAAGAAGTAAAAGTTGGGGCAAGAATAAAAAAAAAAAAAAAAAAGAAAAAGGATTGGGCAGAAAATAGAATTATTGTTAAGGGAAAGTGCGTCAGACACCTACAAAGGAAGAGGGCGGGAAGGGGTTGGTTTGGGAGCGGTGCCCCATCAGGGGATTAACGGGCCCTGCACACATGCCCAGTTATCACCATCCCACCCAGACAGACCCTACAGTGGGAAAGAGAGAATGAAAACAGATTTGTCACTCAGTCTGCTGTTTGCACAGGAGCTGTGTAAGAATAGACCTCTCCCCCAATCTGTTGCACACAAACATTCCTCCAATGCGCTCACACACCCACACACACACACCCACAGCCTACTCCTTTTGAGGCTCTATGTTGGGCAGTTGGGTCCCTCTGGGAAGGTTAGAGGGGTTTGTGTGTTTTAGTGTGTGTGGTCAGGATGTGGCTAGCACCTCTTACTAGTCATGATTTACCAACAATACCCACAGTGGTTAGAGCCTGACACTCAGCACATATTACAAGTCTGAGTCTGTCGACTGTACAATAATCTGGAAACTTTTCCATATGCTCCTGTTCCCTTATTTTGATCACTTTGTAACACAGTCTCACTCGGGAACAGTGCGTTGTTCATAGCGATTTATCGGTTGTTTCCTGCCAAACTAGGTTTTATTAATTTCTGTAAAAAGGGTGTAATGGGTAATATACAATGCGGCCAGTCTAAAATGTACGTGTGCGTGTGCCAGGGTTTAAGTTTCTGTGTTGTTTTTTTTTTTCTGTTAGGAAGGGCTTACAGTCTGTCAGCTATTATTTAGTCATTGTGGCTTTGGTAAGCATTGTGGGAAAGTCAGTTGAAGTGAATTGACAGGGTCTTTTCTAATAGTCAGGAAGAAATCCATTAATACTGCAACACACACCAAAAAGCTTCCTAAACAGTTAAACGCAAATGGTCTTTGGCTTTAACTTTGTACTTGAAATGCACTGTTTGTAAAAGTGCTCTGGTTTTATAGTTGGAAGAAATATGACGGGACGGGAGGAAGCAGAGATCAAGAAAAGCAACAATCTCTCTCAAAGTGATATCTCTCCTTGTCTGTGATCCTTGTCTTTCTTTTTCCATCTGCTGCATAGAGGAGAGGGCTTCAGTGGGTGGTCCTCAGAGAGCCATGGAGCAGTAGCCTCATGTGACCTGCAAAACACACCAATGCACTCATATGCATACAAATATAATATCACACATGCACAGACACATAAAAAAACAGACTGCAGATTAAACCTGTCTGAAGAGATGTTATAAGGTGTTTGTCAGTGACACACACAATGAGTCAAGCTCGCCTGTAGCACCTGTAAAGGCAACAGCTGGGAACACATACGAAACAAACAGTTCGTGTATGTGTCTATACACACGTACACTCACCTCCCACAACTTTATTTGTGTTGCAAGGGCAGAGGAATGTGTGAACAGGTGCCCCCTGCAGAGAGGAAACAGCAAATACTCAACTGCAAGCGAGTGAGTTTAGTAAGAGAGTTGCTACATTGTCGCACAGAGATGACAGTAGTGATGATGCAGGGTGAAGGGTAGTTTTATGTGCCACCTCTGTCTCACATGTGAGTCTCTGGCCTGTCCCAAGCATCTCTTTTAGTATCATCTGTAGTTTAAGTGTCAATTCTTAACTTTATTTTTTCATTGTGTTTTGTTTATTTATTGTCTTCTTACTAGCAAGTGTGCACCCAGGTTTTGATAGGGGCGCATAAGCATTGTCATTGTTTCCATAGGAAAAGGAAACAAGGGAATGTGATCTTTTTTTTTTTTTTTTACAAGTATGAGCACACAAAAACAACACGGATGTTTGAAGGGAAGATCTTCCACTGGGAGCATGTGTGTGCAGTGTAGCTCATTTTTAACGCTTGTCAAAGGTTGCGTATGTCTGTGGGAGTTTAACCAAAAATGATGTTATTTTACCACATTGCTTCATTTACAACACTTTTAAGACAAGGAGAAGAGAGCAAGTTACACATATTAAACTGTTTAGTGAAAAGAAAGGAAAATGTAAATTTTGGAAAAATAAACAATGATGCACATCAAAAATCATTTTGTTTCCAATATTGCGACCCCATTTTATGCTTATCCTGTGACACACTGGGGGAGTCCTGATCGCCTAGTCCACGGATATTTTTGTACTATAGGCAAGTGTGTGTGAGTGTGTGTGTACTTGTCTAACGATGATTTGGACACAATAAGGCTTTGTCTAGCCTTTAGTGTGCCCCATAGTGCTGACCACCACATGGTCATAGAGGAGGGTGGCATTATTGTGAGTGTGTGACTTTGTGTGTCTAAGGGTTGCTCTGTGGGTGCAAATAGTTGGGGGTCATGACGTGGCATAAATGCATAAGAGGACGGTCCTTTTCGCAGCCTTCTTTAGAGGTGTGGACACTCCCTCTGTGTGAGAGGGTCAGGGGTGGGCTGTAAAACCCCTTGGATGTCAGATGGGTCATACAGCCGGCTGAAAGAGGTGACTAGTCTGGCTAAAGGTAGTATACTGCTTCCTGCTAAAGAGCTGGACATCTTGACACGCCCTTTAGGTCCCTAACACACCCAGGTCACAAACACAGAGTATTTAGAGCCAGTGTCATCTACAAGTCTGGCACATGGCCGCATGATTTGTGCATTTGATGACACCTCAATGCTCGGTGTATACCATTATTGAATTCCATGCTAATTAGCATGTGTGGTCACAATACATTTATCACCATGTTACCATGTGTGTCTGAGGTTGGGTGGTCCATTGATTTATACCCATGTTCCATCAGTAGAATTGATTTCCTGACTAGTTGTATGAGGCACTCTGTCCGCTCAAACCATCAGATGTTAAAAACACCATGCAGCCCTTCCCAGTATAGAAACCTCACCCTTCCTTGGTTTTGAGGACAGTTGTTGTTAACAGTGTTAACAATGACATTGACAGCAGTGGAGTTAGACATTTGTAAATGGACCTGCCCCACTCACTGCTGCAGACAAAGACCTATGGACACGTTGAACAAAGCTTTGCTTCATTCACTGTCCATTGCTGTAAAATGCTGGTAGGTTGTAATGCCCATGATATATAATCCATACTTGCTATTTATCTTATCCATGGCAAGTTATAATGGATGGAATGAGCTTGTCGGTGGTTGCTCTTAATGCTAATTCTATTGGTACAATTTAATAGTATGTACGTTAATGCAAAAATGCTCTGCAAGTAGTTATGTATATAAGAGAGACTTTAAATTGTGTTATTGCTTCTAACTTAAGAGAAGATCTGAGCATTTCCTGTGCCAGTTGATGCAAAACAGGCCACTGTAGAGCACTCTTACTATATTTTGGTATGGGTGAACAACAGTCCGTGGCTTCCCAGAAAGTGGTTTTCCTTCCCTTTTCTTGAGCTTCTTTTCCACTCTGCTCTGACTCCAAAAATTTGGTTAGAGGCGAATAGAGAGAGGGAGAGCGAAAAAGAAGGAAGTAGGAAAGGAATGATTGAAAGACTGAATGAACCTCCTGTCCTAATCATAATGCTTCCACCATCCCCCCACCCTTGTTTTTTTCCCCCCAATTTTGACTCACTGTGCTCTGTGCCATGATTTTGCTCTCTAGCCAACCCACTGTGGAATGTTAATCAGCAGAAAGCTGCTTTAGATTTACAAGGGGGAATTTGGATCCAGTTCTTTGAAACGTCAAACTCCTAAGTCCCTCTATCAAAACCGCTTGTTGGACTATGAGAACCATGCTGTAGCTGGAAAACAGTTGGGATGGATTCAGTGCCCTTAATTTGCATCCACTAGCTTTTGAGAGCTTGATACCTGTTACTGTCTGTGGATGACGCTATGGTAGGAAAAGGGAAAAACAAGTGTGTTAATGCCTGTGCTTATACCTGAATACTCAGTTTAGAGTTTAATTGAAGAACTACGGAGGAATGAGGAATGATGGGGTCGGAGTTTGGTTGCTAAAGAATTAGAAACTCATTCTAATAAATAATGATGAGTCACAAGACACCTTTTATGGATGCCATTCCAACAGAGGGTGAAGTGAAAATTAACAGTGCTCAAAGAGTGAAGTCTTATAAGCCTACAAGACTGAACTACATAATTTCAGAATGAAAAGCTTTGTGACCACCATCTAATGGCCAAAGTTCTTGTGTATTTGGTGCTGTAAAACATCCTCTCAGCACACACTCAGGAAAAAGTCTGAGGTGCTTTTATGTGTCATATTCACTCAGAAAGGCGAGAGATCTGCACAGCCAACTGGAAAGTGAAACTTTAACTTTGCTGGATTTTCCTCTCCTGAAACAAATTTTCAAATTGGTCTTCAGTACACTTATTACCTGGCTTTAATATGCATGTGTGTGTGTGTGTTACTGAAAATGGCAACAATCTAGAGTTCAGGCTCAGGCTTTTGCTCAATGAGTGTGTTGTCTGCCAACCAAACTGACTGGCTCTCTGTTTTCAGTCCCTAGACAGTCCAACCAGAGAGAAAATGAGCTGATCACACAGACTGAATGGGAGCAATTAGTGCAAACACATGCTCACATACATATGCATTCACACACACACACACTTTGTGCCTATTTGGCCAGTCTTCTATTCATGCTGTTATTTATCGGCGAGCCGCAGAGAGGGTAACTTGTTCTTAAAAGGGTTAACTGTCCCTGTTTAAAATGGGTAAATACAACAGTTCTCTGTTCCAGCCAATAAGGTCAAGTCTTTGTTGTGGTTATAACAACGTGATGGAGTAGTTAACATTAATGAGACTTGTCCCCTAAATCAAAGCGCATGCACTGCCATCATTATATTTTGCACTCCTGACTTTGTTTTTATTCGTGGAACACTTCTCATGCTGGCGTTTTGGACGCTGACATCATCGCAATAGTAAAAGTGGATTCACTTATGAGAGGGAAGGTTTGAGGTTAGATGTTTATGTGGATGTGCGTAATATCCGCTGCCCTTTGAGGAAACAAAATCGCCACATATAGTATTGTATGTGGAGCCCCAGAACTGTTCAATAAGCCAGTGAAACCCATAAAGCTCATCTAGTAATGGAGCTATACTGTCCCTTTGCTGCATGCAATGTGAATTGGCGTCACATATGGAGATGGGGAATGTTGAATGAGACTAGATAGCCACAGGCACCGCAGTTGGCTCAGAATGTAAAATATAAAACTTGATTAGAGAGCAAAAGAGGGAGAGTAAAGGAAGCAAGAGGATAAGGGGGAGAGGGGTGAAGTCATATTTAGGATTAGGGTTAGCTGTGTAGAAAAGCTAATGGCAATATTTTTCAAGGCTGTAGGAAACCAAAGCCAGATCCTTTCAAATTGTACCACTCTTAATTTGTGTATTTGTGTGCGTATTTGTTTGGGGTGATGGTAGGTATGGCACTGGAGACCACATTTACAGCTTCACTGTCACTTTTTGGCAACGGTACAACTCAATGTGGCCTATTTGGCCACCTCTGATTTACTTAAGACCGCTTTATATCGTTCTAGGTATTTTAATGATCCTGTTGGATTTTCCATATGAACAGGGAATAGTTGGCAGCTCATAGTTAATTTAATAGCTTTATATTTGTTAAGGTTTCCAGTTTGATATTTTAAAGTTTTAAATCTTTGAAAACTTCTCTCTTTAAGGAAGATTCAGATGTAATCTTTGTGTGTTTGAATTCTGGGATTCCTGGCAGACCTCTAACAGCAGACAGATCCAAAAATCTTACCCTAGGCAGGAAGTAGATTTCCAACCTTCAGATCATAGTTTTAACCCTTTTGGTCTTTTTTAAATTTTTCTTTTACTTCATGTTTCCTTAAGTCAAACATAAAATACTGCATACCAGCAATATGCAGATCAGGCACTCCCAGTTTCATACATTTACCGAATGTGGAAACTTTCCTCCCTTTCCATTTCAGTGTGGGTCTTTCAGTGATTAATGACATGTGTGTGGGTGTTCTCACTCAGTGACTCAGGGAAGCCCCCTTCTACACAGCTGATAAGGTTACTTCCTCTTTTAGCCCCAGCTGAGCAGCACCCCTGACCTGTGACCCATTGCAGCCGGGGGTTACCAGAGGTGTCATTGGATGTCAACCAGACCCCACTTCACTTGTCTATCATGGTCTGTGATTTCTCAGGCTCTGACAGGCGAGTGAGATCAGGAACTTTTTAAGCCTGTAAGACCAGAAATATGTAGATTTGAACAAAAATATTCAAGTGAATGGACACTTCAGTCCAGAATAAAGACTGAAATGGAGGCAGCTTTGACTTATGAATGCTTCTCTGTCTGCTCACTACTCCACAAAGGTAGTTTCTATTTTCAAAATATGTACTAACTTGTCGAATGAACGATTATTTTTAACCCAAATTCTAATAGAACACTTTAAGCTTTTAAATGCCCCTCTGTAGTCCTGAAATTTTGTTTTGACAAGAATCATGAGGAGGCTCCACCAAAGCAAGCAAGCATGTGGATATTTTTAACCCTGTATGCTGAAGCTTTACTCTTACCATAGCCAAACAAAGCTAATATCTGCATTTCTTTACTATGGCCATTTCAAAAGTCATGCTTGGTGCCTCAAACAAAAAACCTGTGTGTGGCACACAATCTCTTAAAACAGGGGCAAGAATGTTGGGTTTGTGGGAGAGGTTGGATGTGTGAAAAACAGGTGTTTTGGAGCCTTTTAAGGGTGGAAAATGAGAGGCCAGGCGTGTGAGTGAAGGATCACATCTGGACTATGAGGTCCACCAACACAAAATGAAGCCTGAGCATGCACATGTCTTTTGTGGTGTAAAAGATGCTTTCTGAAATACAGAAGAGATCAGGACACCGTGGGGGTGATACACACCCAGTAACTGCTCCGTCAAACAGAATACCATTGTGCGACTGTCCACCCTCTAGCCTCCACACAGGGACAAGCTTATAGCCTCCTGGCCCAGAATGAGAGCTCCTTTCTGGGTAGGGGAAATGGCTTTGAAGCACTCATTCCCTGACCCTCTGATCTATCCAAGCTGTAATGAATGAAGAGGCTGTTAAAGGAGGCGAGGCAGGTGTTCACATGTGTGTGTATGTGTGTGTGTGTGTGTGTTTTTTTGCAAACACAGTTTCCTAAGTCTTTGAGCTTATCTATCCTCTTACTTGGAGCATAGAGCGGGAGCAAAGCCGATCATGATCTTCTGTCTTTCACACAGTCTCTATAGTAGACAAAACAAATGTGCACACAGACCAATTATGGCTCAAGAATGTGGTTGTGTCAGGGTCAGGCTGGTGGGAACACAACTGAAAGAAAAAGCTCTGAAAGAATACAGCACTATTGAGACAATTAAAGGGTACAAATCCCATCTAGCTGAAAACCATTATTTGTTACACGCTAGAAGGTACATAACCTAATTCAGTCTATCACAAAGTTGACCGAAAAGAGCTGTTAAGTAATAATTAGCATTCATTCAACTCAATCCAAAGTAGATTGTTGTTGTACAGGATTGCTATGGTTTGAGGTTATTTTGTGGCTTGTAACTGAAGGTCAAACCCAGATATTTGCCCTAGAGGAAGACATGAGAAGTAACTTTATGCTGCAAAGCCAAATATTTTCTACCCTAATGTAGCTACCAAGTATGCGTGCTTAAAAGGCAAACTTGGAGTCAAGTAGAGCTAGAAGCAGAATTTGTGAAATATCGAGAGCAACAAAGGAGAGATAAGATATGCAGTAATTTAACTCAAAAGTTCCTTTTTGGCACGTTTTATTGGCAGGCTCAAGATTTTATAATTTCCTGACAATATTCTAAAACTTGGTTTGACAGCGTTGGTTTGATATGACTGGAAACTTAAACTGAGAGTGACAGCTGAGAAGTTTTCAGCATAAGAAAATTATTTTTCTGACCTTGCTTCAGCAGTATGTACAACATCATTCTGAGTGATAGCTTGGCTGAGCTAGGAGGAGCTGTAACAGCTCTGAGAGATAGTTTGAATGGGCTGGGGACTGCAACAGGCTTCGTGGTAAGTTCAGCTGTGATTTGTAGCTGGGATTCCCACATGACATTTGCAGGGTCAACCTCAGAGATGAAGCCATAATAGCCACAAAAGAATGAATCCCTTGTGCCACTTGTCTTCCCTTGCCTCACCCTCCTCGCAGTCTCAGATATTCCCGTCTCTCTCCCCAGCCCCTCCTCTGCATGACTCTTTCGTCTTGCACCAAAGCTCTGCAACCCGCAGTCTTAGTTTCTACTCTCATCCCCTCCTCCGCAGCTTATCCTCTCTGACTCTCAGTGCCAGAGAAAAATGATGCATGCATTTTGCTGGAGCTGCTGCTGCTCATGATATTCGCGGTGTTGGTGGGGACAGGCCCTGGTTGGCTTGCAGACCTACATCAGGCCCATATGACGCAGGCTGGGGTTCAGCGGTGAAGCACCGAGGGTGGGGTGGGACTGTGGGAACTACTGAGAGTGTGGTGGTGTGACTATTTGCCACAGCTTCGAAAGAGAATAAAGCAGCATCAATTGAAACTATATTAGCATTTCCAATGATTTGCATCTGTTGAAGATGTAGGCTAAAACTGATAAAAGACACATCAGAAGACCTCAAATGACTGCCTGCTTGACATGTTTGGTTTTGTGAAGAAGCAAAAATAAAAAGTGACGTTCTTTTTGAGTTGGTAATTTACCTGCTGCTTAGTTTTCTTCAAAAGAGTCTTATTTTAATCTAAGAAACAAAATAGGGGAGCTTTGCTTTAGAATTCAATGAACAGTTTCAGACCGGTTCATTACACTGCTTTAATTTGTCTGCCATTAGATTTCTATTTTGAACTTTTGCGGATTAGCACACCATCACTGTGATGTTCCTGGGGAATCACACTACAGTGAGTCTAAACATTTATGTTCATTTGTACAACGTTGCTTAGGCACACTGTTGAACACATCCACCGGGGAGTTAATTTTTGTCACGCGCTCTCACCCAAATTAATGAGACAGAATCTCTTGGAATGTTTCTCGCAGCTCAGAGGGCATGAGTCTCCCTGACATGATTTGGCATCAAGTCATTTCTGAACAAGCTATTCACAATACATTCGGTAACATGCAGAAACTACTATCGACTAAGAATATGCAGTGCGGGAGTTAACATAACAAAGTAAGAGGTCTCGCGTATGAAACCAGGACAAAGGATAGTCCAATGTCATCAGAAGACAAGGAGTGAGGTTGATTCAAGGTCTAGAAAAAGTGCTTCAGATGCTGCACCCACATTTGTGTGTGCTTGGGTTCATTTTTAAGGGATAGTTAACCACTGTCATAATTCCAAAAAAACCTGACACATCAAAGAAGTGCCGGCATACTTTTTATGTGGGTCTGTGTGAGTGAATGGAGACATGCTGAAGCTTGTGTACAGATTGTTTGTCTGATGTGCATGCTCTTTGTAGCAGTTTCTCTATGCTGGGGACAGCCATTTCCATTGTGTTGCAGTGGGGAGTCAGCACATTGTATACAAGTCAGATGGTGCAGAGAAAGTGCCAGAGACAGAGAGGGAAAGCAAAAGAGAGATGGAGTTACACTTTGTGGATAGTTTTCCATTCGTAACACAATCCTGCCTACAAGTGTTTTTATTCTGTTGATGCTTTTCATTTGAGGCACCTCGCCTGACTGAAGTGACTTTCTGTTTCTCTGCTTCGCTCTGTTTGTAAGAAGCCAACATGTTACGTCCCCTGCAGCTCTCAGTGGAAAAAAATTGAGCTCTCTGATGTATTATATCCTTCTCCCATTGCCTGAATGATGTCCACATTCTGTTCATGCAATGCAAAACAGATACGTATCTCATAGATATGTATCTTTCCATTATTGTGGTAAGCTATGTGTAATTGAACCCATTAACATATGACAGCATGTTGGAAATATAGCTGTGGTTACTGCTGAGTTCATGTCAAAGCAGTCTGTTAGTGCAGCAGGGTGATCTGTTAGGTGGATGTTTTGCTCTCAGTCTTTAACCCAGCAACATAAAATGTAAAATCCTGCTCGCCAGCTCCGAAGTTCACTCATGACAGAATACAAAATAAGAGTCTAATTTATATTCACCGATTGTTAGCAAACACTGCTTATGTCACAACTTCTGCTGCTTAGACAGCATTTCACCAAAACTCCACCTCCAGCCGTGCAACCACGCTGACTCACTTACTCAAAATTTGCTTGTTCAGGAATATGGATAAGTGATGATTGTTACTCTGTCTCTGCTGAGCTTTGTTTATACTTGAGGAAAATTATATGAAAAAACAACCCACAACCTCTCAATACCAAAACATGAATTACTATTATGTGTTTCATATACCAGGAGAGAATAAAATGCTTTACACAGTACAACAAAGCACTCAGAGATACATCTTATAGAAAAAAATGTTTAACACGATAGAAAGAGAAATGTACAATGTCCATGATTTTCAATAAATGTCAAATCTTAAGGCTATTTACTGTAAATACATTTAATGGCTACCCAGTAGTTGTAAAATATACTCTATTTTTCAAAGAGCAATCTCCACTTGTATCATGGGGGGGCAGTGAAGAAGAGACTTTAGATAACGATGATGGGATTCTTTTCCCAACATCCCTCTCAGATTCCAGTGAGAGAAAAGCTTTTGCCAGAAGCACATGGGAATGTCATTTTAAGGATGGTAGCCCATCTTTTCCCCTTTTGGGAGATCAGGGAGCGTTTGAGATGAGGATGCTTTTTTCCTCAGGCGCTGTAAGTAAATCATAAACCTGCACCCCTGATCTCTCCTATTTCCATTTCTCTGTTCTATCCCACGTCCAATCCCCCGACTCACTTCCTCTGACTTGGCATAAAACTCACCTCAGACGATGAAACTAAAGTAAAGGTTCATATTTAAGCAGCTGTGTACACCCACGTTGACTATCTGCTGCATTATTCCATACTGAACTAATGAAGCGCCAGCAGAGATGTACCAAAGTACAGAAAACAGCCTGAAGTGTTCTCATCTTCTCTTGTTAAAGCTCATATACATTTTAGTTTGAAAACAGTAATCACAAGAGGTACAGCAATGAAAGAACAGGATGACAGCTTCGCTTTATGTAATAATGATATTATCTCCTCGCCTGCATTTAGCCTCCGCTGTCATGTAGGAAAAAAAGTGCTGACCTAGTGTTTGACTATAATATCATAATTTGTCTATCAGATTTTTTTATTTCTTTTTTGAATGGCAGTAACGGATGCCCCTTAGATAGATTATTATATTTCACTTTGACTCGTACTCAGAGACAGTGTTTTGGCTGGGCTGGGCTGATTGAATCTCCAGAGGGTCCATTTGAAGAGGAAATACCACGCATGTCTTACACTTACCATAGTTACTCTAATTTGCACGACAGTGGATTTAGTACAATGGAAAATGAGATCTGTCTCATTGTTCTATTAACTCTTCAAAAGGACATTTTTAATAGTAGTGTGGATTTGGCAGTCAAAGCTGTTTTACAGTCTATAATGGCTTATATACCTGCCTCTTTAGTAAATCCTGTAAGAATGCTATTAAAAAGATTTGCTATAAAGACATCATGTCTGATTTGCCTCCTTCAAACTCGGGCTTTATTGATATTTAGTTTAAAACAAAAACCAGGTTCGCCCACTCAGAATCAGAGCTTAACACTCATTACATCAAAGTATTACAAACGTTTTCTATAAATGTCAGTGAAGGGCACAGTTTTCCATGAATTTCATGAAGACTTAACATGTGGCAATTCCTCATTCTTTCAAACCCAGATTTGTTTGTTTCCTCATCAGTGTACAAAGTCAGAGTAGAGTTGCTGGAATCGTCGGCTGCTGGTGGCCTTTGACCCCTTTTAGCACTTTGTTAATTGAGGGTATCTTAATATGAACCCCATACCAAACCTCTGAGTGTTTCCATACATGGTTACATATTTACTATAGCCATCCTTATTTTATGAGTTTCTCCTCCAATGTATCTGCAGATGTAACATGGAAGCCTCAGCATTCACAGTATATTTTGCACATGTTGTCTAATAATCATGATAATAAACCAAAATGTCTGCGATAACCATTCATTCCTAACTTGGTGGGTGCCACCTCTTTCTGCGTCTGATGCAGTGTGCATTTGTTTTGTTTTTATTAGTCTGATGTCACTGTGTGCTCTGTTTATTTTCCTGAATGTGTTGAGAGCAAGGCTCATGTTCCCTTGTGTGTTTATTTACCCTCGGCGGTGTGGGTTACAGTTTACCAGGATTAGAAATTCACTCTGTAAATACCACCTCGGCCAATTGTTTTGGGACTTCTCTGGCAGCAGCATGAATGGATGTGTTGCTGAAGTTTGGGAGGTTTGTTTGTATGGCTCATAAACTTATCACATGAATCATGAATTCCTTTCTCTCTCTATTTTTGTCTCTGTAGGTGTTTTGTCTCTCCCGGCCCATTTCAGTCCCTACACGGAGAACCAGCAGACATCTGTGGACAGCAGGGAGGATGCCTATGCCCAGCTGGAGCTGAGGACGCTGGAACAGTCCTTGCTCGCTACCTGTGTGGGCAGCATCTCTGAGCTCAGTGAGTCTACACTGGATTTTTCACATTGTACGCAAACCTATTAAATTCCTCCGAGCTCTTTTTAGCTATCATAAAGAAGTTACAAATCATCATTGTAAATACAGTCAGGTCAACCCTCCCACTAGAAAACAGGAAACTTTTCCACTGTCAAACATAATAATAAAAATAATAATAAAAATAATCTTTTCAGGCAACTTAGTGCCAAACAGAGATAATTGATTTTTTTTTTAATCACTTTCTGTGTAATGTGTCCCATCTTGCACTTTATTGCAAAAGGCGTCCCTTCTAAAAATAAGCAGGTAATATATTTTCCACACATGAAAATCTGGAGAATAATGTGATAATGTTGTGTTATAATTGCATGTTGTAGGTTCTCGGCTTGTTTTCCAAGTAGTGTCCCTGAAGTCAATACAAACACCTGGAAAAGTTTCGAAGTACTGTTAGAGTATGGCTGTATCTCCACCTCTTACAGCCCACCTCTCCATTCTCTTTTCCACTAGACAGTTACGCGCCATTAAAAAGTAAGAAAAAGGCAGGAGTATAAGAATAGACAGATAGCAGCAGTTGCAAATGTAGGAGATGAGGTCTAAGAATGAAGTACAGTGGTAGCAGGTAAAGCTGGGTTTATAAATTTGTGGGTCAGGGGAAATGATAGAAAGACATGAAGGTGATGTGTGAGGTTGATGGGGAAGGCTGAGAGGAGGTGGGATGGAGATTACTGTTGGTTAGAGCAGGGAAAGTTTTCCATCTCTAAATGAGCTAACACTCCACCAGTTGTTCCTCCAGCACAAGGCCACGTTCATACACCAACTGCCGTTAGTAAGGCATTAAGAAAGTGTACACATGCGCTCCACCACAGACTCACTCTTTCTCTCTCCTGCTCAGTGGTCTCTTTGTGCCACATCTCGGTGCTGGTGTGAAGCTGGGCTCGTCTGGGCTGAGCTGGCATCCTTCAGACTCATTTATGACTACAAACATACACGCAAATGTGTGTTCAGAGATATGCGTACACACAAGAAATACAGAGAGGGCTACGCCCTCTGATCTGAGCCCACCAGACCAGTAAGACACTGGACCGTCTGTGGCTGCTCCATCCTTCTGGATCTCTATATTGGACTTGGCCAGGCACACGAATACACAATATACATAAACATGACAGATAATGGATGGCAGGATTGTGCACATGCCAGCTGAATGTTGAAATTTGATGAAATGTAGTGTGACTAATAGGCTATGAAAGTTGTCTTAAGACACACTTGAATCTTTCATTTTCAGCTCTGTGGTGGTCTTCCCAAACTGTGGGAAACTGTGTGTGAGACCATCCACTTCACTAAAGGGAATGTTAACAATCAGGATTTTACCAACAACAGCAAAAAAATAGAGCTTTGTGCCTAAGCTGGTAAAGCCATTTAGAAATATGGGGTCACATAAAGTCCAGCAGAGGACCGTGTAGACATGTATATGTTGAACTGGCTCACTGTATAGCCGCCCTCCTTTAATTATCTTATTCCTTTTTCCTTTCCTCAGATTTTTGTATTTTGAAACTTTGACCTTAGTGGCTTATTTTGACAGTTTGTATTCAAAAAGCTTTATAGCATAGTTTATTTATTTTCTGAGCTTCCAAAGGGACTTTAATAATAAGTTGTAATCTAGTATTTCATATCCTTCTGACCCCTGTAGCTCAGTTTAGCCTCAGGGAGAGCCAGGGAGAGGTTCTCCATCTTTGGGCAGAAATTCCTCGGAGACCTCCTGGAGGGACTGCTGGTGGTGGTTCACACAAAAGAGGCCCTTCACTTTAAGTGGGGTCTGTTTGCAGCCTCCTACATGCAGTAATCTGGTTAGATATTAACCCAGGGGTAATTACGCTAAATGAACCCAAGTTCAACCTGGCCTCCCCCTCTGTGGTGCCGCTTTGCCCCCCTCCACATCCCTGTCCCTCTGATGAAATGATATTTAGTCTCTCTACTCTGACCCTGTTCTGATGTCAGTGGTGAAACATCAGGATGTTATCTATAAGCTCTGTATCTTTAAGGTTTTGTATTGTGTTAGCTTACCAATGTGTAAATGTGTGTGTGTGTGAGTGGGAGGGAGGGGCTTCTGCAGTGCTGTCACACAAGCAGCGGTTAAGACAATTTTGACTTCTTTAGAAGACTCAAGCACAGCTCGCAAGTGTGTTTTCTATCATATGAGACCCACTTCCCACCTTTCCAGAGAAAGTTCACAGAACAGCATTGATAAAGAAACACTTGAATGGTTCATTAGAGGCTGTAATCCACGGTTTGTTATCCCATTAACTCCTTCAGTGATTAAAGATAAATGGCTCTGTAGACTGGCCGTCTGGATGTGCTTACTAATAATAACACTGCTAACAGCAAATGCTGCCAGAGACACAGAGGGGGAGGAAAGAGCAAAGCACAGGTCTGTTAAAGTGGTCTGTGAAAAGGGGACATCCGGTTGGTTGACAGCACAGAGAATATATAGTGAGATCCTGTGTGATACTTTTATTTTCTCAGTGTGCCACTTGGCATTTGTGTGGGGCCAAATGACCCCTTCACCACCTCAAGGAACATCTGGAACTTTATAACAAATATTTTATACTCTATGTAACCCTGATCTCATGTTTCCTTTTTCCCAGGTGACCTGGTGTCTCGTGCAATGCACCACATGCAGCGTTTAAGCTCAGTGCGCCCGGGGCTGAGTCCAGCTCGCCACGCCCGTCCCCAGCAGCCTGTGTCCTGGTCGCCTGACGCTCTCCACACCCTTTACTACTTCCTGCGCTGCCCACAAATGGAGTCCATGGAGAATCCCAACTTAGATCCCCCACGCATGGCACTTAGCAAGGAGAGGTGGGAGTAATGCATGACTGGACAAGAGCTTTTTAGAGGCACTATAAAAAAAGCAGTAATATAATTATCTTAGTAGAGCGTTCATCCATTTTAGTTTTGGAGCCGCCCTGATAAAACCCCTTTTGTATTCTTATCTTGCTTTTCTTCTCCTATATTACATGTTGAGTTTTGTTTCCTGATTGCATCTGCAACTAGAAAGCATTGTTTTTGGGTCATATGGTTGACAGGGAATCCATTCCAGCTCTTAAACTCTTACTACTACACAACCCAAATATTCAAACATCCAACTTCAGAAATCAGAAACAAAAGGTCAAGTCAAGCTTTTTTCCCCAGAACACCGATTTTTCTCATCCATTCTCATCTGCTTGTCTTCTGTCCATTTAAGGGTTAATTTTGTGTAGGGAAATTAGAACCAATAACCAATAGCTTCAGGGTGCTAATGTTAGATGTCTGATAGAAGGGCGACTTGCACCTTTTTCGTTTCCTGGTCTCAGGGGGTTCTGCAGCCATTCCATCGCAGGGCCAACACACAGAGACAAACAACCACTCACACTCAGACTTACAGACAATTTACAGTCATCAATTAAACTAAACATAATGTCTTTGGACAGTGGGAGGAAACCGGAGCACTCAGAGGAAACCCATGCAGGCGCAGGGAGAACATGCAAACTCTGCACAGAAAGGCACGAGAACCGAACCCAAGACCATTCTTGTTGTGGGGCAACAGTGCTAATTACAATTCTGCAGTGCCGCTTGCTTAGAGTGTTAATTAGGCTCAAGACTAGTTGTTTAAGGGATGTTGGTGAGGTGCTAATGGTCCATAGTTGTGTTCGGGAATCCTCAGACCATTCCTGAGCTAACTTTTTTAAAACAATTATGGTAATTCTTTTCCTCTTTTTCGTTTCTAAGACAAGGGGTCAAAAGATTGTCTGAAAGTAACAAAGCTCAACACATTGATATGTTGTCCTTATAGCAGTATACCTAATTTTCTTAACATTTTTATGACTAACCTGTGGCCGAAGAATTTGTTTGAGTGAGTTTAAAAATGGGTTTACAGTTTTGTAAGTAAATGTGAGGGCTATGTGCAGTTGCACGAAAAGCAAGCTGGCTCATGTATGTTTAATAATGAACAGATGAAGTTTCAGTGAGCAAAGGTGGGCTGCTCATTAGCATCAAAGAGAACAGAACTGCAAATATACACCCCTCTATTTCCTCTCCTGGCTGTTTCTCAGATGTCCTCAGATGTTTTTGATGCTGGGTGCACATCAGCCAAGTTTATGTGTCCAGGATGAATTGATTTAGCATCCTGTTATAACGTATACTTTGGGACATCTGCAACATTTTGGTTTTATCTCTGGAGATCTGGTTGGCCTTTTCTTTCTGTCAGCATCACGACAACCCACTCTATATTCAGGACCAACTCAGGTGTTAGAGGAGTGCAGTGTAAACCTGGTAGTGATTACATTTTGAGTGCCTGGTAATGATACAGGCTTTTTCTCCTTCAGTGGGGCCTCTCCATCTATTTGGTTAACTCCCTATTGAAAGCTTTATAAAAATCTTTGGTGGAAATTCAAAACCCACAAGTCTGTGTGGGCTACATCATCAAACATTATGGGTAGTCTGGTGTGAGTGTTATTACAGAATCCTTGAAACTATGAGAGACGCCCTTTTTGTTATGATCCTCTAAAGCTGGTACTTAGCTGTGAGTGATGATCTTGGATTGCATTATTATACTACACAGAGAAGACAACCACCAATGTCTGAGCATTGCTTGTTTTTGTATCCATATGCCACAGTGTAGAAAAATACTCTCATTAGCACCAAATGTTATTAACCAATCTTTTTTTTTTTTAAATCAGTAGTCTCTCCACAAAAAAGGCGCACTGCCAAACACTCCTAAACAGATCACCCCAACCTTTTTTCTTCCCTCAGTAGATGCAAGGCAGCACTAATGGATAGATGTGTAACAGTGATAAGAAGCAGCTACTCTGGCTGGTTTTTAACCACAGATGCATCCGATATGGTTACATCCTTCCCTGTATGGAGTCTTTATGAGAGTAATCTGACTCTAGATCAGTGGTTAGCCTTGACCCCTGTAGCGCATAACGTGCTCTGCCTAAAGACTTGACTGAAGTTTCTTGCAGTGTAAAGTCAATCACACCTGCTTCAGGACCAGGACAAACCAAGCAAATTGGGTCAGTGTGACATATGTGATGCTGCCTGCTGGGGATGAATACCTTTGCTTTTCATGTTGGACAGGTTAGAGTTCAAACACACCTGACCACAATTTTAGCTAACAGTCGTGTTATGACCAGCAAGGTGGTGGGAAGGGGCCCGTGGAGTTTCTGCTTTTTTGTCGGTGCGTCTATATCCTGCTGTTCTTGGTGTGCAACCTCAGCATGTTGGGTCAGTAGGCCAGCCAGAAGTGCTATCTTATTTCAGTGATAACAAGCCTCTCAGCTTTGATGTTTCACTTACTGCAGTTAGTGTTTCAGGCTTAGGGGCATAACCCCAACGCAGGGGTCAGAGATACAGGGGGAAAGGTTTGTGGAAAGAAGGAAAACTGAATTGTGGAAAAAGGCCAGAGCTGTCTGTAGTTGTGGGTTACTGACAAAGGTATGCATGCACATATGGTCTTGCCTCAGTTGATTTGTGTTGATACACTTTTTTGTGTATAGACACACACACACCGACTACTTGAGGCCAATAAAGGAAAACATTACCTTTCTTATTATTCTGGGCTTTTCTTACATGTTCTGTGTATTCATTTGCTTACTGAAAAACAAGCCGTGAAATTTTGATTGATAGAGCGACGCACAGAAAATTTGATGAATCCATGAGCTTTAAGTGTTAAAAGCTGGACACGGTTGATTGAAGCTTTGGTTCCAAATTAGTGTCAGAGCTGTGTGCGTGCCTGGAGGCGAGCATGGAGTAAAGTAGCTAGAGGGATGCCTCGTGGCATTCAGGAAGACAGACACGTACTGTAGATGTGCGCAGATGCACGCATGAGCAAAGAGATGCACATGGTGAACCAATTTGTGTTGAGTACAGGCCATTAACTCACAAACCCACTTCTCCTCCTCTCTACAGGAACATGGCTGTCTTATCAGTCAACACCCACAGCACTATCCACAAATTGCCAATAGTTACCTCCCAACCCCCTTCTGCCCACTTTTTCCCAAAGTACATCCCCTGGGATCAGCTTTTTTTAATCATTTCTTCTTCTATCTCCACATACCCCTCCTTCAGCGGATCTACCCATTGTTTGTCAACTGTGTTTGTGATTAACATTATTTCAATTATTTTCAAAGCCTTAATGATAAAACAACGTCTAAAATTAGCTAAGGCAAAAAGAGTTTGGATTTACGTGGATGCAGTAATATAATTACTGCATGTTAAATTAAGCAAAGTATTAAATTGTGCGAGACCTTCAGAGAAAATGGTGGAGATCCACTTTACGTTACACATTATTTATGAAGCAGTGATGAATGAGACAGCGCTGCTGCACAGAGGGAGCAGTTCTATAAGAAACCACAGGTAGCTACTTAATGTAAACACAGGGAGGAGAATAAACGGCACTGCAGTGGTCCCAGCGCTCATTAATGGTATCTACAGTCCATATAAAGTGCTCTGTACAGGCCTATAAGATGGTATAGTGCTCATTCCTCCCCTCTGTATTCATGGCATGCATCTCCACAGAACAAAGGTGAAGTCACCGTTAAGAGTAACTTCACAGGGGGAAAAAGACAGCTTCAGTAACTCCAGATAACACAGACAGTGTGCAAACAATCATTAACACATTCTGACTAAGGCTTCATGAGATCAAAAGCACACACCAGTAACACAATAATGTGTCATTATTTAAAGGCTCATTGTATGCACATGTGGTGAGAGAAAGAACAGACAGACAAGAAGGGATTAATAGCAGATAACCGGCTGGATGTGGCACTGCAGATGGCCATGTCATCAGTGGTTTCTGAATGGATTGAGAAGAATAGGTGTGAGAGGAGGAGGACGGTGAAGACAGAAGGAAAAGCAGAGCAATCAGATAATCCAGACGACGCTCAGAGTGCCACATTCACAAATACCAAAGCAGAGCTATGTTCTGCTCTCTTTTATTCCTCTGCTTGTGTTTACCTGTCTGCTCTTCCACAGTTAATGACATTTTCTCTGGTTCCATCAGGCTCAGGTCCATTGTGTCTGTCATTTCTATTTTTAGCCCTTTATCTGTTTTTTTTTCCTTGTTTTTTTTTTTTTTTTTTTTACATCTTTCAGTTGATTCTCTTTTTCCAATTTAGATTTCAGTCTTTTGTAACACCAGGGTGCTGCACCTTCTTTCAGCTGCCTTTTACTGCTCTAGCTGGTTTAAAAATAGATGGATTATTCAGAAAGCTGCTCCAACATTGTGTTTATCAAACCACAGCGCACATTAAGTCACAGTTCTGTCTCCGTCTCTAGTCATAGCTCACAGGCAAAGAAAGCTGCTGTTTAACGAAACAACCTGGCACCCACAATTGAACAATCGTCAGTCATACACAAATGCATCTGTCGTCTTACTGTGTGCGCGCTTGCACGTATGAAGTCTTTAAAGGGAAACATCAACTGCATATGGTGTGTGAAAGCTGTCAGGTATGTGTGATTGGTAGAAGTGAGGTGCTCCTTGCGGTGTTACTGTAAATGTGTGGGTGTGTTTTAAAGGTGACTCACTTCACACTGGCCAGTGTTTGGA
Source organism: Remorina albescens (assembly GCA_034769265.1). Classification (NCBI taxonomy): domain Eukaryota; kingdom Metazoa; phylum Chordata; class Actinopteri; order Carangiformes; family Echeneidae; genus Remorina; species Remorina albescens. Next base: position 52,899,349 of record CM068475.1, read on the forward strand.
GGAAGTACTGCCAGACACATATAAGTCATCTGGTTGAGGACAGTTTATGAGTTTCCCCTCAACATAACTAAGCCGTGAGTGTTAAAGGAATTTTAAGCTCTGCACTTAGACTTATTTGGGCCAAAAACACACAATTCATGTGAAACCCCCCTGCTTCACCAGAAAAGTGGCTCTGTTTCGTACCCGTATTTAACTTGAGTACTGATACCTGTTACATTGTTGCAAATAAAATATGGGTTTTTATTGTATCCGACACATGGATAGAAGTTAAATGACTGATTGTTGTTCTTCACAGGCCATTCCTGCTGCTGCCACCTCTGATGGAGTGGATGAGAGTCGCCATAGTTCACGCTGAGCATCGTAAGAGTCTATTGGTGGACAGCGATGATGTCAGACAGACTGCCCGCCTTCTCCTTCCTGGACTGGACTGTGAACCAAGACAGCTGAAGTAAATTTGATCACACTCACTCACACCTCAATGGATAATTGGACATGTTAAATCTAACATTACCAGGGTTTTCAGGTATTACTTCACTGAAGTGATTTTTTTTATTCCAGCATCTGGTCAACTTTGTTTATTCTGATAATCAGATTGACCTAATAAACAAACAGAAAATGCAATTGCTGACACAATGTGTTTCTAAATGTGTTTTAACTCTAAATAACACGTACTTACAAACTGTTCTCACTAACACATACTGACAAAATGTGTTTCGTTAACCTTTTCTTAAAGTGCACCGTCATTTTTAAAAGAAAGCATCAGATGAAACAATATGAGATCCATTAGCCATCAGGAGGTTGAAACAAATAGCTTTGGCTCTCTCTATCTTCTGCTATAGCTGTCTGAGTAGTGAATAAAAGTGTGTCTCCTTGTACTCAGACTCAACAAATGGTGGTTCATCATCTTACTCTCAATGTCTCCATCAGGCCTGAGTGTTGCTTTAGCTCCTTCAAGCGTTTGGACTCCAAAGCTGCCACAGATAAATTCCATCTAGACTTGGGGTTTCGGATGCTCAATTGTGGACGCACAGACCTTATAGGCCAAGCCATCGACCTGCTGGGGCCAGATGGGGTCAACAGCATGGATGACCAGGTACTGAACATTTCTCTCATTGTGGTTTGTTATTTTTGTGTGTGTGTGTGTGTGTGTGTGCTGATTGTGATATTGTAGCAATTTACATGGGGAATTGCATCCAGAAATCACTTTAAAGCGCTTTGTCATAAATCGTCTTCTTATATTTTTGTGTCCATCCCTCAGGGGATGACTCCTCTGATGTATGCCTGCGCAGCTGGAGATGAAGCTTTAGTCCAGATGTTGATCGATGCCGGGGCCAACCTTGATGTTGCCGTACGTATGCTTAAATAATTTCAACAGATGGACACATTTATTCGAGTGCTTCATATTACGTATTGTTTTAGTTTCCCACGGGGGAAATGCCACTTTTAAAGCAGCTAAGTTTATATAGGCTGTAAGTAATGTCATCGTTTGTGTTTTCTAGAGAGTATGTTCACGGTCTGTGACGCTGGTTTGTTCTGTGCCGACAGGTTCCCCCATCCTCACCAAAGCACCCTTCTGTGCATCCTGATAGTCGACACTGGGCAGCCCTAACCTTTGCTGTGCTGCACGGACACATCTCTGTTGTGCAGGTAAGAAACACACACACATTTAGAAGCCACCAGATGTAGCTACTGTAAAAATGCCTTCTTTGACACCCAGTGACACTCAAAGTTGCTAGGTCACTTTTCTACTCAAGGCATCATATGTCCACAATAAATGCAGTTTATGTTACAAAGCCCAGAGTGAACTGTGGCTATGATGCTAGTCCTTTGAAAAGTGATTTGACAAATGTGAGGTGAGAGGTCAGGCCATAAATAAGTAATGGGATGTCAAACATTGCTTAATATAACAGATGTGGTGTGTCTCTGCAGCTCCTTTTGGATGCAGGGGCCAATGTGGAGGGGGCTGCTGTCCGCAATGGACAGGAGAGCACAGCAGACACCCCGTTGCAGCTGGCTTCAGCAGCAGGTGGGCAAACACACATGCATATAAACATAGCCACACACAGTACGACACCAGGCACAGCTGATGTTAGAGAACTCTGGCTGAAAGTAGGTCTGTGTTCTGATTTGATTTATAGGAGCTAAATTACTACTTACAGCTAAATTAAACAGCAGTTAGCCTGTAGGAGGGTAAAGCAAAAGAAAAGATGAATGAATGAGAGCCTCTGTAGTAAATCCAAGCAAAACAAATGATACAGAGTCACACAATTATCAATGACAAATATATTTGTATTGGTTTTTATAAAAGCCCACTGTGACTAAAAGCATTAAACTATGAATGACACATGTGCTGCAGAAAAGAGGAAAGGGTGAATGAAGGCACAGTGAGTAGCGGACTGCTGCCTGTGGTTGTTTTAGAAGCCGCTCAGCAGCATTCCTCTGTGGGATCGTCTGAAAGCCACACATAGCTCGAGTAAAAGAGACACATGCTGCACATAGCAGCAATGACAGCATGTAAATAGTGCTTAAAATAAATGGGTTTGCTTGTTGGAGAAATCTGCATAAAGCTTCATTGATCCCTGTGGTGACATGGAGCTGTTGCAACACCACGTTTAATGAAACAAGAAAACAGCATCTAGAACAAAATAAACACCAGTGATAAAAAAAAAACAAAAAAACCCTCACCTTTAGCTTAAACAAACAAGAGATATACATATACATTTTTACACACCCTTAATATGCACTTTTTTAAAAACAATGTAGTTTAAATACTTGTTGAATGCTCACTGTCTCTGCTGCCATATTAATTTCTTGAGTCTTGAAATAAACCAGAAGAAAAGATGACAGGCAAGATGTTACTAGCTACACCATTATGTTCAAATTTCTTTAAGAACTTCAGGGGCTCTCTCTTTGAATGCAACTGATTGTTTCCTTCCTAGGCAACTACGAGATGGTGAGTTTGCTTCTTGCAAGAGGTGCTGACCCCTTATCAAAGACCCACGATGGAAACGCCCTCACGTCCTCTCTGTACGAAGACATGAACTGTTTCAGTCATGCTGCTGCACACGGACACAGGTATGTAGCTCTCAGTTTCACTGGAAACATTGATCATAGATGCTGACTGGATGCTTTAGCAAAAGTGCAACTGTTTAGCCTTAAGCGCAGCAAAGAACGTAAAATAAAACAAGTGATATTTTTTGCTATATCATAGTTGACCTGAGTTTGAATCTGAGCTTACAGGAGAGAAATTCTGTTTATCAAGTGATGGACTTGAAGTTTACAAAACCATCCAACTATGAAAAGTGAGTTGAGGGTCTCCTACTGTCCAGTGTACATCTGTTTGTGAACACCATTTGATAGTGTAAACCTCTCTCCACCTGTTCACTGTGCGTCTGTGTTAAAACATCGTAGACTCAACACTTCACATTCCACAGCGAGAGCGACCAATTATGTAATGGGAGGCGAGGGGACAGGGTGGCAGAAATAAATGTATGTTCTGAAGTTAAGACATTTACAGATGTTAATGTGTCCTCTTTGTTTTTCTTCTGTCTTTCCTTCCTTCCATATCTTCTCTCTTCCCCTCCTTCTTCCTCACATTTATCTTGGCAGGAACGTGCTGAGAAAGCTACTGACTCAGCCCCAGCAAGTCAAAGAGGATGTCCTGTCTCTGGAGGAGATCTTAGCTGAGGGGGTGGAGGGGGAGGAGGCAGGGTTCTGCCCTTTCATCTCTCTCTCCCCCCTCCCTACCCCTTCTTCTGGCCCTGGGGCGCTGCCAGAGGTGGGCATACCGAGGCTCTGCAAAGCCAGGATGAAGGCTCTGCAAGAAGCGAGCTACTACAGTGCTGAGCATGGCTACCTTGATGTCACCATGGAGCTACGAGCTATGGGTGAATATCAGATGGCAATAAGAAGATGGGCTTACATCTCAAACTTGAATTATTTTGAAAATTAAAAAAACCCCTGTTTCTTTATTAGGCGTACCGTGGAAACTACATGTGTGGCTTGAATCTCTGCGCTGCGCCCAGCAGCAGTCCAGGGCAGGCGTCACCCTTTCCCTCCTCAGAGAGTTCGCCACGATCAGAGAGGAGGACTATTGTGAAGAGTTGGTCACCATGGGCCTTCCCCTCATGTTTAACATCTTGCGTACCACCAAGGTACCATCAGAATCCAACCTCTGCTTGTCTCCATCTTTTCTTCTTGCGATATACTGACCTCCTCCATGTTCCCTCTCTTCCAGAATGATGCCATTGTACACCAGTTGGCAGCTATTTTTAGTCACTGTTTTGGCCCAGCCCCCCTTCCAGTCGTCCCAGAGATGAAGGCAACTCTTTCAGCGCAGTTGGGTAAGGAAACTATGATTCTTGCATGCATATGAACACAGATGGCTCAGTGTTTCAGAGAGGGAAAACCTGACGGATTGATGTTGACATTATTCGATGTTTGGATCGCTACACCTAATTATTTTCAGTATACTGACTAAAATGCTGATTGGTTTGTTGATACATTTTATATTTATCAACAAATCAATCAGCAGTTTGTAGATTCATTTAATCTACAAATTGGTTCAGTTGATTTTCTACTTGAAAATTGAATGAAATTCTAAGTAGTTGACTCCGATAAAAAGTGAATGGAGGTATAATGAGATGCTGAAATGTTTTTCTGCAGACCCTCACTTCCTGAACAACCAGGAGATGTCAGATGTAACGTTTCTGGTGGAGGGGAAACCGTTCTACGGCCACAAGGTGCTACTGATCACTGCTTCTGACAGGTAAGTGCAAAGAGTGAGCCACTTAGACATGCTGGTTTTAAAAATAAAATGTAGGGCTCTGATGACAGTACTTGTTTTACTTTAGATTTAAATCTCTGCTGGCATCTTCTGGGCCAGATGGAAGCCCCAACAAGGAGGTTGAGATTAGTGACGTGAAGTACAACATTTTCCAGGTAATAAATATGCTACATGCTATTTCCTAAAGATAGCTTCTCATTTATGGTGTTGTTGTTCCTGTTTTATATGTATTGTATGAAGAATCACAATGTATTACCGTGCACCACTCCACTGACATGTTTCTAAATGAGACATCTGACCTATATGCAGATGATGATGTCGTACCTGTACTGTGGAGGAACAGAGTCCCTGAAAACGAATGTGCCCGATTTGTTGGAGGTGAGAAAAATGATATTATATTTCTTGTTTTGACAATTAGTTAGACTTCCTGACCACGTTGACCTTCCACATGCTTCTTTGAAGATGTTTTAACTTGCTAGATTTACGATTGTGGCATGTTGTTGATACTGTGCATCTGTAAAATGCCAAGTTGATAAAAAATTTAATTTGTGATCACAAACTGAAACTGGAATTGTAAACAAAGTTCAACACACCAGAAAAAATGATGACGGAGTTCTGTTACATAAATTTAAAAGTAAAGCTGCATGCATACACAACTATTGCAATAAGTCAATGAAACATTGAAAGGAAGTAAAATTAAATGACAATGTTGATTAGCTTTTAAATTATTTATTATTTGACAATCTTTTTCTGTTTTAACAGAGATGGTGAGGAAAAATCGGTTATATTTTAAAAAGCAAAATATGAAAAGTCCACACTATTATAATGAAGAAAATTAAGAATTCATTGTGTCAGTGCTTTTTGTGTGCCACTTAATGTCATTTGACAAAATAGCTATGGTATCAGTGTGCATCTGTTTTTTTCTCCTGCAGTTATTGTCAGCAGCCAGTTTGTTCCATCTGGGGGCTCTGCAAAGACACTGTGAACTCATCTGCTCTCATCACATCAACCAGGACAATGCAGTCAGCATCTACAAGACAGCCAAGGTAACACATGTTGCACGTGTGTTATGCAAATAGGTCTAGAAAGCTTACACATGTACAAGCTGTCTTATTTCAGCATCTTAACTGAGCGCGCATGAGTCAACGTGATGTTACAACGTAAATGAGCTTCATTCTATGCTGAAAATCATTCTATACACTCTCATCTATATTTTTAATGTGGCACAAGTTATTTATAATGTGGCCATTATATTCCCCTGTCTTTCTTCCAGGCTCATGGGTCACTGGAGCTGACCTCGTTTTGTGAGGGATACTTCTTACAACAGATGCCCTCCCTGCTGGAGAGGGATGGCTTCAGGAGCCTGCTGTTGGGACCTGCTTGTGCTCAACAAGGGAACACCTCTATGTTGGTTCATAGCCGTGGAGACTCACCTCTGGAGGAGCTGGAGGCCACCCTGGCCCAACGACTACGCTCTCTCTATGTCACTTCCCGTGTCTGAGGACAACAGGATGGATGCTGAGAAGAGAGAAGACAGAAACAAGGTGAAGAATGTGGCAGTGTTGGAACGGAAGTGTCCTTTTTGTCACTGATACAGGATCAGATTTTTAGAGAGATTTCTAAATGGTTGGGGTACAGATGTTTTCTTAGTGACATTAGATCCTGCCTCTGGTGATAAGCAAGTTCCATAGTACAGTGACACTGGGACATAGATCAGTGAAATATTTGGCAGCAGTTAGGCTTTGCTCTGTGGACAGTGTTTGCTGCCAAACACTCTAGCTTGACATTTATTGCAGCGCACAGCATGTTTATGAAGAAGAAAACTGGACAGTGTAATGCTTTTCTCCGAGGCTCGGGAAGCTTAACGGAGAAGCAACAGATGGATGCAACAGGTGGCAACTCTGAATCATGGAACACTGCTGCCCCCAAATGGACAAAACTGGCCCAAACCAGTAATAGCAGCTGAAGGTTGGGATCAGTGGCGCCCTCCTGGTTCTGACTGAAGCTATGTGTTAATAGACTAAAGCATCTATCAAAGAATCAAGTGAGGCAGCCATGCTGGACTTTTGGCTTTGTTCCATTTAAACTAATAATGCAGAGTGGGAGGAGGGAGGTAGACCGAGAACCTCCAGCATTGTAAACTCTGGATTAGCAAATGTACTTTTTATGTAACTTTTTCTTTTCTTTTAAGTACAACAGGACAAAAAACAACACTTACTGAAGAGTGGGATGGAAATTTTCTATTTAATGAGAAAAAAAAGATGTGAGAGTATTTAATGGGGTGTTCCCTTTTTATTTTGTTTGTTATCCAAGCAAATTATTAATATTATTGTTTAAAAAAAAAGTTGCTTTTTTTGTAGCTGTTCTTCTTCCAGACACACTAACAGTTGATTAAGCTTATGTATGCTGAAGAGTAATGCTTCAACACTCATCACAGCAGCAGAATCCAACCTGGGATTTGTACAACATTTGATCTGTTTCAATGCTGGTAATGCTAATAAACCTGGTTAACAAACCTTGTCTTCTTTTTTTTTCCTGATAAAAACTATACCAAACCTCATCATCACTATCTGGTTGTGAATTGTCATAAACTCACCTGAAACGAAGAAACACCAGACTTGCAAATGCAAAAACCTAAAACATGGAAGTCATTACATGTGCACTTAGTATGTCAAAAAGACACATCGTTACAGGAATTGCTGGGACGGAGAATGATGCACCACATCCTTCATGCTGTTAAGGCCTGCACTTACCCGTACATGTAGAAAAAGGAAAACAAACACACCATAACTGAATGAGTTTATTTGTTTCAGCACTGAAGATGCTCACAGTTATGTTATATGGGGATTACATCAGTAAGTTTTTTTTCCTGCTCTGTCAAAAGGCCACTCTGGACCTCAAAATCATTGGATGTCCTTAGTGCTGCTAGCTTCCCATTGTAGAAAACATAAAGGAGGGTGAACAACAGGGTATTGCTTTGTGTTTGTAGTACTGATATCCCCTCCCTGTGCCTCTTCTACTTACAGGTAGAGAGAGCTCAGACCTCTCAGCCTTCCAGAGAGAGGTACAGAGTAAAGGAAGCATTATTCAAAAACTTTGTGCACAAGATAAGAGGAGGAGGAGGAAAGGAAAGTTCAGCAGGAGCGAAGGGATAACAAGAAAAAATAAAAAAATAAAATAGAAGGCCAAAAATAAAAGCAGAGAGGGTGAAAAGTGCGGGACAGAAGGGGGGATTTAAAACGTTCAAAGGTCGTCTTGTGGAGAGAGAATTGATGAAGGCTGAGAGAAAGAGTGAGTTTTGGCATGGGACATTAACACTAAAGCCATGCAAAGAAAAGCTCATGTTTGACATGCACACAGCAATACAAGCTAAAAGCATAGAGCAGGAATTCCCAGCATGTTTGAAGACAATCAACCCCCAAGGTTTCGTCTGTCTATTTACAAAGAGAAGAAGTCAACTGGGATCTGTGGTGTCCTTCTCCTCAGGCCTGGCCTACACGCACAATAATATGAAACTGACAAATATCGATAGAAGAGCATATTCCCTCTCCAAAAAGAGGCTAAATCTACATTCTTAAATTACTGGTGAATCTTTTTTTTTCCAAGAGTTCCCACAAGTTCTCTTTCTGTCTTCAGAGAGGTAAGGGAAAAGAGAAGTTGTGACTTGTCAAGGTTCACATAATTCTGTTAAAGTCAGACCAAAACAAAAGAAAAGAAATTCTCTTTTTTTTTCTTCAAATGTTGCCCCATTTACAAACACACAAGAGGGTAATAAATAACATTCAACTGACCTAACAGCTTTGTTCATATAAATAGCCAAGTAATAATAAATTAGGAATTCAAACAGTGAGATGAACAAACATGAATAAATAAGGGAAAAAAAAAAATACAAAAATATCCACAATTGCATTTATCATGTCATTATTATTATTATTATTATTTTTTTGTTTGTTTGTTTCCTCTACTCCTACTGCTGGTAAGTGAGACTAAGAGAGAGGTATGAATGGAGAACCAAAGACAAAGTGCTGCAGATAACAGGGAACAGGAATGTTTGGATCAGTATTAGGTCAATCAAACAAAGACAGAAAAGATCATGTAACAAAAATACACAGGAGAATTTAAAATGCATGTGGCAGGTGCAGGTTTACAAACCTGTCCCTATGGTATCTAAACATAGTGTCACCACTAGACATTACTTTTTTTTTTTTTTTTTTTACATAAGAAATGATATCAGTCTGTACAACAGAATAGATCATTCATTTTAAATACCCACATACCCACCCGCGTCCCTCCCCCCAACCCTATACTATCATATTAATCTCCCCCCTTTCCCCCCCTGCCCTGTTCTTCTCACACCCAGGTCCTCTCTGAAATCACAATTCCAGTCCGTTTGCAGCAATAGTATTAAGTCTAATAAAGTCAGTTAGTATTTTAAACCCAGTTCTTCACAAAGAAAGTACATTAAAAAGCAAACAAATACAATCCAGCAAGCATCTGTGTCGGCTGTTTGAGCCTTCAACAAAACTCCTCCCCCTTCTCTCCTCCTCTGAATCAGTCAGTTTTTCTGCATGTCTTGTTGTTGTTGTTCATGTTAATCCATCCCAGAGTTTTCTGTGCATACTGAACCTGTGCATGTTTGCATGTCTATGTTTCTGTGTGCGTATGCATGTCTGCTGTCTTGTTTGTTAAATGCTTGTTTTCCAATTTAACAGTACACCTTGAGCTTAAAAAAAGAGGACAAGGGTGTGTGTGTGTGCATTCTTGTTTCATTAAGATGCATTTGAATGAGTTGTGCGTATGTGTGTGTTGCAAATATGGAGGGGTATACTAAAAGGTATTTTCAACTACTATTAATGCTGGCAGAGGTGTAGTAGGGCTGCAGAGGGAGATGAAGGTAGAAGTATGCGTGAAGGGCCTGTTTCCATGGTAACTACCCGCACCCCTCTCTTTTTTTTTTCTGAGTGCACCTCCAAAAGGAGTCCTCTGTCAACAAATGTCAAATGTCCGTCTCTCTTGGCACGCTCGGGGGGTGTTGGCGGTGGTAGCGGGGGCGGCGGAGGGAGGGCGAACGGAGCAGGGAGCAGGAGGAGGGACTTAATACGTTTTCTGGATAATTCCTGGTATCAGAAACAAGTCAGGTCATCAAATAGGTTAGCAGCAAGGAAGCACAAAACAGAGCAATGGGCCACAGGTGGTCAGGCTGGTGGGTGGGGGTGAAGTGGGGGGGGGGACGTGATTATGGTGAACACTGAAGAGGTGATGAAAAGGAGAATGAAAGAGCACAAGTGTGTTTGTAATGTATGTGCAGTATTTGTTTTTCTCTTGATATATTTCTGTCTATATGAATTGATTTATACAAAAAAAGTCCATAAATGATTATATACATCTACGTATGTACAGATAGAATATTCTCTCTGTGCTGCTGGCTTATAGAGATACTGGGATGGGTTTTTGCACTGGCTCGACTACACAGTGTCTCAGTTTAAGACTCCTCCTGCATCCCCACAGACGCCACCGACAACTTGGCTTTGTCTCGGCCCACAGAAGGGCATTTGGTGTCATTATTTTCTGGCTCGTGCCTCCGGGCTTGCATGGGCGAGAGGCAGTACTTGGAGGGCGTGCCAGAGGGGTAGGGCACCTGTCCGTTCTTCTCGTCTGAAAAAAGTTGTTTAATTACGTCAAAGAAGTTACTCAATGGGCTGCCTAGGTACACAGACAGGAAGAGGACAAAAAAAAGGGAGGGGAGAGAAGAAAGAGAACAAACAAGCTAATGAACAATGGGGTTCACAGGATAGAGACACGGCTGCAGGTAAGACAGAGCAAGCAGTGGCGGGGGAGGAAGAGGAGTACCAAAGAGACACAGCGAGGATGAGGAACTGCTGGAGCAGCTGCCACAGGACCGTGTAATGTCTGAGCTCCTGTAAAACATGCATTTTTCCCAGCACAACAAGCCATTCCATCTAAAACTAGAGATGATAGCAAATAGTGCAGCTGAAGTAAACATAGATTCCTGTAATCCGGTACAATAAATTTCTTTGATGCATAAATGGTGGGCTGGACGAAAAGAATAAGCACGGTGTGTCATTTGCTTGCCTGAGAAGGTTTGGCCAGCCGTCAAGAGGACGATGAGTTAACTTGTAGTGTGTATGAGAGAAAAAACAAAACAAAACAAAAGAAAACAACAACAACAACAAAAAACCCCGAACTGTCTCCTCTTTTTATGCCAAACATCATTCAGTTTTTGCAGACGTCATATTAGCACTAGACAACAACTACAAACTCAGCGATCTCAGATGAGTAAAGTTATCTGCCTTCTGGTGTGCATCTTATAGAGAAATGTTTAGACCTGGAAGCCTTTCTTGAGCAAAGAGACAAATATCTGACTAATCTTTCTTTACAGAACTCAACCTCAACTATAAAACTACGGCCAAAGAAATCCCAAAGGTGGGGAAGCTGCATCATAGTTGTGCTTCTCTTTGAATTGAGAAAAAGTCCAACCCACGAAATTTCACGATAACGCAGTGAAACTTTAACTTCGAATTTGTCCTACTGAAAAAATGGATGGACATGCTAACTCTTACAAGTTTCTTTGCTATAACTGCGCAGCTCAACATGCTCACTTCTTTCTGCAGGGCCTTAATGGTCCCGCAGTACCCAGGCAGAGTGGTGAGGACACCAAACATGAAAATCAAGTTAGGAAAGAATCAATGTTCTATGTTAATACATCTCTGGGATGTATGCATACTGGGAGCATGGCTCCAAGGTATGCTGCTGTTAATGGTGATTAACCAACACAATGACAAAGACTTGAGAAAAAGCCTTTTGTTTGACCCACATTGGTATGCAAAGCCATCTCTACCTTTAATTACAGACAGCTACTCTGGTTATTTAAAGACCCTGTGGTCATGAGGCAGTAAAGGTGTATTAGGATGTCGAATGAAAGAAAGAGGGATGGCGGAAATTGGGTTACAAAGCTTTCAAGCACATGTTGACCTGCTTTAAGATTCTATTATGTTGTTCAATACCATCGAGAAATGATGCCATGAACTATATATAGACCAGCCTTTCTCAAAAAGGATTATTAATTTATGCTTTGTAATACACTTTCTGTCATCTGTTGTGGTTTTTATACGCAGTAGTGTAATTCTTTTTTTTTTTTCATTTCATCATTAAATCTTATCTCACTTGATTTCTTAAAATTTTACCTTTCCCACATCTCAGCCAGTTAATTAGCTTGACAATATAAACAACCAGAAGTAATTGGTAAACTTATTGGGGCAGCGCAATGATTAAACAGGCTGTTCAATTACAAAGCAAATATCATAACAGCTGCCATAACTGCTGATCATTTGTGAATGCCAGTAAGGGTGATATCACATCAAAGCCGCAGAGGGGTAGCTCACACTTCAAACTTGGAGAGAAGCGCTACAGCACAATACTGATGCCCCATGATGGCTAAGTATGAGTTTAATAGCCTGGCTCACTCATGAAAAGTAAACTCTCATGCAGCCACTGAGAGTGTGATTTACATACAGCATGAAGGTGAGATCTGAGGAAAACAACAGCACACCACAATGCAGGTGATGGTGCGTCCATCTGACCAGCAGGTGGAGCTGCTGTCAAGAGGATGGAGACTGAGATGATGACAGGGAAACAGTGATTCAGAAGGAGAGACATGCTGAAGAGGAGACGGGGAGGAGTAGAATCCGCTACTCATCTCCTCTTTTTCTCCTCAACATCCAGACTGAAAATTAGACAGCGGGCTGAGGAACAGGTCTATCGATGTTCAGGGACTCAGTGTCAACCCTGCGATCAATGAGAGGAGCAGAGGAAGCAGGAAGGAAGATCAAATGATACTATGAAGTTCACAGGTGAACAGTTTGGTTAGCCGACAGAGGTTTGGTAGGGGGCAGGGGGGGCGTCCCTATTTAACAGACATACAGGGAGAGCGAGAGTGCTTGTCAGGTGTGGCGTCTGTGTGCAGAGCAGTGCATTGTGGGAATGCGTTGAGGTGCAGTGGTGTTGCCATGGTGACAAGCACCGATCAGTCTTAGAAGTAGGAGTAACAGAATGTGAATCAGCTTACCCTACCTCTCCTCTAATCTTCACTGCCAGGGCAACGAGACAACATTTGACCCGCAGTCAGTGCTTCAGTGCACTCCCACCATTTCGTGGCAGCGAGGCGCCGGCATGCAGAGGGAGCCGCTTGAGGAAGCAGAGAGCGGCTCAGGGATTTTAGGCGCAGGGAAGGAAGAGGACGAGATTTAGCTTAGCTTGAGCAGTGAGGGGTGTTTGTCAGAGGGGTGGGATGAGCGGATGAAGCAGTCAGGGTAAAGGTGATGAGGTTTTTGAAAAAGACTTATATCTTTTTTTTGGGGGGGGGGGGGAAGTTCTTACTCACCAGACAGCTGTTGGACCCCGGGCTGGTCATGTGTGCTTAACAATTGGCTCTGAATTGTCTCCACTACTCGCTTAAAACGCCGACTGGGTCCTAAACACAGAACAGAGGACTGACATAATCAGATGCCTCATGCAGTCAGCAGAGTGTGTTAGAAAATATGTAGATGGAATAATCAAGAGAGGAAAAAAGTCGAGGTGAAGACAGTGGAAGCGCACACACGCACACGTACACATAAAAGCATGGTGCGAAATGGGAGCTGGGAATGGGCTGCAGAAAACCTGATACAATAAATGGCACCAGGGGAGGAGTGCTCCTGTGCGGTCTACCTGCTGTGTACAGTATACAGTCAGTGACAGGGAGGGACCAGCAGACTCAAAAAGATCCGCTGCTACACCACATCCAGCCCGAATGGGCTCCCACTCAGCTGTGTGTGTATGTGTGTGTGTGTGTGTGTGTGTGTGTGTGTGTGTGTGTGCGTGTGACTGTGCGTGTGACTGTGCATCTAAGAGAGCGAAATAGATCATATATGTGGTTCTGTGAGACAAAGCCTGCATGCATGATTGCATAGTATGTAATCTTGCATAGCCAGACCTCATCTTGTCACGCTCAGGGAGGTTTGGGGCAAAATCTTATCAAGCATTCAGGATTGCAAGAACTTTGAAAATCCTTATGCAGCCATTCTCTCTGGCGGGGAGTTTCACAACACCCACTTCTGCAAAAAAACACTTCTGATTAATTAGTTACAAACAAGTTTTTCAAAGTGTAACTGTGTTAGCTTGAAGTGTGACAGCATCCCACTTGACATTTGAGGATGGCTCTCCCCTCACTTTTTTGAGAAAGATGAGCAAGCTTAAATTTCACTTCAGAGAATCTTATGAGACGACAAATGACTAGACAAGATTACATAAAACCGTTGCGGAACTCTGTTCTTTGCAATCTGTTTTCTCACGGCAGGAGTTTCCTGGCTTTAAACTTGAACTTTTACTGATGAGGACTGTTCACAATAAAGGGAACCAGCGCCCTCTCCTAAACTAACTGCCATATTTTGCTCAAATACAAACACGGTGGCCTTACTTTTTTCAATACTGTGTGTGCACATCTCTTTGTTTGTAGTGACCTTTGAAGTGACTTTTTCAATGTGCACCATACCTCTTACACAATGCCTAAAGACAGGAGTGTATAGGCAATGAGACGTTGTGTTATCACTTGACGTATGCATGAGTGTGCTGACCTGAGAGCAGGGTGAAGGTGACAGAGTAGATGCCATTCTCCTTAGTGGCAGCTGTGCTCTCTGTGTAGGTGATATCCACCTGAAATTTGACCGGCTTCTGGAAGACTGTAGGGCCGGCTGTGGACTTGTACTCTGCCCGAAAACTGGTCTGAGAGATCACACTGTGGCTCAGACTGGGAATCTGTGAAAAACAAGAATAAGAATAAGGGAAGTCATTGGAGGAAAAAATGGACAAAGAGCCAGCGATAGGGGGGGAGATGAGTAATGGGATTATACATTAGAAGCATTGATGTTTAATTTTTCCCCCACATCTTGCAAATGACAAGGTGAATAAACCCTCATTAAAATACCCTCCACATACCGCAAGCCACAGTTGAAACTCTAAGGAGATTAATGCCTTGGGGACTAGCCATGCATGCCAGGGAGACTTAAGCTAATGTAATCTTGAGTCATCCAACAACATTGCACTCTCCCACCTAAAATGAATTTGTATTCCCAATGAACAGGTGAACCCTGAAATTGTCAAATTTTGCCACAGTGCTGGAGAGGCTTTGACATTCCATTAATGTGAGTGTGCTGGAAGGTACAACTCCACCGATTCAGGTGTCAGTCTCCTGTCTGGAATACAAGCTAGCATAACCAAGAGGAGAAAATAGCTACCTCCAGGGATGAGGAAACAGACTGACATTGACCTGCACATGCAGACTTTGCATTTGCTTAGACTTTGTTAAATCTAACTGGGGTGAGGTTGCGTTCTGTTCAGTTATGTACACTGAATATCAACTAGCGCTGCTGTATGTTTGTTGATACAGTCTTTGCTGCACTCGCTGAGATATCCTGATGTTGCCTTCATGTATTTGTACATCCACACTATTATGAACACATCACAGAGACACACGTGTGCGCGCGCACACACACACACACAGATACGATCTACGTTATTTCACAATTTCCTGCTCCAAATCAGAATATGCACATAACCACACATGAGCTCAATAGGCGGTACCGAGGGCGAAACATCTATATGCTAATGATCAATGCTCTATGTTGATTTTCTATTGACCTCAAGTGAGCATGCAGTCAGACAGAAAATAGAAGCGATGAACACAAGCAGTTTATTCAACTACTACATGAATCAGAAGCATGTTAGCAAATGTTCAGAAAGGGGCTTATTCGTAGCATAGGAAATTGGCACTGCTGTTAGAGAGGGCAACATCCTGCAGCAGACAGAAGATACAAGGATAAAACTTCTGCAATGAGACAGGGAAAGAATATATGGAGCACAGAGGTCAGGGGAGTTTATAGGAGAATGGATCATAGGGGCAATAGGAGGCACAGCAAAGGAAAAATAATAAGGCAAGGGAGTGTGTACCGAGAGAAAGGCTTGAACGATGTCTGCCTTGATGGAACTGAGAGGTTTGTCTTTGATGACAATGAAGATCTGCTCCTCTTTCTCCAGGTTGATGAAGTTACCAAACCAGGATTTTTTGGCAAGTCTGCGAGGAAAGACAAAAAAGAAGAAACACAAATTTCCAGCAATATCTATGCACTGTTTGAGGTTGTCTTTGTTTTCTTATTTTACCCCTACCCCCTTTTCCATCTATCCAGCTGTCCATCCATAAAAACAGAAAGCTATGCAAGAGTGCTTTCTTTCTCTTTGCAGGACGAGGGAAATGGAGAGGAGCAAACGGAGAATACCCCTGTGGGAAATGAGCTAAAACTGTGTAAGGGAGGAAAGTTGTTTGACATTTCACCTTCTTTGCAACTGAGTATGAGTAAGTGTGTGTGTGTGTGTGTGTGTGTGTGTGCGTGCATATGAGAAAGTGTGAGATAATTGAGCCTCTCTGTGAACAGAACTGCTGTCCAGAAGGACCAGAAGTAGATGAATTCACTACTGGCCTCAGACCAGGTGTACCTACACCCACTAATAAGCCATATGGACTCGTGTTTTCTGGTTTATTAATATTTAGTAAGATTCTTGAAAATTATGTTGATGGATTTGCTCAACTTCAAATTCAGCAAATAGAGAAACACTCCATAAAACTTAAATGAATAAAGACTTACATAATGGTATAATGTCTGTACAGTCAATAAGTGGCACATTGGTCTGCTCTGTGAAACTGGATACAGATGGTGGATGACTGTGTGTCCAGGCCAACCTCAGCTAGGAGAAGTTCTTTTCTAGCCAACTCTCCACTTCCTTCCAGCCAGGATGTTCTTTCCAGCCAGGTGGAAATGGCCAAGCCAGACAGCAAGCCAGCCAATCAAACTGGCATATCTAGGCCAACCTTGAGTTATCCGGCCCCTGGGAACTCAGCAACATCAGACCGCCACCTTGCTTCCCTCATAACCCACCCACTACCTCCTGCTTCCCTAACCCAGACCAGACCTCTGGTCATTACATGGAGCTCAGCAGGCAAAAATCAAACATTCATGGATGGAATACTTTCCAAAGCATCATGCTATCAAGGACAAGCCAGTGAGCAAGGCGCTGACAGGTTATGCATAGTTATGATATCACAGGTGGCTTCAAAAAAGAGCAGCATCTACTCACTCTGGGGAAGACTCTGGTGTGAGGCTGGACATCTCCTCTTGTGTGGGAACTGGGAGAGCAGCGTGAAAGACCAGACAAAGATCAGCGAAACACAAGCAAGCCACATGAGTTGGTGCACAAAGATTTCAATATTTGCCTTTAAACTCTTGCGTGTCAGGACCTTGGAGTTTCCTGCGGTGGAAGCGTGGTGAGCCCAGGAAGCTGTTCTTGATGGAGTTGAGGCGCGTCCTCCATGGCATGCCTCCAATGGATGGGCTGGGGGGCGGCGTTGGGGTGGGGGGTTCCAGCTGGGCTGTCCTTGGGTGTGTGCACCGGAGTGCCCTTTGGAGTGGGGAGGGGGCTGCCTCGAGGGGAAGGGTGAGGGGTGACCTGTATGAGGGGGATAGATTTGGGTGGGTGGTCAGAGAATGAAGATGGCGCTGGCGCCACGGGGTGGAAGTGGTGCAGCCGGATGGGCGACAGCGGCACCACAGGGCTGAAGGGCACAGAGAGCTGAGGGTTGGCAGCAAATTGGGAGCGCCGCACATGGGGGCTATTTTGAGTAGGAGAACTGGGGACAGGGGATGGGGAAAAGGGAGAGCACGGGGAGGACGGGGAAGTAGGGGTGGGGGGCATAGAAGTGGAAGGTGGCTGTAATGGAAGCTGGCAGGGAGTTGAGGGCTCTGACTTGGCTACAGAGGTTGAATCTGGGGAGGTTTCAGGGAGGGGGTTGGAGCGCGTGGCTTGGAGGGGCTTTGGGACAACTTTGGGCTTGGCAGGAAGCGTCAGCGTCTTGTTGAGCGCCTCCGGCAGAGGTTCGCTGTTTGGTGCGAGAGAGTTGGGGGTAGAAATACGTGGACCTGTGCGATTAGGGGTGGGCTCCGGGGACGGGCAGGGGCTGGTGTTGGGGGACTGTGACAAGTCTGGGGACTGAGGCGGTACACCAAACTTTCTGACAGGCTAAAGTTAGAGAACAAAAGCACAACCAGGAGGAGCCACAACAGGTGGAGGAGAAGAAGACAACAAAGAAAAACACAGGGGGACACAAACATGGATAAAAAAAAAAAAAAAAGTTCGGCAGAACAAACAAATAAAAGAGCAGTAGTAAAAGGAGCCCGGGAACATAGAGGCAGACGAAGTGTACATACATTGGAGATGGAGGCATTGTAAACAAGAAAGACAGAAAGGGAGAGAAAACCATGCAGTTAGACCAAAGAGTAAGATGTACGACAAGAAAAACAAAAATGACAACAACAGAAACAGCAAGCAACGCACACAATTTTGTAAAACGCTGAAACAAGAGGTGGTTGAATATGGACTTGATTAAAACAAGCAAGACTCTGCAAGCAGATGCAGGTGTGAGAGACATGAGGCCAGCTGTGAGGACGATTTGGGCTGTCTCTGTAATAAGAGGAACATGGTGTCTCTGCTGTGAAATCTTCACTTCCCACATAGGTTTATTGATCTGTTTGATTTGTAATGGGGAAAATGCAGCCACAATGGCACACTTATAAAGTATTTCCTTTGGACACCTACCCCCCACCTACACACACAGATCTGAGAAAATATCCCCCCACACAGAGGCTCTTGCTGAGAGCACAATCCAGGCTTTTGGTTAGGTCTGAGAAATCAATTTCCCTTTCAGATCAGCCTGAAAGAACCTGTGTGGCGTGAGGAGCTCATCTTAGGATCCTGCCTAATCTTGAGCCTTCTCAGGTTAGTCGGCTGGAAAAAGTTTACTATAAGCTCCAGAGCTCTGAGCAGGAAAAAAAGAAAAAAAAATTGGGATTTTTTGGAGCATTCCCTGAGTTGGATTTCAACAGAGCTCATGCCAGTGAAAAACAGAGAGAGGGATAATAAGCAGAGAGGATGGAGAGAGAATAGGCTTTGGAGTTGGGGGGGAGAAAGTTTTCTGTGCCGTCACGTCCATTGTGTGTGTTCATCAGTGTGTGTGTGTGTGTGTGTGTGTGTGTGGTGTTAACAGAAAAATGCAAAATAAGTACAGACTGTGATGAATAATGTGAAGTCTGATCTAAACACCGGATATGAAGAGCTTATCAGAGTGGATACCTGACTCAAAACACAAAGGTCAATTTTAGCCGTGGATTAAGACTTATGAAGTGGAAAAACATACATTTATCTCAGACTCATAATAAAGTGGAACTGGAGAACAACATTGCATTTGCAGAGAGATACAGTCTTATTGCTTTTGCTGTGTTTTTTTAAAGGTCAGACATCTTTGCGGTGTAGCTCTAGTGAGCGTCTTTATTTTCCCATGCTGACATAAACAGCAATAACACGACTGCAATAAGATGGGATCAGCAATAGTTAGATGGCTGTTATACCCGAAGGTGAATGACTGGATAGGTGTGTGTTGTGTGTGCATGTGTTTGGAGGGTCACTACTTACCCGTGGGCTGCTGAGGGGGCTGGTGGAGAGACCAGAGGAGGCTCCACTAATAGACCGCGACCTGTGGCACAAATACACAAGAGCACAAACAGGGGCAGAGGTAATTTGTGAAATCAACATGGGCACCTAAGCGCAGGTGGAGGTGAGAGCTTGGAGGTTACATGTTGAACATGGCTAGAAAGCAGTACAACATATGGCACCGCCATCATACTTAGCACACAGGTTGCTACCGAGCCCTTTGCAAACACAACGCCAAGCCACACAAAGAGAGTGAGAGCGCTACAACACAGGAAGAGCACACTACTACCACTGACTCCCAGCAATTATCCTGCAACCAATTAACCTCAAACTTCAGTTTTGAATATTTTGATTTCTCAAAATATATAGATTACTTCCCACAATTCATCACATTCGCTTTCTACCCTGTCTGTAGCTCACTAATAAACCAAACATGCTGACTCCTCAGGCCTTTGCACAGGATCATTCAGAAATGTCTTGAGGTGGGGGAAATGAAGTGGGACATTTGGTTGAATGCCATCTGTCATGTTTTTTTTTCTTTTCCCCCCGCAGATGTCGTCGATAACCCCTGTGAGTGGAGCCCTGCTCAGAAAAGAACAATCACGGGACAATCTGTTTCATTCAGGCACGTGTGCACACATGTACACGCACGCACACAAAAAAAAAAAAAACACACAACACCCGAAAACGGTGCCTGTCAACACATTCGGAAACACCAGCTGCTCTCTGTCACAACACTGCTCCTTTTTGTCAATCTAATAGTAACCGCCTCCTTCTCTCTCTCTTTCCTTTTGCTCTCCATTTCAGCAGTTTTACTGAAAAGATGACGAGATAAAAATTATGACTTTTTTTTTCCACCCCAACTTTCTCAGTTGGCGAGACAACACAAAAGTAGGGGCTGGAGCAGATGTGGGAAGATTGACAGAAGAATGAAGGAAGTTTGGAGGTACAGAAGGAGGGAGGGATGGATGGATGGTTGGAGTAATGGAGACTGATGCTCATTCCCTATGCTGGACCGCAGAGGCAGTCACATGGACACAACAAACTGTGGAAATGGTGAGTAACCAACGATACTGGTGCTGTGTCTAAATAAAGAATGGACACGAGAACAGCAATCTTTCTCCTGAGTGACACAGAGACGCAAGCAGAAGACCGGCAACAGTAAAAGCTACCACAAGAGAGATGAAAATATAGAAACACCCACTCTCAGTCTATTTTTGTAACTCTCCCACTGCCCTTTCTGTGAGCGCATTTATTGCACACACTCCGGCACACATGAGTAGGCGATGCTGAGGCCACATTGGCCAGGATTTCTTGTCTCATAGCGCAGCTGACCAGACAGTTGCTATCATTTACATTTAATTCCTTGGGTCCACTGAGACATGCCCACAGTTGCTCACAACAGTGCCTGTCCGCACATAGCCGGATGGAATTCATCCAAACATGGCCAAAACGCAGCATCCTCAGGCCATTATGAGCATATTGTTAGAGGTGCTATGCATCTGTTAGTGTTGGAGCAGCAGCTCTGTAAGGCGAATGTTTCAGATGGTTATGCTGTACAGTAATGGGCTGTCAAGAGGCTAAACCTTTGCTTCAGAGAGATTAATGATTGTTGGCAACTGTTTAATTTATAGTAAACCCAACTAAGCCATCATCTATCATCTATCACATGGAAACAAAGATGCCGTATTATTAAATAAGTCAGACAGGAGATGCTGGAGTCAGCTAAGCCCTCTGGTTTGTGTGTGTGTGTGTGTGTGTGTGAGAGAGAGAGAGAGAGAGAGAGAGAGAGAGAGAGCTTGCTTGCTTTTGAGGGTCACTTTTCCCAAATTTTCAATTATGCATTATTACCTTCCCACAAAACCCCATAAATCCCATATAACCTATTACTTAAGAGCATTAAAGTCCCAATTACTCTGAATAAAACAGAGCACACTATGTCTCCTAGAGAGAACCTCTTTGAGAAAAATAGTCCCCATAAACACTGGTGACAGTTTGGTATGTGGATGAGCCAGAGTAACTGGAACCTTATTTCTGGACAGCCATAAATTTTCACCAATGTGAGGACCAGCGGTGGAAGTTTATTTAGTTAAGTTCTTTTTTATGGTATTTTTAACCTTTATTTGGCAACATTTCAGATAGTACAATTATACTATTCTATATACTTGTCTTCCATTGTTTTCCGTTGATGCCAATAGTTACTAGCGTTCAAATCATTTATTTTATATTTTCCATATGTCATGCAAAAGTAAAACTACCTCCACGGTAATTAATCATACATTATTATGTATTTGTTACATAATGAATTAGTTGACCAAACTCATCTGATAAAGGACTGTCTCACAACCTGGACAAATCAAACCAGCTAACCTTATAAAACTAGTCTCCACAAGAGTTAAACGAGAAAAACTGCAGTTTCACCTATAATTGTGTGACTGCCTACTCTAAGCTTTCCATCATCCATTAGTCCACAGTAACATTTCCTGAGAGCCTATTTTGGAGTTGGCCCATTGTCCTCTGTGCGTGACCGCTGGCTTTGTCAGAGATCCATCCAAAGCACCTGTGGGGGTCTAATGTTGAGCTGTGGGGAGTGGGACAAGAACAAGAGCTCCTGGGATGAGGGCATGGAATGAAATGAAAGGAAAAAATAAGCAAAATGGAAAAGGATGGTGCCAAGTGTCAACTGGCAATTAACATCGCCAAAGGTGAAATCACAATGCGAGTGCTCAGCTAGCATGATTTAAGGAGAGTGGATCAAATTCTACTTCCGTCTTTCTTTCCTCCTCTATATTGACTTTGTCCTTTATGTGGAGTAGATATTCGAATAAATCAACACACTGTTTAAATTCATTTCCTTTCCTGAGCCATGACAACTCCCTGAGGACCCGGAACATTAATATTCACAGCTCAGCTCCTTAAATTTCTATATGTATTAATACCCCTGTAGTTTCTCCTGTAGAGATCAGTGTTAAAGGTGCTTTATTTGTGATCATTTCATCCTCTTAAATAAATTAGAGTCAATAATTAGCATGAGAGCCTGACTTATTAAGACTGCTCTGACTAACCCAACACATTCAAACTGCATGAAGCAACAAGAGCGGAGCTTTAAAGAAGAGGAGGAAAAAGAAAATTAGTTGATATTCTCCTCTTCGCACTGCACCACTTTTCCATATTTCATTTACATATCACCTCCGTTCAATTTCTTCTGGCATGTTTCTAAGATTTAAGATCAAATCAGTGGGGTTCCTTGTGCTTTGAGTTGAGTCTTGAATGCCTTTTAAAGATACTTTTGGGTGTATCACGAATGAAATGTGCATTATTATGAGAGTGAGTCTTGCTGTGCAACATGGCCACTGAAGGATTTATCACAGATCTATTCAATTATACAGCACACGAGCAGTCAAATCACTAATCATGTGCATGAAGCGTTTTCCTGGGCATTTGCTGGGATCTGCCCACACGAGCTATGTGGGGCAAAAAAGTGGGATATAGATTGTGGTTCAGCCATTTTCGTTGTTTAATTTTGGAAAAAAAATACCCCCCTCTGTCTTCTACCATTTACGCTGGTGGAAATGTATCCTGTCAAAACACATGTTTCAAAGTCAGGGCTCTCTCTGACACCCTCTGATCTGAAGTTCTATGAATCTTCTGTACTGTCGACAAAAGTTTGCTGTCGGGTAAAGATAAGGTTAGGTTCAGAGCAGAAGTCAGTCAAATCTTTGGACATTACTTGTCTATGTATGCACTTTCGCCACAGTATCATCTACATACGCGCACACACACACACACAGGCACATGATCAAACAGAGCGCACACAAGGACGCGATAGGCAGAAAAGTTCAAAAACACAACAGAATCCAGTTTCACACAGACTTCGTTACCTACATATTTTTCCCCTCACTGATCAGCTGGAAAGCTACGAATTTCAGTCGGGGGGAAAAAGAGATGTATAGTGAGCGAGAGAAAGAGAGATTTGATTTGGAGGCGGAGGGGCTGTGGTAGAGGCCCACCGCCCACTCCATTTCCAACCCACCACAATTTGATAGGAAGCCAGACAGAGAAAAAACTAGCAGCATTTTGACATTAGCATAGCAATTCCATACTAACGGAGGGGGGTGTTTGGAGCTGAAGGTCAGCTGCACACAAGGGACCACAGAAGAGAGAGACGGGAGATATGAAAAGGTAGGGGGAGTCCCCGAGAGAGATTTGGGTGGAGGGATATGAAAAAAACCACACTGATTTAAAGCAGCATGAAAGAAGATGCAGGGGAGCTTTCTTAATGATTGTGGCTGCTGATATATGTAGGACTGAGAGACAATCCTATTTCCACTGCCATGAGCTGCGCCTTTATTGAGATTTAAAGTTAAAACTAAACCACTAATTTTATTGCCCTTTATGGCTTACTCCATTTGGTTATCGATGATGTATGAACTAATGTTGAGAAGTTAATATTAATTCTTGATAACCGGCCTGTTTTGAAATGATAGACCTGACTGAAACAGACGAGTCGAAGCAAAGGGCAGCTTCTACACTAACGCAAGCCCCTAAATAAAGAAGAGATAAGTCTCGGATCGCCTGAGGAGATGAAGGAGGGAAGTAGAGGAGAGGAAACACAGAAGGATGAATCTTAAATTGAAACTCAGAAGCACCAGAGGATAGAAAGAATTTAGAAGAAGTGTAAAGATATGGGAGCTCTTGAAATGGAATTAAAACTTCTGAAGTCTCCCGGTGGAAAGAACAGGAGGAAATAAATTCTTGAGATTTTGTCATGGCAAAAATGTTGAGCAGTTATTTATGTATCTAGCATTTTGGTGAATTTTCAACATTATGCCTTTTTTTTTTTTATCTATATAGTACACAGACTCGCTGCCTCTGCCTTTACGTTGTATACCTCCGTAAGCTTTTCCCAGCACTCTGCCAATCTCCCTATCATTACGCAGATCAGGTTATCACCCGTTCAGATCCAATCTTCCCTGCTGTCACAAATGTCACTGCCTCTGAGCAGAAATTTGCAGTGCTGTGATATATTGCTTGTTGAAATAAGATGCAGAAATAGATTTTTAAACCCAGTTTGCCTCATCGGGGTGTAGTGTTGCCTTGACTTGAACATTTCTAAATTAGGGGCAGGGAGGGAAATGGTCTGCATCCAGAGAAAGTGGGACACAGTATGGGAGAAACTGATCATCTATGCATTCAAAAAAAAAGAAAAAAAAAAGGAGATAACACCAGAAAAAAGAGAGACTTGGCAAGTGTGCAGTCTTCCTCAGTTCGAAAACTAAATTAATTAGAGAATTGGGTTAAACTTTAGGAGCTGTTGACTGTAGGACTGAGCAGTTCTTACTTTTATATTGCAGTTGAGTTACATCTTACTAAGATCAACCTAAAAAGCTGCGACATAAGTCAGCGCCACTTAAAACAAAGCAACAGAAAGCTCCGTGCGTCTTCCTCCCGCCATGGACGTCTCCTCATGTGAGGGTGACACACAGGCGAAAGCACGGGGAGTGAGTGACATGTGAATACCTTTCTTCTTTGCTGCATTTTGTACTGGCGTCGGGAATATCCAAGCTTTTACTGTACACTGATTTACTACAGTGAGACAGGAGACAAAGTGAGCAGAGAGTCAGTCTCTGTTTATGTTTTTCCACAGTGTAGCCTGCTGACATCAGAGCCAGGCTCGCTGTCAAACCCTCTGAAACACAAGCCGGCTGCGAGATCCTCCGCGCTTGGACAAAAACATACATACTCTCTCTACAAGCAGGACTATGTTTGTCTCAGACTTTGCATTTCAACACATTACTAGTATTTGCTTTAACTTTTTCATTTCTCCTGCATTCATACCTTTGTCCATGCTGCGTCATGTCGATAGCCCTCCTGGCTGGCACGGGCGAGCCTCCATCTGTAACGCTGAGGACCTCCATGGACTTCCTCTCTGGTCGCCTCTTTCCATGTCGGTTCAACATGGGAGAATCCACCCGCTTCCTTGGAGGATCTGAGGTTTAAACAGCATGACGAGGCGGATTCAGAGTAAAAACAATGCAACCTGATGTAGTTCTGCGTGATATTGTGTGTATTTCCACTGCTTTGTGCATTGTGTGCATAATGTGAGAGTGTTTGAGTGATGTTTAGTGCTGATCATATTGACATTTTAACTAATGGTGAATAAGTAATGGTTACCTCCCAGACCTTGAATTAATGGGCACTGTATTGACTGTACCACATTCACTGAAGAGGGAGTCTATTCATCAAAACGTTGCTATCTCACAGTACATACACACACACACACACACACAGACCACACTTGTACATAATACTTCTATTGCCACGCTCTTGTCAGAAAATAACCTTGGTGGAAGTCTAAGTAGAACATCTCTGTCTGTGCTTAGATTTCTGTGGGTGGAAATCTGTGCTGGGTTGCGGTGGATGAATTGGGAGAATCTATTTTTTTTTTTTGGATGAGTTCATATTTTAAGCAGTTACAGCTGACAGTGAAAAAAATAAATAGAAAATGTATGGCCTATTGACACATTCTATTTTCACTCTTTCATTGAGAGGCTTGTCTTTTTTTTTTTTTTTTTTTTTAGTAAACAGAAAGCCTTTATGTACTGTAAAGTCAATCCACTGCCACTGGAGCTGATCCAACTCTGCAGAATATTTCAGAGTGGGAAGATTCAGGAGTTAACTTCTTGCTGTAATTTTTTGTCTAAATTGACTTTTTTTGGCAAAACCAGTCCCATGACCCTAACCATACCGAACAGTTTGTTTCTATTTTCTAATACTATTTTCTTTTCTATTCTATAGTATTTTACATACCTCTTTATCATTATTCATCTATACTATATGTTCTGTCTAACCCTTACCAATCTCATTGCGAGGGGGGAGGTTCTGGTCTTCCTGACTTGGATATCTCTCCTTACGATCCAGCAACAGGAAGTAGATCATCTTTTCTTGGTTGTCACTGCAGAAAGTAAAAACATTGATGAAACAATATCTACACAGCCATGATGTTTATATGCAACATGGATCCAAAAGCCCAAGACCATTTTTCAACTCGTCTTAGACTTTCGGGCATCAGCGTTTCGGGTTTATTTTGAAACAGCCACTAAATAGCTTTCATCAGTAAAACAAAAGTTTCGATTCACGGGTCATTAAGTCATCATATAAATTTTTCGGACATGCCCTATTTCCATATGCAGAATATGCTGGTAAGTTTTTGAAAGAATCAAAATGTATGAGTTCATCCTTTTCTTTTCCAGTAAATTGGGAGGCCTTAATATCTTTAGCCTCTAGCCCAATGCTCTCTATGCAGAAGGCAAAGAGATTGGCCCTCCATATTAAAGACAGATTGGAAAGCAGTAGGAGGCAAAGAGACAAGGACCTGCAACTTCAGCTAAAATGAACCAAGGGAGGGGAGATAGACACCGCAGATTTTCCTCCAGTCCAGCACTATTACAGCATGCTCCCAGGAGAAAGGAGTCAAACTATAAAGATGGGCCGAGGGGAAAGAGATACAGTAATTTTTATTTAGTAATAAAAAGGAAAGGCTGGGCAAATGCAAAAAAGTTGGAAAGAGGGTCAAAAAGAAAAGCTTCATATTATTAAAAGCAAGTGTGGACTGCGGGGCAAGTACATGCAGCATAAATGCAAATTCACAGCGGAAAAAAAAACCTAAACATGTAACAGAGACACAAACATGAGCAGCAGAACATAAACAATGTGACCCGGGAGCATGTTCGCAGTGCACGATCAGTTCAGATCGGTTTGGGGGAGTGTATCCAGTAGCAAGTGGTGTAAGCACTGTGTGATAACAGTTAAGTGATCTATAGCTTCTGACATCTGAAGCGACAGTCTCACAGGGTTTCATAAGGGCCGGGGAAAAAAGCGAGGCCAACTGCGTAAACTGCACCCCATTTTCTCCTCTACAAGAAATCTCTTTCTTTCCCCATCTCTAACACTTGTCCCTCCGTTCACTCACTCATCTGAGAGCAGGTCTTTCAGTAATTTGTTTTTGTCTCTGAAGCAGCCCAGAGAGTGCATGCTGTCCAATACATCTGGGTCGATATCGTCTGCGGAGGGCAGGCTGCGGATGGTCACCTTCCTGGGGACAGGCTGCTCGGGCTCTGGTTCATTCTTCCCCCCTCTGGGAAAAAAAAAAAAAAAAAAAAAGAAGAGAGAGAGAGAAGACAGCGTCAGCCATTTTGAGTCTATCTACTTCAATAAATTTGAGCAGATCTACACGAGTGTTTTTACCTAACATCTAAGTCTTAAGGAAGAATAATGGATTTTACTTTGATTTGCAGATTTGTTTGAGTTTTAACTTTGAACCAAAAAAAAAAAAAACAACCCAGCATGTGAACTACCTTTTAGTCATCCAGGGCAACATGTTTACCTCCTCATGACCCTGGTTTGCATGATGAACATTTCATAATCACATTTTGTTGCCAGATTCAGTCATTTGGTGAGTAAGCTTCAGAGGGTGAACTGAGGTTATCAAGCTCACCGAGCTGAAGACAGACGACTGAGTCACTCTGTAAAGTTTTGAGTTCCCTTTCCCCTTGTTGGCTTTCCAAAGAAAGTTGTTGCTTTTTTTCATTATTCCCTCCCTTCTTTCTAGACCTAGTTATGTCACTTTTCTCTGTCTCGTCGTGTTTTGGGACAGACAGGCCTTTATTCTTTGGGATTTAAAATGAAAGCCAGACTTTCCTTGAAGATTTCTGGGGGATTCTCAAAGTCTGTTGCAAGGACCATATCCATCTTCCATACAGACAAATATGGCAATTAACATACAGGTTCATGTCAATATGCAACCTCCTCTTCTTTTTCTTTGGTGAGCATAGTGAAGCGTAAACCCTGTAGGCAGCTATTAAAATCATCCAAATATCCAACCCCCCCCCCCATCTCCCACCACCATCCATTTCACAATGTGCATAAAAAAAATAAAAACAAAACCTCTGTTTTATTCCCCTATACACCTGATTTGTATGTACTGAGAACTACACTCAGGTACCAGTTTATGCATCCACTAATATGCAGACTAATGCTATCTTCTGCAAGAGCACTGCAATAAATCCCATGTTAATGAAGGTTATAAACTTGATTTTCGTTTTAACTGTTTTAGAAAATGTGGACCTTGACAACACAACAAACTACAGCCATCAGATGGACTATAAAGTGGAATCAACGGCTCTCTAAACAGCTTCTAGGAGAAAAAAAAAAAAAAAAAGTTCACGAAGGAAGGTTTTATAGCAGGAGACTGTATTAGATTAAGCTTGCTAATAAACTGTGTTTGTTCACCGCCCGTGATTTGTTCTGGTTTGTTCTGGCCCTGTCCTCTCAGCACCACAGCTCCCCTTAGCTGCGACTAGAAGATTGTTTGGAAGCAGACCAGCTAATAAAACTAATGAACAAGCACTGGATATGTGGAGAGCATTCAAATTTGTGAACATAAGAAGCTCTAGTCTGTGTGGTTTGAGAAAGATGGCCGTGTATGTTTCATCTTTGCACACCACATTGACTGATGGCCTGATTCCCAAGTTCATCCATTCATTCAGTCACTTGGTTAGCCAAAGAGCCAGTCGTCTTCCCCTCTACATTAGTTTTCTCCCAATCGCTCTTCTCTTCTTGTCTGCTCTTGTTTCTTTTATCAGTCCTGCTGTCTGTTTGCATGATCCTTCAGTACGTGACAGACACCATAATTCAGCTTCCTTCAACACCTCACAACCTCCACCCATGATTCAACTTTGCCCTTGGCAAAGTGGAAAAATCTTTTAAAATTCCATCTTTAAATTACTTTTCAGTGAATTTGCTCTAACTTAAAAAAAAATGACATTCAGATTATTAGAAGGAACATATCAAAAATAACAAAAACTCTGGCATTTTATACGATGAACCAAAGAGCACATTTTCTGAAAAAGATCCTTGTTAGACTTTGGAGGGTGGGTACATTCAGTTAGGTTAAGTTAAAGTTAAATGACGGGAACACTGAGGTTCGGTGCGTTCACCCTCCACCGCATCCCTGGTTATTCTCCCATCCGCTGATCCCTGTTCAGATGACCATATGCGGCACATCCTTTTTCATGCACTGCAGATTTACCCTCACATTCCCTGGAGTGAAGTCACGCCCTGCTCGAAGGCTCTCTTGTGTATGACACTGAAACTCAAAGTCGTTTATCATGTGGTGGCTCCGCTCGGGCCTACAAGCCCTGTAGAATAGGCTATGAGAGGAGGAGTGGAGAAAGTGAGGAAAGATAGAGGTGTACTTACATGTACCATGTGTGCTTCTGGATCTGTTCTAACTGTAGAGAGATGAGAAAGTAGAGAGTCAGTACACAAGCAACCAATTTGATTTGAATCAATGTCATCTTTTTGCTACTAAGAAATTAATCAAAAGGCAACAGAATGATGCGGCAGTGCCAGTGTATAGAAATGTCTGGTGTAGTATGGCTTTGGTAAGCCTTGAGCTTACTGGCTTAATGGAAGCGCAGCAGGACAATACGGCCAGATTGAACGGTGAGAGTAAATAATGACGGCTTCAAATATTAATACTGCCAATGGGAAAAAAAGAGAGAGAGGGAGAGAGACAGAGAACGGTACGACAAGACAAAAGGAAGAGGTGATACCACTGAGCTATATAAACTGAGAATATTATCTCCCCCACACACACTGCTGACCCTGCCAAGCCCTCTGGTCTAAAGGGAATCTCCTGCTCTCATTCCCCTCCCACCTCTCTTAATCACATAGAAAAATACACTCCCCCTCTCAATACTGCCATTGCCATCACACTTTTAATGTGGCAACATTATCAGCACGGCCCTTTTGCCATGAAAGTAAATACGGAAAGACACAAACAGCGAGCAATAGGGGAACAGAGGAAGACGTCTGTTAGTGTGATTCCGCCATGTTTTAACTGCCCACAGAGGAAAACAGGATCAATGTCACTGCTGGGACTTTTTAATTTGCTCCCGCTGTTGTTGTGGGGCCACAGGAGGGATACACATAGCAGCTCTAATTATTGTCACTTGTTTAGAAGCATAGTTCTTGGGTATGTGTCTCCATCAGTCTGTTGATGTGTCTGCCGTCCCAGAGGATCTATCTGTGCACCTCAGCCCAGATAAATGCCTTCATGTGGTATCAGTGCAATCACAGAGGCAGGCAGACTGCAGTTACTGACTATAGCTGATTCCTTTCTGCTTCCACAGAGGTCATGGTATTGATGGAGACACCATGCCTGTCAGATACAGGCCGGTGGGTGACCTACTCTCAAACTTTTATTGAAGGCCCGGGGGCAAGAGACCAATATCACACACACACATGAAAGTGATGTGCTTTGAAATATTGTATCACATCAATCAGTCTCTAAATCTGACAGTACCAATTCCAGTCGCTTTCACCCAGCCAGACGGGAATGCTGCTGTCGTTCTGGCTTGTCAAGGTGTGTGTGTGAGAATGTATTCAGGTATGTCTTTATCTGGATGCTACATAAATTAATTCTCATTGCAAAAAAGTCTCAACATATTTATGGCTGTTTGTTAGGCCAGGTTGAGACAACAGGGTAAGTCAGGCGATAGAGGAAACACTGTTTTAGTGCTCTAGCCTTGTAGTAACAGTATTGTAGTCTATGATTACATCACATAAGTAAGGACTAAATCTAACCACAAATATACAAAAGGTCACCCCAGATAAAGTATATAGTTAGCCTAGTTCAGTAGTGCAGCCGTAACAGAAGTTTCTGCAGCCTCTGAATAACATTTTTGGGCGTCAGGGTTGGGCTACATCATTTGTTGTGCAGTTAATTAAAATTTGATCGAATTAAAAATGGATTTAACTGCAAACCTTCAAAAGGAAAAGATAGCTGAAGAAGAAAAAAGAAGACAGCACCTGTTATCCATGGAGGCTTAAATTTATCTACAGAGTGGAAATGTTGAGTGATTTTTCAGGTTTTATATAAGGCAGAAAAATTAAGCTTTTATCACAATGGACCGTCAAGCTTTAATATTTGAAATTATTTATTATTATTTCACACACACACACACACACACACACATATATATATATATATATATATATATATATTGTAGTTACTGCTGTTGCCGAAAGAGCAGCAAAAATGTGATGTTTGAAATTCCCCAAATAAGCAAGCGAAGCAAAAAGATTCTTTGCCACAGCACAGACTGGTTAATGTAGGCCTTCAGAGAGTCACATATGGTCATAATGAAAGAAAAAAGCGGCTTCAGTACATCAGTGCAGTGAATTAGGTCAAGTTTTGAAGCACAAAAAAACCCCCCTTTCTGATATTTCCATTCCAGAAACCTTGGTACTTCATCTACGCCATCCCTGTGAGGGTATTATCTGTCTGCGATGAACTACTCTTTAATATAATAAGCTAACCAATCCCCTTCATTAGCAATGGATCATGAGGTCGAAGATCTTTTCAGGGTGTCTCTGTTCATTTGAATTGTGAAGATGAGACAACTGCGCTGAGGTAGCTGTCCTGGTTGCCTCCAGGGCCCCGACTATACAGACAGGAAATGAAGAGAAAGGCTTTTATTGAGCTAAGCCCCTTAAGCCCCGGTCCGTGCCCTCCCTCTCAGGCTCTACAGAGGCCTTGGCTTTGTGTGTGTACTAGTGTTCATCCACTGGCAAAATCTAATTAACAGAAGGTGACAATAGACATATTGAAACGCAGCCAGTAGTTATGGTCTAATCACCCTATCACTTTGATATAACAAACAAATGTCAACATTATTATAAATTGTCCTTATCAAAGGAATAATGTTCCATTATGATGTCAGAATATGTTTAACTATGATGAGGAGGTCAGGTGCAACTAAACTCCAAGAACCCATCCCCAGAGCTCTGCTTGGAGCCATCATGCACAAGAAAGGGGGGTGGATAGGTAGCATATTCTCTCCCAGCAGCTCTGTTGGCATGTAACACTTTGTCGAGGACAGCGCTGGAGGCTGGTGGACGTATCTAGGGGGTATCAGGGTGACCTGTCCTCGTCAGCCGGAGAGAACAGAAAAATAAAGCGCGTACAGCATACCAAAGAGGTGGGGATCTTTCTAGTTGATGTTTCAACACTTGCCTCTTATCTGAAGGGCTTCACCTTCAGGGTGTCAAACTCCCCTGCAAATGAGCATTTCTTTGTTTGCAGCTTTTCAGATCTATTTTTACTATTGTCGCTCACATTTCTGTTAGTTAAAACCATTCTGGCATTATGACAGATAAACTAAGGTATTCGGAAATGGAGAAGCACGTCTGCTTACACGTAAGTGCAGCGAACAGTTTCGCTTGGAGCATCGGTTCCCGAACACAGTGGAGAAGATGTGTACATACAGCAGGCATGCAAAAGGCATGCTCTTCATTTCCAAGCATGTCTGGATTCCTGTGTATCATCCTCTCTTGTCTTGTGTTTCACATTCAGAGCAGCTCCATCTTCCTTTGAAGTATGTACTTTTGAGCTGTCTGAGCCACTTTGATTATTTACATCTCCCTTTGTTCATCCCTCTCTTCCTCTATCTTGACTCTCTGCCCTTCACATCTCCGTGCTCCCATGCTCTGCTACAGCCACCTTGCCGAGGTGATCAGCTGCTCTGTAGAGAGGGACTGACATTGTGAGGAGAGTGCACTAAACAGTGCAGAGGGAGCAAACACAAACAGCAATCCTCTCCTGAATTCGCACCCCATACAGGAGGAAGGACTCAAAAGAGAAATTGGGGGTGAGGAAAAAACATTTGGAACACAAGGGAAAAGAGAAGAAAAACAATGGTTGGCTTGGCAGGAGAGGATATTAGCCACTTTAGTTTGAATGTGTGTGTCCGCTAGCTTACTCTCTCCCCAGAGAACGAGAAGCTTTCCCGGTTTGTGGTGAATTTGCAGAATAATGACTTTCTTTACTTAACTCAGCCCTGATATGTCTGTGTTGTTTTTGTGCTTGCTCAAATAAAATTTGAATGTGTTTTTATTGCTGTGTTTGGGACATCATTCGTAAACAAGCTGTTTGTGGACCAGAGATATGAAATTCAAGACGGATACAATTCAGATCTTATCGGATGAATGAGAACATATGAATTGTGAATAATGAGAAGCCGACAGCACTCCTTACCTTTATGTAGCATAGAAACACATTATGCTAAAGAATAACTCAACAGCTCAATTGTTCATGCAGTATATGCTCATCATTCCCCCCTACATGCCCTGTGGATGGGGGCATTGTCAGGCTTTTCCTATATGTAATAATTACACCTCCATCCATTGGTTGTCAGTCACATAAAGGGCATTAATATACTATACATATATATTTATGGTTTCAGAAGCTTCCACTCTTTTGAGAAAACCTTCTTTGGAAGTTTGGAAACAAGCTGCAGGGTTTATCTCCTATTCAGCCAGGTTAAAAATTACTCATTGTTGGCGCTCGCCCTGGAAGCTACTGTCTGCAGTATCTGTCGAGCATGAAGACTCCCCCATACTGGAACTAAAGGGGCCCAAGACACACACAGAAGCATACATGGAAAATCCCCTTAGTTTATCATCCATTTGAACTGACCGTTAGTCTTTTGCTAGCATCCACTTCAATCATGCCACGAAGAAGGTTCTGACAGTCTGGGGGGATGAAGTGTGGCATGTGAAACACCCCCAACTTCACCTTCTCCAGAAGATTCCTCAGGTTGTCATCATCAAATGGCAAGGCGCCCTGGATAGACACATGCAAGAAGCAGAAAGTGAGAAAACAAAAGGTGGTAAAGATTTCCTTTGTATGTGTGTACTAAAATTGTACTAAATGTATTTAAAAAATATGGAAGAGAGAGTCTACACTTGTTTTCACTGTAGTATTAAAAACAGAAAATAAGACTTCACTCGATCGAGGGCAGGGCAGACTAACAAGGCTACCCAGAAAAAACGAAACCACACTTTGAGTCTTAATCCTGTTCGACTTAAAAAACAGCCTCTTTTCTCAATTTGTTCATCTTTCTGATTATTCTGCCATGAGCTGCAATGCAAAATAAATAATAAACAGCGGTAAACTGAAAACAGGGCTTTTCTAATAATTATCCAGCTTTCTCATTTACCTCCTTCATTTAGCATTCACTCATCAGTCATTTATCAGAGCGAGCTGACATCTCACAGATGTGGCTGTTTGATGAATGACAACCTCCATCAGGAGACAGTATGGAGGGGGACAAATGAGAAAAGGGTAAAAGAAAGACTGGAAGAAAAGCTAAAAAGTGGTAGAGAGATAAAAAAAAGAGGGTAGGCTTGTATAACAGATGATCTAAGTGCAGCGTAAGTGCTGGGGAGTATGCGTGTCTCCCGCAATCAGACAAATGGTTATCTCGCAGCCAGACAGCAGGACAGAACCAGAGAAAGAAAGTATTAATCTTCAGTCAAACAGTGAGAGCGGTAAGAAAAAAAACTTTCGTTTGGAGTGATAGGAGTAGGTCCATGATGCAGACGATGGTAAACAACATCAGAGTGCAAGGGAGACTGTCCTTAACAAAAGTAAACACACACATATGATGCAGTAAGAAACGGCGTTCGGAACAAAGAGGCCAAAAACAAAGAAAAATACACAGGGCCTGTGGCCAAAAGCCGCCCTGTCAGCGTTGGTATTTATTTTGGGCTCTCTTCTTTTCAGCTCTGCTGTATGAATTATTCATGGTACAGGAGTGTGTAGGAACTATACTACAGCTGTTGATGAAACAAAGCTTCAGGGCTGCACGGCTGGGGAACCACTGTCATAATGTAGCTGGAGAATAGACCTGATTATGGATACAGTTTTGTGTGTGGATACAGGATAATGAATAAAAAGATGCTTCTATTCTCTGATCTTCTATTGCATGAGAATATCAGCTTGAGGGCGACATTTTTCTGGTGAGACCTTGTAAACGGTGGGATTTTGGACTTTAACTCCCTGATCCCTAAGCGTACGCTTCAGGCTCTGCTGTGGCCTCGTGCCACCACTACGGCCAACTTTGGGTCGACAGTGCAAAGTCATAACTGTCCTGTCACAAGTTTCACTTACTATCGATCAGTCCAACTGGTAAACTGGCCACATACTGTTGGCCCTGGAGGTACGGCAATAATTTATGGTAAAATTATATTGTGTCACATTTCAGCGGGGAACATTAAACTCTACGTTAGTCCGATCGCCATCACTCAGTGAAGAACAAGTTGACACTCACCACCAACAGGGCAAAAAGAATGACCCCACAGCTCCAGACGTCTGCTTTCCTCCCGTCATACTTCTCTCCCTGAGGACAAGAGTGTGCTTGTTAACGGGTTTCGACAAAGTGTTGGGTGTGGTTTAAATAAGGTGCAGTACGATGAAAGAGATGCTAGTAGAGCAGAAACAGTATTATGAATCTGGAAAATGAATAGCATACCCTGATGACCTCCGGACAAGCGTAGTGCGGAGATCTGCAGGAAAAACAGTGGAAACAGTGAATGAATCAGGTAAAAAAGTAAAGGTATTCCATATTTACTGCTGTACTATAAAGTAAGTCATCTTTACACAATCATGACACAGCAAAACTTTGAACAATCGTGACAGCACTGTATGAAAATGTTAAAAGAACAATTTGGGCAGACAATAAATGCCTCCAGTCAACATAGATCAAGATGTGCTTTGGGGTCCTGAGGGTGTTTGGCTGTCCTCCTGTTTACTTACTCAAGGGCATCCTCTCATAGCAGACAGTGAACAGACCCACTAATCTTTACAACACCTGGATGGGCTGACAGTAAACCCGAGGACTAGATTGACACATCAATATTGTATGAAGATTTATGGAGCTACCCCACAATGTCTGCTCCATAAGCCAATGGCTATGGATGAGTGGAGCAACTGTGGAGTGACTTGTTATTCTTTATGTACACAGTGGAACCTTTCCTTTCACTTTGACATTGCCATATTTCCACATTCAGTATCTAGACATAAAATAGGGCAATACGCGTTTTACATCCACCTAAAATCAAATAAATCAAACAACATTTCATTTCCGAGTGTTTCCTCTAATGTGATGGCAAATAGAAAGCAAATCAAACATCCATCTTGCTAAACCTCTGAGCCTGGTGATATGTCTTCCACCTCCTCCCGCTCAGTCTTATCCAATAGTGGGTTATTTGGCTCTAATGAGAGACAATCTGAAGTCTGTAAACATGGCGCCCATTAGCTCGGCTTTTGTTTGGTCTATTCATGAATACTGGCTCTGACAGCCTGCCTTCCTCAGGCTGTCAAAATACTGGCTGATAAACACTGCCACACCGTCGGTGTGGTAAGTTTAAATACGAGCCTATGCAAATACGGCCTTCCTGATTGCAAGTGTCATAGTGCATTTTGCAGATGAGTGAGGATTAAAAATAAAAAAATAAGCCTCAGATTTGCACTTGTTATGCCCCATGAGAGCCACGAGCTGCAGCTAGAACCAGCATGAATATGAAGTCATTACTTACAGACGCTTCAGGTGGCAAACAGGGTGACAGTAAAGAAGGGAATACAAGCATCTATTTATTCATCAGAGCGTGCAATTAAATCTGCAAGACCTGCCACCGACAGTGCTGACATATGTATACATACTTCAAAAGAATCCTTCTGGGTTTATCTTTGTTTTGTGGCCTAACTTAGTAAAAGATGTAAATAAAGGTCATTCAAATGGATCTTAGCTCATAAACTTTCAAAACTGGTCTTATATGAAAGCTGATACTTCATGAAATTCATAATATGATAAAGAGAATCTTCTGCTGCTCCTACCACAAGCTGAAATCATAGACTGCGATGCTAAAGATAAATAGAAAGCCTTAAGAGCCACTTCTTTCTGACTGGAGTGAAAAATGTAGGCTTTTGAAGAACAGTTGCGCCTTGGTTGACATAACATCAGTCTTTCCATGCTATTTGCTAAAGCTCATTTACTCTCTCCACCACTAACATCCCATAAATAAAACCAACAGACAGGAAATTTGGTTAGATTCTGAGGGCACTAATAGCTGCACAGTGGGATAATATGCCGCTGTGAGTGGTTTGCCCAAAAGCATAGAGGGAGACAAAAATGATAAAGATGATTTAAAAGCTCAAAGAGCTCATCAGTATTAGATTTTCTCCACTGGAAGTAGATCTGTGGACAACCAGTTCAAAGGAGCCCTCCAAAGTTTACCCTGAGCTCATCATATCTCTAACACAGTTTGAGGAGTATCATGAGCAAGAGATATGAGTTCAGTGAAAGTGCAGTGTTGCCCAGCAGTATTGAGGAGACCCTGATACATGGATGTCTTCTTTCTGAAAATGTGTGCGGCTTCTCATTGCATGCAACCTATTTGCCTTTCATCGGTCAGAGCAACAGAATTTGAAGAGCATGCATTGATGAATTCAGGGGTGGTCTGATGCAGCCACAATTTGACAGACAGGTAGACTGTGTGTGTGTGTGTGTGTGTGTGTGTGTACTGTACTTGGGTCCATACTTGTATGTACCCCGTCGATGTCTTTGCTCATCTATATATGTCTGTACATCTGCATGTATTTATGGATGTGCTCGGAGGCTCCCCCCTACTCTACCTGGAAGCCTCATCTTCACTCAGCTCCATTACCCGTGGCAAATGGAATACATTTGTGTCAGACTGCTGCATGCTGAGAAGGGCCAGATAAATGCATTTAATTAAAACCTGTCATATCTGCACTTAGAGATGGGACAGTCAGAAGAGCATGAATAATCAATAACCACATTCACACACAGTGTATGGCACATTAACATGTATGAGGCCCTGGCAAAATAACACAACTGGAGCTTGCACACTCTTGTGACACATGCACATACACATACGCAAGTAGACATGGATGTGGTGATGGGGCTGAGAGTGGCATGAAAACAGAGCCAGAGCTCTTTTGCTTAGCTGTGTGTGGGAGTGTGTGTGCCTGAATCTCTGTAAAATGATGTGTTCTCACCCGCAACAAGTACCTTTAGAACTTTCTAAATGTATGAGGGGGCAAAGCAAGAATATAGATACTTGGTTGACGGGATACTGCAAAAAGCCGACTAAGAGCTGTCACATTCTGTTGCCTTTCTAGGAAAAGCAAGCACTTCCGTGTGGTCATCATCATGGCTGCAGAATGACTCAGTTGTGCACATTTTACTTGCAGATAGCTATGCACACAGCTCTCAGTTGGCTTGATCTTTACTGATGAGTCATAAGAGCTTAGGCACTGTGCTACTGCTGGGGGAAAAAAATCTAAATAAAAATTATGCAACAGTTTCAACTACTGGCTTGTGTGCGTGCGTGCATATTCCTAAATGAGAGTGCACGTGTGTTATAGAAGGGGGAGGGAGTCAGAGACAGAGAAAGAGACAGGCAAAGAGAGACAACCAAACAAGCAGAGGACAAAAGGTCTCGGAGGGCAGGGATGAACTAAGCCGCGGCAGGGCTGTATGCACATGTGTGTTTGCTGTAAGTGTGCGTAATTTTAGTTGCAGCTGATTTGAAAGTATAATCTGGACAGAATCGGGCCTGAGCTGGGGACAGATGTCACAGAGCCTCTCTATCGCCTGGCACTGGGCAGTGTCATGTGTGACAGCAGTGCAAAGATTTCCCCTAAGCCATCCAGACCACCAGGAATCTGCAAAGAAGCAAAAGCACATCCATACCACCGAATTCGCTGATTTGCTTGATGTATAACTATCATGGTCGGCCATACATACAAATCAAGAGCATTTAAAGTTTTAATTTCAGGAGAGAGTGAATGAAATTTATGTCAACTATCTGTGCTGCAGCAAAAACTTTTTGATAATCCATACTGTTGCTGTGTTTATGATCCCAGTTCCCAAAAGTAAACCATCATCAACTGTGTCATTTCTTTTGGTGACCCTTCACATTGGTCACATTAGAATAAAAATTCTGAAGTATATGCGTCCATATACAGAACGCTCCTGAAGTCAAACTCTTTACAGCCAGTGTGGGATTGATAGGCCTGGCATGGTTGTGACTGCCAGATCATAAAACCCAGCATCAGATATGAGGAGACGGGGAGCAGTAATGTGTGGCCATGGCCCTGCTCACAGCCAGACAGCACATTCTGTGAGACACACAAACCAGCTCTCCTCAGAGAAGCAGAGGGCTTGATGGCTGCACTCATCATTCTCTCCTGCTTCTTCTCAGTTTCACTCAGTTGGATTCAGCCAACTCCACCTGCCCCACCTAAACTGTGACTAATCCTTACCCCCAGGACATTCTTGGCCATGAATGTGAGTCAGATGCTGCATTAGAACACATACATCCTCATGTCCTCTATATTACTTACCCACAGCTTGTTTCCAGCAGACTGTCTCCAACCTGAAGGGAGGCCATGCCAAAGTCTGCTATCCTGATGTTGTTCTTTTCATCTAGCAACAGGTTCTCTGGCTTCAGGTCCCTGTGGCTGAGAAATTGTGAGAGAGAGAAACATAAGAAAGTTAATGGAACATGAAATAATGAGTTATTAAAACCAGTGGAAATTAAGGGCGTGCTGCAAGGTCTAACACCTGTGGATCCAGCTCAGATGCAGATCAACGCAGCATCTTATGCTGTTGCTGAATGCCCCCCCCCTCCTCTCTGCAACAACTCTCTTTTTGATCCATCCACGCTGAAGCTAGCGGTGCTCCCACCTCTGTGCCCGGTTGGTATGAGGTGTGACGGCTCCCTGCTGTGTCCTTCTCTCTTTTTCTCACTCCTTGCCCCTGATCCCTCTTTTCTTCTCATCTCCCAGACAGCCACCAGCGAACAGACTGTGCAAAGGGCCTCAAGGCAAGACAGCCACAAAGGTGGTGTTCATTAGCTGCCATTCATTATCACCAAACACAGCGAGGGGTGCAGTATCCAGCAGACACCACTCCCCTCCTTAAAAGGGCCCGTCTCCCATGTCACGTATGCTGTTGCTGTTCTGGAGGTTAAAGTCTCAATTTTGATAAGTGACTGTTCAAAAGAGGAATGGCTTTGGCACTTCATTGCACATTTAACATTTCTAGGGTTGAGAGCTGTATTACATCATATTGTACTGTTTGTCAACCAGGCCTGAGGGAGGGACCACAGACACCAAACATCCGTCTGCTTACAATCTGTTTTTTCTTACATATGTGTCCACTCCCTTACCTCCCTCTGTGAATTTTTTGTAATGAAGGGGGCGAGAGTCCTGGTGGGTGTTGTGAACTCAACTTTTATCCCCTCTTTGGATTAATTATAGAAAGGGGAGAGGAACAATTGCTCGATGTGTCAGCCTTTGAAGAGTGCCTCATTGCAATGGACATTTAACCTTAGATGACATCAGCTGCTGTACAACTCGTTTCCTGTCCTGAGGGATTAGCTGTCAGCTGGTCACTGGCAGGCTCTGTGATCCCTGCTATAATTGAAATAAAACACAGATAGCATCTAAAACAGTTCTCCCCAGGCTAAAACCTTTTTCAATTCACACAACCATCGTTTGGCAGGGATGTCAGTATCCTGGGATTTCGCCTTTTAAATAATACTGTCAAAGCACACCAGGTAGGAACAAACAATGATTGAACTGCTCAGGAGCTACCAGGGAGAGACGGTGGTGGTACTGGGCATCAGCGTATAAACCTTCCGGTATTTCACCTGGCCAGTCTCATATAGGAAATGTCCTTTGTCAGCATGGCTAATTAGATAATACTTCAAAGAATAATATTTCTCT
Organism: Remorina albescens; assembly: GCA_034769265.1. Lineage (NCBI taxonomy): Eukaryota > Metazoa > Chordata > Actinopteri > Carangiformes > Echeneidae > Remorina > Remorina albescens. The sequence goes on from CM068475.1 coordinate 52,940,391, forward strand.
CGCCAACAAAAATGTTTCAGACAGCTGAAAGTTACAAATCACTTGTGAGTGGAGTTAAAACATAACATAAATTGGTTTGACATCAGTGACTGAAGCAACGGCAACAACAGCGCTGACTAGCTGGGGCTTCAGAATGTGTTTAAATGTGGCGTACTGTTGACAGCATGTGGAAGGCAGCAGAGATCCCAATCCCCAACAGAAACATAAATATTACACACTAAATTAGACCGACATTGTATAAACATTGTGTAAACTGCCTACCACGTGTAAAATACAGACAGCCAAATTTCAAGAGACTGAAGGCAGCAGCTTCTTTATCCACCGACAGCATTAAGGGGACAAATTGCATCTGGATGCTTTAATGGTTGTCAGGATTCTGGTATCCGTAATAGAACATTAAACTGGCACATCAGGCTGCACTTTGCTTCTGTTATCTTGCTCACGCAGCAGGCAATGCAGCAGGCAATGCAGCAGGGATATCTCCTACGTCACATGGGAGTGGATGCTGTTAAGCAAACTCAAAAGTTGAAAAAGGCTTTCATGTGACTGCTTTTCCTCACAGAAATTATGGAGCTGTCTGCTACTAACTCTAACTTGCATGATTTTTTTTTTTGGGGGGGGGTTCCCACAAATACATTTTGCAAGTGCATGTCTTGATTGCTTGCAGAGGTGGTTCCTGAAGGGAAGACATATATTATAAATGAGTATGAGTACAAAAATAAGGACACAATCTGTGACACAGGTCTCCCTTGATATCTGGCACAGGCCTCACATTTTGCTGTGCATAACTACTTTCAGTGTTCTTAGGTTTAATTTACAGGGCACATGTGTGCACCTACGTGCTGTCTGAGCAAAGTTTACACCCCAGTGGGGCTGTTAGACATGATTCTTCCAATCCAACCCCACGTTCTTAATTGCCTATGATCATTTGCACGTACCCTGCTGTTGTGTTTTATAGAAGGTTGTAATGGCTCTGTCCTCTTGGGGCTCACATGCCTATAACACCCCAGACATGTTTATGGAGATGAACAGTTTCGTGACTAAATTCTCCTGCTCAAGGAAAATATTCTTTTCCCAGAGTGTCACATTTGACATACACCATGTTAAATATTGCCATTTGTTATGCCTGCTGTCACACTAAATGTGTGGAAAAACCACAACACTTGAAACTAACATTAATGACTCAAATGCATCTTTTTAACACATTAACATGCCTGGGAAAGGGTACACCTGTTTATTTTTTGCATTTTTATGAAGTACTTAAGCTATTCTGGTATCATCATAGCTGGAGTGCGTTTTTTAAACGATCATTTTGAATTGAAGTTTAGCCCCCGGCGTGGCTCTGTGTCATGCACCACCCTAACACTAACCCTAACCCCTAACCCTCATCCTTCTATCTTTCCCCTTTTTAACTTTTTGGGGCTCTTTTGACCCAATTACAGAGAGACCAAGCACATTCACCAAAAAATGCTCTAGGCTAATATTCTATCACATTCAAAGGGGACTGCATTCTGACTGTTAACTTGTGTGCTAGGCAAAATAATTCATTAGCCAATGGGGTTAATTGTGTTATTAAGGGCAATTTTGATTGAGAAAAATCAAACCTTTTTTTTTTCTCTTTTGCTGCTAATGAAACTGGTTTGTTTTCACACGCTGGTGTAAAGCAAGTGATGGGTGACTCTTGCTGTTGAGTTTGTATCTGCTTCATCTTTATCACAAAATATATGGAAAAAAAATTCAATCCACTACATGCCTTTAAGTTGCATGTATGAAGTAAGAGGTTTCACTCAAAACACACTAAATATTTCTTTTTTCAGCCTTACATTATACACATCCCACACTTCATTACACTTCACTGTCTTATTTGTGCTTGTTACACTCTTATCTCCATCACGTTAACAGTCCACATTATTAATGCTATCTGCCCAAGGCAAATTTTCTGCCCCTGCCTTGAAAAATGTCATTATTATGCTTATATCCACTAAAAAGGATCACTATATTATAATGTCCAATTTTTCCTGCAGGAAGCGTTACGGGAGCATGCATGGTGGGCTTACAGTGCTGCACACAACTATTTGATTATGCAGCTTGAAAAAATTCTGACCACTAGTACCAACGGGGAGCGTTTCTTTTTGTGTCCTTAAGATTTAGATTTTGTATTGTTGTTGCCTTGTTTTAGCATGAGGATAAATTTACATGAGCAAATGGGATGGGGCACAATACACAGTCCTACAAATAGTTTCACACTATACCAGTGAGCTGCCGGTTGATAACTACGCACAAAGAAATGGAGCAATATGACATGTATGTAAACAATGTAGGATTCAAAATTCTAATATATTTGCAAATGTTTTATGGATGGGGAAATGTGTTACTCAGTCCTGAAAACAGTGCTTATTATTGAGTAACACTCAAAGTAAACATAGCTCACAAAACACCACAGGGCATCTTTAAGTGCTGTTTTCCTATAACTCAGATGTAACTGTTCGTCTCATTCAACTTGACACTCTTGGCACGCTGTTGAAAAGTCTGCTTGGAAAGCTAAATACAGTACTGTACAGCTCCTGTACACTATAACCCTCTACATTTCAGTTGTCTCCTCTCATGTAACTTGTATTTAAAGTGGATTAGTTTTGAGAGGAAATCTGAGGTATTTTTTCATGCAAGATGGCTCTCTAGCGATGCGTTACAAGATCGTTTCTTGTGCGATCTGGGGGATTTCTATCTTTTCCTTTGGGCTTTTGATAAATGCATTGTTGCATGTAATGCAGTGACATCGATGGCTAGATCTGCAATAAACAAACTTATTTTATTTGTCGTGCCAAATCTGTGTGTGCAATCCAGCATTTGCTCTTAATCCAGAGGAGTTCGAATGGGGAAGATGGGATGAGCAGCAGACCTCCAAGGCAGAATAAACAGACAAGCTGTCAGAAAAGCACTGGGGTGAAGGAGTGGCAAAGATATTAAAAACCCAAAGCACATCAGGCATCTGGCACATGGTGCCCTGGTAGTGTAAAATTCCTTTTGCTGTATGTGCCTTTTGCAATATTAGAGATGTTCGCTAACTAGTCTTCTTCATTATCTCATATCTGGCCAACTCATTTAACAATCTGTCATTTTGGGTTTTTTTTTTTTTTCATTCCCTTTTTTTCTTTTTACTGCCAATTTTTTTTTCTCTACTTAATTTTACCTCATTTTTACTTTGCTCACACAGCTCGTCTTCACAGCTCACTAACAATAAACTACCCCTTACAACCACCACCTCAGTCTGTCTAAATCAAGCACCAAAAACCCGACCTTGTGTTTTTCATTCTGTTCCAGTTTCCCTGCCTATTTTACCCAGCCCATTTCCATTTCTCCATCTTCTTCTCAACATCATCAACCGTCCTCTCACCCATTTACATTTCAATGCTTTGAGTGGAATTGCAAGGGAAGAAAATACCAGAAAAAAACATGGGAAAAAGGTGAAAAAGATTCCCATTCTGTGTTGTTAGTAGCCATCAGCTGTAATGATGATTGGTGATAAGTATAGGCTTTCTACAGCACAGATAGACAAACTGTCATATGAAAAAAACTCATTAGAATGTCAACAAACAGCCACAAGGGTATCACTCGCTATCGATAAAGGGATAAATATACAGAGGATGGTAGATGAGAAATAAGCCAACATGGATTGCATGCTGTAAAAAATTACCACAAACTAACAAAAAACAATAGACGCTGTACAGAAACAGCTGTCAGCTTTCAGCACAATGCAAAGCGAAAAATAAATGAATTAATCTCCCTGTTATGCTAATATTAGTTGCATAAAGATAAACAGCTGGTGATGCCAGTTCTCCAGTCTGGTGCCATTCAACCATTGCAGAAGAAAATAAAGAGCAACAATCCACAGAACAAAAGTGATATAAAAAGTCATATAGAAAATGTGAAGGAAATATGCAGTTTGTTTGTGTCACACATTTGAGGAAGTTACTAACTTCTACATAACTGCTGCAATTTTTTCTTATCCTCAGTAGAGCGTAAGAGACACATTAGCCACCTGCTTCATGTATATGTCATGTATTTGCTGTCATTTATTTCTTTTTAAACAATACACAGACTTTCCCACTTTTACCAAGCACAAGAACTTTTCTGAGATGTTTTGTGTTCTTTCACAATTACTCGCAACTCCATCCAGTAATGTATGCATGTTTTCCTGCACAGTCAATATTGGATTTATAAATTTTTCTAGGTGATTATGATAATAAATTTACAATGGTCGATGAATAATTAATAGGCATTTCTGTGTGATTATGATGTCTATAAAAAGTGCGATATATCACAAGATTTATCATTGCTCCACTAAACAATTACAAATTCATAGTTGAATTTGGAGCACTTTCAGCTGCCCTCAAAGAGCCATGCTTTGCTTTATTTTCCTCTGTGGACCTATAAGAAAATAATGGCATGGACAGATGCCTCTGTCTCTCTTTGCCTGTGGAAGAGTGAAACAAAGCAGCTAATGACGTTGGGAATTTGAGAAATGCACAGAGGGGAGAGAGAAAGAGAGAACAATGGGTATGGAGGATGTGCATGATCATGCCACTGTGTGGGTTTAATGGGACTTCTGGACCAGGTGTTTGTTTGTGCACATGTAGGTGGCGACAATAATGTGCACATCAGTGTCGAGGAAAGGTGGATGTGTGACTGGCTGAATGTGTGTGTGACCACGCATGTTGAAGCTGCGATTATTAGCTGCAGGAACCTCTTTCAAATCACACTCCCAATCTCTAAAGGACTTGGTGGAATGGTTGGAGTTTATGTGTCTTTATTGCACACACCTACACACAGCCATTTTGAATGAAACACACGCACACACGCACACACACACAAACACACACACATACACATTCACACCTATCCAGGGTTGTTAAGTGGGTTACAAGAGTAAAGGCCAAAGTCATTCCTAAAGAAACAGAACAGGGGTGAGAAAGAGAACAGAGTCAAAGTGTATGGCTTTGAAAGTGCATGTGTGTGTTTGTGTGCTCATGAAAATGTACTGTGCACTGTTAGATCAACCAAATCAATGCAGTGTGAATGGAGTTGGGTTAACAAAATGGCTGGGCTTTGACACTAGGGGTGTGTCTGGTGTCAAGCCTAGTTTTTTTGACCCAGGGTTTAACACATGGGTTCAATCTCGCTGTGGCTTCTGAAGCAACGGAAAATAATCAATACAATACATCTTCATTGCTCCCATGAGGACAGAATCGGCTGCTAGAGTTATCCCAGGAAATCAGAGCAAACTCTTTCTATGGCTAGTTTAAGCGTGGCAAAAAGCAGAAGACATTGAATTATTTTCTCTTATTCTGCTTTTTCTTTTGTTCGTTTGGTTGAGCTGTGATTACAAAGCACAGCAACACCTTGTCAAGTTTTTGAAGGAAACACACTTTACTCTTCTCAATCAGTCTGTGTCTCTGCTGGGTGTCAGCAGTTGTGGCAGACTGCCACATCAACCTCTTTGGAGAACGCATCAACTCTGCAGCAGATGTGTACGTTTGTGTTGTTGAATGTCAGGGCTGACAAGACGCAGCATAAGCTGTTGTTTGGGATCGTCCTCTCAGGTAAATCTGGAACACTGTGATTATATCTCCGAAGCATTGTAACCTTCAGCAACAAAGTGAATTCAAAGCAGCTCCGTGGAAGGTGGTTCGGTGGCTGACCCTCACATTTGACATTGCTGCAGTTGGTTGAAATGGAAACTTTCACAAAGATCAATTTAAAATAGACATACTTGTTGGTTGTGTGCTCAGCTCCAGCCTGACCTGTCTGTCAATCAGTAAATCTATTTGTAGAGTCATGTAATTTGCACATTGGCAAACTTCAAATAATATTCAAACACGTCTTAGAGAGGTGGCGGAGCAACGAGGAGGATAGGGAGCCTGTTTGACATTCGATCTGTGTTAATGCGCAATGAAAATCTTCTCCCGCTGCTTTAGAATTCATTATGAATATATCTTACTGACGCCTCCTTTCTCCTTTCTTTTGTCTTTTTCTGGCCTACCCTTACCTATCTTTGCCTCATCTCCCTTGTCAGCTATCCTCGCATGTTTCACCTTGTCCCTTTCTCTCCCTCCATGTGAAAAGACAACTCTAAATCTGAGAGCGATCTGAAACGGGCGGAGGAAACACTGAGTCATAAAAAGCCCTTTCTCTCTGCACTCTTTCATTCATACAGAGACTTACATCCATCTGGCTCAAGAGGGATATTTGGGGCTGGGAATGTGGGTGGAGGAACGGAAGCATGTGGCAATGAGAATAAAAGGGGAGGTGTGCAGATTGAGAGAGCTGAGGATCCTGCCCCCCCCCGACAGTGAGTCACAGAGGAAAAGGGAGCCCTTCGAACAGCCTGTGTAGGTTTTCCTGTGCAGACGTAGAAATGGAAGATATATTCCTGAAATTTTTTTATTCATGTGATGCTCATCAGTAAGAATGGAAGGTACTGGAAAGACTCTGTCTATCTGTGTCCCCCTTAATTAACATTGGGAGGAGGGTAAGAGGGCGCAGCAACCCTCACAAATAATCCTTATTATGAAAAATTGACAAGGCATCATTTTCTAAGGGTTACTGAGGGGAAATATTAGATCTAACTACAAGATAGCAGCAAAACAAAGAAAGAGGAGAGGTGAGATAAATCTACTGCTGAATAATACCTCAAAAGAGCTGTGATAATCAATATATGTGCACACACTTAATGGCAGTCAAGGACGCTTGCTCCTTTCTTCTCACAGTCACTTATTTACACAGATTGATAAAAGACTTCTGACTTTTATTTCCTTAAGGAAGGGCAGTTTCTTTCTATTTCCAGTGATATAAGAGTCATCTTCTGTGTTTTATTCATCAACTCCGTGCTGGATAGTTCAAACCCTCAGTTGAATTCAAGCACCTCATCCCTCGATAACCAGCGAAATGTAAAGTCATTTTGACACAAGGACGTTCCGGCTCATGCAACGTATAACAGCTACTGCAATGGCTCTATTACTGAAAGCAGCAGACTAAATGTAATTGCCTCCTCTAGATATTATACTATACAACAATACACAGTATATCAAATCACTGAAATTCAACCGTACCTAATCATTCCGTGACAAATCATTTTAATTCTTTCCTTTTAATTGCCCATGCAACATTACATAAATCTGTCTACAAGGCATTTAGCACTCAGCAGCAGGTTAGAGAATATTATACCAGAACTGTTTTCTATAGGCCTGTTTTCATCTTCATCGTCAGCATGAAGCCAATCAGGAGACTTTCAAGTACACTAGATGAACTGACTGGCTGTTTTAAAGTCATAGTGTCAGTGAGAAAAGATGGCAGCCATAGCATGGCCATGGCTGAGCTAGGGCTTTATGATGATATGTTAATATCTGTAATTTGAGGGCCCTGCCTGCTAATACTATAGCTGAGTGAACAGCAAGGAGCCAAACTAATAATGTCCTGCATAATGACCGTGTTTTAATTGCTAGTGACCTCAATATTCTTCTAAATAATGCAAGTAGGACCCTTGATACTCTGGGTATGTGTTACTGTTGCTGCACACCTAGGTGTTATCTGATCAGAAATTTGAACTAACATCATTAACATGCTTGTACATCATCAGGTGGCGTATAAAATGCAGCCGTAGCCATGAAGGTATAACTATCAAAAGGAAAAAAAAGGAAACATTACACCAATAATGTTACAGGTATCTAATATTACAGGTATGCAACAAGTGGATAGTGTAAACAGTCATTTTACCTGAAATGACAAACTGCTCGTTAAAGCAGCCTCTTTCACCATTACTGACACCAAGTGTTGACTATTTGTTTCTTTTTTGCAAATACTTTCCAAAAACTTCTCATGTGTATTCACTGAGGATAGTGGTAGAGTGGCTCTGGACTGGTTGCGGTGTTGGACTGATTAATTTAAGTGAAGATACTTAGTGGATTTGGTTTTGGGCCTGTCTGCCCCAGCAGCAGCCACCTCCAGGCCAGCTGGCCACTAGGCCTACAAGCCTGAGGTCCACCCTATCTACAGCCCTGCAGCCTGAATACTTCTCTATCCACTCTGCTGAGGCCTACTCCATCTACAGCCCTGCAGCCTGAAGACTTCTCCATCCACTTTGTTTTACAGCCTGAAGCCTTCTCCATTTGCTGCTCTACACCCTAAGCAGCTTATCTTCACATCCAACTGGTAGGACCCTGTTTTGTCTGATTATCGGCTGATAACTTGATAAAATGCCACCTAAGAAGAGTGAAGAAGACTATGTTTCTCTCTCGGTTGTTCGAGACCTCTTGGATCAGCAAAAGGCTTTTTATAAAGACCTGATCATGCAAAAAGAGAAAAGCTTTAAAGGCTTTGTGAAAATAATTAATGATTCCAACAATAAATGTGTTGATGACCTGACTAGAGAACTGCAGGAGGTAAAAAGAAGCCTTGAATTTACTCAAAGTGAAGTGGATGGTCTGAAGGTCACTTTAACATCTGTGACCACGGATACAATTAAACACCACCAATCCAACACTGAAGCCCTGCAAGTTGATATTAAACACTGGATGGACAAAGCTGAATATCTGAAAAACCAATCTAGGAGAAACAACATCATCATAGATGGCATTCCCGAGTCACCTAATGAAAGTTGGTCTGATTCGGAGAAGAAATTTAGAGAAATCCTAACCGGAAAAATGAAAATCGATCAAAGGCACATTGAAATTGAACGAGCGCACTGCACTGGGAAGCTGTTTGCCGGCAGGGATGGGAAAAGACCAAGACCTCTGGTAGTAAAGCTACTTAGGCACAAAGATAAACAGTCAATCCTCTCTAAAGCCAAAATCTTAAAGGGCACAAATATTTACATTAATGAAGACTACTCAGATGCTGTGCACCAAAAGCGTAAAGAACTGGTGCCGAAGATGAGAGCGGCAAGAGAAAGTGGAAACATTGCTTATCTAAAACATGACAAGCTTGTCGTGCATCCCAGAAGAGAGCAACCAAATCGTCCTTTAGTGGAAAATGCTGCTGTGATGGACTAGTAAACTGCTGCCCAGGGTAGCAATTAAGCCATTGTCTTTTGGACACCAGTAGATCATGATGAATGACCAGTGTGCAAAATGCAAAAAAAGGCTAAATACTTGTATTCGTTGTGGTATTTGCAAAAACATATTCCACTATTGATGTACACTTGTTACAAAGAAGAACATTGATCAATGGTCAAACTGGTTTTGTCAGACATGTACTGAACTGTTTCCCTTTCATTCTTTAGGAAATAGCGATTATCTTGCTGTTACCAACACCACTGAATCAATTATTATTACAAATGAGCATTATGTTTTTAATCCTTTTGATTTAGAAAGGGGTGATAGCGATAAATATGACTTCAATTGGGATCCAGACGCGAATGTCCTATCAGAAACATATACCTTACCATCCTGTAACTATATGAGTGAAAATCAGTTCAATACTTTTAGATGTTCTATTCCACCAGAATTACATACTTTTTCAACTCTCCATATGAATATTCGGAGTTTGGTAAAGAATCATGGTCAGTTAATTCATTATCTGTCATCTCTTGAGCATACTTTTCCAATTATAGCACTTACAGAAACCTGGCTTTCTGAAAACATTAGCAGTTTATATGAGCTTCCCCAGTACAATTCAGTTCACTCTTACAGAGTGAAGAAAGTGGGTGGTGGTGTATCAATTTTTGTCCATCGTGATTATGAATACAAGATAAGACATGATCTGTGCTTGAATTCTGAAACTGTACCAACTGAATCAATTTTCATTGAAATGCTTGTTGAAGCCAAAAAAATCATTATAGGTTGTGTGTATAATCCACCAAATACTGTTATCAGTGAATTCAATGATTGTGTGGCTAATGCGATGGATGTTATTAATAAGGAGGGGAAATTAATGTTCATTTTGGGTGATTTTAATATCAATCTCCTCAAGATGGAAACGCATTCGGAGACTGAGGACTTCTTAAGTGCATGTATTCCAATTACTCTTATCCAGTCATAAGTAAACCCACCAGAGTAAATGATAAAACGGCTACTTTGATTGATAATATTTTTACCAATTCTTTGAATGACGTAATCCATTCTGGAATATTAGTTACAGACATATCTGATAATTTTCCTATATATGAGTTTACTAGGCTTAACGGTCAATATAGCAAGCAAATAAGAAGCACAACAGCCCATCGTAAATTCAACAAAAATAACATTTCAATGTTTAAGAGAGAGCTTGAGGACGTCTCATGGAGTGAAGTGCATAGATGTACAGATGCTGAATCTGTTTTTCTCATTCACTGAATGTAGTATTCAACAAATGTTTTCCACTTGTGTTACCTGCTAGACCTAAATAGCAAACCTTGGTTTAACTCAGGATTATATAAATCTTCTAAGAACAAAAATAAATTGTATAAGAAGTATTTGTTATTACCAACACCTCGAAATCTAGCATTATATAAAAGCTATAAAAACAGATACAATCATCTTCTGAGATTGGCAAAAAAGAACTATTATTCACAACAATTAAAGGAATCATCAAATAACATCAAACACACATGGAAGATTATCAGCCAGTTGTTGCAGAGAAAGAAAGAAAAAGCAGAGTTTCCCTCAACTTTTTCTGATGGTGCTGAAACACATTCTAATCCCTATGATATTACACGTAAATTTAATGATTTCTTTGCTAATATTAGTGTTTCACTTGCAAAAAACATTCCTTATGTAGATGGTAATCCTGCAGATTATATTCTTGGTAAATTTCCAATTATGTCTAATTCTATCAAACCTAAACCTGAAGAAATTAAAGAAATAATTGTAGGGCTGAAGAATAGTGCCGCTGGACATGACGAAATTGATGCCTTTCTTATAAAAGAAGTAAAATAGTGTCTTGCAGAACCGTTAACCTATATCTTTTCTGTCTCCATGGATAAGGGCAAAGTTCCTGATGATTTAAAATTGCCAAAGGTCACTCCTGTATAAAAGGCTGACGACCCCAATCTTTTTACAAACTACAGACCCATATCAATTTTACCTTGTTTCTCAAAAATTTTAGAATTGGTCTACAAAAGGATACTGCAGCATATGGAACATATTTCATATTTCAGGAAAAAATCACTCCTCTTACATGGCCCTGTTCCACCTGGTAAACAAAATCATATCAGCACAAGATCACAATGAATATGCATTAGGTATTTTTTTGGACCTGTCGAAAGCATTGGACACTGTAAATCATCATATTTTACTGTCAAAATTAGATAAATATGGTTTTAAAGCTGGCTAGGTGATTATCTCAAAAATAGAGAGCAATATGTATATTTCAAAAATTGTGTTTCTTCTAAAGCTGCCATCCAATGTGGGGTCCCACAAGGCTCAATTCTTGGACCATTATTATTTCTTATTTACATCAACGATTTGGCTAACGTATCTAAAGACATTTTTCCTATTCTATTTGTAGACGATACTAATTTAGTGATGTCAAACAAAAACTTTGATTGTCTTATACATGAGGCAGACAGAGGTCTCAAAGAATTTTCAAATTGGTTTAAAATAAACAAATTGTCTTTGAATGTAAAAAAAAAAAGCAAATTTGATGATCTTCAGCAGTAAGAGAAAATATAATATAGAAAGTGCATCCTTAAATATTAATGGAAATCAGGTTAAGCAGGTACAAGTTGTGAAGTTTTTAGGAGTTCTAGTTGATGATCAACTCTATTGGAAAACGCATATTAACTACATTTATACAAAGGATATGAAATCCCTTGGTATAATTAAGAAACTTAAACAAGTCTTGTTTGCTGACCTTGTATTATAGTCTTATTTTTTCCAAATATTAGTTACTGTGACATTGTATGGGGTTCTAACTATTACACTAGTCTTAAGAGGATCTACATGCTACAAAAAAAAATTGTCAGATGTGCCACGTTTTCAAATGCATGTGTTCAGTCTTTGCCACTATTTCACAAGCTCAAGCGCTTAAAAATTTATGACAAACACAATTAAAATTTGTACTTTTGTTTATAAAGCCAGATTTAGGAAAGATCTTTTGCCTGAGCGTTTTGATAATGTTTTCACTTTGAATTCTGATGTTCACCAATATAGTACCAGGCAAGCCAATTATGTCCACCTGCCTAAAAATCTCACCACAAGGGGTCAGTTTTTGCAGAAGTATCGTGGTGCAGAACTGTGGAATTGTCATCAACACGTGGTAAACATCTTTCCATCTTTGTCAATATTTAAAACTAATCTAAAACAATTTCTGGTTTCTCTATATTCAAATGATAACATTGTCTAGATGCAGGATAACCTTTACATTTGACTTGTGGTGCTTTGATGAACCTTTGAATGCAGATTAGTGTCATATCTACTATGGTACTTCTAATTAGTATTTAGTTTCTGTTCTCAATTCTGTTTGTTTCTGTTAAATATACTTAGCACACATGCACACACTCACATGCACATGTATGTGTGCGCACACACACACACACACACACACACACACACACACACACACACACACGTATGTGTGCACACACACACACACACACACACACTATTAATTAGGGATTTTATCTTGATGACCTATAGTATGTTTTGTTTTGTTGTTTATTTCGTATTTTAATCTTAGTTCTATATTGTATTTCATTTATGTTTATTTCCTATGCAATGTAAAGCTTTGTATCTTTAGTTTTATTGAATGCTTAGGTGAGATAACATATAACCCTTTATGGAGTTTTCATCTCACCTGGACAATTTTTTTTTTTTTTTATTCTATTGTTGATAATTTTATACCAATTTTTTTTTATATTGTGCAAATAAATAAATACAAATACTGCTGAATATTCTGGCAGAAGCTGCTGTCCCATTTCTCTGCCTTAGCATGTCACTTCACATCATATATTCTACATGTTCATGTTTTATTACGGTGCTGGAGGATCCAGGTGAGTTTTGAGTATTGCTTACATTCTTTTGTTCCTATCTGATATTTTTGTTTTTCCTTTTTTTTTTTTTTACCATTTTCTGCAAAGTCGCTGGAGATTTTTCTGACCCAGGTAAAAATAAATACACTTGAACTCATTCTACTCTAAGGTTCTGCTGTGTTGACACATGAGAACAAACTGCTGAGCAAAGGTGCACACAACTCGCCTTCTGCTTTATACCAAGGGACAGAAAGATCCACACACACGTGTTCACACATTTAAAACAAGGAACACACTTACAAATGAGTGCTAAAAATTAGTCCCTTGCTGACATGTTTGACTTTGGAAGTACATATGATTGCCTCTAGTCTACAAGCCGGTAAACAGTTAAATTACCCCCTGAATCCAAACACAATGTGCCACATTAGTGAGTATCTGGAAGCAAATTTCAACAAATAGAGTGTAGCTATGAAAATATACTGTGCAATAAGAAAAACTTCACTCCTTCTCAGATCTAAAAGTGAAACCAGAGCAATGTGCCCGCTTCAAGTGTGTATTTGACGACTTCTTTTTTTTTTCTTTTTTAAATCTGAGACTGCATCAACCACATTCATCTGTTAAGGGGGACACTAAGAAAAAAAAGGGAAAACCAGACACTCTTATAAAAAGCAATTTCAAGTTTTCTCAGTTCTGTAATCTCCATTTTGAATCAATGGTTTGAAAAGTTAATAGCGCTTTGAAACCATGAATAAACTGATTGAAATTTAGATTGTAGATTCACTTCAGAAAGAATCTGTATCCTTTTAGAATTCATTATTTGGAAACTCATTATTTGTTCAATGTTGTATGCCTACCAAATTGAGTTTGTTAATCCTCCTGGTTGTTTATTTTATCTTTTTTTTTTTTTACTGTATGTGATGTATTTTTTAACATACAGTTAATGAATGTGTCTTTTATGGATTTAACTTGGAGTATCCACGATACATATTATGCAAATCCTGAGGCCTTTGGTGTGCTCTGTTGCCTAAAACTGCATGACAAACTGGTCTATCTTTGTGTTTTACAATAAGGAATAGAAAAGCATGTGCAACCAGAGGACGCTTCTTCTATTAGATATAGAGCTGCACTTACCATATGGAATGACTGTGGCAAAAATCCAGGGCAGACATGATCTGTCTGAAGAATTTCCTGGCCTCTTTAGGTGTTAACCTGCCTTTCTTCACCAAGTAGTCAAACAGCTCACCGCCAGACACGTGTTCTAGCACAAGGTACCTGAGAGAAAAGAGTGGGAGACATGGGTATGAGAACCAAAGTTGAAACAGGAGGACGGGTAGCAGCAAAAACAAACAAACAAAAAACAAATCCTGATGCACAAATGGAAAAGAAAGATTTCACTACACAAAACTGTGCTCTACAAAGCCTTCTGAAAAGGACCTGTAGAAAAGAAGAATCAGAGCCTCCGACCTAAGAGGTCTATACGAACTTGAGCAGTGGGAAAAACAGTTCCCTTCACAGCCGTTTTACACTGACAAAATACCCAGGATGAGTGATCTGATCTCCCAAAAGTCATATCACGTCAGCTGCTTTTTTTAACTCTGCCATTTGTAAAGTGTCCCAACAGTCAGAGTAAAGCACCTGTATTACAAAACAGCGCATGTTAAGGGTTATGATATACTAGATACTCTGACCTCCCATGAAAGGCATAAGAGGGAAGATGTAGTTGCATTACGCTACAAAATGAAGAAAAAATGGTGCATGCTGCTCTTAGACATAAAGGATTAAGGAGTGTAAGCTCCTGCAAGAGTCTTTGTCCAGGCATTCAGTCAATTAAGGAAAAAAAGGCAAAAAAGAAGATGGAAGACAGATTTTGGTAAATCCTATTTAGTTTATTATACTTACTATACTTATACACGACCTGTATTGCTTTTGTTTTTCTTTCATATTTTTGAAAATGCATAAACATACATCATCCCAGCCGTTGCCCTGCTTGAGGCCACTTTTCAGGTGGCCTTCCACCCTGTGGGGCTAGGCATAGGGGTAGGAAAGCAGTTTATCAACCTGACTGCATGGCCATGATGTTCCAAAGGGACACAGGAGTAGATGAATCTCCAGTGACCCGGACCTAAAGCTGCATCTGTGGGCTGAAAGCCAGCTGTACTGTGGCCCTGCTCTGCCCTGGCCTGCTCGTATATCCTGAGCTCAAACTCCCTCCATCTTCACTAGGACAAATTGAAACCCAGACAGGCGGTGAAATACTCTCCGTTCACTCTCTCCCTGCTGTGGAAGTGTGTACGTACGTGCACCTCTTCCGTTTTATTGATTACACTGTGGTGTTGCAAACTGAACAAGACCGAAAAAGCGTGCGCTCTCTAAACAACTCTAAACCCCTAAAGCCAAAAAAGCTGGCTGTGTAATGCAGTAGATGTTTGGCGTCTATGTGCTGCAGGTGGAAAAATCAAAAGAGGTCCTTAAGAGTAAATGACAATTTGTTGTTATATCACTTTAACAGTTATTCTAGCTTCTTCTTAAAACAAATGTTCATTATATTGACATGCATTATGTTCTCTCACACCATTTAGCATTTTTTCAGCAAACTTATTTAATTGTCAAAAACATTGTGTGTATACGATGATTCAATTATTTGTAGTTATGAAATTTTCATTAGTACAATATTGCTAGGCAATGAATCAAAATCCTCTAACCTTTTGTACACAAACGCTTAGACACACACAGCAGCATAAACAGCTTGTTGCGTGTACTTTGCCAATTGCATAATAAATCTTAAAAGCTCTGGGACTGTCAGCCTATCAACCAGCCAAACAGCCTATCAATATCACTTTAAAGCATATCAATTATTGGCTTTAAACTACAGATGTCTGAGTAAGAATTTAAAGAATATTATGAGCAAAATTACATCACTGATATTAAGCACAGAGTCACTGGTGATGCAAATGTAAAGCAATTCGTCTTCTGTGACGCTGCTAGTGACCAGCTGTCAAAAGTGATGAAGTAATCTGTGCAAAATGTGATTTTAATAATCCAATTATAGGATGAATCACAATATTCTGCTTTTCCTATCATCTTAAAGGATGAGATGTAGGGTGCTGCGTGCACAATCCCATTTGGTCTGCAAGCTCAACATGAGGGCTAATTGAATTTAGTTGACAAACAGTCCTCTGTAGATCAAGAGGGCTCCTATAAACAGCTGATGGGCTTGTCACTCACCACTGTTTAAGTTGGCTAATCGATTTATGTGTGTGCCCATGAGAAAAGAGGAGAGTATGTGTGTGCATGCGTGTGTGCAGCAGCTGCAGCAGACTAATGCAGCTGCCACTCTCTAGGGCTCATGTTTCTGAATGCAATGGTGTTGGCTCTGATAAGTGTGTCATGGCGTTTATATTACGAAGACTTCCTCTCCCTATTAGCAGTCCCCTGGCGTGCACGACCACATTAAATGCTTCATGCCAATACTAATGAAGCCCCTCTCCCCCCTGAGGCTATCGTTGTTGCCCATGCAATCATAACACCGCAATCAAACTGCTCCTGTGATACATTCGATTTTAAAGACTGCTTCAAGAGCATTTGATGGTGATAATTTGTGTCACACAGTTGTATCCAAATATTGTCTGTTTGCTGATATGTGCAGATATCGATCATTAAATCGATAGATCAAAACCCTCTGGTTATACTTACAAGTATTTTTTATTTTCATAGACGTCATGTAGCTTTAAAACGTGTGGGTGCTCTATGAGCTTCAGAATGGCTATTTCTCGCTCCACCTGTATGAGAGAGGGACATATGGGGAAATGGGGAGAAGGGAGAGGGAGGGAGGGGGGGAAAAAGAGTTTAGATTAGTATAAAAATCACCACACCAAGTTCTTTCCTAACTTTTTAGGACCAATTGTCCTTAAATTTCTTTCCTCTCATGGGGAGATAAATGAACCGACCACAAAACAGCTTGTGATGAGTTCTTCCCCATTGGTTTTCTGAGGTTACCTCTGAAGGTCGCTGCTCAACAGGCAAATCTTGAGAAGCAGCAATCTGTAACACTTAACACAACCAGCGCAAGAGCTTAACAAGAGGAAGTAAACCATTGCGAGGAGCGGACTGGCACTTTCTACTGGCAGACAGCATAAGAGATAAGCTTTGACCACACTCTGGTTGGTATCCAGGCCGGCAACCGCCGCTATCTCTGCAGGAAAATGTAGTTTGCTCCAAAAACATTCAAAGAAAACAGGATGTGTTTTTCTTTGCGTTTAAAAATGGTGCTCTCTCTCTCTCCACTTACAAAAAAAACCCAGCTGAATACTAAACAATCACATTTTACCATCCTGATATTTTTTCAGCGGGTAAGAAACATCAAATAAAATGATCTGTTAGCATCAGAAATCCCACATTTGAATATGTCTGTCCACAAAAAATACAGCCTGTAGGTGTGTTGAGGTCAAATTGTCCATTCGGTTGCACTTTTTCTTTTTTCGCTGCAGAATCTGAAACAGTGCCTCGCACATGCAAACATATAGGCGTATAAACCGAGACACCTTGTCCAGAGGAAGCAGAAGGCTGAGCTCACACAAGTTTCTGAGTTCTTCTCTTTTTTGCTTACAGAGCTGTTACAGATACATATATGGCATACTGCGAAACCAGTGAGAGCTGAATTTCATCGAAATCGAGCAGATCGGTTTGGATTTGTGTCAGCATCTCCAGAGGTTGTAGTCAGCAAATACATTTGCCACTGAAAATCAGCATGGAACCCACTTTGACACAAACCACCACTAATCTTCAGCTACCCCCCCCCCCCCATGGCCCTCTCCTGTGCTCCTTGCAGTTATGTGCTTACTCGTCTCCTCCACATTTCCTGTCCAACTTTTCCTTCACCCTGCATGTCTAACTTTGACTCACGATGAGACTGGAGATAAAAGGACAGTGTGCATTAAAGGCTCTTCTGCCTCATCTCAATCTCTTCAAAGTAATTTTCACTATGTCACTCGCCTGTGACAGCCTTCACATTGCTTTAATGTCACACTCATCGCAGTTTAGCTTTATGAACACTCATGTGGAATGAAGTCAAACCTCTGATCTGCCTGTTAACTTTGTTTCTTTTTAGCTTGCACAATGCTGTATGCTTAACCAGGCAAAAAAAAAAAAAAAAATCTGGTTTGTATTCAATTATGCTTTCATATTTTTTCACATTTTGCAACAATGTGCATTAATAATGTCTCTGTCTGCTCAGATAGGTTTTGGGGTCTGCCTTGCCATACCTCTTTAAAAACAATTTTATGCCTTAACCAGGATCATTACCACCTTCCTCTCAAACACCTAATGTATTATAAAAACTGAATGAACACATTCAGTCACTGAAGTTTGAAAAAAAATAAAAGAAAAAGAAATACAATGCAGTGGAACTAATGTTGAGGCTACAATCAAGAAAAAGTAATGGCAGACTAAAAAGCTCATAAAACCTGGCCCACAGCTTGTCACAAAAGGGTAAAGTGGTAAACGCATAATTAGCATTAGCGTGGAGTATCAGTGGGAGCGACGGCTAGGCTAATCAGGGCTAATCCATGGACTAATGAGTCCTATCAGCAGCCCTGCACTGGGCCACTTTCTCACCTGAGGCTAAGGTGTGCTGTTAAGAAAGAGCCTTTGGTGGTTAGGTAGGTAGCCTGCAGCAGGGCTCCCTGCAGAGAGACTAATGCCACCACGGACTCAGAGAGAGATGAGCTGTCGAAATGCAACAGAGGCAGCAGCTGGCTTCTTAAGCTTCCTCTAAGCGCCTCCTTTGAGTTAATTGAAATAAGAGAAATGAGGCTTAATGTGAAGACTTAACTGCACAACTGCCTGCTTATTGCGAGATTAGCTGTTGATTAGCGCACAACTGTAAATCTGTGAAGCAATCCTTGCTCTTTTTAGCATCGTACAGCACAACAGTTTCATTAATTAATTAATTAAGTGATCATCAGTCAAAAGAAATTGTATGAAAAAGCATTTACACCTCACTCTCTTACACTTGCAAAAGGAGCAGCAAAAACATGTTGTGTTGGTAAATAAACAGTCTTTGTAATGAAAGGTAGAACACATCATCAGCACCAACATCAGCAAACACACACACACACACACACACCCCGACTGCTTACTCAACTTTTATCCAAGCCTCAAACACACAACTCCAACATGTCCATAACTTCATGATGGTAGAAACTGCCAGGTGTCCATCCTCTGCCTTGGCTTGGCTCTTTTAGATGGCTCCTCACTCTCTCATTAAGTTTCACATCTGTGAGTCTAGACAGTTCTCTCCAATCACCAATCTCCACGGCACTTCATTAAGACTTTATTTTCAGGGACTTGGACAACGTTCACAGAGGTGCACACACACAAACACATGCACATGGACAGGTGGACATTACTTGGGTTCTCCTGGTGTTGTATAGTTCTGTTTATAGCCAGTTTGTTCAATTTCTAAGTAAACAGGAGTACAAGAGAATTTGGAGGGAGAAAAAAAAAAAAGCAGCCTAATGAGAAACCAGAGATCGAAAGACAGTACAAGACTGACACTAATCCAAATTGGTTATTTGATGGGGAGATAATTTGTCTTGTAATGTATGGTGGTTATCGCTGTCGAGTGGACATCATTAGCACAGGACGTCAGAAGAAAAGCCTGTTGGTGAAAAGGCAGATTGGAAATGCTTCATCTCACACGGTTTCCCATCAGTGTCATATCCTGCCCCAATAAATAGATTAATAGGTTGGAACTGTGGTGGTGATTGCTGTTTAACTACAACCAAGATGGTTGTAAGCAAACCCAAACTTCAAACGCAAAATGAAGCTGTATGAATGATAAAACATCAACAGACTCCAAGAGACTGTATTGTGTTCCTCCTAATTAAAAACTAACACCACCATTCTCGCCACCCTGGATTTGATGTCGCTGTTTCTGAAAAACACATCATGAGATTTATTACTCCTAATTATGGTGCAATTTGCAGGTGCAGATGGTATGTTGGGAGGTTGGGGTTAGCTTAGGAAGGGGTAGCATGGACAAATGAAGCAAAGCACTCAGCAGTGGTTACTCGTGCAATTCCAAATCCAGAGCCAGTTTAGAATAGCTCCATCAGCTCGCTACTGATTCTATAAATTAGAACCTTGAATCTGAATGGTAGGACGGACAAACCAACATCAAGAGATTGATTAATATGGCTGAAGGTCCAGTGATGGAAAACGGATGATCAAGAGAAAGTCAGGCAACAACAAAGATACAAAGAGATTAGATTCATGTCACACATGCCACAGAGCGAATGAACAGAGAAACCAAGCCCAAAATCTCGGAGGGGACAAAATTGGATCACAGGGTCTTTCAGTTTTCCCTCTCCACTTATTGCAACTTGAGCTTTGTCTTTCATGCACATGGAAGGAAAACACAGACATTTCTGCCCCCCCCCAAACTCCAGGCAAGTGAGTGAATGGTCTCTTGACACTGAGATGCGAGGATCAAAGTCAACAGGGCATCCATGTGTGTCAGACAAAAAAATGCGGGTGGCTATGCTAACATGGGCGTTACAGTGCACGCATGAGCTGCTGAATGGACAGAAAAACAAAAGAGAGACAGAGGAAGGATGAGTGAAAGTGAGAGGGCTGAAGCATAAGCCATGTAATTCTCTGCCATGGAGATGAGTAAAAGAGAAATGTGGACAGTGACAGTGCCAGCTCTTCCCCCTGAGTCTTGCAGCTTCTTTTGTTTCTAATTAACAACACGAAAAACAGATAACCTTTTTAGTCCTATGGAGAGTGTAATGACATTGAATAATAAAAACATCCCCTGAATGGCTTTGCTTCACCTGTCCGGACAAACCATCTTTGCCTGTTGACAGCTATTTATTTTTTCTAACATATTTCTAGATCTTGCAATGAGGAAATCAAAAGACTTAACTGTGCAAATTCCACAAATATGGTTCAATGACTTCATTTGTCAATATAACGGATTATAGTAAGGGATGATTCATGCAAAAAAAAAGTCATCATTTGTATCATACCAGTCTTTATCAGAAACCATCCAAAAGCTTCATCTTTATTTCACAGATATCAACAATTTAGGATATAATTTTTTCTAAATGGGTATTTTTATGGATAAAACACTAATCCTCAAATTTATCCTTCAAATCTTCCTCAAAATCTGGTTGTAGAAGAAAACTGTTGCTGAGATGTAGCGCTCTAAACCAAAGACTTCTTTCTTTTTTATTTTACTAGTTGAAACCGGTCACTGTATCTCGTTT
Organism: Remorina albescens; assembly: GCA_034769265.1. NCBI lineage: Eukaryota > Metazoa > Chordata > Actinopteri > Carangiformes > Echeneidae > Remorina > Remorina albescens. The sequence continues at coordinate 52,961,604 of CM068475.1, forward strand.
GCTTGATTTTAATTTAAGGGGAAGAATAAATCTCATGATAAAACCACATGTACGGAACAAATAGATACCATATGGATGAGAGAGAAGTAAAGTAGGGCTGGTGGATGGTGGATGGCCGGAGAGAGGTGGCCTTGGGTCCAGCTGTCAGTGAGCAAAGGGGGAGGGGGCAGCACAGCTTGGCCACTGGCTCGCTGACAAAACCAGTCAGCTCGTCGTCCATTCATACTTGTGACATGTGGACACATTCAGGCACGAAGCACACACACACTTTACACGCAAGCCACTGATCACGGCAAGCCATGAGCCACCTCCATCCATCCATATGTCGGTCAGTGAGCCAGTGGGGCAGAATCCGTGTTTTGTGCCAGGAGCAGGGGGGGTAGCCAAGCTGGCATGTATGCATGCATGTGTGTACACTTAAATGCACTGAAATGTTCAATGGTAAAGCATGTGTGATCAATGGAATTGCTAAATGTCATTGTCTGTAACCATAAGGTTAGGACACCACTTTCAAGGGCAAGCACACACAAGTGTGTTCATGTGTTCTTCCCCTCTTGTGTGTGCAAGGGTATGACCACTAGCTTCAAGAAAAACATGTTTCCCTGGAAGACCCTGATCATCCAAAATTGGTTTGGAAATTGACAGAGAGAGACTTGAGGCCGTTTGATTCATTTGTAAATTGTGAGAGGAGCATGTGTGTTAGGTTGCTGTGTTATATCCCACTACTGAACTAGTCTGACTCCAAAATAAAATTGCATTGGAATATCTCCATCCCCATCAAAGATATTGAACTGAAAAAAAAAATGCCCCTCTTACTTTCATCTTTCACTGTCTATTGCTTTTCCATCCACCCTGTGGACCGTACAAATGCACTAACTGATGTGCACACATGCAAATACACATCCAGAAAACAAGAACACAGTCAGCGCAGCGGGTTTTTCCTGATAATCGCCGTATAAGTCATTCTGTGTGAAGAGGAGGTAAATTCAGATCAATGTCAGAGACATGTAAATCGATTCTGACCTAGTCTCTGCTAGCTCGCTACTCCTTATCCTTTATCCATCTCTCACCCTTCCAAATCTGACCCATTATCCCGTCCCACCCACAACCAACTCTGCCACTCTTTCCCTCATTCATTCTCTCATTTTGTTTCTCTAACCATGCCTAGGATGTGCTCCTGTGCAGCTGACAGATCCATCAGGTTGACACTTAGACCAGTGGCAGGCCACATCATTTCACACTAACAGACGTGTCCCTGTATGACCTTGGCCGTAATTGAGTCTAATGGCAAGAGGTCTTCTAGACCCTGAGGTCAAAGGGTATAATCATGAACCTCTTCAAACCTGCTGCATGGCCTGATAGCTGGGATGGAGTGGGACGGTCCGGGGAGCGCTGGTATCTGCAGAATGAGTGATTTATCAGTGACTGGCAGGCTGTGGATCCCTTTGGCAGACATGTTTTGGTATCACTCGTTTTTCTTTTTTTTTTCCCTCCCCCAGCACCACCATGCCGTCACTCACTCCATAACTGTCCTCACCTATGGAGTGAGGTATTTCATACACAAGGATCGCAAAGGTGACCTTGGGTTGTGAAATGCGGATTAAAGAACTGCTTTTCACTGACTTGACAGACAGACCAGAGAATACAATGTAGTGATTAGATCTGAAGGTCATCTTATATTTGTTAAAAAGTACAAATCTAATCATCTTGAGTGGCCAATATTTGCATATAAGGCATGAAACTGATTGTGGAGTGCAGTGCAAGAAGATAAAATTAGATTCTCTCAGGATTCTGAGGAAATGCTTATTAAATGATATCTGCTACCTTATCCTGCAAAAAGGTTTTCTTACAACCTTGAATTTGTCTGATTAAAATGTTTCAATGTATTTTCTTTCTTCTTTTGTTTTAATGCAAAATTACCCTTTGCACTTTGGAAAACAATGGCGTGATTCTGGCATTTGTAGCAAACTTATGGAATTACTAAAGAGAAAGAAGGAAGGAAAAAAGTGAAGTGACTCAGTGAACTATCACACTTGTGGTTTGGGGGGAAAATGAAGAAAGTGACGTGAAAGCAAGTTAAACAAAGAAAGTGAGTAATGAATGCGTAATGAGACTATTTAGTGCAGTTATTCAGGCGAACAGTAACTGACGAGCTGACTGACTCACTTCCGCAGCTAATTATCTCCACATATGAATACTTGGCTTATTCATTGACACATGAGCTCAGGCAATAGTTGGACAGGCAGAGGAGTCAATACAACAGGTCAGCAGGTAATATTGGCCGACTGAAACAAACCAAATAAGCCTGAAACTTAGCAAATATGCTCAGAACAGCACTAATAATGTGATCAGGGAGTTGTTTTAGCTGTTTCACTTGTTAATTAGGCCTTCCACTGAGTGTGAGTCTTTGACACATAAAAGGCACAGCTTTGTGCTCTGTTGGTACTTTGTATGAATATTAATTTAGCCCAAGAGCAGCAAACCACATGTGCAAAAAAACCCAAAAAAACCCAAAAAAACAGGAAGGCTGTTTACATGCATTTGTTTGTGATTGATGTGAGTGAGTGAGTGAGTAGTCACAGGACTCCTATGACTTACATAGTGATAAAGCAAACACTCTCCGCTGGAAGGGTGAAGATGAAGGAACTGATGAGCTGATGAAATTATAAGTGTCTTGCTTTATGCGTTCAACATGTACATAAGGAGCTGCCCCCTACTCATTACCACTGCTCAGTCAGAGCAACTTCCCTTGTTTATTTGTAACAGCTAAAAGTGGCAAATTTATTCACAAGCAATTGTAGCCTGTGAATAATTGGCCAGTCTAGAAGAAGCTAGTTAACAACACAATCAAGACATAAAGAAATGTGTCGAACACAGAGCGGTTGGTTCTCTGAATAAATGCACGCTCTGCCATTTACTGAAAGGAAGTTTTCAGAGACTTTTCATGTGTCAGAATATCAAAATTAATATTAGCTAGTAATCCTAATAATGATACATTTTAATATAGGTGACAGTACATTATACTGTCACCTATACTGTTATATATAAGACAATTACATCTGCTGTGGGCGTTCATATTGAAATAAAAATGGATTGTGAAATAGCTTTTGAACCTATTTCTTTGGTAAACATGAAGATGTGTGCGCAGCAAGCATGTGCAGTCACTGATAAACTGTTTGCACGTGTATGCATCTTTGTTGACTGTGCAGTGCCACAATGGTCATGGAGCTGTCATTTACACTTTGTGATATATGTGACTTGTACAGAAATACATCCACACACACACACACACACACACACACACACACACATACATTTATGTGCAGTGTCAGTTCTAATAATGCAGTAAAGGAGTTATATATGAACAGACATATTGCAGCATTGCTGTTGCCCCTTAGATGACAGTTTTCACAAACAGTGACACAATTCATGTCCATCAACTACAGTTTTGCAAAACCCACAGTTAATGCAATACGAAACAAACAAACACACATTTATCCCATTGTTGTTGTGTTTTTCTAGAAATTCCAACACTGTATCAGGAGCGTTTTTTTCCAAAGCTGTGGTATAAGTATTTGTACGCTGTGTGCTGTCAATGAAGAACACAATAAATTATGAGGACAAGACTCAAACTATTAAATGTACTGACAGGCATCATGTTGAAATGCAGGGCATTTGAAGTTTCTCTTTTACAGCGTGATATGAACAGAGATGACAAAGACAGATTTGGAAGTCGAAATTGGGGTAGATTTTTCCCCTCAAGGGGAACATAATGTAACTTATTCAATTAACAGTCCCTACAAAAGTAAGATGGATAAAAGAGGATCACAATATCCGCTGGTGGAGAAGAAACGCATACAAAACACACTTCAGTAAGTTTACAGGTAAAATAAAGAGGTAAGAACTCCCAGTGCAAAATAAAAGAATAAACAGGGATAAAAAAAAAAGAAAACTACACTTTGAAGGGGAACTCCGCTGGTCGCCCCATGAAAGCATCATCCACTTAAGAGTAGGAGAATTGGATAAAATGTGCCCTCCACTTACAAAGAAAAAGGAAATGAAAAAAAAAGAGAGGAAAAAACACCTCAAAACAAACGCAACAACAAATAAGAAGCAAACTTATCATCTATCTGACAACACAGCAGCTGTTGCCTTTGAAGAGGAGAAACAAATGCCATCGGTTGCGACGTCTGTCTGTCTCTGTCGAGCTCAATAGGGGATCCCGCTACATCTTATGCTCTTCTAGCCTCCATTTCATTATTTTGTCTGCACTCCATCTCTGTTTTATCTCGATAAGACATATGAGAGGTAGGAAAATCAGTCAAACAACATTGTGTGTGTTTGATGAGCTCTGTTACTTGGGCGAGCAGCAGCACTAAAGGTTTTACATGTCTCTCCAGGATGTGTTAGATCCCAAGCTACCAGTCAGACGTGTAGTGTGACACAATGTGACGGAAGTATGGAGAAAGGGGAGGGATTGCTTAGATCCCTAAACATTTGGTGCCCTTTGGATAATATCTATTTTCTGGTGTCCATTTTACCTGTACACTTGGTCAACTCTCAATAAAGAGTGGCGGGGAAGTTTCTTTGGAAGTGGGGAGTCGAAATCCAATTAAGATATAGAAAGCTTAGTGACCATGATATTGACCGATAACAGACAAAGAGATTTGTAAGGAGTTAAGAGTTTAGGGAAATCCACATTATTATTGAGGTTCCTCCGAAGAACAAGGTCAAACGGAGAAAAATGATGCAGCATCGAGAGGAAAACAAAATGTACTGAAAAAACAATTATCGCTGAAAATGTTCTGTGTTGACTTTCTCCTGGTTTTCTGTAATAAGCCTATTCTTAACATTCAGAAAGCCGGACACATTCAATTTAATGTACTCATTTATTTTTTGCCAAATTTTCAATTTAATTTGAAAACAGGCAAACTTTACCATCAATGGGCGGAGAAAGAAGCAGCCAAAGTACAGCAGGAGAAAGAGAGCTTGTAGCTCTACAGTCAGCCTGTTGAGATCAAACTGTGTGGTAAGCCCCGGCTTCTGGCACAGCACTATACAAAGCTGATGGATCAATGCGCAGGGGCACAACATATGAAGCCCATTTATTTTAAAGGTTGTCTGTACTCACGGTGCAGCACAAACACGTGCAGGCCAGCAGACAAAAACGTGTGTGTGTGCATGTGTGTGTGCTCATGTGCACGAGCACACACACACACACACACATGCACGCACGCACGCACGCACGCACGCACGCACGCACGCACGCACGCACGCACGCACACACACACACACACACACACACACACACACACACACACACACACATATGAATGTTAAGCTAAGGGAGACGTGCGCACATTGGCGGCATTTATATATCCAATCCACTCGCGGCACAACAGAGATGGGAAAGAATGGTCGATCTATAATCATTAAGAGGGAATAGTGGAGAAGGAAAGCTACAGAGCTGTCGCAGAGGTGTCGGGATAACAAGATTAGACCTTGCATGATTCATCTGTGGCCACGGCGTTCTGCTCCTCACCCGCCCACCACGATGTCTGTCAGTTGTGTACTCAACCGTCAAGTCCTTGCTGTTCTCTGCCTCCTTAGTACTACTTTATTATTTCAGATAGAAAATTTAGATGCCAGATGATACCACAACATCCTACTGGAACACTTCTCCCATAGTTACAAACTACATAGATTATAAAAACTATACATTTGTATTGCTCGGTGGAAGACAAGATTTGTGGGAGGAACATTTCAAACAGTAATGATCTTGAGAGAAAATTCCTCATCCATGCCCTTAAATGTCATGGCTATCCTTAGTAATGCAGATGTACTCAGGCTCTATAGTGTCCTTAGCATAGTGTTTCAGTTATTTGCTTCAGAGGGTAGTTACACTAAAAATTTTCAACACCTCCAAACTCTTTGTCTCATTCGCGCACACATTCCTAATGTAAAATATTATGACTGACTTTAAGGACGGTCACCAAACTACAGGCAACCTTACGAAGAACAAAAAAAGATATCTACTTCATTAGATTTCCATTCAGAGTATATTAACCTCATGTTCAACATCCAGCCATCCTTTCACACACACACACACACACACACACACACATACACGCACACACAAACTGTCTTCTCTCTATCTTTCTTCTTCCTCCCCTCCATCCCTCCCCTTCCCCTTCCCTCCCTCCCTCTCTGCCTCTCCGGGCTGGGGACAGTAGAGTGACTTTGAAGTTGTGCTGCTTCAGGAGGAGAGAGAGTCACTTCGGCTAATTAGTTGTCCTTATCCCAACAGCAGCAGCCGCCACCAGCTCACTGGCTCAGAGGGAGAAACAGAGCAGGCGTCAACGGCAACCACCAACTGCTGCATGCTAAAGATACCCTTCTCCCACTGCTAGTTCTTAGCGCCAGTGGGTAGCAACAATTTAACTCACCCCAAGACTAAACTGCAGATTAGGAGAAGTTGCTCCACTCAGCATAATGGTAGGTAATATGGTATGAAATGTAGTTCGGCAAAATCTCGTACTCTCAGGGAAAGCTTGTCAGACCATAATATACTGCAGTGGTAAGATGCTACTGAATGGCTGTTTTGTCAGTGTCACAAATACGATCATGAGTGTTACAGGAAGAGCTTAGATATGCAATATGACACAAGCTCCAAGAAACAAACTGGCCAAAGGCGAGATGAGAATTAACAATACAGCAGCAAGACTGAGTATTGAACCTCAACACTTTTTGTGGTGTCTGCGGACAAAACTGCTTCGGTCAACACTCAGGTTTACAGTTTTTTCTTTAGGCAACACTTAAGAACATAATGTGAAAGTCAGGAGCAAAAACATGTTTGATACTATCAGCAGGAGAGAGGGAGAGGGAAAGGGAAAGGGAGAGGGAGAGGGACGGCTGGCTGAGGTTCAGAAACATTAACCACTCCCTGGAGATATACAGATACACCCACATTGACACACACACACACACACACACACACACACACACACACACAATATTAGTTCTGGGCTTCCCTTCATATCGGATCACTACACTCCAATCTGTTTGGCCCCAGTGCCAACGACTGCTGACACACTGTCATATGTGCACATATTGTGCATTCTCTTCCTGTCTGCTACGTTCTCATCATCAGAAACATGACAGGCCGCCACTTCTCACTGACGGCAAGCCTTATTACTATTCAGTTAACTCCATTGTTAGCTTTTTTGCTTAAAAGGGAAAAAAGGGAGGGCTGCACTTGCTCTTTGAAGTAGTCATGGTTCATTCCCTGGTTGCAAACTGACATAAACTTCATAGACAAGTTCATTATCTAAGACAATTCAATGTCTTTTTGGTCTGTAGCGTCATAGCCAGCGGCTCTGCGGACTTAAGAGTTCAGTGTTAGTTATATAAAGTTCAATACACAGTGAGTAGGAGAGAGACCTCTCTACCAGATATTCTGAGACTATTAATTCAACCTGTCTCCTCGTCTCAATAGAACCTTGACTCACAGGGCCAGTCAGGGGAAGGACGGACGTGGAGGGATGACGTGTGTCATGGAGGATGTGTTCGTGCACATACATATGAATATGACACATGTACACACACATTCTTGCGAACTTTCGTGAGAGTGTACATGGCCTGTATGTGTGCATCTGTGTGTGTATGCATATATAAATGGGTTTTATCTGTGATGTTGCACACACACGGACACACGGAAACACACACCTGTCCAGGAGAGTCAGATTTTCCCCTAATGGCCCCATTGGGACCCAATACATTAGCATATTAAAAGGTGACATTTCACAGTCTGAGCCTGCACTCTCCAGCAGAGAGCAACCCGATCACTCTGACAGTCTGACAGCCACACAGACAGGCCGGAGAACAGATACATAAGGCTGTGAAGTTGAAGTGCAACACAGTGGGAATACGCAAAACTGGCTGCTGGATTTGAGTCAGAAAACACCTGTCCAGCTAAAGTAGGAGTCCTTGGAATAAGGAAGTGGATTTGTAATCTGACGTGTGACACGTATTTTAGTGTGTCCGGTAGCAACAGGAAACTTTGTGACCTCATGGTCCAATGCTGGCAATTCACTGCATATAGTCACAATGTGCATTGATACACTGGTGTTGAATTATAATGGTGGCTTCGAATTGCATTGTATCAGAGGGCGATGCAAAAAAATCAATACAACTACAGCCCATAAACAAGCAGAAATGCTGACACATAGGCAACACTGCATGCTTATAATATACATAGCCACTGGATTCCCAAACTCTGAAAGGTGTTACACATGGACGAGCCAAACAACAAAAAGATACAAATTAGATCACATGCACATTTTCTGTACAAGCAATGTTCATTACAACCTACAGTACAGATAAACTCTCGGATATACACATCAGTTCCATCACTGGAAGCACATTGTTCTTTGCTAGTAGAGGAACCGGGCCTCTGCATTCAGTTTGAAAGAATTAATGACGTGAATGATGGCGATTGATTGATGATTTTAGGCTTATATTCCCAAATTTAAAAGACCCATTAAAATAGTCCCTTTCCAAAAAATCCCAGTTGTCCCTGGATCCTACATAATTTATTCTCTACCAGCACTTATATGAACACACACCTGCTGTTACAGACATCTCACACACACACACACACACACACACACACTAACGCCTAGCAGCTGAGAGAAGAGTGACAACGGCCAAGTTCAGTAATTGGCTCTGAACTGCAGCTTCAGCAAAAGCCTTGGTCCCGTCAGAAGCCTGTCACTGTTTGGCATCTGTTACTATCACTTTCCTCTGCAGGACAGCACAATGTGAGACACCTGGGTTGGGACACTACACTGCTACCTTCCTCACTGCTGTCACATAGTACAAGCGGATCCACGGACAACTTCTCCTACCACTAATAATACTTCTGTCAGCATGGTGGCAACAGAAATGACCTGTCTTTCCCTCATGAAAATATTACACTTCACGTTAAAGTGAATGAGAGGGAAAGAGGATGACTTCCGGAGTGAGGCGCGAATAAGTGAGAGAGAGTCAGGGAAACGTTGAAACAGCAAGAAGCTGATTAACACCGACTGTTTATCAAACAGCAATATCCGGTGCAGAGTGCTTTTTATCTAAAGTCTAATGATTTTGCCACAGAAGTGTGCAAAACAGAGGGATTTTCCATTTGCAGATAACCTGCACTGCGAGCAAACGCATCAGCTTCCAGCTTTCCAGCTCATAAGCAAACAATTACAGAAGGCACTCCTCTCCGCGTGTGTCCTGAGAAAGGCAATTTTCAGGTTGTAGCATCTTGATGTCCTCAATATTCCTGCTCACTTTGATTTCCTTACAACTATTCCATCAGCACAAGTGCCAATTTTTGAGCATGCCATTTCTGAGTGGGCACTGAATAGAGTTGCACAGCAGGGGCCCTGAGATGTAATGTAAAAAAGTCTCTACTGTATCCTTCTATGCGGGTAACTGGAAAAATTATAGATAGGATTTCTTTCTCCTAGAAGTTTCTGAAGCATTTCGGAAAGAGGTTGCAGTAATTACAGCTGCAGAAACCTGCTATATTGTTGTGTTACTCCAGGATTTCTTGATGGCTCTGACTCCTGGAAGGGGAGCCAAACCGCTGACTCCAGTTTGAAATTTGAAAAGGATGAAAATCAGCTGCTTCAAAGACCCGCTGTCACTAACTCAGCCAGTGATTCTGCTCTTCATGAGGTCTATTGTGATATAAATCATTTATATTCAAACAGTTTTTGCAAGATCAGGCTTTGATTTATTTTGAAATTTAGACTTCGCTCAAGCAGTCCACTCCTCATTTTGACTCTTGAACGGCTGGCTGGCATCAAGCCCAGAGTTTGTGTCAAAAAGGTGGCTCTTTCAGGGACATCCCTACCCAGTCATAGCTGACAGACTTTTACTATTGTCTAATTCAGCGGGGATCCTGGATATTAAGATTCTGGGGACAAAAAACACAATTAAGGTCTCCAGCAAACTTTCAGGGGACAATGTGATTAGTTGGTGCATACCATTAGCCCAAGAGGACAGCAGAACTTCAATTTTTTAAAAGGCTATTGGAAACTTGAAAAACTTCCTCAAGAACACACTGCAAAATAAACATCGTTTGAAAAGGACCACGGCAGCAGGGCAAGCCCTATAACCGCTGACTGACTGACTCATGAAGGTACATCTATAGTGAACCACATGTGACTTGACTGAAATTTCAGGTTTACACCGCAGCTGAGGATCCCAATCAGTTCTTGTTCTTTCAAAGTGATTTGGCAAGTAGTGTTTCCACCTAAGCATCTTTATGAGAAGATTTACTGACTTCAGACTCCTTAAGAAACAAAGCTTAGTCATTCCCTTCAAGCTCACAGATTTTCTCTCTGCAGTGTCTCTTTGCTGGCAACCCCAAGAAAGCCAAAATCAAAACACTGCTGTTGTCTTTAACTTATTCATATTTTCGCAATCCATTATCAGAAGCTCTGAAGTAGTTTGGAAGGAACTATTCAACACGTAGCCTTAACATGATGTATGGAAATTTAGCTGTATCAACATAGCAGCAGGGCAGAAGTAAACAGATTAAGAGCTCAAACCAGCCAACCCCATCCAGCCATATATTAGGTTTTGATGTAGTTTTGTTGTACAAGTCCTTTCCACCTTCATTTACAGAAACATGGAATAATTTAGGCTGAACATTTTCTTTCTTACAGGTACAAACCTTAGTTGTAACACTAAAAGCCACGAAAAGTACTGAAAGCTGCCAACTTACCTTCATTAGTACTGACTCGCTGAGTTTCTCACGGTTGACAATCTTTATGGCAACTTTCTGGCATGTCACACAGTGCACTCCGAGCTTGACCAATCCTGCAACATAAACAGGATACACACACTTCATTAGGTCAAACATTTCTGAGATATTTGTGCTTATTTAGGACTAACAGATGATTTGTTCTTAGACACAGAGAACGTTAACAGTAAATACGTAGTGAAATGAATGTGAATTCCCTGTGAGCATATCCCTTTTGAAAACATTATGAGCAGTGCTATATTTTAAATCGATTGTCACATTAAGGGGATGTGTAAAGAAAATCTAAGTTCAGCTTTTTTTCCTCTTTGCTGTGTAAAATAATTTAAAATGGTGCTCAACCTCATGTCCAGAACACAAATAATGACCTCTCAAGTGTAGACAGTTCTTTATAAACTGCCCTATGGGGTTTGTTCGAGACATAAAGGCAATAAGTGAGTGGGCTATTTGTGTTATTGATTCTATTATGTACTAAACTGGCTGTAATGCAGTTGTGGTGAACTTGCTATGGCAGACAATAAAAGCTGTAACAGGTGAGTGGACAAGAGCAAATCCACCAAACTGCCCGAGAGTAAATAAAGTTGTCACATTTCGACACTCAAGCAGAAAAGCGTTACCTTTTACTTCAAGACACAAACACATGGTGAGTGATTTGAGCTTTTGATGCAGCATGAAAGTCGGCTCTGTTGGGATTCGCACACAAACTTTCTATCAGAACTCACGCAAATCCTCTGATTCGCCACGCAACCGTAAAAACATCTCGGCTGCTTTGTCTGAGTAAATGTCCCCAGGTATCTTTAGTTCAGCCAAAAACAATCTAGAAAACAGGCAGGGATTCCTCCTCAAGTGTACAGTTACAGTGGAACAAAGTGGCTTGTTTGTATGTATTTAATACAGGGGAGCCATGTTGACAGCACCAATCCATTTTCCAACAGGGACCGCAGAAGTGTGCACACATTACAAAGATGTTTACATCAGATAGATTACTTACAAAATGAAACAAACAGACACCCCTGACAAAAATAAATGTCGCTGCTATTGATTTCCCCAACGGCCCCACGGTGCTGCAGGGATTAAGGAGACGACAGAAGATGATTTTTTTTTTCATTTGAGCTTTCTAATGGCTGGCACACAGACTTGGTGAAAACACAGACATGGAATCATGTGGATGCTTTGATGTGGCTCTTGTCACTCTTTTATTCGCAGAGATGAAGATCATGAAATTAAGTTATTAAGTGCCTGAGACTGAAACGGTGCCGTTACGATGTGAAGCACGTCATTGGAGACAAGTAATGTCCTGCAGCAAACTGGATGGCTGACAGAAACAAAACTTCAATTGGCATCTAGCTCACTCATCCGCTGTCTCTATCATAGTTTGATTTCTATATGAACCAGCATCGAATGAGGGTTAATAAGCTTTGAGGAGAGGGCGAAATAACTGTTGGTCAAGACATAGAGATGGAGCATGGGAAGCAGCAGAGTGAGAGCTACAGAAGAAGCACATATTAAAGAGCATGTGAGAGATGAAAGGAAAATGCGAAAGCAATTGAAAATCAGTGATAGCACATTATTCAAATGACAGGCCACAGATAATTAAGCAATAATGGAGAGCACTGTGTGGGAGTGAGGCTCTGGCTTGGGAGTTGAGAGGCCGCGGGGGCAGAGATGGAGATACATGGAAGAAAGGAGGTGAGAATGAGAGAGAGAGAGAGAGAGAGAGAGAGGATGACAGAGAAATAAGAAGGAAGTAAATGCTACCAAAGAGTCGGTTGAGCAGGAGGGAGAACAACAGACAAACCCATTAGCCCTGTGATGGTAATCATATGTTAATGGCTGCTATACAGAAGCTCCTAAGTCATGATAAACACATTAAAAAGAAAATATCTGCCTGCAAACACATGAAAAGTTAACTTGATTATTTGCCCCGCTATCCATCTTCCTCCAAAGTCTGTGTTTTTGTGAGCTGAAGGCGCATTAGCAGGAGGAAAATATGCACAGGAACACAGCACATTACGATTTTACAACCACTTTGTCTGGAGATTGAAATGAACTTTTACAAGGACGTTCAGTACATAACACATAGGGACCCAGGCCATAAACTTCTTTTATATCGCATTGATAAATATTTCAACTTATAACAACATAGAAAATGACCTAATAAAATAGAACAAATAGTCATGGCAAAACAACAGCTTAAATAAAATGTGGTGCTAGCAGATAAAACTGGCACATTGGCCCACACGAATGTGTATTTGTCTTTTCGGGACAAAACATCATCATTTCGGTGTTTTGTGTTATAGTGGAAAGCAAAGATTGTTCACAGCCAATCAGGATCCCAGCGAAATGATATTCCTCAGTAACATGGTGCCTACCTGAGGAATATGAGACTGATGGGATTTCTTTATTTACATCATAGTCATGAGCAGTTATTAACTGTGAAAATATCCTCCTCCCAGATGTGAGCCTCAAAATACACTTTGTGAGCAATAGCCTGTAACACAATTAGGAAACCACGGCCAGGCTCACAGTGCTGTGTCAGGCACCATGGCACCATGCTCACAATGGCAACGCAAAGATGACAATGTTAATTAAGATAGCACTTTATTTAGCGTGTTTGCCATGTTAGTCAGCATGTTAACATGCTGACTAACATGCTAATATTTACTTAGCACCACATTTAAAATCAAGTGAAACATTTTTACCAGATGATAGAACTAAACCCTGGGTGTTGTTTGCTCACATCTATGAAACTGAATCATGTTTATCAAACCAGGATGGGAATATACAAATAGCTTTCAACCAATAGTAGGAAAAAAACAAACAAAACCAAAGTAATAAATAAAACAACCAGACAATACAATAAATAATAATGTGTGCTTTTTGGCTTGTGGGGCTCAAAAAAACAGCACTGTGTCTGAAGCATAAGGCGGCAGATACAGAGACATGTGGCTGAATAACTGCTTTTGCAGCTGCAGTTGGTCAGAGTCCCACTTTCTGTATTGATGGGGAAACATTTACACTTTTCCACGTATCCTTGCAGAATAATGTTTCTGCCTTGAGACAATCACAGAATTATAAAAAACACCACAGCTGATGTTCTTATGACAGCATACTGCTCAATGAATCCTCCCTCTCGCATGTAAAACCCTCTTCCGATGGGAAACTGGGGATTAACCACAAAAGGTTTTTGCACAATAAATGTGAGCAGCTGTCTCAAGTATGTTGTAATATCGAATCAACATCACCTTCTCCATGATCCAAAATGAACTGATTAAAGCTAACTCAAACATGTCCTGTAGGATGAGGGCTTGATACTCCCTGTGCACTTTTTACCTGTCTGTGAAAACACCCCAGAGGAAACACTTTCAGCTCTGTGAGAATATTCTGAGCTGAGTGGTGAAGGTAGGGGGGTGGGGGGATGGGGGGGTTGTTCAGGAGATGCCCAGGTAGAGACAGGGTTTTCATCTAAATCTGGGCTGAGCCAGGTAGGCTGTCTTTGAACATAACTTCAAACGCAAGGCTTTGACTAAGAGCACAAAGGGTCACAGACTCAAGCAGGGGAATACTGAGAAGATTGTGTCTGCGTAACCGTGCGTGAGCAAACAGAATACATTTCATTTTAATTACAAATGTACACCTGTATGTGCAGCTGGTAAGTGTAACTGTTGTGTTGGACGGGTGGTAGTCTGTCTGGAGAGGGCAGGATTGTGTTGTGATTAAGTATCACAGAGAAAATTTATTGGCCGGACAAGGGACACACATAACGACTGGTATTGTCACACATACTGGACACTTTATATAGTTTTCATTCACACATGTATGGACAAAAGCTGGCTGTGCAGCTGACCTGAGCTTTCTGAATCAGCAACTACATCGATCTCTGCTCTCTTTCGCCCATCTCCCAAATCAATAGCACTGAAAGCTCTCGCCTTCACAACAATGTCAGAATAATGACACCAGCCAGGGACTTATGGGCTGGGGAGGCCACCATCGACTGACCTCTGGCCCGTATCCCCGCTCTGCACTCTCTACTTTCCATGCGTCTGTGATTAATAACGTAATGCGGAGGGACTGCCGGATAAAAGACACAGAATGACAACTTTGGCTCTATGGTTCAGTGAGCATCAGAGGCGAGTGGTGTTTTGCTGCACTGTGCAGGAAGCTGCTGCAATGCTTCGAAGTCGAATGGTTTCAATCATTACCCTTCTGGCTTTGACAAAATCGTGGATGAATAATAAAGTATCTGAATAAACGCTGAAGTGATTGTGTCCAAAGGGCCGGCCCTTTGGGGGAAGCAGGAAAGGAAACTGAGGGCAAGAAAATGTGACAAAAGCTGACACAAAGAGAGGAAAAAAGAATAAATCAATGGGAACAATGGCTGTTGTAACTCATTAATGTTAATGCATTGAGTTAATTAACAACAGAGCTGGAAAAAAAAGGAAAAAAATGAAAAACTAAAAAATTTCAAAACATTCTGTCAATGTCTGTTGCACTGCATCATTGAGCCCTGTGCCAGCAGTGATTTGGTAATGAGCCTTTTGTCTCACTTCACTGTCACTTCAGTGTACTTGCTGAACTTGTTGACATCTGTTCTGGAAACATATCTAGCTGGAGTCAGTACACGCTTTCATGTTCATCGTTGAGCATCTGGAACTTTGTGGTCAGTTTTCAGACTAGGAGAAGCAGGCAGGAGTGGAAAAGGGTCTTGTTTGAAACACACACGGTCAGTGTTTTCAGCTTTATGTTCTTCACAACACTGGCATCCATCTGGTTAAAGATCACTGGACAGATTAATATCCATCTGGAAGGGAATAATAGGAGAGGAGGGCAATGGATGAAAAAGAGATGTCTCCACTTGCAAACCTCACTCACTTTCAAACTTGATCTCTCAGAAGCCCAAAGCCAATGCCAGCAGACGGTCGTAGCTTATGCTGGCTCAGCTTTCTCTCCCTAAAGTGCTGGATCCGAGAAGCTCGTTGCCCTTAGGCGCAGATCTGAGAGCTGCTTCTCGCTTATGCTCTCTAACCCTGAGTGCTCGATGTGGGTGCTGCCGTTCTGTCCTGGGATCACCGTTACACAACGGTGCTGCTAGGGCTTACTCCTACAAACCACTGTGGCAGAGCGTGGGAATCCCTTCCACCAGAGCGGAGGGCTGGAGTTGAAGACCTATCAGTGTGCTGTCCTTCTCTGTCACAGCTGTTTACACAAGTACATGGGCAGGTACAGTCAGACTTTATAAGCAGTGATGTCAGATAAAATTCTTTTTATTATTATTACTATTTTTGTTGGCTCTTCTATAGCACCTAACATCTGTCGGTGGTGACCTGAATGGAAAACGCATGTTATCCTTGGCTGAAAAGTTCATTCTTCATTACAGTTTGTATGCAGCAGTGGTGAAAAAGTGCCAACAGAATATAACAGATTGTTGTGACAAATGAATGCCATCATATAATACACATCTAACTATGAATGATTAATGTAATGAATCCCAGTCACTAAATTTCAATTGTTGTTTACATCACACAGTATGTATAAATAACCAGCACTCAGCAACCCTGGGCACAAATACATTACAGGTAAATAAGACTGAAGTAAATAAGGAAATACATGAATAACAAATATGTGCATGTTGAATGCGGTTTTACTGATTTTGTTTGAGTTTAATTGTCCATACACCATTAATTAGTGGAAAACAATATTTATATGAAGCACAGGACAGTAGAGAGGCTGCTGTGTAACAGCGAATCCCTGCCACTAAATCAGTTTCTCCTTCCTCTCCTCTCAGTTAGTTACTCCGTCTTTCTCCTCCTTTCTCAGTTTCTGCCAAGTTTTGCCTTCATTCCTTTGCTAGCCGGTCAGTCAGTATTTACTAACTCATTTATCTCTCCTCTCTGTTCGTCTTCTCATTTATCCAGAAAAAAAGAGAGAAAGATAGGGAATTTGCCGGCAGAAAGTTGTTGAGTCATACTGTGCAGGAGGGAGACATGTCGAAGATCAAACAATATCCACTCGTTGCTCAATGAACGCACTCTGTCTGTCTCTCTCCTGCTATCTCTTACCATCCTCTTCATTCTCATTCACTAAATCTCCATCTCTACCATTCCTCCACCTCCTCCTTTGCTCTTTTTGCATTTTCAGTCAGCCGTGACGTTAGTCTGCCCAGCTTGAATTCCCCTGCAACCCTCCAAACCCTGCCAGCCAAAGCAACAGCAACAACATCCATAACAACAGTGGCTCAGACCAGCAGAAGAGCTTTAAAAGCAGGAAGAGCAGTTTAGCCCTGGAGTACTGTAGCGAGGAGGGAGGCACACTGAAACAGGCATACAGAAACCACCATCCCAGCACAAACAAGGAATAGCAGAGATTTACAACATTAGATCTAGTTCAGATATGATCAGTTTTTACCCATCTGAAAGCTCAAAATATAAATGAAAATGGCATGAATGCACGTGGATTGTGTTTATTTTGACTAGCTCTGATTAGATAACTGATAAATGATCAATTATCAAGATCATGCCAAAGAAACTATACTAAATGTGTGGAGAATAGTGTATTTTTCCTGTTACCTGTGTAGGTGGCCTCTTCTCTGTGTGTGTGTGTGTTCATATGCTCATGTGCTGCTTTTGAGTGTACACATTTGTTTTTGGCTGTTTGGTAGAAGGGAAAAAAACCTATTCCATTTTCACATTTACATAATATATCCCCCAACAAACATGAACAGAGTGAAATAGAGTGCAAGGCGATGGAGCACTGGGTGGCTCCAAGGCAGTAATCTATTTTTCTCTGAATTCTGAAACAAGTTTGAGAGTGACTGAGCAGATTGCCCAAAGGCAGTGACTACCAAGTGATCCACTTAGTTACCTAACAAAACATCTGATTGGCAGATCTTAGGAAATTCCCACCCCTCTCTGAATCAGCCTCATGAGCATGAAAATATATGCGCAAAAATGTCCTCTGATGCTCATCACCTGCACGGTGGAAGATGCAAGCTTCACACACTCTTTTCTGCCAGCAAGGCAAACAAGTCTTGTTGCCGGTGGTAACAAATGTATGATTGCACGGCAGAAAATAGCTCAGAAAGTTCCGAATGTTATTTATTTGACTTTTCAAAAAGCTCTTGGATGATAATAATAATTTTGTACCAGAAGCATATGGCAGACATAGCCAACCATATCTATGTAGTTATGACATGTACAAATAAAAACTTTTTGGGTGGAGATTTTACCTCTTGTGGGAAGAGGTTAAGTTGATCAGAGGCAGTGATTTCTCTTCTGAAT
This sequence comes from Remorina albescens, assembly GCA_034769265.1. Classification (NCBI taxonomy): domain Eukaryota; kingdom Metazoa; phylum Chordata; class Actinopteri; order Carangiformes; family Echeneidae; genus Remorina; species Remorina albescens. Next base: position 52,979,694 of record CM068475.1, read on the forward strand.
CTTTCTGCTGAGATGTCGTCGCAGATTCTAAATATTCCCTTTTGAATTCTGGCCTGATGTGACTGGAGGTCAGACTACGGAGCTGAACGAGGATGACACTGTCAGAGGAATGTTCTGCCCGAATCCCGAACGGGAACATCAAAGCAAATGTGTGTGAAGACATGGAAGGCGGCAAAGGAGGAGATGAGCGGAGCAATGGAACAGACAAATTTTTTAAAAATGAAGTCATTCACAATGAGGCCGGTGAAAGTAAGACGGAGAAATACTGGTAAGGTCAGATAAATAGGAAGATGCTAAGGAAGACATACAGTAGTCAAAACATGGAGAGAAAGTGGGGCCTAGAAGGGCGGGGCGTGGAGACTCAGATCTATTTTTAATGCCTCTGACTGGGGATCAGCAAAAGGAATGTATAATTACAGCCTCATGAATAATGCAAGAAGGCTTCTTTTAATTAGCCACACCAGGCCCAATGCAGCAGCCGCAGCAGACAGGACAAATACATGCACATGTGCATACACACAGCCACACGCTCATCTACTGTATATATGGGCTTGTACACACAAACGGATAAGATGTCCACAGAAAATGATGTTACCATTGTGCATATGTGTGTCACTCTAAACATATGTGTGTGCATGCTAAACATGCTTTCATGTGCTCCGAAAGGGAGACGGAGTCGAATGAAGAGGCGACATGATGGGCTAAAGATCGGTGTCTTAGTGATGACTCTCTGATAGGCTGCTCAGTGGAGGAGCCCCCAGACACCATTCAAAGAGCTGCGCACGGTCTGCATGTCATGTGTTAGATAACCCCCAATATAAGTATGAATTATTAAAACACCTGACTGGATAATATTACAAAACCTCTTTGCAACTGTAGAGAGAGAGAAAGATAGTAGCAAGTGATGCCTGCGATACCAACTGTACTATTTGGGCTATCTATACAACATCTTCATTACCAAATACAGATCAAACTGCAGGAGACTTCAGTATGATGAGTTCTCATTCGCTTGTCTTAATATCCAGCTTCCTTCAGGACGGAGATTGAAATGGACAGTCGAAGCTCAACCACGAAAAACTCAACTAAACTTTCCCCGCACATCAAGAGAGGGCAGGAAGCTGGAACCAAGTTGGAACGATACATCAAAATGCTGGCAGGATGTTATTTGGTTGTTATCTGAAAACCTCCTTCTCCCATCTTCAGAGCCTTAATTTGTAAGCTAATTTGTGGCTGGCAAAGACAGGCTTGAGTACGGGAGAGGATATTGGATGTAATTCGCATCTCACTCTGTCTTGGTTTGTTGATTGGAGCTTAATTGGCAATGAGGGTGCTGCGTTCCACTTTTGGGGCAGGCAGGGGAGATGATGGCTTAAGAGCACTGATTGAAAATGAGTCCCATTCTGACAGTTTAACAGGGAGACCGAGAAGCATCCACTCAGAGACACAAACTTCACGCAGCTGAAAGAAAACACGTCAAGCATAAAATGGCTAAAAGAAAAAAACATGCTTTTTTTTTTTCTTTTTGATGTTCAGCCCTTCCATAAATAAGTGAAAAACAGCAGGAAGAGTTGTCCAAGGTGAGGTGAAATCCCGCAAAGGTTGCTCCTTTGTGTACCCACAGGATGTGTATCTAACACACAACAACATTCTACTGGGTGAGTGTGTGTGTCTGTGGCAGGGGGTAGCCTCCTGGTGTGTGACACTGATAGACACACACACATACATTTATTGAGCAAAGGATCAAAAAGGGTTGCTTGTTGTTTACTCTGCTGGTTTTTCCTCCTCCCTATGTCTCTGTAGCGCCTTTATTCTCCACTCAAGTAAAACAAACGCTGCACTGGAGAAAGGTCAAAGTGTCAAAGCTTCACCATTAGTATACGGTCCAAACTGAAACAACTCAAGATGCAACAACAACGAAGACAAACATGCATTTGTGTGGCAATGACACAGGATAGAATATTTTTTCATACCTCTTAACCTAGAATCCATGTTGTGAGTCCAGAGTGAAAACTAGCAGACAATCTAGCACAGGCAGCTCCAGCCCAGCTCTTTGCCATAATTCTGTTCCTTCTAAAGCCTGACAAAACAGCCATTGACATGATTTGGCTTGCATTAATTCAGTCCCAGATTTGTCCACTTTGCTACTAATACCCCTGACGAACCTCCATCGAGACTGAAAGCACTTTGATTTCTCGCGCAATTCAGAATCAGAGATTGGTTGCGTACTTGACCAAGTAGTATGCTGGCGGACAATATGACTGAATATTTGCAGGGACATGCTTTCTGATTAACGCTCTGTATCAACAGGAGCTAGTGGGACTCTGAATGACAGTGCCATCCTGCTTTGGGTAGAACTGCTATGCAGTAACATGTAATCTTGAAAAAGCTCTCTTGTGAATCCACACATTTATTTATTTATTGCAATTTTCAGAGTCGGTACGTGTGCTGAGATGACTCATCCGCTTTAGAATGTTTTCCTGTTTCCTCTGTTTTTATATCTGTGCATAATCCATGTTTAATGCACATTCTGCAGCGCACGATAACACAGTCATTTGCATATTGTGTTAAAGGGACATGACTATTTTTTGTTTACAGAAGATTTTCCACTCAGTTACACTCAAACATGATGGAAATCTAGCTATTTTTTCATTGCCATTTTACCATCTATGGTAAACTATACCACTGCACAGCATGGATTCACATACATAGAGTGCCAACTGAAGCCACTGAGCTTCCATGAGCAAACCTACTTATGTAAACCTAATATATTGGGCACTGGGATATCCCAGTGGGAGGGGCTGCAGAGGAAGGCGGGGAGGGGGTCAGGCGTAGAGTAATGACATACAAGGCAAACTGAGGGAGTGTCGTAGTGGGTGGATGCGTTAGTAATTACCCTGGCTGCCACTGGTGGAGCTGTTGACATCTCTCTTGAGGGGTAGGATAATTTGAGCGAGTCTCCTGGCTAAATCAATGCGTCAGAGGCAGCTAGCTCATTACCCAAGCCACCGTTGCATCTCAATGAGGCAACAGGGGAATTTCTCTTAACCAATGTATGCCCGATCTCTCACTCTCTCCCTGCCTTTTTTCTCTCTCACGTGCTCTCTCTCTCTCTCTCTCTCCTCTTTTTTCCCCTCGAGCTTGACTCCCTCACTCGTCAGTCAATCTTTCCCTTTTCCTCCTCGCTCAGCGTCCCCTTGTTTTTGTTGTTGCCTGATGTGCCTCTATTTTCTTCAATGTACCCCCCCCTTCATGTTTCCCAAGGGACCAAAGGAGGGATGGCTCTGCTGTTGCATCATGCATTCTAACCATAACAACGGCAGTTTGTGTATGCGTGTGTTTATGTGTGTTGGTGGGCACATAAGTAACAGTTTTTAAGAAAATATCCAATTCCAGAAGGCAAGAGACAAAAAGATAAAGTCTTACTGGGTCCAATAGACAGCAGTGCTCTGACCCTGCCTGAGGAGTGTTTGACCTGTCTATATTTGTCGCGATTCTCTGTGTTTGTGTGAGTGCACACGTGTGTTCCAGCAAGCAACTTCCCATTGCTGAATGGAAATGAAAGTGGTTCTGGAGAAAAGCCAAGTCCCAGATTGCCTGCTTTCTCAGACAGGGCTCACGTCACAGGCCTTGGAATATTGCCTTGTACAAAAAGTGCAGCCACACACACACGCACACGCACGCACACGCACACGCACACGCACACGCACGCACACACACACACACAGGAGTACTAAAAGAAAGTACACAAAGCTGAACACCAAGGGCACTTCACCAAGAGTCCATTTCACCTGGCCTTTTTACCGAACAAAGACAGATATAAGAGTGAGATGTCTGACAAAGCGGACAGAAAAACTCTGCCTGAACGGCAAAGAGAGATAAAATGAAAAAAATGGATGAAGAAACTGAAGACTGAAGAAAGAACATCAAATTTTATTAGAAAAGTGAATTGAATAGATGGAAGGGAAAGTCAGACAAAAAGGGGGAGAGAGAGAAAGAGACAGAGAAAGAGAGAGAGAGATACAACGACAGTGCCAGGTCTATGTATTCCACCACTGGGGAGACTGAGAGAGCAGAGAGACATCTGTTCAACACGACTTCAGGGGGCTTTTACTCTGATGTCAGCCTGTCACCACATGCAGGACTGCAGGAAAAGATACACGCAGAGAGCCTGAGTAGACATGCCCCACACACACACACACACACACACACACACACACACACACACCCTATAGCATGTACCATCCTTCCTTGCACTGTCTTCATCTCCCACTCTCCTCCAGCAAAAGCCACCTTTAAAAATATTCAGGCAGCAGGACTACGAAGCGCGCTTCATCCACTATGCCTCTCAGTTGATCTTCATAAGCTTTTCAAATTTGTTCATAAAACAGATCCTTTAATAAACACTTTGTACATTTTTGGTAAATGGCTGAACGCAGCTATTAATAAATTGATCAGAAAAACCTTTTCATCATTTTGTATACTGATCGCATTCTGCAGTGCTGAAACTATTAGCTATAGCAACATGAAATTAATCAGCACTATTTTTGATAACTGATTAATTATTTAACATATTTATGAAGCAAAGATTTAAATATTGTTTCCAGGACAAGATACGAGAATACTGAACTTTTCCCTGTTTTATATTTACTTGAAAATGTCAACTTGTCTGATATTTCACAAATTAAGTCAATAATCTGCAAATTGATCATCAAATTATTCAATAACGGAAATAATTTGTCCCTGCAGACCTAACCCAGAGTGACATTACCTTCCAGTGAATGTTGAACATTGATGAATGGATTTTTAAATCAATGTTAAGCTTTGTATGATATTCCATAAAAATTCATATTAACCAAAACCAAATCAGAGCAGGGCAGATCATCTTAAAAAACCGTTCATTATATTAATGCTAGTATAATTTTGCTACCTTGAGCCAAATTTGCACAGCCTCTATCGACTGTAAAAAAAAAAAAAAAAAAAAAAAAAAAAGAGCCTTTTTTCAACTATAGTATTTAAATCAATAAACTATTGCCTTCATTGGTCGCTTCGCAAAATGTCACCAGTCTGACTGTAGCCCCAAGCCGACTGCAGCAGAAGCAAACTTTAGAGACCTATGGTGTTGTGTTGTGTGTTTCAAAGGCCATCAGCAGGGAAAATACTGCAGCCATTAAAATGATAATGATACAGTCAGGAGCAACTGACAACGTATTGATCAGCACAGCACCTCCCCCATCTGTGGCACTTCGCATGGCCATCCGACACTCGCACTGCCTGTGTGCGCTTGTAGTATAGTGTGGGCGTGTGTGTGTGTGTTTGTGTGTTTTCGTTGTTCCTGTTGTCAATAATACAAGAGCTCTTTACCGCTGGACATAAGGACGCAATAATCGCTCAAAGCACAATTGCAGAGTCAATTTGTACCATTAAGTGATCAAGCAACACATAGACAGCATGAACGCCCACTGTCAGTGCAGAGAGTGCTGAAGCATTAGTCATGTTTACAGGGCTCCTGATGGCTTTTATATATCACGTTAATGCTCATGAAGCCATCACAGGAGCCTTGGAGACATGCGAGGTATCTCTGACATGCTTATTACATGTTGTACATCACTAGACTGGGAAGTGTGTCCTGGCATTACGGCTATGAATGAGTCTTTCACAGAGGCATGATGCATGTTGCCCTTGTGTGATGCATGCATTCATGGAGGTTTTGACGTGCTACATCACATGGCAATCAAGGACTGAAACGCGGATTCAACTTGATGCCGCTGAAATATCTCTTCGGTTATCCTTCATTGCCAAGAGAGTGGCTTGGTTTACTCTTATCATTGGGAAAAACTCAGATGTACTCTCCATGCATCTCTGAGCAGCAACCACAAATCAAGATGTCAGGAGAGCTGATAGGCAATCCTCTCAGCCACTGATGACAGTTGGAGAGGTTTGAGAGGGACAGACGGGCTGAGTTCATATCAGAGGAGCTGCTTGTGGCTGGATGGGTCAGTGGGGGTTGCTATGGCATTGTTATGGACACGAGGCAGTGGGCAATATGGTTTATTATGGACGTTAATGGGTGGTTAACACCTGAGGTTCAAGAAAAAGGCAATATGTGCTATAGAATTACTAAATATGAAATCATCATCATCATCAGTTCTATGTGTGTCTGTCTCTGTGTGGGTGTGTGTGTGGGAAATCCACACACTAGTCAGAGCTAAGCATTCATCTGTTGTTTATGGGAGAGCTCAGGTCAAACACACACACACACACACACACACACACAAAAACACAAACAGCTACAAGACTGAGCCTGGAGCTGATGACGCAAATAGCCCTGTAACTCTGACTTGGTGCAGCGCACAAGTACATATAGGGAGAGACAGGAAGAAAAGAGGGATGGAGAAGTGAGAGAAGAGAGGGAAAGAGAGTGGAGATTATCATCCGAGTAGTTCTATAAATGGAATAAAATCTGTCCCACAAGCATTTACACAGAGGCAACCTAAACCAGCGAGATTACCACTAATCTGCACGATCATGTGAACATAAAAAGTGCTGACTCTCTTCCTAATCAGAGAAAGACACGCCAGTCTGGGTAAAAGACTAAAAAAGCGAGTGTTTGAGGGGATGGGGTGTTAGGTACCATTACCAACTCCAGCCATTTGGGGGCTCTTTTTAACCTGCACCTTTGCCTCACCTTCCCCCTCCACTCTATTTTCTCTCCATTTTTTTCCCGTTCACATTCTCTGGCTCCTTTCATCGCTCTGCCAGATGACTCTTTTTATTATTTGCAGTTTAACTTTGTTTGTATTCAGTGACTTTCAATTACTCTCTTTACATGGTTGGGTTATTTATTTATTTAAATTTTTTTGGGGGGTTTTCTCTCTCTCTGTCTGCACTTTCAGTTTCAAGCATCTTTTCTTTTTTTCTCTCTGTAAAATGAGTCTCCTTTTGCAGGCACTGTAATCCCTCCTAGTCACTATGATTTTACACCCAGACAAACGCAAACAAAGAACAGCCAATAGAACTAGACAGTCAGAAGAGGAAAATAAGCAGAAAGAAGAAGAATGGGGAAAAAAAAAAAACCCCAAACCAAACCAAAACAAAACAAAAAAACAACTGAGGCTGAAAATAGGTAACTATAACTATATTTTTCTGGTTGTCAGGGATAAACAATCTACTGAAAAAATAATAAATATGGACATCAAATACAAAACCAACTGATCTGTGCAGTTACAAGGATGCTGACACTCTTGAGAGGACAGCGCTGTTGTTGCTAGGAGAGGAGTAAGTTGGGTAGAGGGGAAGTAGGGGGGGAAGGGAGCCTGTTTGGGGGGTGTGAAGAGAAAGGGAGGGGAATTGAAGGGCTGATGGAGAGACAGTTGTGCAGAGCAAGGGAGATGGAGGTGAGAAGAAATGTGCTACATGGATGGTGTTCCTGTCGATTAGAGGACAGCAGCAGAGTGGGAATGCCGCCGCTGCCCCCCCCCCCTTCTGTAATGTCAGTGATTTCACATACCATCACCTCACTGCAGAACCCAGCTCCTCTCCATCACACACATGCACACACATACACGCTACAACAGCTTTAACCTTAGCCAATGAAGAGGAATAATGAAGAAACAGCAAAAAAAAAGAACATCAGAGAAGGGGGTACCAGAGGAACATAAGTGACTGGAGAAGCAGAGTACGACGGGAATGAGAATAATGTATGCAGCAGAAAAAAAAAGAAAAGAAAAGTTAATGAAACACGAAAGAGTGAAGTGCTAAAAAAAAAAAAAAAAAAGTGTGTTACGTGACATTGTACAGTAGACTGAAATACAGTGAAAGCGACACCTACAAGGCGTTGCATTGACCCCCCACTTAGCTATGCCTATCAATAGACCACCTAACTACCATGGCAACGACACTGGACGCCCTGTCAGGAGCCCTGTGACAAGCTGATGAACAGCACATCATCATAGCAGGAGCTGATGCATTCTAATCTTACTGCTCAAAAGCCATTTCACGAAATATTATGGCACTCAAACTCCTTTTCAGACTCTTATAAATAGTAATAATAAAGTATAATAATAAAGAACTAAGGTGAAAAACAGAATGAAAGCCATTATGTCATTATGTCATTATTAATGCAACGTGTTAAAACACAATTCTCTTACAAATCGACTTGAGTTGGATTTCCTGTTCTGTATTAAAATCTAAATGTTGGATGAAGGAACTCATCTATTCAGAAGATACAAAATCAAATCAAATTCATTTATTTAATGCCCAATCATAACAGAGTTACAGCAAACTCTCAGTGGTGTTGTTGGTGCGCGAGCCTTCACATTTTATTAAACAATAAAATAGAATAAACATCGAGAAATGAATAAATGAATTGTTATCTTTGCAGTGATCTAACATGTCTGCTGTTGGTTTGTCATTGTCTCTGTCCTCAGCTAGAAAAAAGATGCACAGGTCAGCTCAACTCAAAGAGCATTGTCTACACTGTGCCTTTGCTGAACTTTAAAGTTGGAATCATTAATTCACACATAGTGTATCTTACCTGGTGAAGTATACCGGGGGGGGCATTGAAGTGATGTTGTTATTCCATCCAGCCAGAGGGGGCAGGAAGAGAGAAAGGAGAGTAAAATAACCACAGTTAGTGACAAGTTACTGTGAGGTAAACAAAACAGAACAGTTTCAACTGACACATTCCACCATCCACAAAGTTAGGACCAAGCAGCTCCAATCAAACCGATTAGAAAGCATAAATGTGGGTGAAGTGGGTTAGGCTGGATTTACATTGTATTATGTCTCTGCCAATCAGTGGACTTTGCTCTCAGCAGAGCCCTCATCCACTCTCAACATGCTTCCCTCTCACTTTCTCGCTCCGGTTGCTGCTCTGACAGTCCCTCATCCCCCTACAAAGCACCCCTCCTCCAAACACACTGACATCTACATGCACACATGCACACTCTCCAACTGACTTCTAAAATTCAAACCGGGCTGTTTACCAAGCCAGAGAATCCCAAATGGAATCACATTTCGCCTTTCAAAGGACGTTTGAAGTTCCTGCACAGATGTTGCTGTCTTCCCTTTTTTTTTTTTTTTTTTGCTTTTATTTCTTGTAAAAGACCCCCCCCCCCCCCCCTTGTTGTTCTTTGCCTCACCTCACTTGAGCTCAGTGTGACACCCTTTCCCTTTCCCCTCAATCACCCCCCCTCCCATATCCCTCCATCTCTGTCCCCATGATCACAGGGAGAAAAGTTTTATCCAGCACAGAAGCATCTTTTGAAAAGTTGACGGGGTAGTCTCGGTGGAGGGGAGAGTAAAGGGAATCAGATGTTGAACCTGAGAGGCAGATGTTCAGTTAGCATGCTAAGCTCTGCATGTGTGCGAGCAAACAAAAACTCTCGCCATACGATCAAACCCACATTTTCACAGGATTATGGCAAGTGAAAAATAAATGAATCTCCTTTCCAGACAAGTATCACTAGAAATGTAGACATTATGCTGTCTTTTACAAATTCTTCCCTGTTGGCCATCATTCCTATTGGTTAGAATTACGACACACCCACTGAAGAAACTCAGCCAACAACTTTCAAATAATGTAAATCACTTTATATGAAGGAAAAACTAAAAGTACGCTCAGTCTGTCACTGCACATGAAACTGTGGGAATATATGAGTTCAACACGTCCATTATACCTCAAATTTAAAGCAGAAAGTTCATCTGCAAACTAAGATGAATGTTTCCAAAACATTTTAAGGAATCATTCTACTATGCTACATCTTTTATTTGCTTTACGTGGATTTATCTGGAGTTTCTAGTCAAGTTAATGAGTCTGATCTGGACATCAAACTTAATTTCAGTTGGGCTGCAACACTGCAAGACATATTTAGATCTCAATGTACTTAGTGAGTACAATCTTTTTTCATTACAGACAGAAATCATGACTAAATCTGCAAAAGTAAGGCCTAGTAAATAAGGTAATAAAAATTATTTAAAGCTACTTAAATAGCACCTATAAAACCAAACTTACGAAACGCCTTTCAGTATATATTATATTTATAGTATGAAAAAAGCAAAAATTCTAAAAGAAAAACAACAAACAGGGGAAAGAATCAAGAAAATGTCAGGGAGGCTGTCCCATAGCTCAGACCGAGGACCGAAAACTTCCCCACCACACTTGAACTTTGATCAGATGTATAATAACCCTTATACTGATGGCCTGAGATGCCTGTTGGATTTAAACAGGATGGAATAGGCAGCTCGCTGATTAATTTTGGAGAAAAAGTGTGCAACACTATTTTTTGATTTTGTCCTAAATTATAGAGGAAAACATACCCAGCTAATATGTGGAGTCAATTATTTCATCATTAATTCATTTGGAACTATAATCATCACTCTATAGTTTATGCAATAAACTGTTATTACCCTATAAAGAGGAGGGTAGACAAATCCACCTTAAACAACAATCTCAAGTAGTGCACATCTCCACTTCCCATAAAACCTATTTCACATGAGGAGGATGGGCTTGAGAGCCCAACTGCAGGGCAGCAAGAGTGACTGTGTCAGAAGGTTTACAGCCTAAACACCTATCAGCCTCTCGAGCTGTCATGCTCAGGACCGTGGTACAACGTCTGTCCACTCATAGGTTAACAGTGTAGTGTCACACCATTAAATTCAATTGGTTTTTTATGACCTTTCCAATCTGTCCCCAAGGGCAGGCTGGAGAAGTGCTCAGAGATACCAGAAGAAACAGAAGGGAGATGAGAGAGAGGTGAGACGAGACAGAAAAGGTGATTCGGGCAAATGTGAAAGGAGGGTGATGACCAAAAAGATGAGCGGAAGAACGAAAGAAAGTAAAAGAAATGCTTCCTAGCAAGAGAGAATAGAGGATCATTCATCCTCCCCAGCAAGAGCGATATGTGTTATGATTCTGGCTGAGTAAAATGAGGCCAGCTTTGATTATGCCTCTCACCTCTATTAAAATGGAGCTCTGCATCACGCGTATAATATTCTTTGGAGCAATGCAGGAATGTGGGCTGCTGTACAGCACAGAGAAGAACAAAGGCTGTGGTTGAAAGCTTCCAACAGGAGCTAATTGCAATATTAGTGGTCCTGGTCAGGGGAAGAAGAGGAGAACACCACCACCACTAATTAAAAGAAAAGAGGCATTCTCTGATTGAACAGCAGGGAGGGAGGAAAAAAAAGAAGAAAGACGGAACAGAACAGAAGAAAACAAAAGAGAGACACTGAGGAAGAAACAGAGACACAGAGAGGCGAAGGAACATTTGCAGTGCGTGAGTTCACAGTCCTTCAGCGTGCACATGTCGGATTCTGTATGTGTGTGTGTGTGTGTGTGTGTGTGTGTGTGTGTGTGTGCACGCGCATGTGTTTTAGAGTATAATTTAAATGAGTCTTGTATCTTTAGAGATTAATCCAACCAGGCTTCAGACATCACTGCTCTAATCCATCCGGGTAAATCAAGCAGCACTCTGCAACTGGTTTTTGCCACTGATTTTGGATCTGATGACACAGCAGATAGAGTCGGATCATCTGGGAACATGATGAGACATAAGTCATTGGCAGTCATGAATTACAGTGGAGTTACGCAGCTTGGCTTGCTGTTAGTTGAAATGTAATTATTTTAAAGGTAGATTTTTCAAAAACCATGATAATTATAACTCATGGTAACATTAATATTAACCATAGTCATTTAAATCAACAAATAAACTTTAATGAAGTTCAAACCTGGGTTCAACATGGGTCAGAAGTTGTTCACGTTTGATAACCAGGCATCTTCATTAGGTGTAGATTTTTTTTAAAGGCAGAGAAATCTAGAAAGTATACATATTAAGTGGGAGCGTGTGTATGGACAGAAGGGGCGGGGTGAAAATGAGATAGTTTGACCAGTATGCTGTATAATTCTTGAAATGTATGGAATGACACAAAATGTCACAGTGACTCTTACAGACGTCTCACATGACAGTTTCCACCTGGGACAAAACCCAGCAGGTCCTTCACATAGAATATCAGACTATCCGGAGCTCAACTGGACACATGACAGTGATGTGAAGTGACATTTCCGCTATAGTCACGGTATTGGCAAGCACTATATGGCAAGACCATTTTCCATATAGTGCTTGCCAATGCCATTTAGTCCTAATATATATATTTTTTTAAGGAATTCATCTCGCCATATGGAACTGTGTTGAAGACAACATTTTCTAAATATTTTAGTCATTTTTGTGAATTAAACCTGGAGCTGAAACAAACAAATTATCCACACTCCCATTTTATGAACCAGTGGCATTTCTCAGGTAGAATTATTTGCTTTATGGTAGGTTTGATGAATCCCACTTGTAATTCTCAAATAGCAAAGCCGCATAAAATTAAGTCAACTGAGTTCTTGGAAATGTCAAACTTTGTCTTCTGTCTGGATATTGAAAAGTTTTGCAGAAGTACAAGCATGATTGAAGATTTGCTGGCTATAAAAAAAAATACAAATATTTATAATAATATGCCACCATTACTGCATTTTTCTCTGTGTGATTCACTGTGTAAACACACAGAAGTCTCCAGAAGCAGAGAGTCACACAAGTGGAAGAGAGAGAGAGTGTGTGTGTGTTTGTTGTGTGAATGTGTGACACTGCTCTCATGTCAACTTTGGTTACCAGTCTTAAATATAACAACAGCAGTGGACTAAGTAGTCAAGCCAATATTTGCAATTCTAACAGAATTTAATGAAACTGCAGGAGTGGAAAGCATCTCTAATTCCCTGTTTCCTTGCCTTTCCTCTCTTTACTTTCAGTTTCTCTCTCCAGTGAAAAAACATTCAGCCACCCATGACATTGTAATGAAGCCTCTTCAGTCCCAGTAACTGAAACTGTGGCGTGCTTTGATTCTGAAGTCTCTTCCTCCTCTTGCCCACACCTTCCCTTTGCCTGCCTGTTTTCGTGTCCCCCTTTCCTCTCACCTCATCCTCTCCCTCTGTCTCTCCCTCTCTGACTATCTGATGGTCCTGCTGCCTCTGAGCCATCTAGTGTGTGTGCGTGCAGTGTGTTGTCATGAGAGGTCAGTGGCTGGCACTTGTCCAGTCCATACACTCAGACATGCGGTTCACACCAACCTAAGCAGACCGTCTCACATGCACACAAATCCGAAACCCACACGGTGCGGGTTTACAGATGTGCACACTGTACATACAGAACTACAACAACAACTGTTTCTAAATACATTTTTCACAATAGAATGAGTGATCGAGTAGATGTGCGGACAGAGAGGTCTTTCCAGGAGCCTGTTGGTACATAAAGTGTGTGCTATTGTGCGCGTGTTTGTGTGTGTGTGTGTGTGTGTGTGTGTGTGTGTGTGTCTGTCCCAACTCTGCTGCTGTGCCACCTGAGATGGGACACCTGATCTGAATCACAAGCATCTGACTGGTTGAAAGAGGGGTTCAGGTGCATCCCACTGGTGTAAGAAGAGCACTACAGGGACCCAGAATCCCCTGCATCGCCTGGCGCTCTCTCCATCTCTGACACACACATGCACGCACACAAACGCACAAGCTTGAGGGAGAAGCAGGTAAATGCTGTATACAAATCGATCCCGACAAAAATTCGCCTGCACAAACAGCACGACACGCACCCTGAGTGAACACACACGTTGACACATCCTCCACAAACTCGGCTTCATCCCTCTCTCTCCTTTGCTTTGTCTCTTCAGTAAAAAGAAACACTCATGCTCAAACCTAATTGAATAATTTATGCAACAATTTTTGTGGATTTGTGTTAATTTTACGCTTTTATTTGATTTCAAATTGAATACCTGTCTAACTGTGATTTGCATTTTTTTTCTAACTTTTGACATCAATAATGAATGCTCAGTCATCAGTTGGATCTCTAAAAAACTCCTTAACTGATTAAGAGCTCTGACTATTTGACGCTGGTTGAATTAAGGATTCAGATATTTGAGTGAATGTTTAATGTCCAGTTAATGCAGAAAATCAGATAGGACTGTAACCCATCCTGCTAACCGCTCTACCTCATCAGTTCAGCTTGGCTTCTCACAAACTGGTCCTCAATTTATGGAGCTATTATTAAGTGATATTTTCATAGAAAATAGTCAAAGTCATATGGAGACAATGCCCAGATTTGTGCCTGCACCACACACAAACACATACACAGCGTAAAACCCATGACGATCTTTCTTACTAGTCATTTTTCTATTATCTCATGAACTACTTCAGGGCCAAAACCTTATTTTCTTTTTCAATCTTCACCCTTTCTTCTTCTGATTTGAGCACATTTCTTCAAGCTCCAACATACTGAACTTGCCCAGCTTATCATCATCTTTTTTTTTTCTTCTGGTCCCTCTCCATCTCCCTTCATCTCTACTTCACATTCCCCCTAACTTCCTCCCTGTTGCCATCTCTGTCCATCTCTCATTTCAATTGGGCACACAGAGCAGAGACGGTGTGCATGATTGGGTTTTCATGGCTAACGTGATAGCAACATTTCTAAAAACGGCAGATTCCACCCAAACAGCCACAGTACAATGCTCCCTGCATAAGATCCTGGGTTAATCCTTGATGGCCCTAATGCAGAATTGATTTGTACGAGCAACATTATCTTCCCTGTTTATTCTGTGACTTCACGCTCAATGCTTTCTTCCCCGAGATGAGTTTTTCTTGTTTTCTGTGAGCCGAAACGAGTTTTTCTTAAACACGATTAGAGGAACCGACATCCAGATAACTTCACAGAGACAGATCTTTGGAAATAAGTCTTGCTTTGGAGATGAGCAGAAAATGTCAGTCTCCACTGAACTTGAACTATAGCTAATGCAGTAGGCATTACAGTGACTTACTATGAAGTGGATTGATCAGACATGCTCACATCACACAGCAACTGAAGATTTTTGGACTTATCCAGCACAATCGAAGCAAAATAGTGTGACTGACAATATAAAACAAAAATCAATGAATATACAGTGGCAGCCATTTGCTTTCTTGGTTCCACTTTCATTGAGATTGAAGTAATATTTGGAAAGGTTTATGTTTACAATACATGAGGTTTCAACAACACAAACACCTTTTTCTCTTTGGTATGCACAACCCACACAATGACAGCCAGATCTATACTCTCAACACGCTTTGTCATTTGAGTTTTACCCAACTACCACATCCACCACCAAAAACATCTAAATTGTAATCTGGATTTACATCACAATGGCACAATGCCTTGGTTTGAGTCACAGATTCCCAGCTCTCAAGCTAAAATTAGGCTGCTATTTTCCCAGCTTGTACAGTAGCTGTGTGTGAATCTGAGAGCATCACACAATCTGAGTTGTGTGTGTGTGTGTGTGTGCAGGGTCCATTAGCACTCTGAGAGCTGGACTAATTGGCAGTAATGGGTTCCTGTTGCTGGGGAGGTGGAAGGGGGGGTGAAGGGGGGCATAAGGGGGCCATGGGGCTCATGTTTGGCAGCTTCTCCAAAGACCACTCCACGAAACAGTCTTCATTAACACCCCTTTTCACTGTCCCATAGAAAAAGAGATGTGTGTGTGTGTGTGTAAGCAAGTGAGGATGCATGAGTGTGTGCAGCTGCTGCATATTATTTATTACCATGCACAGCTGAAAAATTATTTGTTTGCACTTCTCCCTCCATGTCAACTTTACTGCTCCTTCTAAGAGAGTTGGCAACAGTGAGTCAGTGAACCATGCAACACACAGAGTTTATTGCAACTTTTCTCGCTCCCTCTCTCTCTCACACTCACACACACACACACACACACACAGGCACTGAGATACCCCTTTTTTCAGTCAGTCTCTCTAATTGAAGAAGCCATTCATTTGCTTTTCAAAAGTATCCAGCATTTTAGACACATCAGCAGGTAAGTGAGAAATAGAATTTCAAGCTTTTTTAATGAATAATGGAACACTATCATAACTTTTAATTTACGGTGCACAAACCTGGTTTGACTGTGTTTACTGAGGCAAGAGATAAAGAGAAAGAGAGGTGAGAATAATGTATATTTAAGCATTATTTCCAAATGAATGTTTATACTTAATGCAGTATATTTCTAGGGGCTTAGCGTGTTGCAGGCTGGTGTGTTCCAAAGGGACCACAGAGGCAATGACTCGCACTAATGTAAATTACACCTACCAGCCCTGCGTCACAGCTCCCTTCAATCCACATGCATACTGGATAACTCATGCTTTGTCAAGCTGGAAATTTCCCATTAATTCCACACAAACACGCACAACACGTGAAGGCTTTCCCCCCCACTACGTTTAGTTTGGGTGTGGTTCCCCCTTTTCCAATCGATTTAATTGTGGATACAGCGAACAATGCTTTCTAATTTGACTTGAGTAAGTGGGTGACAAATAGTCCAGCCAAAAATCAATTGAGGGGAATTATGTATACACAGAGGGGGGGAGAGGGGCAGGCAGAAAGTCCAATGCAAACACAATGCAAACCAAATCAGTATCTCACCAAATCCTCTATTTAATCAGGTATACTCTGCATGAGTACAATCTAATAACACGGAGAACACAATCATATCCTCATATACATTATTGATGTAATGTATAATCTTGTACTCTGTCACAAAGCTACACAAACTGCAGCATAATGTTAACAAAAATGGCACCAAGACAAGGGTATAATTACATTTCTACTAGTGTTATTGATTGAATTACTGCAGGAAGGCTCTGACCTCAGTCTTACTCTAAGACTTGCGGATAGTATGTGTTGCTAGTGGATGGACTTTTTTGTTGTTGTTTTTTTTTTTTTGCAGAGAAGAAAGATGAGTCATATGTTGTTAGTCTTGCCCATTTCTTTCTTCAGTCTTGGCAATCACTAATGAGACACTCAGAGCATATTTGACCATTAGGGATGCATAATTAGAGTTAATGCTAAATTACTATTTCCGCAATTAACACTCGTGAAAATTTGACAGCACTGAGCCAAATTATTACAGTTTTACCTGCACACTATGGATGTCATCCAGTGGCTCACAAGTGCCAAGTGAAAACAAGTGAATGTGAGTTTACCTTCTGGAGGCTGAACAATATTAAGAGTCAAACTTTACCAGAACAAGAGAGATTACTGACACATTCGCTTCACAAACATGAACAATTTCCTGAGAAATTGAACCATCGCCTTGACTCTGTCCACATCTGTGAGCCACAGTGTCCATTTGGCACTGGACAGCTGCCAGTCCGAGGGGCCGGTAGTAACTTTATGGCCCGTTTCCAAGGGAGGAAGTGGTTGTACTAAAGAGGGAGTCAAACAGAGTTGTGGCCCAGCTCCCCTCTGTGCAGAGCGCAAAAGACCTTCATTAGAGCAATTGTGGGATTTCCTACAGACATGCTTTGCACAGAAACTCATGAAGATGGTAGGAATGTGTGAAAATAAACAGTAACACAAATTTATACAGGTAAAAAAAAAAAAACACAGAGAGCGGTAGATTTTTTTTTATTTATTTTTTTTACAGTCTTGTGGAGTGTGAGCGTGTGTGTGTGTGTGTGTGTGTGTGTGTGTGTGTGTTATGGGGGTGGGTTGGGTGGAGTAGTATGTCAGAGAAAGAGAGAAATATGATTGAAGACCACTCTTCATAAGCCACTGTGATTCAAGTTCAGCTCTACAGGAAGAACTAATCTAGTCATTACTCTTTGATTGCCCCCAACAATTTTAATGCCCCTACACACATACACACCAGCATCTAAACACACTCATGTCAGTTCACAAAGCACTCAAAGGGTAACTAGTGCCTCTGACAGCAGTCCTGGCCCTTGCTAATGGAGCTACAGACCTCTTTTTGCTGTTATTAACCCTCAGCTTGGAGTACTGCGCTTAGAGTTAACACTCATATAGACACACACGCACATATAAACACTCACACATACACACAAAACTTTGAAGAAAGAGGAGGGAGCTCATGTTGTTCACCAAAAGAGAGCTCTGGCAGAGGGAGGCAGAGGGGGAAGATGGAAGAAGTAGCAGTTAAAAAAAAAAAAAAAAGGTTTTTCTCTGTGCATTGGGCCAGATGGTGAAATTCAACGCCAATCCGCCGGTACAATGGCCTGAAAGAAAAATTAATGAAAAATTCTACCAAGCTGTCTTGAAAGGAGAGGATACCCCAGCGTAAAGTGAAAATCAATAGCAAATGGGAAATTTACATTGAAATAGCGCTAATTCTCACGCAGTGCTTTGTTTCATCGATATTTGTATGCATGTACAGAAAAAATAAATTACCCTCTTTCATTTCTTGGGCTTTGTGTTTGGCTGATATTGACCTTCACTGTTGGTGTACAACTGTGCATTGAATGCACAAGATAAAAAAAAAAAAAAAAAAAAGAAACACACTCACATCAGAGGTTTTAAACTCCACAAGGAGGTTCTCACTGAATACCTTTGGATTTTTGACCATTAGTCAGCAATCTCAAGGCATTCCCTTTGATCATTTGGTAACTTAACTTTTTTTAATATTGTTTGGTATTTTACAGACTAAAACCTTCAAATCAATAAAGCCTTAAACAGCTGTTAATGCAGATGTTGGCTTTGCAGAAACAGCAAAACTTACAAATGCTCCTTTAACAATGGAAAGCAATGAGCATTATATTTAAAGAAAATTCGCCATTTGATTCACAACATCTGGCATTACTGGCTATGAGTACAAATACATAATACAGATATATTTCCTTTGGTATCAGCCAACGTGGTTTACATACTTCCTTCAGCATCTTTGATTTGAAGACCCTTTTCAGTTCTTTCCTCGGATGAAAACTGCCCTCACTGACATTCAAACTCTTTTCATCATGCAAAGCTCAACAGCTACGTCTTCAAGCCCCCATACCACCACCACTTCCACCACAAAAAGAGATCAAAGTTATTCTTCAATGCACTGTGCCACCAAACAAAGCAGTAGCACTAAGGCTATAGAGTTACTGGCATGAAGCAAAAGCTGACGCTGAGGTTGAGAAAACAGATGTATGCCTCGAGATAAAGGGGATGTGTGTGTGTTTGTGCAATGGTATTATTTTGAACATTTTTACTATTTTGTATCGTGAATGACTCAAAGAATGTGGTGCCATCAGGCAGATGTGATCCATACAGGCCCAGTTGTTTTCCAGCAAATGGTCCGACAATCACTATCATTACTCACTGTGTGATCATATGCAACAACACTGACACCTTCGTGACAAATTACAGATTTATTTTGTTCTCGTCTTTTTGCTTCTTTTTTTCTTGTTTATGTTGCATTGAAAATGACAACTGAAACAGCAGCAGCTGGTGACACTAATGATCCGTGGCGTGTTTGGTGTGTGCGCGTGCGTGTGTGAGTGTGTGTGTGGCAGTCTGCAGAGTACTGCAAAGTCTGCCCACCTCTCTCCAAATCTTACATTTCTACGATCATCTTTATGTGCCATTCTCATCTTTCTCTCACTCTGCTCGTCTCTTTTTCTCTAGTCAGCCACCATCATTCGGTGAACCATGCTTATTGTGCCTGTCTCTAACAGCTGCGTCTCAGCTTTACCCTCACAGGACCAAAGGGGAGTGTTTCCCTGCTTCCGAGGCAGAAGCACAAAGAGCCAGTAAGCACAGGCCAGCTAACTGGTTCACAGCTTGCAGAAAAGCACATTTCCAACAGAATTGGGCTAAAGGCCTCAATAATGAGCACCATTCAGCTCCCGGAGCAAGGGGGATGTGAGCAGAGCAGCCAGAAGGGTCAGAATATTATAGGAGGAGAGAGATGGAAAGTAGAGAGTAGGAATATAATGAGAATGAGAGAGCGTGAAAGAGGGCTGCTGGGTTTGTAGCCCATTTCACTTTGGAAAATTATGGTTTACTCCCTCTGTTCAGATGTTGAGGACATTTTAAAAGGCCTTTTGGGGGCCCTGACCACAGTCTGAGCTTCCACAGAGTCCTCCGGCCGAGGCTTAAAACACTCATGACTAGCAGCATATGGGGGCTTGGGTTCAACTAGTCCGAGTCAAATGTAAAGGCAACAGGGAAAGAAAAAAAAAAAAAAAAAACAAAGAACGAAAAAAAAACCTATGTTGGAAAAAAGCACACAGCTACACCCGTACACACAAATGCTTGTTGAAAGATACATGCCTGACTACACACACACACACACACACACACACACTAAAGCTAGGTCAAGCATTAGACCAGAGCTCCACAGCATAATCTCAGCCCTGTCAATGCATCCATAGTCCAAAAGCCAGGTCAGCCAGTGTGAAGACCAGCTCTTCCATGCAGGCTGTGGAAGCTGGGGTCATTGGATTTACCTAGTCGGAGGTTAGAGAGGCAAAGTGAAGATCTTCAGTGTATTGGACATGACAAGGAGGGGAGGAGAGCAGAGGAGAAGAGAAAAGGGTGAAAACATCATACATTCATTTCTAAGTATGTTTGAGCACAGTAAGTCCTACCATATAAAAAAATCTTTTAAAAAGAACAGGAAACTTTGGGACAGTATTTAAATGATGATCGAGCTTGGCATTTATGTTCTGCGTGTGTCGATGTGCTTACTCTATGGTGCTAAGTGGCATAAGAGAGGAGAAAGAAAAGAGCTCAACTAATGGGGCACCAAGAGACTCAGGCAGAGGAGGAAGTTAGGAGAGAGAATGGAAGAAAATTCTTTCCATCAATTATTAAGTGACAGAAAAAAAAAATTCACAAAATAAGGAATGTGGATAAGATTTCCTCATCTTGGACCACACAGGACTTAATTAATCCAATCTTGTTTTTCCTCTTTGGGTTTTTGTAAAGCTACTGGTAAATAAATCCAAATAAAATCGTCTTTATGGTCTCAAGAAAAAAAAAAAAACCCTAAACAGACGCTGGACAGATAAATCTGACAAAAGGAAGCTAACTAATAAGTATCTGAGGTGTTCTGATGACCAACAAACAAAACACCCAGGACACTGTTGGCCAAGTCTGTGTCGCATTGTGCGTTCTTTCTTCACACGCAAATGCAAACAGACAAATGAGATGTACAATTTGATCATGAACCCTTCTGTTAATGTTATAGTTAACTTTTCTCCTATTTCATCCCACAGGTTGCAACATGTGCCAGTCGAATGGGGAAATGGGGTGAAGTATCTTTTTTCACAACAACTCCAACATTATAGGGGAGCTAGAATAAAAAGCCAAATCAAGAGAGGGAGCTACATTAATCAAAAAATGAAACGGCTGTGAACGGAAGTCAACACCAGCAGCGGCACAGATCAGCAATCTTCCATGAAGCACTAAATGTGGGAGTGAGACATCTCAACTCAGTCCTTTACTCTCAGAGTGAAAGGACTCAGCTCAGAGTTTTTGAGGTTCAGTGGTAGCGGGAGTCGGGGGGCAGGAGAAGTGTCTGTCCACTGGGCTTCCATGAGTATGGAAGACTGAGACAAACACCGCTAGGAAGTGTCCACGTCCACATCATCACATGTGCAGCATTCAACTGGTAAATTACCTTACAAGTGAATAAAAGAAATAATAATAATAAAAAATAAATAAAATAAAACATTAACAAACTCCCTTTAACTACTTTATCTCTCTGGATGTGAAGGAGAAAGGGCAAAGCCACAGAAGGCAGATGACAGTGTCCCTTGTCTTGTGTTGCTTAATGCAGTCACTGGCAGCCTTTATGGAGGAGCGCTTCATCTCTCCGCCTCCTTCTCTCCACCCCTCCGTTTCTTGCGTCCCTTGTTCCTGCCGTCATTATCGCTGCCACCAAATAGCAATGATGCAGGGAAAGCCATCGAGTGATCCTTACAGCCCACACTTTCTACCACAGAGTAAGAGAGAGAAAGAGAGGGATAGACGATGAGGCAGGATGCTGAGAAGAGCGAGAGCGGCTGTTGAGTGCGCCACTGATCTCCGTTTGTGAGGCAGCATGGACAAGTGAAGAAAAAGAGATGGAGGGGAGGGAGGGCGGGAGGAATAAATGGTAAGTGGAGAGAGAGAGAGAGAGAGAGAGAGAGAGAAAGAGATGGAAGTCGTTAAGAGACTGATGTGTAATAAACTGCATGAAGGAGCCTTTAGGGAAGCATTATTTTCTAGCTAAACACACATATCTTTGAGAAGACAGATACACACATTGGAAGTGACACTTGTACACGCACACACACAAACATGTACCAACCTGAACTCTGTGTGAGTCATAACCTTATTCATATGATGAGTAGTCAAACACTAGCAGTCTGTTCTAATAAATAAAAGTTTCTATTATGGCTGATTAATGACATCTGTGGGCACCAGCAGGTGACAGGGAGCAACGCATCCGAGGTTTTCTGTGGCAAAAAAATATGGTGATATAAACTGAGCTGATGTGAAAGCAAAAAAATCTGCTGTATAATTTTTCTCGTTTTTGGGTTTTTGTTTTGTCTTTTTTTTTTGTTTGCCAGTAGAAACTCATGGACATACAATGCCATGCTAAATTAGCCTCTATATATCTTCGAAGGCTATTCTAGCATCTTTATCTTCATCATTGCATCCTTAGAATGCAATGAAATGAAAAATGGTAACACTTATACATGGGCAGGGTAAAATAAAAAGGTAATTGTTCCACTTCAGTTTGTTTGACACACCCCACTCATACATCTTACTTTCTTTAATTGAAAAACCAAAGCACATTTCCCAAAATGATTGAAATATTTCTTTGACACTCTAATTACTGTCAGAGTAGCTATTTTGTCAGCGTTTCTCCGGTAGTATCAAGTGTTTATGCAACATTTTAATCTTTAGCTATACTTTGCAATTTCGCAGTTGGCAGTGCAGTTTCAGCCATTATGTTGTCAATTTACAGGTTGAGCTTTCCTCGCAATCAAAAGCACAATGAAACAAGAACAGGCAGTTGCAGTAAGTGAGCTAATGCTGTCAAGTTACATTTCACATCTGTTTGCTTTGGTGATTTGTGATTGTGACTTTGAACACAAAGCTGCCTACAGTATTAGCACCAAAACACTTTTTACTGTCACCGTAGCTTTGCAGGCTGACACTGCCTGCAGGAATGTCATCTGCTCACCAACTGGCACCAAGAACGAGAGGTGCCATCCAAAAAAGGTATTTAGAATGGACACAGACTTTCACTTAAAATGTACAGTGAAAGAGTTCAGGGTCGACAGATTGAAATCCATTAGTCTATCCTCTGACAAAAAGCAAGCGAGGAGGTGAAGCAGCATGTCCAAACAGCTCCGTGTGGAGGCAGAGTAACACTCAGCTAAAGCAGGTCACTCCAAAACACCACTGGTCAGACAACCACAGAGTACAAATGACCTTAAAGATGAGACGAGTAAGTCTCAACCAATTTTCATCGCACCAGCAGACATTATTTCATCTGTGGTTCTCAGGTGTTCCACCATTATCATAGGTGGGAATTAGTTGTTTGTTCCTGTTTCATCAACCCATCTGCCTCACTCGCCTGTACTTGTTTCTTTCTCCCACCTTCTCTCTCTCCCTCCCTCCCTCCTTGAATTTCTCTCCCCATGGACTATCCATTAAATATCAGCAGGGCTTTTTGAGCAGCAGGAAAATCAATGGCACAGGCATTCCCCTTAAACACCAGCAATTTTTCACAACCACTTTAAGTGCAAGAGTTTTGAGAAGATTTCATTGATGATTTGGGCTCAGTGTGAATCAACTCATTAATAAAAAACCGAAGAAGCGCAGAGGCTGATGGAGTCTATGTGCCTCCTGTGGCTCCTGCAGGACGTGCAGACCCTTTAGAGCTCTCAGAGAGGAAAATAAGGATGGACAGAGTAGTAACGGGAAGAGAGCGGAGAGAAGCAAATGTGTGTGTGTGTGTTGGGGGGGGGGGGGGGGCTAAGGCTCAGTTCCAGTTCTCTGTTTTCTCTTTTTTAGGGAGAAAGCTCCTCGGTTCTGTCGCTATCCCTTCTCTTCTCCCACTTTCCTCACTCTTCTCCCCCTCCCAGCCTATTTTTTGGAGATTACAGCACAATGCATCTGCCAGTGGAGACGGCAGCAACACGTTGCTATGACCCAAATACAGCAGTGTGGTGCGATGATTGGCTAAGAGATGGAGCAGGGGTGGGGGTGGTGGTGGTGGGGAGGGGTGTAGTGCAGCAAATCCACAGCAGCACCTTTAAAATTCAAACATTTATATAAGCAAGGATAGGACCCTTTTCTCTTTCCATTTCTTCTTCCCTCCATCTATTATTCCCCCATCACCTCTTCAACATCTCCTGTCACTCATCTGTTGCTCCATCATCCCACTTTCTCTTTCTGATCGTTCCCTCTCCATCTTCTCTAGCCCCAGTTTTCTCATCCTCCTCCATTCTCTGTGCTGGCTTTCCCTCAGAAAAACAGAGAGAATTAGAGTGAGAGCAACGAAAGGAGAAACAGAAAAATAAAGCATGAAAAAAAGGATGAGACGAAGAAGAAGAAAAAAAAAAAAAAAAAACTACGCATAGTCATCCATTCTTGATCAAAGCAGTGGCATAACACTCTGTGGTACTGCATGACAACCCAGCCAAAAAAACCAACACGCTTGTGCTCTCATTTAACACACGGAATTCAAGTTGGATTCCTTGCTGTCTCTAATCACACACAGTATGCCTGCTTCCATCATCACCTCATTAGACAGCGAGCCGACCCTTCATCTCCGCTTTGCCGTGGTGGTATTTAAGCTGTGGATGAGCCGAGTCCTTTGGGGATTGCCGTCCATAAAAGTCAAAGTTTTCAAAGAAAGAGCTGCTTCCTTGTCCACTGTGCTAAACTCTTTCGACACAAAATCTCCTGGTGTCTATTCATAGTATAGTTGTGTATGTATGTGTATGTCTCGTTCCATTAAATGCCTTGCTCATGGCTGCCTGGCTTACAACCAAGAACTCAACCGCCAAGCCTCCCTGGAAGATGAGAGTCCTGTAATCATTACGGGAGGGGGCTGGACAAAATATTTTCATCTCATTACCCGTATATGTTCAATCCTTACACCACAGCCTGTTTATTTTTGCACATACACACAGTTTAATTTCAAAAATCAGTCATCATTAAATGCAATATGTGGATGCATGCTGGGAATAGGAAAAAATTCCCAGCATGCATGAAAAATGAATATACTGAAAACAGATGGATTAAATAAATGTTAAATATAACAGAAGGCAGCAGACTCTACATGCAGTATAGTAAGTAATATGTGGCCATAATGAAACTGAACAGAAATTCTGTAATGCAGGCTTTCTGAATTTCTGTGTTCCTCAAGCACAAACCAACTCTCAGAGCTATATGATGTGTAAACTCAGCAATTTGTCTGAAATCTGTGTAAAAGCACTTAAGAAGTTCATTGATCTAAGAGTGGGTTATTTGGGAAGTGATAGCTAAAAAAGACCGGGCCGAAAACAATAATAATGCATCAAATGTGCAAAACTTTATTCCAAAAATATGGTCTAAGAAGCGACAGATAATCATTATACAATTTACTCTTTTTCAGAGAGCACATTTTAAACCAATGCAACCGAAGGAAACAGTGGTATAAACTGCATTTGCGTCAATACCAACCCTGTCATTCCTTTGTGGTTGTTGAAGCCTCTCGTTCCAGTCTCGTTGGATTCCCCACCAGGTCAATCCTCCCCCCGCCCTGCCTCCATTTGTCAAAGCTCTGCTGAGTCTATATCATCATCTAGATGTAAGCAGGCTCCGTGACAGCAAACCTGCAGGTGTCTTCTGGGATACCATGATAGCCCCGCGCTTCTCCCCCATGTAGCCGCGCAGGGGGTAGAAAACAACACCATGGAAAGGCAGACGAATTGCACTCTGTGCCCTCTCTCCCCTCATGGGACAAGGACACATTTCAACACTATTTTAGAATTTGCTGTTATTGTCAGTTATGCCTGACTGAACAAGCAGGAACTTAGAAATTTACAAAATGAATTTTTTGGAGTTTTTTTTTTTTTGTTTGTTTGTTTGGTTTTTCACAAAATGAAGGGCTTCCATTGACAGACCCACAGACACATTCATACAGGTGAAGATGTCTTTGACTGAACACTATAGGTGTAAGCTGCAGCCTGAGGTGACGCCACAGGTTAAATCCCTTCTGCGCAATCTGAGGTCTACAGTCAAAATTGCTATAATAAGGCAGCAGGGACCACACACGCGTGCGCACACAGGTACATGCACATACACTATTTATGGATCTCTCTCTCTCTCTCTCTCTCTCTCTCTCTCTCTCTCTCTCTCTCTCTCTCTCTCTCTCTCTCTCTCTCTCTCTCTCTCTCTCTCTCTCTCTCTCTCTCTCTCTCTCTCTCTCTCTCTCTCTCTCTCTCTCTCTCTCTCTCTCTCCCCCCCTCCTGCCCATTTCTTCCCATGTGCTCTAAAAGCTTTTCTACCTCTGAGCAATCAAATGACAAACACTTTCAAAGTACTGCAATGTGATCACAAGGACACCTTGTTTTCTGTTTCTTTCCCCCACCCGCCCCCCGCACACTTTTTCCTTTCCCAGGGGAAGAAAATGAGGCCAAATTTTCTATATTCTCTTATGCAACTTAATCAGAGCAGTGACGCTGGCAGCTGCTTATAGAGCAGGAGGAAATTGTTAACAAAGAGCACCCTCTTGCACAACGCATCACCTTTCATATTCACAGTCATCCTGCCTAATAGTGTGTTTGGTGCCGTCATGTCGGAGTGGAATGTGCATGCAAATACAGATGAGGTCAACACATATCTCTGTGGTTTTGACTATCTGGCATGTTGGCTTCTTATCACCACCTAACATTATAGATCACAACAGAACAAATCTCACAGTCACACATCTGCTACAGTGTGAAAGTTGTCCCAATACCAAGAGCAAACTCTGAAAAAGCATCATCTCCCTTGTACATTACAGCACTGATGTATCGCTATGAGGAATGGAAGAAGCCCTTGTTTCATTCATATTCAAGGATGAATGACAGCTGCATGGTGATCTTTACTTTCATGTGCAGGGACGTAATGACCCTCAATTCCTTTTCAGACTCACTAACGGGAAAAAAGGCAAATAAAGCAGAATGGATGTTTTTTTTGGTTTTTTTTTTGGTATAGTCATGTAAAAATTGCACACATTTATGATAGCAGAACAACTGGACCCATGAAATTCTTCACCTGTTTTTTTAGAAGCTGTCTGTAACAAATCAAAATTGGATCCATTTATCCAGCACACTATTGATAGTGATGTATTAACTTAAAGAATGATCTAGGTTAACAGTCAGCAACCAAAGTTGCAACTGAGTTTGGAAACTGGCTCAATATCAGTTTTATTTCAATTCATCTGGATAAAGAGGCATTCTAGTTATTTCACTTCCTGCTGATAATGGTGCCATGTCTGTTTTATGGATACATCCACTCTCTCTCTTTCCCATAAAGCCTGCTTTATACCTACATACTCATACAGATCAATGTACTGACCAGTCCAGTCAGTATCCATTTCACTTGCTCCTGACCATACATTCATCCTTTACGTCTGCAAACATTGAGCTTGAGTGGTCACACACCATCTGAGCAACATGAAGGAGCAGCAACTTGGCTCAAACTTACATCAGTAGCTAGAAGGAATACCCGAGGGCACACAACACACAGCTCTTTCTCATTTACTCTCATCACCAGCACAGCAAGACCGTTTCTATGCCATCAAGCGTGCACATCTGCTCTGGTCTACTTTTACATGCACATGTATGTGTGTATGTGACACAGGTTTAGCTGCCTGGAGTATATCATGAAGCAAGAATGATGGCTAGGAGGAGAGTCGGTGAGGACATGGAGGTTTAGATCTGAAATCTAGCTGAGGCTGAAGGAGTGGTACGTGTGGGTGTGTGGGGCAATTACTGGGCATTAACTGATGCCTGGCATATAAAACAGAAACAAGAAAGAGAGTTGTGGCACTACGAGAGAAGAAAGAACAGAAAAATAGCATTGTGGCTGGTGTGTTGAGGGAGCATTGAGAAAGAAACTATATAAACAAAAAGACTGCAAGAAATAAGAGGTAAAGAAAGAACAAAGTGGAGGAAAAATAAGCAGAAGTGGACAAGATGACAACACAGCAGAAAGGGGAAGAAAAAAGGAAACGGATACAAATTGGATGAGAAAGCCCTCTAAAACATGGCCAATTTCTTCCGCTTTGGTCTGTATTTTGGACCAAATAAGGCTCACTTTTTTTTTTCCCTCTGACTGAATCAATGGTGCTCCCAGTGCACACCTATTATTTTTCAAAGACTCCTGCGGTGAGGAAAAGAAGGAGGCAGAAGAGAGTGCGAGGATGTACGCATCTTTTGCAACAAAGGGAAGGCACGGGGTATATTGGTAAAATGTTCTGTACGGGTGCGAGCAGGTGGTGATGGAGAGGAAAGCCCCGGTCTCACAGAGGATCAAACAACCCTGAAAGACTGAAGACCTGGTACACGTTTAGGATGAAATCAGACTTATGAATAAATCAACCCAATCTCTGACTTTAAATGAACAGCCAGGACATACCCACAGCATTCATCTAAAGCCTGGAATCATTGTGGCTGATGTGAGTTGTAGTCAAACAATATGGATATATATATATATGTCTCTGCCGTTCTGTGTTGTAGGGATATCTTTGAAGTCTTTCTCGCCCTATGAAGTGTGACCTATAGAGCTACTTTGAGGCAGCAGTTCGTTTGATGTGACTTAAACCTTCAGTCTTACGGCTTCTTTGTTCAGAGCCAGTCTTTTAACTGTATTGCCCTCCTCTGTTTATTTATGAAATTCACCTGATGTACACACACAAACAGAGAGACTAACAGTTGTTGACAACCCCCAAACAATCAAGTTTTGTCAATCTCTTCACTGCTCCCCTCTCTCTGCCTGCTCTGCCCACTCCTGACCGAGCCAAATCCCAACCAGGCAGATGGATTTCAGGCTCCGCCTCGGCAACCACTGACTGGAAATAATGTCAGACACCGCCTTTGTGACATCATCCGTAGGCTTCTAAAGAGCAGTTTTGAAGCCAAGAGTAGGCTATTCTGTCTCTGCCAAAGTGATCATGAATCTAAGAATGGACAAAACAGAATTTAGCACATTTGTGACAAGCTCACTCACCTCTCGCCCTAAATTACGCAGCCTTTCTAAAAAGTAAACTAATGAGTTATATAACATTTCACCACTCATAAAGCTGTCACGAAGGGTCAAATTAGCTCCAGAATCCAAAGCTGTTTTTGTTTTTTGTAAACATGTTTATTTTATTTGTGCTGTAAAGTTGGGCATTGGAACATAGTGGTCATTTGTCTTCTCTCAGCCTTAGTGGTTGCCACTTACCAGCAACCACCACTTATGACGGGCCAGGGTCACAGCCTGTCCGACGTATCTGAGGCAGAGGAGGGATGAACAACGAACCACACTGGCACATAAAGAATGGTGTATTCTTTTATCTCTCTCTTTGAGCTTTCATTTTCCCCTCCACAAACTTCTCCTCCATTTGCTTACATCTACTACATATTTATCAAACATCAAGAAAAAAGGAGGGCTCTGAGACACCCACTCTATGCTCAGCAAATATTTCTGACGCTGAACTCCGCTTAAAGTGCCATGTGTATTTGCAGGAATTTTTTTCCTCTTCCTTTTCATCTGCCGGCCTCTCCCAGCAACATATTGACTTTTTCGTGGTAGATGAGAGGAAGTGCGCCTGCTGTACAGAGTGAAAAGGTTCAGGGAGTTTCTCTTTTTCCACTTAACTAGTATTTAAGTTCCAAGCAAGTCAGCGCTGACGTGAGAATTGAGTGGTTATGTAATACCAGCCGAAGATGAACTCCGCCAATGAAAATTCTGATAGGTGACGTCTGCTTAGTAACATAATCAGACTTATCACAGAGTGGAGAGAGAGAGAGAAAGAATGAGTGGGGGATGCTAACAGGTAGAGGTAGAGAGAGAACGATTCGTCTTTGGTGAGATGGATTGACAAGGGTTGACTAACCGAGACAGAGCAGAGCCACTCCACCCGCCACCTACTGTGCCGTGTGATGTCCACTTTTTCCAGCCTGCAGGGCAAATCCTTCATTTGATGCCAGCATAAAATCTACAGAACTTGAGCTCCAATGGGAGGCAGGAAGGCATCAACACCCACCTCTGCACCCGCCTGCAGATACATGCCTCCGGTCTCCGGGTTAACAGGTTGACAACAATGGCGATGAGGTTTCTGGGTGATACCCAGCAATGTGGATAATCCATTCATGCAAATAAAAGCATCATTAGCTCTGGCTCCCGAACATTTCTTTAGAATTCAGTGTTGTATATTTGTACATAGATTATATATTTCTATTGACTTTTCATCTTTACTTCTTATCATCTTTTTAAAATCTCTCTTTTTTTATATATATATATATAATAAAGCTTATTCTGATTCTGATTCTAAACTCATACTGGTCCTACCTTTAAAAGACACATATAAACTTTGGAAAGTAAAGAAACCAAAGAAACGCAACAATTATTCTCACCCCGGGAAACACTATGACCAGTGATAGATATCAGCAGTCAAGAAAACAACCAAAACCACGAACAAAAGAAACTCGCACTTAACTGCTCCATCTTTCATTCAGCCATCCACTCTCACCTGCTTCTATGGCCAATAGGTAAAGCAATGTGATCCAAAAGCTTCTAGACAAAACAGATCTACTACTTAGGATGTTTGACCCAACAATCCAATTCAGGGGGTGGCAGTCAATGGTTCAAAGGAATAGTTGGACTCTTTGAGAAATATGATTTTTTGCCACAAGTTAGATAAGATGATCAAGATCAATCATTACTGCCTGGTAGAAATTACTCTATATCCTGCATTTGGTTAGCTTATGTTAGCATACAGTGAGTCTACATAGCTTAAGGGTAGAAATACCAACATGTAGTTTTAGATTAAGTGCCAGACTATTTCTTGTCAGGGAGAGGGAAGTCGAACAAGCAACAAATTGACGCTCCTGCAGTTTTAAATGGCCTCATTTGCAGCATTTAGTGTCAAAAGTCGCTAATTTAACTATTTTCATTTACTCCAGCGTAAGAAATTACTCAAGTATGGACTTGGTTGTTATGGAAGTGGCAAGATGATATGTGCTCTGTCATCAAGCAGCGCCACATTAAAGATGTAATTTTGCTCACAATCACTAACCTTAATAGCCAAATGTCCAAATAATGTAAAGTATGCTATTAAGACGACCTCATTTATTCATCAAGGATGTAAAGAGGTTTTTACTGAAACATAATAAAGAGGATACACTTGAATAAACATTATAGCCTGCTGGTTCACTGTTAGGGGCAAGAAATATGATGTGGGGGTTGGATGCCATTACTAAGTCTAAGTTAGTGCTATGAAACTATTTTTTTGTACAAGAACCGTGCAGGGAGGGGGGTTTTAAGCTGCCTATATTAAAATGTCCATTTTTTCATGTCACTCTCATGTTACTGTATCAGATCATATGTTTATAAGCTACCTGGGGCTATTTTTAGATACACATATACTATTTAAATAGGCTGATAAATGCACTGCTGGAGTAGTTTACTGCAGTTGTCTGTACATATTCCTCAAAGGTTTTTCATATAACAATAATTAGCATTGCTTTTGGCTGTTTTTTTATCTGAAATACACCAGTGAGGCAATGTAACAGTTGTCAGAAAGATAGATGGATGGATGGATGGATGTGTTCTACTGGTCCATCAGTGGAGGGCTCATTCACAGCAACTGTAGCATTGTCGACACGAAGCAGGTGTCATGTGTTACTGGGCAACAGCATGACGGCTGATTTTACACTACGGCGAGGTGTAATGTCAGATGTCATGCATATTTCAGTAACACACATGATCGGGAGTCACATGGTGCAGAAAAAGAGCATTCCTGCTGAATCTCTTGTTCTCTGTGCTATAGTGAAGAAACTGTTCTCCCCCGGCACCGATCGCCTCACCCACTGCTCCTTTTGAGAACAAGTAGTCAAATACCACGTGTTGCCCTTTCTACACCCCTCTATTTTCATGGCCCCCTCTTTCTCCTTATCACCTTGCCTCTCATCTATGACGGGACACATGAGAACAGCTTCCAGGTCTTTATCTCTATCTCTCATACATTCTCCCTGGCTCCCTCCGTCACTCCCCCTAGCAACTCCCCCTCCCTCCTTCCTCCGATCTGTGCTTTGTGGCTCTTCGTCAATGGCAGAACAGAAACACACCCTGATTCCCATCTCTCTGCTCTCTGCAGAATACACACATGAGACACACACAGCAAATGATATTTGCTTTGCTTCTCTCTCTCTCTCTCTCTCTCTCTCTGTCTGCCTGTTTCTAAGTCTGAGTAAGTGTGCACATACTGTATATGTTCCCTGTGATTTGAGCCTGCAGTGCCTATGGGGAAGAAATAAATCCGACTTATCAGCACAGAAGAGGTGTCCTGAGAGGCAAAGGCCGATAACGTGCAGCATTCAGATTCAAACAAATATTTTGCTGTATGAAACTATATCCTACTTAAAACACATAAGCACGTCCGTATGATTCAGAGGAATACTACAGACAATATGATAAGTGCTGATAGGACATATATCCTCAAAGGCAGGTTTGGACTCCCTTTTAAAAATCTGTCAATTGAAAGTCATTTCACCTTTGTTGCAGAGTGGAGGAAATTTAATGGATGATGAAATGTGTTAGGTCAGAAGAGTGTGTGTAAGTGCATTTGTTCCTGTTCACTCTTCTTTGCTCTCATGTGGGTTGACTGTGTCACTCACACACAACAACAAACACATGGATGGACAGACAGACAGACACACACACACACACACACACACACTTCTGTGCCCTGTACTGCTGGCTACTTGCCAGGGTGACACCATATCACAAGATTGGGAAACAAACAGCCCATAATATAATTGGAAACTACAAAATGACAACACTGCATGACCTGTCCTGCCACCCTGGGGACATCCATCCATCCCATCATGCCTAGCTGCACACGCCTCCTCCCCTCTAAAAGGATTAAGGGTTGTGATTGAAGCTTGAGATGCTACAATTTAAGCAACTGAAGAAGTTACATAGTAGCAGTGATAATAATGATAATCATAATAATAATAAAAAGAAGGAGAAGAAGAAGAGACAAGTAATATTCACGTCATTTTGGGTTTCAAGTGAGCCAAAAACTTGATGGTTTCATTAAAAAGAAAAATTAATAATATGAATTTTTTCAATGCAACTTTTGCTGATTAAAGAAAAACTAATTATTCACAAAACTCGACTGCATGACCAGGAATTCCTGCAAACCGAATATATCACAAGAAACAATGGCTTTGCTGGGAAAGTGTGAATTACACAGGAATAAAAGGTTTGAACGGAAAGACATCTCCTGGTGACTGTCCTAGATTAACATTGAAGCATGACTGCAAGAGTGTTGAGTGACTGGGTGTGTGTGTGTGTGTGTGTGTGTGTGTGTATGTTTCGGCCTGTGTATGGGCGGTATATGGTGAAAGTATAAGGCATGAAGGCAGCCTTAGTGTTGGTAGCTCGCATATGCAGAGGGTTTAATCTCCAGACCTAATAAGGATCAATGTAAATGCAGAGTGATACTGTTCTTTCCAATGACAGGTCCTGCCACCAAGCTGAGAGGATCACCAGACGCTCCTCCTACTCAAACCAACATTCACACTTCTCCAACTTACACAGTCCAACAACTGTGTGTATGTGTGTGTAGCCAATACAGATGGAAGTACGAGATTACTTATGCAACTGCAAACACATTAAGATTCTCAACAGCCCTCATATCAGATTCTCTGTATCAGTGTCATGTTTTTATGCACCTACATTTGCAGGATGAAAGCCGACTCCACAGGCTAATACAGGCTACAAAACAATACTAATAATATCAGATTAGTTCTCCTGCGTGAAAGGCAAGCAGATATGACACGCTGTAAATGGAAGGCAGATCACATCGGACTGTAAATGTGACTTATCTTTACAGTTCAACAGTTTGATAAGTCTCATGGAAGCAGTGTGCCCAGACGAATGCACCAAACGAATGCACCGTCCAGATTGTGCACTTCATAGGTTATGCCGAGAGCACGCACATACACTGACAGGTGAGGAATATGAATAGGGCTCATGCAGGGCTGACACAAATGGGCTTTGATTCAGGTACAGCAAGAGCTGGGCATCAGACCTGAGTCTCTTGAACACTGATCGAACAACACCTATGGTCAGATTCTATATTTTTGTTTGCCTTTTCCTTGATGCAGAGTAAATGCATCAAATATTATTTATAATTTTAAATCTTTACAAGATACTTTGTGCTTGTTAGCTAATGCTCAACCTGAAGTTGGGCTCAGACACGAGCATGAATACATGACAGACATTTCATGAATTAGAGATTTCCATTACAATAATTACAGAATTACACAAGTTCAAAATTCTAAATTTCATCTCAATTCATCCTCAATGCAACGAAGAAGAATTTGTAATGTGTTGAATTTCACATTTAAAACCACAGTCAGCGATGGATCCTCAAACTCTCCCAGGTCTTTTCACAACACATTTGGCCAGTGTGGATTAATTTAAAAGTTTCAGTTTCATCTGCTGCATGGTGTAAGCAGGTGTTAACTTTACACTAGGCACTTGGTAAATGTGATCTCTGCCTGACTATGTCCCAATCCATTAAGTCAACCGCCACTTCAGCTTAACTGCCCTCGGAAGGAACTGGCCTCAATAATGTATACAGCCATACAAGCCTCTATTACTCCTAATTAATAATACATGGACAGCCAGCCTGGCTATCTCCATCTCACTATTCTTCCCCTCTTCCCATCCTTACCTGTTAACAGTGATTGCCCACACCATCTAGCACTGAAAGAGCGACTGGGGGATGAAGGCAGCAGAAGAGGAGGGGAATGGTTTAGTTCACATAAAGTGTAGAGTTGGCCATTATAGCACACATGAATAACTTTGGCAACAGCACTAAGCCCTATGCAGCCATGCTGCCTCAACTTTGTTACCATGAAGAAAAAAGAAAAAAAGAAAAAAAAAATGACCCATCTTAAAACTATTTTAGGACAAAACGCAGCAGTGACCTTTTCGTCATATCGATCAAAGGCAATGTTCATCTGCTTCTTACAAATGTGCATGACAGAAATTTAATTCAGACATGTGGCTATTTGTGGACAGTGGGCATATTAACTGTGTGGATGAATGTGTATCCAGACCACACTAACTGTTGAGAAGGTCAGCCATCACATTTTATCAGCTTTACTTGTGCTGCTGCCCATCGCTTAGAGAGACTCGCTCTGCCATAATGATATTATGAAGTCCTGCATGCTATTTGTTGCTCACTGTTTCTGAAGATCCCTCTGCGTCTTTGTCCTTCCCTCTGTAAATGTGTTTGTCTGTGTCCCAGTGCCATATGGCATATGGGCAGCTGCTCTGCGGGCCTGTCAAGTTAACAAGTAGTAGGTCCCTTATGACAAGTAGTGCATATTTTTGAGTGTGAACTGAATGTGAGGCTGTTTTTGTGTGTGTGTATGAGCTGGTATTTGGAGAAAAGGAGGAAGGGAAACCCTGAGAAGAAGTCATGCTCTCTTCTATGGTGAAAAATAAAAATTATTTCTAGCAATAATGAAAAGACTTTCAATTGATCTGTTAGATGTTCTTTGATGGATTTGCTAATCACCTGGTCCACCAAATATTACAGGGAAACCCAAGATGTGTATTTCAGACAACTTTTTTCTCAACTCACAACAGGACCATTTAGGTTATTGTATAAAGTAATACTTCCATCTTTTTTGATTAAAAAGCAGGTCTAAGGTCTATATTGATACTTTTTAAGAATCTGAAGGTTCAGTCTACAGAGAACACCAACAGGTCCCTACTCGATAACATGGCATGTGCGCTTACCACTACGGAGGCTAATGCTGGGTGGATGTGAAGCTTCACCTGTGAGGTAAGATGGAAGGCAGGAAGGAATTAGTGAGTAAACGAATGAGTGAAGAAGGATTCATCATTGATCTGTGTGGGTGTTGGGGACAAAAAGAGAAGCTGAGCAAAAGAGGCCCAGCAGAGAAACAGACAAAGGAGCTGGAGTACAGTAAAGGCCTGCACTTCTGTCAGAGATGGAGTGTGATTAACAGCAGCTGAAAAAAGGTTGTCTGCTCAGGGCCCTGACATCACTCACTCTACTTCTAGCAGACACACACATATACACGCCTGTGCGCGCGCACACACACACACACACACACACACACACACACATACACACGGAGAGGCAGTGAAGCAGTCACTCAAGCAGCACTCTGGGAAATGAAGCAGCCGATTCTCAGAACAGGGTGACCTTCTCCCACCATGCACTGCTCCCTGGAGTAGGACTTTGCTAAGGCAGTCACTTTGATGATGGCAATGTCAGGTGCTGTTGTTGCACATGTTGTTATTTGGACTCTTTTAAAGCGATGTGAATGCGTTCTCTTTAGTAATTGATCTGATTTCCCCCACCCCCGGCTGGATGCTGCATATCTTCACAGAACATTCACATTGGAGATATGAATCAAATAGAGTTCAAACTGTGTGTACAAGCAATTTATCACCAGTTAAACAGAAAAGGAAGTTGTCTCTGGAATATAAAATCGTTACCTAGTGTGTGTGTGTGTGTGTGTGTGTGTGTGTGTCTGGCGATGCGGGGATGCAGCAACAGAGAAAGAAAAAAAAGAAGTGAGGTCGAGGCTAACTGGACAGTTATAAATGCCATTGTCTACTCTCTCCAGCATGACCCTGACAGCTGTAAAGAAGATGCAAGTGGACATCTTATAATGCAAATGCCGAGGGTTCGGTGGCCTTTGCAGCCTTGGGGCATGCTGTCTGCAGCCACTTGCTTTTACACACAGGGACACGCAGTGAAAAAATAAATAGAAAAAAAGAGGGGAACCATACACATGGTGCACATATACATCCCACTCGTATCTCCTTTCTGTGTCATACTTCCTGCAGCTACCAACAAGAAACTATATCTCTCCGTGACTTCCTCTTGCTCATTTGCCGCTTCCTGCTTCTCCATCCACCTGCACTAATGGATAACAGAAGATGAATAACACCCCTGAGGGCCAGTGTGTGTGTGCGCATGCACATGTGTGTGAGTGCAGACAGTTCATGTATTTATGCCTGTGTGCACATGAAGAAGACTGTGTGATGTGTAAATGTGTGTACATGTTCAGGGGACTTAACCTGTTAGAATGTGAGTAAACCAAGGTGACAAAACAGAAAAAAGTCCTTCTGGGCTCTGTTTATGTTTGTGCGTATGGATATAAATAGTGTGACGTAACAGATAGCTGTGGTGCACGTGAGAATAAGGTGATGTAAGAAGCTGTTGCTCCCAAACTGTACAGAAGGCTGTTGTGCATCCCTGTTTGTTTAATGCCTCCTTTTTACTATTTTCTTAATTGGCAACAAAATAAAGTTTGAATACAACTGAACAATGACAGGTAAGTTATGTTCAAACTGACCTTTACAGTCATGTGAGTGAGTCCTGTGAGGCTCTACATGGCACAAGGCACTTTGAGCTAAGTGCTAATATTCTTATGTTAAGAGGCAGAATGTTTACCGTTAATCATTTTATAATCCTTTCATCCTATCATTTGTTCAGTATCATGGTTGAGATGGAGGAGGAACAAAGTCTGGATGATCTCTGAGTTCGGACAGACATCTTTTACATATATAGGAAGACCTGACAGACACTTTCTCAGTTTAACTTTCAAGAATAACAAGAAAATGACTGTGTGTGTGTGTCTGTATGTTTGTGAAGGGACGTCCTGTGGAGAACTCCAGACACAAACGGCTTTTCCCTGCAGGACTCTTTCTTAGTATGACAGTCTGATTAACACATTTACATCCTCTCTCTCTCTCTCTCTCTCTCACACACAAACACACACACACACACACACACACACACACACAAATCATCACACATTGGGAGCCTCATCTCAAGGGAACACAGGTGCAAACAACCACATGAAAATCGTTCAAGCTTATCTCCCACCTGTTTAGCATTTCCTGATACATGCCTGTGTGCATGTGACATCATATCAGTAACAAGCGACTCAAAGGCAAGCATTTACTCACAAATGCGCGCATTCAAAGAGACACACAGCATTAAAGCACCGGTGACACTGTTGGCCCAGCAATAATTAGCTGTATCTCTGTCTGACCATGATGGGGCCATACAGAAAATGTAAATATCATTCCCTTTGCCTCAATCCTATCGGTGCCACCATCAAAGCCTGGCTGGCATTTAGGCAAATCTCTCACTTTAAGCCCCAAAGAAAGAAAGGAGAGGGTGGGGTGGGGTGGGGTGGGGGCTCCTCCCTCAGACTATTCCCCTCTCCCTCTACAGTGTTCACTCGGGAAAGAGATGGCGCTTGACATTTCCCTCCGAATGAAGGAGGAGCAGAGTGAGAGAGCGGATGAAAAAATAGCAGGGATTATGCAGCAGTAGGCAAAGAGAGTTCGAGATATGAGGAAAGAAAAAAAAAAAAAAGAGGGATCAATACATGAGGTCCAATAAAGGGAGGATTTAGTGGCACCCTGCAATACTGTGAAGTGATGTCAATATAGCTCTGCAGTTGTTTTAAAGAAAGAAAGGACAGTGAGCGGAAGCAAAGGGAGCTGCTGCCTCCTTCAGCACCATGGAGAGCTCCTGGTTCAAACAACACTTGGACAGCTCCTCTAAGGCTCCTTCATGATCTTTCACCTGCTTTCATGGGCTTTCCCATCATTCCCTGCAGCTGTCAACCTATCACCGCAAACATGTACCTGCTAATTTCATACCGCTTACAACCCCTCCCTCTCTACACCCTAACTTTCTTTTTTCTTTTTTTATTGCATACAAGTTTTATCAGAAAGGAGGAACAGCTCATTTAGCCCCGGCCAGGACAGCTTCGATCAGCCAGCTGGGTGGAAACAAACACAGATTCATAAAGGAAACACTTGTGAATTTTATTTCTGGGTATGATTTTGCTTAATGTTGATATTAGAGTCAATGAAGTGATGAAGAAGAAACTTTATAATCCCAGAACCCCTTTAGAGCAGAAACAAACACACACACATAAAAATACAAAACACACTCAGGAAATAAGCTGCTGTCAGCAAAAGTCCTGAAGCTACTGTCAGCACAGTAGGAATCAGTAGGGTTCATCTGAGAGTCTCTACACACACACACACACACACACACACACACAAGACAGAGAGAGAAAAGCAAGGGTTTAAATTGTTCAACAACTCCCTGAGGATTGTGTGTGTGAATACAGGCTATCTACACTTTGCATTTTTGACATAATGAAAACTCTCGATCTCTGTCTCAACGACACACACACACACACACACACACACACAAAGCAGGGCTGACAGAAGACTTTTATGCCTCTCCCCTTCATCACCTCTCCCTCTGCTGCTCTCTTCGCAGCGTGTATCTCGTCTGACAGGACCTGCAGGATCCCACTTCTTTCCACAATCACTTACCCTCCTTCTCCTCCCTTCCTGCCCTGCCTCTCTGCTCCTCTTAACTCCCCTGTTCTCTGTGCCTGAGCTCTCATAGCTCCCCTGCTCCCTCCATCCCTCTCTGTCAGCTCATTAAGCTTGACTTATCTCACAGTGCAAAGCGGAAATTAAATCCTGGGCCCTGAAGCCCCTCCTTCCCTTTTACCCCTCCCCCTACTTCACCCCCAACTAACCCATGTAACGAAGTCAAAGTAAGTAAATGATGCTTTTGTTTGTGTTGTAGTATCCGTGTTGCCGTGTTCTTTAATCATAACCAAAAAGCTGCTCTCTTGATTGTTTTACAAGTTGAAGTTGTGACTGTATAGCAGGGCAACTGTATAACTTTTGGTGTACTGATGATTTAAGGAAACATCAGTTAGTATGTTTGTGATATTTTATGCTTCTTTTCTCCTTTAACTTTCCTGCCTGGTTCTCAAAAACCTCTCTCCACTCGTTTTAATTCAGATGAGAGTATAAGTTTTTGTATGCGGTAGAAGAGTAATCAGGGTATTCTTCAGCTGTAAGACTGTGCTGCACAGGGAATCATAGTAGATTAAGGAACAGTACTTGGCAGTATTAACATGAAATCGTTCCATAAGCTCTGCTAATTCAACTTCCCTGCAGGAGTGGGGAGGTTCTCCCCTCAAAAAGCACCCAGATAGTCACTGGTACTGACATACTCATACTGAGATACAGCACCTTCACACACATGCAGGGAAGCACATACACTCCTACATGTTCACGAGAGCCA
The DNA here is from genome assembly GCA_034769265.1 of Remorina albescens. Taxonomy (NCBI): domain Eukaryota; kingdom Metazoa; phylum Chordata; class Actinopteri; order Carangiformes; family Echeneidae; genus Remorina; species Remorina albescens. The sequence goes on from CM068475.1 coordinate 53,019,891, forward strand.
ATAATCTAGGCCCAGCTCAGTTCTGTGTCCTCCAACTCATTCATATCTGACAAGCTTAAGGTGTAGTTAAGCATTTAGCCTCGCCTTGTTCTGGCTCTCTGCTCAGCAGTGACGCATGCCACACGGCGCCTGTGATTCGTCAGCAGCCTATAGGATTAGCAATACTGAGCATTGCATTGTGGGTTCTCACGCCTGGGAGGTATTGCTCAGTCACTGAGGCAGTCATTGGTGTTTAGATTTTACACAGCAACTATGAACGGATAACCAACAAGAACAGAACAGAAAATGACAGCAACTGAGATTGTGACCTGAATCTGCTAATCCATTCATTGGTACTCAGACACCACACTTTAACTGTGTGACTGTAGGCTGAATCTATCAAAGGGACGCAAAAGGACAGAAATGGCAAACCATAGTTTTGAAAAACATTTAACATGAACAGCAAACAAACATGGCTATACTCAGAAAACTTGAAATTTTTACTATATCAATATCATATATTTCGTGTTGATTATTGTAAGTTTGGCTGAGTATAATTTTAAGTTCTTTAATGCTTAGGTGAAATAATAATAATAATAATAACAATAATAATAATGAGGCCTTTCTTTGAGAAATACAAATATATTTTCCTGAAGAAAGTTCTCACAAGCAGCGAACCATATTCTGATCAATGACAACTTGAAGCCTTTTGTCATTTATATGGGAGATGACAGGAAAAGAGGGACAGACAAATGCAGCAAAACTCTCCAGCGGGACTAGAACCAGGGACTTTGTGGTCCCAGGTTGAGGATCTCAGGAGATATGAGCGTTAAGGATGATTACAGACATTAAGCGCAAGTTTCTGCACTTAACAGTTTTGGATACTGCGAGCTAGAGACAGTTTGGTGGATAGCCAACAAACCACTGAGCTGTTATACCCATGGCTACATTCAATTAGATTCTATCATAAAGTGTGTTATGATTGATCAGTGGAGAGTGTGGTGTCTGTTGATTTATGAGTGAAGTACATTGATTGTATACTGGGGCAGAGTGTTTTGGCCTCCTGATATTCTACTTTTGTATTAAACTGACGGGGGAAGCAACAGCGAGAGCACAACGTCAAAACAAACATGTTCACGGCTCGTCGTGACATCAAACAGCCCACGGGGCTCTGTGAAGCAAAGGCGCGGAGAGAAGAGACACCTGGCCTGCAGTTCAAGAAGCACACACACCAAACAGAGTCACACAAAAAGACACTCCCACGCGCACAAACTCTTCCATGCAAAGATACAGTCATACAAAAGCATACGCATTACATGCAGATACAATCTTTACTCTCTATTAGACAGGAATACATGTACTCAGATTGGATGTGTATACCAGCAAAAACCTACACAGACACACAGTATCACACCATCTTAACTCGATACACAGATGAACAAACAAACAGACACAAAACAAATACACAAACAAACAGCAGATTCATGTAATGGCTGCCACACAGACAGCAGACCATGTAGTAGCTCTCGCTTCCTCTCTTTCTCTCTCCGGGGACTGTAGAAATAGACAGAGTGAGGGATTTAGAGGGAGAGAGTGAGTGGGTGAGTGCCAACACTCAACACAAAGCAAAAAACATCAGAACATGTCTGAGTGGATTATAACTATACCACGTCACAGGGGAATGCGGAGGGAGGGTGGAGGGGAGGGAAGGTAGGAAGCAATGAGGGGATGGATAAGAGTGACTCAGAATGCTCTGCCATACCGTTCAAACATTTATCACTTTGAATAAATACCTGCACATGGAAACATACGGTTCACAAACATACGCTGATAAAGACTCTCCCTCTCTGACGCAAACACACACAAGAGTTATAGCCTATCCTCTCTCAACCCCAAGCCCCCACCCACCCGCCTCCACCCCTCTCAATCCCATCTAGTGGCCCCCATTTTAAAAATCTGCCTCTGCAGAGGGCGCTTTCAAAACCCAGTAATCTGTCTGGGGAAGCACCAATGAGTGAGAAGGGGGAGAATAGTTCTGGATTAGATCCCTTCTTTTTGTGTGTGTGTGTGTGTGTGTGTGTGTGTAAAATAAAATCTCCTTTCTTATTTTCTTATTGCCTCAGCTCTGGCCCAAATCTACTTTAGCATAGGATGTGACTCGTTTTCAGCAAGCTAACCTCTCACCCCTACTGAAAGCAGTTGTTTTCAATCCCCCACCCATGATGATACTGGAGTAATATTGTTATATTCCACGGTTGAGATTAAATGTTTGCATAATAACCGTTTTGCCATTTTGAGGGGAACAAACTCAAAGGAATAGTTTTTGACTTTGGGAATCATACTTTTTAAATTTTCTTTCTTGCTGACGGTTTGATATGCACAGAGCCACAAAATAACCAAGTTATCTTCACTTAGCTTAGTGCAGAAGTTGTAAATGAGGGGGACAACTGACCAAGCTTTGACATTAACAAAATCCATCTATCTGCACCTCCAAACAACAATTATTTAGATGTCGCCTAAAATCTGGTTTGTTGGGACAGTTTTATTCTGGACCATTTATTCACATTTGAGAGAGGTGCCAATAAGCAAGTAAGCAAATATAGGTATTTTCTCAAAATGATTAACTATTGTTTAAATTTAGCAGAGGGAAATATATATATATATATATATACACACACTCTAACTAACGACCCAGTCTAATGTTAGGAAAGACTAACCACAAGGAGCCATCTGGCAACTCGTTTCAGCACCTAGCGTTAGCACAGAGGAGCACGAGGCTCGCATTTTTAGTGTTTTCTGCATTGAAGAACTAAACATGCAAGTAAGATTTCATCATGCCTCACTTTAATTGATTTTTATTTTATTACTTATTTTTATTTTCCTACCTAGACCCAGGTGTGTTTGATTTACAAAGAACCATCCTTTGTTCAGGGAATTGTGTTATTTTAATGTTTTCACTGTTTTATGAATGAAAAACAAGATGGGTTTTTTTTCTGTACCAAAAATGTACTGTGACTTTAGCGTACCATTACACCCCTTACATATATATATATGTTTTTGTTTTTTTTTTCTCTTCAAAATGTATTCGATTAAAAATAATACTATTTGATGGAAGACTCTGCTGCTCCTCTCTGTCAGAGCCCAACTGCAGGAAAAAAGGCTAAGCCCATAAAATGAAATCATAGAGTGTTTATGAAATGTCTAAGTCTGAGAAACAAGCATCTTAAATAGCCCCTGACAGGCAGTCACAGGAGAGGTATTAAGTAGAGGTGTAGCTTAAAAGATTACGCGTGGAAGCCCTTTAAATTTGTTTCCCTTATTGTGAACATGGGAATTAGAAAAAACACACACATTAGAGCTCAAAAAAAGTTCAAGCTTGGTGGGGGGGTATGTGCAAAAGTAGAGCAAATAGTGGAGACCAGTGACTACCTACTCAGAAGCTGCTATGAAAAAAAGGGGGAGCGTGAATGAGATTAAAGCATGATGTGTGGTCAGGAGAGATATCTTTCTCAGAGAGTCAACAGGCAGAGGAGAGGAGAGGATAAACTGGGGTGAGGATTGGGGGATGGGGCAGCAGGAGGGGAATGCACAGCCTCCATTTCCCTTGGATTTACAATCTTATTTTACACAGTTTTCCAGAATGTCTTCTAAAGTCTGTCATTTTCAAAGATGCAGGAATACATTATCCTCATACAGATATGCTATATAAAACTATAGTTTTATTATAAAATGCAACATCGTCTATTGGTTGAGAATGTGGTTTTGTAAATCCGCCAAAAATCCATATTCTGCAGGGCCTGGAGGATTAAAGGACTAAATGCAGGACTGGGAGAAAAGACAGAATGGGATCAGGCCTGAGAGTTTGGCGAGAGGGCAGACAGAAATTTTTTACAAAGACCTGCCTCTCCTTATCACTGCCTATAGACCCGACCTGACCTCACCTCTAAATCCCCTCTTTTTGCTTCTCATTTTCCATTTTGCCAGAAGCCTCTCACAAATCATCCAGTTTACATCCTGATTCATAAAATCTTTCTACAATATAAATGTGGTGCAACGTGTCCTCCTATTGTGGTATGACAGGACTCACCAAAAAAAGACCATACACAACAGTAGCTCTAAACGCAGCACTTCCTGTCCCGGAGTCCATCTTATAAGTTCCTCCGTTGTGCTACTTGTTGACTTTATCCACACCAAATGAAAATGAACAAAATAAAATCTTAACTCTTAAACTCAGGCTATAAATAATGCAGTGGATCATTGTGATCATTAAGACACCTTTTTGTTTTTTCTCCCAAACACCATCGGACAAACACAAAAATGTGATTTTGTACAACTGCACTGCAGTAAGAACTCCACATTTCACCATGAAGGCATTTCTGAAGTAGCAGCCATTAATTGTGTCTCTGATGACTACATCTATGCACAACCTGTAATCCAGTTTTAACTTGTGTAGTCATTCTTTCTAATTCCATCCTAATCTCCAGCCATCAGTGCTACTTTTCCCTCTTTCTCCCCGCTCCTTTATTCTTGTCCTTTCTGTCCTCAATCTCTCTTGTATTCCTCTCTCCTCCAGTGCATAACCCACTATGGATTACCGTGTTGTAATATGCTGTGCTGGAGGTGTCGTTTTGAACGCGTACTTGAATAAATCCTACCTCAGTGCTGAAACCATGACGGGAGCTGAGTAGCTGAAATCTCCAGGGACACAAACGCAATACAATAAACACGTTGGGGTGTACACCTACCCACACACACACACACACACAGACCTGTGCAACAGAAATCGGCAGTGCATGTAAGGAAATAGGAGTAATGAGCTTAGAGTGTGGAATTGAAAAAAAAATGGCCTGAGGAGAGATAAATGGAGAGGTGGTAAAGAAATGTCTGTGATCATTTGCAAAGGTATAGAAACAAAACTCTTTGTTTCTTTTTTTTTTCTGCCCGTCTCATCATTTTACTCCAAATGTCTAACAAGAACTAAAGAATGCAAAGACACAACAACAATTAAGCTGAATGTATAGGGGGAGTATTTAATGACAGAGAAGAGTGTTTTGGTAGAAGAGAATCTTTTTGCCACCAACAACATGTGCTGATCTTCAGGGTGGGGTTCATCTGGGTGGAGCTGTCAAGCGAAGCTCCTTGCTGTGTGCTTTGCATACAAAAGCAGGTGGTCGTCTGCACTTGTCAATAAATCCTGTTTAATTGAATTGAATGGGATAACAAATGCTGCCACTCTCCATCCATCTCCTGTCGCTCCCAACCCCCCAAAAATAATCAGCAAACACACCCACAAACACAATGAATGCACTTATCTTCATATAATTTTCACACACTCATATATACATGTGCAATCACATGCCTGAAAGTGCCGGTGCATAGTCACTGTAAATCCAAGCAAATACACACTATACACACACACACACACACACACACACACACACACACACACACACACACACACAAAGAGAGAGAGAGAGAGAGAGAGAGAGAGAGAGAGAGAGAGAGACCTGTCATTCTAAGCTAATTACCTGGCCTCACTAACTGCCAAGGTTATGGCAGCTATAGACCCCAGGTATTGGGGATTGTTAACCCTATATATGCCTCTCAGACAGACACAACCGCAGACACAGGCATAAAAATCAGCTTTAGCCCAAGAAGGAACAATAACTATGGGCATGTCGGTCAGCCTTCACTCCTACACATATTTACTTCTTTTCTGACTTTTAAACAATGTGTGGGTTTGAGATACTCAGTTCATTTGTACTCATAACAATTTTCTCTGTTGAGTAGGGCTGAATGTAGCTGCACAATAGTAAACACATACATAAACAAACAGGAGCTTGCATGAGGGCTTTACGTGTTTACAAAAGCCTGTATGAGCAGGGCTGCGGGCATGAGAAATGTCTGTGCTGAACCAGTCAGCACTTTCCATTATGCATGGGATAAATGGGGACAAATAGAGGAGGATGAGAGCACTGTGACCTTGAGAATGACTGGGACAGCAGTGTGTGTGTGTGTGTGTGTGTGTGTGCAGTGACAATTGTATTTACTGTGTAGGACCCCAATGGCCTACTTTTTCTTTTTTTTTAATTCAAAAAGGGCGCAAACGATTTCTAAACTGCTGATGTCCAACAAAATGATCATCAATACTCTGTTTAAAAAGCGGAGGAAAGAAAATCATGGGCAGCATGCACACACTGTTAACAGAATGAATAACTGACACCAAACAGCCGTATCAAATAATTATGATGGGAATGAATTTTGATTAGACGCACTTGAAACAAGCAATTGTCATTCTGTTTAAATAAGTCCCAATCAGTGCACACCTGGACTGTTTAACTTCGACAAATTTTGACAGCAGATGTGGCAGCAGGCTCCCAAAAAGCTCTCTGATCCATCATTTAAAGTTCTATTATTTTACCGAGGAAGGGAGATTAAGCGGACTTAATTTGTTATATTTCATCCTAAAACCTCTCTGTCAATGAGAGCTTCCCAAGCTGGCGTTACTTGAACAAGCCGCTGAAAACATTTAGCTATTAGGAAGAATAGACAGGCCCCCAATTCTCCTCCTCCACTCCCTCTGCTCAATTTTTCCTCTCCCCATCGCAGTCTAAATTAGTAAGGTAATGGCTAATACATCTGCAAGCTAAGGAAGAGAGTGAAGGAGAGAGAGCAAGACAGAGAGAGAGAAAGATGGTGGCGGTGGGGGTGGAGGGGTGAGGGCATGTAATGAGTTCATGTTGATCAAGGTTTGTGAACAGGGAATGTTCAACTGTGGATGAAATGGGAAACATATCAGGACTAATTGACGTTCCACAGCAATACTGCTTTCATATTTATACACGCACACACAAACACACAATCACAATTTCCCTGTGCAACATATTAACCGCATAAATTGCACATGAACTCTTTGCTGCACTCTCGGGTTGCCCAAGTGTAAGACCAGAATATTTTGCTGATGCCCCCCCATATTAGAGCTGAGAGATGTGCACCTGTCAGTGCAGCTTAGAATCAAAGAGTGAAGTTTAAAAAAAAAAAAAAAAAAAAAGTGTTATTTATTATGGCAGCCAGAGCCAATATTTGTGGTGGATTTTATTCAGTTACAATAAACTGCTGCATCCATCAAAGCAGCTATTCAGCTTTCCAATCATGATTAAAATATCTGTCTGTGGATGGTGTATATATCCTCCGTAAACACACATATTTGTGGATTCCATTTCCTAATAGGCTACTATTCACACCCTCACACACATACACAAATTTATAAGAACAAACACAGGTAAAAAAATTAAGCAGGGAGTTGAATAATGTTAGGACTTTCTACTCAGATCTAGTATCATACTAAGCTGCGAAACAATCTGAGACAGGTGGAAAACATCTACATTCTAATTTATTGGGAATTAACAAGTCAAGTCTTCTAGTATGTGTTAATGTGTGTATGTGTGAAAACTGCTGAACTTGACTAAACAAAAATTCCCTTTGTCCCTGAAGCTGCCAAAAAGACGGATTGTTTTTTTGGTGGTTTTTGTTTCTCGTTTTTTTTTTTGTTGTTTTTTTCTCCCCATTTGTATTACATATATTGCATATACAAAAGAAGAATTTCATTGTACAGGTAAACGCGTACTGTCCTGTACATATGACAATAAACACTTTGACTCTTGAATCTTGAATATATTAAGAGATGGGATCACTGGGTTTGGTGCCTCATGTGTTCCCCGCACGCATCCCAGGGCCCGTGTCCCAACTCTGGGCCCTGGTGATGGTCTAACTCATATTTAGGGAATGCCCACATGCATGTGTGGTTTTACTTGCCAGCTCGTGTTGGGTCGCATCATGAAGAATTTATGAATCCTGCCTAAAATGGGCTGAGCTGTTCTTTCATTCCATCACTATGTAACCCATCTTTGACTCGACGCTTCTGTTGAGACACCTTCACCTATCTGTACCCCCGTCTCTCCACAGATCTACACAGAAACCCTCTGGAGTCTCATAATCCTGAGTGAGGTGGCAGAAAGAGCACAGCATCCTTAACTAGGGTCCTTAACATCCACTAGTTCCTACCAGCACCACCTGCTCCCCTTCCCCTGTCCATCCTTCTGTATCTTCTCTGTTCTTTGTTCCCCCCCTTATATTCACTGAGGTGTAGCACTGCCTTCCCTACCACACAAAGGTAATTTCACTCAATAAAGAATAACAAACTAGCTACCAGGGAGGGCTGGTGATGGTCACACACACGCACTGAACTAATAAAAGATTTAGCTGCAAGACTAAAATTGCATCAATCTCATAAAAAGTTGACCCACCTTGTAACAAAAAAAAAAAAAAAAGAGATGGGATCTTCTGTTCAATTTGCCCTCATTCTTGGTGAAATAAAGAAAGTAGGCACTGCTTGCAAAAATCAACTCCTTTGGATTGATAAGTTGCCATTTCCTGTATTAAGGTGGGAAATAGCTTTTGTCTTTCCCCCTAGCACATGGTGATTGTATCATTCATGCCCCCTGCTCAAAATTGCATGAGGTCCATCTGCACACAAAAGAATAAGACACCTCTCTCTGTGCCACCTGTGCTCCACTTCCACGTCCCCGCCTGCCGCAATATTAGTTCATCTTAAGTCCAATCTATATTCACAACAGAAATGCCACGGATAGAATGAACAACCCCAAAATTGTTATGACTATAAAGAATCATCCGCTCTGCTGAACAGATGGAGGTCAGTGATGATCTTATCTCCACATCTCCATCTTCTCATGTTCTTTAGATATTCTCAGGCCTCGGATACAGCAGAACTGAACCATGACCGCCTTCACTAGGAAGAAACTTCCCTTCTCCTTCCTTTGTGGAGTTATGGACACATGTCCCCTCAGCCACAGCCTGACAGGTTGAGCATCATCTAAGCCCATGGCTACATTCAGAGACCGTCTCTTATTACTGGTGTCAGGACGTCACTGCTTGCAGATGACAACAGTGTGACCCCTGTCAGGATCTGCCATTCTCTTAAGGGTTAAGAGCGGCACAAGGCGCCATCCGAGGCTACTGCTGCTGCGGGATTTCTCATCCAAGGAATCAATGCTTTCTGACAGCCTCTTACTTTCCTGTTGAATAAACCATACCATATTGAGTTAGCAAACAGGTTAATACGAGCAGACATGTATCATTACAGGCAGTGTATGGCCATTGCAGAAATGCTGCTGTGACACTGTGGGCCAACTGTTGGGTTTTCCTCAGCACAGATATGCAACTGTCATGTCGTTGAGAAAAATGTTGCATATTAATTAAAAGATGCAAAACTAACATCCCATAAATATTCTCAATTTCCAAATAAATAAATAAATACTTCTTTAGTGTTTGGGAGCACCACTCCAGCAGCTCAACAAGTTCTTTACTTAGCTCTCCCTGCCCTTTCCTCTCCTCATTTCAATAACTTCAAAGTGCAAAGCCTTTTCTTCTGCTGCCTCTCTGACTGTGCTCTAGCCTCCGGTCGCAGGTAAGACGAGCAGAAATTAAAATGGAGCAAAGTCCTTTTTGCCTCTTAAGTAATGATCAAAGAAGGGCTTCATCCTCGTAAGGATTCGCTGTGCCATTTCTGGAACCTCTGTTGAAGCCGCAGTCATTTCCCACTTGAAGGCCTGTTTAGCTGAACACTGGGCAGAACTTCTGCTCTTCTTTTTACATAATTGTGCCTGTAATGTTATATGCTTCCAGGGGTACAACAGCTCAGTGGATTTTTTTGTCCTATATCTGTCAATTCTCTTTGAGAGACATTTGAAACCCACTTTGCAGGCAACAGCAGAAAAAAGATAGAAACAAGGACTTTCATTTGGGAGCCAGAAAAAAAAAAAAAAGAAGAAGAAAGACTAAAACTGAGGTTGGAGGGAGAATGGCAGCCTCTGTAGACAAAGCCTCTGGAGGAGAGCCCCACTGAACATTTCTATATGTCTGTAACAAATTGTCCTTCCCCAACCTTTCATTCTGAACTGTCAGAGACTGCATGCTTTCAGACCCAATGCATCACGGTCAAGAAAAAAGGTATGTATGACTCTGGAAGCAGCGGCAGCAGCTGGAGTAGATCATCACACCTTCAAGTTTTGAGTGCCACTGACGTGTTTATGACCGTACATATACAGTAAGCAAACATCGAGATATACTACGATTCTTAAAAAAACAAAAAAAAAAACGAAAGGAAAAGCTGCATAAAAACACAAACCTGAGCACCCACACACACGGACAATCTAAAGCTTTTTTCTTTTTGTAGCCAAGGTTTACACAACTGCACATTTCTGATGCACATAGGCCCAGCTGGGAGAAGCTGATAAGGCTGGTTTTGGGTACGGAGGGTTAAGAAGACTACTAAGGGACACAGTGTAGCTGTTTCAGGAATATTCCTATTGATTTTTAGCCAAGACAGAAATAACTATCTCACTCTAAAAATGTTTCACTTGCTGTGCTTCCTGCACAGTCAAACCCATTAAGCTATGAAACTCCAGGTAAAGCTGCCCTTCGCTCAAAACCAAAGTCCAGCTGGAGCTCTAAGGGGGCTTTCCCTTTCTTGCTCATGCCTTTACTGCCTGCCTAACCAAGCCAGAGCCAGCCCATTCCAAGTGTGGTGCCTCTGCAGAGCTGTTGAGAATAGATATTCAGTTATTAGCCCTCAAGTTTCCTTTACCGGAGGATGCACAGACCATGAACCCTTTTCCTTTGGTTTTATCACTTTGGTTTATTCCTCCGTTGAGGCATGAGTAAAAAGGGATATTCTCCATTTGAACAGCTAATGAAGTGAGGGAGTTGTTAAGGTATGCAGGGCTGAGATAGTAACACCAAAAGTAAAGAGAGGGCGTCATGAGCAGGAGTGAAAAAGAGAGCAAGATGGGGAGGAGAGACTCTTGAGAAAAACTGAAATGGAGACTGACATCAGACAGATTGGACAATAATCCCCAAATGGATGTAGTGGAAGATTTTTCAATATCTTTGCTCAAGCAGAAAAACACAAGTTGTAGTGACATCCATGAAATGATTTGCTTGCAAAATGGAATCAGAAAAATATCTTGTGCCTGCAGGAAAGAAAAGAGACAAGCAACCCGCTCCGGCACGCACTAAATGTAGGAACACAGTGAATTCACGCCGTTAGACATACACACCAGAGGTGCGACGGCTGTTCTGCAGCGCCAGGTGCCATGTGTAATGGGCCGTATTGAAAATATGTTCTATGGTACAGTGACTTTGTAATAACCGTCATCACAACAGGAGGTAACAAAGAAGATTGAGAGAGAGAGAAAGTGGGAAGCAACCTCAGCCAACTACAGAAATCATGGATAAAGTTACTCAAACGACTAAAACTCAACGAGGTTAAATTCGACTGCGTTATCCATGTATGCATCAATCGTAAAAGAGGAGGAAGTTTGGAAATGATTTCACTGCGTTTCATAAGGATTGACCTGCAGCTAGAATGCAAAGAGGCCCAGAGGAAGTGTGTGTGTGTGTGTGTGTGCGCATCTGTGTCGCTGACTGTATGCATGTGTGAGTACATGATTGAGAAAGCAACAGAGAGTGAGTTAATGAGAGAGAGAATGAGAACAGCGCTCTTGCAGCCTCAGGCTTCTTTTGTACCTCTCCGAGACACAGAAAAGTCGCAGGGAAAAGGGAAAAAAAATAGAAAAAAACTGGAGGGAAAGAGCGTGTGAACACCATAACGAAAGCAAACTGCACATTGTGCTCACGGGGCATTAGTGGCGACTCTCTCCTTTAGAAAGTTGCTAAGGTTTGGTTAATATGTTGCTACATTTGTCACTCAATGCTTCTTTGTAAAAGAAAAAGTTGCTCAAGTGATATGAAAAGTTGATTAATGTAGCGGCAGAAACGCTCAGTGTGCAACAGTGCTTGTAAACACTTGAATAAGAATAGAACATAGAGAGAGGCCTCTTTGAATATCTAACAGGTACAACATAGAAGCTGAATAAAGTTTTTTTTTTCTTTTTTGCAGGTTGACTTAAAATAAAAACTGTCCATATGTGTCTTTCCCCAGATTAAACAGGAACAATCACTCTGTCACCATATCTCAGACACTTTCCCCCTTCTGGTTATTTATCTCTCCATTTCTGCTCCATATGTAAAAGTGGTCAGTAGAGATGTCCATAAACTCCTAATTATGTCTTCCTATAAAAATGCCAGCCACTTTAATGGGTCCCTTTCACTGCTGCTCTCCGTCTCCACGTCCACATCTTCTGCCATGCCAGGGGAAAAACGGAGAAAAGAGAGGGAATGGGTTGGGAAGGCTGGAGTGAGAGTGAACTGTTGGAGAGGGGAAAGCGTATGATGTTCCAGCTGAAGCAATAAGCCTTTTCAAGGACACTGTGCCTTTTATACACACTCTCACGCACGCACGCACGCACGCACTTTAATATCCATTGTAACATCTCAGATCTACCTCCCAGGGGAATTAATCACTGTAGCATAAAATATAAGTTAAATACATTTCTAAATACCCTGAAGACCAAATGAGAATATTAGAGTTGGAAGGTGGAATTTATGACTGATCAAACAACAGCGCCTGGTGCCTGATCCATATGACCTTTATCAAGGTTTATCGCACCAGACATTTATAATCAAATTCAAGAAGACTTGGATAAAGATTTCTATGGAAGCTGATCACAGGAGGCAAAAAAATAAATAAATACAGGACCAAAGCAGCTTGCAGAGCATTTCAGTGTGATAACAGCCAGATATATGCATGGAGCCACACACAGGTCTCAGGTCACTGAGACACACGTCCAGAGTAATTAATTCCATAAAAACAGTCTATGAATTCATCACAGTGGTTCCAACTCGCTCTGGTGTGAAATGATGGATTCATTTATTGTCAGCGACGCCTTGTGTTTAAGGATCTGAAATTACATTCAATAATGTCAGGAGTGCCATTAGGCCATTGTTTGTCTGCCATGTGTTGAGCCTCCATGATATGACAGCACAAGGAGAGCCTTTGAGAACATGTGCATGTGTGGATGGTTTGTGTGTGTGTTGTGTGCACGTGTGCGAATTACGTGGGGCATCCAGCATAAACAATGGGCCCGGGTAACCTGGATTAATGCATCATTTGGACACGAGGGCACAGCCGGAGATCAGGCCAGATCAACCAGGACAATAGAGCAGGGTGATGAGAGAAAAAAAAAAAAAAAAAAAAAAAAGAGAGCGAAACAAAGAAGAGAGGGGAGCGAGAGGGATGGAAAACACTAGAGTAAAAGAGAGGGAACATCCAAAAACAGGTGGCTCTCCTGTAAGCTGAAGCACATGGAAAATCATTCTGAGAGAAGCGGATAGAGGGAAAAGGAGATAAGGAGACATAAATAAAAGAAATAGAGCAAGAGGCCCAAATGAGGGGAAGAGACGGGGAAAAGAGGGTGCATGCACCAGATTGATAGAAAGACTGAGTGAAGATGGTAGTGAGAAGGAAAAAAGGAAAAAACACTTTGACCTTGGACTGTAGGACTAAGTGACACACACACACACAGAGCAGCAGCAGACCCACACATACACAGTCAAACACTGTATTTCTAAATTCCTGCTAATGTGTTTGGATAGATAAGTGATTCATTAATGTTATTTTGGCTGTCGTGCAGGCAGCAGACTGTGTGCCTTGTCTGCTCCAATAAAAGCCAAGTAAGTGTGATTGAGTTTTTGTTTGTTTGTGTGTATGTGTGCACGTGCCTTTTTAGGTTCCTTCTTGAGTACACAAGTACATAGGAAAGCGCATTTCACCAAAATAAACACAAAACACCCACATCAGAGGGAAAAGTTAAACTCTCTGCTTCATTCAGTGCAGTTCAACTGGGAGAGACGACAAAGCGGGGTGGCACAGAACCCCCCCGCCTCCCACACAGACACACACACAAAATAGTGAATACTCTTGCTGCCCCGTTCCCCCTAATAGTCACAAAACTGCACACGCAGAAATCCTCACACTGCAGCATTTCTCAGGGTCAATGGATCCATTATCATTTAAATCTTCCAGTGGCAGCCTAATTTAAAAAGTCACATTAACACAAACACACACACACACACACACACACAGATAAATAAAACAAATAACTGTGTGCTTTAACGCCAGTGAATATTTTCTTCACACACACAAACTGAAAAAACTGTTCTTTTGTCGCACAGGACGACTGATGATCTCAGGCTTCAGCTCCCTCAAGGCCAACTCATACAGCCAACGCCAATGCCAACCCCCCCGCACCCACCACCACCACATCACAGCTGTCATTCTGAAGTGACAAGTCCATCCACCCCCACCACTCTCCAGTTTTAATGGGACTTCAAGAGCACAGAGGCACATAAGACTCACACATGAATAACACACATTTCCTCAAGATCTGGAAGCCCCACAACAGCAGATTATCCAGCCACGGAGATGGTGCGCGCGCGCACGCGCGCGCGCGCGCACACACACACACACACACACACACACACACACACCACTATCCTGGTTATAATGACCGTCACAAACCACCTGCCCTGCCCATCACCCAAAACAACCCCACACCCCTTTGTCCAATCACTCTCATGTCCTCAGAGTCCTTTGATCCCATCATCCTTTTGTCTCTCCTGTCAGCTCTCAGACAGCCTCTCCTGAGAGCTTCTCTCAGGTCTGATGCTTAGCAATGGACACAAGCATCGCCTGATTCAGCACGCAAGTGTATCTGTCTGCACCTACTGTATGTAGTAGTGCATTTACTTTATGGGGCCAGAGACTCTCAACGGCAAAATGAGGAATTTAATGTACTAGAAATAATGTCAATCTACGTACAAATCTTGAGTTAAATGAGTTTTATTAGCCAACAGATGCTTCATAAGCACTTTGCTTTGGTGAAAAATTAACATGAATCCTGCCTGTGCTTGGAGCTATTGGAGAGCTGTCCCTTGAGCTTGCTTCAGGTTAGAAAAACATAATGTCTCTTTAGAGGAATGCTGCTCACATGCACCTAAACATCTTACAAAAGCATTTGAGTCTAAATGAAAAGGAACTGCACATGTTGTCATTGAAAATGTTAACGCTGCAGCACCTTGTTTAGGATACTCTTGAGGTTTAAATGTTAAAAGAAAGGAACTTTCACTTCAAAGCCTAAATACAGTGCTACTCATTGTCATTATCTATACCTCCAGCTGGCATGTTTTCTGCCTGGTAGGCTCACAGATCCTCAGTGAAAGTCATTTTGGCTTTGACAGATAACCAGAAATGAACAACACCTCTGAAGCCTTCACCAATGAGATGCTGTACCTTTAATAAATATCTACAGATGGGTTTGGAGACAGGAAAGCTCTGCAAAGTCCTAAAGTTGAGGACGTCAATGTGTTTATCATGTTTACGTCTCTTCCATAATGTGCAGTTATTGTGTTCTGAGCCTCAGGTCTTCACAGGCCTGTTGTTTTTCTCTCTCTCTCGGACATTCATTTATACTTGACCCTGCTAAAACTGACCTCTGTATTTCAGTCAAACTCAGCTTCTCCCCTTGCTCTCGGTCTCTAATGCCAACAGCTTGCCTTCCAGCCTTTTTGGCCAATCTTAACTGCCAGCACCCCTCAACTCTGCCAATTCCACACAGACATGCACACACACACACACATACTCGCACACACAGAGACACCTGACTGACTGACACTTCCACCCAAGCCCATACTAGCGAGAAATCCTGGAGCAACGTTTAAATGCTTGGTCAAGCCCTGTCTGACTGTGGTGCTACAGGCTTGACAGGAATCAACTTCACTGGGACTCTGCACATCAAGAGCGCGCACACACGCACACGCACACGCACACGCACACACACACACACACACAGCAGCAGCAGACCCACACATACGAGCACATAACCACAGGCACCAACTCTCCACGCCCTCCCCCAACACTGGCAGCCTTGATGTAGGCCAAAAAAAAAACCAAATCTGTACCAAGTGGAGTCATTTCCATAAAACTTCTAAGCCTAATGATGGGAAAACACCACCAATTCAGGTTCATTAGAAAGGATGATGGACCAATCAGTGCCCTTAAAGTCCTAAAGAAAAAAGGAAGTCACTGGTCTTGGCAGAAATTTCTTTGTTTGATGACTATTTAATTGCACTGTGGTGAGTTTACAGTATTTGGCTCCATGACCTGAATTGATATTCAGGTCATGGAGCCAAGTTGTATTCACCATGTCTTCACCCTTACCTCAACCTTCCAAAGCGCCTCACTGATCACTACTGCCTGAGGCCACAGTGTGTTTGTCTGTCTGTGTGTATGTGCGTTTGTGTGTGGGTGCGTGCATAATGGATGGATGTAGTGTGCATACATATATGTGTATTCCACATGCATGCATATGTCGATCCCCAGGTGTGCTTGCTCAACGAATTGAGTGTGTGTGTGTGTGTGTGTGTGTGTTATGTCAGTTTGAGGAGCACCCAGGGACCACTCAGGAAGAAGTGCTCAGGGCACAAACACTAAATACCCAGTCTAAAGCAGAGCAGAGCTTGGTTTTCACAACTGCAGGGTCCCCTTGCTGAGCAGCATCCACCATTAAGACACCACAGTTAATGCACTCGTAGGTCAGACACTCGGTACAAAGCACCAGTTGATCAAAGCAGTTAAATCAAGCTGAACTTAGCTCAGTCTGAGAAATGTTTTAAACATAAATCTGTCTTGGATAGAGAGGGGCAGGGATGATGTTTCTCCCCCTTTGTGTCTTTAACCTTTCTCTCTCTCTCTCTCTCTCACACACACACACACACACACACAAATACACAAACTTATAGACACCCAGTTTTAGGAAAGATACTCTTGCAAGTGACTAACATCCATTTCATAAAAATCCAATTCATACAATTTTATAAATGTTAAACAAAAAGTGAAACAGGTTGTTTCTCAAAGTAAAATTCTGACATGGTAGGAAATAAGTTTACTTGTTCTTTGAAACTAGAGCACTGTAGAGCAAATGTGAGGGTACAGCCAGTAGCTTGTTAGCTTAGCACAGAGATTGGAACCAGGTGGAAACAAACTAGTCTGGCTACTGCAACTAGTCGCACATGTAGCGCACAGACATGGCAGTGATATCAATGTTAAAGTAGCCACTAGTGTCTAGATGCTACTCATCATTAACAAAGTGTCCAGAGAATTAGAAACAGGTCGAGCAAGCACTGAAAAATTTTCTGTCTGCAGTTTTTCTTTCGTTGGCTCAATTTTAAAAACTCTAAACATCTTTTTACTTCTGCTTTCCTCAAGGATGTTTGGCCTTTATCTTACCCAAGTCTCTGTTTCACTCAATCCCCAAGCTCACTTCCTCTCTTATATTGATAGGTCTCCTGTAACACACCCAGGAAGACACACACAGGTCTGTGACATATTAATGAGTTATCACAGTTGACAGAGAGGATGAAGGCAAGAGGTAGAAAAGGGAGGAAGGGTGAAGGCGCAGAGCCTCTTTAGAAAGGCAAATGTGCAGCGGTCCCTTTTGTCTTGTGGCTGACAGGCAACCATGGGGGGCCAAACGAGGGGGGGTTTCTGTCACGTCAGGGATTCAGGGGAGGTGGGAGAGAAATACAAACATAGAGACCTGGGTTGAAAGGGTCAGTAACATCCTCAGTGAATGAGTGCATGTGCGTGTGTGCTCTGACAGTAAGTGACTTAGAGAAGAGCAGTGATGATGGCAATGACTGTTCTCACAAAAAATGAATGACTGCTAGACAATCATTATCACTGTCAGCCTGTGAGTTTCTTTGTGCATGTGTGTGCACATGTATTTGAGTGTGTGTGTGTATACATCCAATCTATGCATCAACATCAGTGTGTCAGACTGTGAGGTGAATCAGACCAGTCTGAAATA
Organism: Remorina albescens; assembly: GCA_034769265.1. NCBI lineage: Eukaryota > Metazoa > Chordata > Actinopteri > Carangiformes > Echeneidae > Remorina > Remorina albescens. The sequence goes on from CM068475.1 coordinate 53,037,716, forward strand.
GGGCTGAGGTGGGGCACTACCCCCACCCTCCTCCCTCCACAGTACGTAATGGGAGCCCTGATCATCCCAGCAGCACCAGTCATGGGCTGAATATGTATGCCTGTGAAAATATGTACATATAAATAAGAGATGAACTGAATAGCAGAAACTGGCAGAAGTCAGGAGCCAGACAGTCAGTGAAAGAAACAGTGTTTGCTGAATACTTCATACAGAGATAAACCAGAGATTGTGAGCTCACCTTAAACTAACCTTTGTTGCATTAATGGCCAAACATTGAACCATCAGTGAGTCCTTATTTCTAAAAAGACCCAAGAAGTGACTATGTGCAGCGTTTCTCAGTCACAGTTTTTAATCATCCAGACTCATTTTAGTCCTTTTTTTTAACACTAAGGTTTATGCTGGGCAGCGACTGTGTAAAAATATATGTAAACCTTGCACTCACTGCGTGTTCATATAAGCACAATATAAATAAACAACACTCCCCAAAGAGCTTTTAAAGGCCCTCTGGCAGTGAGTTAAAAATCAATAAAAAGCCTCTAACTTCTGGGTCACATTCAAACATTACTTCCTGGTGTCTTCTGACAGTAATTCTGTCTAAACCGTCTTTAACCCCCCATAGCTTGTTTTTTTTTTTCTCCGAGGGATCCTTCACAGTGCCACAGCACGGCTGAATTTCCACACACTTCTTGGCACTTCACTCCAGATTAAAATGCCGCACTTACAAAAATGCTTGCCAATGTGAAATCTGACATGAAGTGCAACAAATGTAACATAGGTAATTAGTTCTATTAGTTCTAATTAACCTCCAAATACAGCTCAAAGATGGTCTGTTCCCCTCTGACGGGCTCAGATAAACAACAAACAATTGACTATTTAGTCAGTAACACTGAACATGATGGCTAAGTCCTTAGTGTTATGTGTGTGAATTAAAGAATGTGTGCTGTCATGTGCAATCCAGAGGGCTTGGTTACATCAGCCTGTTGTCTATCTGTTGCTTTCTGTAAAGTGAAATGGATCCAGTGAATCATTGGGAATAATTTGTTTCTGGTGTTGTCTGCCGTATCATCCACAGGGGAATAAGAAGGCAGGAAGGAGTCCAATGCCAATGTAGCTAGCTGCTAGACAAAGGCAGGGCACCAGGGTGACTGCAAGATAAGAGAATGTCATCAAGACTCACAGAGACCTCGCTGGATGATTAACTGTCTCAAATATGTTCATTCTGACAGGCTAAAGCGGGAAGGGGAAAAGATATATATGATTCATGGCAAACAACCACGGAGGCTGAGGTTGACAAATTATTTCCTCTAAAGAAAGACGCCTCCCACAGCAGCCATCTACAACAGTACGTCGGCTCACAGCTTAGAGTCATTAGTACATTATCAAGGGCTGAAAATGTGTTTCTTAACACTGAGAGGAACTATCACAGCATTATGTTCTCCAGTGGCTTACATATTTCCAAATTTCAAGAAAAGAATATTAGAGATTGGCTGAGTAATTCCCAGGTTTTTGATAGCCAATTTTGAATAATGTACCGTTTAAAACCAGTTAGAACTTTAATAAGAAAATCTTCAGGATTCTACACTATCCTCCTCCTCCAATAAGACACATGGTTTGTCTTATTAGTTCTTCATGAAGTCAGGGCAACCTGACAGTTAAGTCGTTGTTGTGAGATGGATTTCGCTCCAGATGTCGAAAAGACATTTCTGGGTACCCTCAGGATAAATTAAAGCATGTGCTTAAAATATAACACAAGTCTAATGCTGGATGTTGATTTTCTTTATCCTGTCGATGAAACGTATTGATTTAAGAATCACTGACGAAGACGTTAGTGACAGCTTTTAACGCCCCTACAAACAGCATGTTATTAGAAGGAGGTGCCTCTATTTGCACAGAGTAATCTACTGTATATTATTTATACATGAGGACGACATAATCTTTTCTTCAATAATTTAGATAATGGCTTCAGTAGACTTCCACATTCAAGGTGGCAAATGATGTCAAACATGCTTACCGATACTAAACTTAACGCACTAGCAAAGTGTATCATTTTAAATATTTAGTTAACAGCTCCTTTGTGCCAAAGATCAATCTTCCTGTTTCATTCCTTTAAAATAATCTAAGTGTCCGCCTCAGAGCAGCGCAGCGACCGACCACAGTTAATGGGTTTCTTGCCCTACAACTGGCCCATATTGTTCCATACAGACGTTCTCAATGTCAGCTTGTCAGAGAGTACTCTGAGGGCCTGACTCCCTCTGACTCCCCAGCACACACAAAGGCCCTTCTGGCCTCCCACTACATGACACACGCTCGCATGCTTGCCCACAGACACACACATGCACAAACCAAAGGACCACTACCCTCTTCCCTCTCCTTTCAGTGGCCCCTGACATAGATTGCCACGGTGGCAACTGAAATCCCTGTTGGCATGGTGACCCTTCCATCACCTAGCCAGGTCACCTTGGCTCACCCCAGAACTCCTACTGGGACCAATGAGGGGTTTTTTTCTGTGTAAGTGTGTGTGTGTGTGTGCGCACGCTGTATTCATCTGGCACTTCTCCAAACCTCCTGGCAGAGCGCCGCTTCCTTCCCACCACCTGACAGTCCGCCTGTCTTCTCTCTCTCTCTCTACACTTCTTCATCATTACTCCACTCATCCTCTTTACTTTCTTTTTCAAACTCAACAGTTGACTGACTGAAACTCCTACATTGGAGAAACGCATGCAATAATCAGTTGTAGATAATTTGATGCGTGCCCGCTGTTTTCGAATTTGTGCTTGTTGAAATTCTGCTGTATTTCTATGTGGATTGCTTCTCAATAGGTTACATAACAATACAAAGGGCAGCCATCTGCTTCACCCTGGCCCTTAGGTTAGCAGTGAGGCCTAATCCACTACATTGTTTGTGTGTTTATGTGCATCTGTGTGGGTGCGTGTGTGTGTGCATGTGTGTCTATCTGTATAATCTGCCCGTGTTTTCATACCACACCAGTGGGCAATTTGGTAATCTCACAGGGCCAGACTACAGTGAGATTTAATCCTTGCTGCTAGTCTCCATCTCTTTCTCTCTCACAGGTCATCTGTCAATCTATTCCAAATTTAGTTTTATGGTTGCTGTCTTTTTCTGGACATCTTTCCTTTTAATCCCAACCCTCATATTACAGTCTATTCTCTTCCTTCATTAGACTTTGTAGAGTTGCCAACAGTTCTGTTTTTTGTTTTTTGTTTTTTTTAATTCTTGAACTCTTACCAATAAAATGGTCTTGCTGTTTCCAGCCTTTCAAGAAACCCCCCTTCAGGAACTGGAGAGTTATTGTGAGAGCGAGAATGAGAATTTAGTCATTTTTCTTTATTTTCATAGTCCAAATAATTAACAACAGGATTAAAAAAAATATATGATAAATATGAAGTTAATAAAAAATAATCAGTAGTCGTAGCCATAGACTTTGATCTTCTCTATGTTTCTGTGAAATGTGCACCACTCCCTTATGGGTCTTTGATGACATAATATTCACTTCAATTAGACACGGTCCCCTAAGTATAATAGGACCTGGAGTTTCAAAAGCCCGGGGAAATATATAGAAAGGAGTGAATAAGGTGCATCGTCAGTACCAATAACTTCACCTATCTCTATTCCAGAGCTCTTTCTATCTTTGGCTCACTCTCTCCTTCCTTTCTCCCTTCTCTCTTTCTGATCGCAGCTGTTGGGGAAAATGATGAAGCTTGCAGCCATTACAGAAATGAAATGAAACGAGTGCATGATGGGGAATTCAATGAAAATTAGGGGGAGACAAAAAAATGGCAATGAAAGTGTTTTCAATACTAAAATAGTTCGCAAGCTTCTACGCAAGTAGCGCTCTAGTCGTCCGCCCATACAGTTTTTAGTACGGTGGTTACCATGGTGACCATACCTGACTATAATGGTGTCCTCCAATTAGGGCAACCAGGTATCGAAGCAAACTGGTACAAAAATACAAAGACAGAGGGTATATAAATAACTGGGCCTCCCACGCTTGCTCAGCAGCATGCTCTCCCACAGAGAGTACCTCGAACACAGGCGCTCCCTCCGCTCAAGTACGGGGTGAACATATATCAGTGTTCACGTGTGTTTGAGTGTGTTTACATAGGCGGATGGGCTTATAGGAGGGTGACTAATACCTATCTTGATTTGGAACCACTTGATGTGAAATGCTGAGTTGCTGTCTGAAGTCACTGGGTGTGCCAGGCCAGTGCATGTGGTGTACTCAGTCGCATGTGTGTGTTTGGCTGTGGGCAACCATATTAAGCATCAGGAAAGTGGCATTGTGACAGTTAATTTCTCCAGAGCACAAATGTATTTTCCTTATGAGGCAACATGCAGGCAGCATTATGACTGACAGGGTAGCCATACAGTGCAAACACACACACACACACACACGCACAGACAGACAACAGTTTGCACTGCCCGCCATCAAAGCCATCTGTGTGAGCAACACCATGTGTGGCATTTCTGACAGGTAGAGAGGTTTGAGATAAGAGCACTGCTGTATAAACAACACACACACCAATACACACTAACACACATGCACATGCAGACCTCCTCTCACGCTGTACATTACAACCTACACAAAATAATTCAGTGAGTCACTCTGGGTCGCTGAGAAAAGTCTAATATTTCCTATGAGAGAAGAGGAAAGCAGGTCAGGGGAGTTGAAAGGCAGGTACTGTTTTTGCTTGCTGAGCACAAACAGCACCTGGCTAGGATGATTTTTATGGCATCCTGGTATTTCCATTTGGACAAGTCTGCAGAAATCAGAAATTTAAAAGGATTGGGGGAGAAACCAATACTGATGAAAGGGAAGTGATGCATTTACAGCCTTATTGATTGCATGCAAAGAATAGGTTCAGGAATCAAAGGAGCAAAAGGAGTATAATAATCTTTTAATCAGTATTTTAAGGCGTGAATCACAAGAAATAAAGATTAAAGAATAAAGATGTTTAAGTGGAGGAGGGGTTGGAACGGTGGGATGAAGATGCTGTGGGTGACACAGTGGGGAGGGAGCAAAGGAAGGAAGCGGTCATTCCTGTCCTCCATTTCATTAACTTCACAGCGATAAGTGACGATATAGTTGAGAGCAAAGAGGGAGACTCCAGTGATCCCATTAGACTGAAAAGGGGGTTGATACGGAGAGATGGAGGCAGAGCAAAATAGCAGGATGGCAATGAGAGCCACAGCAAAAGCGTCAAGGGAGGCTGAGGACAGGGAGGAAGGGTTTTTACAGGCAGAAAAAAGAAAGAAAGGGTGGAGGGAGGAAGAAAAGGAGGAGAGGGAAGCGGAGCAGGAAAAGGAAGCTTTGAAAAAGAATAATGTTGGTAAAAGCCAAGTCCTCAGCTCTCAGCCCCGCTCTATGGATTTAACTCATATGTCATTAGAGGACTGGGGAATTTGGGTAACCCCTATTAAAACAAAGCATCCAGTGATTTTAATATGTTGGGGATCATTTGCGATTGGAAATATGGGAGCAGTCACACCGTTAAAAAGCTATTACATGCCCAAATAAAATAATATCCAGTAGGCTAATGTGTAATCTTTAATGAACTTCTTTCTACAAACTGGCTGCACATAGATAAACACAGACCATTATTTGTGTCATTATAACTGTACTAATTACTTGTTCACATGATTAATACCTCACAAACTTTCGTATTTAAATATTGCTTTTGTCAAAAAAAAATGCAAACAAGACTTTTGTTTCATGTCACAAAGAAGTTGTGCGTTAAGGTGTGCCCAAGGGGATCATCTTTATGGTTTGAGGTCAAAAATATAACAAAAATATTAAGATGTGACAAAGGGTTTTATATTATGAGCGAAACATGTAAGAGGAAACAGGGCAGTCACAGATAATATGGTGAATATACGATAGAGGGCTTAAGACACATTTAAATTTGCACTGTAATCTACTTCATGGCTAAATTAGCCAGTCCATCTCTTAATGCTTTAGCTAATAGCCACATATTTGACTGTTTAAATAACTAGCAGTGCATGTTTAAAATGAATAAGAGCTATCCTTTGGGTAGAGTGCTTCTGTACTATTAAATATACTCTGGTTCAAAAAGACCCATTGAAAAACTGCAAAGCAACTCTACTCTAGAAACAAATTGGTGAATGTGTGAAATTTAAGATTATAATCGACTCAACAACTCATTGACCTACGGGACAGAGGGAAGAGAGAGAAAGCTGGTTTCTTCTCAGCGCTCACTTCCTCATCACTGATAAGTTTACTGGTCTAGAAACACATGCACATATTCACACACTCACAGAGATGGAAAAATACGGTGGATATTTGTGTGTCAAGTACATTCCCTCTGCACCACCAAAGTCATTATGGAGCAGTTTGCCTGCATGTTTGGCTCACATCCAGTTCATCAGATACTCCCCTGAATAATCCAACCCTGATGAACACACAGGACGCATCCACATACAAGTACACACATGTGAACAAATGCATTGGGTGTGAAGCTTTTAGAGAGCTGCAAGGTGGCGGCAGGTGCAAGGCAACGTTTGTTTTTGAGGTTTTAATGAACAGCCACTGTGCACACACTGGTACATATCGGTGAAATACATTTAAAATAACATCTTGTGGTATTAAAAACACAAGCTGAATTTGAAATGAGTCCCATTCTTGTGATTTTTTTAGCCAACACACTGAGAAAGTTCCTAAAGGGGTGGGGGCAGTAATCACTTTATTCTGGGCTGCTTATGTATGGCCAGACAGGCTCTTCTACCCCTCTTCACCAATCAGTCTCAGCTTCCCAGTAAGACATCAGGGCCCTCTGTGTGTGTATGAAGTGCATGTAAAGGCAAGGGCCACATCAGGCAGAGAGCCACTCTGTCAACCCGAATAGGCATGATTCGAGTCCTGGGACTCACTTGATGAATCACTCCAAAGTCTGGACACACATCCTGGGTCCCAGGAGAGGGCCGGTGTGAGCTCTTAGTACTCATCTCTTACCTCTATTCCCTGATACATGGCACACTTCATACGTGACATAGAGACTGCTACAGTATAATTCACAGGGAATAAGAACACTTCATTTAAAAGATCTTCAAAGGAGACCAGAACAGATGGGAGGATCTTTTTCCTAAAGTCAAACAAGACAAGCGGGGTGTATTAACTATGGGGGGATTGGGGACATGAGAAATCAGGTGGTGCGCTCAAAGTTCAGCCCTGCTTTATTAGATTGGTTTGATATACAGTTCACTGTATATGTTTCCTAGAGGGATACACAGGGTACTGTGTATTTTGTGTGCACACTGGTGTCCATGTGGAGCTCTGCCTGTTTATGGTGTGCTTAGAGCACAGAAAAAGTGTCCTTTAATTAAAAGGTCTGCTTGATTTAATGCCGTGCTCAGGGAGACAGACAGAGAAAAGAAGAGGGTGAGCAGGAATGAAATAAGAAGAGGCCCAGAGTAAGTGTAATAGACATAGGCAGCGAGCACATTTCTCTAAGGCCTAATGAGCCTGAACTAGCCTGGACTCCTCATCAACTGGGGTGGTAAATTCTGAAATAACAAATCATTGCAGCAACTCACATTATGTCTGTCTGCAGGTATGTGTAAATGTATTCCAGTGTCTGTCTTGTGTCTGGCTTTATCTGTCAGCCCTAAGAGAGAGATCAAAAGTACTCATACACACCCAGATGTGCAAGATCATAGAGCTAGAAATGCACACAGGAAGACATACACACACACACACACACACACACACACACACACACACACACACACACACACACACACACAAACACACACACACACACACACACACACACACACACACACACACTGAGTTCCTCTAGGTAAAGGTTTGAATATTTAATAAAGCCTCATTAAGAAGTGAATATAAGAGGTGGAAGTATAATGACACTTGGGAAGGAGAGTAATAAATTCAGGTCCCATGCAAGTCTAATCAGCCAAAGTTGTTCAGACACAATCACAAGCTTAGAGGCATTAGAGACATGATGGCCTAACACCAAATCTTCACCCATTTCCAGGTTCTCGTTTTGACTAAACTTTTATAGAAGGTTTTCATTTGTTTTTATAAGAGGCAATTTCCTTTGGAGCCACAGTGTGGTGGACCGCTCTTGAAAAATGATGTGTCGTATATTCATATATATACTCATCACCTGAAATACAAACGTAAAAACTAGACCTGAGGCATTTTATGAACATGTAGCTATTGCTAGAAAATATCTTATTATGGAATTCATTTAATACAAGGTTACCAAAAGCCTACTGCAATAAAATCTTGACATAATGTCAGACCAGAAACTGATTCATAAAAAAAAAAAAAAACAAAAAAAAAAACAGACTGGAAAATGAAATTAAACACACGTCTTTATTTCAAAGTCCATTAACTCTTAACATCTTCCTCTGCAGTTTCTAACAGAAGTAGGATGATACATTCTGCTCAGATCACACAAGCAATTACCAGCTCCAACACAGGATCTGCTTCTTCCATTAGACTTACAATGTTTAATTCCTTTCACAACAAATTGTCACACCATTTACACACACATCCTCACAAACTGTTATCTATTTTTAGTGCCAAAAATACGTAGCCTTTTTCCATTTAAGTCAGAAAGATAGGAAACGAAAAAAACAAACAAAAAAAAAAAAAAAAAAAACAACTGCTGCCTATAAAACTGTACCCAGTGTAGGATATCCGCTAGATGAATATTTATATACATACTCACTGATTTATCTTAGTGACTGTGTGGATGAAACTGTAGGGTGTGCACTCATGGTGTATGTGACATGCCCTCGTGGGTCGGTGTAATCCAAGGGGAGTAAATGTATGTAAAAAAAATTATTGAATTCCTTCTGCCATTGTGTAGGCAGGCCCATAACACTTTCACTTATCCAACCCCTGCCAGTGAGATCTAATCATCCTCTATGAAATGAGCCCTACCTGAGCAGGGTCTGGAGGCTGCAGGGGAATACCTCCATTAGGCGGGAAGCGAGGAGGAAGGTAGGAAGGGAGCGTCAAGAAGGAAGGTGGTGGGAAGAGATGAGGGGAAACGAGGGATTATTGATATAGAAATGAAAAAGAGTAATAAGCAATTTCAGAGATAAGACAAAGGAATGTAGTCCAGTTGCTATATGAGGTTATTTTGTTAAATGGGGGATAACAATATGGTGTAGGCTCTTTTCTGCCTCCTCTGGAAGCAGAATGCAATTTTATATTGCACAGAAATTCCCAGAGGCTAGTAAATAAAATCTCCAAGGTTAGTTTCATCAGCCAGTGAATAAGTGAGGGGGAGTCCCATCCTCAACTCATAAGCCTAAAGTAATGCCATAACCGCTCAACTCTGATTTCTAAACCGAAGACGCCGTGGCAACATTTTCTTTGCTCAAATAAAGATTGACAAAAAGCTGCAGTCGATTGCCCTCGCAAAGAAATCTTTGATCACAGCCCTGAACTTGACGTAAACCCAGAGAAAGATACTACTGCAGGCCCAGCAAAGCAAACAGCTGCAGGGATCATTACACAAAGAGAAATGTAACTACTGTAGTGACCATAATAATAATAATAATAATAATAATAAGACTCACATGACTCATGTGGAGCCATGCGCAGACCTGCATGTGGCGTCAGCTTTGCCCAAAGCCACTGAGGTGCATATATGCAGAGACACTGACACAGATAAATGGACCCATTTATGCTATCATTACACTAACCATAAAAAAAAATCAAAACAGCAATAAGGACGGCAAACACAGGTGATCATCCTAAATAACTACTTACTCCAGCACAGCCATACTCATAACCACAGCATGTGAGAGAGCACATAAAAATGTGTCTGTGTTGCTATAGTTGCGTATTGTTCACATCAAAGCAATGAGCCGACTCTAAGTCAGTAAATCAACTGCAACAATGCAGTGTTCTATATACACACAGAGTGCATACAATACTTTGCAAAGTCCCCGTTCACACAGGTAAACTCTTGAGAGGTTAAACAGAGGACGAGATTGAAGAGAGGAGGAACAAGCTTCCTAAATGTCCTAAAGGCACGGGGAGGTAGGTGTGTGTGTGTGTGTGTGTGTGTGTTGTTGTTGTTGTCCTCAGGCTTTGTACTAAGAACAGTCCTTCCTGCTGTGGCTGCATCTCCTCCACTGATGATGTCAGCTCTGCTGCAGTCAGAGGGAGATCTGGGATTCCTGTAAGAACTGAAAAAGTCCACTCTTCTGCTGCACAGCACATTCTCACCTCTGTTTGTCTGCGTTTGTGTGGCTGTGTGTGGCTGTGTGTGCTGGATTTGAATGATAATAGAGGCACTGACCCTGAGAGATGCCCCACTGCTGTGACTTTTTCTCACTCAGAAACGGTGTCCTTTTGTGAATCTGCCCCCTCCCCTCCCTTCTGTCTCTCTCATGTTCAGCCTTGTCCCATGAGTTACAGCTCTCAGACGCTGTTATGTATCGGCACAGGGCCCATGAAGATGGAGCATGCAGCGCACACTATAACACTCGAGAACCACACACATGCACTGCAGAACAAAACACCACCGCAACATCAGGAATAAGCAGCTTTTAGCGATGAATTTAAAAAAAAAAAAAAAAGTCAACTGTCTGGGATAAAGAGATGAAAACGTTCCCTACTTCATCACTCTTTCCTTTAATCACTCCATCAACTGTTACATTAGTCAGGGGAGAGTGCAAAAAAAAGAAAAAAAAAAAGACATAAGGAAAGACACTAAAATGCAAAAAAAGAAGCAAGTAAGAACAGACCCAGAATGCAAGTCAGAAAATAGAGTGGAATATGCTTTTGATACCTGGAATTCATTCAGTGCACTCTCCAGATTGTAAAAAGTCATAAGTTTATAGCAAACACTGGAACAGTGTGTAATAGGATTCTCAGTCTATTGAAGGGGAAAGCATCCTATTTATTTTTCATAGCAAAATAAACTTGAGCCTACATTCTTAGCTTATTTCTGCTTTCTGTTTAGGTCACAAGGGAGCACACAGAAACTACCACCTGCTCTTTAGATATTTAGGGCTTCAGTCTAAGTATATTGCCTCTACCCATTAAGAGTGGTTGTATGACAATAAAGAGAAAGTTGCGTGCTGGTTGGTGGCCCATCAGCCAATACAAATAGGGCAAAAAAACAAGAGAGCGTGCCGGCCGTATTAAAAGATTTATGCTGAAATACTTTCACTAACCAGTACATCTCTGTGCAGCTGGAGATTTGGAGGAAAGTAGCACAGGCTGAACCTACAATTCAGGCCAAATGGAAAGCAGCATTCATTAAGACAAAGATACAGTGCCCACTGTATCAAGCATGCCAACTTTATGTGATGTGATTTTGTCCTAATATACAGTCATGACAGAGGATTTGACCTGGCAGCAGATCAAACTCCTGAGCAAGTCTCTGATGAGAAGGCAACACAGGAAAAATACACAGAAGAAACAGTTTGTCTTGGCCGGACCCCTGATGGAGTTGCACCTGCGATGCAGGTGATGTTTCCTCCGTAAACTGGCAACAACACTCCTCGGCATTATCAGAACAACAAACTGTAGCCGCACTTCCCTTTTCCATGAATGCCGGCCTCCTTGATGTTCCGAGCAGAGATAAAATAAGTCGAGCTAGCGAACACACAGTTGATTCTCTTTAGTCCTGCCAAGTGTCAGAAGTCCGAGCCGCAGAGACAAGCAGCCAGCGCAGGTTGTTGATTTATGACCAGTCATGCTCATCTAACCTAATCTCACTGAGGCGTGTCTACATCGCTTCACATGCCAAGCCACATCTCAGGTGTTTCAAGTACGGGCGACACTGTGCTTCATAGCCTAAAGTGCTGACACCAGAACAAGCGCTAGCGAAAAACTGTGAGTGCATCACAGTTACCGTGCTCCTGCCACCTGGGACAGGCTGCACAGAGTAAACGAGTCTACATTTTCATTCGTGTACTTTCTCTTAGAAATCAGTCCAAGGGGAGTTGCCAGCTGGTCTGCTGATGCAAAGACACCGTTTCATGTACAGATAAAAGTAAGTCATAAACAGCATTCACACTGGAAATTCAACAATTCTTCAGTCCATAAAATACTGCAAGAAAGCATAATTTCTCAATGGCAAGACATCACAAGTGAAAGGCTAATTTAAATTAACATGTAAACTAGCATTACTCTATTTATATTTACACCTAATTTACATTCTATTTGTTTAGCACAACCACTTTATTGTGCTGTTTCTCAACACATTTTATCCTCTCTCGTGCAATTTGAATAAATTACATTTAGTAAATAAACTCATTCATCCATTAAAAGACTGAAACACAAGGACTCTTAAAGTGCAAAATGCAATCATTACACCAAAAGATGCATTTTACAAAAAGCCAAAATAATACAAATTAAGAAGACATGACCTGCAGGGCAAAAATATCTGTGAATCGTAGAAGTGTGCTGCAGCAGTTTCAAAACTCTACCAAAGTCAAGGTCACTGGCAAACCCATCTATTTGTTAATGGATAAGGTACAGCAGGACAGGCAGCAAAGTGAGGATGAGCGCAGAGCTTCCCCCCGATCTGAGGACAGCCTGCCAAGACTAGCTGAGCTGACAGCAACTAAAGCCGAGGCTCCCCACATGTGCTAATCTCCAAGATTTAAATGGGAACACAGCGCACAGCACAGAGCAGGCAAGCCTGTCTGATCCATGACCGTATGTCTGAGCACACAGGCTGCACAAGCATGCGCACAAACACACACATGCAGACGCAGCTTACATGTGAAAACATGCACTCATACATACAGTATTCATAATGATTTTTACAGTCACATCTGGAGGGAATGGAAACAGCGAGAAAGAACTCAGATAAACACCAACTTGAATGCTTGAATTTTCCAGGCTGACTGTTACGATGCTAACTTCAGATTGAAACCACGTGAAAGAGCTAGAGAGTGAAATGGGAAGAGAAATGAGAGCAACTCGCTTGCTGAGAGACAGCGAGCAAGAGACAGAAACGCAGGATAGAGAGAGAGAGAGAGAGAGTATTCCCTTTCTTCCTTCGTGAGTGCAGACTGGGAACCAGCAAGAGGCAGGGAAACCATGACAACCAGACAACCAACCTTGGCAACCAACCCAGCATTCTCACAGTCAGAGCCAGACAGGCGGCTCGGCAAGGGTTAATTTGAGCTGAGTGAGAGGAGTGAAAGAAACAGCCTCTCACACACACACACACACACACACACACACACACACACACACACACACACACACACACACACAGATGTTTAATGCACTGTATATTTTAAATGGCTCCTGTTGACAAAGACCATAAGAAATGAAAGCTGACTTCTGTGAGTGGTAAGATGACGGGCACGCTGGGCACAGTGTGGAGTCTTATATATGTAACACTTTGATGCACCGGTGAAAAGACAAACTGGTGTGCATCTCCTTGCATTCCCATCCGCTGCACAGGAAAACTAGTTCCATGAAATCTTAAATAGCATGACACGATAACACATTACATGAAACACAGCAGCCTAGTAGGGCTGGGGAGCTCAGCGATAAAGAGAGAAAGAGATGGACAGAGTGAGAGAGTGAGCCTGTGTGTGTGTGTGTGTGTGTGTGTGTGTGTGGAGGGATTCTTATGATAACTGAGAAAATGGACCATAGCACTATGTCGCCCTAACCTGATTCTCTTCGCTATATAACACAGCAGGAAAACAGTGACAGTGTTTGCGCTAAGTTGGAATGAAACCCAAAAGGGATGTGATAGGGCCTGTCCAAATAAGAAAACACACACACACACACACATCCATGATTGCCCACAGAGACTATCCCAGCAATCCTTCACTTAGTCACTGACCTTCTATCTTAAAATTGAGCCCTTTTCTACTGTGGAGGTCAGCAATAGAGAGATGAAAACCAGAGGAGGAGGGGCGAATAATGGAGAGAATGATCAATACTTTGCCTTAATTAATAACCTCCACTGCAGTCAGTATATTCAAGACCACTTCATGCCGTTTTTTTTGTTTTGTTTTGGGTTGTTTTTTTTTTTTTCTTTTGTGCTTAGTCCACTCCGCCCCCTTCTCCTTGACTTCATTCTTCCCTCTCCTCCCCCTCCAGTTCTCCACCTCTTTCCTCATCATTAATCTCTGAAAATCGTTGGCTACATACATTCCTCCCAATCGATGCAATTCCACCGAGGTCTTGTCTGATTTACCACATGGCTGAATCCCTGTATGAATCTTGACTGGCCAAGGGAAGAGGGACAGAGAGTGGGAGAGAGATGGAGTGCACTAAATGACAGAGACCATCACCATTATATAACCTCAGCCAAAGTCGCAGACATTGCAAAGACTATAGGCCAAGTCCTCGCTCCATTCACTCAAGGCGCAGTTTCTACATGTCTGTGTGTGTGTGTGTGCTCATCACTGGTGCAATGCAGCCTACCCACATGCATACACAGGATGACACATATATCCACGAAGTACTTATCAGCCGACACACAGACACACTTGCACACCAGTCTCCCACCGTTTAGGATGCATTTCAGGGCTGAGGGAACAGGACTTCGGTTTTAGCCAGACAGTCAAACAGCTGAGACCATGCATGCCTTGGCTTCCTGCTCCACAGCTCTGATCCAGCTTGCTAACACAGGGTGCTACACAGCTAGGAGACAACACGGCACAGTCATTGGGTCGGGGCTCTTCCTGAATCCCAGAGGCCCACCTTAAACAGAGGTCTATCATATCAGCCTTTCATTTTTTCCCCTGACTGGCCAATTTTAGGTCAAAGCTCTCAACTCTGTGTTTGAGCTCCACACTTGTTTCGAGATTATTTTAAGAGTACACAGACGACAGGTCACCCACAGTTTGAGCACCTGCTCCGTTCTCTCACACACACACACACACACACACACACACAAACACACACACACACACACACACACACACACACACACACACACACACACACACACACACACACACACACACACACACACACAGAAACCCACACACTTAGTTTCTGTGGATTTGCCAAGTGGTTTTTCATTGACAGCATCGACTGAACATTCCCTCCTCACTTGTCATCATCAGGAATATCATGTGCTGTGAAACAGTATGGATCTCTTCCACCAGACAGGAAATCTTTGGGAGTGCTCATTGATCCAAATCAACCATCCTCACCTCAACGGCTATCAGTCAACGTCGAATTAAAGGTTTTACATTACGGTGCAATGTACCAGACCCCTTGAATGATCTGGTTAATGTGTGCATGCGTGTGCATGCATAAATAAAGGAAAAGACAGGTAAATGGGAGCTTTTCTTTCACTCTTGAAGACAAACAAACCCGACCTCTCGCAAAATGAGCAAAACCCACACAGTGAGTTACAAACTGGCCGGCCCTTTGCTGACATGGAAACACAAAGAACAGCTGGATTCTAGCCTACATGCCTTGTAAACCTGGGGATCCCAGAACACAAACTCTCCAGCAGTTCAGGAAAAAAAAAAAAAAAAAAAGAAACGAAAGAACTAAATGGAGAAAGGGAGTGCAAGACAACATCACAGGCAGCTTTTTGTCAATATAAAAGCCCCTGAAGCACAGATGATTTCACTTTCTAAACGTCAGTCAAAGAATCAAGGGGTCTATACATCAACCTCCAACTCTTACCCTGTCAATATCCAAGTCTTGGAGAAAAAACAAGGACTAGCACTGGATTAACAGGCAGTGTTTTCCTGACAATAGGCCTCTATTCCACTAATCAACTGTATTCAGGAACAAAGTAAGGGGCGAAGCACGGCAGTGTTTTCTGACGCATTAGTAGAACAGAGCTGCGATTCAGTCAGCCTTAAGTCAGTGCACTGGCAATAACACAAATCCACAATCTTCAGTTTTGTCAAACAAAGCTTCAAGATTCTGAAATATATGAAGGCTGTTACGCCAAACCCTGCTGTGATGGAGACTTTCAAAGGGAATTCTACATTTTATCCATGTTACGTCCGTGATAGTAGTGTCATGACATGGATTTGGGGCTTGTGAAGCTAACATAGAACAGTATACAACCTAGAAGGCAGCGTATGCTGCAAATTCAGTGTTTGATAATAAATGAGGTGGATTTTACAGTGTGTCAGTTCAAGAGCGATGAGAAAAATGGCCCTCGCTCAGGCGTTTGATACATTCACACACATACATAATATACAGAACCTACATGAAATATCTTATAGATACAATGAACTGACCAGGCTTTACAAATCAAGCTGAATTACTCTGTCTTTGGCTTCAAAACTGGCCTCCATGCTTCTGTGGCTTCATCTTCTATCGATGGCCAGCCATGTCAACACTCCATATCTATAGACTCCATAATGCACATATTGTCCAAAGAAACTGGAGAGAGCAGTAAAGCTGAAGGGAATAAAGAAGTGAGAGATATGACTGACTAAGGACTGATGGACACCAAACATATATTTTAATCGATCTTTTCTGACTAGAAAAAAAGCTGTAATAAGTTTTCTTTTCCTATTGTTTAAACTGTGCATACATCACCACTGTAGGGAAACTGCAGCCTGTCCCATGTGGCCTATAGTGTGCAAATGAATATGGAGGTGTTAAGTTGCCAAGCTGGAGTTGCTGGCCTATTCTACCTTTAGGCCACGTGAGTGAGAGCCAAGGGGACTTTGGCTGTGTAGGGGATTAAATCAGAAAGCCAAACCAGAACCAATGTGGTGGCCATGTGTAGGTGGGTGTGTATGTGTGTGTGTGTGTCAGGACGAGGACTAATCACTTAATGAACACGGAACAGCAGCACTCCTCTGAGCAGGACAGCCAGATCAACCAGAGGGCTTCCACTTTCTCCCCTCTAATAATACCAGCCAACCATAGTCTGGGAAAGCTCAAGGTGGGGGGGGGTTTAGTCCACTGGACCGTCACAGCTGCCACTCATGATCCTGCCCAGCCCATTGGCTGATTACATTTGCCCAGCCAACCCATTCCGTGGGAGCCTGGGAAAGAGATCTGAGAGATTAACAAATGGTTAATGGACGAATGGGATCTTATGCGCTGTCATTAATCTGAATAGGTTTGGCATGGGTCAGCTACACAGACGCCAGCAAGCAAATGATTCTGCAAACATAGGACACATACATGCACTAATGATACCAGGCCATATTATTGCTGCACATGAAAATGTAATTGTGAAATGTAAATGAATTTTTTCTCTATGCGGACCGCAGTTCAAATTCTCCAAAAGTTAAAAGCACCAGACATGAGAATCAAACACCCAAGTTCTGACATGTGTCTTACGTACACACATATCCAATTCCATGTGCCTCACATATCAGGCTAGCAAGAGAAATATCCCTGATGTGCCCTCGAGGTTTGTGGAAACACATCATGAGGTGTGGACAATCTCAGAGACAGCATGGCATTAAAAGTCTATACCCAACAGACCGTGCTACTGCCAGCTCCATACCACCATAAACAGCCATTAGACGCTCCTGAGATGTGCCAGTTGAAAGAAAGCTGAGCCTGGCTGTGAGCGAGAGATTCTCCCGTAAACACCAATGATTAAACATGAATTGCCGGAAAAAGGGAGTCTACATCAGGCGCCTGTTGTCAATCTGCTTGAGAAGCCCAAATGGAACAATGTTAGAGTGTATGACAGTCGCCAAACTGCTTTCACTGAACTAAAGAGCCTATGGAAGCACCATGCTTCTGATTAGGGATTTCTGGGGGCAGGCAAACCGTGTGCGCTGTGCTCTTCTACAGTCAAACAGGGGAAGCAGTTACGAAGATGCACATTCACTTACATCGTGGAAGGCTAGGTGAGTGAAATGACCAGGAGAATATTTCAAGAAAAGCAATATGTCTGAGAGAACGCACAAACATTTACATGCACACACGGCTGCTCAGCATGACCAGCTGGCCCAAGCAGGGGAAGTAACGCCTATTGTAGCCGTTTTAGACAACAGATGGGAGGAAAATCTCTCGGCAGCAAGGAAAGGAGAAAGAAAAGTCTCTGACTCTCTCGCTCTCTCTCCCTCTTTAAGGGTGGTGTGCTTGCAAAACATGCTGCATCTCTCCTGTCGTGTCTGCCTACACAGGGCTGTGCCTGTCTCTGTTTCACATGGCTCCACTGGCTGCATGCACTTGACCACAGAGGATTGTCTCTGCACAGTCACCAACACTGACAACAGCATTGAACTCCACCACAGCACTCACACACACACCACACAATCAGGCAATGCCAACATACATGCATCACCTATTGTAGCATGAAATGCCATCATTGGTTGCACATGTGCAGTGCAACTTTAACAAACTGCAGTGTCACTGCTGTCTATGCTAAGATAAAAGCATGCGCTCCACATTCAGGAAGCACCCAGTCACCCTCCCTGAGGTGTATGAATATAGATCAGTGAAGCTCTTATTTCCTGCTCTTTGAGCAGCTCATGGTGTGATCTGTCAAGGTGGGACCTTCTACTCCACATCCAAGGAAAACCCGCGGATCGCAGCCAGAGCATGTAGAGGAGACGCCTGCTCTGCTCTGCCCTGCCTGCGGACTAAGAATAGATCAATGTATCAGGCAAATCGGGATTAACGGCGTTGTGCTCCAATCACTGGAGACAGAAACACACACACACACACACACACACACACACACACACACACACACACACACACACACACACACACACACACACACAGAGAGAGAGAGAGAGAGAGAGAGAGAGAGAGAGAGAGAGAGAGAGAGAGAGCGAGAGAGAGAAACAAAAAAAAGTTGATTTTCATAACCAATCGCCTTGTCATAACGGTTTAGTGTTGGAGGTGTTTCCACGCTGCTTTGCTCCTGAAAACACACACACGCACACACCCAGTCCAACGCTAACGCAAAAACCAACAAACCGGCAATGTAAAGCAGCATCCCCTAAATCCCCCAGCCCCTGCCCCCTTCTCGTGGACGGAGAAAAGAGAAACATAACCCTCCTCCCTCTAAATAAATAAATAAATAAAATCTTAACTGAGGGGGGGGCGCAGGTGTTTGTGATTGCGCGTTTAGTTAAGTATCACCTGCAGACATCCAGCCGGCCAAATATTTCAACTCGCCTGCGGAGCGCCGAGCGAATAAACAGTGCGATTTTTCAGGAGATGTCCCAACTAACCTGTCTGTCCTTTGCCCAGCGTCTTCTCCAAACGGTAAGGTCCCACGTAATTGGCATGTTGGGCACCGCTGTTGTCTTTCCCGGACGATGACATGTCGGATGTGTGTTCAAGTCAAACACTTTGGAGCGAAGCGCTGAAGACAATTAAACAGTCCTCGCCGCAGGTCCAAGCCGCCGCTCGCTGTCTCTGTTTGTGTAATTTTTTTTTTATTACTATTATTATTTATTTTTATTTTTTCTTCCAAAAAAAAAAAAAAACCAAACTCCACAACCTCTTCTCCCGTTTCCTCTGTCGCTTTCTGTCTCTTCTCCTCTACCTCGCTCTCTGCCTGAGGAGGTGAGGGTCTCTCTTTCTTCCTACCGCTGCAGACGAGTCGCAAGTGCCTTGAATATCATTGTCGGCGGAGGCTGAGCTGCCGCTGTGCGTCTGTGGGAGGTGCTGCCGAGCTGTCAGCGGCTGATTGACAGAGGGTATGGCCAATCAGAAGAAGCTAAGCATCGATCCCCCCCCCCCCCCCCCCCCTTTCTTGTTGCTGGACTGTCTTTCCTCTCTTTCCAGAAGACTCGCAGTTTGTGATCATGAGGACCACATTAGTTGAGGTTGTGTTAAAAAAAAAAAAAAATAAATTTTTTGAGGTCACAGTAAAATAAAAAAAAAAAGACTTCTGTGTTATTTCCACACAAAAGAAACATTCTTTGAATTTATAAATTATGTTGAATACTGTAAATTTAATCTTATCCTGCTCCATCTTTAGGAAAATCTTTAGAATTCATCTAAAGTTTAAACTCAATACTGGAGATATGATGTGGTTGCTGGTGTATTTGAGCTGCATGTTTGACCAGAACTGACCCCAAATTGAGGAAATTCACCCCCTTTGGCAGATGAATGTGAAAACGGTCGAACTTTACACATGTACACCCAGCAAACGTCCTTTGTGCATGAAAGCAAAGTGTTTAAGTGTTGAATAAGTCCCCTCTGATGTGTGGCTTTGCAGTGTATATACTCCATGTATGTACTCTGTGTATATAGGTGTGTGTGCTTCATTTTAAAATCCCCATAAAGCCCCAACCCCCCAAAAAAAGCATTACTTGTATTATGGCAAAATGCTTCATTCATCTAGAATTGCCTTTTTTCCACAGAGAGCTGCTACACATGTGAACTCATAGCCCTTCAGGGTTGTAGGCGACAAACTGGTAATTGCCAGCTAGCTGCGAACTGGAAGCTGTTTGCAGTTATTGGTTTGGCCAGCATGGTGTCTAAGACCACCATTACACCAAAAACACCATCTCTCACCAGAAACTGTTTCAGTGTTCATAAATATTTATACCGACTTTATTTACTGGAGTTTTTTGTCCCTGCCCCTTGTTCTTTCTTTTTCTCTTTGTCCTTCCTCAGAGCTCTCCTTTCTTTCCCCTCTCTGGCACACACGTCACACGGTGATTGTGTGTGTGCGTGCAGCGGGGGGAGAGTGTGTTGGCCCTCTGATTCATTTCACACCCCACTGGTCTGAGACCTGTGACTCTGGCTCTGGCCTCTGTCTGCTGCTCACACCCAGAGAGAGTACAGGTGTCAAGGGACACATGCGGGAGACACACACACAGATTTTCATGCACACTTACAAACACACTTTGCGACCTCTAAAATATTCTTTAACAGAAGGTTGAAGAGGCTGCTGAAATATTAAGCAGCGAAAATTGCATCATGCTTTAGACTACTCCAAAGCCCAATGCATCCCTGATAGGTTCCCAAGTGTTTAGCTTCGCACTCAACGATGCAATAATAAAATAATACAGACCCCACTGATTAGCCTTACTGCATTTCAATTCATCATTTGATGAGAAATTAAATAGTTAGTGCATCATCCAATTTCCATTCATCTTCCCTTAGCACAAAAGACTAAACACAAATGCTGGAACATTACACAACTGTGCAGAGTTGTAATTCTAAACAGGCAGTTACAAGCTTAGTAAGGAAGTAAAATTTAAAGCATACATTCTGTAGGTAGGAGGAGAATATTCATGCCTTGCAACTCTTACTCACAAAGCGGGGAAAAGTAAGGGAGGCAATGCATTGCAATCCTTCACAAGAACATTTCCTGCCTCCTCACTTTTTCATTCATGAAGCTAAGTTTACAAACTGCTCATGCCCCAGTTTGGTGCCTTTGAGGTCTGTGTTGAGCATGTGTGCTGTTTCCCCTTGGTGCCCTTCATCGCATCGGGAGCCGGGCTTGTGCTGGGAGGTGTGACCCAAAGTGTCACCCACGTGACTGCTTGGCGCCAGGTGGACCGGGCATGTGATGTCAGAGGCAGGTGCCAGGTGGGCACAATTTCAATAATGCATCATGCCCAGCTCCGGCACTGGCAGGCGCACTACTTTGAAGTGTTCCAGAAACATCTGTAGCTAGAGTTTTTAATCACTGTGCCTGTACCTCCCTTCTTCCCATCAATCCTTCCTCATAGCCTACATCCTTCTCTCCCTCTTTTCTCCAAAGAAATTAATGAGAAGCTTTCTCTGTTTGTGTTTGAGGCTTGTGTTAGTGTGCACATGCAAACGTGTTCGTGTGCGCGTGCTAAAACACTGAGGCTGCAGGATTCAATCAAGAGGAGAACAAAATTATAAACAGCTCCTTGTCTCCTGCATATTTGTGGAGCAGCAGGGCAGGAATTATCAAAGTGTCATGTTAGATAACACAAATTTACCAGTGGCCAAATAGAAATTAGTTGCAACTGCAGACTCTAACACTCTGCAGGATTGGCATACTAATAGTCTCTTTTCAGACAACCGGTGTAACTAAACAATGCTGTACCGACTAAAATTCAAACAGAGTGAACAGCGCGCAGACATTTTTTAATAGAAATTATTGTTAAGCTTATTTTTGATCAGATGTGTGCTAGAGAAAGAGGGGGAGAGAGAGAGAGAGAGAGAGCGAGAGAGAGAGGAAGAGATGTAATGAAAGATGAGGTGTGCCAGAGAGTAAACAAAAACAGAGTGAGGGAGAGATAGAGAGGGGTTTACCAAAAAGTGGAACATATTTAATGTGTGGCAGGAGTCCAATAACCTCTGGACATGAGCCCAGGCTGCATAATATCTCCACCATACAACCATGTAATGAATAGTTTCATATCAGAGTCTGACCAATTCAAAAGGGGGCCGTAAACACACCACCTTCCACTAACTGTGCGCACATGCTCAGGCCTACACAGACACACACATGCAAAAAAGTCAAACTCTTCAAGTATTTCTGTGTTTCCACCCAAACACATACATGTGAACTCACAGTTCTTCAGCGTTGTACAAACTGGTCATTGCCAGCTAGCTGCGCGCTGGAAGCAGTTGGCCGTTACCGGTTTGGCCAGCATGGTGTGGTTGATTAATTAGTGTGTCATACAAAAACAGAGGAGACTATTAGTACTCATCTGCAAACATTTACAAAACTGGTGAGGAGAGTGATGACTGAAAGGCAATGAAGGTGGATTTTTGGCATGGACAGACCTCAGCCTGACAAATATGAATGTCATGTTGACTCCTTGGCTTGAGTGCAGCATACAAACTAGTGAAAGTGACAATTAAAAGAAATGAGAAGGGCATCGGGAACAAAAGGGAGAATGTGAAAGACTACTCATATTGTGCTCAGGTGATGCTGTTCACCTAGATAGCTTACAATCCAACAGTGGACACAAAAGACAAGGGGTGGGAGCTTTCGAGAGAGGTGCACCCAAAGGGAAACAATAGGACAGGTTACCCTCACATGTGTCTGTGAGGCAGATAACAAATTCCACGAAGCTCCTCTTTCCATCCCTCACATGCAGGTTTGTGAGCATGCAAGTGTGAATAAATGCCTGCTGAGTTGCTCTCAAAGGAATAAAAAGTGTATTATAAACTAAAGGTATTTAGATCCACATTTTTAATAAAGATATATCACTGAACACAACACAAGAACTTCAGTGAAAAGCACGGCGCAGGAACGTGTTCTTGTCGTTCATGGAGATTAAGTTTCATAAATATCCAGACGCTGGGGGACACTTGTGCACGTCGAATCTGCACAAGGACTTTGGAGTGCGGAACACTTGAGCTCCTGCCACCTCTGTATGTAAATTAGTGGGATCAAACACACACACACATACATACTCCACCATCCAGCATGTTCATATACCATGATCAGTGGTGGACTGCTGTTCAAATGTCACCACAGTGTGCTGGTTTTACACCGACTTGCCCAGAGAGTGATGCTGCAGGGGGAATTCTCTCCAGAGGGAACAAGGCTATCTCCACAAGGACAGGGACACACACGCACACAAACAGACACAAGCTGCAGCTTTACTGCCCCCTGCTGGGTGGAAAAACACACATTCTTTCATTCCCAAAAAACTCTCACAGGGACCTCCAAAATTTTCCAATAATACGATATGAAAGCATTGATTGTTCCTCTGCAATTATGACAACACACACTTCACCCAAATGTCATCAGACAAGATCTCGGCAGAGCAACAGAGACACCGTCTTGAGTTTTCTCTCATCTCACAGCGTTCCACACCTCTCACCTCTCTGTGCTGCTACTGACATTTTGCTTCTATTTCTTCTCTGTGGTGCTGCAGCCTTCAAGCACTTAATAGCTCTGTTAACAGCAAAACATGCTCTGGAATTGAGCTGGATTTCTCAGCCCTGTTGTGAGTCTTCAGACAGAAAATTGGATCTTGGTAACAGCACAGCAAAAAAAAAAAAAAAAAAAAGCCCACTTCAACAAGCCCTTAACGTGGCTTTTGATTTTAACACTTTAGTACTTATTACAGAAAGAAGTAGCAAGGGGAACAGCAACTAATGTGGTCACACCAAAAGCATGAATGCTATATTTCATTCAAACATTCATGCACACAGATATCTGAACACATATTTAATTACAGCTTTCCCCCATTGGTAAGAACATAATTGCTGTACAAACTGTTAGTAATCGTAGAGGGTTTGGCTACAGTATTGGATAATTAGGTTGGCTGTTTGCACCTCACTAATCACAATCACATTTAATGACAGTTTGGGGTGAAGGACTAAAACAACTCCATTTATCTGTAACAAGTTGACACCTCATATATTCAGCATGCACAGTCCCTGCTGTGTTCTTGTCCGTCGTTGGTATGAGTTTAGAGGAACAGAGTACAAGAATGTAATGGGACCATTCTCCTCCAGGGCGCTGTTAAAATATATCAACAACATCCTTTACTGTACATTTGTAATTTATATTCAAAATACTAAACAAGCAATAGTCACTAGCCATTCATTGTTTTGTTTTGTTTTTCTGTTCCAGACTTAGCATCCAGCACATTTTTGAAGTTGCGTCATTTAACCCTCAACCCTGCTCGTACTTTAGACTCTATATATATTCTGTAGATTCCCGGCCAGACAAGAAAACTGTCATTTTAAAAGCACTGACTATTTGCCGATTCCAATTTACTCACTATTAAGAGCAGTTGCTCGTGGGGCCGGCTACCCAGGTGACCTTTTTCTGTTGTACACTGGCTGCCTACCCTTCAGAATGACTCACACCTATACTAAAGCAAGCTTTCCTCTCTAGACAATTTGAAACCTGCCTCGGGCAATGTCATTGGCACTTGCCTTTAGAAACTTGCTGTGTGTGCTATAGCTACAGAATCTAATGAACTCAGTCAGAAGAAAAACATATTGCACACACTGTATCATATACATTGGAATGCATTATTTTTCCCAACTCCGCCAAGCCAGACTGCTAATCTTTTCCCACCATTTAATCAACTTCTACTATTTATTCATTTCAAATCTTTGTCCAGTTTAGCAATATTTAGAAGTTCATGTGTGAGGATACAGAGTACAATGTATAACAATAACATAAAATGTTTTATATTTTTATGCTCAAGAATAAATCTTTTTCCTTCTAATTGGAGTAGGAGTTACATCAGAAGATATAAAAACCCCCACTTGCATGTATCCAAAGAAATGTTCCTGAGGGACATTAAAACTGTCTTGTCATTGCTGAAAGAAAAATGATTCTCTGAAGAGAGAGAGAAGATGAAAGCTGCACCTCCATGTTACACAGTGAGAGAATCCAGTGCTGTTCAGGGCTTCAGCCCATGAAGGAAATTTGCTTCAACCTGTGTGCAAAAGCGGTTTCATTAATGCTGTTTGCTTCAAAAGCAAACAGCATTTTCTGTTTTTGTAGTACTACAAGTCTCCTCCCTTTGTATGAGATATTCTCGTACGTTGAAAGAGGTGAAATGTGTCATGTTAATATTAATGCTTGCTCAGCACAGTTAAGTTGGCAAGGCTATTGTATCTGTCTGAGGGTCATCTGGTGTTGGAATGAGTCACAAATACTGTATGTTTACTCAACCTTTAACAAAATAGACCCCCCGCTCAACATATTTCTAAAAATATGTGTATTTTAAAGTGGAGAAAAAATTATTCATGCATGTATTATTCAAGTAGGTCGCTGACACTGACTGATGTTGACAGGCAAGGACAGCCTTCACTCTGTAAAGCCCAAACTTCAACCACAGAATCTCATGGCACACACAGGAACAACTCAGACAGTATTTAACAGCGAGAAAAATATGGATTTTATAGACTCAGCACTAACATACAGTACATGCTAGTTAATCCTCATGCACTCATATACTTTTGAGGAGTGCATGCTGTCACTTTTTCCTTTTTTAGGCATTTGTTATCAATAATTATTGATCATAATAATTGCTGATTTTCCAGTCAACAGCAGCCAGATAGGTGTATTGTAAGAGAAACATTCAATGCTGACCAGTTTAGGGTTAAGGATACGTGCCCAAATAGTGTGAAATCACATATTAGGAATAATTATTTCAATAACTACTACCAAACATGCTTGTCTGACTAACTGAAACGTTCAAAGCTGATTCGATGAAGCATACAGATCAGAGGCAGTATCTTGTGCTGGAGGAGAGCAGTAGAAGTGTTTCTTTCGTTTTCACTGGCTTTAATAGGCTGCGGGTCAGCCTGCAGGTCAAGCTGCAGGGTTCAGTCAGCCCACAGCTCTGCAGAGAGCACTAAAATCCCTGTTAATCATCTAATAAATCAAGGTTCCCCATTATCAAATGACTGATGTCTGCTCCTTTGCTTTGTATTGAACAAAATGAGGCTTTGTGGATATGTCCTGACTGTCATAATGCAGAGCACATACTGAAGTAATTAGATGTTATTCTAATTAATTCTTCTTTACATCCCCTTTACATTCCACCAAGGATCAGGTTGACTTCAGTCCAACTACAAATCACAACTAAATCACCAGGATTTATTCTTACCTCTCCCTGTTACCTCTTTTGCCATAACCATTCAGATACAATAACTGCATTACAGGTGTCACAGGGGTAATGTGATAATAGTACAAAACTGCCTGGGAAACAAGATCAGTCTCTTTTCCTCAAGTACCCAACAATTCAATGAACAATGCTGCCGCTACTTCAAGTGAGGTGAGAAACGTGAGGCTTTTGATGATTGTTTGTACTGTGACATATAGGAAGAAACTGGAGGTGCAGCACTTCAGACTAGGGACCACTCAGGTGATACAAACAGCAATGTAGCATTGTCTTGTTTGAATAACAGCTTCAAAGTCACACTGTAGGAATTTGGAGCGGCTTTTGTCTTTGTCTCAGAGGGAGGGAGGAGATGAGGACTGCGAAACAAGGTGGGGTGTACGGCGAGAGATGGATGAAGAGCAGGGAGGAGGCGACAGACGCGGGCAGTGCAGGAGAGGCTCAGCTTGTCGGGAGCAAGCAACAGTGGCAGATGCATTACCAGCGACAGCTCCATCCCTGCTGATGCCGGACTCTGTCACCCCCCCCCCCCCCCCCCGTTTGCACGCTCACACTTGCACACTTGCACGAACACACACATCTAAGTTGATTGAAGCTAGTGATTCAGCCCCACACCAGGCACAGGAGGTAATGACTGTCACCCTTTTTCCCCATCAGCCCCCTGCCTTAATCAACACACACACACACACACACACACAGCCACAAATTTACACAGATACATATACACATATATGTCTCCTATTCTCTCGCCCACCCTCTCGTCTGAAATGTCAGGCTGGTGGGGGGTTGTGCGGAGTTCCTCCGGAGAGCCATAAAAGCTGATTGGAGTTAAAACAGTTGGTCAGGCCTCCCCGCCCCAGCATCTGTTGGATTACAGTCAGCCAACCTGTCATCTGTGAAATGAAGGCCAGTATGTGAGGAAAGGCCAGAGGAAGAGACAGACAGACAGAACAGGAGATAGATAGGGATGTGTGAGACAAGGACAAGAAGGGAAGGGCGCACAGATTGGTTTAGTAAAGGTTATTGTGTAAATTATAAGGACATACTGCAAATAAACAGTCGATTTGTTCACATTTAGCTGGAGAAACATAACGCAGAGGACAAGAGGATCAGAGTAAAAACCAAGATGGGTGAGGGGTCGAATGGCAGGACAGACACGTCTGACCTTTAGATGAATCATCGCATTTCCCTGTCCTCATGTATCACTGCCTCTGAGCATTGGGGGTGAGGAGCAATCCCTTTGACCCCTCCATCTCATCCTGTTCTCCTAGTCTCTCTCTCTCTCTCTGTCACCCACTGCTGAACCCACCCATCACCCCCACTTGCTTTATCACCCTGTGGGAATCATTTTCACTCTAACAACTTCAATTAACCTTACCCCCTTGGGCACCCAAACACACACACACATACACGGACATGCTCATACATACACACACCCCATACATATGTACACAAGCGTCTCCCCTCCTATATCAGTCACAGGTGTGTAGGTCATCAGACTGGGAAACAGAAGCTTCTCCCCTAACATGTGGAAGAATGTGAGCCCACTGGCTGCAGCTCACAATGCATGTGTAAACTTTGTCCTTAAACAAATAACAGTGTCACTGTCATAAATCTTCTGAGATAATTATAATGCAGATTGCCAAAGGAAACTTATTTCATTTCATGCTTCAAGAAATGTTAAATGTCTATTTCACTTTCTGCTCCAGGACTAACTTATGGAGGTCACTGGTTGTGATATCACAATGTTGGAGGATACATGCGGGTTCATCGAAACTAAGGTGAAAAGATGATACACATACACACACACACACACACACACACACACAGAAGTACAAGAGAGAATCTGCAAGAATTTGAATCTGCTGCACTGTGCTAAGGAGCCAAATGAAATACACCAAGCGTAATCATTGGTCCACTTTGATTTGATGGGATACGATCATTGTTTCGGAAAACAGTTGGGGGGAATAATCTGATGCACACGCATGCACACACATGCACACACATGCACACACACAGACACATAGTTTCGCAGGTTTGCTGGTATAAAGCATATCTGGACCTGAAAGACTGGTGAGCTTCCCATTTGCCAAGCAGTAAACAGCTTCCAGGGTCTTTGGTCTGCCATAAAAAAGACACTCCTGCCTGTGTGCGTTTCTATGTGCATGCACATAGGCATGAACATTTCGTTGTGTACTTGTGTGCATGTTGTATATGTGTTTGTGTATGAAAAACACAGAGGGAGGGGAGGGGTGGTGTGTGTCTGTATCTGTGTGTGTGTGCACGTGTGTGTGTGTGTGTGTGTGTGTGTGTGGCGGGGGGGGGGGGGGGGGGGGGGGGGGGTTAAATCCACACAGCTGTTCTTGAAATCGGACTTGGCTGCTGTATTAATGCCTGCAGGCAGGAAACTCTACCCTTCCACTTGTTTTCATCATCATTTAGCTGCTCTATAACAACGCCAGGCTGCTGTTTAGGCAGCGAAGTCCAAAAACTAACAACTGCCAACATTGTAACTGAAGTGTTTTAATATGCTGTAATGATGGGATAATAATCTTCAACCATAATAGCACACTCAGAGAGAAATTATGCACCATATGAATTCAAAACCTCTATTTATTTAGCTGGTTTGCTGCGCTCATGCTGGAGGATACAGCCTGCCTGAT
Source organism: Remorina albescens (assembly GCA_034769265.1). Taxonomy (NCBI): domain Eukaryota; kingdom Metazoa; phylum Chordata; class Actinopteri; order Carangiformes; family Echeneidae; genus Remorina; species Remorina albescens. The sequence goes on from CM068475.1 coordinate 53,066,827, forward strand.
CAGAGCTTCAGTTAGCACCTGATAAGAACCGAGGGACTAGAACTGATTTCACCTCTGATTATAATAAAGGTAACCTATGAAGGGATTAGGACTGCAGGCAAAAAGCAAGCAGGAGACTCAATTAAATATATTTGTATATCAAACGTAAATGTAGACACACAACTGCTAATCCTGCACTAAAACACCCACTCACGCTACGACTGCCACATCCTTTCTCACATCCAGCAGAGGTCTCCCTGGGCTTATCAGTGCATAATTGCTGTTGATTGGTGTATTATTGCTCTGGTTAATCTGCCTGTGGGTGGCTAATAAAGGGGCTCCATCAGGGATGTTATCAATTGTGGGCAGAAGGTGTGCTTGGAGTGAAACTGGAAGCAAAGAAAAGGAAGGAGAAGGAGGGCTTGGAGCCGAGAAGGAAGGGGGGAGAAAGATATGAAGGAAAGGAAGGTGAGTTGAGGAGGTGACTGGGATGAAAGGGAAAGAGGAAAAGAGATTTTCTGATGCATGTTGAAAGACGGGGAAGGACAAATTAGCTCAGGATTTGGGGTTTAAATGTTTTGGGGCATCAGTCTGAGGTAAAGTAAGGTAACATCAGTGAGCTGGATGTTGTTCAGGCAGAGTTGTGAGAGTGATCTCATTCCCCCGAGAATCCCTGTATGATTGATGTGGCCTTGTTCCTCAGCCTCAGTTCTATTTCTAAACGGAAGGGGGAGGAGAAGGGAGGCTGAGGCGAGGATATTAGATTCCTCTCCATTTCGAAACAGGTAGGAGCTCACCCACAGCTGGCACACCTCGGTCCCAATGCCCTGTGCAATAACAGCATGTTGGCAACTGACCCTGTTGTGTGAGAGAGGAAACTAACATGACAAACTAGTGTTTCCTGATTCCAGTGGGGGGAAGGGGTGAGGGTCAGCAATGATTGAATTGGCACACACTCCGGAGACAATTGAGAATAGTGGTAGAAGATGGAGACAAAGATGAGTAATTCTGTAGCAAGGACGAGTGGAAGCTGCTTAGAGTCTGGGACATCGCTGTAGGCAAACTGAGGACATTAACCAACAGGAGTTGATTTCATTTCACACACATCTAATGGAACTTCATCTGTCTCCAGCAGTGTTTTGTACTATCATAGTCACACACAGAGCCCTGAAGTTCTCATTACTTTTCTAGTCACAGCTCATGTGATCGATGTTGTTTAAACTTGAATAGCTGGGACTGCTACTTGAGGAAATTTGGCCCCGGGTGGTAACTCTGATTCAGCACAATATCATATATTGTCTAGAAAAATTGATTTTACACTGCGCTGTGTTTTCCTCTAAATTATGAAATATGTTTTAGCACCATTTTTCATCTGTTCAAATTCACCAAAACCTGAGTTATTCTCTCCTCATACTACTGTGAACCATGAGTCTCTATGCGAAGACCCAAATTTTATACAGTACATTTCACTAATTACTTCAGCATTCAGTTTTAAAGGCCATAAATACTGTATGGCATTTTAAAAAATGATTTGAATTGATCACATAATTACACATTAAGAATTGAATCAATTTTATTTCACACTGTGATCAAAGTTTTAGCTAATTGGAAAGACTTTGCAAGTCAGATATATGTTTTATGATCGCAGTGCGAGAAGTGAAGTGAGATTGATCCATATTAAATAACGCTGAAAAGCAATACTGCCAACAAGAAACTAGTCTTTAAATTATGGTCTACATACAAGTGGATATGTTATCATCTCCACATGTATGTAGAAAAGACCCCGGAGCTCGATTTATTGGCTTTATTACACCACCCTCTGCTGGTGAGCTGTGTGTATTGAGCAACTGGTTCATGTAAACTGGACGTACACAGGACGGACAGACTAAAGGGCCGTCCACACCAAGACCTATAACTATAACTATAAATATATAGTTCTAAAAATCGTTCTTAACTCAAGTGGATGGCAGCTTCCACATTACAACTACAACGACAACGATAGTGGTGGACGATATCGTTCGGATCACTTTCAGAGCGATTTGATGAACGATAAAAACACTGACAGCCAATCAAAATCCATCAGGAATGACAGGTCGAGACGTTCTTCACGTCACTGCGTCACTCACACACTCATTCAACATGGCGGACGACGTAGGAGAGAGGCTTATCATTGAGGTACAAAAAAATCCAGCTCTGTATGACAAGAATGACAGACCGTATAAAGATGCCACCAAGAAGAGGGACATCTGGGACGGAATCGGGCGCACCTTTGGAATAAATAAATCTCTGCTCCACTGCTGACCGTTGCGCCGAGCACTCAGTGTGGTTGGCGTAACCTAGCAACACAACGATATCGTTCATTTGTGTGGATGCTGGCATTTTATCATTATAGTTATAGTTATAGTTCTTAGTGTGGACAGCCCTTTAGCCATACTATAGAATTTGTTGAATCAAATACAGGAAATTAGAAAATTGCAAGGACTTTTATTGTGATTGCACAGTTGTTGATTTCTTTGTCTTTTCTCATATTCAGTGGAATGTGGCTGGAATTGAATTTCATCAATCAATTCAGTGCTTACTCTGCTATGAAAACTTCAATAACAATCACACACACACACACACAACATGTCTGTGCATATTCTCATTCATCCAGGTCATAGTCATATCCGGCCAACAATTGAACTGAACGCAACTGGACTTAGGACTTAGGTTGTCAAAAACGTTTCGCCTCCTTATCCCAGGGGCTTCATCAGTTAGGAACACATCGGTCTGACTAGTCCTCACTAGTCTGACCACTCGTCAGACTAGTGAGGACTAGTCAGACCGTCTTTGACAACCTAGGTCCTAAGTCCAGTTGCGTTCAATTCAATTGTTGGCCAGATACACACACACACACACAACATTACTTTAACAGCTCATTCATGTTGAGATTTGGCATATAACCCTGTCTTCATGAAAACTAAGAAGGGGGGGTGGGGAGCATAAATCGATGTTTCATGAACTAATGGTGCCCATGGCTGGATGCTATAATTTGCTTCTTATAAAACTATATTAGCAGCAGCAGTTGGAGCAAAGCTCTCAAGTGAGACGTTTGGCAGCAAACATAGAGCATATACTTATCAGGGTACCGATTCATTTAACATACCACCTAACTGTAAATGGTACATTGGTTACATGCTGTTAGTGAGTGCTGTGTCATGTGAAAATAGCTACGGACACAGCTGCCTGAGTCCTGCGCTTACTGTAGCACTTAGACCACAAGTGCATTCTTAAAAATTAACCATCAGGTTTTTAATACTTAAAAAAGTATTGTAGCACTGGTTGGCCTGTCACTCAACTCAGCCCTGCGGGTGGGCTCTGACAGAAATCCTGGAAATGTACATAATTCAAATATTATTACATAATAATCATATTGTGAGAGAGTTTAGGTAATTGACATTATTCCAGCATATGAATAATAAAATCTTCAGTCATCAGTATCAGGACTCCATTAAAAGGAAATTCCATAATGTTACCATTATGGGGCATTCAGGCCTATTGTATAAACATAAAAACTTTTCGTTTCTCGTGACTAATATCTTGTTATTAATAACAGCGGAGAACGGAACGTACGGAAATAAAGGATGACCTGGATTTTAAATCTGTGTTAGTGAATACGGCTGCTGAAGTGTGCTTGAGCAAAGTACTAAAAACAGGTTAACACAGATGATGATTTTCTGTGGCTGCAATCTGACCTGAATGTGAAAATGGACAAAACCAGGCGAATAAGTATCTGTGGTGGCTTTAATGATTAAACAACGATAATAATAAAAAAACAGCAGAGGAGACAATAAATGTCTTCACTTAAGTGTAAAGAAAAATCTAACTTACGTTTCAGACTTAAGGTTGTCAGTCTATCACAGGGCCAAAATACAGAGAGGAACAACCATTCACACTCACACTTGTGCCCTTCAGGCAATTTTAAAATCCTCACTTAACCTCAACTTTCATGGCTTTGGGCTGTAGGAGGAAACCAGCCAGGTCATGATCTTGTGAATCATTTTCACAGCAAATAGTATATAACACAATACGAAAACATTATACATTACATGACTTTATGAACTCTCAAAAGAGGATATCACAGTTCATCCAAATGACGAGTGAAGCCTACAGTGTATTGGGAACTGTATACTCTTCCCTTAGAATTGGAATGCATTGTTCTAACTATTCATGTGACCTTTTTGCCTTTTTGACGTGTGAATCAGTTTTATTACACTGAAAAAGAAAATCCCCAGATAGGAAACTACTCTGTCACAGCAGAGAGTTGAGTCATAACTGAATTATGTTGTAGTGACCCTAATCCAACAGCAAGTGGCGCAAAAACAGCGGAACAAATGACTGAACAGAAGCTCCACTGGAATCACTATTTCCTTCTGTCCAACTAAAAAAAAACCTGAAACTCACTCTAATGTGTCGAACTGCCATCAGCAGCCAGAACATACATTAACATCCTCCCCTATGTGAATTTTATACAAACAGATATCAGACACTAACTATAATTTACACACAAAGTTCAAGCTCAACCTGCTATGCGAGTCAAATTTTAGGAGTTAATCGCCCCACGTGTTGTTCATCTGCTATAACTCCACTGTAACTTTACACACAACGTAGATCGGAGAATGGCAAAAATAAAAAGACAGTGAACAATTTTATTCAGCCTGTTAAAAACGGCATCATTCCTACGTCACAGCTCTTAAAGAAAACTGACAATGACAATCATCCGATTTGATGAAAACACATATTTTAAATGTATTATTATTATTATTATTATTATTGTTTAGTTTTTCTTCGCAAATAAATCACAGCAGCATCTCTAAACAGGAGAGAAAAAGTAGAAGAACCATTGGGACTGAGGATGTGTTTCGCCTCACTGCAGCATCCGGCCTCGGACGTGACACGCAACACGCACCAGCTGAGTCCCGCCCGACCTCATTAGTATGCGCGTACGCAGCGTCTGAGAGGGGGCGGCTGGGTTTATATACCGGGAGGCGCCGCTTTGCCTAGCACCACTTCTGCGAAGGAGCTGTATCCGGGAAGAGACACATTCCAGCTCGAGTTTTTTTCCCCCTCGACTAAAAGAAACCCTGAAGGTAAGATAAAGCCGACTGACTAACACATCTAGCAGCGTCGTCCTGAAGTTACGGTTCAGGTTTCTGTTCTCCAGCCCGTTCATTCATTTGTTGGGTTTCCGGCAGCAGGTGCGCATTTCCAAATACAGGAAAAGGAGCTTGCGGCCTTTGGTCGGCAGAAATAATGTCTGTCCTTTGTGATTGAGATCAGTTTGATTCTTAAGGTCATCATTTTCACTAACAAGTGTCAGTGATGTGATGAGATGATGGAAGGTGACATTGAAACAGCAGCCGAAACCAGGCAATCTAAATCGCTCACTTGTTGCATCAACCTTCATCTCCGACATGGATGGATGGGTGATCTCAACATCCCACAGCATCCCCAAAGTGATCACTTGTCGTGGTTACGTCACTGCCCCGTCTATCTAACAAACAAGGTCACACAGGTGCCATCTGCTGCTGGAGACAACCATCTTCCATGATGCATGGCCTTAAATGAACCTGGCACAGGAACGCACTGCAGCCTGATGAGGCAGATCTCTTAGAAAATGGCGCATATTTATCAGTACGGGCCTCTGAATGAACCTGATGTACATTTGTTATCATGACTATTCAAAATATCCAACTCCCATGACACTGGATTTTGGAGTAATCAGATTTAGTAGCCTGTTGGCAACCAGAGCTGATTGTCTGATAGGATTGTCTGAAAGGCTAGTTTTTCCTGCTGGTAAAATGTGGAATTTCCAAAAGTAAATAAATGCCTTCAGTCACCTGGAAAGTTGTGAATTGAAAGTCAAATTCGAAGTCAGCAGCGACACATGACACCTTGCCCGAGCCCAGGGAACCTTTACTGACCTGCAGGTGGTCAAATGTCATAATGTAGTGAGAAGTATGATGGTAAGAGGATGTATTGAGCCCATGTTGTCCAACTTTGTGCTACAGCCACTTATTTTAAGTCCCAGAAACTCATATAATCCAAAGCTTTACATAAAACGTCCATTTCTCTCACTCTCTCTTTCTAACCACATCACATAAAATAATTTCAGCTGTTAATAATCCATTTTGTAATCCTCATTCAGTAGGGCTACTCAGGGAGCCATTTGGCAGCACATTTACACAATAAAGAAAGGCATGCTGTCTACTAATCTTTTACTGTGTTGACAAAGGGGTCTCTTGTAAAGAGCAATCCTGTAACTTGTGTGTCACCTCTCAGCTCACAAGAGTGAGATAATTGGATAAAAGGATGTTAGTAACGAGTACCTCACGTACAAATGGTTACACTTGTGTGTTTACTGCTCTTGGAGAGGTTTTAAAGCTCCTAAAGGAAGGCTTTAATCCTCAGAGGTTTGCACCCATGTGCCAAACTGAACGACACAGTCATAAGGGTGATGTAAATGTCTGCAAACACGAGGAGCCAGACTAACCACCACAACCAGGAAACAGATTTAGCAGTGTCTGACGTCAGTCTGGGATGGTCTGTACTGCACAAAGGCAGGCTGCAGTACTTTCCCAGGCTGCCGTTGCCATGGAGACCTAGATAGGCGCTCTAAAGCAAATACAGGCCTTGAGCCTTTTAAGGAAGTGAAGCCTGGAGAATGTGGTAGATTTGAGAGTGAAACCGAAATATGTGGTTGACGACTTGTTGGGGGGTTATGAAAAGGTAAGACTCATTTCTGTAATGTTGATGATATAAATGGGAAACCCAGTTTTGACTCAGTCGGAGTATGAGAAATGAGTCACGTACACCCTGGTGAGGGCCTTGTGGTATCTGCGACATGCATTATGCAGACCTTCCACCTCACCCCACTTTTTCCATTTCCTGTAGCTACATTTTCCTTCCACATTTTTCTTCCATTACCTTATCCTCGTTCTCTCATCCTCTTGCCACATTTTTTTCCTCTTTCGGTGTGCCACGTCTTCTCATGTCTCCTCACTCTCCGCAGATGTCCACCAAGGAGAAACTGATCGGCCATGTAATGAAGGAGGAGCCTGTTGGCAGCAGGAACAAGGTGACTGTGGTTGGTGTCGGCATGGTGGGCATGGCCTCCGCCATCAGCATCCTGCTCAAGGTGAGACAGAAAGAGAGAGGAGGTGTGAATTAAAGTGAAAAGAGAAAGTTGAGTCATGTGTGGGTATTACTAAATACTGTTGAACTGAGAAAAAAGAAGGTAGGAGACTTTAGTGAGCACATTGATTAAAGGGTAAACTGGTTAAGGTGAAGTACAGAGTTACTTGAAACGTAACCATGTAAAACAAAGTGAACCTGTTGGCAGTAATGAGTGAAACAATATGGTTATGCAAAATAGTTTCTGACTCAAAAGGGCCGCAGTCAGTTAGGATGGGCTGGCTATTGAGATCAACTCAAGCCTGAAAGCTACCTTTTTTTTTTTTTTTTTTTCTTTCCTTTTTTTTTTTTTTTTAATAAAAAAAAAAAAAAAAGGACAGGAAACAGTTTACCTTGATCTGTGTCGGCTGAGAAACCACTGGGGCTCAGAAACCAGTTCACAGGTCTCTAAGTCTAATAATACTTTGGAGTGCTAGAGGTTGAAATGAATAGTGCCATTCTTTATTGTACATGTGATTCCTGGGAATAACCCAGAGGACGGCTGCTTGGTGCAAGCCTCACTGTGGCTTCAACCACATAACAAATCTAAAATATGGTGAGCCATCAAATGGACTTACTCTGTCTTCATTATCAGGACTTGTGCGATGAGCTGGCCTTGGTTGATGTGATGGAAGACAAGTTGAAGGGTGAGGCCATGGACTTGCAGCATGGAGCGCTCTTCCTGAAGACACACAAGATTGTAGCCGACAAAGGTGAAAATCAAATAAATAAATAAACCAACCTACACCTTAATAATAACAATTGACTGCTATATACTGACTGACCTGTACTGAAACATTTATCACTGTTTTTGTGACTGCCAGACTACAGTGTGACAGCCAACTCCAGGGTGGTCGTCGTGACTGCTGGTGCCCGCCAGCAGGAGGGCGAGAGCCGTCTCAACCTGGTGCAGCGCAACGTCAACATTTTCAAGTTCATCATCCCCAACATCGTCAAGTACAGCCCCAACTGCATCTTGATGGTGGTCTCTAACCCAGGTTAGAGGGGAGAAAGTTATTTGTTTTTAGTTAGTTTAACACCTGTATCTGTTGATGCAGATTTATGAATGATCATTTCTCATATTTCCAGTGGACATCCTGACCTATGTGGCCTGGAAGCTGAGTGGTTTCCCTCGTCATCGTGTCATTGGCTCTGGCACCAACCTGGACTCTGCTCGTTTCCGCCACATCATGGGAGAGAAGCTCCACCTCCACCCTTCAAGCTGCCACGGCTGGATTATCGGAGAGCACGGAGACTCCAGTGGTATGCGGCTAAGACTAAAAATAAAATCTCTGCTTGCCTTCTACTGTACCCTTTAGATCAGAGGTCTCCAACTCCGGTCCTGGAGAGCTACTGTCCTGCATGTTTTAGATGTTTCCTCCTCCAACACACCTGATTCAAATGAGTGGCTCCTTGTCAGACCTCAGCAGAGCTTGATAACAAGCTGATCATTTGAATCAGGTGTGTTGGAGCAGGAAACATCTAAAACATGCAGGACAGTAGCTCTCCAGGACTGGAGTCGGTGACCTCTGCTTTAGATGGTCTGTGGGAAATCATTTAATGTGGCCACATTACTTACATGTTTAATAATAAATATCTTTGTATTCAGTGTTAACTAATTGACCACTATGATGTCTCTGTTTCTCATAGTGCCTGTGTGGAGTGGTGTGAATGTTGCTGGAGTTTCTCTGCAGGCTCTCAATCCAAAGATGGGAACTGACGCCGACAGCGAGAACTGGAAGGCAGTTCATAAGATGGTGGTGGATGGGTAAGTAAACCAGCAGATGCTTGTTTACAGTCAGAGGTCCTTATTGAGTCATAAAATCCAACAGGCACACTTGAATCCAACCTGCTGACTAGCCCCAGTCAGGAATTTGAGCAGGAAAAATGAGCCAAATGACAAGTAGAGGCAAGTACACAGAACACCACTATGTTATGAAGTTCTCAGAGCCAGGTAGCCAGTAACATAACACCTACATTACTACATTACATAATACTGTGACTTTGCTTATACTGCCAGGTCTCCTGTAAGGAAATGACAATATTAAAGCCTGACCAGAGTAAAGTTTTCCCCTTAAAACAGTCTTAATATGACCTATGTTAGCTAATAATTTTGCAACATGAGTTGCTGTTGTGTCATTCCTTGGAAAGTTAAGTAATTCAAAGCTTTGATACTGCACAATTGTTGCATTTTAAATTATTCAACTTGAATTATCTTGCCTTAGGTCTTTGGGAAGGACAGCCAGGCTCCAACAGGTGTTTTGTCATAGATGTCTGTAAAGGTTTCTGCTGTGAAAAGAAGTGTGTCTCAACAGAGAGGACAGAATAAGGTTCATAGCCAGGACAGGATAGGCCTAAATTGACACATTTGGAAATGTTTGAAATGGTTATGAAATCACTGCCCTGGAACTGAACCGTCTGAGTTTGTGGTTTGCTGCCTTCGTGGTTAGTTCATTCGAATGAGCCACATGGCTCAGCTTTATACGCGTAACACATCAAGGCTCAGCATAGCAGAGAATTAGGACTGGCAAATATAAATTTCCATTGCCAAACTGGTTTGGATACTAAATTAACATGAGGGCTTCCGTATTCTCATATTCTGCCCTTGTGGTGACAAACAAATGAATACTCAGCATTTGAAAAGATGGATAAGAGTTCTTAGAGCAAGCACAGTCCCCAAAACCGAATAAACTGACGGTTTGATTGAGGAGCTCTCTGCAGTCCGACAGACCTTCAGTTCTAAAATCTTATTTTTTTTTCCTTGTTGTTTGTGTGCACTGCAGAGCCTATGAGGTTATCAAGCTGAAGGGCTATACCTCCTGGGCCATCGGCATGTCTGTGGCTGACCTGGTGGAGAGCATCACAAAGAACCTGCACAAAGTGCACCCTGTGTCCACTCTGGTTCAGGTGAATATACTGGGAGCAAATCCATTCATTTCATTCTGTTGATACTGAACATGCTAAAAATGAGTTGACCTGCTCACTTGGTCTTCCTCTCTTCATCTGTTAGGGCATGCATGGAGTGAAGGATGAGGTCTTCCTGAGTGTCCCTTGCGTCCTGGGCAACAGTGGCCTGACAGATGTCATTCACATGACCCTGAAACCTGAGGAGGAGAAACAGTTGGTGAATAGTGCTGGGACCCTGTGGGGCGTGCAAAAGGAGCTCACCCTGTGAAGAGCTCTCCTCTGAAATCTTGAAACCACATGACAGAGCATGTGGTCACCCCCTACCTACTGTACCTCCTATGGCCCTCATGGCAATGGGTGAATGAGACTTGTATCTAAAAAGGCCTAGTCTCTGTAGATAAAATAGTGAAAGCTAGTCTTGTACTGCCAGATATTCATGCACAGGTGTTGTTGTCCTTTGCTGTGTCTCACTTGCCTTCCTTCCTCCATTGATGACTGAATTTTTTGGAAACACAACTCATGCTTATAGCCTTTAATCTATGCAGCCTATGCTGCAGAGAGAGGGTAACTATCTGTTGTCAATTGTAAAACCTATGGATATTGCGCATATAGGCTGTACTGTATTTTGTGTTCTGTTGCTGTTTCCTCTGTAACACTCCATGTTGGTAGTTGCTGTGTATTATGTATTCTGTGATTGTTACCAGTTGGCTGTTCCCACTTGGTAATCTGTTTATTTTTTTATTTGGAGTATAATGGAGACATTCCATTCACGAAGAGGGCGTTTCCTATCAACCTAGAGTCACAACCACACCTCTGTATAGAGCTCACAGGGCCAAAGTCTTGTGAGATCAAAGTACCTTATTATGTGGAAAAAAGCAATGCTACATCTACTGGTTGGCATTGAAGCCTTTTCAAATGAACATAGCCACAAGTGCACTGACAGGAAAAACAAAACATTTCAGAGGCAACATTCTGACAAAAAACATTACATCTGAGAGAATCAAAGGTGTGGCTAATGATGTGTATTGGCACATTTTAATCCATCAGAGATAACAGATACCAAAGGGAAATAATCAACTAGGATAATGGCATTGGGTCAGGTTATAAGCATAAGAGAAGGTAAAAATCTTAACTAAGGTATTATTTGTACCCTACCTAACCTCAAAAGCTGTTGTATTTATTTTATTTAACCTGATTCTGAAACAAATGACATCAAGAGAAAAATAAATGCTACTCATAACTATTAAACCTGTTCTAGGATGTATTTATGTATTAACGTTTCATTAGATATGGTCAGTCTCTCACTGAAGAATTGCCTTTCCAGGCAGCTAGATATCAATTTATTTTTTTTTTATTTTATTTGTTCTAACATCAAATAAAGCTGCCGAGAAAATGATTAACGTCTGTCCTTTGTCCCTTCATGTGTTTGTCTTCCACCCCAGTTTGCATATTAGAGGGAAGCTGACTCAGTTGCTCAGTGCAAATCTATGGATGAGCATCTGAGGGAGATTTGAGGTTTTTATGCAAGAGATCAAATCAGCTATATACAAAATAATACGTAAGAATTACTAAACACTCAAGTCAAAAAGAGTGTCAGTCAATGCTACTCTGTCAAGTTTGAGTTTGTTCAAGAACAATAATGGCTAATATATACTGAAATAATTATTAATAAAGTGCTCCCTGAGATGAATCATTAAACCGATTTATTGTACTGATTTACATAAATCTACAGATATAAAAGAACAACAGGTGGCTGAATTGGAAACAAGAAAAAAAAAAAAAACAGCAGATACAATATCATACAATTCAAAGTGCATTTAGTAAAAGGCTAATTTAAATGAGACCTGTATTTTGAAAACTATACATAAGATAACTTTTGATTAGTACAATAGTTCTTCATTTTTTTGTACCCTCCAAAACTCTGGTTTTGTTCATAACATATAACTGAAAACCTAAATTTCTCAGCTGAGAATGAGTGGACAGCACAAGGAAAACAAAAACAAAGATACATATTTCCTTTGTAATATCATATATTATTATGTATGTCAACACTGCCACCCATCTTAGATTGAGACAGTCTATAGAATAGATCAACCACTGTAGATAATTGACTGGATATTCCAGTCAGACTGGAGGGTGAACCTGAGCAGCTGACATACAATGAAAGAACCGCAAGCACACCAACTTCAGGAGAGATGGGGAAAACATAAAACAATGTGGGCAAGTAGATGGAAACTCAGCTCAAATTCAGCTCATGATCACTCCCAAACAAGACAAGATACACAGTTCAGGTCCATATATATATAATCACTTCTACAGTGTGAAAAGCGATCCAATAGACTCCATGGCTACTCATACAGCATTAAATCCTGAATCTGATCCCCTGTCCTTCCTGAAAGGTTCGCCTAGGTATAAATATCAGCACCCAACCTTTAACTATGAGGGGTGTGGACATGCGGGGCTCTAATAAGCCCTTTTGTACAAGCCCCTATTCATTTGTGCTTGCTAGACAACAGACTTTGTCTCGCAAAAGTATTGTTAACAGAACCTGTGGGCCACCCTGAAGTGTAGCGAACACAGGGCGACACACTAACACACTGAAAACCAATCCAGCTACACCAGAAACACTCGAGGCAAATGTCACATACACTATACACAGAATAGGCCTGACCACTCTCTTACCAATATGATATTTGTCTTAAGCAGGTTTCATGTCACCCACAGTACCCGGCTCAAAGCATAATGACAGTTTTTCATTTTATATTGGGGCACAAGAGTGAGGATGTTGCGTATGGGTCATGGCTCTTCATGCATAATGATCTTAAAGATGTATTTTGTCAGATCAAAACACGAACTGTGTCATATGACAACTGTGGCCAAACTGTTACAGATCTCTTCATAAGTGTTTCTGTTCAGATTTCTGTCAATGCTCTAATAGAGAATTTATAGGAGAAATAGCAGTTTGAAATTCAAAAAGACGGGCATAAAAAAAGGTAATAAAACAAAAAGGAGGAAGAACAGAGACGAAAAGAGGAAGGAGATGCCAACACTTCCGTGTAGTTAGTATGGGTCAGTAGAGATCACTGAGGCCAGCAGTCTTGCGGGCTTTCTGCATGAGGGCACGAAGCTGGAACTGCTTCCTGGACAGAAGACGTACATGCTGCAACAAAAGAGAATAACAGCCATTTAAAAATAAAAAAGGGTCAAAGTGTGTTTACTGTTCTTTCTCTTATGCATTTGCTTGTAATGGATTTGCCACCTTGAGGAAGACTTCCAGGTCTATGACACCCCTACGCAGGGCCTCTCCCAGGTAGAAGATAGTGTCCTCAATTGCATTCTCCTCAGCGTACAGGTTCAGGATCTGTTTGTACAGCGGAGCGGTGGGCACAATGACGTCATCAATGTCATTGTTCTCTGATTGGTTCTCCATCTTCTCCAAGGCCTCACTCAGCTCCTCATCCTTTCTCTTCAGGAGCTCAATGTTTCTGTCAACCTCAGTCTAGTGGAAAGAGTCACAACCCCATAATTGTTTAATTTGTGATCATAGAAAACATAACAATAAAGGCCAAAAAATAAAGTACAAATAAAACACTGAAAAAGAGCATGATCTCCTACCACTTCCTGGTCCAGTCTTGAGACCATCTCCTCCAGTTTCTGATGTCCTTTTTTCAGGTCTTCCTCTGTTCGCTTCAGGGCATCCAGCTCAGCCTGAGCTCTGTCCATCTCTTCCTTCATCCTCCAACGAAGTTTGTCACTTACTGCTGAAATCAGTGATGCACGGATGGTGTCCTCGCCAATCGTGCCATCTCGGCTCTGACCTATAGGCAAAAAAATTAAGATGAGCCAACACAGTAAACTGCTGTTAAATGTGGAAGTGTTAATCTTGTCGTCTTTAAAAGCAATATATTACATACTAGGCAATATTCATACTGAAAATAATATCATCGAGAGTCACAAGTCCACAGATCAAAGACCATGCAAAGAAGCACCACAGACCCAAAATACGCACAAAGGAAATATCAGAGACATCTTTCTAAACTGGCAAACCCATGGAACCCAACAGGAGAGTTGATTATAATTTCTCATTATATGTAAAACATATGATGGGTTGCCCTGAATAACATAGAAGGGATATAAACATTAAAAATTAAGGCCCACTGATTAGTGCTATTATGAGCTTTGTGATTTTCTAACATTTTTTCCCCATACACATCTACAAGAGAGTTACCAAAATAATAAAATATTTGACATATTGGCCACTTGAATACAACAAAAGCTTCCAAAGCTAAAAGATACCAGGTTATGCAAGTGGAAATGCATCGATAGATGCCTTCAGAGGTAAGACCACCTCATGTGCAGTCTAGAGTCAGCACTACAAATGTCAGAGTTGATCAGCCTTGAGGTCTGTGTCCTCTACAGGCAAACCCATTTCTTCTCCCTCACTAAATATAGGAGATGGCTTTAACTCCTCCTGCATGCTGGTTTTTGACCAGCATTTCACTGGTGCTAACTAATGTTGAGATACCACATGGGTCCCCTGACCATGGATCTGTCTTTGTGTGGAGTTTCTGTTTCCATCCTAAACATAGAGTTGTGTGCTTCTGAAGTATAGGTTGGTGGGGCTGGAAGGGAGACTTTTTTCCCCTTCTGGTCCATTCTACCCTTTGGCCTTTAAGCACCCCCACTCTAGTTACAGAAGCGACCTTTCAGTAGTGGCTCGGCGAGCCACTGAAGTCACACAGAGGGTGAGAGAGTTCGAGTCAGAAGGTCAGCAGTCTTCACTGAGGGTTTCCTTATGACAATGAAAAGGAGGAAAGGTCTTGTTTTGTTTTAGGTATTTTACCATTTGCTTTAATATCAAATCACTGTAATGCAATATCTTTATACACCAGAAAATGTTGTATGATAATAAAAGACTTTTTTCAGAACTAAATGTGCGATCAACATGTGGATCTAGAAAAGAAACATTCCTGGAAAAATGCAGCAAGATTTATTTGTAAATTTGAACTTCAAGGAATACAGAAGGGTCAGAAATAGAGCCTCTATGATACTAAATGTAATACATACCAACTGTTGAGACTGGAGTCTGGGTGGGGTAGTGCGCAGGGCCTGCAGTGGTGGGGTAGGAGTTGCCTCCAGGGTACTGGTATCCTGGATAACCCCTACAAATAATTATATAATCAAAGATTGACAAATACTTAATATTTTCCAGCAAGGAGTGTTTGTTGGGAAAAACAGTGCACTTGTATTAGCTGGGGGCAAGAAGTTTGAGTGTTGCTTGACAAAAATCTTACCCTGGGTTGGGATTTGGCCCATAAGATGACACTGTTGGCATGCCAGGCATGTAGGAAGCTGTGAGAAAGAGATGGTGAAACAATCAAGCCTGAGGAAATGCAGGTCAAAATACTGTTCATCTCTTATCCTATCGCACAGACACGTTTCCTGCCAGTTTCAGTGATGTGTTTTGAGCGCCATCTAGTGCTGAATCATTTGATCTATTCAATTCTTACTGAGGTTATTCAAAACTTAAGCTATCACTGATATAGATGAGATGTATAAAATATCAAAAACACCTTTCAATATACAGAGTGGCGTTTAGTATATAAATACCTCTATTAATGTCATATTTGCATGAATGCAGTCTGTTTTTCTGACGCTATTATGCAACACCTCCCCCATTTGCATAACTTTGTTACTATCAAAATTCACGTTACTCACGATTTGGGGGTCCAGCTGCTTGGAAGGCTTGGTAAGGAGCTTGCGTTGTGGGACGAGAAAACACAGGAGGTTCTTCCCCAAACACCACAATCATCACCTGAATCAGACCATACAGGTCTGACTGAGGCTGTGAGACAAACAACAAAAGTTACATTTTATGAACTAATATGACAAATGCACCAAGAGTCACATTTTAAATTATTATGGCCCTGGTGATTGCCCCACTTTGATCTGAGAACTCATAATCCAAAATTATATCCAAAATATTTCAAAGCTTTAACTATACTCTATGAATGTATGTTATAGTAGACAGCTATAGACTTAATATGTTACTGCTGCCCTCAAACCATAAAACTTCTGCAACAAAATGTATATATATTTTTAAATTATTCATTCTATTCTATGCAGATTTTATACAGTCCATATATTAACATTCCCTAAATAACTATCATTAAAAACAGTAATTGAAGACTTCCCCACTTACATGCTTCCACTCATGTAAATAAGGTAGGTAGATCTTGCCATTGGCGTCAATGTGTTTGCCAGTTTTAATCATCATGGCACTGGTAGGCTTCACAAAACATATGGGAGGGTTGTAGGGATATGAGTCGAGCAGCCACAGACACACTGGGATATTGTAGACATTGCCTAAAAAAAATTTATAAAATGTGACTGTTTTCAGGTGTTGGTGCCACAAATCTTTTTTTTTTTTTTTTTTAAGATTTCTATATGTCAAGCAAAATAGTAATGTGTGTAAACCCAAACCAACTCTGGCAATCTCTGGTATATGTCCTATAGCTTTTTTGTGAGAGGTCATGTTCCTGGAATTTAATCTCTGCTAAATGGGCAGATCAAGGACCAAGGAGTTGCATGATGAAGTTTAATGTCAGGTAGACATGCTAAAACTGTGCCAGTTCAGATCACTTCTCTCTCACTTTCCTTTGAATTGACACTAACAGCTACCCATCCAATGCTGCAGTGTTGTACATGCAGAAGAGAAGTTAGTTTTGAAAATTTCAGGAGGATTAGAGTGAGGTAGAGTAACCTCACAAGAGGGAAACCAAGCAAGAGATAACTTTCGGAAAACATGGGGAACGTCATTTACCTCTGTAAGTCACTGGGACTGTTCCTGTCAAGCTCATCAAGTCTCTTGTGGAGCCATCATTAAACACTAAAACACATAAAGATCCACGGTCATCAAGGAAATGTCATACAAGGCACAACTTGAGTCAGACAGTCAAATGCAGGAATCAGAATATTTCAATTTACCGTAAGCGTCCATGACTGGCTTCAAGTCCTTGTATTGGGTGATGACATTTGTTATCTCACGGACAGTCAGGTCTCTGTATTTGTATTGCTGGAAAATGACATTAAAAGAAGACAATTGCTGAAACAAGTCTGTTTAAATACAACAGTCTTACCAAACCTGGTTCTGAAACGCTCCCTTGCCAAAGATAAAAATATAGCAAAGCCGTTCATCTCAAAAGCCAGAGCTGGGACTCATTGTCAGCAGGATTGACTTGCAGACGATTAACAGCTAAACCTGAGCTGTGAATGTATTCTCTGTTGTCGTATAACATCCAGTGACATCTTTAAAGGCTGATAAATTATGATCAACCGTGAATTAAACGGTATGTCAATATTTCATTTGTAAACCGAACAAATCAAGCACGCTGTACAAATTCTCTGCAATTCGTATTTTCTTCATTACATTAGTAACTCTATAGTCGTTATATATTCTGCACTAACTGGGATTATTGTTTCAGAACCCACAGGTGACGCTAGCTACGTGGATATGCTGGCTAGCCGGAAAATGTACCAAACAGACTTGAGAGGATGTTGACAAACTCCTTAATGTTAATGAGGTGGTAAAACAACATCAACTGTTTAACTTCTTGATAAACCGGTCTATTAAGCATAACGCAGTTCAAACACTGTCCAACAGCTTACTAACTGATAGCGCCAGGTTTTGTTCCAGCAACATTAGCTAGCCACCAACTATCGCTGCAGTTAGCTTACCTTCAGCGTTTTCTTCAGGGTACCTTCGTTGACCACTGCCATCGTGTATGTTTGTTTGATTTAAAGGTTCTTAATTATGTATGAAGCTAAAGAACAGATGTCTTTTAGCCCAGCTGAAGTGACAGACAGTGAAACAGAGCTAACGCTAGCCGGCAGGGCTTTACTGAATGCTAGGCTAACGTTAGCCCAGGTCTGGGCCTGACTACAGTAAAGACAGTGATCCGGTTTCTATATGAAACCTTCCTGTCTAACGCGACTGCTGACCTTCTTATCAGCTCGTTGAGATTCAATAAACACTGAACACAGAAATCAAACACAAATTGTTGCTCTAAAAAGCAAAAAAGAGATCGAAAAACAAATATCCGATGATCAACAAAAGTGCAAGTGACTACTTCCGGTCCGCGTCTGACGTAAGCGAATTGCCACGCCCAGAGGCGGGTACCATTTATATATTTATAGGGACAAACTGAGTAGCATGAACTGGGATGTAAATGAAAATTCAGATGGAGGTTGCTGATCTACCAGTTTTGAGCCTTGAGCCTTGAGCCTTGAGCCTTGAGCAGCATGGTGGCATAGCGGTTAGCCCCAGCTTGAGAAGGTAGCGGGTTCGATTCCCGGCGTGGGCACCCAAAGATGTCTTGGTTAATGGGTGACTTGAGCAGCATGGAGGCGTAGTGGTTAACAGTGTCGCCCCACAATAAGAAAGTTTCGGTTCGATTCCCGGCGTGGGCAGCCGGTTATTTTGTGACGTGTGATTGGAAGGAAAAGCGGACCCCCTAGAGACTAGACCAGGCCCTCCACAGAGACTGGATCTCTCCACAGACCAGAGACTAGACCCCTCGAGCGACCACTGATCTAGAGACTAGACTGGACCCCCCCCCCCCCCCAAAGACTACAGACTAGTGGATCCCTCCACAGACCGATTCCCTCTGAGAATAACCTCAGACCCCCTCCACAGATGCGACCCCCCCCCCCCAGAGACTAGAGACTAGATCCCTCCAAAGCATTGGTCATGTTACTGCTGTAAGGACGTTAATAATGAACAGAAGACCCGTAATTCACAGACGCTCCCTAAACACCTCACACCCAGACAAAAAAATATGTAAGTCAAAGTCGGCGTGTCACCTGCGCTCCGAGAGGAAGTGAAGAAATGGAGAGAAGTTTTCGTGAGGAGCTCCGGGTTCACCTGGTGAGTTAGCTTCCTGCTCCTAGCTTGCTAGATTGAAGGTTTTGTTTGAAATCGTATGCAAATAAATGAAAGAAATATCACAATACATCTTTGAAAACATTTTATTTCATCATAAAAGACATAAAAATGACTTTGACCTTTGTCAGCTACAGTCGATCCTATTGGGCTCTGTGTTTGTTTCACCATTAGTGAGGGCGCAAGTCTAATTTAAGTTGTATGTCTGAAGACATGAATCGATGGTAGAAGACAGTTAATAAAGCGTCGATTGCTTCATCATATCCTTCAATATTAGCTGTTAAACAATTTTCCTAAAATATAAGGGATCCTGGCATGGTAGTCTGGATTCTTGTCTGTTTGACAGCTATGGATTGTGCAGTTTCGAGTACAGATGTACACACAACTTAGTAAAGTGCAAGTTTTCTAATACTGCAAGGCACAAACTATCAATAATAGGGTTGTATTTTTGTCTCTAATAAAAAAGTATGAATGACAGACAAAATGATTCCTTACAGTAACAACACAACAAGTAAAACCTTGTCTAAAACCTCAACAAATATCTGAAATATTTTCTTGAAATATGTTAGAAATTACAGCAAATATATACAATAAATTCTATTACAAATACATATCTTATAAATGTTGAATTTAATTGTTAAACAAATATTAAACAAAGGATCAAACATATTCCATAATAAATAAGTAAAACAATTAATAGTCAGTATCTCAACTGCATTCTACAATTACAAAGTACATGAACAATTATTTGTTGGTTAAAATCACCTTTTATAAAAGAAATTTTTGGCTCAGCCTTAATTGCACACAATTCTTCAAATCACTTACTGTTATGAAAGTAAAATGAGGCTAAAATGTCTAAAAGAAAGAAGATACAGAAGTAAAAAAAGAAAGGTTAATTTCTGACCTAAGCACATTAACATGGAATCAGAGAGATGGAAAAGTCTAGCCTGTTCATCAAAGATGTCAATGCACAGCAAAGATGGGTTCAGTTATTGATACAGGACAGGACTGTGACAGCAGAAAGGTTTTTGCTGCACTATGAATTGGGATTTTAACCATTTGATTTCAATGTAACAAGTATGAGACAGGTTGATGCTTGATGAGACAATTTTAAACAAACTCCCAGCCTGAGACTGTATCCCACTTACCCTCTGGGAAAAAAACAACATACAACTGGTTGATTGACATTATTGTCATAGAAACCTTGTTCAACAGAATAAAATAATACCCTATGACTGCATAGGTAAAACAATAAATAGAAGATATGTGTATCAGCTTATAATCAGTGTTTACCCATCATGCATCAGTATTTTGTTCATGGTATGAGGGAAGAGATTTCTTTCCTCCTTGTCACTAGAAAATAACAGCTGGAGCTATTTTCCAAATGAAACTGACATATCATTGTTTGTAATGTCAAGTTAACACAGCAGCAATATGTTTTCAGCAAAAAACAAACAAAACAAAACAAAAAAAAAAAAAACCCAAAAGAAAACAAGAAGGACTTTTTTTAATTTTCTGTGTGTGCATGGCCAAATGAACAAACTTTTTGCCCATTTACCTCCACTTTAAAAACTAAATCTCGGCTGGGATCTGGGACAGAATGTGAGCATTCCTAGTTCACACTTCTAATGAACGCAGCATGTTTCACTCGAGCTGTTAGACAATAGGGGGCAAACACTGAGATGGTTCCTGGAAATCTTTTCTCTCTGCGCCCACTTCCTCCTTAGGCTTGATGATGATGTGAACAGGTCTTTCTCCACCTTCTTGCCATTTGGTATCTACTGAGAGCTTGCCCTCGCTCTCACACACCTCCTCCTCTGCTGAGGCTCCAATGGGCCGCAGACGCTCAGCAGGAGCCATCTTTGTTCCTGTTTCTGAGCTGTCTCTCTTCAGCTTCTTGTCAGTGTTGCTTTCTGAGCTGACCCTTTCTGCTGTACCAAGGAAACAAAGAACACTAAATGTAATTTTCAGATGAGTACAAAACAACTCTGTGTGTCTGTGGCTATGGTGGTAGATAATAGGCATTCAAGTAAATGAATAAGTAAGTGTGCAACATGTACTTATCCAGCCTCAACCCTGAAGATTGGTTCTTCACAAGAATTACTAAAAAATCTGTTTCATTCAGTAAAAGGTCACTGTATTTTGTTACTGTAAAAAAGGACTCAAGGAATGCAACAAGCATTGATATCCAGAAGTTAGCATTGATGAGTACAAAAATAATAGGTTGTCTCTTGCCTCATGAAATACATTACAAGATCATCCATAAATTACATTAACTTAGATCTATGACAGTAAATGTAGATCAGTATAAATGAAATGCTAAATTTTTTTTCATTTGTAAAGGATTTCTGGAAGATGATGGATTTATGGAATTATGCCAGAGACAAAGTGAATTTGGGGGAGACATACAGGAAATTATTATGTTACCAAAGTTATTTGAACCTGTACTTTAAAGTATGAATTGTGTGTATTCTTTAAAGATGGTCTTATTTTAGGTAAAGAAATGTACATATAGCAATTATTATTCATAGTATATCTTGTGGATGGCAAAAATGACCACCCTCTTACCAGGCTTACTATTAGTTTGTCTATCTGTGCTGGTCGAAATGTCTGAGGTCTTCTTCACTGCAGGCTTGGTTCTCGGCCGGACTTTGTTGAAGTTTCCCTCCAGGATCCACTCATGCTGTAGCCCCTCATCAGGAGTCATACGCTTGGCTGGATCCCAACTGACAAAAAGAGGGAAATAATTGAAGTATGCAAGGTGCATTAAAGCCTAATGAATTAGGAAAGCTGCAGCCCATTTCGTTACGCAGGAATGTCAGTGCAAAACTGTAAGTGCAAAACAAAACAATCTGGCATATATGTAAAGGTGACATACCTGAGGCAGCGTTTGATGAAGTCTAAAAACTGAGCATCATTAGTTTTCAAAGCAGTTGCCAGCTCCTTGGACTTGGGTCTCCTCTTCTTCCCCTTGCTGTTAGTGATGTTCCTTGGATTTCCTTTGGAGTCTGAAGCCAAAACACAGCATAGAGTTTACTCACAAAGTGTCCAAAGTGTTAACTCACCAAGATATTCATTCACCTTCTTATCTAGTTATCCCACAGTTAGTGTGAGTCTAGTTTGCTTTATATTTTGTTGTATAACAAGCACAATGCCTAGTCAGACATAAAAAAAAAATGGATGAAGTAAATCCTCACCAAAGAACAACCTTCTCCTTGAAGCTGACTGCAAAAAATCATTTGGAGGCATCCCCAGAACCTGTAAGTTGTAATATCAGGGCATTTCACACATTGAAGTAACTCAGCAGCCATATTTCAAAAAAGAAACAAACAGTAATTTCCATGTTCTACCTCCATTATGCAAGCTATCTGCTCTACTTCACTCTCTCCAGGGAAGAGAGGATAGCCTGTGTAGAGCTCAGCTAAGACGCAGCCCAAGCTCCACATGTCAATGGCCATGCTGTAGGGGTGACCCAGGATCACCTCTGGGGAGCGGTAGAAGCGGCTCTGGATATAGGTGTACACTGATGAAGGTGGAGGTAGAGTGAAAAGCAGACAATAGGGAGTATATAAATTTACATAACATTTGACTGCATCTTTGAATATCCCAATTGTAAAAATAATTACAAAACCACCACGTAATAATTACACATTCTCTCAAATGAGTTCCATGCTCTTACCCCTTTGTTGTTCGTAACAGCTTGATCCAAAATCCACCACCTTGATGTTCCCTGGTCCTCGCTGAGACAGAAGGATGTTCTCCTATTTTGAAGTAAAAACCAACAACATTCAAACATTATTGCTTTCAAGTATAATGCAATGCCACAACGTTCCACAAGGTGGAGCAAGATTTACACTATTGCTCTGAGAAATCCTTAGTCGTACATTTTTCAACAGCAGTCCAGTGATTCTTTGTGGCTGGCATCGGATTTTCTTGACTTTAAAATCATCCCCAGTAAATATTATTTCACATATAAGTTCAGGAGTCATAGATGCAATAGTAGTCAGTACCGGTTTGAGGTCACAGTGGATTATCTTCTCCCTGTGGAGCATCTGCAAGCACCTGAGAAGAGCATGGGCAAACCGACGGATGAGAGCCAGACTGAAGCCCTGAAAGTTGTTTTTTTTGATGAGTTCGTATAAGTTCACCCTGTAAAAAGATACAAAATGCATTGCACAGTTAGGTCATGATGTTGTTATGATGTGACAAATGTGGCAATTATTTTTGACCGATATACATAGTAAGCTCAGGAAAGACTCTCAGAGAGTTCATCCAGTCCCTCAAATAAAAAATAAGCAGCTAAGTGAAATGTCAGCCTTCATTTTACATCACCTATTATAGAACATGCAGTGACTGTCAAGTGCATACTTAGAAATAGTCCATGATTGTATTCACATTCAAAGGGGACAGAGATCTGCAGTATGTTATAAACTTCTTCAGACTGTGTAACTGGAGCCTTCACACCATGAAGCAAGAAGGGAAAGAGATAGGGCCCTAATCAAGGCCTTAACTAAGGGATTTGGTGACAGTAATGTTAGACAAGGTGGCAGTGCAAGACATCTTCTAAAGGTCGTTCAGCCAGAGTGATACACAAAACTGTCTCCCCTTAAAAAACGTATCAGTGGGAATCTACACAATAACACAGATGCCTCAAGGTATACCGGTAATCGCTTAACCCCTGACTGACTGCAGTCATGTCGAGGTGGAGATGGGAGGTAGTGATTAGAGGCAAGAGAGAAGTGCCTTTGAAAAGGCAAGACAGACCCTGCTATTTTGACTGAGCAAAGATGGCCAACCTTGAATATATCTCATTAACAGATCAATTATTTATTCTTTATAGTCTCATGTAAGACTATTTTTGAACATGTAGATCAGCTTGCCTGCAAGCTGAATGTGAGTGAATGTACTAACCCGAGCAGCTCGAAAGAGATGCAAAGGTGATTCCGAAAGTAAAAGTACTCCTTCATGTGGATCACGTTGTGGAGGTTGTCTTTGTCTTTCCTCTTTATTACATCCAGGATCTTGAGCTCTACTAGGGCTTGGTGGTGAAACCTGTGGGACAGTTTATTAGACAAATGGTGAGATACTGAAATTCACCCCTATGACTGTAATTAGAGCATGATATATTTCAGAATTTTTCACATACTGCCAACTCAAAATAAAAGTGAATGAATCCAATTTCTGAATGTCAAATTATGTAATGCCAAGATGTCTGAATATCTACTGGCATTTTTTTGTCATATTATTTTACAGACATGTTGACAGACACATTGCCAGCTTACAGGGAAGTTTGTCACAGCACAAAAATACCTCAATATTTTTGTATTTCAATTACTCACAATCCTCTTTGGTCCAACACAGCTAACAGATGGTGCAGTAGCAGTTTGTATTTAATTGATTTTCTGCAATATTAATGCAAACGTAAGACCTGATGGTGCTTCCTGCATCTAACTGAAGGACTCAGACAGTTGTTGCCACTGTGATCCTTAGTGAGCAAGAACAGATAAAATGACACCAAGAGGTGCAGGCTTCTATCATGCTAAATCAGGATTTGGCGGACTCCTAAAAAGTAAAATGATCGCTGTGCAAGCAGGCATGTGGGAAAAAAAACTCACTATGGAGTATCAAATCTCAAATGTATGCCAAAAATTGAGCCCTTAAATGTGAAAAATACATTTCCACACAGTGGAACACAGTGTAAATTCCACACAGTAACATTGCACTTAACCTCATACTACAGGAGCATTTTAATCCTATATTTACAGTTTGAAGTTTGATCTTACCTTTTCTTATTGCGGATCATCTTAATGGCTACAAGTTCATTGCTTTTGTGGTCCAGACATTTTAGGACCTGCCCAAAAGACCCTTTCCCAATCACTTCAAGGACCTCAAACCTGTAACCAATGTGGTCGTGCAGTACCTGTAAGACCAAGCAGAAGAGCAGAGTGAATGTCAGAGCAGAATTAACTTTCACTTATCATATACGTACAATAGAAATGAATTAACTGTAATAGCTATGATCACTTTAAAACTTTATGTACTGTGTGGCAATTTGCTTTACAGGCAGTAGTCCAAAAATAAATACAATACACACACATTTGTGCAGCATTTGGGAAAATTGAAACTTTGCTCTGATGGGAGTGACCAAAACTCATACAGAGGATGCTGAGTGTCCATAACAATAGTCTTTGCTTTTGGGATGGCCCTCATTTTGTAATAGTGCAAGTACATTTTTCATGTGAAAGTCATTTAGAGGAACGCCAATGATCTTACAGCCCTGTTGTATGATTTTTACCAATTAGTTTTGAAGACTGGGGATACCAACACAGCAGATCTGGTTATGTGTTTGCTAACATCACTGTCAGCATATACAGAATATGCCATCAATATAACCATCAGTCAAAGAAATTGCAGTGAGATGAAGCTTGACAGAGATGTAAGAGTCTAAACCCTGGCCAGTCTCTCGCTGCCTGTCAGTCTTCTAATGTATACAGGACAGATTAGCCTATTATTGCAGGGTGCAGCGACCTCAGTGCAATTTATTGTATTCAGTATCAACTGCTCCTAAAATGTTTGTGTGTGTGTGTATGTGTGTTGTAATTGGCTATAAAATCTCCATCACTTTACCCTGATGTAGCTTCCATGCTCATCATCATATCCAGCGTTCTGCTGTGCTCCTTGTGAGCCCTCGATCTTTTGAGAGCCAAGTCCCAGGAACCAGATCTCTGTGTAGTCCATGATTTCCTCCTGCTCAAACTCCGTCAGACGCTCCTGGAAGTTCTTCAGAGCCTCTGCAACAGGAAGTAAGATGAGGAGGACTGTATGAGTCATTATTATATTGATTACATTGCTGCCAAGAACAGATGATTATGAACAGAACAATTGGCTTTCAAGGCCAACATTGCTATTTTTATTGTTACAGTAGAATAAAAATAGTTGTTACACATTTGTGTTGAAATATTCACAAGAAACTAAAATAACTTCTCTGTGGATTTTTAGTTTTGCAGATTTCTGTTTTAATCCTGAATCCATACCTATGGGTGACATGGGTAGTCTCTGGCCCTCATATGTCTTCTCCTTCTCTAACTTGTTGCTGAAAATCTTGCTGTTGCGAGAGACCGAAACTTTATCCATTGCTGCACCGAACCGCATGGTGAACTGCTGGGTGGGCTTCGGCCTCTCATCCTGTCCGAAACAACACAAGAAAGGAAATTGGAGTGAATTTGTATTACGAACAATTGCAATATTTATAAGTTGCTTCGGGGAAGAGAGATTTGATCTTTGTCTTTTCTTTAAAAACATCGCAAATAGCTGGAATGCAACAGTAGCTGCTACTGTTGGATTCCAAGTTGCTAATAATACACATGCAATGGTATGAGAAACTCACTGGGTGTGTCTGGAAGTTGTTGTGCCCCCCCTTGTTGGCAATTTGGGGCAAGATGTTATCTGACTGCTGGTGCTGGTTTTTGGCATTACTGACCACCACCTGGACCACGGGCGGATCAAGCTGAGGCAAGGTCCCTACACTAGAGCCGAACTTCTGTAAATCAGGAGAATTGGTTTCATTTTATTACCTTAAAAGAAGGCATACATTTCAGAAACCTGAATGCATTAAGTAAAGTGAAGAAAACTGAGAGACAAATAACAGAAAACCTATAAATCGATAGTTATAGAGGTGTGAACAATAACAACATGAAGTACACAAAAAGGAAACAATTTTATGCAATTAACAATGAACCATTGCTGGAGGGCTTATATGATCTTCTGTGGGGAGTTACGCCCATTCTATCTAAGCACAACAAAATGACATATACTGAACAGCGGATCCAAGTGAAAACCAACAACACAGTCAGCCAGAAAGACTTGTAAGCAAATATGTGAGTAATTCTAAATAGAATTGTCACAGCTCTTTTTATTTTTACATGTGTAGGCGTACATCCTTGTGTTGAACTGCACCGTGTCAGTTTTGGTTTGTGCTCCCAGCTTGCAATCTACATCCCTTTTACATGCGATTCGTACATGGGACCTCAGGTGACCAGGACCCCCTAGCAGGCAGCGGATGGAATTACTTCTCAGAGCGAGAGTGAAATGGGGACAAAGTTCCATGTGGCTGCCTCCTGACAGAGTCTGTCTGTGCTGGCTTTGTAGGGGAGGTGAAGAGCAGCAACCAGCATTTCTCTAGCTGCCATCCTGCATGCTCCGAGAGCACAATTACATGTGTCACAGTGATGGGCAAAATTGGCCCTGTGTCATGGCAAGTTCTCAGCAAAGAAAATGACATGCTACTAAAGTGTGGATGTCTCAAGAGCGGCATTGTGGACTATATTTAAGAAAAGTTTCCACCCCTTGATCAAAAATACCAGAGGTGCCCCTTGGCCTCACATGCCATTGTGTAAGTCTTAGGCAATATGCCATCAGCAACATAATAGAGTTTTATTTATAATAGAGCAATTATTAATAGCATTCCAGGAAAAAATGCTTTCCAATCTCCACAGTAGATATTTTTCACGTGTTCAGAGCTGCTGCAAGATCTGCCAACTTGGTTATGATGCATGGAGATAGGGCTAAATATAGACCCAAGCACCTGCCACAACAGGCAAAAGGAATAAACAGTTATGTGGCTATACATAACTGGGAGGGATGCTTATTAAATAAGATGTTCTTATATCGTAGGAGTAGTCTCATGCGTTACACAACATTACCAGATATGTGAAATAAGATGTGTACTGTCACACCTATGCTGCTCTGTAGAATCAATAGATGGATGATTTGCATTCCGAACAACACCCTTAATATTTTTCATAAAGCTCTTGTTTTGTAAGGAGCCACTTTGATATTCTTGAAATGCATTATTTATTTAAAAGTTAATAATCAAAAGATAATTATTGGTGATGAAGATTTTTAGTTCTGGGAATGAAAGCCCTTGATTTCTGATAGGAGAGTGCTTTTTAGTGTAGCATACTGCATATGTATGAAAAGATAAAGAGAAACATTACAAATGTTGTGTCTCATGTGATGTTGATATCATCTATCATTATAGTCTGAGCACCTCTTACATAGTTCATACACCAATGGGAAAGGTGGGTGGGGTGATATGTGTTGTGGTTCAGCTGCTGCAACCTTTTGTTGTAAGGGGATGGGGTACGCTGACCTGTGAGCAGGGTCTGTTTGTTCCAAGCCGGTTTCCCTCTGTTTGGAGTCTGTGAGGGTGAGGGAAGGGCTCCGGTCGTGATGTCTGTGGGAGGAAAGAGAGCGATCCATAAAATAAGAGATAAAAGTGCAGGAAACCAAGACATTTGGTAACCAAATTCACTGTTTATACAGCACAAAACCATTATAAAACATTAATTCCGCAATTTGATTTACAAATCGTTTTACACCCAGACAACAGATTAAAGCATTGTGTTAAATAATAATGAAACTGCTGCTTGTGTTGTTGTAGGCTGCATTTTCTTGTATATTCTGAAACACACAGTCAGTGGGCAGATGAGCGAGGTTGCAGCCAGACTAGCAAAAATAAAACACTATGATCCTAAAATAGATTACTCCTGCAAAAACCCAGCAACAACGTTGCCCTCGCTATCCAGTATTCTGTGTACCTGCAGGCTTGTGCAGGTGCTTTCTCGTGTGCATGTCCATGTGTTTGGCGGTCGATGTACACGTGCTTTCAAGGCTGTGCACACAGGAGCAGCGCTTCGCTGAGTGTAGTAAAGGGAAACAATCTATTGACTGAATTGATTAAAAACTGATTATAATAAACTCTCATATGCTATTTGGTGATTCTGCATGCCTCTCTCAATTACCAAGCCAGCATATGTGTGCCCTGTTAATCAGCAGGCAAACATGGTTTTGTTTTGGGTTACACCACATGGGTGAAATAAAGCTGAGCCCAGTATGGGGATTTGTGCTGAACTCACTCTGCCAGCCTGGCAATGAATGGGAGGGCTGACCGGGTTGTTGTCCACAGGACAAACAGGTGCTGGATAGGAAGCAGCATCCCAATAATCTAAAGTTTTAACACTGCAAAGCAAAAGCTAAACCAGAATCAGTGTAATGGCGGTAAGATCCAGAGGGAGAAGGAGATGAACTGATTCATCTCAGACAGCTCAACAGAGCAGGATGACGCACTGAACTCATTGCTTAACTGTGATTTATGAACTCCAGATAAAGCTTTGCACCTCTTCTTCAATTTGTTACTATTTTTCAGCAAGATAATGAAACCACAAATAGGCTACAGTACAACAATGGGGTCATGAGTGACAGCAGGTGCCATGTAGGTCACTGTGGCCAGTTGGCTTCATAAACAACACCTGTAGTGGTTTGTTTTAATCCTGGCTCCTGAGCACTGAACCAGTGGAAAACAGTGACATCATAATATGTGCTCAATTACCAGTGAATAAGTAGTGCCTGTGACCTTTTATTCAAGGGTGATGAAAGAGTGTCAGCATCTGAACGATATGAAGAAGAATTCACAGCTGAACACCTTAGATCGGGTGCAGGGTGTTAGGTTTATAATGAGTAAGTGAATTAACACAGATTTTTTTTTAACTTGTCATTACAAGATGAGATTCACCAGAGGGGGTGTTAAATGATATTGGAGTCTGTATTTGCACCTGTATTGTTTTTCATGTGGACACATAAACGCAGACCACCTACTCTCAGCACACTTGAAACAGATCTAATGTATCGGGTCCTGCGCTGTTGAGTTTGATGACATTACATGGAAATAAAGACAAAGAAAAAGCCAAGAGCAATTAATCTGTTTATCTGTGTGACATGGGATCTTTTCTGGAGGTAGTTGTCGCTGACCTTCAATTTGCCCTTTGGGACATTAAATAAAATTGAACCTTGAACATTGAGGATCATCCCAGATTCTCCAGGTTCAGTTGGTCAGGGCATCAGCAAAGCAATAAAACCACTAGCAACTGAGGATCAACATCAATAAAGTGTAAACCTATGCTCACTGATACTATCAGCATCCAGATATGTGCAGTCATTTTTCATTGTATACTAACCTTTCAACACACCTGTTCCTAAAAACAGTTGAAAGATTAAATTCTTTCAATATCCAAAAACAGCCAAGTTAAATTTATATCAGTTTCCATGTACGGTGTGAAAAATACAGTAGAACACATATAGACTTACAAAGGCTGTCAACACAACAAACACTTGAATAAGTGGGCTAAACATCGACTGAAATAGAAATGGATCATATTTTTCATCATAACTTGGCAGGCAGTCAAGTGAAAGGGGCGGACTACAAAATAAGCATTTGAGTGGGATAACTTGTGGAGGAGAAGTGGAAAGATTTGCAAAGTGAGAATGACTTCCCAATCTTGGCACGAATCAATGAAAAAAAGCTAAGAATATGCAGTAAACAATGGACTTTTACTTTAGTAAAAAAAAATGATGTGGAAGACTTATCCTGTTTTGGTATTTGGCAGGATTGAAGCCTGGTATCTGGTCAAAAGTAGTCTATTAAAGTCTCTTATTTTTTGGATTGTGGAAATACCTAAGTTCTTCCACTATAACATGATTATGCGTATTAACATATGATGGAAGGTGATGTAGATAAATATTTCTCATTGATTAGATGACCACACTAACCCTGTCCCTTTAAGAAAATCATCACTCTGATTCATAATGTGCTACACATTTACACAAAAAGTGTCACAGTGTCATTAATGCTAACTCTAATCACACTACAATTACCAAAATGCATTTCCCCAACCAGGTAACCAACCAGTGTCTCACCTTGTTTATTTCTGGCAACATGCTGTGTTATTAATATCAGTCTTTATGGCAGCTTGACAATCCAGATACAGAGGAGAGATTATAAAGTCCAAGAAAGAGTCATTGTATCCAACTCAGTCAGTCCAGTCTCAAAATCAAGATGCGATGTCCACAAGTCCAACTTCGTGGAGGACACTGACTCAACAGCAATGAGTAAAGTCTTGATGACAGACCAGATCCACGGATCCAAACCTGCCGTGCTGCTGGTTTTACGCGCACGGCGCAAATGCGCTGTCGTCAGAGAGGAGATTAGTGAGCGACACAAGCTGTTGAGGGTCTCTGCGTCTTGACGCGCTCTGCTAAGACACTGAAGGAGCCACCTGTTCAGGTTTCAGCCGCTGACAGCTGGGGCTGGCCCGATATAGATTTGTTTTTTATCCGTTTGCGGTCGTCCACCTACACGGTGCTGTGTGACTGATGCGCTCTCCAACATCGACGCACGCACGTCGCGGCGACAGCGCTTGAGCTCACTTTATTCACGGTAAATGTTATGTATACCGCTCCATGACGAGGGGGACAGCCTGAGGGAAGATCGTCTTTCTTGTGACAGTTCATCTTTTTTTCAGTGAAGTGTGACTTCATTCAAGACTTTCAGCTCTCTAACAGCAGCTTTAGCTTGAGGGAAGCCCCCAATAAATCCAGGATGTAAACCCATCACTCAGTTGTTGAATATTTAAATGTCAGCTTTGGGAAAGCTTGGCCCTCTCCCTGAATTACCTGTGAGCTTATTTTTGCTGAGATATTTTATGGGCCAGGTCTCAAATCTCTGTGCCAGTTAATAATTTTTAATAGAGATGAAAAATAATGATGCAATTATGCATTCAGTTATTCATTATTAATGTTACTGTAACTAATTGTGTTGGATTCCCATAAAGCTCCCAATAAATATGTCTATAAAAGATGAAAAACACAGGGCAAGTTTAAGACGAAACATGCAACCTTCGCCATGTAGTCTTCACTAAAAATGACAGCACAATTAGTCAACATTTACTGAATGCATAAGAGTAATAAAAAAAAAAAGAAGAACTAATATGTAAGACATAGACCTTAAAGACTATGCATAATCACTGCCGGACCTCTAAAATGTTTCAGAGTGAAAAAAAAAAAAAAGAAATAAACTATTTTTAGATTGGCTTTGCTTCTATAAATTTTTGGGTCATGTAATAGCCTTTGAAAAAAACTTAAACTGAGAGAAGAGAGCAGTAAAGATCAGGACACTTCAGTTGAGCATGACAAAAGAGAAACAAGGTTGTCTCCTGATATATAACAGCATTAACCTTGTGTTGCATCATGATGCAAATATGAGAAAACAACATTTGTTTTTCTAGTGATTAATCCCCACTGCAGGGAGCAACCACTTTGTTTTCTCAAAGTGCTGAGGAGCCCAGAACAAGCAAAGGAGATGAATATGATTGGATGATGGCAGTTATGCAACCGCAGTAGAACACTTCAGTAATCAGCCTCAGCCTGGGGAAGGGCGAGCAACTACCCAAGGAGCTGCTCCTGCCCACATGATTACCTTCAAATAATATATTCCTTTATTCCTTAATGTGTTTTGGTAATTCAGGAGTTGGCCATATGAAAAAAAATGCAATAAGTAAATTCAAGCGGACGTGTAAGGTGCAGCAAACTAGCATGCGTAGTAAGGCTTTGTGTTGAGCCACAAAGTATCTTTGGTCCCTGGTGGTGCAGTGGCCGCTTCAGAAGGAGGAAACAGAGGCAGCAAGAGGGAAACAGGGAACATGTTCAGAAGTAGGAGGCTCCTTAAATCTGCCCAGAATAATAATGACAAGGAGCCATTCATCTTATACAACCCGAATTAGCACTAAGCCCAACACACCAGGCTGCATATTTGTGTGTATGTTTATGGGACACAAATCCCACTTCCTTTTGCATCAAATTTCATTTCAGCTTTGCATCATAACTAAATGTGAAGATGATAAATCAAACTATTGCAGACCACTGAAATGTTTGGTATTTAAAGGAATAGTTTCAGATTTTGGGACAATACACTAATTTGCTTTCTTGACAAGAGTTGAATAAGGGGACTGATACCACTGCTTACAGCTGGTTATGTTAAACATAACTAATGCTCTGAGATTACCATTTCTTACTTGTTTGAATTGTACAAAAAATGTAAGAACTGAAGTTTTTAGAGGGTTAATTATTAGCTTTGCTCAGTAGTTTTCTGCAGTCTGCAGCAAACCCATGATTTGGGCAGGTCAGCTATAGCTTAATATTAAACATATATGATACTGGTATCAATTATTTCATGTAATTCTTGACAAGAATTTAAATTGTCCCAAAATGTGTAACTATTCCCTTAATACTGAAGCAATTTATGCTGTGCCTCTGCGAGTTCTTAGCTGTTACACATTAAGTACAAGCAAGTCAGTCATAATAATCCCTGTCATAGTTATCCTGGGAGTTATTGTGCTGTGTGCATGCTGTCACCCAGGTGACAAGGCATTGGTGAAGGGAGGGAGCTGGAACAAAATAATACGATACAATGCACATCTCGCCATAACAACCATAAACATATGAAAACAAATAACATCACAATATGCATGACTTAAGTTAAAACCAGAATTCTAAAAATAGAAATCCAAATCAAATCTCCTCAGGGGAGAAAAACAAAATGAGAGCGAATCAATGAATATAAAAAGGACTTGTCTGTGGGTGGATGAGGAAATGAAAAAAAATATATTTCATGCTGCCCTGCCTCTAATACCTCCATACATACCTCAGGTTGGACTCTCCTGTTCCTGCCCCAGCAGCAGCTGTGGGGGAGACTAAAACCACAGCAGGCAGGTGAAGTCCTGTCTTCCCACATTGCACATCTCCCCCATGCTGCTACAACATCCCCTGAAGGCAACCTCAGCCCCCAGATACCATTTTCAGCAAAAGTAGAAGTTTTTACTCAGCAGGTCAGACATTAAATGGAAATCTTCAGAAGCAAAATAAAGGATGATCGTGTGCCAGGCCTGCATGTCTTGCCTCTTTAACGCCAGAAAGTTTCTCGCTGAACTTCAGTTACTACATTAACATTCCATCGTCTTCTTTGGATGTATGCAAATCTTGAAAATATGTCGTATTGCTTATTACTGTAAAACTTCCTGTGACTCTTCACAAATCTCCACTGCACCCTGGACTTGGTTTCGTTCCATCATTACATACAAGGTTATAATCCGGTTGTGTGTGACCTCGCTGCTCCTGTGTTTTCTTCACTGCTGGTTCCTCCAAACTATTTTCTCTGCTCTTGGAAACAGACGTAATAGAGAAGCAGACTGCAGACTCAGAGTGGATGCTTTGTTTCTGTTGCTGTAACTGGTGAGGGAGTGCTCTCTGTCTTTTCTGCTGCCAGTGACGTACGGATGGGACAACAAGGGACCCATCCTGAGCCGGAGAGACAGCAGCAGGGGCCTGGCACTTGTTTCCTGTAAAACAGGCTTGTGGGAGTGCAAGTTGGGAGAGGAGGTTGTGGGGTGGGGTTATGGGAAGAGAAAGACAAGCAGACGTAGAAAGGCACCGTAGAGACTGTAGATCATCCTCCCAGGTGGGCTCTTCATGGGGCTGAGGAAGTCAGACGAGGATGACGTACAGCTCTAATCAGTCTCCCACTTGATTCAATAGACGCCTGCAACTTTCCTCTGCCTTCTCACTTGCTATTGCATCCTGGAGATAAACCCATTGTGGCTCTCATATTCCCCCTCCACCTTGCGCTTCTCCTTATGTCATCCACCTTCTCTTCACCTGTTCTCCACTTGTGTGGATGCTGCCACAAACCCCTATGGGATGCTACAGTCTTGCTGACAAACAATGTGTAGGTGAAAGCTTATCCCACCACACCCTGCAGCTCCTGGCCTCCTGCCTGCTGCACACAGCAGCAGGGAAATGCAGAGTCCACAGTACATGCTGCATGTAATCATGGGAGACCAAATTGTTGCAATTACTTGTCTGTTATTCTTTAGTCATTGCAGGATTGTTTATTTATTACGTGATTCAATGACGATACGGTTCTGACTTTATACTTAGGTTATTAATTATTAGGACTGTTACAGTGCAACATTTTATTAAATTGTGTGAAAAGCTGTTTTTACAGTAAAAGACCTGTCCTTGAGAGCACAAGTATCTTTGGTCACACGAGCTCCACCCCTCCACCAAAAATAAAATCTGTAAATCACCTTGTTTTAGTGACAGGAAAAATGTTGCTATTTATGTAGCATGAAGCACTAGTGTGCTGTATTTCATTACTGCTCTGTCAGCCAGTCTTGATTCTTACATGAAAGAGGGATAGCTGCTGTACAGTGACAACTTACAATAATTAATTAATGGTTTTACACCCAACAATTACAGAGCTTTTTATTATATATTATTAGTCCCTTGGGGGAACACCTTTCCCATGTCTCTGGGCCTTAAGGGCAGATCTGGCTGCAGTGAACAGCAGGTGGCTGGGCAGACTATACCAGGCCAGATGAGACTCTGTTAAAGTAGGACCAAATTACCTCCTCTTAGAGGACCATAATCCATTCCATACATTCTGTTGGGTTCACGGCTAATTGGTGGCAGGTGCCAGATGAGGCAAAACTAAGTGTGATGAGCTGCCAGCCAAAACAGACACCATCAGTGTCTCCTGCCATTTGGCAGAGAGGAGTATGGGTAGTTTGACCTGGCTGGCAGGTGGATTGCAGCATGTAAACAGACAACAGGCTTTCTGGAGATGTGGGTCAAGTTGACAAGTTGACACTAGACCATATGCAGTCAGACAAAGAAACCATCATAGGCTTAATTGTGACTTATATATGACATAATTAATCATGCTTAGCAATACAAATTGGTTGACAGAGAAGTTGTGATTAACTGTCTGTGGTCTCTACAAAAAGGGAAGGGCTGAGTAATTTGCGTGCATTTCTTTCTTAAATAAATCTCTAAATGTGAGATTGTAGTGCCAGCTGAAAATCAAGGAGGGCTCAGACCAAGCACAATCCCATTAACCATTAAGGGAATCTCTTCATGTTGTTGAAGCAGGTGAAAACAAACAAACAAACAAAAAAATCTGCACTCCAACATCAGTAACACAAATCAACAATAATAATTAATTATATATTTGTTTTAAAGTAAATGTAGATTTTTCTTGTTTGACAAAAGTGAATTTGACAACAAATATACATACTCATACTCAGATAAACTACATAGATGCATCTGTTACTAGCTTACAAGCGTATACACCCATGCTGTGTTACATACAAATAATTATATGGCAATTGTATGCAAAACATCATAATAATTAAACTTTTCATCATTATAAATCATATGAGAAGAAATTCTTCATGTACCTAAAAGAAAACTTTAATTTGCATTAAAACCAGTGATTTAACAGCAAAATAACATTGTACTAAATAGTCGTATCATCATGATTTGATCTTGTTAAAAGTCAATAAATGATAAGATCAGTTCATTACCACGTCTTTTATTAATTTATTTCTGTTTTTTGCTACACAGGGTTATACATAACCTAATTTTCTGTACAATATCTTACCCCCTCTCTGTATTTATATTTGTATTTGTGTGGGATGGTTCATGGAGGTACTAGTTGACCTACTGCTTCATATTTGTCTCTGTGCTGGCCTGTTGAGACCACCTTCATACAGAGTACACATAATCCTCTCCTGCTCCATAATACATTGCTCACTATTTTATGTACTGTAATAATCACAAACACATGTACAAGGCTATCCTGTCTGTCTCCTCTTTTCAGACTATGACCCAGATGGTCACAAAAACTGCCAGATTTGGGCCAAAGATCACCTGTCACGTTCCCTGGCATTGTTTGACAGATGACTGTGACACAGGGGTTTTATAACCAATAGTCTTCGTCCATTTCCCCAATTGAGTCTGAAAAAAAAAAATAATCCCTCACTTCTGAGACTAATCTAGAAACCAGACAAAATGCATGTCTCCCTTTTTAACTAATCCTGAGTCCTAGTACCTAAATAAATTTGTGTCAGACAGCCAACAGCTGATTTGGGGGAATCATTACCATTTAGTGACTGAGGTGTCTCATTTTCTTGCCATGCACCCAAAACATAAGCCTTCTACACACTCACTGTTTTAGCTGTGCTGAAACATGTCCATTTTCTCTTTCAATATCTCTTATTGTTTTGCATTGTAGCCATACAGTAAAAAGATGCAGCCATCCAACAGCCAGTTAATATACAAGCTAGAAAAACAACAATGATACTGTAGATACTGCTTCTGTCTTTGCAGACAAAATTTCTGTGAAGCCAACCTTAGTTTTCATCTGAAAAAGCAGAATTTCTTTCTGAGTATTGGACCCTGTCAGAAAAGGAAGGAATGGCTGCCAGTCCATTGTGTTAAGTCAACAGCAATCAAACCACATGGTAGAAGACCAAATGAGATTACTATTTTCATTTCCCTCCTATGTCCAAAATAAATATCTAACAAACACATGCATGGAAATATCAAACATGAAGGCATACATCAGATGAGGCTTTGTAATACTGTGAGAGGTTCACTGATGTCCTGATCAGGGCCAGGAATGAAAACATTGTTGGCATCTCAGTTTTTAATACTTGTTCTGTTGTTCGGATCAAATTCCAAGAGAAAACATTTATGAAATAATTGATACTCAGTTTAACAGGAAGTTGGCTTCTACAATGTCTCCCAATACATCTGATAAGACATCATAGCTTGAACTTTTTAAAGCAAATTTCCAGAGCATTGGAAGCCTTACCTCACTAATCATTCTTTTATCTAAGATCTGCTGCTTCCCATCCTTAGAATAAGAGCCAACCCAGGGGCCCATGTCTGGCTGTGCTCGCCCCACAGAACGTCACCTTTGCTTCAACGAAGCTGATCAGATGAAGTAGCTCTCACCAAGCAGACAACTGAGGAAGGTGTGGTGCAAGTGTGTGCGTATGGGACTTATCCCCATGATCAAAATGTGTGTGTCATAGGTTGCTAAACATGCTTACAAAACTCGGCTCTAGCCCCTATCATGTGAAGTGCAGATGTTGACTTGAGTGTCCCAGCCTCTCCCCTGCCAGGTCTGAGAACCTGAGGATGGAGACGGCAGAGTCAGGCAGCCAGACCTGCGTGAGTGATGATGGCCTTGCATTTCTGCAATCTCTAGGGCCACATGCTTTGTCCTGAATTGACTCTGATAATGTCCCAATGAACTAAAATTTCTAGGCAACACAGCTCAAGTGACCACATTTCTTTACCATTTTGAACTTTCCTCAAATTTGTTAGCTCTCTTTTATTTTTTGCTGAAACCAGCTAGATTACTGACATATTCCATACCCGTTTGCTTTCCCCCACCTTGCCCTCTCAAACCTTTTGCCTGTCACCTTGGTCCGACAGGGGTGATGGGCCGCTGTGTCACCAAAGTAAGATGAGCATTGTCAGCCCTTCTTTTGACCCCATAAGTGCTAACTCCCCTGTCACCTTGCACAACAATCTTTGCAAGGTGATCTGCTTTTGTCACCACCTGGGCACAAAAGACCACATGTCTGAGCCAAACTAACGCTGCTTTCAAACAATTAGCACAAATTGCAGGATTTAATCCGATGACAAGTATGGCCCATGAGGACAAAGGGGACCAAAACACTTGTTGTCTTTGGGTGCCAAATACAAGAGGCTATACTGTTCCACACAGTGTCATCAAAACACAGTGGACAGAAAGAGTCTGTAAAGGAGATGCTGTCTTAGATTCTAAGGGCTTTATTGGGAGAGGCTCAGGTGTAATCCACCAAACTGGCAGGTATATACTGACACACTCCGGTCAGTGTGAGACCAGCACAGTGATGACTACAGGCCTAATCCTGATTACTGTGAGCACAATTATGTAACACAATCATTAGTCTTTGTGAGGGGAGGGAAATGTGAATTATTGATATGATAATGATGATCATTTTTATTTACAAAGCACTTATTTAAACATCATTACAAACAGTTTTGCAGATTTTGTGTAATATATTTCATTATTTTTTCTTCATTAATGGATTTCTACCAGTGGAAAATAGTACAATATGATTACACATGTCAAAAAATTATAATTTGACAGATTATTTTATTTGACCAGACCCTATCTTAAAATCATATTTATCTAATACAACAAAATTGAAAATAGGTTGAAGAGCTAATTTATTTATCCAGTTATTGTTCTCAGCATCAGTGCTGGCAGCATCTGATACTCTAGAAGATACTGTGGTAATGTTATAAATTGGAATTACTCAGCCCAACAACATAGCAGCAACTGGTCCTCTTATATAACGATATTTTAGATAAGACTTCACGCGTTATTACAACAATGCTCCTGTGCGTATGGAGAGGGAAGGAGCGGCTGTGATGGGGGAGGACGTTGGCACACCATGTTTAGCAGCCCTGTATTGCATGACTCACCGTTCAAGGAAAACAGATACTTAATGCAACCAAGCCAGGCACTCATTAACAAAACCCCCCTGGGAGACTGTTTACCAAGCATTCTTTGTGAATCCAATTAATGTGTCTCAGACAAGACTACCTCAGTCCAACTGTCCTCTCTGGAGCAGGTGCACAACACCTCTTCACCATCAGAATGTACAGCTGTAGCACGGCAGCTTGAATGGGCTGAGGCTTGCCAATATAAGGCCAAGTGCTTGGCAGTACATGACCAGGCTTTCAATGTCTTGTGTAGGCCAGTAGGAGGGATAAGAGTCATCCACATTGCTGCTTTGCCTGGGTCTGTAATGGTGGTAAATGTGGAGTTTCACATGTTGAGAGGCATAAGCCATGTGATGGCCGGAACAACAAGCCAGAGGCTTTTTCAGTTGGTCACATGAATGGACTCAATTTTAATGCACACATGACAATCTCATTCATGCATGTGTGTGCAAGTATAAATAAGTAGAGAGGTGAATAGAAATGAACGCAAGAAAGCTTGTATTGGTTTTGTGTGTGAACTCTGTGCCCAGTGACACTGATATCAGCCTGTAATCCAGGGGGTCCGGTGTCAACAAGGGACAAAGCTGAGATGAGAAATCCTATCAGGGGCAAGGTTCATCAGAATAATGAGGGAGGCACCCTTCCCTATTCCACAGTGTGTGGGGTTAAAACCTGGGCAAAGTGTATGGGTCTGCTCTGCTAAGCAGTTCTTCAAAATAGGTCAAAAAGTTCACAAAATTACTCCAGGTTATGACCTAATAGAGCACAGTGAGTGCTTTTGTTTAAGGCTACAAGTAAAGCTCAATTAATAGGTTAGTTGACCGACAAAGTATATTTTGACTATATTGATAAAGAATAAGTTAATAGTTTAAGTTTTGTTCTGTTTTGTTTTTTTATGTAAAAACACCAACTATTCTCTGGGCGAGCTTCTCCAGTGAGACAGTTTATTGTTTTTATCTTTTTTTTATAGCAATATATAATTAATATCTTGGGGTTTTGGACTGTTGAAACATCACTTTAGGTCTGGAAAACTTTGATGGATCTTTTCCAACAATTTTCTGTCATTTTACAAAAACAAATAGTTTATATATTAACTGAGAAAATAACCGATAATGAAAACAATCATAGCCCCCCCCCCCAAAAAAACAAACCCAGGTGGTGTCAAAGCAGAAGGCATCAGTCACAGCATGTGGCTTCATAATGTCTCAGGGTTGGATAGATTTGCTTCTCCCATATTTGCAAATGGGAAAAAGGCATGCTCTATCAGGCCAAGAACATGACAAGGCAAAGTATGTTCCCTAATAAATCAGGTCTGCTGAGTGCAG
Source organism: Remorina albescens (assembly GCA_034769265.1). Taxonomy (NCBI): domain Eukaryota; kingdom Metazoa; phylum Chordata; class Actinopteri; order Carangiformes; family Echeneidae; genus Remorina; species Remorina albescens. Next base: position 53,107,429 of record CM068475.1, read on the forward strand.
GAAATCACCTCCATAACTTATTTAATGGCCTCCACAACACCACAGCCTGTAGCATAAAGACCTACTGTCACTCAAACATGGCAACTTCTGCATCTTTAAAAAAAAAAAAAAAAAAAAAAGGTTGTCACCCTACCTTGATCAGCAATGGAAAGGTGCCTTTTCTCTCTTTTAATAGCTTATCCAGCTTATTTTTTGAGCCATTCCTGCACAAAGACAATAAAGAGATTATTTTATCTTCAGAGTTAAACAAAAACAACAACAACAAAAGTATTTTAGAGAGAAATCTACTTTCTTCACTGCCCTTCACTTTGACTGTTTGCATGCATATTAGAAACATTACATGAATATGTGACCTGTTCCTCTTACTATGCCATAGAGCCTTTTTCTGCTGGAGCAGACTTTGGCATAAACTACACTGACACCTTCCGGGCACAGTTAACGTATTTTAAAGTCATCCATTGCTGTCTTTTTTATATATATATATATATATAGCGGTGTTGAACTGCTGATGAACTGCTGAGCGGTGTTAAGTGTCTCATTCAGCATGTGTGAGGTATAAAGAGCTTCTGCAAATGGCGCCCGGCGAGAAATAAAGACACATTCAATAGACACATTAGGTTTCCAGGAATTTAGCCAACTTTTGAAAAAACAAAAGAGAACAGAATATAATTTAGCAAATTGGGGATGAAGCACTAACCTTTTCTCCGACGACCTGCTCGGCGCGCTCATGGTGAGGTAAATCAACACGGTGGCTGTGATGGGGCGGTCATGCGTGACATGCCCGGCGGTCAGTGCTCAGATTCCGGCCGCGGCGATAACTCACAGCCCGCGTGCTGCGGAGCGTTACCTCCACCGGCTTATCCACAACACAATGGCTGCTGTACTTCATTCACTAAGTACACACAGACTTTTTTTTAAAAACTCCATCCTGTCTCCTAAACGCCCCCCCACGCGGCAGTTTAAAACCCAGGTGCTCACGTGCGGGCTTGAGCGCGCGCACGCGCGCACGAGACAACAGGAAGGTGCAAACAGCTGCTGGGACGTTTACCACGGTCTGCAGGTCGGACTGACATGTGAAGGAAAAAAAATGTAAAAACAGCAAAAAAAAAAATCAAATCTGACTTTAACTCGACAGCACGGAGTGTAGGACAATTTGACATCACGGAAAAACAAGAGATACTTTATGGGCTTCTCTTAAAACAAACAAACAAAAAAAAAAGGTTGATATTCAAATTGGGAGTGCTTAATGTTAATTCTAAAAAAGTTTAGGTTGGATGAAATGAAGTAAGCCACTTATTGAAGGAAACTGGATGCTACATTAGTTATATATAAAAATAGCTTTATAAAAATATTAGCCTAGTTCCTAGAGTGTGCCTGTGATTTGTGGATAAAAAGCTGAACATGAAATGGGAAAGTCCTCAGGCTAAAGGAAACAGCATGAATGTTTTATGAGGGATTTGTCTTTGGACTGTGAACTAAAACTCTGCTTTATCTCCCTAAAGTCCAAACAAAGCTTTCGTAATGACTCAGACTGTATGGCACTGAAAGCATACACTGTCATAAACACTCTCCGTTATCGTCTCCGAATGATATCAAATAGAAGTGCAAGCTGCTAGATGTCAAACTGACAAACATAAAAGAGTGGAGTATGTCCCTTCCTAAATAACCTAGTGAAGATTAATATCAAAACAATGGATTCTTATTATTTGGGGAATACACTGTGTTATTAAAGTTACACACCATAGTATTTATAGGAGTACAATTTTTCATTAAGTAGGGATAAAGAACAACATCCATAATCAAAATGCTTATTACTTGTTAGTTTTCTTTATTGATTTATCAAGTTTCATTCATAAACGCCTGCCCTTGCCTAGTGGGAAAAGAGGTTTGTGTTGACAGGGTCATAAACATATTGGATTACTGACAAAATACTGCTGCCTATATATACATTTGAGATGTTGCCGTTATATGATATTGTGAAAATCAGCAGCTTCAAAGAATTAAAAATAATGCTGCTTTTCAAATAACTGTTCTTCATCACCTCTATTTTCCCAGCAGCACATAGAAAACATTTAATAGAAATGGACAGCAAGTCCTAACTATTTAAAAAAAAAAAAAAAAAGATTTCCCTTGAGGTAGATGGGCCATGAAAATAATAACCAATTATATCTGATGCTGTCTTTGTCACTGGTCATTACATGGAAACAAAATAATTTAAGAAGGGGAACAGTTTTAAATCTTACATGTTTTCCTTTTTGTGCTAGTTAATTTCTCTCTGATCATATCCTGAAACAATCAGAAAGACTCCCAATGGTGTTTTGTTTTGCTCATCTTTGCCTCAGCTTAATCTGCTGCTGAAGAATAAATACAAAGCAGAATAGGATCAGTGTCTTTGCTGTAGTCTTTATGTTGTGTACATCTACTTGTTTGATTTTTAATCATAATTTGTGTAACTTCAACTCATTCCTGAGTCCAAAAATGTCGACAGAAACATCACAGACCCCAGACCAGTTTCAAAAATGTTATTTATTTAGAATAAACAAGGCAGCAATACAGAACCAGTCAGATAGCACCATTCAGACATAACTTTAATTCTGCAGATAATGGTTATAGCTTTTTGTTTTGCACCTTCAGCTTATTATATGACCAGCTTATTCTTCTGTTATTATTGGCAGCAATAAACATGAGCACCATTTGGATTGATAACAGAGAAAATGGAAATTTAACTGTAGTTAAATGAAAGGAGTTATGTTTCAGAAAAAAAACAAAGACGATCTTTTGCCCAGTTTCTAAATATCTGCTCTATTCTTTTACGATGTTTACACACCAACACAGGGTTGTGAAAATGTCACAATATAATGGGCAGGCTAACACGATTTGTTCGTCAGATAATAATTAGTCATGAGATGACTCATGCACTTCCAACACTTACAAATATTTGTATACTCATGCAGTGCTGGTAAATATATGTTGCATGACTCGCATTGTAAAAAGCTCCGCTTCACATTGTGCATTTCAGTTAACACTTAACATCTAACACTTATCTGTTTAGTACCAAACACTTTCCATCAGAAGGCTTCTTTTAAAGGGGACTTTAAAGGCCATTCAAGGTTTCCTTCTCCACAGATGAAGTTTCCATTTAACTGTAGATTTTGTTCAACTGTTCCTTTCAAATGAATGATTTTATGTTATATTCCTTTCTTTTGAAGTTATAGTCTACTCTTGAAACCAACCTTCGGCTTTTCCAAATCTACCCCGACGCTATTCATACTTTAGACTAAATTTTAAGTCACAGTTGGATTTGATTCAAAGATACAACCAACAAAACTCCCCTAGTTTCCTATGAAACTTTCTAGGTTTAAAGAAATTTGAGTAAAATTTATGAGGAACAGGGCCACATGGTCTTGATTTTCTCTGCTGACCAGCCTTCGGGGGAGAGAATTTGTCCATGTTTAAGGAATAAGTTTATAGAGAAATCATAAAATGGCAAGGTCTCTTTACTTCCTTTGAGATATTTGATAAAACAGCTTTGGTGCACACCCTGCCCTCTCTTCCTCTGCTCTGCCTTCGACACCCTTTACTCCTTCCTTTCATTAGAGAGCACTTATTTCTTTGGCTGTGTAGCGTACTTTTGTCAGGCTTGTCTCCCAAAGAAGGTTGTGACTGAGGAGAAGGAGGCCGCAAAAAAACGGACTTTGCGAAGAGGAGGTAGCAGCTGTAAGTAAAGTTTTAAAAAAAGTGAGATCTGATCCTGGTTCAGGTGTGATGAGAGCAGATTGAACAGGACTGGACTGATGTCTGAGGTTTTGATATGGTCGTAGCTGAGGCTGAGGTCATGGCTGATCTGAGAGTGGTTATCAAAAAAAGAAAAACACATTAGAGTTTGTATAAAGTGAGATTTTAAAAAGAGCTATTTGGTTTTTAAAATGACATGATAGTTCAATGTAACTCAAAATGTACTTTATCCCAGGTGCTTGTGATGATGCTTTTCGTAGCCGACTGCATTGTTCGAACTTGTACCTGTCAGTAAAAACATCAACATGTCTTACTGATTGGTGAAATTTCAGACTAACTTAGTACTGTATGTTACCTAACTTACCTAAGTAGTCCTTGTAGTCCTTAAAGTATTTATGCCTCAAGCCACGTCCATCTGTAAATAAATGGCCAAAATTATTATAACAATAGAACAAAAAGATAACATCTGATCTCGCCGTACTACACACTGTGATTTTGGCTGAAATGGCAATAAAAGCAGACTTTATGTTTTGTTCATTAAATCAGTGGGCTTATATTTTTACAACCAACTTCAGCCATGTGGGGATAGTCCAATCAAGTGCCTGGTCACTGCAAATAGCAGCACTTGGCACGTGCTGCATTATATTTGTTGAGCGATATCAGACCAGACTGTAGAGAGCTGCTGACACAGTCCACTGTCCTTTCTCTGTCCTTTATAACAGCTCAGTCTTTGAAGAGTGGTTTCATTATATCAGGTAGACAGGAGATTAGGGTTAGGAGATCATGTGTGGTCTGGATTCAAAACCATATCACATGGCTAATCCCTCAGCTATATCAGTTAGCAGAAGGGCCTTACCAGAGTTTCCACGTTGCTTGATGCACTGTCCCCTGTTAGGGATGCCAGCGGCAGGGTTTCCTGGGTTGATGATGTGGCACTCATATCCCGTTGGACAGTGGAGAGGTTCGTCTCCATCCTCAGTTGTACTGCAGGCCTCAGCTGGTGGGCAGAGATCATGCATTACAATTGAAGGGAGGTGAATTTTCTAAGTCATGTCACTAGTTATAAGGGTTTTTTCTGGACTCAGTCAGATATCTGTACTTACCCTGCAGAACCTCCTCAGGACCATCTAGCAACCAGCCGTTACCTCCCAACCACCGAGGCTTAGGTTGCACCAGCCAGTCCAGCACTAGACACACATGTCAAAATATTATACATATAAGAGCCTCAGGATGATGATCAGTGATGTTTTCTCAGCTATTCAAATATGAAAAATCTAAATTTCTTCAAAAAGCTGTAGCAGCATGTTTAAAGCTTCACAGAAAGTTTAAGTACATAACAAATCTTTGTGTCTTCTTGTTAAAGGTATTTTTTGTAGTTCAAAAACTTTGAAAAATTATTGTTTATATTTGTTTTGGTCTCTACTAGTTTACCATCTTCATAAGGCCATGACAAATTTGACATTTGTTTGAATGTGCTGAGTGCCCCTATTCTATTCTTGTACTCATTCTGGCTTTTTAGTCTGTTTAAGGAGACTGATGGACTGAGCTTCATGCGTGTTTTGGTGCTTGTCCACAAAAATAGCCCTGTCTGCTTGGAAACAGGTTAAAGGCCTTCTTTTCTTCAGATTTAACATCTTAACACTGCTCTGGGTGTAACCGTCTATAACCCTCTGCTGACCTGGTGGTGGCTGAACAGATTCCAGACAGGCATAGATGCAGCCATTGTAGCAGCAGCGTTTATGCCGCTCACACTCTGAGTCTGAGCGGCAGCCTGGCACCTCACAGGCTCGCTCTGGCAGCATCTGGGGTGGGGGTGGACATCGGTCATTCTTCTGGTGCTGTGTGGACTGTGGGTGGTTGGGGTATTCATAGTCCTGAGAGACAGAGAGAATCAAATGACCATGTCATGAATGACAATGTGGAGGTCCTTTCACTCTGACCTTAAAATCATTTAAGCAGAGGTTCTGGGTCTGTGAAAAGTGGCTACAAGTTCAATAGTGGAGAAACTCTAATTCCAACAATGTTCAGGTAGACTGGTGAGCATACATGATGAAAATTGGACTGAAGTTATACGAACAAAAGTAAATGAAAATAAACTATCAAACAAGATTGTATTTTAACCATTAGAGGGCAGCATTGGACCAAGGTCATTCCTTCTTAGAGCAGCGGTGCCGTAGCAGAGACATTTCATATTTGGCTTTAGTGTGCATGCCTGCCTGCTAACGTCTTGACCTGAATTGGGAGGTGATTCACTGTGGGAACACACACTTCCCCAGTGAGTTTGACAGAGATAAAGTAGGACACAGGACCCTGGGCCAAGCAAAGACACACTTCATACATGTCAGTAGCTTTGCCAACATCAAGTTGAGGCCTAGACAGACACACACACACACACGCACACACTTTTCCACTGCTGCTTAAAAAACCTGCTCTGGCCTCGGTGGAGGGGTAATTTTTATCAAACTGCAGCTCTATTGATTGCAACTCAATGGTCTGGACATGCCAAGGAAATAATCTGTGGGCTTAAACTCTTTCACACAGCTGGTATCAACTATCACGAGTTTTGCAGCACAATATAAGCTGCCATTCATTGTGGGTTGTGTACACATGGGAAATATTATAGCAAGAAGCAGAGCTGCCCTCCACAAAACAACATATTTGTTTTACTTGGTAATCAAGTCTCCAATTTGGTTCCACTTCTCTCTATTTACTGCTATGACACAAGCAGTAATGTGCCATTTTCTGTCTAGTCTAACATTAGGAAGGGAACTTTATGCAAGGGAAAAGTCAACATACAGAGCATTGTATGAGTAAACAGGTAAACGGTAAACTTTGAGTTTCTACTGCTAAAAGGTTCATTCCTCACCAGGTCCTGAGATCTACTTCAATGTATTTACCTGCTAGTTAAGAGTAAACCTTTCCCATTAATTTCTATATAGTTTTATTGATCATAAGGCAGTCATTGACCCTGGAACTGAAATTGTATTTGTGTAGAGCTGTTCGTTATGAGCCAGAGAACACATGCGGTGCTACAAACAAACACAACCACAAGGTTTCGGTTTTTAAGTCGGGTGGGTGACTTTTATTTACGACATTTGTTTGGCATCTAAGGGTGCACCAGAGAGAGCGAGAAAGGGAGAAAGAGAGAGACGGAGGGAAAAATGGGTGGTTTTTTGCGCTAGATTAGTAATTAGATAATCAGCTTGTGGGTTGCACACGATCATTAAAACTGTGCTGTTTATTTGGCAGGCTTACTGAATGTTCGTACAAACCAGCCGGAAGAATGAAAGCAAATGTTTGGCGCTCATGGTGGTATCACACACACTGTGTGTGTGTTCACTTTAAACACACATTAATTCGTTCTGGCAGCTGCGAGCTTAGTGGGTGGATGGTTGGTTTGGGGGGGTGGGAGGGAAGATGGATTCACACCACGAAGGGATGGAGGGAACAATGTGTGGCTCTGCAGTCAAGAGTTTTTTTCAAGAGTTAGGCATATTACTGTAAGCAATGTGTTTTGAGATGATTATTTTCAGCATTTGTGTTTAATGTATTATTGTTGTCAGTGGTCACCCGCTTTGAGGCTGGTTATTAAGTTTCAGTTCTTTTGGGGTGATTCCAGAGATATGTCAGACCTGCAAACTTAATTGTTCTGAAAACTGGCATTAAAGCTCTCCTTGGACTCTTTGTTTAATTTATTACTTTATTTAATTTAACCATATATTTGTTAGAGCTGCTGTAGTCACCATTTTTGTATGAAAAATAGATTAAATGACTATATGCAATGTTAAAGGTGTCACCTTGAGTGAAAATCCCATAAATAATAACTACCTCACCTTGCAGTTCCCTTCAAGAGTATTGATCTTTTTTAGCATTATTATTAAAGTCATTGTTTGGTCTTAAGAGCTGAAAATTTACTGGTGTCATTCAGTAATTTGCAGATTCAGCAGTTGTTTCCGGCAGGAAAGCTTAGAGTATGTTACTTTCTCAGCACCAAACGTCAGATAGACAAAGTTAGGAACTGGCTGATGAACATATTAAAGAATTTAACATTTAGAGGCCAATATTTTTCTTGGGAATAGAGACAGAAACAATGCTAAAAGGACCCTGAGTACTGAATGCTAACTTTATATGAAACGTGTCAGTAGTAGTTTTTGTGCTATGATAAATACCAACCTGTCTGTGGTCTCACACACTTGCTATGAATTTCTTCTCTGTTTTTATAAAGTAGATCATATAATTTGGAAAATCTGTCTGCTGCCAAACAAAAGGAATGTGAACATCTGACACTCCAAATAAAAGAGTAAAGCAATTCTCAGTGCGTTTTTAATCGAGCAGTAGTGCCCCCGTCAATGGCTTGTAATTAAGTCATCCTTTTGCTGCCAAGTCGGCCATACCTCATCTTTAAACTTGCGAAACATCAGTGCTGTTTCCAGTTTTTTGCCCTGCCCCTAAATGGCTGTAAAATCTTGAAAGACAATTTTGTCTTAAAGGCATCCATTTATATATCATTGCACTGTCATAAAATTGTCCCAGTATCATGTGACACACCAAGCCATAACATGTACAGTTTCCTCTGCTTGTACATCTATCTTCAAACTACAGTTCCTCTATGCCTTCCACTCATGGCTATCAAAGAGTAAGTAAGAGCAGTGGAGTCCCAGTCGTTCATAGAGTCTCTTGGTTCTACGACATCTACGTATGAATGAGCACTACAAAGTCTGCTGTGATTGGATAATGACATAATGACCACTGCCGTCTCCCCTTGTCTTATATCCGATCTGTTCCCAAAGTCTCCTGCAAACATCTCCTACAAAATGTCAAGCGCCCTTCCTGTTTATGTGTGTGTTTGTTTGCTTGTGTTGACTTTGACCTTGCTTGTATGCATAAATGCCATACATTGCAGAGGCCATTCATTCTTTGGTGTGTTGTGTTCAATTTGTAAATACTTAAGCATCACCAACAACGCTGTTGCCACTTACATCATGGTTTTTTTTTAGCCCTTTTTTTTAACAGCACTTTTGTATATATATATATTATCCTTAATAAAATCTCCAGTCTCCTTTTGTGTTGTGTCACGTTTGTACAACAGAAGACCCGCCACCACCATGCTCTATATCTTGAGCCCTATCACACGATGCTACCCACATCCCTCTGATGTTGCAGACTGTTTATTTACACTCCTGTCTGCGGTGCTGCTGTCCCGTATAGACATTGCCAGCGGGCCTGTGTGTGATGTTCATTTTTATCTGTCGGCATGTAATCCACCTCTCTGTCTGCCTCCGTCTGAAACATTAGAAGTATCTCTTGTTTTTTTTCCTTTCTTCTTCTCTTTGGTTTTGAGAGAGAGTGGCTTGATGGCAGCTGATCTCAACTGCTCTTTTCCTCTCTCTGTCTTTCTTTCACCTTTCTCTTCAGTTCTTTTTTATTGTTTAAGGAGAGTTTGTGGGGAGAAGCCACTTGAGACCATGTCTGGCTCCTTAGCTTGACTGAGATCAGGCCATTCATGGTTTCGCCCAGAGATCTCAGAGAGATATTGAGATTTTTTTGCTTCCTTTGTGCAAGGATACCACACCCAGTCTCAAACATATGCCCATATAGTACTGCAGGGTCAAGGTTGCACATATATGCGTAAACAAAGAGAAACTGCGCAATGTCATATGAGTGCCAACTCAAATCTATGAAGTGAAGTAGCCCACAGGACACATCTGGTTAGCTTTTAAATTGTCAGGACAAATTTACTGTGTCTAAACCAGCAGTGGGGCTGGCAACAAGATGGACAGACTTGCAGATAGACAGAGACACACAAGGCTCAGCTGAGAGGTAAACTAACAGGTTGTGAATTGGTCAGTGATTAGAGTTTTATTGACTGATTGGACATAGATGCACAACTGGGAAAAGAAGTCCTTCAATTGCAGACAAAGTGACAAAATGGTGGTGTCTAACCTTGAATTTCTGTCAAAAAGAGTGAACCCTTGTGAGATATGGTAACAAAGCTTTAAATGCAACTAACTGGTTTTGTGGAAACAGCTACAAATAGTGTCTACTTTTCAGTGCTATCCAGAGATGACAGGAATGGCTTTGCTGGAGTTCTCATATTTCTCAAAGTGTGGTCCACGGACCAGCTGTGGCCTACAAGCAGTCCCTGTGATAGTGAAGCAAAAGTTGATGTGAAAATGAGTTTGCCTTTTTGGTTTCTTTGTGTACCTATGGCATTGGGCAACAATTTGCTCCAGTCTAAGTCCAGTAATATGTTTCTGACCAGCAGGCCCACATCATCTGACTGGGATTAGTCCTTTTTAGGGCCACACACTCACAACATGACTGGGTGCAGGTTTCCCTGTCAACCTAAGAGTATTACTAACTGCTTTCTTGTTAAGAGCTCCAAGCATAATTTTTCCTATTTTGCCTTTAAGTTCTGTTTACTTTACTGTTTCATTTTGTTCAATATAGGCTATCATTCCGATATATTCCCCCAAGGTAAAACACTAACCCAGCTAACATGATTATAAATTCTCTAGATTGTATAAAAGCTAATAAGATAGGTCACCATTGCCAAAATGGCTTGGTTCAATAACTCGTGTCTAAAAATTAATGTGGCTTAAAAAATTTGATGATTTACTTCCATTATTATTTTAACTAAATGAAATTGTCTGAAATTTCACACTGTTAAATACTGGCATGACCAGATGTTTTACAGCCAAGTATTGTCAAAATTGTGTTGCAATTATTATCCATTCCCATGATTTGTTAACTCATTGCCTGAAAAGATAGACTGTTTTCTGCTGAACTAAAGTATCTTGTTTTTGTGCTTCAAAAATATTCAGGTGCATTTATTAAATAGTAATTACCAACCACTACACTCAAAATGTGACTTTAAATCCTGTGAATGAAAATGTTTAAATCCTTTAATGACAAGAATTTCCTGCTCCTCTTTTCTTTTGAACGGGGTCACATCATGCAGTAAACTACTAGTAGCAAGCCACTATTTGCAAACAACAATTTTCTCAAAAGCTACAAATTTCCCCTGGTCTTTTAAGCTGCGTGTGTGTCTGTTATGTTTCAGCCCAAGAACATGAAGTAGACATGTTTCTGCAAGGTCCTTGTTTTAACACCAGCTGCTGTTAGAACAGTCCACAACACATCAGATAAATGAAACTGTAAAGATTTGTGATAGTGGCTTCTTCTCAGACACTCTTAAACGAAAACATGCCCTGACACATGTCTGAGCCGGAGTGTGTTATGGCTGTAAGGGACTAAATCATATGTGTGTGTAAGTCTGAGTCCTTTGATTATAAGCTTCCCCCTGAATCTTTGTTCTCCGGCCTTTACATGTTACATATTATTTGACAAGCAATTTCTCTGTGAAACACCAAGAGGAAATTAGAAAAGTGCTACTAGTGACCCTTGAACCTTGTGTTAGCTGGAGGTCTAGAAAAGAGATGGTGGCTCTGATTCCCATGTCAAAGAGATTTAAACACCTTATGTACAAATCATACAGAGAACGTTAGGACCAAATCTGTGAAGGCAGTGAGAGACGAAAGTAAAGGAAACTCAGTTTGTATGAAATTTTCCAAATGCATGTAATCTTGACTGCTCAGAATTTGAGGATACATTTCCAATCTACACTGAGGAATCTGATTACACATCTGATTTTAAAATAGCACTTCCAGTACCTTGATTACAAAGACCTGCTTATTCTGCGATCCCTGATCGTAGGAGGCCTTAAATTCACTGCAGGTACATTTGCTTATCATATGTTCATATAATGAGAATTCTTAAATAAAATAAAAATAAAATAAAATAAAAATGTTAAAACTAATAATAATAATAAAGTAGTTTTTTGTATTTAGGTAATTAATCAGCTAAAATTTTCTATTCAACGGAACAAAACTGAGCTTGACTGCAGGACAGGTAGTAAGCATGCTGCCACTGGCTTTGGTTTTGTCACACATGTCCTTTTTCAAGACACACTGATCCATAGTGCAGTGCAGTGAAACACTCACTCACTATAATTTGTCTTTCTGCACAGTCCTGGTGTTATGGATGGGGCTGAAGGTGTTTGTGTATATGTGTGTGTGGAGGGCGGTGGCTAAAAAAATGAAAAATAGAAATATGCAGAGATGAAAAGGTTCCTAAGGAAAGAGAAAGAAATTCCATCTGCACAGTCGTCTCAGCATGTTCCAATTACAGCAGCTTTGAAGATGAGTCCAGCAAGACGGTGCTTTTGGCCCATCCTGGAGCAGGAGGAGACAAGAGGAAGACATTTGAAAGAGGGAAAACAAGGGGGTTGGTATACTGAGGGAGACACATGGGTGAGGGGGAAGAAGGGGGAAAGCAGGCTAGAGAGAGGGTGAAAGGGTAACTACTGCATACGAGAGAGCGGAAGAGAGATGAAAGCTGAGAATGAGAGAGATGGGCCAATGAGGCCATAAACCAGTCAGAAAGTGAGAACATTGAAGCACGAGAGGTTTCACAGAGGAGGAAAGAGCACATGAGGGGGAAAAAGAAAGAGAACGCAGCACGCTACAGTGAGCCCTTGTTAGAGATGATCAATCAGCTACACTGAGCTGAGTTAACAAGCAGGGGCCCGGTCTGCAAGTTCAGTTCCTGCCCTAATAATCCGCCATGAACACATGCTTGCTCTCTCTCTCTCTTTCTCTCTCGCTCCCTCACGCACGCACACACACACACACAAAGACAGAAGTTGCACATCCAGTGTGGTCCTCAATTACTCATATGGAAATCTGAAAATAATCTACTTATTCCAACTTGTTGCACACTCCACTTTCAGATGCTCTTCAAAACAACAACAACAAAAAAAACCCCTATCATGTCCAAGAAGCTATTTATTTCTGATAATCAAAGCATGTCTACTAAAAGTTTTCAAACTGTGTCTTTACCAGCTGTAGTGAAAAAAATGTTTAGATTCTCTACAAGCAATAAGTGATAAGTCTCATTCAAAAGTAACTAGTTGAATATTCCTGTTATGTATTTATATTATTGTATGTAAATCAATGAAGTGAATCAGTTTAAACCAACCTTAAATAAAAAAGATATAATCAAAAGTCTTATGTGTAGTTGGTTGATTTTGAATTATTTATATACATTGAATGGTTCCAGTTAAATAGCAATAGCAATAATGCATCATCTACAGATGAAATTTGTGGTTTTGGCAAATTCATGTGGTAGAATAGAAAGTACCACATTTCCATACTATGTACACATAACATAATATACATACTATATTTCCATGTTGTATATAAAATGGTGCAGCGAGCGGCTGGTTAGGATAGACTTAAGATAAACTAGATTTTTAATCCATTGAACAACCTGTGTAAAAAGTGTAAAAACTCACGTTGCATCTTGTTCTTCGATCCACCTAAAAACTGAAGCATTGTCTTCTGCTAACCTAACTAGCTGTTAACTAAAGCTTTTCATCCATCACACAAATTTAGTTTTAGAATGATATCAAACTTAACAATTAACTCTCAGCACAAATGACAAATGATGTATTTCTGTTGAACTATTTGAACTAATTATTCATGTTTGAACCTTTAGTGAACGCATTTTCTTGATTTATACCACTGATCTTTCGTCACTGGGTTATTTCACTTCAGGTCTTAGGTCAACTTGACCACCTCTCACCTCAACCACAAAAATGCTCTCGCAATGTGCAGCCAGCTCTTTGTAACAGAGTTGGGATTTTACTGCAACACTGTGATCTCTCACCTACTTCCACTTTGGATGCTTCTCTGAAAAAACAGCTGTAATGAAGAGATGAAAAAAAAAAAAAAAGCCACAAACTTACAGAATGCATACACCAAAGTCACAGGTGATGCTAGGAGCCCTACCTTATGGTTTAGTCCTCTTTTCCTGATTTGTCTGGCATCACTTCCTGTGGTGAGGACCAACAGGGACAGCAGCAGCAGCAGCAGCACAGAGCCCGGCATGGTCTGTGTACTGCACCCAACTCCAAACTCCCCCCGGGTCTCAATCCTTCCCGTCCTCTGCTGACTTAAAAGTATTCTTTCTGGGTCCTCCACTTATCCCAAAGTTTGCTCTCTAGTTGATCTATGTCCTCTGTTGCGGTAATTTCCCAGCTGAAGCAATAACTCTGCAGTGCTCATGTGCAGCCAGAGATTACACAAGCCCCTCTCCCTTCTACAGGACCTGCCTTTATATCTGCCTGAGGAAAAGTGCAGGGTAGAATGACAAAGTAGAGGGAAAGAAGGGGAAAGTACAGAGAGAATGAATGGAGGCAGTGTAGGGAAGCAGCAAAGAGAGGAGAATAGTTAGGGGAGCGAAAAGGAGGGGAAGGGGAGAAACAGCAGCTGTCCATGCATCAGTCGCTGAGAGCTGAAACTGTCTGCTGGCACAGCGCACGCACATGTCTCTGAGAGAGAAGAGGGGAGGTGAAAGGAGCGGGGGGGGGCATTAGAGAGGGCAGTGCGTGCGAAACCTCCCCCTTGCCCCCTTGTTGCATCTCACAGCACATCTGGTGAACTTTATGCGATTTTGACAGAGTTGTATCAATGTGTGGTGGAGATGTATTTTATCTTCTGTGGTTTTGCTTCAAATGCTTTCCTGATGTGTGGTATTGTAGGAGAGAAAATAAACAGTTTCGCTAAGTGTGGGGTTAGGAAGTACTTGTGGAGTGCTTATATAGTGTTCAAGCATGTATGTGGTGTAACTATTAGCGATAGAACATCCCTGTTTACATTCCTAATATTTCTGCGGGAGAGGATATGCATGATTTCATACTTGAACCCACCTGAATGAGGAGATGTGTGTTTGTGTCCATGTGTGTACACTTGTCTGTCTGTCTAATATGTTTGGAGTGGATGCAGTGTGATTTCAGTGGCAGTGACCCATAACGACAGAAGGCATGTGGTTTGCCCCCAGGGGCCTCTCTGTCTCTCTCTTCAGCTTCTTTTCCTTCATGTATCTCTCAAAGTGCTGTGTCTCATACAAGGACATCTACCTTCCACCCCCCCCCCCCAAACATTTCACTCCTTCCTGTCCCTTCCTCTCTCCCCATTCTCAGTGTCTTGCACTGAGAGGGAGAAAGAATGCTAAGCCTGCACAAATCTCAGTCATTATTAGTTTTACAGGCGCAGGGCACATGTCACTGGGAGGCCCAGGCTTAGACAAAAAGCAAAGTAAAGAGAAAGTGAGTGAAAAAAGGGGGAACATGTAACAATAATGGAAAAGGGTGGTGTGGTCTGATGCTATGGTTTGATACCATCGCTATAAATCAGAGGTGCAATTTAGAAACAACCATCTAAATGTCTGCACATGATGCAGTTTACATCATTAATAGTAACAAATTTACCACTTAAAATTCTTTGGAATATGATACAGACAGACGTTTTTAGAAGCAACTATCCACAGCTGCAGATTTTATCTCCTGCAGCTAGTTTACAAGTTAAAGATGATGTTGCCCTGTTTGCTGGTTTATAACACAGCTTTTTTAAGGCTTCAAGCTGACTCACTTTATAGTAAGGATGAGAACTGATCAAAGTGCCTGGGGAACATATGGGTATATAGCAGAAAAAACTTTTTTTTTTAAGTGTAAATATCACCAAATGTTTGGCAATCTAACATTTTTTTACCCTACTCCATTATTTGAGACTAGGGCCATGTAGTGGGAAAAACTGTCGCTGTTCCAACAGCCTAACAAAACGCAGCACATTAAATTATTTGGTGTGTAATCATTTAGTTAGACCTAATATTCTCTGTTCTAGTTAGCCTTAATGCTGATTTTTATTGTTTGTTGTCTGATTGTTTTGTTCTAGTATTTTCAGAAGGCTAGGACAAAGACACTACACTCACCATACTGCAAAAGCCACCTTACACTGTGTGTCAATAAGCATAAATCAAGAAAAATGCATTAACTTATTAAAGGTATACAAAGAATGAGTGAATACATGACTGCACCTCATTACTTGCTTCTCATTCATAATTAGAAGCACAACAATGTATTTTCCGTTGTATGATGAGCACTATTTTCATTGGTGTAGATTAAATCCCTCAAAACGAGTACAGTAACCCGCACTCACCCATTAGAGGTTCATCTACCGCCCGTCATGTGCAGCAAAGTGATTGTCAGCGCTGCCCAAGTCCAAATCCTCAGGTGAAGAACCTCAACTTTCTGAGCATTCAATGAACTTACGTTTACATGACACACAAAAAAAACCCTGAACTATTGCGTTAGTCCGACCAAAACTGGACTTTTAAAGTACACATAAACACGTTAGCTCGACTGAAATCGAGTTTATAATTGTCGGACTAACACACCAAGATAATGCAATTGAAGGTCGATCTACTGCTGCATGTATACGGAGTCGGACTGGAGCCGGAGGAGGTGATCTGCGCATGTGCTAAAGTTTCGCGCCAAACTATGACCCGGAAGTCGAACAGCATTTAAAACGTAAACGTAAACGTAGGAGGTCAGACAAAAGAAGCCGGCTAACGGCTAACGCGTCGAACATGGCAAAGTCTGCAGCAAAAGCTCATTTTTGGACGGATACAGAGGCTAACTTGCTAGCTCACCGGTCTTTTTTTATTTCCACATCTGTTGTGGTCTGTGACGTCATAGGTCAATCGGTAGTGGCCCATTACCCACAAGCCGAAAGAGTGCATATCGCCACCTATCGTAGCAGAGGCAACATGATTTCAACAAATAAATCAATTTCACTCCCGTGCACGTATGCTGGGACAAGGATTAGATGGCTTTATCGAGCTACAACCATAGCTCGACTTAACTGCGCATGTAAACATGTCAGTCAGCTTATTTAAAGTAGGATTTCCCAGGCAAACGCTACACTTAGTAACTTTTGCCACAAAAAGCAACCAAACTGACTAAGTGGTGGGTAGAAATATAATAAAAGTATTTATTCTTCCTAAAACATGCCATTCCCATTCCATTTTGAAAACTAAACAAGACCATTGAAAACACAATCAGTAAAAATTGCAAACCTCACCACACTCTGAATCTGCCTCAGTTCTTAAAGGCTGGAAAATTGCAGCTTCATAGTTTCCAGCAGCAGGCAGTGAGATAATATTTAAAAAGGTGTTCTCACATCATCCATATCCTGTCTTCTTCTCTCTAAATCTGGAGGGAATATACATGAATGGTAAATGAAGTACACAATTCACACATCCCAGGCTACTGAACGCCTGAACACACACACTACATTATAACTTCACAAAAGGATACAATACAGTAATTACTCCCATGGCACAACGGGGCAGTGCATTAAGTCTGGACACAGGCTCCGCTTGTACAGTTACGGATGAGAGGAATGTGTGAACCCATAAATCCTGTCCAGAGACAGACTCTCCACTCAGAAGAAGGAAATTCCTTTTATCTTTGAGCCGTTGTCTAGAGGCAAAGACGCACCGTAGCCGATTCTGCAGGGTGGAGTGTCTGAGAGTCTCTGGGGATTTCATATTGTGTTTCTACTCTCCAATGCTCAAGATTAATTCCAGTCTGATTCATGGTGCAATAGTTGGTAGCTGTCCAGAGATGGATGTGGCTCAGTGGTCAGGGCAGCCCTTTGTCCGCATGTGACAATTATAGGAAAGTAATTTTTACACGGTTTTACACAGGCCTAAAGGGAATACTGACCATAGGTTTCTATGTTGATTCTGGTGTCATTATGTATACTGTACAAATATATTGTAACCACAGCTCTGTTTATACTCCTGTGACTGATCATGGCTCCTTCTGGTATTCAGATGGGAAATTTGGGGTTCCTCATGTTCTATAAAAGAATTGATAATTGTCAGATATGTGAACTCCTGCAATACAAATTTTAGACACTGGGACAAAAGTTATGCAGTTAGTGTATAATGGATCGCCACTAAATTAGCTAAGCGTATAAGACACAATACTGTTGTTAAAGTAGTCCTCAGTTTTCTGTGTTAGCAGCAAGCAAATAAAGGTGAAATTTATACCACAGCACAAACACTTCAAGAAAATTCAGTTTTTACTAAAGAAAACGGTTTTAAAGAGGAGCAACTTAATTGCTTGTTTTGGCAAATGTTTCCCTCAATTGGGAAACTGAGATAACTTTTTAGAATAAAATACCTTTTATTTGGTCATAAAACAATTGGACAAATTGACTTTTACTACCTAACGATGGTGCTGCTGCAGTTCCTCCTCAAGGGAATATGAACAAAGTGTTAATAAAGTGTAGAACCAACAGACAGACTACTATTGTGGCTAAAAAACAAGCTAAATGTGTGACTGTCTCATTTATCACTTTATTATCACTTTAATGGTTATTTGCTCACTTCTCTGGTGGTCAGCCCTTGTGTCAGTCTGTTCAGTCCTGAAGCAGAAGCCTGTCGAAGCCATTCATTCCAAATCAGGCATGTCAGAAAGGGTCAGGGGTCAGCCTGAAGGGTCAGGGGTTAGGCGTGATTGGTTGGAATTAGGCTGCTGTATTCAGAGAGGAGTGAAAGCAGCACTGTTGTGTGGTAAGATCTCAGCATATATTCAGCAAAACAACAAATTTGAATACTTACAATACACAGTGTTCAATCCTTTTTCATTTGCTCTTGGATTTACATTCTTGTCACACTTGGGCTGAGCAAAAGTCTTTATACTATGCTTCAATTCACGCAAAACTATTGTGCTCATTTTCATTTACTTCGTTCTGTTTTACTGCTTCACAATTTAAAAAAGCTTTTGCTGCATCCCAGCATTAGCCTGTGATGTGTCTGATAGATAAATCTCCAGCTGAATGGCCGTTTTAGTCAGTGATAGGGAGTGCACTTGTCTGGTGTTTACAATTTGAGTTTGAGGGATGTGATGAAACAAAACCCACAGACAAACCCACACACAATGTGGATGCTATCAAAAACAGGCTTGTTTAGTGGATTTATTTGACTATAAAGGAACAAAGAGAATAGGACTGGCACCATCCACCATCAGCACTTTATGAGACGATGAGATACTTAGAATAGTTTTAAAGTGATGTCATAATCAGATGATGTACCTCCGCATCTAACCCATACAAAGATATTTTTGATGTCTGAAAGATGAAGGATTGTTGCTTCTATGGGCCTTTGAATTAACGCCTTTTTAAGTATGAGGTATGGCCCAGCACGATGGCCTTGATGGGGTTGGGTGGGAGAGCAGTTAGAAGATGAGGGCTGGTGCTGGCTGTTGGAAAAATAAGAAAAACAAAGGAGATCAAGGGATGAGGACCAGAAGAAACACATATGGATTGATAAAGGGTCCAAACATCAGTCTGCTCTCTCTCTAATATTTTTCAGCATCTTCAAATTAGAAATTCAGTGCTCGCAATCAGGACTCATGCTGATGTAGACAGCTGCTTTGTTGGACCTGGAAGCTGGAAAGCTGAAGACTGTGCACGTTTTTTGGCTTTAAATGAACATATATTGTGAATAATATGCTTTCCATATATTTTTCATAGTCAGCTCACCATATGCACACAGAAATGTTAAACACGTCCATGTTTAAAGCAATAACCATGTTTCAAAGACTCTGGAGGTGGTGTGTGGGCCTGTTATACTTGTTATGCTAATTAAACATAACTACCTGTAGCTCCACTAATCGTTTTCTACTACCATCATGTCTTCTCTTCTAATCAGTGGGATGGTTGAGGCCTTGCCCAATCTCAACTGTTTCCCCTTCATGACTACTGTTATTATCATTTATCCTCTAACGGTCCTAACCATCACAAACTTGGTAATCTGTTACTGTTACCTCTTCTTCTCGTCTTATCATTTTCCTTTGACTTCTTTCAACTCCTCTAAACTCGGGCGCTTATCCCCAGTTTTAAGTTTCCCTTTGTTTTTCCCCTCTCCCAACTCTCTCTCAGTTTGTTTCTCCTCTTCCACATGCAGCTATCGGCTGTCCTCTCATCCCATTTGCTCTCCAATGTCTGTTTCTCCCTTTCTCCCTTCGGTCGTCCTTCTCCTCTCCCTTCCTCTCTCCTTCGTCTGGCTATCAAGTGGTTTGAACTCAGGTAGTGGTGCAGCATTCCTCAGCATGACCCCAATGAGCGAGGTCAGCTTTAAAAAAAAAGATGGAGAGTGGGGAAAAAAACCCCAAAACACCATTTCAGCTGTTTCTATAGCGACCCCGTGCTTAGGGGGTCTGCCATGGGGTCAAATTGACAGATAGGCGCTTCAGTGAGTCCTGTCAGAACTTCAAAGCTCTTCCTGTGCTTTCTGCTTTATTGGAGATGATGTTGACAGGGTCAAATGTAGACAGTCCCATATCTCTATTGCTAATTCACACACACACACACACACACACACACAGCAGGGCAGTAGTTTGAGGTCGGGAAAAAAAGTCAAAACAAGTGGGATCTCTACTAGTCACCGAATTTATTACCTCATTAAATGTTATTCTTAGTTAATTTAAGGTCTCAGTTGAGTTTCAAGTCCATGTGAACACAGTATTAATGTTGACTACGACATGAGCTTCGTTTTCGATATCAAAGTCCTATTCAGAGGAAAATAGACCACATAGGATGGAATGCATTAGTATGCAGCTACTTGTTTTATCTTGAGGGGAAATGGGAAGTAACTCCACATTTTCTTCTTTATCTCAGTTGCATGTTATTGTGATGTGACATGTGATTCCTTTTAAAATATGTAGTACAAAGAGTTTACAAAAATAGGAGTTAATGGATTTCAGGCAGGTTGATGTGTAATTAAAAGATCCAACTTCCTCACAGTAGACTTCAACAGACTGGACATCCTCTGATAATTCTGAACCAGCAGTCTTTCTATCCCTGATAATAGGTGGCCTCTTCTCTCTCTTTTGGCAGTCAACCATTGCATAGTGTGTGTGTGTGTTTGGTTTTCATGTAGAGTTTCTATGAAACATGGATTATGTCTTTGTTCCTGTCTGGCAGATCAAAGGCTTGTGGTATTTTGTGACCAGCTCTCTTATTGTGGTAAGTTTTCTTTTCTGCAGTCTCCTTCCTTTTAGTGTGTGTGTGTGTGTGTGTGTGTGTGTGTGTGTGTGTGTGTGGTGTGTGTGTGTGTCTATGAGCAGCTTGTGTCAGATAATGCAGGGGGGATTTCAGTGTGGGCCACTGTTTGTAAACCTCGGTTTTGAGTTTGTTATTGAAGGTTTATAGGGAGTGACATGTTTATTTATACTTGTTGTATTTGAATTGGACCAGCTGAAGATGTTTATCTGCTTCTGGGGTTATGAAAGCTAGTTTTCTTGATGGTTGCACATACCAAACATTCTGCTGCTGAAGAAAATGAAAAAATCCTTTTTTCTGCACTGGGACACAATTTGGAGAAAAATTCATGGAGCGATGAACTTATTTTCTTTCTTCAGCTACGTAAGTTAATGCTTCAGCTCATTTTTAAAGCTGATTTAAAATTGACTGACGAGTTAAAGGTGCATGGTTCATTTTTATTTAGTTATTTATTTTTTGCTTACGTTTTGATCACGGAACCAAAAAGAAGCTGATGCAACTTTCTGTAACTTCTCTAGTTCCCTGTGGTGAAATATCTGCATTTATCTGCTCTTTCCAGCTTCACCTTGCAGCTGAGAAGGTTGGACATGTAACATCAGTATTTTCTCACTGGAGGGAGCCACAGACACATTTTCACTGTTCAACACAACATTTATCCATGCATGACACTTGTGCAATCAGAGAAAAACGGAGAAAAACATTTAGAAGAATAAAGAAGAGCATCTTTGGGACAACATGTATAAAACACACCTTTTGACTAAACGCTTAAATTTGATCAATTTAAGTTCATACATGTTTTAAACCTGAGTGACATAAGAGAGATAGTATCTGCAGTTTTCTCTGTAGGAAAGTGTGTTACTACAGTTTGTCAGTCAAAAAATATTTCAGTAGTGTGGAGGGCTCAACCTTTTGATTCACAATGGAAAAAAAGCAAAACCTAACTCATATTATTTTTTCCATTAACTTATTGGTTAAAATTATACATTAGTGAAACGATACTTTACATGTACTTCTACGTTGCATCACAATCAGGAAAAAAATGTGCTACTCTCTATGTTGAAGTAAAAACTATTGATATAAGCATCTTGACCAACTAGATTAATAAATCAGGTAATTGGGTCACACACAAAACGAAATATGTAAAATGTGGAATAAAAATTGTGATTGTTAATGTTTGCTAATCAATAAAATGTTTTTAAATCACTCACACACTGAAAATTTCCCCATCGTTCCAGCAAAATTAAAAAAAACCTCCCCTGAGCTGAGCATCCTTCACTCCAATCTGATCTGTAGATCTGTTGTAAACGTAGGAAAGATTTATCAATTCCATCAGTCCCCGCAGGGAAACACTGGTGGTGGCCTTTTGGGGGGTTAGAGCACACTGACTCCAAACTGTCCATGTAATCACTGAGTAACTGGCACTTATTGACATTGAAGGTCCTGGTCCTGCAAATCATTGGTCACATGACAACTTCCTTTTGACCTCTGAACTCCACTGACCATACATTTCTTCAGAAAAACCGCCACACCATTTAACCCGAACTATGAATTTCTCTGTTGTTGACTGGGAGATCCAACTTGGTGTCCAGCAGCAACGGATTGTATTTCTTTATTTTTCATGTAATGCCAAACTCTTTGGCTTCAGCTCCAACTTCTTTGTCCCACTTTCTCTGTATGCATTTTGTGATTCTTTGACCTCTGACTGCCGTGGTTTATCTGATGGAGGAGGAGCAGGAAAAAGGCAGAAACAATGAGAGCCACCCCTGCCATGATGAAGCCCATCCCATAATCACTCATTTTGTCAATGAAGTATCCTGAAATGAAAAAAAAAAAAAAGTATGTGTGATGTGTGAATGATTTGCAACTTTGACGCATACACATTCACGCTAGCTGAAACGCAGCACAATCACCATTATGATATAATTTTGGCTTCATTTAATAGTAGATAACCATAAAGGAAGCAAAAGATGCAGACAGAGAGGTGCAGAAGAGGACTTCAGAAAGATTCATTTCATCATAAGGCAGTAACGCCAGTGCCGACCTCCAGTTACAGAAAACAAAATTAAAATACTTTGATGCATCCTCAACATCCGTCGAATCTCTGCTCTTCAAAGTGCTGAAGATACTCAAAGCTACAGTAAATAAGTTAGAAATAGCCTCTGTGTCAGTGGGACCATGTTAAGTTAGAAATAGGACACATCCAGCTACATTTGTATTGACTCGTTTTGAATTAGTGCTTAACTTGAATCAAGGTCAGTCTCAGCCTTGAGCAGTGTCTTAAATTTTATATTTACATGTGTTGGAATCACTTTAATCTAAAATTTGTAGCTTCCAAGAACTTGTCAAACAGAGATAAGTAGAGAGGGTGTGGGAGATGGGATAAGAGATAGGATAATTAGATAGGATTTGCTCATATCCAACCACTGACAAAGCACCCCGTTTAATTTAGAAGAAAAAAACATACAGCACTAAAAGGAAATAAGGAAAGTCCCTACATTTTCCAAGCAGCTTGTCACACATTGAAAGCTCTAATTTCTCCAATTCCCTGTATTTTTGCTACATTAACAACCTTGTAAATCCATAAATACCATTAAATGAATCTGAGCTAAAATGAGGTCAATGTGTGTTTTTCCACAGCTGTTTTACTGCTGGCTGCACTCAGATGCAGGATACTTTTTGGCTCGGTTGGCTGTGCCTGGGCGCCAAAGTCAAGCTGGGTGTTTTCCGGGCTGCGTTTGTTTCTCTCAATTAGAGGTGTGAGCGAAAACAGGTTGCAACTTCAGTAATCGGGTTCAAATCCTTGTTGGTTTGTACAGTAGGACAGTGCTGTGGGTGGTGGAGCTGCAGCTTGTGTTCATTTGCATCGAGAAAGCAGAAACGAGAAACGATTTTTCCACCAACTTTGTGGGAGTTCCCGACACATTTTAACTGCAATAGTTAACTTTTTTTTCATTATTATTTTTCACAAGAGAATAGATGCATGAGAATAAGTGCAAACACATTGCCTAAGTAGCTGGCACGTTTGGCAGGAGGTTGACACAAACTACATATCTTCTTAAAAAAAACTTTTTGTAAGCAGGGGCAGCATGGTGGTGAAGAACCTTGACACACAGCAAGGAAGCTCTGGGTTAAAAACGAGTGCCTGGGCTCAAAAATTGGCTTCTGAGGCCTTTCAGACTGTAAAACAAAGGGGTCAGTAAGTCTAAGTGTCTCTATACAGCATGTCAACCTTGTAATAGACTTGTGATTTGTTTGTTTCGTAGCCTGCCCTGCCCAATATCAGCTGGATTGGCTCCAGTCCCCTGTGACCCTCTCAGGAGTACCAACACAGGTAATAGAAGGATGTTTGTGAGGAGGTTTGCTACATCAACTTAAAAATAAGTGACCACAAACACAGTTAGAAAAAAAATGCCATTTGGCAGTCAAAAGATTCTTTGACTTTTTGTACTTATTTTCCATATCACCATAATTGTTCTAATACTGTAGAAGAGTTTGGACAAATGCTCAAGTGACTGCATGGAAATTCAGCGGGGAGGAAATTCCATTTAAGGGGAAAAATAGAAAGATCTTTGGGCCATCAGCCGTGAAATTAATACAGCCATAAAGCATCCACATGTTTAAATTTTTGCATAGTTGCTCCTTGAATATAAAACTCCCCTGTCCTGTGGGATGGACCATCGACAAAACCCACTATTAATTGAGGGGTGGTGCTGCATGTCAGGATGGTATAAAAATCTCATTTTCGCTGAATGGCTTCACTGGGCTGGGCTTACAATGCGGAACGATGTCTAAGCTTTTTCACTGTGTGATTTAATGTGATGGAAGAATTGGACAAAGGGAATGACAGGCAGGGTAACTTGGAGTTAATGGTTTGGATTTTTTTTCTGAAGCTCTGTTAACAGAAATGTTCGCACACATTGAACAATATACTTTTCTATTCTTCTCTGTTCAGCTTCTTGTTTACATCCTGTTCCTGCAGCCAGTTAGTATGATGGAGTGGATCACAGGGAATTTCGCAGTAACCACTTAAATCAGAAATCCATTTCTTTTTGATATGCACCCTCGGTACACTGTGTACTCGCAGTTGACTATCAAAGCATCTTTCTTGCTCACCAGCAATGGGTGGTCCGAGCAGGCCTCCGCTGCTGCGTATGAGCATGAAAAAGCCCAGTGCACTTCCAAGCCTGTGGACGCCCACAACCTCAGCCAGCACAGTGATGTGGATGGAGACCGTGGCACCGTACATTAGGCCATAAGCTGTGCTGACAGCTGCCAGCTCTGGGAACGAGGTGGCCAGTGGGCAGAGGAGTAGCACTGTGCCCAGCAGGATCACTGTAGCTGTCAGCTGTTGAACCTGGTAGGAAGACAGAGACAAAAGAAACCGACTGTCCATCAGTGATCTTTCCTTGACGACATGTACACACTTTCCATATGGACATTATAAGAGATTTGATCAGGTTTGGCTAGCTTGCTGATAATTCCAAGGGAAAATCTTTCCCCTAAAAATCACTGGTTCCCTCCTGAGTGGCTGGGACAACAGACTCTATATAAAAATGAACTGATACTGGCTGAAAGATTAAGTATATGTGAAGGAGCCTTAAATCTGCATTCTGTCTAATGGTGATCAGCCGGGGACTCCAGCGTGTGCAGAAAGAAAAGTGAAAATGTTCCCACTACTAACTTGATTTATTTACTCAGTAAACATTTCCTAATGAGTCTATGACCTCAATCCCTAATTTCAACCTTGTTCAATACAACTAGATGTTGTTTTATGGGCCCATTTGGAGGAAAATAGACCATAAAGCAGGGTAAACATGAGGGCGAGGCTATCGTGTGATTGACAGACCACAAACAGTGACTAACAATCAGAATACAGTACAGAGCAGGTCAAATCCACTGCTCACTCTCCTTCAGCTCTTACTCCTCCTCCAAGTTTGGTTTCTTCTGGTTTAAAAAAATTTACTTTTTTAGCAACAGGAAGAATTGAAAGGGAAGGGAGTCAAGAGGCAGATGGAAAAGCTCTCTTCCAACAAAAAGGAAAAATGGTCCTTTGTCCTCTGCATTGTGATGGGGTTGGATGTGAGCCGCCAACATTTTTGAGATTTTCAGGCTATGTTTTTGGAACCGCTGTATCAAACTGAACATACCATCTCCACCAGTCTCAGGTTTGCCACCCAGCCAAAGAACAGTCTTCCAATCAAGTCCATTGCAGCAGAGATGGACATGAGCGCCGCCGCCTCGTATTCCTCCATCCCCTTACTGCGCGCATAAGGAATCAGGAACAGAGCTGGAGCAAAGAAACCCAGAGCAGCAAACACCCCAAACATTGAGTAGACCATGAATTGCTTATTAGTGATGAGGGTATAGTCCACGTAATGCAGGATTTTGGTCTTTAGTTCAGCCCTCTTTGTCCCATGCTTGGAGCCTGTAGATGAATTAGGGATCTCCTTGGGGTCTTGAGGACAAACCTCGACCGTCCCCTGATCGGACCCTTCACATATTCTCAGCATTCCTGTGTCTTGCCAGTTTGCTTTGCTCAGCTCAGAGTCTTCTGTTTTGAGCATTTCCATTGGAATGCCTCCCTTTTCTGCATTGACCTTGCTGATACAAGTCACATCACGGGTGGCCTTTAGGGGCCTCAGCAGCATCCCACACACACACAGGTTAAGCTGCAGTCCCCCTAGGATCACCAAAGCTCCCCTCCAGAAGTAGCTATCAATCAACAGCTGGAACAGCGGTGTGAGGACAAAGGTGAAAATGCACTCTCCAGCGCTGGCCAAGGCGTTTGCCACCGGACGCCTCTTCTCAAAATATAAGCCCAGCATGGTGACTGTGGGGGTCCAGGTTAATGCAAAGCCTAAACCTGCAGCATAAAGAGCCCAGTTAATGTTTAATTTCTTTTGTCAGTTTTTGACTTTGGGTTGTATTTTTGCACTCACCATTTAGAAATCCCACTGTTAGGTAAAGTTCAATCAGGTTACGAGCAAAAGAGCCAACGATGACCCCTAAGCTGCAAATCAGTCCACCTGTTATCACTATGGAGCGATGGCTGTAGCAAGCACTCAGAGCAGAGGCTACAGGAGCTGCAGAGGATAACACAGAACATGTACATAAAATAAAATTCAGCGTATATACACTAAGGTAAATGTCTTAAAAACACATTGTTTCAATTAATCCTGTTTAATCAATATTCTCAATACAGATGGGTGTTATGAAAAACCACAAATGACCTAGGAAGGTTAAGAGTTTTCAAATTAATCCTGGCGTCTTACTAGGTCTACATTGGCAGCAGATAATAATCACTTTTACTCACAGCATAAACATCGGAGACCAAAAATGTATCATTATGTCAGGACATATCATCCAACACAAAAAAGGACCTGGCGTTTAACATTTTATTAAGACATGGGAGAGAGCCACCTGGTGGTCACAACCTAAGGAAGTTTTTCAACTGTGCCATTTGAAGCAATTCACATTAAGCATCAAGCACATCAAGGAATTTAGGGAGTAAATTGGACAGTATTTTAATAATTTGTCTCATTTAAAAGTTCATAATTACCGAAAATGTGAATGTTAGCCACAGCAATAGAGGTGATCCACGATGCTTCTGTTGCTGTGGCTTCAAAGTATTTGTGTATCTCAACATAAAATACACCAAAGGCCTTAATGACCCCGAAGGTCAGGCCAAAGACTAAGAAGCAGGAGAGTGAGACGAACCAGGCGTAGCCACCATCAGGGGCTGCTGTTGGTGCAGCAGCTGCCCTCCCCTTCTGAGTCTTCATCGCTGAGTCTGTGTCCATCTCCACCATTGTCTGCTGCACTACTACACAAGTCTGAGGGAAAGAAGTACAGATGTTATTATCTTTTGTACAGTATTTACAAATTAAATAATGATTTCTAATGAAAATGACCATAATAATCACTAGAGTCCTGCAACACACACTGAAATCCGGGGGTAAATTTCTGAACTGAAAAAACGCTTAATAATATTATTAATAATATGATATTATTATTGAGTTTATGATTGATAGTATTAAACTGCTTTAGATTTGATCAATGGCAGCAGTGTGCTGAATATAACAATAACCCTGTACACAAAGTGAGGAATATAAATATATTAAATAAATGTCGTTCCCAATTTCTTGGAAAAAAAATCGAAGTGAATAATCACAATTCCCAGCATGTTCTTGAATTTAAAAGTTCAACATGTAGGTGTAATGTTTAGATGTCCAAATACTTTTGACAATTTAGCCCATAAACCATTAGTGACTTCCTTCTAAATCTTCTACCCGTCTTTTACAGCTGTTGTCGTGCCTTCTTTCCAAACGGGAACAAAGTTTACACTTACAGTGATATGAACTTCAAGGTTCACAGTTCAACCACAATCGAGGCTGATTCATGTAGTCGTGCCACTGCTTGTTTGAGAGAGTATTATTGATGGTATAGTATTTGTAACTTCATGCATACATACAATTTGACATTGCAAGCTATTTTTCGTCCAATTGGAGATGGCAGTCACTGCAAACAAATTAAATTTACCATGCATGACGGGATTTGGCTCAATTCCTTTTTCAGTTCATGAAAAACACGTAATAGACAAGATAATAATGGAGCTTCAGAGACTCCATGATAACTTGTTTAAAAAGGATTTTCCAGAGTTTTAATTATGGAGATTACCAACCTTCTGTATATTTGAACTGGAAAAGGTCTTGACCCAAATCTGGATGATGGACCCCAAAAAAAGGCTTCCAATACAAGTCAAGATAAAAATCACAATTTATTTTTACAAATGTTACACAGTATATTTTATGTAAAATCATTTTACTAGCCTACCTGTCAAATTGAAGTCATCATGCTTCGCCTGGCCAGACACACTTATCACTCTTAGAATGGCTGCATAATCCGAAGCCCTGGCGTTGACCCTCCTTCCTTGTCACCCACGGTGGTGGCCGTGTCCCTCACATGCCATTTTAGAGAAAACACATTCCAGGTTAATGGGTGCAAAGGTGAAACGTGCAATAAGTGACAGATCACACACAGAGTAAAATGTTGATGACTACTCATACACGTGAAGTCACAGGGTTAATTTATGTGTAACATGTCCACAAGTAGTGGCAACACACCTTTATAATCCAGATTCTCAATGTGTTACAGTGAGGACAGTCCTGCTTCTTGGAAGTCCACTAGCGATTTAAACAGACTTTTCCAGGAACTATCAATATCTGGCAAGTGACCTTATCTCCTTTCAGAATAAGAGTCTCAGAACTGACATTGGCCCTCTCCAACCTGAAGAGGCAGAGACATTTTGACACAATAAAAAATTTACAGCAGGACTTAACACCAATTTATCAGCCTTTGGATCCCAGGAAACACACTAGACAAGGAGAAAACTGTCAAAGACCAGAGACTGATGATTCACTCAGCACACTGAAATATACTTCATAAAATGAAACGCATGTAGTCTGTCTCTCTCTTGCTTTCTCCTGCTCACTCTCACTATCTAACACAAACACTCAGAATAATGTGGTTATAATATTCTTCCTGGAAGTAAAACCATACTTGTAGTTTATGAAAGAGACGGCAATCTGTTTAACCCAAAGCAGTTTTTGATTTTGGGAATTCTGAAATATAAATATGTTCCTATTGCGGTAATAGCTTGATTCAGAATACAAAATGCAGGATTTTCCTGGTGCAGCTTTAAGGCCATTTAAATTTCATTTAATAATTTTATATGCCCATGTGTATGCAGTCTCTGGTATCAACAGAATAATAAAAAGACACCATCTTTTGTGAAATTAAAGTCTGAAAATAATAATTGGCACACGATGAACACCCACACGGGGAGATTGAGCTGTAGGCTCAGACAATGGAGACAGCGTTCTGCATGGGGCATGTCAACACAGTGGGTATGCCCAGCAGGTCCTTTCATAAGTGATAAGCTTTCACATTCTCACATTTATTCTGCTGCCTCGAAGACAGCTAACGTGAATCCTCTGATGAACAATGTGCCAACTTGTTAAACAGAAACCAAGGTGAAAGCAGAAAGAATGCACACTTAAACAGTGCTAAGTTTCCTTAAAAGGGTGAAGCCTACATGTGCTGCTTTTCCAATCTTCATTGAAATGTGAAAAACTGCTATGAAAAAAACACCAATAAAAAACATCAAGAATGTTTTTTTATTGCTGTAATTAAGAAGCAGCTCCTTCTAATATCTTTCCATTGCAATTTCACAAAATAATAATTGTTTATCAGAAAGAAATAATGACAGGATGCATTTGTTTGAAAAGTTTTTAATTGTCCTGCTGGGATATATCTTCTCTATTACTTGGTAACAATGGCTTTCACATTAACAAACAGGATATTGTGGAGATTACCTGAAATGTGACCATATGTGGCCGATTTTTTTTTTAACAGTTAGATTGCTTCATTGGCCCAAATACAGCTTCGGCAAAACCTAGATAAACTAACTTTAACTGCTTCCAATGCTGCCAATAAACTGTTCCAAACTACTGATTCACCCGTTTTATGAGCTTCATGAGTGTGCCAGACTGTTATTGGGGACAAAAACCTGAGAAAAGCCAAGTTCAAAGTGTTTTCGCAAAGTTTCGGTGAACTCCTGAGTCAGCAGATGTCAGTGAATAGTCTTGCTTTAATGGCATTACAGTTTTTTTATTTATGTTCTATTGATCACATTAGGTCTGTTTGAACCGTCAGCGCAAAACTATTTAAATCATTAAACCACGTTGCCAAATTAGTCTAAATTGGCACACCAACGTTACATTTTTCTCTGCTATTGCAGGAGCACTCACTGTTTTTAAAGAGATTTCCAGATTTATTTGGCACTGTGTTGTGGTGAAGGTCACTGTCTTGTGTTGCTGGACTAAAAGAATCAATCTACTTTTTGATTTGTTTTACCCTGCATCTTCCCAACATCCATACAATAATTTAGTAGTGTGGGGATGCTAAAGGCTCTTGGTTGCAATACATCTCCAAGGTGATTTTGTGTTACATAATATCTGAGTTATTCCTGCTTTGTTTTTTTTTTTCAGAAGATCTACTATCATTTTTTTAATGGAAAAGGCTT
This sequence comes from Remorina albescens, assembly GCA_034769265.1. NCBI lineage: Eukaryota > Metazoa > Chordata > Actinopteri > Carangiformes > Echeneidae > Remorina > Remorina albescens. Next base: position 53,138,224 of record CM068475.1, read on the forward strand.
TTGGTGCATAGACCATTGAATTATACATCCCCAATAGCTGGTCTAAAAACTATCAAAGATTTATAGGCACAGGTGATAAATTATAAATCTATGATGGGGATGACTGGTGAGGGTAGAGCAGTGGTATAGCTGGAGAGGAACACCTCCTGAATAATGAATATGTGCTGGTGAAGTCTGACACAGTTGGCACAGAGGGGAGCTTTATTAGCTGGGTTTCCAGAGGAAGGTGGCTGCGTTCTTATGCCTTTGTGTTTGTCTCCTCCAGGTTTTACTTTAACCAGCTGCACGTCTGAGTTGTTGCTGCTGCAGCAGGGAGTTGTCCATCTGCACCGGCTGCCTTAAATGTCACCAAATAAGTCCAATAAGGTAACACTCGGTGTTATACAGTCTCAGATGTTTTTGCATTCTAAAAGCTACCCATACTAACTCTGCTCCATGGTTAAAAAAAGAGGTAAGTGTGGTCTCAGCTAAATATTCATTTTTGATAGGATTTTTATTTATTTATTTATTTTCCAGAAATTCAGTCCATAAAAACTGCAATTTCTCTGAATTCCTGTATCCCTTTTTTTTGGGGGGGGGGGGAGTACATTCTTGACTAGATATTTTCATTCAAATTTTAAAAGAGCTCATCGTGTTCACGATGCAGTAACTGTGAAATACAGCTTAGCTCCATCTATCTGACAGAAATGTGGACAATTTTTTGGCAGCCAGTTGTTTTTTGACTTCTTTTTGGTATGTCTTTCAGTCGCATGCCGCTTGTGTTGTTTATTTTTTAGCCATACTGGTGACGCTGTTGCTACTGTAATGGCTGAATGATGAATGTTTTGATGACCCAGCAGGCATTCTATTGCAGTTTTTTGTTTGTTTATGGCGACCACTTGTCTTTTTGTTTTGTCCCATCATCAGATCAGGTTTAACTGAGCCAATAACTGCCATGATTCCCAGAGGATAAATCCCAATAGCTTGACCTTTCTTTTCGCACTATAAAGATTTTTGATAATTTTGGCTATGCATGAAAACAAAGCCAAAAATTAATGAAAGTAACCACATGGTTACAGTTATAATCTATGGTGGGGATGACTGGTGAGGGTAGAGCAGCATGGTGACTTCAGCATACTCCATTAGCATGCTAATATTAGAATTAGAGCCACTGTGATGAACACAACCTTGCAGAGCTGCTTTCATAACTGCACCTTCCTGATAAAGCTGCAAGAACTCATATCCTTACAAGGTAAAATGGGGCTCTATATAGCCGCCCAATGAAAGAAAATTCTAATAAATTGTTTTCATTCACAGCAAATAACCCAATTAAAGTTGACCTTGAGCTAGTGCACTGTCACATCTGTGTATATAACAAGACAGATGTGTGGATGTTACCAGCACAAAGCTGTATTACATTGCACAATATTCAACTTCTCTGAGTTATGTCCAGCAGCCTGTCACATGCACCACACTACAGTAATTACCAAAAAAGCTGAAAAGCCTGTACAGTTATGTATGTGTGAGTGTGTGTGTTTGTGTGCATAAGTGATGCAATCAGACACTTGATTGTGTGATGAACCAAGGTCGTTGTTAAAGAACAACGTCGTTACCACCTCATTGGTGGTAATCATACAGGGAGGGAGTCTGCTGGCATTGACTATCCAGCCGGCTGCCTGGACCTCGCTCTTGCTCCCTGATAAGTGGCGGAACCAAAAGTCTGGCCAATCAATGTTTATTACAACCCATCTGTCTATGTTTATCTGCGATAAAAGACAAGTCCTACTTCAGATCTTGCCAAACCGCCCTCCCTTTCTCACACACGCAAACCTCACAGAGGATTTAAATCTCTGATGTAAGTAAGTCAGTTTGGTGCTTTTGTTTCTCTCTGCAAGTTGCAAATGGCTGTGCAATGACTTGACTCTTCAGAAACAAGAAAGTATGATTGGAATTCAGTAAATAACAAATGCACTGAGTTGAATTGGTCTCGGGTGATTTAATTAGGAGAAGCATGGGATTGCAAACTACACATCTGTTTCCTGGGCTGAGGGAAAAATTCACGAAGCTGATTTTCAGGCTAGTCAGGTTCGGTTGAACTGGCCCTCGGCACCTTCCCAAGTCTGCTGTCTCTTGAAAAACGGCTTAGTCAATGATCATTTAGGAGTCAAGCTTGCTTAAAAACCAAACCATGCATGCACACTCACTCACACCCTCCCACAGCCACTGCAGTACACAATGCACATCTGCACACCCATATAGCTTTTAGATATGATTTTTACCCATCTCCACACTTTAGTCAGCCCCCAAGATTTTTTTTAAATTTCATTTAAGCTGAGTGTGATGTATTTTGGTAGAAAAACAAGGGGAGGGGAGAGGAGCAGGAATTCCTCCAGGGGGCAGCTGACTGCCTCGTCAGAAATTCTGCACATGGTGCAAATGAATAGATTTGACCTTTTAGATGGATAACCACTAATCCCAGAATCAAAATCCAACAACCAAGTGAATGTGGGAACAGGTGCATCATCTGATGCCTCAGTTTTTCCAGAAATTACTTTTGTAATTGAGTGATACAAAGAAAACAAGCATAATTGCCCACAGGAAATCAATACTTCATTTAAGTGTGGGTGAATTTCAATCTCTTGGAAAAACACAGTCAAGTTTTCAACGGTCTCATAACGTCCATACTACTTCATCACATCTAAATAGCCTTTAAATTGCAGGTTGAATGGTTTCATCTGTTTTTTTTTTCTTATGCACACTAGTGTTATAATCTATTTTAAACTTTAAAGTGCAGTCTCTCCTTGGACGACTCTGTCCTTTGTAGCCCTGCTTGCTGTCTCCTGCCCTCCACCTCTGTTTCAGTGCGTCAGCCTTTGCTTCCATTTCTGTGGCACATTCCCAGAAAGCACAGGTGTGTGTGGGCTTACCCAGATGGCAGCGTTGCCAATGCTGAGGGGAAGTAGCCAACTAGCCGTTTGGGCACGGGTCACCCACCAATCATGCAAAGATCCTTTTTCTAACACTATCTGAAATGAAAACTTTAATCACTAATGCTTCTTCAAGTGCGTGGGCTGTTAAACTGGTCTTTCTTGACAAAGAGGAGAAGCAACACATCATTATTAGGGTTGAGCCGGATACTCGTTTCACGGATATAGTAATTTTGATGAGTACGAGTACCAAACGAGTAATATGAGTCAATATCCGTGCTGGGCTGAAGGAAAATCCTCCTCAGGGTGTCCTGTGATAGGACAGAGCACAACGCGTCAGACTCCGAAAGCCACGCCCACAGGAGGGGAGAACAATCGGCGGCACAGTTTAAAAAACACTGTCCACTAGTTAGCTTAAAATATTATTTCAACATGTCAGATGAGTATTTTAACAGGCTAGCTGCACCAGAGAAAAAAAACGGTACGATGAAAAACTCACACATGTGGGTCTTTCTCATTGTCTCTTCTGTTTGCCTTCATTTTCATGGAGAAAAGATCCCACTGAACGGCCGGAGGTGACATACATCGATATTTACAACTACCTGATCAAGTCCAACAGTGATAGCGATAAAAAGTTAGGCTACATCCACACTACTACATCATCATTTTAAAATTGCTTTTTATAACCCAAACATTTCAAATCTGCCCCACTTTATGGGGTTATGGGGTAAAAACTTGATTCGTAACTGCCTGCAGCCCGTATGGTGTTTCAAAGAGTCTTTGTACACTTTATACCTGCTGATATTGCTGGTGGGCTCATGCTGCTGTTCCTCACTTACAGACATGGCATTTAGCCCATATCAATGGCTGCCTTCATCAAAATAACACCACAGCAAAGTGCAGTAGAGAAGCAATTTAAGTCTCTCCACATTCAATCATTCATTGAAAATGAAAGAGGATGCAACACACAATTACGGATACTTGCATTTCCTATACAGAGAAAACTGGAGTAAAGCGTGTGGTGTGCATATCTCAAATGGAGTGAATATGTAAAAGGTTCATCTCACCAGTTGATGTTGAGCTGTAGTCTCCAGATGAAAGTTGGGCCGAGTCAGAAGGCCGTTTCCGAAGAGCTCTTGTGTTTACGTGTAGGTAGAAGATAGGAGGAAGAGCTGTGACTCTGTTAATGAGTAGGATCAGAAGGTGTTGGAGCATTTTTTGTAATGAGCAGTTCATGGGGGAATAGCTCCCTTGAGTTTGGCAGCAGCCCCACCCACTTCCTGAAAGGTTAAGGAAAATGATCAGGTAGAAATATATGTTTTGGATTCTCTCTCCGGCTCTGTCTTTTTAAATCAGCAGATGTGGTCCCAGATAGCAAAATTAAATTGAATATATGGTTAATATATCCCAGCTGGCATTCGACTGACATTAAATGTTTAAATTGTATTGAAATAATGTCAGTTTATGAAAAAACATTTATTCAACGTCAAAACAACGTTGAACACCAAATAGTTGAGGTAGTATTGTTAACTCACTACGGATTCAACGTTAGTTGTATGTCAAATCACATTACTTTAACAACATGAACTTTTAAAAAATTTTGTTGAAATATATCCATTAAAAAATAACGTTGTTCCAACATCCAAACAATGCTGATCAATTAACAGTTGAAAAAGTGTTGATACATGAATAATGCATTCAGCTAATCTCACCATTATGAGGGAATATTCTTTAAATTACTTACTCTCATTAGAGTAAAACAAGCCCACCACTTGCCCTCTCAAAATGTGCAAATATAAATGTAGCACATAAAAGCCAAAAATCTGGGCTGCTAACCAACCAGAGACTGACTATTTGGATTAGTCCATCCGTCAAACGATGGGGAAGGTGACCGCAGGACAATCTCCAAAAAAGCCACTTGTCTGCGTTAGGTAACATGACCTGTTCCACGCACAAGTGAAAGCTCCACAACACTGATGAAACTGTAAAGTTTTCTGACAAATGAGTCTGGTGTTGCTCATGCAATTCCAGTACCGTAGGGGCTTTCGCACTTTTCATCTCGCCTCTTTCAATTATTCAATGTAATTTGCATCTCCTCTGCTTCTGACTGTGTTATTTCTCCCATAGTGGTGCTCTTCTGGTCAACTCTGGAAGTACAGCTCAGGAATATTGATTCCGTATGAACAGACTTCTGTTTTCATTATAGAAGCTATGAAGGCTAAAGTGAGCTTGTTGTCTGTGTGTCCATCTCTATGGTATTCTAAGAGAGGCAGATCATCAGAGTGAAGAATGAAGTTGACAAAACATAAAAGAAAGATTAATGTGAAAGAATTAATGAAAGAATAATGTGTTCAACTGTGATAAGAAGGCAGAAAAAAAATACCCACTCTCCTTATTCCTTTCTTACCCTTTTGGTTCTCTGATGTTTTAGCCCCTCGATGCCTGGCTCTCCTCATATCTGTCACCCACAAAGGTGCTCTGTTCTCCAATTGTTTTATATTTATATCAAACCTCCACATTTCCTCCGATTTTCCCCTCAGCACACTGGAAAACCAATTTTCCCATGTCAGAATAAGAGGAAAGCAACTTGTCTCTCCGTTTTTATTGGCTTACCCATTTTATGTTATTTAGTCAATTGGATCTAGGGTCCATACAGTGAGGCAGTTTCATAGCTTTTCTTCTTTTCTGTATCATTCTTTTAAACTAAGGGCAGAAGACACCCCAGGACTCCTTGAAGACTCCCTCAGCTGATAAAATTCAACGTTTGCGGTCTGATCTGTGTAATCTCAAGCCAAGTTGATGGTGGGCTATGGCCTCTATAGGGGCTTTCTTGTTGATACTCTGTGACTGTGCAGTTTGATTGGATTGTCATCTTATCAGAAACTTTACATTGTGCATTCAATTTGACACAAATAGCAGAATTCAAAAAGACAGTTGACCGCATGGTCTCCTTTCCCAGTTCAACCTTGATCGCAGAGAATAATCGGACAAAATGTTACAGGAGCATATTAATCTCATTGTATGGGACAACCACTGCAACTTCCTCTCCCTTGATTATGACGATTCCTTTTATTTCTTTATACATTCGGGCAAACGTTTATTTCAGTCATATTTTTTTTCCTAAATTATGTAATTTTGAATTCTTAAAAATAGCTGAAATACTGTAAATACATGATCAAACTCGAAAAATATAACTGACATGGGAGAGCCTGTGATTTCTATCTAAACTCTTCACTGATCTCAGCAAATTATCTCTATTTAATAATGAAAGCTGCAGCACTTGACAAACATTTATACCTGACGTTTCCAAATGAAAGGGAACATTTTTAAAGTGCGCTTTATTGTCTCAGGAGCACGACCTCTCAAAGGCTGCACAAGGGCCAAACACAGGCGCACACACACACACACACACACACACACACACACTATCATTCCCCTTCATAAATAAACCTTTATTTTGCTTGAAGAACACTGAAAGTTAAGTCCTGGCTTCCCTATTAAAATTACAGCACTTCTTGCAAAACAATCCTCGGCTCAGACGACCCCACAGACCTTAACAGTAGCTGCTGAGTGGTCTCATCACTGTAGAAATATAGCATATAACTAAAGCTGGCTCTGAATTTTAGATAGCCTTCCTCCCTTCGTTCCTCTCACCCCAGTTGCTCCTAATAACTTTTGCAGGTCTAAGGTGTTAAACCAAAAAAAGTAAATCAGAGTTTGGTGCAAGAAGAGCAGTAAGATTTCCTGGATTGATCTGAGTTGGCACGACCAAATAGTAAATAAGCAACAGCCAACAGTTGTTTGAGCTAATTTGATGGCTCTGTCCAAAGCTAGAGAAACAGGCCAACCTGCACATCTCAAGACCACTAATGAACATGCCAAATCTTTCTTTTTGCCTTTTACTTTTGGACAAAGCCAAGCTCTCTTCCTTGTTTTCAGTTTTCAGGTTCGACATGTTCTCTGGCTTCTTGGTCGAAATAATTGTTGCTAACTGCTCTCAATCAAAAGTTGTTGGGAACACCGAGTGCTGAGCTGAAAAGTTGCAAACTGATACTAGCATAGTTACCATTTTCATGGCATTGCATGCAAATACTGCTTTATGTTTAAAGCCTTTACGCCTTTTCTTGTCAGTCTTTGTGGTCACATAGTGTTTTAGGACAGCCTAATTTCTAGTAAAGCTGTTAATGCTTTCTTGTTCTCAGACAACAAAAGAATGATGAAATAGCGATAGTGAAAATGTGACACATCCAAGCCACCTCCATGCTGCTGCTCAGGACTATTAAAAAACAGATTTTATCTTTACAATATTGTAATTTTTAACATATGTTTGTGTAGACTAACAATTCATAGACTCATATTTTGAACTTTACACCAAGCTAGGATTGACAGTTCCCCTGCTTTAGGTTATGCTGAGCTAGGCTTAAATAACTTCAGTTAGTAGCTCTTTAGTTTAAGCTCCATCCTTTAAGGACAGCCATGACCGTGGTATCAATTCTCTTATCCAATTCTTGCCAAGAAAGTGAGCATATTCCTGTAAAAGAACATTTGAAATATTTCTTTGAAAACCATAATACATGCACTATGGGATGTGAGTGTCTCTCTGACTCTCATGGTCCTCATTATTTCTGCAGCTACAGCAATCCTCAAGGTTTGTTCATTAATAATAAAAACATTTTTAAAAAGTGAGACCACAGAAGTGAGTCACTGAGTTGCTCTTTTCCCCCCCAAGTTGAATCACTTGCCTTGCAGTCATGAATGAAACCACAAAAGCGTGGAGTGCCATGGAGAATGATGATTTCCATATTCTGTCAGATTTACTCACCCCCCCCTCCTCTCCCTTTTTCCAATTAAAACCAACAGGTGTTTTAAATATCACAGTGATAGGAGGGATAAAGAGCAGATACTTCTACTTCGCCTGCCGTTAACACCTGCATTCTCACTTTCCTGAGGTGCACCTATGCAGGTTAAGTTACAGCTAATCGCTGGTACAGTCTCACTGGGCTTCCTAACGCCCACATTATGGGAACAATGAATGCCTGTAATGACCCCTTAAACCTTTAGACTGTCAATGAGCGAGAAAAACTCCCACTAAAACCTTTGCCTCCAATGTTGAGTAGGTGTGTGAGAGAGAGAGAGCGAGCATTTATCTGAGTGTATGCAGGGAAGAGAAGAGACTTTGTTTACATTTTAAAACTTTTGGAATGTGATGGAATTTATTATATGTTGCGCTGCTGTGGTGTTTGGATTTCTGAATAATAGTTTGGAAATGCTGCTTCAGGTGAGATAAATATAAAAAAGAAGCAGCTGCAGAATCTCAGAATGCAGAAGGGAAAGTAAGGACGGAAAACTGTGCTGATACCACTAAGAAGGATGTATTCTTGTCATGGTGTGAAACTGCAAGAGCTGTGCAATTTGTTTGGGTTGTTTGTTTGTTTTTTTGCAGAATGGTGGCTTAGTGCCAGGGATGTGATAAGCCTGCGTAAAAGACAGCAAGGATTACCACAGAGTAACAATGTGTCTGTATGCATGTAAGCTCAATAAATCTTTGCAAAAATAAACATGATTTATCCTAGTTTTATTTAAAAGAGCAAAAACAATCAAAGGTTCCTCCTGGTGAGCTTTTGTGATCTGGGAAACACTTACGCAGTTTTTCGCCGGTTAATGACAGCAAAGAAGCTTAATAGCCTCATGATATTGCCCCCATTTGTTTGGAAGGAGCTATCAAAGTCTGAACAAGTGCCTTAAAAAACACACACTCATCTCAGTTTGTTTCCGGAGCAGTAATTGGAAGGTAGTCAATTAAAACAATGAAAGTGGTAATGTGTAAATACAAATAGAAGGTTTGCTGGGGACAGAATTAAACTCGCTATCCACCCAGTGACTTCAGTGTGATGAGGAAATTGTCACTGAATGTAGGTGAAATATTGCTGAAATAACACTGACATCTTTAGAGGTTAAGATGCTGCTTTCATTTTGGTAGTTTGGCAATATTCAGTCTGTGGTTTGGAGTGACAGATGTGTTGGATATGAAGATAAATATGGTACAAAATGTGAGCACTCATAGGCAGCAATGTGAAACATGACTGCTTTGAAAAAAAAATGCAACCTATCAGTCCAACGAGACAGCAAGTGAAATGGGATGCCATATGGCAAATGTTGTAATGAACCAAAAAAATTCCACCCTTTTATAATCTTCATCAAATATTTAATCATTTTCATTATTAAATACGAGTCAGTTTTCCAGTACAGCCGCTACACTGTCATTACAACCTCGTGAATACGACTGCCAGTTCACAAATTTCAGATCAATTTCAGATCTCAAAGTGACAAATTTTGGTGTTTTCACTTGCACTTGTAATGCTCTGGATGAAGCTAAACTAAACTGGTATAAAATATTTATATTTTTTATATTTCATATATCCACTTCTCGGCTCTACCTTTTGCCTTGAGAGCGGTATCAATTGTCGCATGGTAATTGTCTGTAAGACAGCTACCAAAATGCCAAACTTTTCTTTTTTGAAGTGCTTTAAATGTAGCCATGCAACAACAAAAAGCCTTCTACAGAGTCACACAAAACCTTGCACAATGTTATCGTTTGTGCCATTTCGCAGAAGTGAGTGGCGGGTTGAGGACTTAAGCTCCTGTTACATCAGCGTAAATCATGACTTATGAGATTTTGTATTTTTTTCAGGCAGAGATTCACATCAGTGAACCGACTAAAACGTACATTCCACCATCAGAACAACTTGAAGCATCTGCCACCTGATGTGTGTCTTTATTGCTCAGATGATGTTGCAGTTTTGAAATAATGACACATGTAAGATATGATCCTTCCTGTCGTATATATCACCCAAGCTGCTAATGATCTCAGTGTCTCTTCACTGATTGAGTATATCGACGTCAGACACAACATGTAAAGTTGAATTGCCTCATTGAGGGTGATATCCGTTGGGCCATATGTTACTGCAGGAGCCTTAACTACAAATCTATAAGTACAAATGTACTTATAAATCTGACTACACAGCCAGTCGGGCAATAAATAACATAATACGGCAAAAGCCACTGCGTTGGTCTCATGGGGTAGAAAAAAAATAGCAAAATCAAATTTAAAGACTTAAATCAACTGGATGAAGTTGTGTTTCAGGCCGTAACCCACTTGCCTGTGGGGTTTTTAATCCTAACTTTAATCTAGATTACATCCACATCTGGCATGTCCCTGTGTGATGTTACATCCCCATGGCGTAGCTATCACAAAAAGAGGATGGCCCACCCATTTTGGCTAACCCCCCCCCCAGGATTTCACAGTTGATTGGTTTGGCCCAGACATGAAGACGTAGGATTTAAGAGAGCCTCTTTGGTCGCAACATATGACAGAGAATCCTTAGATTTGTAGAGATGTGGCACGCTCCCACAGCAGTGTAATTGGGCACATGAAAACAAGGAGGTGATGTAAGAACGGGATTGTTGCAGAATTGTTGTTCTCAGAATACTACGCTGTGTGCGTTTGGCTCGGACAGCTATTTCTGTTTCTTCTTCTCTCACAAATGTTCAGGACTCTGATTGAGCATCCTGGCCATAGAGATTAGACTGTCACGCCCAGAACAAACCAAAAAACTATAGCCCTCTCAGATTAACAGGAGAGCCTTTATTTGGAGCATTGCAAAGTACATTTCACGGTTGTTAGCATTCACTCTCAAACATGCTGTTTTTCTTTCTGCCTTTCATTTCTTTGTCAAAAGAACAAAAAAAAAAGCAAGGTGGACCATAACTTTGTTAACACCTTTACTCTGGGCTTCATAGTAGAGGATGGAGAGATGGTCGCCTCTTTGAGGTCAAGCACAAACAAACATACATGGATAGATATATATCATATGACCAAAAACTATCAATTTGTTTATATTTCTTCAGAGAACATGGCTTGAAGCTTCTCAAAAATAAAGTAAGATAGGAGCACTTCTTTGAATTCTCAAAAAAAAAAAAAAAACCTAACAGTTGCAGTTGGATCTGTAAGTATTTTCACAGTGGAAGGAAAAGCAACTTTGGACTGAATATTGCATGTTTATGGAAGCAGCCTGTTACTAATATTGCTGCAGTGGCTTTCTGGCCAGAAAAAAAAAAAAAAACGGACCGTCCAATTAAAAGGGTTTTAAGTCTCAGTTTCTGTGCAGTCGGCAATGTGCTCCTTATCATTGGGCTGAAGAGAAAAGGAAACATTTGTTAATATCCTTTTATCCAATGCAGCACAGATGCTTCACCACCATGTGTGTGAGTCAGACCTTCATAGCAACAGTTATTTGCAGTACTTTTACAGTATAGAAGAAAGGGATTAGTTAAGGGACTCGTGTTCATGGAAGTTTTGGACTCAGTCAGTCAGTGTGAGAACTGCTCAGAAAGCTGCTGCTGGAAGGTCATGGTTATTATTTCCTGCAGCTTCCCCTCCTTTTCCGAGCAGAGCCAGAGACTCCAGTGAGTGCACAATATCCTTGTCTAGACGTAATCCCAGTCCGGTTTGTGCTGAGTCCAACCCTCCTCCATCACCCCCTGCGTCCTGCGGCTCCCCAGTGGCAGCAGCAGCTGCCGCGGCTGCGCACTCCTCTTTGAACAATCGGTCGTGCTCCATCTTGAGCTCTTGGTAGGAGCGGGAGAACATGTGGAAGATGGAAGTAGCAGGGAAGGCCATGATGAGGATCCCACTGAGGATGCTGCTCAGTGCTACGACCTGTCCTGGAATGGACCTCGGCACCATGTCGCCATAGCCGACGGTTGTCATGGAGATAATTGCCCACCAGTAGGAGGCGGGAATGCTGCTGAAGTCATGAACACCGGTGAGCTCACTTTCGGCCAAGTGGACCAGCGGAGAGAAGAGGGTGACAGCCACGCAGAGGAAGAGCAGAAGGAGGCCGAACTCCCTGGTGCTGCGCCGGACTGTCAGTCCGAGCGTCTGCAGGCCAAGGGAGTGGCGAGCCAGCCGCATCACATAGAGAATCCTCAGCGCCCGCAGGATCCTTAACACCAGGCCCAGCTTGTCCAAGTAGCCCTTACTTCCCACTGGCCTCTCGTGCTCCAAGGCTGGGTCTTCCTCTTTCACCACAAGGGAGACATAGTAGGGAAGGATGGCCATGGCGTCGATGATGTTGAGCGGCCCACGGAGGAAATCAAGCTTGCTGCGCGCCTGGATGAACCGCAGGATGAACTCCAGGGAGAACCAAGCAACACAAACCGTCTCTATGATGAACATGTTGTAGCACTTGGAGGAACACTCACCCTGAATTGGGGGGTGGCGGGGGGTGGGGAGGGATTAGGCAGGAAGCAAGAAAGATGGGGAAGAGAGTATGGGGAGATGGAGAGAAGACAAAAACCCTGAGGTCAGATAATCACCCTTGATATCCATTAATAAATCATGAGCTGCTGTCACTCAGTATGCCAAAGCCACCGCAGCAGCACTGATAGATCATACAGCGACACAATCAATCAATTATTTCATTAGGGCAGGTTTCAAAGATTAATATGACGGCCAGAGAGAGCAATCAGGCTTGCATGCCCTCTAGCCACAGTATCAAGGAAGAGCAATGTGATAATAAAAAGCCTTTTGTGATAGTACAGAGGAGATTTAAAATCAGAAACATATTTTCTTCAAATTTTTGTCCCATGGCGTCACAAAGCTCTCACTTTCCTGTTTCCTTATTCCACCTCCTCGCTCACCTCAAATCCCACTGCAGAGATTTTGAATACAAGCACTTAATCTGTTGCTGATTATTTTTTCATACAAAAGGGGAAAAAAAAAAGTTTCTTCACGAATCTTAGAAACTCGTGGTGTTAGATTGAGTTTGGGAACAGCCAGCGTTTCTACAAATTAGTTAAATAATCTAATAACTTCCAGTATATATTAATAAATTATCTTAATGTTTATCTTGTTGGCCAAACAAACGTTATTCTTGCTTTAAATGAAAAATTATTTGTGACTATCTAAAAAAAGAGTTTGCCAGTCAATGGGTCTTTTCAGGCAAGGATATTCATGGAACAAGCTAGTTAGTACAAGATCCATACAGTATCTTAAAGACAAAAACATTTAGAGCTGTTCTAAGTAACCAGACTCCAAAGGGAGCGTGAAGGGCCTGCCATTATTAAGAGGGATAAGATGCAATAAATCATAGTAATGGAAATCCTGGATACTGGAGTACACTTCTGAAAGGGCTTCTCTCTGTTGGCTCTGTGCAGAGATTGTTGTCTAGAAGAAATAAAAATCTGAGGAAAGATTTTCAGATACTGTGTACTTTCCCATCTTGGCATATTTGTTACAAAAGCTGCCAGATGAAGGTCAGACACATTTTGTCAACACTTTGTTGAAACGTAACTGGATGTTTCAACAAATCTTTAATCTGGCCATGGTACCAGCAGTAAATTGTCAGATGAGCGAAACAGACCGTGCTCCATTCTTATCTTCATCATTGTTGTGGTTAATATAATGAATACTCTGCTACGACCAATGAGCAATCGTGGTCATGGTTAAAAGATCCCGAACTTGGCTGTCGGCCCAACCACTTTCATTGCGTACTTTATGTCTTTGTATAATCGCTCTGCTGCCTCTTGTGCTCCTGCTGGAGAGGAGACATACGAGCCACTGGAGGTCTTTGTAACTCGAAGGTAAACATATTTCATTACTAGGCATTTTCTCAAATAACTGAGGCTGTCATTTTTCTTTGGAGGACAGACACCTCGGGCGAGACCTCGCTCTCCTCTGGGATTTTCTGGCTTTCGCTGATAAAGATGCTGTGGAATAAAACACAAAGTTAATGCCACAAAATGTCCCTTCAGCAACTTATTTTGTGATTCTCAGGGAGATCAAGGATGCCCTTTTCTTGAGCAAAGTACTTTTACATTGTGTGCAAGTAAAACTGCAGATTATTAAGATCATATGCCTGTTTATTATTTGGTAGACACTATTTGTGTGTTCTTGCAGCCACTTCTTTCATCACCATTTCTCTGTTTTCTCCACAAACTATATTTATCTCCCCGCTCACACTCTGTCTCATCTATTTTATCTCCCTCTCGTCCTTCTTTTCTCTCTCTGCCACCCTCTCCTCTTTTCTTTTTGCCTCTGTCTCCACCTTCTCATCACTCATTCTGTTTTCTCCTCCGTCTCCCTCTCCGGACTCCCTCCCTCTCATCCTTCATTCTGTGTTTTTCCCTAATGCTGCTCTCTTTCTGCTGTAACTCTTTCATTCACACAGTGCTCCTCGAAGAGACACACAACTCCTTCTGCTGTTTCTCTATGCGATGCATCCTTCACTCGTGTGTCCTCCTCCTCGTTTATCACTCCCGTCTCTTCTGCCTTTCCTCACTGATCTCATCCTACTGTGACTTTAGCCTTTCACCGCATATCTGCATATCTCTTTTCATGCACTCATTTTGAAACTGCTTCTTTTTTTTGTCTACAATGTTTAAAGTGGAAAAATGTTTGATGATAAGATAAAACTAATTAAAGTTTATGAGCGTTGTATTTTCCACCTCAGCTATTTTTAAATCAAATTCTTAAAGACTAAAACAGATTTCCACTGTGCGTCATTTCAGTTTTCTCATCACTGCATTTACACTAAATAGCATTCTTAATTACAAGAAGGATTTTTTAATTTGAGCACCAAATTAAACTTAATTCAAATTACTGAATGTAGCATATATAAAAGGAACACTTCCAAGTCACACAATTTTCCTTAAAAACTTTGTCTGTTAATGTGTAATTTAGCTTTGGTCTCCACCACCTCCTAAGGGAAATATCTGGCTTTTTTGGAGTGAAATACTTCAATATACTCACTAACAGAATGCTGTCTTTACCTGTCTGCTGTCTGGTGCTAAGCAGGTGATATAAAGTTGCTATATCTGAGCATTGACGCTGAAAACCACCACCAGTGAGGAGTGAGATCTCTCCTGTCGACCAAAAATTCAATTTACACCTATCAACACACAAAAAGCAACAGCTTAGAGACGCTGAAATAAGTGACGTATTCTGTCTGCCAACTCCTCCACTTAAACGCAGTGGTTAAATACAACAAGCAGTGATTTAGAAACAGTTTGTGCGTATGCGTGTCGGTGTTATAAGCATTGCTTATATGCAGTTACATTTAGTCCTTCGCCTATACAACTTTATTGGTGAGTGCAGCTTTTTTCTTATTGACAGCTGACAAGTCAGTCTCCAAAGATGTGCCACCAGATACTGATGAACTGGTGAACACATATTTTATTGACTTGATCTTGAGCGTCGAGGCATCTTAAACTTAATCTGTTGTCTTTAGGCCCACGGCAACAGAGTAGTACAACGGCTTAGTCTGAACAACCCCTGATTTCTCCAGGGGCCTTCAGGATCGACTGGGGATATTTGTTTTTCACCAGAGGACATTTGGAAAAGACCCTTTCAGTAGTTTAAAGCATACTGTAACTCTTTGAGAAAATAATACTTCAGCCATTGACTTCATGTTTTAGCACCTTAATCTTAGCTGGTTTTCTCTCATGTCCTCTCCTGGTCAGATTCTTTTTAGCGGACTGTCTGTCCTGAATTAATCTTTCTCCTCACACCTCGTGTATTAAGTCTCTCATGTGAACTCCACCTCTCACTTATTCCCCTCCTCAGTGCTCTCTCTTGTGCTGACATTAGGCCCATCAGGGGTTTGCGACAGGGTTGTCGCCCTCTGCATGACAGGCCATTTGCTCCAGCTAGAAGCTTTCTACTCTCTCTCTCTTTCTCCTGCACTCTCTCTGTTTTTCAAACATACACATTCACACACACACTCTCTCTCCCTGACCTTATCTCCTCTGTACGACTCTCTCTGGAACAAATGCCAGTGACAGCTCATTTCAGCATGGACACTGCTTATCCCAGCAGCTGTCTCACATGGGGATTCAAATCATTGTCCGTATTAACACATCTCAATGTCAAATTAAGACAAACACTGTAGTGAGGATGCAAGTTGTTGCATAAGGCATTAAAAGCGCAGGGACATTTGAATTAAACACGTGGGAAAGCACTTTCATGATTACAGCAAATGTTTTTTTGTCAACTTGAATTTCTAAAAACAAAAAAAGTTCTTTAGAATCCCGAAGAAAGGAAATATAAGTATAATTATAAGTGTGAACCTGAAACTTGCGAGTACAAGCCTTTCTCTACAATACACACTAAAAGAAGGCCACTGGTTCTGAACAAGCATGAGATGATAGCATACTCAAACTTTAAAAAGCTTTTCATTGTGCATCTTCTATCTCACATAGAAAAAAAAGTGAATTTAACAGTATTTCTCCTCCTTCCTCTGAATAGGTTTAAGCTTTAACCAACCAGACCACAACATTTAGTGATGTTCTATAGATGTCATCAAAATCTAGATGGCCTTTCATTGGCCCAGTGGACCTGATGCACTGGCCTGTTGCAAGCATAAAAATACAAACACACACTGCTGTATGATATTCTAAATACATAAAGAAGACAATCCAGTAAATGGAAGGACGTTATTCTAATGCCTGCTGTAGGATGAAAGACCTAAACAGCCAATATTTAAAATCCAAAATTTAAAATATTCCACTCCAATATACTGCACGTAAATCCTGATGCATACCTTTTCGTCTTTGTGGCAGTGGAACAGCGCAGGATGTTTCTTAGTCATTTTCAGTTTTCATTGAAGGTAATTCAAACAATTTGAACAAACATGACTACAACTGGCTGCGTCTTACTTTTCTGCCAGCACAAGCTGAGTGTTAAGTTCTCATCTACAGGATCCCGTCTGCCAGTGACCCATCATAGTGTAGCAAGGCAGCTGCCAGACGCTTCAGCTGAGGTCACTCTGGTTTCAACATGTTTGAAGTGTAAATGTGTCCATTTATTGTCGGACAAGGAAAAGCTTCTACAGCTCTGAATTATAAATGTTTTCTTTTTGTACTTGTGGTTGAAATAAAGCTCCACTTTTCACTGTCTTCATATGGTAATAATGGTTCTTCCTATATTAAACTCCCCTACTATTCCAGGAGCAATATGTAGACATATGTCTGTGTGCTTTTCTGACCGCTGCGCTTATCATGAATGAGCGCACTGACAAAGATTAGGATATCATCCTTAATAGTGCTCCCTGGTGTTTTATTCTATCTTTGAATTTAATTCTATAGCTTTTCACAGTATGTCCTTAACCCAATTCCTACTCAGGTAAAAAAAAAAAAGAAAAAGGCACCCATGATGGTTCTGCAGTCCCACTGGATGTGGAGGTTTGGAAAGAAGGGGGGACAAAAGTAAAGGGAAAAATTCAGCCCATCAATCAGCTTTACCTTGGTGCAGACCTTGAATGTACACCATTGAACACTGTGCTCTACACTGCTGTGCTGACCTTAGGTTCACTTTTAAAGCATCTGCATAGAGGACTGAAAGGATAGATGGGATGGACAACAAAGGTGACAGAAAGACACAGAGAGAAAAAAAAAAACAACAAAACATGGAGTGTGCTAAAAACGGCCTTAACCTGAAATACAACACATCAAGCGCAGTGTTGACTCGACATGGTTTATTAAAGGGATTGTATTATGTGACATCTCCATCCGTCTCCCTGCTGTTTACCTGTAACCTGAGAGCAGCATGTATGACAAACACGCATGAAATGAGAAATGTAGTGAGCTATGTTTCCACCCATTAATTTGCTAAAATTCTTGATGTTCATTATGATTAAAGAGTCAGCCACCCAGTCTGACTGGGACACTGTCTTTTGACTCTAATGGCGCTCCATAGATGTGTGTGTAAGCAGGGCCAAACTGTTTTATCTCCATATGAGGCAGCTGTGCACGCTGCTGAGTGACCCATCACCGACAGAGACCAACAGCTTGTTCATGCACAAACTCTAATGGAGAAAAATGAGAGAGGGACAGTGGGGGGGACAGCTAGACAGGAGACAGGAAACAAAGAAGGAGATGAAACGAGAGTACCTGACAAGGCGATGTGGAGGAATAGAAGAGAGAGAGATTACAAGATGAGCTGATGAGGAAAAGATGAGGCGACATCTGAAGCACGGGGCTTCCATTACACCCCCTGAGTCTCTATTCTCCCTTTATCGCTATAGACAGAGTCAGAGCGAGAAACATAAACAGCGAATTGTTGTTCGATCGTATCGCACAGAAGTGAGGGTGCTTTGCTAAAAAAGCTCCAATAATGGTTTTGGATAGATATTATGCAAGAAATCCCCATTGACACTCTCCAAAATCCTGTAAAAGCAAGTCAGTGTTATGTTAATTTTTCAATGAATCTTGCTAAGTGCTTAATCAAATTCAAGATGTTGTAGCTGTGTCAACAATGACACACACCAGCACAGAGCAAAGGAACCATCTACTTTTACTGTCTATGCCAGAAATAATTTGTTCATCTACTAGAAAGTGTTGAATAGGCCTCAACAATTTGTTTCATTAGTAAGAAACAGCATTGAGGAACACACATGCATACACAAGCACATCTGTTTCACGGTGGTCTGCTGCTGGCTGTGTGTAGGAATTAAAAAGCATGGTGCAGAAAGGTGTGTGTGACATCTGTTATTGCTGGTGGAGCTGCAGTGTGAAGAGGTCTGTTTGATTTTATCTTATAGCTCTGGGGAGCATAGAAGTCTGATGTGCTGCAGTGACTGGAGAGGGAAAGCCTGCAGGAGTGGACACCTGCTGCTGTGTATTTGACCTTGGAGAACAGAGTGCGTTTGTCTTGTGTTTGCATGTGTGTGCTTAGCACGTTGTGCATTTCTTGGCCATAGCTTCCTGTGTACTCTACTCTGCCCTCAGTTTTTCTCTCTCCTTACCTGTCCAGCAGGTGTCCTCACTGTGTCTCCAGAGTCCCACTCGGTCACTGCACAGTTGGTGCTTATTGCTACTTTTTGGAGCCTGAGCTATGTCCAACTAACCAGAGCCGACAGCTCTGAATTGTGTCATATGCATGAGAAGAAAATGTGTTCGTGGGTTTTTGTTAAAATCACTTGAAAACTGAATATCACTCAGGTAATGACAAAAATGTCGCGTAAAATGAGGTTTCAAATATTTAAATGTTCACTGTGTTCTTGGGTTTGTTAGAAGCAAGCGTTGTTTAGTAAATCAGGAAATCGGCTGTTTAAAAACGTATAAACAACCTTTCCTAAATTATCCATTGGCTGTTGAAATTTATGGTTGATCTAGCTAGCTAGGAAACTGAAAAACAGATTTATCCCACTGGCCTTCACACTTTTCTGCTGCATTTGCACACCTAAAAAGAGGCTTCCTGCATTACTGCTTCTTGACATTTAAATGGTAAATGCGCTCTAGCCTAGGTCAATTTACCACCTCTTAAATGTCAAAAACTAGCAAAGGTCGCTCCATCCTTTCGAGTGGACAGTCCAGAGCGATCATGTCGAGCTCTAACAAACACTCCTCCTCTGTAATGTGATGTATTTGACTATGCTGCACAGCTCTGTCCTGGCACGGACAGGATAAACATCTCATACTTTGCTGTTCTCTCCCATAACCCCACTTGGCAGCTATACAACACATCAGATGGAGGGAACCCAGCTCATAACCAGATAGACTGCAACGTTCATGGAATCTGCTCGAGGCTGATGCGGTCAAAAACAGCACATAAGTGCCTGCAGACACAAACACACACCACAGGCTCGTGCATGCCAGTTATTTGCTCATATACATTCACACACACATATTGTCAATGTCTGGTGGCTACCATATTGTCCAATTATAAAAAATATTTACACATCCTCTTGTGGCTTGAGAGTGTGAGACGTTGAGAGACGTTTTCTCTGTCATACAGCTGTAAATGGAAACCAGGCAGAATTTTCTGGGAAACACACAAACACAAAAAAACACATTGATTTGAAATATTTCTTTAGCACCTTGTTTGTCCATTACACATTCCCAAAGTCCCAATTCCTCTAAATCAGCTATAGCTATGTGTTTTTGTGAGACATCCTTTGGTTTCTTCTCTGCATCTGACGTTATTTTTGTTTCACTTTCCTTCTTCCTTCTAGCTTATTCTCTTTCGCTCCAGCCACCAGCTTCCCAAACTCTTATTTACAATGTTTGACTTCTAATCACTGACCGACTGCCAACCTCAGGCTTGCCCTGCTGTGCCAACAGAGTTTACAGACTCAGACACCTATTTATGCACCCTTCATGTGCATTTAATGGAGGTAGAAATTATGAGGAGGGGGGGAAATAAAATGCGACACATGCGGAATGAATTTCTAATTCTGTGTCCCTCTTGTAACACACTGAAATGGGCTTCATGATTGATGATGGTGCTTTCTCTTTATGGCTTCAACTACATCGCAAGCTGACTCTGGTGTGAAAGGAAGAAAGTATACACACACCCACGCAGACAGACAAAGTGAGTCCTTTACAGCCTTACTGTTACTGCTTTGCATCTTGTTACATTATGTCTCAGGTGTAAAAGTGAATAATCTTGAATAAAATTAAAGAGAGTGGGCCTTCGGTTGTGTTATTCACAAAATATAACTCTGCACAGTTCCGCAACAAGAGAAGTGCACACACAACCAAAAAGATTAAATCCCAATCAACACTTTGATCATTCTCTGTGGAGCTAAACACGACATGGAAACAGTGAATCTTGTTTCCAGTGATCAGGAGAAAAAAATTCTGTGACCACAACAAAGGCTGTTTGTGTTGTCGAGTTGTCAAGATCACAGAATTAGACCAAATTCTACTCAAAACCTCTACTGAGCACCGACTCAGTTGTTCAAACCAGGAAATAAATACCGTATTTTTCAATAATTTAGAAGGAAAAAAATGAAAAAAGGAAGACTTCATGGCCAGTTGACTGTTTACATGCTCCTTTCTGCTTCTGCTCTGTCCTCATTGTCTAATCCTTCGGCACAATCCAGACTCCAACATTTCCTCCATCTCATATGTCAAGAATTGCTGTATCTTCCCTTCAGGAGTCACACACATTATCTCCATCAGTCTCTAGTTTCTCTTTTGTTTCTCTTCATATAAAGTCACACACTCTCTCTATAATCACTTATACACAGAGGTTCTGTGGTTGAATGAGATTATTGGCGGGTCTCAGCTTGAGAACAAGCAGATAGTCGCAGTTTCAAGCTTAAGTCATAAAGTCTGCTACTCTGCTGTCACTGTCCTGCCGTTCTCTCCAGATACTTGTGATTGATGCCCTGGGAGGTAATTATTGAACAGCAAATCCCATTCCAATTTAAGGCATTAAGGATATAAAACAGCCACTTCAATTACTCCCGGGGCCAGAATATGACTGAATTAGGAAAAGGAGAGCAAATCTGATGAGGCTGTCTGAAAATACTCCATCACCCGTTGAGAATATTAAAAGACATGAGTCTTAATGGCACCTACTGCACATGCAATAAATTAGTAAAAATGATTGCAGAGAAAGTTGCGGCTTTGCTGAAAAAGTTTTACTCAGAAAATATGTCCAAGGCAGAACAGAGTCTTTGGTGGTTATTTGACATTTGGACAGCAACGAAGGAAACTCAGACAGGTTATCAATGTGTGCTGAGACCTGCTGCTTCCCAGAGAGAGTTAAAAACTGCAAATGCCCCATTTTTTCTAATCCAAACACTGCTGCTATCCTGCCACAGACCTGACTCAGGGAGATTAATGAGGTCTCTGCTGGACTAGGACAGTGGCCACGGAAGAAATTAACTCACGAACTAATAAATACAGTATGAAGGACACCTTCGTATTTACTAGGAATCTGAAATAGTTATGTTTTGAAATGTGAAAAAAGGAGGAAGAAGAAGAAAAGAAAAGAAGAAAAGAAAAGAAAAAAAAGAAAAGAAAAAGAAGAAAAATACATGCACCACACAGTACACTGAGAGCCACGACCGGCAAAAGAAGAGTTTAGTCAAGACAGCTGACATTGCTATAGAATAAGCAAGGTCATAATCATCCTGCAGCAGATAGTTGACTGGAGACATCTTTTTTTCCAACATGTTATGTACTCATCTGTAGGTCGTAGTCAACATGGAACTATTGTTGGTATTTCTTTTCTACTTTTATCAAATAAATAAGGCTCGTTGATGCTATTTTTCTTTCACTATTTTTCACAAATACAGTCAACAAACCAGCAGTGTACCACCTACAAAGCTGCGACAAGTCACCTGCTTCTCCAGCTGGAGACAGCGGCTGTCAGAGAACACAACATCATCATTATCAGCTATAATTAATTCATTCAACAAATCTGTATGCACTTCTGTAAACTTAACTGCTCAGCCATCATTTCACATGATGTCGCTGGATATTTGAGCTCTCTAATTTCTCACTTTGAGGTATCCATGCTATCAAATGCGTTAACATATGTTCACCGTGATCAAAGACTCGACTTGAAGTGCTTCACTGGAAATCCATCACAGCTCCGACTCTTTGAGTTTATATCAACACTTCATGCGTCTATCTACACTTCTGAAATGCAACACAGGAAGCCATTTTACAGTAAAAATTTTGCTGCTGTGTAGAGCCTGAAGGAATAATAGTGGCGCCAGAATTATGTGGAGTCTTTGAATAGAGCACTTATATGGTGGAAAGATACGCTCCCATAGCAGGAGATGGAGGAATGATGGAGCAGTTAGTGGGTTTGGAGACTAAGCCGTAAGATAAAAGCCCCTCCCAGGGCATTTCCCTTATAGCGATGTACTTTTGATAGAAGGGATCAGCTGAGGACAGAGAAACACATTACATAGCGACAGACAGAGAGGGGGGGGGGGTTGACCAAGTCTTTATCTCTTGCTTTCTTTCCTCCACAATCTCTCATCCCTTTTTAATTTATGCTTTTCCTTCTCTTGGACCTACCCTCTATTTGCCCTCCTCTACCTCCACCCTCCACTTTATCTCTCCTTACACACTCCGTACCCAAACAGAGGCAGGCAGAGGAGCAGAGTGAATGATGAATGGATGGGGGAATATTCGCACCAGTTCAGCACAAAGCAGAGCAGAGACAGAGACAAACAGCTGGGCTGTGTGAATTAAAGATGACAGGAGCCTGCTGTCCATGCCTGGGCAGGCTGGCTGGACACAGAGGAAGGAGTACAAGCAGCTGACCATGGGATCACAGTGAAACTCAAGAGTGTGCAGTGTGAAAAACACGAAAGCAGCAGATGGATTTGTTTACTCTTGGAGTTTACCCTTTTCGCAGAATGAGCGTAGACACACAAAGGAAGGTTTGGATGGACACACACACTTTAAATGTCCTTGCAAACTCCAAAATGTCCTCACAAGGCAGTGACAAGTCACTGTGGGATGTCAGACACAACACTGCACACACAAAGTCCCCGCAGAGAAGCAAAATGAGAGACACAACTGTACACACAGCCTTAAAAATTGTTGTTTTCACAAGGCAGTAAGGCAGTAGTAAGGCATGGCCATGCATGTAAACACACACACACACAAACATAAGATATTACATACCGCAATGTACTCACATGGCAGTGAGAGGTCAGATAAATCCATGTACTCACAAGAATACAAATGGTCACAAAACTGCACTTTTTCCTTAAAAACTCTGGTTCCACAAATCAATACAGAATCATAGAGGTGTGTGTGAGTGTTAAAGAGAGAGCGCGAGAGCTGGCAATTTGAGGTGTATATTTAAGGGCAGTTTGATTTTCCCATGGAGACTGTCTGTCTCTGTTACTGTGTTTGCCTGAGGGAAATAGGAAAGCTCAATGTCCTGTTTCCATCAGAAATATAATACTGATACTATGCATCAGTAAATACAATCTTTTTACATTCAGTCATACTTGTAACTGCTTCTGCTACATCCCCTTGCTTGTGACTCCTGCAGTATATCTGATTCTTTTGTTGTGAACCTTGTCGCCGCCATCAGCGCACAGACAATAAATCTACTACAGCATTTGATAACCTCTGGGCTAAGTCTTACAGATTGGTCCCGTCATATGCTGTAAAAGGTCCACACAGTCCAGCAGGTTTACAAGCATCCACTGACTCAAACCTGTGGACCATTCCTGTGCTCGAGCTTTTCCATCTGTGTTTCTGTGCTGCAGTAAAAAAAAAACATAACAGAACAACTACAGAAGACTCAAGAGTAAATGTGTGCAAAATCAGGGAGAGCCGCATCGGTTACACTGGATGTGTTCATTACTATTGCATGTGCATGTGACCATGTGAGAGTGTGTAAAGGCATGTGGCCTGCAGAGCATGGATGTGAGTGTTTTTACATGTTAT
The DNA here is from genome assembly GCA_034769265.1 of Remorina albescens. Classification (NCBI taxonomy): domain Eukaryota; kingdom Metazoa; phylum Chordata; class Actinopteri; order Carangiformes; family Echeneidae; genus Remorina; species Remorina albescens. The sequence continues at coordinate 53,162,343 of CM068475.1, forward strand.
CTACTGATGTGCACATTTGTATGCCTGTATTTGTCTTTTATGTGAGATAGAGTGAGCCCATTTCAATATTCCCCCTGTGTTTGCTGACAGATAGTGGACAGGCCTCAGTGAGCAGCCTGGGTTTCATTATGCCACGCTGCTACGGGTAGACACAGATCACAGGACACGCACGTCAATCACACACACGTACACACGCACAATAAACAGCCCCCCCCACAGGGATATCTAAGAGCGTGTGACGAGTGGGAAATTGTATATTTTTGAGAATTTTGAAGCCTGACATTTTGCAGCATCTCTGTCACTGAGTCAACTGAAAATGCATAAAACAAAAAACTTGCACATTTGTTTTTTGTTTTTTTTTCCACGGACAAGGACCAGTGATAAAACTCAACCTTATTTTCCAGAAAACAAACTTTGTGTTGTAGATAACAACTAAATAAGCGTCCATTTTGTCATATTAGTTGTTACTTGTGTCTTTGTGCAAGGAACAATTGTTTGCTGTGCCTCACTCACCCTGTCCTCTTCCTCTCTGAGGTCTGGCATTGTACTGATACACAGGCTGACGACAGTCACAGCAACCATGATCACGGACATGCAGGCGAAGATCTTCCCCGGTAAGCCGGACTGTGGATTCTCCACCATGTCTCTCAGCCAGTTCATCACCAAACGGTACCTTGTTTCCTCCACTGGTACGCGCTGCATGGCGTTTCTCTGCCTGCACTCCTCCTCGCGCCGCTCCTGCTCGTGCATCTCCTCAATGCGCGTGTACATCTTCCTCTTGCAGCAGCGTTCCATGTATGCCATTTCCACGCCCCAGTAGGTCAGCTCGTCATGTAGGGAGAGGACACACATTTCTCGCAGTAGCCGCAGTTTCCCCGCAGCCAGAAAGTTGAGGATGACCCTGAAGGCAGACGGGGAGCGGTCGAAGAAGAACTCCTTGCGGGCTTCATCATAGTCATCGCAGACCCTGGCGATGTCCTCGGGTGACCGACAGCCACACAGTCGACCCAGTCGAGTGAGGGGGAACTGTTCCAAGGTACTCCAGGGGAAGGTATAACGGTTCCCCCCGACGTTGATCACTGCCAACAGGCCATGGTCGATGGACACCAGGTCCTCTGGCCGACGGATGAACTGAGCCCTCTGGTAGTACACACCCTGGAGAGTGAAAAATGCAAAGCTTCACTTAATGAAAAGCTCTACCTCCAATACTCGTGTGCTCACTTCATTTTCCATCATTTCAACAATGTTCTTTTACTTTGAGAACAATTGTATTCGTACCTTGATGGTCTCAGTTTCAGGGATCTCAGTGAAGATGCGGTCGAGGCTGCTGTCGTCACTGACAGACAGATTGCTGAAGTCATGGTTGGCGTTACTGATGATGGGCATGGCAGCATCTGGACAGCACGCTGCTCCGGACTGGGCAGCTTAGAGTAGGTGATGATGACAGATAGTCTACTGCAGTAAAGTTTTCAGTCTCAGGACACCACTGCCCTTTTCTGAATTGCTCCAACCAATTTGGTTAAAATTTTGCCATGAGTAAAATTTGCCCACTCGTGCTCAGTTCTACTGTACACAAACTTAATATAAAAGAGTGATTTTTGGTCTCTTTGGTCTTACAGCCCCTTGATAATAAGGAGCTTTTTCTGAGCAACAGACAGTCTATGGCTTTGGCTTCCAACCAAAAGAAAAAAAAACAAAACAACCCAGAATGCAGAGGAATGAGCAGAGTCAGGAAATCCTTTCTCTCATTTGAAGGTTAGTGCGTTCTAACTGTCTGTCGACTCTGGCCAAACTGATGTATCAGAGTTCAGCAGAAGATCGATGGTTAATCCCAGTCTGAAGCATGAGTCTGAAAAGGGAAAGTCCAAAAATAAAGAGTGGGTTAGGACTGATCTGTAGCCGATAGATACAGAGGATGATCTAGATCAGTCAAGGAACAATTTGTGTCCAGGGACTGTGGGGGTTCCTCAGTGTCACTGCAGCAGGATTAGGGAAACACAAGGGATGATGACACAGGCGACATCATACAGGCACTTAGAGGAGAGATGTCAGAGGGGAGGCAGGGTGAACTTAGACCGAGACAGGCGTCATGATATAGAGTGAAAATGAGCAAAGAATAAGAAGGACAGATGGTATGACAAGAGCAAAAGCAGAGAGAACACCTCAATGAGACTGCAGTGCTGTACGCTCCGCCCACATCTTTCAGCGAGAAACAAGACAGACAAACACATCAGCTCTGCTGCTCTGATAGTACGGCCACCGTGGTTAGTGCAGGACTTTGGCTGATAGTGAAGGAATCTACAGTCAAATAAAATCCCATTAATGGTAGTGTGGCTTTTTCTTGGCATTTAGGGAACAACGGTAGAAAAGAACACTCAGGTTGTGTGGTGTTAGTCACACTTAGAGTGAGTTGTTGGCTGCCGAAAATGGGCAGCAGTCCTCGTAACACACACCGAAACAGTCCAAATGAGTCCAAAATGTTTCTCTTGGCAATACGAGCACCCTGAAACTTAGTGGCAGTGTTAGTTGTCACAGTCGGCCAGATTGCTTTGCTGTGTATCGACGCTTTCAATAATTTAATGTAAAACTGGGCTCCATTACCTCAGGAGTTGCCATGTATCGACTGCATCTGTCTTGCAGCTCATTCATTTCTCTACTATCAAACATGCATACACAAGAATAGACCCATTTTGATTTCCTGCCATTTATCACATCAAAGGTGTCATTAATTATATTTAACAGTAGCACTAATAATTAAGCTGCGTCCAGTCCTTTTAAATATAAATGTTTGGCTGTCACAACTTAAAATATCTACAGTCATGATTATTCAGTTCCTATAAATAATTGTATGATTCTACATTTGTTACCTAAATGTGACTTCGACCATTTTCAGCGTGAGTTGCACAACAATGTCTATGCAGCTTCAAATATGTCGGTCTTTATAAGAAGGTTTCAGCAGCAGGTTTGTAGAAGCAGCCCATTGTTCCCATTTTTCACCAGCACGTCGGCTGCCTCCTCCTGCAGTAATGCGACGTTGTGATGTATAGATTTTATCACACAGATCTGTGCGCAAACAACTCCTCAATCTTTGCACACAGAATTCAGTCTGGAGAGGCGGCTGGTGAGAATGTTTTTGGGACTGAACAGTGTAGGGTGGCAAATGATGAAAGAGTACGGCTGGGGGTGAAACAGCTGGCTTCATCCTTTCAAACACATTGTTCTGTAGCTTGTTGTGTCCGGCTACTGATGATAAAGCTAACTTACATACAGGCAGCTGCCCTTGCACTTCAGCCCTGCCAGCTTTTACTGTGAATATAAAGCCATAATAGATTTGCTACACATGCCACAGCATTTTCAGCTGGGCCAGGATCTGTGAAGGGCTAATCCACACTTTCACCCTTTTCCTAATGCACACGCCAGTACATGTTTCCCTGCACAAATGCAACAGTCATTTTGTCACTGTGTGTCATTTACTCACAACTCTGATGGTAGGCACAGCAGGTCATGCTGTAAACTACCAAAAACCTGTGAGTTTGTGAGAGCTACACAAACCGTGCTCACAGTATGTAAAACCATAATCCACAGCCTCCACATTCCTGTGTACAATATTTATCTACAGTAACCACAGGCTTATTGAAAGTGTGACTGGCCGGTGTAGATGGTTTGAAGCATTGGCCCGCACTAACATGCGTCACTAATTCAGACCCAGGAAGGGATCCTGTACTGTAGGAACCAATAAATCACATCTGTCGCGGTGCTGGTGTTTCATTTCCACCTCATGGGGGGGAGGAGTATGATAAACTATTTATTAATTGATCTGTATTCCCAGCGGATGTGGCTGATTCTCCATAGCGGAAAGTTAATTGAAAGAGGTGTTTTTTTTAGCAGCACACTGGTGTGACCAGCTTACTGCACCTTACAGGGTCTCCGCAGGTCGCAAGTTAACACACAGCCAAGGAAAGATATCAGGGGGATTGAGAGGTAAAGTCACTTTGGAGTCCCAAATTTATTTCATACCCAAACAGTAAGTATTGTTCAACTAAATCAAACTTATATGTCAGGTTATATGACATTTGAGGCATGAATAAAAAATCAATAAATCAATACTTCTTTTAATTTATTGTGTTTGTATTGACATGAAGTTTTTTTTCTATGGCTTCTTAATTGATGAGGTCATATTCAGCACTCAGTCAGTGAGCTTATATTATATTCATGGACATGTCAACAGTCATTGCATTTTCCAGGGGCTGGTTGAGAGACCCGCGTCTTATATGGATCGGGTTGCTTTAATGCAGGAAAACTCTCTCTCTCTCTCTATCTCTACTGCTCTCTTCAACTTGCACACACACACATAACCACAGACACACATAGAGACAGGCACACACACATTTTACGCCTTTATCCAGCCCAGAGGTTTAATTAAACTGGGCTATAATTCGGGCTTTTAATTAAGGTCTCATAACGATCATTATGTGGAGAGGAAAACAAAACGGTGCGATCAAAGTCCAAATATTGTTGAAATTATATTTTACATATTTCTTTTTCTCACTACTAATTTACACCTGGCAGCTATTTTGGTTCCTAAAAACCGACTTCTGCAGACAGATTGTCTGGATCCCGCATCGAGTTCCAGGGTTGACAAAGTGATGAAGGCACCAGGTTTGTCTCCTTCTAACTATTGTGACAGCGCATTACAACTTCAGGCTGATGTAAAGCGACGAGCACGAAACACACACACACACACACACACACACACACACACACATAAACAGCGGTGTAACTTACAGTACGGAGCTCAGCTTGCCGCCTTGGGTCCTGCTCCGGTCTCCGCACGTCCGGACCAGCAGCTGGGTGTGAAAGCCCTCTGTTGCCTTGCAGTGTCCACCCCCCCCCTCCTCCACCACCACCACCCACCACAACCCCCCGATCACTCAACACCAAATCTGGGTGTTAGAGAGATTTCCCAACCGCCACATTTCAGATAATGTAATAAGAAGGATACCTCTCCGGAGCCGGTGCAGGACGCGCAGACACTCCAAACGCTGCAGGCGGCCAAAGGTTCGGTGCGTTCAAAGTGTCCCGTTAGTGTCGGTGCTGCAGGAGGAGGAAGAGCAGGAGGAGGAGGGGGGAGGACATAGAGGAGTCGGGGCCACGGTGCGCAACAGAGAAGACTCCGGATACCCAGGTCCAACTTTGCGTAAAGGTGACGACAGGAGTGATGCCGAGCGGTGATACCAATCCGAGAAAACGTGCATTTTCGTCGAAGCTGAGGCTTCCTCGGTGTCGGGAAAGCTCTCCGTCAGCTTTTAGATCATGTACAATTCAAGGACGTTGGAGGGGATGCTCTTCATGTTTCCTGCCCTGAACGCTTTGCGCGCAATAGAGGGCGCGGTTGCATCCCAAATTGCCTCCAGAGAAGGTTGGTCTGATTTCTGCAGTGAAGCTTCGAACTGAGAGGCTCCAGTTTAAGTTTAAAGTCATGTGACCAACATCATTTACAATCACTACTTATTAAAATCAGTAAAAAAAAAAAATTAAAAAAAATCAAACTATCACATCATTCATCTGAAAAGCAAAGATCTCTGAACTAAATGGTCAATTTGGATTTTTTTCAATATGCTGACTTAAACTGACTGATTTGTTTAGATGGGCAGAAATAGATTTTGCAAATATGGATTATGCACAAAGCCAGAATTCTGTGATCACATATAAAATATTATATTAGCCAACATGAATTTTAAACCCATAGCAGCCTTTCATTGTGCATAAATCAGTTTTTTTCTTTTCAAATTAAGTAAAAGCCAACTATAAGGTTTTGTTTTTGTATATGTGTCGCTGTAAGAGGCACATAATGTAAAAGAATCCTATATGGGGTTGGGACAAATGTTTTGTATAACATAAATAAAAACAAACTACAATTTCGATGTCACATCTTGAAAGATGTGTGTTCCGAGTAGGACTGGCAGTGATAGTGATGCTGAACAGCTGTCCAAACTTCTAGCTCACTATTAAGTAAATGGATCTCAGTGTGCACAACTCAGGCAACATATCATCACGCTTGCAGATTTATTTGCATTGCTGCTCTCACACACGCATTGTAGCCTTGAGAGGCAGCTCATTAGGTTGCATGTGCCTGAGGGAACTGCTAAAACAAGCAAACACCTTGTCCAGGCCCTTATGGCTGCTCACGGAGCAGGGGATGGAAACTAAAGAGGTGAGGAGGTAGGGTCTGTGTGTGTGTGTGTGTGTGTGTGCGTCGAAAACAGAGGTCTTCATTTTATCTAATCCCTCCATCACTATTCATTAACCCACAGTGCAACATATGCCCAGGGCTGGTTAGTACAACATGAGACTAATCAAACACGCTGGGCAATTAGTCCTCAGTCATCTTCTTGTCCCCCCCCCCCGCAATCTGCCTCAGAGTGACAGCGAAGCGTTTGGAATTTTTCATTCTTTTCATTGTCAATTTCTTGTCTTTTGTCAGATGCAAAAATAGGCACACACATGCATGCACAAAGACACAGACACACACAAACCAACAGAAAAGTGTCTGTCTGGAACAGGTGGTGGATATGGAACACCCCCCCCAGTATTAAACCAGCTAACTTGTTTATGTGCTGCACTCACTCTCTCTTTTTCCCCTGGCTCAGTGTTTTTTCATGTATTCATTTTTTATTAATCTCATGCACACTGATACCTGCAGCTGCCCACCATCCATCTCACACGCACTGTAACACCAATACATCAGAATCCAGTACACACACAGTCAGAAACACAAAGCTAGCCACAGCCTTGTCTGTCCTAATAGCAGGCTTCAGTCTGGTGGATTAAGGGTTTATTCCCTTACAGGCAAGAGGGGGCTGAGATGAGATCCCAGCAGCTGGCATGCTGGGGTTCTGATGCACAGCGGTGTGAGGTGCATGCAGGAGAGGAACAATGAGTCACTCAGCTATTAAAAAAACCATTTGAACACACACTTTCACATGCATGGCCACCCGAAGGTCCCACCTGAGAGCCCTGTCCCACTTCTCCACCCTCTTAACTGTAAATCTGACTCCCTCCTCTGACCTCTCAGTGTTTATTCTCCCTGCGATTCTCTGACCGCCCTCCCCACCCCTGGCTGGCATTTGTCTGATGTCTGCACTCACAGGTTTTGATCAGGTTAATTGCTTCTCTCAACAGACATTGTGAAAAGACAGATTAACACAGAATTCATGATGAATTGAAGAGAAAAAGGTGGGCAGAGGCAAGAGGCAGAGAGGAGAGGGGGAAAGGGGGATAGTAGAGGGTAAAAGGACAGAGCAACAAAAGATGATGAGAAGATAAGTGGGAACACCCAAGTGGGATTTAAAGGAGAAGAGGACAGGATGATGAAATACGGTCGGCCGTTATCAGGGCAAGCAAAGCAAACAGTGCTTAACTGCCCTCTCAGAGCAGCGTCCCATTAAGGATCAGACCTTTCCTGGTTAAATTCATCTTCCAATTTACTGCTATTCCTCTGGCTGCAGCAATTTCTGTCTGGACTACCAGCCATTTCTGTCATTCTCATGCTGATGATCAAGTTATTTAGATCAAGGCTGTTACTTGTCAAGCATATAGATTTACTTTGTAAACATAAAAACAAAGGTCAAAGACACATACATGTGCTGATATATGACTTTGCCTCAGGCTCTGTACTTTTCCACATTCATTTCAGCATAAAGCTCCGTATGTTTCTTTGGCCATGTGAGCACCCACAAAAGTCTATTTGATGATAGTATACTGGTTGGCTTTCTATGCTTCAGTCCAGGCAAACATCCATTATCTCTAACTCCCATCCATGCAGGGTAGCACAGGGGCTGCAGTTAAGGGTGGAGTCTTGTTCATTCCTTTCACATTTCCACAGTGCCTCCTCCTCTGCCAGCTCTGTCTCCTCTTTGGGGTATTTTGAAGATTAACTTAAAGGTCATTTTACTGTATTTAAATATATTTGATATTAAAACCAGATCAAATTCAAATTTTGCTTCAGGAATGCAGACAGGTGAATCTACAGCTCCAGCAAGATGGAGGAGGAAGACTGTAGGCACAGGAGAGAAACTGGTTCTTCATAGCTCTGCAAATCTGTGCTTTAATAAATCCTTTCCCTGTAATGATAACGACAGCATTTTCTGAAAAATTTAGCAGATATGCTCCCAAATTCACCAGCATAGATTACTGTGTTGGAATGCTAATGTTTGTTAATCACCAATAATCAGTACAGCTTTAGCTGATTGGAAAGCCACCTGAAATCAGCAGATTACGGCACTGATATTGAGAAATTCATTTGCGTCTCTTAACTTTTTACTAAACATCTAGCAGACTTCTGAGTAAACCGTTTCAGTGATTTTCTTTTGTTTCCCAAATTGGAGTTGAAGGATGTTTTAAACACCGTTATGGACTAAAGTGCATGAAGATCGGCAAATGAGGGGGGAAAGATACAGAATGCGGATCTCTGTCTCCTGTGTTTACATCAACTGCCTGCGGCAGGTGGTGGGGAAGTGGTCCAAATCACATACATTAACACACACATTGCATCAAAATACAACAAATCAGGCTTTTTAACCACTGATACACCTGAGGCTGAAGCCAATATGGAATGATAAAGTGGTATGATGAAATATTTGTCATTTTTGCTGTGAGTGCTTTGTAAGAGGCAGATAAGGTAAATTGGAGCTTTATAAATAGGAACTGACTTTGTTTCAGGTTGAATAATCATTATACAGAAATCAATGCCCTTAGAAGCCTAAAAGTAAAACAATGTGATACCAACTAACTCTTGTAAACCAGGTTTTCCCTGTGTGCCCAATCTCACTGCGCCTCCATCCATGATGTCTATCAGGCTCTGGGGGATGTGGCAGGACATTTGGCCACCGGTCTGAATGTGCCTTGACCATATTCCATTCACCTTCTGCAGGTTGCTCTGATCCGAGGAAAATACATTTCATTTTGTTCTTGAAAATGCTTCTGATCACTGAATCTGTCAGCACGACCTTTCAGTTGTTACAGTTAACAGGTCAGAGTTGGATGCTCGTGCACTTTGTAAAAGCATGAGTCTCCTTTTCCCTCCAAATTGAAAACTATACCCAAATGACACATGTGTGGGAAATATGACATGTATTGCTCATTTATATTGCAATTTTGTAGTATAAAGAGCTGCAGTCCACGTTGCTGCTAACTACCAGCCCCACTGTTTACTTTGTGGACACACCACAAGCTTTTGTTGCTTGATGGGCTTCAGACCAAAAGCCCTGTGATGAAGGTGGTACGGGGCATTTTAGAATTTGGCACCTGACATGGTACGCTGAGTACATTGTGATAGTTCAGGTTATCTGATATGGTTTTTTTTTTTAATTGACAGTGTATTGTTGAGAGTCAGCTGGTTAATGTTCTGATAAAACTGTGTAAACCTGGACTGACTTCTGCGACATTTGGATAAATAATGGTTACCTAACTGTAATCATTACAATGATGAGCAATGTCTGATTTACAGAGTCCAAATGAGCTCCATTAATGTAAAACTATTCAGTAGTGCACATCCTCCACTGGGCTCGTGTATTCCAGATGTCAGTCAGGTCTGATGGAGGTCTATGCTGCTCTGAGTGAAATAATTTATATTCAAAGCAGGTTCACATCAACAAGGCTCCCTATTGACTCCAAAATCCTTTTCAGCGAGGAAGTGATTCCTGTGCAGCAGGCTACCAGGTAGGCAATACTGACTGCCATTCATTTCAATTTTCTCTTTTCATCGTTGTTCAGTCAGGTCCATTTCAAGATTTCAGTTTTAAATCCATAGTTCCCTCTTATTTTGGACTCCACCTACGTCATTTATTTACTCTAAGAGGTTAAAATGAAATTCTTAATGGAATCAGTTTCAAAATTAAGCTAACGTCTGTAAATGACTGGTGCAGACGGGTTTATTTTGATCCCCTTAAAGAAATAAATGGAAATAAAACACACAACCCATCCAAAGCCACCTCTGCCTTCTCTTTCTCTCTCACAGTTCAGGTATCTTTGAGAAGACCATTACAAAACTATCAACAGCTACTGCAAAACTCAACTCCCAGTTTGTGTTTCAGCTTTTGGCTGAAAACTTTAGCAGCTGCATTTTCTACAAGCACCAAAGTAGAGAGGACCTCTGCACAGGCACGAGGAAAGAGAGCTGTTATCAACCAAAAGAGGAGATATCGCCAAGTTTGATAAATGATCTCATTCTCGCCAGATTTCTCTAAAGAAGGCAGAGCTGAGAAACAAAGTGTTACTGCTATCATCCAAACTGATCACATTCCAACAAATTACACGAAAAGAGGTTGAGGGTCCTTCTCTTTTATTCATGAAGGTAGTAAATGGGCTTTCTGTAGAACTATACTCAAAACCCTGAAGCCCCACCCCTAAAATATCTCAGATTGGAAAGTTTCAGTCGGCGCTTTAAACACAGGTGTTCCATAAAGTCTTGGTCAAAGGTTACTAGAGGTGTTTATCCTCCTCGCTGCCCCGAAGTGTCCTTTCTATGCAACGCCAGCTCGACATTTAGAAACACGATCCATGCTGATTCCCATTACACTCTCAAGTTCTCAATCAGGTATGGTTACCTTCTTTTCTAGCTCATTACAGGTAACAGAATACACAGTTTCTTGCCGTGGGATCAAAACAGAACACTTGATAGAGTGATAATATCACTAGTGAGGGGAAGAAGAACCTAATCTATCTAGCTCATCGGTTGTGGTCACCTCTTCATCAGCATTACGTTAATTGAATAGGTATTGATTCTCCTGAGGGCCTTGCACTTATTTGGTTTCACTACTCTGCAGCGCAGCACATATTTGACAAAATGGCATGCATGGAAATGTTCAGAGACAGAATGCGTGTTTAAGTCTCTGTGTGATGTGTTGATTTGATATGTGATTGCCCTGCAGCAATACAAGGAAAATTCAGAGCTCACTTAGATGAGAAATTCTTAATTTTACTCATCATGCCACTAAAATAAATCTGATATTTTGTTGCTACTTCCCCAAACAGCAGTGGCAGTGAAGCTGTGGATATTTTGTTGGCCGAACCGTCAGAGGGATGATTCATTCACTGAAACTTTTCTGACTTTGGTTGGTTTTGTTTAGCACAGCTTCAGGGCCCATGTCTGAATTTCTCATTTTCCACAATGATGTGTGTATCTGTGAATGAAGGAGCAGCTGCTGAGTTACTTTTCCTGTTGTCACTTGTTACACATTATTATTATTGGTCTTTGACAAGTAGTCACATTTCTGACTTTTGTCCAAGTTTCAGTTACTCTGGAGAATATTAAATCGTGTCTGTTTTTTTTTCTCTGGTTATAAGGCATGAAATGTTCAGAAATGGGGCAGCACGGCGGCATAGTGGTTAGCGCTGTTGCCCAACAATAAGAAGGTCGCGGGTTTAGTCCTCGGGCCTGGGGCCTTTCTGAGTTTAAATGTTCTCCCCGTGTCTGCGTGGGTTTCCTCTGGGTAATGGACTGTCGACCTGTCCAGGGTGACCCTGCCCTCGCCCAGTGTGAGCTGGGATTGGCTCCAGCACTCCTTTGTTTGCACATTGCATTAATGTGTTAGCATGTTCCGCCATGTGCTGCTGTGTCTTGCCAGTTGTGTGTTTGCAGTTTCCCAGGTTTAATCTGAACAGCTTGGTGTGTGAGAGTCAGCTGCCCTCATTGTTAGTCAGAGCGTCCCCAAAACATGTCAGCATGTTATAATGTGTGTTGAGTGTTCTTTTTTTTTTTTTTTTTTTACCCAAACTGCCTCTGGGTTTTTGGACAGTGAGGGAATGTAGATCTGATTTAACGGCCAAAGACACGTAGGCCATCAGTCTTTGTGACAGAGAAGAAGAAGGAGGGAAGGCAGAACGGATGTGTTAACAGGGAGACCGAGACAGTTTTGACTTCTCCCTCTGTCACCGACCGCAGAGCATCTGCCTGCAGCTGTTCGGATGGAGACTGAGCACTAGTTAGCTGTCACTCATTGGACGCTCCAGTCACAACTGAAATGGTTTAGCTGACCTTTTAATTCTCTCTCATTGTGACGGAGACTTTTCTGTCCGTCCCTCATGCTCCGGGCAATTTCTCACATTTCCTGCTACGTCATGCATAAAAAGGTGTTTTGTTTTGTTTTGTTTGTTTACTAAACAACCTGCCTCTTCTTGTGTATCTTGTGTACATCATGTTCATCAGGAACACCATCACCATCATAATCATCATCATCGCCAAGAATGCAATGGTTCTCAGTTACATCCACCACCATCGCATCAAATTCCTACCAGTCAGCGTCACTGGGTGATAACAGATGTGTTGTGATATTGTGTTGGGCCATAATGAGTGAGTCATGATGAATGACCATGCAAGGGCTAAAAACAACTATGAGAGACAGTGATACATCTGGTGGTAACATCATCCACCAAGCAGCTTCCTACAAATCCAAAGTGAAATCATAACATTACTACATTTTAAAGATGGTTGATGTTAATCTTAACTAAACAGCTATCGTTTCCTTTCCTTGTAGCGATCCAAAGCAAAACATGAACTTCCTCATTCAAAATCTAGCCTTTAATAGAGCTTTCTACATATGCCTTGATAAGGATGGAAGTATTTTGATAATTAAAATTGTTGTTTATTTAGTATTTCTGTTCATTCCCTTCGGTGTTTTGATTTTTTTCTGTACTAACAGAGTGATGTTAAAAGCAGAAGGATTGACTCTCTAATAATGCTGTAGTGGATGTTGATTTAGAATATGGACAGTAGACTTCAGGAACATGCTTTGAATTCCCTTAAAGACTTGATGGAAGAACAGCCAAATGAAAGATTAGAATAAATAACAGCAGCTGATTTAACAGAGACAATCCTGGACATGATCTCTTGACTTCAGCTGTCTATTCACCACACAGATATGGTGTCATCTACCTAATCTGACTCCGACAAGTTGAGCATTTTCTCAAAATGTTCAACGATTTCTTTAAAGTGACAGCGAGGGAAGAAGAGGTTAAAAGAGAAACTATTAACGAGTAATTAAAAGTCTGTGTGATCATGTCAGTGAGTGTTTGACCGAGGGATTGGCTCAGATTTTCCACTGTAAACACACAGACATGAGCCTCAGGAGTCGACTAAGTGGACGTGTGTGTGTGCCAGTAAAGGCGCGAGCACCCACACACACACTCATCAAGTCCATCTCCGTATCCCCAGCTCCCTCTCCATCCTCACTTCCATCCCAAGCTCGAACCACAGCAGTAATTAATTCCCACCCTAGAACATGACATGAGGAGAGGAGTGGAGTGAACAAGGGGGAAAACCATGTCAGCTGCAAGCAGAATCATAAGAGAGGCATGAAGAAAGAAGCAGAAAGTGGAGAAGAAAAAAAAACCATATAGGCCTCAACTGCGACGCGGGCAACAATTCACCATCGAGGCGATTATACGAAACTGTGAGCACTTACTTGAATGAGCTGGATGTTACGAAGCCCCCTCATGAATACTCCATAAATAATATATCATACCTTGTGTCTTTATCTCTGCATCTCAATTGATTCAGATTAATGGAGCAAACAGAAAACCATGAGAGGAAACTGGAGAGCTGAAACATTTGATCCCAGTATCATCTATACTGGATATAGAATCTGCCGGAGCCAGCAGGTTATTCCTTTTCATGGGTGGCTTTAAAAAATGCGTGGATTTAACTTGTGATCAAAATGCAAAACCACAGAGATCAACATCGGTTCAGTGAATGGAGATCAAAAGAAGAGTTTGACATTCTGGGAAATATGTTTTCACTTTTTTGCTCAAAGTAAAAAGAAAGCTTGAAGCTATCACCAGCAGCCGATCAAGACCAGTGAGTGCATTTCCCAAAAAAATCTAAATATTCCCTTAAAAGCTCAGTGCTGAGTTATTATGACAATTCATTTTTTACACAAAGGAAACACTGAAACAACACTACATGTGCATTGATGTGCATGCTTGCATGTTTAGATGCACCGCAGTCGCTTGTACAAGTGAGGCAACACTAATTTTATCTGTTTGAAGAGTGCTCTTTTTTGACCTCAGGCACTGGAACCCACTGAGACAACAATGTTCAAAGCCGAATAGAGAGCTGTTTGACAGAAAGTGCAAGTGTGTGTGCATGTGTGTGTGTGTGTGTGGAAGAGAGGGACAGAGTGATGAAACATCAATTCCTTAGATGCCCAAAGGACGACCTAAGGCAACAAACAGGGGAGATCCAACTCGGCCCTTTCATCAGTCTTTCTCTCCCCACTGTCATCACATCACGCTCTTTATCTTTATATTCTTTCCTCTTTGGCATTCTAGGTTTCCTTCTTTTCTTTAACTACTGTCTCAGCCCCGCTTGTTCTATGTTTTTCAAATTTTATTGTGCACCTGATAACAGGGAAATGTATTAAATTACAGTTAACCCGCAATCATCATTTTACTGTTGAGCGGTTGCAGAGATGTGGTGCGGTACATCACCATATGGACGGGCAGCGCTGCTCTGGCAGGAAAAGGCAGGAAAGGCCAACTACTCGCTTTAATTGTCTTGCAAGACTCCAAACAAGAGAACACAGAGCTGCGAGCGAGCGAGCTGCTTCACAGGAGTGTGTGGAGGCCATCCTGCCAGGCAAAGAGGTTAGAAAGAGAGAAAGGAAAGACAATGAAAGAGATGGTTAATCTCTTCCATTCTTATTTACAAAAGCTTTTTCCAAACACATACATGAAACAACATCTCAGAGTAAAACCTACGGTCTACAGTATTCGGCTCATTTGTAACTTTTTGTTCAGATCTATGTTCTTGTGCTTTGTTCTCATATGATTTGCAACATGGTATACAGTATTTATGATCACACAGCTAATTCAAAGATGAAAATGCAAAAGAATATGCAGTATTGTTCTAGTTTAATCCGCAGACATCCCTTTTTTGTCTTTTTTCTTTCTTTATGCTGCCTGGTATATTAATGATAAACAAGCTGGCCAGCAGCCATGTTGATGTGCCTGTGGAGTTCCCTTCGATGTGCGATTCGCAACTTTTCACTTTGATGAAGGAGGTTTATATATAGAGCTGCCCTCCTCCCCCTCAGATGGCCAAGTCTCTGCCCCAGCGTTTGTCACTCATCATGATGAGCTGTCTGCCGCCAGCCTGAGGCAGAAGTAACTGGTGTCCAACAGGAACAACAAACACAATAAAACACAAATGCAGGCAGAGTAATTGAAAAAAGAGGAGAAGAAGGAGAAGGTTTGTGACTCCCACATTCATATCAAATGGTAAAAACATTAAAGTAGGAGAAATATCAGCGCCTCAAAAAAACATGATTTTAAATAATAATTAAGTTTTCAAACCTCTCAGTCAATGTTGTATGTATCGTACACTATGTTTCCATATTCAAGACGCCTACAGCCGTTTCAACTTGGTAAATTTTCCTTTATCTGGACCTAGTTTGTTGTTTTAGATGGAGATGATTTTAGATCAAACTTTGCCGTGTATAGATTTAAAAAAACGTTAACTGCGATATGTGCTGTTTTGGCCGCTCGCCTTTTCATTCTGCATGTAAACAAGTTTTGTGATATCCATGCTGTTTTCAGTCCTCACATAATAGAGGTGACAGTATTTTTTATTTGTGGTGGTTACAACAAAGGGAAATATGAAATCAATTTGAAAAACATGTAGAAAAATCTATTTCTATGGATTATTCCTTTTTTTTTTTTTTCTAGGGGTCAACCTTGTTAGAAAGCAGTGAATGTAAAAATCTCAGAGGCAGAGAGCCAAAATTTCCTCACAGACTCCGTACAGTAAACCTGAAGTGAAGGTGCTTAAGCAGAACCGGCCAGCTTTAGCCATTCGGGCCTGTGAATCATGTCCATATCCATCGCCTCTCTTTGATTATTCAAGCCTATCAGTGAACAGTGAAAGAGTCACATATCACACGCTTGAAATGATACGATGAAAGGAACTGGTCAGATGATGAAATGATTTCTGCTCTTTGAATCACAGGCTCGCTGTGACATACAGTAAGTGCAGCGTTTGCACTTTGCACCCTTGATGGTGGATGTTCAGGGGCCCCTTTTCTTCCTAAATGTCTTAAAGCTCACCTCTACACTCACAGTATTGCCCAACACACTTGGCGATTGATTTCAGTAATCCATAAAACCCCTGTACCAAATATTTATTAAAGTGGAGATTAATCTTATCGGTGCAGTTGCTCCTCTTTGTGTACCTGCATCGTTCCGGCTCAACCTGAAACCAGCTTCTCAGTGATGTTCCAGTGATTGTGGGGCGAACACTGTTTGCTGTGGTCACAGTGAGCACTGAGCGGGGTTTTCTCCTGTGAAGCCCTGAGAAGTCTGAGCCAAAACAGCGTGACAAAACGCAGTAAAGAAGTTCACAAACCCATTCAGCCCGTTCTCCAGAATGCTGAGACTCTGAGGCTGGAGGAAGCTTAATGAAATCAGAGCTTGGTGCTTCAAAGCTGCGTAGCAGTGACAGGATTACCCCTACTGCTGCACGCACACACAAACACGCACATGCACAAGAACACACACACACACACACACCCGGTATAATTCGTATTGATTTGAGTGTCACCTGATATTAGGTTTCTCTTTACAGCTTACTCATTATCAACTTCAAAAAATCAACAAGACGTAAATTATGCAGAGTCTAAGCAGACACTAAAGGAGCAGTAGGACCCCCCCTGCCCCCAAACCCACACCCCCATCCACACCTCATCAACACATCCTACAGTGTTTCCACAAGTGTTTGCATTGCTTACTGGAAAGTGACATGGAAGCACTATAAAAAAAAATAAAAAATAAGAAACCAAAACAAAAGTGAAGTTCTCTTTAGACGAGCATCTAAGAGATGCTCTCCTCTCCACCAGCCTGTCTGGGCTTGCAGAGCTATAGTTAATAATTCATAATGGGAGAAAAGAGGTCCATAATGGCTGGCAATGATAAGGCAGAGCAGAGGAGAGACTCCTTTTTTAAAAGGCACGTTGTGTAGGAGGAGAAGAGTCTTCTTTCTCAAGCTTAGTCACCCTCTCTTTCTTTCTCTGCCATGTATCTGGGAGCGAAAAGAAAGTCAGTAAGTGTGTGTCTGCAAACTCTCTGTGTGGGAAGTCACACAGGGGATGTGAGAGTGGAAAAAGGTCAAGGAGTTGTTTACCAGCACAAAAGAGATGATGTGGGCATCCCTTGTGTGATGGGTGTGTGTGAGTGTGTGTGTTCCTTATGTAATGTATTCTTGTGTGTCTGTGTCACATTATTCTCCAAACACATTATAGAGAACTGACTATTCTAACACTTACTGTCAGTATTATAGTTCACGCTCATTGGCATTTGTTTCTCTTCATTTCCTATTCGGTTCCCAGAGATTTAGTGAGTTGTGCTCTTCAGGATACAAACGTGTTTCGAACTACTTTGAAGTTCTAATGCAGGAATGTCTTTTTGTCTTTTTTGAATTTTAGCCCTTTGGGCTTCAAATGTGTTGTTATCCCAGAAGTTTAGAGGGTAAATGTCTCTGATTAGCAACTCGTAGAGATCTGGACCTTGAAAAGGATCCAACTGTCAGTGAAGTTGGGGCGTCTGTATATCGTATTCTAAATGATTATTAGATGTTTTGGATGGTCAGAGAGTGTGCTGGGATAGTAAATGTGGTATGTGGTGCTGAATTGTACTTTGAGAGTTTAGACTCTCCACCCTGCTCCGCCTCCTGCATCAGGATGAGTGTTTGCAGAGGACATAAATCTTTTCTGTTTGACATCAGGTTCAAAGTTGTTTTGTTTAGATGGGGGATTGTTATTTTGGGAATTTGCTAAAAACAGTAAATGCAGATGACAAAAATATCGTATATGCACGAGTGTTGCTAATAAAATTCTGTGTATACGCCATATATTCTTTTAGTTGTAGTTGTCCTGTATGGTTGTTTTGCTTACAACTCCACCTAAATGACATCCTCCTATCCCTTTAGAGACTCTTTTTTCTTTCTTTCTTTCTTTCCCAACTCACTGAGAAAAGCCTGGTGAAAAATCACTTTGCTGTATTCAACCTGTAAATCAAGATAATTGTCCGGTCAATGGAGAACAAGGCTTCGCTGATAGCTTCTCACTTCGGTCATTTTTTACCTTCCTGCTGCAGGTTGCTGTGTATCCACCTGTGTTAACCTGTCATAAAATGATGGACTCAGAAGCAATGGTAAAATGTTCAATACACTGTAATATACTGTGATATACGGCTCCATTCATTTCCTGTTTTGGACCCCTTAAAGCTAAACACTTCTGCTATGATACTATTATTTCGGTCCACCATCACAGCCTCAGCTTGTTATTTCCAGCAAGTCCAGTAAAACACAGCAGGGAATACTTTCTGTCGTAACAACAGAACAAGCAAAAAAAAGACACATTTTTGTCTACCAATTACATCGGGCTCGAGGACTATGAAAAACTAGAGTTGTGTTTCAAGAGGGGAACTTTTTCTAAGTAAAATCCAATTTAGGAGAGAAGGCAACACATTCTGTTTAACACTCAGCTTTTAAAACATCCTCCATTTCTACTCTGAAATTAGATAAGTCCTGCAGAAGCATTATTTCTCAGCAGACGTGCACATACACGACTGCTGTAGCCAAAAGTGACAGAAGCAAAGCAAAATAAAATTCCATTTTCTCTCAATCTGTTTCACCAGTTTTCTCTTCATTGTCTTTTTCTCGAGTTTTGTATGATTTCCTTTTTTTTTTTTTTTTGCTGTCATCTGCTCTCCCTTGCTTCTTCTTCACCCTCCTTGTCTCTGCTCCAGCTCTCGTGGGACCAACAGAAGCTCTCCATTCATTGTCATGTCTCAGAGATCCAATGGGGTGGAAAAACACTTTCTTTTATTTTTGCTTTTTTTTTTTTTTCTTATTCTGTAAAGACTGTTAATTAGCCGGTTCGTCAAAAGGGTCAATTTTTAGTTCTTGTGTGAATTTAAAAGGATAAGGAGAAAACTAATTGTTTCCTATTTCTAGGAACATGTCGGCGATTGTTAATGAAACCGCTGTTATAGCTGTACTCTAGTTTTGGCTCTGTTTTTGCTCTCCACCACCATTTAAGGTAAATATTTTACCCCTTCGGCTGTTAAATGCCCCACAATGCTCACCACCTAGTTGCTATAAAAAATATTAACTGTAGGCCTTTCCTTCATTCTTTCATTCATCTTCTACCGCTTATCTGCTTCCGGGTCGAGGGGGGTGCTGGAGTCAATCCCAGCTCACATTGGACGAGGGCAGGGTCACCCTGGACAGGTCGCCAGTCCACCTCAGGGTCAACATGCAGGCCCAGGAACTGAACCCGCGACCTTCTTATTGTGGGACAACAGCACCAACAAATTTGCCACCGTGCTGCCCAGCACTTTTCTATAATACCAAATATTTAAAAAACTGAATTTTGTATTCATGTGGCGTTGGATTGCCTCCCCATTCACGTTCTCTTCTTCCTTCTTTTAAACTCCATCCTTTTGACTATCCTGCTCCTCTGCAGCACACTCAAGGTCAGTCAGCGAGCCTCTGGATTGTCCCTGGATTGCACAAAACACCTTTCAGAAAGACACACCCATGGCTGCGGGTACAAAGCACTTGTGAACTGCTGGGGTCATTCATAAGTCAGCAGAATAAATACCAAACCTGACGCTCCAGCAGCGCTAATGAGAAAAATTCTTACACATATTTTTGAATCACTGCAAATTATTGCAGACTGTGATAAAATGATTTCCCTACAGCAGCCTCCTGTACACATCCCCTGCATTGGATATTCAGTCCTCATGTCACAAACCTTCAGTACATCACCCCCAACGAAGTTTCATCACATTTTTTACATCCCTGCTCACTCACGAGGAATAATAAGGGGAGCCAGAAATGAGGAGGAGACAGCTGAAGCATGAATACTAACTATACTTTCACTCCTGTTTGTGGCCTTTACACTCCTTTTCTTTTCATAATTTTTTCCATCTCCATGAGTCTTCCCTTCCCTGCCTTGAAGCCTCTCCTCATCCTCAGCAGTCAGGCTCTTCCTATCCTCCTCTTGACTCATCTTCCTGCTCTGTTCTCACCCTCCATCCTCTAACCTTCCAGTCATCACTTATCTCCCTCAGGGTGAGGCTGGGGAGGGCATCGTGTCCTTGTAAAGCACAAGCAACATCTGCTTCTGGATTTTTTTTAACCTTCCCACAGATGAATGTGCATCACACAGAAAACTCACTACACTGGAAAACATTTCTATTGCAGGTCAGTCACTGTGATGTATCAGATTGTAAAAAGTTATAGCATGGGTAAAGTCTGGGTGAAGTTCACAAGCGAAGCATTTGTTTTTTGTTTTTTATGTTTAATTTGTATTTGGGCAGCATGGCGGCATAGTGGTTAGCGCTGTTTCCCCACAGTAAGAAGGGTGGGGTGGTGAAGGGAAGAGAGCAGCATGCACCTGGCTGAGGCTTAACAGGACAATGAGAAAGGAGGACTTACAGTGTCCCTAATTCTACTGCACATTACTTTGCCCAAACAAGGGCATGAAATTACATGAACAGAAGAACAATTGTCAATATTTATATCTCAATTTGTTGCTGAGCCACTGTTTCAATCTCTGACTTTGACATAAAAGTGTGAGAAAAGTCAAAGTACAATATCCCCCTACATTACGAACCGGCTGCTTCACCGATTATATATATAGATTACACTCTAGTTTGTTTTGTAGCCCCATAAATGGAGGTCATTGATTGTCTGCAGCATTTAAGCTTTGCCGCTGACAACCACACCGACCTCACAGGATTAGACTTTGTCACTGACAGTTACATTTCAGCCTGTTATGGGCTGAGCGGTGAGATTTTTCCGGCCGTTTTGTTGTTCAGCAGCTCTCCTCGTTATCCTCATGCCTCTGAGATGAGTTTAATTATTCCTCTTGTACAACTTTAAATTCCAACATGTAATTAATGATAATTAGAGATAAAAAAAAAAAAAGGAAGAGCTGTATAGATTGATGGTTTATTGGTAAGCACATCATACTGATGACCTGTGCTCAAATTCCCATCCGGCGTGAGATCTAAGAAGGCTGCTTTAAGCGCTAAGGTAATTAAGCTAATGCTGTTCCCAAATATGCAAATGAATCTTGATTCATTGCCCGTCAGTGGTAGTTAATAATCGTGCATTAACCCTATGGACTGTGAAATACTCCAGCTACACACACTGCCTTCTGCTCCCCAAATCTTTGTGGGAGGAAAATTGGTTGGAAACTGATGGCGCTGAAGGTCATGGCCCATATCACCGTCTTCATCGTGGGTGTTTGCATCATCATTGTCATCATTATTGGCCCCTCCTGCCTTCATCACCTGTTCAATGGACAGTCTGCAGTCTGGCCATGGTGTTTAATGGTACATGCAGACCCTTTGTATCATAAATGTCTTTCCACATAAAAAGACGTAATTACTGCACCTGAGAGCAGAAAATAGCTCCCACCACAAGATCACAGCCTGAGAGGCTACGATGGAGCCCCGGGGGTTCAGTGTAAGTGCCAGATTAGAGGTGGCTTAATTTTAATCTAAATTCAAGCATAAACAAAAGAGAAGGTGTTTTTTTTTTTTTTTAAGGGAAAGGATTGGAATTTAGATGTTACACAAAATGGGAACACAGTGGAGTTGAGGGTATTGACCTCAATCTAATCCTGAGCTAATTGTTCAGGGAACAGAGGAATAGATGTGTGTGGGTCCGTGTGGGTCTGTGTGCGTCTAAGTCTCAGAGTCTGCAGCCAACCTGAACCAGTGAATGGACATATGAGGGCAGGAGGAATTCATGTTGAATATACTGCTGAGTTTCTAACTGGAGCTTCCCTGTCTGCTGCCTTTGCCGCAGGAATTTGTGGCAGTATAAAGAAAACAGCTGGCGTGTGTGTGCAATTCAGGTAATACTCTTGTTATGGGGGACCTAAATCAGTTTACATTGTCAGGTTATGCAAAGTCCTCTGCCTGATGGGGAGAAAGAACAAATCCTCACTGTTTGAATTGTTACATTTAAAGCCGAAGACATGTTTTAAGGTGAGAGTAAGGCTAGGTTAGGTTAGAGTTAGATTGGGTTAAAGAACAAAGGCGGACAAGTAATAGCTTTGGTCAAGGTTAGAGTTGGGTTAGGTGCTCATGTGTGTATGTGAGAGGGCAGTGGACACACAATCAAGCACACCCGCCAACACACACACACACACACTCCTGAATTATACGGGCAAACAGCACAAAATGCTGCCTACTCTGTTTCGATTTGGGGACCAGCTGTGGCACAGTGACATCTATCCGACTGCACTCACCTCTATTAAACCGACTTATGGAGTCATTTATCGTAGATGTGGAGAGAGGATATAGAGAGCGAGGCAATAGGGTGTGAAGCTGACAGAGAAACAGGTGAAAAGAAGTGAAACTGGAGTGTTTGGCACGCACAACCTTTGACTGGGCAAAAAAATGAAAGCACAAGGCAGAAATACAGATGATATCTGCATTAATATCAATATGCATATTATACATTATTATAGGTAAGCAAGTAAAGTTTATTTTTAAATCATTAGGGCTTAGTGTGAATAAAAAACGTAATGGTCCCAATGGGTCAATAATAAACAACAGGACCTTTTCAGCTTCACACAGGCTAACCAAAAACCTGTGTGAATAGAAACATTAAACTGTATTACAGAGACTTTACAGCAGTCTGTGGATCATATGAGGAGGGAGGAGCGTTCCTTATATTATGTGCCACAGGAAGAAAAGAACGATCACCTCGGGTTTTATAGCCAGTTCAAGGGAAAGCCGGTAATTTCTGCTCCATAGACCTAAAAGCTCAATTTGCCGTATGAGGGAGGAGGAGGAGGTCAGTGTGTTTGACCATGCAGGCCTTAAAGGGATAGTGCCAGTTTTTTTTTTTGTTTTTTTTTAATGGAGTGCTACAAAGGATGAAAGGAATTAAAAGCATGATCAGCTGCCTGATATGATTATATATATATATATATATATATATATAAAAGGATTGTTAAACAGTAGCTCAGACATTTTGAAGGTTATGCTGAACACAAACATTTACCAGGCCTGTATACTATTGATGTTTTTTTTTAGCTACTTGCCTTACTTGCAGTTATCAGACACAGAAATCCTGATGAAATCTTGAGTTTCATGAGACAATTTGTTACTTTCATCAGGGAGGATACATGGATTGGATATAAAAATGGAAACTGGGGGCTCAAAGGTGAAGCCAATGCTAAAAAGCCTTAAACCTCCATTCTATCTAATGGCCATCAGGAGGCGACTCTGCTGGTTGCAAAAAGAACAGTTTGCATAAAAGTCTATGAGGAAATGGGCCTACTTTTCATTTATTTGCTCAGTAAATGATTTCAAACAAGTTTTTGTGGCCCCAATCTCTCGTTTCAAGTCTTCTTTAATATGATGCAATGTTGATTTTTTTTAATCAGGTCCCATTCAGAAGAAAACCGACCATAGTTTTGTTGATTTTTCTTGATTGAACATAACAATCCTACTAATTCTGCACCAACTCTCACCACCAATAATTATAATAATGATAATTAAATTTTTGTTTTGATGTTGGTTTGAGCTGTTTATGTGCCTGAATCACCATTTTGTGGGATGAATTAAATTATCAACGGTAAAATTAAAGTAGCCAACATTTTCTGGGAAAGACAAAAAAAAAAAAAAAAAAGTGAATTTGACGTGATCTGCATCGTTCAAATACAATGCAGGGTGATATTTTGAGTAAGTTAGACTTCTTCCATCATCCTCTCCTTCCTTCAGTAGCGTTGTCATTGCTTATCTGTTTACTGACCAGCTTGCATGTCGTCTGGCTCCTCTGTAACAACAGCAACTAATGTCCTCGCTATAAGTAACATGACACTTGCTGTGCAGCATCTTCCATCATGATAGACAGCATGTACACTCCCACACAGACACACACACAGCCATCAACATGAGCGCGCGCACACACACACACACACACTGCGTGCTTTGCAGTCTCACAAATTCTAAACACCATACGAGGCAGAAAAACTTCACAGATAGCAGAACCTGTCCTCTGCTCACCAAAACTAATGCTTCCAAAATAAAACTGAGCAAAAACAAGATGATGTAAAAAGAGCTTTGGCCATCTGTAGACTTCAGATGGAGAAATGTCGGCAAAAGCGGAGGAATCCATGCACATCGCAGGGGAGCAGTTGGTGAATTCAGGGCAACTAAGCTTGTTTATCCTCAAGGAGACTTTGAGAAAATGTTCCTAACTCCTCAGTTCCAGGGACCAAAAGATCCTCAAACAAATCCCTGCTATCACAAAACATACTGCTGCAGCTTCCCATTTGGAGAATAACTCATTCAGAGGTAGACAGATGTACATGTAGGTTCATTTATAGATTCTCTCAGCTGTTCTGCATGTTCCTCACATTTTGTCTGTTATGTAATATCCATCCTGCGATGCTCCACTCTGATCTGGTTTTCCCTACTAGGTGCTGGCCAGATGAGACCATCCATCGGAAAGGGTGGATCCCTGTCCTGTTGGGTCCTTCCCTCCACTGGGCCTCTATGCCACCTGCCTGCTTCGGGCCTAGTTTATCCTTCAATAGTGAGTGAGCACGAGGAAAAAAAAATATTTGGCTTGTGTTGTAAACAGACAACAAATAGAGAAATAAAAATAGTAAAAAGCTACAAGTAAAAAAAAAAAAAAAAAATCTTAGAAACTTAATAGATATTATAAGACATTCAACAAAATTCAACAAAAGCTGAAGTTTGAAGCTGAGTTTGTAAGGTTTCCTTCTGCACCAGTAAGCATCAGCTTTAGAATATGACTGCAAAAGTAACAAAGAGCTCCCGTAAATATAACATGACAAAATGGAAATGGAAATCAACATAAGGTGGAAACAGCATTGTTTTATTCAGCACATCACTCACTTGTTGCCTGAAATCCGTTGCTCAATCCCTATTCAGTCCAGACACCCCATTGGTGCACTAGATTAACGTTTGTGCAACATCCTTTCAAAAGTTAGAGATTCTGCATATTCTTACACGTCCTGCTGGTGTTGGTGTATTGGTTGAGCAGAAATCCAAGGTCACAGAGAAGTGATTTCAAACTGAATAATGATGCAAATTGAAGATGACGTTTTTATGCCCTCTGAATTCTCACACCTACATTATTAAAGATGCTCGAGTCCTCTTTAAACTCTAGGCATTTTGTCTTTCCCTTGCTTCCTTCCACCTCTTTGTTCTCTGCAGTGAGTGACATGGGAAAAAAAAAAACTCATCCAGCTCGAGTCTGTCCTGCTATGTAGGAAAATGCCTGGAGGGGTTGGCTGTCCTGGACTGCAGGACCACGGGACAGCTCTAAGCCTAAAGCCATCTGGCTGCGTCACATTTCCCTAAAGCAGAGAGTTCCATTTGGACTTATTAACCCTCTCATGTGTTCTGTAGTTCTGGCATCATGTCGCTGTGTCTTTCATCTGTTTAGTGCTCTATCTCGTACATTTACGTTTATTGAACTACAGAGAATAGCTTATTGAACTTCCTAAACAACTGTTCCCCTGTTTGCCTCACTGTCTGTCACCAGAGCTGTTCCTCCTCTCTGTGCTCTGCCTTTTATCTGGGAACCAAAGAAGTTCAATTCTGTTGCAGCTCCCCTGAAAAATAAGAAGTAAACTGTTTTTATTGAGTTTTATGAAGAGATAAGGGACCAATTTTCTCTCTGAATCGCCGGCTGAAGAGCTTTTAGATTGGTTCTGCTGCTTACATACGCACATGAATGTGAGACCATCTTCATGCCTCAGGTCTCGGTTCCTAAAAATGAAATGAGTTTAATGTTGTTTTTTTTCTCCTTCACCGGTTACTCACCTGGCTTTTTCTCTCAATGGGTGACCGCATTTATACTTTGATAACTGAGGTGCTGGAAAAACAAAAGGTAATTAATGAGAGAACATACACATCTATGTGTTGTTGATTATAGTTTGCAAGGATAAAAAGATGTCAATTACACCGGATGGTGGAACTTTGGAAGCAAATCATGATTAAATTTGTGGTACAGATGTATTACATATACTTGACGGTTATATTTTAAATCTATTCCTCTGTAACATTTAATATTCATGACTAAATATCATTCAAAAGTCCTTATAATTTTCATACAGAGGTCATTTCAGTTGATACGTTAGCTCTAAGCTTAAGTACTTTTAAAGCCTGCATGGAAATGGGGGATATCACCTTTTTCAAATACACTGTCAAAACCTTGTTAACAAACAAACTAAAGCTTATATTGGACTCAGTTTCTCATCATAGAAAGATGAAAGTATTTTCTCCTTCTGTACCAGGCAAAGAACAGCACACATTTGAGTTTGCACCCGTTTCAAGTATTTGAAGCTTTTGTTTAAAAAAAAAGAAAAAAAGGATATTTTTTTTACCCTTTACAAGATATTTCTGTAAGTTAGGAATAGCTGATGGGGATGTGAGGTCGAAATTCAGTTTCACAACATGGCGACACACCATGATTACTGAATGGACCAGGACTATTTAATAGACTATTTTAGCCTTCATCTATCTTTAAAACAAGCCACTGTCTAAGGATCAGCTTTGGAGTGGGTGGTCAGATGAGTCCATTATAAACAACGTATACACTAATGTGTCTCAAATATTCCATCAGCAAAGTAATGTTTCTTTGTCGGCTGAACAGAAGAGAAGTGTGTGACGTACAGTATGAGGTCCAGGTACGCCAGTTTCCAGCAGAAACTCAGGGAGGCTCCAGCTGGACTTGTAGTGAGCTTATTATTAATGGATGTACAAGGCAGGTCAGGAGATGAATACGGTGAAGGTGCCAACAGGTGCAGTGCATAGTCCGAAAACTCATCTATTAACCATAAAGAGCCACCCATTATCACCTGTATCCGATTTAATATTTTACCATCTGCACTGCTGGCTGTTAGTGGTCCAACCTTATGATGTGTCTGTGTGCATCTAGAAATGCGATGATGCATTCGCCTTGGAGGGATTACAAGCTTGAAGGTACACACATCTTCATTAACCCCCACTCATCACTCTATCTTTCTCTCTCTATCATGTCCACCAGCAGACAAAGTCCAAAATCACCCTCGGTCTTCTTCATGATTTATTTGGTGCATAGGCATGCTCTCCCAGTCCTTGGAAAAATAACTCAGTTTTCCCAGGACAACAGGCACAGAATCTCTTAATCATAGCTTTGTGTGATAGCTGCAGTGGGAAATGTTTAAACAATAATTTTCATCAGTATGTGACTCAGGTCTGATATCCCTTGAGGAGCTCCCATGAGGTTCCAGAAGAGATTTTGTGCAGAAATCCTGTCTAAATCCAGCTGGAGGTTACAGCAGCAGCCTGCTGGGCTCATATCAAATCAGATTTTTATGGTTTTCTTCCTTCTTTCAAGATTAGTGTGAAAATTTATCTTAAATGTACTCAGTTCATTTCAATGACAACATAAGACCACAGGCTGGAGTATAAATAGTTTATATTTGAGACATAACATGATAAATATAATACATCCATACAGTCTTCGTGAGATAGTAAAAATTATTTGGAGACTGATGTTTGTGTGTTTTGTTTTTTTTTTTTTTAACTATACATGATCTCCTGAATGTATACTGTCAAAGACGTTTCAATTTTAAGGCAACCATAATGTAACCATCATCGATGGTTAAATGATTTAAGCACTCTGTCATTATTTTGGTACACTTTTTCTGGTTGACTTTGGTTGAAAGCTGTCGGTTTTACAAATCCTGAAAATGCCTTACCTGAAGCAACATCAGGAACCATTAATACAGTAGTAAAAATTCACATACATCCTCATAAGGCCTCTGTGTATTTATCAATCTGTAAATGGAAAAACTGCTTATTGATTATTGATTATCTTGCTTCTGGCAGAAGTAACAGTCCAACTCTCTCATTCCCTCACAAATGACAAATTGCGCATTTGTTATCGGTGTCGTGGTGAGGCAGGAGTGTGTAATTTCAACTTGGTTGAGGGAGAACAACCAAGCTGTGTGTGTGTGTGTGTGTCTGTTTGTCCTACTGTCCTTGAGAAGAACACGTTAAGCCAAGTCCAGTGAAGTTGCTCTGCTGAGCCTCTAATGAATAGAAAAACAATATAAAGATATAAATCTGTGTGTGGCGATAAGGGGCATACAGAATACAGAAATAACGCAATTGCAATACTGCAGAACGCAGGACAGTGGAGATAAAACCTACACAGCTCACAAACATTCTCACAAAACACAACTGATAACCGGATCTGAAGAATGCATCTAAACACGTTGCATTAGTGCATACAGACATACAAATAAACTTCATTATTTGACTCATCTCAAAAAATATGACATGCATTATAGCAGCAGTAGAGGATTACAGATGCATTAACTCATACATAATGTGGTAGAGTGAAGTCTAAAAGCTTCCATTAAACAACAACATTCCTGTGAGTGAGGTTTGTTCATTTCCAGGACAAATAACATATTTTAATGCACATATAACAGGAAGTGAGGGAGTGTGTCTCCTTTTAGACTGGGAGCTTCTCCTTCAGTTTCTGACCGTATAATGCCCGATTACATAACTTGTAATGAGAGAAGCAGTTTGATGAGTGTGCGGAGATTAATCATGTCTATAGAGTCCACATGACACTACAGCCAGGAGACTATTCATTTAGCTATTTTTATCTTTGCTTAGCATAAAGTCGGAAACAGAGAAGCTACCTCTATCCAGTGTTACCAAAAATCGCCCAAATGAAACCTCACAACCTCTATGATTAACTCTATATAGGAAATAACACACTGGGACTTTGAAGCAGGAACCAGTTGTTGGATTGCCTGATAGTTGAACTTACATTTTTCAGTTTTAAACAAATAGACTTTATGCTAACATAAGATAAGTGAAACTTAACTGCTGGCTGCAGTGTTATATGTACTCTACTTTAATTTGAGTGGTATCAATCTTCTCAGTTGAGTGAATTCACCTCACGACAAATACATTCAGTGACAATCAAACCCCCCAAAAACCTGATGTAACATTAAAAGCTGCCATAATCAATGTTGTTTGCATTGTTCACTGTGAAATGTTACATTTTTCATATTACTAAAAGTCATATTAATGACCCTGAGGATGAGACACATCTGCAATGCCCCGGTTCTTTAAATATATAATGCTTACCAGTAATGAAGCTTACTGGTATCTGTGGGCAGAGTTTGCCTGCATGATGAAAAACATTAACCGCTGCAGCATGAAATTTAAACATGATGTTTACTGGGGAGAAGCTACACAGCCAGGTAGATTAACAGATGGACACAAACTGAGCTAAAAAGCTGACTGAGAGACTTAATGAGTAGGTAGTTTTATTACTTAATTAAATCACGCTGAGGGGAGAGTAAAAAAATAAAAAAAGCTGTCCTGACTACTGATCAGCTCCCGGTGCTGATTTATTTCATCCTGCAGTGCTTTTGTGAGAGGGAACCTGGGAAAAAGCCACAGTTCTTCTTGGGGCTACATTGTTAAAATTGTGTATTGATTGCATACAGAGCTTCTGAATAAAATATTGTTGAATATTTTGGCAGTTTGAGAACGGATGAATGGGATTTCAGTTATGACTGTAATGTTTGTCCTAAAGCTATTAGAGAGAGAAAGTCTCCATCTGCAATCAGGATGAGAACGAGTGAACTGCGTGAACACATGGCGGATAGCAAAATGAGCTGAGAGGAAGGCTAATAAGGTGATGTGAGCAAATGACTTTGCTTGAGTCATCATTGCAGTTTATAACCTCGTTCTCTTCACAGCTCGGCTGGAACAGCTCTAAATGACAGTTTGCCAAAGCTTTTACATGTAGCAGAATGCAGGAGCTGAACATAAGACATTAGTATGCGGTCCATGCATTACACAAACTGTCCTTCCTCTAAAGAGACATTTTTGCCTGAATTAGGACACTTCAAAGTCTGATTACTAGTTCAGAAGGCACCTCTTGGTAACATGCTATGAAAAAGAAATAAAATATTCATATTCAAAGGACTGTATGAAAATTATTTGGTTATAAGAGAGGTAAGAAAAGAGGAGGGCATCCTAAAATTAAAGGGAGTTTAGTTGGCAGGCACCGGCCTTTCCCTCATTCAGGATTTATATTTTATTTTAGCCTTTCAACAGAATCAATAATAATGAAACATAAACAGCTCTAAGCTATTATGGGGCTCGGACATGCCATGTTGACCATTTATGTTTTATCAGATGAAAGGTCAACAGTTCCTGTAAAAATTTTATTTTTATAATGTTTGATATATGTTGAGACACCTCATACACAACTTAGATAGACACTTGTGCTCCTTACTGTACACAAACGTATTGCATCTACTGCTGCTGGCAGATGTGTGAAAACCTCACATCGGGGCATGCTTTGCAAGCAAATGCACACAATTTTTGCACTATATCATTAGTTGTAGAGATGAAATATTGTTCAATATTAGTATGGTCCAATAAAATTTCAAAGAAATAGAAGTGAAGTCATAAGGTTTATCTTCTTCTTCCCATAGAAGTAATTCTCGTACATTCCTAAAAGTAAATATAAATATAAGTCTTTATAAAAAAAAAAAACAATTCTTTTTTAAGATAAAAAGGGCTTTTCCATTCATACAATTTCAAATAGAGTATATCTAAAAGAATACTGAAAATATTCACTAGTATTATGGGTCGTAAATTTGGCCTGTCAAATTTCTTTGGCAAGTTCTTTGGTGTCTACGAAACATTTTGTGACTGAGATGAAGTGCAAAGCGTGGTGTCATTCCCACATATTGTCGCTGTGCTCTATAAAGCAGTGTGGAGTGCTTCCATTATATGTCAGTCAAACCACGAAGCTGAATCCTAACACACAGATTGACGGCCTGTGTCGTCACCTTTCCCTGCTGCTCACCTTCTGCTTGGCATTGGATGCCAGCACCAAAAGATCAATTACAGGTATGGACGCACCAGTAGATATGCCATTACATGCGCATGCAAGCACGCACATACAATTACACACATACACACACAAACACACACACACACACACACACACATACACATTCGGTCTGTAAACTAGAGCTGTTAGCAAGCTTGGTATGCTAGGCTTAAAAACACTCTGCATCATGAGAACAATCCAGTGAGGAGCGAAGTGTGAAGCGGGAAACTCAGAAGTTTACAAAACGGTTCCAGTGCAGGGCTACCAGCGGAGGATTTGTTGTTACAGCAGCACCGTGCTTAAAAGAATTGGTTAGAAAGAAGGTTAAAATTGATTTGATGGCTCTTGGAGGTAAATCAGTTGTTCTGCATGAACATTTTGAATCAAAGCTGAGCACCAACAAAGAAAACAAGAAAAAAAAAAAATCTACACTAACTTTGGCTTTCTCCCTATTTTGGCACTGACAAGTGCGTGGACACTTGAGGTGATTGAGAAGCTTGTAGGAGCAGCTGGGTTCAGCCCAGCTTGGAACGTGTGTCTTGGCTATAGAACAGCACCTGGAGCAGAATGGCCACGTCGATCAGGATCTGGACTGAACCACATACCCAGAACTGAGCCGGGCTCTCATTCATCACGAAGTAAGTGGTCTTGAAGACATCGCCCGCTGTCCAAAGCAGCACCATCTTCACACTAGACAGAGGACACACAGAGAGTGTGAGTAAAGAAAAAGTCCAGGAGTTTTCTCTTTGAGGAACATCGGACTTTCTGGCCAAAGTTTTACAGAAAAACTATTTTCCTCGGTTTTATCTCCTGCTCTTTGTCTTGTGCGACTCCCTTTTTTCACTCCTGTACTACTGTTGTCATCTCGATTAATTTGCTGCCATCTTTCCTTAATTCTTACCATTCACACTTTCTGCCCACACTCATCCACCTTCTGTCTGCTCATCCTCCCTCTCTTTCTCTCCCAAGTGAAGTCCCATCAGTATCAAAGTAATATTCCTTTTACTAGAGCTGACTGGGCCTGGGAAGAGGGCACCGACATCAGTCATCAGTGAGACATAATGTTGGGTCGGACAGGGGTGAGGCAGAAAAGAAAGGAAGGAGACAGGGACAGAGAGGGAGCAGAGGACAGCATTTATCGTGCTGGTGGTGACAGGGATAGGGGTAAGACAACCAACTCCCCAGAGACAGAGCCATGTGAGATAGATATAGATGATGAGCGCAAATGGGGGTAGAGTCAGGCTAATGACTACGGGGACAGCAGTCCTGTACCATCCTTGAGCTCTCCTTGCAGAGTCATGTCAAACTCCCATTTCTTCCCTTCAGGCCCCCACGAGGAACCAAAACATTAGAAGCATGCAATCCAGCCCACGAAATAAGACCATTAATTTTGAATAGAGAAATAATAAGATTATTATTATTTAGCATATCAGAAAAAGGACCAAAACTATGCACTGCATGTGGTGTAAAAACATGCTAGCCAAAATCAGATAGATCAGGTGTATAAAACTGAAATATTTTTTATTTTGACAATTCCTCTCCACCTCCATATCTGTGTCGAACTTTCATTGTGGGCTTTGTTAAGCAAAAACTACATATTGGCTTTGAATTGATAAAGTACCTGACGACAGGAGGTATCGTCTGAGCACGAGTTAAGAGAAACGAGATAATCAGTAAGCTTTAGTAGACTAAGAGCTTTTTTCTTCTTTCCTTTTTGAGCCAACTGACCCTCCCACCTCTGGTTAAACCACCGTCAGGCTTTAGTAAGAAGCAGGCTATTTCCACCTTTCCCAAAGGCTGGCTAAGGAGCACTCTTTTTTTGATGGGTTCTGCTCTACTACCAATTTAAACTTTCAGGGTAAACTCTCCAGGGTTTGGTTGAACTGCTC
The DNA here is from genome assembly GCA_034769265.1 of Remorina albescens. NCBI lineage: Eukaryota > Metazoa > Chordata > Actinopteri > Carangiformes > Echeneidae > Remorina > Remorina albescens. Next base: position 53,195,208 of record CM068475.1, read on the forward strand.
CATTAATAAATGTGGCAATGAATGTAAAATCATCATGCTTTTACTTCTCTGTCTCTCTAAGCTGTCTGTTCTCCTCAGGGGGAAAAGATTTCTTTTTGTTCCGCAGAAGTTTTTGTTTTACCTCAGAGTATGACGCCTCAGTCAACTTCAGATTTCATGTTCCATCCCTCTCTTCATCTTTTCTTTTCACTGCACAGCTTTTTTCTTTTCTGCCATCATTAGTTTTTACTTTTATTGCCCCCTTCATTGGATTTACTCAGCTCCTCTTTACATTACATAAGAGGATTAAGCTCGAGTGACTTTTGTCAGCACCTATTTCGAACCCTGTGAAAGTCAAAGAATAAAGTTTCATTTTAGAGCATAGTAAACCAGGCGGTTGGAGCAAATCCAACCAACACCCAGTTTGGAAGAGGTCATTATACTTTTGGAACAATGGAGCTAAAGCTGCCATTTGAAAATGGGAAAGAAAATATATATATTTCAACATTCATTTCAAAGTGCACCATGCCAGGCCTACTTACTGCAGGTTTGTGTGTGACTCACTCATGCAAAGCATTTCACTCTTTTCCTTATTCCTTAGGTACTAAAAATGGAGAAATGTAGTGAGGTGTGGTAAATGTACTTAAGCATTTAAGGTAAAAATACTCATTATAAGCTACTGAACCCCCCCTCCCACTGTGTAAGACTACACAGGGAGTCTTTAATGTAAATAATTATACTAGTCTATCTGCAGGGAACTTTCTAACCTCATTCTTTTCAATATATTTTGCAATTTTTTAGGAGTTCCAGGAGAATCTAAGACTAGTTCAGAGATACACATTTCACGGCGCTTCTCTACAACAAAATAATCAGCTTGACTTCTTTCATCAAAATATCTGAGAGAAGTTGAGTGAATATAGCCACGTCCTCTGCGTATTAAATGCATTGGACATATATCGGAAATATATGGACCTTTTTATATACTGATTGTATAATTTTTTGAGTACGAGTAGACTGTAGGATGAAATCAGGAAATATTTGTGAAGAGGAAGAAGACTGACTATACAGTCGATTCATGAGAGACTTTCACAATTCTCTCATGAAGATGGAGCACCTTTTAAATTCACACTTTCATTTTTATCCTTAAACAAGTCCTTCAAGCTTGAAAAAATTTATCCTTCATCCTGCTCTCTGTCTCCGGCTTTCTTTGCTACCGTCTCTGCTTATCTGTCCCTCCCCTTATTCGCCCTCCACACTCCCGAATTCTCCGCCCTCCTGCTTTGGATAATTTCTTTGCTCAAGAGACAAAAAATATCATTAACCAGGATGAGTCATTTTCAGTGTAATTAAGCAGGACGGGTCATCTGTGCCAAAGCCAAGTCTGTACGGCAGTGCAGAGGAATGGACAGAAAGCTACTAGTTTGAGGTCATTCATTCATTCATCATAAAGCAGGCAGACAAACGCACACACACATATTCCCCACATTTCAGACTGTTTGTCATGCTAGTCTCATGTACTTCCATTTGGCCGAGATAGCATCGTGACTTGTGGCCTGGCTGACAGGTGATGAAAGACACATAGAACAAACAATTGAACTTGGTCCTGTGTGGGGCTTTCAAGTGCCCACAAGGGGAAAGAGTGATTATGGTATTGATTGAGAATACTGACTGAGCGACCACCTCTGATTCTCTCACACTCACGCACACACACACACACACACACACGCACACAAACACACAGACTCACAGGCGCCTCTGTCGACAAGCAGTTAGCTTGAATTCTCCCAACAACTCTAAGAAATACAGAACATGCAAAACATAAAATTTGCAAATCATGTTCTCACCAGAGTGCCAAAACATGCACACACACACACACACACACACACACACACACACAAGTAAATACACTGATGCACTATCTTGAGTGCAGCTCAGCTTGGACACATGTCTCATTGATTATTACTGACCTGACACCTTCACCTGAACTAAGTGGCAGGGGATGAGAGAGGAAAAGGGTAAAATGCAGGAGTAGGTACTTCAGGGATGAAGAAAGAATAATGAGACGGGGGAGATGAATGAGGGGAAGGAGGAAGTAAAAGGAAAATGACGAGAGATGGATGACGATGTCACGGGAAAGGGAAGGAGGGGTGATTCTAGAGAGGGGTCAGGAAAAAAAGCCAGCCTGATAGGTGGAGAGTGACAGGACAGCACAGGGCGATGGAGAAAGCGGGAGCTGGGTTTGATTGCTTGGTGAGATGGCTCTGCGGCATGTGGGCCAGGCAGTAATTGTACTGTGTATTGAACGACTGCTGTCAGGCCAGCTATTAGCTTTTCAAACCGGCCTGAGTGGACAAGTGGAACATGACTACAGGAAACAGGGCTGAGTGACATTTCCAAAGAGCTTTCCAATTTTCCTAATTCCATATATGTGATATATCTTTAAATATCAATTTGTGACACTGATTCTTATAGCACATTTACATTCTTTATCCTACGGAATCTCTTTTTTTTTTTTTTTGTTTGTGTGTTTGTTTCTAGTAAAATAAACACCAGACAGCACCCAAATTAAAACTATTATTTTGCAAGAAACCAATTCGTAATAGCTACAGCCATGGCTAAAATCATGTTGAATTATCATAGGTCAGCTGGCACCCTGATGCAGGTCGTCACCAAACCAACAAGCCACAAACTGACAAGTTGAACAGAAACCAGGAGTTTCTTATACTACCTAACCTGACATCCACAAAATGCTAAATCCATCCATCAAGCCGTCATCTTTCCTGGTCATTTTTTGAGGGCCACAAGACAGCTGAAAAACATTTCCTGCTGATGTTGGGTGAGAGGTCAGATCATGTTGCCAGTCTAATAGAGGGGAGACATTGATAGACAAACCACCACAGCTGCGACTGTAGCTGCTCATATTTACACCTTCAAGCTGAACTGTTTAGAGATGCCAATTGATCAGGGGCTTTTCAGCCATGTACTGCAAAACACACAAAGAGCTTCATGTTTCTAGTCAAGATACAAAGTTTTATAAAGTAAATAAACAGTTTCAATGTAAGTTTTCATCAATCTGTGAAACACTTGGATCAAACTGGATCTTAGACTAGATCAGAACAGGTACTCAATTTGTTTCCTCTGCTCTGTGAACCCCATCCAACAGCAGCTTCATCTCTCTTTTCGCTCTAATTCTTCACACTTCACCCTACATTTCTTTTTCTTTCTTCATTACTTCTCCCCCCCTTCAGTCTTATTCTCAATCTTCATCCTCAACCCTCCTCTCTCTCCTCGTGCCCCCTCTCTGCTGTCTCGTGATCTTCTTGTCCCAGGCGGCTGCCTTCCACCTTGTCCACTTCCCAAGAGACCACTGAATAGATGGAAGGATCTGTTTCTTGCAGGAGTTTTATCCTGTTTCATTGATATCTTTATATGTGAGTTTTGTAACAGGAGGTCCAGAATACAAATGTGATTGTGAAATCAATGACAAAGATGTCTTTGACTTTAAAACAATATGAGCCAAAATTCGATCTGAACTCACTGGAATTAAGGATAAAACTTAATGGTGGCTTTGGTTTGTTTTATGAATAGGAACAAGTTGGTTACAGTGCAGATATCGGACTTTTAACTCTTTGGTGAAACTTTTAACTTAACTTTTGGTGAAATAAATAGGCCGCTGATTACAGATAAAACCCAGTACACACTTTAAGCCTCTAGTGGGGAGTCACACTTTGTTTTTTAGACCTAAAATGTCTCATGGGGGGTAGACAGTCCTCGAAATTGCTTGATAATATTAATACAAAGCTCTATTGAGAGAGATACTTGAGCAGCTGAGGCTGATGTTTCAAGCCTCAAACAGCTTGAATCACCTCCCTCCTCTCTTTTTCACTACAAACATGCGTGCATCCATTGTCGTGATGTCTGCATCCACGCATGCGTGTTTTTTTGTGTGTGTACAAGTGTGCACCCACACATGAGGGTGCGTGAGGTGATTTGGTAGCAGGGCTGTAGCTCTCCCTGAGGGGGGGCAGAGAGAGAGAGACGAAAATCAAAGGGCCCAGGAAGAGAGAAGCCGAGCTCTGCTTAACTCACTAAATATGAATTATGCATGGTGATCGATCGCACACAGGCAAACACCGAAAAGTTCCCAACCTGCCAGAAAAAGATGGATTCTACTTCACAAAATGAAGCGAAGGGGAGGTGGGGAGAAGAAGGAGTATCACACAGTTAGCCTAAGGTTATTTTAGATATTTTTTCAGAGAACGTAAACAAGCCAGAATAGATGAGAAATGGCCTGTAAGGAGATGGCTATTTCTGTATATTCATTACATATATAGTCTTATGTAACCTCCGACAACACAGTATTTGTCATAGCCATGTTTCGTAGCTAACTGCAATTACTGTCTCGCAGTTTTATGCGATCCATCCATCCATCCATCTTCTACTACTTTTCTGTTTCCGGGTGGGGGGGCTGCTGGAGCCAATCCCAGTCAACGTTCCGGGCAAGGGGCGGGGTACACCCTGGACAGGTCGCCAGTCCATCACAGGGCCAACACACAAAGACAAACAGAGACGAACAACCACTCATGCTCGCATTCAGACCTACGGACAATTTGGAGTCACCAGTTAACCTGGACATGCATGTCTTTGGATGGTGGGAGGAAACCAGAGTACCCAGAGGAAACCCACGCAGACACGGGGAGACCATGCAAACTCCGGACAAAAATGAGCCAGGCCGGGAACTGAGCCCGCAACCTTCTTATTGTGGGGCGACAGCATTAACCACTACGCCATCGTGCTGCCCCAGTTTTATGCCACCACCAACAATTACAGGAAAATGGTCATAATCTCTCTTTCGGTTCCTAAAATAGCATCCACCAGTGACAGCCCCCTTTGACTGTCTGAACTTCATCTTGTCATCACTGAATAGCTTTATGTTCTTAGACATTTGTGTTACATTTGTCTCCTAATTAGTATACGTATTGATGAATCACGGCCAAAAACAACACTGACCTTGATACTTCACCAACAAAATCTAATGCGTTTGGACAAAAGTCTCTGGCCAGCGTGCAAACAAACGGCGAAGAAAAAATACTGGTGAAATATGTGAGCATTTTTTCAGATGACTGCAAAAAAATTTAATGACACATAAACTTCATCTGAGTCATGTTACGATGAAACGCATTAAACAAAAGAGCACCAAGGGACTTAGCATCATACTGTCACTAAATTGGCTGCTGTTCAGTCATTTTGTTCATTCAAAATTCCCCTGAGTAACAAGGACAATGTAGCGGCCCATTGTATTTCTTTATTAAAGATGGATATACAGGATGAAGAAGAACTCTGTATCACACTTAAAAAAAAAAAAACAGGTCATCGCTCCAGGTATCTTCTTATGTTTCTTCACACTGTTAGATTTAGTACCATTTTTAGAACAAAGAGAAGCCCTTCCCCAGAATTATTATGATGTTTGATCAAGGTAGAAAATGACTCATTTTTGCTTGCATCTTGAGGTAGATCTTTATGAAAATGCACAAACTGAGAGACAATGACAGAATACAGGTCCCAGTTATAGAAATGCTCAAAAATACTCTCCTAATTTTATACTTTTTTTTTTATGTTTTTGTTTTCATTTTGTGAAGCACTTTGTGTTACATTTTTAATGTATGAAAAGTGCTATATAAAGGTTTGATTGACTGATTGATATAGTGATTGCTGTCTTGATCTCTACTTCACCATGGAGCTTTGGTTTGATTTTTTTAAATTCTTTTTTTCTTGACAAAACTTCTTGGACTTCATATATTAATCGCACTGTTAGTAGCAAACTCCCCCACTGATTCCTGAAAAAACACATCAACACCACCAAAAAGTTGTTAAATTGTCATATTTCTCACTCTTGTTTTTCTTCTGCCTTTAGTTCAAAGCTAACCCTGAACAGCATGTTTTTGTTTGTTGTTTGACTTAATTTTTTTTCTCTCACCGGATGTGCGTTTTTGTGTGTTTATAATGGTTGATGTCTGACTTTTTAAAATTATTTATTTATTTATTTATTTTTACCTCAAAACTACATTTCTCTTCCACCATTGTGATAGCAGCAAGAATAAACAGGAAGGAAAGGTCAGAAGAGAAAATGTGAGGTCTCGAACAGAACCCCCTGCCTCCTGAACAGACAGGACTAATTTAACAGTGCTACAATGCAGACTTCAAATAGAATTACTTTGATCAACATACTCCAGCAAATACTAATGTACTCTATGCGGTTATGCGCTATACTATGCAAGCAGGCCAACAAATGAACTTGAAGAGGGTGGGACAACAGCAGTTAGCAGTTAGCTATCTGTTTTTGTTAAACATTTATTCCAATCAAACTCCCAGACTAACAGCTGACGGCTCGCTGTTTTTAGCTCAGTGTAAAAAATTATATTAATATTAACTCAGTAACCAGCGTGCTGATTAGTAAATTGTGAAAGGAGGAAAAAAAAAAAAAGAACACGTGAATCAATTTTCCCTCCTGCCTCAGAAGCAGCTAAGCAGTAGACTCTCATTCATCAAGATCCCTAAAAAAAAAAAAAATTATATAAATCATACTTCTGCCAAATTACTCTCCAGCTCAGCCCCCCTGATCTAACTCGCATAAAAGCCAATGAAGTGCACCTTTAGTGCGTTTGGATCAACATCTGTTATTTGCAAACATATTTCATAAGTTCAGTCCTAGTGCACAATGGGTCTGTTCTGCATCGCTCCTTGGACAGAGATTTGAATGAGCAGCTTCCTCATGGATCAGAAGCATCAAGGTTTACTGATTTTGTAGTCAGTAAAAGCTAAGTTTATTGGACCAATATGTTTTTTAAACACCGAAATAAAGAGTAGGAGAACAAAACTATCTATTTTGGAAAATTTTTTCTGTGTTCTCATGCTGACCTTGATCATCATCTCTACTGAGTAACAAATCTCAGTCACAGGTCACAAAGCGCTTAGAGGCCATCACAGTGTCTGCATTATATGCTCTGAGACCAGACTATAAAGGTACCAGTCCTTTGTCTGAAATGGCCTGAAGCTAATTGCCATCTCAGGAGAAACATGAAGCCAAAATTAGGCTGCCAATGAGAGGACATGTAATAGCACCAGCAGTACTGCTTCAAAAGTGTGACCCAGAAGTGAGAATCAGCTAGTTAGCTGTGAAGATGTAGGAGAGGGATTTCTAAAGAGAGGCAACAGAAGCTAAGTATGCAAAGTTATACAAAAAATATTTATGTACACAGTATATTCTATTCTTTCTGCTGGGCTCAATTGCAGTGGGGGGTTTGATTAGTCTTTTCACGTTCATGGCACTGAAGAGCAGTGAATTAAATTAGCAACACAGAGAAAAGGAAAAGCAGATGAACTCTCCATGGAAAGCAAACTAAGAGAGATGAGTATCCCTCTGAGATAGAAACAGGACCGCATTTATCTGCCAACCTTTGTTTTAGTGTGACAGACAGACTGTCCCCCAGCTGGGACCACTACACTGTCACTCGATGACACTGCAAGGGTCGGCAGCTTCTGGGAGGGCAGGAGCGGAGGCAAAATAGATAATGTTTAACGAGCAGGAAGAGGAAAACAGGCGGGCTCCCTAGGCAGCTGAGTGGAGCGCACTGAGCAATCAGTCAAACACGCCAACACCACATTGTTGTTCATATAAACAAATCACAACGTTCCCATTAAATTGCAGCCTCCACATGACTGTTTGAAAATGTCAAGTGGGTGACATCATCACTCACCAGCCGAACGCTGTCAGGTCAAAACTTGGTATTGCCATAAAGTTGTTGTTTAAATAACCAGAAATATCTTGATGCTGTGAACGATTTAACAGTATGTGATTGAGTATGTCATACCCCTTTGTTTTTTAAACAATGTGTAGTCAGAGAAACAATTTGGGGGACTACATAGTACAAGAAGAGTAAAATCATGGAGGTTTCTTTCATACCTCTAAGTGCGGTTCATCTGGTGAACACCAAAGAGCTTTTTATCCGTTTCGTCTGGGTGTCATTCTTTATCGTCAGTGTCACCGGCACTCAGGGGGGAAAAATAAAATCCATGTTTACCTCAAAAGTTGACAGCAGCCCGCGCTGAACTTAGTGTCTGTACTCACACGACCAAACCTGGAAGCCATCCAGGTCAAACACACTCTGGTGTGATGTCCTCTAAATAGCTCCATCAGATCACTTTGAGGGTATTTTATCGTGCCGGTGACTGAACTACAAGACCACATCTTTAACCATATATGTCAAATCTAATTACAAGGCAGTATAAATAATTTGAAAAGGAAGATCTGCAGTCAAACAGCTGTGGACGCCACGTTTCGCTAATTTCTACAGAACAAAAATACATGGAGGAAACAAGGTTAACAAATTAGTGAGACAATTTTTCACCTTCCTCCAATTTTTACGCCCAGATGCAATTTCGGGTTGATGGTCACCGAAAAATTTTTCTACAGTTTGTTTAACGGTTTCCAGGGTTGGCATCTAATGGTAAACACTCATTTGAATTCAAGCTACTATCACAGTTCACAGGGTTGTTCCAATTCATTTTAACACTTCAAACAAAATGCACGGCAGATCATTCAAAGTTTTCTATCACATCCCTCTTGACCTTTGTTTTTCTGCATCTATTCCATACTTGTTATTCCCTGCTGTTTTGTTGTATCTTTCCATCACTACCCTTCCTCATTTTCCCCTGAGTAGCGGTAGGTGCGGAAATGTGTTTGAACATCATGCAAAGAGTCAGTAGCGATGAGCATTACTCATTATCATTACTCTTCTGTAACTCTGCTTTCACATAACATGCATCTGTTTAAAGGCAATCACGTGGGCGACCTTGAAAAGGTGAGCAGTCCTTGATGTAACAGACCCATACACTCACCCTCACACCTCAGTAATGGGACACAGGGGAATGTGACTGTACAACAACAAGTAAATGTTTCACATGGGATGACTTGAGAAGAAGGAAGTAACAGTGTGCTGTCGTCATTTCTGGAAAACAGTGTGCTCCGGCTTAACTGAATAAATGGGAGAATCATTACGTACAGGTGAAGAAGGTCAAAAGTTCTGAAACGCCGTAGAAATGCAGGGACAGAAGTGCGGAACGTGCAGTTTTCAGTGAGCAGGGTCATTCAACTAATTAGGTTGCTGAGATCAATAATGAAGTTTGTAAATATTCATGCTGAAATTACAGCATTTTCTATTTTTTTACTTTGTGAAGTACTTTCTAACATCATTCATTGTTATTTATTGTCGATTGTAATAATAATAATAATAATAATAATAATAACAATTACAAAACTTGCTGTAATTGTGTCCTGTAGAGACAGAGTTAAACATTTGGTTTTGTCCCCACACAGACACACACACACACACACACACACGATCTTGACATGGTTTTTGCACAGATGACAGACAAGACACATAATGAGGGAATAATGATCATAATTACTGCGATATTCTGTGCCATTACGGGTGTAATTGATCTTGCAGTCCTAATTAGTATACACATTGACCTTTGCACACTGTGCTATAATCTTAACATGAAAAAGCTTGATATTGCAAGTTAAGCTTGTTTGGCCTCACTCCAGGTCAAGGTGACCTAAAATTTGATGTTGATATGATCCAAACTGCAGGAAATACCTTTATGGTGGTTGTCTGCTGATTCTTTTAACTGCCTTTGGAAAACAGATACATTGTGATATAACTGTATTTTCATCCCCTCCACCAACGTCTTCTACTATTTGTACAGTATGAAGTTTCTGGTGTCACTGTCTATCCATGGCAATGCATTTACCTCTCATGGTTTATCCAGTCTTTGACTTACCGTCAAAGACTGGATAAACCAAGCCAAGAATTATTATAAATGACCTTATTAGCATTTTTTCTTCATAAGAATTCATATTAGTTGTGCAACCTGGCCATTAAACCGCATTACATGTGGTTTGAGAACTGTGAGCTTGAGAAGTCCAGTGTGCATTGGGAGCTTCCTGTAAAGTTTAATATGATCTGGGAGAGTGCTGTACCTCATTCCTTTGGTGGAGCGATTGTGGAAGTTTTGCAGTAACTGTGGGAGGCCCAACATGGCCTCAAATATCACAGCCAGGGAGCCCAGCAGCTCCACAAACACGGCAGAGTCCAGCAGCAGCAGGGTGACGACAGCACACAGCACGGTGAAGCCGAAACAAAAGAGCAGGTAGTCCTCAAATGCACTCCACTTCCAGAAGTAACGGAGGTCCAAGTCTGTGAGAGGAGAGGGAAACGACATGACCAAATGCATTGGCAACATTTTCTCATAGAAAATCAAAATGTTACTCTCAGTATAATACAATATTGCTCACATTCAGAGGCACATATACTTAAAAGACAAAGTGTGGGAAGAAAGTACAGGTAAGGACCTGTGTGTATGTGCTTACAGTATATTCAGATGGAAACAGAAAGGTATTAACAACGATCAGAGATTGAAAACGACAAGGCCAGTATATAGCGGCAAAAGAAGACAGGACGTAAGAGCATGACTGAGTGTTTCATTGAAGGATACATAGAAATTCTACAAATACAGCACTCCTATCAATACAGTGCAAATGCATAGGTGAATGGAAGAAAGATAAGCGAGACACTCAAAGGCTTTTACATTTCTATTACTTTAAAATAACCCCACCTTTGATGAAGCCAGGTTATACATTTAGAGTTTATCACCTTGGATTTAAAGCTCCTTTTTCACCAACACAAGACTATTTGTCATGTGAAACTTTTACAATTCACGGATAAATATAAAGACCTTTACTGTCTTAAGCTGTTGTTCTTGAAAAGATCGAGTCAATCTGAGTCAACAGAAGAGCTGCGTGGCACCAGCGGCGGAGTCCAAAACCAAAAATCGTGATAAAATCACACAAATGTTTACATAGTCACAGTGGTGTAGTTACCTAAAACTATTTCTTTCTAATCAGCTACAGCAAACTGAGCTCCCTGCATGGAGGCTGGTTCAGGAGCTGCCAATGAAAGCTTATGAGGGGAAACATTAGGCCTTCTCCATCAACATTCCCGTCACTATCAGCCATCTCCTCAACGGACCATAATGTGAAATGATCAATGGTCTCTCATTGCTTATGCATGATCACGGAGCAGAGCAAACCAGCTGACATCAGATAAAGGGGATTGATGGCTAAATAAGGGGAGATTAGAAATCTGCATTTTGAAAAGCAGGAACCAGACAATGTTTGGCATTTTTGGTGAAATATGTCAATTTATCTTTTCAGCAAAAATCTGTTTGAAGTCAGAACATAGATTTGGGATAATAATGATGTACTGAACATTAATCAGTGACAAACTCTGATAGTGAATGAAGAATGTACTGCTCTTTATACAGTAGTCTCTTCATGGTCTGTATGTGCTAGTTTTTCTTAATGTTCTATTGTTGTCAAAAAGGCTGCAGTCAGCTTTATTTTTTGACATTTTAAAAAATAAAGATAAACGTTTAATCCTTACAAAAACATTAGGGATTAGATGGGAGCTACCTGCTTTTAAGGGGTGATGACTTTTTTACAGCGCTTTCAACTGCATCTGAGGCTGATAAGTGAGCCATGACTTAAAGTTGGTTTGTGAAACTTGCAATGCAGTACACTAGAGTTGCTGTGTCACTCTTTTGTACTTTCAAGACAGGTACGAATTCAGAATTATTTCCACATTTGAAGAGACTGAAACTGCAAAAGGTCAGAGCTATGGGAAAACCTGCTTTCTTTTAGAGAGACAGAGGAGTTCTCAGTCTAAACAAGGTCTTATCCATTAATATCATCTCACATAATGTACAAATATGGTCACAAAATATTTTCACTAGAGCGCGCACACACACACAAGCACACACAAATATCCTCACACACCCCCATCACAAGGCTGAGCTGTCTCTGATTCCACTCCAGTGAGCTGCATCTGCTGCAGTGTCCTGGGACAAACAGAGTGAGACATCTTGCTGCGAGTGCGGCCTGGCATGTTTGTGGCAAACAGTGAACATGATTAATGGCATTATTATCGAGAGCCACAAAAGATACCTTTCCCACAGCTAACAACAAACATGCAAGATGGGAGAGGACACAACGTGACACGCACACACATAAATAATGCTCCGCAGCTCTCTAATACAGATATGGCCTGACAAATATTGACTCTGGGAATGACTTGTGTCTGAAGCTGAAATGCCAAAAAGCTGGAGACGGACAGCCTGCCGCACATTACCTCTGATTCACAACTCCTCCTTCACTGCTGACGCTGTTACTTCACCACAACACAATCAAACGCAAAACACTGCAACTGCCCGCTGCCGCCAGAGGGGAACTGGGGAGAAAGAGAGGATAAGGGGCCACCTGTTATCAGCAACATAAAAAGCCATTTCATTTTCTTTTGAACGGGCCAAGGAGATGAAGTAAAAACATGCTGACAGCAGTAACACTGACTTGTGGTATTTCAAAACTACCGTCCACTTTTCAATGTATGAACCTCCCACATTTTCATCTCTTGGGTTTTAATTCCGTTTCCCATCCGTCTCTCCTGTTTATCTACAGCACACACACACACACACACACACACAAAACACACAACACACACTCTTCTCTTGTCCTCTTACGAAGCAATCCAATCTATTTTCATGCAAAAAGCAACACACCCACCTCCCTTTCTCTCATCTCCACTCATCTTCTGTCTCCATGCCATTTCATCATTCAATTATACAGCCTCATATGTTTACCTGCATAATCAAATTGCTCGGAGGAGTATAATGAAAAGAGAAATCTATGCATCATTAATGGAGTCATCTCTTGTCATCATCCTCCACCATGCTTCATTCTTTGCTTCCTCTCTCTGATAAGCCCACTTCTTTGCTTTTTTTTTACGCACCTTGCAGATTAAAGCTTCCCACATGGACTTTGAACAATGTCCTGAGAATCAGGTCCAAGAATTTTCCTGAGCTAGTCTTTCACACATGAAGCATACAACAGGACAATCGACTCCCAGACATGCTCTGGAGCAGTGGTAACTAGTTAGAGTCTACAGGAGGCGGATTAGAAACATCATCAACATGGCTGCTTGTTCAATGTGCATTCTTTAGACAAAGGCCTGCTCTGTTCAGAAATCAGCTCAGAGACTTTGTAAGGAGCTGTCAGGCTAATGTTAATTTGATCTCCAGCCGAACTGATTCTGACAGCTGTGTTCTCATATCTCCTTTGGGTCATGTCTAGATGAGTTCAGACTGTGCATGTATGACAGCACTCTATCTATCTATCTATCTATCTATATATATATATATATATAAAAACATGTCATCACTTCCCACCCACACAGACATGCACACACCTCCTTTGTGGCTGCTGTCCTGACATTAGAGTGGCCTGGCCTTTTCCAAACAGCATCCTCCTGTCTGGTGAGTGTTGCAGCCAGGGCCCCACTTCAAAGTGCACACGGACTCTGTAGTGCCAGGGGGAGGTGAGGCTCTCTTTCTTCACACAGACTCTTTGTTTGCACAAAGCCCATTGGAGATCAAACGATTCAATTACTAAAACTGGAGAGGAAGCTGCTCTAAGGATGTCAATACCTGTGTATGAAGTTAGCCTGGGATGGTGTGATGTTGCTCAAATGATTCATTTATGTGCATGTGTCTTTAGGTATCTAGGATGCAGCATTGTGCTGTGCTGTGAGACTTTAACAGCAGTCTCACACAAGGTGATACAGAGGAGTTGGAGGATGATTGGAGGTAGAGGGAGGGATGGAGAGATCTAGGGTGAGTGACTCAGAAACAGAGGGAGGGTAGCCTTGAGTCAGTCAAGTGGATGTATGGGGAATAAACTCGCTGCACTTCCCATCAGGCTGATCTGAGAGAGCATGGTATGGAGGTGAGAGTAGAGTCTCAGAGACAGAGACAAGGATAGACACTGACAGCTATAGAGCTTTGAGATATGTTGAATCATCACTATCGGTCTGCAAGCAGAATGACTTACACTCTGCAGAGCCTCCTTGCTGTATTTTAAGATGTGTGAACGTCGCTGTTTCTTGGCTCAGTGATTTCATCTGAGGATAGGTGCGGCATTTTGAAGGACATGCACAATATAATGGACTTTTCAGATTACAGTAATGGCTAAAAAGCCATGAATTTCTTTTAGTTTGTCCAGAGATGGCTGACAGTGCAAGCACCTTAGTATATCCTGACCAGTTCCAAAAATTGGCCAAATTCCATCTCACAGGATCTGTGAATCGAACTCATGGACTGCCTCTCCTTTTTCAGTACATGAACATTGACATTGAGTATTGACAGCACAGACACATCAGGAAAAATCTCTGAAGATCTTCCTGACAAGCTATAATAAGGACACGACAGGTGCGATGCAATCATTCAGAAACAGAGACTCACCGAACCACTATGAACTATCACTGTTCTACAGATTGAACTGATTGTTTCTGCAGCAGAAACATAACTTGGTTCACTAGTCAAACAGGTCGGTCAAGACAGAAAGGAAAAGGTTCAGTTTCCAGTATGTTTTTGTTTTATCCACCTGCCCTTCAAAAATCTCACACAATAATAGCAAGTTCTCAGCGAATTATACGAGCCTGAATGAATGAGTGAGTAAGTGAAAGAATGAGAGTGAGTGAGTGAGTGAGTGAGCATTGAGCTGGCGTCTTATTGGGCTGCAAAATGTCCAAATGAGAAGAGCTTAATTGGAAATTCATCTGTGTTAAAATATTATGTATCTAAACAACTGCAAGCTGTCAGATATGAATAATGCTGACTGAGTGTTTAAACTTCTTATTTCAGCACTGTCTCAGAGCAAAAGAGGAAAAGGAAAAAAGATGACAGGAACCACCTCATTGTAATTCCAGCAATGTCTCAGAATATTCTCCATCAACTACCCCTCTGCATCGTCTCCTTCATTCTTCCCTGCACCCCCTGCAACACTGCTAAGATGCTTCACTGGCAGAAGGAACAACAGCAGCAATGTGTGGTGAATGGAAAGCTCAGGTCCTGCTATGCGTTATATGGGTTGTTTTTTGGTAGTGGTTGCCATTTGTGCCCAATTTCATCCTTCTCCTGTAAAGCTTTGAGACGTGTTCCGGAGAGCTTTGCTGACTGAACTTGGTCAGCAGCCAATGTATTCAAACATTTATAAAAGAAACGCCGACAAGAATGTTCTTAATTGGCCGCTGAAGCTGCTGCAAAAAGCCCCAAGCGAACATCTTCTCTCACAAACTTATCAACAGCTGATTTACTTTTTCCATTTCTCGCAGCTTCTCTGTGTGTGTTTGCCATTTGGAGATTAGTAATGTATTACTGTTCTGTAACATCTGTTTTGCATGGTTTGCTCAGTTTACTTGCTTAATACAATTTTGGGTTTGTCTGAATAACATCCACTATCATTATCTTTTGTGTGAAGTAATCCAGCAAAATAAATTAAGCTATGTCTAGTTATAACACAGGGTCACATTACTGTGTTCCTTGACACCACTGCAGTGGTCCTCGTGAGCTCTGTGTGATCAGATCTGCCAAAACAAAGAAAGTCTGCCTGCATCTTCTGATGAGTATCTATTGCCAGGAAGAACTAGCACAGTCATTTGCATAATACTTCGTGTGTTACAAAAGCCACTCATGCAGAAACATCCAAGTAATACATTCAAAAGTCAATAGTGTACAGTTGCTGTTTTGAATTCCTAATGGGGAGCCACTGTGTGACTTTTATTACAGGGTCCTATTAGCAAACACAAAGAGAGCGCTATCAGCTTCGCGGCAGAAAGATAAGACGAATGGTGATGTTAGGACGGTTGTTTTAGCACATCTACTGGCATATTTATGAGCTGGGGAGAAGCTTACTGCAAACTCACACAGACTTCAACTTATTTTTCATAAATGGAACTGAAAACAAAATACCTGAAAATGCATGAATTCATTTATTTTATTGAACTCCACTTTTTCCACACGTTTTCATTTCCTAATCATGACGTTATTACAATGGTGCACTCCCTGCACCTGGGCTGCCCACTGCCTCCAAGATGTTGCAACAACTAACAAATTTAGCCAATTAACTCAGTTAACTTTAATGAAAATGCCAAATAAATACCAACATAACACTGGGAGCATATTGCATATATATTAGACATTAGTGCCTGGCAATATTCTTTGTACTATAAGTCTAGTGGGTACATTATAATGCCTTGTTATATGGTTAGGTGCTTGATTTGAATTGAAGAGTACCTTGATATCAGAAAAATATTATAAATAAAATACCACAATAATGATTTCAACAGTGTGGCCCTGATCCAGCCTTTTATAAATGTCACCATCATTGATTTTTTCATTAGCGTCTCCCTAATGCATGCGATTACAGATCCTCCCAGCTCTCACAACTAGAACCTCAGTCCTAAAGGCATAATTTAAAGCTACAATATACCAACTCGCCACAATGAGACTCACTCTAAAACAGCTTTTGAGTAAAATGTTTCTGCTCTGCTGGCAGGCCATTAATGAGTTCAGGTCACAGACACTTTTATCAGATTTTTTTTTTTTTTTTGTCTTCCACCAATGCCGTTTCTTCCATCACTATTCTTTTGCACCTATTCAGTGCTGCAAGTTACATTAAACACAGAGAATAAGAGACAAAAAAAAAAACACCCTTCAAAGGCATCGTCCTCCACTTGTCCTGCGAGCTAAATCTGTAAATGTCTCCATACTTTCAACATCACACAAAATTGGGTCTGTCTGCAGGTGGTTTGGCTATAAGAAACTTCAGCGTTCTCTCTTTGAAATTCATTCCTCGTTTACGATTTGCTGTCTGCAGTGAAATTAACGTTCGATATTATTTCAAAGAAGGCGCTGTTCTTTTGTTTCATGTGTTTTTCAAAGGTTAACCAGCATGATGAGTGAGCAGATGTGTTTTCTTACTGTGGCTGTTAGTTGTTGTCTATTAATCCCCTAACACCGGCGCTTTTTTCCATCCCTACTACCAATGACGTAAGAAAGACGTAATCCTTGTCCAACTATTCTCTATTAATCATTTTGTTCTCTCCTCTCGCTCTCATTTTCACTGGAGGAGGAATGATGGCAGCACGAGGAGATTCAGATGAGGCAGAACATCCTTGGCCTCACCTTTTCTTTTTTCTTTTGGAGGCTAGTGCTTTCAATCAGTGTTCAAGCAGCTCACGCTGTCAGACTACCTCGAGCTGGGATTGTGAATGCCTTCTTGATATGAGAACAACATGACAAGGAGTTGACACTGAGCAGACAGCCAGCAGTTGAAGGTCTTTTTTTTTTTTTTTTACAGTTTTTATGTCCATAATTGTAACTGCAGACAATGCAGACCCTACAAGTATGATCAGTGATATGTTTTCTATTGTTCCAGCTCTACTCCAGCACACTGCATTAGAAACTGATGTACTGTAATGACTACGAGATTAAGCATTTACATTTTAAGCTTTAACAGCATTTGATGGTCACATCCATTCTGGGTTAACAGTTCATGCTAAGGGATTTAAAATAAAATGTAGCTATTTAAGTACAGCACAGCGGGACAATGGGATTCTTGACTCTATGCTCCACTTGCATTAGTCATCATCAATTAAAAGCCATTCTCACTTTTCTTACATGATACTCTATGGCAGCAGAAATTGTGGTATGCAAATGTGAAGGATACTAATTGAAATTATTGACGCACACGATATCAGAATTTGTAATGATTCAAATTGTTCTGCCTGAGTCTTTGAATTTGCCTTCTTCCACGAGTCAGCAGTTTTCTTGTCTGCTTGTTTTCCTTTTTTCGCTCACAGGGAATGCAACTCTCATGAGGAGAGGAACCATCTCTTTAGTGAGATTTGCATAATTTACACCACAAAATGTTTGAATATTGTAAGATTGTAACTCCAGTATTTTGGAGTTGGAGGGCTATTTTTGAATCCAGTTTTGTTTCAGCTGCATATTTCGGACTGGAATGATTACAGATTAAGGAATATCTTGTTCATATATCTTCTTGCTATTATTAGAGAAAAAAGGCTATGTGCGACTGCAGTAGACATGAAAGGGTTTTGAAAAGCTGAAGGGCTGGTGTAGCCGGGTAGCTATGGAGCTGTGCGTCTCGTGGATGATAACTGGCCTGGGTGGGATTGAGGGTGAAGTGCTGAGGATGAAGGAATGGAAAGAACAGATGAAGTGAACCATCACTAAAACACTGCACCCTTCCTCACACATGCTGTGAGAGCATGACAGAGACAGAAGAATGGAAGATCTAATTAACTACACTTCTGCTCCCTTGTTCTCTCACTCCTCCTCAACTCTATCTTTCCCCCCTCTTACACTCTCTCTGGTACGGCCGGACACATAAATGAATGTCAATGACTTGTGTGTACAGTACAGTGCTTTATGAGGTCAATAAAGACAAAGGTGCACAGACTCTACTTGTTTATGTCTGTGTTTCCACAAACACACACACACACACACACACACACACACACACACAGAGTCAAAGTTAAATCTGGCTGTGAAGGTGATCTAGTCCAATAATAATCAGCTGTTGACCAGATGGAAGAGTCAGAGGGTCCAGATAAGGACACACCAACATGGGGAGCCAGAAGAGTCCAATTTATTCATTAGGAACAGGCAGACACATTATCAGTGGTGGGCTTTCATCCTATAGAGATAAGCAGGTGTAAATCCCAGATAATGAGGCTGGAAAACAAAGTCAAGCTTGGCAGAAAGACTATGATTAGCTGGATGTAAATGTGTAAGTCAAAGGCTCTCCTCATCAAACAACATGACCTTCATAACCGAGAAGCTAGTGCATCTGTGTACTGTAGTATACTGTTAGCAGTTTTAATGAGGCTATTTGCTTCAGGGCATAACATTAATATTAATTCAACTTACACTTATAAATACACTCTGAGAATCCAAATGCACATTTAATAGAGTGTTTACCGTTTAAATGTAGTTCATTAGAGGAATTATGAGACAATGTTTAACAAAGGTTTATGCAAATACCAATAATTTATGTAATTATATGCTCCATTTGGACATTTCCTAATGTTATGGGACTAAAACACACACACACACACACACACATTCTCGTGTACACACATTGTAGTGTTCACAGCGTAATATGTACCATGCGGGCTCTACAATCCGGATTAATGTGTTAATGAATAAGATCTGACATCTGTTAAACCGAAAGATTGCTGAACTTCCATAAAAAGAGAGTTATATTGGAGCCAATATAAGCTTTAACAACTCTACATAACAGAAGAAAATGTTAAAGAAGAGCCATTATACATTTGTGCAAACTGCACATGAATAAACACTGGGTGCTGCACTTGCTTGCAAATTTAGGAACTTGATACAATGGGGTTATCACTCTAAATCTTTTGGCAGCAATCCACATTTTGTGTCAGTGCTGGGAATGGGCTCTGCGTCTGAGACTTTATCACTTAGAAAATTACTTCTGTGTGAAATACAAATGAGTGTTATCATATGGGCAGCACAGCAGCATGGTGGATAGAGCTGTTGTCCCACAATAACAAGATCCCGGGTTCGGTTCCCGGCCTGGGGCCTTTCTGTGCGGAGTTTGCATGTTCTCCTCGTGCCTGCGTGGGTTTCCTCCGAGTAATCCGATTTCCTCCCACCGTCCAAACACATCATGTTTGGGTTAATTGGTGACTCTAAATTGCCCCTAGGTCTGAGTGTGAGCGTGAGTGGAGACAGACAGCTGCTGCTAACCCTCGTGCCAGATGATAAAAGTATGTAAATAGACAACAGAAAATTTGCAATTTTCTAGAACTTACACATGACTGCTGCTGACTTTGCACACAAACAGAAACAACAGCTTCATGTTCTGCTTGAGCAAGGAAAATGCAGACCATAATGCAGAAACTGAAAGCCTTAATGATCATAGGTATTATGTGAAAAACAATTTCTTGGTAACAAACATATCTATCTAGTCTCTATCACAATTTCACGCACGCACGCACACACACACACACACACACACACACACACACACACACACACACACACACACAAACAGAGAACCACACTTAACCTTTTTCCACAGGATACAATTAAGTCAACACCCAATCTCACGTCCATAGTAATTAACATCTCAGCAGCTCATTACATGTCATTATTTAGATAGGGTGTCCATTGACCTTCCTCACTACAAAACTGGCTGTGTGTCTGTGCATGTTTGTGGTCATTGTTCAGATTTATTGGGACCGTTTCTACCTGTAGCATCTCCAGTGCCTACAATAAGGGTTGAGCGACAATGCAAGAAAGGGGCTGATGACATTGAATATTTTATCATCTGTGGTTAGGCAGCAGAAAATGACAAACATAAATAATGTAAACATGATAAAAGAAGGCATTATTGTATTCACCAAAACATAGTACTATTAGTGTTAATGAGTCCCAAAAATAGGCACCAATTTTGTATTTGTTTCACTGGTAATAGTTTTTGCGTTTCCACCATCTTCAGACAATTGGCAAACATAACGGCTGCCAGAGGAATATGCTAATTAACTTCTTGGACTTATTTACAATGTACATAACTAATATTATGAATCTGTTGGAGGGAATTCTCAACAAGAGTGTTTTTAAATACAATATATGAGTACCAAGAAGTACACACAACTGCTTGTGGTACTGTTGATGATAGGCATTCTCTTTAATTCTCCCAGGTGGAGATGATGGTGGTTTACGTAGGCCAACTAAAGACTTGAATGTATTCTTAGGAACACTTAATAAAAGACGGAGGCCTAATTTATGTTTCTGATCTTGAGGGGCTCGATTCAAGTTGGCAATTTATTATGGTTATTAAAATAACCATTCATGTCACTAGCAATGCAGAAACAACGCATTTTAAAAAAAGGACTATCCGATTCTGGTTGGCAACATATCAATTTTCTGCATGAATACTAGAAAACTGCTAGCACTGCCAACACTGATTGATGTTGCACATTGTGACACACATCTGAATGAAAGAGACTGGACCTGAGTTGACTTCTTCCACATCTGTCTTGTCAAAAATTAAGATCTCTTTCCTTTTCCTAGTTGACTGACTGTAGTTCTTGTTTTTGTAATACGATGCAGAAAGAAGAACGCTGTTGCTGTTCAGTTGCATCAGTGTCCTCCTTGCTCGCCTCAACATTTTTGGACAGAGGAGAAATAGAGAAAGATTTACAAGGTTGGGCAAACAAGAGAAGAATTAAAAAGAAAAAGAGATGGATGAAATATGGGAGTCAGACAAAGGGAGGCTGGAGCTAGGAGAGGGGTATGGCTGCTCCCCACGGGGAGCGACTGAGAAATGTTTTGCATCTTGCAATGTTTTTCCCTGTGACTTCCGTACATCTTTTAATGTGCCTACTGCTACACTGTCAACATGTTTATTACACTGAGCAAGGGACACATATTTTCTATCGATACATATCTCACGAGGCAGTCAGAAAACACAATAAGCTATGAAGCCATATTAAGAATGGCCTATTGGTTTGCAGTTTATTTAAAGGCTAAGTGTTATTACTCCCAACTCCAATGAATCAGTAGACGGAGTTCAGCTCTTCCTCCGTGCATCTGCTGAGAACTCATCATCTCAAAGATTGATCATATTAAGACGTACAGTTGGGCAGAATGAAGACAGAGTCTGCAAATTTTCTAATATAAATACTCCTGTCAAAAAATTACACGGTCAGGATTAATAGAGCAGCAGTGATGATAAAAAGTTTTTCATCACGCTAATAAAGGAAGCAGCAGGGATGAGGATTTTACAAGCATTTCTAGTTGTTGCAAACTTTTGGTTTATTCAACATATTTTGTGCTGTTCTGTTATTCTGATATCTATGTGGGCTGCTTGTTTAATGTTCTGCTTTGGAGGAACTACTTGATCGGCAGATGCAACACGGGAAAAGGTACAAAACCGCTCACCCCAAACATCTGACAACTGAGACAGACTGTGACCAACAATAAACAAACTCTAATCATCTGGTTGTCTTGTCTTTTTTTTTGACAGTTTGGTTTGTTTGTCATGATCTCATTTTAAAGGTTTGTGTGTGTGTGTGTGTGTGTGTGTGTGCGCATTTGGGTTTGAGGGCCATCCTGCAGGCACTGGTGTTCTGAGGAAGCATAGCATGACATGTTGGGGACAAGTCAGAGGAGTCTGCATAAGTCTAGTGTCTCATGGATGGCTCAGTGCCCAGGGCACAGCACCACCTCTCCAATTAGGCCAGTGAGAAAGTAAGCATCCTTCTACATCACTCTACACACAGCTGTAAGCTCCTGATCCTCAACAAAATCATCCCTGAAAGTTTGGAGTTTGAAAACTTTCTATGAGAGGATGTATATTTATTTCATGGTGAGTGTCAGTGGTGACACATGAACGTAGCAATGCTACGGGGTTAACTCACTCAAGCATGTTTAATCATGACTCCAGCAGCCAAGACAATGTTGATTTGGCCAGTTATCCACTAAAAAAAGAAAAATATACCAATTAGAAATCAAGCTTTTTTACCAGTGGTATTGTAAGTCGTTTTAGTGGGGCTGCTTTTTCAGGACAAGGTATTTGTGACATTAAGTCTGTGTGTGAGAAAATGATAGTGTGAGGCAGAGTTTCTGCTTAATGAGTCAGCCAGAGGGTTTTTTAAAGTTTGACTCTATCACATTGCCTGTAATCGGATCTCATCAGAACAAAACACACTCAGCAACCGAGTCGTGAGAGAGTGAAGGAGACTATGCTCATTTCAGCTGAACTCAATGAGGGAATAATGAGTTTAAACCACACGGGGATCCGTGTTTATCATGCCACCTACTTGACATTGTGGAGTCAAGGACTAATGTGCATTAAATCCCTCAAGAATCACATGAGTGGCTGGACAATGCTGCTCATCCTGCATGCATCATTGGAAGATTCCAAGTCCAAGTCATCATTTGTCTTTGTGGTGTGATTGCTTTTGGTTTGAATAGCTCTAAATCTCTAACCTAACAGATTCTTTTTGTTTTCATCACTTCAATAGGTAGGAAACAAATGTGATATGATATATGTATTCGTTTAGCAAATAATTTGAAAAAGTGAGATGATAAAGAAAAGTGTGTGCAGGATGTTTCCTTAAATAGCTTTATTCTGCTGGAGGCAGCCACATGCCACTGCCCTGCAAGGACACAACACAAATTGCCCTTTGGGAATTTCTATTTAATGTGATTCTTTGTGCGTGGCTTTGGTAATTGCGACAGCGAGGCCACAATGCAGTTGGAAAAAAGAAAATGGCCATTCAAATGTGAGGAGAACGAGAGAGAGAGAAAAAACGTGTAGGAACACAGAAAATGAAATAAAAAGTTAAGTCATAATGATTTTAAATTACCCTTTACATGTAAGAAAACTGCAGATAAAGTAGGTCTGACTGTGTTAATGCAATAATACAGAGCTTTGGATATTTAAAACGGCTATGACTGAGACAAAGATGCTTCTACTTGCAGTGAAACACTGATGAAATAGCCTGGAGTGTATCTGACACGCTCTCTGTAAACTACCTAATCTCACACATATGGAAGGTCAAAACACATAAAGTCGTTATCTTAAATTGAAGATATGATTTAGTTTGTGTTTGGAAAGGACTGTCACTGACATAATTCCATTCTTGGATTTTGCAGGGCACACACAGTCCAATAATGCAGAAAAAAAAAATCACTACTTCTGATTCCTTCAGCTTTAGTCAATGTTAGGATACTTAAACAACAACAGAATTATCTATGTGTACTCAATATCAGTCAAATAAAATGTACTGTCATAATAACGTTGAATTTTATTTACCCAACGCCTGATGTACAGACCTCTTCATTTCCTTAACGGACACATGCACAAACACAATCTGGTACACAAATACTAAACACACACTCACACACACTTATACAGACCCACACCTGTCAGGTTACACAACAGCAGAAATGAATGGTGATAGATGGGTTCCATTTGTCAGGTCTTCTCTCTTGCGCTGGTCTATTGAGGTGACACGCTGTCCTGACTGACAACCAGTTCAACAAGGTCAAACACAAATTCATGAATGACTAACCCACATCCATAAATAACTACAAGGTACCAGGGCAGACCCTTAGAGACAGGCTGAGAAATTTGCTCAAAATTAAGTTTTCCATTTAAAAGAGAACACTGACTTTTCGTTCGGTTTAATGTGACCTTTTCTGGACCAGTTGGGTAAGTGAAGAAACAATCTCATATATACTTACTATTAAATGCTGGACTGAAAGCAAGCTTCTTTAAATCATCCTCTAGTGAAATTGTGAAAATGTGGGTCATATTCCCCCCCATTTAATTCAAAAGTCATCAAAATATACCTAGATAAATTAAATTACACTGAAGCTACGAACATCAGTGACATTTTCAAAATGTCTTAAGTGAAAAACGTCCTCTTCGCAGTTGAATGATTCATTTCAGGGCTTGAGAATGACAAATGGCATTGTCACCGTTAGCCATGACACAACAGGGACATTCACTCTCCACACTCTTGTGTTGCTACCGTTTAACATGCCAGCATTTCTACTGCAAATTTCTCTGACGCTTAGAAGTCATATCAGGCAAAACAATAACCTGCATAACAACCTTGTCAGTCGAAAAGGTAATGACAAGCTTCTGAGAAAATTTACAGGCAAAAAAAAAAAAAAAAAGATCCGCACAAACACTCCCTCTGTGGCATGTTTTTCATATTCCATTTTTTTAAATCATTCTGGGAAAGTAATGAAATAAGCTCATCTGCTAATGAAGCACCTCTCACCTACCTGACTCTGTCTGACTTGTTAATTAAACTTCTGTGTTATTACGGATTTCAGTAATCACACTTGACATTGGAAGTAAGCAGAACACTTTTCTGCTTGGTGTAGGATATGTAAATGTAATTGGCTGCGTTGCAGACTATTTGTCTTTGTGTGTGTGTGTGTGTTCGTTATGTTACATGTGATTCACCCAGCTGCAGTGCTGCCTGAGTGTTAAAGATAAGGGTGAGTGGCAGAGTCATCATATCCACCAGTCAGTAAGTACATTACTATGACAGTAAACTGGATCAAAGTCAGAAAAAAATGCAACACATGTATGCAGTGTGCAGTGCTAAAGCCTCTAATAACTCTATAACTGTCAATGAGATGCAACCAAACACACACACACACACACACACACAGACACAGAGCACTTCAACAAATTAAGGCTATTGTTTGTCTTCAAATTTTTTCACACCTATACTAACTTCAAAGTGGTTACTAACCAGAATCACAATTTACTAATCCTGTACAAGGCACCTGTGCACTAGAAAAACTTTAGGATTAGGAAACTAGACTCTAAATGGTTATCGCAACACCACATCCAGAGCTTGCAAATGCTTTAACTGTATCACGAGGTCTGTAAGGGAAACCATTGTTCCAAGAGGGAACCATCTCTTATTATGAGTCCATTTCTGATAAAGTAAAAGCAAGTTGAGAAAGAACAGTCAACCACCACAAAGTGAACTTTAGGACCCAAAGGGAGAGGAAGATGAAGAAGAGAAGGTCAGCAAAAAAAAAAAGAAATGGGAGCATAATAAAAACGCAATGCACAAATGAAAAAATAAATGCTAAACTAGAATTTAATGTGGTTGTTATGAAGGAGGCTTATTTGGATTTTGAACAGTGCAACAGGGCAAACTATGCATGCTAACGTTGGTGTAATTTTTGAGAAAATATTTGCTCTAATTAAAAAGAAACAAAAATGTGCTTGCTTGACTGTGGATTTACAGGAGAGGAAGTCGAAATTAAATTATTGTTTTTGTGTTAAAACAGTCGTCAAAAAATTACAGAACACGTAACATAATGTTATCTACTTATTTTATTTTTCATGAGCTTCAATGCTTTTTACATTATTTTAAACTCTGCGTTTCATGCCTGCATTTGCCAGTTGGCTTACACAGCCAACACAAAAAATATTGGTATCGGTTATTGCCATAATTAGTTGTAAAATATTGGTATATTGGTTATTGGAAAAAAATCCAATATTGTACAGTGATGGGTTTTATCTGGCAGTTGAGAGGAAGCAGGACACCCTCTGTTATGCTGTCTTCCACAGCTTTGTCCATCAAGAAGTGCTGCTGGCAGAAGCATTTGGTTGCACAAATTATCAACTTCAATTTGCCAGAGCCCTGAATTAGCCTCAAATCCGTGAATTCCTTTCAGGCAAACAGAGAGAAGCTCTGTGATTCCTGAAGTGGTTACTGAAGTTGGCATTCTCAACAGATGTCACCTGCCACCTGAATTTGTTGATTCTCCAGCTCCAGGGAAGGTAATCACACCCATGTAAACAAGGAAGAAATGAAGTGATGCTTTATATATTTATTTAATGTCAGAGCCCTTACAAATTTACAGCAAAGGGAATGATTTTTTATGTTCCAATTTTATCGGTGCAGGTAAGGTGCTCTGTGCAGTCAAAACAAAGTCAGCATAACTAAAGAGAAGCTGGTGGCACTTCTCATAAGTCAAGATCTAGAACATATTTAAGATTTTAACAATGCTGCTTCTGTGTGTGGCTTTAACTGAGGGAGGAGTCTGAACCAAGATTCAAAGATGGGCAGGACTACAAGGAGTTTTGGACATCAATGAGAATTTATGCCAGATATCTGTGTGTTCTCTCACCCCAGTAATGACAAGTCAGGAGAGCCTTGTCATGACTGGGTTCCATAACTCTGGAGCTGAAGTCCAATTAGTTTTGCAAAAATGAACTTGGTATGAGCCCGGAGCAAGTGTACTCTGATTTTGTGATATCTGGCAGTGAGTCACCATCTGTGAGGCAGCATGGGCCGAAGGTGATGTCCCTTGTTGGACTAGCCAGTGCATTTGAACTGACTGTTTTTGTTTTTTTTTTACTATGAATATTACCTCAAGAAAAAAATGGGACCAGCTTGACCCAATCTGCAGCTGTACTGTTTGCATTTGATAAAAGTTGGGCAGCAAACATAAAGAAAAGTACATTTTTAGCTTCTCCTATTGGTTAAATTCCCATAACGTTAACACTGTGAAGAAACTGTGAAAAAAATTAATACATATTTTAATTTGGATTGGTTTGTACTTTAATGATTTAATTACATTTTTCTACATTAAAAATTCAAAAGAATTGAAGAGAATTGCACTTTCATTGCTTTAGTTATTAAAAGGATACACAAGCATGCTATGTCACCCATCATTGGCAACACTTATCAGGTTTGATGTAAAAAAATGTGACTACCGCTATTTTAAATACTCAAACTTTAAAAAGATGTGAGGTTAATTTTGAGCTGAATTTCGAGCTGTACAACTAGCTGGACAACCCAGGCGAGGAACGTCTCGATGCTGAACACGAGTGTTTCTGCACTGACAGCCAGCTTGTGACTTTATGAGGCAATAAGTTGCTGGACAAGAGTGAGCTCAATTGTTCTTGCCTGGGTGAATAAAAGTAGAGTGAAAGTTCATTTCTCAACATCAGAGACAATGAATTAGCCCCTGACTGAGCCCACAGTTGTTAAATAATTCCTGTCACGCTTCCAATGTCTGCTCTGTCTAACCCCTCCTGAAGAGGTTATCGCGGACAAATTGAAATTGCTTTCACCACTTGAGCACCAACGGTTTTAAGGATGACCGCAGGGTCAACGCTAGCTATCAAGAGTCCCATCTCTTCCACTGTTTATGGTCTGGTAAGCTCTTGCAGGCTCCCACAAACAGCATGTTAAATAACAATTGGGGCTCTCTGCCTGGTGAGTCACAAAGGGCAACTGAAGACAAGAGCTGAAAATGTTGGAAGATTAAATGTAAAAAATATATATATATAAATGTCAAGAATATAAACCAGCAGAGGCCACAAATTAAAATCCATTGAGAGCCAGGACTGACTGTGTTGAATTGTCTGGAACTGTTTTACCAACTCATACCAGTAGAGGAGGATATTGTTCAACTTTTTATCTCTAAAATTAACTGGTTTATCAAAGTTCATTTTCTAAATTATAAATAGCTTCAATTTAAATAATTCACTCTCATGGTGTAATAGATGTTAGCAATCTTCCTTTAATCTGCATTTCTACAGCCCACTTTAATTGCACCAAGAGTGATGTTGTAGCCTAAGGTTACACTTGCCTTTGAACATATTCCCTCCCCTTAGCCTCCCAGTCTCTGTATCTAAGGCCAGGGCTGTTAATGTGGCACCCTGGGGCAGCAACTGGAAGTCACAGCAAAGTCATAGCTCTGAGTCAGCTCAGTCCAGAGACAGACTAAAATGTTGAACAAATTCACCAAACACTTTAATTTCATTTAGAACAGCCTTAATAAAGCATAACATGCCTTTACTTTTGGACGTATTTTATCATATTTCAAGTGTTCCTGTATTAGTGATTGTGTGATGGAAAACCCATTATAATGTACTGTAGTGGGCTCTGTATGAATGATGACAGCCAGATCAAAGACAACTTCTGTTTTTAAATGTCTGTCATTCTATAGATAAAGCACCATATCTGCATCACAGCGACATTAAGAAATCATCATGATAACATCATAACTTTGTCATTGCAGTGACAACAGGAGATATTTAGGCCCCAGATGATGCAACACATTTATTTCTTTGCTGCATACTGTACTGCGGAGGGAACGGGTTCGGCCCACACACAACACACTCATTGCAGTCACACACCCACACCAGCCTTCCCTATATTCTGTTGAGTCGAAACACATACACAAATGTACCATGCATGGAGAGACCAAGATACAAGTATGAAACCAAGCCAGCAGGTTAGGAGACAATAGAATTTGGCTTGGAGCTGCCACAAACAAAGAAAAGGCCTGATTCAAGTTACATCAAAGCATTTCGGAACAATGCAACAATGCATAGCCAGTTGCATTTTGTAGGAAAAGCTGTGCGCGAGGTTGGACACCACATGAATCAAAGCAATATGCCGGATTTCATCTGTGGCACACTGAATGTCCTCAAGCAACACATTGCATATCACTGAAATATGGAATACACAGCGAGTGATACCTTCAACAGTAAGGAAATAGGGAACAAAACAAATAACAAATTATAACATGTAAAAATGATCAGCATTACAGCTGCTCAGACAAAGTGATATTCTGTTTCACCTAATCTGTCAGTTTGTGTTTGTGTGTATCTCATAGGAAGTAGAAAATGATGTCACCAAGTGGGGGACAGGTGTTGCTGGGGGAGCAGCAGGGTCAAAGGTGACACTGGTATGACACACAGATTTCAGCGTTCTCATATTTTCCGACTGAAAACCAGAGAATGATGCTGAGAAAAGGACAGAAACGAGATCACGTCATTAAAGAGCCTCAAAAATAGTCACATATTTGGAAGACATGCTCGGGGCGAGGAAGCCACTTAACATAGAGATGACCCTGATCTGCTGGAGAGCCTTAGCAATGGAGGGATGGAGGAAGGAGTGGACAGTTGGCATGAAGGGCTGTTGAGCTATTTTTGTCCTGACCCCACCATCCCCCATCATACCCGCACTCTATGAAACACGATCTCTGACTCGTTATCCGAGAGGGGGGGGTTGATGTGAGATGGTGGTCATGCAGAGTTTAAGTAACTGGGGTTAAAACGGGCAAACTTGTTTATGAAGATTTGATCCCAGCCTGTGTCTGTTTTAATAAACCCTCCATCCTCCCTCTGGATCTTGTGCTTGCAACATGGAATAACACTGAGCACAGATATAATGCCTATGAAATTGATATTGATATATTTTTGTGTCAAAGAAAAATTAAAGGCGTAGGGGGGCCTTGATATAAAAAAAAAAAAAGATGACCAAATCATTGCAAACTCAAGAAAAGCCCAAGATAAAGATGATTATTACTCGTGTCCACACACAGAATCTAAAGTTTCATCTGAAGTCTAAAAGTTAAAGTCCAACAAATAGGTCTGCAATATTTTTTCCTCATCTTAAAGAAACATGCATCCGCACACATCAATCAACTTAAAGTTATGATACAGTTACAGTTATGATAGTTAACAGTTAGTGAGTTCAACAAATTCAGCTCTGCATAATCAGAGCATAACATGATGCCATTATCTATTTCACTTCATAGGTTGTTCTCTAATAAAAACTCTGCCTAGATTGAATAAATGCCAGCGCATTTGCAGAAGCAATCAACTGATTTGTCTGTTACATTAAAAAAGTGCAGTGACCAATAGAAGACATCACCCTATGACGAGTGACCCTGAAAATAATCTTGGATGGGCTGCTTCCTTCTGCACTTGCAGACATAACAGACACACACACACACACACACACACACACACACACACACAATGAACTACAGAATCTGATATTGGTCTCCTTGATCTTAGCCTTCATCTACTCTCCAATTCTCCCTTACCCAGCACTGAGACCTCATCCACTTCCTCCTTATAAAACACCCACATGCACAAGCAGTCACACACACACACCCACCTACAAACACTCAAGCTCAGAATAGACTGATATGACATGCAATACAGTACTAATATATCCACAGAACATTTTTTTTGCCTTGCACTTTCTTACATAATCCAATATCTATGATGGTATTATTTTCATCATTCTTTGAGCTCGACTATTACCAGTGTACAATGGAATGTGTTTTGCTGTGTAGACACAATGATGCAAGAGCAAACCTTCCATAAAGATTAAAGCGAATGAAAGTGAGGTAACAGGGAAAAAGTGGACATTAGAGGTAAAGCATTTTGAAATCAGCAGTTTGCCATTTAAGCTTTTCCAATGGCCCCCTCTCTTGGCAAAAATTAGGAGGTGAAGCATTCGGCATCTAAACTGCTGACACACAGAATGGGTTTGCTGGATATGTAATTTCCACCCTGAGTTAATTTGTGATTACTGCATGTATAAGTATTACGTTGCTGTGTTAGTTATTGTGTAATTTACTATGACTGTTGTTGATTTTGAGATAAAGCTGGTTACCTGAAAGTCTATGCTGCTTGGTGCTCACTCTGTTGGTGTTTTGGACTGAGCAGCAGAGGTGGAGCATGGCAAACATGGTGAGGATCATCACCACACTCTGGAGCAGCAAGGTCAGCTCAAATTGCTTCCCTATCCTGAAAGGATGTGACCAAAACATTAGTCATGTATTTATATCTGAAGGAACTTACCCAAGATATGACACATATAATAAATTAACATGTAATGTATAATTAAAAGTGAAAATATTAACAACAAATGAAAAAGCAAGAAAAAAACAATCCCACACTGTTGAAACAATAGACTATTGTACTATTTTATTCTATTGGTTTTATTACAAGAATTTCACTAACAGCTATAAAGAGCACAGATAAAGTTGTTGAAATCATAAATGTTCTAACAAAATTCCATTAGGAAGCTATTATATCCCCTTGCTGGTCCTGCACTTGAAAGAAATTACTTTTGCTCCATAAAGTGTAAGCCCTTTATTAAAGGAAAGCTTCATAGCAATCAGCATTTGCCCCAGACTGGCTACTCAATCTCATTTTATTCTCTGATTTAATTGCTGCTCAATTAATCTCTGACGAAGAGAGTGATCCTCGTGACCTCAACAATACCATAAGCCTCGGAGAAACAAAAAAAAATAAATAAAAAATCAC
Source organism: Remorina albescens (assembly GCA_034769265.1). NCBI lineage: Eukaryota > Metazoa > Chordata > Actinopteri > Carangiformes > Echeneidae > Remorina > Remorina albescens. The sequence continues at coordinate 53,226,823 of CM068475.1, forward strand.
CAAAAAAATTTAAGAAAGGAAAAAGGTTGGAAAGAAAAACATGTAATCATCCTCACCAGAAGAAAATGCGCAGGATGTTGGCGATGAGCAGCACCAGGCAGACTCTGGTAGAGAAGCCTTCGATGTTGCTGCTCCTCTGGATCTCCTGGTACTGTGGCACGTAGGGCAGGGCCCCTCCAAACACCATGACGCAGGAAGCCAGCCAGGACAACAGTGTCCACGATCCCTCCATGTCTTCCTCCTGCAGAATAGCCTCTGCATCCATCACAATGAGAGAAGTTCAGGGGGGTCCAGGGGGCCTAAGGGTTCCACCCTGAGAGCAAAAAGTCATAGGATCGATATGTTAGCACTGACCTCTGTTCTGGAACATCCAGGTCTGTACAAAACCAATCAGCACTAAAACCAGTTCATCTGGTTAGATTTAAATGCCTCGTATTTCGTCTTGTTTAAGCTATTTCCTTTTTACCTCTTAATACTCACAATACTCATAAAAAATGTAATATACATTTAGGAGGAGAAAAATCTTATTAAACATAATTTTTTGACACTTGAAAAGAGCCACTTTTAACATCATGAGTAACTCCTGAGCTTTACTGTTACAAGTTAACACATCTGCTGCAGAAGATAAACAATAACTTTTGGTGTTACCGACCAGTTATCTGAAAGTCCAGAAGAGCATTTCCCTTTCTGCCCTATTAGTCTGTCAATAGATGAAAGTCATGGCATTATTCTTTCATCCATTTAAGAAAACATAAAACGAACTTTTATCATGCTCACGATTTGCTTCTTTGCCTTTTAAAAATAAAAGCATCTCATTCTTCAAAAAAATGTCCAAATACGCACACAGCCAGTGTCAGTGGAGTGAATAAAGATACCATTTGATCAGTAAATTATTATTCTGTGAGGATATTTTTTAGCTGTGCAGAACACACAAGGGTAGCTGCTTTTTACATTAAAAAACTGCTTTTTAAAGCAGGACCCAGAATTATCTTTTACAAATTAGTGGACGAATAGTGGGACGGGTATGATAGCTGTGAAAGTGAGCTATGCTACAGACAAGGAAAGTTTAAAAAGTTGGTAGCCAATGAAGACATAGATAACAGACAGGTATGTGGATCATTGCTGGGTGACCAGGGTAGTACGTGTCACTATTAACTGCCACAGAGTGAAAATAAAAAGTAAAATGTAATTCACCTCCTACTAACTGACTTCTATCAGACTGCAACTACACTCTGAGTGAACACACTCACACAGACACGCACATTACCCTGGTTTTCTGTCTTGCGTTGCAACTAATTCAGGTACTTCAAGATTCATTATCCTATAAATACTGGTGTTTAATGCCAAGTATTATCAAAGCATTCTTGACAGGATTATTATGTAGATTACTTAGGAGACAATGATACTCATTACCTTGTGCTGCATAACAACATACAATTAGGTACAATTTTTCTCAGACTGATAAAGGGTTCCTTGGAAACTGCAGGTGAACATGTTCATGCAAGAGCCAGCGTGTTGTCATATACACAAAGGCAGGACACACATTCTGTGCAAACAGTGAGAAACAGGAAGTTTGTGGGGTGTTATTCTTGTGTGACTTCTCTTGTGGCCGTGTGATAATAATTGCATAACTCAACAGCACTATTTTCATTGCCCAACCTGAAATAGAAAGGCCATCAACACCATCTACGCCGTTGCTCCCATGCGTGTTTGGCAATCCGTCAGTTGGCAAACCACTGGGTCAAAATTAATCGAAACTTCTCACCAGAAAAATCCTCTGGGAGTTATTTTGTCTTACTGGCTGGACATGATTTCTGACAGCAGGCTATTATAACTGAGCATCTGATGTATCATCACATGGAGTCATCCAGAAGATTAACAGCCTCATAACTCATGAGACACATGATATTTCACATTATTTAGTTGTGAGTAACAACATAAGGGCATCCTCAATTTTTAAGTGCCTCACCCTCAGTGACAATCAAAGTTATTTATGAACCTTAAAGGCATTTCTTAAGTCAAAAGCTGCCCTTATTCGTGGTCCATAAAAGATGTTTTTACGAGTTAACTTTAGGTTAAACATTACTCAGAAAATGAACAATATCAGGCCACTCCAGCTATTTCCTTTGGCTGTCTGTGAGTGACCCTTAAAGAAGTTGGGAGGGCTGCTGTAACAGATGAAGCTGTGTTATGTAAGCAGAGCAGTTTCATGGGGTTGGGTGAAACATGCCTGAACTTTCAGACATCACTTTTCAGGCTACTGGACACTGCAGGAAAATGACACTGTTGCAAATATATATAAAGAGGAGTTTTGATGAGTGCCATGTCGAATTTAACACAGGGAGCCAGAACTTGGAAAGTAAGTTAATAATGATAATAATAATAATAATGATAAAAAAAAGCACATTCACGACACAAACACTGTCCACGGTTCCAATAGAAGCTTTAAACATTTCACAGGTAAACCGCGTGCAGCTTAAAACTTTACTTACCGGTTAGATTGATTCACTTTCGCCTCACTTCTTATCAAAAACCGCGCCCCTCCTCCTCCTCCACCTGCTCCACCTCCCGGACTGTTAATGTTGGTTTCTGCGGTAAAACGCACCGGGTCGCTCCTGAAAGCTCCAACTATCAAATCTCAACATGTTCATCAGGAGGGAGGAGGAAAAACACACATACACACACACTGCTGGGTGCAGTGAACGTGCAGGGTCATGTAGTCCGCTCCACTGGAGCTACACTTTGGGTGAATAAAGTTTAGGCTGCTCCTGACGAAACAATAAACTACAGACCAACTTTACACGCTCCTCGTTTAAAACTCCATGTTCCACATTCCTCAGCGCCTCACGACTCAGATCTCGCGAGAGTTTCACGTGTTCCGGGGCAAACCGGGGAACAGCTGACTGTGCAGTGGGTGGTGCGCTATCCGTTTTGCTTACGAGCCACATAGCATAAACAATTAGTAGACTGTTGTTTTTGGGTGGTGGGGGACTTCAGTACTGCGTAGGCACTCATAATCATTTGCCGTACAATATGGCCGAGACGGATCCTAAGTCGGTTCAAGACCTGACCAACGTGGTGAGTCGTTATCGCGCTAGCGTGTCTGCTTTAGCTACAGTAGCTTAGCCAATGCTATCGATAGCATGCTATCGCTAGCATCCAAACAAGCAAAGGTTAGCCAGAGTACGGCGAGTACTTAGCATTTCGGACTGTTTATCTGACGGTAGAACGCAATCGGTTCGTAGGCTCAGCGTATTAAACATCTTTAATGACAACCCCGAGCAGCATAGCATTCATTTAGCTCCGCTGTGTTACACAAGAAACGGTCAGTTGGTCATTTAAATGACATCACTCCTTCACGACCGAGTAAAGCCTACAGTGTCCCATTGACACTCGTCCTGCTGCATCGATGGAGAGACTTGTAGTAATAGAGTCATTTTTTACCATCAGTTTCTGCTTCAGTTGAATAATTTTCAGATTCATACAGATAGTTTACACCAATGAAGTCCTACCTGTTTGACCCCACAGATAATGTTTCCATGCGTTGTCATGGTGATGGGATATAGATAGAAGTGTTGACTTTCAGCCATTAAAAAAATCTTTTAGTCTGACACAGTGAATCAAAGCATCATCTCCCACAGTAACTGATCTTTTCCATAGGTGTAAAGGGAAACAAGTCACATGTTATGATTGTCCTGTTGCTTTGTTTAAGTCTTTCATATGTCACTGGCAAAGAGCTGAAATGCTGGTGCCTGATGGTGTTTAATGCTTTACGATCCTCTGTCAGGGTTACTAATTCACTTCTCAGATGTCATGCTCAAAATCGATGGACTGCTGTTATTGTAAGTGAACCAACTTTGATTTGTAGATTATTTTGTCACTTAGAATATTTTTGTGTTGTTTGTTTCACAGGTCCAGACGCTGCTGCAACAAATGCAGGACAAGTTTCAGACCATGTCAGACCAGATTATAGGAAGGAATATCCTTTAAGTGAAAAGGCACACCTTATTATTCTTTTATCCAGCATCTCTTCCTCAATGCATTTTCTTTCCACAACCAAGTGCTGACAAATATTATTTTTGTTCATTTAAGATTTGTGAACCTTGCCATTTTTAATCATGCACCTTAACCATCTCTCCACTCGATGAGATGAGCACACGTATTGATGACTTGGAGAAAAACATTGCTGATCTGATGACCCAGGCCGGTGTTGAAGAGATTGAGGCAACACCAGAAAAGGCTAAAGAGGGTCAAGGCTCATAATGAAGGTATGAAGGAAGAATTTTCCACCTAGATTTTCTTTTTAATCCATCTATGTTTGGTTTCCTCTAAATATGGGATGTTAAATGTTGAACAAAACCACCTTCAGCATTCTGTAATATCAGCATGAACAGTTTTGTTTTCTCTTTCCCACAGGTTCCTGGGTAACAAAGTGTGAAGTTGGTCCTAAATTTAGGAGCAGTAGACCTTTCCATTCTGAAAATGGAAAAACTTGTATTGATTTTGTGTCATTGTGTGAAATGCTTTTTTATATATTGAATATTGTGATTAACGGTTACAGTTATGTAATGGAAAGCAGAACGTTATTTGTAAGCTAGAATAGTATATGTTCTCCAGACTTTCAAAATGCCCACATGCAGGAATGCAATTTATGGATTTAGTGTGCTGACCTGGAGGTTATTTCGCTGCCATTATATATCTTAGTTAATTCAGTCCTTTAAGGCGATGCCTGATTGGACAGCTTTGCCCAAGCCTGTGCTGAGATGTAAAACCCCAAAGCAAGCAGGCCAGTAGAACCTCCATCTCCACCAACATAGGAAATGGGCACTGTGAACATCAGAAGCCTGTAGTGTTTTCCAAACAACACTGTTACTATCGAGGTGTTGGATGCATTCCAATTCTAACAGATTTTCTTCTATTAAAGTTATTTAATACAATATTGTTTGTCATGTATTACATAATGAATATTGGCCAGGTGCTGAGTCAACTTTTAAAAATATACTCAACTTTAAGGTGCTCACAGTGTTTATTTTTTCAATCTATAAATGTATTTTATTATGCAAACTATTTGGTATGTTTCAGTGCTGCATGTTTTTTTGTTTATATTGTTTGTAATGTATTGAAGTAACATTTTAGTATTAGACTTAAAGATCAACTACACCAATAGGGAACTTTTGCTGTCAAAATGTTTTTTAGCTCACATTACACGTAAATGGAATTAGGGGTATTTGTAATGAAATGAAATGTACACTCAAAAGTGACATTTCGATAAATTGTCCTACACCTTTACTGCAAATTAGGAACCTTTATTCAAATTAATACAAATACAAAATATACAAACAAAAGTGCCAAATGCATCAGAATGCTTATGAATATTAATGCAATAAGCAAAATGTGTCACAAGGCTAGATCGTGATCATGTCACACAATCTCAGAGTACAACAACAGCAGTCTTTGAACATATGAATGCAACATTAAAGTACTGTATGTTATATAAAGCGAATGGTTCCTTCATTGCATCATAATATCGGACCATAAGGCTGGGATTTTGGAAGATTAAACTTAGAACACAAAATCCACCTCTGTCATGTCGATGGCCCAGGCAAACTTGTCCCTTTGGGTCTTGTTGTAGATTTTTTCTACAGGTACCTCAAAGTTCTTACACCTACATCAAATGGGGAGAAAAACAACACAGTCAAGTTTAAACTGTTATTTAGCATGGAAAAAAACAAACAAACCCACAACCAGTTAAGGTTCAATTAAGTAATGAAATCTTTTGGTCTTCAAAACAATCCAGTTCTTAAATACAGGTTATATAAATAACAGAGAGGATAAATGTTTGCACCACAAACATTTTTTTGTCTTTGAATGTAGACTGCAAAGTGGGTATAATGACCTGGTGATACATTAATTTCTCTCTGCTATTAAATTATGAACTGTTCTACAAGGCTCTATTTTGGGTCAACATCTACATCTGTTCTGGGGACTCCATTTTTTCCAGTAAGACTAATTTATCAAGTGGTGGGTTTATAATTTTTTTAATCTACCCTGATTTACCAACTTCATGATAATGGAAAGCCACATTTAAGCCCCAAATTAGATAGCTGGTTTAGATTTTTTTTTTTAAACCAGACCAAATGTCCATATTTATATTAACTCACCAAGCCACACTTATGCGTGGGTCCAGATAGTTGAGCTTTGAGGTACCCAGAGCAATTTGTTTATTCTCTTCTCTGTCAGTTGCCTGGACCTCCATCTTCAGCAGCTGCTCCTCACAGCGCTTCACTGCTGCCTTCTTCCGCTCCACCAACCTGGCAGAAAAGATTCATAAAAGACAGGTAGAACAGAGTGGCAGTTAACTCTGGAAAAAACAAGACTCCTGACTTCTAAGAGTCTCAATTTGGATCCTCTCCACCATATGAGCAACAAGAAAGGGATATTTTCACCAGTATGCAACCAGCTTCATTTGAAAATGTTAGTCAAATATCACATCTACAAAAATAAATAAATAAATAACACCCCAAGTTGAAATAACAGTCAAGGGGTGGCAAGCAGCTAAAATCATACCATCTAAACGACTACTTGTTCGTATTGTACTGAGAACTGAATTAGATGCAGCCTCTTTACAGGTAAACGGTCTTTACCGAGAAATTCAATCCGACATTCAGTGGAACAACGTGTTGATTTCCTATGCATTACTCAGTATGATGTAAATACCTGAAATGTAGATACCCTGTGAAAAACATTGTTATCAAGAATGCAATACAGACAGAAAGAGGGGTCCATATGTGGATGCCTTATTACACTAATTTACAACTGACAGTGCCTGTAATTGCATTTTGCCACAAAGACCAAAAAAACTAACCGTAAGGAAGCTCATCTGCACCGATGAAATTCAAGCTCTTACATCTCCTGTGGCTTTAACCTACAGCTCATTACTCACACTAAAGTGGCAAACTAAAGTGGCTTGTGTGTTGCTTGGAGGAGCTCATCCCTAAATGGTCCCTTACAGATGGGGCTTGTCTTTCACTCTACAAAGTTCTTCCATTTATGCAATGATCTTCAATCTTAATTATTTTAATGTCCACAGCTTCATATTTTTTTCTGCACAACAGCAACACTTACGTCTGCAGCTTGGCATCTGGGCTGCCTTTAGTCTTTGCGTCCTTCTTGGCTTGTTTCAGCTCCGTCTTAGCAAGGGCCAACTTTTCCTTTCTTGCATCAATCTTTTTGGAATACATTAGGACATAGGCATGATTTTATACACATCCTGTCAGCTTCAAGCTGTTCTTGACTGAACAATAATGATTGCACAAGCTCATCGTCTAGAATTTTGCCCTGGATGTCTTTCAATGAAATGTTACAGCAAAAAAAAAAAAAAAGAATGTGAAAAATTACCATTGCCTGTGTGTCTGGAGGCAACTGTTAATGTGATGAATGATATCTCCAATAAGCAGCTCTCACCTTGGCCTGTAGATTAGCCATAGACTGCTCAAAGGTCTTTGGCGGCGCCCGCTGGTGGTTACAGAGAATAGCAACGGCCCTGTTAGCCCTGTTATAGGACAGCAGCTTCTCTGCCGCATTGTCGGCCTCTTAAGCGGGGGAAAGAAGATTCACTTATATTTTAACCACAAACCCTGCTGAGAACACGTCTGACCAGAATTACGCACAGAGTAAAAAAAAATAGCATCATGCTGGCATCCCCCATGTTACTACTGCCCACCAGCCATCTCAACCTTGAACACACAACTCCATATTTTATTCAATTCTAATCAAAATTAGCCTTGAGTCCACACAACACAAACTACAGCCACATGTCAGCTTGCAGATTGGCTCTCAGTTGCAATCCAGAAGTTAAGAGTGACACTTCTAACTCTGAATGAAAAATTGTGACAGAGGCAACCAATAACAGGAGTGAGGCAGATACACCCCACACCAGGTACAGCAATAACATTCTGCTGCACTGGCTGGAAAAAGCTGACTAGTGTCAGGATATCTTAAATCAAATATGCTAAAAATAAAAAAAGGAAATTGTGGAAGTGTGTTTTATCATGGGACTCACTGGCACAGGTAATGAGATAATGATAACAGACAGATTGATTAAGGGTTTCCGCAATAAAGCTGCTGGTGCCTTTCCAGCAGCGGTGTACGAGGCAGCGGATTACAAGCCTGAGTATGTCATAGAGCAATTTATGTAAGGTTAGACGGTTTTATAGTACAATGAATGTGTGACTTACTGTTTGTGAGCTCTTTGAGCTGCTGCTGCAGAGTGATGGAGGCGTTATATGTCCTGAAGACCTTCGCAGTCAGACCTGGCATTAAGGAAGTCAAATGCTTGTTCAGCGTGATTGTCTGCCATGAGAAATGGGGACAAGAAGAGACAGAAAAAGAGCAACAGAGAGTCAGCCACTGTGGTACTGAACACACAAAACCATTAGGCCAGTTACACCAACACACCTATTCCACCAGCAGGTGGCACTGTGGTGTTGTACAACCACAGTGTGTAAAGCATCTGAAATATACTCTAACCTAAAAAAAACATAAAATTCTGTCCACCTTCATTATCATTACCCATTAGAGCATGGAGATTAAAACAGATCACAGTACATTTTCCTCTCTGACATTTCTTTAGGTACTATATCGTGTTTGAGCTGTCATAGCCAGTGGTTGGACAGCCATTAGCTTCCGGCAAATGCTTACAACAAAACCAGCAAAGGCTCTAACTGAGTCACGTGTGTAAGAGAGGACCCGGAGGTTAAAAACAAAGCAAACATGTATGATCACTGCACACATTCTGATATCACATGCAAATAAGTGGTTAAAAAAAAAAAAAATTCTAAATGTAGATGAAAGCAGCCAAAAGTTTCTTAAAAAAGAAATTATTGAGGTGAAGATCACAATAATGACGTTGTTAGTCTAATCAGAACAGGGTCAAGATCCAGCTGTCTGGGGCTATAGGCTTGTATACACAAGAGCCTCACTACAGGAACCGATTACAAGAAGGGAGGTTTTCACATAAGTGCACATAAATGTGTTGGACAGAACACAGATATACACACCCATATACACACACCCCCATATATATATATATATATACACACACACACACACACACACACCTTGTTGTCTTGTCTTGTCTTTCCTGCTAATGAGTTACCTAAAGGGTTGCCTGCACTGCTAATGATGGTACATGTGTGTGTAAGTATGAGGGGCAGGTCTGATAACTCTCACACCACTATGTCCCACAGTATGTGGTGTGTGCAGGCAGGTGTGTCCATCCATGTCACCCTCTAAAACATTATAACAATGTACCATGATTGCACTTCCAATTTTCTGTCTATAATGCACATTCCTACACAATGAACTTCCTCATTAAAATACTGTTATGACAATTTTGTGCTAATGATGGCCAATGTCAGGGACACTGTCTAAACTCGTCATGATCATCTGCTTTTCTTTTTTCACTGGCTCTGATTTGTGTGTTCTCTGCATCAACTCCCAGTTAAGAAACACTTCCCGGTAGATAATAAAGTGAAAAAATAAAGTGGAGTGGAAATTAATGAAATGTGCCAAAATAAAGGAGCTCATGGAGACTACACTACTCTACAGGCATTAATTTAATTTATTTGACCAAGATGTAGTTAAAGAGATCCCACTGAGGGTGCAGTTAACCTGAAACTGCAGACTGTGCACTGTAGCTCTAATGATGTGGACTCAGGAGCAGAGGCTTCCAGGTAGGCCTGACATGCACCTGCATTTTCAGCTCACTCAGACCTCAATATGGTGTGTGTTTGCGTGCGAATGTGTGCCAGCCCTCATGGCAACATGTTCGTGCAGTCACTGTAACTGAGCACTTTGCAGTCTTATACCTATAGGCACCATCTCTCCTGCTCTGAAATGTCATTCATTCATTTAAAAACTCAGACCACATAAAGCCCACAATCCAAAGTATTTTGTGCACTTCAGTGCTCATTATTTCAGTAAAAATCAATCCAACTGCATTTCAGCACTTCAGCTTGGCATTTTGTCAGGGCAGCCAGAAGCAGGACAGAAGGTAATGGACCTGTAGCAGATTTGAACGCACAGTGTTACATTTAAATAATATGACATCTTAAATAGACTTCCCAAGTTTTAACTTTGTATATCAGCAAATATGTTCATAAACACTGTACCCAAATCCAAAATTGACAGTTCACAAAGCAGGTAGCTAACTACCAGAGCAATATCAGCTTTGAGTGCTATTTCTAAAATAGCAGGATTATGTTCTAATTTATTTATTTCTTCATCCTCTTTTTCCTTATCTCACAATGCAGGTGATGAAGATGTGGGTGCACGGTAACAGTCCTCTACAACTTCATATTTAACCACAGCTCCGTTCCAAGTCATTTCTGCTAAGTTATGTCCCTCACTAAATGATCATATTAAGTTTTAGAGAGTTAATTTAAATCCCTCCCAAAGCTAAACCCCACCCACATATTCAACGTTACTCAAAAATCTGTCACATTGTTGCAAACAAAGACAGTTGTTTATATACTTATTAAAAGCACTTGTAGTTAGTTATGAAGGTTCACAAGAGCACAAAGGCTTCCAAAACCTTTAAATAGAAGTAGTTAGGGACACCCAGGACTGTTTCTGAAGCAGGACACCTGGCCAAACAGAGGCTGCTGGGAACTGACTGAGCCTCAGGACTTGTGTTGAGATGGGAGAAACTTCAAGCATCATATCACCAATCTGGGCTTCAAGTTCAGAGACAGTCAGACAAGGATGACTCTTTATGATTTTGTGAAAAAAAGGCTCTCAAACAATAATATGACTTTTTTTTCCCTCCGGTAAAACCAAGATTGAACTGTTTGGCCTCAGTCGATTGTCCTTCTACAAGTTTGTCCCATCTCTCCATCCAAAAGTGACGAGGTCCAAACTCTTTTCCAGCGTGTTGTAGAAACACTTTGACCTTCAGAGATTGTTTGATAATATACACAAGTTCTCCCTGCAAGGCAGTGGTCATACATAAAACAAAAACTCTTCATTTCATGTTCAGGAAGAGCAATGACCACCAGGCTCCCAGCCATGTTAGAGTAGGTTCAAACACCAAGGAGGCTACTCATGAAATACAGCTGAGACCAACTAACTCTTTCATTCCCTCCCTTCCTCGTGTTTTACACTTACCTTTTAACCTCACTTGCTGTCATTTGTGTTCCTTCATCTACTCCTCTTCTCCTTTTGTCCCTCTCCAATCTTTTCCAGCCAACATTCACCTTCCCCCTCATAGCCTCCCTTCAACTGGACCACCTGTCACTTTCCTACCACTCTGTCTACTCTCACTAACACACACACACCCCTCCACTTTCTCAGTGGCCTGGCCTTTCCCAGTGTCAATCAGACGTGCCCACTGCAGCTATTACCATTCCACCTCCAACGTAGCCTGACATTTCCTGACACAGTAGAGGGCAGAGAGCAGCAGCAGCAGACTCCCTCCCTCAATTGTGCCGTCTCTTCATCAACCTCCAGTCCTTCTTTTCCTGCCTGTCCATCTTTATGTGCCAACAACGCTGTCTATAAAAACTTCCTCATGCTTTTTTATCTGCATATCTTTGTTCACCCAATTCATCTGAGCCCTATCTTTTGACATGGCACCATTCACATAGCCATCACAAGTCAAGGTATTCCTCTGTGATCAAAGCACTTGGCCTACAATCATAAATTGGTGTAGTCTGATTTCCACTACAATAATCCCCTTTACAAGAGAGATTCTGAATGTTCCCTCCAAAAAGACACCCTAAGGTGTAGATTCAAATAGGCTAAATGCGGTCAATCTTATTTAAAGATGGAGCACAGCCTGAGAAGCCGAATGTCTCCCTGCAATGGACTAACTCAGGTGTATGACTGCTGCATTCAGAATGGATCTGGTGCCTGCAGCGACAGGAAGAGGGTTGACAGTGCCTGATTTTTGTCTGGAAATTCATCTGCCCAGCATGTTTGCTCTCGATTTCCACTTGCAGTTTCATTTTTATCTTCTAGAGTCCATCCCCTCTCTCTTTTGAACTCCTTTTCAGCTTTCAATTTCCCCACTTTGAATATCCGTACCCTTCTCCTCACCTCCCAATTCCTCCGTTTACCCCTTTCATCTCTCCATAACAATAGCTCATCCTCATTCAATCTCATCTCTTACACCTTACAATTTAGTCCCTCCTTTCCATTTACCATAGGCTTCTGTCACCAGAAAATATAAAAAAAAATATTCTATTTTGCTCTCATAGCCATTTCCTTCACATATTATGCACTTCAGGGGTTTCTCACACTTTTTATACCCTGCTAAAATGGGATTTTCACTAATACCAAGTAAATTTTAACAACTTCCTTTGTTTTTAACACAGATATACAGCATCATTTGATAATCTTTTCTCAATCTTTTTAGATGTTCAAAACTTAACATGGTGCTGCAAGAAGACATGTCAAATACTGAACAAAAAATGTAGAGGTAGTGTTTAAGATACTCACATTCAGGCGATCAAAGAGTTCGTCTCCAGGTTGTTTGTTCTCCAAGAACAGTTTGAGATTCTTAAAAGCCTGAAAAGATGCATATTTTCTTTTTTTTTTATCTGCGGTTACACCCTTTATTCATGTTGTTGCATGATTCTAAAGTTTAGGTTTCACTAGAGGGCTAAACATTGTGTTCAACAGTGTGTGTTTAATAGTATTTTTATATAAGTAATTGGGAACAGCAAACTTGCTGATCACTTGAAAGTTATCTACTATTTGCTAATATTACAGGCCTTTGAGTGCAAAGCATTAGAAGGGATATTATCGTTAATGTATAAATTGCACAGCAAAGGTGGAATGAGACAGTGGTCCTTTTAAGGCTCGCTCACAAGTCAAATATACAATATCATAATGTACAAGACAGTGCATGTACAACAAAGTGCACTTTAGACAATAATTGAAAAGAGTGTGTGTGTACAAAATCTGGAATCATTTGTATATCTCAGACCACAATTACATCTGACATTTCCAGCAACACTGCGGGCTCCGCAGATGCTACTGTTAATCAAATAAACTCATAAAATATGCAAGACACCAATTAATAGCAACAGATGTTTTGCTTTACAAAACACATTGACATATTTCACTGTCTGGTTTGTGTGGCAATTTGGTCCTCCCATGGCAAATTAACTAAAAGTAGAAAAAGCGAAAGTTTTTTAAGAGGGTGAAAATGTAAATCAATACCTGTCTAAAAGTTTCAGAGAAACAGGGACACTGCAGTGAGGCTTGTATAATTGGTTTAGTGATGTGATTGGGTGTGGGTGTGTTGAGAATGGAATTTAGAAAAACTAAATATTCAGCAGCATGAACGTACCTGACAGTGTATTTATGCACCTGCAGGTATCCCTGCACTTTGGGGTCATTTGATAAAGCCATTCAGTGAATAATAAGTAGGTCTTTGTTTTTATACAATAAACAGATATGCCGGTGTGCTGCTGAGTCACTAGTTAAGGGGGTGGGATGGAAAAATAAAGCCAAACTACTACTCATATGGATAGCTTATTATAAACCCTTACTCAGCGTGGCTCCCTACATTCATGTTTTTGCAATCATCCCCAGCATTGTCCTGAATTTTTTGCAATATATACCTGTATATTCAACACATATGAGCAAAATACATAACACCAAATATTAGAATCAATGACTTCAACCCCCCCCCAGAGGTTAAATATGGATATTGCTTCCTTTCATCCTTGTTTCATTTTATTCAAAGTGACATTTAGCAGCAATCCCACTGATTTCCCTGGGAATTGAGGATGCTAAAATATGCTAGAGACTAATTAATTCTATCTAATGTGTTGCTTTTGAATGCACCCATTTGAATAATTATATGTGTTACCAAGAAACAAAACACTTTGCCTGTCAGGTGTTAACATTTCTTTTTCCATCTCTGGAACTGGAGATATCATGGGCTGACACCAGAGGAGGGTGTGGAAATTCAGTCACACACTCACATGTGAAAGGTGTTTGACTGACTGCAGACAACTGAAGATAAAAGAAAGTTTCAAGTCACTTTGTTTATACTGTTGTGGCATTGAATAACCTTATAATTAAACAACACATCATCCTTTTTGATATCTAAAAAACTAACAAGTGAAGTTTAAGAGGTGCTTTTTTTTTTTAAAGTATCGATGCTGTCCCATGAACAATAGTATATTACAGTCTGTATAAACACCCACCATTATTAAGCTCTCCAAAAAAAAAAAAGTGTTTAGTCCTCAGTTGAGGGAAAAATGCCTCACAGATGAAATGTTATTAACTGATTTGCGACTGACATCTGCCTGTTAAGATGGTTAGGAAAAATCTACCATTTTCCACTTCAACATCAGTGCAGGTTCTCATGCAAAACCATTCTGTTATCAGCAACAAGCCACTAAGTTGAGTGCAACTGTGAAAAAATTTTTTGTGAAACTTTCCAAAAAACAACATGACAGTTAGGGTTAGGGTTCACAAATTGAAGACATGCATTTTAGTACACATTATTACTAGACTGTTATGCTTTTCTGTCTTAAGTCAACTTCAGTTAAAGGCATTACCAAAAATTTTGAAAGGCCAACTTCAAGTAAATACACAAGAACATGCTACCTGAATGAAGAGTTACCAATAAAAAGTGATTTGTTGCTAAAACTAAAAATGTGTGTGACATCTATTAATCACAGGGCTGTTTAGTTTGGATTCAAATCTATATGGTTTTCTACTGTTTGTTGCCATTCTGGTTAAGTACTTCGATACAAGCATGGATAGACTCAAATACTATATTGTTCTACTCCTGTAAAGTTGCTCTATTAGATCAGCTGCATCCAGTTTTCATTAGTAAAAACAAAAGATAATATTTATTAGCAATTAATCTGCTACTCAGCCGAAGTTATTGGCTGTTAGACTGGTTTACTCCATGCCTGATTGAATACCCTTCACTTAGTATAGGACTAATTATTTTATATATATATAGAAATTTTGTTTTAATGTGAAAACATGCAAATGACAATAAATGAACTTTTAAGTTTCCATGAGACAAGGAAGACTTTGAATAGTAAAACCAGTTCTTTGTGCTTTAATGAATCACTGCAGGGCGGACTGAATGATCTGCCAACATATGGTATCTCAGCAAGAGTGATCTTCAAAGTTAAACCAGCTACACCCTGATCCTTGTTGACTTTGGTGTAATTTAAGGAAAAGGATGAATTTTGATTAGTTTGTTTAAGCCATATCATGATGCTTAGGATGCACTGACCAGCTCAAGGTTTCCTCCATTAGGATGTTAGAAATTTCCCTTCATGTAATCCAACAGAAACAGAAAGGACCATAGCAACAGTGCAGCAGTTCAAAAAGACTGACAAATTAAACCACTACGGCCATATGTGACCAATCTGCACCTGTACCCTCAGGACATTTCTCAATTGACTATTTGCTTCAGTGTGTATGTATATATTTGCATGCAAGAGACCTTGTAATCTTAAACCTAGATTATTGGCATTAACAGGGATAACATTTTGATGTCTTGTCAAATGAAGAATGTATTTTTCCTGTTTGGGTTATATGCAGCATAGAAATATTTGCAAAATGTTGTTTTAACCCAGAGTCCAAAGAAATCACACTTTAATGTGTGAACTGAGAGGATGGATGTGAATAATAAAGTTGTGCATCTTTCTCTGCTTTACCTTTTTTATGACAGGGACCTTGTTGTAGTAGCGAATGGAGTCTTTACCCAGGAAGTCAAACTCCACCACACACTCAGAGCCGTCTAGTTGGTCATACAGGGTAATATGCTCAACTCGTAGTGAGCAGCAGCCCACTGTGTCTGCTGTCTCTCCCTCCTCCTTCTCATTACCAGCTCTCAGTGCCAGCTTTTTTTTTTTTAGGTGAGAAGACAGAAAAAAAAATATATATATATATCAAATTCAAAACACACACAACAAGCACTTTGACCATTCCCATAATAAATGTGTGCCAATGAAATAAAAACTACATATATACACTTATAGTTTGAAGTAGAAATAAGGAAAAAATGAATAAATGAATAAACATAGCAATGGCAAATCTGATTTGAAACAGTCTTTGGCTTTAACCAAAAGTAATCACACTTTCAATCTATCATTTCACTCAATGCAGACTCAGATAACTGGCTCTGGGACATGAGAAGAAAATGACTACATTTAAATCTTTTTCTCGATGCAAATCATAATGAGAAAACAACAGAAAAGGAATCAAAACACTTCAAATACATGGCCTTTGGCATTCAATCGGAGTACTACAGAGAATCTAATACTGAAAGCTTTCTTTCAAGCATTTGTGTCTACAATATTTGGTAGCCTCATTGTTCCATCTTTGCTTTTTTCCCCTTGAGCTACAACTCAAAATCAGACCTTGTCTATAAAGTAGAGGGCCACAGCTCTCTGACGAGTGCGCATCTCTTTAGACTTGAGGTCCTGGAGGTACTGGTTGCGAATGTCATCCACACATGTCTTCAGTTTCCGTGCAACCTCATATTTCTCCCAGTCCTTCTCTCCCTACAACAATAAGATGACGGGGGCAAAAAAAAGGAGTAGAAAGAGAGAGAGAGCAAAAGTGAGTAAGAAGATGAGAAAAATAAAACATGAAACAATGAACTAAAGAGACCATATGACAACATGAAGTCATTCTCCTTCAAAAGCTTCAGACTGAGTATTTTTCAGTATACTATACTTTTCAGTATGGTAACCATGACAGGAATTTTGACATTTATATCATAGGAATGGCCCTGCGATAGACTGGCGACCTGCCCAGGGGGTACCCTGCCTTGCTCAATGTGCACTGGAATTGGCTCCAGCACCCCCGCAACCCGGAAACAGATAAGCGGTAGAAGTGATATCACAAGAACACAAAAATAAATGGAGAAAGAAATACACAACTGCAATGACAAATCTTTTTCTTTGCTGCTGGTTATAGATTGCAAACAAGGCACAATTAAACCCACCATCAGTAAAAACACACACACACACACACACACACACACACACACACACACACAGTCATGGAGACCAAAAGTGGAATAACTTAACCTTTACAGATGAACACCTGAAAGAGGGAATAGAATGAGTGAGAAAATGGAGGAGAGAGAAACAGAATGAGAGGAAGGGGAAGAGTAACGACACATTGTACACAAGAAACAACTAACAATCATAACTCACAAGGGTTGCCATTAATTGTCAAACACTGTGACAGAATTTTATTTGTTTATAAAAAAGGCCTTAGGGTATTTAAATGCAAATCATATGCAAACAGTTTTGGCTTTATTGTTGATGATAAGGATGCTCATTATGTGTTGATTGTTGTACAATACTGATCAAAACTAGATTCACATTTCTAGTAAAAGCCAACAGTGCCTGGAGCCGTAATAAAGAAGCTGCTTCTGAGTGGCAGCTTCCGAATTCTTGAGGAAAGGAAATGCTGAGCATGATTCAAACAGAAACACGTTTGATTTGAAAACTCTGTCAATATGACTAAAATTGGCGTTTCTTCATTAGTAAAGGATTTAACATTCATTTACGGAACAAAATTACTTTAATTTACAGAAAAGTTTTTGTGGAGAAGTCTTAATTAGAATTGGCATTAACTGTTGATTGAGTGTTCTATTTGTGCACTTAGAAAACTGGGGGAAAAAAAACTTCAACTTTCAATTCAATATCTATTTGAATTTGAGACTCAAGTGCAAAAAAAAATGAACAACTACAGATTCAAGAACCAAACACCCAGCCTCAAGGTACTAGTACCAACAAAGACAAGCTAATAAAGTGTTTTGTTTTGAAAGTTGCAGTTGATCACACAATGACAGTGATCTGTCTTTCAGATTTAGCGAATAAAAAAAATTTAATCCTTCTATAAAGCTATATCAGAATAGAATCCTTGAAAAATATGTTGCAACAGGCAACTATTTTTCTTCCGCTTCAAGACATTTTACCTTGAGGTACATAATCCACCGTCTCTGTCATTGTTGTCAAAAGCACATTTTTAAGTGTTGAGTATGAGGACTGCTAAAGCAGGACATGACTGAGCAGGAGCTGACAATATTTCATTGAAGAAAACTGGTTTAAATTTTTTAGTACTAATGCACCTAACTGAGTGGGAGCTTTGGACTAATAAGGTACCTTGAGTTTTGAGTTGGCATTGAGCATGATGTATTTAATGGAGCCCTGGATATTTTCAGTCCAGCTGGCTAACCACGTCACAGTGTTGTCATGTCGTATCTCTTTCCAGTGGTGACCAGCAGGCGGCACTGGGATACAGGATTTTCTGTCAAAGCAAGAAAATAAAATTAAACCATCCTGCAGGGGATCAAATCTCCTGAAACACAAATATATATAACACCACTAAAGGTGAGCAAGTGACACAAAACTATAATGGAGTGATTCCTGTATTTCTTCCTCGTATAAATGTATTATTAATGCTTGCCCAAGTATCCAAAGTGTTACACTTTGCTGCAATCCTATTAAGATTCCAATGAACATTTTGAAAAGACTGAAGCAAAACATTGGGATGATGGATTTTTGGAAAATCTGGCTTTTCATAAGGCCATCCATTTCTATGATGTCACAACCCCACTCTTACTTGCTGCAGTTGATGATAACATCCTCTGGCTGGATTCTTTTCTTCAGCATGCCTTGTTTGGGGTGTTCGCCTCTACCCCTGAACAGGCCTGGGGGCTCAATCTTAAAGTTGCCAATGCGTTCTTTGTGGTGGTCCAGCAAACAGTAGCCATACTCGTTTACTATCTTCTGATTAGCTTCTTTCAAAACCTTTAACAGAAATAAAGCAAAATAAAAATTAAAAATCTGTTCTTCACAACTTAAATGATCTATGACAATCTTCTTTAAACACAGAAGAAGAAAAAGGGCTGAGCCTTACCAGTTTCTCCTCCTTTGTCATATTTTTCCGGGCTTCCACCTTAGCTTTATGCATTGCGTGGATCTCTCCAAAGTTACATTTATCGAGATCTTTAATCAGCAGTCTCTCCTCGTGGGTCATTTCCTAAGTAGGTGCACATTGTTTTAAGAGTAACACGTAAGTGTAACACTGTTAGTCTATCAAAATGATTAAGTCATTAAAAACTTTGAAAATCAATTCATGTTTAATTTTCAATGAATGGTGTCATTAATCAAACGGGAAAAATGCCTCTGGGAAACTGTGTTGGTTATTTTTCACTTGACATTTCACTAACATTTATAAACAATTTAATAAATGTTACTTACACTAAAAGTGTTGCTGTTATGAAAAGCCAGAATCTAGACTGTTTCCTCCTAAGGAGGCCACTGCCAAGCAAGCTACACACTGTTGACACTGCAGCACACTAAAGGCAGTAGTAGCACTTTCTTAAGTTATTGTACAAGAGGTCACCCCATCAAAAAGGTTACTAACAGAGCAGAAATAAAGGTGACTCTGAGGCTTTTTGATTCATATTAGTATTTCCTGGCTTTAAAATGTCACCACAACCTGATGGCTTTTAATATACCCTCCTGCTGTCAAGAGCTGCTGGCAAGAAAGCTACTACAGCATGAATAAGAGGCCAACATTTTGAAGCCATCCACCTATGCCATGCACATATCACCCATGTGTATTTTCAAGGGCACAATGACATTGAGCAACAGAATATAACAGTAAACAAAAAGGGCTTATGACAGCCTTGACATCTTGACTTTTTGCCTGCACTCGCCACTACAGCAGCACTCAAAGAGAAACCTGCCATTAACACTAATAGTGATAACTAATGAAAACATAGATCAAAATAATAGAGGCTAATTATTCAACAAACACAGAGCTCACCTGACCTGAACATACCCGTTTAAGATAAAAAAATACAAATATCAAGCTTTTCAGAGCAGCATTTAACTAGTTTGCTTTTCAAGGGGTGTAAAAACAGACCTCTAGATCAACACACATAGCTCTATGCAGACACTCTGACAGTGTGGACAGGCAGTCAGTCTGCGTGGCTAAGTTCGACTGACACCTGACAGTGGGTGGGCACTGAGGGCAGTGGAGCAAGGAAGAGTTTTTTCCGGCTATAATAAAACACTTTAATTGGATTTGTTCATATGCAGGGGAGCTACTTGTATGGATTAGCATATCAATGCCTTCACACAAATCGAGTTTTCAAGTGCATTGAGCACTAAGAAGCGCAAAATTAATTCTGCATGATATGCCTTGGGGCCTAGCACATTGTTTTCTCTTTACAGAGGACAACCTGACAGACACCAAAATCCATGTACCAGTCACAAACGCAACCCACACTTTACTAGAGGAACTTTCTACTATTTACAGCACAAGTACATTATAACACAAAGCATGACATTTGCGGAGGCCAACATTTTGATATTTTTTACTTTTAATGTGAATGTAAATATTATTCCCCTAAAGTAATGGTAAATACAGTAAAGACTCAAGCATACATCAAACTAACCATGGCTGACAAAGCATCTAGTCATGATCACTGTCATAGGATCAGGAGAAACATTGCTGAAAGTAAACCAAAAAAAAAAAACAAAAAAAAAAAAAACCCAAAAACTTTGGACTAACCTGCTTTAACCAGAATCAAAATACTTTATTAATCTCCTGGGAAGATTTGGTTTATTAAAGGCATTCCAACAAAATGGAAATGAAAATATTACTATAAATATGTACCAACCTAAGAGTTATAATAGATAGAGTGTAAAAAAAAAAATATGTAAAGTACAAAATACAAAGTAATGGAAGAGGTTGCTCTTCTGTAAATAGCAGTCACTTATGTCATGAGTTGATTTCAGATTCAGATTAATTGCTGCATCATCATTATAAAGCAAAAATCTTAGGTCTTGTCCCCTTTCAAACTCAATTCTGCTATTAGCAATACATCTATGATGCATTTTAACTTTACCTTTCTCCAGTCTTGAAAGAAGTTCTCTCTGAAAACCTTTTTGGTGGTGTACTCATGATCCAACATTTGGGAAAAGAACACGGCTACCTCTTCAGCTGGCAGGCTCAGCTTCACCTTCTTACCTGTGTGCAAACAAACACAAAATTATAATCTTTACTTTTTCAACAATAGTTTTATTTTCTCATTAAAAATGCTTTCTGTCTTGACTGATCTAGAAGTTTCTCAGAAACTAAAAAAAGAAATAAAAAAAAAAAGCACAGCATGCATCTAGGCCATCAATCCCAGCAGTTCACTTTCACATCTTTGATCAAACTCCAGCATGCAACAACACCACTTCAGCTCCTCCAGAGTACTGTCAGACTAATCCATGAATTTATAGAGAAAGGTTTAGAGACAAGGACAAATATCTAAATTCAGCCCCACACCTAGTGTGGTATGTATACATACATACATACATATATATATATATACATATACATATACATACATATACATATATACACCTTTTTTTTTTATTTGAATTCTGTTTTATACACAATTTTGTCCACTGTCCAGTATTTTGCTTTAATACGTCTTTTGCGGTGTATTATTCAAGTGATGTCAAATATGTTGCGAGAGGTCTAGGTCACATTACTGTGATCGTATGGCTGGAGGGAAAGCTATGTATTTTTAACACTTGATCTGTTCTTGAACGTCACACAGTCCTAGTGTTGCATCAGTGGCTGTCTAGAGTTAAGTGTCCAGCTAAAAAGACGACGACTCTTCTGGAGAATGAAGCCAAAGACAACTTCATAAGCATGAAACTTCAGTTTTGACAGGACTTTTGTAGTTAAAACACTTCAACTCATGAAGAACATGTTTAGAAATTCAGGCAACAAAATTACCACTGTCTTTAAAGGCTTATAAAGGGCACTGTTTGCTTTGTTTAGGTTTTTTTTTTTTTTTTAAATCAACAGATTATAATACAATTTAGACTGTACATTGCAATCAGTGCTGTAATGGTACTTTCAAAACCTTTGTTGACTTAAACTCACTTCTACCAGTTCCAGACATTTTTAAGTAGGTAAAATACACGTAGCTATATATATATATGTACATGTGTATGTGCTTTGTGCAGTAGTTTTCTGCCGTTAGCTAACTGATGTTAAAAGAGTGATCCACAGACTGATCAATGCACTAGCAGTTTACAACAAAAAAAAAAAAACCTATTCCACTACACTGCTGCATCTTTTTCACTGCCAGCTAATTTAGCCTGGAGACACAGAGATAATCAATGAATTACAGGTCTGGTATACTTGCAACTTTTGTAACAGCACAGCTTTTTCTTTCCATTTTAAAACTTGTAATCATGGGACCCAACTGATGCTTACTTAAGCGATATAACTGTAAGTTTTTCAAAAGGTCCCTCTCGAGCAGCATTGCGTCAAAAGTAGCATCACTCAGTCTCAACTGACCATCATAGTAAAAATTAACGTTGGCAGGTATAGGCTGGTACTCAGGAGGGAAGTAGGGTCCTTTGTGTTCCAGGAACTTCCATTTCACCCCATCTTCATACTTTTCTTCTTCCCACCTGACAGAAAACAATACATTGAAAATAAGAGGATATAACTGAGAGAATGAAATTGTACCTTTCATTTGTACTTGACTGTCGTTATTAGTGTGCTTGGTGTCCAGATCAATACAAGATTAAAAAACAACAACAACAACAACAAAAAAAACTGCATTTCAAAACCATCTCCAGCGATTTTGCTCCTCCTCCTCCTCCTTTTTGATCTTCAACTGTCTTGCCTCCGCGATTTCCTCCTTTGTCCTTTTAGGTTTTTTTGAGACTGAATGCTCCACTTCCTCCTTCTTCACTGTCTGTGAAGATTAAAAAAGCATTCAACTCCCACTATGAATTGTATCCCCAACAAACTTCATATGGCAGCAGTACTATTGATGATGACAGAATACCAGAGGAAGACAGGTTTACCTTTTCTGTTTTCTTTGCCCTTTTTTTCTGATTCTCTCCATCACTTTCCTTTTCCTGCCCTTGTTGTTTGGTTTTTTTTGTAGAGCTGAAGATACCCAGAGACAAAAGGAATATTACACAATATAGGAAAAATGGTGGCACTCTTAACTATGATCTTATGAATCCATGCTTTCATTTAAGACCAATCGAGACCTGGTCTCACTTACTTAGACTCAGCAGTGGAAGGCGAGGGGCCTTCCATGGGCTCATCTTTGGTTCTTTTCCTTTTCAACCCTCTCTTCTTCACAGTAAACTCCTCATCTTCTGGCTCCTCTTTCACCAACTTGCTAGATCACAAGAACAGGAGTAAGCGTCTACAATATAAAGTGACCTTGTCGTCACAGTGCAAACAAATTCTGAAATATCTTTGTTTTTCTCTCCTTTGTCTTTGAAAATCCATGTTGAAATGTTGATGTTTGAATTTGCTCCAAGTTAACAAAAAAATAATGACACAGAATAAAAACTTAATGCCTCATCCTCGCTACTGACTGTCAAACTCTTGGTGGTTGGTGTAGAGTCAAGACAAAATTAGCCTGACATGCAAAACAAAAAAAAAGTCCTAAAGCACACAATGATGATTTACTGACTACAAAAATTCACCAGTAATTACTGCAATTAAAAATTATTTAAAAACAGCAATGATATTGCCATAATAACAGCAATCAGAAATTTCAAAATAATTGCACCTGGAGTCTTGGTTTTGCTTGAGTGAGGAATTAAAACATCCTAAATCAAGAAAACTAATTAGAGCCACTGCTAATAAATTACAACACAACCTTTTATTTCACATAAGACTGTGAACGAAAACAAATGACAAAAAGTTGCGGAGGACACAGATGGCTAATAGGATTACTGAATCTATATTACAAGCCACAGGTATTAACCAATCTAAGCCTGATACACTCTCTGATCTTGTACAGTGTGATCTCAGATAACTTGTTATTGTGGATAATGAGCCATCTCTCACTCTCACATGTCACCATAGTAAAAGCACAGGTGTAAATCAGAGTTACTGCCACATGGTTGTTTGCTTCTTCCAACCAGCTGCAGGAAATATGACCTGAATTACAGCACTGAATAATGGCCAGACATGTGTTCACAGCCCGACATGAATGTCATAGTGAAGTTGACCTTTGACCATTTGGATGTAAAATGTTTCACTATAAATGTATCCTTTTATACATCTTAAACATCTTATATATACATCTTAAAAATTTTCATAGTAAGTGTATGAATTTGTAAGTTATGGCGAGAATGTGTTTTGTGGGGCCACAGGCCACAATTTTTGACCACCAAAATCTAACCAGTTCATTTTTATTAATATCATTAATCATTAATATTCTTCACCTTCGCAATAGGCAAAGCTCTTTTTAAATGCACTATAAGTAACACATAGCTGAAGTCTGTGACTTTCTGTCTCTTCTGTCTACTTTCTTTTTTTTTTTTGTTTGTTTAATTTAGAAATCTAAGTATGAAATGTATCCAAGCTGTTCAGTAAAATTGCACAAAGTGGAAAGAGGAGGGGAAAAAAAAGCTGTAAAAAAAATTGCCATGTTTTTTTTTTTTGGGGGGGGGGGGGGTGGGGGGTATTGCACCACTGAGCAAATCCATAAAAAGCTATACAAAGAAGAGTGGGTCACTGCATCCATTGACATTTACGGTCTGTGGTTGTAATAGCCTTATGTTTCTTCCTTAGCTTTCCTCCCTACATGAAGCCCACTCAATATCACAGTTACCACCTGAGCCTTTCTAAAGAAAAAAAAAAAACCCTAAAAAAGAAACATTAAAGCCAGAACTTAGCAAAATAGTTTTTCCAAGTGACATCTCCTTTGAAATGTCACTCCTCATATTGGGTTGGGCTGACTCCGCATCTGGGAAACAATCCATTACCAACTATATAAAAACACTGCTGTGAGACATATTTGACACAGCAGGCCTTCAGCCAAAGTCTGCCATCCCAGCAACACCCTGCTGAGCATCCAACTACTCAAACCCTGCATTTCCATGTATTACTTGCCTGACAAACCACAGATAAAATAAATTTTCTGTGAGAGCTTAACACATTGTATAGAATTGGACTGTCCAGGTCCCTTGAACATCAAAACACAAGAAATAATTTCCACCACCTCAGGAGGAAAGAGAAAAGAAGAAAAAGAAGGCAGGGGGAAAAAATAAGATTTCTGGCACAATTACTCCATTGTAGCGTGTCAACAGATTAACGGGTCCTTTAATAATCTACAGTATACTGGCATTAAAACATCCATTCCTACCTGGGACTCTGGGCTGACCCCTTGGTCTCTTTCTTCGGTGTCTTACCCTTCGGGGGGGCACAAAAGAAGCTCATACAACATAAAGATAAATGCTCTCATATCACATTTTGCAAAAACATAGCTGGCCCAGGACATGGTGAAATGTAAAACAATAAATTCTTGTCGCATATAAACAAATTTATTCAAGTAATATTCATACAACCATAAAAGGTCATGTCTTATGAGACTTATAGAGTGCACATTTATGCACATACATCTCAATATTGTGAGCCACCATCTTTACTTAACATGTTAAACAAAAAAAAAACAAAAAAAAAAAAAAATAAGCCTTTCATCTTGATCACAGGCTGAAAATGTAATCCAAAATAATTGATTTGACCATTAAGAGTTAATTAATCAGTTCTGATTCAGCAAAAATACTACTCATGCAGGATATCTCTGTTATTCACCTTTTGATGTCACTGTAAACTGAATCTGTTTTTTCTTATTTTTAAATGCTGAGCAAAGCATGCCATCTCAACAGGTCATCATGGGTATTATTCACTATTTTCTAAAATTTTACAGACAAACCGAGTCAATGCCTCAGTGACTGGGGAAAAAAAACAATCTGTTGCCAGTAAAATTAAAATAATTATTAGTTGCAGCCTGAAACATAGCACCATGCTGCGGAATGGGAGGCGGAACAATGATGATTAAATGAACTCATGTTATCAGACAGATCGTGCTACTATTCACACACAAAATAAAAATAAAAAAAAGCCATAAAATAATTATTTTCACCAGCCTGGATATTGGATACATAAATACACCTGGGTAGTGTTTTAGAAATACAATATCACAGAGGGACCTTATGATGACAAGCTGCTGTAAATACTGTCGTTATGTAATTTTGAATTGGGGTTAATGGGTAAAAGGGCCTGTTATTTTTAACCCTGGAACTTGACGTGCTAATTCCTCAGAGGGCAAGAGTTATAGATGAATTCTCATGACCATCACAAACTCTCTCTCAGTCAACACGATGGGAAAATCATCAGGTCATTAAATTTTGGCCAGATTTAATGAGTGGAAAAAATTAACAACTTACCTTTTCTTGAGACTTTCTTTGATCAGCTTTCATTGCAGATTTTCTCGGCTTTTCACTGCTCATCCGGACATCAAGATGTTACAGGAAAGACAATGAAAGGAAGAAGAGATGCCTGTTAGTGATGTAGTATTTATGAGCTGTTAGGGAAAAAAAGGACAACTTGACACAGTCTGAGTTGCACTTAAAGTGAGAGCATATTAGGCTGATGTTGGACTCGTATATCTGTTCGGTTAGTATCAATGTAGTCAAACAATGCTATAAAGTGCTACCAATTAGACAAGCAGCATCCCAACGGACTCCCTTACAGGAGTTTGACCTTTCCAGCCTTCAGGATTGGCTGTATCGTGGAATTGAGCTAAAATTATTCTCCAGCTATGCTCATTTTTTCAATCCAGAAATCCTAATGTTGATCAAAGTAATCCAATAGTTAAAGCAGGAGGCATTTTTTTGCCATGGAAAATTAGTTCCATGAGTCTTGCAGCTGAGGATGATAAGTCAATGCTTAATCAGTAATTCAGTCAGTGTGCCATGAAATAACATGAGCTGTCACAGAAAGCTGCCTGCTTATTGCCAGTAGAGCATACAGGTGTCTATTCATCTCCATACTCTCATCAATTACACAAACCAATGACGGATCACTCTGCATTAATTTGTCTGTTCACACATCCATGGTAATAAACGCATCAAATATCAAGATAAATTAATTTATTCATATGAAGATGGAGTACCCACTCTGGATGCATGCACTCAATGCCACCAGCCCACTAAAATGATCAGCCAGAGTTGCATTTACTCAGCAACACTTATGCGCCTGTCCTTTAATAGCGCACGCGCACACGCCCACACACATTACTCCCATTTTCATTTGATTTATCAGCATTACAAGTATTGTTGTTGTTGGGGTTTTTTTTTGTTTGTTTTTTTTTTTACTTTTTATTAATATGCCTCCACATTTCAGCAAGATGAAAGGAAACGCTTCTTGTTTGCTTCATGCACAACCCAGCTTTGATGTGTGGCCTGTGCTGATGATGGAACAGATGTTGGGTGTGATGCAGTCAGGTCACATGCATATATTATTAGAGAGCCCCTGTAACTTTGTTCTTCTGACAGGGAGTACCTCAGGTAACTTGTCTGATAATGGCATTTGACTCGCCCTTGAGGGTATAATGATTAAGTGCTGGTTGAACCGTGCCTGACAGCAAACATTTTTTTGCTATCCATCTTTCTTTCTGTCACACGTGCAAGCGTGAGCTCGCTCACTCAAACACACACACACACACACACACACACACACACACACACACACACACACACAGTTACACACCTTTTCATGAGCATTTCTCCTCCATCTCCAGCACTTGCACGATCACTCAGCCTTTTGAGTTTTGTTGCTTTGTTCTTTGCCTTTCCTTCGCCTTTGTCGTCCTTCTCTCTTCCCATCTCTGACATGGACCTCATCAAAGCACAGTGTACATTACCCAGTCAAAAGAGGTAGTTTTACAGTTACAAAGAATCAGGATTTGTGACATTTTGGCATTGAAGGCCCCCCGAAGCTTGGGACTTCAGTTAGTTATTCAATTAACTAGCAAACATCAGCCAATGCTAGCAGCAAAAAAGTTTTAAATCTCATTCTGTGTTGCCTGTGCAACTAAAAATAATTATATTACAATGCCAACCAATGCATTTGAATTGTATCAACAGACTTGCTCACCCCTGTAGACAGATATTGGGTTACTTTTCGGATAAAATGCTAACTTTCGAGCGGCTTAATTTGCGAGCGGGATGCAGTGCAACTTCACCTCACGTTGACTTGCGCTGACGTTGTTCAACTTCAATCCTGATTGGCTGAGAAAATTAGGAAAATTGCCAGGTTGCCAGGTTGGGTTGTGTTACCCCAAATCAGTTTTATCTCTCATCATCTCTGATCTGAAAACGCTTGAAAGGACCGTATGTATCGCTTTGACAACGGTGTTCAATGTTTTGTCGTATAGATGACTGAGGCGTGATATTAACTAGTAAACATATTGTATACATATATATAATATATATTATATATATTAACATATTGTACTGCTGCTGGACAGCAACTTGTTGCAAACTGATGAAGGATGCTTGTGTGATTAACAAAAACAGTGTCAGAAGGAGTGGGGATTGGAAGTCTAAGTGCAAAGTTTCACACAAAAGGGATTGATCAAGGAAAATACTAGCACTACCTGACTTCAGTTTAGCTATTTGTTGACATCTTATCTTGACACAAGTTTATCTCACTACAGGAATCTGATTTGTGTTATGGGATTGCATCCTCACTTCTGCATTATTTATTCCCTCGCTCTCTGTCATTTTAACAGAAACCTGCTTTTTATCTTTGTTTGTCCTCAGCCCACCTTTCTCGAGGCAAGACTATTTTATCTCCATCGGCCCTGATTCGTCCCAGACTAAAAAGATGATTGCTATACATAGGCTATACTTGACCTACATCAAAACCTCAATAACAATTAAGATGAATACATATAAACTATAATTGCTCAGCAGAGTTTCTGGTGCTGAAAATAAAAAAAGTAAAGGCTAAATTATAGTGGGATAGAGGCAAAAAAATATACATATATCAGCAATGGTGGGAGGAACCGAGTTCCCTCTGTAGTTTAAATGGACCAAATCACCATTATTCAGGGTTGCTTAAAGTATGCTGATGAATAAGCTGATAAGCTGTGTATAGACTATAAATAAACCGAATTAATCAAATACATTGGTTGAAAACTTAAATTTGTGCATGAATGCAACAAATTTAGCTATAACTAGCAATCAGTAGGTTCAGGTTTAAAAATAAAATTTTTCCTCGAAAACCTTAAATGGATAATTCTGGAGGAGGTTGAAGTGCTTTTGCTCTGCTAGATACTTATGATCTTTTATTATCTTTTTATATGGTACTTGACTGTACAAGGAAATTGTTTGACCTGAGGGCTTCCACAAAATGTGAACATTATAGATAATCAATATATCTAAAAGCTGGAAATGCACAGTATAGTGTACAGTTTGGCTGTCATTTATGAGAACAGGATAAGACACAGATGTCAATTATTGTATACATAACTTGTGCCACACTTAAAAAATATAAACCATAACATTTTTAAGATAGCCCTTTCAATCCTGATGGATTACCATATACAAAAAATGTTTGGAGACAATCTTTAGTTTCAGGTTATCATGTACTTGCTAGTTTTTCTGTGGAATAAAATATATACAATGACCAACATAAAAACATTCGCACATGGTCACATGAAAATAACAACAAAACTGACAGGGTCTACATGAAAATAATTCAATTGTTATGAAAGTCACAATTTCTTCCAGAAAAGCTATTTATAATTGGAAATTATCTTTACCAGGCTGAGATAGCCTGCAGCCAATATCAAGTGTAAATTCTAGTCTGAATTTGCATGTATGAATTATTACACATGTTGGAGCCTCTATGTGTTCCTCTCAGTGGATATACTGAAAAGTAGCATTAATGTCAGTAAAGAATGTCATTGAAATTATTTTTTTTGAATAATTAATTTACCCCAGACATCACCATAGTAATTCATAAACTTAAATACGTTTTCTTTCTTTTTTATTTTTAAATACCTGCTTTTGTTCTGATACCAAAAGAATGACCCTTTCATCTGTGAGTCTAACCCTCTGATTAGTTGCCAGATCAGCCGTACTGTCTCTTTAAGAAACCCGGAAACGGTTCCCTCTTGTGTTTTCTCTGATTGCGGGTTCCCAGACACAGCTGACCTCCCCCTCAGCGATGATAACTCATCGTGTTATTTGGGGCTTTCGTAGTAGCACAAAGTGCTGGCGAAACCGGGCATTTGTCAAAGCAGCTCTGGAGGCCTCGGACATCGGCGGTAGGCGCTGGTACTCTTCCCCAAGTCGTGTCGGTGCCACGGGCATGGAGGAGATCCTGACGAGGGTGGTTGCACCTTTACCCACATATGAGACCAGAGAGAAATCCCCTCCACCCCCTGAAGCCAACAGCTTGGACTTCATGCACTTCTACAAAAGTCTCGACAAAGAAGACAGGCTCGGTTTCCTCACGAAGCTTTCCCAAGACTTCGGTGTGGACCACAAAAGTGTCTCAGAGCTAGCTGTGAAGCTACTGGACACTCAGTTGCGGGACTTGGCGACCATTTTGCAAGTTGAAGACAGACTTCGATACACATTGACTCCCCGATATAAACAGTTACTTAATAATATAAGCAGAGTCGAGGGTGGGGTGAAGTTTCTGGTGGATCTCCGAGCCGATGTGCTTGAAATAATCTCATCGAAAGCTAACGAGAGCAGCCACCTGAAGGTAATGCATTTGTTTACATTTTTCTACGGGTGCTCGCATGAGTCAAATGGTGCGCGTTTAGATGGTCGGGCCTGAATTTTAGTTTATTCAGATATATATAGTATACCTACACACAAACTTATGTGCAACCATCTAGACAGCTAATCCACACAGGGGAATGAATTGCACTCGTTGTGCCCCCCCTCCCCAAAAAAATCACATGATTCACATATCGTCATCGTTACCTTTGCTCTAGTTTACCATTCATGCCAAACGGAAGGAACTAAATTGGTGTTTTTATGTCATAAAATATTTGTTTTTTTTATCAAACAGGTGGGACAAAACTTGTTTGGCATAAAATGATGCCAAACGTAATTTCAAACCTCCTCCATAATTCTGCGTGTCTGCATGGTTGAGCAGATCAAGTTACAGTACTGGTAGAAGCTGTGTTCAACCCTTATTTGACTCTCTTGTGTTAAAATACACTCAGACCCAGTTTTAGTCAATATATAAAGAGGCAAGATTCATTCTACTGCAGCACCAAGGTGGCAGAGAAGAATATAAATCGGGCATGTAATGAATAATTTGAATGAACCTTTTGAAGACAAAGTGAAAATAAAATTGAAAAAGAAAAAGCAGTGGGAAAAATCCATCACCCATATACATGGCCCTTATGCTCTTTGTAATCATACAATGGCAAATTTTTGGCAGCATATTTCGCAGCAAAGGCACCTGTCCGGTTTCATTTACCTCATTGTTCTGTTCTTCATGTTCAGTCAGATGTTATTATAGTTTTCAGTTAAGTTCTGCTTTGAAGTGTAGCT
Source organism: Remorina albescens (assembly GCA_034769265.1). Classification (NCBI taxonomy): domain Eukaryota; kingdom Metazoa; phylum Chordata; class Actinopteri; order Carangiformes; family Echeneidae; genus Remorina; species Remorina albescens. The sequence continues at coordinate 53,258,250 of CM068475.1, forward strand.
GTTTCCATGCATATTTTGCAATAAGAGAGGTAAGCTTGATGGCAAACTGTTAAAGCCATGCACATTTTTGAAAGAAAATGCCCCCACAGCTCTTCCCCAACTCAAGTGTCTACGGCCCTGGATTTTCCTCTGGCAGCACTAAAGTACTTATGTGTGTATATATAGCATGGATTCATCACTTTACATGCTCGCTCAGTTAGTTTAAAGATGGGGTAACCTGACAAGCTTACTCTTGTAAGCAGTAATGCCCTTACCATTAACAAATACTTTATAATGAAGTTCACGTAAAGGCTGCATATCCAACTTCTGTATCAGTAGGTGCATCACAACTAAACTCCTTTATGGATAAAAGGTTGTTTATAGCTGTTGAAGTATGTACTTGAAATTCATAAGTAATAATAGTGCAAGGTTCTTTTCTAATGTGGTTTATAGAGCCATTTTTAAATCATCAAAATGTTTGTGCAGAACTCCCTGCACCTGAGAAGGCAACTGCAACATTCTCCAGGTTTAATATCTGCCATTTTATCCAGAATGGTTTGAACTACTTTAACTTTGATTGTATCCATTAGTTGGAGTCGTGCTGAGACAAGATGAAACATCATGTATAATGAAATAGAGAGGTGGCTTTATGTCAAGGATTTTTGCTGGTGAATTGCTTTTTGTGTCATAGGCTGCCAGCAGCTATTTTTATGTAGCATTGAATCAGAGAGTCCCTGTGGTGTAGAGAACATGTAGACATACATGCTGTAAGACATCTACAGCAATTCAAAAAAGAAAAAATTCATTCATTCATTCATCTTCAACTGCTTATCCTTTTACGGGTCACAGGGGGTGCTAGAGCCAATCCCAGCTCACACTGGGTGAGGGTGGGGTACAACCAGGACAGATTGCCAGTCCATCGCAGGACCAACACACAGAGACAGATAGAGACAAACAACCACTCACACTCAGACCTACGGACAATTTAGAGTCACATAGCCTCCATCACTGTCCTGCTCACGTCACTGTCACGGCCCCAGATGAACTGTACCCTGCTGATTTGCGAGTATGTCAACGTGAGATGCTTTCATCAAGAAAACAAAAGTGACTGCCGTGCCATCAAAAACTGAAATGGTCAAATTAAAACTTCCCTGCACTGATTGATGGAGCTTAACAATTTTTTTCAATCATCTTCGTGATCAACTAATAGTTTTATGTGTCACTTTGGAATGGAGCCTGTGTGCCTTTGACCTCATATGATCAAGAGCCCCACTTTCATATGATTTTACAGCTTGACTGCATGATTACCAGAGAGAGTCTCCACTCCTGCTCAATGTGTATTTTATTCTGGCTGAGAGGTAATTCTGATGCATTTAATTTCAATAAACCAGGCACACAGGGAGCTTTTGTTGATTTTAAAAAAGGTCTGTGGTACCTACAGAGAACTCAAATGTATCCGGTGCTGACCACTCTGGCTTTGGTTGTGCACCAAACAATATTTTCTTGTTGTTATTGTGGAAATTGATTGAGCTTAAGATGAGAAAAGGTCATGGTAAATAAAAAGCTTTTACCACCTGTATTGATGGTATGTGCGTATCACAGGGAAGAAAACAACAGAAAATCAAAAACTGATGCAGGTAATCATACAAGCGTTGAGTCATAAATGGGGGAAGAAGGTACTCCTTTTTTTATTATTATTATTATTATTATTATTACTAAAGTCTAGAATATGCAGGGTTGTAATTACTGTGGTTCCTGCAAGCCTTCCACTCTGAATTGTACACTAGATTAGTCTCTCTTGGTTGGACAACTGATTTTTGAAGATTGTCCTGACTCCTTCCACCTTTCGTTCTTTTTTTTCCGGTGCAGGTATGTACTGGATGACGGATGGAGAGACAAATCAGAGCTGTTATTTTACTTGGCTCTTGGTATTAAATAGAGTATTAGTGAGGCAATTTTTTTCCCCCCCAAAAGACATAATGCCAGGCAGACAAGTGGCATGCAGCCTACTGGAGAAAAGGTATTGGCAGGCTCTGAACCTGACCTATAAACACTTTGGCAGTCACTGGTCATTTGGCCTTGCAGAGACAGGCTGTTCCTTCAGGGCACTGTAGCCTCTATCCCTCTGTATAATCACACAATAACTACAGCTCAAGGTGGAGAGTGTCCTTGTAGCAGGGGCTGTATCAACTCACAACATCTTCCCCAAACAGCATTGATATAGGTTCTGTTTCAAAAAGTGTTGCTTTATTTTCTCTCTAAAGTAGTAAAGGATTTTTCTCCTCAAGCATTCCCTTCCTTTCCACAGTCCCTTTTATAACTGCAAGCTACAAATGCCAGACAATTCTTTTTTTTTTTTTTTAAGTCTTCATCTTCTGCCAGGTCAACAGAATGAACTGCTCGGTTTGGCCGTCTTTTTGTGCGGATGTGAACTGGCTAACCAGTGTGGATGTTCTGTGATTTCTGTGGAAATGTCAGGCTGCGATTATCCACCTTTGTAGATTATTAAATTCTGTATGGCTGTTGAAGTTTGAAGGACACATGTATTACATAAATAATGATGGAAATGTCGCTGGACTTTTTATTTTATTTATTTCTTCCAAGGGTTGCTTCTGATTTGCTCCCTCTTCAACATCATTTTGCTGTGTCCAATCTCTCCAGTGCAGAGCTGTAAAATGAGAGGTTTGATGCACAGATGTTGGCAAAAATTTCACACTTTGTTAGTTTCGATTTTCATAGATGCTCCTTAAGTGGCCTTTATAGCAAGACTATTTTAGCTTGTTACTATTATTTATTATTATGAACGGCAAATGGGCATTCAAGTCAGAAAGTCATCCTATGGAATGGCCGACATAAGGTGTATTTACGTGTTTGGATGTGTTTACGTGTGTGCACCATGTGCGCTTGTTTGTGTGTGTTTGCAAAAGATTTGCTTTAAATGAAGTCTAACCTTTGTAGGAGGATAGGCCTGCTTGGAAATGGCAAGCTGTTCATAGAAGTACCTTCCCTACACCCATTGCAAGCTCCAACAAATTACTACTCATAATATGAAAACAGTCAAACAGCGTATAGACACCCAGGAGACAGTACACTCTCATACACTGTCGAGTCCGTAGGAGACGGGTATGGGATTACTTATAGACGAGAGGAATACTTGAGCAACCTTGTTGTTAGGTAATAAGATGGAAATTGTTTACAACCTCATGACCTCTTTAACAAAGTCAAATAACAAAGTGTGTAATTATCCAGTTAATTTAACAGTCAAAGAAACGTGTAGTTTCTAGAAAACTGTTTGTGTTTCTTTTCTCTAAGATATAAAAATACTGCTGTAGTTCCAGTAATATATATTCCTCACAGTGCTCAGATAACATTGTTTGGTGAATATTGTGACCTTTTTCATAATAATATGTATGTAAGATGTATTTACATACTAGTGTTTTATTAATACATTATATAGCATGGGCCTTATGATTTCTTTAAGTATAAATGTGAGACAGGGCTTTTGTTTTCTCTCACACCAGTTGATGAGCTGTTCTCGACAAAAATGGAATGAGTGCGGTGAATTTTTGATTATCAGAAGGATGTGGACTTTAAATCTAAACTTTCACCCTTTTTCTTTTTTTCCCTCTTCTCCCAGGACCTGAACAGCACATTGAAGAGTTTGCTGTCTGAGTGGTTTTCAGTAGGTCTGCTGCGACTGGAGAGAATAACATGGCAGTCTCCCTGTGAGATCCTGCAGAAAATCAGCCAGTAAGAGCATTTAAGCCCAGCCCCACACACACCCATACTGTGTTTCTCTTCCTCTTCTGTTTCCTCCTTTCATTTCATTTTAATCTCTGCCGAAAACTGGAGGAATAACCATCAGCTCTCTGGCAGGTATGAGGCAGTCCATCCTGTAAGGAACTGGACTGACCTGAAGCGCAGAGTTGGGCCATACCGCCGTTGTTATGCCTTTACCCACGCTGCCATGCCAGGAGAGCCCCTGGTTGTTCTACATGTGGCCCTCACTGAAGACATTTCTGATAACATTCAGGTCAGAAGCTACTGCAGGCTGCTATAATGATTTGTCCAACTTAACCACACCTTGGAGGAAGTTTAGACGTCGGGAAATAACTATTTTGTTCCTCTTCATTTGACAAGTGGATTTTAACGGAGAAAACCAACAGTAAGACCTTTAAACTGCTTGTCCCTCTGGCAGTGACCTCTACAGTGCTGACTATTTTTATCTGGTTGTTTACAGCAGAGGAAAGGAGGTTTTTGCAACAGTGAAATGTGAAAATATTTCATGATTTGAAAAAGTGCTTCTCTGTTACATTGATATTTTGCCATTACATCTAGAAGAACAAAGAGAATGAATTTGTATCTATCAAAAAAATAACAACAACAATTTGTTTTTCTTTTCAGAGTATTGTTCGCGGGTTTGCCACTCTCGACTCTGAGGAGGATATTAACAAGATAAATGCAGCCATCTTTTACTCCATCTCCTCCACCCAGGTGGGCCTACAAGGGGTGGAGCTGGGCAACTACCTCATCAAGAGGGTGGTGCGGGAACTGCAGGTGGGTCCAGGAGAGATTCAGCATACAATTCAGTGGTTTACCAGTAAAAAAAAAAAAAAAAGTGTGAATATGAATAAATATGAATAAATATGGCAACCAAGAAAATTACCCATTAAAGGCACGTTTCCTTCGGTGGGAAACTCTCATACCTAGTGGTGGCTTACCTTCATGTCTTTTAACAGCTACATTCCAAAATAATAATAACAATTATATTAATAATTTGACTTTTATTTTAATGAGTTGTCAGAACTGGAGGAATCATCTCGTTTTAACTCATCTCTCAGTATTTCACAGTGTTCCCACCAGTTTCAACCAATCTAAATGCTCACTTTTAAAAATTGTTGTGCTGAAAAATAACCAAGTCTCTCAGTGTTCAGAACACGGCCACATATAATTAAAATGAGATTGAATGCTTCCAATTGAATGTACAATTCATTGAGTCAATGCAACGTGCTTTGTCAAGCATTTCACTTATATTAACAGAATAAATTCTGCCTGAAATTCTATATTTTTTTCCTCCATGCTATTTAAATTCTCATTATCTAAATTACCATTTAAAAAAATGTAGCAACTATTAATTGTTTGGATTTGAGTAGTTTAGGAATCTCCACTTTGAAGTTTTTACCTGAACATAGCCGGCACTCATTTATTAACCAACTAACTGTTAATGAGCCATTTACAATTAACAACAGTCTGTAATCCATTAAAAACACTAATACATAAGATCCAGAAGTTGACGTGGACAAACGAGTGCTAACAGCCAGGCTACTGCTGTTTTGATGTGCACTCAGACTGGCATTAACCTTGAGATTAAATAAACAGACCCAGGTCTACCTCAGAGCTTTGCAGATGGGAAGTCTGCCAACTAGATTTTTTTAGTACATGTCGGCATGCTGTGGGGTTTAGTATGGTACTCATTCTGTTAACTGCTAGACCTTTGGATGAGGATGCTCGCTCAGAAGACCCAGGATATTTTAATCGTTTAACTGATAGTATTAAACGGATCAAACGAAACACTTAAAATGGAGCCAAAGTCTCTCTAAAAATAGATTGAAGTTCCTAGAATAACTTGGCTACTGTAAAGTTGGTGGCACTTTAGGTAAGAGAAGAGGCAAGGTTATGTAGAAACCTGTTATCTGAACCATAATGTACCAACCTTTTATCAGTGAGGCATTTAAAGCTTCCTGTCCCATTATAACCAGACAACGATGTCTTATCCTGACATTGCACATCACACGCACTGATACAGTGTTAACTCCCACAGAGCTCCTCACCCCGTTCCTTATGGAGTCATGTCAAAATTTGTTGCTTGTCTTCATCCCACAAAATGTTCTGTTCGGGATGACTCACATGCTGAATTCAATTAAAAGCTACATGTTCACCTTAAGATGCGCCCCAACTGGCACAGTTTTATTCCAGTAAGAAATATAGCTGTGACGGCCAAGATAAGTGCTTGAAGTTTTTATTTTAGTCTTAGTCCTGAATCATGAATCTCCCACTTGCTTATATGTACATGAACACATACACATAAACAGAGAAGTAGTCATCCGAAAGGCAGGAATTAAATATCATGTATCCTGCTCAATAAGCACAGGAGCCCCTGTTGGGCCACTACGGCTCGCACTTGTTAAATGATTGGAACGCTGAATAGAACATATAAAGTGACACTATCCAACACATGGGAAATGTCTCTTTATAGTGTATCCTTATAAAAATCCAATTTCAAAGCTTTAAACTGCTTTCCCTTCACTTTTTCATACAACAGGGCTGTTTTGATTGCTCCGAGCTTATTGGCATTGGTGGCAAGATATGGTTTAGTGAGCTCTGCAGATATCGTTTTGTGATTCCTGGTTCAGCATTAGGTGCTGCCAGAGCTCGGAAAGTAGGTTGGTGTGCTTTGTTGTAAAAGTCTTATGAATGTGAAATGTTTTCATCAAGAGCTCTATTAGCTTTGCAAAAGCAACTTTTACTTTAAATGAGAGGCAGCAAGCAGTAAGCACAATCCAGAGAAGTTTTCAGGTCGGTGATGGAAAAGATGTAATGCCTTCATATTTTGTTTTGGGTTTTTCTTTTCTTTTTTTCTCTATTTTAGATATGCATATTACCAACTTAATCCCAGCTGTATTAGATAAACACACACACAGACACACGTGTTCAAACCCATCTGGTCACTTATCCAAAGTAGCTTTGAGTGTATAAAAATTTTTTTATGGTCCTGGTGGGACCCCGCCAGTGTAAGAGCAATTCTCTGCCCTGGAGGCTGCACAAAAGCACAACACGGACTTGTATTCTGCAGAGGCCCTGGCTTTCTGACAGGGCTTTACCTTACATAAAGGTGAAGAGAGGAGCAGCGTGGCCACAGAGGGACAACTGTGACGATGGATAGATGATAGAGTGGAAAAGAAAAAGGTCATAGCTTTGATTTAAGGTGAGGGGAGGATGTGTTGCTTGTCTTTGTAGATTAAACCCTGGGGTGCGGTTCTGGCATTTTTCCTTTTTTTTTTTTTTTGCTCATCCTTTCTTTCCTGTCCCCTCTTCACCTTTCCTTCCACACCTATCCTTATGTCCACCACCTTCTGTGCTCTGTTAATCCTGCCCACTCTTGACATGTGAGCACTCTGTATTTTAATTGAGTCTGAAGATCACGACTGAGAAACAACACAAGGAGAGATCCAGCAGGACACGGAAAGTTAGAGGGATGGATTTTGAAGTGAAAGGTGGGTGAAATGAAGGAGGAAGAAAGCAAAACAATGTTGCAGAGTGAGGCAGCCAATCAGACAGCAACATGTTCCTCTAGAGGGGGGTTGTCTGACACTTCCACTTTCATCTCCAGCCTTTCACTCCTGCCTTCCTGCCACAATGCTGTCACTTATCAACCCAGAATGCCGGAGAGCGAAGACGGGCGGAGGATTGTGTGTCTTGACAAAAGTAAAGGACTGTGTGGTGGGCGAGAACTTACGAGGTGGATTGGTGGGTGGTCTAGATGAGGCAGAGAAAGCAGAATGAAAGAAGGAGACGGATATATAATGTGAGAGTGCAGGTAACGGTGTAGGAGGACAGACAGAGAGGGAGGGACAAAGGGGGATCATCCATCTACATCAGATGATGAGCCAGTGGAAGTGATTTGTAATTTGTAAAAGATAGGGACACTATCTGAGGAACTGAAGGCCCAAACAGCTGCCTGAGCACAGATGAGAAAAGTTTGGTTTTGTGTTTAGATACTGAGGTTGAGAGTTCATCCGTCTTATTTCTGCTGCTACAAAAGATGTACCTTCTGCATTCCAGGGAATCAACTCTCTGCTGCATCTCACCTGTTTTCTTTACAGATTTACATTGTTTTCTCATTCATATTCCTTTCCTAGTTGTCTTTATGTTGTTGTTGTTGTTGTTTTCTTTTCTAGCTGGTTATGGCAGGTTGAGGCAATTCAGTACTGAATTGATTCTGTATTTAAATGACTCTGCAACATTAATGTTTCAAAACAGGAAATAAAAAAGAGTAACATTAAGTATGGCATGCATAAATGGCAAATTGTTATATTTGTTTGGGACACAGCTACAAATTAAAATACCATTAATTTATTTTTACATTTGCACAGTGTTTCCAATATGGTAATAAAGATACAATTTTTGCCATTATTATATTATTTATAATTAGGTTGTTTTTTTTCTAATGTTGTATAGCTGCCAAAAATTTTTTTATATAATGCTATGGTTCAATGTAGCCTTTTATGGGCAATGTTTATAGATATTGGACTGGCACAATCAGCACAGTAAGTCCGTACTATAAAATCCTCATCTTTAGTTGCCTGACAACCTTGCTGTGCACCTGAGACACTGATGCTGCATTATTTTTGTTAGTAGAAATTTATAGTATCAGATTGAGCCAAACCAGAAACCATTAGAAAAACAGTAGAATGACACCTGAAATAGTGTGAAGGCTAGAAGAGATTTTCAGGGCTCAATGGAGTGAATGAATTAAAAGTGGTGTAAAATGGCCCCATGTCTGAGGGTTAAATCTACACCCATTTCTCTTTGTGTTATCCAGAGTGAATTTCCTCACATGGTCCAGTTCTCCAGCCTGTCACCCATCCCAGGCTTCTCCTCCTGGCTCCAAAGTGTCCTCAGCCAGTACAGTAAGGAAGGCTGGGGCTCTGACCTTCTCTCTGAGCAAGAGTGGAAAGAGGTGGAACAGGCCACTGACTCATCATCTGGAACCCAGGCTGTTGATGCCCTCCGCAAGATGATCGCCACCAGCGAGTGGTTGCGCTCTGAGCGCCTGTTCCACGTCCTGGAGCCCATCCTGATACGCCTCTGTGCCTGGTACCTCTTTGGAGAGAAAAGACGGGGCTATGCCCTAAACCCAGTGGCCAACTTCCACCTGCAAAACGGCGCCACCATGTGGCGACTCAACTGGCACGCTGACACCAGCCCCAGGGGTGTGGCAAACTCCTGCGGCATCATGGTGAACTATCGTTACTTCCTGAATGAGACATCTAAAAACAGTGCTCTGTACCTTCAGAATAAGGTCATCGTGGCATCAGAGCAGGTGCTGGGACTGGTGTCCCAATTTCAGAAGTACAGCAAACTGTAGGACAGAAATAAAGAGAGAAAATACTTATTCTTTTGATCTCCAGATAAGATTGCACTTGATATCACATATTGACTGATAAGCTGATTATTTGCCTTTCATATTTAATTAAGAAACAGTTCCAGATGCCCCAACAAATGGACATTAGCTGATCTTGTTTTTGAATGTGAAATTAGACTATTTCTCACATGCCGTGTCACATCTGCTGTATATAGTGCATAGGTTTGGCTGTTTGCCTCATTGGGTTTCCAGCAGAAAGTGTTTGATATTGTGCAAGTGTTTCCCAGGCTGAGACTGTAGCTAATGAAGTGTGAGGCATCTATCAATGCCTCTCCATGTTCTTGGATAACAGTGTGTGTAATGGTGAAGCAGGAGCAATGAGGGAGTGCAGCTACTGGAATAAATGATGTTTAGGTTCTTTCATTTAGCTGAACTGTCTCACTGCAAATATGTTTAGAAATGGCAGAGTATTGGGCTTTTTTTGTTGTTGTTGTTGTTGTTGTTGTTTTTTTTCCTTTTTCTTGGGTTTGGTTTATATACATCTGCTGTTACATTGCCTGCTCTCACTAAACCTTGGTGCGTGGAGGCATGAAACCAAAGAATCTTTTTTTTTTCCCTGTTAAATAACTTTAAAGAAAACTTGATCATTTTCCGCCATGTCACACAGCTTGGCTGGTACTTTTCAATCACGTGTACTTCTGATGATTTTACTTTAACACCTGCCACATGCACATACATGGTCAACCGCTCCAGGGAGCCATCACTGATGTCCTAACTGCTCTGTACAGGTGCCAAGCAGGGCTCATATCAGCCCACTCCCCATTGTTGTGAAATAATATATCACAGCAAGTTGACTGTGAAATTACATTTTATCTCTCCAAGGAGCCAAACTTTCTTTTGGTTTTTTTTTCACACTCTCTACCCCCCCACCCCCTCCCAGCCCTCCCTTTTTGTCTGCCTGTGCCGCTCTGTGTCCTAGAAACTAATGGAGTGAGAAATAAAGTTAAAGTAAATGGCTAGATTGATGGTGTTCAGTTGTGAAGAGGAAGGAAAAGGGAGGGGGGGAGGATAAAGAAGCATAAAAAGGACAGTTGTTTAAAGGATGCCCTTGAGAGACATTGGGAATTTCACTGGAGGTATTGGAGACGATGAGAGACCTATACCTTCTGTGCGCTGATGCGCGTGGGGAACACGGGAAAAGAGCAACACTGCCACGCCATCTCACAATGGAGGAAGATGAACACTGTGGGGCGGGTTGCCATGGAAACAACAGTGACATATTCTCCACATGCTGCTGGTTACTGGAGCGTGTTTTGAGTCACCTTTGGCCAGCAATGAATGATGAGCAATGACCGAAGAGCAATTTAAATTAAAAGTCCAGTAGTTTTTAATTATAAATTCGTTCCAAATATTATATATATATATATATATATATATATATATATATCATTTTTTTCTGTCCCTTATGACCAAGAATAAAAGTCGGCAAACAGTTCACTGCAATGAAATCTGATTTATGGATACCTTGGGTCCCGCTAAATGAAATGATACAAACCTCATCAGTGGAGGATTTTCATTGGATGTGTCAATCCCTGCTGCACACCTACAGTTCCTAATGAAAAGGCATCCAATTGCTTTAAAGCTAGTGACAGTAAAGTGCTAATCAAGTCCACTTTTCATGTGTTAAATTGAGTTAATTTGAAAATGGCTGTTCAAATGAGTGGTATCTGAACATGTAATTACTCCAAATGTCAATGTAACAAAGAGTGTTTAATGCTTTGAAACGTCTCTGATCAAATTGCACTGAAATTGGATTGCTATGTTTGAGCTCTTTGTAGACAAATGTAGCAGCGAGTATTCTCATCAGTAACAATTTCCTCAATGTGTGCTCGGACCAGTTTTCATTTGTATCTAATCAGATTGCAGTTTTGTCATATTTCCAGCCCGGCACATGTTGATAATGGATTCACAGCCAAGTTCAATATTGTATCTCTCTGTTCTCTGACACATCTTAGAGCCAATACTTTCCAAAAAGAAGCAGAGGACCTAATTACAATTGATTAGAAACTGTCTGCTGTAGAAATTCATGAATCATCTAAAAATAATCCAGTAATTCAGTCAATCCTTTCGTTTCTTTAAGATGGGGACTGTACATGTGAGTGGCAGTGTTGTATTCATTTCATCTTCCTTTTTCGGATGAAGGGTGGTGGACAGAGCATAATTCATCTTGATAAGGCTTCAGATATAAAGGTATTTCACCTGAGCTTTAAACAACACAAACAAGGAAGGAGCATTGTACCCTAAAACAATTAACAGAAATTATATATACTGCCATTCCTTTTTAGTGGAAACAGTTTCATGACATTGCTTATTTTACATTAAGTTAGAAATTAAAGAGCTCCGAAACTTCATTCAAACACTCATCACTGTTCACCCAGGAGACACGCTTCAATTTTATTTTACTGAAGTGCTTCATTGTATTAAATGGCATGCAGTATAAACATTGGCAGAGAACACAAACAGACCCATTCCAATTCAACTTAGTCCAATATTTCTTGTGATTGCTGTGATCCTGTGGAAAACATACCATCTTGTTCACCAGCCCACCAGTTCTATCTTCAATGGCAAATGTTGCAGGAGAATTACAAAAACACAAAAATGGAAGAATATTATTAAAAAATTATTAATTCATCACATTCTTGTCTCAGCCAGTCAACAATGACCTTTGCCAAATACTGAAGCATGCTATTATTATTTCATTTTAAAGGTACAAGCAAAGCATGTTTTAAACTTTCCATAATTAAAATATGGAAAGAATTCCCATTTTAAAAAGTGACCAATACTGAAGAGCCTTAAATCTCCATTCTTTTGAATGACACTGGTTGTAAAAAAGAACTCGATTTGTAATGAAGTCTACGAGGTTAAGGTCAAATAAAAGTTTTCCAAAAAAGTTTATCGCCACATCTCCTAGCTTCAAGTCCCATTTTTAAAATCCTGTCTGAAAAGCCAATTCCTTTCATTCAACTCCAACCCAGCCTGAGATGTTATTTACATTTTGACTTTCCTTGACTGTTTTTATTGTTTTAGTTGTTTTTATAGACTGTAACTTTATTTCTTTGTTTGTTAAATTCTTCTTAGCATTTTAGTCAGCAACTGCTGAGCTGGAAAGATGTATCCCTTATAATTTTATAGGGTGTGGCATTTTATTGTAACATCCATCCTGACATTTCAGGGAAATCGATGCACCCCACTTTTTCAGCTTGAGTCATTTTTTATAATGAGGACTTTCACACACATGCTCTAAATGTCATTGTGTGGTCTGTTCATGTAAGGATTCGCAGGTAAGTGATGACGAGGAAAGTGGGATTTTCAGCTGATACTGAAAGGCTGGCTTTGCCTGCAAGCCATTTACTTCCGTGTGTGTATATGTGCGGGAGTGTGTGAGGGAGGCTTCATCCGAGTGTGCTAATCCATTCTTCCTAGTTGCTGGTGCTGGCCCTCCTTCATGTTTCTCACCTCACATCATCCCCCCATTCTCCTCCTTCTCCACCCCCCGGTACCCTGACCCTGCACTCACAGCCCCTTCAGTCCTCTGGTCTGTCTTCAAAGGGCTTCACGGTTTTACCACCAATCAAGACACACACACACACACACAAACACGCACATGTTCCACATGTGTGAAGCCACACACAATGGAAAAACAGCTTCTGGAGTCTGACCGAATCTTTTCCTGGTATAATCTTTAGAGGGCAGCAGAGTTTCACTTAGAGCACAATTTGCTCTGATGGGTCAAACAATGGGTCTCTGATGCCCTCCTTCTTTCCCCTCACTTTTCAGATTTACTACAACCTGCCTCTATTCTTTTGTACCCACTTCTTGCATTCCCTCCTTTCTCACTTTCCTGTCCTCTCTGGTCCTTGCTGTTCTTCCTTTCAACTCCCCTTCCCTCATCCTCGTCTCTGTCCCAGTTGCAGAATGAGTTGGAGATTGACAGATCTGCTATATCTGATTATAGGCTGTAATTAAAACTCATTTGGCTTGCTGATGGCTTTTTCCGCCACCCTTCATTCACTGCAATTAGTCAGTGTTAGTTGATCTGACATCTTGTATAAGATTGGGTTATTGAATCAAAAGGAGGTGAACAGGAAGAGGTGGCAGAACCCTTGGGTGACAGCTATTCTAGGCCCGATGCAGTTGCCAAACAGATTGAAATGAGGGTGTGAAAGCTCTCTCTCCTTAGTAGAAGTAGACTCTAAAAGTAGACTCTGTTGCAGGAGTTCATTGACCAGATAAGCAGTCTAAGACCAAAATGTGATGATCACTCTTCATTTGTCCTCTCCTCTTCCTCTTTTGCCTTTCCCAAACTTTTGACAAATTTGAAACAAACCAGATGTAAAGAAACTCAGCAACCTAGTTGTTTTGACACACATGATTTGACCTAAGATCTAAACGTAGCTGCACATGTACACTCCAAGGGAAAAGGCGGAGTGTTATTTCACCAATCCAAAAGCCTCGATGAGGCTGTTAATTGGCACAGCAGTGATTTGAGCTAACATCATCATGCAAACTTTCTGACAATGACAATGCTAAGATATGGATGTGTTGCATGATAAATATAAGGTGGCAAACATGGTGACATTAACATATTAGCACCAAAATAAAAACATTCACAACTGTGGCCGTCAGGAAAGCTTTGGAAATGTTGTGTCATGCTGAAATGTTCTGGATGCTTTGAACGTCTAACCTGATGATGGCATTCGAAGTCATCACTGAAAGTTTAGTTTGAGGGTCTGTACTGCATTTCATGGAAATCTATACCACAGCTGTTGAGGCATTTTTCTAAATGTGCTCTAAACACAAGTCCACCTCATTTTGGCTTATAGTTGAGAACAAAAAGTCAAAGGGGTCACTCCTCTTGAGACCATGAGTGTCTGTACCCAATTTTGTGGAAATCCATCCTTTTGTTGTTTAGCTTCTTCGTTTTGGTTGGTTGACTGAAAGGTTTACACTAACATAGCTGCCGGCATGACTAAAAAACAGTGGTGAAAATAATTAATGCAGCAGAAATCAATATCTGCTGTCTAAGGTCATGTTCGTTTATTTATTCTTCTTCTTCATTTTTTTTTCATTATTTTCTGTTTTGGCTCAGCTCCATGTGGGATAACTTACTGTCACTCCGTGTTTCCCAGCTGTGTTATTACATGTCCTGCCCTGACGCCATTCACCGGAATTCCCCTGTTTGTCTCAGTACTTTGTGTCTAGATGTTTACTCTCTCATGACAGTTTGTGTTTTTAACCCCTTTTAAAGACCTGTAGTCTGCGAACCTTAGCCTGGTAACAAAATCCCAGTTAATTTCTCTGACACAACTCAGCAACAGAAGACATTATACAACTGATTTTACATGATGGTTATTGCACTCCAAACTCTCGATGTGTTGAATTTGTAGAGCCTTTTTTCTCTGTAAATGGTTTGAGGAAGACATGAACCCAAAAAAGTTAAACATCAGACTCTGTTTTGCATATTTATAAATGGGCTAATTTTAGGATCACTAATGTTACTGAGAAAAATTAGAATAAAAGATTACAGGTGTGCCATTTATACTCAATCTAAATCACTAGACAAGTATGTTTAATGAACTTTAGCTTGTCGCTTCCAAGGATTCCTTTATCAGCTGAAATAAATGACACATTAAAAACATGCAGTGAATTTCTCTCTTTTCCTCTGACACAAACTGAATAATGAGTCAGTGGCTTTTTCCTGTCAACATGATTTGACTTTTACAGTCACTGCACGGATCCCAGTGATCCATTAAGACTATAGACCTCCTCCACACTTTCAATGTCTCTCATGCATCTGCGGAGTTAACTACAAAAATCAGTTTATTCTTTATTTCCCCTCATATTAGCTCACTCTGCACTCTCTCCATCTGTCTCCCCCTGCCTTGTCGTCTACCTCCCCTTCATCCAGACATGCACAGTGGTTGCAGAGCTGCATATTGAAAGGATACACGGTCTCACTTCCTGAAGCTGTGTCTTGTTTAAATAGGTGCAGCAGCTGGGCTGACACGCAAGGCTCGCCTCGTGAATGCATGCTCCTTATGCAAGGGGAGCTGAGGGTGAGCGGAAGCTGACAATGGTGTGACAAATAACGTTTTCTTATTTTTCATTCCACTGATTTATTCCTTTGCTCTACAGCAGTGCCAACCATCAACACCCCAATTCCGCCACCCACACCTCTGAGCCACTCCCCCATCCTGTTTCCCATCTTTTTCTGTCCTCTGGAGCGGAAGGCCTGTTGCAGCGGTAATGAGGAAGGTTAATTGGCCTTGCCGTGACTTTAGGAGGTTGGATAGTGATGCTGGCAGTCGTACAATGGTTTGAGGGGATGATAATTTTCTCAATTTTCTCTGGATGCCCACCTGCATACTCTTTTCTGTTTTCACATAATCTTAAATCTTCCCCACTGAGAGCCCTTTTTTTATCAAGACACAGGCAGTTATTCAATTATGCAGGGGTCACAGTCAGGTGCTGCATGCCATCAGAAAGTTGAGGTAATTTGCATTTCCATCAAATGATAACACAAAAATAAAGGAGATGAAATGTTCTTTGTGATGGATTACCCGTCGCGAGCTATTTTCAAGTCTTTTCAGGTTGATATTCATAATGACAAGAATGAACATCCTTCTCATCTTATTTGCTTATTCACACACCTGTAGGCGAAATTTTCACTAATTTAGGTTTCCAAATATCACGTCCAATTTCTCCATATAAAGCTACTTTCTGTCATTTCTGTGATGACTCAGTGAGGATTGTTTCATCGTTTACCAGGAATTGACTTTTTCTTTCAAGTTATTCATTAATCACTAAGTATGATATCATTTGAGTTGAGGATGCCTCAACAAACCTCAACGAAGTTTTTACATGTCAACTAAAAGTACAATTGTCTCCATAGGTGGCCATATTGCCGTCTACCAACTCTACCCTCAACCCTCATTCCCAACCTTGACTCCTTCAGTTGAAAAAATGTGATTGACTGCCAATGAAAGTAAAACTACTGGGTTGGTTCCTCTTTTGTTTGTTTGTGTATATACAAGATGATAAACACATGTAATTCTCGCCACTGATTAGCTGCAAAACTTGGGAGTTTCCTTTACCTCAATTTTTTTTTTTTTCAAAAGTTTTATATGTGAATTCCTTACACCTTCATACCTGTACCAGCCAATGCCAGATAAATGTTGGTCAGAGTGATCCATTATTCCTCATATGTCTCCATCTTTCTAAACTTCCTTTAACAACAACCCCATTCCTGTCTCTTTCCGCTCCATCACAGCCACTCCTTTCTTTTTCCATTCGAGTCCCTTCATTCATCTTGATGTTGTGGTCAGTTACGCCACTCCAGCTGACCGATGAGCAGAGGTATTGATCACTATAAAGTCGGCCTTTTACATTTAATGAAATCCCTGTTTGCTTACTCTACACATGCAAAGTGTTTGGAAGACACACACGGATATATGCGAGTTGAGTGCTGTGAGAACTTGATTAAATCAACACAATTGGAGAAAATAGGAAGCAGGCAGATGAATGGATTCCACAGCGCATATTTATTCATCGCACTCAACACCGCTGCTTATTCACCATCAAGCACCTGTTACTTTTTATTTTGCTTGACTTTTTTCCCCCGTCTCCCTTTGCCTCTCTTCGTGTTTTTAGACATTCTGCTTCTGGGTGATTTAAAAAGACCTTTGAAGTGCTCAGGTTCATTTTCAGAGGCTAGTACTGTGTCAAGATTTGTTAATACAAATGATCAGATGCAAGTGTCTGAACTCACGGAAAAAGAAAGAAAAAAAAACTAAATCACTACACATAAAGGACAAGGTCATAGCAAAGTGTTGCTGGGAGGCTGTGTCGTATAAGCTGAAGTGGCAGCTCTTGAGACTTTGATAAAAAACAAAAAACAAAACAGAGAGTAGCACACTCATATTTAACCCTCTGGAATACACAAAAGAATGAAAATGTGGACATGAACTGAGGAAGTATACCTCTACCCTGCCTCTTAAAAACAAGCTGAACATTTCATAAACAACAGACCACAACATAAAATTTGCTATATATCTTGAACCTTGTTTTTTTTTTTTTAGATTGGACTGGAGGATGGATGATGTCCTCGACTCTGTTCCCTCACTGCACTTGCTAAATGCTGCGTATTACATTGTAAATGAACAGTACTGACCATTTTGTCAACTGTATGCACGGAATATAGGCTGA
The DNA here is from genome assembly GCA_034769265.1 of Remorina albescens. Lineage (NCBI taxonomy): Eukaryota > Metazoa > Chordata > Actinopteri > Carangiformes > Echeneidae > Remorina > Remorina albescens. The sequence continues at coordinate 53,275,639 of CM068475.1, forward strand.
TACAATCTCAGCTGCAACTTCATCTTTACACGAGCTAAAAAATGCATCCTACTCAAGAGGAAGTTCACCGTGACCACAGCAAGCAAGTAACAAACATCTATCCGCACAGGTTGATTTCTTGTACAGAAACAAATCTGAAGTTGTGACTTCAAAGAACGTTATCACTAATTTTATTGATATATAGTCCTGATTAAAGGGAAGGGAAGGAGGAAAAGGAGGACTTCAGCCTCATACTAAATTAAAGTGCCAACAATGTGCCAACATTCATCAGGAAGTCGAAGTGTACAGTAAGTAATAATGTTATACATGCATGCAAAGTTAAATCAGTAATATGGGCATCCCATAGTAAAGGGTGTATAGCCAATTTCAAGCACTAATGATCTCTTGACAACTGGAGGGTGGAAACTGGCACACCTGATGCATCTCTGTACTCTGAGCTGAAACCTGGACTTACAATGGGTAAAACCAAAATCTGCTGATGTGATGCATTTATGACTGCAGCTGAAATAGAATTTTTACTCTGAAGTTAGTTGGTTTAAGCAGGCTCTTGACACATGGGTACCCTGCCAAAAAAATTCAGATTGGCCCCTTTTCCACTGCCAGTTGTGTTCACCTTTCTTTTCAGACTGAGGGCACACACAACAACAAGATATGAGGTACTATGAAAAGCTATGCACGTGGATGCAGCAGAAAAAGAAATATGCAAACAAATGTACACCATCTTATTCTGGGTTGGTTTTCCAAAAGCTGTCTGAGCCTCTGTGTGAGGTGCTTTGACTGGTGTTGATTGAGTGCTGCTGTGGCTTTTCTGTTGTAACAGTACATTTTGTGCCTTTTTGTTTACATTCATATTGGAGCAAAGTTGGAAGCTACCTCTCTTTTTTTGACTCAGGTGTGACTGCAGGCAAATATTAGTGGTCTCAGCAGGTTTTGTCACCAGTGAAAAATCAGTTTTGTCTGGGCCTGCTCCGGGTGCTTGACTCATCGAGCTGGGGGGGCTCTATAGTGAAGGTATTGCTTGAATGAGTTTAAGGGCAGGTAAGAGAAGACAGAGGAGGTGGGAGTTGACAGAATTTAACCTTGTGTAAAGGTTCATTCTATTCGGTCCTTGGCCATTTTCACTTTCACTCATTTTTTGCCCACATTTCCAAATTAGACAGCCTCTTAGGTCATTCGATACCTATGACAATCCAGAGCACTGTGTTCTGATGCAGACGCCCTACAGAGACAGGAAATGAGCCGTCACAAATTACAGTTGAAAAATTAATTCAATCTTTTAGGATGTGGATAATGTGATGATAAATGTTTGCATGTTTGAAATGGGAAATGAAAAACCAGGCTCCTTCCACATCATTCCTGGTTATCGTGGACTTTCCTCTCTGCTTCCATAATTCAGACTGTACTAAGGCCGCTAGGTGTCATTCTTACTAGAACGATGTTGTTGTAGAATATGTTGTTTTGAGGGATTTGCTGTGAAGAATAATGTCTGAAAAACCAAAAAAATAAAAAATAAACATGGGTTGTAATGAGCTGCTGGGACAACTGACCTATAAGGTTGTTTTTATGGGAGGACAGGCAAAGTTTAGTTTGGTAAACAACGAAAACACTTTAAATGTCAGAGTGGAGCGGAGCTGTGTTTGAAGAGCATCAGCTTTGGCTTTGAATACGGATGTCACTTGTGACTGTGACCCCTCGTTAAAAGAGGGACACACTGTCCACTGTCACAGATGCCGAGGTGAGGGAATTGGGTTTGTTGGGGGTTTTTTTCATCATGGTAGATTAGTGATTAGTGTTTACACAGATGGCTGGATTGGAACAGAGTGATGAGGGTAACATAGCAGTTTAGCATCAGAGCTACACCAAATCGGCGCATTGTTTGCCATGGGATTCCTCAGATATGCCAACAGAACAACATTAGCGGTGACTCTGCAGCCCAGGAACATGTTTGAGACGTGTTTTCACGATGCCAGGGGAGTCTGTCAAAAGAAAATATTAGGAGTGGTTTTGCTTTCACTTCCTCTGGCACCAAACACCTTATAGATAGCTTGCCTTAACAACAGTTTGTCATTTTGTGCAGAGATTACACATAGATTTTGGTTTCTATTCCCCCCGTATGTCAATACAGTTCCTCTCTTCTTCCACACACCCTACGTGTGCTTTTCCTTTGATGTTGCTGTGACCACCTCAATAGGTGGTTTGAAATAGCAGATTAAGAACTGCTATCAAGACATTGAGACACATGCAGACACAGTAGATATTTAGCCATGTATTTTTACATAAACACACACACAGCTGCATTAGAGGGTTTACACAGCCTTGAAAGAGAAGACCAAAGGAACATTAATGGATCTATCAGGCCTCTTGCTGCCTTCCTTCCAACCATAGCGACATCACAAACTACCATGTTGTTGCTCTGCCACGGACAGTTTAACCAATCTGAGGCAAAGCAGACAAATAAACAAGTCTGCAGAGAAGAGGAGACGAGATGAGAAGAGAGCAGCGGAGAGAGAGGATGAGAGGAAGAACATGAAAGAAATAACATTTATAAATAGAGTGAGGCTTTTAGGCAGCTTTGTGGTTCATATGCAATATTATACTATTATATTTGTTCAACCCCACATGCTGACCCAGAACTTTTCCTTCGGGGGTGGGGCTTGGGTTGTAAATAATTGCTTCCTGACAAAATAAATGAAATGTTATAAGATTTTTTTGGTACCAGAGGTTGCGATAGGAAAAGTAAACATTAATATTATAAACTAGTAAAACTAATTTACACATTTAAAGAGAGCTACGGACCCTCCAAGGACAGACTGTCATGCCAAAGTCCAAACAAAAGGCACTGATGGAAAAATGGGAAACAAGAACACCAGAGAGAGAGAGAGAAAGCAAACAATGAGATAAGAAAAGACATTAGCTCTTGAACAAGATGTTTAAAATCCTCGTACAAATACAAGTAGGCAGATATTGTGAGCCACTCAGAGCGCTGCCTCTGCTTCTTTCAGCCAAACAACTATGACACTAGGCAAGGGGCTCAGCTGTGATTAAGCAAAGTGGCTCCTCTATTCAGTGTGTAGATGTTTTGAATCTTAACTCACCTTCTGTGACTCTAGGCCTCTTTCTGTATCTCCCTTTTATTCCTCTGCCTCTCCATGTTTCACCTACTTTACACCACTCAGTCTTCTTCCATCTCCTTCTGTCTTTATTTCCTCTCCTCATGCCTGGTCTTGCCTCCACTGCTTTGCATATAATTGAGATTCCCGTTCAATTGGATGTAGATTGCATTGGTATTAGATGATTATTTCTGAAAAAACCCAGAGGGCACAGTCCCATTTAATATTATACTCTTGCCATCAGGAAATCTCCATTTATTAGCAATGCTATCAACGTGCCTGTCTGTTTTACACATATGTGCACGATATGCTGGCTGAACGGTCCTGCAAATATCAGCTAAATTACCCCGAGATATTATCTTTGCAGGACAGGGCAAAGACTCAGACTTATGGAAACATAGACAACCATGCTTGCCCTGGATTGTATGAATGGTAGTTTGTCTCTATATGCTGACCATGATGGACTGGCAACCTCTCCACGGTGTTCCCCGCCTTCATCCAATTTCAGCTGGATTTGGCGCCGTTCCACTGCAACCCTCATACGAGGTCCGTGGTGCACTTAAGCAAAAAGTCTTCAATCCACCACCATAACAAGTTGTTGCACATATATTTTGATTTAAATACAAAGCATTCTTGCCCAAATTAGTAGGTTTCAACATCAACTTGGTAATATATGATTTATGACCACAGCAGGACTTCTCAGATCCGTCACTTTCCACCACAGTTTCCTACTGACTTAAGTCCTGTGTTAACCACACCTTATTACTCACTGTGTCGAATGCTGCTGGACTATTTGACACAATTGACTGCTTAAATTGTTTAAAAACTGGCGGGAGCAGCACATTAGCAGAACAGCAGCAGCAGCTTCTGTGCCTGGGCACTATATTGAGTTGTAGGTCACCTGTGTTTTGAACGCGCCCGGAGTTGAAGCATGATCAGTTTGGTTAAGTGCGTGAAACATGGGAAAATGTGCTATGTGTTTGAAACACGAACTGTTATGCTGTCCATGCGTAGACAGCTGGATTGGTTAAAATAGGAGTACCTCTGTTCCGAGAAACGCCTTAGAGATGAAAGAAAAAATGCAGCTGAAACACACTCTGTGACTAGTGATGCCATTAAGTCTTTACTTTGAAACAGGGTGGAAATTTCTAGTCGATGGATGTGAATAACAGATCTTACATACAGCAGAGACAGCCACTGCAAAATTTTGCATATCAAAGTTTGCATAAACCCTGTCTGTTCTGCAGTTCTTTATATAGTTAAATTCAACTCACTCACTCACTGTACAGTACTACATAACATTATTATTATTATTACTCCATTCAATTGTACTTCTTAAAGTTGGAAGTGCTGCCTTGAAGGCATATAATTTTTTCTTCCCTTCGGAGCACATTATAATAGGGTAAATTAATCTAAATATAAATGACTAAAATCTTACTCAACTTGGTTTAAATTATCTCTCCTCGTTGTTCTCCCTGTTTGCCAAATATTCCTCTATTGTGTGTTTTTCTCTGTCCCTGCCATTTTCACAGTCTTCCAGTGAAATTCATAAAATAAAAATGCATAAAATAAAACTTCATTTGGGGGATAGCCAGCAAATCCCACAGCGAATGTTTTTCACTGGCATCTGTTTATTACACTGAATAATCAGGGCGTTCTTTTTTTGGAGACGATTCTGCAAAATATGACACCTGCAAGACACGATCCTTCAGGTGTTGCTCGAGGGTTAGCTGATGGAAAGGAAACAGCGCATGCAATTCAGCCCATCCGCTTAGTCAGATGTATGATATCAACGAATCTTTCTCTGGCTGTAATTCACACAAATAACAAAAGGGAAACATATGAAATTGCAATTCTGTTGTTTGTCAGTTAGTAAATGATTATTCCATAAAGGATGAGTTAAAGGGGAACAGGAAAAATCTCTGTCCTCTGGTTGTACCAGTAGTGTCAATAGAAATGGGAGAAGTCAGGCGCTAAATGGCTCATTATGATGTCCATGCATGACATCCCACATTAGCATATCAAATCATACTAGTGCTGAGCTGCCCTTGAGTTGAAGGCAAGGAGGCATGTGCATGTTTGCATGTCAGAATTAGAAAAGGGAGCCCTAATACATACCCATGTGTAGACTTCACAGCACGCTCTCCCTCCCTTGTCTTTCAAACGCTGGCTAAGCCATCAGAAAGCTGTTGAATAGTTGCAAAATGGCAAAATAATATTGGAAATGGTATCATTCAAGCTCCGGAAACAATGTTTGTGCTGGTACTGATTCTTTCCATCTGTTTTCATTAAAATGAAAATGAGAGAGTTCATCCATCTTTCTTGCCAAAGTGATATGCAAGCATCCAGGGAGGGAGGAATGTGAATGCATTTAGTATCCAATATCCATTCAAATGAGTACGCAACTAGTATTTTCAGTGTGCAGTTGAATAAATTAATCATTGTTGAGGTCAAGAAACCTTAAATTTCTCAAAAGGGACTGAATAAATTTCAGTGTTTCAGTATAACTTAACTTAGGCAGTCCTCAACATTAGCCGCTTTTACACAGAAATCATTCCATTTACTGTTGTTAAGAAACCCCTTCATTATGCCAGTTTTTGTTCATGTACACTAAATCAAACAAAGTAGACGTATCACCACTTTGTAATTAGACATCTGACCTGTAAAACGACAGCCTCTGCGTCCTGTCCCGTAATGCTGGCTAATGTAATGAGGCTTCAAAAATGAGAAAACTGGTGAACATTTGTAAAGAGCTGAACAGAACATGTAAGTATCATAACGACTTGTTTGTCACAGAGCTTATTTTCTGCTGTAATTCAAAAGCCCATGTAGCCAGAGTAAGAACCAAAGTGATGCTTTTGGCCTTTAACTTCAGTTTTTGGTTTTTAGTCCAAGTTGCTCATGTCTTCTTCAAATCAAGACGATGTTAATTTTTTAAGTGATGGTCCTGTTCTGAGGAAAATGTAGAACAATGCATTGGGGCGTGGCTACTGTTTTACTGACAGACAGCTGCCTGACAATCAGGACGGAGGAGAAGGAGAATCAGAAGGTCACATCACTCCCCGTCACCTCCAAGCTTGCAACAGTCAAACTAAAAACTTAACACTTCAAAACATCCCTTCACAAACTAAAGGGTGCCATCTCAGTGGGTTGCCACTTTATGACCCAGGATCTTTCTGTGGCTCTCTCTAAGTCAACACTCTTTGGTCAAAGTCCCACTTTTTATTTGACCTTGCTTTACAGGGTTCTTTTCTTAGCCTTCTGCTCGTTCACCTTTATCTACCATGTTCCTTCATCCTCCTTCAGGCATTTGCTATTTAGCCTCCTCTCTTACATGAACTGCTCTACCTCACTGTGCTGTGATCATTGTTACATCTTTTGAGGTCCTTCTGATCATGTTGCTCCTGCTAGGCAGCTCTGAGTCTGCTACTTATTGCCTACTGAGCAGGGAGGAAGCACATCTCCATATCAGTCTCCACATCCTCCTATTCATGTTTGATGTGAAAATGGTGTTCTCTGTTCATTTAGTCTTGGTTTTGCATGATTTTGGCAATCCGTTTCAGGGATGTAAAACTGCCTCTCCCACGTCCTCTGGACTCTTAATTGCATTCACCAGATTTATTCATTCACCCTCTTGTAGAGGCGATTGATAGTTCTAATTTCCCAGAGTTTTGTTTTTTGTTTTTTTTTTCCTTGTTTGTTTTTTTTGGGGTTTCCTTTTGTCAAATGAAGAGCATGCTTACATTTTGCATTGAAAAAGTGAAAGGCATAATTATGCATTTTTTTCTTGATTATATCAGTAAACATTTATGAAGATTTGTAAGATTACTTTGGGGATGGGTTATCCATGGAGCTTTGGTTATTTGTGGCTGTCACCACAAAAATCTTTATCACAACTACATCATATTAAATGTTTTCTTCAGTAGTAATAATTGAAATCCCACTGAAAGAAAGTGAAGTATAAAATATGGCATTTTGAGTTATGCATAATAATATGAAATGTGAAATAAAATGGGAAGTGAGTGAATTATTGAGTACATGGTGATTACAGCTGTGACAGTGATGAGGCCAACGGAGATGACAGGGACAGCAACACCACGTAAAATATTTATAGAACAGCCATAAAAAGGTTGATTTGTGTTAGAGAATTGTGTTTAAAAAAAAAAAAAGTTTTGTCGGGTCAGTTTGTTATGATCAACACATAATCTGTCTTTATAGGAACGGAAAGGAAGCATATTCAGAGCATGCGAGTTCTTCAGTAGTACCAGTGTTGTTCATTATGAATATAGATAAAGAGACGTTTGCCTCGACTGCACAACACTCACTTAGGAAAGAGGAGTTAAATCCTGAGCAGAAAACATCCATCATGGAAATGCATCAAAGGTAATGTTACTGAGACAAATACACCTAAGTACAATATCAATCTGCAGAGCAATATTATTCTTGTTTTATGTATATGTTTGATATATTTTATATTTATAATGCTCTGCGAACAGAACAGATGAATTCTAGGACACAGCAGGGGCATTCCTAGTGCATATTGAAAGGTCCTGCCAGAAAGATTTCAGTAGTTAAAAGTCTGGGTGATTATAGCAGTCCCATTTTCTACATATCTATCCCCTTTCTCCTTCTGAAGCCGAGGGTGAAAGTCATTTTCTCCACTGAGGGAACAGAGTTGATTTTGTTGATAAAGAACACCATGGTCGGAGGATGTAGTGCACTAATGACGTTTTTTCAAGTTTTATCTTCACTTTGCTTTCCAAAAAGTGCAGAAACCTTCTTTTCAGCCTGATGAGCCACTCGCTGTTTCAGTTGAGGAGTAGGTGGTATCACAGAAGAGAAGGAGGCTTAATTGTCAACTTGTCAATTTATATATACCCCGTCAACCGCAAGGTCACATTCACACACACACACACACACACACAAACTTTAAAAACAGTCTTTGATTATGTTTTCCCCGAGCTGCCTCAATATCCCTCCTTCATTTCGTTTACATTAACCCTTACACCAGGCGACAGGTCTGTTTTTTCCCTTTGTGAATTATATTATAGTTTTTTTTTTTTCATTAGCTTTTCACACAATGAGGAGTGGCAGGCAGGGGTGAAGGATTACCCGTGGTTGCCTATTCAGACCAAGGCAATCACCCTTGGTGGTATGACTTTCAAGGTACATTCAACTTGGACAAAAAGGAAATTTAAGGGTCATTCTTACTGTATCAAAGGCGATATGTGAGTGGACATGGGTTGATTGACATTTTACGGAAAGTGGAATTTTAATTTAGGTTCAATCAGGAGCTGCTGGACGAATATCCTCATTTATTTTAAAGTCACTCCGAATATACTCACATTCAGAATGAAGTATGTAATCTGTGGGCAGCGTACCGTCACTTAAGAAGTAAGAAGGACACAAGGAGGGGTGGCTGAGGAACAACCAGCAGAAATATCAGGGTAGGAAAAACCAGAATTGAAAAGGTGCTATGATCAAGTGGGGGCAAAAAGGTGCAGTAACATGTGAGGCAACAGTGGAGAGTCGTCCAAGATTTGAAATGCATGACGATGGACGGATCCATCTTCATGCCATCTCCACGCCATGATGGATGGTATGGATGGAAGATTGTGAGGGCTGAAGTTTTGTTGTTGCTAATCCCGCCTGTTCTGTAACATCAGCAGCAGCCACAAAGACAACTGCTGTGCTCTTATTTCAGCAATGTTAACCAACATCACAATAAAGTGAGCAGAGCTGAACTAGTCTGCAGAGCATTGCTCTTGCAGGGCAGTATTTTAAGCTCTCTTCTACAGAACAATGAAGAAATGTTGGCCCAATAAGTGTCACTAGTAGTTTGTTTGTTTGTTTGTTTTATATATATATCACTAAAAAGCTCTTGACAAATGGACTAAGTTGACTACACTGTCAGAAAGATTGCACCAGATCAGCAGGTGATGGGGGAAACTGACTGCAGTGTCTGGTCACTTGATCATTTGTTAAATCAGCAACATTTGTGCATTAGGCACAAATTCAGCTACAGTATTGATCCCAGCAATGTAACAAAAAAGTTTCACCATCATGAGCATTTATTTCAGTGCCTGTAAAGGTAACTTCACAATGTATAGCCACCTGTAATGTGACACTTCAATGTGAATAAACAGATTTTCATTGTGTTCCCACTATACAGCTAAAACTGCATTGGAGAGCTGTTTCTTTTCTTTTCTTTTTCCACACAATGCAAATTTCCACCTCTGTATTGGATTATCCTTCTGCATAGTTTTTCAATGTGAACACAAATTTCACTTGTTAGCTCATAAGGTTTCAGCACCTGTTGCTTGACATTGAACGTGTACTCCTGCCTGCGAATTCAGCTCAAGGTTATTCTCACAGATTACTATTTTGCCTGATGTCATACCAAATTATGGATGTTAAATTATTTTGTCCTATGCTCTGTATCTGGAAATCATTATGTATTAAAAACAGGTCTCCTAACAGAGCTGGCCATTAAACAATTAGATGCAAATTAATGAACAAATGAACAACATGATCAAGCAATAAATCCATTTAGTGGGTCGCTCTCCTGGGACTCTGTTGGCATCTCCTACATTATCAAATGCTCCTCCAAAAGAGGACAGTTGGCAAAACTGATTGGTCCTTACCTGAGATCTTGAATTAATATATTGCTCAGAAATCAATTTAACAGATAGTTTCTCCACCACTAAATTACCCTTTTATATCATCTCCTCTTCAAAGAGTCCAGCCACTTACCACACAAAGCATGTTGTGATACTCATACTGGAAAGCTTATTCACATTCAGCTGATCTGCTGTTTAAAACAACTTCAAAATGATTGACACAAACTGCACTCATAACAAAACTCCAGCGCAGGCTGAACAATCACTTTCTCCTCCCAGCACGTTGGCCTCACTCCCTCTGTTTGGTCAATCAACTCATTCAGTTTGGAAATATTAATTTTGGAGCTCAGTAAAAAAAAAAAAAAATCACAACTATGCGCTGTGGGATCACACTGTGAGGACTCTGTCTCATCAGTCTGCAGCAAAGAATAGAGTTTTTCTGTCATTAAGATAACTGCATTTCTGAAGACTGCTCCCCACGCCCCAGCTGTCTTCTGCCACGTCTCGCCTCTCAGTGTATCAAGTTTTTATTCGCAATTTTTCAGAATTAAGTTTTAGCACCTCTTTCATTCTCCCACAAGACTGAAAAAAGCTGGCCACATTTTCCTATCAGCTAAAAACAAAGCGTTGGTATTCAGTTTTTATTTTGTGATTTATCAAGGAACATTTTGGTTTCTTTGCATGTATCTTTTGGAAGCTCTAAGGCCATGTTGTTTAGATTTGTATGACTAGGGTGCATTACTATCAGTAACATACTGGGCAAATTAAAATTGTGTATACCAAATAGCTGGAGATGAAAACATACCAAGAGAAATTAGTCTTACAAGTTCTCTTTCATCTTTACCTTGAGATGATTAACTCTTATCCTCCCTCCCTCCTTTTTTTCATATGTTCATATCTAGTAAATCTGTTTGTTTTGTGTATTTTGCATTCATTTGGAGCACATCTGCAGTACAAATTACAAGTGTTTGATCCTACACTTGGCGGCGTATTGGTTAGTGCTGTTGCCCCATAAAAATAAGGTCGCGGGTTCGGTTCCTGGCCTGGGGCCTGTCTGTGTGGGGTTTGTATGTTCTCCCTGTGCTCGTGTGGGTTTCTTCTGGGTACTTCGGTTTCCTCCCACCGTCCAAAGACATCATGTTTGGGTTAACTGGTGACTGTAAATTGTCTGTAGGTCTGAGTGTGAGTGTGAGTGGTTGTTGGTCTCTGTCTGTCTCCGTGTGTTGGCCCTGTGATGGACTGGTGACCTGTCCAGGGGGATCCCGCCCTTGCCCAATGTGAGCTGGGATTGGCTCCAGCACCCCCGCGACCCGGTAACGGATAAGCAGTCGATGATGAATGAATGAAATAAAGCCCCAAAATATCTCCAGTGGGTCAGCTGTTCCCCCGTCCTGACCGAGAACAGCCTGGACTGAGCCTTGCTTCTCCTTCCTGATTTTCCAAATGGTTTTTCAGAATTTTCTTGAGGCCAAACAAAAGTCTGTCTCCAACAGGCTAACCAATCTATAATTATAGTTTACAAATATTTTTTGCTTCTGCAACCACCAATGCTGCCTTCTGGCCATCCAATATCTGAAACTCTTCCTTCCACAGTTTTGAGTTAGACTTTGGTTTGTTCCTACATGATCCAATATTTCCCACAATGCTGTTTGGTCTGTAAATACAACCCATCATTGGCTCCTGAATGATAATTGTTCTGAAAAACATATTTGACCAGTAATGCTGGCTTCTTGTGTAAAGATTGTTTTTATTAATCTGAATGGTGGCCGTCAAGAAATACAGCATCAGTGTTGATGAATTATTATGTTTTACAGCATTAACCAGCATAAGGTGGGACACAAAGTGCTACACAAAAGTATTCAGGCCCGATGTCTCCATTTGGTGCCCATTATTGCTGTGGGGCCCTAAATGGCTGCTTCTGTCTTTGGACAGCTCTGTGGTTTACCACTGTGTTTCCATCTCTGAGTAAATGTGCAACATTTTCACACTAATCAAATGTCCATCTGAACCAGGCTATAAGCAGTGCTCTCCTTTATGAAATGCTATGTGGTGAATGTGCTGTTGTAAACAACCGCTGTCAGGGCTGTTTTTTTTTTTTTTCCAGGAAAATTCTTGCCAAGAAGTGATTTGTGTTATTTGTCCACACATCAGCAATAGTTGTTTCCTTGAAACCAACCGAAAATGAACAGGGCAGCAGGCTGGGCAGAAACTGTGACCATGTGGCTGCAAAGACAAAGAGATCATAAACAAAAAAACAATCAGGTCCAATCATAGAAATTTTGCCAACACAATGAAACTTCTGGACACTGTCTGTTCTGTGTAACAACACCAAAAGAAAAAAACACCAGTTGAGTATTTACTGTGACTGTTAGTCCAATAAGAATGATTTGGATTCTCAGTGGAAATGGGCTTCTGCAGATATTTTTCTCATTTATTTCACGGTCACTTGAATGATTCTCTAACACTGGAGTTATTTTTTTTAATAAAACCGAGGACTGAAAAAAAATTGTAAATCGTATTTAATCCACATTCATGAAAAAAAAAATTATCACCTTTTACAATGACAGTGCGTCATAAATAAACAGATGACCTCTATGTATACCTTTTGACACTTGCATTTTTCATCTATAATGAAATTACTGTTACCAGACCAAATAATCTGTCATTCCCTCTTTCCTTCCCTTTCTTGCGTTCTTCTCAGCTTTTTAACTAGATGTTTCAAAAGCTCTTTCACAGCCCTCCCCATTATTATATAGAAAAACATGCGAAGAAATATGTATGAATGCATGACCATGACTGTAATTCTCTTTATTTGCACATACTTACATATCCTCCAGCTCTTCTGGAGGAAGCTTCAGATGTTCCCAGGTAAACTGATCTATGTAATCCCCTCAGTGTGTTCTGGGTCTGCCTTCGGGGCCTCCTCTTAGTCGGAGGTGCCCAGGGACCTCCACAGGGAGGTACCAGAAGGCATCCTGCTCAGGAAACTCAGTCAACTGAACTTCTACTTTAAATTATCTGTGAATATCAGTGCTCCTCAACCTGTAATACAGAGTGAACCCTCACTCTGGAAGAAGCAACATCAGCATTTAGTATTAGCATTCAGGAAAAATACAAGTTGGATATTTACTGCACTCCACCAAGTCCCAGATGCTGGGACCACAGTGTGCAATGGGTTTATCAGATCTGTGTCAAAAAAAAAAAAAAAAGCCACGTCCTGCAGATGAAAATTACATTAATGAGCTGTGAGAGAGAAACAAAACAAGAATGTTGGGAAAACCAAAACACTGATCTGTAAGATGTGTAAAATCTCAGGGGGAGCTAAGATAAACTGCAGAGATGGCGATAATTCTCTGTGGGTTTGTCACACTGAGAAAGATATCTCTGATTAAAAGTTGAATCAATTGCTAAGAAATAATTACAAATGATAGAAATTTAGATTAGTTATGCATAAACATTAGAATCCATATGTATCTACCTATGAATGTTTTATCTTTTGTGATGCGTCCCATCTGCACGTTTGACAGTCATACATACGGAAAGATAAAGACTTTGTTGATCCTGAGGGAAATATATTTATTTATTTTTCGATAGAGAAATATGCCACTAAGTCTTCAGTGCTCTGTTGTCCTTTGACTGCCCGTTCCCTACGTTCTTTATATAACTAAGTGGATTCAAGGAAAAATGGAGGATGGAAAAAAAAGTGTTGGATACTGTAACTTGAAAAGTAAATGTCTATCATCAAGGAAATGATCATCTCTTCCATTATGATCTGGTACTCGACAATGTCTAACTGTGAAAGTTGCTGCTAATTGCATGCTCTGAAAATTGTATGGCATCCTTTATGGATAATCATTGTCATCCAAAAACATTTAGGGCCATCAAGACAAGCATCCTCTTTCTGTCAGGACAGAAAACCTGAACTTCTTCCAAATTTACTTCATCAAGTAAATCATCATCTCCTCTTTTAATATCTGGTTGTAGATGACCTCTTACTGAAGAAAATGTGATGTTGTAGCAAATTTGCCCAGCGTGAGAAAAAGCATTACGCTGTCATCTGCCATTTTATAAAATTACCACAATTCTGGGATCTTTCTAAGGAGGAAAGTAATCTCAGTTGATAAGATTCAGGTCCATCAAGATGACCACCTGTGCTACCCTGCAGGAGTCAAAAGGTACTTCCTGGTCGTGAAGTGCTTTTTTTTTTTTTTTGGCCAAAGTGTTCTTGCTATTTGTTGAGTAGCAATACAAAATGAAATTATTTCATTTGCAAAGAGGGTTTTTAAATTGTGTGGTTAAGGCCACCAACCCCGCCCCCATTAAGATGCTCCATTATGAGGCGTGCTGTAGCTCATTTCCAATAGTGTGTGTGAGTCTACGTTTGGGGCATTCAGGGGACATCTGTAAATTGCAGAGGGATTTTGTCCTCTTTTTCTGGGGCTCTCAGAGTTTGGGGGTCGCCACTGCACTCCCATAAAAAGAGCAGTTGGAGACGCTGTGATCGCTCAGCTATGCCTGTTTTATCTTTTCTCCTGCAATTTTCTGATGCAGGTGGAGATAGATAGTGAAAACATCATTAAGCACCATGGTAAGCCACTTTTCTGTGTTTCCCCATCATTTGTCTGGTATTCAAGACGAACCTTCCCATTGTTGACCTTTATCACAAATTAAAATACAGATACAAACACAGCTATTGCTGGAATATAAATAAGACAAAATATTGTGTTATATATCTATCAGCAAGTGAAGTCTGTTGCAGTACTACCAATCAAAAACTTTGCTGTAGATATCTACAAGCAAGTCATTAATCTTTTGCATCAGTTACACTATACTGACTTTGTACTGCTTGTTATCTTCGCTGACAGTTTCTTACATTTGCCGTCTGTCGACACAATATGACCATAAAATAATCCTCATTATGATGCAAGGTGGTTTTGATCTCTCTCTGCATATATGCATGTTATTTACTGTGCTGTTTGTGTTTATTGTGTTGCTTTCACCATCATGACAAACTAGCCAATCCAGCCGAGCTATGAAGTTTGTTTCCTGTTGTTTTTATGGATGAGGCCTCCCAAGTTCTCTCAGTCACTCAGAAGTTTCTTTCCACTGTCTGACAACATCTCCTGTGGGTCAGCTGTTCCCCCATCCTGACTGAGCACTGCCTGGATCGACCTTCTCCTTCCTGAGCTGCCTAATGGTTTCCTTGAGGCTGAGCAAAAGTCCATCTTCATCAGGCTCACCAAACTATAACTATAGTTTACAAATAGTATTTCTCCTGAGATGACCAAGAATGCCCTTGTGCCATCCAATACATGAAACTCTTCCTTCCACAGTTGTGAGTTGAACTGTGGTCTTTCATTTCCTGTTTTATTTTGAAAATTGTTACTTTGGTGTCTGTTGGTTGTCTTACTTCCTGTCTTCTGTGAAAGTTTGCCCCACCTCAGAGTACTCCACCTGTTACTAATTACCCTGAAGGTCTTCCCTCAGGTTTTTTTTTTTTTTTTTTCAGGTGACCTGCTCAGTTTGTCGGTGTTTCCTCGTGATATCTGCTTCCATGTCTCCACCAGCTTCCTGTTTACTGTGTTTGATGATTTCAGTGAGACTGAACTGCATTGACTCATTTTTCAGCCTTCATTTTGGATTCTGTTTCCCTGCAAACATCCCTGTGAGCCTGTGGTCTGGATGGTCAAACACTCACAGTGAATGTGAACTGCTAAATGTAAGCTACATTTTGTCACAGTACTTAAGTGAACACAATTTAATGATTCATGTAAGTGACTGGCAGCTGATTAGTTTGTGTATAAAAGTTGTTTATTGAGAGGCTGAGGCCAAAGATATGTCAATTTTATAAAAGTTGTGTCTTTCAGTATAAACTTATTCAACTCTGAAGGACAGCAGAGTTAAGATTAATTTGTTCATTTTGGGCCTGAAGTAGAAGATAGTTTAGACCAAGAAAAATAAAAACATTCATTTATTGTGAACCACCTAGTGGACAGGAGAGTGTTGCATAACATCTGCCCAGCTTAGCACATGAAAAGGCTGTTTGTTTGAGCTCTCTTTCCAACAGGTGCTGGCATTTTGACTTGCTTAATGTGTGACCTCACACTATTTGTTACACTTTGTTGTTATTGTGATGAAAATCTGGGCTGGTTAACTTGTGAGAGAAAAAAGTTTCAGAAGATCCAAAGGTGTTAAGCAAAGGTATTTCTTCAGGCTTAGAGCACTTAAAGGGAAAAAAAAAGGAAATGGGCAATAGACATAAGACTTTGTAATACCACCCAATTCTCAGAGGTGGCCTCATGGATTTGGACGGAAACAAATCCCAAAGGAATTAACTTTGATCCTGTATCAGAGTGAAATCCTGATGCTGGGAGTGCGTTGTATATGGATGCAGATCATTACCATAATAATTTGAAACACATCAGCATCTGAATGCCAAATTGTGACATTTAATCATCACTGCATATTGTTATCTCATTTCAATCGCTCATTAATGGGTTTGATTATGTGGCTTGTAGTGTAGCAGTTAACAACCCTTCTCTTCCACTTGTAACTGAGAACCCCAGAGTTAACAACAGAGTCAGGTGATAACCAGTGTCATGATACTAGCTTATCTGGGATCCCCAGTCTTAGTTTTACTGAATCCGGTAACTCACATAGAGATGGAAACCTCAGGAGAGCGGCTCGCGATATGGAGGCGGCAGGTCGCAACTGGTCTTGCAAGCTTGAACAACAGTAATGCTCTGTGAGAGATGTGCACAGGTGAATGCACACAGAATTTCCTTTATTGTAATCCACTACGCTCGGTCCAGTAAGTAATACCTCTATCTGAGTGAGTATTTTAATCAAACAAAGAAAAGTATGAGCTTGAACCAGTGCAGAGTCTTTGTGGATGGGGTCAGATGCCCCTCTGTTGTTCAATGGTGGGGAGGGGGCATATGAACTCCCCTGCATATGAATGAAATGGACCATATCAGTGTCTGACAATGAATCCCTTTCTAGGATTTGATTCGAAGTCAAATGAGCACCTTACTGACCAAACATTGAAAGTAGTAAACTCCTTCACACTTATCAAGATGACACAGAAGTAGGGATGGGAATCAAAAAAGGATTCTTGTTGAGAACTGGTTCCCAGTGTTTAAATTCCTTGGAATCATTTGGCAATTTTGCAAATGATTCCCTTTGATTTCGGTGGGCGCAAATGACGTCGCCATGCATGTTTTGTATCTTACGCAAGCTACGCAAAATGCCTGGCGATGCCATTCACC
The DNA here is from genome assembly GCA_034769265.1 of Remorina albescens. NCBI lineage: Eukaryota > Metazoa > Chordata > Actinopteri > Carangiformes > Echeneidae > Remorina > Remorina albescens. The sequence goes on from CM068475.1 coordinate 53,292,637, forward strand.
TCTGCAGCCAGCAGGAAACATGGTGCCCAAGCGGCACAAACATTCTAAAGTTTGGTTACATTTCATGAGAAAGGATGACAACAGACCTGTTTGTTCTCCTTTTTTTCCAAATGAGAATCGATAAAGAAACGAATCGTTAAGCAGAATCAAAAATGGAATCGGAATCGTAAACATCTTATGAATTCCCATCCCTACACAAAAGGAAAAGAAAATGTATTGTGGAGGGACAATTATCCTGCAGTGACAACTGTATAATCGCCTCGGTAGAGTAGTCATCCATTAATCTTCCTCACTCCTCCTTTATGAAAGAACTGCCCCGTATTTCAGTCCAAGATTTTAAAAAACTCAGCAGGCTAAGTTGTTCTCGTGTGTGTGTGTGTGTGTGTGTGTGTGCGTGCGTACGTACACGCACTGATGGGGCCAGCTGGTGAGACTTCAGCCCGTTGTGGTTAATTTGTCTGATGGTGGTCTGATGCCAACTGGGCATCTTCTGTGTTGCTGCTTCGTTAGATACACTTGGACACGGACACGGACACGTGCACGTAGGCACACACTGGTGTCCTTCCTCAGTCTGGGTATTTACAGAGCCATTCTGGGAAATTGCTAGGGGCAGATTAGCATGCTGTATTCACTTGTTGAAGAGGCACCAGGGCGGACAGCATCGCAGTATTATTAACCACGGGCGCTGCACAGAACGTTTCCTAATGTATGTTGTTTAAATGACCGTCACATTTCAGCGGATTACCATCATCCTCGGACAGTCCTGCCATCCCCTGTGGTGCATTTAGTTGGCTTTTCTCATCTTTGTTTTAGCTGAAGTTGTTAGCCCAATGGCCCCACACTCCCCTCCTCTCTCTCTTTATTTCTTTCTCTTTCTCTCTCTATCTTTCCCTTTCAGGCAAAGTATGCACACACAGTCAAGTTGGTCTGAACAGCGGTGTCTCTTGATGAAAACCCAGGGGAAGTGTGCTCGGAATTGCTTTCATTTTGTTAAAGACGGGCCATTCTTTTCTTTTGTGTCAGCATGACCTGGCACAGCTGTTTGCACAATTCAATACCAACTCCCTTAATAAATGGATTTTCACTCCCTTTTTCCTCAACTACTACTTACAGCTTGTTTGGGACTGTGTGCTCGGCTATAATTTGTTTGCTCAGCCTCATCAGTGGCAATGGCAAAACAAGTAGATGTGAACCCACTAATGCTATTTTGAATCACAACTGGGGAGTGAATCTAAAAATATCACTTGTAGGTTAGTGGTAGAAATCATATATATATTATCAAATAATGGTAAATTGGACAGAATTTGTGCCTCATGTGCATCAAACTGTCACAATAAATACTATTTTTTTATCATCTTTGTCACCATTTAGCTGGATGTTGCACTCCTCGTTCTGTGGATGCCTCCCAAAGCTTGAATGAAATATTCAACAATGGAAGTACCCGGTTAAACACGAGTGTGAAAACTGCTCTGCAGCTGAGGACACAGGAGATCCAGGTTAGTCCACCTTGACACAGGGGAGGGGACTCGTAGCTCATACCGGCAGCCAGTGAACTGTTTATGTGAAGGAAATGTTCCTGCCAGCTTTCAAAGTTCCTGCTGGCATTCGGCAAGTCTACTGTCATTAAAGCACAAGGAAAATGGCGTAATGACTGCTTAGGTATCTAGAGAAATGTGATCGAATCATATTCACTGAGACCCTTTAAAATGGAGAGGTCAACAAAAGTCACGCAGAGGCCAAGTAACACAAGTGACTCTCTCACATGTTGTACCATTAAACTTTGAAGGTCAATGCCTGCTACTGGTGTCTGAAGGGAAAGAGACACGGAGGTATGTGTTGAGGAGGGAACAACCACTGAAAGTACAGTGTCTGGGATCCAAAGTGATAATTTGCCATTGTCTTTGGGAAGTTACAGAAAGATGCATATGTGTCATTCAAGCCCACCTCTTGCAGTGATTGGCCAGGTCTGTAGAGATGATTTTTGAGTGAAAAACAGTGCTGTTTGAGTAAGGCGATCAGTAATCAGTAATTGTAATTGACATAAAATATCTGGAACAACAGCATCTATACTGTTTCTTTGCTACATGATTGTTGCTTCTCCCCCCCCTCCATCATTAATATACAATCTGTTATGCAAACAATTTCAAACAAGTATAGATGGCATCTTTTTTTTCTTTTTTTTTTTAGGAGGTGTATGAAAAACAACTTCAGCTTCAGCTTCAGCTTCAGCAGTGTCATGTGATGAATGATTTCATGCAGTCTGAAACATTGAAGATTTTCAGTATGAAGCTAATTAGCTGGTGTAGAAACGAAGCACGAGTCTGAAGAAAACAGATATTGGGCAAAAGATGCGGAAAGCAAGAACAGTTCGGCTCCCATGGCATGAGGCAGAGCAGCAGCGTTATTTTCCCCCAGCTTTGTTATTCGAAAATTAATCTATAGGCCATTAAAAGATTTTCTAGCATATTCATTCTTTTTACGAAATGCGTTTTTCACTTTCAGGTCCCTCAATCTAAAAATGGTTTAGGAGAATGATATGATCCAGGGACAGTGGAAGTGTGTGCTGATGATAAATGGAAAAAAAAAAAAAAACCTAAATATTGAATTCAAATTAGTTCATTCCAGTTGGCCCTTCATGATTGGATGTTTTGTGCAGTTCAGCCATGCGAGCCGTCGCACACTATGAGAATGCTGACCTTTGAAGGGAGAGTTGGAAAGTCTGAGATTTTGCTCTTTAGATAAAAAAAATAAATAAAAATGACGACTAACCCACAGAGGACAGCTGGTTATCATAGTCAGAGAGTAAGTCAGCTTTGTTAGTTTGTTATATACTGCTGTGATTTATTATTTAAAAAAAAAAAAAAAATTATCCTGCAGACCATATGCAATATTCTGGAGGTACACTCGGTGCCATGTAAGGGCAAAATTTAAGTGTTTAGGGTTACACTTCAGGACTCGCACAGCACCAAGTGTGCGAGTCCTACTGAAGAAGAATGAGCTTAAATGAACACAGCAGTTGACAAGTTGGGATTGTTTGTATCCAACTGAGTTCACATTACCTGTCAAAACTCCCGACAAATGCAAACTCGCAAAAAATAATATTCATTAATGTTTTTCAATGGCGCTGCAAGGACAAGGTATAATGGAGGAAAATTCTTGTGAGCACAATAGAAGGAAAATTGAAGCCCTGCCAGGTACAGCAAGTAACCCTGCAAGTCATCCCAACATCGCCAAGCATTCCCACTGTGAGGTGTAATCACTGCTTCAACCCAATTGTACAAACCCCCAAATGTTGAATTTACTGAAATCGCTGCAATAAGAAAGATGAGATCACCATTACACTAAATCCTCAAGCAAATAAACCAGCACATATGACTATGTGGCATTAGAGAAGTGATAACTCATGGTTTAACTCTCACACTGAAGCGTAATTCATCCCCATGGCATCGCCGTCGAAAGAATCAGCACTCCAGGGAGAGGTGTAATTCTGCTTCAGTGCCGTTCTGTCACGTTCCCCTTGGCAACACATCAAACAGACTCAGGGAAAGATGTTAATCACATTCATCTGTGTATGAAAGCATGGAAGAAGTCATTAGCGGGGTGATTTCTTTAATTTCCATTATAAAACACTGGCGTTCCCCAAGAACCAGCAGGTGATTAGTAAATTATTTAATCACGGCGAAACGATGTAGTGGATGCAGACAGCCATTGTAAATTCGGATTGACAAAGACATATGGCTTTGCTTATCATAAAAAAAACCAAAACCTAGCCCCAGAGAAAAGTCTCATTCCACGGCATGAACATTACAATATGTTCTCTATTTTTTAAAAAAGCTTTATGTCTCCATGATGCATTCAAATACAGTTAGGGACATGAATCTAAAGGAGATCATAAACATGAAGACATTCAGTATTTTTAAATGAAGAAAAAAAATAATCATAACATAAAAAATAAAACATCAGTGCCAATACGTTTTAACAGACCTAGTCAGGTCTGGTGTTCAAGGGTCCTCCAGAAGTATGTCAGATGTTCACAGCACCCAGGAGCCCTCCATCTTTTGGATAGATTTACTGCAGGAGACCAGCTCAGCAAGGACCAAGGACAACAAGAGGTTATTAAGTAAATCTACTCTCAGCAATTGTTACCTTCTGCTCAGCCCCCCCTCTGTCTCTGCCCTTTGTGTGATATGGATTATTTTCAAGTAACAGGCAGTGAAAATGGACATCTCATTATTTTTAATGGCTGTTTGAGATGGGCTCCATTACAGTGTGTCGTGCTGTCATTTGGATGCCTGGGCAGAGAGCGGGATGAGAAACGGAAAATGGACAGGGTGCATCAGGAAGAGAGTCCTTCAATGAGACAGAGGTGTGTTACAGCGATGGAAATGTCTCAATGTGTGTTTACTTTGATCAGAGTTGTGCCAGCAGAGAAATAGAGGTGTCAACAGAGAAAAGTGAGAAATAGAAAGTGCTTTTTTTTTTTTTTTTTGTCCACAGCCTGACTGTGTTTGCATGTGGCTGCATAATTGTGATAATTTTTCAATCTACATTACTCTGTTGGCTTGTGAGCTCATAGTTAAGTCTCCACCCCACCAACATTATGATTACGTACTGTATCTTCTATAACCCTGGAGCTGGCAGCAGCCCGAACAAAATGACAGTTTTTTTCTCTCACTGCGTTTTCCATCTAGATGAGTTTTAATTAAGTCTCCTCGCTGTGCTCCCCCATGGCTGCTCTAATCAGACCACAAGAGCTTTGCCTCTCTCTTGCTTGTTTTGTAAGGGATCCCACGGCATCTGCTGCCCCCCCACCCCCACCCCCGATCTCACTGTAACTCCCCTTCTGTCAACCTGCCTGTACACCGGGAAGGGCACAAAAAACACAAATTTCAATACAGCAAAAGACAATCAGCGGGTGGTTGTCGTATCATTGATTAAGATTGGTGAGGTTATTACACTGCATATATATGCACAGATGCTCCCTGATGAAGGCCAGGATGAAAGAGGCTGGACTCCCAATTTAATAAAAAGTAGACATGCAGAAAAAGCCTTTTAAAGAACCATGCTTTAATCTCATTTATTATCATAAAAGTTTTTGGCTTGTATTGTTAGATTTTCTACAAGGGCATCTATTCTTGGGAGAAAGCACGTACATCAAGCCTTGGAGTTTTCTTCTCATTGAGACAATGCACATTAGGTTGTAGTGAAGACTTTTTTTTTTTTTTTTTTTAAACCTTTTAGAAAACAAGTGCAAAGGAGAAATTAAAATGTCCGTCCATTTTGAGTGGTATCTGCCATTTTTGTCGCTCTAACCATTTATTTGTACACCCAACGGGACAATATAAATGCCAGAGGTTGGTGCTAAATGAGTAGTCAACCGAACAGAAAGAAAGAAAGAAACATTGCCACCTTTTTTTGTAAGATGTACCAAGATATTTTTGTTGACGTACCAATAAACGTATACAGTGAGAGACAAACTGAAAGATACCAACGTAAGTGCTACATTAATTTGAGTCATGGGAAGTTGTAGTCAGTGTCACACTTATAGATGAAAACTGATATCAAACTAACTGCACACTGAGTGCCTGTGTGTGTGTGTGTGTGTGTGTGTGTGTGTGTGTGTGGTGAAATTTGTGATGAATTGGATGTCCAAGTCTGTAACAAGCAGGTGAGACAGATGTCATTATCAGCAGGGTGCCATCATTTACTGACCCGCTGAATTTGGAGAAGTGCTAGAAAAAATAGCGAAAATGGAGTTAAAAATAAAACGGATTAGAATTAGAGTTATTACTTTTGCACATTGACCTGACGCGTTCGCACGCTGACACCACCATCAGATTAGAGTTGAGGAAGAATCGCAGGTTCACTGCAAGTCAGCAACACTTCGGTGAGAAATTAGTGTAATTATAAATCTGTGATGCTCACCATGTGTTATTTCCCCAAGTGTGCAACCGTAACGGTGTATTTTTTGGATTGATTTGGATTTGTCTGTTTGTCCAAGGGCCGCTGATCTGTGTAACGCTCGTGCAGCATTGATTTCAACAGGACGAAACAATAAGCTACTTTAGTGCTCCCAATACACGGCAGCTGTGTTTGAAACTTTCATTGTAATAAGAGCTGATGTGTTGAATTTCTCGAAGAAAGGCACTGTCCTCTCATAATTGTGCTCTTTCCTCCTATTCAGAAGGATTAGACAAAAGAATGAAAGTGGAAGCGATGGGCAGGTTTGGCGCTTTATTGTCCTTCATTCCTCCACGTATCAAATTTGCTGCTTGATATCCACATTGTTCTCCGTTTACTTATGAGACGGATCTAAACGAATTAATACGCGATTATTCTCTCCACCCACCTCTCCGTGCTTCTCCGTGGAACAATGAGCAGAATGTGATTTGAATTTGACACATTTGGTATCGCTGGGGAAAGGTAAACATTCAGGGTTAACAGCACAAGTTAGACTGACGAGCAGGTATTCATGCCTAGGTGGTATCAATGTGGACTGCAGCTTGTTTTGATGCTGTTTTTCACTTAGCTGTGTTTCCGTCTCATTACCGTCTTGAAGTACAGAGCCTCTGTTTAGACAGGCATCATCTCTGTGTGTAGTGCACATAATTGCAACAAGACAATGAGAGAATATGACAAACCCTGACTTTAAATCCCATTAGTTTAAGGAAGAGTGCATAAATCTCGAGCATTTTAAACATTTTAGATGGCACCTTCCTCACACTGAATAAAGTTTATAATAAGTAAGGCATGCTTTCCCTATAATAATAATCATAATAATAATTGCCCTGGTGGCTCACATAGGTCAGAGCAGTTTGGAATAGAAATTCTTGGAGTCATGTGGATCAGGTTTCAATGCACAGCGGCACAGCACATCTTTATCTTATGCATCTCAAGTGCCTAAAATCCATCGCATGAAGTTTCTGTAAGAGGTGCGTCTGTAAAATGCTGTAATTTACGATGCTCTTTGAAATGCTCAAACCCACTTGGAGCAGCCAAATATTCGAATAACCAGCAGAAAGAACCAAAACCTGCAAGATCCTTTTAAAGTTCTTATATAGACATTTGTCTGACAAGGGCTCTCTGCAGATTGACTTTAGAGAGTGATATTTAAATGATAAAGAATACTGAATTAAATAAATACATTCATGTACTTGAGAGAGAAACCCAAGTTACAGTTAGGAGCAACCTGAGAATCTTGTATAACAATATCATGTAAACATAGAGTGGATTCTAACTTGACCGACTTCACCAATGATCAATTAGGGGTAAAAACTGGGCAATTACTAATGTATGTATTTATTTATTTATTTTCTGTTATCTCGCACACTGCATGCAGGCCTGGGGTGATATGTACTGGGACAACACACAATCAATTGCTTTGACTTCCAGCCATTTCAAAGTTTACACTTTAATTTCACAATCCAATCACCAACTACGGCAGACTGACACTTACCAGCCATCCTTCCTGCCAGCGAAACAGAAAGGGAAGTGTTGGATCGATATATGAATCAGAAAACACAGTGTGTGACTTAATTCGGTTTACTTGGATATATATATAGTAAGTTGTTGTAGCCTACCATCAAGTCACTTACTCACAGTCACAGTCATTGTTTGGTTAGGAGGGGCGTGGCTCGTACGTGGAGCTTCTGCCTGTTGGTGGTGAGAAAGAAAACTGTTTTTCAAGTCTGCATCTGCACTTTGAGTCAGCAGTCCAAGCCCGGTCTTCTGCAGCTCAAAGTTTACATTCATAGTTACTCATCTGGCGAGTTCATTTATCCAGAATGACATGCAAGTGAGGCAGAGGGACAGACAGACAGCAAGTACTTACCACTTAACCCCTCAGGGGACAGTTACACTTTTACTTATCAGGACAGATGAGCAATGTTTGCTCATTTTTCTGTGTTGTTCAAAAGGTAATGTTCAACACCACCAACTGCAGCAGTTGTAAAGCCTAATATGTGGATTTTGTAACACACATATTTGTCTTTGTAGATGTATGATTGTATTGCATGAAAAAAAAAACCCTATACATTCAAGTATCTCTACTGGTTTGTGGAGCACGATGCAGGAATCCAGAGAACAACAATTACAGAAGAGCTTTGATTTATTTCTGTGCACCGTACAAAGTGCTAATTGTTAAAGGAGGTCACTGACAAGATCAGGCTGGTTAAAGTGGAGATTATCACGGCTGGGATAAAAAAAAACAATGAAAAGAGGAAGCCCATACAGTTGCCACGTGCAATTTGTGCCATTTAAACTGCAACTTAAACAATTAGCGGATCACAGGGTTGTGCTTGTGAATGGGGGAAGGAACCACATTGCTGTAGTTGTTGGGAAAACTTTATCCTCTAATCACCTTCAAGCCGCATCAATACAGCAGCAGCAGCAGCAGCAGCGCGCCGGAGTGTTTGCATGTATTTGTTTGTAAATCAAAAGAACATCTACATATTGTTCTCATTTATTTTTTATTACGGCCTTAATCTTCTGCCACAGATTGGCGGAAAGTCTGGGAGGGAGCATTGTGTGTTTTTCAACAGCCGCAAAAGGGAAAAGCACTTGTTTTTTCTTGATCTCCATTATATGCATGATAACGATTGCCTGCTCTCAGTTAAAACTCAAAACAATGGAAAAATGTCTCTTGGGAATACATTAATTTAGGGAATGAAAACATTAGCATATGGTATGAATCTCTTCTGAGGTACGTATCAGTAATTTTCAGGTAAATTTTCTTTTATTTAATTTTATATATAAATATGCCAGTTGCTGTTTGAAATGAGACTGCGAAAGCATGGAAACTAAAAGAAGCAGCAACAGGACAGCAGCAGGGGATGAATAAGGATGATAAAGGACCAGTGTCTTGGCAAAGTTTATCCCCGGGGCTTATACTATGGCTCTCTTCCTCCAGTTTTGAAGGACCCTTTAGGAGGTTAGGATCAGGCAGCGGCCCAAATCAATGGGGCTGATAAGGGACTGAGAGCCTCCATGCTAATACCTGCTCTATGATGATACTGCCTGCTCAATCCCTTCTGGGTAATGTCATCCATCATCCTGCTGCTGCCACCAGCACAGATGGAGGAGGAGGAAGAGAGAAGCACAGCAGCGTTCAGATAGACGGATAAATAGCTGCGGAACGCTCTCGCATCTTTGCTCTCCCAAAACTGATTTTAATAGAATTGTTAATAGGCCAGCACAAAGTCCCGGTCCTCTGTCTCCAGCCCTCCAGTCGGACAGTTAAACACCAGGTCTTCTGAATCAGGTGGGACAGAAAGATGTTGATCTATATAGTAGATGTTAGTTACCTCAGCACAGTAAAACAGTAGCATTTGGTTGGGCCGTGTCTGAACAAAGATTGCTGAATGAGAGATTTCACCCTCATGAGGGGAGCTCACTGTATTAATTTCCTAAGCAGAGGTTCACTAACTGGCCAGTATTGTTTGCCCCAAGTTTAATTTAGTTTCAGGAAAGGTTTAGGTTTTTTCTTCTCTGCTGGGTAATGTCTGAGATTATACTCCATCACCAAAGGAGACTGAATTCTTTCTCCTGGAGTCTCATGGTGAATTCTCGGCTCTGACCTCATTCAAGTTGGAGGCTCCGCTAAACCCCCCCTGAAAAAAGTACAAAATGTGTTTTTGGTTCTAGCTGTGTGAACATTCATACCCTTTTGTGTCTCCTTATTGATTTTGCTTTTTATTTGGAAGCTTAGTGATGACTGTTTTTCTTGGATAAAGACGACAAAGGCCTTTAACACTTCTGACATGAATGTACACTTTCGACGAATTTCAAATTGTTCTGACCTTTGAGTGAAAATACTGAAGGTATTAGATCGCTAGTAGTACACAGCCGCGGACCATGTAAACTAAATCTATTGTGGCAATGTCAGCCCTTCACGCATCATGGAAACAGTAGTTTATTTAAAAAACACTAGGGCCTGTGTTTTCTTTGGTTGCTGGGGATATTGGGACCAGATGTTATTTCATTTGATGGCTTAACACTTCACATTTAATAATATTGCAAGTAAATATATCTAAGATTTTACAAGTGTGATATCAAGTCATCATGGCAACCAATTAGTCCTTGCAGACCAATTCCACAAAATTACATAATTTGTGATTAAACACAGATTTTTTTTTTTTATTTCATTTTATACGTAGATTTCTTTTTCTTTGCCAGAAGTTCGTTTTTTTTTTTTGACATCCTTGCAACATCTTGTGAAAACCTTTCTTTCAGCAATACTTTCAGCCTGAACACGGCCTTGAACGTTACGTCAGAGTTGGTGACAGCCTCCACCTCAATGTCAAAGTCGCCATTTGTGAATGCTGCCTTTTTCAACATGGTCAGAGAAGTCTTGGTGCTTAAAGCTACGGGAGTCCATTTTTAAAGCAAATAAACGGAACATAAATAAGTGCAGTGCTATATTAAAATTGTCTTTAACCCCGACGTGCACTGCTCTGCAGTAATATAATCGTCACTCAACAAATGATCGCACTTAAAACCGCACAATGTGCACACTAGGTTGTGAAGAAATGCAGCCCTCCAGTAATGACTTAGAAGCAGTAAAAAGTGACGGGGTTAAGTGTATATAAGGTCGGTTGCTATAGAGAAAATAATAATAATTACATATTATATATAATTAAGAAATTCAATGATCTAATCATAGAGCCAGAGATGGTTGCAAAATGAGGATAGAGGGAGCGAGATGGAGAGGCGGAAACTATTACAAAGTTAATGGCATGCAGTAGTATGATATATATGCATGGGGAGGGACACAGAGAGACAAAAGATGGGTACATCATGGAGGTTCACTCAGCAGGGTAACTAAGGGATGGTTCAAAGCTCACCTCGTCCTGCTCTTTGAGCCCACCAAGGAGCAGAGTTTTAGCCCTAATCTTGGATGTAGAGACGGTTCCTGCCACTGTTCCCCAGATCAGGACCTGGTTTCACAGAAAGTGAAACTGACAGATCTTACTCCCTTCTTCATGAAAGTCTACCATCCACAAGTATGCCTGCAATTTAGAGCGGACCATTCAGTTGGAATAATAGGGTCCTATGAGCGCTTTATAAATGATGGTGCCTGACCATTAGCAGCTTCAGAAGCAAGGAGGACAATTTTAAATTCTATACTTTATGGGGAGCCAATGCACAGAAGAGTCTCTCTCTTCCTCCTTTCTAGGAGTATTTTAGCTGCAACATTTTGAATTAGACACTTTGGGGGCAAAAAGTTACAGTACTCCAGTCTAGAGTGACACATCCACAGACTAGTTTTTCAGCTTCCCTTTGAAGTGGCGTGCTTCCACCTGCATGACTGTAATATTGTGCCGGTGCATCTTGCTTCATGAATAAATAATCCTGCGTGTCATCTGCATATGTAGTGCCTTCAAATAACATTGCATGTATTAAAAGCGGAAAGTCCACGAATAAGTTTTGAGTACATGGAGGAGTCGTCGTTAAATTTAACATGCCGGGATCTGATTGTTGCAACAGTTCCTTTAATTCTAATTACATGGTGTGCACTTTGCTACATTTCGTCTATCTTCACTTCACATGCATCTTTTTGTGTGTTGTCGGGTGATCATCAAGATCATTCACCATTAGCTTTTGTGGGTGGGAATTTGAGATGGTTGACCTCCAATTTACTGACAAATGATGGATGACAGGACAGTGGGTTTCTCCTTAAATTTAAACACCTGCTGCAACATAATTACTCCCCCAAACTCCTGTCTGAGACATTACTGTGAATGTTTATAAAAATTCTCTTAAAAAAAAAAAAACTGATTTGATGAAATACCAAATCTAAATTCTTAAAATGTGTTATTTCCAGAGAAGTCAGTCAGGTGATGCAGATTTCTAATTTATTTCACAGATTAAAAAAAAAGAAAAGGTGAGAATTGGAAAACTTTCAGAGAATTGTATACACTAACTGTTTTTTGTGTTCCAGTTTATGTGAGTGAGACTAAGAAGATTAAGGCTTAGAAAGTTGTTATGAATAAATTTAAGATTTAGGCTGATTGATAAGCTGGAGTGAAAAATCCCCCTGACCCCTCCTCCTCAGTCAGCACTTCACAGAAGGTGAAAATGAAACTGAGTAGGGTGTGTTGCATCAATTGGACTTAAAATATTCCTGCTTCCTGCTGTAACTATAAATCATGTGAAGATCAGTTATCAGAAAACAGAGTTAAATATTCTTTTATATATATATATATATATATATACGCTGCCTCCTGCTCTCAGCTCTGCCTTGTCATAGTTTTTTAGCGTTTTAATAAACTGACTTTTAGATATGACTGCGGCTCTGCCTTGTCTTTTAATAACACCAGCTCCTCCCCCAGAGAGTCAATTATCTACAAAGTCCACATCGTTTGCTGGACAGCAGAATACGACAAAACACAAAACTCTTCATCGTCCATTGTCGACCTTCCCTTTTCCTCCTGCCTCTGGCATTTGTATGCACTCACCCTGTCCTCATTACTCTCGTGCCTTTTTTGTCCTCTAGATAACTTTATAGTGTTTGACACTCTCACTTTCGCAGAGTTGCTCTGTTAACTCATTAGCCATTGTGATACATATTAAAATACTTTGCTCTTAGGAAGGCGCTGCTCTCAGGATTCTATGTGTTTAACCAAGCTGCTCGTGTTGAAATGTCTTATTGCACAATTTATTTTACTGTCCGCCCTTGACAGCCGAATAGTTGCTGAAAATACGGGCATTTGTGTGAAACGAACTAAGCTGTGAGGTGGCGTTGAGTTTGTGTAATGGGTTTATTTGGATTTGATATATTAGTTATTTAATAGTATCTATTTAGGTAAGTTGGACCACAACCTCTGGGTCAGTCTCTTAACTTTGCTTCACTCCAGATAAGAGCATGCCGTGGGTGTCAGCATATTACAGTTGCTATCTCCCTGTAGAGCGCAGCTCTAACTGTTGCCTCTCAGTAGTGTCCTCTTTCGCCCAATAAACTGAACATTTAAACTGACCTATCTAATCGCCGTCCGTCTGGCTCTTCCCTTTCCATCTTCATGCCACTCTTCCCCCTTTTTCTCCGCACAAACGAGGGAGAGAAAAGGTCATTTGGGGAAGACCTGAATTCAGTGTTTGTTTATAATATTTCCTTTAAAAAAAATAATTGATCATATAATAGAAATAATATTTCCCCCCTTTTATTCTCCTCCCTGTGCTCCCTGTGATGTTAAAAGGTGTCACTTGGAGAAGATGAATGTGGTGTGGGCTATCTGTGGAGGCCAGCAGGAAGAGAGGGAGAGGGGCTATAAAGGCAAACATTCATTCTCATTGACTTTCAGCAGAATTACTTAGTTGTTTGACTCCGTGTATCTCTCAACTGTGCTGCTCTTCACCAAGCTGCCCTTCACCGAGCTGCCCTTCAGCCATCTTTAAGGCAACTGAAGACTTTCTGCCTGTTTTTTCTTTCTTTCCTTCTTTTGCTTCCTTCCCTGCCTGGACATAGACTGAAATGGCTAATCCTCCACAGTCATGGCCCGAAATATCAGCAATTCTGTCAGATAAATGCACCACTTCTCCCAGAGAATTGTTTCAATTACAAAGGGTTTGGTATTCACATGTTTGTTTCTTTTGTTTGCATTGGAACAACACAAAATACAGAGGAAAAAAAACTCTCAAACCTGAGTCAATTCCACAAAGAATTCAAAAAATGCACTGGACAAAATTACTGGCACCTTGTTAAAATTGTAAGAAATACTTGCTTTTAAAGCATGTGATGCTCCTGTAATTTGAATTTAAACCCACTTGTGCCAAGTAACAGCTGTGGTCAACATAACAATCACACTTGCAACCAGTTCAAATGGACAAAAGTTAGCTCAACCTTTGTGTTGTCTGTCACACTGAGCATGGAGAAAAGAAAGAAGAGTAAAGAGCTGTCTGCGGATTTGAGAGCCAAAATTGTGGAAAAACACGGACAATGTCAAGGGTACAAGTCCATCTCCAGACACCTTAATGTTCCCGTGTCCACTGTGCACAATGTCATTAAGAAGTTTACAGCCCATGGCACTGTAGCTGGCCCCCCTGGCCGTGGACAGAAGAATAAAATTGATGTGAAATTACAACAAAGGATTGTTCGAATGGTTGATAAAGATCCTTGATCAACTTCTAAACAAATTCAAGCTGACTTGAAGACGCAGGGTACAACAGTGTTAGCTTGCACTATCCGTCACCATCTGAATGAAAAGGCACGCTATGGTAGGAGAGCCAGGAGGACTGGAGTTTGCCAAAACTAATGTGACCAAATCACAGTCCTTCTGCTGAACATGCTGTGGACAGATGAGCACATCATGGCAACTCCAATGCAAACGAAAGAAATAAATGTGTGAATACCAAAACATTTGTAATTGCAACAATTCTCCGGGAGAAGTTGTGTCTTGTCTGACGGGATTGCAGGGGTGCTGATATTTCTGACCATGACTGTAGTCTTCAGTTTTTGAGGATGTCTGACTTTTCAATTTGTTTCCGAAGCCATTCCTTCACTTATCTTTCTCTGGATCTGATTCATTATTTTTTTCTTCACCTCGTGGCTTGTGATTATGGAAATGCTGCGTATGACTGGAAGTTGAGAAGAAACGGAACAATAGAGCTGTTGAACGCTCTCAGGATGTAAGTAATACTGCGATGGCCACAACATACACTAACTAGTAGGTGCCTTATTTTCAATGAAGGTTGTGCTCCAATGGATCAACTGAAACAAGCGATAGTACAACACGCCTGTGGGAACTTCTTTTTACCTTGTTATTCATCTGATGTGTATTTGTGTTACCCTGTTACTAAAAGCTGCAGAAAAGATCATTATTTATTATACTGGTTTCAACGATAATCACTAGTTGTGGGCTATAATTTTGGGAAAGCCATCTCTGTTGTTAGTGTCGCCACTTGGTCAGATAACTTCTACATGCAGTCTTGTTTTAAATCAACATGGTCGCTGAGCTTCTAATTGTCCTCCAGCCATCTAAAGGCACAGAAAGATAAAGCAACCATAAGCACTTAATGAGAGGTGTAGAAAATCAGTTCTTTGGCACGAATTAAGATAGATTTTTTTTTTTTTTTTTTCCTGAAGAAATTAAGTGAAATTGGGCAATTTTCCGCCCAATAGTTGAAAATGACGTCAGCGTGTTTTTGGATGGATCCTTTTGGAGGTAGCTTTGCTTAATGTAGCAGTTATTAATGTTGGTAATGGGTGGAAGAGGCCAAATGTCAGAGATGGTCCAAGCGAGTGTGATCCACTGGGTGATTTTTTTTCTTTTTCCTGTATCATTACACAGCAATCTGTTTCCCGGCAGTGTGATCAATACATATCTGTGATACAACAGTTTATCACCAGACTCGCAAACATTTGTAAACCCACACACACACACACACACACACACACGCACCCACACAATTTGAACAGGCCCATAAAATTACACACACGGTGATGCCGAGTGAAAACATTGTTGAGCTGAAAACACAAGGTCTTATCTGTGACCAGAACCAGACAGCAACAAATGAGACTATGTTTGATTCACTCTCTGTGTATCTGCATTAACCCTTTAACACCCATTGTCACAAGTTGGCCTCAAGCACAAACCTTTACATAGCTATGTGTGTGACGTGGATTCTGTTTGATACATTGACTTGCAAAAAAATCCGCTTCCATTCAGAATGCAGCCGAGATGGTTGTTGGTGCGTATTCGATACAAACTTTTTGCAGGCACTGGTTTCTCATAGGACTGATCATTATTCCCTGTTGTTGCTAATTTGCATCATACCCTAATTTTATATTTATTCTATGTGCTATAGTCAAATTAACATTCTCCAGTTAATGTAGAATCAGCTTGAAAGCCAAAACAGAAATAATACATTTTATTTTAAGGGCAAAAGATTCACCCAGATGTGACTTTGCTTATTGGGTGTGGATATGCCCTATCTGAGGAGTGCGTGTGTGTGTGTGTGTGTACATACATATTGTGCTTGATGGACATCTGTCTTACCAACATTATTGCACAACGTAGGCTGGCAGCACCACGTAGTTCTGGTAGTTTTTCAGGTAGAGTGGATTCTGTTTCATTGAGAGAATCGATGAAAACACCTCCTCGTGTTTGCAGCATCTTTAATAGTCACATTTAATTAATTAACCTATAGGCATGTACCAGCACCTGACTGCTGAGGTTTGGTCATGAATAGAAAAAAAACAACAACATTGGCTTCAACTGGGAGACAAACTGTAATCTCCTGTGTGAGAGTTAATAGTTTTGTTTGAAGGTCCAGTTAATGCATTCTATATTAGGCCTCTTTGTTCCCATCACTACGATTGCAGCTGTCGGCTGTTGCCTTTTAGGAAACAAAACTGTGCCCTAAGAAGCTGCTTGTGCAGACAAGATGTGGACATTTTCTTTTACAATCTCTTTTATGCCCTTTCTGGCCAAATGTTAAATGCAAATTGAATATTAAAGCTCCTTTTTGTTATTTGGTAGACGAGACTTTTTGGAATTTTTTTTTTTTTTTTTTTTTCGGTGAACACAGTATGAGAGTAAACACACAAAATTTATTGCCCTCATAACTACAAACGGTAGAAAGAAATGAAAAGAGGACACATTATAAATGATCCCTTTCTCATTATGCATACATAATGTCATTTTAAAAGTAAGCTGTTGGTCCTCAAAGCTTCCATTAAATATGAATTACTGCATTGTATCATGTATTCCTATAAATTATCTGGATGAAATAAATGCAACACTTTTGTTTTTACTCCCATTTTTCATGAAGTGAAGTTTTTTGCAAATATTTATTAATTTGCTAAAACAAATTTTGTCACCATGTTGTGACCAGCACATCACACACCTGGGCAATAATCATGTTCACCACGATCTGGATATTCCACACCTGTCACCTTCATCTTTTCTGGCAACTCGTGAAAATCAAAAGGGAAAATAAAAGTGCCGTGTTTTATATTTTTGTTGAGATTTTCCAGTTAAGGTATCTGCTCCAGTTTATTTTGCTGTCCTCTATTTTTATGGATCGACTAAAAGGCTCTATACTTCAAACAAGGGAAACAAACAAAGAAACCTTTTCAACAGGATCTTAGCCGTTCAGCATCAGCAGCTGACTTGAAACCTTGCCACATTTTTTGTGCGTTGTCAAGACCAGCCTGTGGCCAGATATATATGTCTTCTGGGCAGCTGGGCAGATTTCATTTCTCTCTGTAGATCCTTGACAAATCCTTCAGCTTTGCACTGTAGTTTTCAAGTTGCCCGACTCCGACAATTTCTGGTAAAGTGTGCAATTACAGGTGATTTGAGCAAGACAACTTGCAATTTTCTTGTACGTATGTAGGTAAAATTTTTGGATTATTTTTATTCTTTCTGTCCACTTCTTTCTTTCTCCCTTATCTAGCTATTCTAGTTACCCCTGCATGTTTCTGTCTTTTATGTTTAATGCTGCTGTAATGCACAAATTTCCTACTGAGGGACTAATAAAGGACGTCTTATCAAAACTTCTTAAGGGCCCACCCAGAACAGCTGTATAAGTAACAGCGTAAAGGGAACCTCTGGAAATGGCCTCTTAACATGTCTGTGTGAGGAGCAGCCTTTATTTGACATATTCGGTGTATGAGTTGTAATTGTAACACTACAATAACTCACCTGTGATCAAATGTTTCTTGCATTGGCCAAGCAACACTGACCAGGAGATGCTCTCATCTTTGCCAGTGTAGGAGGCCAGCAGTGGCTTGTGTTGTAGTGATTTACACGGAGAAACATCTCATCCAGAAAAGCTGCCTGAATTGTGTAATCGATGTGAATTCTCAATTTTTTTTTTTTTTTTTTTGCGGTTACTGAGAAGTTCATTCCTACAGAGTTTGTTTATAAAAAAGAAAAATGAACTCCAAAGTTTGTATGATCTGTGATGTTATCCTCCTGTATACGCTGCCTCAGACTGTGTCCCCCTGTGGCTATAATTCCTGTCTTTCTGATGCACTCCACTAAATCAACATGTTCACAGACCTGCTGTATCTTCTGTATTTAATCTCTGTGGATACCTGAGAGCTGTGCAGCAGGTTGGCCGTCTCTGATCCAGAACTGTGATACGTAGCCCATGTTTCAGTCATGTATGGATCAAACAATAAAAAAAAAGACAAACAAAAAAAAGTCTGCAGTGATTTCATGGGCATTTAAGATGTAATGAAGAGCCAAGATTGAAGTATCTAGACAGCAGATTAACACTTTGTGGAATATATCTTATAATCACATCCCTCTTGTTAGATTTAGCAACCCATTCATTCATCTTTCACCTGAAAAGAATGAAAAACAAATTACGAATTAACACAAAAATCAGAGCTGATAGAGAGGGGGGAAAAAAGGAAGCTTGGCAAAGCAAATTCTTCCAATTGGGCAATAAAATTTTGATTTCCTGTCGATTGGGGGGAAAGAGAAATCACAATAATTGGACGTTTTTTTTTACTGAGGTGAGGATAAGCAGGCGCCAACCAGACAAATTTAATACACAGTTCACTTTGTGGGAATGACGAAAGGTTGCAGTTCGAAGTATTTGTATTATAAACATTTCTGGCTCTATATTAGTGCATGTAGATAGATGGACATTATGAGACGGGGGTCTGGACGTCGAAAAGACCATCCAACTCATACCTAGGCACAAAGACACAAAATAACACAACACAGTTTCATTGCTTCTAGTAATTTTGTTTTCTTTTCATTGCCTCTTTATAGTTGTGTCTTTGTAGTTGTTTACATGTGGTTGTTCTGAGTGTCTTTGAAATATTTTAATGACTTTCCAACATGAAACGGAGGCTCCTCGGGCCCCTGGGCCTCGCTCTATTATGTCAATTAAATTAATTATTGCAACAAATGAAACGCGATCACATGGAGAAATGGATCACGCCAATGAAAGGCTGCAGAAGTTGCCTTATGTTATTTTGGCAGGACTGGAAACACACTGAAGGACAGTAAATTGGATGTGTGAGACTCTAAGCAGCTGCCTGCGAGAAATGCCAACCATTGGCAGCCAGTTACATTTTAAACGTTAACATAAACAAATCTAAGAAAAAATATGTGGACTTGTGAAGGTTTGTGTGCTTGAGAAGTGTGTTTTGGGTCAGTAATGTAAACACGGTTGTCAAGCTCAATGCGATGAATGTTTAATTACTTTTTGTAAACAGCAATAAAAAAAAACAAAACATGTAAAACTTTCAATGTGACCTTGATGGAAACTGTGTTGGTGTTGGCAAGTGCTGGGCTGTATTTTTTTATTTATTTATTTTACTTATTCCACATTCTGTTAAAGGGGAGAAAAGCTTAATCTTCAGCTTTTTGCAATTTGCTTCCACCACATTGCCAAGGAATTACCTCTTTTTGTCCTCTTGTTTTTATGTGTTTTTTTCTTTCCTTTTCTTTCCCTCCTTATTTATCGCCCATATTCCTTCAGGCGAGACAGCAAAGTACTTGCAACGAAGGCTTCTCCGACAGAACCAGGCAAAACATCACAATAACTCTGTGTAATACAGTAAGTAGCTTAGTTACACAATTTGCTGACACAACCTCTAAACTGGTCTGCTGAATCCTCAGCTTCAACTTCAGGGCTTCTCGAGTCAAATCAAATTCGAGCATTAACAGGCAGAGGTTTGATTTCAAAGCCCCGGGGTTATACAAGATTGGGTTTGAAAAATAGTTTCAATTAGTGTGCAAGAAAGTATATTTTCCAATCAGTAGTCACTGTTTGTCTTGTAATTCACTTCAGTGCTTATCTCAGTACACGGAGGCTGCCTTCAGTATTGGCCTTACTTGACTCTACCGACATTTCGGTGCATCGAGCTGACAAAAGCATCACGACTAATCAAGACAAGGGGCTCGTTGGTTAAGGTGCGTTGCTTCGGGGTAAGAGCAGACTGTAAAATATGAGCTATTTCATATTAAAACAAAGACGCCGCACAGTCACTGACAAATCAATGTCGAACAAAGAGCTACAAGCTTCGTACATAAGCTGGAATGAATGTATTCATATAGTGCTGTGTGTTAAAAGTAGAGCAGGCAGTATTGTCCCCTCCAGAGGCATCACAGGATTCATTGTGAGGATCTCAATAAATGAAAAATCTTTTCACTATCTGCTGCACGTTTGACTACAACATAAGTTTTCCAAGAAGACCAAATCTTCAATGAACTTAAAGCAGGTGGCCATAAACGCACCTTTTTCTGCGTTTTCTTGCATGCATAACTATGTGATTATTTAGCTATAAAAATAATTTGATACAGCTTGTTTACAGCTTGTTCCATGCAGCTTCCATAGAGCCTTTTCTGCAGAGAAAGTATGATGGCAGAATATTTATTTTTTTTATGATTGAGAAAGTGAGACAAATGTGTGTCATTAGTATGTAAATAATACTTGTAAGAAGTTTAAAAAAAAAAAAGGGGGAATAAAACGTCTGGGCCTGGAACGGTACTCCGGCCTCCTCCGACAGCCCAAAGATGTGTGTTTTGGTTTAGGTGACTCTAAATAGGTCTGAGTGTGAATGGTTGTATGTCTCCTTTTTTGTCTCTATGTGTCAGACTGGCGACGTGCCTCCTGCTCTCGCTCAGTGTCATCGAGGACTGGCTAGATCCCCGGCCCTATTGGATAAGCATTTACAATAATGGGTGGAATAAATAGTACAAAATAAGTGAACTGAGGAGGAAATTTATCATCCTTAATTTGAAAATTGGAATACTTTAAAACATTTTACCCAGAATTCAGAAACCATCATTGTTATGATAATAGACCACCAAATGCTATGATTCTCTGCCCTGCTGTTTTCATATTTGCTGATTTGATTGAGGCACCACGGCTCATTTCTAAATTGCTGCCACAATGTTAGCATTCATTTCCTCCATGGGAACCTAATCCACTGGTCCATGAAGTCAATGGGAGCTGATTGGACCACAGCGAAGTGTGAGTTGGGGGACTGAATGTGTGTGAGCAGTGGCCTGTTCACCAAGGAGTTCAGTGGTTTCTGAAAAAAGCTAATTGCCAGAATCAGACTATGTCTACACTGTGTGGATAATTCATTTAAGAGCAATGGTGGGGTGAATGGGGAACATGGAGGGTTATTTAAAAAAAAAAAAAAAGCTAATGCATAATTGTAAACCTTTTAAAAGTGATAAATTAATCCTGTGTGAAATGTTCTCTTTTTGTTGTACAGAGCAAGAAACTGTGACTACAAACATACTGGACTCACACAGTTGCTTTGTTGGCATCGATTACGACAGTTCAAGAAGTAATCAAACTGTTTAACACAGTGCACGTTCGATTAAGTCTAACAGCAGAACTTTTTGCATTTCATTGCAATGGAATAGTATTTCATAGCGGTTTCATTAGGGACCGTGTTCTTCGCCTGCATTTTCTGCAAGGTGTCGGTGAGTGACGTTCAGGAGACAGCTCTCAGTCTCCTCAGGCTCTTCTTTTTGTCAGTGTTTCATTGTGTCAATATACAATCACAGAGTGCAGTGACATTTTTATGTTTCTGCTGTCAGACTACTGCACACACGTAAAATAAGGATTTCATCGGCTGCGGTGAAGATGCAGTAGCAGGAAGTACGCCCTGACAGCGTTTAACAAATGGTAAATCCAGATTTTTCTTACAATCAAGAGAGGAGTTCAGGGTAAAAGCAGGGTTACAGAGTTTATTTAATAGCCTCACCATGCTGATGGTCCTGGTGTAGGGAGAGGAACAGAGGAACAGAGGAGCGAGGGCAGCGGGGTCGGGCCGGGCCGGGCTAGAGAGTGAAGAGTGTGGGGCTGTCTTGGTTGGATGGGAATGGGCTCTCAGCAGCCCATTCCCGTCTAGAAGGCTGGAGACTGGTGGGGCCAAGCAGGCTGTCTGAATAATGAGTGGGCTGACTGGCAGACGGTGATCCTGAACATAAGGAAACAAAGGTTCAAAGAACTGGAGCAAATCTTAAAAAGTGAAGGAGTCCCAGAGTCCTGGACGTGAGCTACGGGACTGGGAATGCAACAATCTGGTGAAGAGTAGCTCGAAGACTTGGGGAGGGGCTGTTTGGCCAGTATTACACTGTGAAGATATAAAACATAGGAAATGGAAAACAGCAGAAACAGATGGAGAGTTGGAAAACAGGTTACAGTACAAACTGTGCCAATGCACTACAGACACAAACCCTCTTTACTACAAACTGTCTCCATTGGCAGTTATTCAAAAAGGAGGAATGACACTTAACAGTGCAGATTCAGTGCCAGTACAGGACATAATGAGCTTTTAGTATGGAGCAATACAAAGGAAAGGTTTTGTTATTTAACAAGAACTAAATATTGACCAACAACAATAGTTTAATTATCAGAACTTAATATTCCTCTAAGGGCCAACTGTGGAAGGAGATGTTAATAGATTAACGCAATAAGAGAGTCTTTGCTATGAAATACATTTTCACACAAGTTAGTGACACAAAGGCAGCATGCCGGCATAGTGGTTAGTGCTGTTGACTCACAACAAGAAGGTCGGTTCAGTTCCCAGGCCTGGGAGTTTGCATGTTCTCCCGGTGCTGGTGTGGGTTTCCTCCGTGTACTCTGGTTTCCTCCCACCGTCCAAAGACATCATGTTTGGGTTAACTAGTGACTCTAAATTGTCCGTAGGTCTGAGTGTGAGTGTGAGTGTGAGTGGTTGTTGGTCTCTGTATGTGTCTGTGTGTTGGCCCTGTGATGGACTGGTGACCTGTCCAGGGTGACCCCGCCGTCACCCAGTCTGAGCTGGGATTGTCTCCAGCAGCCCCCCGCGACCCGGAAACAGATAAGCAGTAGAAGATGAATGAATGAATGAATGAATGAATGAATGGTAACACATAGTTGTATACAGGGTTATTAGAAATATAAGACAATAATAAGAATGTTGTTGACTGATAAAGTGACTTGATATTCCCTATTGATAATTATTGACCATGTTATTCTTCACAATCTGTGTCCTTTACTTTATCCATTGGCCCTCAATGCAAGCAATGTGCTGTATGAGATGATGTTGGTTCACAGCAACAAACCAAATCGGACTCCCCCCACAGACCTTTCGCAGCAATCGCACAGTTTTCTGTGACCTTAACCACGGCGTAGGAGCAATGGCCAAATTGTTGGCACTGAATACCATCTGGGGGTTTTGATAAATGTCCAGAGCAGATGTTCTTGACTGGTGGGGGGGGTTCTTTCTAAAACTAGACCGACCTCCCTGGAAAAACAACAGCAGTTGTCATTTCACCAAATTCCCTGACCTGTTGTACATTCAGGTTCGAGCTACAAAGCTCTCCAGTATTGATAGTTACATCATTATTAAGTTATATAAGTCAATGCAGGGGGGAAGTCTGTTTTTATCAGACAAAATGTCTGATTAAAAACAGGACAGAGATGGTCGTTTCCAACTGATAGTCAACATGAGTTAATTTAATTATTACTCCTTTCATCAGACTGTTTGATCTGGGAATACAAGTGATTTTATCAGATTTTATCTTCAGCTCAGCTAATAATCTACAAGTGTAATGCAAGGACTTCAGTGAGTAATTTACAACCATAGTGATTTTTAGAGCTAATAAGACATCTCTGGGTGCCTTTAATCTCCAAGCAAATTCCTGTAATTGTAATGCAAATGGACTTTATTGGAACAGTCCTGTAAATCCTTTCCAAATGGCACTAATTCTGTTAGATGACCTGCATACTTAGACTCAGGGAGAGCTGTGGTTAAATGTCACATGTATCAAGAATTTTAAACCGTTACAATTGTGTCAGTACCATGAACCATAATGGAGACCTCCATCATCGCTTTCTGGCTTTAACAGCACGTTTCTCTCTTGTAGAAACTGAAAATACAGTTAATCATGACGTGCATTATCTGGACAATGCTGTATTCAAAACGTGCAACTGGGTTGTTTTTTTTTTGTTTGTTTGTTTTTTGTTTTTTCTTTTCTTTACACTCGCAGGATTTGATTTCCTCAAACAGATATGGGAGAGCTGTCAGAACCAAGTGTGTGGATAATAACATATGATTGTTCAGTTCCTACATCACAAGAAATATAGAGTGAGGTGACTAAAGGATACATAGTAACAAAAGAATAGCAAGAAAGGCAGTTAGAAGAGGAGTGAACGAAATCTCAGTCAGTGTCGTTTAGTCTTTTCATTGAAATCCTCCATCTGTTGTTGTTGTTGTCGTCGTTGTTGTTGTTGTTAAACTATTACATCAGTACTGAAATCCACCGAAGTCTACAGATTTGCACATAAATTATCCCCAAATGTGTTCCTGCGACCACCCGAACATCCACAGAGCTGGATCAGTGTAAATCTGTCCATGGAGTGAATGTGCCGAGTCTATCTGCTGCTTCTCATAGTTATCAGAAAGAAAATCACATGAATCTACCGGCAAAGAGGCGAGAATGAGCCCAACAGTGAAAACAAATTGGGACTCTGGGGAGCTCTGATACCTGCTTTGGTGAGGACGAGATAATAAGATACTTCAACTGCACCAATAGAGGTTGGTCCCACAGGAGTGTGTGTGCTGACGGGTGTTAGAAGTACAAACACTAAGACAGCCATGTTTACATTGAGCATCTCACCATCCACGCCCAGTTTGTGCTGGAACCCTCAAAGGTCACATTGGTATCTGCCTTATTAATATAAATCCTCAGATTAGCAAATCGTTGTGGTTATAATGCTTATTGATTTTGTGGGTTGTTCTCCCGTATTTATTCACCAACCCCCGGGCCCACTGAATGACATTATGCACTGGATGGTGCGTTAAAATTTACAAACAGATGTGCTGTAGCCACAAAATACTCAACAGCCATTTATTTTTTTGTTCTTTTGTCCGTACAGCAAAGCTTCAGACTGTGAAGTTTACCAACCTGAGGAGGAGACTCAGCTCAAAGCGCAGCACAAGACTAATATGGATTCTATTCAAATCAACGTTTTTAGGTTTTTTGTTTTTTAAGACCATGGGGCTGGAAACGGGCGCTAGAGGTGGTGATGTTAGGTAGGTGATGTTGCTAAAGCTTCCTAAATCCCAACAAATTAAAGTAGCTTAATGATAAAGCCTCCAAAGAAAAGCATCTGAATGCCTGAAAGCCATAAAAGAGAAACACAAGCAAAATGAACTTTAACTGTTTTACATAAGCGTGGTGCTTTAGGGGGAATTTTCTCACTCTCTCCGTGACCTTACTTTATTCGAGGTTAGCTCACTGGAAATCAGTTAACCAATCTCCTTCCTAGTTTACAGAAGGGACACGTTTTATTTATCGATTTCGTTTTTAATCAGAGGCATTGCAGGGTTGTTTTTATATATATATGTGTGTGTGATGGGTTATCATATGATGGCAGAAGCTGTTTCTGGAAACATACACCAGCGTCCACAACCTCAATTTATCTTTAACTGCCTCATTTACAAATAAAGGCTTCCGCTTCTCCTGTGCATAAGACAACAGAGGAAATGAAAGAGTGGAGTGGGACTGACCTTGGAATATATGAAAAATAAACAGAGGAGTAGAAAAAAGGAAAAAAATTATAAATGGACTTGGGAAAATGGATATTTGACTTGGAGAGGCTATTAAGAAAGATATTTACAGGACATTAGCTGGGCACCTGCGCATATAAATAACGCATGTGGTATTTTTTCTTAGAGGTCTTTAGTGTTCCTCTATGTTACTTGCAGATGTCCCGCTAATGAGGAGAGCGATGCTTAATGAGGCAAAAGTCTACCTTTTCTTTTCACAGGACAAACACATTAAAGTTACACAGAGGATTAAATCCTGCAGACCTCCAAAAACAAAATGATTATTTCATTCTGTGAATAACCGGTTAGACGAATAGTTTGACAGTGTGAGAATTGCGGTTATTTGCTTTTCTGGCAATTTTGAAGATTTGAAGAAGATTGATATCGCTGTCATGCTTGAGTGCTAACTGTGCTAACAGCAGAACTTCCATCGCCACTACAGGTACATTTATGGCCCTTTGAGACATTGCACCTATGTAGTAGCTTTGCTGGTAATTTGTCTGTAAGAGGCTCATGTATCGAGCAGAGAAAAAAATATTGTCGGTGCAAAATCCATGAAAAGGATACATTTAGAAATGATGAGCTTTCCTCAGCAAATCTCAAAAAAAAAAAAAAAAATCACCTGTGTCGGTAACATGAGTACAAAAATCTGTTACACAGGTATGAGACAGCTATTTTATTTTTTTTTTGCTGCCATACCTCAGTTGTCATAGTCACAATAAATTTTGTGTATTGCTTACTTAGAATCAGAATCAGATTTTATTGCCAGGTATGTGTAAATATAATATAAATTTGACTCTGGTTTTTCAATCTTGGACACATTAAAGGAAAGACAAAAGAAAAATATCTAATTATATATATATATATATATACATTGATATTGGAAATATTTGTTGTGGAGTGTTGTACAGTAGTGCAGTAAAGTGTAAATGTTATAGGGAGATCTGGGAGAGAGCCTGGGGGAAGGAACTGTTTTTAAGTCTGGTGGTTTTGGCGAACAGAGCACTGTAGCGCTTACCAGAGGGAAGCAGTCTGAACAGTTTGTGTCCGGGGTGTGAGGGGTCTGCAGCGATGGTACCTGCCAGGTCCTGGATGGAGGGCAGGTCGGCCCCAATGATCTTCTCTGCAGACCTTTTAGTCCATTGTAGTCTGTTCCTGTCCTGCTTGGTGGCCGATCCAAACCAGACAGTGATGGAAGTGCAGAGGACAGACTGGACGAGGGCGGTGTAGATGATGACCAGCAGCTCCTGAGGCAGGTTAAGCTTTCTCAGCTGACGCAGAAAGTTCAACCTCTGCTGGGCCTTCTTCCTGACAGAGTCTATGTGGGAGGTCCACTTCAGGTCCTGGGAGATTGTGGTTCCCAGGAACTTGAATGAGTCCACACTAGACTCTGTTCTGTTGAGGATTGTGAGGGGGGTTAGGGTGGGCGGGTTCCTCCAGGTGGTTCTGACCACACCAGATGACCAGTCGGTCCACCTCGTGCCTGTAGGCAGACTCATCATCTGAGGTGCAGTGGTTGGTGTACAGGGAGAAGAGCAGTGGGGAAAGAACACACCCCTGGGGGGCGCCACTGCTGATATATATAATAGTTACAGCTTGAACACATTTAAAAATGTGAATACACCCTTAACGTTAGATGATCATTGTTGTCATGGTTTCAATATATGTAACATTAACAATAGAAACTGCATTGCCTGTTAGTTTCATTAGACAATCTATCCTGTATTTTGTATTTTGTAGGCCTATCATCGACCCAACTTCCTTTTATCTATCGATCTATCTGTCTGTCTATCAAGGCTTCCAATATTTCAATATTAAGAAAAAGAAAATAGTATATATATATATATCCTGCACTTTTCTGCAGTTTTCATCATAATTACTACCACTACTAATTACCCACTGCAAATAGGTCTTAATAGCCTGCTGCACAAATGAACTATTGGCTTGTCTTCCACAGGACAGTGTCACTGATTCAGAAGATAAATACACCCAATTTCTACTCCGACATAATGAAATAAAACTGCCGAGCAGACTCATACGTCTACATTGTGCTTTGTGGAAAGGAAGACCTTTTAGAATGAAGGGAAGAAAAAAAGTAAAGGTTTTTATTGCACACTTGATCAAAACACATTACAAGCTGGAGGAAGGTATTCTCGTCTCAGCACACATCAAGGTTGATGTTTGCTCCCGCTGTGTTTTTGTCTTTTTCACATAAACTTTATGGTGCAGCTTGATGCAGATATCCCTGTCCTTGAGAAGGACACCCCAGATTTGTCAATAGAGAGGACACACTTGAAATTATATTTTAGGAACATATCTATTTCACGGATTATTGTTTTGACTTATTCTAACAGACAAAAAAATCGACCTTGGAACTTGAACCTCGAAATTTTATTTTAGAAGCCACTCGTCAAATATTTGTTGAGACGTGTCAGTTTTTTCTTGTATATTTTGTGCTGTTTCGATTTTCCTGAAGCATAGCCGCAGCAATAATGGTTTGAGTGGAAGAGTTTGAACTTCTAAATTACGTCTGTATGTGCTGGTGGTGACCCCGGTGATGGTGGCCTTCAGGATCAGGGTGACATCGTCAGCAAATTGAGACACGTGAAGCAAGATTACCAGAGTGATGAGTGGGCCGAAAGAACATTTGATGAATGGAGGAATGAATAAATGGACCCTTTGGGCCTGGTTGAATGTATTGCTGCTGTAATTACCACCAATATCTGCCAATGGCCCATTCAACGTTTGTCACAGGTTCAGGGCGTTACTTAACCTTGCTAAGCCTAAGCAGAATGAGAGTGAAAATGATAATTGAGTGGCCATTACTGATGAGGATCTTGTGTTAATAGGTGCTAAATGATCATCTAGGAGGGAATAAATGAGTCTAAATGGCTGAGTGGGAGATGGCGGATGGAGGATATTAGGATCATTATTATTGAATAGTATGATTGCTATTGGCATTTCCAGAAATAAGGTTATAGTTTATAGCTGTACAGAGAGGACTCTCCGTGCTGCTAAGCTATAAGGAAGCAAAATTAAAATACCAATCGATCGTTTTAATTTAAAGCCCCAAATGAGGAAGACCATCTTCTTTCAACAAGAACATCTTTTCTGCCATTTAACAAAACGAAACAAAACAAACAAACAAACAAAGAAAAACAAAAAACGGCTCATAAACTTTATCGCTTTCATGATTGGATGCATTGAACCTCAGGAGAGGTAAGAACCTGCCCTGATGTTGTGTATCACCAATGTTACAGTGCAAAGTGATCATTTCTTCTTGCAATCTAGCACAGGTTGGTATCGGTTACTCTTGAGGTGGAGTGAATAGGGCTCAGGGAGAGACTGATTCTGTCATGTGAAGAGGCACAGTTTCTTATCAACATGATCAGCAGTTGAAGGTCAGAATTCCTATTCCTTTATAGTTGCTGTAACTTTATCAACCTGAACACAAGGACACGATAAACATGTTTTGGGATTCAGCGTGACTCACATTATTTTAATAGTGACATCAATAGTGTTTATGTCCATTGCACAGATTTAGCCATTTTATAAATGCAGAAACTTTCTGAGATTTTATTCTATATTTTTCAGTTTTTCAAAACGTTTCATGGTAATGCACTGATAGCTGTTGTCAAATCCACAAGTACCTGGCAAGCAGAGACTGTCAATATGTAGTCTGGCAATGTTTCAGTGGTGACAGTTTGACAAAATGAAAACAAATATAGCAAAAATAATGGGCTCTAGTAGCAACCCACAGCTAAATCACTGACTCAATGGAATCTAAATGCTCCCTATTTTCATCCCTCAAAGACTTTAATTATGGCAGCTGAAGCTCCAAAATAAGATTATTCCCCAAAGAAAACGACTGGGGAGGAATTTGGGCAATTTTGACAACGTCTGGCCTATCAGCGGGGTCCATTTGATCCAAAAGGTCGTCTTTAAAAACTCGACTAGTTTTTGAGATAAGTCTGACAAAGTGCAAATAGCAGGTTCAGCAGAAGACGCACCGATCAACCCAGACAGCTTGACGGTGAAGCACTCACATCCATAAATGTCAAAGTCAGAGATCACAAGATTTCAAAATCATTTTTGATCCAGCAGATATAAACTAATCTCAAATATGAAATGATGCACAGGAAACAAAAGAAGATAACAGTGATGTTAAGGCTTTGCCGAATATTACAAAGTGTTGGGAGTTTTTTTTTTCCATGAAAGCTGATTGCATTAATTAAAGTTGACAGCTACCTGTGTGGTGAGCTGACATCAAATATCAGTTTCAGGGTACGTATACCGGTTTGCATCTCTGTGTTACTGAAGACTCTAGAAAGAGTATTGAAAACAAGCCATTATATAAAAAAGAAGAATAGATAGTACTATCTGTTATTTGAACGTCTGTCAGCGTACATCAGCGAACACATCAGTTCTATCCATGTGAATGAAACCGTTTTGCTGACTCAATGTCCAGCAACTTTTAAAGAAAGAATAAAAAAGAGCAGGAGAAAAATGTCTGTGAACTGCGACTTTCACTGTCTTTGACTCCCAGTTTTGTTTTGTTTTTGTTTTTTTTTTTCCTTGCAAGCTTGCTTGTTCATTTGCCCCGCTCATCTCTTCTGCTAAAAAAGAAAAATCCAGGGTTGGAGAGGGTGAAAACTTAAGAGTACAGAGAGGTTCAAATTTATCGTTTGATGAGTTGCCATCCTTTGTGTTGCCTCCACATCAGTAGTTGGATTACTCAGAAGAAGACGGGCCATTTCCCGAGTTGTCTGTTGAGGCGTACTGGCAGCTTCATCCTTTCAGACACAGATGCCACGGGCCCTTCTCTGTGGTCGTCACATTTGGAGGAAATGAAGAACGTATCTGAGCTGCTTACTCTTTCTGCCGTGTCGTCACAGACTCGATGTTGCACAGGAGCTTATCGTGGCAGTGGGTGTTTCTGACGGCCCTCAGTGCTGTGTAACCTTTACCTGGCACGACAACACTGAGCGTCAGAGTCAAAGCAAACAAACTTATCCTTTAGTCCAACCAAATCAATCTCCTTTTTCTTCAGCATTCACTGAGGGTGAATAGATGCAAAGGTAATTTGTGACAGCATCGTTTATAGCAACAACTGTTTGGTAGTTTACGCTCATTACTAAATATAAATATACTACTAAGATCTTTTCAATTTCCTTTCAGTTTATTGGCTATCCTGACAGTAGACACACTATATTAGATACTAAAAGAGTAATAAAGGTCTTTGTTTCTTATTTCCCCCCAATTCTAAACATAATTTCTAATATAGATATGCCATTATGAAAACATTTGTGTAACAAACCTGCATGTGCACTTTGATTTCCCCCCCAACAAAGGAGCCTATCCTTTCTGCGGCTCATATGGTGGAAATTAAAGTTCAGATATCGCAACCTCCAGCTTATTTCAACATTTATTTTCTCTTGCAATCCTCTTCACTGCTGCAGCTTATTTGAAAAAGTAAAATGCCAAAAACACAGCTCAAGAGGTTCAATAATCAACTACTCTCATCTTTTCAGCCCATTTTTTTTTTGGTGACTGGACAGGTATCACCGCGGCTAAAAGTGCCTTTTAGAATCGATGTTGGGATTTCATTGATTGTTTTAAAAACGCACAAACGGCTGGTTTACATGACTGACCTTCTAAATCCATGTAAGCAATAACTGCACCCTGATGTACTTGGCCAGAATATCTAGACTCAAACCATCACACTCTCTATTAGAGCTCCGATATTTAAAAACTGTAAGTTTCTCTGTAATAAATATTCAGTTATTTCTATCATAAGCCAGAAGCTGATACTACATGTTGCAGGGAAGGGGGGGGGGGGGCGGCTCTAATTAAGTGAAGCTTTCACTTGTTTAACAGTCAGGAGGGACTTTCCCATCGACCAATCACCTGCCACACAGAGAAAAGCTGTCTCTGACAGCAGCAGCTGTTGTTTCAAACAAAAGGAGGACGGAGGGGAAAACAAAAAATTCCTGTCTGAACAAGTTTACCCTTCAATAATAGACGCTTTTTGGTCATTTTATGCCGAGCCAAGTGATAATTATGTGATCATGTCATATATTGTCAATATAAAAATAGTATTAAGTGCAATTTAAAAAAATAAAGTAAAAATCAATCTGGTAACCAACTTCCTAATGTGATGTTTTTTGATTGAGGGTTAAATTGTTAAATAAAAGGAACACCTGACTGTTTTGGGATTGATGATCTTTCTGGCTGAGTGTTAAATGGGAAGATTGAGCTACATATGAAACTATCTCTAGCTTAGCCAAATAAATACAATCAAAACTAACTGGGATCAGTGCTGAAAGTCCGTCATTGCGCTGTTAGGCAGATTTATTATTATTTTATTATTTAAGTTATCTTATCATCATTATTATTATTACATTTCTAACCCATTTTTTTTAATCCGAGCCAGTTCGTCTGTTTCTACAACAACTCATTATGCAAAGCTAAATTCACCTTCACCTGCCTGAAACTCTACAAAGCAGAGCGGTGTCAGTTTTCTCATCTCACTCGCAGCAAGAAACCTTCCAAAATTTCCCCTAAAATTTCCCTGGAGGTCGAATGGCATTTCAGGAAACAATTAGCAAAACATTGTTGTGGGAATTTTCAGTAACGGCTTTATTAAATTAGTGCAAAAGACAGACGAACTCATTCAAAATGTCATCTTTTTTCTGTACGGTGGTCTTCCACACAAATCCACACGCTACATTCTTTAGATGAGCGCAAGAGAAACAAGCAAAACTATCCACCAAAACCACTGTCTTTGTTTTCTTCTTACACATCTTCTTGTGACTCGGAATGAGGGATGGAGAGAGAGAACAGGAGAGGGCAGAACTGACGGGAGACACAACTGAACCTAAACACATGGCAGTCATCAAAACAACACTTCTGATTCTGCAATTAATCACAGGTTTAAAAGTAAAAAATAAACATAACAAAAATTTTACAATAAAATAGTCAACACATCAATAGCATTAGAAATAGTGTCTAAAGTTCACAGAAAAAAGGTTTCCTCTCATTTTTTTTATTCACTCACTGTGTGGGTGACCAAACAACTTGCAATCAAAGTACATAAGTTAATCAATACCGTATTTATACAATGGTAAAAAATAAAATATTTATATAATTGTACTTTTTTTTTTAAGGTTTACACCGTTACTATAAAGATATACTGCTTTCCACTCCATGACAACTAATGCAATAAAAACAGAAGCAAATTGAAGAAACAACTCCAGAGAGTTTCTGACTTTGAAGGCTTATGGCTAACACCTTGTCCTAAAAGACCACAACGACTGCAGACAAAGAAAAAACAGGCTTTGCTCTTTGCACTTAAAGGGGGGGGGGGGGGGCAAACCAGATCGAACACAGTCTGTGATGAGAAAAAAAATAATAATAAAAAAAAGTCAATGCTCTATCCCAACCAGGACAGTAGCTCAGCCTTTGCAGTGTTCCCTGGCCCACCGAGAGACAGAGTAGCCAGCAGACGGGGAGACGGGAAAGGTGAGGCAGATGGATAGAAAGTGGGGAGGACGGGTAAGGTGAGGGGGAGGAAGAGGAGGAAGAGGGTCAAGCTGTTGTGGGCAAAAAGAAACAGAGAAATAGAGGTAGCTATGGCAGGAAAAAGAAAGGCGGGCATGGAGTGAGGCGTTTCAGATGCACTTTGGGCAAAGACCAGAAGTTTAATGGTGAGGTCCAACGTGAAGTAGTTTTATAGCGTTTTTTTTTTTTTTTTTTTTTTTTGTTACAATATCAACATACATGTTTCAAGTATCTTGTACATATGTGGCATGTTGCCGTGAATGCTGCTTACACCCAGTGCCAGTTTGATGGTGCGCTGCCAAAACACAATGAAAACCGTAAAAATAATAATAAATGAATGGGGAAAAAAGAAATAGAAAAAAATCAATGTTAGTGCTGAGAGGACAGATAGAAGGAAAAAAGTTAAAGCGAGTCAAAACTGAGTCAGAGATGGTAGAAGATGAGAGACGACTGAAGTTAGGAAGGCTAGATGCAACAAAGAAAGAGAAGATGTAGAGAAGCAGACGAGAGTGGAAAGAGGATAAGTGAGATATCTTTTTCAAAAAAACCCCCCAAAACAAACAAACAAAAAAAAAAAAACAACCCAAAAACAAAACAGAGCGGTGCTGTACAGCAGTTGTGCCGGTGGGGATTGTGGATATTTTCTTGTTTGATTTGTCGTGGCGAGAAGAATTCTTCTCACTTCTTGTTCCTTTCAACTTCTTCTCTCCTAAGCCTGGGTTGCATGGGGGACATAAGTCGTTGCTTTTCAGTGTTGCGAAAAAGGACTACGGGAGTTTTCAGCAGAATCTACAGGCCTGATCGGACAGGAGAAAAGAGAAAGGAAGACGGAATGGGGAAGGGGGGGGGAAGATTTGTGGGAAACAAAAGAGAGAAGATAAGAGATAATGTAAAGGCCATTATGGTCAAATGCAATCAGTTACATGGGACAGGTGATGGTGCAGCATCGTTACAGAGTCAGTGAGGACGGAGTGCCGCCGTGTAGGTGGCTTTAATGTGAGGGCCCGCCCTGAAAATACGCCAGCATGTACCTTCCTCCACATCCTCCACACTTGAATCACGAACACCTCTCTCCAAAAGTTGGAGAGCATAGAAGTGCACCGTGTTTCTGATTTATCATGTCATCTGGAGGTATTTTGTGAAGTGTCAACAGAGAAGATGAATTGGCTCCTCATATGTACTTAGAGGATACAAAATAAATTTTTCTTTTTTCTTTGAGAATGATTTTAGATCGCGGTGCTATGAACAGCTCTGAAGCCGAAACTTGTCCGACAAATTAGGCTGGACTGAACTGGCTACTTAATTCTGTGAAGAGTCTGGTTCTGTTCCCACAACATGATCTTCCTGAGAGCCTGTGAGCTTCATCGGACACAGGTCAGGACACGTTCATTTTGTACCGATGACGTTCTCCTTGGCGATGAGCCCTAGCGGACGGTATGTTCTCTGGTAATGTGACAGTTTGTCACATCAGTCCGGCAGAATTGCAGCACACTATTTTTGAAGTTTGAGTCGACAAAAACGCACACACACACACACAATCACAAATGCCTGCAGCAGCTGTGCACACTTGTATACACGTGCACAGCGCAGAATGAAATTTGAGAGATTATTGATTGCCTTTCTGCCAGACATCTCCCTCCTATTCTCCTCTCTATTTCTGACATGTTCGGAGATGGCTGAGGATTAGGAAAAAGCCCCTCTTCACTCCTTCTTCCCATTTTCCTCCTTCCCTCCCTCTTTTTTCACCCTATTTACTTTTTCTGATATAACAGAATTGGACACTTTTGTCATCAAGTAAAGCTTGAGGGCATACCAGAAGCCCAAAGTGTTACAAGTAGTTGGACAAAATGATGAAGTTACACAGGCAGGTCCCTGAACTCAAAGTGAATAATTTGGTAACACTTACTTAGCTTCCACTTAATTCAAATTGGACTTTACTGTAAAATGAGCACTTCACTACATTTATTACACGCTTCACAGCCACACTTGAGGTAAATCAAGGTTGGCAAATAACTGTTAACACCTTTTTACTCCTTTGTCAGTGCGCAGTTTTATATTTCCAAAGTGAGTTTTATATTAGAAAAAATAAGCAGAATTTTAAATCACTATAGCAACAAACTTTGAGCTTTTATCCATAAAACCACTGTTCTAATCCACTTTTTGTGCGCTAGTTTCTCCCAGAAAGAACCTCCAGATTCTTTATAGTAAATTTGCATAATCAGCTCTGATAAAGTCATGTGCTGCTACTTGGTGGTTTGCATCTGTATAGAAGCATAGAATCATTTTCTTCTATGGTTTTTTTTTTTTGTAATATTAGCTACAGCAGTTGCTAAGACAACATCCTCATGTGCAGCTGTAGATAGCAGATTTGGTGTCCATTTTAACAGCTGCTCCCAACTTCAAACTCCAGTTACAACCCGTTCACTAGGTGGGAAAATGCGTTACGAAATGAAAACAAGTTGAATCAAACAAACAAATTCAAACGGAGATAAACAATAGTTGGGTTTTTTTGTTGTTGTTGTTGTTGTGAAAATATATTTAAGCCCCGCAACTAGACAACTTGCCCCGCAAGGACAACTCTTACACACAGAACCAACTGAAGAGCTAACATTAACATGCTTATGTTGTACGTTCCATAAAATGTTAAATGTTCCATAAAACACCAGAGAAGCGCTCTGGTTCTTTTCTGGGTTAATGCATATGTAACATAACTGATCCACAGGAAACTAATAGCATCCGCAATGATATTTTACTAAATCAAAGGATGTGACAAAGGTCTGATGAACCATTTGAACAATTCTGAATTGAAAAATCCATAAAGTTCCCCAATTATTTGCTCTCAGAGTTGGGAGGGAAACTTATGAACCTAACTGCAGTGCCACAATGATGCAAACGGAAACCTTTCACATGCACAGTTTTTGGGGCATCATCACCAAACTTCCTACAAATCTGATTTGACAGGTGATTTAGTTCACCACAAAGGAGGTGGTCCTGGATTTCAGGAGACAGAAAGCTGAAACCGATCCCCTCTTCATCAATGGAGACTGTGTGGAGAGAGTTAACACCTTCAGATTGGTGGAAGAAGGCCCAGCAGAGACTCCACCACCTGAAAATACTCAGAAGGAACAAACTGGAAGAGAAGCTGCTGGTGACCTTGTACTGCATATTCCATCACTGTCTGGTATTCTGGCTGCACAGCAGCTGAGAGGAAAACACCGCAGAGGGTGATCAAGTCAGCTGAAGAGGCAATCGGCTGCTCTCTGCCCTCTCTGAAAGACATCGCCAGGTCCCGATGCCTCTCCAGAGCAGAAAGGATGACCAGCGACCATCTCCACCGTGGACACCACCTGCTCAGCCTGCTGCCCTCTGCAAAGAGGTACAGGAGCCTCAAAAACAGGACAAACAGACTTCTACCCTTCGGCTGTCAGGACACTAAACAACCACAATTCAAACCAATCCAGTAAATAGTGCAATATAATTAAGTGCCGAATTGACCTCACCCAGGTGCAATTACAACATGCTGCTCTTATTTCTGTATTTATCATTATCTATACGCAGGAGTTGCTCTTTGTTTTATCCCTGTGCACTGTTTGTTAAATGTTTGCTCTTTATCTCTTCCAATGCACCTTCAGTGCAGACGCTGTGTATTGACAGTAAAGGCTATCTTATCTTATCGTTTCTATCCCTGTCATATTCTCTTGTTATAATGTTGGATACATTTTGCTTCAATAATTCATCAACAAGGAGCATTGTTTAGTAAGTTCATAGTATTAAACTTTGTAAGAAACTAAATGTCAAATTTATGACTTAATGATAACAGTTTTTAACAGCACTGATTGGGTGCAGCAGGAAAAGGAGAAGTCAGGAGTTTTCTATTTCAGTTCACACAGGATGGTGTTCTGATTTTTACCGGAGGATCGGGGATATTGTTCCAAATGACGTCTCCTCTATCGCACACCTCATTGGCCATGCTATGGTGGAAATCTTGCTTCCATGTTTCAGTCCAGTAAACACATGTAGAAAACTGACTGCAAGGGGCAGACGGTTGATCCCTTTGTTCTTCACCAAACTTGGGTAGAATTTATGGTAATAGTCCACCAGCCCTCGACATGCTCTCAGATGAGGCCCATTTTCAGGCAGTGGTGCCTAAAGCAGCACTTCAATCTTTTCCTCAGATGTCTGTAACTCTTCCTTTTTTGATTGCATGTATGAAATTTCCTCTTTGGTTAAAAAAAAAAAAAAGGCATTTCTGAACTCTCATTCTTAACCTGGTGAGGTTCAAGGTAAAAAAAGATGTTGGCCATCATCTTTGATGGTGACAGTTTTGTCACTGCGGGGCTGATCCTTCTGCACGCACCAACTTCCTGTACTGGTCAATAGTTTATATTGTGAATGAATCATTGATTTCCTAGGAGCCTTAATGCCCTGGATCTGAAATGAAGTGACTGTGAAATTTTGCAAGTTGTCCCCCCCACAATCAGATTTTTTTTCATTCATGCAACGTGTTCCTCTCCGTCATCAACACTTCTATCTGTGACACTTTCCCAGGTGTGGTGTCGCTGACTTCCTTCACTGACAAGTAGTTGTTTCGTGATGTGCTAATTCAACTGGCTTTTTCGTGACTTTGTCATTTTTTATTTTCTGTAATTTTTTCCTTACAGTTTTTTTTTTTTTTTTTTTGGAGTGTTTTGTCTCTGTAGGTCGCTTATCATTTAAATTCTTCCTTTTTCCATTTTGGATAAACTGTCCTGGTTACAGCAGTTCAGTTTGTTTCAAAGGTTGTGAGGAAATAGTTGTTTATAGTCACACACAGAGGTCACTGAGTCTGTGCCGGTCTCATGCCTGCCACTTGTGGAGTGATCTATAGTACTCTTCGATCATGTCTCTTTCAAGCTGTGAAGCTGTAGACAAGACAATTCAGTTATTTTCACCAAAGCTTCTTTCTGTCATTCCGTGTACGTCGCTGTATTTTACTTCCTGCGGCTTTTGTTGTTGCTTTCTGTTTCAGTGTGTTTTGAGCTTTTGATCCTGTTTGTCAGGTTTCCACTTTCTTGAAATTTCCAGAATTATTTGTCTTTGAACCAACAGTGGTCTGGGTCGTGTAACATGTCTCGACAACCGTAACATTTCTATCCTGACATCTTATTTTTTTGCTGTATCTCTGGAGCACCTGTACTAGTATGTCCGATAGGGCATCGTCACACAGGAACTTCTTTACTGTGGTTCCACAGCACGTGTCACGCTGAGCTTATGTAGCCTGATGTTTAAACCTGGGCTATGTCTGTTAAAGGGTAAACTATTTGCTTGTGTTTTGCCAGATGGCTTTTGAAAGCTCTGTGGCAGCATGCCCGTTTTTACCTGAAGCTGTGTAAGATGCCAGTTCTCTTCTTCAGTAAAACCGTTAGCATCACATAATAACTCTGCTCTTTGGGTAATAATGGCGATTCCTCCCAGTCTTTATCGTCACTTTAAAAGGCTGTAAGTGCTTCAATTATTCTCAAATTCATCACAATTTTGTCCAGTTCTTACTTGTTTTTGTTACGTTTCTAGATGTGTATGTGGTCTTAAA
Source organism: Remorina albescens (assembly GCA_034769265.1). NCBI lineage: Eukaryota > Metazoa > Chordata > Actinopteri > Carangiformes > Echeneidae > Remorina > Remorina albescens. The sequence goes on from CM068475.1 coordinate 53,331,285, forward strand.
AAACAGAAATGCAGACCATTAAGTTGTCATGCATTATAATGTGGGCTATATAGTAAAACTTAAGATAAATTTACACTACAGCAATACAGCTTTAGTCAAGCCTTCATAATATTGCTTAAATTTAAATTTTAAATTGCGATAATTGTTTGTAATGAGTTCCTCATTATTCTATTATCGACTGCAGAAGGAGGTATTGTAAAGAATAAAAAAAAAAGGGTACAGCGTCTATAAATAATCATAGCTTTTTTTTTTTCAGCCCAATAAATGATGAATCAGTTACATTTAAATGTGTTTGTGGTAAGGGCAGATAATGCTAAATAATTCCAATCCACCACTGTATGTCTGACAGTTTCAGTAACGTTTACGGAGCCATGCGATATAAGCACTTCACAGTAAAGAGTGTGCGACCTTACACTGCTTCACCATCTTTGTATTCACTTTTGCTGACTGTGACTGTGTGAAAGTACGACACGCCGGTGCAGAAAAGCAGTGGTTTCACTCAAGAATGGATCAGGTGTACCACAAGCAGTCTGCCTTACTTAACAGGCTTTTCTTTAAGCCTTGCCTTTTACTGCTAATCTAGCAAAATGCATGCAGCAAAATGTGGTGTAAAACAACCAATTTGGAGGTGGCAATTTGTCATAGCTAGTGTTTGTTTCTACTGGTTTACTGTTTTTCTCCATTTCTATTGTGATTGCCTGAGTGGGTTGCACTGCTGCTCTATTGGCTGCGGTCACAGCTCTTGTGTGCTTTGTTTCATAAGTTGGCAGTCAGTCTCAGTCAAACAAACTCATCAGTGGTTTGAACTGTTGACGCGTCATCCTCCCCCATCTCTGCCTCACTCTTTCTCGCCGCATCGCTCTCCCTCTGGATGTGATTAGGAAGCCGTCCTGATGAATGTGAACTATAATTTTCTCAGACATTATGAAATGAATTGAACTCTGCATTTCAGAAAATTCTGATTGGGATTGACCATCTAATAGGGAGGTGGGTATAAACAGGAGGTGGTTGGGACAGATTTTTCTTTCTCTATTGTTTTTTTTTCTTCCCTCTTTCAAAAGGATCTGGCATAAGTGTGAGAGTGGAGAAACACTCGAAGGCTGTCAAGTCTCAGATATTGGTTTTTGCAAATCTAATGAGACTCTGGCAGGCCTGTTTCACCTCACATGAAGAACTGGATATAAAAGAGGAAATTCTCCCCCTTTGGCAAAAAAGTCAAGGTCTTGACAAAAAAAAATAGATTGCTGAATCAATTCACTTCAGCTCCCGTGCAGATACTGGCTATGAACTCAGGTTAGGAACAGATGAAAGAGAGAATTAGGAAGGAAGAAAGAGTGAGAAATCAGGGTATGAACGCAATATAATGACTGTGGCTTAGTTATGAATAAGTAACTTGTGTCCCTACAGCCAGCAGGATTAGCTACAATAACCACACGGTGCTCTTATAGGAGCAGGTTTTCGAATGACTCTTGCTACACTGCGTTTTTATTTCCTGCTGTTGTTGTGGTTGTCGAGTTGTAAAAACCTTTCAAAGGTGAGCAGGAGCATTCACAGATGCGTACTTGTGAATAAAAGGTATGAATGTGACCTTTTTATCCCATCCAGCACAATTTTGTCACATCTGCCAGCTACTTGTATATACAGTATAAACAATCTCAGGATGAATGTTAATAACCTTCTCTGTCACTCTGGTCCAACACTACCTGGAAAAACGGTCATCTTTAGCAGAAATGAACCCATTTCCATTTCACAACAGCAGACATACAGGAATACATTGATTCAAGCTTCCTTTCACCGTGTGAATGACCTGATGGAGTATTACAGGGATTCACTGATGTTGACTTATCTTACTGTCGCCACTTATTATAAGCCTGTGTGGGTAAAATCACCAGCTTAAAGCGTAAAATTTAAATTTAACAAGCTGCAGGAGGCATAGCAGAATCAAACAGGACGCGGGAGGGAAGAGTAACTATTTCCCAGTCTTTTAATTGCCCAGAGGAGAGGAGGGTGACAGTTGATTAGCCCAGGTATGTCACGGCTGTGAGACGAAAACAGCGGCATTGCCGCATGAAGGAGAAAACATTAAAGGTGAAGAGAGAGAGCCTGCCAGGGTAACATTGAATACAATGAAAGTTAATGAGCCTCACACATCCAGAATTTAGAGATGACTCATCAAAGAAAACTATCAAGTGTTTTCTAAATAAATAGCTGATTGTGATAATCCAAATCTTATGATGTGATATTCTTGGGTTCTGTTTTGTTTGTTTTTTTCAGTTGTTGATAGCGCGAAAAGCTTTAAAATGTTCTTAATTTACTTGACACACATGATTTTTGACATTTGTGTGTTCTACCAGTGACCACTCATTGTGTTGAGGGCTCACTGAAACACTCTCTGATGACCTCAGTGATATAAATACCACTTTTAATCAACCAACCAACCAAAAGCAGATTATTGTATGGAATAGTTACTTAGAGTGACTGAGTACTATGAGCTCAAGCACTATAAACACACATAAACATCATCAGGGAGTGACTTTGAAAATCCAATTCAAAATAGAGATAGACCTTTATCTGTTTACTTTGGGCTTAATATAATCCGTCAGCATCAGAAAATAAGGAGCACAGACGTCATTCACTTTTTCATTTTGCTCCAATCCTGTGGGTTTGGACTGTAGAGTGGCCGAGCTGTCTCTAAATGATGGTATATAATGAGGGACAGTGTGGCTCCACTTTCTCCCACCGCACAAAAATGAAGCCACAATATCCCAAACCTGAATTTTCCTAGCTATGGTCATTTAGCAACAACCGCTCATTTTCTCTCTTTAATTGTCTCTGGATGGTATTTTCTGTTGTGAGTCAGGAAGCCGTTCCCACTTGGGATTCAAAATACCTTCAAACATGTGCAGCATTAAATTAGATCATGGTTGCTCCACTTATTAACCAGAGCCCTGCATTTCTGGGAGAATCCATCTTGCCCAGGTTCCACGCATTTTCAAACCATCATGTTGTCCCGAGTGGCCTCAGCAAGAGTTTTACTTCCAACTGATAAAAAAAAAAATGGGATGGATACAGAGTACGGCTGGTTCAAGTTGGGTGAAGCTGGTAATAAATGGTGATCGACTGATGGTTAATCAGAAAATGAAGATGCTTTCAAAAAAAAAAAGGTGGCAGGTTATCTGACTGTTTAAAATGAAGTCTTTCCGGTTTGGTTGATGCAACAAATAATCCGACTGATCAGGTTTTCAGGGTACGATGGAAAAAAGGTAAACTATTTTATAAAAAATATAAAATATAATATAGAGTTTCTTCTGTTGCCAAAAAAAAAGTTGCTCTTCTGTTGAATTTCTAGTGATGCAGTTCCAAATTAATTTTTTTTTCTGCCCACAAAGCTGTCAGATCTGTGATGATGAACTTCACTTAGTGCACATTAACCACTACTGATATCTTAATGATCATAATGGCATCACTTAGCACAATGAGCCGGAGTGGAGGGCAATGATTAATAAAGTTTAACAGAACTTGTGAATGCCCGAAAGCACATTAATGGCTTCGTTTCAAGCAAATGTCCCAGCAAATCATGGTGCTGACACTACAGAGAACAGCAAGAAACGGCAACAAGTAAATGTCAAGTTTATAATGCTTATTAGTTATACCTCTTTTTGACAATTCTATTAGGATGCTAGAAGGTTTATTCAGAGGATACAAATGCTTTTATTTTCACATCTTAATGTTATAATAACATGTACAAATCAGACGTTAGTGTTCGCATTCATTTAACTTCATAATCTTAGTGATTTTTAAAATGTTTTCTTTTTTTACTTTCCTTTTTAGCAACTTCAGATTTGATGAAAAGTCCCACTGTATCCCGGCGTAACTGTATTAACAGATGTAGCAACACATGTAGCAGCTTATCATTCATAATAAATGAGTAAAACATGAGTGCAGACTGGTGCAACAACTTTATATTCATCAACTATTTATGATTCCTTAAAGCTTCACTTGCTAATGATCAACAAATAATTTGAGTGCCAAAGTAAATATGATGATGAATTTTTTGGTTCTTTAAAAGGTAACATGCATAATAATAAGGTGGTGACATAATTATGCACTCGCAATGAAAATCAACATATTCAAATCATCGAAGACTTTTCCAATGTTTACTAAGTAACACCTCATTATGCTTTTCATTAATAGCTCGTAGTCTGGTAAGACATCAGTGGTTATTTATAATGCAGTTCCAGCTGAGTTGACTATAGAATTTACTTGGTTTTCACTCCTCCTTAAATATCACAGGGAAAACTTTTTACATCTCAGTTTAAAGATCAAAATCCCTCCAAACTTGATCTGGAGACAAAAAACAACAAAACCGCCCCCAAAAAACCACCCCAAAAAAACAAGCTTTCATTTCACTCTGGTATGAGGTCTCTTCAAAGAAAACTGTGAAAAAGTCATTTTTACAAGAGTAAATAAGCCCCTAAACAGCCTATCTCTACAGCCGAGAGGGGATTAGTGTAGAGCTGGAGAAGGAAGAGGAAAAGTGGCTGTCAGAGCAAAGCGAGGGATCAGAGAGGAGGAACAGTGTGGACTAAAACCCGGGATGGTGGAGGTAAATTAGTGGCATCTGGGTTGGGAGTTGTTTGTTGGCTTTAATGGCAAATGCTTTGCTTTTACCCTCACTCTCCCTCTCTCTCTATCTCACTCTGTATCTCGCTCTACTTTAGTCTTAGAATGACATTATTACGCTTGCTGAAATTACAGAGAAAAACAGGAAAGACCAGGTCATTGCAGTATGCTCTAACATCAGAGGAAAAAAAATCTGTGCCTGGAACCCATAATCCTGCATAAAAAAGATTTTTAGCATGTGGTTTGAGCTTGTAGACTTTATTAAATTGAGCACACACACAGTGTAGGTTGAAATGGTGTAGGTGTGTCTGTACAAATGTGCGGATGTATATATTGAGAAAAGGCAGAGAAGCAGGAATACTGGCACAAACCTCAGCATCAAGTCCACCAGAGAATATAATCATCATTTTTGACCCATTTTCACTTCCCTCATTAGCCTGATTCATACACAGTCACTGTGGGGCAGCACATTAATCTCTGACTTCCAGCTATGGCCGCTCCACACATGTGTAAAATAAACATTCTTTACATAGGAAAGATTTTTGCCTCCAGCCGCGCATCATCAAGTTTAATTTTGAGCAATGGCGAAGGTGCTGTGGGGAGATGGTGAACTCATCAGTACACATGAGCACTGATAGGGGGCAGTGTGGTCATCCGTGTTGACTCCCCCACCTGTGAGATGCATTTGCAGGGAAAAGTAGAACATTCCTCCCTACAACTACTCCTAAAATCTGAAATCCCTCCTTTTTGTTTGCGTCTGCAGCCCGTGGGAGCGCGCATTAAGTGCACTGAGCTCGCTCACTTAAAGCGTCTCACCTCAGATGAACAAAGGATGCTTTCACATGTACATTTAACGCCTCACTGTTGAATGCTTTGTGTTGTTTACATGCGTTTCCACGGGATGGCAGAAAAAAAATGGAATAACTGCCACCTACTTTTCCTGTAACCTTTTTTTTGTGATGTGTGTGTGTGTGTGTGTGAGAGAGAGAGAGCCTGCACACAGATCACAAAAGAAAGGCTTACAATGGAGGGGAGTGAAAGTAGGCCCCTCTAAAACCCAAGGATTTAGCAGCCAATCCCTCAACGGCAAACAAAGGTCTGGTAAGCATTAGAAGAAACAGTATATGTTGGCGCTCTGCACACACACACACACACACACACACACACACACACACACAGGCCTCACTCTCTAGCCCTGCAGGGTTACATACATTATTTAGAGGTCTGAAAAGAAACCTCAGTAGAGAGTTGTGGCTGAGAGTGAGGACAGGAAAAAAAAAGTGAGGATGTGGGTCTACTTATGGCCGAGTTCCTGAGAGGAATGATGCTGAGAGAGACGGTGGGGGAATATTATGGAAAGGTGTGATCCGGCTCATGTCGGAGAAAAAAAACAAAAACCTGAACAGCTCCTCATCATATTAGGAACAGGATTCATAGCCCACACGTCATTTTAAATCCTTTGGCTTTCGGTAGATGAAAATCTGTCAGAGGGGCAGAGATGATCCACTTTTTACTCTCTTCAACAGAAACCAACATGGTTCATCAATCCTCCTGATTTATGGAGACTCAGTGAACTAATCTCCCTCTTTCTGTCTTGTTTGCATTTTTAGAAATAATACAAATGTGAGTCAGTCCAGTTGCTTTTGGCGAGAGTATGATTTTTCAGATGGAATACAAAACCAAAGCACTTGTTAAAATAGCCTTTTCTCTACATAGGTTTTTGATCTCTCCTGTTGATCCTCTCTCTGAAATACATAAGCACTCAGATACGCAGAAATATTTTGCCCACAATCCAAAAAGACACACACAGACACACATAAAATGCCAACTACTGGAGAGATTGTAGATTATGTGTCCTCTCGAGGGTTTAGCTCTTACACAGGGGAGGCTGAGAACAGCTACATGCAGTTCTTGTTTTCGGTTTCATAACCTCAGACACTGAGGGCAAACACCTACTCTGTGTTCAGTGCAATTTGGCTTGGGCAAAACCAGCATCACATTTAGCCCCCCCACCAATCCTTATTCTGCGCAGGAATCTTGTGGACTTAGATGCTGAAGACAGGTGTTGACGTACTATATTGTTCACCTTCAGTGCTTTCCAAATTTTTTAAAACCAGAATGCCCCTTCATTATGAGTTGTATTCCCGGTTTGAGCCGACTAGCCTCCGCTGCCACATGTGACAGCTCTTCCCTGAGGATGAGGCAGACCAGTGTGCGACGGTTTACTTCTGCTATCCACACAAACCCATATGTAGTAACTGTCACATCATGGTGTGATTTCAGCTTTCAGGTCTGACCTTCTCAGGCTGAAGGGAAGGCCAAAATGTTTGCTCTCGCATTCACCATTTTTAACAGCTGTGCACCTGGATAACTTGGAAAAGAAGTCAGAGGAAAAACGTGTTGTACTACCATGACAAGCGCCCGTCTTCTAGGATAGTGTTTGTGTGTGGCGTGACAGATATATTTCAGGTTTGATCTATTTTGATATTAGATTTTTGTCTCACAAAATGTAATGGAGTTTCTTGGTTAGATACTGAAAAAGTAAATAACCCTGATGAATAATTTCTTTGTACAATTATCCAAGGCCTACTTTAGAGTTTTTTCCTTCTCCTGTTCCTAGTTTGATTTACTTTATTTAGTCATTATACAGTTTATACACAAATCAGCTATAACATTATGACAGACAGGTGAAGGGAATAACACCCTTATTATCTTTTTAAAATGGCACTTGTCATTGGGTGGGACATATTTGGCAACAAATGGACATTTTGTCCTTCAAAATGATGTGTTGTAAGCAGGCAAAATGAGTAAGGATGCGAGCCACTTTGACAAGGAGGGTGTGGACGCAGTGTGATGCTTTTGGCAACTCTCTGCTACGAAACCTTGGATCCTTCCTTTAAAGTGGATGGCACTTTGGCATGTTCCGCCTACATAAACATTGGTGCAGACCAAGTACACCTCTCCATGGAAACCGTATTTACAGTTTCTGTATCTGTATCTGAAAGAGGCCTTTTCCAGTAGGATAATGCTGAACTGCCACACTGAGGAAATAGTTCAGATGGATGTGCTTAAAAAACAAGTCTGATCCATGTAGGCTCCACCACCAAGTGCCTGCTGCTAATGTCTTGTCTATGTTTGGAAGTCAATTAGGACCCAATCCTCAATCAGTCAGGGGTGTTTTGGCAGCAAACATGAGACCTACGCAATATTTGGCAGGTGGTCATAATGTTATGTTTAATCAGTGTATACAGTATATAAGGCTATATGTTTGCGAGCAGGTTTCCTAAAAGTTTTACTGAACAGTAGACAAGAAAACTTTCATGTTGTAAACATTTTTTGTCTCTCCATTGGAAATCATCAGACAGAAAAAAAAAACCCCAGTTTGACAGTGTCGGTGGTATGGAAGACCTAAAAATTATTAATAGTACTGCTGCCAGTGATGTTTCATGGAGCACTGCTTTATTGTGACAAACATAAAGAGAGTATGGTTTGATGTGATATTTCTAAAGCAAAGCAGTCCTTGACTAATTTAAGAAATGGTCAAAGTGCAACACAACGGCCATGCCGATGTTTGTATGATTATACAATAACAACTGACATGTAGCTACGGTGCTGAAAATGCTGTCTTAAAAATAAATAAATAAATAAAAAATTCAGTAAATTTTCAGCCATGATGATCACAGTATGGTAAAGAAAACAGAAAGTGAAAGGCCGCATGGCTCAGACTATACTTTTGTCCAGTACGAGGAAACTGGTTAATGGTACAAATTCTTTTGAATCACTTAAACATGCAATTTAAAAAGAAAAATTTTTTTTCCTATGAGGTGGTAACTGTGATTGGTGTGACTTTTCCATTGCAAAATATTCATAGGTGTACTTGACCAAAAAGAATTTTCTTGGAGACAGAATTAGAGACAGGGTGCTAAACTATGTGTGAACAGAGGGAAGAGTAGACACAGATACAGAGAACTGGGGCAATTAAGAAAAACTGCAGTACTGCTGTGTGGCCTTGCACACTCTACGTCTGTAGCCCGGTGGGCAAAACAGAACAAAACAGAAGAGTTTAATCTTCACACCTTTATTCTCGTCTCCTTTTCACAACCTTCCCCTTCAGGCTCTTTCCATTTTTCTTCCCATCATCATTCTCCTGCAGGGTCAGAGTTCAGCTTGGAGATAAGGGAATTGAAACAGGATCTTCTCTGCCTCTCTGTCAGACTATCTAACCATACACTGAAGTGATCAGTCTGCTCTATCTGTCCCCAAACACGGGTCACTGTGATGAGGTTGAGCAGGAGTTGTGTCTCTGGGTGCTCGTGTGTGTGCGCGGAGATGTTCTGCATCTGAATTGGCAGAACCTCTGTAGTTCATCTGTAATACTGTCTGAGTAGAATACACACACACACCTTGTTTTCTCTCTTTCTGTTATGTCTGACCTCTATCTCCAGGCTACCATTACTCCCCGTTACGTCTGTTCTAACAAAGGAAACACAGCTACAGCCCAGATGAATGGACATGTAAACACAGTACAGAACAGGGCAAAACGAGCACCAAAAATGTGAAATCCGGAGCAGTCATTAGGTAATGAATGCCCCTGTGCATCACTGCACTATTTACAGTTGCGTAATGAATGCTACCGTTGTTCAGAGTGAAAAGGACATATTGAGAGAAAACTCTCCTAATGTCAACTTGGCATGTCAACCAATTATGATGCCTTCTGGTTCAGACACTCTGCCTTCTCCCATGGCAACTGGAGATAACCAAATATTTCTGAAAAGGAGAGTGTGAAAATCAAACTGACTCTTCCAGCTGGCATATTCTCCGGCTCACTGCCATAATACTTTCCGAGAGGTGGCTGCTCGCCGCGAACGCTGACACGGCATTAGCTTACGCCCACGATTAGTGTGTTGCAGTGAAACCACACCTAATGGTCGATCAGCAGTAGAGTGCGGTGCTCTTACGCTGCTGCTTGCTACGCATCGTCAGTTTAATTCAATACTTTGCATCCTGCGAATCGAGAGTTTTAGTGGAGGTTGCAGGTACCTGAAAGCTCCGACTGCATTGAGAGAGAAAGATATGAAGTTTTTTTTTTTTTTTGGGTGCAACTTCAAACAAAACCTTTTCATACGCCAGCAAATCCCCCTGCTGTGAATGAGCACTTGGGGAAAAGATGTGCATCAATAGACAGATTGATCCATACTCAGAGGAAGATCAGTGGGTCATGCTAAAGCTGTGATTCACAGATACAGCAAGAAAATGAGAAGATGAGACGCAGAGATTCTGCCTGTCAGGATTATGGGGGCAATGTGACTGGTTGCTAAATGGAGAGAAGGCAGAAGAGCAAGGGTAAATACCATGGCGAAGGAAAAAAGTGGCAGGGAGGGCAGACGGATGAGACCCAGGAAGTGGGCCAAATATGCAAGCAGGAGGGATCAATTGGATGTTAAAGGGAGAAAAGAGGTTTTATGATCAATCAGCAAGACAAAAAAAGAGGAAAAAAGACTGCTAGGAATAAAACAGAGACAAGACAGATTTTTTCGATAATTAGTGAAACCTTTCAGAGTCATGAGAAAAAAGGACAGAATGACTATAATTACATCATCTTTTAGCCTTAAAATTATAATCCACCTTTTCTTTTCTCGCTACCCTCCCTCTCATCTTCTTCTCGTCCTTCACACTCTCCTCATCACCACTGCTGTACCATCGCTCCGGCATAGAGCGAGTCTGACTGTAAACTAGTGTTAACAAGAACAAGATGTGGGGAGCCTACAAGTTGTGAATGATTTTTTTTTTTTCTTCTCACCAAATTGCTGGACATCCTCAGTGACGGGTGTGTGTGTGTGTGTGTGTGTGTGTGTGTGTGTGTGTGTGTGTGTGAGAGAGAAAGAGAATGGAGAAAGTTGAATTATTCATGCTATTGCTAATGCTTTAAATGAGATACTCAGAGTGAATTCAAGTTTGACTCCTGGGGAGAGAGCTTTAGGCATGTTGTTAGATTATATATATATAAAAAAGTGAAACGCAAGAGGAATATTTTTCCAAATGCAATCACATACCAATAGGACTGTGTGGATTTCTTCACTTCAAAATCAAACTGGTTTCCTCAAACGCAGTACAATTTGGTTATTCCAGCAAGTGATAAATTGAAACCAGCAAAAAAAAACATCACAGTCAGCACTGTCTTTGAGTTTCAGGGGTTATGATGGTACTTACAGAGCAGGACGAGCAGGAGTGTTGCGGGCAGCACTAGAACGTTGGCGCGGTGAGAGTGGGCGGAGTTGCAGATCATCTTGCTCTTCTTACAGATGCACACTTGAACTTTGACCTCTGTGCTGTTGACCAAAGGGGGCACCCCTGAGTCAGTGATGAGCAACGGAAGCTGGTAGTTGGCTTTCTTCAGATTACGCAAAAGCATGATTTGGGAATGTGTGGCTGTGGGGGGGCAAACAAAGAAGAAGGTTTTAATGGTGTTAATCTCCACGCAATCAGCATCACCGCCTATTCTCCACGAACAGGTGCCGAGTTTGCAGAGCAGAACTAAATATATGAACTATAACACAAAATTTATGTGCCTTGGGTATCTCAATACAAAGACATGACAGTTGAAGTGGCAAATATTGGCACCTCTTAAATTGCACGGGAGTGTTGCATGTTATTGCATCACATTTTCAAATCCTTTAAGAGACCCGAGAGAAACTATTTGGGCCAGTTCACTTCATGTTTAAAAAAAAAAAAAAGTGTCATAATATGCAGAGCTGCAGGTTCTGCCTGTCTGCCGGAGCTGTTACCAGGTTAGGAGACTCTCGCTTTTGTATTCAATTACAAAATGTACCTTGTCCAACAGTGCACTCAAAATAATGTACCAAACAATGACAACTTTCAGCAGCAGTCAACATATAATAGAAGATATTCCCTCAGTCGGTGTTTTCATGTTGGTCGAGTGGCAGTATTAAGAACTCTCAGTTGGTGTTCATTTGAGCTGAGATATGGTGCCTGTGAGAAATATAGAATTGCAAAGTTTTCTTCAGGGTTACATAAGTAAAGTCTGATTCATTTTTTTCCACAGATGATGTTAGGGGACTGGTAGATGGCATACGTGCAGTGCTTGGATGGACATGAGACTCCCAGCTGAATACCAAAGATGAGACAAGAAAATATCTGCTTCTTTGATAAAGAGTCAAAGGTACAAGCCTGCAAACATAAATCCTTTTGAATGCTACTTCCTTGGTGAATTGAGGTAAGAAATATGAAATCGCTGATGAAAATCTGAGAAATTGGGGCTTTATAAATATTTTTTTTTGATATTTAATCATGAAGAGTGAGACTTGATAAAAACAACACAAAAACTTAAATATTGCAGTGAAATGTGTGTGCTTGTATTATACAATTGAGGTTTAACCACCAGCTCTGTTTTACACGTACTCATGCACACACAGTGGAGACAGTTAATCTCAGTAGGAGCGGCTTCTTTCCTGGCCCTATCTGTCTACTCCAGCAGTGGTGACTGAGGAGTGTCTGTACCTCCCTCTCCTGCTGTCAGTCACGCCTAATACCTCTGGGCAGGTTTTAGCTCTGCTCTGTCACTCAAACGCATATAGACACCGCTGACAGTCATGCAACCCTGAATCAATGTCTTTGGTTGTCTGTCTATCCGCCTCCCTCCTTCTCTCCTTGTACCATTTTACTCTTTATCCTTATTTGCTCAACTTCATCATGCGAGCCATATGAGCATCTGCATATAAGGCTGTGTTGTATTCAGCCTCAGATACTTCTCAGATAACACAGCATGACAGGAAATACATCTGTACGCAGTTGAAGTGACCCTTAAATATTCTTGCAGGGAAAGTTACTTTTGTGTTTTGGCAGCTTTCTCTAAACCTTCTCACGCCTTCTATCCTTCATTTATATTTATACCCACAGTCCCCAGGGTGCTTTTTCCAAGTCTGGGGGGAGCAGGCTAAAGCTAAGGTCTAAAGTAGAGGTAAAAGTGACACGTACTGTATATTGTGCTGCAGTGTTTTTAAAATTCTGCCTATATGAAAGATTTGATGACTGCTGAAAGGCGTGCTATTTTTCAAAAGAGAAAATGTTTCCTGTTATTAAACTTCTGTATCATTTTGAAAACTATTCATAGCAACATTTTTTTTTTAAATACTCACAATTTACCCTTGTGACTTTCCATGTTTTGTCTAGACCAGGCTGTTTTCCAAGTTCAATCTGGAAAGGTGCACCATTAGGTGGGAGGTCCTTATCCCGTCCCCCAACTATGGCCACGTTCATGTCATGGGCATCTTCACATACTCTCGCTACAGACGGAACCACATAGGGGGCGTTGTCGTTGTAGTCCTCCAGGTGGATGACCAATGTGCCAGTACCTGTGGCCGGTGGGTTGCCTGAAAACACACAAACACAGATATTCTGCACATATGAGGATAATGAAAGAGTAAAAGTTTCTATTGAGTCACTCAACACACTTAAGACCTCTACTTTAGGGCTGGATGCTCGTCATTTCGTGGAGAATGTGTGCCATAATCATTTGGACAGATGTGAACAGACCAATAATAGAGCATGGCTGCAGTAAAATATGGCATACTCACCATTACTCTAAATTAAATTCTCACTGTTTGACATGCTGAAAATGCTCCCAGGTGAAATGTAACACCTGATTAAAAGCCAAAATGCTAATGAAGGTAATACAATTCATCCTGATCTTTTCTCTTGGTTGGACCAAATTTAACCCAAACAAAACAAAACAGTGTTTTGTTTCATCTGTCATTTCAATGCTAGAAGAAAATGAATCACAGTAAGTCATGTTTGCCAAAGAGCATTTTTGACTTGGCACACAGGTTTGTATGAGATTTGTATGAGATTACACCTTATTGGAGGATGCTGGGTTAAACAGCAGCTTGGCTCTTCTCTATTATTGCTCAGTTTCACTGCGATTAGAAGTTATTAAAAAACCCACATGGCATCCACAACAGCTCCAGAGGTCATTCAGCAATTAACACCTAAAGACAAGATCTGTAATTGGAAAATGGCTCTTCTTCACCTTTACAAGGAAAAAAAATGAATATTTGCTGAGAATTTTTGGTTTGTGTATGGGGACTTTTTGTGACTCAAGATATACAGTATGTACAGTAAATGTCAAGTGATGCTGGGATGAAATCCAGTCCAGGCTTTTACGTCGGTGTTGGAGAAAACTGCACAGTGAGCTGGAAGTTCCTGCTGTGAAATGCTGATTATGTGAAAAGTTAACATTTTCAGGACAAACATTTAAAATACTAACTAATGAGATAACATGACTTGGATGCTAAAATATGACTCAGGGGAGATAAATCTGTTCCAGTTTCATAACGGAAAAAGGTCAGATTCTCATACTTTTCAAATCATCATTTTAAACAGACGGAGCAGCAAACAAAAAGAACAAAAAAAAAAACAAAAACCGAACTGTTCCAGTCTTTAATTACATATATCCAATTTACCACAAAAATCAGAAGTTACTTTTTAATCAACATAAGCATAAGACTTTAGAATTAAGTGAAAACTCTTGCTGTTAGATTTTATCACCCTTAGCTAGCTTATAAACTAATGTGGGCTGCATGCTCTGTTGTCTGTCTCAAGTGAAATTCCCGTTTTGAGTTGAATTTCTAAAAGAACAAAAAAAGAATATAGAATTAAATATACGTTTCATTACTGCATATAGCTCATGATGCTGATACTAGAGAGCCATCTGAAGCTGCATATGTCAATGGCAAAAGGTCTGCATCCTCACTATCTGATAGCTCAAACACACACACACACACACAAAAAAAAAACCAAAACAAAAAACCAATAATTACTTACTTACTTTACATTTTTGTCATTTTAATATTACAATAGAAATAACAGAGAACTAATGACTGACAAATATTGCAGGTTATTGGCTGGACATATGATGTTCCCCAAATCCAATAAAAAGCACCTAAAACTAAAGCATAATTCATGATGGCTTTTTTTTTTTTTTTTTTTTTTTAAGCCTTTCAGGTTTTATTAGATAGGATAGCTTGAAGACTGACAGGAAATGGGGAAGAGAGAGTGGGGAATGACATGGGGCAAATGACAGCGGCTGGAATTGAACCAGTGTGGCTGATGAGGACCTTGTAGCTTCCCATTTGTGCACCGCATGCGCTACCCACTATGCCACCGGCGCCCCCAACAAGTTAGGCAATTTGTACTATATAATCGTAAAATGACCGCTATCTCTGCTCTATGTGGATCAATAGCCATGCCCTTTGCGGCTGGTCATCTTCTCACTCTACACTGTCATTGTAGACAGAAAAAGAGCAAACATCTCACAACATAACATAGATAAAGTAGAGCAGCACATCCCAGGAATGTAGCCAAAGCATAAAGAAAATTGTGTACATTAGAAAATCAGTACCTCTTCAGGCAAGACCCCAGAAAATCTATTTCCCCTCTAAACAAAAGACAAAGAAAGTGAAGATGAGGACTGGATCCTCCCCATCATTGAAAATATGCAAATTCCAACTCATTTGAGAGTGGGAGAGGTCATCTTTGTCCTTGGCCAGCTTTTAAATGAAGCTGTTTGTCTTCCTAAATGAATACTCCCCATCTAATCCCATTTCTCGGCTCCTCACATTTTTTCCTACTTGCATCATGCTGTGTCATCATTGGCCTCCCTCGGCTTCAATGGGGCTTGTCCGCTGGCCTCTCCCTCACTCCGCTTTGTCTCAAAAGTTCTGATTAAACACACTGTAAGTTGCTAAATGAGCTGGCAATTTATGGAAGCGTGTCTACCCACGTCTGCATGTTAGGCACTAAAAGAGAACATAAAAAGTAAAGTAGACGATATTAACGGAAGACGCGACGGGATTTGCTGTGACGCCAAAAGCAAATGATCATTTTCAGGGTGATGAATCGTCCAAGTGTAAATGTCCTCTCGTGTCAAAAATGTTTTCAGTGCCACATCAAGCTGTTGGACTCTTTTGGCTGACAGCAGGGACTCCTTGTCTAATTAACAGAAGTGTCGATCTCCATTTCAGTTTCCTGGAAAAATGATGTCAGAGCTAAATTCTGAGTGCCAGGACACACGTTTTTTGACACGGACGTAAAACAAGGTTAAAATGACAAAAAAAAAAAAAAAAAAGATCTATGCTCCCTCCTTCCCTCTGTCTCGGGAACCGGGTGCGTTATCCCCCAGTGTTGAATTTGTGCCTAATTCAAGGCATCACTCTCCTCCTCACGTAGCTCGGATAAGGATTGTATTCAGACTCAGTTTGGTTGATTTAGCAATTGCTACGTTCCAGATGCAAATTGTGAGTCTTAATGGTCATCTTAGTGGGTATATAGTAATCAGACGGCAGTCACAGCAAATAGCAACTGATTATAGTAGTTAAGTTCTACAGCATCCCAAGTCTGGGCCTGCATTCCCCTTGACAACACAGATTTCCTGTAAAGCTCAGAGCTGTAAGTCTGTTAAGTTGTTGTTATTGAACTCCTTTAAATGATCAGATACTTGAATGAGTTAGTAATTTAGGGATAAATCGTGCCATTATTGTTGTTATTATTACCTTCATTTTCCACCATCGATGTTTCTAGTACTTGGTCATAAACCATAGGCTTGATGGAATGGAGAGTTTGTTAAATTAATTTTTTCAGGCATTTTTGCCTTGGAAGAGAGAGACTGGAAAAGAAAAGATAGGGAGTGGAGGTACGACATATAGCAAAGGGCTCAGGCCAGATTTGGACTCAGCCCTGATACATGTTTAGCACTTAACCTGGTGAGTTACATGGGTGCACTCATAATTATAATTTCTAACCAGGTGATGGTTCTAGTTGAGGGACTATCTAAGTGGAAATAAACTAAAAACTAATACAGACATTCACTAAAAGCAAAAGTGTCAGTATATGGAGGAAATGGCAGAAGATCACCACTTTTGATAGTGACAGATCCGACAAAGACTACATCCCTGAACTCAGCCTGAGTAAACCGTGTATGATGAATTTATTAGAGGAGACATCTCTCTGTACAATCACTGCCTCCCTAATGTTGTTATATCTTAAGCAGTGGGTGACCCCTGGTCAAGTGAGGTATTGTAAAATTCAATCCCAGCGTACCTTTAAGTAAATTACGTTCTGTCAAATTCATAATAATCCAATCGCTTTTGATGCTGTGACATTTTTCATTTGGCTAAGACGTTAACATGACATAAATAAATGGAAATTCATGCTTGGCAGCACTCTCTTTGTTATCCTTACAAAGCGCTCAGCTTTATTTAGGGTTTAGACAGGTTTCAGCGATGAAGTTAGACGAAAGTTATTAATATATATAAATTGATTTTAAAGTTAACGAGTTACACTAATTAAAGTGATTATGTTCAGTTGTCTCTTTAGAGTTAAAAGGGACAAAGGCTGCGAGCCATTTCAGGAAGACAAAAACTCTCCAGGTCAAGAAGAAATACATCGCTGAGTGTTTTGCTCTGCATTCATTTGCAACTAATTTGTGTGACGTCCCCCCTCCACACTGTAATTTCAGGTTTCTATTGTGAGAATAGCTCATACTTGTTGGAAATGAAGATGCTTAGTTAACTGGCTAAATGATCTAAACTGGAGACATAAAATACAAAGCCAAGTTATTTTAAAAGAGTAATTGTATTATTCAGAGGGTGACGAGGAAATATATAAAAATAAGCTTTTTTTGTGAAAAATTTCAACAGACTACTAGAGGCACAAAGGTATTTAATTAAAAACGTGATCAAATATTCAAGGCAAAAAAAACCACCTGTTACAGAATAAAAGAAAACCTTAAATTCCAGTTTTGAATAGAAATATGCATAATGTCTGCTGGGAAACAGAAGCACTGACATACAAAATCATGACAAATGAAAAACATTAGCGATATGGAGTTATTCCAGTTTGTGTTAGTTAACTGATTATGAATTATCATTTTTGCAGAAAGTAAGAATAATTAAATAACGCACACCATACAGTCATTCTGCGTCCGTGCTGTTGGAATATTTGACCAGTATTTTAAAGTTGTCACCAGTTGTGGAAACTAATTCATCACCTCTTCCTTCAGGCTCTGCCCTCCTGCTCCATCTTCATCGTCCAGCCGAGCTCCTGTCACCTCCACCTGCCTCTGGATAGCAGTTAGACGGCCCTGTTACTCTCCTGTGTGCCCAGAGATGAGAGGAGCAAGCAGACTGATTGACTCCTGGGGCTGATAGCACTAATCCACAGCCACAGGCTAAAAACGGAACTTTCCTCTCTTTCTTCTCACTACTTCCTCTCAATATCTGTCTCTGCCCCCCTCCCTGCCTAAAAATGCTCACTTTCTTTTTGACTGTCACTTTCTGTTGTTATCGCTTCATATTTTCTTTCTGTTGTCTGACTCTCTTGCCGCTTTTGTAAGAAAAGGAAACAAAACCAGAGTTGGGACTAGCAGCTGTTTTAAATGAGCATATTTCTTTGCTCCCGGCATGATAGGCTGAGAATAAAATCCAAGATCTGTTTGCACTTGGTGTTTCCTCATAGGCAGAGGGAAATGTGTGGAAGCCATGAAGTTTTATGATACGACGGAAGGCCGACAAGCACAACAAATTCAAACGGAGGAAAAGCACAGCCAGTTCCATTTTCATTTTCGTCATACATTTGATAAGTTTCTCTTACTGTAAAATAAGTCTGGCAAGCGCACTAGTCACAATTGAATTCACAGGATTCAAAGAAAGCCCACTTGTGGAATTTGTTTCTAAGGACAAAGCTGGAAAACACACTTTATCATCTAACCACAGTTCTTGTTCCCATGAAGATAACCATTAAATTCCAGGAACATTTTAGGTACAAACAACAACTAGATTATGCTTTTAGCAAAAAATATACTCAGCATTGTCATTACCCTGATTATTTTCCTCGACAGCATAAAAGTAAAAGTGATGAGGGAAATGACAAAACAACAAGCAGGAACCTGAAGAAGCCAGGAGCGTGGCCAGCATGTGAGGAATGACTCGCTGCAAAATGTCACAATGCATTATGTTGCAGCCAAACAGTCAGGAAGACTAATTTACCGGTGAACCACAGTGAGGCAACAGAGGAGATGTGAAGAGAGAAGAGATAAATGAAAGGAAAATCCAAAATGAGAAAGGGAGGACGTGATAGCAGGAGGGAGAGGAGCTTTAAAGGGAAGAGTTTTGGAAATTAGAATTAAATGAAGAATCCACCTTAGTGTAAAATTCAACCAATATCTATTTAAATCTTTTTTTTTCTTCTTTTTTTTGTCACTTTACTGCTCACAGAAAAAAAAACAACCTCACTTTTTACTACCACCAGTACAACACTGAACCATAATATGCACATGCACCGCTGCATTTTCCTATTTCCCTTCATCTCCTCTAACATGTTCCACTCTTGTCCGCTCTTGTTAGAGCTACGAGACTCCATTCAAACGCATTCACACAATGGCTGCACATTTTGTTTTGGTCTGTAAACTATCACAGTGGATACTTTGAACGATGTTGCGCTCGTCCTTGGTGTTCCTGCAGACAATTCACCGATTGAGCGAATGAAGCTACACAAAGTAGAACAAAACACAAAATAGTCTATTATCTAAAAAAATACATCAAGGAAAAAAAAAAAGAAGGCCCATGAGTTTGTGAAATGATGGATTCTAAAGTTTTTGTGGAGTGAATCTTGTTTCTTCTAATATTAAGAATAACGATTATGATTTTTATTTAAAATGTGTCATATCTCTTTTGAATGGGTTTTTGTCCGCTTTTCAGTTAAACCCCCGAAATACTTAAGAACGACAGACAGAAAATACAGAAGTTACCCGTCCTGTGAAAATCTGTATTTAAAATGAAAAATGATTCATATTGCCACTCCAGTTCCCCCAGGTCAGCATGTTTTATAGAAAGAGCAGATGCTAATGCCAAAGGATACAGTATCGAATTTGGTTATGAATTTTTCCACGTTCTCGCCATCCATCTTGCCATTGTGTGAGTCCGAGACCTTGTTAAAACTCCCTCCAGATAACTTCCTGCATTCTGGTCCCATCACTCATCGGTCTCCCAGAGGCTTCGCCACGCTATCGCGTAACACTCTGCTAATCTGATTGGCTGATCAGAACTGTATATGAAACCAACCAGAGCCAATTACAATAGGCACAAGTCATTAAGAGAGATGACTTCAGGGAGCGGAGCCGTGCTGGGGACAGGTGCATCGCTGCTAGTCTGGCAAATTACTTTCAGAAGAGACTTTGGGTTATCAGTTGCTGGCTATTATGCCAAGTGATTGGAGAATGAGGGTATTGATACAGCTGTAAGTAGGATTATACTGCAAGCTCTTTTTTTGTGCTAATTAAACACTAAAATCGCCTTCCTGAGGAGATTTCTAGTTTTGGTCTTTTTCCAGGAAAAAAAAAAAAACCCAAAAAAACTCAGTTTAAGGATTTTTACCTGAGATAAGATGCCGGATTTAAATTAAAAAGAAAAAAAAAAACAACAACAAAACTATCTATGCATCCAAGTGAAACAACTTTAATTACCAACTTTTTAAAACTCACACTCTTCACAGCACCTACACAAGACATACAAATCTACAGGGTGAACTGCAAATCATTTGAAGATTATCTTTAATAGTTTGGCTGGTTTACATTCATACTGTTTTCCTGTACAAAGCCAATAAGCCAAAATTTGTTGCGCATTTAAAAATAGTCATAGGCTATCAACAGTCATCCGTTTACCTCCTACCTGCACAGATGAACCTCATTCCCCACGTTCCCTTAATTCTTCTCCATACTGTCTAGATGGCTTTTTCCAGTGAGGACATTTTAATATGTCAGCATGGGGAGATCACAGGTGTAAATACTGAAATGAATAATTTCGTTAAATTGCTAAAGTTAAAAGTAGCAGCAGTGGTTTTGAACTCTTAGAGCCTACTAGTGGTTTTGGCACAATGGTGCTTAAATGAAGATGTTAATGTGATAATGTTAACATTCATGAGCTTAGTTTAACACATCATCACTACTGACAAAGTACACTTGAAACTGATGGGCATGTTATTAGTTTTGCAGGTCTCAAATCAAACAAAATATATGATGGCGCTGGGGGAAAGGGCAGCCAAAGTGGTGATAATTCATCTTTGCAACATTCACAACACCAGACTAAAAAGCCATTTACCTGTTTACAGTCCTTTTGCATCACTTAACTAAGCTTGTTTCTTGTATTTAATAGACAAGAGCGTGAGTGGTAACGATCTTCTCATCTAACTCTTGGCAAGAAAGCACATAAACTTAAACCCCCTAACAATTCCTTTACGGTCCAGCAGTACACTGAAAACAAAAAAATCTATAATTATTGACTTAACACACCTTACTATCATACTTATGTACAATTTATTTGTATATGCTTTAGTGAGTTTTCAGCTACTCAGAATCAAACAGTCCCCTGACAGTTTTAGTAATTGCTAATTGAGGTGGTCTTTACAGCAACCTAGAAACTCTGAGGCTTTATAATTAAACCACCCTCCAAACGTTGAACACCCAAGGAACAGGCCAGAAAGATGAACACACACACTGACATATACAGATGGTGCTTTCAATTCCTCATCGGGAGCTAAGCCTTCGACAGATTTGCTATGTTGTTCTAATGACATGCTTTCAAGATAAACTGAAAGACATCCTCCATCAGCCATATTTGCCCGACTCCATCATCCGACTTCGTCTTTCATTATCATTCCACCACCCACTAATCTAATTTCATCTGGATCCCCGTATTAAAACTACACCCAAAGCTGTTCATATCTACATAGAGGAAGCCCTTGTGGAAAAAAATCCTAATAGAGATGCAGCGGGTGCAGAGGTGGATGGCACTTTTTTTAAAATTTGAATCATATCAAATACAGTCACTTTTCAAATAACCAGCTGTTTAATGGCATCCTCACATTCAGATGCAAAGCTCTCTTGCTGAATGGGTAGGGGGAGTTTGTTTTAGTGTGCCAGGCACTGCAATAACTTCTGATCTGTGGATGAATCAGTATTCAAGTACACAAGAGAGGCAGGGCCTCGAACACACACACGCACATTTTTCCCCCCTGCAAAGCCAAACAAAGGTATTCTTTAATCACACACATAATGGGAGCGTGTTTACAAGATGGCAACTTCCCCCAAGAGGTTCCGCAACAAGTCAGGAAATGAAAGACAGGGGCAAAGTGAGAAAAGACACAGTGTGTGTTTGGGGTTAATGAGGCAGTTTGGAAAGACAGGGGAGGCAACAGAAGGCAAGTCGGTGTTGAGCTGTGATCTTCTGTGATATCCAGAGCATATCCCATTATACTGCCATTACGCTGGGTCAAGATGCCTTGATTCCCCAACCCTGCATGCTTCCCTCATGCTGGCATCACCCCTGACTATTTCTTGCACGGGGTCACAATTGATTGGCTGTGCAAGAACACATTTCAGCAAGGTAGTTAACCTGCTTGTCTCTGTGGCTGTCTCCATAAAGGCATTGACAAGAGGAAGATACAAAGATAGAGTGAAAGCAACCGTAAGACATGAAGGGGAGG
Source organism: Remorina albescens (assembly GCA_034769265.1). Lineage (NCBI taxonomy): Eukaryota > Metazoa > Chordata > Actinopteri > Carangiformes > Echeneidae > Remorina > Remorina albescens. The sequence continues at coordinate 53,353,461 of CM068475.1, forward strand.
GAGGGGGGAGGGGAAGTAAACACTTCCTGAATTCAAATAACCCTGTTTTTGTTCAAAATTATAGCTCCAGTCGTCATTCTCTCTGATTTTGCTACTTCATTTCTTCATGTCATTTTTACATTTTCACTTTGTCTTTTGAACTGGTCTCATGCAAAACATCAAACATCTCTTCTGTCTCCCTGACACCAAACCTCCCGTTACTATATTTACCTTTCTATTAGACACACTGCTCTTTAGCTGTTGCTCTCCTTGTCCAATGCAACAGACATTGACAGGCTTACACTTCCACTTTGACTTTGATTTTTTAGCTTTCAATATGCTTTAATATCCGAACAGTTCAGTCCTCAAACCTTAATTAATCATCACTGACTGGTCTATATCTAAATTAGGGTTTAGTAGAATTTCATTATACATGTTATAATTAATTCATCAGTACCACTTGGTCATTTTAGACTTGTGATCTCACTCTTTTCATTTCTGAATGTAAAGAAATACTTGTCATTACATCATTTATGATTTCTGATATTTAGTTACTGTCTGTTTTAATTGAGGTTCTTTTTTATGGACTTGATATCACTGTAAACGACTCTCAATGGTTTTCAAGTTTAAATAAAGGTATAATATATTAAAAGCCATTTTTAGCATTCACTGCATAAGCTGCTAGTTCTCTTTGAACCTAGAACTGGTCTAGAGACCTTTAAATGAAATAAAACATGCACCACATAAAGGATAATAGAAATTTACTTTCACTACTCACCCAAGCCAAGATCTTTTCCTTATCTTGGATGAGCAAATTATCAAATCCCAAAGTATCAAAACCTCTATTAGGTTCAATGACCTTTTCAGTTAGAGCCCCTTTTAACTCATTACAGCCTTGGAACATGCTAGTATAAAACATGGCACACCAGCAGAACACGAATTAAAGGTCAGCCCAATCAGTAAAAATCTGCATCCCTAGGAAAACAATAGTGGGAAAATATGCCGGCCATTTGCAGCTGTGTGTCTTTTCAGTCCTTAGCTATGAATTCCACGGATTAGGTTTTGCCATCTGATGTTCTATGTGAGTTCACTATCCACTGCTGCCACACATATACACAAAAAAAGATCCAAGCCCAAAGTCGGAGTGCTCCGAAACTCTCCTGGGAAAAAAGAAAAACTTGGCCTGTGCGGTGATTCATGAAGCAAAAATCCATTTACTAACAAAATACAGATTACCAGTTACAAAGATGATACTACTCGCTTTTTGCTAACACAAAATGTCTTCAGTACAAAATTGGTAGCTGTTTTTTGGTGCTGTTAACATCAACATGTTGCTATATGGAGCATACACGCTTAAATTATCATGAAAAGGAAAATCGTTGCTTGTCTGGTTCTCCTGTCGGTGTTTGTAACCCGTGTAACACAAAGCTGCGCGATGAAAACAGCAACATTAACTATCACAATGCTTTCTACTCTATTCTTTTCCTTTCCTGGCTTGCAGATCTCAGTTCACTGGGCTGAGACATTTGCCCCCTGTGCTTCATCACCCCTGCTGTAGTTTGAGGCAGCCTGATCACAACTGGCTAAACGCACAACGTGAGTCTATCTATCTGCATTTAGCCTGCCAGGTTGCCTGACTGTGTGCTGGTGACACAACAGACACTTAGCAGCAAACCCATTGTGCCTTGGCTGGCCTGAAATCCGGAAATTACTCAGCCCATTATGGCAATAAGCGACCCAGTGGTTCCCAGCAGTTAGTATGGCAATGAGGCGGCACAGTGGCAGATATCACGCGGGAAGATGGACATACAAAGACACAAACACACACACATCTGTGCTGCTGACAGCTGCTGCCACCATCAGTCTTTTTTTTTCTCTGGTGTGAGAAAAGATGATGAACCTATTATTCCTGTCACAGGTGGACAGACACACACATGCACATGCTTTTGCACACAGTCCTATCTAATTATACATCCATTTGAGCACTAAAGAGTTTGTTCTGTGACCTATTAAAATTCAGCAACCCCTGTATCCTTTTTCCCTCCTCTTGATTTAAACCGTTGGGGATGTGATCTGACTGTGATGAATGCTCTCACTTATCACACTGCTCCGTCTGGCTGTGTCTATGTGTGTGTAATACTTAATATTCCTGTAATTAATAAAGCTTTCTTTGACCGCGCGGAGGATGTCTCACTGTGATCGAGACAGAAAGACACACACACACGAGTTCTGAGTCTAAATGGAGGTCTCTCCTCAGTACGTCTGTGTGTTCAAATCAAACACAGTTTTGCTCTTTGGTGCATAACTTAGTAATTTTTAATAGTAGGTGTTGTCGTGGCAGACACAGTGGCTCTGTGTGTGCGTGTACCGCCGTATTTGAGACGACTGGGGCTTTGATAATGTATTCATGTCTCCCAATGACAAATGACTCCCACCAGGAGGCGGTTTAACATTTAAATGAGGAGCAGCAGAAAACACTGAACCACAAAACACAGCAGTGAGTGGATACACAGGGGTGAGCCAGAGAGGCACCGCATGTACCAGGACAAAGACATTAAAAAGCAGGATGAACACACAACTTTAATCCACCCACGTGCAAACCCGCAGATCCTCCAGCGCAGAATACAAAAGCTAATGTGATGGAAGGAGAAGGGGGTAAAATGTGGGGAACAGCTGGCGTCCCAGTGGGGGATGAGAGAGAAGAGAATTTGTTTGAGTCTAAAACCAGCAGTTACTGATGAATGTTTATATAAACAGCCCGTCAAGCCCTCTGCTCAAGTTGGAACAATATCTCTTCAAACAATATCACACCGCTCCGACTCCCTTCCAAGTGCCGATGCCCAGGCAAAAGTGGGCTGTGGCTCTTTTAGTCTCGTCTCATCTCATCTCATTATCTGTACTGCTTATCTGTCAGGGTCAAAGGGGGTGCTGGAGCGAATCCCTGCTAATGTTCCAGACGAGGGAGGGGTACACCCTGGACAGGTCGCCAGTCCAACAGAGCCGACATATAGAGACAAAAATCCATTCACTCTCACACTCGTGCCTACGGGCAATTTTAGAGGCAGCAATGAACCTAAATGTGCACTTCTTTGGACTATGGGAGGAAGCTGGACAGGGAGACAATGCCAAATCCACACAGAGAAGCACCAGGCCCGGGAGTTAAACCCAAAACCTTCTCGCTGTGAGGCAACAGTGCCAACCACCATTCCACCGCTTTTTCAGCACGATGACATGATGAAAGGAGGACACAAACGTCCACAAATACAGATACTTGGATGAAAGCGAAAGCATGTGGATCCAGGTAAACTGATTTACATTTATATGTAAATAAAAACAATCTCGTTCATGTATGAATGGTGAAAAACACACGTTTCACATGTCAAAGAGTGACGAATGGCTTCTTCTGTGAGTGCAGCTGACTGCATTTGGCATCAGATTATAACTTCCGAACTACAGACTCACGTCTACAAATTCCCCAGCTGAGATGACCGTTTGACCTTTGCAGCAACATTACTATTGGCTCGCTGCAATGTTAAACCCTCAGATCTTCCTCTCCTCCCTCTCCATTCACCTCCCTTCCTTCATCCTGACTTCCTTCCTTTCCGGTAGTATGTTCAGGCCAGTGTTCACCATCTGTTGCTTCCCAGAAGGCTGCTCCGGCTGACCTGCCCTCATGCTGTCGATCTGTTGCTAACCATGCAAAACATTTACCAAGAGTATATTTCTTCATTCAAGCCAGCACACAATGTCAACCCCCCCCCCCCCCCCCCCCCACTTTAGTATAAGTCTAATTATTATAGATTATTTTAGAGATCGTTTTTTGACTTATTACAGCGGACACTTCCTGATCTGAGTTCAAATTTCTTTTCATGTGCTAACATGCAAATGACAATAAATCAATATTGAACCTTGAACCTTCAAATTGGCTTAAAGTGGCCAAGGAGAAAACAATCATTCTAGAAACAAATTTAACCCAGGTTCAGTTTCAGAAAAAAAATGGCTGCATGAATTTACCTTTGAGAAAAAGTAATAAGAAGGTAAAAATCTAAGTTCATGGCGTAAAGTTTTATCATCATATGTAGTGAACTGTTGGAAGGACGTCTTCAGATAGATGACACTGTAATTGCATCTCCCTAAACTCCCTGAATACATCTTACTTTCAATTGATTTTTCTTTTATGCCAAAATGTTTTGCCATTTTCTTTGTGTGTTCTTATACCTTTCATACAATTCTCTCCTTTAAACGTCCTCCTTTTCTGTGTGACAAAAGCTCTATTTGTCCTCTCACTCTGTTGCTCTCCGGTTGCATGTATTCACCTGAAGTCTCCATGTAAAGATAAAGATGAGAATATAAGGGTCAATTGATTTCCTGTTGGTAGTCTACATAGGTGGGCTATCACACAATCATCGCAACGATCGCTGTGGGTAGGGAGCAAATTTGTTTTGTTGATGGGACAACATGCTGAAAAAAAAAAAAAAAAAGGTGGCGCAAGGGTCAAGCAGATATCAGTATTCTGCTCACATTTCAACAACATACGCATAAAGCGCATGGATTCAGTCGTTGGGAGAGTAAGTTGTTGAGGATTAAGGGTCAGGGATTTCTACGGTTCTGCTCACCTACACTTATATGTCATTTTGTGAGAAATATTGGCCTTAGAGCAGCATGGACAATTGGACCTCGTTCAGATCTTAATCATTAATAATCCTCAGAGAATGACTCCTAATAACTAATCCTAATAATGCAATATACACACTCTCTCTTTAGCTCCACTAGCAGGAAAACATTTTTCATTTAACTGCTGAAATATCTCAAGATGGATCGGATCGATTTTTTTTTTTTTTTTAAGGATGTGATGGTGTATCCTTACAACTTGGGTTGTAGCGTGACTTTTCCAGGATGTTTTTCTGTGAAATTGTACAAAGACTGTTATCCACTTCAGGCTAAACTACACTGACTCTGGTGATCCCTCAACTTTCTATTATTAGGTCAAAATTTAATGCCACCCATTAACCCTAACCCTAACCCTAAATTGAGATGCTGAGCACGGAGGAAAAAAAAGAAGCATGTTAACAACCCATCAAAGTCACTATGTAAGGCTGTAGCAATAAAAATTTGTGCATTTTTTCATTTAGCAAAACCTTTCAATGTTTAAATGTAGCCTAAATACAAACAACATCTTCAGCAACATCATAAAAAAATCAATGCAGACGTAGATGTGACAATACCCATACTTTGACACAGACTTTTTGACAGTATCTAATGGCATGAACATTTTGTACCCAGCCTGTGTATGTGCATTACAATAAACTGTAAAGAGCACCAGATATGCTTAGATTAACCAAGCCTGTCAGCTCAATGAAAAACACAGGTGACATTTTGAAATCTAAGAAAACAATACTTGAAAACGTGTCAGTGATCAATTGCTTAAGCTCAGGATGGAATAATAATAATAATTATATCAACAATAACGTAAAAAGGTTTCCTTGTAGTGATCTGTCTCCTCGCTCTCTCAACCCAACCAGTCGAGGCAGATGGCTGCCCCCTTCATCCTGAGGTTTCTGCCTCTTAAAAGACGTTTTTCCTTGTCACTGTCCCCAAGTGCTTGCTCATGGAGAGATTTGTTGAGTCTATTTAAATAATTCTATAAAGACTTTTGTCTAGACCTGCTCTATGTAAAGTGCCTTGATGTAACTCTGGTATGGTTTGGCGCCATGCAAATAAATTTGATTTTGATTTGATTTGATTTGATTTGATGAAGTAGTCTGCTTATTTCTCATGTGCTGCAGCCCATTCCTAAATTATTTGCGAGATGCTTTGACTGCGTGTGTGTGTGTGTGTGTGTTGCTCGGACTTCAATAAAAACATTTTGGTAATTGGTCGTAATAATTGGTCCATTTGACTGTCACAGTATTAAACAGTAGTGATGGCATTCAATAGTTTCTTTTGTAATATCAAACTGTATCATCTTGCCCTGCCTCCCCTTCTGGCTGCAAAACTAATCTTACTCTCTGTCCGCTCATAATCTTTTCCACTTTCTCTACCTCGCCACATCTCCCTTACTCACTTTCAGCCCTAAATCTTTTTCCTGTTATCTCCCCTTTATGTCCCTTCCTTTCTCTTCCTCCCTTGACCCTTCCACCTCGTCCACCTTCTTCTCCTGCCCCATCCTGGCTCCTCTTTCAGTGCTCATCTATCTAAGGCTGCTGAATTCCCCAGCACAACAGCGCTATTCTGCTGCCTACTAATAGAATCTCTCAGTTCCTCTAATGGATCCGTCACAATCTCCCTGTGCACAGGAGACCAGATAGATTGATAGTGAGAGCCAGAGAGACGGAGAGAAAGAGGGGGGCGGACAAAGAGACGGGGAGAAGGGGAGAGAACCAAAGACAAAGAAGGAGAGACTCGGTGGGGATTTCAACACTTTCATCTGGGCCTTGGAAAGTCTCAGAGTCACACCTCAGCTGACACGACCAACCAGACACCATATGCTCCCTCAGAGACGGTGCCACTTAAGGCCATCCCACTGTCACAAACGGGAAAGTGACACTTCCACTGCAGCTAGGTCGAACTAACAGAGGAGTCCTTCACAAGTATGTGAGCCTTCTGTACAGCTTCAGGATATGCTCTGTATATACCCATTTGTTCCATGTTTACTTTTTCATGTTTGCCTCAGTGACTCTGCGGCAACGCTCATCACTCAGGAGGAATTATTTCAAAAATGCAAAAGAGAATGACTCTATGGTGGGAAACCTTCTTGGCATCCTCCCACTGCATTAAGTAGAATCGAATTTAATGAGATCTTTTTTCCTTTGCACACGTTAAACACTTTAGAGTAGAATACAAAATGGTGCTTATTGAAAATAATAGTTGAAGTTGATTTGGTATGCTGACATTCTGCTGTCGTCTACGGTAATTTCACATTTTCAAAATAAACAGTGGGAGCAGGACTTCAAAACTGCATTACTCAAAGTTGTGATTGGTAAAAAAAAGAGCTAAAAAAAAGGTAAATTCAGAGCCTCTCATTAGTGAGCTACATATTACTGTTACATTGTAGCTGTGAAAAACTAGCAAAATAGATTTTTTTAATCTAAAAGTTTTATGGATTGTTTCAAATATGTCACAGATTTTCATTCATTCAGTGGAGGATCTGTAACTCACCATTATCTGTGGCGATGAAGACAGCTGTGTATTTGTTGTCATGGACATAAGGTGATTCACGGTCCAGTGAGGCTGAAGTGTTCACAGTTCCTCTGACTGGGTTCACACTCAGCCAGCCTGCTGGGTCTCGCAGAACAGCATACCTGTGAGGAAGCAAAAAAAAACAACAAATAAATGAGGGAGAAAGTTTAAAAAAAAAAACATTTAAGCAAAATAAGATCAAATATACAGTGTGCCATGAAGAAAAGTTGCCCCCCCCAGTTTATTTTGGGCCTGTACTTTTTGGTTCCATGATACTCAGCCAAACAAACACAGCGATATAGACATTCGAGCACTCCATATTTGTGTTGTGGTGTGCAGAGCTCCTCTGAATTTCCAAGAATACAAACTTAAAAACATTCCCATTTAGGTAAACAGTCCCTTAAAATGTTAATTTTTCATACACATTTGGCTGCAACCGTGTAATAATTTGCACATGAATGGGTGAGTTCTAATCAAAATCATACATTGTGAGGTCACAGTGACCTCACAATCAGTTCATGAAAATACACAAACATTTATAATTTCACTATAGTTTAATCCTAATAAATCTTGCTCTTTTAAAACAATGTTTCTATATTACCAGTTTTTATGTATCATATTTCCCAATAAAGTAGCCCGGGGGTGTTCATTTCCCTCAGCAGTTCTAACAAAGCAACTTGACAAGGATTTGTTTAGTGGATGAAGGTGCAAAGTTGTACAGTTTTCAGTGTAGTTACAGATGAAATAATGTTGTTGAGAGAACTAAAAAATGGGCAGTTAGCAGTTCCTGGCAGGCTAAGGTTTGAAGACAATGGGGGGGCGCTCTAAAAATCTTGTGGGTGAACAACCAAGACAAAGTCGCCATGAGAACGAGCTGAAGAGCAGATCATGACCTCGCTAATGTGGCCACTTAGCTGATGGCTGGTAGATGATGATTGGGGGCTCGCATCTGTGTTAATGTTGAAAGCGACTGATGTAGAAGTTCCAGTGCTTCACCTTTCTATGTACACACACACACACACAGTAACTCTTGTAAATCTGTGAGAATGTACTTATACGCACATACAGACTTACATGTAAGCTCTTTTCCTGTGAAACATTACTCACACGTGCACAAAAAGGATACACAGGCAGCAAAACGCACACAGACACACACACACACACACACACACACTTTTTCTTCACCACAAGGCTGCTCTTTGCCAGAGAGCTGAGCAGTAGACAAATTGTCTTTGAAATGGAGCTCTTCAGCTAACTGAGTGCTACAAAGCCTTGGGAAATGGCTTTGCAATCAACCTCTGCTCAAACCTTTGCCCTCTTGCTCTCACTCAGACACTCTTCCCCTTCAGGTGATTACTACTGCTAAACAGCACATGTACTATAACAAAGGAGGCCCGTTGTGAGCCTAAAGACACAATTGAAAATGACACATATATCACCATGGACGCTCTCCGTCTCCCTGTCTCACTCACAAGTGTACACAAACACTTACATTAACACATGCAGAGACAAAAAATGATTCATAATGAAAAATCATCTCATATGGAAATCAATAAAACAGACCCGGCTCCTGGCTCATAGGTTATTAACAGCCATATTTCTCACTGCTCCGCTCACTGATGACACAGTAAGACACATGATCTCTGCATTACACTAGTGTTTCATCATCACAACACTATGACAGACACACATGCATGCACATGAGTTTTTAGGGTAGAGGCAACCAGTATATATACCACACAGACAGCGATCAATATTATTGGCCCATTTTGTCTTCCAGTTGACCAACTAACGAGGAGCTGCAGTGAGAAAATGTCCAAAGATGGTTTTGAGATTACAGTGTCAAGTAGAAGCAACTGAAACGATTACCAAAGAAAATTTTTACCTCTGGATCAATGCTGTCAGGTAACCAGAAGATCAGCGATTACCTCGGTCCCCATGTGAAATATGTATTTGGTCAACAAGGTGAACCCAAAACTACCCCTGATATCAATTATGGGTGTGATTTGTGAATGAGTGAATGAAGGGCAAAACGGTTTGAGTGTTTGAAAAGACTGGAAAAGTGCCCTAATAACTTGGCACAAAAACATTAAAGGGTGGACACTATTAAGATTCATTGAAGAAAGTTCAGAAGCTTTTCCAAAAATCTATCGATCTAATTTCTGAGATGATATCATGGCCAGATGAGATAAAAAAAACAAAAAACAAACAAAAACACAACAAAAAACTACAAGATAAAAAAGTTAATTATAGTTTGCTACAGTTTTGAGAGTTCTGGTAGGTTCAAAAAGTCAGCAGAGCAGCCCAACATGCCCATTCATTCCTAAAATCTTCCCTTAACTACATTTTCACTACACAAAAACTCAAAATTTGCTCTTAAGCTCAAATTTTGAAAAACACAATGGATCTCCTCCAATAAAAGTTCTGAAGAGGGGAAATGCCTTTATCTTCTTTACTGCCGACTCAAAGGTATCCACTAAATGAGTCAGAAACACTGTTCCTCCTCTCTGTACAAACATGTGGACAGTCCATTAGAGCTCTTTAAAGGGCAAATTAGAAAGACATTAAAAAGCCATTAGGAATATTCATATCTGGTTCTACGTGTTTATCTCCAAAGCCAGACAAGGCCCAAACAAATCAGTCAATAAATGAGACAGAGCAGAAACACAGTGACCACACACGTCCTCATTTAGCTGCAGACACACACACACACGCACTATCCACCTTAAATATACACACGCAAGAGCAAGCAAGAAGTGAAATAAACAACCCAATGTTAATGTCGCCTGCGTGTCCTGTTTGCAGAAAAAATGTAATCATCAGCACGGTAACTTGTGAAGCCCTCTGCTGGAGTGGCAAAAAGTGCCACGTTGTGAGACATACACTGTGACCCCGATGTAGGAGAACGCAGGCGGCTATATTACTCTTTCCACTGGTCTGCAGAGCTGTGCCTTGAGGGGCTACTCTGAGCTGCAATGGCTGACATCAGAGCCGAGTCAGATGTTGTGTGTGTGTGTGTGTGTAGTTCGTGTGGCGGTTATGGAAGGGTAAGTGTGTGTATTTTTGCAGAGGGTTAGCTCTTAGTACAAAAGGGGACCAAAAGGAGCCTGCTCTGGGATGTAGTGCATCTGTCTGACGTTTAAGGTGCCTCATTAGAGGTGGTCCGGTGTCAGGGACGAGATACAATACTAGCCTGCTAGCCCATGGGTATGTTTTAAATTATTTTTGCACTAAAATCCGTCCCTTTAGACTTCATTAAAGGCAAAGGGTTATTTTAAATTATTAATCAATCCAGGAATTATCTGCTTTTAAGTTAAAAATGTTACAGTTTCATCAAAGTTGAGGCACTTTTTAGATTGACTCACGATACGATGATGCGTAATAAAACAAAAAGGAGTGTCTTCACCAATAAATACTGAGGAAGTAAATAATTTATTTTGACAGATCATAAAAAAGTTCTTATCTGAGAGTGGCGCCTCTCTGTTGTTTTTGTAGATGTGCTGAAACAGATGAGGTCTTCAAAGCTCTAATCTGAGGTTTGTTCCTCAGTGTTCTCCAACAACTCAAACGGTTTTGGGAAAAGGAGAGAGAAATCAGGCTCGCCTCTTCCTGCTTGTAATTCAGTTGCATCAGGACCGAATGCTAGTATTCATCGCATGTATCTGTTAATGTCTTTGTGTAAATAGTAGGTGTGGGTGGGATGCACGGAATAAGGAAGAGACAATTTGCAGGGGGAGTTAATTTAAAGATAAAATGAAAGCTGAGTAGTGAGTGCCACGAAGGACAGACGCCTGCATTAATGCGGATTATTTCTCTTGTTTGTTTTCACTTCTCACATTCTGAGGGCACATTGTCTGCATTGTACTAACATAGTGCAGTTATTGTGAAGTTTCCCCTTTTAACTGCTCAAGAGTTTTTCTGGATTAATAGTAAACACAGTTTCGGGGGGGGGGGGGGGGGGGGGGGGGGCGACTACATGTTTTCTGATGACACTCGTGGCACCTCCATCGTGGTCTTTGTAAAATAACACAATCTTTTAACTACACAGTGTTCATTACATCAGTTTTTTACATTCAAATATTCCTTTCTTCTTCCATTCAACACACACACACACACACACACGAGCCATCCAGAGCTGCTGCTTTTCTGCTGATCTTCTGTTGATATATATGAGTGTGATGGATACTCATGTCCTCACCTCCCTCTCTCCAAATGTGCATCATTAAGTTTGACAAAACAATCGTAACAATCCAGGATGACCGGTCGGGTCAGGCGTGTACTCAGTTGAAGAAGTAAATTAGTTTGAAGTGGTGAAACAACCGCAGCTCCTAGACCCCCCCTTCAAGCGGTGTGATGATTTGGCGATTAAATTTACGTAATGGAAAAATAGATGCAAAGAACATGCCAGTGTTTTTGTGTTCGTATTACTGGATGGATTCTTGTAGAATGGTTTTCCCTTTACTTTTGTTCCAAAAATGTGGAAAAAAGAACTTTCTTTTCGTGACAAAGCTCATTACCCAGAATGCCCACTGTACAACAGCGTTTTGCAGGCATCCCCTCATTTTCAGGTGGTTTTAAGTTGATCAGAGGTAACAATGAACAAAGGCGGGGGCACTGGAATGGCAGAAAGCCAGACTAGTGTTTGGCTGATTAAAAGGTCCAGTGCTAAGAAGAAGTCATGAATGCATAATGAGACAAAGATCAGTGTCAAACAATGAGGGTGCAACATGTTATTCCCCGACGTTTCTACAAAGCATTTAACAGCATAAAGATTCGGACTATTTGAAATTAAGTGATTAGGATCCAATTTGAATATTAACATGTCTGTAAGTGTATGCCTATAAAGAAAGTAGAAGACTATGTACCTCCGTTGTGTCTGGTCACCCGATAAGCTGACCATTTTCTACTCCTGTCAAACTCTATTATGAAAGTTAATTCAATTTATGCAACGCTAGCTTTAATGCAAACTCTATTTTCTCTCACTTGTACTCTACACACACACACACACACAGACACACAAAGCATCGCCGGTCTCAGTGTCTGTGTTAACTGCTTTGAGTTTTCTGCAGTGCATTGGAACTTGCAAACGTGCACTTATATACTGTACTTGGATGCCAATGACAATGTTTTGAAGAAAACCTATTTCAAATTTCTCGTACTTCTCCGTTCTTTCCCCCTGGGGTCTGTGACTTTCTCCTTCCATCTCTTTACTGGCTCTCACTTTATCATACTGTCTTTATCGGTTTCTATATCACTTTTTTCTCTCTAATTTGCCAGCAAGATCTTCCAGTGATTGGAGTCTAACTCACTGAGAGAATGAGGACGGCACAGTGCCAATGCTGATGGTTGGTTTATATCTGAAAGCAGCTGAGTGTGTGTAAGCAATAGATATGAGGACATCAATCAAGAGATGTGCAATGAAAGCAGCAGGGGCTGTAACTGCTCGTGCTTGGCCATAACAACTGTACAGTTCATTCAAATTTGCAGTGAGCAAAAGAGGGAGGAGGAGAGAAAGAAAAAGAGAGGGGCAGCGCAGGGAGAGTGAGATAAGCAGAAGGACTGAGAATACAGATAAGACAAGGATGGTTCATGCTGGAACTGTAAGCGAATAATAAAAACAAGTTAACGGCCCTCGCCACCTCCCAACTCTAACTCTTCTCTGGTGATCAGAACTTCCCCCACAGACTTGATGTCATCCTGCACCCACAGCCTTAAATGCCTCAAACACACCGTTAAATCAACGCAACCTGTCCCATTTTATTGTCCCAGTAATCTGACTTGTTGTTGAGTCAAACAGGGTTATGGAGGCTATGTGCATGGCAGTAGCTTGATGGTGCATATTTTTTTTTTCCTCAGTTTAACAGCACAAGGTCTGTCAACTTTTTATGAGACTGATTTTGTCTTGCTGCTAAACATTTTATTATTTCAGAGCATGTCCGTGACCATCAGCAGCCCTCCCTGGAAGCTAGTTTGTCAATCATTATTGAGGGAAATTACCTTTGTGAGGCAGTGAGGGCAGTGCTGATGGTCATGCATGAATACAGAGGGAAACAAAGGACACACGGGACGTGACAAGATGAACAAGGGAAGGCAAGCAGGCGGTGCTGGTAGTGTACAGTATATAGTGGAGTGAAGGCTTCTGTGCTTTCCCAAAGAATTTGTGTGTTCATATGTGCGTTCATCCTCGTCGAAGTGGGAGCCCTGATAGGAGAAACAGAGGAACAGAGTTAAAGAAGAGTTGACAGTGGATATAGGCAGTGTGAGGTTTAGAGAGCAACTCAGCCAATTTTGGCAGGATCCATCAGTTCTTTGTGATGCAACCCGACACGAGAAGCCAAACACTCATGTGGGCAATCACTAAACAATGCTGTGAAACCGTCACCAGGGGAACCAGCCCTGCGTGGCACTGAAGCACCAAAGATGCCAAATCCAGCGAGCCAAAGCAAATCGTGAAGCAGTTCTGAGTAATACGGCTATGTTTACAATGGATCATGTGACTACTTGTGATATGTGACCTGGCAGAAAATTATTACACCAGCAAATCTATTCAGGCACCGTAACATATTTCAGCTGGCTCACAGCTTTTCATCTGCTTCTCTAAACACCACCGAGCTGTTTCAAAAGATCCCACATTTTCACAAACAGCTTATTTGTATATTTGCCAACTCTGCAAACACCATATGAAGTTTTAAGTAGCCAGACAATTGCTGAATATTTGGATAAGTAAATTAAGCTAGGACAGATGTACAGAGAATAACTTAAAAAAAAAAAAAAATATATATATATATATATACTGTTTTGTTTTGTTGTTTATTCTGCTTGATGACCTGCATCTAATTCATATTTTTTTGGAAGTACCAGGTTCCAAACCTGGTGCAGGATTTCAGCCATCCTTCAGACATGACTAAAAGAATTAGAAACTTTATTTTAAAGACATTACTGAGCTTAAGTAAAACATTTACAAAAACTTAAGTTACAGTGGAAAATCCTTTGCATATCAGGTGATTGGCAATGAAAATTTATGATTTTCGTCTTTTTTTATCAGAGAGAGAGAATTTGGCTTTGAAGCTATTATGCTTGAACAATCTGAGATTCCTTTGGGGTCTCATTCAAAGGACACAGTCAACCACTCTGGGCTAAATTTCAACTTAAAACTGAGCTGAGATTTGGCCAACTGCAGCTGCAGGCCATGAGGACAAATTACCCACGTCAAACCTGTTCATATTTCTGTTCTGTATCAGCACAGTGCAGAAGGTCTATATGAGTGAAATAAATGTGACAGCGCTGAGAAAAGGGGAAGCCAAACGCTGGGTCACATCAATCATCTGTCAGAGACGTGTTCAAGGTCTGTCACTTTGTTTGTGCTGGTAGGAAAAGTCTGTGAACCTGAGAAAATGTCAAGAAGAAGGGATGAACATACAGTTTAGGATGAAAACATCTAAGGGTGAAACTAGTTCTAGGTTTTTATGTAAGTGTGAGAAAAAGAAGAAAAAGGGAAAAAGCAGACATAAAGCCCGGTAATTACTGAGAGAAATGAGCCAGTCTAAATGTTGCCCTTGACTGACGGCACTTCACATTTCTCTTTCTTCTATACTCTTTTTTTCCTCCTTCTTAGCATGTCTCCATGGATGGCAACAGGAGAAAAGACAGTCTCCTTCCTCCACCTGTTGTCTTGTTACCTTCCAGTGTTGCATCGTAGCTCGAGTAAAAGCCTGTGTGAAAGAGGAGCTAATTATGGATTCAGCCCAAGTTAGATTTACCTCTCTCACAACCCCCCAAAAAGCCTCAGAGGCTCTCTCTGCTGCTTTCAGCCAATTGACTATTGTTTGCCGTGAGCCAGGTAAAGTCTAACTGAGGCTCTCTGCCAGCTCAGCTCAACAACTGCAGACGCACTGCTGAGTACCCTGAACAAAGACCCACTGTGTCGACTTAACAGCTACAGTGGAGCGAGTGGAGAGAGGCTGCAGGCTGAAAATCAAAGATGAAATAAAAGGTTTGCACTGTAATTATCTCGCAGGAGCAGAGAGAGACGAGTATGCAAGGACTCTTCTCATGGGTGTGCAAGTGAAAGCGTGCCAGCTACTGTATGTATAAGTGCACACAGTGACACTAGTGCAGCGTTCTCATCAAGTACAACATAATTTTCATAGATTAGTGAGCTTGAGTAACAAAATACCAAACGAAAAAGTTATTATCATTTTAAGGTGCAAAATGGAACCTTGTTGCACGAGTTGAAAACCATAACCCTGTAATTAACAGGAAGAAAAGCAATTTGCTCCTGCTTCGCAGCACAGCACCCCTTTCTCCCTGTTCCTCTTGGCATCTTTTAGGATTGTTTTAATTATTTCTTGGCACACAGACTGTATGACTAAAGCCCTCCCCCCATACTGCAGCTTTCTCTCCCACTCACCCTTCTTTCCTTTACTGCACACTTGGCATACCTTTACTCGGCTGTCGTGAATAAGAAACAAATGTAACCATTTGATTAGCCTGTAATCTGCCACCTTCACATCCCAAAAGGACAGATAGAAGAGAGAGAAGGAAAATGAAGGAGACCGTACGTTACAGTTACTTCAAAATAAAAACCTGAAACTCACATCTTTAAGCTTAAGTCGGCACGTCTTAGGTACAGAAACAATGCTACAAACAATGCTGCGCCTAGCGAGAATGCGCGCGCAGCTTGGGGCCAGAAAATGTCAGAGCAGAGCATAGAAGAGAGCATGGATGTCGACGATCCTCCACCAAATTATTCGGATTATTTGGAATATGCACTTTTGTTGTCCATTAAGGACCACGAGGAATACCTCAAAAAATTACTTTTAGCTGAGGGCGATAGTCTGCCTGACCCAGCTTCATTAAAAGATTGGGTAGACGATGTCAGCAAGAGGCCAGATATCCAGTGGCCAGCTATTCATGCTTACCTTATTGACAAACCTAGCCCTTACACGCGAGAAAGTCTGTGTGCTTACAAGTCGCTTGATGCATATAACTATGTTGTGTCTGGGCATGTTCAAATGATCCTCTACAAGGACATAGGGAGAGGCTTTTGTGCACTGAAAGCAGAAGTCCTGCCGAGCCAGTGTCATCCGATTGGATGGAATGTTGATTGACAATGGCTTTGCCCAGTCAGAATCCAGGAAAGTCATAAATTTGGTTATTTTTTTAAGAGGAACTTGACAGAATAGCAACCAAAAACAGCACAGCTCTTTATTGTTTATTGTGTGTTTAGTTATATTAGACCAACAGAATGGCCCTCAGGCATTTAGCTGTTCTGTTAGAGCTTACGCAAAGTGACGTTCTCCCATAGACTTTGGGAGAGTTCAGTGGTTTTCTGGCCCCAAGCTGCGTGCGCATATTTCTGTGACGTTGCACTCGAAGGGGTCTATAAGCCACAGTGTAAATAAAAAGATGTTTGAACATGTGGGCCCATTTAAAGAAACTAGATGACAAGACTAAACACAAGGACATGTTGAAAACTCACAAAATGGAGTGACTTCTTTCAAAACTTACATTGATTTTAAATTGTGGCCAACATCATCACAATTTGTAGGTAATATATGTCAACCTTCTGGCCAAATAACAACCTGGCCCCCTCCAACCTCACAGACTTGCTCCACCACTATACCCCCTCCCGCAACCTCTGTTCATCCGAAGGAGATCTCCTCTCCCTACCTGCCTGGACAAAGCACTGAACCTGGGGGGACAGAGCCTTTTCAGTCGCCGCCCCTACCCTCTGGAACTCATTCCCCAAACCCCTAAGAGACTGTACCAACATTCAAACCTACAAATCCCTAATAAAAACCCACGTTTATAAATTGGCTTAATGTGTAATTAAGTGTGTTAGTTTCAGCTTTTCCGTTATGTGTTTCATTTTCCTTGTATTTTATTTTAAATTGGCTTTTACTGTGGAATTAAGTGTATTAATTTTCTGCTTCTCCGCTATGTGCTTCACTTGCTTGTATCTTATCTTGATTTTTGTCGCATCTTTGAGCATCTGTAAAAGCGCGTAACAAATAAAATTCATTATTATTATTAATATAGTGGAGAAACCTTTTCCTTTTTCAGTGGCGAGCTACCTCACAGTAATTACACCACATACCAATATGCTTGTATCTCTTAAATTTGATTTAACATAAGTGCACATACACATATTTGGCTATAAAATAATGTCTTAGTTATGAAATTATGGCAAAGTGATCAAAAGATCTATAAATGCATACCTCATTATTATCTTCAATATTAATATGTTTATATATATATATATATAGATATATATAATGTGGACTTAAACATACATGATCTCCCTTTCTATGAACTTAATGTTAATCTCTAAACAATTAAAAGCTCTCACAGCTCGCAGCCAATAGTTACTTATATTTATAGTATAATCCAACCACTTAAAGGCCACTTAAAGTTGTAAATCATCAACACTGCACACATGTGATGTGACTTCAGGGTGGATTTAGAGCACTGCCAAACCAAACTCATAGCAGCCTTTTCAGAATACTGTCATTCATTCATTCAATTCGATTCTACTTGCTGGAATTTTTCTTTATCATTTGCTTCCTTGTCAATTTGCGCAATGCAAAAAAAAAAAAAAAAAGTTATGACAGATGGCCTGTCATACGCCATTTAACGTCATTTCTGCCTCTTCAGAAACTCTAAAAAATTTTGGTTGAGACATAATCTCTGGCTCCCAACTGACAAATAAAATGTACAAGTGATAGTGTGGGTGAGCAGAAAAACAAAACTAAAACATAAATCGAAGTCTGCTCATATTGCAGCCGAATGTTTCAAGTCAAAATGATGGATTAGATGCTCGACCGGTTAATGTCTCCAGTCTTTATTGTGGACTGACAGGGAGCGATGAGGAGAAAAGTAAAGTATATTACGCCACATTCTCTGCAATTACCACATAAGTACCCGATAATAGTCTTGAGAGACTTGTCTTTTTCTCTCTGAATTGTTCATATTCATTGCTTGTGTGGTTGTTCACCAGCAGGTCTGATGAGGAGAGTAAAAAGACAACGTTACCAGAACATTTAATCAAATTTTGTCAAATTGGGGACTACGGATGGAATTTAGCGGTAAGCTAACTCCAGTATATTTACATGTTTAGAGTACTTTGTGTTGTGAACATGTCCATGAATGTACACAGTCCTGTCTAAATAAACAAATAAAATAAAAAATAAAAATAAATTAATTTCTCATTTTAATTTTAAGTTTTCTCACTAGCTACATATTATTATACGCACATGGAGCCATCAAGCAACTGGCAAAAATGGTAACTGTGAAGTTTTTAAGTATTTAAGACAGTTGCTGATACGAGAACTGTTAAAATGTCCACCATTGCTTCAAGTCGCATGTAACTGTTGAACTCTGAAGACTTAGCCTACACATAGAATTTGTTAAGCTGTGTGGGTGACGCAGTTGGTGCATCTGCACTTTTGGATTTTTTTTTTTTTTTACAAGGTTAACTTTTAATGTGATGTGTTGAGAGAAAGGAAGACATTGAGACATAGCCAGAGTGGTTGTAGGCTAAATCCATTTAGTTGTGTTTCACTGCTTCATGTCAACCTTCTGGCCAAATAAATGTGGAATCTACTCTGCTGGTGTGTGTGTGCATGGCCACCTTGAACTGTGAGCAAACTTTTTTTGGAATTAGTTAGCAAGAGTTTATCATTGATTTCTTCATAACTTTACTTTCCTGTTTCATTTGCATTATTCTCTAGTTTGCAGCAACCAGTGCATTTTACCAGCCCAGCATATCAGGCTGGACATATATGTACCCAATCGAATCTTCAACCAAGTCAATCTACAATTATTATTACATTTCAATTAAAGTCAGTGGGGGAATTACGAGTTACTGCTTTATATCCTCCCCAGTTTCCTCTCTTGGGATGCCTGATGGTTACCTTCCTCTCACATCCTGCATCCTCTCACTATTTCTCTTTCCTCTTTTCTATCTCCTTCTGTGCAGACAGCGACTATTTCAGCTTGATCTGAAGGTGATCACATTGTCTGACCCTTCTCAAGTCAACTTCAGCAGCATTCAATACTGAGTCACACACTCACACACAAGCTGTCACTCTTGTAGTCTGCCTGTCCGATCTGTCTCACTCTCCCTCTTTATTTACCTCCGTTCCTCAAAGCTACCTGCCACTTTTCAAGCCCTGAATTCCAGTTCCCCATCCTTTCTCTTTTAAGTCCCATCCTTTTTAACTTCAATATGACCAGAGTAAAGAGTGAAAGCAGACAGGTAGCTGCTGAATAATGGATGAGAAAACAGTTTGAGGTCCTCCCTATTTTCAAAAGCGAGGCAAAGAACACAACTTTAGTGTATTTTGGAGAAGTCGTCGTGGTCATGAAGAAGCTGAGCCCGGAGACCGTTCAGCGTTGGCTAAAAGTATAATGTACAATAGTCACTGTAAATTGTTTATTTTTATGCTATTGCCCCCCCGTTCTTTACTGTTTTTGTTTGAGGCGTTCTGTCTTATCTCTCTTTAGCTTCACTGTGCGCTGGAAAATCTTTGGAAATGTCGGGTATAGTTTGACCCATTGTCTGTTTTGTGTGCGCACAAGGCTGAAATATTTACTGTGATTGCATGCAAAATAACAAGAAAACAAGTAAAGTAAGAGAAGAATTTTTTCTTGTCTCGTAAAAGTCCTACATGCTGCTGTGCTGGAACGACGATCACCTGAGCACAGGTGAAGTTCCTTATTTTCTGCCGAAAACACTGTCTCCTTTTCCCATCAATTGCCAATTACTCAAGTGTAAATAGTTATTCGACAACTGATGAGAGTCCTGTTGCTGGAAATGAAACCTAATCAAATTAGCCAAACTTCCTAATGACACTTCAAATTATTTGCTCCTCTCATCACAGCCTACTGGATTGGCACCACACCACAGTGAAGAGTCAAGTTTAAGATAGGATTTGAAGAATATCAGCATAAACTTTCTGACTAAACTTTCTTCCAAATTTCAGGGTACAAATTTACCCTGAAGTGCAATACTTTTTTTTTTTTTCCAATGTGAAGTGCCCACGCAACAAGCGAAACACTTGGAGATTTAACAGAGTCAAAAACAAAACAAAACAAGACAAATCCAACTGTCCTCGTCTCACATCCACGTTGTCATTGTCCGTCTGACGTCTTCCTCGGTACAACCGCTCTGCTTGACTGAAGCGCTAAACTAAATAAGGTGAGAAAACTTCTTCAGCAGAAACATGAGTCAAATCCCCTCAGAGCCTAATAGTTTGGCCAAAATACTGAGCAGGTTTAAAAAGGGCTTATATTTACTGTAATTATGTAACTAGTCTGTGCACGAGGGATAACAGGAGTCGGGATTATCTAGGGTCAGTTTAAAGGAAAGAGCAGCACATAGAGATGCATCATAGAGGACAAATAAATCTGTTTTTGTTTTTAATTATTCATTTCACCCGAGTGCTAAATATGGTCTATTTAAAACACATCTCTTGTTTGCCCCTCAGCAACGTTTTAATTAATGCCAGTCAGCACGTAAAAAAAGAAACTCTATTAATAGTTGGATCTTGTGACTCATGAACGATAGATGTTGCTCGGAACGTTTCTTTTATCATTTTGATTTAATTATATCTCCTCAATAAATTCTTTGCCTTCACATCTTCATTATGAAAGGAGGAGTGATGAGATCATTAGTGGCTTTGAATCTGTTTGGGGTTCATCGGTGTTTAGGCCGTTTCAAAGTGTTTGTGGTCAAAGTGTAACAGATTTAATTTATTGGCTACGATGTTATACCCTTGTAGGTAAATAACCAGTTCCTCCACAGCACGGAGAAAAATGCAGGTGAAGGAAAGCTGTGTAATAACCTGAATAATGAGATAGCCCTGACTAACATTGCTTAGCTGTGGGCTAAAAATCAGGCTAATGAGAAACGTTCACAGCGCAGCTGGATCCTTCTTTACCATTACAGCATAACCCTGCAGTCTCCATATTCAAATATAATCAAACGTAAGACAAATCAAATGAGAGATTGGACCTCAAATTAACACCGACTTGAAGCTTGATATTCGTTCCATTATCCCCACATGAATGAAGAGTAAAACTGCAGTAATTGTTGCCTCATTAGGTCATTTACAATGAAATATTTACTATTTATGGACAAAATCTCATAATGACACTGACCTGATAAGACTTTCTCAGTGAGTTTCCTACAGGTCATGTGACTGCCGATGTCATTAGTGCCTGGCTGCAAACCTGTACTGAATCAGCTAAAGTTCAGGAAAATATGACAAAAGTTACTGATGCTTATACTCCGATCCTGTTGTTAGTAGATGAGGCACTGATGCTACCTCCCCCTTTTTTTTGTTTTTTACCTGCAATCACGTTGCTGTTTCCTTGACAATAGACCTTACGCAGAGAAGATGCTTTAATATGCCACAGTGGGAGAATCCCAGGTTTAAATGATAAAATACAAAATGCATTTAGCTGCTTTAGGGGGCTATTTGCTTGCCGTCTTATTGCAAAATTGATTTTTGACTGTAGAATTTCATGGCAGACATTTTAGCACATATACATTTTGCAGTATTACTAGCAGCGCTATCTGAAACATTTAAGTCCTTTGGTTACGCTCAGTCCATTCTCAGGTGGAAAAGTTAGCATGCTAAGGAGTAAATGTTTTCCAACTGATTCAGCTGCTTTTAAAATGTAAATGATAGTGTCTCCAAATATATGCAGTAAAATAAGTTAAGAGGTTTAATTTCAAATTTTCAAACTTTAAGAGGCAACTAACGCTTACAATTTACATTTAGTTACAGACATCAGTAAAGCATTGTATGCAAAATATGGACTTGAGGACTGACACATACAGCAGTTCATATGAGTAGTTAAATTGGAATTTGTCATATTCGGGGGCATTATGCGAACATCTAAAGTGGCAGAAAGTCATTTCAGGGAGGTGTTACAGCCCCGGTCCAATTTAACCCCTAATCAAAGCTTACCATTGTCTTGGATGAGGAAGCTATATTCCTCTAACTAATATTTTGCCATCTGCACGCACTGAATTTATTTTTAGAGGGGACACTGTGTGTTTTTTAAAACTGCATGTGGTGATCAATCGTGCTAAAATGTGTAACTTGGTGCAATTTAAACGGATAAACAACAGGGGATTTTTGTGAATGTTAGTAAAGTACAGTCACAGTATGGAGATGAGGTTTAAGCAGCTAAATAAGTGAAAACACCAGAGAGATGGAAAGTGGAGGGCTTTCACGGTTCAGTCAGAAGGTTCAGCAGGTATGTATGTATGCATGTGTGTATGTATTTTGGAAAGCTAGAAAAATAAATTATGCTCAAATAGTCGGTATGCACATTAAATGATGTTTTGATAGACACTTTTCTACCACATTGCAATGCACAATTGAAATGAAGGAGCAGCTCACAGATGGAAACCATAATGATTTCGAGTATCTTTGTGAATGCTTCTGCAAATAAAAGCTTCCTAAATAAGCCGCAAAGAAAAGGCTAAAACTGTGTCTATTTGTGGTGGAAATTATAGCTGTAAAAAAAAAAAAAGGTAATATAGTATATACCTAATGCAATATTTTGTATAAGAAGCCATTGTGGCTACGTTTGTATATTGGAGGGACTTGAGTTTCATTTCAATCAGCGCAGCTGGTGATAAGACACAGACGTTTTTCTGCAGAACATGTGATGAACTGCCTCCCATAATGTGGCACTGGCTAAAATGCCACTCGCGCTGATGAACAGCATTAAATCCGCACAGACATTATTTCATTCCCCCCCATCTGAGTTTTAATTCTGTCAGAAGCAGAAGCGGGACATGTTTCTGCTTCTGGGTTGAAGCAGCTGTCCATAAAAATCACGCACAATACATTTTGCTCAGGTTTAAGAACATGAACGCTCCATTTAGTAAAATTCACAGGAGGACCCCACTGCTGAGCATTAAGGGAAGATACCTATGCAGCTGTGCGGCAGCTGGCTACTATATGACCCCGTGTCTCTCCACATTCAGTCATTCATTCATTCATTCATCTTCAACCGCTTATCCGTTTCTGCGTCGCGGGGTTGCTGGAGCCAATCCCAGCTCACTCTGGGCGAGTACGGGGTCACCCTGGACAGGTCGCCAGTCCATCACAGGGCCAACACACAGAGACAGACAGAGGCAAACAACCACTCACACTGTGTCTCTCCACATGCTGTTTGTTAAGGAAAAGTGCACGGACCAGACAGTTATAGAACACATAAGGTACCCATTAGGTCTCTTCCTGTGTGTGTTATTACTCACCATGTATACAAACTCATTGAAGGTTAATGGTTAAAAAAATGAATGTTGCAGCAGACTCAGACACATTGAACTCCATGTCAAATTCTTCTGATGTGTGCATCACAGTAGCAGGCACACTGAAATGGGCATACACAGACACACAAACACACACAGCCTTCCTGGATAGTTAGAGACAGAAAAGCAAGGTGAGAGACATATAGACAGATCTCTCTCTTTCTCTTTTTTTTTCTTTTTTCATTCTTTCGGCACAACCTCTCCATTTCCAGCTCGCCGACTGTCTGTCTTTCGCAATATCCTCAACCCTGCAGGTCACAGAAATGACACTTCAAAATCACTGTTATTCCCGACATGTCACAGAGTGAAACGACAACAAACATGGAGGCCATGAAAGAAATACAGAAAATGTATGCGGAGGATAAAAGGAGCAGAGCAGGAAGGATGAAGTTAGAAAGATGCAGATCTATGCCTTGAAAGATGAATCAAAAGATGCAACAAAAACGTCAAGGAAAAAAACAAGCAAAAAAAACAAAACAAAACAATAACAACAACAACAACAAAAACCAAAACAAAACAGAGCCCTCTCTGGCTATAGATAGCCAGAATTTTAAAAGAACACCTTTATGTGATCAGCATAGCTCAAAATCCAACCATGCAAGTTATGGAAAAAATCCAGCCACTGTGCTGGTCGGAGTTTGTTCAATGACCACATGCCTTTGAGACTTGAGTTTTGCATCCGTGGGAAGCTTTCTCCATTGGAGTGTTATTCAGAGGCGATGAATGGGTCACTGAAGTACTCTTAGATAAGATGCAAGACTGAATGCAAGTATCAAAAGACTACAGAACTGTTTTCTACCTCATACTGGGTCTGGTTCAGGGTTCACTCACTCCTGGACAGTCTGATCTGTGAAATGATTATGTAAGTAAAAAGAGGGTGGATTTTTTTTTATTTTGCATTACTGCTTTCAGTGATGTCAGAGATGCTTGAAGGGGCAAAACTGATCCCTCCTAGCCATGCTCCGGTCCATCGCGATGAATCTGCCTAACATACCTGCAGCTTTTATTTGGTAAATATAAAGATATATCCATGATGCCCAAGGGACCGAACATGCCTGAGAATCTCTGTACTCTTGTAACTCCCTGTTAACAATGTTTTTCTTCAGTATATAGTTTATGACCATACACTGCAAAATTAATAACATTCCCATCAGCCTCAGCTGTATTTGTGAACATAAGCATACAAACAAAATGCGCTACGATGGTAAACACTATCTGTTGAAGAAATATTGCATGCTAGCACAATGATCTCGGAAAAAGAACTCAGTGATTCAGATTCAGTTCAGGAGGATGACTGAAAACACAGCTGGACTCTCTGTGTAGACAAGTTTCCAACCTTGTACAAGCGTGTATACCTCACATACTGTACCAATGTGTGCTTGAACAGTGACATTTTTATGCTTTTTTTCCTTTCGACAGTAAAAATTCTACTCCTGTTTCTTTTTGATGACTGCATTTTCCTTTAGATATCAGATGTGAGACCTTTAACACAACTCTTCAGGTTGACTAAATGAAAGCAGAGATAAAAGAGGTCACTTAAGAACTAATAGATGTGAGAGAATGAAGAAAAAAAACCAAAACTGTCCCATTATTCAAGTTTGTGTGACGTGTTTGTGTTTGAAAATTGATAGTGTTGTGTGAACAATGGCGATCTTGGTGCTAACTGCATGTTTCGTGGTATTTTATTGACAAAGTGACTAAAGGTTTTACAGCGCATAAAGCTCCATCGGTAGTTTAAAGCAGAGTCACGAACTGGTTGGTTTTATTTCCCCAAGTAAATATTATCTCCCATGTGTTTACTTAGGAACTATTTTTGGATGATGTATAATGTGAAGGCTGCAGAAAAAGGGAAATTTAAATTGAGTATAAATTAGGTCTGAAAGCCAATAAATGCAATGATGAGTTTTCCATCTAGTAAGAGAAAGTGTAGGCCATGCTATGTGGCTCAGTCGTGCAGTGAGAGGAACAATTTTTATTGCAGCACATAGTGAAACTAATAGCCTTCCTGTTATGACAGTAATTTTTGAGAGAAAGCTTTTTCTGTAACAGAGTTAAAAATTAATGAGGTGCCCCGATTTGACTTTACGGTTGACTGGGGTGAGCAAGTTTGACCTGTGTCAGTAAATTGCAGATCATCCAGGCCAATACATTATATCTGTTTACACAACACAGACATATGAGGCAGCCAGACAGGAAAAAAGAAAACATCGGAAATGAGGATTATAGGAATTTCATCAGGATGCAGAGATTAATGAAAAAAAAAAAACAAAGCGATGAGGTGAGGACCGACAGATTGAGTTGTCAACACAGCAGGAAAATGATCTGACAAGCTGTAACTGTGCTTCTTTGACACCTTCCTACGTGTCAGATCACCCTGTTAGAATCATCTGACAAGGAGAATAATCCAAACCACACTGACATAGCAAAACTGCCTTCAAACCAAAGAAAGCTTTTAAAAGTCCTGCTCAAAGAATCCCATCAGCAGGCAATTCTTGATAATACTCCTCAACTGATAAGAGTGAAACTGAATGAAAATCCGAAGGCTCATTACTGATGATTGTTAAGTGAGAGTTCCAGCAGATGACACTCAATCACGCAACACAAACGGAGCTCTCCGCAGTGCTTTTTTCTCATCTCATTTGCTAACACACAAGACTTTGCAGTTCCATTTCAATTAGTTTCACTTCGACTCTTACCTGATGCTCTGTATCTGTAATATATCTGGATCTGTAGCGTTGAGTGAAGCCACAAAGCTGCCAACAGGGATGTTTTCCATCCTGGTGACTGTCAGGGGGTCGGGGAAGAAGACAGGGCCCTCGTTGACATCCAGGACCGTGACAAGGACGGTGGCTGTGGCGCTGGGGCCGTAGCTCACATCAGGAACTAGAGGATCTTCGTTCTCTACTTTGATGAGTAGTGTGTGAAACGCTGTGGCTTCATAGTCCAGAGGCTGTGTAGGGAAAATGGCTGGTAAGGGTGATTATACAATCTATCGCAACACATAAATGCAATTGAAAGCCTAATTTACTTTACCTTGACAACTGACAGCATTCCTTCGTTATTGTCTGGGTTGGTTTGAATCTCGAAGCTCTGCGTCGGATCTCCGTTTATTATAGAATAAATAGCCCTCCACGCCTCCGTGGCTGGATCATCTCTGTCGTCTACTGTCAGATTGACCACCACACCCGTGGAGCCCTCGTTCACAGATGCCTCAAACTGTTAGGTTGTTAGGATGAGGAGAAAGATGAAATAGCATCAGTGAGAAAACACCTGAATCTAGAGACTTTAACAGAATAAATTAGAATATGCTCCGACAAACAGGATGACGTAGCTGAAGACTGTCTATAAGGAGCTGATTTATGTGATTATATAGGTGCATCCACACTGAATATGAAGTGAATTTCAGAGGCAGGGCTATTTCAGGGTTCTTCCCTCCCTTTAGCAAGTATAAAAACTACAAATACCGCAAACAAGCCAAGCTGATATGGATTTAACAATACAGCATTAAAAACATGTTTCATTTTTGCAAATGTTGGAATTTGGAAGGAAATATATAGTTTGTTTGCTAGGCATCAAAGATGCACGCATTTTTGCATCCGTAAAATATTCAAATCTTACTTTCAAGCATGTGATATAATTCTCCATACAGTTGCTAAGGAGCAACTGTATAGATACATCCAGTCTTTAGGCAAACTTTCGACTTTTCAACCTTGAGCTTTTACTCATCTGGAAGCCTGTAATAAATGTGCACAAAACCAAGTTAATGTTTTTTATTAAATGAAAATGCAAATCTAGTGTTTCCATCACATAGTTGGATCCCAATAGTTCATACTGTTAAAATGAAAAATCATACAAAGTGCCTTCCAGAAAGACAGAGCTGCTCACTGTGTTATCTCGACTGAAACATGGAGAAGGAAACTAGGTTGCTACGAAATGACCCCCCACCCTAAAACTCAAAGTAGGTTATGAAACTTGTGAGTCACTACCTCCTTTACTGCCATCATTTCAGAAATAAAATCATGCTTCATGTCTTATTCTTGAAATGCAAAACAGTGCAAAACGGCAGGGTCCCATTTAAACATGTGATGTGACAGCTTTGACATCAGATACAGTAGAGCTGAAATTGAAATAGTCAGATTGATGCGGCCACACGAACGACTTCATCAACATCTTATTTTTCTATTCCTATCATCTCTGTACAAGTTAAATGAAAGATCACGCCACCCGCCTGGCTGCAGATTTGTTGTGCCTTGTTCATATCATGCCACAGTGCACCATCCAGACAACAATATCATTTCCTGAGGACCCCATTGTATTCAGTGAGCTGATGGCGTGCGTCACCGCAATGAACACAAGTGATGTAGCTGGCTGGCAGTGGATTTATCACCCACCACACTCTCTGATCTATACTGTCCTTCACACAGCTCTTTTGCAGTTTGTGTTGGTGCATCTACCAAAGTATAGCTGCTGGACATGGAGAATATTATAGTCTGTTTATGCAAGGCCCAAAGCTTTGGACTTGATGTCTGCTTGCAGGATTAAAATAGGGTTGTAAGGAAGTGTCTGTTATTCTTTTGGACATTTTTGCCTTTGTAAAAGAGAAGATATAGTATTGAATAGGGAAGACAAAACAAAACAAAAAAAACCTAAAGACCAAGCATAAAAAGAAATGTATATATTACACATATTCTCCAATCTAATCCAAGAAAAAAAAATGTCCACATTAATTCATTGGACAATAAAAACTTGATGCAAGGACAAACAGCACACATCAGAATAAACACTCTTCACGTCCTCCATCGCTGATTCCTCACACTTCATTTCATTTATTCTTCAGCGTCAATCACTCCCCACCTCCCTGTTAATTATTGTCAGTAGACCTCAGGCAGATTCCTGTCCATGCCTTCTGCCATCAGGGCTCCCACTAAAGCCTTAACTGCGGACAGGAATACCCTTGCAGGAGCTCCAGCAGACCAAAGCAATTTAGGAAGAGTGTGCGTATGTGTGTTTGCATCCACACCATTACGGTGTCAGAGCTTACAGTGTAATCTTTCCGACACAGAACACTGTTTAAGGATAGTGGCGGTCCGGCCTAGATTACTGCATCTCCTGTCAGCTCACCGTATTGTCGTTTCACAGATTACCCTTTTACCGCCTCACACTGCCTAGCTCCATGCATTTATCTGAAGGGAGACAAACATTGATTACTTCTGTTCCCTTTCTTTTTTCTTCTTTTTGTTATTCAAAAAATAAACAACAAAAAAAAACCCCACTTTGAACCATTCGCAGTCATTTAGGGGCCCAGAGGATGTAAACGTGGGGATTTTTAAAGAACAGGAAAAAAAAAAAAAAAAAGGGTTGCCATGTTTGTACCTAAACAAGCATCGCTGGTCTTGTTGTCCAAGAAGCCTGCAGCAGTGGTACTAAAGCTTTCCGTGGAAATTAAGAGGCTGCTGGTATCATAAAAGAGTGAAGTGGATTCTATGGAATTTTAAAATGAGACAGCATTAGCTTCAGCAAAAAACCTTGAAGCCATGAAAGCCATTTAAAAAATATATTACCTAGAGGCAGGGTGGTAAGGTGGGCCAAAAAAAAAAAAAAAACCCTTCGATTAATAACTTATTATCTGAGTATCTAAACAAAAAGTGAGACGGAAGAGCAAATACACACCGACATACACAGGCACCAGAAAGGCCTCTCCCGACAGATCATCACACAAAGTGATCATTCTTTTAACTTCATTATTAAAGAAGAAGCAGCACTCAACTTTTTCAAGAACACACAAAAAGTTTTATCTTACTAATTGACAAGGTTGCTGCATAAAGTTAATCTTAATGTGTTATTCAAAAAAAAAAAAAAAAAGCATTGTTGACTGCCAAATGCTTTTCTGGTGTGAACAGCCAGGCTTCTGCTCATATGGCCAAAGTTGCACTAGCCAACCTAATCTTTTTTTTTTCTCCCAATTCACAATTTAACCTCTGCACACATACTGCTTAAGCACTCATACACACGACCGATGTGATCAAAAACAAATGCAATTCATTGCCATTGCTCATTACTCTCCTCTGGACTTCAGACTGCAGATAAGACTCACTCAAATATGACATTGAAAACTCTCTTTCTCTCTCAATCCTTCAGACACACACACACACACACAAATAAAGTACAGTCACACAGACAACAGCCAGGCAGATTGGGTTTAATCATGTGGGGCAGTCGTGCGGTTGGAGGGAATGCTGTATACTGTGTGATGTGGCTACCGGGCCCCTGCCCTGCCGCTGATAAGGCCCCTATTCCACCTGGAGCAGAAAGCAACCAGTCACCTGAAAGACTAGAAGATGACTAACTACAAGGCAGAGCTTGTGGCCTGAAATGACTTTAACGCATTGAGAGAGAGAGAGAGAGAGAGAGAGAGAAAATGGAGAAAAGAGAGATAGGAAAAGATGGGAGAATTCAAGTTATCCATGGACAGGGCCAAGAGCCAAACAAGGACAAACACACACACATACAAATACATTGAAAGCAGACGAGGAGATTAAAAAATGCACACAACACACATCACGAAATACACTCACATGGGGGGGTCGCTGTACGGATGGATGAATGAATGAATGGTTGGAGTTGGAGTTGCAGTTGTAGCCATAAATCAAAAGGGGGCCTACACTTCAGACATTTAACATTCCAAGGAGTGAAATCACAGTATGGTATTGATTTTCTGTTTCCCCTCTTCTTCTATGCCTCACTTTTCAATAATCTGTCTCATAAATCTTCAGAATAATGTCATGCTGCCAAAGACAACTTGGTGTCGGTCCTTTGAGGTACAACAACTTAAAGAGAGAAGCTAAATAAATGGACAGTATCAAATTTTACTTGACAGCCTCCACATTATATTCTGTTTTTTCAACTCTTCACCTGTGACTGTGATCCCAGCTGTTTTTTTTTTACAGCATTTGACTTGTCATCTGTGTATTTTTCAGTCTCTCCTCACTTTTAATGTGATGTTGTCTTTGCACTAAAAGGGAAAGCACGCATTTTATAGTCACATCCTGTAAATTAAAGCATAATCACTAAAATTTACTTTTTCTGCACTTTGAATGTATTTATTTCAAGCGAAACGTCTATCAGGCCTACGAAACTTCATTCATCTCATTCTTCACACTGAAGTCATGTCTGCAATAATTTATGTCAAAGTTGCATTATTGTTATGAGGCAGTGCGGTGCAGAGTGGTAATTTCAAACCCATCTGCACTTAAACTACATTACTGAACAAGAACATTGAAATATTTACTAAAAATCGAGGCGGACCTGACAATTATTGTCATGGATTAGAAAAAAAAATCATCTACTAGGTAATGATTTTTGATATCATGCAGTTGAAGTGAGTAGTAACTAAAATCTGTCTGGAAAAACATGACAAGAACTTCCAAAATCTAAAACTGTATGACATGACCAGAGGTTGGAGGGATTGAGATTATAATGAATAACCAACCAAATACAAAAAAAACCCCAAAACAAAAAAACCATTAGTTTACTGTGTAGTAATTGTTGAAGTTAGTATAAATGTAATTTTACTCACTAACATACAATCACGGCATAATTATTACCCAATATTGTCAAAGTTATTACACATTAGGATGTAACAGAGATTCCAGTTTTGGTTATACTCAAAGATCTCTGAATGGAAAAAGCCGGTCAGTCTACAACTTCAGAGTGAAATGGTTTGACAACTATACGACAGATTAGCATGAAATCTCGTTCACAACCTCATGATCCCCAAAGGACGGCTGAAGGATCCTCGTGTGACATCAAGCAACAGCAAAATAAATCTGACAGAGTACAGCTCCCATTTGACCTGCAGTGAAGCACAATGATTTGGCTACAGTGAGAGCACAACCTTCCCAGCATTCATTGGTGCACTCAGTCTGGATGCTGTTAGAATAATTGATGTATTTATTTAATTTAATTTGTTTATTAAAAAACTTAAAATGGTAAACTTCTGCAAGGTGAAGCAAAGCAGCTGAGTTATTTTTGAAAACACAACGTAATGGCGCACACACCCTCCACCGTGACACTGTCAACAGCCTTCTGTGTGGCTCTCGTGCAATGCAAGCCTGAAATCCTGGCAAAGAGCCTGAGACAGAGATACGAGGCCTTCAAAGAATATATACATCTGTCAGCTTTACCGAGTAACACTAAATGTGCTCTGCCTCATTAACACTATTGTGGAAATTACCTCTTATTTCTTATACAGGCTTTTAATTTGTCTTTTATTACCAGATGGTATTGTTTGCCTGCTACAAACCAGTGACCCACAGCTTTTTTCCTTGAGTTTGAATTGCGCTATTGTATGCAGAAAGAGAGAGGGGAAAAAGCAAAAAAGGAAGAATATAAAATTGGTTGTTTTGAGCAGGACACTGGCTGCATGAAATCTGATTCATCAATCCAACTTTTCTGTCTCCCTTTTGCAGCTCTACACAAATATATATATACACCCGCATGCTCACAGTCAAATAAGAATATATATACACACACTATATTCTTCGCACACCCACAAACAGAGATGAATAGAAATCACCATATTTTATTCCCGGATGTCTGTCAGCATGTTTTAAGGAATACAGGTGGCAGCTGGGGCCGTGCTGACAGGTAACAAGACAGACAGTCGAGCAGCTGTTCATTTGTCCTAATAGAAAGTACTGTATGACACGTCCCTGCTGCCCCAAAGATTTTGTTTGACATGAAGCACATAGCCACAGCTCATCACGTTAAACCTCCAAAGACAAGACTATTTCTGCCTCAGAGAAGGCGTGTGTCCACATCACAGCATGGCTGCGCTGCAAGAGCGCTTTTGAAGTTTGTTGTCCGCTGTGTGTTGGCCACTGTTTCAGTGTCTTCCTGAGTAGCTTTCTGCTACATTTCTGATCCCTCCTAGACAGCTCTAAGAAAGCCGAGAGAGAATAAATCCTTTCGTACTTTGCAAAGAAAAAAAAGAAGTAAAACCAGGGACAATTGGGAAAAAAAATAAAAAATTATGTTGCGCCTTTGAGGAAACATCTCAGAAAATGTTTTGGAGTTGCTCTGAAATTCAGAATGATGGAGACATGCACACATTTTTGTATTTCTCTGCACCTTTGTAATAAAATACTGAGGTAGATGTCACAGAGTTGAAAGTCACATTAAGAAAAAAGGATTCCCTGTGAGTTAAACATGAATCGTGTACACTTTCAAGCAGGCACTTGTCTTTTCTTTATCTGCTTTCAAAAGCAGCTTAACTCTCAGCAGAATAGGGTGAAGACAGACGCAAATCCGCAAAAAGGCGCCATTTTCATTGTGCTAGCATGAATCTGAAATGAAACCAAGTGTACATGATCATTCATCTTCCCACACACTCCTCTACACTCTGTGTAGAGGATTGGCAATTTACCGCTCTGTCTCACCCCCCACCTTGCTTTTTACCCTTCCCCCATCATCAGTGTTGCATACAGTAAGTGTGCCTGGGGAGTTAATGAGCTTACCTGAAATACTAAATTTTAACAGCTTCAGCTCAGCTTTCCAAACACAGATTTTCGATGACATGAAGCGAAGCCGCTGTTTTACCTTTGCAGAACATGCCTACCCTCGTATTTATCAGTACAGGTGAGTAAAAAAAAAGAAAAAAAAAAGGAAAATAATCTTTCAGCAGTGCAGGCACTCAGTGTGTTAAATAACTAAGTGTTTCAAAAGCGCTTTTATCGTTGGATGTCCCTCTTCAAGACTGTTCTTCCCCCGAGGAGTCTTCTAACTCTGACAACCAACAGTCTGACAGGCAACACTTACTTTGCCATAGTTCAGTGGCCTCTCTTGAGTTTACACTGTTCATGTCAAAACTGTACATTCACAAGCACGCGGCTGCCTCTTAACCACTCCCCATGAATATATCTGGGATGAACAGTGCTTCATCGCCTTCATAGCTTAACATTGTTCAAAATTTTAACTTTCACAAATATGATTCAACACATGCCAGGAAAACCTCAAAATGTCCAATACAAGACAAATTCACATATTATATATTCTTTTAACAGCGGATTTTCACTGAAAGGTAAAAAAAAAAAATTCACCCATGTCCGAAATGCACATTAATTCATCTTTTGTCACACTCGGGAGATGCTTTGCACTTATTTGTCCTACTTTTAGCATATTTCAGTCTGTACTGGACTCACAAATTTGACATAGCCTCAAAACTCTAAGTCTCCTGATTTTGATTCGATGTGTTGAGGGAATCCTCTGTAACTGCAACATCTTCCGCCCCAAAGTGTTTTTCACACCACTGGTAGAACGGCAGGCCTTATATAACAGAATAAATGCTTAGATAGCTGCCATGTTTGTGTCTGTCTGGTTCAGTGCCTCTTCTTTTTGGCTTTTTGGTTTTAAAATGATGACTTGCGTTTTAAAATGGTTTCGGGTTATGATTGTGGGAAATCAACTCCTTTTTCATTCTGTGTTACATTATTTAGGGCTTGTGCACAACAGTAGGGTGACAGGTTTGCGATTGATCGCCTGTGCTTTTTCACTGCAGATGTATATTTTTGTCACAGTAGGAAAAAGGTGTTACCAGTAATATTAACAGTGTCTCTGCTTGACGCAGTAAGCCATGACTGTGACAGTGAGGCAGCATGAAGCCCACCAGGATGTGATACCGAGGCAGCTGAATGAAATTCAGTCATCCTTCTTTTCATTATTTACACCTTTGCTCTTCCTGCTCTGACATGTCTCCCCATTGAAGACATTTCTAATGAAACTTTCTTTTGCTTTCTTATTTGTCTAGTATTTCCCATCATTATGCAACAAGACGGTACATTCCTGACTTTGCATCTCTGACAACCTTTTTTTAATGGCACCGTCAATTAGAATTTTGTTCGAATTATATAGGTAGTTTCTTTCCCTGTTCTCTTCAGTTTTGAATGACCCCTGTGGTCCCTGTCACTGCCGCCTGCTGTGATGATCAGGAGACTGACATGTGATTTGTGGTAATGCTTTTCCTCAGCAGCTAGCAGGGAACTTCGTCATGTGTGGTGAGGTGGCAAATCTTCCCTGTAGGAATCATAATTACAGTGATAAAGACATGATCCCTAGCTGACCTCTCTTCTACCAACAATGCCCCCTGGTGTGTCTTCTAAGCATCACCTATTGGATGGATGAGTGCTTTAATACAGTGAATTTTTTTTTGCAATTTGGAATAACATGATCCTACACTGGAGATAACTCACCCTTTTTTCTGCTTTCCATGCCACTGATCTATGATGGGATAGATATGCAGTTTAAACTGACCCTTAATGTAAGGGTTTTGTTTTTGTTTAGTTTTTTTTCAATGTGAAAGTCAATCAAGCAGAGGCATTGCTTTTTCCACAACACAAGATAAAGGATGGAAATCTTTTTTTCCAGTTGTTATCAGTCAGGGGTCCCACATTTGCAATTTCCCCACTGCGGGCACAGTAAAGGAATTTGAGTTGGATGTAAAATGGTAAAATGGTAGGGCTGAGTAAATGATGCCTGAAAACATATCTGTGACAAGAAACCAGTCGGCAGTTCTTTTGAGGAAATAATAAACAGTGAAGCCGGCCACCTCAAAAAAGCTCATTGCAAGTTTGCATTGAAACACACACAGCTGGCCTTAATATCTCCAAGACATTAATATTCCTCTGAGCAAACATTACATTTGATGGACAAAATGGTTTCCAATTTCAAGAGGTCTCCCACAATTCTCTCCAGTGCCTCTTCAGTTTTCATCCAAAGGAGCGAGGTGACAATAGGCGTCGCACTTTTTGCATTTGAATAGAATTACCTTGTAATATCATGGTTTACTTGTTTTAAGCAGCACTGTTGCTTGACATGTGCTGATAAAGATGACTGGAATCTGTATATAGGGACGTCGCACATTATGAATGAGGAAATAAGTGAGCGTATCTTGAATGATGGATGTGAGATGAAATGACTGGATATTTGCGCGAACGTGATTGATTTTATTAATTTGCTACCTTTGTCCTGAGAGCTGAAGTAAGAAAGAGAGCGAATGAGAGAGACTGGAAAGAGACTGAAAAGACAGAGAGGAGGAGGAGGTTATGTAGAGAGGGGCCATGGGCCGGACTGGCCAGGACTGAACCTTTATCATACATGCTTAGAAAGCCCCAACATGACTGATATTTAATGATTTAACACATCAAACTCCGGCTGAAATATATATATCTGACCAATAGAGTAAATGTAAAATTTCACAAACATTATTTTAGCACATCTTACTCCAACCTGATTCAAATGTGCTCATATGTTTGTATTCTCTGCATCTGCGCACCCAGGTAGGTACGTGAAATCGTCCTTTTGGACCTGCCTCCGACCTGACCGACAGTCCTGCTCCATCCCTTTCTCTTTGTGACAACAATTTCTGGCCAACTACACTGCTGTATGACCCAGGCTAAACACAGCGTGGATTTCCGAGTTAGTGAAGCAATCATGCAGGGCCCGGACTAATCTGTGACACCCGTGAGCCATCCCCGAAGACAGACCAGCACTGACAGGGCCCTGCTGCCCTGTGCCTGGCGCTACACCCATCACAACTAACGTCTTTATCAGCAGGACAGATGGATTTCAGGCATATTCTTCTAGTCATCACAGAGGAGAGAGGTAAGGAAAAGGAGAGGAGAGGGAGTGCAGACAAGACCACAAAATTGGGTGTGAAAAAAAATAAAAATACAGAGCCTGGCTG
The DNA here is from genome assembly GCA_034769265.1 of Remorina albescens. Lineage (NCBI taxonomy): Eukaryota > Metazoa > Chordata > Actinopteri > Carangiformes > Echeneidae > Remorina > Remorina albescens. The sequence continues at coordinate 53,389,694 of CM068475.1, forward strand.
TCAGGAAGTTTGAGTGACAGGAGTGATAAGGTCCATCATGGTCTTGTTATGAGGAGCAGGGGGGAAACAGGTCCAGTCAGTCATGGCATAGAATTAGAAGGGCCAGAGAGAGAAGACAGGAAAAGGAGAGAAACTGCTGAGGAAAGAAAGAAGGCAGGGGTGAGGATAGTGACAGACAAGGAAGGATGAAATAAGAGAGAAGGTAAGAATCATGAAGGACAAAAGGTGGTCCGTGAGGGCACAGGCAATGGTATGTAAGTGTCTCCTCAGATACCGGTGTCATGTACAATATGAGCAGGAGAGTGCAAGATCAAAATCAGCACGGCACAAAGTATCTCAGAGACACTGGACCGAAAACTAAGAGCAAACATACACAGAGATAATGTAACTCCAGCTGAGACTGAGATAAGAAATTCATCAGGAGAAATATCAATTTTTTTTATGGGAGCATACATAACTGGAATTCTCAGACACCAGATCTACCAAGGGGATCCATATTGTTTCTCTTTATTGTTTCCCTTCCTAAAATAAACAGGATAAGACCCTCGCTATGAAAATTAATCAGGTCTCAGCTCAGTCCCCCACAGAAGGCACTTAGGTGGCAAAATATAAGAAATTTTCCAGAAAGTAATGAGGTCATCTTAGTCGTAAGGATACCTTACATTAGCTTAAGATTCTTCTTACTTCAAAACTAGAAAAGAGATAACATAGAACTGTTCATCCTTGTTCAGCTAATTCAAAAAGCGATCAAATTTCTTGCGTGCTGAATCGCAAATGACTTCTGAAGTGCTGATGTAAAACCATATGTAAATAATTGTTTTGCAAACCGTAATATAAATGTCTTTCATTATCTGGTCAGAATTGTAATCATCAACAAAAAAAAAAAAAAAAAATGGTGCAAGTGAATGTCAATTTTTGAGTGAGACTGACAATTTCAGCTCTGAATGTGCTGATTTTAACAGTTTGCTGTGTCACTCGAGCTCAAATGGACCCCAGCGCCGCAAATTCATCAAGTTTCTCACCAGATTTGCCAACTTTTATGACACCTCTAGAAACATTGTTCGTTGTTGGCTTTGTAGACAGACGATGTCCAGTGGAAACCGGAAGCACATTGAGCTGTCAAATCAGCATGCCAATTGAAGCTTGAATGAGCTTTTCTAACAGTTTATCCTTTCAAGTTTTCTTCAAAAGATGAAATTGTCAATAACGTCTCCTGCTCCCCAGTCTATAAAAAAAACCCCACTCAAAGTTCTTTATTTCAACCACACATACATTTAGAGCCATATAACTGATTTATAGCTGCTGCAGTGTTAGAAACAGTCAGATATAGTTAGGTTGAATACTTTATTATACTTAATTTGCTTATAATATGTCTAAAAATCCATCTCTTTCTTTCTATGTCTGCATTTTTATGTTCCCATAACTACAACTTAGAGAAGTAAGCAACACTAAGACACCCAAACAGCTGAAGAGCACGGAGGCTGTTGTCTTTGTAGCTGGCAATTTGTGTCATTCCTATTAGGGACAGACAGCTTATGTTAGCTCAGCCCAGCGGGATGAACACAACACAGACTTTACGGGAGCAGCCGTGACTCGGCAGGTGTTCAAATAGCACAAACGAAAAGGAACATCTGCTGGGATCACTACAAAGTATCCATGTTGATGCTTGTCAACTTCGCTCACAACTTGCTTTTTTTGGCCAGAGATTAAATTATATATAATGGACTCTAAAATGTTGTTTTGTGGAAACCGACAGATGTTTTAAAACGCTCACAGTAATTAGTCAGCTCTATATGTGCCGGTATATAAAGGTTAAAAACCCGTCTGGTATCTGTGCTCATAGGCCAAAGAGAGGAGTGATGTTCTCCAGCCAGTAACGTACCATGGAAGTTGAGAGTTCATTTCACAGCAACACTGGCTCTTAAATTTTAAACAACGTGTCCTGTGTGGATGTCAACATTCAGTCATGGTCGCTTTCCTGGCTTGAGATCTGGTCATAAACTGGAAGCTTATAAAGCTTACATGATTTCTGTAGGAGGGGAGTGTCTTCAGAAAAAAAAAAAAACCAGCAAGTTGAGGTTCTTTTAAAAAAAATGGATTAGGGAAGTTCCATGAAAAAAGCCTTGAGTATTTTTGTTAAATAATTTATTTGGTGAAAGCTTCAGAGCTGCGCTGACACAGACCAAGGGGGCCGATACAGATTCCCACTACATTCACAATACGGGATGGCGGTCATCTCAGAGGTCATAGATGATTCATTGGTAGGTTGGAATTGGTCAGGGAGAGTGGGGGTTAGAGGATTTATACTCGGAGCTTAACACCTTCATACACTTGTTTTTTAAAAGCTCCATATCTCCACACCGTTAAATGGATCCCTGCCTGCTGAGAAATGAGAACATTTACTAGGACACGGACAGGGTGCACTCTGCATAGCCCTGCCGAACCCTCTGAGCTGTAACATTTCACATCTGAACTGCACTCCTTACAAGCTCCCCCTGACACCCCAATGCATCATGGGAGGGCTGCAGGGGGAGGTTTGGTTGGGGCAAAGCATGATGTGTCTCAAATCTGACAACAGCTGTGGGCATTTCCATTAAAAACCAATGTTACAAGTGCACCTTAAGGTACCAGGAATGGTGTTTTTTTATTTATTTATTTATTTACTTACTTACTTTACAAGACCTCTTTTTTTTTTTTTTCCCTCCAGAGGTGAGTCGGAGGGATGAAGGGGGGAAAAGAAAACAGCCATAGTGGCAGCTTTTGACAAATTCACCATGAGCTGACACAAATAGGCAGTAGGTGCAATTTGTTGTGTGCTATTTTCAGTTGTTTTGTACATGTACAATTTATTTTGTAGTGTCACTCGTGGGCAACGTTTGAGTCTATTAGCTTTGCGCTAATGCCCCTGGGCACTGCTGACTAAACAAACCATCAATGAAACACAACAGATCTACTTCCACTCCTGCTTCCCTTATCTCGCTTCTGCACCCAGATCACCTAGCTACGATAATGTGTTTTTACATGTCACGTATGCTCTTAGCACACATATTCACACCCTGTGATTAGTGACGGGGTATTTACAGCCAAGGCTCAGAGGCATTCGCTGAATGTGACAGGCGACTGCACTGAACATTGCACAGTTATTCATTTATTTATTCATTTATTTTTTGGTTCCTTGACACCCGACACTTTGTGGTTTGTTGTCGGTGGTAGTTTGTTTCACACTGTCATTGTGCCAGAGTTCATAATGGAGTTTAGCAGGTTATTTCATATCATTACTACTGACAGTAGTAGTGTAAGGATAACTGAAAAGTGAGCGTGAACTGTCACTTTTGTCATGTGGCTCTGAAGTTCTTATGTTTGTTCTTCTGCAGCATTTTCAGTGCCACATGAGAGGGGCAGCCAAGGCAATTTGCACGAAAATATACAAGCCCTGATTCCCAAGTAAAATCTCATCTTGTCTTTCATATTTATTAACAGCCCTTACTGCATATGTAAAGTCAATGACGTAGAGAAAAGCACGCTGATAATAGAAGGTATAGTGGGGCCTTTTTGCTCTCTTTCCCCACGTTTACTTTTAAATCACTAGATGTGATCTGAGATTTAGCTGTGGCAGATAAGGACAAAAATATTTTATTTTAAACCATTAAAGGCCACCGCTGCCACATGTCTTTGAGTTGGTGAAAGCACGTGCAGATGAAATGTGGGGACAAGCGGAGCAAGATGCAGGTGACTTGTGTTCAGTAAAGGTTGTTTTTGTGATTATGAAGCGGCGTTTTCTGAGGATCTGAATATTAAGTCCCTCTGCAAAACGGTCCCAAGAGATAAACAGCTTTACTTGGCAAAAGATATTGGTTGTTGGGGTCTGGGTGAGTTTCCTTCAATGACAAAGTGCTATTTTCCACTGTCTGTTTTTCTCTCTCTAATTTACATTTCCAAACTATGAAGTACCATGCATGTATCACACATCCTGCACTAAGACTATCATTTCTAAGTCATTAGGTCAGGCTTAACAATGAAGTGTAGACCTGCACATGTAAGCTACTATTTTGTTGAAGGTCGCCATCAAGACGTGAAGGATGCACTGATGTGTGTGTGTGTGTGTGAGAGAGAGAGAGAGAGAAATAGAAGGAGAGATTGCTTAGGTTCAGATGGTTGGGTTTCATATCAGCTCAGGTGGGACGTTGCTATCAAAAAACCCAGACCTGAGCGTCAAAGCGTAATAGAATAAAGTGCAAATAAGTTTCCAAAAACATTAACTCCTAAGGTCTTTAATTAAAATAGGTTTTTAATCGAGACCATATTTTCATACTGTGGTGGTATTTTTCTGTGAAAGAACAAGTCAAAAGGCAGAAATATCTTAATTTTGTAAAGAGCCCTGCCAATTTTCTGATATGCTCTAATTAAGTGCCACTTTTTTCACCCAGAATACTAACTAGATGTGCTTTTTTATATTAAAACCATTGAGGAAGCCCAGTGTTCAGACTGTTTCCTCTCTGATGGGATTTGATTGTGAAACATCTGTAGAAGTACTGAGAATGAATGGCTGTAGTATAACACTGAAGGAGAGAAAGGCAAAGTAGCAGTAGTTCTATTTATTTCCAGAAAAAATAATGATTGAATAAAAACTGGGGATTTTGATATAACTACGATGTCGCAGAAGATGATATTATTGCAGTAAAAATGAACTTTAATCTGAATTTGGTATGTGAGCTGTTATTTCAATGATTTCAATTGCAATCATTCTGAACCATAGTGTAATGTTTTTATCTGTCCTTCATTGCACCTGGATATTATTTGAATACTGACTATTGTTCGAGAATATACAGTAATTATTGTTGTGATTGTCCTTCTGTTTGATGCATCTAATTTCCCTTTTAACTGCGCTACCAAGGTTCAGAAACTATTAGTCCTACTAATCATTATTTCATATTATCTACCATGCCATTTATAAAAGAGACTGAAAAAAAAAAAGTCTTCAGAGGGCTCAATAATTCCTCCAGTTTATGAGTGAGCCTGTCCGTAACCGGTAGACCTTGGTTTTCACTTGTTATTGATAAGAGTCTCCCTTATTGATGTGTCATAAGTCTTTGAAAAAATGCACTGTGTAACCATGACCCTGACCTTTGGCTTCCCTTGAGGGATAAATAAACACAGTTTTTCCACATAATGTCTTTAGCAGCTCTATGTACCGGGGGATAAAAAAAAAAAAACAAACCCCAAAGAACAAAAAACATACACAGTTAAAAAGCATCAGAGGGGGAAAAAAAGGTTTGTCTCTTACCAGAGGATGTGTGAACTCTGGGGCATGGTCATTCTTGTCTGTGATGGTTATGGTAGCAGTGGCTGTGCCTGTTAGGCCCACCTCACTCCCTGCCATGTCCTTAGCAACAATCTCCAATTCGTATGTAGTGGTTGGCAGCGTCTGAAATACACAGCAATACAGTCAAAAGAAAAAAAAAAAGTCAGATGAGGATAACAGAGTAGAAAACAGACTTACGTGCAAAGCAGAAAAAAAAAATCTAAGCAGTGAAAAAAAGAATGCACATTAAGTAGGACTCACAAATATATTTATAGTCAGAGAGGAAAGTGCAGTTTATTCCAGAGAATCTATTTGTGAAGTGAATCATGTGAAATAAAAAATATATACATATCATTATTGGATGAATGATGGGCAGCATAAGTGATCAAACTAAAACCAAAAGCTAACACTTACCATTATGTTTTACATTAAGGCTCGTGAATAAAGCTCGACAGCTCTAATAAGAGTCCACAACAAGCCAATCATCCCACTATTGAATTGGCTGCACAAGGCTAAAACTTTAAATATGCGCTTTCACGATCACACACCAGCGTTAAAAGCTCTAGTAAACACTCACCACCTCTCGAGGGAAAGGCCAGGGATCCACATTTAGAAATCCATACATGTAAGAACGGATATGGTGTGTCTTCCAAAACAATGCTGCCAAACGGGTTCAAAGTGTGAGCACATGATGCAAAGTTTACACTCATCCGTTTTAAAGATTCCCTATGTACTCTGAGCGGGATTTTCAACGCATATTCCATAATGCTTTGGGGCATCAAAGATCAAGATAAACTATTTTTTCTCAACATAATCTGTAAAAGTATTGCAATCATTCAGGGGCCTTTGAGATTTTCCAAACAGTGGCCTCTTCTGTGCTTTCAGAGTATCCACACTCCACATATATAATTAGCTGGTTCGGTAAATGGAGCTAAAGAGAAGGACTTGGGAAATAACAAAACCTTAAGCCATGTTACCTCACGCATAGAACACAGAGTAAATCTAATCATTCAGCATTTGTACACATGGCAAATAAGGATCTGGCCTTGATAACAGAGAGGCTTTTCCAAAGCTCGAGTGTAAAGCTCCGAATTAGATACGTAATCCATTTATTGGTTTTCCAGCATCAGCAATTTATGTAAGATTTGTAAAAATATACCTCATACATGCAGTGAGAGGATGGCATTCCTAATGAGCATAGTAGCAATCATAATTTGGTGCCATAACTCACGCCTAATACTAATGTTGACTCCTGTATATAAATAAGAAGGGGGACTGGCTGGCAAAGCCAACATTTATTTATTCGCTGCAGTGTTTTCTCCCTGCCGGGGGTGGTAACTGTCACACGCTTAATAAACTTCATCCATCTGTCTCGCTGAAAATGCTGCCGCAGCTCTCTCCTGCATTGTGGATTCACCTTTGAGTGTGTGTCGACTTGTCTCATCGATCCCTGTTAGGCGCCTGATGAGACGCGCACATTTAGAAAGCCTAATACACACTTTCACAATAATAAAAGTCCATGTGATAGTTAGTATTTCAAGTGAGGAAAATAAACCAACTAAATGTGAAAATATGATCATACACAGCAGGTAAATCTTTCTTCCTCACTTTTGTTGTTTGTTTTTGGTTCATAAAATGAAGGACCTTGTTTAACATACTACATAAAGTGCCAGTAGGAAAGCATTTATGGGCTAACTGATGGCTACTGAAGTACCACTTCAGCTGAGCCAGTTTGACATTGAAGTTACCGTGTTTTGTTTGTTATGTCATGTCTTCCTTACAGCATCATTCAACTCCATTTAAACAGGTGGCCAAAACGTGGCAGTGTATTATTTTTGTAATTACATGTTCGTATTTATTTTATGTCTCCAGTCGGGGCTGACACTGTTTTTTTTTTTTTTTTTTTTAATTGCACACTCGCTCCATTTCCCATGAACCCACATACTGCTTTTCCCTGCCTCTTTATTGATGACGATACGTTTTACTGACAAAGAAGGGTGGTGATCCGGTGTCACCTCATTGCCCACACTAAACGTCTACTGTAATCTGAGTGATTTGTGTGTTCCTGTGTGTGTTCTTCATGCGCTTGTTGTCATCATAGATAATGCTCCATTTAATTTCATCCAAGGCAGGCAGAAGGGTGACCAGACAATCAATGCTCAGACATTCTGAGTGTCATTTCAATTAGAGCACCAGTTAGAAGTGAGACAAAGTAAAAGAACATTCAGGGAAATGACCCATTCACTTCAGGAGCAACATGCTGTGGTTAGGATCAACATTTTATGTGTAATAAATGCTTTTTCCATGTATGTACTATGAATAATTAAAAAAATAATAATAAAAAGAAAAAAGAAAAAAATTGAGCACCTTTAGACTATTATATAGTATTATTATACTATATACTTCCATACAATTCAGCATGTATCAAAAAAATTCCCATGCAAGTCAAATTAACTTAGAACAGGAAACAATTTGAATATAATGAGTGACAGGGGTGTCCCGCACGACCAGCTCCTGCTCAATCAAACAGCATGCAGGCAGATGGTGCTCCATGGACCTGTGAGTTTATTAAATGCATGCGCACAATCACACATGAATGCATGCACATGTTCACTCTGAAACACACACACCAACACACAGACACAAACATACACTTTTGCCCTCCAGCTGGAGAAGAGTGGGGCTCTGGGATACCTGCAGTCTCAGTGGTGTCTAAACACATCGAGTGTGGCCTCCTCTGGTGACTGACAACGTCTTAATGAGTATTTCCTGAGTCTCAACTCAATTATAAACTCCCTGGCAGCACGAGGGCCAAGGAAGGATGTTCACGTTCACTGTAAGGTAGAGTTACAGCAACAGTGAATTTTCCCCCCAGGTTTCTCCTGGCCCCGTGTAGACTGAGACACTTTTGTGAGTTAAACTTTCCAATTTTAACTCCATTGTGTTTTGAAGATTCTTTTTTTTTATTTTACTTTTGTGAGCAGCAGTTTAGTTGCATGTTCAGTAAATAAAAATGACATGCTGAGGTTTCAACATATTTTCCACGTTCACCACTTGGGTTTAGTGAGTTGGTGATGATGTTTGTCATCATTGGCTAATTCACACAATGCACAGACGCAGCTGCTGGGACTATCATCAGTTTTGCAGGTATTTAAGATAAAGAATCTTCGAAATTATCTGATCTTTGGCGTACTCTTGACCCATTAGAAAAAAAAACAAACGGAGTAGAAGTCACTGTATCTGCTTGAAGAATAGCTCTGCTTTCTATGCGATGTATGGGATATTTTTCTTTGCAAAACACAAGTGGGATAAAAACAGGAAAGAAAGCCACAAGTGTCCCTCCTGAGTGACTGTGTTTGTGAGAGGTGACACGAAACCGAACAAAGTTCTAATGAAGTTGAGCAAACCAATAGTATGACAGACATCTGATCCGAGAATGACATTTCAGAACATCATATTCTGACTTGAGAGGATTTCATCAAAGCCCCTCGGAGTGAGGGGTTGATCCTTGGCACAAAGTAAAGAGAGAGGGAGAGGGAAGAGGATGAGAGTAAGAGGCAGAGGGATGGAGAAGGGAAAGGGGAAAGGGAGACAGAGCAGCCTGACGTCTGAGACACCACATTAACTCTCTGAATAGGTTTGATATTATAATCAAATTGCCAGAGGGTTCTTTGTTCTCTTCTGGCACTTCTCTAGTACTTCCTCTTAGCACCAAACCACTGGCTATTGTACCGACCTCTTCAAATGCTTAGAGAAATAATGACGGACATACACAGGAGTAAAAAAACACCCAGACAGAGACATATGACAATCTACTGGTGGCAGTATTTCTACAAGCAGAGCATTGTCCCTTTTACCATTAGGTCTTCATCTGCCTCTTACGTATAAAAATAAATTAAATGAGTAGGACACATACTAAAGATCGTTTCTTCGGTTGTTGCCATTCATCAATGTCAAAGCCTGTTTGTATTTGCATTTACATCCTTGTGAAGTGTGGGAACTGCTGCACTAAAATTTATGAACACTTAGGCGTGAAAAGTTGAACTGATGTCTCTTCTCTGTCTGCCAAACCAGTGAAACTGTGAAGATGCACCCAGCAGTGCTTTGAACCGAACACTGTTATCAGTATTCTACTGAACTTACAATGATCATGCTGATGTTTAGCAAATTCATTCTGGACCAGTGCCCCCACTGCTGTTTTAGACCAACTTATCAGGATGGCTAAAAGCATCCTGATTGATATCAAACATGCCATGAGTATGATATCAAACAGGTGTACCGCTGTCTTTGACCTGAAATATACCTGTCCCTTTTTTCCAAAAGCTCCCAACTTTTGGTGAAGCATCCTGCTGGACAGCTCATTAACATTCCCATGCACTTCTCCTTCAGAGGAACTCACACCTGCCTCATGTTGCTATGTGGCAGGTGTGAATGTGCACATCGGCCAACATGAACTTTACTTGTGTAAACAGCGTAAGTGCCGTCTGGCTGCAGGTGACACTGTCCCGGCAGAGTCAAAGACAGACACTCATGTATAATTTAGTAATGTCCAGATATTAATGCAGCGTTCGTCTTCTTCTTCTTTTCTTTTTTTTTTTAAATTTCAGCTCCCTAGCTTGCTGTAGCTCCACTTCACCTCACAGGTGGCTGGCAGACTCCTGCACTCCACCTCTATGGACATATGGTTAATCACTTTGACGCTACTTATTTACAGAAGGATGGCAATCACGTGAGGCTCTTATCTGGGCTTCACGGAGGTCTACGCAGGTGATCTAAGGTGATCTCTAAGTAAGAGAAATATGAGGTTGGCAGTGGGAGGGTGACACTTCCTTTCTTACTTCCTTCTATACGACTTGACCAAAAAGATATTGATACTATATGCACCAAGAAGAAAAAAAAAAGTCACGCCAAATGACTCCACAGTCTCCTTGAACTGAACTCAAAGTAAAATTACATGGGATATTAATGACAGAGCATTAATCATTTTTTAGTCTTACATATGTAGAGCAGGTGGAGCATGATGTAAAAGGTTGTCGATGGTAAAATGCCCAAAGGTGCCTGTCCTCACCTGACACTGAAAGATCATTTAGAGAGGTTTAAGTTTTTAATGAGGTTGATAGATGATTTTTCACATCCTCTGTTTTTTAGATGGATTTTAAAATTGTATCAGTGCCTTTTGTTCCGAGCTCGGTGTTGAACATCAGCATAGCAGTCGCCTCCAACATGTCCCACCAAACTGACTACGTGCCTGCTGACTAAGAAGCAGCATTTTACTTTAAGAAAAGTCCGAGATGAAGTGAGATTGTCAAAAAATTATTAAATCCCCTGTTGAGATGTTTTGCAATTGGATGTGGGGAAAAAAACTACCCTGGTGTGCAGCATATAGATTTTGTGACTGTATCATTTACTGCAGAGGGTTTACTTGACAATTCGCATGCTATTATCTTCACTTCAGAGCTCCATCACTTATAACTAACCTCACTGCATTCAAATGAGAGAACAGTTAAATGACCAGAAGAACGAGACCTGCACTCTGCACTGCACAAAACAAGTGAAGAAACATTAATCTTAACCGGAAGACATCAAGGAAACCTTCAAATAGCAAATTAATGTTTCATAACACAGCTCTGATTTAATCCCAAAGCCCTGCTGAAGAACACTGAAACTGTAATGCAAGGTAAGATGTTCTTTTTTTCTAAACACACCGTTGATGTACGTTCAACAGACAAACATGTTGGACATATATTGGACCTTTTCATGAAGGAAAGGGATAATCTCAGAAAAACAAACAAAAAAAAAACACATTGTTTGGTCCTCTGATTAATAATTAACTTAAGGACAACCATGATTTCCATATTAATAGCAGAGAAAAGTTGAAGGAATTGGAATTCTGCAAAGTAAAGGATGGCTGGGACTTTGTGTTGTATGAAACAAATGTATCCAACTGATCACAATCGGTGATGAAACAATTCCTACCAAATCTCCGACTGTTTGCATCCAACCTCACCCCAAACCCCCACTGCTGAATCTGTATAGATTAGAGCTGACTCTCAGCTGTAAAATCAAATTTGAAATGCGCATTTCCTTTGTGGGAATGCAACCTCTGGCACTCATATCCATTAATGGTTTTAATTCCAACTCACTTACAGTGTGGAGACATGGACCAACCAACAACCTCCGAAGATTCTGTCTGAATTCTCATTATTCACTAAACCATTATTTAATGTTTTTATTAGTTCATTTTTGAATACAAAGGCGTAAACTAAATCTCAGACAGCATGCTGCATCGACCAAATGAGTGAAGGGGAGTTTTGGTGGAATCAACTTATTAAAGGTGAGCAAACAAATCTTGTTTGGGTGGGTGATTCATTCAAGGAAATCTGATTATGAAAAGTTTAATCAACCGTTGTTCACAGACAAACATGACACTTCAGCTACATTTGCTGTTGCTGCTGGAGGCACCAGGTACAAAGACAACATGCAAAGCTACTCCCAGTGACCTTTTTAAATCAGAACTGTACAGGAGTCGAGAGACAGAATTCAATATTAGCCTTTTTCTCATGGTTAGCATTGTTTTATTATTATGAGACACCAGGATTACCACCGCACGGCTGTATACCTCCACCAACCAGGAAAGTTTTAGTCACTATCACCCCTTCTACTTTGAAAATGATCTGTGAATTATGTTCACAAAAATAGGACTGATAGATAACCTGAAATCATAATGCCTCCGGCCACAACTTTTGCCAGCAATGCAGCAATACGACCATGACATGGATTTATCAAAGGAACAAGGCAAGTTTCCATCATTTGCGACGAACAATGTCAATCCTAACTTGTTAAACTTGTTCCTGCAGGAAAGCTATTTAGTGAGCTCAATAAAGTCTCAGAACTTTGTTTATTCAACTCAACATTTCAAGTCAAAGATGCCGCAGAGACAGAGCTGATTCTAGAAAAACCAAGTTTTTCTCCTCAATACCTGCCAGCTGATACAACTTCCAAAATGATGTTCTTTGATCTGAATTAACAATGAGAGGATTGTGTCAGTACAGCCTAAAACTTCAACTAGAACTAAAATCAAGACAGATGCAATGACACCGGAGTCATTGCATTACAGTGACTAAAAAGTACTAAATTATTACCGTAGTGTTGTTGTAATCGTTTCCATAAAATGTTACTGTGTAGGACATTAAATATGTAAATGGGCCAAGATCCAAAAACACTAAACCATAATTAGTTAGACCTGACAAAAGTGAAATTTGTAACATTCTTACAGGATGCCAGACACAAGTTATCATCTTAACCCCCCCCAAATTTAATTGAGCTGTGCCATAAAAATCTTCCTGCACCTTATCTGTTGTAGCTCCTGATATTCACTTGAGATTCATCTGACTGTGACGTTGCCCACTAATCAGTAAAGTGGCGAAAACAGACGAGCTTGCAATCTATTGCAAATTTTATGATTTTAATTACAAAATGAAAGATTGTCATGTTGGCATTTTGTGCAAGACAGGCTTTATCATCACTAACGAAATAAGGCTAAATGTGCAAAAATAAATTCTCACTGTTTGGCCAACACAGAAAACAACATTGATTCCGCAGCATGTACCTGACTGCTGTCCATTTTCTTGCTCTACTGAAAACACACGTTGACTTAAGCTGTTCTGCGGCGTGTTTCCAGCACACCTGGGTCTCTGTGGTTCACAGCCTTACCACTTGGCAATCACTTCTAATAAAGCTCCAGCCCCAAAAAAATCATTGTGCCCAGGATGCTCTCTCCATATGTTTTCCAGATCTCTGGAGTCACCCATCAAACCGCCCATTTCCCCATGTATGCTTCTACTCTTCAGCTGCAGTTTGCACTAAAATCCTCACTGAATCTTGCCATGTAATCCAAAACTTGTGTTCATCCACTGTGTTGTTCTGTGGAGTTATTGTAACTAAAATGAGTCTCCCCCCCAATTTTATGCATTTTCCCCTCAGCTGCAGTACAGCCCTCTTTTCCAAATGACCTTTTTTGAGCATATGTGGGTGGCAAACTTGAAAACACAAAATATATCTGACTCCAGTTTGCAAAAAAAAACAACAAAAAAACCCACGCCAGGGAGCTTTGCTTGTTAGCAGGAGGGATATAAAAATACAATTCTACCGAAATCCTCAAGGCAAACAAAACAGGTTTTCACTTTCAGTTATAATGTATTTCAATGCTTCCTTTGAATTATTTTACTGGTAACTCTTTACAGAAGGTCAACCTGCTGAGAGCGCTGACAGTGAAATGGTTAAATGTAAAGTGAATGTTCGGCATCATTAATTACACCTAAAAGTCTTTTGAATTTGTGTCTTTCAGTATCAGTATCAGAATCAAAATCAGCTTCATTCACCAAGTAGGTGAACACTTGTTGTCTCTCTAGTATTAAAATATACAAAAATAAGAAATTCAGAATAAGACATTTAAAAATGCATATATAAATTTATATATATATATATATATATATATATATATATATGCATGCTGGGGCAGCACGGTGGCACAGTGGTTAACGTTGCTGCCCCACAATAAGAAAGTCGTGGGTTCGGTTCTCGGGCCTGGGGCCTTTCTGTTTGCATGTTCTCCCTGTGCCTGCATGGGTTTCCTCCCACTGTCTAAACACATTATGTTTAGGTTGATTGGTGACTCTAGACCAGCGGTCCCCAATCCCTGGGCTGCGGACCGGTACTGGTCCGTGGGTCACTTGGTACCGGGCTGCACAGAAAGAATAAATAACTTATACACTTTAAATTTGTTTTTGTGGTGTATCTTATTTTGAAGGCATGTTTAAACGTTACCGTAGCGACCAGAGAATGTTAGGTGGCTGAAAGGATGTTACTCATGTTATGTTGTTGGCGCGATGTTACAAAGACACTGCTAATAAAGTTGCATACGAGTACAAAGTGGATTCACATTTATTATTATATTTAGAAAATACCACGGTTTTTATGCTGGTTAGGGTTTGATTTATCATTTTATTTTGTTGTATTTATCCGCCACACCTTAAATGCTGGTCCATGAACATATTGTCTGACATTAAACCGGTCCATGACGCAAAATAGGTTGGGGACTGCTGCTCTAAATTGTCTGTAGGTCTGAGTTGTTTGTCTCTGTGTGTTGGCCCTGTGATGGACTGGTGACCTGTCCAGGGTGACTCCACCCTCACCCACTGTGAGCTGGGATTGGCTCCAGCATCCTGGAGACCAGAAGTCCTGGTCTGGAGGGCTCTGTGGCGCTTACCAGATGAGAGCAGTTCAAAAAGGCAATGTGCTGGGTGAGAGGAGTCTTTAAATGTACATACATCTTTTGACTGAATTGGTTAAGCTGCTTTTTAGCAGTAGTTTTGGAGAACTGGTGGTTAAATAATTCTTTTGAATCAAGTTATTTGGAAGAAAAAATGTAAAATTCACTTTTTAATGTTTAAAATGAGAGCGCTGTGTTTTCCTCTGGCCAATCCAGACTGCGTATGGCCACAATGCACAACATCACAACCGCAATAAAAAAAGAAATTTACTGAAGAATTGTGGCGGGATTACAGTCTGAATGCTTCACTGCAACAAGATATCTATGCACACAGTAAATACTGGTATAAGTGTCAGGCTACCATAATTCTAACTCTTCACTACAGAAATGAATAGTTTGGATGATTCAGCTGGAGAGAAACTCTACAAAACAGAGCAATTCAACATGCATTCAAGTGAAACAAGTCCCAATTTCCCCCACAGCTGATGCTCAAAGGACTGTCAAGTAGGCTGTATGGTTATACATTTCTTTCCTTTCCTCTCCGCTATCCTCTGATTTCATCGCTTCCCGTACTTTATGCACATTCTTCTAGCCTAAGATTTTGTGAGGATTTGTTTTTGTCAGATTATGTATCCTCTTTCTTCATTATGTTCCTTTTCTTTTTTATCCTGTAGATATATGCTGCTAGATTCCTGTATGCCTGGAGAAAGGCACAGATTCCTCAACGCATGTATCGAACCGGCTTCCAGTAATGATCCACCCTGATTCAGTTACTCAGACAGCAGGCTATAAATTCCTCCAGATTATGTAACAACACCTGCATTCTGCCAACATCCAGGCCCTTGGAAATAAGGTCCTGTGCTTTTGCTGGGCTATGCAACATCTGAGTAAAACATATGCACACTAAGATGCTCCATTTTCCTGCTCAAATCATCCACCTCGCACAAATAGCTCCTGTCGGTGGGCAACACGGGCATATTTATGGCTAACAGAGGAAATATTCTCTGGGCAGGATTAAGTCTGACCTCATTAGTATCCTGCAGCAATAAATGCCTTGTGATGGACTGCCAACCTGAGTGTATTTTCCCTGCCTAAGCCAAGTGTATGCTGGAATGGATGCATGGATGGGTAAACATAGCGTTTTTTTCTTATACCAAGTACACTACAAAACAAAGACATCTCATGAAGAAAAAAAAAAACGAAAACTTTCAACAAGCCATTATATTTTAGTAAATAATTACTTAATAATTACTCAATCAGCAACACTCTATAGATTAGGTGGAAACAAATAAACCCCCCCCCCCTTTTTTTATCTATTTTTTTTAAAATTTGAAGTTTTGGCAACTCCACACGCCAATCATTCAAATCCTCCAAATGAAACAACAACCGTGGTGACTGCGGCAGCCCATCACTTGAGGTTGCACAGCAGAGGATAGCTGTTCTGCCCTTCTTTCTCATGAGTAATGAATAACTCTGATTTTATTTTTTCATTTTTTACAGAGCTGTCTAGATGTTCTTTTTTCATTTCAGAAATCTGAGAAAACCATAGAAGTTGTAATTCAGATGACCTCATTCTCTCACACTAAAAATCGAGTTATTCCTTTGCAACACATGACACATTTTACATTTTAGTCAAACTCCTGGACCTGTACTAATGGATTCTGTCTGGCTGTTTTCTATAAGCTCTTTATGTAAAGCTCACTCACTGTTTGTTGCAGACAGCTGCTTGAACTGAAGCAGTTGTATACCAGCAAAATAAAATAACCTGCTGTATAACTGTGGATTTTCTTATACTACACTCTGACATACTGAAGATCATTTGCATCTCCCACTAGTCTTCAACAATCAAATGGTGCTGGCCTGTATCAGTTCTTCTGTTTTTTGTCTTCTCATATGACAGAAGACAAGATTTAACATGATTTTGAGAAACTACGACACAACATTGAAGGTGATTTGAGGAGGGCTGGACATTGTTTGGTGCGACTGTGAAATAAATGAAACTACACAATAAAAATGCACATAAGTCCTCTCTCTCTGTCTCTCTCCCTGTTCTTCCCTCTCTGCTCTTCTCTCTCCTTTGGGGGGGGGGGGCTTGCATCGAAGCATTGGCCATATGTATAACACCTCATTGGGCCAATTAGCAACAAGACGATAAGCTGCTGCAGCACCAATGTCTCCCAGCTCCCTTTGCAAAGAGCGTTGGTCTAATTGGGGTCAAGGTTGGATTTAAATTTGCATCGAGTTGGAACAGAAAACGCAAGATGGGGCTAATCTAATCAGATGTAGCATCAGACCACAATCTAATCACATAATTTAGCCAGCACTTGGGTGTATATCGGGTCCTGAGAAAGTGTTGTAATTCCACACAGTTGCACACTAAAAGCACATATATCTAAGTTGAGCATGTGGAAGTGCGTACGTGTCACATTATGTGTGTTTGTAAGAGTGTTTGAGTTAAGTGCAATCATCATACTGTGCCTGCCACCATCAAAGCTATCAAAGGCCCATCTGTGAAGCATCCACGCACACTATTCTCAGTGTGTGTGTGTGTGTGTGTGTGTGTGTGTAAGCAGCCACGGATCCATCAGTGAAGAGACCAGGTGTTGCTGTTAAAGTGTTAATTAGATTAGTGCAGATCAAACAGGGGTGGCGTTCACTGGGGAGTAGAGGTGGCGGGGCCATCCCACTGGGGCAGCGGATCCAAATATTCCTCGTCATCCACACATTAGCTTGAATTAGTCGCTCACCGGACTCATTTGATTGGTTCCCCTGAAATGAGCGGCGACCCATTAAGGGCAGTGTGGAGATTTCAGTGGGGAGCAGAGCTGCTGTGGTAGAATAAGAGACCAAGAAGCTGCAGACTAGGCAGAGGTTTGAACTGACATTTCATGAAGTTGTTTTTGGAGCGGGAATAATACACCTCTGTCCAGTGCTGTGTTTGCCATTATATTACAGACTTACAGTATAGTGGTAAAAAAGTATTTTAGTTAGGGATGTCCGATAACATCGGCCCGATATTAGTATAATTATGTTATATCGATGAGAATCGTTATCGGTTTTTCCTCTGATAATGAAAACCCGATAACGCAATGCCTTGGTTTTGCCAAATACGCTGGAATCGCTTGTGGGGTCCCGAAATGTTTACCGGCGCGCGATTGATGACCTTATCAAGCCAACAGAAGGATCCAGATATTGGGCGAATTTTGATCTTGGACAAAGCCTATCTTAGAATAGGCGGGACGAAAAATGAGAAAGATGCTTAAAACTGTTTGGATTTTCCAAACATAAACACACTCAGTGCATTGATGTGCCTCCTTACCTTACTCGCAGGAGCACTCATATCTCAAAAAACTGTTAAGCTATTTTCTGTGTGTGTATACAGGTTTGATTGATTTCAGTGTTATGACAAACTGTGTTTAGAGGAGGATTAACAAAACTACGAAAATAAAATTTCAAGTTTACAGACGCACAATCCCATCTCACACAGCAATCAAGAAAAACTGATATTAAATAATAAATAAAAAGTAAATTTGCAGAAGAAAATTAACTTTGTGAAGTTTCAGCTTATTTGCCTTCCATGCCGACGTCCATGTGCTTTTCTTTCAAACCATTTTAGGATTTCATTGGTCCAATGTTGCAATAAATTACCTGGCCTGCAGAAAACTGCACACAAAGCATGATGTATGGGCATAATTCGGCTAAGCCCATTAAAAGCTTTATAGCCACACTTTGTGTCTCAGATCTAGACAAAGAAACAAACAGACACACCTGCACATACTCACAGGCGCATTTAATCTCTGCAGGTTGCCTTTTCCTTCATCTAAGTCCAGAAAGATTTTCCAAACAAAATGAGCCAAGTTTGGCTGCGTTCCCACACAGTCTGTAGCACCGAGTACAAGGAGCAAGACACATCAGTGGCAACACACATCAATTCCACATCAAGTAACACCTACTGATGTTGAATTGTCTGTTGTGCACACCAGGAATCGATATCAGATGTTTGTTGAAACTCTTAAAGACGCCTGTGTTTTGCCTTTCCACTGTACACAGTTACACAATAGAGAGGAACTCACTGGCAATCACGTCAACATGATGTTCTTTTATTTGCTGCGGTTACAAAACTTTTGCCCCAGCGTGGCAATAAACATGGTCTTGACAAAGAGAAATATAGCACCCCCGGCTAGTAAAATGTTAAATTTGCATAGTTTTGACTTAAATTAGCCAAGAGGCAAACCAAGCTGCCACTGAGTTTCTGCATACATGTAGATATATTTATCACTTCTGTGCCTAACAGAACAGATATATTACTATTTTTACCAAGAAACACACTCTCAGCGATGGGCACGTTGTCTGTCTTTCCCTTTTCTGATTATAGCATTATCTTGATTGTTTTTAAATCTTTTATTTCTATTGACTGTAAACGACTAAATAAATGCCTAATGATTGGCAGAAATATTGTAGTTTCACTCGGGTCGTCCAGAACAAAAACATCCCGTAACCTACTTTGGTTCAAGCCATTTGTTGACAATGAAACAGTGATTTACAAACTTCACACTTGTGATTGTGTGACACATTACATACCTGAACCCAGACCTCTCAAGTTGAGAGATTTTCGTCAGGCCAAACCGATGCTATACTACTACTGATAATCTCTGCTGAGAAATTTATGTAACTACGCTTTGAATCAAGCACACTGAAAATAAAAACTACCTTCATCCCCCTCCAACTGTGATCATTCTGTAGTGTTTGGTATAAGAGATATTTTAAACCCTTAATGCCTGAATTACATACAAGTATATAAAAAAAATAATTCTTTGTGTTTTTGCTAAATTCAGTGGAGATTGTTAATTTGACTACAGCACATAAAATAGACAGAAATTTGGGTATGCTGCAAGTTTGCGACAACAGGCCAAAAATGGTTAATAGTAATGCAAAAGTAATAAAACTGACTTTTCTGTCTCAGGAAATGGAGATGGTTTTATTGATCCCACAAAATAATTTTCAGTGACTATAAAACCAACTATTATAACTATTTTATAATCTAACTTCAAACAGGGCTCAAACTTTTCATTCAGAACTTAAAATGAATGAATCATAACATTTGACAGGAAACAAAACAGGTATGTATCGAATATGCACAAACTGGCATTGGAGGAATATACACGACATCTCTGCTCTTTCCATAATGGAAACGCTTTGTCGCAAATTTGCGACAGTCTGCATTGAGGGGTTAAATAAATAAACGAATAAATGAAATAATGAAATTTTCCTTGATGCCTGAAACAGGAAATTTAAGGAAATCAATGCAGTCTTAAGATATGAGAGCAAAAGAAAGATCTTTAATCTGACATTCCATTAGAGAAACACTACTTGTGTGCTTTCATTGACATTTAGCACAGACCCATCCAAACACGTGTTGCTGAATAGAAAATATGGTGTGTATCACTGCACTAGCCTGCGATCATAACTTTTACTCCATGCTGCTGGTTACTATTAAGCAAATGCAATTACCCTGTCAATAAGTGTCCAAACTAGTCCATTAATTCAGGGCTCATGACCATGTGTCAGAGGCTGCTGGGATAATCTTTGTTATGATCATACAATGTGCACGATAAATCTTCAACGCCATAAATATATTATTTTGTCAAACTTACAAAATACAGCTGAAACAGCCATTCCTGGAGTTTTATACAGATTTCAGTACCATAGCTATATTTTCCATGAAGCTCAGCCATCACACCAGCAGCAGAAATGTATTGTCACATAAAATTCAAGTTCATCTGTAGGACCCACTATTTCATTCAATATCCCGTAGGTCGTGGTGATATTGCATCGAATATTATTGTGTTGTTTACATGTCAAAAGCTATATATCCCAACCTCATGATGCCACCTCAAATGAACAGGAGGGAACTCTCAAATGTAGGTAAAGAAATGGTTAAAATGTTTTAAATTCCACTGGAAAAAAAATGTAACCATTATCTTTAAACTGACAAACTTGGAGCATTGACAATATCAATCTTTTTTTAAGTAAGCATAACAGTATTTTAAGGTTAGAATAGCTCCAGCTGAAGCACTGAAAAGGACTGAATTCAAAGCAGTGAAAAGAGGTCGAAGTGACAGTAAAGAAGTAAAAGTGTAAATATCAGGTGGAAGTGCTCCACGGCCTAGAAGAGCTTCCTGTCAGAGTTAGCACTAAACGGATCAGGACCTTGAGGTACAGCTTATTGTTCCAATACAATATGCAGTATTGCTGGTGAAGACTGAAGCTCAGACCAATGGGATTTCCCATGGCACTTGAACTTCTCTATTGGCAGAAAACAAAAAGTGTGTTCAAAAAGAAATGTATATTCTTCTGTCGAAGGTTGTACAGCCTGACAAATGTGATAATTAATTATGAGTCATCTTAGCACTCAAGTTGTCGGCGCAGACTGCGTGAGCGTTTCTCTGCGGCGTTCTTCAGTTTCATTGTCTCGGTCGTGACGCTGATTTTTGCTCTGACTGTGCCGGAGCACTGGCATGGAGGTGTCTTCAAACTGCCAGAAGATAACACGAGCAGGCTGTAGCTGTCAACAACCCTAACAAACCTGAGGCTGTGTCTATAGTGTCATTCTGTTCTATGAGATGGTGTTCTCCACGTAGAAAACGAAACGCTGATGCTTCTCTTTCCTCTAAAGTCCTCCCAAACCACCACGGAAATAATGCATGCAGCATCGGAGCCAATTATATCGCATTCGCATGAAAAAAGAGAATAACTTTTAATGTGCAGCTCTGCATCCTGGGAGCCTGTTTATCTATTTTTTTTTTGTCTTGTGGCGCTCTTTCATTAGAGAAGGAGTACAGTGGCGGGACCACATACTGAGAGCTTAAGTCTGCCAGTCGACTGAAGACCATTTCACCACATCTCTCCAAGGAGGTTGTTTTCATGGACAAAAAAAAAAAAAAAAACCAAACCACTGCTGGCACAGTAGGAGCATATAAATACACACCATCAAACACAACTCGGATGTATGTACAAAGCAATACCAAATATTTACGCTGAATGCACGTCACTTCAGACTGATGTATATGCTAAATGGTAGCATTTGATTCGCCGCTTCCCTCGCAGATTGTATGTTTGATGACAATAGGACCGGCTTCCGAACTTGTTTTTATATCCTCCTCTTCTCTGTGTTCTTTTCCCGCCTTTGCGCCTTATGTGGCACTTGTGTAGGTGAGGTGTAGAAAGTTCATCTATACATTTTATAATGTTATTTACAACCACAGCTCATATTGGCACGTATCGATGAAAAGTTTAGAATTATAAGCAATAAGCAATATATTTTCAGGTTATGATGACGTAGAACAGATAATATAATCATTTGGTTTTTGACATGATATATCATTAAATGTGAAATGTTTCATCTCAACAGCGAGCTAAGAATATATATTGATTACATATTGATATATTCAGCACGACGGCTGAGTGGGGAAGAGGGAGAGAAGTTTGAAAAGTTGCACGGCAAATTAATGAAAACACCAAAATAACTGGGTGTACTTAACCCTGTGAGATCTGTTGTCTTTTTATTCTTTAATCAATTCCACCTCTACACTCTTTATCAGTTTTAGAGACAATTAGGGCATAAAATATTACGGTTATTCTTTGACAGATTTAATTTCAAATTAGTAGCGAACTAATACCAGCTCTTTGTTTTGATTTTTTGATTTATTTTATTTTTTAAAATAATGAACCATTACCCTCTCTAATTATTATTATTCCCTTTTTTCCCTCTCAAAATCCTCTTTTCTCTCTCATGGGAGCTCTATGTTGTCACAGTGGCACTTGGGGGCAAATGGAGGGATTTGTCTCCAGCCCCTGCTGAAACAAAGACAGCTTGCTTATAATTGCTGGAAAATGTCACCACAGTTGATTACCAGTGATTTGTACCACTGCAAAGGGAATCCAAATAAAAAAAAGTCGAGTTGATGAGTGCATATTTAATGAGGCTCATGCATACTAATGCGGGCATCTCTTTCCGCTCTATTTCCTCACATAAACACAAGCAAATACATGGTACAAGCCGGTGAAAACATCAGAAGTCATGCTAATGAATGAAATGCACATATATGGGCCGTCATTATCTCAGACTAAGGGTCAGTGTGGAATTACTTTTGGTTTTGCACTTTCAGTTGTCAAAAATGTCCACAACAGTTTGTGTACGCCATTAAAATAAATTAATAAATTAATAAATAAAACTGAGAAACTGATGCAATCAGATATCATTTAATTTTAAATTTTAATGCGTTAGAAACTCTGAAGCTTGGCACAAATAGATTGTGGATATATTATTCCCACACACACACTGCAGTGCAAACAGCTGAGAACATTTCGTATAGTAAGAGAAACCTGCACGGTCAAAGTCTTAAAAACTTGGAGGCACGCAAAACAACTGCAGTTTTGTATGTATTGATTGAAGCAATAAATACTGAACACACAAAAGGGAGAAAACGGGGGAAAAAAACATATTTAATAAGCATCTGCTTGAAGCCACAAAATGAATTTGACTATAGTAATTACTTGTACTAAGAATTTAAAATTTTAGGCAGAAATTGCCCAATAGAAGGACACTTGCCTCTTGCTGTGCAGTCATTAAGCCTTTTGGTAATAAAATAAGTAAATGACCAGCAGATTATTGGTTTCAAATCTTGGAAGAAATGGAGCTCAATTTGTATGCCAGTGTATACTGAGTCTTTGCTGGACTCTGTTGAGAGTCTAATGAAACAGCTTCTTTCTTTGAGACACACACACACACACTGACAAGCATCTCAACTTAGGACAAATCCTGCCTGTCCTGAATAGTGAAGGAACACACACAATGTCACCTGTTAAAGCCTCACAAATCATTCGTGCCAACCAAATGCACTCATGATTCTGCTTATAGCATGCATGAAACTTCGTTAACAAACATGCATCTGCGCACACACAAACACACTCACAGACATAACCAGGCAGGACAGTAATCAGTCCTGAAGGGCCTGCGTTGGTATCAGATTCAAAGACATGCTGGATACACACACACTTGATGCTGTAATTTGATTTTCAGCGTCCAGGTCAGTAGTGCATTTTCCTAATAGTTGTCCCTATAAGCGCAGCGTATACAACAAGCTGTTGACCTGTCATGCTTTGTTTCACATGCATCCGTTTGGATTCACCGAGATGTAAATCTGCTCAACTCTGAGGGTCCATCAGCATCTGCTGGACGCCAGGCTGGGAATTCAGATGCAGGCGTACAGGTGTTTAGGAAAGCTTCTCACGTCTGCCTGAGGAGCAGCACAACAACTTGGCCGCAGCCCCAGCAGCTCCGACACTCCCATTCTTCAACTGGATTGATTCTCACCAACCCACTGGCAATCTGACTCATCAATATTCAGAATCACACGGCCCTAAAATAGCTTCAGCCTGAGGATTTTAACCCTTTCAGTGGAGTGTTTTGATTGTTATTGAGAGCAAGAAAGAAGGCTTCAACACTGTGAATCAGAGCGATTTCTGATGTTGACATTGTCACCATGATCAAATTCCACTTAATCTGCAAGCGTGTTGGATGAGAAACCTTTTTATACAGACACTTTTGACTGCAGCTGCTGCACAGCTTGCAGCTTGGGCCCTCCACCACACACACACAAACACAAAAAACAAAACAACAAGTTGGGACCCAAAGAGAGGGGAAGAACGCAAGACTGAAATTGACTGATTTGGCAAAAATGTTTGAGTAAAAAAAAAGGTCTTAAGCAGATTGAGAACAATAGTGTCAAAATAAAGAAGATTATATCTAGTTGTATCACTAATGACTTGGGTTAAGTTTTGCATTGGTCACTGGGCATACTGGGACAAATTCCAGTGGTCGGTGCATCAGTGGGTCAGCAAGGGTGGGGGTGGGTGGGGATATTTTTTCGCAGCTAGCTTTTACCAACAGATAAGTTCAAAGCCTCATTTATTTTCCAGACCACCACTGCTTGAGCTTCAGCTTTCTTTTTCTTTTGTTTTGTTCAGTTTTATTATGACTAGTTTTATGAACACTGGCAATTGTATTTTGGCAAATAATTATTGTGTTTATGTTGTGACAGAAAACTGTTGGTACTTGTACTTGACAACAGCTTGGACACTTTATGACTTTCAGTCCATTATGAAAACAAGTTTAAGAAGCTCATCTTTTTGGTTCCTTCACAGACTAAATTGTGAGGATCATGTTGCAGCTGTAGATGATACACATCAAACAGAAGCTGCTTTCTTTCTTGAATCCAGCCAACAATGAAACTCCTGAGCCTCCGGAATAATGGATACTGTAATACTGAGTAATAGAACCACAGTCTATTAGACCTTCTGAAATACAGTTAACACATCTTGTGCTTGAACTGACTGGCTCCTTCTTCATTCCATCTGTGGCTTCAGTCTAGACAATATATTCTCGTGGAAATTGCAACCCAAATAAAAAAAAACAACAAACAAAAAAAAAACAAAACACAGAACTTTCTAAAGAGTTCAGGCTGAAGAACAATGACGCCTCTTTGTTTCCTAAAAAACGTAATTGCAGCCAAAACCACGTCCTGTGGCAGGCTTAATTGGAACACTAATAGTCCAGGACAGTAGCCAAATTGGATGGGAAGGTTGCACTTGTATAAGGATCGATGAGTATCTTGTGTGCAGTGACCTCAATTAACTGTACCTGTTTTAATTAGTAACTTTATACCGAGTGCTTTGTATATCCAGATTTTCTCTCCGTGGCCCTTCTAACTACTAGCAGTGAACATTTTAAGACTTCCCAAGAAACTAGCGATCACATACAAGTCTTTTTTAGAACATTTACTGACATGACATTGGCAGAACTGTTGTATAAGTAATAACTCCGCATGTTCAGGGAGCCATGTATCTATCTCCAACCTGCAGCTGGAGTCTCTGCAGCTCTCACCCTGTACGTCACAGTCCATACTGAACTGGCAGCTCAATATTGGTTGACAGTTACTCACACAGCAGCTACATGTGTTATAATATACTTCAAATGAAAAATATTGTCGCCCCCCCCCCCCCCCTTTTGAAGGATTTATATCAAAGTCAAATTGGGCAATGCCTCATCCACAAAGAGTATGTAAGCTTTTGAATTGGCTCTGTTCAAATCTCCATAATCCTTGACACCAAAATTAAACTACACCGTTTGATCGTTGAAGACATACTCCCCTAGAGCCTCTCCTCCCACTTCAGTAAAACAGACAGATAGACAGACGCACAAGGAAATAAGAGGAAAAAAAAAAAAAAAGCCACTGAGCCACAGAAAAATTCAATTTCATTGTCACAGACCTGGTACTTTTGATAGATGAAGACTATTTTCAACTAAATGTGTCCTTGCTATCTTCCTTGATATGTATGTGTATATATATATTTTATTTTTTTTGTCAGATACCACCATTTCTTTTTAAACAACACAAACCGATAAAAATCACTGAGCTGGAAATTGTTGGTATAATCAGTTATTGAATGGGAAATAAGGACTATATCTTTCTATGAGTTTTCGGGGACAGGTGTACTCAAACACTTATCATTTACACTATTGTAACAGCATTTCACGTCATGATCAATTAGGTATTATTACCGATAAAATACAGTCCTGTCATATTGTATAACATTCAGTACAAGGCTGCAGATAAGATGTCATAACAGCATGTGTGTATACATCACCACCATTATAGATTGTGTAAGGTCTGGAAATAGTGTTGACTTAAAAGGTTTATGTGTGATAATAATGAAATTATTTTCTGTTGGGGGTGAAAGAAAGCTGCACAAATCTCTATGTCTTTTTGTAATTCTTCCAATCCTGAAGAAAGATATCATAACTTATTAGAAGTTTAGTTACAACCGAACTAATTGTGTCTACTCTGCATTAAGAGAGAAAATGTGTGGGCAGGTTATATGAAGAGTATGTGTGTGTATGTTTGTGCATTGTGTGACCATAAATATTGTACATCATAAGCCTGTGAGTGACTTGCTTTCTTTTTTTTCTCTGCCAGGGTGCCACTCTTATCTTTGTGGCCCAGAGGCCACTGGATTTAACAGGCACACATTCATGCGTGCAGGTCACTGCCAGAACCGAGAAACGCTCTCCCACAGCAGGGGCACAGCTTCCATACTAAACTCTGTCCCCAGGATTGCATATACCCCCCCAAAAAATATGTATATATATATAAATAACAAAATACAAATATAAACTCCAAACCACTGAACAAACTTCACAGAAGTTTATGTGGTGACTGTCTCATACGAGCTTGCCAGGCCACAGGATACTGTATCTTCAGCTTTCAGAGGGTTAAGAAAATCTCTTTTGCTTCCTGCCACCAGCTTCACTTGCCCTTTGAACAGATGCCATAATATTCATAATATCTCCATGTCCTTTGTGGACTGGTTGTGAATTTGGTTTATGAAGCATATATCAGTGAACTGCAAAATATAGTGCAGAGTTTTTGGTTGACTATATAAAACAACTGCCATTAGAAGTCATTACAGACATTGTTTGACATTTGGGGAAATACATTTACCTCATGACTGAAAGCTGAGTGAAAAGCTTGAAACTACTCTTTTATTTATACAGTCAATAAATATCCGGCCGGCAAATTGTTAGCTTACCTTTGTATGAAGGCTTGAAGCAAGAAGAAAGAGCTGATTTGACTGTGTTCAAAGGTTTTAAAATCTGCCAACAAGCCCTGGACTTCTCCAATTAAATGTTGAAACTCATCTCATTATTTAATCCACAAAAAAGAAAAGAATTTAAGCGTAAAAATAACAGGTCATTTCTTAGTTGGGTTTCTTTTGCATCAGAGTATTTATTAAGCTGTAAGTGCGTGGCCAGGAAACAATGGGCAGACTCCAGGAAGTTAGTGCTCCCGGTAAAAAAATTGTTGGGAGTTTTGTTTTTGTACAAACTGTAAAAAAACAAGATACAATTTATTAATTGATTAATTGCAATTAAGAGGGGCTTACTCTAGTAAAAAGCCATTCTTGCTGTTTTAAGTCTTATTGCCATGTTAAGATACTGGCTCCTGGCTGTCCCGTCACTTCTGTATTTACAGACAGGAACGTGGTCAGCCCCTAAAAATCATCTCAAATAAGCTTTTCTGCAACTTATAAGCCAGAAACATGCTGGAAAAATACTGGTAAACATAAGAGCATAAAATATGCTTTGATTATATCAACATGCACGCAACAAATGCTTATAAAATTGTTATTATCTTTATATACGCACACACACAAACATATATGTGTGTGTTTCCTGCTACCATTGTTCACTCATGAGCTCTACACAGCCTCGTCCAGGGCAAAGAGAGCTACCAATGGCAAAGCTCTTATTGAAGGAAACAAGGAAGGAATAACAGAAAAAATTGATGATAGGGAGCGACTGTAATTCCGTATAATAAGGGAACCGATGTCATATCAGTGCATGTGTAGTTCTATTGGTTCTATTCCTCACCACATCTGTCTGCATAGGAGAAGAAAGGCAAAAAACAAACAAACACAAATCAAACAATGCCTTCAATATTCAAATATAGCAATAAAAAACAGCAAAAGCAAGGGGTAAAAGATTGTACTCAGCTTTCCTCTGTACACTATAGTAGGTAAATAATTAAAGAAGTATGAACATTTCATTGGTTGAATTTTAAATAAATAAAATTATAAGAACCATTCCCTTACAGTATTTAGAGATACAACCGCCCACTTCAAAAAAAGACATTCAACAATATTGACTGCAACGTGACACCAAATATTCCTCTTCAATATTGATCCGCAATGTATTTATCTTCTTTACTGTCATTAAGGTCTTATTTTTCTAACAATCTGCAGGTTCCTGTGGGGGCTGAATACACCGTGGGTGGACATTTAAGACAGAAAAATACACCAATGTCCTCTTTGTGTTTACACCCAAGGAGAATATTGTGCCTTTTAAATCGGAGAGAGCATGAACACTTAGGAAGATGATGCTAGTCTGAGGGAATTCAATCCAATTCTGACTCTGACTGGGTAGAAATAGACTGAAGTAAATTAAATAAAAAGGGGCATGACTGAATGTTTAACTCCCTATTTGACGGTTAGTGGGCTTAACAAAATAAAAACCAAATTGCCGATTCCCACTGCTGGGTGCCACACCGAGATTTACTGCATGACCTCCTCGCATATGCTGCAGTTTCTGTCAACGCCAACTTCCTCTTCTAAACTTTTTGTGTTTTACAGCAGAATCAAACACAAATCCTACCTGTAGACAGCTGCTTATGTCTCATCTGGGGGAGGCAGTGCAGATGGCTCTTTGGAGGGATCTGTGCCAGCCCTGTTAAAGACGTTCACCTGTACCGAGATAGTCCCCGACAGCATTGTTTCTGATTTAGCAGAAGCAGCACGCCTCCATGAATTTCACCGGCAAAGAGAAAGCGGTAAAAAGAACAATTAAAAAAAAACAAAAAAAAAAACGTACTGAGCGCATTACACCAAACTTTTCCAATCACTGCACTTTCTCATGGAGACGGGCTAAACTTAATTCTAACCTGAGGGGCCATCGTAGGAGGGAGATTCACGAGAGACTGAGAGTTGTTGGTCTTCATCGCCAGGTCAATGAAAGTAGGAAAAAATAGGAGGACGAAATAGAAAAGAGAGAAGAATGAGACAGCAGGAGGGAGCGAGAGGACAGAGAAGAGAGAAAGTCAGAGGGAAAAGAGGAGCCATGAAAAGGGAGGTAATAGAGCTGAAGCTCTCTCTGAAGATAATAACAGTGTAGCATCATGAGGACCTCCCTGACATTATTGAGGCCCTCAATTCCACTTAGCATAGACAGTTTCCCTCCCAGCAGCCAGCAGTTGTCTCACCCTAATTATTCTGCCCTCCACCTGAACGCCTCACTCTGCTCGCCACTCTCCTTCATCTCTCTCCTCTGCGGTGTCACCCGTCTGTCCTCTCTTCCTTCATTCCCCACACTGCCCTTTTAATACCTCCTTAGGACATCGGAAAAGTCAGAGCTCTCCACTCTCATAGATAACTTCTGAATTTTAAAAAGGTCTCCAGTTTTTTGTTTTTTTTTACTCTGACCGTAGTAATTTGAATGAGCCAGTATTTGAATTCTCCTAATATTTTGCATCTATTGCCATCTCAGCGTCGTCTGTTTTAGAGAATCTACGCGCTTTACAGTCCTTTCTGCCAGAATTTTAAGTGACAGTTTTGTTGTGCTCAAATAAAATAATGCAAATGTTCAGCGTACTGGATTTGACTTAAAGGTGAAGCTTTTATTGTTTTTTTTTTCCACAGACTTCAATATTACAAGTGAGAAGAACGATAAATGGATTTCAGATCAGATTTATCTTGTGATCTCTGAGAGTCACCTGAATGAAACCGTCTAGTTGTACATAAAAGTTACAGCGATAAAACACTGCTTTGATTCACTGACACTGCCGAACTAATAGAAATCTAATGTAATAAAATGAAGACTGACAAGGAGTAAATCTGTCGTGATACTTTTGAGTTTGCCTTCCTTACTCAGGGAAGTGGGATTGGAAAGTGAAGCAAGTAAAGCAAAGGATCTCAGTATTTTTTCCACAACTGAGTACCAATGACAGGAGGGAAACTGGAAGACAAATAGGGTGCATATTTTTTTCTGACAACAGGTTCCCTTCAGTAAAACGGCATAATGGATTCATCACATTAGCCAGCTGGGAGTTTTCACCAAACTGACTTAAAACAAAATAACAAAACTGATGCAACAGAGGCTGAGACGCAAAGGCTGACTACTTAGTGTTGACTGAAAAGTTCCTCCAGAAACACAATATTTTACACTGCGCCAAAAAAAAAAAAAAAAAGTTGGACTGTGCCTTTAAGGTGATGAGCTTATTATTCCTGTGCATTTCTCAGCATTTAGTATTTAATTTCATCATCTCAGACCTAATTCTTCAATCAAAGCTTAATGTGATGCAATTCAGTTGACAGCTTTCTGTCATCTGCCAGCTTCTTAAGTTTTTACACTTTGAACAGCTTGTGTTGCCGCAGCAGCTCTATCGCTGTTCCACATAAATACTAGATGTTTGAAAATTGCAGCCCCAGGATGATAAATAAGTTACTGAAGGTACACAGCAGCAGGTCGATGCACTCTTGCAGCAATGAGGGAGGAGATGTTGTTACTGTAATTTTATTTCCTTATCAGAAAAATAATCTTTTCTATAGCAATGAAAATGTTTCTCCAAAGAAAAGGAAATTTGAATTTAGTGAATATTTCAGAGTGTTATGCTGAAAGACGGGGAACCAAAATAATTCAGACTTTTGACCTGAAACAGTCATCCGAACTCCTGAAGCATTTTATAATGTTAGTTTTCTAATAATTACCCTCTTACAGGCTTGTCCGATTACTGCAATTAGAAGCATAGAAGAAGATGTGGTAAAGTCAAGAACACAATGTCAAAAGGAAAAAAGAAAAAAAAAACTTTACTGACAAACATTCACAATGATTTGTTCCTCCTTACTGGATGTATAAACTTTATATTAATGTGAAATGATTTACCTCTGATTGACTTCCTCCTCCCTTTTTTTTTTAACTCCATTATCAAATTTGTCCTATTTCATCTCCCTCTCCGTTGTTCCATCTGCTTAGTGTCTTAATGATTCAATTTTTCACCTTCATTCTTCTCATTTCCATTTCCCCTCACTTATCTGTTGAAACTGCATCTCTTTGTCTACTCCTTGAAATAAAATACCTACCTTGTTGTTTTCTCTGGTCTTGGGCCCTTTCACTGAATACAGTTGGTGAGACTCAATTAAAGTCATCAGGGTAGGGGGGTGGGGTTAAGATTCACAGCACACTCTTTTTCCCGCTGCGCCCAGGGGACTCAATTTATCTTGACGAATGCTGGGTCAAAAAAAAAAAAATGTGATTGACACCTCTAACCTTCATTGGGATGTAATCTTCATCTTTAGCACTCAGAGATGTAATTAATTAGGGGGGAATCTCATTTCCTTAACTGGACAGAGCCATGAAAGCAGAGGGAGAGAAGGCAGGGAGAGGAAGGATTGAGATTGGGGGGGGTGAGGAGGGTTGCTGGAAATTTATCAATGCCTGTGAACAGTGTCCACCTTGTTCATTTCAGAGAGGAACAACGGGGAACGCGAGGTGGTTGGGTTCACACCAACTACGCTGTATTGATTGCAGCTGCCACAATTCTGGCTGCCGGCCATCACATATGGAGACACTGCAGTAACACTCATATAATGGGATCTCTTGGTAATACACTCAAGCATTTTACTTTCTATCC
Source organism: Remorina albescens (assembly GCA_034769265.1). Lineage (NCBI taxonomy): Eukaryota > Metazoa > Chordata > Actinopteri > Carangiformes > Echeneidae > Remorina > Remorina albescens. The sequence goes on from CM068475.1 coordinate 53,421,570, forward strand.
TCGACTTCTTCTCTGGATTAAAGCCATCATCTATATGAGGAAGTATCAGCAAAATGTGAGTGGCTTTGTCTTCTTGTGTCACTTTAAAGTAAGTGGATGAATTTAACTCCTGAACAAGTTAGTCACACGAAACTTACGTGATTAGATTGAAAAGTATGTCACAGCACACCCACACAGATAAAGCAAATGAGCTTAGTTTTAAGTGTTAAACTGTTGAATGGTGTTGTCAAAAGTTTTTCTCAGATTATTTGCTTAGTCATATGTGGAAAAATGTCTGCTGCTTGAGTCCATCATGTCTGGAAAGTGCTCTTCTACATTGAATATGACAAAAACTGAGCTAGACAAGCACCTTCAATGTACTAAAAATTGCAATCATCTGTCGCTTCATACTGCACACCCACATTTCTCCTACAAAGTCATAGTCAAATGATGCAATATACAATTTTTTTTTATTTCTTTCAGTCACCTGGATGATGTCAAATAGTAATTCACACGAATAAAGTTTGGTTGCTGAGAAAACTGGAAATGACGCATAATCACAAACACATGCGGACACACTTTCGTGTACAAGATGCATAAAAAAATAATTCCATTAATCAAAAGCAAAACTATGAAGTTAGCGAGTGAAGAGCTGCTGCCACCCTCCCTTCTTTATGCACACATACGATTAGCAGGCAAGATATAAGTTCAAAGCAGCCTTGGAAGACAGTGTAGAAGAAACATTCGGTATTGACTATTTTTGAAGGGTAAAAATACCTATGAATATATTTCACACGACTTGTAATCTAAACTGGCTGTAAACTGGCTGTAGTTTATTTATGTATATGAGCTATAGTTCATTTCTATACCATACTGTATGTGTGGAGTTTCTCAGTTCTTGGAGATAAGCACTACTTCCACACAACTGTGCAGCATGTGGGTACAGATATAGTTGGAGAAAAAACAAAACAACAAAACAAAAAGTACCCAGACATTTTACCACCAGCAAATAAAAGGCGCTTTTGAGCTGCATTGTTTCCATGACAAAAAAAAAAAAATCTCATTGCTGTCACTAAACATGATCCTCCCTCCTGCTGCCGTCTCTGCACCGATGAACTTTACCCAAGTCTCAATTCTCACTGAGCTGCTTACTGAAGGCTGCATCTCTAAGAAAACATCTAACGGGCACTTTATTCTCTTCGTCTGACCGTTTGTTTTGGATTTACTAGACGTTTTCACGGCATCTCTTTCCTCCTTATCCACTCTGAGTACCTATACCCGTGTTCCCCTCTCGCCTGCATCTCTCTTCAGCCAACTCCTCCACTTGTGCCTTTCCAATATCCAGATCATAATAGAGAAATGAAAGAGAGTTTATAAACTGAAGTGAACATCAGATCAACAGTAATGAAATCTTATCAATGTGTTGCCCGTGCTATACGATTTGCATATAAATGATATAATATAATAACTCTGTCCAGCCCCAACCAGGGAAGAGTAAATATTTCTCTGTCTGCTTTGTCTCGTTGCCGTGACGGGAAAAAGCAAGACGCTAATTGAAGAGAGGAAAGCATCTTTATGTGACGACTGACATTCAATTATGTGTGTGTGTGTGTGTATGGGGGGGGGGATCAGATTAGGTGGTGGCCCCAGAAAATGTTTGAAAACAACATTTTGTAGAGCGGCAACTCCGTAGGCAGCCGACGATGTAATTTGAATGGCTGTTTGAGGCCAGTGCTGAATGGCACTGCTCTGAATGGAATCACTATGCTATGACCTGCAAGTAATTGGATGTCCAGAGTGAAGTGTTGACAGAAGAGGGGGGACGAGGCTGACAGAAAACCAAAAAAAAAAAAAGAGCGACAGACACAGACAGAGGCAGGGGAACAAAGACAGAAAACAAGACACATAAAAAAAAAAAAAAGAAAGCAAAATGCAATAATGGTGCCATGAACGGGCATGGGGTGAAAAAAAAAAAGTAAAAGGGGCAAAATAATTATGCCAATGAAAGCACGAGGAAATGAATGTGGTTGTTCCTGGGGAATGCAACCTGCCAAAGCTTCTGCTGTCATCCATCACCGGCACACAGGCATGTAGCCATCGAGCCAAGTAAGCCATTAGACTGGATAAGCTCTCTCTTCAGACCAGCACTGTCAGGAAGCAACACTGCCAAGGTCGCACCAAACACGGCATACCACGCTGCCGATCGAGGGTAATTGTGTACGTTCATCCATCTAGCCATCACTCTGGATTAGTACTAGTTAAGTGTAACACAGAGAGTGGTGTAAAGTCAGTATTTACAATGCAAAACAGGGAAGCAAAGATCATTTGCCAACACAGGATGTGTTTGAAACTCATCACTTGATCTATCAACACGCGTTTTTTGTTTTTTTCCAGAAAATTGTACAACAGGCTGCTATATTCACTGTGTTGTCACATTGATGGGAAAGAAACTGTTCTCTCATGATAATATAATAAATAATTAAAATAATATTTCCTTCCAATGTGTTTGTTTGTTGTTAAGATATAGAGACAGAAAAATGTGATTTAAGAGTCACTCAAAAAATGATCTCCGCAGATGGAGCTGAATAAGTAAATATCAGTTGCATCTACTGAAATACAAACGTCACAGTTGTACCACACTGTGGGTGTTTGTGTGTGTGTGTGCACGGACATCAACTTTATCTCCATGTAATTCACCTTTGTTGAACATGCAGGGGGACGGAGGGGTTGGCCGAGTCCATCGATTGGCTATCCTTACCACTGACAGCTCCCAGATTGGCCAGAGAGCATTCGAGAGTCAGAAAGTCACACTGCCATTAGCAGTCTGTCCTCTTTGGTTACAGCCTGCCTGCACAGAGACACCCCATACGCTAAAAGAGATTACAATGATGTGTGTGTGTGTGTGTGTGTGTGTGTGCAGCTCAGACAAGATGGGTCTCTATCGATGTCTAGGAAATGTGATCACTCTTTCACTGTCCTGTACCTTCAATATTTAAACTGCCTGTAGTTGGAGTTAATAACCTTTGCACCAGCCTGCTATTTTTCTTATTTAGTGCATGTTATTATGCGTCATTAACAGCCCTGTCTCATCTCTCCATCAAAGGAGCTTTACCATTGTTGAGCTGAATTTCATCTTTAGCAATAACTTGCAATATAAATACAGTTGAACACAAAATGAAAAAATTAAAAATACAGGCTTATAAAGACTCGAAAGATAAAACTGATAATAAACCATGATGACTACACAGAAGCATGCATAAAGTTAAACCTGCAGAAAATATGACAGTCTTTGTTTCATCATGTAGGATGACACTTTACCACAGAAGGAGGGTGATACAAAAACAACCACAACATCCTCATCAGTTTAGGTTATGTGGTGCTGACATATTGAGCTGCCTGTTTAACGTGGAAACTTTTGTTTTGGCTAGATTTATTGGGAAAAACCTGGCAGCCGAGACAGACGACAGTGTATCCAATATCACTGATTGATTTGAACCTTGTAATAATGTGTGAAATTATACGTGATGAAGTTGCCATCAAGCATATGGTTAAGCGTAAGCGAGTTAGGTCATATGGGAAGGGCACCAGAAAGGGAGAGGACACTCTAACACATACAGACAACAAAAAAACCATATGCTCTAAAATTTAGGTCTCCATTAAGGCTCAAAAGACAGTATAGATCAAAACACACATCAAAATAAATGAGACATCGGGAGAACATGTTTTGTAAGGCGCTTGTTTGAAGATCGCTGCTTGTTTGTTTTACTGCATATGTTGTACTGTAGCTCACTGCTAACGAATCCCACGAGTAGACCTGATCGCATTCAGAGGAGGCTTGTTAGTTTGTGACGAAAGAGAAATGCGTCCCCTTTCCTCCCAGGCTGCCACCATCTGTGTTCTAGCAATTCACTTGGCACATTCACATCTCGCACCTCACACCTAGTTTTTCACAAGCCTCTAATAAAGGATGTGGAAGTCAGGCCGTGGCGACGGAAGGAGGTGGTGCATGAAAGCACAGTTGACTGAGGAAATGGCGGTTAGATTGATAAACCAGCCGCCTGAAATCTTTGGATTATACCTAGTCTAGTATGAAGGTTGTCTTCAGCCCTTTAACACATTCATTAACATGGGGGAAAGATTTCAGCCCTTCATTTCCTCTTTGCCGTCATAATTTCAATTAATTTCCAGTTAGAGGTCATCATGAAAAAACAAGTTGACGCTTAGAAACCCTTCGCTTCCTATGTTGACTTTTCTGATCCAATTTAGTATTCATCTACATGTCCAGAAAAGATAAATCATTGTAATTCCACTGTGTGCACTAAGTATTTGCATGTGTTAGCTTATCCGCAGCTCGAAAGGAGAATTTTAAATATTGGGGGGGGGTTAAAATGGGAGATTTTTGTAAAGAAGACAGATTTCTTTTAAAAGAATTGTGGTTATTAAGGCTGATTTACATGTGTATCCAGTCAAAGATATGAACACTGCACCATGGCCTCAGCCTGGCAGCAATATTGGCTGTCAAAAATTACAGCCTGCCATTGATCCAACAGCATTGTGTGTCAGAATTATATTATTCTGACACAGCGAAGCGAGATGTGTCCAAAGTAAAGCGGGGAGGAAAAACACAGAGCGGTGGAATAAATGTGCATATCAAGACATGATTTTACGCCTCAGAGAAAAGCACTAAAGGGAAAATCAAACTGATTTTAATATGACAAAATTGATTTTCCAGTTTTCTCCGTATTGCTTTTCTGTCACTGCCCGGGCAGGTGAGGCATTAAAATTGTGACTGAGAAATTTGGAGGACAGATTGGCAAAGTTTGGCCATTTCTCGCCTGCCCTGTCTTCTCTTCTCTGGTGTTTCGGCTTTGTTTCACTGTGCAAAGCTCTCACTGTCACACAAACTGCACACATATGCTGGACACGCTGTCTTCAGAAAAGACTTCAAACTTCTAAAACTCCACTCTGGATGGAATCGATGAGTGTCGCGCAGGGGCTATATTTATGAGAATGTGCTGAAGAAGCTGGGTTTAAATCTCCACAGACCTAGAGGACGACAGTATACAACTTCTGTCTTCTGCACTTCCATCTTCCTCTGCTGTCTGAGAGAGCCTTTGAAGAAGTCTCTTTCTTTTTTACAGAGATGCTGCACTGCGGTTGGACTTTTGCTAAACTCCCCAAGGATGTTTTAATTTTTCCAGAAAAAGATATCATAGCAGCGTGGAGGACAGAGAAGGGGGGATGGGGTGGGGTAGGGTAGATAGTTGTAGATACAACTTAAAAACAATCATACATGGCGCTTCAGGCTTGCACTTCTTTTAGGTCAGCATTGCAAATGTGGATTAGTCATCACTGTGTGGCAGAGATTTCATGGAGCGGGTCAATTCTTGTCACACAGACTCGCTGATGAAATGTTACCAACCTTTTAGGCATTTTGCAAATCAAGTGGCCCGAGAATAAACTATTTATCTTCACCTGCTCTTTGCTCTGTTTTCAAAGTACTTATTGAAATTAGACTTTGGCCAGTCCCAGAGTGAGTGTTCCTACTGAGCTTGCTCTTCTTATCCTGAGCAGGTAAAAGGCTGCAAATTTCATTTTTCTGTCAGTTGGATGTCAGTGAGATGATTTCCACTGAATCAACAGCAAATTAAAGCAAACACCACTCTATAACGACTCTGCTAATAATATATAGTCATGACTGATTTTGAGTCTGAATAACGGTTCAGGAGGAATGAAGTGAAAGGAAGAATCTGCTTTTTTTTATGACATGAGATTTACGGTGGCCACAAACAGACCGAGTATTTGGCAGTGCACCTTCTCAAAAGGCTTTCAACCTATTCCACCACCAGCTGGTGAGTGGTTGTAATAAATCCTGGCTGCAGACAAGAGGAGCACTCTCCTCACAGAGAGAATCTTTTGAAATTTCCTGAAGGTGATAAGCTTCAGAAGCCTCACTTTTTCTCATAGACGGAGAGTGAAACCGCATTAACCAGCAGTAACCTCCTCAAATAACTCAGTCTCTCGTTCACCTCACCTAACCGGCGCTAACAGCGCTCGCTGCAAGAGCTTACATCTCATTTCAATTATGGCGCCATTAAACAGTTTACTGTAGCTCGGGGAGCGGCTCATCAGGGCAGTTAGCTGCCGCAGCTCCAACAGTTCCGGATGGGAGGTTTTCAGCCGGCCTTGTTGGACACCACCAGAGTCCCACGGATGAGCGTGTATCACCTCAATTAAACTATGCGCTAAGTGTCTGACAACAGCTAATATTCCTCTTCCACCAGCGAACCCAATCGATGTTCTGGCATTCGTCACCCTGCTGAAAAAGCAATCATCCTGTTGTCTCGCTCCGGTTAGACAGGGAAATGGAGAGACGCTCATCTGACTTGTGTGCCTGCTCACTGGAACCAGTGCTCATTCTCACAAAGAGACCAAATAAACACATAGAGGGCTGCATATAACACACACTCATGCCAAAGCTATGCACTTTATACACACCGGCATCTCAAAAAGGAGGAGGACGCACAACATACCCCATCGCAGAAATGTTTGTGACAAGTGTAAGGCTTGAACCCGTCCAGGAAAAACTCACACTCTGTTTCACTTGGAAGAAGACCATCACTCAGTGCAGAGTGATATACCACACACACACACACACACACACACACACACATGGGCACAAACACACACGTTTGTCAAGTTTACCCACCTCTCTGTCAAGTAACATGGGGGAGATGACTGTGACAATGTCGCCTTTTTCTGCATCAATGTAGAACATGTTCGGCGATGGTTTGTCCGGCGACTGCCTGACAATATTGTAGCGCAACGCGGCGTTATCAGTGGCGGGGTCATCTGCGTCGAACGCTGTCATCCTCATCACCGTGGTTCCTGGAGAGGACAGGGAATGACAGAAGTTGAATCAAAAGTCACTTTTTATGGTGCCATGCGATTGATGTGACATCAATAAATAAACTATTGTAAGGGAGTAAAAGACCCGTTTAAAAACTCGGGAGCCATTTTTTTTTCTTTACCCGAGACATCAACATAACAGCAAAACACATTACGTTCCATCACATGTTTTGACAGTTGCATTTGTGATGTGGAAACAAAGCATGGAGAAAAAAAAATAAAGAAAGAAATGAATTAATTCTTCACATTCCAAGAACCAAATTGTAATAATATAGATATTTTTTTGGAGCTGATGTCATCTCAATGGAATCAGCTTGTCATCTACATCACATTTCTTATGTTTCAAAACGCCCTTTTTTTGGTTTTGTAAAATTAGAGCACTTGTGTCAGCAGATGTCTGAAAACTGCAATTTCAAACTGCTGGTACCCAGACAGCCACTTAAAACGTTAGCCTTCTCTATTAATGTGTTTTCTTACTCGTGTCAGCTATAACACCAGAGTGCATTTTACTTGGTAATGGGAACAAAAATGGAAATCCTGCCTGCAGCACCTGAGCTGAAATGGGAAGCAATCCTTGACACACCCTCAGTCCCTCAATCTCTGAGTTTTGTCGTGCCAATTCAGCGGCACTCACGCAAATGTTCGAGCATGCATGTGTGTGTGTGCCCGCCTGCAAGTGCACACAAACCATGTTGTCTCAAGGTTGTGTGTCCTTTGAGTAGTCTTTCATAAATTGGATCGCCATCTAGAGCTTCATGTTCCTGCTGTCATTACACTGCAGTCGGAAACCTCTGGTTGTATCAATCTCTTTCGTTTGTTTAAGTTTTTAGTTTGGCTCATTTTGAGAAAAAATGTGCGACTGCATGCTGATGAGACAGCGTGTGGGGACACATATGGGAACTTCTGATAAGTGGTTGGTGTCTGGCTCACTCCAAAACAAATGACAATAATGTTGCAAGAGGGGAATGCGTAGTGACTTTGTCTTTTAATATATAGGGGAGGGGACAATAATTAGTTGGGTTTTTTTTTTTGTCTCCAAAAATACACTATAATTGTAAAATAACAATAACTAATCAATGAGGATGATGGTGCAATTCTGTTCCTTTCAGTTTCTTTTAACAAGCGAGCTGACAAAAACATCTGTTTAACATTTATTTTTATCAAAAGCCTGACTGAGTTACCTGAAACAATAAATGTTACTTTTGTTTTCTGAATTTATGAAACTATTTAATTATTAAACTGAAGTTTTCTAAAAAAACAAAATACAAAAACAAAACCCTGTGTGATTCTCACTTCAACCGCGCAGTAAACATTCTCTTCAGTACCACATGCCAGCACTGTGTAGCATAGCTCATAAACATCAATCTCTTTTCATAATTCCTCCTAATACTGGCCTGCACTTTCCACAGTGCATTAGTCCAACCACTCCGATAAGACACCAAAGGTCTACAAGAAAATATGCAAAGTCCACATTAAATAACAGTGGCTTAGTAGCAAATGTCTTTAGTCCAGTTGAAGCTAATGAGAGGCAGAGAGGTGCAAGTTTATCCCTCTTGCCTTTTGCACTTCAAGGTGAACCATTAATGGTTAAGTAAACCAGTAATCCTTTCTCAGCAGAATAATTACACAGTCCCATCTCCTTCATTACCTGTACTCTGTTCCACTTCATACCTCAAAAGTGTGCGCAAACACACAAGTACACACACACACAGACAGTTTGGTACACAGACACACTCACTGGCTGCAAATTAGGGAGTTAAAGACGATGACTAAATTGGTTATCTCGAACAGATCTCTGGGAATTATATTCTCACTCTGCTGGCAAAGTGAGGCCTCCTGAATGCAGCACAATCATATTACATGTTTTATCTAATATCAGCGTCCAGCTCACCGTTTCAGTCCTCGCTCTCTTTATCAGATACCTTAATTCCACTCACAAATGATGGTCATGTAATCAGCAAGCGTTTGTCAGTCCAGAATAAAGCAGTCATCAGTATCTATCAGCTTACATGATAAACATCTAGCATTATCTAATGGGACAATGAGACTGAGTATAACTTTAAAAGTGACGTCCATCGTGTTTAATCATGATATCACGCAGCTGGCCACGGTGAAGATTCATTCCCCTCTCTTATCAGCTTCATCCTCTGGCAGGAGCCAAAGCTTAATCAATCCTAACTACATTGTATGGTTACATAGCGGGATAGATGTGAATGTGACTCCCTATTACCTTGCTATCAGTGGAATCCATCTGCTGTGCTGCTGTATGGCACCAGCTCAGGCTGGATGAAGACAGCGGACATAGTCTGTAAACACTGTGTGATGCATGCCTCTCAAATTATTGGACTATGAGCTGCACATATACAGTATGTGACATAAAAAACAAAAGAAAAAGGAGAGAGAGAGAGAAGAGAAGAGAAATAGACAACAGGTCTGTGACATAAACCATCACCCAATTCACACATGAAAAGACAGTGATAGTCACAGAAAAAAATAAATAAATAAATAAATAAATAAAACAAGCACAGATACACGTCGTGGATTGATTTCATCACACAGGCTGGTGGGACACCATGTTGTTGCCTAAAGCTAGCTCCTATATCTTTTCTTAAACACCAAGGGAAATCAATGGGAGCCAGCAGATCTGTGGGTTGCACCAGGGAATTGACACATGGCAAAAAGTCAAGATGACAATGAAGAGCACATAGTCAAGACAAGGAGAGAGAGAGAGAGAGAGAGAGAGAGAGAGAGAGAGAGAGAGAGAGAGAAAGGGTACATATTGATATTGATATTGGGTACAGATTGCCAGTGCATGTTTGAGTCTAGTTTGTGCGAGGGTTGAGTGTGTCTGCATGAGTGTTCGTCATTGGAGTTTCCACGTCAATTATTCGCCATGAATAATATACATTTCAAAACCTGAAATGGGATTTGTATTAATTAGACTCAAGTGACTGAAAAGGAATTAAAAAAAAAAAAAAATAGAGGAGAGGCTGACCTGTTCTATTCTCAAAGGGAATGAGATCAAAGGAGGCTCAAAGATGAATCATCTTATCCCTCACCAATACTGCTGAGATATATGATTATGAATAACAAGCATATATTCATACGAGGCAGAATGCAGCGGGGCGAGGGGCGACACCGAAAGTAAGTGCACGTGAAAATTAGATGGTGAAAGAGATACAGGTGGATAAGGTCAGACAAATGTAAAGCTGTAAAATCGGGGCAACAGCAGAGACAAAATATGAAAGTAAAAACATCTTTCAGAGCGTCTGGATTTGTGGTAACAGGTTAATTCTGTCTTCACGGAAAATATAATCAACTTAGTTCTTCTCAAAGTGAAGAGATAAAGAATCACCTGGACAAACAAGCCTGTCTTGTTTGAGAAGAATTAAGCAAAATATCAAAATTTATATTTCAGGGTTTTAATGATCAGCAGTAAAGAAACATTTTTACAAACCTCCCCTAAAATAAAGACCACAGTTGGGGCAAATTGTGTTTAGACTCTAAAGTGATCAGTGTCTTCAGTCATACTTTGACAATTAAAACTCTTCAGTGACATCAGCAATGCAAAGTGCAGCGCACAAACAAATCAAAAGCCTATCTTCTAAATGAATTTCTTCTCATTTGTGTTTTCCTCCAGGTTTAAAAGAGCTTTAATTATTTCTAGTGGCAGTTTCCTGCATTTATATTAACGACCTTCCCTTTCTCTCCGGTTTGAGGTGGACAGGGTTCAGCGGGAAGACAATCCTTCCTTGCTGCCAATAAACCGTCATCATAGATTTTAGGTCTTTAACTATTATTGCTCTAACTCTTTTGGACATGTCTTTTCACAACCTTTAAGTTTGATTGTTTCCCCATTGTTACAGAACCAAATTTTCAGAGGCTGTAAAACATGTCTATAAAGCCATTTCACTGGAGCGTTCCATAACACTCAGGCCATCAATGCAAAAACTTATAATTTTTCACTTAGTTTCACTTTTTTTCTGTTTAGCAGCGGATCACTTGCAGCCTCATTTCTGTCTTTACTGAATACGCTATTAAATAGAAAAACTGCGGTTAACAGCCATTGACACAAACATAGACAGACATTTAAATAAAAGAAAATGACTAAATAATGTTTGCCTTGTCAACAAAGGAGGAGATTAAAGCACTTTTCATCAAAATGCATTGCTGATGAAATAACTACTCGAGATGGGGAGTACAGAAGCAGCTTGGGCTTCTGTCTGGTGGCTTACATTGTTTGTTTGTTTATTTATTCCCATTCAAATCCCCTATTTTTATTTCCTGTGGAGCTGCAAATACCTTTTTATCGGAGTCATGTCTATTAAGGTTAAGGGCGATAGGTGTGAAAATAGTGCCGGTTGCTTTCATCAGAAATGCCATCTGTTTGACTGAATGGTGGATTATGCTCCGCCTGTCTACACTGTTTGCTCACCTATTGTTTCCCCCTACACTTTTCTTCAGTGTTCAGACACTGGCCTGTCTGCTAGTGTTTGAGTCTTTTATGAAACTTGTCATTTAAAAAGAACGTTTCTCAGAACTGATTTTTTTTCCCCCTTTAGATCAAATTAATCCATGCTTGGAGGTGAAAATAGCTGTCTTTACTCATCCAAACTGTCTGACTTTACCTTTTCAGACTTTTCCATCTCTTGCTTGTGTTGGTGTTATGGCAGGATTGCATGAATCTACATAGAATTAAAGTCACCATGTGGGGGCACAGAAAAAAATAATTCTGGTGTGTGTCTATCATTACTGTGATTGCTCGACATTTTGTTGCCAGTTCCTTATCTGTACAAACACACATTTGAAAAATCCCTCTGGCCTATTAAACTGACGTGTATGCGTCATATCTTACGGCACTTTCAGCACATTACCCAGCTTTTATATTCCATTAGACTTTACCTGTTTACCTGCCCGGTTGCCTGTCTGTCTATCTGGCCCACTACATTGTTCTGCATGTTTGTACCAAAATAATCTCCAGATAATCACTGTGGCTTATTCTCAAGACTTGGCAACACAAATACAGGGGAACAATATTGACAAATGGACAAATTGCAGAATTGCATATCATCAAAACAAAACCAACCAACTACAATTTCCCCTGCTCTTCAGGAACAAGGAACTCATCATGAGGCCTGTGCATGCAGTCACTTTGTGAATGTTGTTTCAATCATCTTCTATAGTAACTGCACAAAACAGAAATTGCAAACTAGTTTCTAGTGTAACAACTAGAAAAAGAACATTTAACATCAAAAATCACTGCAGGTTCAAAATACGTCCCCTGCTAAGGGTTATTTTAGATTGTTCAAAACCAAAAACCCTTAAGAGTATATATATGTGCTTGGTCTAATTATTTCAGTTCTATAGCTAATTTTGTATGTAGTTAACTCGTCTCAGAAGTCCATACCAACATTACCCACATGTGGAAAGTAAAGGGAAATGTTAATTGACTAATGGTGAACTCTAAGGAGGGGAGTATTTGTATATGCTCATTTCTGTTTATTAGTCTGCATTAGCCTGTTCTGAAATTTCCAATCTCATTCACACAGTGGGGGAAACTCTATGTGGTAAAACTAATTTTGAGAAATTGCTTGTTTCTGATGTAATTTTATTTATGCACTAATAAGTAAATTAAAGAACCATCTATGGCGGTGCCTACTCATTAATAAAATACAGATCTTTTGCCCACCTTTTTCACGAGATAAACTGAACTTTTTTATATCCTTGAGCCAGCATTCTAACATGACCCAATCATTTTAGCATGATAACAATTTAGGATTAGATTAGATTCATTGTCAGAGAGGGGCAATTTAGTTTGCATCAGTGGGCAACACAACCAGTCCACATGATAAATAATGTAATGCAGTAACTAGATAGATAAAACAACCCAACCTTCAGTAAAGTACACCAAGAGATGACAACTAGGACAACGTGTTCTAACAGCTAACATCTGATGGGACAAATGGCAGATCTGATCTGAGGTGATTTCTAGTAGTATAGGCTTTCCTGATTTAATTCAAAAATCTACATGCCAAAGTGGCCTTTGCCCTCCCAGAGGCTCAAACTTGACGGACGTGACCTTCCCTTGGCTCTGTGGAAATAGCTTCATTGAGTCAATTGTGTAAAGATACTCAAAATTAAATCATCTCAGATAAATCAATTCTCTGGGGTCAAAACTGTCACTATCCTCCAGTCAGTGGACCAGAATGTGCTGTTTTTAGTCTTTTTATTATTTGCATCATAAATGTCAATGGAGATCTTTCTTTACAACTGGGAAGAGAAACGACCCCGTTTTACTAAAACTTTTACCATTCAGCTTGTCATAAAACGTGTTTACATAAATGACTTTGGATGCGCTGACAATGTGGAGCTGTGGAGCTGTGGAGCATGGGAGCTAAATATGAGATAATGAGCCCTGGGCTGACAGCCGTGTGGACGGAGTGAAATACAGTCCAGCTGCCCTTTCCTGCCTCCTTCACAATGCAGTTTCTCCATTCTATCTTGTCGGCCACCCAATGCTCAGGCCACAGCTGGATCACTGGCAAAAGCCTGATAGCAAACAATTTTTGCTGGATGTAACCCAATGCAGTCCATAAAGAAAAGAAAAACTAAATACAAAAGGCCTGTGAGGAAGAAAATCACTGCGATGCACAACCTAACTTTATGGATTGTAGAAATTATGATACTACATTACACTGTAGAGGGATAGATGTACACATTTGTGCTAGCGGTTGTACTTGAGCACAGTTTCAAGATGAAATGACTGACAGAAGGACAATCACTGCTTTCATCACAGCATACCAATGACACATGTGCTACTGAGAATACAAATAACTGGCTAATGAGAAAATAAATAACGCACAAGTTAATTAAGAAAAGAATTTGGCAAACAACTCCAGTCAGAGCAATGACAATCAAAGCTGGGTAATGTAATTATACCGCTACTTGATAATTGAAAAAAAAATGTCGAATTGCATTAAGTCTTCTGTAAAGGAAAGACAGAGCAGGAAAACGGCAGTGGTAGCCCGAAGGTTAGGAGAGGAGAACTGGCAGGATTAAATCTGGGCGGGAAAAGTGGAAAGAGCAGCACTTTTCCAGCCCCCATCAACACCATTGTGGTGCACTTGAGCAAGGCTCTTAACACAGACTGTTCGAGCTGACTTTCTCTGTGGCCTGCAGTCTGAATTTGGTGTGATTATGACATCCCGACTAAAACTACCCCGTACAAGTGAAGGTAAAAAAATAAATAAGGAACATTTGCAACGGAGGGATCCAAATCAACAGCTTGCAAAAGCTTTTAGATTACAGAAATGCATTCATGTTTTAATTATAAGTAATACTATTCAAATGTATGCATGCAAATCAGCAGGTCAAGGTGCATTTATGTGGAGTCCAGAGAGTATTTTCTCAAGCAATGACTCACACAGGCTGGCATCTCTAAGTGCTGTTTTCATCAGAATGAATTACAACGTGCCTCAATGGAAAACTTCAAATAATTCAGATCAGGGGTCCCTGAAATAGAGAAGCCAAATTAACACTGGCTAGAGCCACTTTTAATTGATCAGCAGTTTTTCAACTGAGTGGTGTTTGTTTTTCAGTAGAAGAAAGGATTTAAATACATCATTTAAAAAAAAATGATAATTCTCTTCTTTGCGTCCTTTTCAATACAATAATCTACGCCCTAATTTAGATTTGGGTAAAATCTAAAAATGAAACCGGTACTGATGATTGAAATATTTTTGAACTGAAAATTTGATTTGTCACTTTCACATAATATGTCAAAAACTCCACTGACAACCACAGACAGTAATTCTGTATTGATAATTTGAACATTTAATTTTGCTGCGTGTACAAAAACGATAACTATAATACTAAGGATTCCTGAAGCAAACACATGGTTTATACCAAAAAATAAAAGCATTAAAATTGCTTTTGCCCCCCCCCTTTTTTTTTTATAACATTCGGTTATAACATTGTTGAATAAACAGCTAGAGGCCATAAAAACGGCATTTGCAATTCTATGTTTTGTGCCGAGTGTCTACCTTGCCTGCAGTAATTCCATTTCCACAACTTTAAGCTAAACAATCGTTCATTACTCCACTAATTATTATTACCAGGCTAATTTCAATTTATAATACCACAAGGCTGGAGGTAGGCACCGTCTCCACAGGTGGCGCTTTTTGGCACTTTAGTGTCAATCATGCCACCTGAGTTCCATGACATTGTCATATCATGAGATGAAGGCTGTTGTAGAAAAAAAACTCTTTTTGTGCCAAGAACTGAGGAATACATGCACAGGCGCACGCTGAACTATGTGATTTGGGATTTAAATCAGGGTTTTCCCCTCCATAGCTGAATTGACTTTCTCCTATATTTGCATATCTGCATGTCCCCTCCTCCCCCGCTGCCATAATGAATGCTACAGGTCCCATGGTGGAGCCAAATGTCAGGCCCTGAAGCTGGCAGACAGTCCATAGAGCATAATGACCCGCCGCCTCTCATGACCCCAAATGGTGCAGAGCAGAGGAGAAAGGAGAGTTAAGTCAACTACATGTGACAGGGAGGAGGAAAGAAGAACTGAGACAAGAACAGAAAAACAACAACAACAACAAAAAAACCCAAACCCAGAACTGACTCTTAAATTTGGTAGCTTTGAGAGAAAGAAATTAATTTGGAGTGAACAGGATGGTCAGCTGGTCAAAGTGAAAAGAAAAAAAGATGGAGAAATGAAACTGGTGGTTGAGGGTTATGGGATGTTTTCTGAATGCATCAAAGCTGTTGACTCAGGGGCCAAGTACACAGTTGCAACAGTGATCAGCGAACTCATAACAACCTAGGGTGAATTGGTTACGGGGAAAACTTTCAGCAGCCACACAACATGATCCCATCATCATTAAAGGAAATCTAATTACCCCGCGGCTGTGATGCCACCAGACATGTCCAAATGTTTCATGCTTTTAATGTACTGCCAAAGCAAGAACCCCCCCGCCCACACACACACACCCTGCCAGAAGATCGTTTCAAAAAGCAAGTTATTAATCCACAGGGGCACAGAAGCGACAGAATATTTCTCTCCATTCCTTTAGTTTAATTAATCAACTCAGTGTACGCACAATCGGACGCCAGATGATGTCTGATCATGCTCAGAAACATTTAGCCAGCTGAAGCTACCGTGAAGAAGCGTTGGCGAGATCCACAAAAACAATCTCCACAGAGACCGACAGAGATTATGGAATAGAGGATGCTTCTGCTTGGACAGGTGGAGAAAAAAATGGCATATACTATATTCATTGTTAGCAGGTGGGTACATAGTAATCGCTTGTATTTCACAAATGGAATGGGCAGCACATGAAAAACTGAAATTATACCTTCATTTGCACTAATGTACTACCCATCTGTCCATTTTCTATAACTGCTTATCCAACATGCATTGGCTAGAAAGAAGGGTAACATTCTCATTCCCACCAGCTATTTCATTGTCCTGTTACAGAAGGAAAAAAAATAAGTATTCAGTGTGCCCTGTCTATGCACTGCACTTATTTACGTCTCCCTTTCTATCTCACACTTGGCTTTATGGGCAAATTTATGTGCCAAGGTTGAACTGTAAGGTGAGACTTCCATCTTAACTAGACTAAGGAATATGGGCCGAAGGTTCAAGGCAATTCATTAAAATGCAAGACCCTGGAGAGCAATTTGAATGAAAGATAACAACCTCTCATGCAGAATTTTATGCAGGGAATACACCAACTATTAAGAGACAGATTACGGACAGTGGTAGGGGTGATTTCACAGAGCTAAGCAAAATTCAGGAAGGGCATTTCATTTCACTCATCCTCTACTCAATATAAGGCACACCTCCTGGTTTTTATCTGTTATGTTTTCATACTTCTATCGGTCAGCTTAAATATGAATAGCTCCTTGCTATAAAGTCAGCTAACAATTTGCCATCCTTTTAATTAATGAATGGGTCAACGAATTAATAGAAAAAAAGCTGAGTAAATAACAAAGATGATAAACAGATGCTTCTTAATTCTTAAGACGTGTAAAATGAAATTAATCTAGCTGTATAGCCATAAAGATTTCAACCCAAGTGAAATGTATCGATGACAACATCCCCAGGAAACTGGGAGAAACACCTCTTATGCAGTACTAGGGTGCTGCGAAGGACTAGGACACGGGCTGTTTTTCTTTAAGCAGTTACCCATCAATATGGAGTATATTGTGCAACGCACAGTGTGATATTCATCTCACAGGTCTTTTAAGACCAAGTAACAAAGATTAATGATGCTGCAGTTTAGAGTCTGCAGAGAGCTTTTACTTTGAAACAAAGTATACAGGAAGTAGAGACACATCAACGCTCCTGGCTGAGGACGATTATAAACTGGCCACTATGATTCAGTAACGTGGCTCACCTCATCGACCCAAAGTTACAGTGATTCTTGAGATTTTTCAACATGTGACTCGCAAACTGGATTTTTAAAGTGCCTAGGATTTACTAATCTGGGCTCCCACTTCTCATCCGGTCTCTTGCAAATCTTTGATACTTGTGCAACCTGAGGAGAAATATTTTCCTCTAAAACACACGCTGATTTTGATCTATTAAAATTCTGCATGCCAATGTCTAAAACAAACCATAACAAACTAACTCTCACCTTTTCATTTCATTCATCACCTCTCAATTTTCATGAGGTTGTGATTGCCATCTGGAAAGTTATTGAACAAAACTTTTCAAGAGTTTCTGGAGTGATTGATTTGTCACAATCCATTTAGCCAATTTAAAGTTTAGAGGACTTTGTGAAAGCTTGAACTAGTGCGTTTGCTTTCTAATCTCTTTCTTCGAAAATCCATGATAGCGATAATAAAAGATTTAAAGAATAAAACAAATAACCTTGCAGTGACTTATTGAATTAGTTTGCTTTCACTTACATTGCATCATTCTCGGTAACGTGTTACTGAACTATTATATTCATCTTCCCAAAGACAGACAGAATATATTACAGCCCATAGTGTTACACTACATGTGTATAACATGCAACCATAAAGTATATATATCTGATGATAGCTCTCATAAGCACAGTTATGCAAACTTCTATTGTATGTGTGAGAGGACACTCTTCCCAGAGGACAGTACAATCTGAATAAGGACTGTAACCTCAGGGAGGAGGAACATCAGCAGTTGAGCTCATCCTTTCCACAGTGAATCAATCTACATATCAAGCATGCAAGCAGGTATATATATACACACATATAAAATGAATGTTTATAGCTCAAACAGAAGCACTCTTTATGACAGGTGTGTACTGCTTTGCTTCCCTGCACTTTAGACTGTGATGTGGAATAAGAAGATATGTCTTTAAAGATAAATAATGTTCAGTATATCAGTGCAGATCTCCTCTGAATATACAAGATGAATACAATGCTCGACACAGCCGCTTCACTCCAGGGATGAAAACCTTTAAAAGGATTTTCAAAATAACCCCAGTAACTCAGCTGGGAATGTGTGATTCACCAATTCACCAAGTTCCATCTAATGACTCCACTCACTAAATCAAGGCAAAAGATACTTCCCCTTTAAAGGGACACTTTAATTAATTACCCCCGGAAAATCCCTCTAATTCTGAGTAGTGGCTTAGTGAATAAAACTGAAAACCCATTAGTGTGCATTCATCTGATCTCACACAGGAAAAGAAAGGCAATCAGTGCAGAGCAGCTAGCTACTGTACAGCAGTGCAGAGGGACAAGACGGAGGGAGGAGAGGGACACCGGGGTCAGAGTGAGTCATAGCACTAAAGCGACCCTACAGAGGGACATGCAATGAGCATGAGCCATAATTTCCCCAATGTAAGAAATCGAAAACAAAAAAAGGAAATGCTGAGACAGCACAAAGAAACCCCTCGTCTTAATGGTGCGAATAGAAAAAGTCAGAAGGATCATTATATAAGATCAACTTCATCCTCTAGGGACCGTGTTCAGGCAATCTGCACAAAACTGAAGTGCAATCAGTGTAGTTCTTGTAAGATTTTATTTTGGGCCGAAGTGTAGGATGGGCTAACTAATAGCATCCGACCATACCACTAATTAAACTTCTCTCTAATAAAGTTGAATAAATGGTTCGACTCATGATGAAAAAGGGAAGAGAGAGGAGGGGAGCAGATTATACATGGAGGGGAAGAATGCTGTCAGTTGAACCACCATACTACATAAGACGGTTACAGCTCTACAGGGGGACGATAAGGCAAAAGTTGAGGCAGAGGCAACCAACAGCGGAGCCATGAGATAATACCAACACCAAGAACGACTCATGAAAAATACTATGCAGAGTGGAGAAGTCAATGCGAAGAAGAAAAGATTTAACAATGTTGGTTTTCACCACAAATGCCCTTCCTGCTCAGGGTAAAGAGGTTGGATGTGATGAATGGTCACGTTGTACTGAGATATTACTAATGTACGTATAAGTCAGGAGTTGATATTCATCTCAGTGAAAACTTTACATAGATCTTACTGCCCGCGGTTAACGTAGCATTTATTAAAACTGTGTAACAAACTTAAATGGAGTTTGCATCTGTGAGGAGGGATTCACGAGAACAGTATAAATGTTGAAGGGGGAGAAATTCATGAAACAAAATGAAGCTGTAAAAGAACAAATGGTACCCTCGGAGCAGATCAGGCGCTTTAATTACCAGGAGACTTTAAAGGCAGAGGCACAATGCATGACTTTGTGAGAGGAGGACAAAATCAAGAATTAAGTGGCTCTCTGAATGATATTTTGTTCTCACATGGTTCTTGATTTATATCCTGTAGCAACACAATCAATGCCATCAAAACAATAAAAACCTGATGATGGCCTTCATACAAAATACATAACTCAAATTTGCAGGCCACATACAGCGTGTCCTTGGATCTATTTGCCTCTTATTCTTTTGAGTGCTTACACCAAGAATTGCAGGGTAAAAACATGAGATTGCTTGCGCTCCGCAGTCATTTGTTTGTCCTTGACTTGGTAAGTTACGATCATGACCATTGACAGTATTCACTGAACTTACTGCCGTACAGGATCTTGGGGGAAGGCACTCTGACAGTGACTAGGGGGATGACATAGAGGGCTATTAGAAATAAAGGGTTTTTTACAGTCCTGTGTGAAAATGTAGAGCACGCCGAGCAGAACCTGAAACAAAAGCCATGTAATCCAGAATTAGATGCAAAGAACGCATGAAAAAAAATAAAAAATAAAAATAAGGCCATTCAAGTCCTTTCTCCTACATAGTGCATACCATCTTGGTTTGTTTTTTCGGCAACATCTTAAAGTTGAATTACATCTTCTCCTTCTCTGTTGTTGAAAAATACAGACTTAACTGAAAAGTCCATATTCAGCACGGATGACCTTAAGTTTTCAGGTTTCTGTGATTAGCTGCCAAAGTTATCATGATGTCACAAATCCTGCTCACACCTATATCACTTAAAATGAGATTTAAGGTGAGGGCAGAGAGTCTTCCCTTTCAGCAAACGAATGTGAAAACACTCTTCTAGTGTCACGCCGGACATAAAACATTCGACACAGTTAAGGTCAGACGGCAAAGAGAAAAAAATGTGTCAGCATTACGGGGCCTTTAATAAAACAGGAGTAAAGGCTGTCAAGCCTGTCAGAAGGTTCCTGTTCATGGACTACAGTATTATAGTGTCCACATTACAATGACAAATTTCTAATGTTTACATTGCTTAAATTACTAAACTGCATCAGAGTTTTCGGTCCACTCAGATTTGTCCCCTTAGTTTGTGGTTGGATGGCTGGTTATATGTAAATGCCATAGGAACTGTTTCAAACAAAAACACTACAGCGGCATCAAAACTTGGCCAGGAAGAGCAATTGCTTTAAGTATCGTTGGACATATTTCACGCTGTCCAGAGACAGAAAATTGGTCAATTTTTGATGCAACACCGCAAAGTTTTAGGGCAAAAGCTTCTGTTTTACCCATAATGCATATCAGAAGATATATAAAAGAGCTAATACAATTACATCACACGAGCCTTGTAATCAAGTTACAAGTTAAGAGCTGTTTTCTTTAATAGACATTAAAGAAAAGTTTGGGAGGGGAAAAAAAAAAAGAAATACCAAACACATTTTGGCAAATGTCCAAGAAGATGGCTACATGCTGAGTCATGGCAGAGATCTTTAGGTCTGACCTTTAACTTGTCAAAGACATACCGTGTTGCTCTGATTGATGCTGTGATTTCTTTGAATCGAGGTACTGCTCCCAGCTACAGAGTGCTTTATGTATTCCTGTGCATCACAAAAGAACAATGCAATGGAAAAGCGGGTCTTTGAAGTGTGCAGGACATGGGCTGAATCAATTTCCATTTGAAGTAGTTTATTTAGAGCAAGGGCTCTCACACAACTTGGATTCCATTAATGATCAAAGAAGACCAACAGAGGTCTATTATCATCAAAATCCTGACTGCAAACTAATGACTATATTGTTTATATTTGAATAATATTGTTAGTCCGTTTGAAAATCAACCCGGCCCATCCATTCAATGCCAGAGCACAGTGCTGATATACAGGTGTGTCATATGGCGACGGATCAGACAGAGGATAGAGGTGAATATCAGCCTTAGAAGTCAAAACATGTCAAAATGTGGCATTCCAATGAGCGACCTGGGCTGCTGTGTTTTTGCTGCATCTGTGGGGAGTTGTTTGCGAATGTATTAGCCCTGACAGCTTGTCCTTGTAAAGTACACACAGCCCAGTATCCATAAGAATTACCAACTACACACTATAGGCCATGAGGCATTAAATCAGCCCAGTAATACTGTGGTGAATGTAAAAGAACCCGAGTATAAATGTCAATGAAATCCTGTAGAATTTGTTACATGTATTTTAATACATTCATCAAATGCCACTGAACCAAGGTGATAACTTTAAACACATAAATGATGTTGTTTTTTTTTTTTAAAACAAGAACTTTGGTTCATCTTAATAACTGTGGCCATAAATGCACGGGGGTAGATTTTTCATAATTGGCAGGGAGGAAATACTAGCAGACCAGATGAAATAGAACTAATCTAAAGTGCCATCATTAATGTAAATGCATTACAGGTCTGAAATCCATTCTTCCTCTGTGTGGAGATAAAAACTGAATGAGGCAACTTGGTGTAATCAGCGCTGTGGTTAATGGGACAGGGGCATCAAACGGGGGAGACAAAGACTTATCAAAGGCTTCTCGACATCCGACATGTAATATTCACACATGTAGGTCATGTTCCCGGAAAAGACTCTGGATCATGGTTTATAAATCATGTGTGTTCCCTATACTGTTAATCAAAGGACATAATCTAAGAATTAAACCCATTTCCACTTAAAAGAAATTCCATCAAACACTCATGTTTTATGTAATATACAATAATAGACTGGGTTTAATTACCACAAGAGGGAGGACAGGAAATACAGCTGTTTTACACTTTGATATTTAAGACTTGTGACACTGTTTTTGTGTTGTTTTTTTTTGTTGTTGTTTTTTTTTTTTTTTTTAATGGATGTGAAACTTTCACAATTAAACAAACAATAAGAGCTGATTGATGATCATTGTAAACCAAACAGTTTAATCCTGGTGGAGCTGCCACTGAGTGTGTATCACACTGCTGCCTGTAATGTCATATTACATAACTTTTTTTGGGGGGGGGATCGGAAATGTGAATGCAGGCTGTCTTGTTACAGCATAACACAGGCCGGCTGCCAAGCTTATTACTTCATGACCGTAGATGTTGCTGTAAGATAACTAGCCGGAAAAAAAACACTGCTGGCAATGTAACACACAGCATTGCACTTTCATAGTTCACAATTGAGCCGTATTTACTAAGACACATTGCTGAGGAGATTTTTGCAGTGATGGCAAGTAAGAAGGGGAGTTAAATAGCAGCTCAGTGGGAAAATCGCAGGCACAGGCAGCCAGCCTGGAGAGGCTCAGGCTGACAGTGACAAGTGATGGATGCTGCACAGCCACAGAGCCCACAGAGATTGGGGGGGGTTTGTTGCAGCAAATGGGATTGTGTGCCTTTTCCACTGTAATCCCTGAGTGAAACCAAGGAGCAGCGGTCATTGTATGTTACTGGCCATCAAATTGATGTGCGCATAGACAGTGGGGTCTTGGATCCTTCCCCCCACCCACCCCCCCATACTCAAGGATAAACGGGAAAAAGTCCTTTCACATAAACTTCCCAACAACATTTGGCATTAATAGGCTGTATTATGGCATCACGGCGGCATAGTGGTAAGCACTGTTGCCTCACAATAAGAAGGTTGTGGGTTCGGTTCCCGGCCTGGGGCCTTTTTCTGCAGAGTTTGTATGTTCTCCCCGTGCCTGCGTGGGTTTCCTCGGGTACTCCAGTTTTCTCCCACCGTCCAAAGACATCATGTTTAGGTTAACTGGTGACTAAACATGTCTGTAGTGTTTGTAGGTTTGAGTGTGAGTGTGAGTGGTTGTTGGACTCTGTCTGTCTCTGTGTGTTGGCCCTGTGATGGACTGGTGACCTGTCCAGGGTGACCCCGCCCTCGCCCACTGTAAACTGGGATTGGCTCCAGCACCCCCCGCAACCCGGAAACAGGTAAGTGGTAGAAGGTGAATGAATGAATGAAGGTTGTATTATTACACAGACCAGGGATATCTTTGCATTTTGGCATTTTGCTTTGTTTTGTATAGAACACATTGCCCTGAGCCACACACTTTTGAGTTTTTGAGTTCCTCTTTGATGTTTTTGTTATTCACTGTATTCATTGCATCTCCTTAAACCTACTGCTAGAGTTGATAACAAAAAAATATTCTCTCCACTTTTTTTCTGTCTTCGTTTAACTTGACACATTTTTTTTTTTTATAGCTGCACTGATGCAATAGCAGTGGTAGGTGGAAGTGTGAGGTGCACTGCCGTGCCAAGTACACCAAAGATCTATCATCAGACTGATGTCAGCATAAGGAACGGTTTACCTTACATCTTTGTTATTCTTTCCAGCTGCTTCCTGTCTGTCACTATAAAAAATGTGGTCACATAAGCCTTCATGGGTAATAACCGGCTACTCATCCTAAGTTCATAAATACAAAATGTTTTGACACATTCACAAATTACTGCACTGCAACCTTGTACACACAGTTTTGCTTCTGGTTGACCAATTTTTTTTTCCCTGTTTCAGCAAACAGAAAATCTAAACAACCTTTACAAAAAGCAGAACTGTTAGATTTTTAGTTGCAGAGATAAGAGCCCATTTTGACCTTACAGATCTTTATCAAAAAATTTTATCTCAGAACACCTGCTCCATCAATGGAAGCTAACTCTGAAAACATAATAACCATGTGAAATGTGAAGATCCGGGCTCCTCATCTGCACCCCCTTACCCCACCTTTTTTTTTTTTTTTTTTTTTTTTACTTCTGATGCAACTAGAGGCAAGTCCAAAGTACATGCTTAATGTTGAGGCCTATATAGACTCACATTCATTTGGCATGTTACTGTGAGGCATAAACTAGACATTAATGTGTTTTTTGTGAGGACATCTATCAAAGACAACACCAGAGTGGTAATCACAATACAAACATAGACACCTTAAATGCTTAAACTGAACAGGAACTCTAGTCTATCAAAGGGACACTTTACATTTGGCTTGCAAATTGTGAAAAAAAAAGGATGAGTAAGGTTATAAATTCGGATTGCATTTTTGCTTTTGCAAATAGCATGCGTTTCATGTTGTTTTCTTAAAGCATCTTGAGAGACAAATGTAACTACTTTGATTGATGGTCACATTGCTATGCCCAGCTAAAAACTTGTTTTTCAGTGTCCTGACTTGAGTAATCGACCTAAAGGAGCTTTAGGAGAGAAAATCTCTCAAGTGTCATGAGCGTCCTGAGTCTGGTCAGCAGCCCAAGGTCAGCAGAGGTCCTGGCTCCCGAGCTGTTAGCCTTCACTGTCAGAAACAAATCGTTTGATAGGGACTCTTTTTCAACCTAAACGCAGCCACCACAGACACACACATGCACACACCGACGCGCACTGACACACCAGTGAAGGACAGAAATCTCATTAAGATCAATGAGATTGCTCAGATAAAATGTCACTCAAGAATATATCAGCCACAGTGGACTGAATTTCCAGATCCATCAAATATACAGCACAACCACAGCAACCCCGTGAATCCATAGACATTTTTGATTGTTTACATCAATGTCAACCTAAAAATAAAATACATATAGTGAATATATTTTATATATTCACAGTGGGCATAAATACTCAGAAAGGGGATTTTTCATTACTCTGGAAGAAATGCAATCCTTCCACGCTGGATGAAATAGATCCAATCAGAAATGCCATCTTAACTCTAAATTCATCACAGGTTTGAAGTCATTCTTCCTCTGGGAGGAGATAAAAACTGAATGAGGCAACTTGGTGAAATCTACTTTTCTGAGGAGGCCAGTCAGCACTGTGGTTTACAGGACAGGGACGTGAAATAAGAGAGACGGAAGACGTAACCTGCAGATACTGTGCAGACATACAGGTCATGTACAAAGACTCATGATACATACACTTCTAATGTAGCATGGCATAATGCACACAAACACAGTTAGTTGAGTTACACTCATCAAACACGGTGGGAATATCCCCCCCCAAAAATGTTCTCAGGTTCAAGCAACCAACTGTCAGGTACAGAGCTGCTTCTAGATCTGCTTTCAAAATGATGCACATCAGCGGCTGTGCTTCCACTGATTTCAAAGACACAGATGTGAAAAATGATTGAAGACAGTTTTTTATTAAAAACTCAGCATTAGTGAGGTTGGTACGTTCACCTGTGCATTTGTGTAGAGAAGAGGGGGACAGAACAATAAGCTTCGAGGACAAAAGCTGAAACCTTAAAAAAAGTAAACAGGCAGTTGTTAACCACACTCAGTGTTTAAAGATAACTGCTAATTGGCAGTGAGTCCAATGTGGGCTCTAGCTGTATACAGTGTGTGCTTCTTAGTCCTCAACTTTCCTCTGGCAAATTTTGCCAGAGCTCTCTTTAAGTCTTTTCAGTGTCAGTGATAATACTTATGCACTATTTAGGATGTCAAGCCAGAAGTTGCTGACAATTATAATTTTTTTTTTTTTTTTTGGCTCTGCTCTATTCAATTTCTGTCACCATGACTTGAGTAGAAAAGTAAAGCATACAGAGTTCAGCAAGGAGGCACATCCTCAGGGACACAATTATGCTCGGTTTACAAGGAAAAAGGCATCAGAGGCCAGAACAATTAGTTAGCATATCTCTTTGTCGGAATCATTATTACAAGAGTGAAATTATTATTATTATTATTTGTTTTGACTTCTGGAGTTTTGAAGCATTAAAATATTCCATCTAATTATTCAACACTTTAAATTAATCAGCGAGATCAATATTGGCCATTAAAAGTTAGTTAAATAGTGTACCAAAATTTGCAAATATAAACACATGGCACATGTGCGTTTGCATCAGCGCATAGTTTAAGCATCACACTGTTGGTATGCTGTATGAGTCACATTTAAAGTTTTCAGTCAAGTCAGCAAACGTACGGCAGATTCCCCCACAAATGTCAGGCCACATCAGGAGCGACAGATGTAACTCACTGCATTCTAGTATTTTCCCTATTTCAGTCTCGTAAACAGTGCGGGCCTGTTTTGTCAGAAAGCTCAGATCTTTGCTGTTTTCAACACAAGATTGTCCTCATCAGACGTTTCACGCTGTACTGGAACAGAGAGGCCAGAGTGATCTTCTCTTTGGAGAAGTGAATCAATAGTTCATTTCATTGTCACCAAAGCTGAGGATACCCTGCAGAGATTTGTCCACATTCCGCGTGTTGTCAAAGGGCATTACAGAGTGTGTTTCATCAGCTAGCATATGGAATTTAAAATCATATGCGACTGATGGGAAGAGAATATGGCAGCAACGGCAAAGCTTGGCCAAAAAAAGATTCTTTATCTCTGAAACCACTTCATTACACTGCCCGTTGCAGCAAAGCCACCAGAGAGAAAAACAAACCCGATGAGGCATGGCACGCCACACAGAAATTATGATACCCTAACATTAAGATGTCAAGCAATGTTATGTCACATTTAAAGCAGTAATAAGGAAACTAGTAGAGTACATATCACCGTCTCACCCCAAACTAACAATTCAGCGCTGCTGGAGGTTTAGCTTAAATGAAACGAGTAGCTCAGACAGCGAAGTTGGCTAACTTTTTGCTGGAGGCAAGTTTATTGTTGAGCGGTAAACATGCTGTCCATAAAAAAGCACGTAGAAATTAATAAACAAACTTTTTATATTCAGTACTCATGATTCTTGAAAGAATCCATGCATTTAAATGCAATCTATTAGCAGCAGCTGCCGGTTATAAAAATGCACTGTGTAGATGTTCAGTTTTGTGTGTAGATGAAAATGCATTTAAATGTCAATCTATGAATACAACCTTCTCAATAACTGTAACGCACACTCGAGCATTAAGGCCTGAAAAATTACAGATCATGAATAAAATCTACAACTTTCTGCTTCTGCTCTGACAAAACTGAGCATTATCAGCACATGATTTATTTAAGGGGTGTTGTTTTACAAGGCCCTTGTCAATTGTTAAAGGCTTCCTTTTTTCTGGACACAGGGTCTGTGTTTTCAAACATCATGTTAAGTTAAAATACTGAAAAACTTTGCTGCATCTTCACTGTTTTTTTTTTTTTTGTTTTTTTTTTTTACTTGGGGCATATCATTTAAACCCACGACATCCAACCAGACATGAGCCGATCATCTATAATCACTCAACCTGTCTTTTTGTGCCATTTTTTCCTTTTAGCCTAACACCAGCTGGGGGAATTCTTACTTGAATGCGTACTTTAAAAAAAAAAAAATTATAAAATAAAAAGTAGAATCAGCTGTGAGTTGAAAAAGGTCATTCTTGGTGTTGACCTCTGATGTTTATGGATTTCTTGGATTGAATGGCCACTTTTGGTCAACAAACAACTTAACTTAAGCTTGATCAAGAGTATGCCAACGACAAAACAATTTCAGTTTATAAACTAAAAGCAACAGAGTGGTGAGCATCCTTCAAAACCTTCAAGTTGTCATAATACAAGAGGTGAACTCATCAGACAACTTGTTTCCATCAAAGCTAACAGCGCAGATAACACGGAATTCCTTTGACCATATTGATAATTACAGTAGATGTCTGTATGTGTGAGACAGAGTCTCCAGGATTGACACATTTCGATAAATCATAATCCTTTTGGTGTTACCTGATAAATCACAATAAATTATCAGGCTTGTGTTATTGTTATACACTGAGATTTTAATTGTTTACTCCAATCTGGGCTTCACGTGGCTCTGCGACCAGCTAAAAGCTAGTCTTTTCACCAAAAAGTCCTTTGTCTTTGTTTACAATCAGTTCGATAGTTTAATAGCAAGGAGAGTAAGTAAAGGAAAATTCTGGGCCCAAAACTCCACATCCTTCCTATGAACCTTCTTCTGATGCTAATCAGGGTATGTCCATCACACTAGCAATGCTAGTATAGCACCTAAGGCTACAGCGCTGCTCCAAATATGGAAATATTGTAGTTAAAATGACAACTGGGCTGCGATTAACATATCCAGGATGAGATAAAAATGGATTTTATGTTTCATAACATTAATTGTTAGGTAGGAGCCTGTAAATTAGTATTTATGACCTTTATATACGTCAATAATTACAAATGAGATATGCTGGGTTTGACAGTTGCCTGTTTCAATTACTGTCTAAGTCTTTGGGGGCTCAATTGAGATGCCAAAATTACCGCTAGTGTTCAAAACTATAAAAGCATTCATGGAGGCAATTAGAAGGCTCTCTGCTGTTTCTATAACATGAATACTGCACCAGCGTTTCCTCATGGGACTAAACAAACCACTGCAATTGTTGATAAATGAATGCAGAAAAAGCAATTTTTATAACGCTTCAGGGAAATATGACTCTGACAGCATTCTATTTTTATCAAGCTCTATATGTTTTATTTTCATCGCTAAACCATTTTTCAAGCTGTCAGGGAGAAAATAGAAATAAATGAAGAGGAGAGAAGAAACCCACCGAAATCTATTTCACCATCACTTCACATGGCTACACCCATGTCAAAGCTCTTATCAATCCAGCCATACCTCCGTAACAGGTAGTTACTGCTATTATCTGAAAGGATTGTGTTCCACGTTGTCCCATCCCTATTGATTTCAGTCCATGCTTTTCATCACTTATTGGTAAAATGACACGTGAAACAAATTCTCTTACTTAAAAATGACAAAAAGCATCAAGGATTCGAAAACTCGCTGCAATTCCATATGATTTCAAACCGCCTGAACGCAGCCCACCACAGTGATGACAAGACCACGTAATTCCTGACTGAGGAACACATCTGTTTGCCCCACAGAACTGATTTCGGCAAAAATGCACAGCAGACTGCCGCCCTTGTTCTCATGTGTGAACTTTGTCATCTCTGCTTGTCTGACAATCTCAGATCAATACTCAATCAAAGAGCTCTTTGGATGATCTGTTGCTCCTCCATGCGAAAGCCCCCTGATACCCAGAGGTGGGCTACTTGCTGTCTTCTAAGAAAAGACGGGTCTGGTGCAGAAGATGAGAGCAGAAAGGAGAGCACGATGAAGGAGGCTCTTTGTGGTATGTCTACAATCCAGATTTACTCAACCACAGTGGAATGCTGCAGTAAATTGCAATAAGAAGGCAATACTGTGATGGAAGATCTGCGTGATTATGACAGTGTTGTACTCCCCCGAAGAATTAAGGTCTTTGTGAAGATGCTTGAGTCAACATCCACTCTTATTCAGGCATAGCAGCATTATTTCAGGTCGCCTTAGTCAGTGAGGTTGACGGTAACTGTGAGCTCAGCAAGAATCCTTTTGACATTTATATATTCATTAAAAAGAAAGAACTTCAACTCCTCATTTCCTGTCTCCTTTGAGATGTCCTTTGAGTTAACAAGCTATAAATATCTCATAGTTCTGTTTTCTATTTGCAAAAGGCTTTCCTATTACTAGACAACTGGTGCTGAAATACAAGAAAGACCATGTGTTGTCGTATGGAGATTTCCACTAATGAAAGGTGAGAGAGCGCATTATTATCACCTAATGTTCACTATACTTGGAGCACTTGTGTAGGATCAGTTTCAGTTTTGTGGCTACGTTTTAAACAGTTTGTAGTACAAAAAGCTGGCTGGCACACTTTGCTCTATTACAGTCAATGACAGAACAACTGCATGGATCTGAGAACAGCCAGTTAGGCCACTGTAAAATAAAGGAAAATGGAGAATGTGATCTTACTCACTGTGATGAAACAAGTCCACAAACAAACGTGAGCTAAAAGCATGAAAATAAGAACAATCCATGGTTTTTGTTCTGAAATGAGACCAAAGGGTGACCTGCTACTGGTGTCATATGAAAAATTAGGTGATCGCCAAGTGAGGATCCATCCTCTGGGTACCATGAGTGTGTGCACACTCCCACAGAGGAGGGAGGAGGGAGTGCTGAAGTTAAAAAAGTTATAAATCCCTCAGGTCTTGGACTCCTGAAGTTTCATATAGCATCTGCTGCCTAGTCCACTTTGCACAGAATAAGAAATATGGAATTGCATTTAAAAGTGATCCCTCCAGGGCAACTGAGGACAGGGCTACCGTAACAAGAACGTAGGCCGGATATTTTTTATGTACATATGGGAATAGGGGTATTGCTGTAATACAGACTTACACAAAATGTGACCTTATCCTTTAATTACACACCACAAATTGGTGCAATATAATCAGACACATGGCCATTTTAAAAATCTAATATCTGCTCAGAAATTCTCTGAGGGAACATTTTTCTGTTCTAAAAAGGCCTAAAAAGTGCTGACTTTTGAGGAGCCGGTTTCTGATAGAAAAGCCTGGGATCAGTCTTTGAAAACAGTGGCAAGATAATCTAAATTGGACAATCTGTAGTGCAATGGGGATTGCAAAAGGGGCAACAACTGTATTCTTTTTTTGTCAGGGAGGGGGGAGCAGAAAATGGGGTGATAGGGAGAGATTAGTTTGTCTGGTTGGACTCTGAGGGTTTTCAGGACGCATGTGAGTAAGAGGAGTAGGTCCCTGCTGAACCAGAGGGAGGGCTGGATAATCAAGGTGGGAGCTGTGTGGGATGGGACTTTGTATGGAGACAAAATAGAGGAAAAAAATTGT
Source organism: Remorina albescens (assembly GCA_034769265.1). Taxonomy (NCBI): domain Eukaryota; kingdom Metazoa; phylum Chordata; class Actinopteri; order Carangiformes; family Echeneidae; genus Remorina; species Remorina albescens. The sequence goes on from CM068475.1 coordinate 53,452,678, forward strand.
TAACAGATTAGCAACACGCAAGTGCTGGAACAGCCACCGGGGGAGCCAAAAGCTGAGCCATCGTCTCACCTTGAATTCCCAATTCTCTGTACACGGTAATACAACTACAGTTTTACACAAATCTCCCTCTGAAATTTGGAATAAATTCTCATCTACATAACATTCATGCATGAAAAAGAGAAGGGAGGGAGAAAGAGAGGTAAGGGCGGGAAAATAAAGTGACAGAAGGCTGAGAGAGCAAGAGATGGATGTTGATGCTATTTAACTTTGGAATGACGCACTGAACCACATAAAGCCCGTAAGGGAGCGAAATAATTTACTCCAAACCACAGAAATGTATTCAAATAAAATCCTATTCACATATATTCAGATCAAATCACTACTGAAAATAAAGCCTATTAAGAATGCAATTTTTTTCCTCTCAGTGGTGTAATGCATATCGCTCCCTATGGTAATTCAAAAGAAGATAGCTCAGTTAAGATGGCTAAGGAAAATCAATGATGCCTTACTGGTGAAAAGAGAACAGATGCATATAAATGATTGAATATTTCGAAGAGTTTCTTGCTAGATAGCATTTCTAACCACTCACCGCGCAGACATCATGCCACTGACTGACGTGTTTAAAATGCAGATAGATGTAACTCTTTCATTCGCTCAATATTCAGCATAAAATCTCTCGTTCAAAAATGTCACCAGCATACCGTCAAATCATTTTTAATGCGACTGCCTGAGACTAAACATGAGCTCCCAAGTAATTAGAGGAAAATAAAAGTTGACCAGGTGGACTTTTTACTTTACTTTTTACTTTACTGAAACCAAATGACAAACTGTACAAGAGGGGAAAAACTCCTTTATACAAACACAACAATGTCCCCAAGTTAATTGGGCAGCAGCCTCAGTAGATACCTCGGACGTTAATTTGCCAGGCTTTTCCAGTCTGACAAGCTGATAATGAGGCATTGTGGAACAGCGGGTCACCTGCTAGGGTGCTGGACAGACTGTTCTCTGGCTAGGAAAGGGAAAGAGAGAACAAGTGAGCACGTGAGAGAGAAAGAGAGAGAGAGAGAGGAAGAGAGAGGAGTGGAAGAAAAATAGAGACACAAACCATAACGGATCATCATGCTACAAATTACCTGCTGGTTTTGGTGTAATTTTTTCGTTGAATCATTATTTATACCCTTTGAATGAATCCCTTTTCTTGCCTTCTGTGCAATTAGTGATGATTATTGTCATCCCACCAGGCTTTTAGCTGCACTGTTCCTGTGCTAGCCTTCCACAAACTTAGCAAAATTTGCCTTCTCTAGAAACCAGCTATTGTTTTTGTTCATTTTTTCTTTTATTATTATTTTCGCTGAGTGGTAATCTCTCTGCATGCTGGGAGGATGACGGTCCTGTCTGGACCACAGCAGGGGAGCAGGCACCCCACAGGACAGAAACCATATTAATGACAGCAGTTTAAACTATGCTATTACCTAATGCGGGGTCCAGGTGAGGAAAGATGACAACTGGTTTCAGACAAGTTGCTGGCATAAAGCAGGTCTGGCCACTGAGCTCCTCAGGTGCAATTTTCATGATTTCTGGCCAACTCCAGTTTCTGTAATCCTTTTTACTGCGGGGGGGGTACTGCAAGGTGTATCAGTTGCCATCTACTCCATTTTTTATATCAATAATGACACAAAGGGCAATTCGGTTCACACAGTCCACCAGCACCATGCACATATCAACAAACAAGCGCAGGATAAAGAGACCAAAAAAAAAAAAAGCTTACTCAGCCTTTTTCCTCTTTCACTTCATTTACACCCATTTTTGGCACAAATTAATATGCACACTCAAACAGTTTTCACATGATACTACAAACTACTAGTTGCTGTGCAGTGGTGAAGAAACAGTGAAGGAGTCCAGGATGTTTTATGCTGAGGATAGTTCATTGAAGTATAAGCTCAAAGAGAACAGAGGATACACCACTACAGTGTTCATGCTCAATTTCACCTCAATTCTGAAGAAACAGCCCAAGGCTAGTGTTATTTACAGTACACTCAGCAGGAAACCACAGCTATGTCTGGAGGAGTGTCTCAGACATCAGACTGAGGCCTCACACTGACCTCTAACCCTGAGTCAATCACTCATAATGTGTACAGGAGAAATCTCCCTCACACTAGTAAAGCTAAAATCTTTGCCAACATGTAGAAAGTCTTTGTCAATTTGTGCCATTAATATTTATTTTGTAGAGAGTATGATTCTCTCGCTCAGCTGATTAAAGAATAACAATCGTGTAGGACAATGACAGTGATCAGCATGCTTGATAGCAGAATATTTTTTCCTAATCTTTTCTATTTTTAATAGTGATGGGACACATTTTGGCAATTTTACTTTTGCTGCTTTTTATTTTAGAGAGAATATCATTTTTCCTGAAACCAGCTGCACATCCAGCTTTCTGTCCTTTCCCCAACGAAACCATTAGTACACAGGTGCTGATTTTATTGACCATGATTGATGTCAACCCTTCAAACACCCACTGATAACATATCTCTCCTGAACCGATTCCAGCAGAGCCAGACTGACGTGTACCTGCTGCAGCCGTGAGAGCGAACCAATATAGTCAACACACCATATGCCCTCTAATTGATCTCTGCACAGAGGGGCCCACAAAAAAACAGGGCCCCTCAGGTGAACTGAGTAACCATCTATGGAGAGAGACGGTGCGGCAAGAAGAGGATCAGTAAAAAGATGCTCTTCCATTTGTGCATTTTGTCTACATGTGTCTACCTTAGAAAAAAGGACAAAGCACAACTAGAATCGATGCACCGCTCTTTCAGTGTTTTCTCTTCTGTGAAAACAGACATACCATCTTACAGTATTTGATCTAATTTTGCAAAAGAACAGTGAGAACAACACAGGGCCCTGGCACGAAAACATCCAAATGGAACAGAGCCAATGTTTATGTCAATAATTATGCTGGAGCTTTTCAAGATATGGCAAGGAACATTGACGGTGAAGGTTTATTCGATTTGAAAGAACATCTACTGTAATTATATATAATGTGATAGAAGTTTGTATCCATGACGTTCTCTCCTCAGCTCTCAATATCTCACTAGCATTTTTGTGTTTGTATGTAAGGGGGTAAACAAACCGGTTCAGTCCTTCGCTCACATCACAGCAAGAGATCATGCTTTAATTACTTCTGATATAAACATAAATTAGCCGGGAACACAAACACAAACTGGATATGAGTAATATCTTCCTTTATACCACATCATGTCCAATTACCTAAGATATATCACCTAGATTCTTACAGTTACCTCTCTGTATGCAGTGTGCAGATGACAGATACACATAAATTACTGAAAATTACATGAAAGTCCTAACAGTTATATTCCAGCAGCACGCCGTTCCATGCCTGAATCTTAGATCAAGTGATTTTTCTCTGTGAATCCATCACGAACATGTATGACTTTCAGGGATGCTACAGATGTGTTGGCTTTGCCAGAAAGAGTCCCAAAACAAATGTCGGAGTCAAAATGACAGTTCTCTGAGACATAGCGGAAATATTATATAAGTGCAACACCACTTCATTTACACAGAGATGAAAGACCTTTCTCTTAATCAAGTACAATTATTTGGAAAACATCAACTGTCCTGAGGTCAATTACTGAAATCTGTGATTTTTAGCATTTATCTTTCCATTTAAGATCAATTGATTCTTATTTTAATGTTTGTCATTACCACAGCGCAAAAATCTTTTTTTTTTTTTTGCCATGCGAAAATAACGGGATGTTACACACTAACTGTGAAAAATCTTCTTTCAATATAAGTGATTACACCTACTAAAGTCAACCAAACTGTGTGTGCTGTTTGTAAACACATGCCCACACAGTACATATGCATTTTGATGTGGAAAAATACAATGTGAGAATATTGCACAGATGCCTCACACTACATCAGTGGGTGACAGAAAACACGGGCACTATATTTTACTTCATGTTTGCCCATTAATTCTCAGTTCTGTTGCTGTTCACAAAAACTGAGGCACAAAATTATCTGATACTGAAAAGAGTCGTATGATTCACTGTATGATTTATATGTGATAAAATGTGCTTTTGAGAAAATGAGTCACGCTTTTGTGATCTCTTAATTGCAACAAGAAAAACCCAACAAATCTAACTAGATCTTCAATAAAAAATACAAAAGTAACATATCAGTTGGTGTATTTGCTTGTTCATGACAGTCCATGACACTCAGTGTAGGTAAGTAAATAAAACCATTTTCTGACAAAACACAGACGCAATAATAAGAAAGTTATCAGTAATTCTGCCCAAAGTTTGTAAAGTTATAATCGTAAAAACAAAATCAGAAACCATGGGTGAAGTTGTGGTAAAAGTAAGTTGATATCAGTGTTTCTGAAAAAAACTTGGTTACGACAGAGAGAACAGTGAAACGGCAAATGTGGCCAAGACGGGAGAAAATGTAGGATGATGTCTGCACAAACCCCTGGGACCACAGGGCATGGAGGCAAAAGAGAGTGAGAGAGAGAGATAAAGCAGAATAGAGAAAATGAAGAGTGGAGGAGTCAACAGACGGGAAGGAGAGGGCTTGCTAGGAGACTTTAGCTGCCTTTGTTATCAGTTTGCACAGAAATGTCAGAGCACTGTGACATTCTCCCCTACAGCTTCCCTTACTGCCCAGCCACCATTGTGTAACCACAAGGCACACCGCTACAGATCATACATCCACACTCACATTAACACAAACACACATTGTGGAAGTTAACTTGCAAAAATGCACATAGCATATCTAACACACAATGCAACGTTTACACACTCCGTTTTTTTTTTTTGTTTTTTTTTTTTTACAGGACTGTATGGAGACGTGGAGAACAAAATATATAAAAAAAAATATTGCGGTATGATGAAAAAAACAAAACAAAACAAAACAGAGAAGTCCAAAGCTTTTTAATGAGTTCAATTTGTCAATAAGAACTTGAATTAAGAAGAGAAATTAACATTCGCAGAAAAAAAGTGGTCAGTGATGTCTGAACTTAGAAAAGTGATTTTTCTGACATGGCCTTGACATTTGAGATAAGGATAATTACAGACTTCAACATTAGCTGCAGGGAAATGTTTTTAACCAGACGTACATTTGTAAGATATAATTTATCATTATATTGTTTTTCACGATAGAGTGGTGGACGAGGATTTCCTGTTTTCGCTTTGTGTTTAACTCTCAAAGTATTATAATGCTCTGAAATAAATGGCCAAATTAACAAATGGGTCTGTGTATTTGAAATATTGCTTCTCGTAGAATTTCTCCATGTTCCTTAAAATGCATAAGTGAACCAGCATCTATAGTGTATCATGTTTGATAGCTTAAACCGCTTTCTGGTGAGTAATACTAATGTGTTATGTCAACAAAAAGAAATATATATATAAAAATCATCCAACTCTGCAGTTCCCATCAGCTCTACAGTTATTTCCAACTTAACTGTTTTGCGTCACTCTTGCTTCTCTCACTGCCATTTTGATCACAGCAGGCAATTGCGTCCACTCCCCCCCCAGTACCAAAGTCAGACAGAATGACTAGAACATTGCGGAGTATATTTTTTCCACCAGGAGTGGGTAGACATTACAATCAGACCCACAACAAGAGTAAATATGGGACTTACATTCACCTGATGGCCCAAATGAATGGCTCTGTATCTGCTGGATGTGTACATGTATGTCTCAACAACATAAATGATGATGGGACAACTGCTCCAAGCTGGTCAAAAACAAACGAACAAAAAATTATAAAAAAAAAAAACAAACCAAACAAACAAACATCATTTCTGCAGCTTTGTGATATTCAATATTGCAAAATAATGTTGACAACCAGAAAGAAGACATATGACAGAAGTCGTTCTCTATCTATCTGGCTCTGATATCAGGCTTTTTGAAGCATCTTCACACAAAACAATCAGCATCCACAACTGAACAAGATGCCTATGGGGGAACCAACTGGTCGTTAATTATATTGTAATTGATTGATTTGTTACTAGACAGATAAGTGAGGCTGAGCTGACATGTTAACTAAGTAGACTATTTAGTACACAGATTTGCAGGCGTAGGCAAGAAACAGTCTTCACAGCTGCACCCTTCATCTTATCACTGGGCTCAATTAGATCTGGCATCCATGACAACTAAAGTACCAAGGAGCTGTCAGACCATAAAACGGAGAAAAAGATAATGCATTTCAGTTAATTTTGTTTTGCTCACTTTAGCTTATTCAACAAAGCTATAATCCACTCAGGAAATAACACTTTTCACAGGGCTCAGAGACTGTTTGATAAATGGAAAGACATATATATAAGAAAAGTATAATATAATTGAGTTTATAAGCAAATTAAAATCTATCAGTCCAAGTTACAAGAAGGTCTCTGGTGGATGATATCAGCTCTAACCCACTAATTTAATTTTTTTTATATGTAGTGGTGCTGAGCAAGCAGAAGTCAGAGTTAACTTGTCTACTAAACTCACTAAAACTACTAAAAACTACTACAGAGTGATGAGTCAGGTGTTTTTTGAGGTCTGGTCCTCACTGGGGCCAAACCAATAAGAGATTTTCATGCTGGGGATTTGTCATATTTTCAATTTGCTCCCAGTAGAATTAATTTTCTCATTGGCAAACCTCAACACAAATGCAGGTAAACAAATACACACACACACACAAAGCTCAGACACGGATAATATGTGGACATATGAGTTTACGCGTATTACTATGTGTGTGAGGTTAAACTAAAAGTTTCAGTAAATGCTCCAATAGGTTCTTCATTGTGAAATAAAAAAAAGTGGTAACAAAAAAATGTTTTTGTGTCACAGTTTAACAGTGACATGTCTGTGAATTTCATGCCATCATTTAAGCCCCATTACTACAGTATCAAAACATCAAAATGCACTCTTAGTTGAACTGCATTATTCAAACAAGACTCAATTGTACACATTTGTTGGCCTATTATCTTGTTCTCTATAGCCAGTAATGAAATGCCGTTGCTTACCTAATGTATACCATTGCATAAACAATGCCTATATGAGCAACTCATAGCACAAGCTCAGGATAGTGTTGACAACCGCTCAAAATATCTCGACGGGAAGCTCTGCTTGTGTGTTTGTGTGTCTTTGCTCCGCCTGCATGTTGACTGATCCCCCTTATCTGTGAAGCTCTGTTGGTGATTAAGGCTTTTGTCTGTTGGCTTCCTGTGCTAATGATGTGAGAACAAACACGGTGAGAGGCTTACGTTTTTGTTTCACTCATTTCATTTCTACGGTCTGTCCTTTCTGCTTTTAACCTTGTGACTGTGAACTACATCCAACAACTGTATTTCTGCAAACAATCTGTCCGCCGGAACATGTTTGTGCTTAAGACACCTGACAGGGAGACTTTTTTTTCCCCCTCTGTGGCAGGAAGTTCAAGGTGAACAGCTTGAGCTCTCAAAGTGAAGTGACAGATTTTTGTTAATTTTGTCATCAGCACCATATGGTGTTACTATAGCAGTAGGAAACACTTAAACTTAGAAAACTACATTCTACCAGCTATAGTAATAACCATATCCTCTGAGAGAAGAACAGTCTGGAGGAGGTCTACCATAAAACACCATCAAAGAAATCATTTTAATGTGATGCAGGTGGAGAAATCCAAATTCAAATCCTTTGGATAATGTAGGAAACCACCTAGAAATGACCGCCAAATACAACCTGGCAGTTAAGAGCAGCAGACAGTTTGTCCAGGATGTGGACGCCTTCACAGCTTGCACCCGAGCATTAACTCAAACCATTGCGACCATTGTATCATGGATGACAGTCATTCATACCAAAGGTGTATGTTGACGGAAGATAAAAAAGTATATTTCATATTCCTTCCTTTGAAGATCAAACACTCCACACGGAGAAACTTTCCAAATGCATACAAAGGTTAGCAGTACAAAGTTTCTGAGATTGAAATATTGTACGCACAATACTTCTTTTTCCCCCCTACTATTTTTGTGATAGTCGCCATAACAAAGCAGTGACAATAGCTCAGAGAACCAAAGAACCTTCTCTGACAAAAAGCACCTGTTCAGTTTGTCAACCTGTTATCATTAGCCGGATATAATTTAAAAGCAAAAACACGGTTGATGATACCAAGATAATCTCTGGCTTTTGTGTAAAAAACTGGCTGTCAACGTGTCATTCAGTTTAGTTCTTGGCAAACCTAAAAGGAGAAAAGTAAGGACAGGCTGGAATAGGAGTTATATAAGAGTATTTCTAGCTACTGGGAAAATAGCAGATACTTTGTGTATAGAAAAAATGACCAGCGTGTAAATTTAGAAATGTAATGCAATCCTATAGCGCCTCTCTATTTAACTGAAAGTTCGGTTCAGCGTCTTGTACAAGATTTTACAAAATGTGGATTTGTCGGTCCTGCATTTATTAGATCTTCTTTACCTACTGTGACTCAGTCATCCTGACAGCATTTTACAGCCTATGTGTTTCTTTCACCCTTTATTTATTCACTTATTGCTATTATGTGTATATTTTTCTTCTTTTTTTTCTTCACTTTAGCTCAAACCTTTCTGGACGGCATTGCAGTATAACATACATACTGGAGATAAGATCTTTAACAGGAGGAACAAGAAGTCCTGAAGCAGAGGCGTGATCGCGATATCACTCAGTCTGGAATCACATGAAGAGACAGAAGGCACAGACACAGCATTAATTCACAGAAACGCTGTGGCAAGCTGCTCGGAACGACCTTCCTGTATCTTGAAAGAAATGCTTCCAGATATTCCCAAGAGAACTGGTGCTGTATTTCAGACACAGGGTGGTCACAGGTTTATGCTGTTTACTTTGTATGAAGTTCATTTACAATACATTCCTCTTATTACATTAACAGTGGGTGTGAGCGTGGAGGGTTATCTGCTTTTGTATATATGGCGGCCATGCAATTAACTGACAACCTGCCCTCGCTCAATGCCAGCCGGCTCCAGCCCCAGTCGTGACCTGGCCGGCACAGATGATGCACAGATAATAGGTGGAGGGACAACCTATCGTATTTAATGCAGTGTCTGCAAATAAAATTATACTTAAAGCAATGAAACATAAAGATACAGTACAATGTAAGCCGTGACATCTGCTTCGGTGCTTTTGCAATTCAGAGCCGCAATGCCAAAGCAGAAGTCTTATTCGAGATATTGGTTATTCAAGTGATTCAAGTGATTTTATTATTAAGGCTTGTGCAGTGCTTTTTACGCCATCATCGCACATAAAAACCCCTCTATTCATGTCAGTGTAAATGTCATCAATACAACGCCACTACACTTCATTTCAAAGGACATGTGGAGTGTAGCAATCATAGTGTGGGTGTGTGTGTTTGCTGTCCGGCCAAATCCAATAATAGAAAAGCTCTCTTTGGAGTCCTTCAATATAACAATGTCACTAACCTGTAGGGGATCCCTCGAGCACCTCTCCTGCATAACGCGTCTCTTTGAAGATGGGCCGGTTGTCATTTTGGTCGATGACAGTGATCAGTAATAAGGTGGGCCCATCGACAAGGTTTCCAGCGAAGTCTATGGTTGATACTTCCAGCTGTGTGGACAAAAAGATAAAGGAGTTTACTTCCAACGATACAAATGGTGTTCTGGAGGACCCTTGTCTTACTTTATCCGTTCCTTTATCTTCCTGTAGATGGCTAGTTCAAATTCTGCTAGAAAGAAATCCTGACAATCCTCTAATGATGAGACAGCAGTGAAAATACAGTTGTACATGGACTAGCTTAATTTGTAATGGTTTTCTTCATATGGATAATGAACTTGTAATTATTCTCTCTTTGCTGGTTTGCTTCTATATTACAATATTAATATGATTTGTTCTTGAATTGAAGTACCTCAGGGTTCAACAGGTTGTGTAGCACCTGAACATTTAAGACCATTTCAGGAAGTTGGGTAGGAGGATATTTACATTTTATCTAGTTTGTATATTTCCTTTTAAATGGGCTGTATGTAAGTTGCAGCCAGTCAGGGTTTCTTGCCAATAGTGGGTGCTTTCCACCATTAGATACTGCACTTGTTGAGTTAAGTAATTAAGTTTTTTGCTGAACTTGCAATGTTTCTTCTAGACTAAACAGCTGTTCACACTGAATGCAAAAAATACAAAGAGCACTATATAACTAGATCTGGTTTTAAATATTCATGAGTCTGTAGATTCCTTTGGACACTCTCAGATACACAGATAATACAGACAGAATCTGTTCTTATTAATCATTCTCTCCTCCTCTTTCACCTTGTCTCCTCCACTTCAGAGGGATTCTCCATTGGGCCACATCACTTATGCAGGTATTATGCCTTTCCCTAATCTTAAGGGGAACATATTAACTTAGATATGCAAAGTATCCTTTCAGGAAATAAGCAGATTTCAATATCTTTTTTTGGTGTAAAGGTATGAAAGTGTTCAGATCACAGAGAGCCGTCAGGACGGTCTTGACTTTGCGATATCACAACAAGCAGATACAAAGCTCGTTTGCCTGAAATCTGCTATATTATAATTTGATCACTCAGGAAACAGTCAGGCAAATAGAGCAGAGTTTCATAGTCTCTATTCTGATTGGTTTACCAACTTGTCTTTACTAAAGCTCCATAGAGAGAAAACTAAAATGATTTTTGAAACTTAAAACCACTAATATATGTTCTTATAGATATGAAAACCTAATACGGGACCTTCAATGATTTAATGAAACTCCCAACATTCATTTCCCTTTTCTACACTTTTCACTTCCAGATTGTCTTTCCCCAGTCCAACCTTTGCCCTTTTTTAAGATATTCCTTTATTTGTCCCACAAATGGGGAAATTTGCAAGTCTCTTGTGTTTTTAAGTTGTTGCCTGTCATGACTAGTGAGTGTAGCCCAGTGATTCTGATTCTGTTGCCTGATTATCTGACCTCCTGTGTCTGGATTGAAAGTCTCCGAACATTTTTGCTCATTTTGAGTCTGGACTTTGAGCCCAATCAGTCTGTCGCAGTATGGCATTAGCACAGTTATCAGGCAAGCAGAGAAAAAGAGACTGTTTTCAGGCTCGACACAATTTCTTTGTAGACTTCTTACAAACACACACACACACACACAGCCAATCATACAGTATGTAAAAACTCAATAATCACAATGCACAAGAATGAGTTTTAAAGAGTCCCTGCAACTTATTTCCCTCTTCATGACCACTGTACGGGGGGTCCATTTTTATATAATTTGTCTTTTAAAATATTAGTAAATTGAAGTCTAACATTCTCCATAATTTAGCTTGTGCTGGCCATTTGGTGAGTGTTTGCCACAAACTGGGATGCACCTAGCATCCACATGCCCACCATTTTTCGATTAACCTGGAGTTAGACAGTGTCAAGCACTGCCAGCATGGGGATGACAGAGGAGCTCACTGTGTGCTTCCTCAGAAACCGATGGGTCAGTCAGTCACAGATTTAGGGTATCTGATATAATCCAGGTTTGCCCACTAGCAGAAATCCCATCTAGAGACGAGGCCGTATAATATGAAGTCAGCGATCTATATCCTATAATGATTCCACATGTAATGACAATGGCTAACATTTCAATCTAATCTAACAACTTGTGGCTGAAGACATCACTTCACTTCCTTTATTAGCACGAAATAAAGGATGAGATATTCATCAGAGAAAGAGAGAGTGGTTCATCCTTTATCCGTAGGATCACATTACCAGCCTATCCTCTTCCTATCAGTAATGCATGACATCACACAACCTCTCTATCACACGGGCCATCCCACTCCTCTCCCTCTATCTCCATCCTCCGTCTTCCTCTTCCTTTGTCATCCTATCTCTCTGTCACCATGGAGCCTACAGCATACAGTGTGATGGCAGTAATGGCACACATGAAGCTGAAGTATTTAGGTGTTAGGTTCATAATGGTTTCATACATCATCCCTTCCTGCTTCTATTCTCCTTTTACCTTGAAACTATACCAAGAAAGGCTATCCATGACAGGGACCGTATACCCTTCCATCCCCATCCCACAGAACTGCTGACTCTCAACTAATAGTGTTCTCTATTTTAAACCTATCCACAGAGCAGCTCACACACACTCAAAGTCATAGTATTTGTCTGAAAAGCACGTTTACATGACTTTACACACTCACACAGAGACGCACACATTAATGCGTGCACACAGCCCAGCATTTTTCTCGTAAGCATGTCTGAAGAGTAATGAGAACATTAGCTGTGAAGTGCCTAGCATTCCATTATTTGAATGGAAGATCACACCAACAACACAGTTATAACCTGTTTTGCAGATAGAGGGAATACATTATCAAACACATCATCTTGTATCAAAGAAAATGGTGTGAGTCTTCAAATATAGCCATGAACAGCTTTGATTTCTTCCACATCCTTGGCGCCATGCAGAAAGTATTGTATATGCAAACATCTATAGGTGTTCTGCACTTTCTGGATCCATCTGGGTTCTCAGTAGTTGGTGTATCCACTAGTCCAACCCCCCCCCCCCAAATAAACCCTGAACCAATGTGGTATTGATGGAAGCTACTCTAGCATAAAATAACATGCCACCAAAAGGGAGAAACAACTTACAGGAGGAAAAACTGAATTAGTCGTAGCTATGAGGCTCCTTTGAGAAATAACAAGGAATACAAAAAAAATGCTTTTTGTTGAGGGTAAAGTTGCAAAATTTGTCTTTTACCAGTTTAGGATATTTTTTTAAAAAAAAGGATTCAGACACTAACTGAGAATAGCAGAACTGAAACTGGATTTCTAAAGATTGTAACTTTAAGCAGGTGGTGATAAATGACTTTTATATATATACACTGAACAAAAATATAAACGCAACACTTTTGTTTTTGCTCCAATTTTTCATGAGCTGAACTCAAAGATCTAAAACATTTTCTATATACACAATATATACATTTCTCTCAAATATTGTTCACAAATCTGTCTAAATCTGTGTTAGTGAGCACTTCTCCTTTGCTGAGATAATCCATCCACCCTCACAGGTGTGGCATATCAAGATGCTGATTAGACAGCATGAATATTGCACAGGTGTGCCTTAGGCTGGCCATAATAAAAGGCCACTCTGAAATGTGTATATATATATATATATATATATATATATACACATATACACACACACACACACACACACACACACACACACACACACACACAGACCTTGTCTCAAACCCATAATCTTTTACAAAGAACACTTTTTGTACCGTGCAGCGTTTGTGTGAAATAGTGAGACTGATTTGCAACAATAGGAATATTCATTGAACAGAATTTAGTATAAGCACAGTATTTTCTTTCAAACTACACTCATCTTGGCACTTGTATCACTGAGGGTGCTAGATTTCCTCTTACAGCTCTTTGTGGATCTTTCTATAGAAAAAGTCTCAACGGTCACCTGTCACTGAGTGCTTGTACAAATCCTAATTTATGCACTCTTTCTCCACACTCAACATCTTTGCATAACGAAAGGTGTGATATACGACTTTGTCTCTCAATGACTATTATGTAAAGCGTGAAAGAAAGTAGATGTTTTTCAATATATATTTTTCCAGCATGTCGGCAGTGTCTAGTAGGACGAGGGGACGTTAGAAATAGGTCTTCAGAGACCCAATCAGCCAACCCAGAATATAGCATGCACGAGTTCAATTTTGTCATTCCTACCTCCAGGGAACTGTCAACTCCAAAGAATCAAAAGGAGAACTTCCAACTGAATATGAGAAAATGTATATACCATATTTCTTACTTGTTAAATGGACAGTATGCTTTAAATTGAATTAATTCTATGTTATTGATTCTTTCTGAACCAATCTTCAAAGTAACTCATCTATTCTCTTCCATAAGACCATCCAATCATAATATGTGTGTGCATTTGCATGAGTGCATGTGTAAGTTTAAGTCTGACCTGAGGTAGCATATTCCTGACGTGGCTCATCACTTGCCTGTTAGCAAAATGAGGAGGCTATTTTGTTTCTGTCACAGAGCGTGGCTGAGAATTTGCGTCTATGTGAGCAAGAAGGTTCAGTGATTTAATTAAGAGGGAAATTTATTTATTAAAGGCAGGGAGAGTTGGGGGAGATGGGCTTTACTTGTTTTAGATCAGCAGCAGTCAGATAGAGAAGAGCTCACAAACTCTGAGACTGTCACCTCTGTGTATATCAGCTCTACACCTGTAGCTATAAGTCATGCTGTCTATTCACATCACAGTTTTCTCTGAATACATCTCCTTCCTGCAGGTTCTGTGTGACTTTTTTCTTGGAGACTCTGTCAAAATAACTTGAGCAGAGATATTTTGCCTCTATCATTATCACACTGAGACCTTTACACTTTTCCTTGGATGTGGGGTGATGGTATGTTTTAAGGCCAATAAGGGCCACACTTCTTTGCTATCTGCGTCATCCATCTATTATGAATTACCACAAATGAACTATATTTCATCTATTCCAAATGGTTGCTACATGACAAATATGTCCAGTTATATTATTATTGCAACAAAACATTTCCTCATCCATGTGAAGAATGTGTTTGACAAGCGCCATTTACTTTTTAAAATACTGACAACATTGGTGTACAAGGACAATGACTGTCCTCTTCTATGTACAGTGGAGATGGGCCTATGTGTGTTCCAGCCAGGTTTAACACCTTTTAGTTTCCCCAGGAAACACTTTTTTTATTATTATTATTACTGACAGCTCCATTGTGTATTTGATTGTGTTGAATGGCAGTGCAATTGTTGTCAAATTCACCAAGACGTTTTCTGAATTTCTGTACGTCTATTTGTATGTGCTTTTTAAGTTGAAGTGGGTTGATCGGGGCCATCACAATCTTTGCTGAGCTCCAGAGCGATCACACACAGAAAGGAGGAATCTGCTGTACATACAAACGCACCTCTCCATTAGGAAGACGGACGTGAACGTACAGACAAATACAAAGCACTGCAACTGTAAGACAAAATTTATTTTCTTTTAAACTTCCTTCACTTGTTTCAATTAAAACATTTTATATTATGTGACTGCCGTTTTATCTCTCATGTACTACACTCTCCGCTGTCTCTTAGGATAGAGTGCTTGGCTTATTGTAGCAGATTTAAAGAAAAGGGGTAGCTGAGCAGGGGAGGCTTTATCACAGCCTTAAACACAGACAAGAATAGGAAGAGTAAAAAGGAAGTGGTGAAAAGGGGCAGAATCATGCATATGGAACCACCTCCGTTTGCTTTTCCACTGCCATCGCCTCATTTCACATTCCCTCAGCATTCATCTCCTCCTGAGCCATTCAAGTAGTCCTCCCTATCCCGGGGAGGTGAATTCAAAGGGGCTCTGCCTGCCGTTTTCTTAAGATCCCAGTGAAATTGCTCAGTGGTAGCTCCAAGGTGAATAGTATCCACCTCCCAAATACTCCTGTGGCTCAGCCTTTATCAGCAGGCTGCGCTCCACCCTGCAGAACCCCTGGTCCTTCACTGACACAGTTCAGACAATCCTCAGGAGGAAGAGCTTTCCCTCCCTTAAACTCTCTTCGGTGCTCTCTCTTTGACACAGCAGAAAGGGAGGCATAATTTGATCACTGATAAAGTTGGTGATCTGCTTTACGGTGCAGCGCTGGCAAAATTAGTTTGATTGGGCAGCTGGGACCCTGAAACAGGGTATATGTGATTGTCCCTGAGAACATTGTCTTTTCATGGAGTTTGAGGTCAAAGACGAACATCACAGGCAGACAACACATGTACGTACACGTACATGTTTTGTGATGTTACGGCCAAAACCTGTGCACTTGAGAAGCCTCACAATCTTCTTTTCAATTTTTAGAAATCTGCTTGTAGCACTCAAGGTATGATAACAGCTGCATGTTTTCTACCTTATTTTCTCAAAGGAATTTCACTTTTTCTTCTATTCCGCTCCAAGCTTAGACCTCAAGGCATCAGCCTCTCTTCGAAAAGCCCACGGGGGGAAGAGAGGATGTTAATACACTGGTCCTGTACACATCTGCTGCATCTACCTTCAAGAACTCGAATAATTAAATACCAATGAAATTGAGCCATGGGAGGCACAGCAAGAAGGAAGCACAGCTACGAAGTGTGTTTCGCACTCTCATCCCAGTTCTCTGTGAGACAGAGGAAAACCAGCTGGGAATGGGGGAGAGTTTCCTGCAGCGTGAAACTACAACTTCAAGCCATCAAAAGCCAAAACAGATGAATCAAAAACTTCCCCAACCCCTGAATTATTAGATAAAGGCTTTCCAGAGACATTTTTAACCACAGTAGCAAAGTCTCACTAGTTTGGTCCGAAATAAAATATCTCAACTACCACTACTGGTTAAATTACCATGAAATTCTGTGGAGATATGGATATGGATATGGATATATATATATATATATATATGTGTGTGTGTGTGTGTGTGTGTGTGTGTGTGTCATACATGCTGTGTCTGTCAAGCGTCTTGTTATAGAGCTCTGGTTTTTCTGTTTTTTCCAGTCTTAGACCTCTTCCATATATAATCATGGGCAAATGCAAAAGAGGTCTTCTGTCTCGATTTTCCATAACACACATTATCTTCATCTTGGGAGTGACAACTGCCCGTGGGAAAAATCTGGATTATGAATGTAACATTATGATGATACTTTTGCCATTCAATAAGCTCTCTGTTTGAGCTTTGCATTACTCAACACTTGTTGAGTAACCGACGTGTGTTATAATAAATGGAGTGATTGTGAGTGTGTCACAACTGACTTAATGGTATAATGTTATGCAAAAAGTTTGCAACAAGAAGTCCACCTCAGCTAACAAATTGTTTCAGATTGGTACACCAAATGCCCCAGATAAATTCATCATTCATCATAATATCTAAAAGAATATAATCTGATATGATCCCAGTAAGAACACAAATACAGGCTGGAATTACATGTCTCCTACAGTCGAAACATTAATGGAGATTTTAATCTATAATTAATGTTCGGCATAACTCTCTATAAATCTGTGTTTGAGCAACCAGCCCTAAATCTTTTAAATGGAAATGTGTGTGCCTCAATGGTGTAATTTAAAGTTATAAAACCAGTCTTAATTAGTTTTAACACCCTTATTATTAATAGTTGGCATAGGAATGGTAAATTATTAAAGAAAGCTGTTACTGCGCTCTTCAGGAAACACAACTCCTCTTGGAATTTTGGATGGTGTTATTGTGTGGATTTTCTTTTTTGTCTTTTACCCCAGAGTCATTGATCTGAAATGTTCCTCATTACACCAAAAGAAAAGAGGCCCTTGGAATGTCAAAGAAGATATAAATAGATGGTCTTTGGAGGGAGAGAGACTGAACTAAAGATGGAAGGTGAAAGAGACAGGGGGAGTTAAAAGTATAGAAAAGATAGAAAATGATAAGAAAGATCTTTCATTCAGCTGGCTGTCTGGCAAGATAAAAAATAATCCTACTTCTGAAAGGTGTTGAAAGAGTCACAAAGGCTCTCCCTGGTGTATCATGGTATAAAATCCCCCCCCTCCAAAGATTTAATTCAATCTCCTTTTGTCCGGCACTGAAGCTACTGTTTGGAGGGCTGGTGGAAAACTAGGCTCATCTGTCTGCTACAATCTCCACCGTCTCTTATAATGTTTCATATTTGTCCTTATAGTTGGTCAATATAAGGTGCACTGAGCACTGAACAATGTCACAATATAGGCTCAACATAACCTTTTGTGCAACCACAGATTTCACGTTTCTTAATCCTCTTTAAAGAAACAGGTGTCCAGGATTTATTGACTTTCCACAGGAAGATGAAAAAAAGATGCTCCAGACTTTATGTAGTCAGTTTAGTCATTATGGTAAGTCAGTGCTCATTATAGGGTTGCCAAAATTTCTGATGTGCTTTGTGTGCACATAAGATGATTTTAAATTAAAAGGATTTGTATCAATCAGTGTAATAATGACTGATTAGTAAATGGAGCTCTGACAATGATAAATTGTTAAGTAGTTAAGGTTTACTTTGTTCGGGGTTCTTGTCACGTCAGTGTGAAAATTTGTGGGTGGATGCTGAAACAACTTGGAGCTGCAGTTCCTTTCAGGAAATTCTAATTTGTAGCCACCAGTCATTATCGTTCTTTTGGTTTGGTATCCAGGAGAGGAACGCAGAAGGACAGATGGTGGTTGACTTTGCAAAAAGGATGGAAATGGCTGTAGTGAATACTTTCTTCCAGAAGAGGCAGGAACATAGGGTGACTTATAAGAGTGGAGGTAGGAGTACACAGGTAGACTACATCTTGTGTAGACGGTGTAATCTGAAGGAGATCAGTGACTGCAAAGTAGTGGTAGGTGAGAGTGTAGCCAGACAGCATAGGATGGTGGTGTGTAGGATGACTCTGGTGGTGAGGAAGATGAAGAGGGCAAAGACAGAGCAGAGGACTAAATGGTGGAAGCTGAAAAAGGAAGAGTGTTGTATGATTTTTAGGAAGGAGTTGAGACAGGCTCTGGATGGCCAGGAGGTGCTTCCAGTTGACTGGACAACTACAGCTAATGTGATCAGGGAGACAGGTAGGAGAGTATTTGGTGTGTCATCTGGAAGGAAAGTGGATAAGGAGACTTGGTGGTGGAATGAGGAGGTGCAGGAGTGTATTCAGAGAAAGAGGTTAGCTAAGAAGAAGTGGGACACTGAGAGGACTGAAGAGAGTAGACAGGAGTACAGGGAGATGCAGCGTAAGGTGAAAGTAGAGGTGGCAAAGGCCAAACAAAGGGCTTACGATGACTTGTATGCTAGGTTGGACAGTAAGGAGGGAGAGACTGATCTATACAGGTTGGCAAGGCAGAGAGACAGAGATGGGAAGGACGTGCAGGCGGTTAGGGTGATTAAGGATAGAGATGAAAGTGTATTGACAGATGCCAATAGCGTGATGGGAAGATGGAAAGAGTACTTTGAAGAACTAATGAATGAGGAAAATGAGAGAGAACGAAGAGTAGAAGAGGTGACTGTTGTGGACCAGGAAGTAGCAAAGATTAGTAAGGATGAAGTGAGGAGGGCACTGAAGAGGATGAAGAGTGGAAAAGCACTCGGTCCTGATGATATACCTGTGGAGGTCTGGAAGTGTCTAGGAGAGGTAGCAGTAGAGTTTCTGACTGGGTTGTTCAACAGGATCTTAGATAGTGAGAAGATGCCTGAGGAATGGAGGAGAAGTGTGCTGGTGCCCATTTTTAAGAACAAGGGAGATGTACAGAGTTGCAGCAACTACAGAGGAATAAAGCTGATGAGCCATACAATGAAGTTATGGGAAAGAGTAGTTGAAGCTAGACTAAGGGCAGAAGTGAGCATTTGTGAGCAGCAGTATGGTTTCATGCCAAAAAAGAGTACTACAGATGCAGTATTTGCTTTGAGGATGTTGATAGAGAAGTACAGAGAAGGTCAGACGGAGCTGTATTGTATCTTTGTAGATCTGGAGAAAGCTTATGACAGGGTGCCCAGAGAAGAACTGTGGTATTGTATGAGGAAGTCTGGAGTGGCAGAGAAGTATGTTAGAGCGGTGCAGGACATGTATGAGGACTGTAAGACAGTGGTGAGGTGTGCTGTAGGTGTGACAGAGGAGTTCAAGGTGGAGGTGGGACTGCATCAGGGATCAGCTCTGAGCCCCTTCTTGTTTGCTATGGTGATTGACAGGCTGACAGACGAGGTTAGACAGGAATCTCCATGGACTATGATGTTTGCAGATGACATTGTGATCTGTAGTGAGAGCAGGGAACAGGTGGAGGAGAAGCTAGAGTGGTGGAGGTTTGCCCTGGAAAGGAGAGGAATGAAGGTTAGCCGCAGCAAGACGGAGTATATGTGTGTGAATGAGAGGGACCCAAGTGGAAGAGTGAGGTTACAGGGAGAAGAGATAAAGAAGGTGGAGGATTTTAAGTACTTAGGGTCAACAGTCCAGAGCAATGGAGAGTGTGGAAAAGAGGTGAAGAAGCGTGTGCAGGCAGGCTGGAACGGGTGGAGAAAAGTGTCAGGTGTGATGTGTGATAGGAGAGTTTCAGCTAAGATGAAAGGAAAGGTGTACAAAACTGTGGTGAGACCAGCGATGTTGTTTGGTCTAGAGACAGTGTCACTGAGGAAAAGACAGGAGGCAGAGCTGGAGGTAGCAGAGATGAAGATGCTGAGGTTCTCTTTGGGAGTGACCAGGTTGGATAGGGTCAGGAATGAGTACATCAGAGGGACAGCACATGTTAGAGGTTTTGGAGATAAAGTCAGAGAGGCCAGACTGAGATGGTTCGGACATGTCCAGAGGAGAGATAGTGAATATATTGGTAGAAGGATGCTGAGTTTTGAACTGCCAGGCAGGAGGCCTAGAGGAAGACCTAAGAGGAGGTTTATAGATGTAGTGAAAGAGGACATGAAGGTGGTTGGCGTGAGAGAAGAGGATGCAGAAGACAGGCTTAGATGGAGGCAACTGATTCGCTGTGGCGACCCCTGAAGGGAAAAGCCGAAAGGAGAAGAAGAAGTCATTATCGTTCTTTCTAGTCATAATGACAAATTTCCTTGGCGGTCTGATTTGGGTCAAGAGAGAGGTCCAGGGTGCTGGGGCTCTTAACGCTTTACAACTTTTAGTCACAAGTTTTGACTTTGGGTAGCCAGCAGTTCTCCTCCTGCAAATCTCAGTTTTCCATTGGGCTCATTTCGACAATTCTGATTTGCAATTGGGGGCAGCACGATTTTAAGCTTTAAAAGCCAGCAATAAAATTTTAAAATCGAACAGGGTGCCAATAAAGTGTACCTGTAATGAGACGAGGGGCGGCATTTTGAATGAGTTGAGGACTGTGGAAGGGACGCCAAGCTGATGCCCAGATAAAGTGCTGCACAAAAATCAAGCTGGGAATGAAAAGGAAAAAAAAATGCACGTACAACTTTGTGTAGGTCAGTGATTGATTGAAATTATGCAGTTATGGAAATAATCCTGAGCCGATAAAAAGAAGACTGAACCACATGCTTGACTGGAATGAATTCGACTTATTCAAACTTGACTTTGAGGAGACACATCAGTAATTGATGAATGTGTTTCTACTTCTAGATGGCCTATCATTCTCAGACACCACTTTGTCTCTTCTTACAGTATTTACTTTTGTACCACCCTCAGGCTCCATTCTAACAACCTAGCAAGCCATTACAGTCCATTTGCAGTCTTTTGTGGTCAAAGCCATTTTGGTGGATAACATTGGGGCTGTTTTCTGTTTTCCTGTCTCTTAAGATGAAATTGGAACTGCCCTGTTACAAAAGGCAGAGTGCATTAGGGGTCTTGCAATGTGCCTCAGGAGGTGGCGGACAGGCTGAATTAGCACCAGTAATGCCTTAGGCTGAGTAACAGGGCACTCGCTGTTTAATCAGGTTATCTGGGAGTAAGGGTACAGCGTTATGTCTGCAAGGGTTTATGGGGGTTTCAGCAGGAGAGTGACACAAACCTCAAAGTTCAATGATCTTGACCTGAAGGAAGGCTTTAAAACAGGGAAAAAAGATTTTAACGTTCAAGAAAATCCTCTTGAAGTGCATTAAAAAAGCAGCACCAAAGAAACTTTCCTCTTTCTGTCTGAAAAAGTAAATAAGAAACTCTCAGATGAACCACGTGGTGGCTGTAAGAGGACAGTTAGAGGGAGACAGTGTTGCAAACATTGTTAAATTGACAACTATGCATGTGAAATAAATGATAGGTCACAGGCATTAACAGTCAAGTGCAACAGTGTGTGCCATTAAGGTATTGGGGTTATATTGCTTAGAAGTAACAAGCTATTATGGCAGCTAGAGGATATTTTTGGCCAGGTAGTAGGTAGTGGTGGTGGTGTTGGGGTGTGTGTGTGTGTGTGTGTGTGTGTGTGTGTGTGTGCGTGCGTGCAAATGTGTGTCCTTTATCTCTTACCCACATACAGGGACTAAGTGCACATCAGGCCTGTTTTCCTGTGTGCAGGGCAGCGTATCCTGCTCTCCAAAGCCCAGGAAATTACAGTCCAGCCAAGCAGAAAACAGGAGTGGGATTTGGACAACAGGCTTCACCTGTCTCAGGCCTCAGGCCATCAAGTTACATCCACTGTAAATAGCATAGCATTTGATTGCCTTAAGAAACAAGGGTGCCTGTTGAAGTGTGCAGGTGTGTATATGGTTATGCTATAGTTCAGAACATGCAAGAATAGACTAAAAATAAACAAACAGTAGGCAAGATTTTAATGGATTTAAAATGTTCTTTATCATTTCTTTCATTCGTACTCTTTTGTTATTCTGTTTATAACCCATTATCTCCAATCTCAATTATTCTCCCTCACATCCTTTAGCCTTTTAATGCAGTCTTTTCTCTTTCTTGGGGAAGCACACTGCTTCCCAAATCATTTATTACATTTGGCAGTTTTATTAGAAAACATAAAACTGTGTTAATTTCAGGCAGCACGGCAGCATAGTGGTTAGCACTGTTTCCCACAATAAGAAGGTTGAGGGTTTGGTTCCCGGGCCTGGGGCCTTTCTGTGTGAAGTTTGAATGTTCTCCCTGTGCTTTGATGGGGTTCCTCCAGGTACTCCAGTTTCCTCCCACTGTCCAAGGACATCATGTTTATGTTAACTGGTGACTCTAAATATCCTGTTGGTCTAAGTGTGCGCGTGAGTGGTTGCTCGTCTCTGTCTCTATCTGTTGGCCCTGTGATGGACTGGTTCCCT
The DNA here is from genome assembly GCA_034769265.1 of Remorina albescens. Classification (NCBI taxonomy): domain Eukaryota; kingdom Metazoa; phylum Chordata; class Actinopteri; order Carangiformes; family Echeneidae; genus Remorina; species Remorina albescens. The sequence continues at coordinate 53,475,362 of CM068475.1, forward strand.
GTCCAGGGTGTCCAACACCGCCCATGACCTGGAAACCAGTAGATGATGAATTAATTAATGTGTTAATTTCATTAGTTTTGCTTATACTCCCAGAAATATTTCCCTGAGCCCTCCCAGAAAAATAACAAAACACTGACATCACGTCAACGGCGACACAGGTTCAACCTGTAATGGAAGAGGTCATGTCTCCACTTGGTTAGATTTAGATTTATGTCCATCGGACCAACAAACAGCAGTGATGATCCGATAAAACGCAACTTATTATACTTTAACGTAATTTTTCTGCAAGGATTAAGATCTTAACATTATACTCCATCATCTGATTGCTTATCTAATTACTTTTTTAAGACTTGAGAGGACAGTGCACCAAGATGACCAAGACAGTAGGGTTAGGGATATATACATAGAGGTATCTCATTAGAAATGTATAGTATGCGCACACATGCAGTACACACATAGGCAATATACAGGGTATTGGAAATGACCCCCAAAAGGGTCAAATGTTTGGCTTTACACCTAGTCAGAGTACTTCTACCTCAGCAGCATGACAGATTAATGAGAAATCCTCCCACTCTGACACCATACCAGATGGAAACAGCCTTAGAGGAGCAGGTATAAGCTGAGGGGACATATAGAAAGGAGAGCAGTGACTGTAAAATTTGATTAAACAACAAAACTGTGTAAGGATCCATGAGATATGTGCCTTGTGCTGCGAGGCACATATCGAGATAAAATACTGCAAACTCACCAAATAAAAAAAAATTGTGGCAATTATGTGCTCTATATGTCTGCAAAAATGAAAAGCCTAAAGCGATTTAATGCTTAGACTGTCGGGAATTCCAATAAAGATTCGGCATGAACTTGCCCTGAAATGCTTCAAATAGCATCTTTGTATTACGTGTGCACTGTGTTTAAAAATGGGATTAGAATGTGTCATTCCCATCAGACGTATGCAGAACGTGCAGGACTTTAGACTATAAACCGATGCAAACTCACAGGGAAAATTGCTTAATGGCAAACATTCGGCTTTCCAATGCACAGGAATGACTGAGCGTTTCCTTGGCATGCACCCTGATACGCAGGGGTCACATCACGGTGCGTCTGTTGTGATTGAGCTGCAGTCCTTGGTCTCATGTTATTCATGCAAATATTACTGATGTATGTTTGAACTGAATCTCATACGTAAATGCAATGGTGACTACATTGTGAAGAATTCTGTTGCAGGCCTCAGCTATTAGCAGCTGTCACGAGGAACTTCTATTTCTAATGGTGGTTATATGTTCACAGCATTTCTTTGTTGAATTATGAAGTAGACCTATTTGCGTCAGTTATTTTCACAGCTAACTGACCATACATTCTAACACTGATATAATCCACATAGCTTAATGTTGCCTCCTACAATACAGGAAAAAATAACAAGCACACAAACAAACTGGAAGTCACTTAAAAAAAATCTGAAGCCACGGCAGTAATTTCCATCGGGACAGATCTGTCAAAGTATACCACAGTTTGATATCTACAGTGTCAAAAATAGGTAAATGTAAGTAAAAATGTTTTTGCTTTATTCATACAGTTTGACAATCTTACAAAGCTGTTTTGAAGGGGCACTTTTGCACATTTTTTGAAGGGTGACATATAAAAAAAAATAATCTAAATTTTAAAACAGCTGTCATTTCACAGCTTGGCCGTTCTGCAGGTGAGATAGGTCCATATGTGGTTTTTAATAAGCCCTTGCATTTGTCACTGTGTACCGTGGCTTGACAGACAGAATATAAGGAACACAGTATGGTGCCTTTTGGATCTACTGTCAAAGGACATCACAAGCGAGAGCTGCCACTTTATGCTGCAAGGCGCAGGCTGAGACACACATTCCAAAGAAGCCAATTTTTCATTCTTTTCAAAGAAATGTAAGCCCAGAATCAAGGACACTAATTCTAGTAAATTAGCATGTGACCATGGACTCGGGCAGTTGATGGTTTCCAGACTTTTCAGACACATACCAGCTCTCCGTATGTGTAAACTGCATTATTCTTTAACCTGGGAATAATAGCTGCTGCACTATTTGTAGCTCTATGCTTTTCTGTACGGCAAATTTTAGCATCTCCGAAGTAAGCACGTACAAAGGACTAACCACACTGTGTACCATGTGTAAACAAGACTGTTATTTATCACTTCACCTTCTTTCTTTCCTGTGTTCTGAGCCAATTAGAGCCCTTCCCCACCACTCTCAACCCAACCCAGGCTTGTCATAACCGCAGTGATAATCCCTGCATCCCCTTCTCCCTTCCTCTCCATTTTCCATCTCATTAACATTCATTTTCACCCTAATTGAGCTTAATAAGAAAATAATGTTTGACATTAAATCCTTGTGAACATGTGGCCCATCTGATCACTGTGTCTGTTTGTTCTTCCATAGCAAATAATTAGTTTGTCGGGGTTTGTTTGTTTGCCTCCTTAGCCAGGTCCTGTGGTTCCTGTAAAAACATACTTATACTTATTCCCAGTTTCCATCTGTCTTGAGCTGACCTCTTACCTTTGTAATGCTAAAGTTGTACTTTTCTCAAATGTGTTTTCCAAAGTTTGTGCTTTTATTGGCAAAAGAGTCTGAGTCTATATGTTTCCAGCTGAGCCTCGAAAAAAACTCTTACTCTTATACAGAGATATTAAGCAAGTCAGCTTTATTGATTTAATTTCTTCAAGCATGGGGTGATATTATTTTGATGTACGGTGACCTTGTGGGGAGGGTGGAGCATTTCTTTGCCAATAGTAACCAATCATCCTCATAACATAAAAAACAGGAGGGGGAAAAAAAAAAAAAAAAAAAAGGAGTATGGAGGCAAGCAGAGAGTCTGTTCAAAACAACCACTCTGATGCGTCGGTGTGTACAAACAAACACTTAAGGAGTCTAGACCTATGGGAAAGTAGGCACGACATGAGGTCTTAAGCAGAGGATCACTGCAGGGCTGACTCACAGCTGACCATCCAGACAAGAGATTGACATATAGCCCTGAACGTGAGGAAGTACCGTGATGGAGAAATATTGGATCTGTAACCAAAGCAACATCCACAGTATGTCCAAAACAAGTGCCACCAGGGATAAGGGAATGATATTAAACACTTTATCTTGACAGATAAATATATAAAACAAAATTGGCCGAATGAAGTTGTAAATGCTGAACCTCGTATTCATGTGATATTAGGAGCCAGACCTGATAAAGTTAAGTCCTTTTAGCTCTGTACATTGCCTCTACCACTGAGTTATATCTAAAGTATCTCCTGTTTTCATAAGCAATTTGTGAAGCAAAACAGAAGCTCTGAACTTCTGATACTCGCAGTTTAAGTTTGCCACAAAAATATCTGGTTGTTTGTTTTAATCTGCCACTGAAAATTTCATGCTTCATCCTGACACAAGCCTTTTAGTCACAGTGGAAAGAGAAACACCAAGAATTAATGTGCCCGGGATGGACCGCCAGGACCACTGGGCACTATAAAAGTGATACAGTCTTCATTCTGCACAGAGTGTGGGACTATTTATAAAAAAGGCGAAGGTGCGTCTGACAGGAGATCCTTGTTCTGAGGTGCAACTCACTATCTGCTATGATAAGAAGAGTTAGAGCAAAATATTGTGCAGGCCTGCTCGGAAAAAGAATGACGATGTAAAGTCCTGTAAGAATGTGAAGCATGTGTGAGTTTGTGTGCATACATGCAAGTCTATGCACATATACAGTATGTGCATGGAGACCAGCATGTCTTCAGGGGAGACTAAAAGCAGGTTAAAAATAATGCCGATCATTGGTGACGGCCCAGACACGATATATGGCATAACTGATCCAAATGCATTGTGACAATGGCATATTAGACTGCTTCCATTTTTTGTCATTTGTAATTTAGCTTTCAATGATGTTCTCTAAAGTTTTATGAAAAAAATCTGTTGGTAAATGGTAGTAGATACATTATGAAGTGAATTGCATTTGCAAAGTTGAAGCTGAAGTCTGAAACTCATTTCTGTTTTAACTTGATGTTACATTAAGTCATCATGATGGTACAGTGCGTTCACATGCAACATGCATAGCTGTGTCTGCTTAGGCCCGAGGTTCATTATTATGAAATCAACAGCGAAATTCAAGCACAGGAAGATCATCATTTTTGGAAAAAAAGACATTAAATCAATAGCATTCTCCAAAATGATCTGCCTTGTGTGAGAAGTATCGCTCATTGCTAACCAATGTGCCACCGTGCTGCCATTGCCTCACAACAATAAGGTCGCGGGTTTTGTTCCCGGCCTGGGGCCTTTCTGTGCGGAGTTTGCATGTTCTCCCTATGCTTGCGTGGGTTTCCTCCGGGTACTCCGGTTTCCTCCCACAGTCCAAAGACATCATGTTTGGGTTAATTGGTGACTCGAAATTGTCTGTAGGTCTGAGTGTGAATGTGAGTGTGAGTGGTTGTTGGTCTCTGTCTGTCTCTGTGTGTTGGCCCTGTGATGGACTGGTGACCTGTCCAGGGTGACCCCGCCCTCACCCAATGTGAGCTGGGATTGGCTCCAGCACCCACCGTAACCCGGTAACAGATAAGCAGCAGAAGATGAATGAATGAATGATCTGGAGCAACAAAGGAGTCAAAAGGAACAGACAGTCAAAGGCTCTGAAGCATTTGCAGTATGGAAAAAGCTGAATCAGCAACATTTGGACAGATAATGTTCTTAGTAAGAATTAAATCTGTAACTCGCTCTTACAATAAATCACCCTCATCTTACTACAGACTTCCAAACCACTTGTATGGATATGAGTTATGTTTAGTACGGACTTACAGTGTTACAATAGGTCTTTCAGGTTATTGAATCACGATAAGTAACAATCTAAATGTTTTAAATTTATACAGTATATTACAATATACACCGATGGTGAGGAACTATATGTATCTGTCAATGAGCAGGATTTTTTTTCAGTTCAATGCAACTTTTTACTTTTTCTCATTTCTCTCAACACATTTGATTCATATCAGTCATTGTCTTTATATACTTCGGTGCCAAACTAAACTTTTCCATTCTGAACACAGTATAATCTTTTTGGAGAAGATCCCCAGACCCTCATTCTCCACTCCGCTCGCATCTTTGTCCTCTTTTCCCTATTCTCGCATCTTCCCCCAAATTACTACATCCCAACTTTTGTTATAGCCACCGAGGACCCGCAAACTTTTTTTTTTCCACTCAGCTGTCAGAGCACTTTGAAGCGATGAGCAAAAACTATTAGATGAGTGTGGCTGCTTTAAAACTGTGCGTGCCTCTGTCCCTATTATCATGCGTCTGCTGTATAATCTTTGTTTTGTAAATTATAATGGGAATGCTGACATAACGGAAAAAGTATCTGCCTAAAGTCTCATTAATATAGTGCAAGTAGTTGAAAAAGGCACACAATTTACAGTTTAGCTGAATTAACTAAATTCAGAGAGCTGTCTCTTAAGAATATAAAGAAGTTTAATGGTCTGAAAGCATTAAACTTCAAATCTAAAAAAGAGAGGAACTAAAGTGACCAAAAAAAACTGACACTAAAGTGTCAAATTCTCACTCTCCCTGATTATTCCAGGAAGTGTGTGTGCTATGGGTGGGTGGCTGACACTCAGTGGAGGATTGGAAGGTGAACCCCAGGACCTTCTTCCATCAGAAGCTATTATCCGCAGAGAAAAATTATAATGTGGGCAACCTCTAACTGCTGAGAGCTTGACGTGGCGAAACCTTTCCTGATTCGGTTTCCTTAAAATCTGCAAAACTTAGATTGCGTTTTAAAATGACTCATTTGGTAGACACTTTTATTTAAAGCCACTTCCAATTAAGGCACAGGAATTATCCTAGGTGCAACAGGTCATGCTACCCAGATGCCTGGATGGCCTGCAGAGGGCTTTGAGGCGCATCTGTGACAACTTAACAGGGAGTCCAGCAACCCCCCCTGAGCAGCAGGGTCACGTGCTTCCTGATATCATCTCAGTGAGGTGAATGTTAGCAAACTCAGGAACTCCATCTTTAGAGATTTTCGCCAACTTGTGATCACTTCACTAGGAAAAGTGAACCCAAATTTAACTCTGAACCTGCCAGTTTAGGCGTAGCAGCTTTAAAAAAACAAAACAAAACAGTGTTTTAGTGCTGTTACCCTAAAAAAAACATGACCCATGTTGCGTGTTTGTGTTCATCTATTCTCTATAAGTTGTTTAATAGATAATTCAAATTGTTGACCAAAGGGAGTTTATTGCTGCATGTTCCATCCTCTCCTCAAAGAAGCCCAAAACCCTGATGGTCTCATTCAAACCTTTTCACCATGTGTTTCCAAAGCAACAACCTTCCAGGATCAAAATACAAATAAAGCCAACATCTAAGTGCCAAAGACTGGCTTTGTCAAGGCTGGCTTCAAAAGGTCCATATCCAGACTGCATTCTGTCTAGTAGTAACATCTGAGTGCACGGAAGTATACTTCCACTACTGGATTAGGAGTCGTTTTACGTATTTAGATTTTATATTCACATGGAGGGCAACAGCTGATGTTTGTTTTTCCAACAGCCCATTACTTCTATTCATGGGATACAGGGATGCTCGGTTAGTGGGTGTCAAAGGTATGTGTAAACAACCTGAATCAGAGCATAACCGCTGAAAGCCAGTGCTCTGGTAAGACCATGCCTATAATGGTAAGCACTGACGCTAGACTAGGGGAAGATAAAAGAAATTTGGTCAGTATGTGTATGCTTCCCCCAGTCTTCCATTCTGTTCCTCTCCTGCCTGCTCCCCTCCTTGCATTTGTCGCTATTTACAGAGTGAATTATTTCTGAGTTTTTACAAAAGCCGGTTAGCTTATCAACAGCTTGCACCAAGCTGAACATCCTCACTTATGTCTGGTTTCAGAAAACAGGATAAGATCAAGTGACCGACTTAAGAAGTGAAATTTTCCTGCCCCCTCTCTTCCTTTCTGTTCTAGGGGAAAAGATTTCAGTGAGGCAGACAACCCTGAGGGCACCCAAATAAGCCAGCACTTCAAAGGTGCCCAATGTTCTTTTATCATGGCGGAAACCTCCAAATTCTTACCGATAGAATAAACTAAGCCTTGAAGAAAACATTAAGTCCAGTGCTCTTTCACAACTGTAACCTTAAGTATTGAGCAAATTTTACCATTTGCTAGTTTGCGGAAGATCTGCTAAACACAGATAAAAGTACTTTTTTTGTGTGTAGAGTAGAACTGATATGGAGAACAATAAAAGTGTCAAATAATCAGAGAGTGATAGAGTGCCCTGGTGGAAAGAAAGGAGAGGAAACAACACAGACACAATAAACGGTGGATGTAACAAAGACGGCACACGCACCCACACACAAAAACACACAAACCTTGTAGGAGTCAATGGCTTCCCGGTCCAGTGAGCGGCTGACTGACACTTCTCCTGTGTCTACATCAATTGTAAAGAGGCCTTTGGGATCCTGGTCAGCACCAGGGCCTGTGAGTCGGAAGAGGAGGTTCCCTGACCTCTCTGTTGAAATCACCTGGACACACACACAAGCACACAAATAAACACATACAAAGAGAAAAATCGAAAGCGTCACCAATTTCAGTGAAGCAAAGAATTCGTAAATTACTGTCCCGTTTTCACAGTTTACTGAAAACACTTTTTTTTTGGGTCGGAATTGTTGATAGACATTTGAGGTAAAGAAGCTCACAGCATCTTGACTGGCGCTGCAAATCCCTGATAGCTAACAATTAATAATTTATATCAAAGACAACTTTGATTTGATTTCAACCGTTTGTAAATTCAACTCATGCAAAATATGAAAGTTAGCATCATCTCCCTGAGCTCTGGATGCCTGCTGTGACCACTTCTTATTTCATGGTAGGATTACTTTTAGATAAGAAAAGTGGAGCAGTTAAATAAATATAAAAATCCCTTGCTCAATAATTAAGTGTGAATGGTAGATAGATTGTCTTTTTTATCACTGGGCTTTGGGAGAAAGCTTTAAAGTCAGTCTCCTCATACAGCAGAGATGTTGCTTTAGAGAGCAGCAGAGTTAGTTGGCTGACAATCCTGTTCTCTCAGACAGAAATGAACTGACTTTGTTTTTTTTGTTTTTTTTGCAGTCAGGTGTACTCACATGAGACTGTAGCCAGCAGCGTCCAAAGGTGCACCAGCAGCAACAGGATCAGTGGCATGTTCAAAAAAGGGAACACATAGAAAATAAAGGCATGTTAGAGTGACACAGTCGACTAAAAAAAAAATTAACAAGAGACAGAGATCTTTCAGATTTCTACAGATCTTCACTTCAGGGCAGATGATGGAGGGAGAAAAATATCATAATAGTCACTAAAGATTGTCAAAATTGATGTGTGGGAAGACAGAATATTGTACTTAATTGTACTCATCAGGATGATTCTCTGTTTTTTTTGGATGGAGTCAAGCTATTTTTCCCTCTAACCATTCTTTATGCTAAACAAAGCCAAATGGATGCTGACTCCAGCTTTATATTTGTTGTAAATGAGAGTGATATTAGTCGACTTATCAACTCTTGGCAAAAAAAAAAAAAGCCAAATAGCTCATCTCAATCACAAGTTTTTGTTTTGCATTATCACTGATGTCTCAAAGTGTTTTGAGCATGACGATTAGTTCTTCAGTGCCATGTTCAGTGCGGTCCATATTTAAAGTGCTGAATTTCAACTTTGAATCTTTTCAGTGATGCTGCTGTGTTCATCATCTGGCTGCGAAGCCTCTTAAATTGAAGATGAAAGTCAGAACTTTAACCTCATAATCGTGTTTTCATTCCACATCCCACGTGCCGGAGCAGAGAGCCAACGGCACGACAGCACTGCGTCAGTGTGGAAATACAGTCAGTGTGTACACACAGACACAAACACAAACACAAACACAAACATATACACACACACACACACACACACACACACACACACACACACACACACACACACACACACACACTTCTGTGTTGTCACTTCTTACAGCTTTCAGGGGACCCAGTGCCACTGTGTGTCAAGGACCTAAATGGTCCCCCTACACTGTGCCTCATGATCAGAAGAGTGCAATGAGGTCACCTTTAATGAGACTGCGCTTCGATGGGATGGCAGCTAAATGAAGGCCTTTCTACTACCCACTTGAAAGAGCATGGGAGATGAGACAGCAGTATTAGAAGCCCATGCCAGATGAAGCTCGAGCCCTTACAACCTCTCCAAAGCGCTTCGCCATTTATCTTGATGTCCCACTTCATCTTTTCCCTCATGTTCTTCCCGCTCTTGTGCGCCTTTGGCCCCCTGCTTGTTACTGTCACTAATATGTCTAATCCTCGACTCCTCCACCAAGTGTCCGTATCTTATGCTTCAATCATCATTTTCCACTCCTCTCTGCTGTACGCTCTCGTTCTCATACCCGCTAATCATTTTGTTTATCATGCCATATGATGAACAGTGAAAAATGTCAAAAGTTTAAGAAAAACACAGCACAAACAAACTCTTATTGTGGGGATACAGAGATACACAAAGCCCACATATAAACAAACACACACACACACACACCTGCTGCAATTGCTGTCATTCAGGACAGAGATATTTCTGAGCAGCAATCACAGTGGCAGTCAGCACCTGGTGAGATGTGACAAACTGGGTCAGATGAAGAAAGCCGAAAAAAGAATGAGGTTCAACTTTGGTTGGATTCACAGATGGCTAGGCGTCAAACCTGGGTAGGCGGAGGAAAAAAAACAAGAACAGACACACCAGGTACAACGGGGAGGTAGGGCGCGAGAATACCAGAGAAAGTGAGAGGACGTCGATGGTGCCAGATAGGGAGGACTGTTGATAAAGACGGTAACTTCGGCTGAAGAGTAACTGAAGTGTCAGGAGAAGTTTAGTGTGATTAGGAGACGTCTCAGTGGGATACAAGCACGATAATATGCACCTCACATACACATGCGCTCCAACTAGCACACACATGCTGGCACAGATATATACACCCAGTGGCTTTGTCTCCACTGAGTCTGTCTCCCCCTTTGTGCGTGGGAGGACTGATGGGAGAATCTCACCTCTTTCTATCAGCTCTCATTACCAACCAAGCAGACATGAAAGACTGCGGGGCTTCATGATACTGCGGGAGAATGACAGGAGGTGTGGCACAACTCTGCAACACCAAATACCTCTGAGCACGTTCAGTGAATGAACACCAAAACAACTGATCTGCTCCGGTTTGTGTGCATTTATGTGTGTACGTGTATGTGTTTTGTGTTGAATCCTTGATATCACCTCATGTTTCTCTCTGTTCCTGTCAAGTGTCAGGGAGGAGGGGGGGGGCAACAAATAAAAACTTGTTGAAAGCATCTCAGGTATGTACAAATATGTACACCCAAAGGCATCTTCTCAGAAAACTTGCTGTGAAAGTTGTAAAAACATGTTGTTGTTGTTGTTGCATATGAAAATCAAGACAAAAAACTGCTTTACAAAGCAAAACGCAGCAAAACAAGTCCAAAGCTCGTCCAAACAGCAGACACACATTAATGCACACCCCATATCTGTGCGTCTCTAAGGCGCAGTGAAGGCGGATTTCAACTTCAGTCATTTTGTGTGTGTGTGTGTGTGTGTGTGTGTGTGTGTGTGTGTCTGAGATAGAGAGAGAGAGAGAGAGAGAGAGAGAGCAAGAGTGGTGTATGCAGAAGCCTCTGTAAGTGTGGCTTCTGTTATCCCTATCAAAGTCATACAGCCAGCTGCGAATGACAATCACTGAGCATGATCAGACTCCTGGGACCTGACCAGGCCAGGCCAAGTGTGTATGGTGTGTGTTTGTATGTGTGTGTGTGCGTGTGTGAAAGAGAGAGCGAAAAGCAGAGGAAAAGATGTTTTTATTTTTTTATTTTATGAGGTGGGGGTTAACAGTGGTCTGATTGTGCCTTGCTTTGAATGTGTCTCCAGTGTGTGTGTGTGTGTGTGTGTGCGCGTGTGTGTGTGTACACAAGCATGTCAGGCCTGGATGAGTGCTCTGACTGACTATCTTGCCGCTGCAGCCTGCTAATGAGGAAGTCTAGTGCCGGTGAAGACGTGGACGGCGAGGAGCAGACCAAGTCGTCAACACAGGAAGAAGAAAAGACAATGGTCCAAATTCACTGTTTCTGCCAGAGCTGTGCTAATCATTACCTCATCAACAACAACCCCTCTGGTGGGCATGTCACAACCAGTAGAGCTACTTTTTATTGCATCTCCTTGTTTTTTTTAAAGGTTTCCTCATCAAAATGGATTTCACATCGTTTCAATGTCTGGGGTCCAAACAAGAATGAGAATGTATGTTGACAGTTTTAACTCACCGCAGACACGAACATCAACAACAAACAGGGATGATTAACACGCTGTGAGATAGACGAAGAGGAAAAGACAGAAACTTTCTCAGTCTTCCTGAGACAATTGAGAGAATCAATTAGACTAAATGAGGAGACCCGCAGGCTGCCTCTGCTTTCTAGTCGTGGAACATCTTGCTCACTTCCTGCTCAGGAGTTTAGATAGCACATTTGTATCGAATGGCTGCTGTTTGTGCAAAGAGGAGCAACAAAAGCAGACAATGATAAGTAAGAGGGGTCTGCTGTATAATTAATGGTAGAAGCAGCCTGCAAGATTTAACAGACACCAGGTAGAGGGCAACAACACAGAAGTAGAAACCTACTGATAGGCAGAAAAAAATCAGGACACATCACTGTGTTGAGACAATAGAACAAAGCTGCCAGACATCTATTCTCTTTATAGTATTAGCTGGGGCTACAACCAAACCAGGCCCCCGTTCCTCTCTCAAACAGCACTTTATTGGAGCTGTCACGTCAAGTCAGACACGTTGTGTTGATTTGTGAGTTGGATCCTGAGGTAAGGAAGAATAAGCACAGCTTGAATAACTGACAACTCCGGTAGAGCACGGAAAAAGTTAGGATGGCTTCTGTGTTTGAAGTGAAGAGGTGCTTCATGCTGATACATCTGAGATTCTCATTTGTTATTTAATGGAGCTCCGTGTGTGCTTTGTTTGTTTTTGTTTGCACTTGAGCTTGTGTAAAATGGCGAATCAAAATTTTGATTGTGGCTTTTTGGGATTAAATAAAACATTGAATAATGTGTGAAAGCAGTTCTACCACAGGCCTTATTTACAGCTATGAAACTCAACTCTTCCATGCATCATCTCTCCTTTCACTAAATCTAGTCTGGATGTGGAGCCTATCATCCTATTCACTGGGTGACTGGCAGATGAGTCATAACAACGCAACCTAGAGTCAACAACAATGAAAAATTATTTACAGACATGCAACGGTTTTTTTTAATCACAAGAACTTGGCAATGGTAGGACAAAACCTGCAGAAGCAGACCCAGGCTGAGCAGCCATCTGCTTTGACCAGCTCAATAAATAAGTAAAGTAAATTCCCAATTTATTCCACACTGCTTCGCCATTTACTCGAAAGTGAACTTTGACACTCACAGCTTCAAAAGCTTTATTTTTGTGTCACAACATTATCCCAATTCTACTTTTTAATATTTGGATTGACACCCTTTGCATCTACAGGATAAAAGGTGCTCGGCTTCGGTTAAGCAAATTACGGATGCGAGGCATATGATGTGAACACAATGTGTCATAAAACAAAAATACATTTCATCACACAGAAGGACTGATGGCTGTGTGTCATACTATCAGGCTATAGTCATCACATGTGATTGGCCAGCCACAGGATTTAATATGATTCTTACTTTTTTTGACATTAGAAAAATTTCAATGTCAGACACCCATAGGCCAAAAAAAAAAAAAAAGCTTAAAATGGGAAACAGCTGATGGCTTGTCATTAGAAAAGCTAACACTCCCCAGACACTGTTAAAAAGGTGAAAAATAAAACATTCACATCAATTCCAAAACTTTCCTTAAAGACACCAATAAATCCAGTCAAGGGGATCATAATTAACAATTTATATTGTATACATTAAGTCAGTTATTTACAAGAAGTTCATATGCGTCATAATTTAAATTTAAAGCTTAAAATGGGGCATGTGTCAGTTTAAATTATTGGCCCATGAGAAAAAATAAAATTATAAAATGTGAGCCCACATTTCCCTCCAATGACCTGTTAAATTGATAACGTTGCCTTTTTTAGTGTGTGTTTGCACTTCATCTTAGAGATGACTCTGCTGTAAAAAGCTCAGCGAAAACGGTGATATTTCATGCATTTATGGAGCCCATTAAGGTTGTAGTGGTATAATATTCAGTACATTTTTTTTTTTTTAACCAGTTTAGTACTTTTTACTTAATTGTAAAACTATGTTGTTTTTTTTGTTTTTTTGCACAATAGTCGAGTTTGTGCCATCGCTGTTCCCCTGATAAGGATGTCCTCTGTCTCTCGGAACAATGGCCCTCTGGAAACAGCTGTGGACTGCGAGAGGATTTTGGTGAAGTCGCAATACAATGCACACTGTCTCAAAACACCATAAACTGTACAAACATTAATTATTAATTAAGACGTGGCCATAAAATGAAAAATTGCTGTTTTAGCCATTATGAAAATACTTGAAGGGTCCATTGTAATATCCAAATTGTATACATTTTATAGACTTTCTCTGAGCTGTATCAGCCAATTATTTTTATACCACACAGCCGGCACCACTTGTATCCTAATCTCCACCTGCTACAATGCATCTTGAACCACAGCATTCAATTCTTTTAATACATCCACGGACAGGCTGGCATCATTGCAATTACCATATTTGAGTAGTCAGTCTGATAACTGTATAGAAAAATAAGAAAGGGGGGGCCCCATTGTTCTGCCGAACTTGAAATTACTCACACTAAATCCAAGATAGGAGCAGAAATATAACCAGCAATAAACATTTAAAGTACTTGTGCTATAACTAACTTATCTTCCCGAACACTTGAGGAGTCTAAAACCGGTCCTATCAACAGCAACTGGAGTGGCATGTACTAAGAGAAACATTTAAGCATATCAATTTCATTGCATGCTCGAGCTGCTGTATAAGTTGTTGTGAGCTGTTTATGGGCCCCCCAAGGGAGGGCAGGGGAGAGACCTCTGTATCAAAACAATTCCACAGCTAGCAGGAGGTGTGACATAGAATACAAGGTTCTTACCCTTCCCCTGTGAGTCCTGCTGACAGCCAAGCCGCCCTCACGCCTCCAGCTCACACGCGCACACATTACACATTTTACAAATGTGCACGCACGCACACATTCATATGAGTCAAAGTGCGGCCCCATGCAATCTCACCTCTCCCCTTCTTCCTACTGCTTATCTCCCAGAGAGAAGGAGGAAGCATAAAAAATGAATGGCTGCCGAATGGAGGAGGTAGAGGTTGCATAAGAGGAGTAAAGCTATTGGTGTAGAAAATCAATTTTGCCAAGTTGCCGACATGTACTTTCCATCGGGTAAAATAGCCAACATTAGCCTGTCTTCTCATGCAAAGCAGAGTGTGGAGGTAAGGGAGGGAGATGAATGGACAGATGCAGGGATGAGAGGGTGGATAGCATTTGCAGATGAAAAGTGAAAAGAAGTAGAAAAGGGGAATAAATAGGGAGACTGAAGTAACCACAATGGAGGAGAAAAAAAAAAGTTCATGTCACATTTGCACTACGCTTCCCATTTGCCACATAAATTTGTCAAAGTACTCTAATGGCTGTACCCATTAGCTGACTATTTGGTTCAATCCAGAGAAGATCCATAGAATACTGCAGAGATCATTTATGTCCCCTACGGTCCAAACTCATCCACTGAGTGTCTGCCATTTCTGCAGGCCACGGGGGAGGAATTTCAACAACCCCATGTGGATTACAGTTGTCCCACCAAAAATGTCACCTTATTGTTCGACACAAGCCCGGCATCGCCACTTACACCAACCGGGTAACCCTTGACGCTCGCGTTGCTTTACAGGGATGACACTAAATACAGTGCAGGAATGAGTTGTGGTTCGACCTCTACGGGGTACAATTATCTATTATGTGCAGGGCTCAGTAAGGGGTGTCTTTTTATGTTACTCTGCAGGAATGAGATATGTGCTTGATCTTGGTGGCTGGCCTTATCTAAAACAAAGCGGTCAGAAATTCAGTGGTGCATCAGACATTTGTAACACGGGGACAGACAAATGTGAAACTTTACAACGAATGGCTCATATAGTTTGGTTTGCTTGGAACGTAGAGTCGGCAGACCACCCGACATAATTTCTCATTGCAAACACTTCGCACCATCACAAACAGTGCTCTTCCCAAACTGAGGAGCTATTGGATGAGTTCTATGCATTGTGTAATGACACACAGCTCGTAATCTGTAACATAAATATCTGTCTCATATCATCTTTGGCCTTTTCTACAGGGGTCAAGCTAGACAAATAAAATCCTTCATCTGGGATAAAACAGCGAATAAATACTTGAGGCAGCATGCTTTGGGGAATATTATGTTACAGAAAGGGCCCTTGTTGAAAATTGATAATGTGGTAAAACTGTGTCTTAAAAATTGAAAGAATAAATAAATAAAAACACTCAACTGAGATTCACACTTTCAGTAATGCCATGGCACTCCTCATTTACTGAGAGTCCTCCCGACAGCATGGCTGATAAGAATATAGCAAAGGATTAAATTGGATGTCAAACTGAGATGCTGTAGACAACCATGTTTTTTGTTTTTTTTTTATCCCCCCCCAAGCCCCGTCAAGCTTTAATAAGTTAAAGTGAAAAAAATGTCCGTCTCCACTGGGAACTGTGGTTCTCATCCACCATTACACAGCCTTTTTGACCTGTCTTAACAATTTGTTGTCTTGGCAAACTGAAAATGAAAGTTTTAAATTGAATCTAGAGCATATTTAAGCATCACATCAGAGGTCACCTTAAGAACAATGACCCAGATAACAGAGCAATGGTGACCTACTATGTGTAAAAATTTTAATTTTAAAAAGCCTTTTCCTTTGGAGCATCAGATCACCCAGATTTAGAAGCAACCCAGGCACCTACTGCCTCAGCCCCGGGTTTTTTTGCTCCCCATTCTCCTCAAGTAAGTTGAACTTGTTTGAGCTGCGAACAAAATCTGCTATTAGGGAATATCTGAACTTGGTCTGCAACAATGTTTTGGTCGATGATACGCATCAAAAGAGAATGGCAGGACCCAAAGTTTCCATCCAGAACATTGCTTAAAGCAGTGATGGCCCGCTACTAGGTGTCATCCGGCCCCCCCAAGATGTCTTGGGCTAAAAGGTTGTAGAATTTATTTATCTATTTTTTTTTTTTTTATATTTTTAAATTAAACAATTCACACCTTAGTATCATATATACTGCATAATTAGCAAAATACAAGGTTTTGTATGAAATGATCAATTAAATCTAGCACTATCTCCTTCAACAGGAAGTAGAAAAAAACAACAACAACAAGTTGCCGCGCTGACCTCTGCAGGTGCCTGTCACCGAAATTTGACCAGCAAAAAGAGACAAAGAGATGTCCAAAAAGAGAAAGGTTGACGCAGAGTGACAACATATCTGTGTGCGCAGAATTTTTTGATGATGATATGATGAAAGTCCACAACCACACAGAAGCTGGTCACCGATGTCAACAGGCTGGTAAAAGTCAAAAAGTGTCAACCATCGACTAGCAAGTGAAAATGTAAAGTTGTGTGAATAAATTGCCTTCTATGGCACTTAAGAAATTCTTCCCTGTTTTTTGTGTTGTTTCATGTTGTCATTCTCTGCAATTTGTCAGTAATAGGTTGAGTTATTCTGGACAGAAATGTGGTGCTGTGTAGTTATAATCTGCATTCTTTCAAACGCATGTGTTCATAACACAGGTGTTCAAAGATATGCAGCTGTCCCTTCTATTTCATTTAAGGTTGCACTGTTACTTTCATACGTTGCCATTTCTCATAAGAGCTAATATGGACAGATGCGGTGTTTTGGAGCGACAACCTGCATACTTTCAAATGTACTGTGTCCAACACATACAATTTATTATTTATCAATTGAAAGGAAAATACTTTCTGACTAACTAAGATTTGTTTCAGATGTCTGTTCTTCTTTATAGAATTTATAGTGCTATTTTTCTGTTGACGTGCAGTTTTTCGCCGATGGGTAGAGCTATGCTGTACAGAAATTTGGAGTTTTGTAGAATCTGCATTCCTTCAAAAGGATTGACTGATAAATGTATTCAACACACAGAATGTATTCTTGTTAGTTGCACAGGGAACCTCTCTCTGAGAGACTTATATTTGTTGCAGTTGTTTTTGTTTTATGCACACATGCAAGTATCTGTAGGCCTATTTGAATCAGTTCAAGGAATAGATTGCAAGTAACCTAAATATTTATGCACTGACTCAGTCGTTACGTTATTCCGGCCCCCATGAGGTCTCCTTTGAACAAATCTGGTCCCCTAACAAATATGACTTCGAGACCCCTGGCCTAAAGTGCCTAAGTGCATCCCAGTAGCATGTCCTTCCCAGCTAAGAATCATCCATGTGATGCAAAAAATATGTTATATCAGACGAGAAAACGTCCTCTATTGCTCCAACTTTAGTTCTGATGCTCACATAGTCATTGTTGGCGCTTTTGATAGTGGACACATTCATATCAGAACCAGAATGAACCAAGTAAAATAACTGACTGATAGGCGTTAGTTGCTCATCACTGTTCACCGATTTTCCTTCCTTGGATGGCTTTTGGTAGGCACTGACCACTGCAAGCTGGGAACAATCAACAAGAACTACAATTTTCAGTTTCACACAATTTGGCTCTTCACCGTTGTTCACATCTTGATGCTTGCCCATTTTTTCTGCTTCCAGCACATCAACTCCTAGGACAAAAATGTTCACTCCTTGCCAAATATATCCCAACCACTGACAGGTGCCATTGTAATGAGATAATCAGTGTCATTCTCTTCATCTGTCAGTGGTTATAATGGTGTGGCTGTGTGTAGTACACTGGTCTGTTTCTATACACTCTTCGCAGTTGCATTTGTGCAATGTGCCTTCAGCTTTCCAGTGCTCTGTTCTTTGTCCGCCTGTTTTGATCCTGAACATATCTGAGTTATTTTGGTGTTTGCCTCGCCTCACCCTTTTGTAGTTTGTCTGCCTGCTTGGCTTTTTTCAATCCTTTTATTGGTCCTTTTCTTCCATGACTACAGGATATGATGATGTTTTATTCAATACTGATTTTCATTTTTTAAGGCAGCACATTAACATTTTCTAAGTGTGCCTCTAAAAAATTCTGTTTATAGGACTAACAAT
Source organism: Remorina albescens (assembly GCA_034769265.1). Taxonomy (NCBI): domain Eukaryota; kingdom Metazoa; phylum Chordata; class Actinopteri; order Carangiformes; family Echeneidae; genus Remorina; species Remorina albescens. The sequence goes on from CM068475.1 coordinate 53,493,604, forward strand.
TAATGTCATTATAATTCTATTGTTAAACCGTTAAGAAAATTATTTGTAACTGTTTGAGTTACTTGAGTCCAAGCAAAAAAAAAAGCTAAGCTCAGATTCACAAATGATGATTGTTATGGCCAGCTCTGTGAACGAGAGACTAACCTCAACATTATTCTTTACTTGACCTTTTGTTAAGTTGTCTGTTCAAAATATCAGAAAACATGAATAAGGGCCAAACTTATAACATATCAATCATGAAATGAAATAGAAAGATATGTTTGCCGCAGCTGAAATACATGGAACATGATGTACGTGGTTCTAACATCAATCATTTGTCTGTGTGTACTGCACTCTAAACAGTGAGTGCAGTAATAAATAAGAACAAATCCAAGCTCTTCTGTATATTTATACTTTAGGCTCTGGACCCCTCCATCCAAACCTAAAGACGCTTCCATTCAATTAGGAAATGTGTTCGTTTGTAGAAAACAGTCATGCTGTCTTTTTGCAGTAGAGGGTAACACACGGCTGCACCAAGTTTTAAAACAGTTTTTTTCTGGAGGTTTCCAGTTTTAACACTGAGCTTAGTCAAAGCTCCACTCCGATGAAAAGACAGCATAAGGATCTAAAACTGGATCACTTAATTTCACAAGCTAATTCTGATCAAATCCTCCATCTATTATATGTATCTCTATTTCTCGCTGCTTTCTTCCAACCAGCTTCCATACGTGTTGTATAGCAGAGGTAATTACATTACATGATACTGAATAACATAAGTTAGAACAGTGAGGGACAAATTCCTGCATCCTGAACATTAAAGAAATTGAGACAGGCTGTGTATTTGTGACCATTAACATATGCATTACTTGTCATTATGGTGAGTAGCCAGTGATGGAAGCTTTAATTATTTTAGCGATTTTTTTTTTTTTTTTTTTTTGGAGAAAGAAATTGAGTGTTGTTCTTTTTGCAATTTAAAAATCCATGTAACAAGTCGGAGTCAAAAAGGATACAGAATAAAGGATCGTCTGCATTTATTAGAGCTTGGCCATTGTGTAATAAATAGGTACATGTTATTGGAGTCTGACAGAAAGTCAGCCTGTGCTGCTGGTGAGCAAAGCTCTCCTCTTCACAAGGAACCCAAACAACCGATGTCGAAGTTTCCTCCGTTTTCATCGTCTCACTTAAACTCATTCTAAACTTAAGGTCAACAGTGACATAGTGACATATTTTAAATGTACAGGTCAAGGAGATACTCTCACACACAAAATTCAACTCCAACCCATCCAAAGCGTAGAATGGATGAATAAGTAAAAATAAAAAAAAGTTCTTGAAGCGTATGGTTCCATCACTGGAGTGGACACATTTGAATATTGTCTGTGATTTGATAGGCCTTCATAATGTCAGAGCTAATTCTCTTGAAGGGAAAATCTTCTTTACGTGGCTAAATATAGTATATTATTACGATAATCAGAATGATCTATCTGAATCAACTGTCTATGTGCACTGGCCAGGCCATGATTGATCACAACACACAAAGAAGACTGTAAAAGTAAAGATAGACCATACAAATAAAAATTGTTTTAAATAGTGCACATATTGGATATTTTGCTCGGTACTTTAGGCAATTTGCTATCCCAGGTGAACATTTCTAACAACGTCCAACTCAGTTGTTTCCCTTTTCAGTATAAATACACACTCTGTCCACTGTCAGACTTGGTTGGGAAATCAAACACACCTGAGTGCATGATGCTACTGTGCGTTTCTTACCATGCCAATGGGCCTGGGGAAGGGAGCTCTCTGGTTCTCAGTCACAATCATAGGAGGGACCAGCAGGGATCTCTTCGATCTGTGTGTCAGCATCTGGCCAAGGCCCAGGATATTCTACAACAGAGGAGGGGAAACATATTGTTTAACGTTGACAATAAAAAAAAAAATCCCTTAAATTTTAATGTTTTGCCCAGTTACATTTGAAGTATGCGTTGATGGCTCTTATAATTCTTCCAACAACCCTACTTTACCCTAAATTGCACCAACAGCACATAAACACACACACACACACACACACACACACACACAGCAGGCAGGGAAGTTTGCATTTTGAATATTGAGGAATAAAGCTTGCTGCTCTTGGAGAGATTCCCAATTTTGATGGGAGAGTGTACATACTATATAATTAGCAACGCAAAAAGGCTGAGCACCTGCATCTGGCAGACAGCCCCATGTTCTTACCCATTTGTGGAAAGGAGAGGAGGGGAGAAGAAGAAAAGAGGAGAGGAGATTATCTAGACAAACGTGAAATAACATATCCAGTGCTCATAGTGCAATTTAATTTACTTTTTTTTTTGTCTTTATTTAGCCCATGTGTTGGACAAGTACACAAGAGAGTACTAGAATAAACTAAAGTATTAAAGCAAGCAGAACAAAGATTAAGGGAAATAATAAAAAGAAAGGCGTAATGAGAAATGACAATGTTTTGGTGAAGCCACTGCATTGTCTCCACAGAAGGAGCCAATGTGAAATGTTATTTCTTGCTCTCAAGAACACAACGGCATACTTTAATTTCATCATCCGCCCTCTCATTGTTGTGAACAAAGGTTGTTGCTGTATAACAGTGAGAGGCTTTCCCATTTCACTGAGAGATCAAGGCTCTTCTGCTTAAATCTTGACACAGATAACGTCTGTCACCGGCACAGTCAACAAGAAGCCGGAATCCTGACAGTTAACATGGAGGTTCTGCCCCTGCAGGGCAGGCCAGCCTGCTGATTGTCCTACCAGACACCCGCCAAGGAGACACAAATTTATTAACATGTGTCTCCCAGCTGATGAATGAAAACATATAGATGACCATTAACATGCACTTGGCACTCTCTCTCCCTCTCTCAACCCAACCGGTTGAGGCAGATGGCGGCCCCCCCTGAGCCTGGTTCTGTCCGAGGTTTCTGCCTCTAAAGGAAGTTTTTCCTTGCCACTGTCGCAAGTGCTTGCTCATGGGGGGATCTGTTGGGTCTCTTTAAATAATTTTATAAAGAGTTTGGTCTAGACCTGCTCTATATGTAAAGTGCCTTGATGCAACTTTGTTATGATTTGGCACTATACAAATAAATCTGATTTGATTTGATTTGATTTGATGATTGAACTAGAAACTACCTGAACAGGAAACTGCTGTCGAACTACTGGCTTCTCTCAGTTGTGTGCCCAACAGCTGCCAAAAAAGACAACATGGTCAGTAACCCTTTATTGATTATATCGTCTTCCCAAAGATCTCCATTGTTGCCTGTGGAGGCAATAACACGATGCAGGACTTTTCAGTGTAAAACATGAACCTGGCAAAAGACAATTGTTTAGATGAAAAAGTAGTAGTGTGGATGCAGTAACAGTCCCCCCATGATTTGTAAACTACAATTTCAGGTGTGTTTCTTTTTCTTTTTATTCTTTTATTTGACTCCACTGCCAGAGCTCAGTCTGCAGGACAACTACACATCCCCCCATAAGTGTAGAAATTATGCATTTTCAAAATACTGTTTATTCCTCCCTTACAATGAAAACATTTATGACAAAAAATGTAAAATCTCTGAGCCGTATTTGTTGACTGCAACCCTGCATAATTCATGTGATATCAGTCGGATTTTTTGGACACTTCCTAACACTAATTTCCAATCAATCCCATATAACCACAGTAACTTGTCCACATAAACCAGTCACTGCTAAAAACATTGAGCAAAATGGCTGCACAATAACAGTAAAGGGAACAACACAGCAACAAGCGCAGCCACTGAGCCCCGGGTAAAAGTGACAACACAGTCTCGGTATGAAAGGGAAATGCCAACCTGAGGTTTTGGTGGCCCCATTTGCAATGCAAATACTCTCTTTTGTCCTTCATCTTTTACAGCCTACTGTGCAACTCTTTATTGACAATGTGCAGTGCACAGTGTGTATGCAGGGGGCTGTTTGCGTGTTTACTGTTCATACTGATGTTCTTGGCTGACAGGGACTCTGGCACCACTCTCACCCCTGTCAGGGTGACAGAAAGAGAACAGGTAAGGGCGGGGGTGGGGGGGACAAAAACCTCTGCCATTTGTTTCTGCATGTCGCTGACATTCAGACAAACAGCAACGCCGCTGCCACTATTCAACGACCACTCCACTAACCGCATCACCTCTCCAACCTTAGCCAGGATGGTCCAAGAGAACACAATTAAGTGGTAATCATAAAAAACAACCCAACCAGAATAAACCAAAGACAAACTGAGTGGCTGCCGAAATGACCGCTCTCATCAAACCCACTGGGGGATGACCTTCCAAATGTCAGAGACATAAATCTAAAAACTAGACCTGAAGTGGTTAAACAGAACACTGAACAAAACTGTTTGAGATTATATGAGCTATTTTGTGTGTAAAGAGTACGGTCAGTGGAGTGTGTGTTTGTGTGTGTGTGGGTATATATATGTGACCAGTTCACAGGCGTGTTGATGGACTTTTAAGCACTGTCTGTTAAAATCCGCCAGAGTCTGAAGCCCAGGGATGAGCACATCAATCCCATCATGCACAGGTCTCAGCTGTGTAATGCTCGTAAAGCAGGGGAAGAGCTGGGAGGCGAACGGGCACCATGAGGTATTTTTAGTGGCTTAATTTGGGGACTGCGCAGAAGGGTTACGGCTGGGCAAGACCACGCTGTCAAATCGACATCTCGTCTGAGCCAACGTACGATGAATATTGAGGGGAAGTGTCAAGTGCTTTAAAAACCCATTAATGTTTGCAGGTGGAGACGCGCTGATGTTTAACTGGACAAATGTGCTTGTCCTGTCACTGCAGGGCATTCTGGGATAAGAAGATAACTTTCACCCCTACTGTCTTCTTTGTCACCTAACTTGTTCCATCTGCCATTTTGCCGCTCTCCCTTGATCTGTTTTCTCACTTAGCAATAACTTGTCTTTCCACTTTCTGCCTTTTGCCTTTTGCATGTGTGATGAATAGTGTTCTTGCTGCTTGGTGACAACGTAAGGGAAGGAAGCCATGAATCTTTAATGTGTCCTGTTCATAAATTACTGCCGCACCATCAACCCCGATCCAGCCTTAATACATTTGCTTCTCTTTCTGTCTCAGTCTCTCAAATGATCATAAGGGCATTTCTGTCTGCTGAGGTGAATGACTTTTTTACAAAAAAAAAATATCTTGTTAACAACAGTTGAAAACACTTGATTGGTTAAAGGTGAAAAAGAAGAGGGATGCCCAGCTTTGCCCAGGTGTGTACCATATTTACTGTATAGCGGTATACGAGAGAGATTGTGTGTGTGTGTGAGCGAGAGCATGTGTGTGTTTATATGTGAGAGAGGAAAAAAATAATCATTGTCATTGTCTTATCATTGTCACATGAATGCAGAGTTACTGTGGCAGCAAAGCCACGTCCTTGCCCATTCTGCCATTTTCACTCTCAGTGCTATTGTTATATTTGTGTGTGTTGTGCATTTTGCTGCCATGTTTGTTTTTCTCCTGTGTGTGTGTTTTCTCTTTCTCCTCCTTCCCCCTTTTTTTTTTTCTGTGAATGAGTGTAACGACTGGCAGGTGAGGTCCCGGACTGCTACATGTTGGTTCCTGAGACTGGAGGCAGGCTTTATAGCAAGGTCAGGATGGGCGCTCTCTCGCTCCGCTCTTGCAGTTCCAAAGCCAGCGGCCATGTATGTGCTTGTGTGTGTGTGTGTGTGTGTGTGTGTGTGTGTGTGTGCCTCTGTGTGTGGCAGTATCCATGCTGTTTATGAACGTTGTTGTATGCGGTGCCAGTTTGACAGAATGATCAGCTCAAGGTTTTGGGCAAAACGTTGGTGCACAAGCTAAGTTTCTGTTAAGTCAACCCACCACATTTGCTTTAACTTGTAAATATTGTAAATGATCACAGCACAACTAGTAGCCAGTAGGAGTGAGAGGGCCTTGTTCCCTAAGTATTCATTTTCCTGCCTTTTAGTGTTAGGAATTTAGGTTAATTATTTGTTTTTTATTTCCTTTTCTTTCAGTAGGTAAGCACAGGGCTGTTTTGTTTGGTGTTTTGGGCGCTACTCGGTCTCTGAGTCAAAAATAAATGAATGCTACTGTGTGAATCTAAAATCATGTTTTGGCTGGCTTCTTTTGGCACTGGGAGAATCGGGGGGGATACATCATATGGTGTCCCTGGTGCCCCTCGGCCAGGGTCATAACAGCTATATTGAGAAGTGTCATCATTCATTCTTGACAAAGTGTTGGAGACCAGGTGAGAAATGGATAAAATCAAGGGCAGCAACTCAATGTGAAACAAACTCTTGGATATGTAGCCAGGCCAAACCATCAGTCATCTCTTCTAACACACAGTTAACTTCACTTATGCTGTGATCAGCACGGCGTATACTCGGCTGGCAGCTTGTTAGGGATACTTAGCAATTCTGCAATAAATCCTGCCTCCATGACAGGCACAATGATGATTTTGTGCTGGAACCGCTTGAGCTGCTGTTGTTGCATTCGAATTGCGTAAAATGTGAAGGTGATATTCCGTTGTTCTGTCCATCGTGTTTTCATAAATGATGGTAAACGAGACAAAAGAACAGAGGTACCTCTCTGTATGATGCAATGCAGCTCAACAGCACCACAAACTACATCAAAGTGGTCATATGTTTACACAATCTGCACATTTCAGTTCAGCTTCGTTTAGAATTAAACCTTACACGTCATGAAGGTCCGATTCATCAAATGACTGTGGAAGTCGACTTAAAGTGTTACCTAATAAACTGACAAGTGAACGTATACATGCAGTTATGTACAAAACAATACAACACAATAAGGTGTTTGAGTGTGGGTGTTAACAGCACCATGATTCACACTTGGTTAAAGCATAATCAATTAAATGATAAAACACTTTTCGCCTTAGTCAGGCAGAATGTAGCAAGACACTCATGACTAATGCTTATTTCAAATGTTTAATTAGCCATATTAATTAATATTGTGCTTAAGCTATTGAGTGCATGTAAATGTGTGTATGCAATGTTATATCATAACAGCGGCATGGAGTGCACACATGCAATGGTTCAACTGTCTAAAACGAAGTCATTATAAAACGAAGGCATTCAAAACTACCACTACCATATTTAAATTTGACCTTCTTGCTTAAAAACAATGGGCAAATTGAACGCCGAGTCTTTCAGCTTGCTTACGTGTACATGCTAATATGTGAAAACAGTTAAAATATACAGAATGGCATTGTTGGAAAGGAATCTCATGGTAGAAATTCACAATAGAGACGATGAAAACCAATACAGAAAAATGAAACGATTAATGTGTATGTCTACAATGCTTTAATGTTTTATCAACCTTCACTGTAGTAGAAAGATTTTTAAATCTGTATCCATAATTTTATTCATTATTTTTTTTTTTTTCAAACAACACATTTGATCATCGAGAAACTTCCTTGATTTATTCTCCTTGAAACCCATCACTAAAATAATACCTTTGTTATTCTCTGCTGACCTGAAAAAGTCACCCGTGTGTTGATCCATGTTTCCCTTGACTTCCGTCACAGTCAGAGATTCCTCTCATCTGCAGCTGCTACAGAGCCCAGGGGGTAAGCTTTTAACTAAATCTGAGAGACCTGAGCAACTCAGTTGATTTTAGCTTGTCAACTTCATTTGTCACCCCTTTTTTTTTCTTCGTTTTTTAAAGATTTATTCCAGTTTTCACAGCACTGCATCCCTGACCTTTCAGACTCCTTTTTATCCAAAGTGGATCCTTATAACCCAAAGCAAGATGCTGTACAAGGCAGAAAATCAACACTTCATGCCTTCCTTTTTCAGAAACTCCTTTTAAAACATTCCTGAAAACCTATTCTCATAAGTTTGTTTATACTGAATTTGCCTTGCTCCTGCGAGGGACGTGAAACTAAATCATATAAAATATAATCAGCTTCCCGTATTGGGAGGTTTACTCAGTTTTTTAAATGAAAACAAAAACAATAAAAAGGGCTGTTTGCATTCATACATGTAGAGTCATTTGTTTTCCGTCCTGATGGAAAAGGAACTGGGTGTAAATCCTTTGATCAGATGTGCCTGATGGGCTTTGAAACGTATAGCACCTTTTCTGATAATGACAATTGAAAAACCATTAAGTAGAAGGTCTCTTCAAAGTGCAGTTCGGCTTTTTGTGCCATTTAGTACCAATACCTACTAACGCCTTTCACGTTGTATTCCCTCAGTTCAGCATTTCACATTAAGATGAGACAAAGCATATTTACAATCAGCGCAGCTTCTTTAAAATTAGATCCATAGCTAATTTAGAAAGCTTTGTTTTGCTTCTCTTCTCAAGTAACATGATGCTAAGGCTTTGGTTTCCTCTCTATTTCTCTCCCCCACAGATAAAAGCTCAGAAAAAAAAAAAAAATTGAAAAATGTGCTAGCAGAACCATTTCAGCAGAAGATGGAGGTTGAGGGGGAACTAATGTAAAAGAGACAGACAATAGACAAAGGCAGTAAACAGAATTAATAAATGACAGCTACAGAACAAGCTAAGGAGAGATATTGTGAGTGGGATGCAGACAGAAAGAGGAAGATTATTTGTGTTGTGTTGTATAATGTGAGCTGTTGTGCTGCGGTTGCAAGATGTCACATCTTAGTCATCCCCATTAAAGCCTTACAGAACACTGGAAGCTTGGTTAAAAAAAATCTATTTGCCATTGCAGGATGGGGCTTTTGCTCAGGATGCAATATTACATTTCATTCAGTGCGCGAAAATGGATGAAACATAACAAAAGGAAAATAAATTGGCTTTTGGACTCAGATTATTTTGCCTCTTATCAGTTGTTACATTTGAATGGTGCCTGTTTATGCCCCCTGAAGGAAAGAAAATTTTCTGCATAGCTGCTGTTCTGCATAACAAAACCAAAACAACACAGAATAATGCACACAAAAAGGTCCATATCTTGGAGCATGCATTTGTTAAATTGAAATGCATTCTTCCATTAATTCACATATTGATCGGTTACAAAAAAAAAAAAAAGGGGGGGGGGGGATAAATTACTCTTGAATTCAGAGTTTTGCTCATAATAGGAAATCATTCATCAGCTGCGTCTCTCCCTCTGGGCCTGTGTTATAGCAAACTAACAGCTCACACCAAGGAATTAAAAACTGATTCTTTCCACCTTCACTCATAACGCTTATCAAATACCATCAGCCAATATTTTCTGCCACGATACCATTTGTTATACCAATAAATTCACCATGAAATGTTTCCGTTCTGAGTGAAAGGGGGAAACCAAGGGAGGTTTGGCCAAATGCAAATTCTCACTGACAGGAGCATAAGAGATTTCGTTACCCCCACCCAAAAAAATGCAATTGCAAGAAACCTACGCAATGGTACAGTAATTGAACGACTTTGGAAAAGCGGCGGCTTGATTACCACGAACATTATCCTAGATTGGAGATTTAGAGTCTGGCGTCTCAGGGCAGTCAGTGTTGTCATTACATAAATCAGACCCGTGGCTTATTGAAACAAGTTTTTAAATATGCCATCAGTTAGTTACAGATTCTTTAGACGCTGCTGCTGCTGCTGCCGTGAACACGTGTTTGATGGGCCACTCGAGAGGCGTGGGGGTGGAGAAGTGTGGGGCCAACACAGGATATGGACACAGAAAGGAACAATAGATTTTCTGATGATATGAGTCCCAGAGCTTGAGAAGCTTCAGCAGATTAATTGATGGTGAAATAATGAGAGCTTTTCAACACCCCAAGGACTCTCCCTCTCTCATATGCTCCTGGATGTCTTCAAGGGTGTCTTCCTTTTTCTAACCCCCCCTCCCGAATCTTCCAGTAGTTGCTATTCATCTTTGGTTTTTCGCTACCTTTTGATTGTGACTGTGTGTGCTCTACAATTAATAGCCGCTCTACTTTAGTACACAGAAAATGATAAAAACATTTGTTCAGAAGAAAGATAAAATAGTTATTACTTAAAAAAATCAAGTTCATTATCAAGCTTATAGTCAGAGTTAAAGGAAGCCAAATATTGAAAACTATAGTGATAATGTCTTGTTGTTACTGTGAAGGGTCTTTGTTGACCCAGAGTTAAATACTGTTCCTCCCCTCAAAGATCAACATGGTTTTTTACAGTTTGTTTTTTTGGGGGGGCAGTTTTGTTTTACACCTGTACTTGGTAATAATGTCACTGGACCCTGTTAACGTTATTGTGATCTTTCCACTTCATTGAACCTTATTGATGGAATTTCGACACAAAAAAATCCCTTCAGTCAGTACAGTCCTATCATAACCCGGATACAAATGACTCATGCCAAAGGTGAAAAAATAAGACCATGCAATAAAAGAAAATTTACCCCGAGTAAGAATATTTCAAAAGCTTGATAGTTAAATTCCACATCATGTCTTATCATACAGAAAATGAAAACACACATCTAGAAGAAATTTGAGTACCAGAAGAAGAAGTACCAGAAATTAAAAGTTTTCCACAAACAAAAAGTGTCTCATGAAAAGGAACACACCCAAATACACACACACACCTGCAGAGGATAGGCAATAAGTCAGCCTCTAGAAACTTCTCCTCCCACACATAAGTTGCCAAAGACTAATTCACTTACATCTTCTGTGACTTGCCAAGTAACACCCATGGACTACCTAACCAAATAAATGACAGTGAGAGGCATAAACAAATTAGAGCCAGCTCCAAATGAAGCTTGGGGCTGGAGGAATGGTAGCAGCAGGACACCGAGCGCTGCGGCAGGAAGACAGATGTTCTCTGAGAAGGGAAATGGAACTCCAACTGAACCTGCACTTCCCAGAAACCTTCCCCTAATTTACTGAGTGTATTTGGACTAACAGAAGTACATGGAGGATGTGAATGAGGGACAATGATGTTTATCCAGGTGGTGAGTTTTTGTAAGGCAAGACAATTTGTTGGCTCGAGACACAAATCTCTGCTGATTACACAAACAAAAAGACACATTTACAGAGAAGCGGAGCTCAATGCTGGGGCAAAGTCTTTGACGGCCAAATTCGCATTCTCTTAAAGGGAAATGGTCAATTACAATTCTTCATACAACAAAGCCTGGTGCAAAAACATCACAGCTGTTAATGCTGGCCACTGGAAAAGTGTTTTCTCCCCCCCCTTGTGACCTCATGAACAAATAATGATGAATGAAAAACATATGAAAAAGAGAAACATATGCACATTCAATAACATTAAATTAGTTCCGGTTTGGTCTAATAATATTTTCCCAGGACTCCCTCAGACCACATGTGAGGCACATGTGAAACACCGAGTTGAACCAGAGACTTGTAAAGTTGTTCTCCTTCATCGGGACATCCCAACATGTGTAGCACCTTTACAAAAGGTAAAGATTTTCAAGTGCCTATGAACTGGATGAATAATTTAGGCCATCCATCATCATACGTCAAGCCCGTTAGCCTGCGGACAGATTTAGTGCCGGGCTGAATTGCCGCTGCCATCTGCAACAGTGCTAGAAACTGACATATCTTTGGTGATGCCCACGATATGCTCATCGGCTTGGCAGAGCACAGCAGCAGCTGTTCTCCTCGCCTCGTCCAGAAGTTTTGACAAGTTCTTTTTGGAGTAAATCAAACCCTTTTTTGCCTTTAACTTGCAATGTGGATCTCACGATTGACGTTTATCTGTATGTCATCTTTTACTGAGGCTCTCATGCCTGGGCTTGATTTATAAAACAAAGCTTTTTTTTTGTTTATTATTTTTATTTTTATTTATTTTTTAAAACTGAGACCCAGGACCACTTTATATCTGCTTCGCCCACCTTATTTTTCTGTCATTGCCCATTTGGTTTTGAACATTATGTTTGCTCACCACCGGTCTGATATTACGTGAGGTGAAGCAATTATGTTAATTGATGATAATTAAGGTTTCATGAATGTGCCTCACGTTCATGACGGATGAGAATTCATCAACATATGCATTAATATGACTGACAACAGATGCCTCTGAACATTTAATGATTTTGGTTTTTAAAATCTTTAATCTGCAATTAAGATCCCTTAATGTCTGAATGACAGCTGGGCCCTGTATTTACATCTCCAAGCTAACTTTCCGTGTTGAACTTTTCATCTGCCTCCTCTTTTGCAGGAATATTTTAACAAAAGAATATGGAAATGACTTGGACCACGATAATGTAAATTTTGCGGTAATTACTCTTGTTTATCCACAAGTATTGTTACTTAATTATAATTAATGATTATGCCCAGTTATACAGGAATACAGTACAGTAACTGCTTTAGCCTTTAATGAAGCATCACCTCGTCAATTTTGACAAAGTTTGCAAAAAGAAACACTGATTTGGAAATAACATCCAGAGCCAGAGCTACTCACCCTGAAAGTGTGTGACGACTGAAGCAGCTGTCCAGTGATTTCCACCCGTGCCATGTCATCTGTATGTGCACTGACCCCATGGATGAAGAGGGTTGGCTGGCTGTACAGGATGTCTTCAAGTGGAACCAGATTCAGGTCCCCGTCCACCTGGAAGTTGGGGTCCGAAACCTCAAACGTTACATCTTCGTTCCCCACGCAGTCATCAAACTCAACTGTAGGACACACAAAGATATGGGCAGATGTTACGCCTTCACTCTGAACACACTTTGCAACAGAAATACTTCACTGAGGTGTAGAGTGAACCACAAAAAGGAATTGCAAAATAATCCAGAGAAACAAGTATTCTACAGCCTTGAAGATAAACAGACATCACATAGAGAGAGCACAATATTCCGAAGGGCTATGTCAGATGTGTTACAATAAAAGTCAGCAATATCTGCTCAGACAAATGTGCTACAATATTTATGACCCACTGCATAACTTGCTGCATTTTAAACTTATTAATGCGTCCGACTTTCTCTTGTAGGAATTGTTTATACTGCAGAGAATGCAGTGGCACCGATGGACTTGACGGATGGGACCGAAGAGGAGAATGTAAAGTATGAAAGAAAAAGGGTGTCACCTTTGAGTAATGTGCATGTGACGTGCGCATGTGAGCTTGTCTTCTTTAACTGAGGGAGATATTGCCAAGGACTCTACAGGGCTTTATCCCCTCCGATCATGTTCATCCTCTCTTTATCTCTACCACACAGTCCGCTCGGTGTCACAACATGATCCCCATGTCCTCCCCCAACTCTTCTTCATCCTTCAGCCCCTCTTTACCTCTGCCTCCTGCCTTTGGAGTCCGGAGTCCCGAAGTATGTCTGCATTCGTGAATGTTCTCATGTGCTGTTTATTGCTAAAGCAAATGCAACAGAATTGACTATGTAAGACTGTGCAACTCTGAGGGTGGATATCAAAGTGCAAAAATAATTTCAAGCTTCCGAACTTCTCTACCTCAGACATATGGTGGCTAATGTAAGTTTTTATTACTCACTTTTGAAAATTCTGTTTGAAATCAACGCTTTGTGCAAAGGGAAACGTGATGAGCAGGATATTCCATATGGCAATCATTATTCATCATAGCTGTTCAGAGGGTACACACAAGAACTGGTAAATGCAAATCACCAGGTGAAGGAAATTCTTCACAAAATGCACATATAGCAGTCTGTGTATTAGTGACCTAGGCTGATGCTTAAAGTTACGCTATTTCTCAGAAATTTACTCCTTTTGGATACTCTATAATAGCAACCACTGGCAGCTGCATGTCGTATTGAAGAGGTGCATTAACCTGCCCACTTGGCAATTTAACTAATTTCGATTGTGTATTTTAGGGACCAATTCTGATAAAATTATCCTGATCAGAACTACCAGCATGTTTGTATATGCAAGTTGGTAAGAAGGGGTATGATAAGGAAGGGTGAAACTCAGCAAACATCAGATGCTTGATTATTTCAAGCTGTTAAAATGTTAGTATATGTTGCTGATAAAATGCAGAGTCAAGGCATGTAAAGCCAACTTTTATTCAATTTTAACATCCATTTTTATTTATTTTACCCAAAGATGTTTCCCAACTATGCATCTATCTTGCTCTCCATGCTTACTTTCATTTTACTATCTAGAAACAAAGGCCGATTTAAACTCAATCCATACACATCTCCTATCATGCTAGCACACAAGAGAAATGGGAATCAAGCCTACAGTTAGTACTGCCGTGACTATAAAATCAATAGACTGAAGTCTATCAAAGCTCTCATTTAGTGCACTTAACCTTTGTGACTGTTTAGTCTGCTTCTTTTATCACTCTTGCTACAGACATTTTAAGATCTTCCCCCTGCACGGAATCGTGTCCTGCCATCTGGGTGAGGCAAAGAAGAAAATACCAACGTGAAGAATCAAGAAGGAAGAAAAAAGGAGGGAAAGGACAATCAAATGAAGAAAATGACGAGGCACCAAATAGCACTGAGGGAGAGCTACAAAGTCAACAACCTACTCTTGAGGAAAACAGGGCTCCATCTCAATGCTTAACTCTCACTTCTAAGCCAAAGCATGAAAGATGTGTTCATTTCCATTCCCATTACAAGCCTCAGATTTATTTCAATAACACAGGCGCGCTCATTAGAGCCTGCAAATTGCAGCGCCAAACAGTGTCAGTGGCATTTCAAAGGCAGCCAGAGAGTGTTTGATGGTATTCTAATGTTGTAAGGTTTTGGGGGGATTTTAGAAGAGAGCATGATGAGCTGGTGGCTTTGAAGTCAGGCAACAATGACAAATTGTATAGCATGGATTATGGCCACCAAAGTTCCTCATTGATGCCTCAGGAGGAGAAGGACGGCGGGTGTGTAACTTCTTCCTCAAAACTGCCATTGAACTTCCTTTCAGGCAAAAACCTTCCACAGAGTTGGCGATGGCAAATGTGCAAGAAACTTGGACACACTGGACCATGGTTATTTAAGGCTTTATTGCCTATTTCATGAGCTTTTATGGCACCAAATACACCACTTCAAAAGTCTTGGCAAGAAAAATGTATTCACCAAATTCTTTAGGCATTATACAACTGACCCAAAATTTAATTCACAGCGCATTCCAAACAACAAGTGTTGTGTCATCCAAATCTAATACATGCTCAAGTGACAGCGCTGTGAAAAATATTTCATAGAGCGAGAAGTTCAATGTGTAGTTAAATTTCTTCCTAGATCCATAACTAAAAGCTTCACACTCAGTCATGTCAGCTACCCTCCAACAGATAAAACATTATAAAATGTTTATCAGAATAATTGAAGCAAAGCACCAGCACCCAAAACTGCAATCATGTTTTCAGCATCTCAAGGATAAAAAAAAAGGTATTTTGATATCCAACATTACCCAAGTGTATTTACATTGGCACTCGATTTCTTTGTCAGCACACAAATTAGATTTTTTCCTTCCTTTGTCAGGTACTGGAGTTTTTCTTTGAGGTTTTTTTGGAGACAATTTTCTGTTTTGTAACTAAATGTCAAGTCTCCATGATGGCAGAGATGAGAATCAGAGGAGTAATCTCAAAGGTGGTAGCACCAGTGTGTTTCAGCTGATAGCTGCCATGTCTAACCAGATGGAGTGTGCTAAAAAAGGCTCTAGAGAACACCGTCCTCAAATAATCACCCGGTATTAGAGGGGAAGCCGCATTTAAAAATGTATTTTGCACACTGAATTGCATTTTACCCCAGGGTTTCCAATCAAGGAGCATTGTATAAGGCATAGTACAGGGATTTAGTGGTAACAAGGTTTGGGCTTTTCATCTAAAAAGATAGTGGTTGGACAGATTTTGCCAACTAGGGGGTTTGATGGCAGATTCATTCTTCTTGGGATGATTAAGACCCCCCACTTCCTCCTTTACTGCCAGTCCATCCAATCTCATCCTGCCTGATGTTACGATTGTTAATCATCAACTTGAACAAGACAGTGCATAGAATTATGGTATTTTTTTTGTCATTCATAGCAGGTGAAGGGTATACATAGCATAGTGCTTGTCAGTGTAATGCATGTGTGGTTTAAGCATACAAGCGTATATGCATGTCATTGTGTGTGTGTGTGTAGGCTCGGGGGATGTTGACCACACTTTGAAGTATGGCACTATCCAACAGCAAAAGCCAATTAAAATACAGTTACTTTTTTTTTTTTCCAACAGTCACTTTCTGATCTCAGACAGCATCAGAGTTTTCACGTGTGCCGTGAAAGGTCGGCCAAGCATGCTAACTACCTGGTTACCTGTTTGTGTTCTCGCTACACACATATTTTGCCTTTAATTTTCTTCTGTCTTTGTCTTTCTTACTCTCCTCCGCTCTGTTTCATTCTTTTTTCTATCAACACATCCATTAACTATCGAGCTTGTCCATGAGGGCAGCATGGCGGTGGGGTTGTAGATGGCATCTCAGATCCCAGATGGCATGTCTGACATCTGGGATGTGTGCCTTTGGACTGTGGGAGGAAGCACCCGAAGGGAACTCAGGCAGGCACAGGGAGACCTCCACACAGAAAGCCTGAAGGTTTTGAACCCAGAGCCATCTTAATGTGAAGTGACAGTGTTAACCACTGTTTGACCTGTCTGAGAAACAAATTTGTAATGTGTTGAAGAGGAAAATGTGAAAGACAGGTTCCTAAGACAGAGGCTTATCTGTGTCTGTACTGTGCTGACATGTATACCAAACTTAACAAAAAACGAAACTATGACTCATTGGTTACTCATAATACCATTCTCATGTTGAACATGTTTGTATGTTTATGTAACTAATATGTAAAAGACACAGAAATCTTTCCCTGACTTTAGCCAGAGCTTAGTTTCACAAACCAAATGAGGACTTTACATTTATCATCAACTCCAAAAACGTGGCACTGTCTTGATTCGAAACATGTCGTGAGGGAAGAGTAACAAAGCAGGAAAAGCATCTCCTGACAAAATACAACACACAAAACAGATCAGTAGTTCATAAACATAATGTAGGAGACAGAAGTCATGTGGTGAACCTCCACTACTATCGTGTTATGATAGATGTGGAGGCTTCCTGGCTTATCCTTCACTTGGTGAAAAGTGCTAAATACAGTATATCTCAACAAACTCTTGACTTAATGGCTGAAAACGCACAACCACTAGAAGTTCTCCCAAATAATTTCCAATGTTAAGGCAAATATAATCCATCGATCTTATTCTGTACAAGGTTTGACTTGATAATGAACTTCTAAAAAATAAAAACAAAAGTAACTTATTGAGCCTGTTTATCTGGTGTGGCATCAAGTTGTGCTTTAGCAATAACCGCCTGGTATTTCTCCTTTTCCCCAAAGACATTTATTGCAGAATGACTCTGAAATTGAAGTACAACCCACTCAAAGTTCTGACAAAAGCTGTATCAGTTCTGTAAGTTGTGTCAAAGCAGATGGCCGCTTAGTCATACACCCATATGTTGGATAGTGGGTTAATTATTGTGCCACAAAAACCAGCTGTGAAGACCAGCAGCTTTTTTTTATGTAAATTTGATAGGAAGGAAGTGTCTGCTTTTCAAATTGTCAGAAGAACTTTATTAACTTCTGATTGGTGCAGAAAAATGTATTTCCAGCCTTATTTCCTTATTTTGCAGACCCTTCTAAGTGCTTCAAACTTAAGTGTTTAATTACTTTTTGACCACATAAGTGTCATGACGTAAATTTCATTGCAGCTAAAAGAAAACAACTAGCTAATCATGACATTTCACCTCCAGTGTTCTCACTAATGACAAGAGCACAGAATGTCTCTGTCAACTTGTGCCCTGTGAAAAATACTTCTATTGTGGGCATTTTAATTTCATTTTACGCTCCAATAAAAAAAAAAAACTGTCAGAGCAGCAGAGAATTTGACTGTGCGGCGCTGACGTTCTTAAAATTATTTACTTGGAGGTTCAGATATTGTGTTAAATCACCAGCTTAGAAATGTGCGAAAGCTGATTATGATAAGCTGGCACTTAAAAAATAAATCAGTCACTAAGAGCTTAGCAGAGTTGAAGTTGTTCTACAAACTGCACAGCTGAAGTTCTTTGGAACCACAGTCGTCCTATTTATATCAGAATCACCATCTTTCACCATATAGAGGTTTTGTTTGGTGTTAAAAATAAGAATTGGGCTGATGATCTGAAGTTTTGGTCTGTGACATTGATCCGCAAGGCTCCTCACAGTCAACATCCATAGATGATTCGCTCAGTGGAGGTGCTTTCTGCCGTCTGCTTTGTCGTGGGTACGACGCGGTTGTCTCTTTCTGCGTATTGTAAAACAGTTAAGGTAAGATATGAGAACATGAGCAGGAGTAATTGCAGTGAAATAAGGAGGGGTCAGCTTAGTGCTCTCTTACTCTCACACCACAGGTCTTATCAGGAATAATAGATGCTCAAACAGCACCATGTGAACAGCATCATGGGTACATACAGTACAACTGTCTTCAAATCCCACTTAGCCAAAGCTTTCATCCATGCTCGTCCTCTCATTATCTACAGTTAGAAAAGACCACAAATCGGCTATGCTTACAGCTCTGTAAGGATGTGTCTCGGCGCGAGCTGTGCTTTCAGCTAAATGCTCAAATATCAGGGCATTACCAAAGTCATCACAACAGCACTTACAGCATGTAATAACAAACCAGTCACTCAATGGAGACAGATTCATACTCAAAACTATACATTTATCCCTTGTAGGATAAGTAAAGTGATCCAGATTGTCCCTCTCATGTTTTTTGGCCAAGCTATTGTTGGATATCAAGACAGAGCCAGAGGGAGACGTCTGATCCGTTACTGGTGCAACAAAAAAAGTAATGATTGCAGTATTCATTCTCTTGACACTACGGATATACAAATTAAATCCTACCACAATCCATATAACAGTAGAGATATTCCACTTAAGTGTGTAGAAAACAATGCAAGAGAAACTTCTCATCTGTAAGCAGAAGCTACTTATGCTTGCAGGAAGCTTCAGTCTTGCTTTTTAGTTTTTGACCAAATGTTATGATGCACAGCTGGATTTTCAGCTGCAAAAATTCTTCAATGTCCACGCTGACACCAGTGGCTGCAAATTTGCGTCTGAATCCATGTCACTGCTGGATTGTTTCAACTTTGTGCAGCACGTACAAGGTCCCACCCACAATAAAGGTCATACATTATAACTGGTTTGTTCCACTGGCTTCTCCCTGACCAACCTAAAGTCCCTGGACCTGGCTGTATCTGACCACCGTGCCATCATCTTTAATGTTCCTGTTTCATTCACCCGATTTGCCCCCTGGTTTACTACAGAGCTTCGCTCCATGAAAGCCACTGGTTGGAGGCTGGAGAGGCTTTATAAAATAACCGGCCTCACTGTCCACCAGATGGCTTTTAAGGATTTTGTGAACTCATACAAGGAAGCTCTCTCCCTGGCCAGGACCCGGTATTATTCCACTCTGATCAGGTCTCAACAAAACCATCCCAGAGCATTGTTCTCTACCATCAACGGACTACTCTCCCCCGTACTGCCCCCCTCCCCCCTGCTGGCTCTGATCTCTGCTCCAAGTTTCATTACTTTTTTCAGGCCAAGTTTGACTCTATCCACCAGCAGCTTCTAGCTCCACCCTCTACCCCTCTGGTGTCTTTGTCACAGGATGTTGCTTCCCCTGCCACATGTCCCTCCCTTTCTTCTTTCACCCCTGTTGATGCTACTATGATCACTGAGTTAGTCACCAAAGCCTAGGCCTCCACCTGCTCCCTTGACCCCATGCCCACTGCTCTGGTCAAGGCCTGCTTACCCTCTGTCTGCTCATGCATTGTGGACATTGTCAATGCATCCCTTCAATCTGGTTCTGTTCCCATCAATCTCAAAACCGCCTCTGTTACTCCCATCCTTAAAAAGGTGGGTTTGGACCCTGTTGACCTCAGCAACTATCGGCCGATTTCCAATCTCCCTTTTATCAGCAAGATCCTTGAAAAAGCAGTTGCTGCCCAGTTTCATCATCACCTTTCTAACAATGAGATCTACAAAACCTTTCAAACCGCCTACATTGCTCACCACAGAACTGAGACCACCCTGGTTAAGATCACAAATGACCTCCTGATGGCTGCTGACTCTGATTGCATCAGCATGCTGGTTTTGCTAGACCTGACTGCAGCCTTCAATACTGTTTCTCACTCAATCCTTCTCAACCGCCTTTCTACCCACCTTGTACTCACTGGCTCTGCTCTGTCCTGGTTTTATTCCTACCTAACCGAAAGGAAACAGTTCAACAGGTCACCTTCAATGGATCCAGCTCTCACCCTGCCCCAGTTAACCATGGTGTGCTGCAAGGTTCTGTCCTAAGCCCCCTCCTCTTCACCATATACATGCTCCCGCTTGGCCAGATCATCCACCACCATGGGTGGGATTTCCATTGTTATGCTGATGATACTCAACTTTATCTCAGCACATCACCTTCCGCCCAGCTCCCTCCACAGTCCCTCAGTGACTGCCTGCATGAAATTAAAATCTGGATGAACACTAACCTGCTCAAACTCAACAGCCAGAAAACTGAACTCCTTCTTGTTGCTCCCAAGACTCTGCTCCGTGGGGTTGGAGATTGTGTCCTCACTGTCGATGGCGCCTCGATCTCGGCGTCCACTGAGGTTCGCAACCTGGGTGTCACCTTGGACTCCACTCTCTCTTATGACACTCACATCAAA
Organism: Remorina albescens; assembly: GCA_034769265.1. Lineage (NCBI taxonomy): Eukaryota > Metazoa > Chordata > Actinopteri > Carangiformes > Echeneidae > Remorina > Remorina albescens. The sequence goes on from CM068475.1 coordinate 53,514,152, forward strand.
TCCGTCACCAAATCCGCCTTTTTCCACCTCAGGAGCATCTCCAGACTCCGACTGTCACTCCCTGACTCTGTTGCTGAGACTCTCATACACGCCTTCATCACCTCACGTCTGGATTATTGTAATGCCGTTCTGTACGGGGTCACCAATAAAACTCTGGACAGACTTCAACATGTTCAAAACTCAGCTGCCAGGGTTCTCACTCGCACTAAACCTTGGCAGCACATCACCCTCACTCTCAAACAACTGCAGTGGCTTCCTGTTAAGTTCCGGATCACCTTCAAACTTCTCCTCCTCACCTGCAAATCTCTGCACACCCTTGCTCCTCAGTACCTTACAGACCACCTCCATGTTCACCACCCCTGCCGGAACCTGCGGTCTACGGACTTGGGCCTCCTCTCCATTCCCCGCACCAGCAGGCAAACCTTTGGTAGCAGGGCCTTCAGTGCGGCAGCTCCCACCTTTTGGAACTCACTCCCGCAGAAGATTCGCCAGGCACCAACTTTGGACTCTTAAAAATCACAGCTGAAGAGGCACCTTTTCCTGCTGGCCTTTCCCAGCTAGTTGCCTTGGATTTCATGAAAGGCGCTATATAAAATTGATTTATTATTATTTATTATTATTATTATTATTAATGTTTAAACACAATACATTCACAATCATAAAAGTTTCTACACTTTAACTGCATGCAACATTAAATTACTGCAGTGTAATTTGTCTAGCTGATGGAAAGAGGGCGTTGGAAAACCCTACTGAACTTTCGATCCATCCATCTATCGCTCTACTTACAGTTTTCTCCCAGTTTACTGAGATATTTGAAATCATAATGTTGAACCTTGACAAGAAAGGCAAGTAAGAAACAACCTTAGGCTTATTATATTTAACAAGGTTTTTCTCTGCAGATTTTCAATGTGAATTCCCTACCTTGGGGTTTTGTTTGTAACCACACATGTTCATCAGGATGCTAACAAAGTCTCAGACTCCACACAGTCACTCGATCGCTGTTATAAGTTCAAACATAAGACGGATCGGACTCTCATTATTACCAGCAGCATCTCATAAGGACGCCTGAGCCAGATGATGACATGGAATTGTAGTTTGCACATTTCAACCAGAAAAAGAGCGTTTATCCCACACACACTGCTGCTTATATGTTGCATTATGCTGTGATGATTTAATCGGGTGATCCTGTCTGTGTTTCTCAGTGACTGGTGTAAAGGGAGTTGGAGGGTTAACATAAGCAAACAATGTTCACTCAAATCTAATGAATTCCTACATCCAAGCAAACACGTCAGCCCATTGGTGAAAATATTCCATTCAAGGATTTTTCATAGTAAATAAAAGAACTATAACTCTGATAGCAACAGTAAACATTCAGCTGTCTACACGCAAGCTGGAAATGTTTAGGCCTACAGGCTTGGTCTTTGAAGTTGCATGTTTCAAGGTTATATCTGTTCCAATGTGAAATCATTTCAATTCCTATTTCCAAAACCCATCATTGCACTGCTCAACTCGTTTTTAATGGCAAAATTGTGCAAATATAAATGAAAATGTATCAGTGGATCTATGTGATTGAGATTCGCAGAAGCTTAGCCTGATGATGTTAACCACAGTAACAGATCTGAGGGGAGCGAGCAAGGTTTATTCTTGCACCATAGCAGCCTTTAGTCAACCCTTGTTTGTTTGGCGGTGGCTGGGCAAAGCCTTTCATCAAAGAGGGGCTGGGGGTAGAGGCCGGGGGTGGGTGCCAGGGATAGGTGTTGGCAGATGATAACAAGACAGCCTGGCAGAATGGGAGCACTCATAATCATTGGTATAGCCGCAGTAATACACATCAAATGGTCAATGAGCTTAAGAGCTATGTAGCAACCTTAAGATACATGCAAAAGAGTGCCATTAGCACACCAGGCATTAGGAGACAGCAATCAGTGCAGCAGGTGCTTAATTGGTGTAGCAGCAAGTTAGAGAAATGAAGACATTAGTTATTCATCTGCACCACTGGGCAGCCACTACATTACAGAACGAACAGACAATCTCTAACAGCTCAGTCATCTCAGCCAAAGCTGACTGCACTAATGTAGAAGGAAACCAGACAGACAGACGAAGAACCACGAAGATGCATCTGAACGTGCCACATTATCAATTTGACTTTCACTGGAGGACAAATGGTTTGAGGGATCGCAGGTCAATATTTCAAAATAAGGCCGCGCTGGTCACACAGTTGATAATCTGCCCTAAGATAGCCATTTTGAACTGAGTGCCCAAATAAATTTGAGAGGGCGAAAGTCATCCCATATGCTTTGAAACATATGATTGCAATTGAGAGACCATCTGGCCCCACATGGGCAGCAGGGGAAGCTCTGAGTCATTGAAATGGTGTCGGTGACCACTGCTGACACACGGCGTCTACTGCAGCGGTGTGATGCACTTGACTCTTGGAGCTATAAATATATTTTGATTCTGCAGCTTCCACCACTGAAAATCTTCTTTCCCTTGAGCTGAACTTGGTTGGGGCTTTTTGTGCGTGTGCGTATGTGTATGTATGTGTGTCGTGCATGCAGCTTGTTATTGCTGCTCATTTTGTTTTTTTGCTTTCTACTTTTGTCAATATAAATGACAAAACAATTATAAATTTTACTTGAAGTAACTTTAAGCTGCACCTTCTGTAAATGTACTCCTGCGGATCGTCTCCACCCCCCATTTTTCTTTTATTCAACTACTATCTTGAATGCTTTCATTCATCTATGATATGATTAGACAAAAGCACGAGCTGATCATGCTGACGCTAGTCGGGACATATGGAGTTGCAGAGGAGGAATGCAGTGACTGGACAATAAGATGGACGATCGACCTCTGAGCACAGTGTTTTACACAGACATGGTGACGGGAAGATAATCTGGGTGTTATCACTACTATCCACAGTTTTTTAAACTATCTGGTTGATTCTTAGATTCATAAAATGTCCGCCCACATATAAACCTAGGTTAAGTTAAACTTCCATTAATGGCACAGGTAAATGAAAAGTCAGTGCTTGGGAGCTTCCTGACAGATTTTTGAACTCCTTTTATTCACACGCTCTTTAAATCTGCGACGTTGCAGACTTTACTCGAGGTATCAGCCAACATTCAGTACCTTTCTGATGTTAAAAGTGAAATAAAAAATAAGCAAGGACAAGTTTGCACCGCAGAGCAGCAAGTACTGTGCCAATTTCTTTGTTCTATTATAATAATGATTAGTTTTCATGTGATCTGATTGAACAAAATTATTAACATGAACGCTTCTAATATATTCAGAAAGTGAGAATCACACGCTTCCAATTAAATATTAGCCCCGCACCTTGCTCTCTACAGATATGCCTCCACTCGTAACATGATTTCCCTAAGTGATGCCACATTTCTTATACAGCATTTGTTGCAGCTTACCACCCTCACACAGGTGAGTCAATTTCAAATAAATTAAATAAATGTTATCATAATTATTATTATTATTATTATTACTTAAGAATCAGGTCATCTCATAGTGCAGGGTTTAGGGCTTTGCTTTGGTAGACTTAGGAGACAAAAAAGCAAGAAAAACATTCTCTTAACACTGAGCTTTGTGAATCCCAACGATCACATTTTGTTTAGCTCATGCTTAGCTGGAGTCAGTGGTGTGACAGAATGATTCTACTGTTCCAGTGAGTACGCCCCCTCTGATGTCGAAATGAAATCTCCGGATACTTAGGGGGACAGTGATTATCGCATATAGAGTGTTTAGATGCGGAACCTTCATTGTTCACCACAACTGGTGGTCTGCGAGTGTACATTTCTAAGGATGAACGCAGAAGCCTAGACGGGATGCCAGATGGTGCAGAGATTAGACATATGATCGTGTATGTATTTGTTTTGGTTTAACGCCTCTGCACTGATGCCTCCTGAAATTACCAGTGCACCTGTAACATATGGGCGAATACAGATGGGCGGCAAGTTAAAGCACAAACAAACGTAAAGTGTCTCACAAAAGTGTTGGGCCCCAACGTGCCACCAGCACAGGGGAAACGGTGACCACCATCAAATAAGATTTTCCCTGTCCAAGAAGCAAGTCCAAAATATCACCTTGCTGCTCACATGGGTTGAGATCCAGTGACCAGCTGGTCCCTTTGTGTAATGCCCATTACATAAAGGAAGCAGCTGGTCGTGCTGAAGCTAACCGGGACATACAGAGGCTGCTGAGAATGAATGCAGCGATGAGGGAAGAGAGACAGGCCCAGACAACGGAGACTGATGGAGAAGAATATACCTCCCTTTTTTCAAAATGTCTAATGTCAGATCACTGGACAATAAGATGGACAATCGACCTCGGTGAGTGCAGTGTTTGACACAGAGCGATGGAAGGAAGCCCTACCCATAGTCGTCCTTGTGTCCTATGGATAATTAGTAATTGCCCCCCCCGGCATTTACCTCTTTGTTCTTTCCTTTGATATGTCTCCCTTTTTAATTTTGACAATATACACCAATTCTGCTATTGAAATTTCAGATTCTTCATACCAGATATGATTAAAAAAAAAAGTGAGAGAGCTGCACACACCTACACACCTCCATGCAGCCTGCAAAGAAGCAATACTTCAAATTGACAAACACTGAGAAAACATACAGTCAGTCTACTTATGTTTTGAGCAACAGTATGAACTAATACAATTTTAGCCGAAGCGAGATTGTGTCAATATAATGGTAACAAATTTAACAGGTTAGCCTCATTCTAATCTCGTGTGCAGATCTGTTATTGAGTTTGAATAAATGAATGATCATTAAAACAATCTGCATCATTCCTTTATCACGGCTTTTGATTTCCCAATCTGCTGCCGCACTCTCATTGCTGCTGCTACTTCGCCTTTTGCTATTTTTTTCTCTGTACCTGTCTGCATCTGGCAGGTTATAAAACCTCAGGGTGAAAGGTCATCATCTTGTCCTTGACAGTCTCAGAGTCAGCTTTCCAATATGTACAATATCTATTTTATTTTTGGTACAGAGGTTGCTGTAGAAAAAACTAGGACTGTCCCAGTTTCAGCATTTCTGTCCAGACTTGGTCCCACAGTGTCAGTTCTCACGACATCACTAACACGTTAAGTTCATCGCTTTGTTTTAAAGATCTATTCAGGCCAAAACAGAGGAGGAGGATATTTGCCAACACATTTCACAGCCAAGGCAAAAAAAAAAAAAAAAAAAGCAGAAAATTTCCTGCCAACTGCTGCAACACCCAAACCTGTCAGTCATGCAGACTTTGTGTGTTAGTGAACTACAGACACGCACACAGCAATACCCAAGTACACACAAAAAGTGCACATATAGTCACGCACAGACACACAAATCCATAAGCAAACGTAATTTCACACACAAGCCGACATCCTGCAACACACAGGCACCAAGCGATGCATTCAAGCATTCAGGCAGATCGATGTGCTATCAGAAAGCCAGCAACACCCAGGCTGAACCCCCGAGGCTCTGGCCAAGTTACTCAGCACTTTCCCTGGCCACTCAAGTGGGGCCATGCTGGGCTCTAGGCTAAAAGCCAAAGACAGGAAAGTAGCATATGGGCAAGAACAGAACTTTTGACACAAAGTAATTCTGTCATTTATATGACAGGAGCCATCATTATCCCCTTAGTGGGAGCACAGTTCACTTGAGATGTCTGGTTGAAGGTATTGTTGGTATGTAGCCTTTGGTGCAATCAAAAGTGCACTGTCAATTATTTGAGGGGTTGAAAGATAACTATTTCATACCTTCTTTGTGAGTTGCTCCAGAGACAGTGTGTAATTTTCTCTTCCCTGCAATTGTTTTATCTGTTATGCTTCATTTAATGACAAACAACAGCCCACACTTCGACTGGTCATTAAGCCAAATTCATGCTATTCATGTAAAGAAGGTCTCACATATTAAAACATCCAAATACAACTTCAGGGACGAGCCAGAATTTCCATACATGCAGCTTATTTCATGACATGGTAACAATTATTAAGATTATTGTATGACAGAAGGGAGATATACAGGGAGATGGAGCGAGAGATTAGGAAATGTTTTGTTTGCTGTGGGAATAATGTATTCCTTTGATTGACATGCCCCTTGAGAAAGGATTCAGTTTTCGTCTTATAGCAAACTACAAAACAAGAAAGCAGAGGAAAAAGCAGAGAGCGTGTAATACCAGCATGATACGTAAGCAATAGGAAGTGATCTTGGGATGAGATTGCAGGCTACTCCAACAAAAACTGTTTTGTAACTGTGCCAATAGTGGATAGTGGAACTAAGTTTATTGCCTTGTAGCTTGCTACTCTGTCTGCATGTTACCTCAGGCCAACTACTTTTACTTGTCTTGCTATTTCTATTACCATCTATTCCTTCTGTGGCCCCCGCTGAGCTGCATATAGAGGCTTTTTGCATCTGGTAGAAATTTGCTCAGTTATTTTCAGAGACATGTTCCCTGTTCCCCGGGGATTTCTAAGATACATAAGGACAATTATTGTAACAGTTAATAGCACCTCTGTAAAGTGGAGTAACATGGATAGTTAAAACGTCCCAGTACCTCTTGTCCAATACATTCTCTTGGTCTGAACTAACTGTTGTACAAAATAATGCAAAAAAAATAAATAAATAAAAAAAGTTCTTGAGCGCTTTCATTTTCTTTTGGTTACATTTCACACTTTTGATCGCCCTCCAACTTGCTAAATTTATCTGACTGCAAATCAGAAAACTGCTAGTGGCCAAATAAGGGCAGATAAGTGGAGAGAATAAAGACAAGAAACTGACAAAGTGAAAATGAGGCCAATCTTTAAAGGGTATTAGATTTAGAACACTGTATTTACCTTTTCAGGGAGATTATTGAGGATTTAATTTTAAGCATGACCTAAAGATAGAGCATGAAAACGTAAAGTAGACTAGATAGCATTTTCAACTCTGACTGACACCTATATTCTCATTTGAGAACTGAAAATTCAGGGATTGGTTTTGTTCACGTTTGCAGTCTTATCATGAAAGACCAGGTATTCCAAAATAACACGAGCACAGCTGCCTATGTCTCATCACTGAAACCAAACCTTCCTGCTTATAATTAGTGTAATACTTTTTGCAGTGCATGGAAATAACATATACAAGGAATGAATGGAGAGGGGGCTAGAAAATAATGAGGTGCAGATACGCAAGACGATGATTTGTTTGTGACAATGTAGAGACAAAAACGAAATGCGGCACCTTTGACGAATGTCCTCTACAGCTGTTGCTGAAAAAATATGTTTAAAGTATAAAACACAAATAAAGATGGGGAAAAACATAACCGCAACCACATACAAACACACAAACCAAGTTTTACATTTGCAGATAAACAAATAGAAAAACAGACACTTCCACTGCCAACAGAAGACCAAGTAAATGTAGAGCTTGAGCACATTTAGCGCTGGATGTAACACTGCCAAAGCAAATTATCTGGTGATTGGAATAAAATCAAATTCATAACATCTTAATGGAGCATAACAAGTAATTACATCACTCCCAGTATGTGTTGGACAAGTCATCAAACCAAGGAACAAAGACAAAGCAAAGTTTTATAACGTACAATCTAACCCACGAATAAGTTTTGATCGTGATCACTGAGCTTTTTTTTTTTTTTTTTTTTTTCCCAATCAGCAAATTTTGCTTTTGATGATTTTCACACAGAACAGTTCAATGAAACAAAGTGAATTAAATGAAGTGTATTTTATTTATTATATTACAGTTCCTTGCTGGTTCAGTTCTGTGTCTTCATTTTGGATCTTTAAGTTAATAACATGACATGGTACTTAGTTTCTATGGTGCTTAATGCAATATTTATAATTAACATGTGAATGCTTTCATGCACATTGTGGACACCAATGTGTCCTTTCTCAAGATCTTGCTAAACTGCATCTTTTTACAACAGCAAAAAACTAAACTCTCAAGGAGTCAGAATTTTGACGGAAAATTAAATAAATAAAAAATATTGACTTTTTAATGTAGCCTTGCGTAAAGAAATGGAACCACCACATGCGATCGGCAGGGTATCTGAAACTGTTACACCAGGAAGTTCTATTGATGTGGTATCCAGTGGTTCGAAATGCTGTTATGAGAGCTCAGTGAACCTGTCTTGGACCTAATTAATCTCTTGAGTGCAAATAAAAACAAAACAAAACAAAAAAAAAACAATCACACCACAAAACCAAAGTTGTATTTGAAGTCTTTCATAAGGGTGGTCAAATTTCAGTCACCAAAATAACACCAAAATAACAAGTTTGCCAAGGCCACGTGTGGGCCAGGGCACAATTGCTCACAGGCAACACTGAGCATTTTATGAAGAAGGAGAAAATCAAACTGAACTGTGGTAAATTCCACGCAATGCGCCTTGAAGTATTGAAGGAAATAACTGCTTCAGTCAAAGGGACTTTCAGCTGATGTAAATCGGTAAATGCAAACATGGTTTTAGTGTTTTGTCAGACACTGACATTCTTCATCAAAGAGGCAAATGATAAAGAAATTTGCAATTATTTAAACATAATAATGTACTGAATGGTGGCTTTCAGAGACTACTGATTTTCATTCCTTCACATAGAAAGTATGTATGAAGCACATAAGGACTTGATGAAGAAGAAAATTGTTGAGGAAAACCCCAGCCACATATTATTGACATGGGAACTTGTAGTAGCTGTAACTTTTTGATTTCTACAGATGTATGCTGAATGAGAAAACCATGTTGCTTTAAAAGAAGCTTCTATTTTAAGAAAACCTACAGGATGTTCCCGACCAGGGTCACAGCTGGAGCAAAACTGCTCTGATTGAATGTGGTTTCTGATTTCCAAATGAAGATGTGCCAACTTCTGATCAGAATGATATAATATTAATCTTGACAGTTCGTATCTGCTTTGCCAAGACCTGCTCCCTAAATTCCGTCAAAGCTGCAATTAAAAACATCATGTTACTAATTGATGAACACCCTCTTGGTGAACAGCCTTACATTGAATTAAACATGTGGAGTTTATTTTCCATTCCAGGAGAGCTGTGAATGATGTTTGTTAGACCTACTAGCAGATGTAACTGCAATTTGCATCAGAAATGTAAATTTCTTCCCTGTTAAGTAGGTTAGGCAGAGCCATCATATGAGTATAGGAAGGATGTAAGAGGGAGACTCTTTGGGGAGGAGAAATAAGCCGAGACAAAGGACAGACACAGATAAGATGAAAAGACAGACGGAGAGAGAGGACGAAAGAAAGAGCGAGGGTATATCAGGCAGCAGCCAGTTCCACCATGATTGCAGATGGGGTCTTGGCACCACTGTCCCTGTGCCTCTGATGCTCTCTGATTGCAGCCTCTATGGGCTGCCTCTCAGGGCTTTGGATGCCAGCTTGTATTCCAGTAGACCAAGACACCCCTTTACAGCCAGCAGCAGGTGCACTGTATGTCGTACACAATGAAAATTAACAGTGCCAGGATAATTAATGCATTACATTGATCTTAGCATCAATAAAGTTGCTCAATAGTTGAAATAAGTCAGATTGAAAGTGTTGTTACCCTATACATCTCAACAAAATAATGGCTATAAATGGGTCTGATTTCTCATAACTTGGATGCATTGGCCAAAGTTTTACCTCTTTTGTAATCCACTTCATGTAGAGCAAAAACCAAACGGGAATGCATCTATGATGTACACATGATCATAATGCGCATAATAATATACAACATGTACACCTACAGAAAAAAAATTATCTACAACATTTTGTACTACTTCATTTAGTAGATCTACTGTGCAATCTTTCTGTTACAGCAAATCACATTTTAAAGTGTAGAACGGACCAAATACAGTGTAAGTGAAGGCTCTCCTCTTTGCCCCCCCTCCCCGCCGCCACCGCCACCACCGCCACCATACAAGCCTTTCTACCTATCCCTCGCCACCGCTGTCTACCAGCAGCCTTCCCAGTCGACCAATTTAAAGCTGAACGCAGTTGTGGCCCAGACCCGAGTGACTTCGTTCATTATCCTTGTTTCCTCCTCACCTACATAATCACCTCTTAAAAACAAACACCAGGCCTATGTTAGGCACATTGTCCCAAATATCGTCAGTAGAGCCACCCACCCACATACCTCTACAAACACACACACACACACACACACACCCCTACATACCCATATTTCTAATGGTCTTCCCTGTAATTAAAGCCATTTATCAAAAGCACACCTTGATTTATGGTTGAATTGAAAATACACCAGAAAAGATGCTGCTGGTCTTGGTGACTCCAGCTACGGAAGGTGATTAATATGCTACGCTGTTACAGACGCGAGAGTGGCGTGATCCAGATACGCACCGTCTCATACAGAGAGGAGCAACTGAGAGCATCAATTCGTGCATCCACCTCTGAGAAGGCAGGTGTAGTGTGGAGTTTTAACTTACCATAAAGGCAGACTGTTTATAGTCCCACTCCATCTCCATGCTGTGAATCTCTGTTTTTAATTGACTTTCTCCTACAGTTTATGCAAATAACATCAGACAAAAGCACAATTGAATAAGGCCCTGAAACATGATATTTTTCTGAATAACATGTACAAAACAAATGGTTAAACTATGCTCTTATTTACTTACTGGTAAATAAAGTCTTGCATTGCTGTTGTTTTTTTTTACTGGAGAATATCTGATGGCTGTTTGCCAAAAGTAACAGTGGTGAAATAATGAGGTGCTCAGTAGCACCACAAAAAGGTTGAACCGATGTGCTAGGTGTTCCACATAATACAGTGAGTAATGCATTTAGTGGGCTGAGTAGAGAATAAAAGCAATGTACTAGAGCAATCTCCTACATGAGAACAGACACATTTGGATGAAGTGTATCTGAGGAAGTAAACAACCTACAGCTGCAAATAAATCACAAAAGTAATCTTTCATATGCAGCATGAATGAGTATTTGATGAACGATAAATACTTCTCAAAGTGTATCTGCATGCGTGTTTGTGTGCGGTGTTTGCAGTGTAACAAATCCCCCTGAACAACATTATTGTGTGTTTTGAGCAAGAGGTAGAGGAAACTTTATCACCAGAACTTGGAAAGCGGCGCCAAATGGGACAGAAACTAAAATAAAAGAGAAGAGAGCTGTTCCCTTTGCCCAATTTATCAAAAACTAAGCTACATCAGAATTCAAGCACTTTTAAATTGCGTCAATGATGGAGTCGGAGGGAACACAGACAAGAGACAAGAATCGCGCCACTGAGAAGGTCTTTGTAGTTTAATGCAGTTAATATGCCTCAGGCCTCATGCCAGCCAGGAGAGCTGCATGTCCGCAAACTGCTTCTCAACACAAAGTGGAAGGCTTTGCTCGCCGTGCCAAGCCGAGTGAGGCCAATCTCCTTCAGGTAAACTTTTTTTTTTTCTTTTTCATTTTTATAGACTTAAGGCATGCTTAATTAAGAAATGTGAGTGATGCTATAGAAAATGCTCAAGGCTGCCATGTTTTTGGGAGTAATCATGTTTGGTGGTGGGACTGCGGAATGCCTCAGAGAGCCTTGGTCTTGCTCTGCAGGATACAGATAAGGTGGCTCTCCTCATTTCTTCTCCACGTTTTATCGGCTGTCAGCGCAGTATGCCCTATAGCTTCCCAGTATGCCGTAAAAATCAAAACTGCATTTTCACCTAAGGTTTGCATGAATTAACCGATTATAATGTCTTTTTATGAAAGCTCTCTTAGAGGAGGCTCACTCGCGGCTAAGCACATTCATGCAGTAGTCCAGTTTCTGCACAGTAACACCGCTACTGGTATTATGTGGTATCATTATTTTTGATGGCCGGTCAGGGTTGATGACAGCACGCTGCATCAACTTTACTGAGAGGGGCTGCAGCGATGGAAGAAACAAACAGCTTGCAAAACTAAGGTGAGCTCTAACACCAATCAATACACCTCATTGCTGTATTTCTCAGCATTGTGGCAGACCCCGGTCAGAGAAAGAGCTATTAAAGCAACTTTTCAGACCTGACAACCCAATTCAATCTTCAGTGAATGTCATTTGCCACCTGCTCCGGCTAATGTATCTCCACCCTCTGGAGACAGAGGCCATATAAAGATAAAGTCCATATTTGAGTCAGGACAAGGCTCTTTGAAAAGACATGTTTGCTTTTTTGCTTTTTTCCCATCTACAGTATGTTTCACGTTTCCACTGTTAGTGGTTGCTGTTGCATTTAAATATAGACCATTAAAGAGAAAGCAGATAGATGATTCTATTGTGCTGTTATTAACAGGATTATTATGAGTGCAATGAAAGAAGGCCATTTCTGTTTCTGGGTTATTTTTCTTCAGTTGACTTTAACAGCATCTAACTAGTCTCACACATGAGATTCAATCAGGAGTTTCCAAACATTACTTTCCTGAGACACATCTCATAAATTCCAAAATATATTTCACAGCTTGTCAGCATTTTGTCGCCACAGAAATTAATGTTGGATGAAGAAGGTGTTAATGTTCAATTTTCCACTTAACATGTCCCCTTGGCAACAATTTTCAGTTGTTTTTTTTGTTTTTTTACTGAAAGTAACCTACTTTGTCTTATTTGACAAAATATGGCTACCACAGCAAACTGACTCAGAATTTTAATTGTGCTTCAAAGCAGAGTAGCATCCACCAACTGGCTGTACTCTTAAATAATAACAGAAAATCACAAAGTGTGGGGCTTTTTTTTTTTTTTAAGTTTACTTTACCATAAAGGAAAGGAAGAGTGAGAAAGAGGGGCAGGGACAAGCAGGAAAGAGGCGCACCAGCCAGGTTTTGAACTGGAGACACCTGGTCAGGTATCTGCCCAGGCTATGCAGTTATCAGGTCGCACCATAGGCCAATTTCAACAGAGCTGCACACGCCACAATCTTCTCCGTTAGAGAATATAAAGCACCAGCCATCAGGATTTCAAAGTCCTAGTTTGTCTCTCTGCTTGACTCCATGTTTCACTCAGCTCTACCTGTGAGTGGAGCTGTTTCTGATCAGCTTTTAATAAAACTTCTGTGGTGTTTATCAAACACTCGACTGACTTCTCTTTCAAAGTCCTGAAACACACAGTTTCCGCTGTACATACGAAATACATCTGATTCACACACACACTGCAGTTTTCGCTGCAAATATACTTCATTGTGGTTTGAAAACACTGAGTAGATTATTTCTGATGTTAACTTCTTCACACCTATCACCTGGTGCAACACTGTCATTAAGCCCTTTGTTTCTCAGCCTCTGAAGCAGATAGAAATGAGAAATTATATGAAAAATAAAACATTTGAGTCCTTAAACCTTTTCTTTTATTCTAAATTATTGCATTTGAAGGAATAAAATTTGATGAAGAACAAAAAAAAAAAAAAAAAAAAAAAGAAAAAGATTCAACTAACAAATGCATGTTTTTCAAGGCCTGTTCATTTGTTAACCCAAAGCCCATTACTTATAATGAAGGTCATACCTGGAAGCTATCAATAGGTTTTTATTTATATTTTTATCCAGGGTGGAGTAATAAAGATTTCTTAACCAGTACCGTAGCCTTTATTGGGTTAATGGTTAGTGGTTAGCGCTGTTGCCCCACAATAAGAAGGTTGTAGGTTCGGTTCCCGGCCTGGGGCCTTTCTGTGCGGAGTTTGTATGTTCTCCCCGTGCCTGCGAGGGTTTCCATTGGGTACTCCGGTTTCTTACCACTATTCAAAGACATGCATGTCTAGGTTAACTGGTGACTCTAAAATTGTCTGTAGGTCTGAATGTGAGTGTGAATGTCAGTGTTTGTTGGTCTGTCTGTCTGTCTCTGTGTGTTAGCCCTGGTGACCTGTCCAAGGTGACCCCGCCCTCGCCCAATGTGAGCGAGATAAGCGGTTGAAGATGAATGAATAAATGAAGTTTCTTTTTAGTGAACAAAATTGCAGTTTATCATCAGCTTCTCCATATGCCAGCAATCCCGCCATAAATTCCTCAGAAATTGCACGGTGTAGTTTCATAAATTGCAGTCCATTTTTCATCGCACTTTTTATTCAGGAGAAACAGTGTTCCTCACCATCAGGTCAAACATCTCTTACACCTGAATAAATTCAACACCTTGGTAAAAAGAAACTTCCAGGCTTTTTTTTAATTAAGCCCTTTATATTTTGAAATTAAATTTTGCTTTGTTCAGCGTGGTTTTCCAAGTTGAGCTGGAGGCCACAGCCAGCCTGGGGTTAACTGTGTAACACTTCAATATCGTATTGCAGATTTTAGTGTAATTTTGCAAAATCTATTGGTATATTAAAATTTTTGGAAGAAAGTGATTTTGCAAGACAATGTTTGACAGCTTCAGTCTTTGAAACGGATGCATAGTTAACCTTTAGTGTGTATCGAGTGCAGTTTCTTGATTGAATGATGAAACCACTGGGACTGCAAAATCAAATGATGTCATCTTGCAGGGATAGAGATGGAGCACCCCTTTTCTCCTGAGGGCCATGTGTCTGACGACAAGTAATATATCAGTATAAAAGTGTCTCTACTTCGATTCATTCATTTACCTCGTCTGAAATTATGAGCCTACTAAGGTCACAAGGTGAAAGAGAGCTAGCCATGGTGTTTGCGACGTATCCCCGTTTCCATTCGATTCTCTATTTGCACATGCATCAATCTTTCATGTAAGCTATAGCCAACCGAGTCGGAGGAGGAGAAGAAGAGGTGGAGCGCACCAAGGATGGATGGATAGATGGGCAAAAGTGAAAAATAGGTAGCAAGAGCAAGAAAGGAGGAGCTGCAGTGGTGATGGAAAGGCAACGTGAACAGTCAAGGTGCCAGTAAACACGTGGAAAGAGTGAATGTTTTCACCCTATATGTGGATGTGTCTGTCTCTAATATACAGACATTAGCATGTCCTTGAACCCGAGTCTGCGCCAACAGGTATCTCCTGCTAACAGACCACCCCTCTGCTGGTAATTACACAGGAAGGTCTACATCAGGTGGCACAGGACCGAGCCGAATTTACATAAATCTGCATGTGTCACTGGGCCTGGCTACAGCCTCTGGCACTCTGTTTGAATCACACTCATTCTCAGCAGACAATTTGTTCAGATTGAACCAAAAGGATGGTGAGAGGGTAAAATGGCCTTGATGCTCCCTCTGAAATCCACATATACTGTTGAATTCACTGACCTATTTGTCCTAACAGAGAATTTTCCTTTGAACATGTTAAGAAGCAAACATGCTTGTATCTATATATCTTGTGTGTGTGTATATATATAGAGATAGATAGATAGATAGTTAGATATAGATATCAAAGCACCTAGAGTTTCACTGTGATGACCAAAGAAAAAAATCTATAAATCCTTCAATGGTGCCTACTTTGTCAAATTGTCACATTTTTGTCAGGCATCCATCTCTGTATGTGTGCAAAGTTTCCATGCATACATTCACTTGTTACAGCATATGTGTGTGTGTGTGTATTCGTGCGCTTGGTGGGCACTACCTTACCTATGCTTTTGTCCATAACTTGTGAGCAGTGGGATCCCACGGTGAGAAGTGTTTCTGCTGACAAGAGTATATTCAAGGTAATGGAACCACTCTGTCGTGCCAGAGAAGAGCGCTAAAGCAGAACTGAGTTCTGTCTCCGACTGCACGCACTGCTGAGCCTCCAGATGACAAAATGTCTCACTGGCTGACCGAATCAAACACAATAAATCCAAAAAAGAAGAAATAAAAGACTGAAGGAGAAAACGCTCCCATTTGTCATATTTTGCGGTCTAAGGTAGAGAAGTATGTATTTTCAATTTAAAAGGCTGTCAGTAAGTAGAGTGGCACTTGAAAAAGTTATGCTATGTAAAAACCCCTCTACAGGCACTGGATGATGCTCAAGCCACAGAAGAAGTAAATGTTTATGTCACTGAAGCAGGTGACATTCTGATGTTGCTTCGTAATGTAGAAAACAACACAACACAATGGGATGACGAAATCAACAGAGAAGTGGCTGAATAATTAAAATGGAATGAAAACAATACGTGACAGACTTCATTAACAAACTATAAATTATTCCCGTTTGAATTTACATATTTCCATTGTATTTCATCATCTTAAACAAATAAAACCGCAACAACTCAATGCAAAGAGAATAAATGAATTACCAAGCAAGTGAATTCGTAAAAACTTCCTGAACTCTGTAGCACAGCCACCGGTAGCTGGCTGCTTATTGTTGATCTCCATGGAGAGATTGTTCCCCGGAGGAGCAGACTGCAAACCAGCATACATTATTGCTGATCTCTGTGGAGAAAGAGCACGGTTGTAGATAGGCATTGCCCGGGGCTCCCAGAGGGGCTGGACTGAACCAGTGAGCTGTGGCAGCAATTTAGAGTTGAGTCTGGACTTGTGCGGTCTGAGTCTTGCGGTGCAGAGGTCTGTTGGGAATCTGATTGGTCATGGCTGTAACAAAAGGATGACAAGGCTGCCTCCTGACTGTCTCAGAAGTGTGAAGCAGGCCTCCATGGACCACCTCGGTTGCAAACGATAGAAACCTCCCTTTTCAACTCCTGTCTCAATTTTTTTTTTTTTGCTTTTATCATAAACCTGCTGAGCTCACACATTTGTTTCTTAAAATATAACTCAGGCTTAGCTATGCCCACTCAAGCAAGGTAACTGGTGTATCGGGACTGAAAGTCAGCAGAATAATCATCACAAGGCAAATGCGCGCATATGAGCATACAGCACATGCACAGTTAACTGAGCAGTGCGAAGATGTTTTCCAGGGGAGGAACAAAAGAAGGAAAAAAAAACTTTTGTAAATATCCCTAAATCAATGAGAATAATTCATTTCCAGACAAGTTATTTCACAGTAATTGTTGTCACTGCGATGCAAAGAAGCAACCAGTTCTATCTCCTGTTGAGAGATAGAACATCACCTCGACCTGGAGGGGGAGTCTGTCTTTAATCTGCGCAGCTCACATGCAGATGCTATTCAAATCCTCAGGAACCAGACATGCTGCCTGTGGGTCTGTGTTTGTATGTGTCTGTACACCCACATGCAGGTTTGTGTGATGGAATAACAGATCGGACAGAGGGAACAACAGAGTAAACTTCAAATTAGGAAAAGTTAGACTTAAAACTGTTATATATTTGTTTTTGTTCTGCCCATTTTCACTGACCTTGTATAAGCGGCTGGCCTTTCTGGAAAGGTCCACTGTACACCACCTGGTAGTGTTTGACCTGGAAGCCGGGCACACAGCCGTCATGGCCTCCATCCTCTTGGCCACCCACATGAGCAACCTGTGACACAAACAAAAGAAACCAAAAAATCGATATTAGGATAATACACTCGAACACGATGTTACTGCACAGGTAGGACCCAACATGGAGGATAAATTAAAGAAATAACAGTATAATAACGGTTCTCTTTAAAAGACTTAACCCTGTTTAATCCTGGAATAACAACACCAGGCTGAAGAAGATACTCAAGTTTTGCAACTGTCAAAAAATACTACTTATTTATATCACTTTGGACTTTTTGACATTATTGGACTCTTGCAAATTCACAACAGTGTGACCAGTTTTTATATTTTTGGAATATATTCATAACAACTTAACACTTAGATTCACAACTGGGCAGCCAATTTTACACTATAAGTTTTTACAATTATTATATCACACAACATTATAATAAAATCTATCTGCAATGAATCAACATTCTTTTTTTTTTTTTACCCTGGTTTCAAATGAAAGTTGCTCATTTACACTTTACTTTGAAGCAGACACAAGCCTTTGTAGAGTTCATGCAAGCCTGACACAAGCCTGTTAATTAAACACAAAATTTCATCCTATGATTTGGTGTGGATCAGGCTTCCAATGGTGCTAAATGAAGTTTTATTGCAGGCCTGATTCAAAGTGATTCAAAAAGGACGTGTGCAGTAGCTCAAAATATCAATCTGGTATTTCAAAGTTTACAATACTCTACACTGCTGCCTTTGACTTTTAGTCAGTCATTTGACTTAAAAATTGTGCAGGGAAATAAATAGAGTTTGGTTTTTTTTTGCAAATCAATTTCCATCTCAGCTCTCATGGCGTGTAGTGCAAAGTGTGGCACCTCAGCTGGTCTCTTAAGAGAGCCACATTTAATGCAGGAGATGTAGAAATAAACATAAATGCATCTAGGTAATTAATTCATTCAAAGGTATGTCCCATGTTGTTTCCTTTAAACAGCACACTGACGTTATTAATCAATTCAACTTCTAAAAAGTAAATTGCTGTGAGTTATTTAGCAGCAGAGTTCGTCTTTGGTGACGAAAGTAAAGACATTTTTTTATCATTATTATTACTGGAAATAATTTTGCTTTATGTGCTCTCTTTTCACAAGTCAGCTTCTTGAAAACTATTTTCAGAAGTGGAATATAAATCACTGAAAAATTAACAAAAGCGTAATCTCAATACTGATTTACAAGATACTGCTTTCTGCCAAATCTAAAAGTAGAGCTTGAAAGATGATTGCATGCACTGTGGTAATTTGTTCAAGATAAATTACAATATATTACATTTTCTTCAGATGTAAAGCAATATCATCTGTCAAAATGAGTTCAGGTCAGAAAGATTTTGTAAATTGCCAGCTAAAATCTGTGCAGCAGAGAGAGAAGGAGAGCAAGAGAGGGAGAGGGACAGCGAGACGGAGGGCTACTTTCCAATTACACACACACAGATACCACTTTGACCACATGCTTTAAGAGTTAAGCAAACATGACCTGGCCTTGTCCTGAATGATGTCATGTCAGGAGTGTTCTGAGGAGTTCTAGTGAGTGATTTCCATTTCTAGGAATCCTCATTCCAGGGTCAAGATATAAGTAAAAATAATGTCTTCAGATATTTTGAGTACCATTGGATATCATTACAAAATTCAAGATCAATTCGGGGGCAAGACTTTTGACAGATAGACAACAGATACTGCAGCTCTGGAAACCAGGAGCTTAACGATTTTAGCAAGACTAACAATCCCAAATGATTTATTGTAAACACAGCCATCCCTACAGGAGGTAGGTCAGCTTTGTATTGAGCGCCGAGGAGCAAATCATGACAAACTTTAAGGAAGCAGACAGAAAGGAGGTGAAAAGCTCTGAGGCTCATTAATAGATTAACAGAGTATTTTGAAAAGGTTTCCATATAATGAACTGAAACTAGACATGGTGTAGAGTAAGTAAAGGTGAGAGACAATAGATACACAATTTCATCCCTCATTAGTAGATGGAATCTACTACTTTTGTATTCAGCCATCTCTAGAAAACATAACTGGGTAAAATGTTTTCTTATTATGTTTAAATATTTTACTAAATTCTTTTTTTTTTCTTTTTTTCTGACAAATTCCAATATTTTTTCTGGGGAATTACACAGAAGGTGCTATAATCAGGTGTAGCGTTGCACATGTGATATGTACCTGCCAAACTCTGCCATCTGTCAACCAGTGACATCCCACCTGCTCATTTCTTGACCCCTCCTCTAATAATTCCCCTGGAAATACCAAAAGTGCTTTAACAATGAGATAATAATTGGATGCTGTGAAGTGTCAAAACATGATTCGCTTCCAAATTAGGGTAAAAACAACACAAAGGAACCTTTCCATTCAGACTACAGAAAAGCAACATTTTAAGGAATCTCAAGACGGAAATAGGACTGATCAAATACAAAAGCTTTCTTGTGACATTTGTCTAAGTCAATATCACATTAAATGACAATTAGATTACTTCTTCTACTTAGATTAATGAACGAAATTGTTGTTTTCATTGCTTTTGTAAAGATACTAATATGATACATCGCATGAGTTCTAAGACTTTAACAGAGCAGCTTTTAGATGTGTCTACGGAGATCTGCCTGCATGATGAACAAGCTTTGGCAGACATTCAGCCACGGCGGTTATTACATGTAATGTCCCTGCAACTTAATCATTGCTCCCGGGGGGATTTAATGCATTCTCTGTTGTTATCAAAATGTTAATTCAGTTCTATCACTAGGATTCCTGACAAGGTGGGATACAATGCTTGTTGGTCCATAAACTCAATCAGGTTGAACAAAGGGCAGAGGGCTGTCAATGCACCAAGAATGCATGGGACACACATGCAAATGCAGAAAAAGTTATGCATACACACACGCTAACATGAGTGTCCCCTTAATGTCCATTAAGGAGTGGATGCTTTCGTCTAACTCCAGAGAATTGCAGTGGGATGGCAAAAACATTAAGGCAACACATTGACAATGACAACACTGTTTGCAAAAGTTTTTTGTTTTTGTTTTTTTTTTGTATGCAATATTCACCTTTAGAAAAGCAGAGAGTACTAAAGAAATGCAGGTTATATAATTTTAGAATGACCTATGGCATATCATTAAAAATTCATTATCCTACAGACGGTGATCTATATCAGGGCTTTCTTTGGCTGCTGTATTTGTTTCTATGTGAATGCTTATTCTGGTGCACTTTGTCCACGCTTGGAGCACAGCTAAAGGTTCAATATACACACATTCTGTAGACCGTGTTCAAGCTTGTCAGCTATTTTATATGAGTTGAGAGTTCCATTATCAGCTCGCAAGGATTAGGATGCAATGAATACAAACATCAATACTGTATCTGTTTTAAAGAGGTAAAACACAAAGCATGGGTAGCCAAAGGGCCTGATTCAAAGTTTGATTTTCAGGAGTAACTATACTGAATGTTAATAAAATTGCATTTTTAAGTTGTTTTTTTCTTAAACCTGTGATACAGTAGGTGAAATCACTATTTTTATTTAAATTTTTTTTTTGATCGATGTAGTCGTTCATTTTTTTTGTCAATAGAGATTATATTATTATATTATTATTGAAACATAATAGCTTCTTACAGACGAATATGAATTTTGTATAATTGCAGTAATAGTTTATCATTACCTGAAGTTCATTCAGTCCTCACTTGCACCCCCTAGTAACAGTAACTTAATGTATTATAATCTTTGAAGTGGTTATGTAAAAGTTGTGACTTAATATTTCATTGTTTAAACAACCAGCAGTTATGGCGTAACATTACTCAAGTCAAGTCACTCTTTATAGAATAAATTTACAGCAACATACAGTGTTTCCTCTAGGATTTTTTCAGCAGCGGGGGCAGGTTCTCTGGGGGGCAGTGGCAGTGTAAACAAATGACACTTGACTGCAGATTTAACTTTTACAACCTATTTGTTGGCTGACCAGTTACAACCACTACAACCTATACATCTCAGCCATATACAATGTCAGATAAATGCTGAATGTAAAAGGTAAAAAAAATAAAATATTAAATAAAACAATAAAATTTAATAAATAATAAATGATAATCTCTTTAACAGCTAGATGGGGCTGTAGAATCAGTGGCAAAGTTTGCACCCAGGCTCAAACACTGAATTTTTCTTGGCTTTTCGTAGAAGAGCTCTGCTGTAGGGAAATTCTCCCAGAGGTTGCCCTGCAGTCAGCAGTTAATACAACGTGGCGTGTAGACATTAGCTTAATGCTATCAATTAGTTTACCCACGTTAGCGTCACTGAGTTGTCACCGGCCCCAATTAACTTAAACTACCGGTATGTGACGTTACGTTAGCTGGCCTTCAATACTTTGCGAATGTCTATTTAACTTGTAAAATCTATGATGAGTTATCTTAAGCTAATAAGTCTACCTTTTCTCCAGTAGGTCGCTGTCCTATTTTCCAGGAAGACACTCCTCTGACTCTCTGACCTGGTGCCTGGGTGCCTGACGTGACGTCACTTTCAAGGCCGTGCTCTTGCGAGTAATTAACGTCGTATTAACTCCAATGGAGTGGCAGGGCCGCCACTCCTAAATGAAATGTAAAGGAAACGCTGTCATAGGTTGACCTAGTTTCTCCACGGGCTAAAAACTCAACATTAGAATAACACAGTAAAAATAACGTTTAGCATTCATCGCGAGTTGTGTTACTGGTCCTCTGTTGAATTTAAATCCGATATTCACCATCCTTTAGTTTCCACTAACTCCTGAGTGTCATATCGTGTACGTCAGCTGGTTGCTAATTCATCGAGACCGCATGACGTCACTGTATTTTTGCGCCGCCATATTTGTGTCCACCCGCAGCAGTCGGGTCACAGGACACAGCGTTGTAATGTTACCGGAACAAGCGGAGTAGTATCTTATGTACAAAGTGACGGTGTTTATGTGTTTATTTATTTAGTTTGTCTTTGAACATTTTGGTGATGAGCCTTTCAGAAGCAGGTTCGGAGCTATCTGATTGTTTTAGGTTAGTGACAGCTGGCAGCAAGCTGAAGTGCAAATGTTTAGCCAACAACTCACTAGCTAACATAATCTGAGTTAACCACAAACAGTCTAGTTTACATGAAACGTCGTACATACGCTTCCCCTCGTGGATGATAAAGCATGGATCTCAGCTGGCAGCGAGCTAAAGTGGTAATTTGAACAAGCTAGCAAACTGTTAGCGCCGCAGCTAACAACTCGCTAGCTAACACAATCAGGGTAACGTTAACGGTATCTACTATCAAAACCACATGCTTAAAAACTGTTGTTGAATCACTACACGTGCTGTGATTACATATAATTTCTTTGGCTCCTGGTGCCATATCCGTGACTCCTTCACCCATCCAGCGACAGCATACTGGTAAGCATCCGTGCTCTTAAAAGCTTTAAGGCTTTCTTGGCTGTAGGGAGAGGGATTATAAATCAAATAGATATAAATATCCGGGAACGTGAGTTGTGGCAGGCATTTTGCAGAGGTTAGTGGGCAAAATACTGTTGAGGGCGCTACATATGGGTCGCAACCAATATTGTTAATTTTCGCCCAATATAGTTGCCTCTCCATCTCGTTTAAGTGTGAGGCGTGTACCGCCATAGCGTAACTGAAGAGCACTGATAAATCGGACACAAAATGGCGGCGGTCTCGTTGACGTGACGTCAGTGGTACCATGAATAGTGATCGGCGGATCGATACCCGCACGTCGCCCGTTTTGATATCGACTACTAATTAATAAATGCGAAATAAAAGTGCATGTGTCTATTCCAAATATTTTTTAGGTAACTTACTCCAGTGTTTTGTGCCGAAACACCCCCCCCGGTATATTGAACTGGTCCATCCAAGTCTCGTGACCAGAAGAGCCGCGAGTTGTGTGTTTACATTCTGCTAGCAACAACACGGCGTTTCCACGGAGAGTTTCTGACGGAGCGGAGAAAATGAAGAAATGGCCGACAGAAAGAGAAATGTTCTCTCTGTACAAAAGTGAACACTTACATCTCTGTCAGGACCAAATCATCACCAAAGGTATGGTTAGTTTGACAAAGTAAAAGTTCAAATGTGCACTTTTTTGTTTCTTACAATTTTCTTTCATTCATAATTTTGTTATTTATTATTTTTTGTATTGTATTGATGGTAAATGTATTGATTTACATTTCTGTCAGGATCATTTCATTGTTTTGAAAATAATGCTGCTCAGCAAAAGTTCAATGAAAGCTCAAAGGTGTTTTGTTTTATTTAATTAATATTTATGTTAATTATTTGTTTAACTTTTATATTTTGAACTGTGTACATTAAAGTGGTTACATGGTCAGTATTTGATGCGATTTGTTTTAAAGGTACTATTATTATGATTGAGGAAAAAATTCACCAATGAGAAATTACCAGTAATCAGTATCAAATATTTTATGCAAAAAGTAATTTGTATCGAATCTTAAAAGTGGTATCACCCATCACTAGTTGCTAATTGTGTCTACTGTGCAGTGCTGAGAAGGGGTAGTGTTTGGGGTTTTCAGAGCTCTTCAATAAAACCAGCTGTGTCTGAAAACAATGCTATAAAACTGATGAGTGAACCCAAACAGTAAAGTGATGGGCCGGGCAATTTTCCAATGAGCCTAAACCCATAAAGTTCTCTAAAGCTGAAGGGAGCTGGAGGTTTTCTGTAGATTCTTCAGGCCAAGCATAAAGTCGAACTGTAGCTTTGTTATAAAGTTTACTTCTATTTTCAAATGAACACCAGTTCCTTGCAACAGTCCATTAAGATTATGTTATAAAAAAAAACATACAATGTTTTTAGACTTATTAAGAGTAAAATATGAGCAACAACAGCTGAACAAAAAGAATATTAATATGGGAAAATTTCATTTCATTACATTTTACAGAAATATAAAGCTTGCCTCTACTTGCCTTAGTACAATTATTTGTTTCATTTTTGTATTTGTTTACTCTAATATGACTGAAATTTTGTTTTTCTAATCATTTTCATCAAGTTATTTCACCGTCCCTCCAAATTAAAAGATCCACTATTAACTGTGAAACACGCATTTCTTCAAGTATACCTTTATTAGAAGTCGATTGTTGGTTCAGTGTGATGTGTGGTTCCATAAAACTGCTACATTAGAACTAACGCTCCAGCTCCAAAAGCCACAGTGACTTCCTCTTTAAAAAACTGATTTGTTTTTATTGGACTGCACTACAGATACATTTAAAAATCTTGACTGGCAGATTTTAATTAAGTTGAACGTTGCTACCCAGTTTTTTTAATTACTATTGGATTTACGAAAGGCTAGTGGAACCCACTAAAAAAAACAAACAAAAAAACCCTGTTGACTCCTTGTTCCTTCTCCTGTCTGGATTTATATTAATCAAATATACTTTAGCTGTATGAGCTAAAGTATATTTGATTATATTTGATTTGTCACTTGAAATTATGTGTACTTCACATCAATGTGATGCGTTCGCTGGGGTCTGTTCTGTTGCCCCTCATGGGATTTGGTTGTACTTTCTATCAAACCTTAAGCAACCCCATATCCATGTATGACTACATGCCATCATTGAAAACATTCATTCAGAGTGATATCAGAAGACACTGATATCACTAAAGTAGCAAGTCAAAAAATACATCTAAATGCACATAAAAACAGACACAGCATGATGTGACTTGTGTAGGATGTAAATCACCTCCTCCTGAACTTCACGTGTTTTCTCCAGAGGGGTCCAATGAGAGACATTAATTGATTTTCTTTGTGTTTTGGCTTCACTATCTTGTCTGCTTGATGTCTCTGTGAAGCCATCATTGTTCCACAGTGATTGGCTCAGTAATACTCTGCCAAAGCAAAGCGCTTCATAGTGGGATTACTATGGTCCAGTCAAGGGGAAACAAAGAGCCTTGGGTGCACAAAAACAATATCTATCCAGCAGGAGCAATTATCAAGCCCAAGCAACACTGGACCTGTGGAAAATTGTATTTTTTTGCTCGAACTTAATGAGATGATCGACACAGAGCGAGAGATAAATACATGTGTAAGCGCTTAGTGGACTATGTGAGTGGGGCAAACCACAAATAGAAGATCCAGAAGATAAGCACCATGCCATTTAAATCAGGATTCATTATAGATAAAAACAAACAAACAACCTCTCCATGCAGCCAAGGCAACTGGTTAGGCATCATTGACTTGGATTACAATAGAATATTATTGTTATTTTTAAGCCTATGAGAGAGCGGGAGAAGAGACAGACAAAATCAAGAAAGCCTTGAAGAATGGAGCAAAAACACAGGCTGGATCAGGTTCATATAGATCAGTTTGCATGAGGGGGAAATTAATACGGCTATCTACTGACAAGCACTTGGAGTAGAGATCTTTAGGAATATGTTAGCTCTCTAAGTGTAGTGCAGGAATGCTCAATCAGGAGGAAAGATCCATACACTTTACTTCCAGCATTAGATCATGCTGTCTCACTATAAAGTCGATTCCCAGCAAGGTTAAAAGTGCAGAAAAGAAACATAACAACACATTAAAATAGCTTTTGTTTTATTGAAGTGCGTGGAATAATGTGGACACTACCATCATCACATGGACACTATTTCGCAACGTAGAGTAAAAGTGTAACATCTCTAATGATGTGCAGACAGAAGTTTTGATTAAAAATGAATGAACTGGTCGGTGTGGCCTCCGGTTTGCTGTTTTTGCTGCTGTAGCTATGATGTCGGGGAACTCATATTCACAAGGGAGGAGTAGCCACAGCTCATCACTTGAATGTTTGACATCTGATTCAGTTCAAGTGTGAAGGACCAGTCAGGTGATTAAGGCAATGACTTGGCAGAGCACATAGTAAATGTCACCTCTGCTAGAAATCAATACTGCCTCAAGAATCCACAGTACATCTGATTGATAGAGATGGAGAGGGCCACTATGTCTGATATTTGCTGAAGAGGGTGAAGGAGGGGAAAGAGGCCGAGATCACTGTGAGATGGGATGTACATGTGTAGTAGACTGAGATATAAACGAAACGTAGAAGTACGTTTCTGCCCCTCTCTATCTTTCATGTGCTCTAATTTCTTAATTATTCTGATTTATTTCTCTTTACTGAGCTCTACATTAATACCGTGGGTGCCTGAGGACTTTAAACCAAACATTTGGCAGTCCATCTTTACATTTTTCTTTCAAGTATAGACCATTGTCTGCTTAGCCTGTAGCCATCGCTCTTTTATTTTTAATTACCTATGAAATGTTATTTCAAAAAAGAAAATCTACAGCTTAATGTGCATAATTTGTTTTCTGTGGAACTGAAAAATAAATCACTGTGGCATGTGAGATTTACTTCATATACTTGGCTTCAACTAATGTCATTGAAAGCTGTTTCACTGCTCCTTCTCTTGTGTATTCTTTAATATTGTACAGATATAAGATGGATGAAGAAGTGTGCACATCTGCATATTCAGATTTGACCAGATTGTGGACATTGTGCTTAATGTTAGTGACTCCCATAAATTTGGCTCTTAAAATGTCAGAAATTTACAAAAACTTACAGCAGCGTCTGATAATGTTCAGCCAATTCCTACAACGGTGGAGGACACAGAATGACTACCCGGAGGCACAGCTTTAGAAGGACTTATTTCCACCCTGGCCAAGATATTTTGCGAACTCCCCTTCCTTCTCTGAAAGGCGAGGAGTCCCCTCTACTGTCTCACTAGCATATGCAGACATCCAGACAATTATATGAACTTGAAGGCATGCAAAAATGGACTGATGAACTGTGGCTCAGTCTCCTGCTAGGAATAGAAACAGAATATAAAAGATTTGTTCAAATGGTTGCACTTGTGATATCAATGTTGACATTATTAATCCTCCAGTAGGCAATGGGAACATTACTAAGCTAAGGCAGCAGCCCAAAGACAAGTTTCAGGATAACTGGCTCAGAGAACATCCATGGTTCAGATTTAACAGTGTAATGCACTGCTTGATCCATAAAATGTGAAAGGCTGTGCCTTTTACCAGTAAATATGACTAAACATCAACTTAGTTGCCACTTAAGCAGTGAAGAAAGAGTGAGGCATTAAAGACTTCAATGTCACATTCAAATTCAGTGCAAAATGAGAGTCAGGTCCTGAATTTGCCAGTTTTCCACCGAGCCAGGCAACATGCATGGATGTCCGTCTCTTTGTTTCAGCATGCATGCTGGGTAGTTTGCCAAACGATCCTGGGCCAATCAGCCTGCCAGTTGCCTGACATTTCATCCAGCCACACTCTCTCTCTCTCTCCAGCTTTACATATCCCTTTTCTCCCTCAATCTTGCATCGCCTCCTTCTCCATCAAGGTGAATGTCAGTGCACACACCTCACTATAGGGGCCATCCAGGCCTGGCCACGTACTGTGGCCCATGGTGAAGCCAGAGGAGGAGGATAGACAGGGGAGAGAGAGCGAGAGAGAGGGAATCAATCAGGTTGAGACTGAGACACCAGCAGCTGGCAGGTTAGCCAGGCATGGAGCACCTGAGTCATGAAACCATCTGGTTGCTGGCCCTGGCTGCTGAACCCTGGCCACACCTGCTGGGCCTGTAAAACAACACTGGAGCAGTAAACACACAGCCCCACGATGGAGGGAGATCAGCCGAGCAAGGAGAGAAAAAAAATACCTCGGATGCTGGTGGGTGGTTGTTGTCACCGCGTGAATGCAATTTTCAGGTAATAATAATAGAGAAAGTAGAGGGGCACGGGAAAGACGGCGCCAAAAGTGGTGTGTGTTTGTTTTTTTAACATCTACTCTATGTGCCCTTTAAATTTCCCTCTGGGGACATATAAAGTTTCAAGAACTGAATTGAAGTGAAATAAAAGGCATTCAGGGCTAATGCACACATGAACATGCTGTTTTGTACTTCTGCACTTATTGCTTCGCTGTTGTTGTACTTTTAAATGTGTCTATTCCAAGTTTATGTTAATCAAAGATCATCCATGAGATTAGCTGTACGTTGGGAAAAACGCTCAAAATGATTATCAAGTATTACAACTAAAAAATCCCAGTTCAGGAGTAAGGTGTCCTAACGCATGGTGATGGCGTACAACCAGGAGTAAGCATGGAAATTCAGCAGATCTCAAGACCCATCCGTTCTTCTGGGAATGAACCCGACATCCCACAGCCAAACGTAGATATACTGTTGTGACACACACACCAAAAAAAAAAAAAAAAAGCTTTTGAATTTAAACTGGACTGGTACACCTGACCTCAGCAGACGCTGGTGCTCTGTCTCCATTCTCATGAATAAAATGGATTTTTTAAGATTAATGTCTCACATTTGTTGATATATGGCTGTATTCCATTTTTTCGATTAAAAAAAAATTCTGAAGTTATCAACTGAGAGAAAGTTCATTTCAGGCAACAGACCCTTAGATCGAAGCAAAATTCAACTTTTTTGTTTAGTTTTTTCCAAAGACTACATTGGACAAATAATACACTTGTTAAACAAAAATATTTCAAATGCACCGACGTGAAGTTCAGTGTGTATTTACCAAATAATTTCTTTTCATGAATTCTTGACTCACAGTCAAGCTGAACTAACAGAGCCCACTTTCCTGGCACATCAAAAACAACTGCAAAATTGG
This sequence comes from Remorina albescens, assembly GCA_034769265.1. NCBI lineage: Eukaryota > Metazoa > Chordata > Actinopteri > Carangiformes > Echeneidae > Remorina > Remorina albescens. The sequence goes on from CM068475.1 coordinate 53,542,973, forward strand.
CCTGGTGACTCATTCAAAGAGCTTCCTGGCACTCGATACCATGTAATGACCAGACTTGGGAACTTTTAGTGTTACATTTTATCCGTGCAGGCAAGTCCCATTGTGATACAAAGCCAGCTTTTCCTGTGGGGGCTACAGAGTCGCAAGGTGAGTGAGCTGGTGTAACCCCGACAGTATCATTTCCTCACCGTCACTCCGCTCAAATCCCTCTGTAGTCGGCAAGCTTGTCAATACTTCTACTTCACACACCTCTCACTTCACTGCACAGGAATGGACAGAGAGAGAGACAGAGAGAGAGAGAGAGGTGTAGAAGTGAGCAACTGGAAAACAAAAAAGAGTGTCAGCTGCAGGCAGCAGCTGCTATCCAGCAGAATTCATTTGAGTGCACTTTATTCCTTCCCTTTTGGGATTTGGCACGTCAATCTCAACACTTTCAGCCTTATCTAGATGGCATGCTCGTTCACCTTGAAAGGGTTGTTTTGTCTAATGGCCTCGGTAAGTAAACTTGAAGAGGAGATAAATATACCAGTGACTTTTGCCTGTCTTTGTTTTGAATTTGTTGTGTCTAAACAACAGCTACAGAAAAGGCTTTTTTTCCCAATTAAGCTCTCGGCTGTGGCAGTGACCGACAGAAACCCAATGCGCCGCACGGGGCTTCTAAAGCTAAAATGGTCCCATATTGACAGGGAGGTCAAACCTTTTCAGGTGCTGTCTGAGAGCTAACTTAAGAATACTGATACTATCACGCTTTGCTCTCAAAAACAGTAAATTGCAATACAATTCAAGTTTGAAATGTCTCTAATCAGGAGCTTGCTCCTGAACACAAGCTGTCAAAGGCCGGTGTCAGTCAGTGATCCACTGTGGTGAATAATAAGTGATAACATATTGGTAAATCTGTGAAAGTAGATTCTGCATGCCTCTGTCATCACATAGGCCGGTGGGTGGCATCTGTGTATTGGGTCCAGGTGGTCACTTGAATTAAAGGATTGAGGTCTGTGTTTGTTAGTCTCACAGCTTATCTGTTGTTACCAGCTTTCCTTTCTCCTTTGTAGCTCAGCTCCATTCATCAAAAAGTTAACTGGCTACTGCTGATACTCTCTTCAAGCCCTCCTCCACCTTGAATTGTCCTGCACAAAATCCTTCCCTTCCTCTGTCTTCCTCTTTCTTTTTGACTCACAGTATTCATTAATGTAAGCTTGTTTTGTATAATATATATTCATCTTCCCTCCATCTCTTAACTTCCCTTCATGCCTTACATAACATGCATTTGTGCATGTGCATGATTCAGTAGACGGAGTGTTAATCATGCTGACTGTCAGCAGCCCAGAAAGGTTAACCAACATCTCAATTAAAACCTGTTTTGATTATATCCCGCTGAAAGAGGCTGAAACAATCAGCACACATCCACCTGTGGACTATATGCATTTCATTATATAATGAGATGCACTGAGTGCTCATCACTGAGTTGAAATGCCACCAGCAATGATGCAGCCAACTAATAATGTAACCAAACTGACACTCCAAAGGACTTTAGGCAAATGACATCATGTCTGTCTGTTCTTCCTCCTTCTCATTTCTTCTGCTGAAGTTAGGATGTTGACCAGCTCTTCAAAGACCTGACAGCACATCTTATCACTTCCCGATAGCCAGTCACCATATCTTCCAGCCTTTTCATGACCACAGCCAACGCCACCAGTCACTCCCAGCAAGAAACCACACACACCAGCAGAGAAAGCTTCAGATATAGCTCCCCTTTGAGTTAAAGGATTAGCTCTACATGGTCTATTTAACACCAATAACATAAGGCAGGACCATTAGTAATAAATACTTGCCCAAACTGTCTTGCCCAATATTCTCCAGATAAATTGTATCACACAGATTCCCTGAGAAAAGTAAAAAGAAGACAAAAAATGCTATATTAGCATAGACAAAACGTTTTCTCTCTCTGCACCTGAAGGATTTAATCTCATTTATATTTCCCAGACAGACCTAATAAGCACTGAACTATTAGACAGTGCACTATTGTATGAAGGAGGATTTTTCTTTTGTCATTTGCAACGAGACAATCTGGTATGGAATTATCAACAACCGACAGGAAAACCTTTAAAGGCAGACTCACACGTCATGCTTCATGGAATAGATATTGAAAAGACAAAGAATTCAAGTTGAAGTGCAGACGTGCAGGAGGGATTTATGTACACTTTTCTATTTTCAGTCTTGGAGCAACACATACAGTAGCACAAACATAAGCTGCGCCGATAAAATTTAATTTGCTCAATAATGGATTTCCTTTTGAAAATATATTCAAAGACTTCACATTTCATAAATCTACAAGAATGGACAATGTGGTTTCATAAAGTCAATTTAAAAACATTTCCCAGACACAGCAGAGGAATTTGATTCTTTTGATGGATCGTCAGGGGGGAGCTCCTAAGCTGATTTAAGGAGCCGTAAGAAAGTACATTTTGAAATTCAGCCCTACATCCAATCCCATTTGATCCTGGCCAAAGTACACCATAAAATGGGAATCATATTCCAGGCAGCTTCCCAGCTGTGGGCTCACACTTAGCTCCGACGTAAAAGTGGATAGATTAGTTTGTAGAAGACGATGCTCTCTGGGTCCAATGCTCTTAAACAATATAGATAAATATACCATGCAGAGTATCATGCTGATGTTGTTGCCACAGCTACTGACTAATTTGAATTTCACTCAGTAAGGAAAGAAATCTGACTCGGGAGATCTAAAAAATATTTGTTTTCAACCAAAGACTTCCATTTTACTTTTGATCAGTTACAAGTCTTAAAGCTAATATATCTCTCTTTAATTGTGGAATGTCAAATTATGTTTCACCTTTAACAATGGATGTGAGAGGTAAATAAGATGAGAGCTAATAAAAGGCATGTTTTAACAGTTTTTCTTTCTTGTGTGTCACAAGCTGTGGTGCCTAAATGTGTGTGCATTGAAGTGTTGATAAATTTAATTGAGGCTGAGGGTCATCTATATTAGACATAGTTAGGAGGGCAGCATCATTATAGACCTACAGGACAGCTTTTCATCCCAACCCTGTTCTTTAGAACCGCAAGCCCTATTCCTTCGCCTGTTTGTTCCTCTAACTGCGGGGGGGGATTAAAGTGAAGCAGAGGGAGAGATGGAAAGAAATATGAAGAAGGAAATGAGCCACCATGAGCATTCAAACAGATCACAAAAAGCCGACAGGTATTGTCACAGCCCTGCAGAAATTTCTCCTGCCCTTTGTGACAACTGAATGCCCCACCCCCCCTCTCTCACACCCTTCATTTAGAAACATGTGAGCGATTTGGTCAGTATGACTATATGATACTTGCAAGATCAACAGTATCTGATTAGGTCTTGAAGGAAGTAAGAGAAGACTGTAATTGACTGTATTAAAGCATATTGAGCCACACCACGGTAGCCACAATAAATATGAATGCAATGAAGCCATGAGACCTGCAGCAATTCTTTTATTTCACACAACCTTACTGTGAGAAATCTTTTCAGCATGCACAAAAACTTAGCCTGAGGTTGACTTGATACAAGTTGAATAATTGATACTTGTGTCTACTTCCAGCTGTGTGGCAAAACAAGTACAAAGGCACAAAGAGTTATTTAATTTAGAGGGGAAAAGACAATGTCTAATGTCTTTTTGTATTTATTTTCTGAATATTGAACATGATTTTAATAAACCTCTCTCCCTCTTTCAGGAGTTTAATTTTCTATCCCAACTCTCAGGTTTTAACTGAATAAACGGACAGAAGTTTGTGGGATTTAATAGTGTGCTTCCATAAAGTGGATTTTAAACAGAACATTAAAAATCAAAGCTGACGCTGGATTTATCCTGGTTTTTATGTTGTGTTAACATTGTAGTGTTAAAAGCAAACTAACAAAAGTAGCCACCAATTTTTTAATTCTCACATTTATTTGACTCCAAGCCCAAACTCAGGTAACTCTAATGACAACGATCATTTCCCAGAGTGTTCAGAAGACTGTGCGCCAGTTCTACTGTGCTCCTCACAATGAGTAAAGCTTTTTAAGTCAAAATAAAAGGAAGCCTCAAAGATCCTGAAAACAGTAGACAACGATTCTTCACTTTGTATCTTCTGGAAAGAACTAAACACCACACTTTGATGATATTTGATGGTGGCCTTTCCCTTTAAGAATTTGACCTAGTTGGGTTGTAGATTAAGATATCATTAATGAAATACATGAAGTAACTGACAATATTAGAGTGGCAATCATTACAATTCAGTATATGGTATCTCCAATCTTGCCACTGCAGCTTTTTATTTCAGCTTTATTTTGTAATTCAGCCTCCAGTCCCATTATGTCTCTCATTTCCCATTTCATGTCTCTAATTTCATAAAATCATTTTGCACAATGAACAGTTTCCACTTTAGATTCGTAGCTGCAGAGCCGAGCGCAACTGTTTAACAGATGTTTAGCGAAATATGAACAAATCATGTATCATTTATGAGTAAATCGTAAGTTTGGCTAATTTAACATTTATCAACCTAATTAACATTTGCAATAACATTCTGGGAAAATTGTTACTTACTTGCAAGTGTGATATGAAATTTTAACTGGTGCCAAGAATTCCAAATAAGCAACCTGTTGATTAAGTTATTTATGGCCATGAAACTCTAGTATTAGTAAATGTTGTTCTTTTCCACTTTTGAAAGTGCACAGAAAGTCCAGTCAAGTCAAATATGCAGGAAGACGTGCATGCATTATATGATGCAAATGCTGATTCTCCATAATATAACACTTTTTCTCCTGCAGCTTGTTGCCATGAACCAGAGTATCGTAGTGGTGTGCATTTTTAAGCTCAACTAAGAGCTAATGGACATTAATCACTCTACTTAGTATTGTATTGGGCTAATTTCTTGTTAGTCCCTTGTCTTGTGTGTGACTACTTTTTTTTGTTGTTGTTGTTGTTGGTTTGTTTGTTTTTGCATGATAACCACAAAGCAGGAAGACAACCACAATACCTTTTCATGTTATGTTCCCTCTTGAGTTCAGTAGAATTCTCGACCAATTAGGTATCGTACCAAATACAGCAAAAAGATAATTAGATTGAGCAATTAGCCCCTAGGAAATTTGTGGAATTGATTTCATATGGAATGAAAAGAGAAGCAATATATTTCCTTACACGTGGACATGAGAGTAAAGCTAACAAGAAGCTAGATGTTTCTGACAGTCTCCCCTTCGGTTCCTCAGTTACAGCTTCCAATCATTTCAGCAAAATGTCATGATGTCACACTGAAGTCGACCTTTGACAGCTTAAATATAATTGTCCATCTCTTCCTTGTCTAATCCAGTCAGATATTTATGTAAACTTTAGTTGTAATCAGCATGAGAATTCTTGAGTTACGGCCAAAGCAAACATGTTTTTCCGTGGGACTTTGACCTTTGACATCCTGGCGTTCTTGAGATTCTGTGTTTACAATGGTGGGACGGATTCTGGTTTAATAAAAACTAAATTTGCATCTCAAGACAGAACAACCGTGGAGTGTATTCAACAAACCAAATTACATTAATAAATATGGGAAAACCCTGGTAATTATGTCACTGTCACGAACATAAAAAAATTAAAGAGTTTTCAATTGTTACACCGAATCAAAGAAAAATAAAACAAAATTTATTTAAAGAACAAACCTGTGGGTGGGCTCTCATGAGTGTTTACAAAGTAAATTCAGAATCAAAAGGTTCAATTGGTACTTTCCAAATGTCCTTCGCTTACTGCTTTAATGAATAATCCATAAGTGTTTAATTTAATGATAACTCAGGAGCTTTTTAGAATACATCTTTTGCTGCGCCGGTAAATATGAATGAGCATTAATGAAAGGGGTATTCCTCCCAGTTCAGTTCCAACAAGAGAGCAGAGAAGCTTTCATAAGTGTGGCCCACTAATTTACCAATTTGTTCTTGAATAAGTTTTAGTATTAACAAAGAATGATGAATGCATAACTCCTTAAATATTCATGATCCACATGGTATATTGTATTACTCCATCTCTCTGTGCTAGAACAATAGCACGACAACAGCTTCACTGTACTGAGCCGAGACTAAAAGACAACTGAAGAGAAAACAGAGAAGCCTCTTCGAAGCAACGGGGATGGTAATGTCGCCATAATCTCATATCATGCATCTTCTCTTATGTGTGCTTTCTGGTTAATTGTGGGAATAAATTAGTCTGAGTAGGAATAAGATTTGATTTTTTTTTCCATAGTTAATCACTCATAATATAATTCCATAAAAGTCCCATGAATGCAATGATGAGTTTCCTTTTAAGGTGATTTTCTGCCTCTGCGTAATGAACTAGATAATCATTACAACCCCAGTCATTACAACCCCAATCACCACTCTGATAGTAAATGTTATTTTCATCCCACTGCACCTGTATTAACACAGGATACTACCTGTATCATAACGAGGAAGTACAAATAGCTGTGTTCGTACATCACGGTAGAGGATCAACGCAGTTGAAATGTTATTGCGGTCCTCCCTCCTCGTATATAGTGCTAAATATTGAATACGCTGGATATACTGCAGTCTTGCTGTATGGAAATAATTGTAACAGAGTAGTAAATGTTTCCTCGGCACTCTCCCACCTCGCTGACCTTCCTGGTGTCTCTGGCCCTGAGATGGGATGTTAATGTCCGTGTCTGGATGGCTGCCATGCTGCAGCCTGGGCTCTAATGGATTGATAAAAAAGCTCTGAGAACAGAATCAATCATGATATAAACCTGGAGTGAAGCTTGTTAAACTCTAAGGAAAGTTCCCCCAGCATAATGCCCCTAATCTCCAGCCTTTTCCACAGAGAGACAGAAAGATTGTAGTTGTTACCCTCCTCCTGGCACACACCAGGAGGCCAGAATTGTTCCAAGTGATGGATTGGAACAACAGTGTATGTGAGAGGAGTAGTTCATTGGACAGGTACAGTGACACTGATGTGTATAATACTGACATATTAGACTTCATTTTTATGCAAAGACAGGCGATATGATTGAGTTACTACTTATTGATTTTTATCATATTGCCATTCATCTCTCCCCGTCTCCTCCTTTGCCCTTCTGTCTGTGTCCTCTGTCGTCCACCATGATACCGACATATGGCGTCAATGCAGGTGACAAGTTGAAAGTGCTCAGCTCTGGCTGTGACATGAATACCAGGTGGAGAAGAAGAGGAATGAGAACATTGAAGAAACTGAGTTTTTCTGCAGTCTGAAACATGCTGAAGAGCGACATGACCTTGGAGACCCTACTCAGGAGGAATCAGGCAGCAGAGCGGTCCTCCTCACTCGAAATGATGAAATGTAGCATCATGATGTCTGTAATACGAGTGCCTGTGCGCAAACCCTGGATGTTAGATCGCCGTTAATTTGGAAAAAGAATTACCTGTTTCCAATTGTGCTTCATTTCCTGCCTTTGGGATTTTTTTCATTGCCGTTTTTCTTGTTACCTGCGTTCTGTTTGGCAGCCAGTTTGCATTTGCATGTTTGGGCCTTCCCTCTTTCAGTTATCAGGTTGGCTTCTCTGCAACTCCAACGTCACAAACACATCAATCACAAAATTCTAAAAACTAGTCTAAGTCCTTACTTCTGTGTTAAATTGAGACTCGTTTTTGAAATCATATTTAGATTAACCAAGGACTAACCCTGTATTAGTCCAGCACCTTGTCATTCATGAATAATTTATATTGATGATCACAAAATGATAATAATGTTTCCTCTCACACCCTACAGCCATCGTTTGCATTTAAGCAGTTCCCATAAACATTCTATCGAAAATCACATCCGAATGAAAGGTCGAAGAGTGGCAAAAAGTCACACTGAGCTTTTACCTCTAGAAGCCTGCAGTCCGTCCCATTTTTATTGTGATGCTCAGCTGTTAAGCAGCCGACCCTTATTCCATGCCGCTGCGGTGTCATTCTGAAAACTCTATGTGACATGTTCCAGGGAGCAAATTGAAGGGCTATCAGCTGTAGTGGAGGGGTGTTTTGTCACCACGGGGATGTCAGAGTTGAGATGGAGTGAGAGGAACAGTAGGAGACAGGGAAGGGGGGTTAGTTTGGCAACATTTCTATGGGTCAGACACTACTCTATTGGTTGACAATAAATCTGATTTAATATCTATTGTGTTGCGGGTCCTGCTCGGGTGCGAGTCAGTACAGAGAGCTAAAGAGGGAAGGGAGGGAGGGAGGTTTGCAGGGCAGAGTGGTATAAATAAAATGTGAAAGGAAAGGAAGCAGAATGGGATATTGGGGGCATTGTTGTATTAAATCAGAATAATAAAGCTGTGCATACACAAACAGTATCTAATAGAGACGTCTGGGACCAGGGGAGCCGCAGTTCCCCACCAAATGGTATCTGCAGTCCACAGTGACGTTGACACAAGGACACAGCTGCAGTAGCCAGTTTTAATCAACACACGGCAATGGAACTCCTACTCGGAGAATAAAGTGGCTTAAACCATAAAAAGTCACTCTGTTGCAGATGCAGATGCCGAAGCTTTGAGCGATGCTGTGAAATAATAAGCTCCACAACTGGTTTCAAGTGTTTTGTAACCTGTTGTAATGCTGTCAAACTCCCTATAGCACGCTTGTCACGTACTAGCACGCGGCTCTGATGCCACCGGTGCTAATCGTCGCCATCACAAATGCTCTGAGAGTTTTATATGGCTGCTTTAAGCTCTATATCCTGTGCTCCGAAACACGTTGTATGCTTAGATGATTTACTAGTAGGTGATACAGTATAATAGCCTCATTGTGCCTTGGAGAGAGGAAGGGAGGCATATAAACAACCCCCATTATCTCCCATCACTGAGCACACATACACAGGCTGTGACCAATGCAATAGTATATTACTGTCCCTGCTATGTGTACACACACATCCTATTTCACATTGCTTAAGAGCCGGCAACATAACCTCCACCTGTATTCCATCCACAGTTTCCCATAAATATTATGGATCATGGAATGCATACAGATTCCTGTCAAAGGAACTGACTACAGAGCACCAATTAATAATGTTTAAGTTATGTAGTCCTCCACATATCCTCACTGTATTATGACCAGTTCCTTACGCAAGGGGTCTGACAGCAGATACAGTAGGAGAAAGAGGAAACTTCTAGGGAGTCTCCAAATGAGCCGTTTCCATGTATCAGTTGTGGGGGCTTAAAGCTGGATTCCAGGACAGGATAATGCAAACCTTATTTGGACCCCAGGCAATAAAGATTGAAGTGATTCTGTCTGAGACAGCTGTGAAACAATTGTTAGAGTAAACTGAGATAGAGCTCTCCTCTCAGAGGAGCTCGGGAAAAAGTAACTGAAGACCTTGAGAAGGGCAAATACCAAATCCCATCATCTACCTTTATTACTTTTATGGTGGACCATCATGATGTCATGATGAAAATATATTATAAAGCTGGACATACATTGTCCACATGACTTGTTACTGTTAAACATCAACACAACGTCTAAAAGTCTATTATGAAAGCACCTATACATATCTATATCTGTATACCATCTGTCAGAAAATTCTTTTGGCTTCTCTTAAAAATGCCATATTTACTGTCTCAATGGACAACCAAGTATGATTTCACTATTTTTACAAACTATGGTCATTATATAGTCATTCTTGAATATCAAAGTTATGGTCACACGGTAAAAAAAAAAAAAAAAAGATTGTATTGTCTTATCGTCCTTTTTTGTCTTCAACTGAAGTCTGCCATCACTGCCTGACCTCCTGTCTTTCTTGTTTTACAGTCACTCAAGTGGCCACTTGCATTTGCCAGTCCTTGTCATTACAGATAAAAATGTTTGGTCAGAAACCTCTCCCCCTCCCTCATGACAGCTGAGTATCAGCGCTTGACCGCGTGTCCCTATGTCATTATAGCCACTCAGACGAAGTCAGATTGGATGGCCAGTATCCAGCTTGTCAACTCTACTTCTGATGAAATGACACATCACAGAGGTCAGCATTCACTGAGACAGCTGTAGCTTATAAATAAATAATCGTGTACACAGGTCAGTGGGTATATAATGCCATGTGGTAGATTGAAGTCGGTGCCTTTAGGTCATTTGAATACCTAATTTCAAATAAATGCCCTGTGACCCGACCCCGGATAAGCGGATGAAGATGGATGGCTGGATGGATTTCAAATAAATGTTGACAAACAAGAAATACCAGCACTTTAATTGCCAGTCCACTAAGATATTATTTCCCTTAATTAAACCTCTTTATGGCTTTTTCAGTATTCAGATAAACATAGATGAGTCACACAGTTGATAAAATAAAAAGATTTGTGAAGAAATATGATGTACGAGTTATTAAACATCACTATAACACTTCACATTCGTCCATCCGGCATCGACAATTAAATGGGGCAGAAAGAAAAAAGGATGTGATATCCCAGTTTGAGTTGTCCTGGCGATAATCTCAACCTACTGACCTCTTTAATACATCGAGACTTTTATCAACTCAGTGATAAGCTGCTCAAAGGAAACCATACCTCACCCCCACTTCTCTCCATTCATTAGAAAAATGAATCCAGCATCAACTTTTCAACAACTTTTCTTTCTACCTGCTGCTGTATTACGGCTCCATATAGATTTCAAAAAAATCGTATATAAATACTGTAATATTTTCCGTCAAGCTGTTAAAAAAGAGAGAGTTATTCCTGCTCTTACTCAGTTTTACCACAGAAGAGTTTTAGTTACGTATTGCTCCATATTGATGACCCTTCAGTGTGCTAAGGAGTCACATGACAGTGTTTTGGGGTTTTTTTCCAGATATCTCTAAAAAATGCAGACCCTTTCTTTTTGGTACATCTCCTGCAAAGAAAAGCCTGAATTCAGGAGGCTTCCATAGTTTCTTGAAGGTGTCTGGAAGGTTTGGTTCAGATAAGTGACTCAGTGAAAAGCCACAATGGTACTAATAATTTCTTGGGCTGACCCTCCTTCACTGGAGAATATAATAGGGATAAGGATAAGCAGTAGAAGATGAATGAATGAATGATTACACAACTGCCTTCAGTTCATCTTTGCTCGTACATTTTCATTATTTCCACAACCTCCAAAAACACTCTGCACCTTCAAAGCATCCAAAAGTAGCCGACATTGTTTATTCTTACAATGCACCCAGAAGAGCATGCAACACTTGGGGCTGAATCGCCGGGATTTCTTTCACTGCTATAATTACAGGATATATGCCAAATTGATTCTGGTCGGTCATCTAGATCATTTTACAACACCGCTGAATAGATTACCAGCTTAGTGCTGGAGTGCAGAACCAGCTATGCAAAGTTCATCCTTTTCTGTGTGTGCATGCATGTGAGAGCCTCTGCATGCCCTCTTCCTTACCGAGGTGCTATGATGTTTGATTTCAAAATCAGGGCTCCCTAATCGAACAAGAAACAGCTTTGCACAGGCTGGCTGGAGATAAATGAATAGCATGGGGGGACCGCAGCAGAGGTTGAACTCGGGTCAAGCACCATTCTACCAGACAGCCCAGGAGACTGCACCGCCTGTCACGACACACATACCCCTGGAGAAGGATGGAGGAAGAGAGTGCAAGGAAGGGAGTGAAAGAGGTAGCAAGAAAGCCCAGCCAGGAAAGAGTAAGGAGCAAGAGCAGAGGGAGCAGATTTATCCATAAATCCCTCTGGTAAAAGCTGCTCGGTGGCCCCATGTCCACCCTCAGTCCCATTCGGCCAATGGGGGTTGGACCAACAACTCATCTGTCTTACTGGAAGTAAGGAGGAGACACAAGTGGTGTGAGGACACAGCAGGGTAAATTCTGCCTCAGCGGACACAGGGGGGATAGTCTGCCTTTCTCACATTATCCTCATCCAATGTCCTTTGTCTGCTGCCAAGGCCACAGTCATGAGGGGGGCTGCCCATTAGTGAGCCCCCATAGGGGAGTGGAGTGAGTAGGAAGTGGTGGGGGGGGGGGAAACCTCTGGCACTTGCTCCTCTGACAACCGTGCTATTGAAGGGTGGGGGGCATAATTAGATGGCATGCCAGTGAGTATAGAACGTGGAACATCATTAACCAGCTCACATTGTTGAAGTGGGGACTGTAATTAAAGTCTTTCTGCAGCAGCAGAAGAGGGCTTTGATTGGAGGAGCAGAGGGACAAAGTGATTTCACTCATCTACCACCAGTGACTGTTCTGACCTTCACACCAATCAACAGGAGATGGTGTGTTTAGATAGCATGCATGTGTTTTGTAATTGTCTGCCTACTGTACAAGCATGTCTCAGTGCATGTGGTATGTGCGTGTATTTTGACTTGATGAAGAAAGGAGAATGACACGAGGTCAATTAGACACGGGAGTCTACAATCTGCGCCAATGTGCAAGTAAATAAGAAACAGCCAATTCACAGTTTTCTATAAGGGAAAAAGGTCATGGGAGAAAATGTTGAGCAAAAGGGCAAGCAAGAGAGTTATATTAATGCTTGTGAGAGCCAGAAACAGCAGGTTGAACTAAGAATCCTTTGCTTGCCTTCTGCAGTGTCTTTTGTGATTACTGATGGCACGCAAAAGGTTTACAGCTGTAAACTCTCTCCTTTCTCCTCGTAACGATTTTAACTTGTAAAAGATGTTGGGGGCATTTATTTTGCCTGGACCAACCATTCAATTCACCAGAGAAACTTGAGCCTTTTGGGAGTAAAAAGTGAAAATGTGTGCTTTTTTCCCCCCTGTGAATCTGAAACAAAAATCTCTGTCAGTATTGGAAAGCCGACCAAAATAGCATTATGAGCAGCCAAGCAGATTATCTGGGGGTCAGAGCTACAACTCTAGATGACTGGCTGGGTTTGTTGCCCCCCCTGGAGACGGATGTTACTGCCCTGCACTGCTGGTAAAAGAACACGAAATTTTCTTTTAAAAACCTTGTCAAAATACATCACTGTGAGGAAGATGTAAACAAACTGAAAAATACAGTGGCCCCGTAGCACTCTCATGCAATATTTGTAAAACCAGACTGAGGATTTATAGCAGAGAGGAACAATGTGCACACACACTCCTCCACAATGGACACTGGGCACTAAATAATGAAGGGCCATTACAAGGCCGCAGGATATGAGGTCTTGTAAAAAGACATCACAAATCTGAAGCTTTAGCCCACGATTTCACCGAGGGGGGGGGTCTGATGTTGTTTCTGTGAAACATGTTTACTCCAACCGCTATACAGATTCATACCAAACCACCAGGAGCACTTCAACTGCTTTTTTTGTTGAATCAAGTGCTATTGCTTTTTGTGCTTCTAAGCCCACCCATTAATTCTCTCCCAGTTATGATGTCGATGTGGTGATGGAATACCTAACAAGCGTCTGCTCAAGATTTTTTTGTTTTGATTTTTTTTTTCCCCCAAATAAAATCGCCCTCGCTACATCCTTAAAAAAAAAACATTCAGCAGAGCGGCAGAGAGAGCCACTTTTAGGAAGTATCTGAAACTCACAGCCTGAATGTGAAAAAGCTACTTGCCAGTGGAATTTTAGGAAACCATTTTATGACTAAAACGTGTTCTTACAATGTCCTTTTATCAAAAACCATTTCTCCCAGTACCTCTTGGTGGAAACTACCATTATATTCCTAAAATTGCATAGCTCTTTCTGGAATTTTCAATTTGACGATCATAAAAGCTAAGACTAATACAGTAGGTGTCTGTAATCTTTGTGAAAGATTCCCATTCAGGACTACTTTTCCAACATTGGTGTCTTGCAGGCAAGGTCTTTTTATTTGACTCAAATTCCTTGCAAATATATTTATGTCTCAAGGAAATTTGTTAAAGTGAGGTCTCTCCGGCAGCACTTAACTCCCTGACTACGTTTTCCTCTCTCAAGTCAACTCTCCCAAGTATAGAGCTTTTTTGGGAGCAATGTATCATTAAACCAGACTGCCCGATGTCTTTACTTATTCCACAAGTGCCTAGCAACGACTGCCAGTACTGAAACTAAATTTTCAGACCAGAGTGTTTACTGGATTTATTTTGCTATTCAAATATGTGCAGTTTATTTATTGATTTCTTTCTGCACAACAGAATGAAAAAAGGTCAAACAAAACAACAAAAATCTGTTTATCTAATTTGCTCTTTCAGATAGCAGGGAGATTTAAGATCAACATTACATGTATAACTTTTACACCACATATGTGCGAGCAGAAAGTCACAAACTCCGGCAAGTCCGGCAGGGTGGGTCAAAAAATTGTCATGCTCCTCTGAGATTTATCTCTCAGATCAAGGAGGACTAAAGGGGCATAGTCACTGTGGGGGTATGTGTGTGCTATTGTTGGAGTATGTGCTGTAATCACAGATTTTTGGTCTTTTCAAAAGACCATGTCTTAATAAATCTAACTCATAGTTGTTTTTAACAAATAAAAAAGTTGTTCACCAACCAGCTGCTGACCGAGTCCAAAGCTGAAACAGACAAAGACACACAAAGACACACAAAAACACACAGGCCTTGTCATGACAGTTCATACAGATAAATAACACCGTAACACCAGGAGACATCCAAGACCTCCGGCCAACTCTAGCTCCATTAATGCTGCCATTAGACAGGTGATTGATTTATTTAACTGCCAAGGCTGACACCACATATAAGTCAGAAAACCTCCACAACTTATACACAATGCTAGTGAGTGCCAAATGGCTTTTTGACAGACATTCATTCATTCATCTTCTACCGCTTATCCATTTCTGGGTCACGGTGGGTGCTGGAGCCAATCCTAGCTCTCATTGGGTGAGGGCGGGGTCACCCTGGACAGGTCACCAGTCCATCACAGGGCCAGCACACAGAGACAACCACTCACACTCACACTCAGACAATTTAGAGTCACCAGTTAACCCAAATATGATGTCTTTGGATGGTGGGAGGAAACCCACGCAGGCAGGGAGAAGACATGCAAACTCCACACAAAAAGGCCCCAGGCCGCGAACCGAACCCACAACCTTCTTGTTGTGGGGCAACAGCTCTAACCACTACTGTATGCCGCCGTGCTGCCCCAGGCAGACGTTATTTTAGTAAAAATACTGAATATCCACGTACTTCAGGGGGGACATGGAGTTCCTCACTCTGCTGCTCTAGTCTAACGTCTCAAAGAAGTCATTCTAACTGGTCAGATGTCTCAAGAAATAGAGAAAAGGGAAAAGGTTAAGATTCAACGCATTGTTTTAGAGGCAGATTTTTGGATTCAGGATACATTGTATTGCAATGATAAGATGAAAAGACCATTTAAGTAATTTTTAAAAGCAAGCACTTTTACTCAAGTCATAGTTTAACTTAGCTACCTTCACTTTTATTGGAGTAACTTTTGACCGGGAGGATCTGTACTGTGACTCAAGTACTGGAGCTGTGTAATTTGTCCACCACTCTTCACTCCGCATCCAGAAAATTCTTGTGGGTCGGATGAGTTGAGTCTGGTCTAAAATGAAGGTATGTAAGTACATTTGCTGTTTTATGGATCCGCCCCTCTTCTATCACTTTGACGTCCCTCAATCACACAACCTATCATTCTCATTCTCTTATAATGGGAACGAGTTGAATGAGGTCTCTGACACTCAACAACTATGCAGCATTTCCTCTACATTTCTTCGGTCTAATATCTTGTTAGCTCAGCAACAGAATGACTGGTTGTCTTGTGACATTAAAAAATAACTTAAGTTCAAATGACTTGTTTGAAGGCAGTTTCCAAATACAGACTAAGTGCCATTCTCTGTCGCTTGAGAAAGATGAGAATCCAAAAAGAAAACAAAGACAAAGACAAAGAAATCACTCCAATATTGGGATTTGAATACCAAATACAAGGCACTTCTGGTATTTAATCCGATTTATGGGACATTTCATAATCCTGCTGGCTTTTCTTTATTTAAAATTACAATTTTATAGACATTACAACTCACACTGGTGTTATCTCTCTTTATTAAAAGGGCCCACGGTGTGGACTGCCCCCGCCCCCCCGCCTTCCTATCTCCAGCAGGGTAGCTGTATTAGTTTGACATCATTCTTTTACGACATGCAACTGACAGAAAAATCAGGCAAGCACTGATAAAAGGAGCTGATAAACTTGTGGACGTAAGATTCCAATGGCGCTAACAATTTTCAACTGAAACCTTTTTCACAATTCATATCCCTTTCTGATACATCAACTGTCATAGCATAAGCAATTTTGCAGACAAAAGACACCCTGTTAACCAAAATCAAATTTTAACAGAAAACTTTCGACTTGTATGTGAGTGAGAAAAAACTGTGGCATGTTTCACTGTGTAGCCTTAGGGGCAGCACGGCAGCGTAGCAGTAAGTGCTGTTGCCCCACAATAAGAAGTTAACAGGTATGATTCCGATAGATGTTTGGGGTAATTGGTGACTCTAAATTGTCCATAGGTCTGAGTGTGAGTGTGAGTGGTTGTTGGTCTCTGTTTGTCTCTGTGTGTTTGCCCTGTGATGGACTGGTGACCTGTCCAGGGTGACCCCGCCCTCGCCCAGTGTGAGCTGGGATTGGCTCCAGCCCCCTCCGCGACCTGGAAACGGATAAACGGTAGCAGATGGATGGATGGATGGTTTTTGCTGATCAAAAAAATATTACTACACAGACTTTTATGAGCTTGACTACATGGCATCGACGTGAAGACGATGTAGCTAAGGGCCAGAAGGAAAGAGGCAGTGTCCTGTCTGTCTTGGCTAGGGCATTGTTTTCCATTAGTCAGAGTTATAGCCCCCAGGGCAGTCTGTGAGAGCACTTAAGGGTAGTGATAAATACACAGAGCCACTAAAACAAAGCTGACTGACAATTCAGGGACTACATCCTCCTTGAATCATCAGCTCCCAGATCGACAGCATCACCCTGCTCTTGAAAGCTCTCACCAACTTGGTAGAAATGGTCCATAAATCACTTTTTATTTTTTCATGGGCAAATCAAGGGACAGATTTCCGGCATGAAGGTCCCTGCATTAAAAGTTGAGTTATCATGCCAAAAGAGATGACTGATGGTTTTATCATGACAAATTAGCCACTCTGAGACTGGGGGATGTCATCAGAAGAGCTTTCCCAGGATGACTGGGCCTCTGTGAAAGGTGATTATCAGCATCAGACAGAATAATTCACACTCAAGTAAATAAACACGGCCTGATTCAAATTACTGTCTGAAATGTCTTCAGTTTTGGGGGGTTTTTTTGTTTTGTTTTTTATAGATCTTGTTTGGCATGTATGTGTAGACCTCATTTATCAGGCAGGCTGAATTTACTAGTCAACAGGTTGGGCTGTTTTCAGTGATCCTGTCAGTACATATTAGGCTAATTAATTAGCTTTTTCTAGGCAGCGCTGCTAAGAAGTATTGAGCTTTCTTGTCATGTGCTACAAGTGCACCTTTTTTTATGCATAATAGATAGATGGACAGACAGACAGACAGACAGACAGACAGGTAGGCAGGCTTTTCAAGGAGGGAGAGCTGAGCTTTGGTGCGCTCTGGTCCAATTTAACCTCTGCTTACCTACTTCACCAGTGCTGCAGATAGCTATGCCCTGTTAACAGACAGAGTAGTAAACACACACACTGACTTTCAGGAAACTTTATAAAGTCTCTGACTGTGTGCACAGAAGCGCCTACATTTCACCAGAGTTTTTTTTTTTTGTTCTCCTTTCTTGCTGCTGCATTAGAATGTGATTCATGCATTAATCTGATAATTCCATGTAACATTGATGGGTGTCTGTATAATTCACGTCTCTTTGTAGTTTCATTCTCATGTTCCATTATGTTTATCATGAGATGAAAAGAAATAAAAGTGGTATAATTTGCATATTATTTGATACTGGATTGGGAGGGAGCTAAACTAAGCCCAATGTAACTTCTGTATCTACAAATGTGTTGTATAGTATGGGTGATGTTTTCATTGTTTTTATTTCATTGCGCTTTTATTTAATTTTTTTTCTTTTGCACTTTTTTGTCTGATGGCTGTGGGTGATGTGTGATGTACCGCACTGCTGGCTGTAAAACAAATTGCCCCTCGGGGATATTAAAAGTTGGCCTTGACCTATGGACTTTAGTTAAATCTTGAAATATGTGATGTCACATTAAACCGCTGTCTTTTTGACTGAAACACGGAGTACCAACCTTTCATCGAGCCATAGAAAGAGAAAGACATATTCAGGAAAGTGGAAGTGCCTTTGACAATGTAGTAAATCACATCAAAATGAATCTTTCCCGGCTCAGTGGATGGAATTGGATGTGGGAGATGAGAGCACTGATATGTGTTTAGCATTCTCCAGGTTAAACCTGCTGCTGTAAATGAGGGACTGAGGAAGCAACAAACTTCAGACTAAATGGGGAGGAGAGCAACAGTAAGAAGGCTCTTATATTTATTTATTCTGGCGAGGGAACATTTAGGTTCCAGCACTTCACTGAACAAACAATCAAATGATGAAAAACACAGCCTCATTGTTGACATAAATCAGAATTATACCACAGCCTTACTCTGCAAATCCTCATATAAGAGCAATTGCAATAGAGAAAATTAATCAAGGACAATATAATCATAGGTTATAGCTGATGTTGAACTGAATGGCTCATTTTAATTATATGTGAGGTACTTTTTGTGCGCAACTGTACATCTGTGTACCTGTGTTAGCAGGGCAGTGACTCAGTTATGCTATAGCCTCACTCAGCTTACAGAAAACACCAAAGAAGAATACTGATAATTTGATCCTTTCATTCTTTACCAGCACTATATAAAGTGCACCGCTAAACTGAGTAGATCATCAGCATGACTAAAGTACTACGAAGATTTAAAGCAATTTATATAACTAACAGAAATGTTTTTGTGTTTATTGCGCCATTAATAAATGCCTTCTGCACTCAGTCTCTCACTCGGTGGACCTGGCCAGGTCCACACCAAATATGTTGGTCCAAACAAATGTATTTTGGATTAATCTGACTCAAGAACGTGCTGCCAATATTCATCAAGCTTCCTTTTATGTTCCTTCCTTTTTTGGCAAAGTTTTATCTTACTAATTTTGTTATTTGTTGCGAGAAATGGTTTTCTTTTTGGACGCCTATAGATGATGGCTTCATGGAATGTGTTTCAGTGAATTCTCTCACCTAAATCGGGGGGGGGGGGGAGTGTGTGTGTGTGTGTGATTGTGTGATTGTGTGTGAAGCATAGCCCAAAGCTCAAAGTTTGCCCAGTTAGCATCCATACAAAGCCATATATATCTGATTTACACTGGTTTTCTAAATAGTCTTAACTGAAACAGAAGTCTCTAAATTTTAGCAGCTAATGCACCGACATGGTAACGGGGCAAAAATGTTAAAATCCTTCTGAAAGAAATGGTTTTTCACCAGTTCATTACAAATTGCACCAAAAAAAAAGATAAAACAAAACAAAAAAACAGACTTGCAGTCACTGGCCTCCGGCTGTTGTGATCCAGCCCAAAAAGTCAACAATTGTTGATTTTAGCATGACATTTAATTGATTTGTTACTTTTTTGTTTGTAGATTTCTTTATAGCATTTTAGCAAGTTAGCTGACGTCAGCTGACTTCAGGCGATCTCCCAGGAAGTATCAAAGCTACCGTAGACATACACTGAGGATACCAATGAGTACGTTTATCTCCACCACTGGATTTATGGCAGAATCACACAGACCCCGATACGGTAGCAAATACGGTATGCTCGTTCTTAAATATTCTGGAAATTAGTTATGTAGAATCTATACTATATCTATACTATAGTTACCATAAGGTATAGTATAGACTTTTTCACAATTAAATTTTTTTAAAAAGAGGTGACATCTTCAAAGCCACAAGATATTGAATTTACTATCATAAAGGAAAGACAGAAAGCGGCAGCATTTCTCCTTCATGAATAACTTACACAATTATTTATCAAAACTTGCTGGTTAATTGTCTTTTGGTGGAAGAATCAAACAGCTCTTAATTTTCATTGTAAAAAGAAGATTATTTACATTTTATCACATTAGTAACAGCACAGTAAGAGCAAGAGAGCGGGAGATTTTCTCTTTGTCAAATACACACTTCTTAAACATAACGCAATCTTGAATCTGCATTATATCAGTCTTCTGAGGATACCGTCACTGAAGAAATTGGTATTTCTACCTTTTCTATCCACAAAGACACTCCTTTTGACTCAGTTAGGGTTTACAAGTTGTAAACCCTAACTGAGTCTTCACATCAGTGACCACAAATCATGTGAAACACAGGTAGCTGTATCCTGCTGTTTCACACAAGCAGACTTCACAGCAGATCTATTGAGATGTGATTGGAATTTAGCACACCAGCGTCTGTTGTACAATTGGATGAAAGGGTCACTGTCCACGACCTGAAGAGATCTTGTCTCGAAAATAAAGCACCTTTCAAGTGCAGAGAAAGAGAGACTGAGCAGTTAAAACTACTGTCACCTCATCAACTGGAGACCATTTATCAGTTCACAGCGAGAGACTGAACAAGACAGACCAAGAGACATTAAGAGAGGAGGAGGTGGAGAGGAAAGCAAAGGGAAGGCAGGGGGGCTTCGGTTAGGGTGGGTGGCAGGGGAGTAAGAGACCCAGAAGGTCTGCAGAGCATCGCTGAGATGGATACACACACACACACACACAAAAATGGGCTGTAGTCAAAACACACACCACACACACACACACAATAGTGCTGTCAAGCTGGGCCAACAATGCATTTAAATGTGCAAACACACTTTTCCCTCATGTGTGAGGCTTTTGTCAGGCTGCGGAAAGTCGCATAACTTCTGATCGAGAACTTTTACATGCAGCTGGGAGCTGCAGTCGAAGCGATGCCACATGTTCTTGGTCTGCTTTATGAAAATGTGAGGCGAGGGAAAGGCTGCGTCTCTATCCATCCATCATGTGAGGCTTCCTGTTCATCCATCTCACTCAATACATACACACCACTGAAGGGAGGCCCTCCTGTTTTCACTTAGCTTCTCATCGGGGATTCAAATGTGGGAAAAGGAGAGAGAAAGGCGGTGATTGGAGCAAGGTCACATATCCTGGTTGTCATTCAACCTTAATGCAACATTTTCAGCAGCAATGCTGGAGTCATCATTCAGTGGCTAAATTGCAGGTGAAAATTTGTAACACTTCCTCAGCAGAACTCAATTTTGACGCATCTCATCTTTTGGGACTACCGTCCATACTTTTTGTTCACAACAAATGATGACAAACAACTTGTTATATCTTAGTCAAAGATGAAAGAGGATAATAGCTGCATTTGTGAATTTCATTTGCATCAAAAGCAAAATTTTGGCTCCATTTAGACTAAAGCTATGACAAGATAATGAGGAACCGGCGTACTTTGCAGAGAAATTTCCCTGGAAGGCTGGGCATAAAGCATGGTGCTGTGCCTGCTACTGTACTGACAAGACATTCCACACAAGAAAATTGGCATGAAAACAAACTGTCATCCGTGGCAGTGAATTGGATCTGTCACCGTCTCAATGGAGTAGGATTGGCAATATAATACAGAAATCACTCAAAATTCTCGCAATTACACACCCGGGCATTTAAGCATCCATAGAGATGGGGCAAAGACACAGACTCCTCAAGCGCACACACACACACACACACAAAAACACAAAACTTCTACTACAATAGTAGAGAATTTTCTTTTGCAACGATTGATTTGCTGTTCCAGGGTGACAGAACAAGAACTGAAGTTAACGCGGAGCGTAAAGATTCAGGTCAATACCCTGTTAATTTGACGGACCACATATTCCTTCTGTTCTCCAAGACCGATGTGCGTGTCCAAGTAAGCAAAGAGAAATTAAATTCAGTTTAAATGTTACATGCTAATGCGGAGCACATCGTCGGTAACATGGAAAAATGGGATTTCTGCATGACAAGCAAAAGCACACACACTATTCATCTACAGTTGACTGTAATTGGATTTTTTTTTTTTAAGTTGGCCAACATTTTAAATGTCATCTCACATAAATTTATCATTTTACTTTATGTTTTATGAAAAAAAAACACTACAACAACAAAGAATTATTGAAATGCATCTTCCCTGTGACATTTAAGACTTTCCCCAGAATAATATTTTCTTCTCCGTCTTCTTTTTTGGTGTTGGACAATTTTAATAAAGCTCAGAAATACTTTGGGGACCAAAGGCTATGTCCACATTTATTTGTTTCAGTTCTAAAATTCATCACCGGCCTCTGAACTACTCATGAGTTTTCAAGAGACTAAAGAAGAAACTTTTGGAAACTGCTGCCCTGATATTGCCAAGGCCTGGGGTTTAATCTGCATGTGCAGAAACAGACTTTGGGAGGAAAAAGTAATACAGGCGCCCATATTTTTGCTCACTGATTTGGTCTCTTTAGTCAAGATGCGATCTATCTTTTGGACTGCACTTATATAGCGCTTTTCAAGCAGGGACGAAATTTTGATTTCAGAGGTGGGGGGACGCAACTCGCTTGAGTACCGGGGGAGGGGGCTTGAACTTGCAGAACAGTGCCACAATATCTACCCTACACCTCAAAGCAATATGAAGTTCAGAATATAGTTTATATATAGTAATATAGTTTTAAATACAAAGTTGTCACTTTGCCACAAACACGGACTCCTGGCCATCTAGCCAAACACCGGTATGCAAGTCCAGGCGGTGTTTACAACCAGATGGAGTGACAGCGGGGACGGCCAATCTCACTTTAGCAAGAAATGGCAGAGCCAATAGATGAGGTTGTGGGCAGTCTAAAGGGAAACAGGCTTCAGCTTGAGCGGCCATTTCCGCTTGGTCCTAGTGCTTGACCCGTCAAGCACTAGGACATGCCCCCCATGGTGGGTTTCCAAGACCATGACAACCTGATATGAAGCAATCTTTAGTCTTTTAGTCAAATATTCATTTGGAGCATTTTCAACAATAAGGAGTCTCTCCCTGTTAATTCCAGCATGCACATGCCCACTCTGTGTGAATAACCATAGTATATGTGTTTTCAGGTGTGTTAGTACAGAGAGAGATTATTTACTTACACGTAAATCAAAAAAGCTCATATGAAAGAATTGTTTGCATTTTAAAATGTTTTAAAGTCAGACTGGGAAAAAAACAATAAGCTGCAGGAGAGTTACAGGGCAGAGAATCCTCTTTTTTCCAGCATGTTACTAATCCAACTGAGCATGTGCTGTGCATTGTTTTTGTTCATGTTTAATTTGACTAAATTCTTGGGATAATTTTAAAACCTTTCATCACCTCAGGGTAACATGGACTTTTTGTATTTGTATCTTTTTCTTCTTTTCTGGCATTCTCTCTCGTAGTGTTTGCTGCTTTTCCTGCCAAAAAGAATATTCGAACAATAACACGGTGAAAAACCGAAACTGTTAAATCAGGCTACGGGAATGCCTGGTTGTGCAGGCTTATCCCATAATGGTTCATAAGAGCTAAATACAATGAATAGTAATCTGTTGTGCTGGAAAATTAAAATATCTTCAGCAGATGGTGATTGGCAGCTGAGTTTTCATCTTCCTGTACGTTAACCTGACTTGAGTAATGTTTCACTCAGGGCATAAATATCTTTGTTTTGCTCATTCCTTGTTGTGTTCATTTCGGCACGAACACACCAGAAGTTTAAAAATATGTCATGTAAATGAGAAAAATGCTCCGAGCACATTACACTCACAAACATTAATCAAATGTAAGCCATGAATCACAATTCCCATGATGACAATATTATGATTCCGGCTTTGATCTATGCCACAACCAACATCAGCAGAACCACACCAAATGCTTCCAGCTGTTTATTTTCAGAAAATGGGCAGGATATTAAGACGCATTATGAATGTGCTCAGCACAACACGAGTGCAAAGGTCCCGTGAACACACCCGCACCAGTGTAGGAGGATGTTTGCTCTCAGGACGTACAACATGTAATGTCACTCCCACATAGACATTACTGATATTGACGCTGTGGAATTCTCCTCCCTGTATCTTGGTCTAGAGCAGATGGCCATAGATTCATTCAGCCACAGCTGCTGGCAGATAAAATGAATCTCCCACCACATGCACTTCCTTGGAAAACACAGCGCTGCTCTGTTTGTGCTGCCGTGGGTGTGCGGCACAGCCCACAAGCTGCGCCTCAGACCGCTCAAACTTCTCCAATCGTACCGAGACACGCAAAAGCAACTTTTTCAAATTTAAGAAAAGCTGACAATGGACAGCTTCACCTATCGCTCTTTCTCACGTTCGCCTGTAAAACTAAAATTACCAAGAAACTTTAGTAGTGAATCTATTTATTATTACTGTGGGAAATATAGCTGTCACTGTGTTTGCTCTTTTTGAACTTCCTGATGTAGAAGTCAATATAATTAGTACAAGTATCCTGTGTGACTTTGCAGCACTGCACTCTTACAGTAGTTTTTCTGGTGATAATTATAAATTACAATGAAAGCACTAAATTAGGGTAAAGCATTGCTCTTGATAGGAGACATTTTTATTCTATCTTGCTGCATTTGGACTGATCATCATAGATACATTAGCAAGCATAACAAAGAGTGCTTTTAGAAAAAATGCATTTTCCATTTCTGCTTCTGAATCTCTCTCTCTCTCTGCAGTCTCTGGCTGCTTCTTTGTGGAGTTTGCTCAGTAGTCCTGTGTTTGCATTAGATTCTACCAATATTTCTGGAGCTAAAACAGAGGTAGAAATCAGTGCTGTTGAACCAATTACAGAGAGGTGACTCTAAAATGTAAGCCATCCACGTGGTCCGAATACAAGAGAGTTTATCACTGCCCTTGGATAGACAATACAGCTTGCCTCTCTCCCCCTGTGCACCGGTATTTGCTGGCTTAAGCTTTGGCCTCCCGCATGACCCCGACAAGGATTAAGAAAGAGCAGAAAATGAATGAGCGAGCTTTTGCAATTCTGCGTTAGGAATATGAAGTGCGACTGACATTATCATCACTCTAACACAGGGGAGTGTTCGGTCTATAGCGCAGGTATTAAGCAGGTCAAAGAAAAAAAAAAAAAACAGCAAATGGAAAAAAAAAATCGGAGTCAGAAAGAAGATAAACAGATTAAAAAACAGCCTGTCTTGAGGCAGGTTAGCCAAAGCAAGACACTGATAGGAGAGATTTTCAGCTCACTCAGGTGAGGGACTATAAGTTCTATCCAACTGGGGGAGCACAGGGCTTGACATTTCTAATTAGTATTAATCGAACCACCTGAGTGTTTTGTTTACTGATATGGATCAACAGTCTCTGTTGCTGCAAAGGAGTGATCACAAACATCCGTAACACAAAAAAATGCATTCTCATATACACACCCACAAAAATCTGCAGTAAGGAACTCATTAAAAGTTACTGTCACGTACTTGTGGGAAAGAAAATGAGGAGAGAAACTTATCACCAAACTTCAGTGTCTGCATCAAAGTCCAAACATTCTATAAAGTGCTAATCTGTTTTGGCACTCAGCAACCGCATCCAAGAGACTGCCCACCTTCCTTTACAGACACACATAATTTGGTGTGCTGGTGCCTGAAGTTTTTAAATCGAGCTTTCTGTGGCAGGCTCATCCCAGGTTCCTCATGCTGTGTGTGTGTGTGTATATCCCCAAATGGCTCCACTCCTTCATAACTTTACATTGAATTTGTGGAAATGTTTGTGTTCAAAAATATTTGTGTGTTTGCAGGGAGGCGAGTGATCTGAGGACATCCTGTCACATTAATGGGAAAAACAGCAGTGGACATCAACAACAGATACCGAGAAACGTGGTGTGAGTGGTGCATTCAAGTCAAGAATCGAGAATGGCGTGGTGCGAGTTAAACAAGAGCCCATGTGTGTCTCTGCTGTGTCATGTCACTTATTGTACCTATTTTTCAATGCAGTGCTTTATACAGCAGAAGAATTCAGAACTGGATCTTCAAAAGTACATTAAAGAGTCCAAAAGTTCGATTTTATAGCAAGCAGTGAGTAAAAGGAACTCAAAAGGTATGATCTATGCATGGAGTCCACAACAGACTCAAATAATACTCAATTATACCATGGTCAGTGTGAACACTCTTTTCTGATTGGTCGGCAGGTGTGCATTAAAACTGTTTAATGCACACATAGTTCGGCTAAACTTTGTAGGCTAACTGCTCTAAATTCATCCGCGCCTGTATCCATAGCAACATAACGAGCCCAGATTTATTTTTATTTTATATATATCATTTTATAAACAATAACCACACTGTGGAATAATTTCGACCTAAATCAAGCAAAATTTTTACTTTCAATAGCCTACTTTTGGCTTTGTTAAAGCGATTGAGCCACAGTGCTCATCCCGTCCTACTGTGACTACTGTAACAGGGACTACTTTATTCCTTGTCGTGACAATGGTAAACTCTTGCTTCAAAAACTTTTGATTTTGAGTGCAAAACTTTCACCAAAAGTTGGCGATCCTTTTATTCCTATGTTCTCGGAAATGGTATAAGCGGGTTAATCCCCGAGTAGGTGTGCTTCAAAGGGTTTTAATGCACGACGTGGAGGCGAAGAACTACCCGACGCGCAGCAGAGTTGTTGGTTTTTTTGTTGTTGTTTTTTTTGACTACATCATTCAGAATGTAATGTAATGCATTTTATTTCAAATATATATTAATTTAATTTAAATCAAATACTTTACAGCTTGATATTTATTTATATATGAAAGCCATTTCAGGATGAGATTTCAGTCATGTAGCACAGCCCTGGAGTGTAGATGAGGGAGGGTGGGTGTGTGATAAGGGCGGATAAACAATCATGTTTGACATTTGCTGGATTGTCGTCAGAAGGGGCTTGTGATGGCTTCAGTCAATTTGGTCAAATTTCACGGAGGACAAACCCGTGAGCTGGAAGAAACTATGAGGAAAAGCCGAGGCTATACAAAATCAATAAAGCGGATTTGTATAGTGGGGAAGTCAACGGGTGCAGAAAAGAGGAGGAGATGGCACCGAGGACAGATGGTGTTTAAACACCTTCAGCACTGAGAGGGCTAGGGAGTGTGTCCGAAAATCAAGAGGGACAGTTTTGCTGTCCAACGTCTGCCATGCTACATAGTCATGCCAAGTGGAGGATGGCAACACCCCATTAAACCATTTTTGGGCACACTACACAATCTCAACAGCAGAGCAATCAGACTATTCGTCTAGACATGCTAGAGTTAACACACACATGTGTTTATACACTATCCTCACCAGGATTTTATCCGTACTTCAGTTTTAGCCTTTATGGCTGAACCGGCCTCAGTCCATGGAAGGATTAAATGTCCTAAAGCGGTAACACAAACACACTCTCATGGCACACACAAACCTTTTCTGCTAGAAAAGCACAATGTCCTGTTTTTCTTCTGTCAACCAAACACGTCACAGGTCTGTTTTCTACTTGATGAAAATTTTTTTTTATCAGTCTCTAGAAAACATAAATATCAAACAGGATGCAAAACCAAAAACTGGGACAGTCACAATCTGCTGTCAATCTCTCTTTATTCACAGCTTGAAGTCACACAGCAGGACTCTCTGCGGGTCAAAACTGAGATGGCAACGATGATTACCGACCTCTTTGTCTGAGAGAAGCACACCATCAGAGTACCGCCACCTCACGAAGCGCACTAGAACACAACTTTGTGTTGTGTGCACACTGTGCAGCTTTTCTGTTAGCGGCTGAAATACTGCTTACACAAGTTGACTAGTTTTGCTCGTAAGTTATATTTCATTTCAAAATGATTGTTTTAAGAGAGAAAATCTGCAGATTTGCTTTAATGTCAAAAACCGAGTAAACACACAGTAAAGGTCAGTCTGGACAAAAAACTCCAGTTTGTTTGTTGGTTGGATTTTTGAACTTCCTTCATTCATGTAGGGGTATAAAATGAAATAGATATTTGAACCGTTTATAAAAACTATTTGGTATAAATCCAACAGTGACGTGGTAAATGGAGGGACTCGCCATTTCATCGAATTATATCTCTGACTGGAGGCAACCATGCGGGGCCCTTCCTTTGAAACAACCCGCTGGGAGGGTTTACCCTCTGATCAAGGTCTCTCACCTGGGAAGCCTCAGCGCACATTAGGCTGACTGAATTGAATATAGATATGGCTAAATGAATTATGAATTATGAATGGGCATCAATCCAAAATCCGCAAAGCAATAGCTTTTCCAATTAAAATGGATTTTGCCAACATCTGAGAAAGTCAAAGCCCCTCAGAAACTTTAAACAGAGGGTTAAATCTACAGATGGGCGGTCACTTAGAGGGGTTGATGGGGAATCTCAAATATTTGCATCATTAACGGTCGCCTTACCAAAATCCTTTACAGCACTTAAGCTCTGGAGCAGGGGATTGTGAGTCTACTTGTACAAACCTGATACATTTCAAGGGATCCTTTCTACCTTCAAACACTTTGATGGTCAGTAAAGCGAAATGGCAGAAACTGCAAGAACGCTTTCAACAGTTGAACGACATGGCTGCCAAAGGTCTGATGGAACCAAATACTCATGACATAAAAATGATCATTTGTGCAGTGAATGCAGGTGAGCTATAAAGTTCACTAGCAGCAAAACCCTGTGAGTGCCCGTGTGTGGGAAGAGCACATACACAAACTAACACACTCACACCACAACAACAACAACAACAACAACAACAACTACTCTGCAATCTGTGAGAGCTTTTCCAATGTACGTGCAGCTGAAGTTGATCTCATTAACTTGCCCTTCATTAAGATAGCTAATAACAGACAGACACACAAACACAGCCTTCAAAGTACAATCAAGTCCTGACGCAGGAAGGAACGGCACGATAAGGGTAAGAGGAGGGTAAGTGTTGGACAGAAAGCGTAGAAGCGTAATGAAAAAAGCAGAGCACGAGTAAGACTGCAGAGCTTTGAAAGTGAAGGAAAAAAGGAAAAGACAGTGGAGGCTTCATTAGCTTCCGAAGCTTTCAACAAGTATTTTTAGTGCAAACTGATTTTGGCTTTCATGAGTGGCTCTTGGTGAAAAGAAAAATTTGTTTCCAGTATCCCTAATAAAGGAAGTAATGTCAGCTCATTACTGCACTGCTGATGGATCCATTTGAACTTGAAAATGTCTTTTCCAACAGAACCTTGCCGTGTGGTTATTTGTGTCACAGTCTTTGTCAGGTAATTTATGGGAGGACATTAAGCCATTAATACATTTTGTTACAAAAATGACGACAGTCTAATGAAATTGCACAGATGAGCAAACTTACTATCAATAATGCCGTATAATGAAGCATGCTGAAGGCCTTTTGGGGGTGGGAAGCAGTGGCTGCCAAAACTTAAAAGAGAATAACCAAAATTCGCACCAAATGTTATTATAGTCTTGCATTTTTCAAGACTTTTTATTTTGTACTGACTTTTTGATTGTTTTTCTGAGTGTTGGAGTTTAGTTTTAATAACTTTTTAAAGCAAGTTGGCTAGCTCTGTTTAGTTTTTATTTTTAATCCCTAGTTTTACTTTAGTTTTGTTTTTGTTTTTTTAAATCATTAACCATCAAAAAGCTGGTTACAGCTAAGAAACTGTCAGCTTAGTTCATTCATAAGCCTTGGATTCTGAGTGAAATACAAACAAAATGAGACATTTTCTCTACAATTTCCTTCCATTTGCTTTAGTTTTGTAAACACTCAAAACAGTTTCAGGGACATAGTTTAATGATATGTTGATTATTTCATTCCAACATAAAGACAATAATGAATATTGTTTTCCAATTAATGCATCAATTTATTATCATCATCGTTATCATTTGCAGTATCAAATTAATAG